>JAJQWJ010000004.1:39278731-42172481 GCA_023637945.1 Phaethornis superciliosus | reverse complement strand
ATTTCAGCATCAGTAATGCACCACACAAACCACAGTATTCGATACTTACAGAATCTCATTCATATCCTGCGTAGGACATCCAGATATTTCTTAGCACAGCACTCCGATCTAAACAAACCTGATTATATCAGGATGTACGGGGCTGTGGCTACCTGAGCCTTGAACAGCTCCAAGGATGCAATCTCATAAAGTTCATAGGCATATTTTTTCTCCAAATAGCATGACCACCCTCATGGTAAAAGGTCTTGTTGCTAAAGTCAGACTGCAATTTGCTTCTCTTAAGACTAACAGGCCCAGATCTCTCAGCCTCTCCTCATGCATCTTCTTCATTCAGGTACATGGCCATCTTTGGATGCCTCCGTTGGACTCACTCCATCATGTTGATGTCTTTCCTGTACTGGGGAGTTCAGAACTACAGCACTTCAGATGTGGTTTCATAGGCATCACATAGAGGGACAGACCATTTCCCCAGAACTGCAGGATGTGCTCTTGATAATACAGCTCAGAATGCCTTTGGCCTTCTAGGTTACAAAGGCACATTCCTGGCTTATAGTGATTCTGCTGGCCACCAGGATCCCATGTCTTTCGCGATGGATCTAGAGAGTTATCCTCCAGACTGGATAGTTGCCCGGACTTGTTCCATCTCAGATTAAAGACACTGAACTTATTCTAAATGAAATTCATGAAGTTCCTACCATCTTATTTCTTCAGCCTGTCCATATTGCTGAGTTTCAGCCATGCCCTCCAACATTTGAACCCTGCCACCAATTTGGCATCAGTCATAGGCTTGCTCAAAGAGTATTATGCCCAACTGCCCATGTCATTAATGAAGACATTAAACAACATAGCTCATAGGAGTGATCTCTGAATTGACGATCTATTCACTGACTTTGCATCAGCTGGACTTTTCATCATCAAATGTTCACTTATCCCACACATATCAATCTGGTGATAGGTAGACTTAAGAAAACTGTTACGATCTTTGGTAAACCAAGGTACACAATGCTCATTTTTTCACCTTTGTTCACAGTGACCATCACCACAACAAAGAAAACTAACAGCTTGGTCAAGCACAATTTATCTTTGATGCTAAAGTTACACTGTTACTTTATTGTCCTTCACATGTCTAGAAATTACATATAAGAGGATTTGTTCCACAAACATGCCAGGCTTTACTGCAAGGCTGACTGGACTCTGGTTTTCTGTGTCCTCCTTCACACCTTTCTTGAAGATGGGTGGCATCTGCCTATTCCAGTCATCAAGAAGGCCACCAAATTGCCAAGACCTTTTGACAATTAAAATTATAATGGCTTCACAATATCATTGGCAATTGTTTCAATGGCACCGACCAGCTGCTGCAGCACCCTTAGGTGCTCCGCAGACTCTTTCTTACCTTATTGTGGGTACTGTTTCTCTTTTTCATATTCTACTAGGAAGTGGGAAACCTAAGAATAAGTTTTAGCATTAAAGACTGCAGAAAAAAGACCTTGTGCATATAAGTTCCTCGAAGTATTGTCACTAGGTCCCCTGTCACATTGACTAGTGCTCTCATTTTCTCCTTAGCCTTCCAGCCTTCTTTTTTCTATTGAAACTTTTATTTTTTTTTTCCACTTTATCCTCCTTGATTGTTTTAACTACATGTGAGATCTAGAGTCTAGATTTTCTAACTGAATTCCTGGACATGCAAGTAATATTTTTTTATTTCCCTCCAAATTGCAGCAAACCATGCTTCTACTTTCTTCTACTTTCTTTTTGTGTTTTCACTCACATAGGAGCTCCATGTTTATGTTTGCAGGACTTCTGCCACACTTGATTAACTAGTTTGATATTGTTAGAGACTGTCATTATGCTCTAAAGAGCTCTTGAAAAATATCCATCCCTTTTGCTCTCCAAGACTATTTCCTCAAAATAGATCCTCAACAGACCAACACTAGCTCTTTCTTTCTTGCTCTCTCTCCCTAGATCATAAATTCCTCGGTCTCATTTTTGCTGTAACTAAGGCTGTCCTTGACTTTCATATTTGTGACCATTTCTTCCTTGTCTACAGATATCAGGTGCAACACAGCACCTCTCCTGAGTCTTTGATGACCTGAATCAAAAAAGTGCCTTCAGTACTTCCTGAAATCTTCAGGACAGCTTGACAAATGACATTGTTGTACCTAAAAACTATTTTTTTGTCTTATTTGTCTTCAGTTGTGACTAAAAATGTGTTTTTTTTCATGGACACCTTGTATTATAACCAAACATTTTGTATCTAAGCTCAGTCAATCAATCTGTTTACACTTTGATTCCATTAATTGCTTTGGAACTCTTGCTTGGGTCATACTTTACCCCAATTTTTGGTTATGCTTTTGCATATGCTTTAAAAAAGTAAGACTGCACAGAAGTATTTCTTTTCAGTTGCAACACCATGCCAAATGAGAAGAGCTTTTGCTTACAGTCTTCCACCCCCAAAGTTTACAATATTTAGAGATTATCAAAACTCAGTCTACTTTTGGAATGCATAAATTTTTCACTCAAATATTTTTTTCAGTGCCATGTTTTATGCTTCTTTCAGGCTGCCCTAGCAGTGAAAACATTTCTGAATGTAATACCTTATTTGGTGGCTTTCAAGGATGCATGCGACTCATTTCCATTGATAACAAAGCTGTGGATATGATTTCAGTTCAGCAAAATGTTTCTGGAAATTTCAGTGACATTCAGATAGATTTATGTGGCATTATAGACAGGTAAGAAAATAATATTTACTTATTTATTTATTTATTTTAATATTTTGTTTCCAATACTGACTTGTTGACAAAGTATAGAACACTTCAAAATTACACTGTTTCTTTTGTAACAATTCCAAAGTCTAGAATAAATGTAGTGGACATTGCACAGGAGTTAGATTTCCACGGTCTGTAAATAAAATTAGAGTAACAGGTACAGAAATTATTTGATGTTTCTAACAAATATTAAATACCTTACTTTCTTTTCAAGTAAAGCTATAGATACAGACACTCTTCTGTAACATATAGTCCTGTTTAGCCTTTGAAATGACATGTTACTTAAAAGTCATTGTTGTTTTTATATTTTAATCATCCAGAAAGACAGTAGATTGTATTCATCAAAGTGTGTGAGAAAAATTTTTTGGGCTATGGTCAGAACTAGTCTCATAATTTACAACAGCTGGTATTAGAATCTATGTAGAAGAGTCACTAGTTTAAGTTGCCCCCCTCTGTGAGAAGGAAAGACCATATACCTCCCCTTAAAAAAATCAAAATGCTTGATGGAAAGATATTGCTGTAATTCATTGTGGAGAGGACATAGGATGAGCCAAAATGAATGTTTCAGAACAGCAAAGGCTGATGAGGAGAGGTGGAACAGAAAGAAATAGGCAATGGAAGGATAAATTTCCTGCTGCAGTCACAACCATCTGTGCAAGTCAGTTTTGATCCACAAACACCTGCACCAAGCAGAAAGGATGTACTGAAGTGACACAACAGGCAGGGGAAATACATTCTTGTAAATATTTCTGCTCCACTGCCTAAATTTCTAATCCTCAATAGCTTCCTTTTGATCTAAAAAAGTCTGGTTTTAAATTACAAGATTTTTAAAAATTACTCTCTTTGGGGAAAAGAGTGTAGGCAGAAATTTGCTTCAAGACCACAGACACTTTCCAGTTCAGTCACACTGTCATATTTCTGTATTGTGCTTTCCACTCATAGAGATTATCCAGGTTATTATTTTGAAGAAAGTCACAATGCCTTGCAGGTCAAATATAAAAAATAATACTGGTTCTTTTAGTTCTTTACTAAATTGTTTATGCAAGTTCATGGAAATTACCAAAAGCAGATTAAAAAATCTACATGGAGTGTGACCTTTTTTTAGAGTATAATGTGTTCTTTCACTAAAGCAGTTGTTAATGTCGTTCTTTGTGCTAATTTATCCCTTACTGAGTCCATTCTGACTTTGCAATAGGCAGTACAGAGTTCAGGCTCAGTCAAAATTTTGCCATTTACCTTGATAAAGGTTTATGTCTGGGATGAAGCATATATTTATATTTGGTTTTATCTTTCCACACTCTTCTTCCTTCAACTAGTTTTCTTACTTTTCCAATTTCACTGCCTCTTTTCTCTTCTCTCTGGCAGAGAGGCACTCCCTTCCAGCTTCTAAAGCACTGTATCATTGCTACTTTCTCAACACTGGGGTTGAACTTACTCTGCTTCTATTATACTGCCTGCTTTTTTGGCTCTGTTAAAGAGGCAAAATAAAGAATAGAATCAGGTCAAAACAATGTAATGTGAGGATCTGCATATTCTTAGTCAAACACATTAAATGAGATATAAGCAAAATTATGAGTGGAAAACATCACTAAATTGGCTCATAATATAATTTATGACAATGACTCTCAGATATACCATGAATTTTTCAATATCTGGTAAAATTGGAGATGACTCATGAGAAGTTTGTGTAAGAAAATACACGTAATCACTCTGTGAATCACATTATATAGAAATCCAGAATTATTTACAGTATTCCAAATGTCACGGTGTTTTGCAGAATGTTAGTGTTGGAAGGGACCTCAAATGATCAAATGACGGGACCTCACCCTGCCAGAGCATGGTCACCTACAGCAGGTCACATAAAACACATCCATGTGGATTTTGAATGTCACTAGAGAAGGAGACTCTGCAGCCTCCATGGGCAGCCTATTGCAATGATCTGCAATCAGCCTATTGCAATCTGATCTCACAATGAAGAAGTTTTTCCTTATATTTATGTGGAAACTCCCATGCTCAATCTTGTTCTCATTGCTCTTCTCCTATCGTTGGACATAACTGAAAAGGGCCTGGCTCCATCCTTCTGGCACTTATCCTTTACATCTCTATAAACATTAATAAGGTCACCCCTCATTCTACTCTTCTCTGAGCTGAACAGACCCAGCTCCTTCAGCCTTTCCTCATAAGGAGATGTTCCACTCCCTTAATCATCTTGGAGGCTCCCCACTGAACTCCCTCCAGTAGTTCTATGTCCTTTACCTGAGGGGCCCAGAAATGGACACAATAATCCAGATGTGGCCTTACCAGGGCAGAGTAGAGGGGCAGGAGTACCTCTCTTGAGCTACTAATCCATCCCCCTTCTAATGCACCCCAGGATGCCATTGGCCTTCTTGGCCACGAGGGCACATTGATGGCTCATGGTCATCCTTCGGTCTGCCAGCACTTCCAGGTCCCTTTCTTCTTCTCTGTTGTTGAACAGCTCAGTCCCACATGTACACTGGTACTTGGTGTTGTTCTTTCCCAGATGCAAGACTCTACAATTGCCCTTGTAATTCATGAAATTTCTCCCTGACCAACTCTCCATCTTGTCTAGTTCTCTCTGAATGGCAGCACAGCCTTCTGGGGTGTCAACTACTCCTCCCAGCTTTATGTCATCAGGAAACTTGTTGAGAAGACACTCTGTCCCATCATCAAGGTCATTGATAAAGATGTTGAACAGGACTGGACCCAACACTGATCCCTGAGGGACTCAGATAATTACAAGTCTCCAGCTGGACTTTGCATCATTGATCACCACTCTTTGGGCTCTACTGAGTAGCCACTTCTCAATCCATCTCACTCTCCATTCTTCTATTCCACATTTCCTGAGCTTTGATCAGAAGGATGTTATGGGAGACTGTGACAAAAGCCTCGCTAAGGTCAAGGCAGACTACATCCACTAGTATCCCTGCATCTACCCATTCAGCCATCATAGAAGGCTATCAGATTAGTCAAGCATGATTTCCCCTTAGTAAATCCATGCTGACTGTTCTTCTTTTCCATATGCTTAGTAGATGACCTCCAGAATTAGACACACCATCATTTTTCCAGGGACGGAGGTGAGGCTGACTGGTTTGTAATTGTCTGGATTATCCTTCTTGCCTTTCTGAAAACTGGAGTGACCTTGGCTTTCCCTCAGTCCTCAAGCACCTCTCCTGTTTGCCATGATCTCTTAAAAATGATGGAGAGTAGTGGGACAATAATACCAGCCAGCTCTCTCAACACTCTTGGGTGCATCCCATCAGGGTCTGTGGACTTCCCTCCTCCAGGCTTTCTCTCTGCATCTGGAGTTCACAGGAGTTAGTCACAGGAGTAAAGACTGAAGCAAATAAGGTATTCAGTAACTCTGCTTTTTTTTTTTTTTTTTTCTTTAAGTACTGCATCATTTGAGGTTAGATTTCTGTTTGAATTTCCTCATATTTTTATCTTGCCAAGTTGTATCATCCTTATTTTATGTCAGTTTCTTATTTTAAGTCAATACCACTGCCACCTCTTGTGGATAATTTTCAGTATGAACTTCCATAAGTCACTTACACTTCCCACCTTCATTCTTTTTCAATATTTAAAAAATTTTTTTTTTTACACTATTACCTCCTTTTTTTTTTTTTTAGTTTATGTTATTCTCATAGTTCATACATATTATGTGTTACTTCCAATGATCAATGATAACAAAAAAAAATAGTCCTTATAGAAGGTTTTTGTTTGGTTGGTTTTATTTTCTCTAACATTTGCTAATGTTAATTTGCATCTTATGTCTTGACAGTTGCACCTTTCTTGCAGTATCTCTGCCAGGTTTAGTTTTCAGTTCTCAGCAAGTTTATCATGTCTTCTCCTAATTTACTAAAATTTTGTCCACCAATTTTCATCAGTTTCATTCCACTCATTTTCAAAATAGAGTGTTTTTAAAAAGCCTTCATGTCCTTGTGCTAGCTTGCTCCAGAGACTGTTTCTTTTCAGTTTCTTCACATGATGTCATTCCATTTGATATCTGCAGTGCATCATCTGGAAAAAAACTCCATTTTTCCCTTTATTAAACTAACACCTCATTTCACCATCAATCCATGTAAGTAGGATACATTCTTCTTTACTAATTTTAAAATTGCTTACATGTGTTAAATAATTTCTAGTACGCAATTTGTATCAAACTGTAGACCACATAATTTGAGAGAACATTCTGTCTTCCAGAAAAGCTTTTCCTGTAGCCACCTTGATACAAAGTCATGCCATGAAAAATCAATAACTATATATATTTAACATACACAGGGTATTCTTTACTTGCCAGATTTACTTGCCAGTCCTCATTGACAAGTGGTTGGCTAATCATTCATTTATTCATTGGAATATAATTTTTTAGTTTGAAACAAAAAAAATCCCCTTTTAACAAAAAAGAAAATCCCTGACTATTTTCCTATTTTCTATTTTCTCCATTCTCTTTGCTTTCCAGATCCTCTAATAATGGTAGAATTATTTTGACTTTTGAGTCATTGTTCTTCCCATGATCCTGCATTTAGGCTTTTCACTGTATAATATATTCATATTGTTCTTTTACTTTGTTATGCAAATAATTATCTTCATATTTTTCCTTAATATTTTTTCTCAGTTCTTTTATCAATATATATTAGTACAATAACTACCAATTATGTGTAAAAAATTAGACAGAATAACTTTAAAAGACAGAGTGTAATTCTAAATGATTTTTAGAGTTAGCAGATTTAGTTTCTGAGGACTGTCTGGCACAATCACCTCCCCCAAGCAGTGCTGTGCTTGATGCACCCCAGGACTCAGTTGTCCCTCCTGCCTGCCAGGGCACACTGTTGTTCATGTTCAACTTGCCGTGGACCAGAAGCCCCAGATCCCTTTCTGCAGGGCTGTTCTCCAGCCTCTCACTCCCCAGGCTGTATAAATATCCAGAATTACCGTGTCCCAGGTGCAAAATCCGGCACTTCTCCTGGTTAAACTTCATAAAATTGTCAATTGCCCGGTATTTTAATCTGTTTAGATCCCTCTGCAGGGACTTTCTGCCATCAGGAGTGTCAACCACTCCTCCTAATTTGGTGTCATCTGCAAACTTAATTGGTAAGCCTTAAAGTCCCTCATCTAAATAATTTATGAATATATTAAAGAGAACAGTCCTTAAAATCCTGTAACAGTCCCTGTGGAACCTGAGGAGTCACTGGTGACCAAATGGATGTGATGCTATTTACTATGAGCCCATGAGCTCGGCCCATCAGCCAATTGGTCACCCTTCACATTTTGAGCTATTCCAGCTTGATGTTGGGTACATGTTATTTAGAAGGGTATTGTGAGAGACACTATCAGAGGCCTTTCCGGAGTACAGAAACATTACACCAGCTGCCTTCCCTTGATCAACTAGGGGGATTACCTTGTCATAGAAATAAATCACGTTGGTTAAGCAGAACCTTCTCCTAACAAACCCATGTTGGCTGGGACAAATTACTATGTTGATTTTAAGGTGTTTTTCAATAGCTCTCAGAATAATCTTCTCCATAGTCATCCCAGGCACTGAGGTGAGACTAACAGGCCTGTAGTTACCAGGTTCATCCCTGATGCCCTTTTTGAAGACTGGAACAATATTTGCCAACTTCCAGTCAACTGGAACCTCTCCAGATTCCCCAGAGCATTGAAAAACCATTGAGATAATTTTTGCTATGACCTCTGCCAGCACATTTTTTGCTATGACCTCCCACACAAGTTCAGGGCTGATTGGGAGATAATAATTTGCACAGTCATGGTTCACTTTCCCAGGGCTCTAGGGGTGCTCAAGCCCACCATCAGTGTTGAAGACAGACATGAAGAAAGCATTATACATCTCTGCTTGGTCTATATCCCTATTTATGAGGTGTCCATGATCACCAAGTAACAGACCAATGTTGTTTCTGGCCTTCCTTTTGCTGCTAACATATTTAAGTAAGTCTTTTTATTATCCTTCACAATGCAGACCAGCTTTCACTTCTTCCATACAGTGGCAAACAGGATCCCTAAAGTCCTCCCATGTTGTCTGTCCTTCTGTCCATTGGCCATACACCTTCCTCTTGTACCTTAGTTCTAGTAGAAGATCTCAGCTAGGGTGGCCTTCCACCTTGGCTGCTTGACTTCCAACATTTTGGAATCACCTGGTCCTGTGCTCTTAGGAGGTGGTGCTTAAAAAAGTGACCAGCATTTCTGGACCCCAGCACCCTGAAGTCTTTTTCCCTGGAGACCTTACCAAGCCGTTCATCCAGCAACCTGAAGTCTGCTTTCATCATGTCCAGAGTTGAGATCTTACTGTCAGTAAGTCAGCCAGTTTTCCTCCTATTACCCTATATGTTAAACTCAACTGCTTCATGGTCACCGTGGCCAAAGCAGCCACTTCACCCTCAAGGCCTTCTCTATTACAAGTAACAAATCAAGGAAGGCACATTTCCTCGTTGATTCATTCAACACCTATACCATAAAGTTATCATCCAGATGGTTTAGGAGTCTTCTGGACCTGCTTGCACCAGCTATGTCATGCTCCCAGTTGATACCATGTAAATTGAAGTCCCCCATGAGGACAAGTGTAGATGACATGGAGGCATTCTGTAGTTCCTTAAAGAACCACTCAAAAGTTTCCTCATCCTGACTGGGTGGCCTATAGCAAACTCCCATGATGACATCTATTTTAAATATTTGCTCTTTGATCCTCACCCATAGTCTCTCACCTGTGCCATTACCAACTATAAGCTCCATGCATTCCAGCCCTTCCACTATATACAGTGCCACTCCCCCACCTCTTCTGCCCTGTCTAACCCTCCTGAAAAGCCTGTAACCATCCATCATGGCACATCAGTCACAGGACTCATCCCACCAGGCTTCACTAATGCCAGTAATATCATATCTCTGGGACTGAGCCAAGGCTTCTAGCTCCTCCATCTTGTTCCTCATGCTGTGTGTACTCATACAGAAGCACTTCTAATGTGGTTCATTGTGCCCACCTCTTTGTGGAGCAGATTTAAGGGTCTCACTAGGACAGTTCCTCAGACGCTGACAATCCTTCCCAGTGCTCATCACTGACTGGCCTGCTATTGCTCTTTCCCCCCTTCAAATGTGGTTTAAAGCCCTAGCAATCAATCCACCTAGCTCTTCAGCAAAAATACTTCTTTTATGTGAGCTGCATGCTGTCGGGTGTCACTAGACTTGATGAAGAATAAATCATCCCATGGTCAAAACCCCAAAGTTCTGCCTATAACACCTATAACACCTTTGGAGCTGCATGTTCATCAGCTGGGATTGTCTGCTCCATTCAATCAATATTCTTCCCTGAAAGAATTGAAGGGAAAGGATTGAAAAAAATACCATCTGGACACCTGACTCTAACCAACCATCTCTAGGCCTGGAAATCTCTTTTAATTGCTTTAGTGTTTCTTCTTGCCATCTCTTAACTACAAACATGAAAAACCAGTGGTGGGTAATAGTCTGAGGACTTTATCAAACTAGGGAGTTTTGTAGAGATGGCTCTTGCCTTCACCCCAGAGAGACAACAGACTTCCCTGAGAGTCGGGTCCAGTCAACATATTGGACCCTCAGTTCTACTCAGGAGGAAGTCACCAATGACAACTACCCTTCTTTTTGCCTTTACATGGGTGGAGGTGATTCATGGGGGAGGCTGTGTAGATGACCACTTCATTCACCTTGACATCCAATTGAAGGGCTTCATACATGTTCTGGACAGGCATCTAGGGAGCTGAGGCAGGCTGAGAGCAGATTCTCCTACCATCTCCTGCAATTGTCTACCAAGAGTTATTTCTTTCCATGTATTGGCAGCAAAAAGAAAAAAGACACTAGCATCAGGGCAGCTTTAAAATTTTAATTGAAGACTGAAAAAAAAAAAAAAAAAAAAAGAATGAAAATTACACCAATGACTTATTCTTTTCAAAATATCTTTTAGCTGTCGTTTTAAACCATGATAAGAAATTTGTACACAAAATATATATCAAGTAGATAATTGGCATATGTTCTTATTTTTTCCTTCGTTGTCAGAAGTGTACTTATGATCTGGATCATTGTTCTCCTTTAGAGATTATAGCTTTCAATTATTATTGGCCTGCTGTCTTAGTTTTAAATTATATATAATTTTCAGATGCTGTACACTTAAAAGAGTATTATTAAGGAATATGTGATAAACACTTAATCAGCTGTTTTTCTTTCTGGTTGAAGCAGACATTGTGATGAATCCAAAAACTACTTTTTACGGATGAAGTAGTATATAATACATTTTCTAATATTAGTGTCACAGTTTAACACTGGCCTGGAAATTAAATCAAATAACAGATGCTCTCTATTAATCCTCCTCCCATCCCTGATAAAGAAAGGAGAGAGAATAAGGGAGAGAGACTTATGGGTTGGAAACTAAGATACACAGCTTTAATGAAATGGTGATGATAAATAGGAAAAATTCCTAAATATACACAAATATACTAGAAAATGATTCCACGTTCCTCTCTCCTTTTCCCCTAGTAACTCTCACGTCACCACCGAGGCTGCAGGGCAGCCCTGGGAAAGTCCAAGCTGGAATCCTGGAGTCAGCAGCAGTCAGGAGCTGGAGTCAGGAACACACAGATTTAGGCTGGCAGGGATCAGGACCACCAGGATGGAAGGGAAGGAAGGGAAGGAAGGGAAGGAAGGGAAGGAAGGGAAGGAAGGGAAGGAAGGGAAGGAAGAGAGGAAGGGAAGGAAGGGAAGGAAGAGAGGAAGAGAGGAAGGGATGAAGAGAGGGAGGGAGGGAGGGAGGGAGGGAGGGAGGGAGGGAGGGAGGGAGGGAGGGAGGGAGGAAGGAAGGAAGGAAGGAAGGAAGGAAGGAAGGAAGGAAGGAAGGAAGGAAGGAAGGAAGGAAGGAAGGAAGGAAGGAAGGAAGGAAGGAAGGAAGGAAGGAAGGAAGGAAGGAAGGAAGGAAGGAAGGAAGGAAGGAAGGAAGGAAGGAAGGAAGGAAGGAAGGAAGGAAGGAAGGAAGGAAGGAAGGAAAGAAGGAAGGAAGGAATTAATTTAGTTTATACTGAGTATTATGTGGATGGGATGGAATACTCTGTTTGGTCAGTCTTGGTCATTTATCTTGTCTATTCCTCCCCAAAGGAGGGTTGCAGGTGTAACATCTTTACTCCTTTTCTCCTTCTGAAGGGCAGAATGTTCCTCAGAAGTGAGCAGTGGCCTGGGTTCTGCATACTAGTTTATAGCTGTAACTATAAACATTCAATATTATCGGTACTAGAAGCAGACACTGACTGACTGAGAAGATTGCTGTTAATTTTCAGCAAGTGCAGCTACTTACAAGAGACTTAGCTGAGATCAAAATTACAAGACGGAAAATTACCCTTATCCTTGACCAACCAGGACAATTACTAATATTTTTATTTTAAGATTTGTTTCCTCAAAAAAAGCACTGTTCTAAAACGAGGTAGGGTTGCAACTTATAAAGTAAATATAGTTTCTCTCTGATGTAGATACTGTCTAGTGCCTATTTTCTACTATTCATTCTGAAACAGCTTTCTATCTTGCAAACACTATTAGGAAGATTAATTAATATGAACAAGGAGTCGATACAAGCATAGGTGTGTAAACAACTTGCAATATAGAGACAAGGATATCTTTTTTTAAAAAGCAATCAGATAAGAAAAGCTAGCACTGAAATACATGTAAGCAGAGCAAATGTTAGAATAGGCACTGGAAGTCCTAAATTCCACTTATATTACTTTATTTATAATAATTGATGTCTAGTAATAACCATTATAATTCATTAAATTAAATCAAGCATTTATCTGAAGAAATATTGCTCTACCATTTATACATTTCCTTCAAAATATATAATATCAAAATAATTGTAAGCCTGCTGCCTAAAGTTCACTTTTATGTTCCAAACCACAACTCTTTTAGACATATGTCATCTACAGACTTGTCTTAGAATTACATTCTGTGAATCACACAATAGATACAAGATCAGCCCTTTCACTGGCAAAAATGTCATTACTTTTATTGAAAATATCACTTATTTCTCCTTCTACTTCTATTTTTGTGTGTGTGTGTGTTTTTTGTTTGTTTATTTTGGTTTTATTTCTGAAAATCTCTGCTTACTCTTGTTTATGAAAGGAAGATGAAATAATTTGAGTCAGGTGGAGTGAATGTACAAAGGCTCTAAACATGTGTGAACTGATGGACTTTCTACAATCCTGCTTTAACATTCTCCTAAAATTTCTTGAATTAATTGAAAAGTATTTTAAAATCCTGTGACAGGAATATTGGGGAAGATGAAGGAAAGGTATCTTAATTTTCTAGTAATTATTTTAATATATCTTCCCTAATGAGCTTGAAAACTTTTACTATGCTATTATACTTCTTTCCCATGATTTTTTATTCCTTGATAACTATAGGTGACATAAAATAGAGTATAAATTATATTTATTTTTTCATTTTAGGTGCTCACCTAATTACTGTGAACATGGTGGTGAATGCTCACAGTCCTGGAACAGTTTCTACTGCAATTGTGCCTATACTGGCTACAAAGGAGCTACTTGCCACGTTCGTAAGTCTAAGATTTTCTCACAATTTTTTTTTTTTTTCTGATGATTTTCACTACAAAAAAAATTCATTTATATCTATCACTCGTATCAGAAGATTTTTCAGTCATGTAGATATATGTAAGCTGGTTCAAGGTAGTGGACTTGAGAATTTGAAATATGTAGCAGCAAAAGCTTGTTGAAAGTTCTAATATTTATTTCTTTCAGTTTCAAATTTTTTGTAATTTATACAAGATGGTTGTAGTAGCCTCTTCCATCTGTACAATGCCACTTTTTGAATCAGCAAATCATATAGAATTTTTAAAAATTTATCTTTATTCACCACAACATGTTCTGGGAATCAAAATAAATCAGTACTCTGACCATTATATGTTTCTAACAACTAGACAACTTTATGAATTTTTGCAGTTTAATAAAGTATTGTTAAAAACACAAAAGATTGCTCTAATTATAAGATAAATAATTGTCTTTATAAACTGTCCTTATAAAGATATACCATCCTTGTTGGCAGATTTTATGAAGAGAACATGTCTACAAACTTTTTTTTGTTTTGATGTTAGAAGAATGCCTATTAAATTTTCCTTGTAGAGAGTCTACGATCTTGTTACTTCTGTAGTTCTTTAATTATAAAGAACAGAGTGGCATTAGTAACAATTAAAAAAAATTATAACAAAGAAAGCATACCAATATTACAGATATTTTTTAATACCACAGTACAAAATATAAAAGCATGGCAAGCCCAAAGTGAAGATGAAGGTCATTTCATTAATTATAATTTGAAAATGTGTATTTTGAATCAACTGATGAGGAGGACAGATGGAAGCCATCGTTTCCTGATGATTAAGAGACTCCATGAGAAATATGATGAGTTACTGAATTCTTATTACTTTTCAAATATACATCTTAAAGCTTTCCAGGAAGGTTGTTTATAATTAATAAAGTGCTGTATCTATGGGCAGGAAATGGAAGACTTTCAGTACTGGATTTTTGTTTGTGGCTTGTTTTTTGTTTTTTTTTTTTTTAATTTAGTTCTTCAGTTATTTCAGCCTTAAGATAATTTTTGGCCATGTTACCACACTTCTGTGTAATTTCAAAAGAAATTTAAAAATGCCCCTTGAATTCTCAAAGCAATATTATTTTTATTATAAACCTAGGAGTTACTAATCTTAAAATATTTGTGTTCAAACTGTCAGAATCAGAACATAATGAAAAGCTGAATCTCTTTTTTTTTCATGTTTAAATTTAACTAAGACCATTTACCACAGGGAACCATAAAATTCTATTTGAAATGTACATGCATTGTGCATTCTGAATATTTCATAATATAAACATTCTCAATGAACTGTTTCTTTTTGATAGGTGTTGCCATATAACATCAGTAGTCATCAGGCCAAAAATATGAAGATCAGACTCTTCCAAAAGTAACTTCTTTTTAAAAAACAGACATCTTTTGTAAAACTGTACTGGTACTTTATGAATTTACTTTTAAATTTTAAACCTCCCTGATTTTACATAGATCAAAATCTTCTAATATATTAATAATTATTATGGATGTATGGTTTTAATTTGTATACAGCTTTTACCTTTTTTTTTTTTTTCCCTTAATCTAATGGCTCTTTCTATTTGGCATAGTGTTTCAAGTTTTTATAATAACTGATAGAGCACACAGCAATGTAATTGTTAAAGGGGTAGTAAAGATAATGCTGTCTAGCAGTGGCACTATCATCAGTAGTTCCCATCACTTTAGAGTGCAGAAGAGGATTCATAAATCTTTTTGATAGTTTTTTATCATAAAGAAGACATCATGGACTTTTCTTCAGGCCTTGACTGATATAACGATACATGACATGGGAGTAAGAAGCTGTCATTTTTTCAGTGCTTATTTAGTGCTTTAACGGTGATATCTGACAATTCATTTTGCCTCCTCTTAATAAAGGGAAGAAAATAAGTGTGAAAGCAAATAAAGGCCAGAAGAAATTCAGAACACACTACTTACCTTCTGTTGTATATAACAAAAACAGCAGCCTCAAAAAAATCTGATTTGTTTAAGGTGGTTAGTGTTTGTTTCCTCAGAATCTGATTACCAGGATCTAGGTAATACCCTTGGCATTTACATATATTTGACAGTTTTGACAACCATTTACTGACTCACAGTACACTATTTTCTCACTGAAAATTTCAGGCTGAAATACAGAATGAAATGCTTGAAAATGTCCCTAGTGATCTCCCCAATAAATAAAATTTAATGTTTAAGCACAGGTGTGCTTTACAAATTCAAATAAAAGTATAGTTTGGATTATGTAGTTTATTCTGTATTCTTTAGCAGCAAACACATAAAATTTTGTCAAGTTGTCAAGCTCCATGCACTTTTTTTTTTCATTCCCTGAATAAAATGTAAACTTATGTCATTATATTTGTGATGCAATGTGTTCTTTTACAGCCATCTATGAGCAATCATGTGAAGCCTATAAGCACAGAGGAAACACTTCAGGCTTTTACAATATTGATTCAGATGGAAGTGGACCCTTGGAACCATTTCTTGTATACTGTAATATGACAGGTGAGGTGATAAACTTTCTTAAATCTCATCTGAGTCTGTATGCATGTTCATTATGTTCAAACATGAGTTAACAAATAAGAAGCCGCTGTAGCTTGTGAATTTAATGTATGCATGCACAACCAAGAATTAGAGAGATTACAATAACAGGACTTAGGCTATAAATTCCTGTTGTCCTTTATATCAATAAGATGTGTTCAATATGAAGACACTGTCATACTAGATCATTTTTTGGGAAGCAGTTTTGATTTCATAGAAATTACAGCCTCTTGAGGACATTTAAGGAAACGAGAAATAAGTTATGCTTTGAGAAAAAAATACTAATTTTTCCCAGTAACATTCTGAAAAACTGTAATTCAGAACCGGTATTTGTTATGAAAAATGTAAACATTAAGCTTGATTTTTTCACACTGCAAGTAGATCTTTTGGAGAATGCAAATGCAACCAATGGGACTCTCTCAATCTCACTTTCAGACACTCTTCCTCCTCCTCTGGAAAATGTTATTTGAATGCCCATTTATCTCACTAAAAGTTTTAGATATCATAGTTAGTCAAGAGTCTGCTTTTCAACAAACCATTTGATGCTCTCTCTCTTTGCCATTGATATATTTCCCTTCAGTGAAGCTTACATTTTAATGGCCTTTTGAAAGTCATTATTGTTTAATTTGTATGTTCCCTTTTATTTTTACATAGCCTCTATTTATTTGAATTGCTTTCCAATCAAAATTATGGAAACAATTTGTTGTTTTCTCTGAAAAATAAATATTTTTACACTATTATAGCTGCTTAAGAGACAACATAATTATCAGCTGTCAATATTTAGAAAAATTTTGATTTTGGAGACCACAAAAGGAGTAATATCTGTAATCCCAAGCAGACTGTTTGATGTTCCATTGCATGTTCCTTGTATGCAAACTATAGGACAGAGCAAACGATTGTGATGAACAGTTTAATTCTTCCTGTGTCTCAGTGTACAAGAAGATTATTTTTGCAGTCTCATAGTAAATAAATAGTATTTAGCCTATGGCTTCTACTGTCCTTTAATGTGATGTCCTTATATAAGTATTGTAACATCATTTTGGGGTTTCGATCTGTGCCTTTTTGCATTGCACTAGGGTTTTTTCAGTTAAAAATCTCTCCACAGTTTCTGTAGAAAGGTAAAAGAGGAGTTTTAATGAAAGAATATTTGTGAAGTGTCAGCATACCTGAAAAGCTATTCAATTGCTTTGTTGCTTCACTCAAGCAACAGGTCTCAGAGTTGGAAAATGTCTGTTTCACAGAAGATTGCACATCTTAGCAAATATTTTTTTGTAAATGTGCACTGTATTGTTTACTATTCAACTGTATGTGTTTTATGTATATTTATACGCAAGTAATTTCTGCTTTTTATTGCAAAAGCATTACTTCAGAACATATTTTTTTTAGAAAACATGTTTGAAGTACTGCATGTTTACTAGTTATTCATGGGGGAAAAAATTTGCAGACATACTTCATCTTATTCTGGAATAAATATTACAGCAGTATATGGCATGCCACAATTTACATGAACAGTAAGGACTGTATACACAATACAATAAAATGCATAGATAATTTACTGAGCAGTGCCTGAGCTAAAAATTGGCCAGTGTGGTTTTTTTTAGGGAAATGCACCTCTCACTTCTTAACTTTCTCATGGTACAATACTGAGTCTACCAGTCTACCATGGTGCCTGCCATAACAATATTACATCAGGTGTTTGGAAGTAACTGTACTGAACTTTAGAAGCTTAGATTCTTAATCCCTGAATATATACAGGTTTGAATAGTACTTTGGATAATATCTACCATTTGATTTTATATGACTAGAATAAATCACCTCCATGTAATCTGAGTTAAATAGTAAATAAAGTATTTTCAAGCTACTTTTGCTTCTATGTCTAATAGAAAAAAAAATGTATAAGGAATATAATAAGTGTAAGTATTCTTCCTATTCTTTCATAGTAATTTACTAAGTAAACTATATCTTATTTCAGAGACAATTGAGTGTCATCACTTACAGTTTTGCCCATGCAATAATCATAATAACCTCAATACGTTTTATGTCTTAACCTACTTATAAATAATGATATGTTGCTGTAATTGTTGCTTGGTAATTTATAGCTCTGTTCTGTATGTTCAAGAGCACCTTTTGTTGCCAAAGGAGTCACCCTGAGGTCTGGTTGTTTTGTTTTTTTTAAATCAACTTATGAAACTATTACTCATTCTTTACTATTTTTCACATGTGTTTTGAAAGATACAACTTGGACAATTATACAGCATAACAATACCAACCTAACCAGAGTCAGAAGTGCTAATCGAGAGAAACCCCACACTGTGTTTTTCAAGTACTCTGCCAGCTTAGACCAGCTTCAGGCTACAATTAACCAGGCAGAGCACTGTGAACAGGAACTTGCTTACCACTGCAAAAAGTCAAGGCTTTCAGATAAGCCAGGTAAGTAAAACATACACATTGTAATACGTCTTACTTTATTTTACTGGCTACCAAAGGCACTTATTTCACACCAAGGTTACAGCACTTTGCTACCATGGAATTCAAACTACTTCATCTATCTAATTTTCAGATTTTTGTAAGTTACCAAGAGATATTTGACACAGAAAAACACAAATGTCTGTTTATAATGATCCAAGAATTAAGTGCTCTCACATTTAATTTCTTCTACCTAAACTTTGCATCAAAATAGCTGTTGTTCTGAGTGTCTATACCAAATAATCTGCAAAGAGTATGAGTTTGCACAGTTTTAGTATCACAGAATTACAAATCTCTGGGTAGCTGAGTTTGGAAGCAACCTCCAGCTGTTGTCTGGTTCAGTATCCCTGTTCAAAACACGCCAACAAGAACCAGTTACCCAGAATCATGTCCAGACATCTTTTGAATGTCTTCAAGGATGGAGACTTCACCATCTCTCTGAGAAATCTGTGTCAGTGCTCAGTCACCCTCACAGTGAAAAGTTTCCTGATGTTCACGAAGAGTATCCCGTGTTTCAGTTTATTCCCACTTCCTCTTATCCTGTCACTAGGCATCACTGGAAGAAAGAAGGTTTCAGCTGTCTTTACACTCTCCCCTCGTGTATTTATGTATTTCTTTTTTTCTAAGCTATACAATTCCTCTTCTTCCAGTCTGTCCTCATAGGAGAGAGACTTCAGCCCCTCAATCATCTCTGTTGCCCTTTGTTAGATTTTCTTCAAAATTTCCATCTTTGTTTTGCAATGGGGAGCTCTGAACTGGACACAATTCTCCAAGTGTGAGTTTACCTGTGCTGAATGAAGAATAAGTATAACTTTCCCTAACATGCTGGCAACATGTCAATTCACTAATTCAGGACAGGATACCAGTAGTGCTCTTTGCAACAAGGGCACACTGCTGGCTCAAGTAACCTTTTGTGTGTCAAGTCATTCTCCATCAAGAATTTTTCCAGAGGGATGACTGCCAGCATATATTTCTGCCTGGGTCTGCTCCTTCTCAGGTGCAAGTTTTTGCAATTCTCCTTGTTTAACTTCATGAGGTTCCTGTCAGCCCATTACCTTAACCTTCCTCTGGATAACAGCATGACACTCTGGAGTATCAAACACTCCTTCCAAACTGTGTGTGTATAGACAGCCAACATGTTTGATAAACATTGGAAGATCAGCGTTATTTTTACACAGTGATCACCATAGTGGATGTAGCTAAAGAAGACCTGACAGAATCATCTTTAAGCAGTCAGGCTATCTACAGCTAAGCAAAACTAGCAATGCCTAGATAAACCTAGTTTTTCAATGTGGTGCTTCTAAACTGACAAGAGTTAGTGTTTTGTGAATATGTGCTAAAATATTTCAAATCATTTTAATCTTCGAATACAAAAAAAACCTCTCTGAGTCTATGTAAGTTTTCCAACTATCCTCCAATTTACCATCTTTTTCCTTCTACAAATAGTCATCATGATAAGGGAAAATTTTGTTTTTATATTCTGAAAATATTAAGATCATGACACCTATTTCAAAGCAGGGATAACAATCTGGGCTAATCATTATGAATGTGCTGCATTTCAGTGAATACCCTGTTCTTGCTCTGCTGTATGAACAAATTGCAACCAGCTTTTAAACATACCGCAATGCCCCTAGTGAAAGTCTGGGAATGTTAATTCCTCACTACACTATTAAGGCATACTGCTGAAACAGCAGAAATAGTCTCCTTTTTACAGTCTTAGCTGCTGGAAGGTTTTAATGTGTTGTCTGATAAATTATTTATTTATCTTCAGGCTTTCTTCCTCCTGTGATGACTCACAAACATGAACACTTATAACAGACATAGGTGCTCTTATGCAAGTTTGACTTTCCCAGAAGCCTCTCATACTATTTTTTTGCCTGATGGGCTTGTAGTTGTGTGGTAATGAATGCAATTAATATGTTTAGTCTTAGAGATTGTCAAGGTAACAGAGTGAGATTTATCTAAGAGTGAGATTTAATAAACAGTGACAATTTTAAGTAAAGCTGAGATTAGGGTATATTTAAATTTGTTTCTGGGGCCTGCTGCTGAAAACTTGGAGCTTCAACAACAGTGAATAAAAGTGCATCTATAAGAAACTCTAATTTAACAGTTCTTCAATTCTTCTCATGTCTTGATATCTTCTCATGCATTTATCACCCTTCTTATTTCTAATTTAAGGCGATTTTGTTTTGTTTTTTTATGCTTCCTATCATCTGTTCAATATATATTTCTGTGCTTGCTTGGCACCATCTTAAAGCTTAATCTGCAATACTCAGTACTGTAACATTAAGGAAGTAGCCAGTTTTACCATTTTGCTACAAAAAATGGCGACTGGAGGAATGATACAGAGATGTAATAGGCTTGGGAACCCTCACTTATTTTCATCAGGTGCATCAATTTTCTTTTGGTAGGACTGCTAATATGATTTCTTCTGTGTCTAAGTATACAAATTCTGAATCTACTGCCTGTGACCCGAGGTTGTCTTTGGGCATTTCTGATTTCACTACTTATCTACTTAATGTTCATCACAGAAATGGGTAATAGTCTACAGCACTCTTGGAAGCAGGATGAGATAATTTCTGCATTGCTTTCCAGTAAAATTTGTCACTCCATTGCTGATAGTTCCATGATCTAAAATGGATCTTTACTTGGAAACACAAACTATCTTGATTTTTTGGACAATGGTATCTCTTATTTGCATGGAACACTTTAAAACAAATTACATAAACTTACTTCTTAAGCTAAGTGATTGGTTGTGAATACCCTTTTCCACTAATTCAAGCAAAAGCTGTGACAATAATTTAATACCCGATAATTACATATTAAAATGAATAAATACTTAATAAGTAAAGGTAGAACTATTTTTTCCAGTTGCTGTTTCAAGATTTTAGATCTGAGAAGTGATTTTTCTCTGCTTAACCCTTTGGAAAGTTGCTTGGATTAGGAAGACTGGCCACTGATTTTCTCTAACCTACCTTTTAGATGGGATGCCGTTGAGCTGGTGGATTGGAAGAACCAATGAAACACAGACTTACTGGGGAGGTTCCTTTCCTGCTGTAGAAAAATGTGCTTGTGGATTCGAGGGTACCTGCATTGATTCACAACACTACTGCAACTGTGATGCAGACAGAGATGAATGGTGACTTTCTACAATTGATTATTTACATTATTTTTTCCTGAAAAGTAAATAAAGAAAATGAACATTTAAAATACAAGACTGCTGTAAATTAAAGTTTCCATAGTGTCACCTGCTTCTTTGACACTGAACACATTTTCTTACAAAACTGTAGCAATATGCATTATTCTTGCTAATTCTTTCCCTCTGAATTCTGAGGGTTTAATTTTATACAGATACTTTCTTGTTCTTTAGTATATTCCTGATTACATATTAAGATATATAATTCAATCTTTTGTAAAACTTCATCTGTAGTTTTAGATTACTGAATAATTACAGTTAAAAGGTTCACTTTAAATAAATAGTTAAGTTTTAGCATAAATTTAACTACACTTTTAAATTTATACACTTTTCTCCCTTTTTTGTCATGTACAATTTAGGTAATTAAAATTGTACACTGTTGTTATCATCAAAGCAAAGCACTAATATGGAATCCTATTCTAAAAGGATAATAATATTTCTAAACTGTAGAGCTTCCACTTGTACATCAAAAATTAGCACTTAAGTTTTTTGTGGTTTTTTTGTTTTTTTTTTTCATTACTCAGTTATAGAAAAAAAGCTTTCTGAAAAACTATGTACACTTTTTGTGCACTTAGCTCCAGGACATAAACAGAAAGTTCAGGCAAGGAAGGTGCTAATGTTCATAAAAGAAGGGGGCTAGGGGGTGGAGAAAATAAGCACTATTTCATTCAGGACAAGAAACTCATGGTGTACTGATAGGAAGGGTTGTTAAACTCAAGCATGTTCTTAGAGAAATGTTTCTTGCTTGCTTTGGAGTGTGTGTTTCACATTCAAGCTCTAAGCAGTGTCAGTTCCAGACTGTCTTCTCTCTCTCAGTTTGTACAGTTGTATCTGAGCTATTTGCTTTGCCCATTAAATAGAAGATTCAGCTATGAATGGATTGAACAGGAAGACTGAATTTTACAGAATGGTCTTGAGTGACTGAATACTTCCATGGGTCCAGGAGAAAAAAAATTTAGGAACAAAACTGGTGCCTACAAAATTTAGAAGTACAGTCCTGACACTAAGTTAACAAAGATTTTTTAAAAGTTACTGGATGTGTGCTCTGAGTGGTAGGTTGCATATTTTTTGCCTGTGAGTTACACAGAAACTCTAGAAACTCTTTTTCCTATGCACTCAGCATGAATTTGTAATTTTCTCTTTCAATTTTTTATTTTTTGACAAGGTGGAAAAAAAAAAGTTAGGCTTATTTGAAAGTTATACTAAGACTTTTAATAAAGAAGACACAAGCTATTGTACATCTGACATGTCTTCAGCAACATAAAATTACTAACACTGGCAAACACATCATCTTATGAAGTCAGTTACGTAACGATTTATGTCAAAACCAGTTTTCTCATGCTTAGGCAGATAATCACAACCATAAAACTACCCACTTCCCATTAAATTGTTTCATTCATGTCAAATTATCACAATATCAATACCAAAACATGGTAGTGATATATTCACAGTTGTTTGTATTACCCAGAGTTATGCAGCACTTTTTTCATATTTTAATTCTTTTCTTTTTCCCATAAATGTGCAAAGGATAATTAATTGTTTATCAGAAACATTTAGGATAGCTGTCGCTTTGTTTTTTACCTTTTCAGGACTAATGATACTGGATTCCTCTCCTACAAGGAGCATTTACCAGTAACTGAAATTGTTATCACAGACACTGACAGACCAAATTCTGAAGCAGCTTATAAACTGGGGCCTCTGCTTTGTCGTGGAGACAGTAAGTAGCAACTGCAGTGTTTTACTAAGCAACAATGGGTTTTCACCAAAATAAATTTTAAATATTTGTTAAACAGTCTAAGGTAAACTTTTGTAAAAATGTCATCCAGTTCCTTTAGAAATTAGAACCAAAAAAAGACAAAAGTACATGATCCAGTGCAAACCAGGATAAAATTGTGAAATAGATTCCTTTATGATAAATACCAATAATGAAGGCACAAATAGTTATACTTTTCAAAAAGATATTTTCACTATAAATGCTAGTGTTTTCCTGCAACCTTAGTTAAGTTACAAATACAGAATTATATGAAGACGAATTCATAACTTGTTACCTTATCTTGCAAGAATCATATCCTTCACTAAATATATAATCATAGAATCAGATGAGTTGGAAGGGACCTCTGAAATCACCAAGTACAACCCTTGATCCATTGCCACTGTGGTTACCAGACCATGGTACTGAGTGCCACATCCAGTTTCTTCGAAGAAACTTCCAGGGATGGAGAATCCACCATCTCCCTGGGCAGCCCATGCTAATGTCTGATCACCCTCTCTGTAAAGAATTTCTTCCTAATATCTAACCTAAACCTCCCCCTGGCAGAGCTTAGGTCCATGCCCTCTTGTCTTGCTCTGTGCCCACCCTGTAATGCTGCATAGAGTTGTTGTAGGCAAACTGTGTGTGTACCTTCATCACCAAGCCTTACGCAGAATAACTCCTCTGAGTATTTGCGCACTAGGAGAGCTATACTATGATATGGACATTCAGTATATGCACTATCTATGAGAAAACTTTAAGCACATAAGAATTTAACATTTAGAAAATTGTACCGTAATTCAAAATATAGAGTTTGTACATCCTGAATATATATGAAGTAACCAGAAAAGTATCATGTTCAAAGAAATAATTTAAAGATAATGAAAAAACTGGAACAAAATTGATATTTTATTGAATATCTGTGATAACATTTCTGATTTCACTAAATTCCACTGGCAAAAAAAAAAAAAGATTTGGGTTTTGCCTATGGCTGAGTACAGGTTAAAAATACTTAATAAAATTCTTTTTTTTTTACATCAAATACCGTCCTATGAGTTTCCATTAACTTCACTATTTCAAATACTTACAAATTGCTATTATGATGTTGTGTTTGCTTTTTAAATTTCTTCAGCCTTTATTAATAAGATAAAATGAATACTAGTAAAGAAGTATCGATCTATACCTTGGGGTTCATTCAAGAGACTGCATAGATAGATAAATATAAATAGGATGTATTTATTTTCATATCATCTCTACTTTCATTACTGTGACTTGTCAGGGTAATTACACCTGGAAGATTTGTTAACAGATATGTGTTACAGCAATGCATTTTAATTTTCTCATGAAAATTTATGAGAAAAAACTGCACTCTGTTGGGTGCTTCCTTTTCAAACGTCTGATACCTGATTATAAGCTGATCATTTATCATACCTATGAAAGAACCGTTAAATCATGGGGCTACAGTATAGGATTATGATAAAATTCAAAGTAAAAACAACCTAGGAAAGTGTCCTGTTTGCATCAGAATCAGCTGTGAGCTCATTCCAGGTGTCTCTGTGTGATTCTGTTATTCTCTGATTCTCTCAAGCCTTTGTCAGATAGAGGCTTGAAGGATGAAGCCAGAACTTCTCTGGGCAGCCGACTCTGCTGCTTGTCTGTCCTCACTGAGCATATCGCTGAAGGGCTCAGGTGAGGCCAATCAGCTGATAACGGGGGGGCACCCAGCACTACCAAGAGGGATATAAAGGGCTGTGAGGAGCGACAGAGACCTGGAGCGCAGCGAACAGGAGCAGGCAAACAGGAATGTGGCACGCAGTTAGCGAGGCAGTTTGCACAGGCAGGGCAAGCAGGAGGGGTACAGCCACCTCCCGGTTCTCTTGAAGGAGCAGTGGTTTCCAAAAAGCCAAAGCTGTTGCTGTTACGACGAAGGGTGTGTCCACACAGATGGAACCCCTTAAGAGGGACATCAAGATGGATGTAGCTGTTCAGGCCTCTGACTGTGTAGAGTGTTTGAGCCTGGTGTTAACACCAGAGGACAGTGTGAGTGGGGTCTGTGTGTGATGCGAGCAAGTGAATGACTTGCTGTGCCTGGTGGCAGAGCTCAAGGAGGAGGTAGGGAGACTAAGAAGAAAATTAGAGAGACAAAGGCACAACTTGAATTGAATCTTGCCACCTCTGTGGAGGATAACAAAAAGTCCTCCTACAGATACATCAACAGCAAAAGGAGGGGCAAGGAGAACCTCTACTCTTTACTGGACATGGGCAGGAATATAGCTATCAAAGATGAAGAAAAGGCTGAGGTATTTAACACCTTCTTTGCCTCAGTTTTCAACAGTAAGACAAGTTGTCCTGAGTACAGCTGGCTTCTGGAGCTTGTAGAAAGAGATGAGAATCTGAACAGCCCCCCTGTAATCCAGATGGAAACAGTCAGTGACCTACTGAGCTGCTTGTATCCCCAGAAGTCTATAGGACCAGATGGGATCCACCCAAGGGTGATGAGGGAGCTGTCAGAAGAGGTCGCCAAGCCTCTCTCTATCATCTACCAACAGTCCTGGCGCACTGGGGACATCCCGGATGATTGGAAGTTGGTGAATGTCACAGCAATCCACAAAAAGGGCCGGAAGGAGGACCCAGGAAACTGCAGGCCTGTCAGCCTGACCTCAGTGCCTGGCAGGGTTATGAAGCAGATCATCCTGGGGGCAATCACACAGCACCTACAGGATGGACAGGGGATCAGACCCAGCCAGCACGGGTTCAGGAAGGGCAGGTCCTGTCTGACCAACCTGATCTCCTTTTATGATCGGGTGACCCGCCTGGTGGATGAGGGGAGGGCTGTGGATAGAGTCGGACTTCAGCAAAGCCTTTGACACCCTCTCCCACAGCATTCTCCTGGAAAAGCTGTCAGCCCAGGGCTCAGACAGGAGCACTCTGTGCTGGGTTAGGAACTGCTGGAGGCCCCCAGAGAGTGGTGCTGAACGGTGCTGATCCAATTGGCGGCCGCTCACCAGTGATGTCCCCCAGGGATCAGTGCTGGGCCCAGTTCTGTTTACTATCTTTATTGATGATTAGATGAGGGGATTGAGTCCACCATTAACAAATTCACAGATGACACTAAGCTGGGGGGGAGTGTGGATCAGCTGGAAGGCAGGAGGGCTCTGCAGAGGGACCTGGACAGACTGGAGAGTTGGGCTGATTCCAGTGGGATGAGGTTCAACACGGCCAAGTGCCGGGTCCTGCACTTTGGCCACAACACCCCCATGGGGAGCTCCAGGCTGGGCACAGAGTGGCTGAGAGCAGCCAGGCAGAGAGGGACCTGGGAGTCTGGATTGACAGGAAGGTGAACAGGAGCCAGCAGTGTGCCCAGGTGGCCAAGAAGGCCAATGGCATCCTGGCCTGGATCAGGAACAGCGTGGCCAGCAGGTCCAGGGAAGTGATTCTGCCCCTGTCCCCAGCCCTGGTGAGGCCACAGCTCGAGTCCTGTGTCCAGTTCTGGGCCCCTCAGTTCAGGAAGGAGATTGAGGTCCTGGAGCAGGTCCAAAGGAGGGCAACCAGGCTGGTGAAGGGACTCCAGCACAAGTCCTGTGAGGAGAGGCTGAGGGAGCTGGGGGTGTTCAGCCTGGAGAAGAGGAGGCTCAGGGGAGACCTCATCGCTCTCTACAACTCCCTGGAAAGGAGGTGGGAGCCAGGGGGGCGTTGGTCTCTTTTCCCAGGCAACTTTCAGTAGGACAAGAGGGCATGGTCTCAAGTTGTGTCAGGGGAGGTTTAGGTTGGATATTAGAAAGAATTTCTTCATGGAGAAGGTGATCAGACATTGGAATGGGCTGCCCAGGGAAGTAGTGGATTCTCCGTCCCTGGAGATATTTAAAAAGAGACTGGATGTGGCACTCAGTGCCATGGTCTGCACAGTTGATCAAGGGTTGGATTTGATGATCTCTGAGGTCCCTTCCAACCCAGCCGATTCTATGATTCTATGATATCTTTTTACTTCAAACATGAAACTCTCTTTGTTCAACTTATGCCCTTAGTCTTTAATACTCACACCTTACACTGATGCAAAGAACTTGGCTCCATGTCCTTGAAAATTTCTCCTTAGGCAGGAGACAGCAGGCTGCTGTCAGATTCCCCATGAAGTTATTCTTTCTCTAGGCTGAACCAGCCCTGGTCCCTCAGCCTGAAAGGCAGGAAAAGTGATCCATACCTGAACATTCTGATGGCCTTCTAATGCTCACTCTTGTTTATCAATATTTTTCCTGGATTGGAGGGCCTAAAATTGGAGACAGTATGTAGATATTGTCTCCCAAGTGCTGAGTAGAGTGGAATAAGTACTGAGGGAATAACCCTCAGTTAACTGGCTGTTCTTATATATCAGCAGGCCAACACTGTGACCAGGGACAATGAAATAAGGGACAATTACAGTAATGAAATACAATTATCTACAGCCCATGTTGTACTAATAAGTGGGGAAATTTCAGTTTCAGTACTCATCAAATTCTCAACTACTAATAGTTACAGAACCTGGCCCCAGTAATCTCACGTCTTAAAACACAGAAGCCAACTATCTCTCCAGGGTGAATCTTTAAAACACACAAGCTGTTCACACACTCATTTATCTCCTTCCCTTTGTGTGGTGTTTGCTTAGTCTGAATGATTGAATTGATGATAAATTTCACACTGACAATAAATAATCACAGTATTCTAGACAAGTTGCAATAGAGATTTTTAAAATATCATGAGAATAAGCAGAAGAACTCATGAGTCTGAATGTAAGATAAAGAATTTGGTAATGTCAGAACATATTACAGTAATTTATTCAGAAAGAAGCAGTTTGGGACTGAAATATTCTCAGTGAAAAGGCCTTTTAGAACACAACAGTTAATGATAATAGTACAGAAAAAAACCCGAAAAAGAGCATTCACTTAAATTGTTTAGTAAGAGCAATAGTATTTTTTCTTAGCTGTTTACATTATAATGAAAAAAACAGTAGGAGACAGCTTGGTTTTAGGGAAGTAGGAATAAAATTCTGAAAAAACAACAGATAATTTATAAGAAAAAAGTAATGTAGAATCATAGAATTTTGAGAGAAAACAGTGCAAGATAGTGTTGAATAAAAAATTAATGGTACAAAATACATAAAAACATGTAAGTATGAGAGATCACACAATACGCTATACAATCTGTTCACTTATTTTCTATCATGTGTCATATATTCTACATATGTAATTCTGTTATCACATATGCTTTTCTATATATATTACAGTATAAAATATGTTAGAGGATATATATTATATAACTGATTTTACATTAAATATGTAATAAGTTATATTTAAAAAATTCTCATATACAACACACATTTATTATATAAGTTACAATAAATATTCTATTATATTATTTCAGCCATTATATTGGAAATTACAGAGAAATGACTTTACTAGAGTTTTTGCAACAGTCTTTGCACAGCAGCAATGTTTTTTAAAATATATTTTTTTCAAATTCAGTATTTCAGAAAATGTAAAGAGACATGAGTTGCAGTAATGTATGGATTCTATATGTTAAATTTCATACCAGACAAAACTGATTAATTAAGTACAAACTCTTTTTAAGATCAGCAGTAATACTAGCACCACTTTAAACCTGTGGTAAAGAAGCAGGCTATTCTTAGTAATTTTTTTTTTCTATTCTGAGAATGCAGAAACCCATGAGGGTATATTTAAATGTTTTAGTAACACTTATTTTCTTCTGCATTATTGAATAAGTGGAAAACTGAAAAAAAGAACGAGCAGCAAATACCCATCTCTCAGAATTGTTGTCAAACAAGAAAAAATAAATATTCAAATTCACAACTCTATTTTGAATATTCTCTACAGAGTTTATTGATTATTTATATTTCTGTCCCTATCTGAATTATACAATTTTCATATGTTATAACCTTTTATTAAGGATGGCAGTTTTATTCCTGTCTGACAGACATAAATTCTTCAGAATAACTCACTAGCATACCATAAGAAAGTGGAGTAGATGGTTTACTTTTGTTTTTGAAACACTTATTACTTCATAATCCAAACCCAAAATATATAAATATCTTATTGCATCAATAATATATTCCATGGAGGAGAGCTACTTAGGTGCAAAAGTAATTTTTTAGTCCCATACCAAAATCAAGTAGGCCCATAAATACTTCATTGAATTGAAGTGTCATAAACCTGCACTCCCTTGACTAGGTTTCCAAGGCAGAGTTACTTCATTAAATACTTCTAAGAAGCCTTCTATCAGAATTCAAATGCAGTTTGGTAGAAGTTGTGTATTCATTGCATATTTTTAGTTTCGCTCTTACTTAACATTACTTACTTGGTTTCTTTATGATAGATTTTATGAATTGACTATCTTCAATGACGTGTCTAACTTAAAGAAACTAGAACAAAGCAGGAAAGAGTAAACTCATATAAAAGAAATAATAGCAAACCTATTATCAATATAGTTCTTTTTATGTTTGAAGTTCTATTCAGATATAGATGATTTTTTTCTCAGAATTTTGATAGAAAAAGCTAAGATGCTGAAGTGTCATGATAGTAGTAATGATACAGATAGACAAATGCAGCCTTTTAAAGAAGTTAGATCACAGGATTTGATGACACTCAGTTCTATACATGTGAGCAATATTTACCCATTTCTACCACGTTTGAAATATATAACTGGTTGAATTCTATATTCCCTTTTCTGCTGTGCAATGCAATACATCTAATAAATTGCATGCCAACACTGCTGATATAAAATTGAAAAATTTGTTTAAATATAATGAAGGTTAAGATTCAGTTAACCTATGTCAACTGAGTCGTGTATCAGAAAAGATTTTAAAGCATATTAGGAGAAAATCAACCTTTGTACAATTAATAGACAGAAATACCATGGTTTTAATTAAAAAGAAGAATCTCCATTGTTCTGCCATTATTCAAGAACAAGGCACATGTTAATTAAATTCTAACAGTCAGTTAGTATGTGTAGACTTTCAGAAAAAACAGAATGTTGGTTGGTTGGTTTGGGCTTTTTTTTTTATTTTTTCCTTGAAAGAACTTTCTGTAAATACTATTTATGATTATGAAGTGCCAATAACTACTCATATTGCTAATATATCCAGAACATGGAAAGAAAGTTAACTTCTAAAAATTATGTGAAATAAATGCATAATTATATTCTGTCAACATTTTTGGCCCCAAAATAGAAGCTGGAAGTAGTGATACATGTGGGGCAGATGAATTCCACAGTTTCTCAGAGGCAAACATTTGCCAGCTGCTCAGACTTCATAATGTTAAGAGGATAGCTTTAGAAGAAGCAATTTGCACAGCTTCTTAACACTTTGTCCTTCTGTCTTCTGTGCTGGATTATGATTACTTTTTACAGGTGGCAATGCTGACATAAATATGGGGCAAATATAGAAAGAAATATAGATAACTAAAACATATAATAGGAAGTGATGATTTTCCTACTTGGTTTTACACAGGAATAAAGTGAAGCAATATCCCCTTTTCCGGCTCCACTTAAGAAATAAAGCAGTACCAAACCCAAACAAAACAAACAAATAAATGAACAAACCTATCAAGATACAATAATAAATTATCACATAATTTAAAAATCAAATTAAGAGGCCAGAGACAGAGGAACATATCAAAGGCAGCAGGCAATGTCTTGATCAGCTACTGGTGGTTTAACCAGTTAAAGGTCAATAAGATCTGAAATTTACATAAGCACTCTTTCTACAGTATAAACTTCCAGCTTTACTACAGTTATGCATTTGTAATCTGCTCACAGTGATGTTATAGTGACTTTCAAGGATCCTATTGGTGTAACAGATCAGAAGCTGGCTCGTATATAGAAGAGCACTCTCAGTTGGAAGGTCTTTCATTATCTTTTAAGTGTTTCACAAAATTTCTCTAAGAGGAGGAATATGGGAAAGATGGAAAGTGTATTAAATGCCCTCTTCACAAAGACTACAGCTGCTTCAAAAATACAATTAGGACCTCCAGATTAATAGCAGTGTGCCTTAACTGTGTCAGAGAGTAGTAGTCAGATGAGTAGTATGTTTTCTGTTGTTTTTATTCAGCATTTTCTTTCTTGTTTGAAGAGAGGGAAGACTAGTAAAAAAATACATACAGAAAATGTTGTTTGGCAACTTAAGACCTTTACTTTCTCTTCCTTAGCATTCACTAGCTCCCTGAAGTTTCACAATGAATGAATGAGGGGTGTAACACTTAGAGTTATCAATAATTGACACAAATAACAAAAAAAATTATCTTTGAATGAAAATTTGGAGCATTCTACAGTTTCCACTAGCACAGTTATTTTGAGAGTTAATTTTATTATCTTAATGGCTAATTTATCTCTTTATCTTATTTTCCCTTTTTCATGGTAAAATTTCCAGTTAAGAAGACTAGTTGATATATGCCAAAAGCTAAAATAATTTTTGCAATGTCAAAATGATGCTGTTTTATTTATAAAAAACATGATTTTTTATTTTTTTTTTTTTTTTTTTTTTTACTCATAGGAAGGCTACTGACTTGCTACTCAGAAAAAATGCTAAAATATACTTGACTTTCTAACTACATGGTGCTTGGCAGTTCCAGAAAATTAAAAAGGAGATTGCAAGCCAAATTCTGTAAAGGGAAGAAACTCTATTCCCACCTTGAGTTACAACATCATAAGATAATTTGTAATACACTTTTGCAATATATTTTTGCTAGATCTATATTTAACCTGCTTTATTGATACAGCAGCTTAACATTCATAAATTACACAATTTTCAGAGCCGGTTAAAAGAACATCTAGATGAGAGAAGACAGGAAATTAAGAGAAAAAGAATAGAACTTCCTGTCCTTGCCCTCCCCCAGGATCTTTGCAAAGATCATTCAGAAGCTTCATTGAAGCTAACTGTATCATTATTCTACTAGATCAGTACTGCCATTATTGTGTCTCTTCTAATTACTAGTAATGGTTTACCACTTTTCTATAAATTACTAGTATTAGACTTCCCATTGCATTTGAATTTACTCGTAACAGCCAGCCCACAGTTTTTAAATAACAGCCCATTGTTAAATAACAATATTTATAACATTATTATAAATAATATAATTTGTGTATTATTAAATAATAATATTTGTGTCATAACTGTGGTGAAGTTTGTTCTATGGGAGCCATGACCTGAAACAACTGAACATAAATAAATAAAATAAATGACATAACATAACATAAATTAATAAAACTGATCCCAATATGTCAGGTTACTGCCTTTGTCTGACTTCACTTTGCACAGGATAACTCAGAGGAGCCCATCAGGCAGCAAAGGAGAGATAGGTGCAAAGCCAGACCTTCTTTTCCCAGCCTAAGCCATCTGTTCCCACCTCTGCCCTGCCATGTAAAAGTTGTCCTGATGGCTAATTTGTGGTGGCTTGCAGTATTCCCAAGTGGCAAGTGTCACAGAAAGCAATTGACATATGTATGAATCTCCTGCGATGTTCCTTTTCTAGGTGAGAAATCCAAAAACAAATGAGTGAATGGACTTTGATTTTACTTTGCTGGTCTGTGGACCAGGCTTCTTTGTGCACTGTATCATTAATTTTGGAGATGAGAGAGAAACTTGCATATTTTTATTTATTTTCCCTCCTCCCTCCCATTGTCCTCCAAAACATAGTGTCTGGAGGAAATATAATTTTGCACAGTATTTAAACTCAGATTACAGCATTATCAGCAGAATGTGAATTGGTTTTACTCAATTACACAGGAAGTTATTGAATGTCTCATTTGATCTAGAAAGCAATGCAACTTAATAAAGAAATACAGATACATCGTTTATAATTCGGCAATCAAAAAAGGTACTTCGAGGTGAACAGCATAAATTCAGATTATGTTCTTATTAGAAGAGGGTGCTACTAGAGATTTACATAAGCTTTTTAATAATCAAGAACAAAATCTTAACGGATTATAATTAAACACCAGCTTTAATGGCTTGTCAGTAGAACTGATTTACATTGGATTTATCATGTAAATAAGAATGCGTATTAATTTCTAAACTGCAGTTAGATAAAGAAGATAACTTCATAAATATTTAACTTATTTTATTATTCCTTCCACAGACATTACTAGGATCTGTATCCCACCTTCTTTGTTGTACCTGGTAAAACTTCACTAGACTATAAAAATAACAAAACTCTTTTCTATTTTATGTGAGAAATATACACAACTGTCACAGTTATAGCTTATACCAGATAGTGTAGGCATAACACCTAATTCAGAATTGTTATGGAATGATAATACTAACCGGATTGTCTAGCTGAGATGTCAGACATTTCATTTCACATTGATTGTCTGAACTGATGGTAATTACTCTTGCCAAATCATTTCTGTGACTTCAAGAAACCCTAGTTTTTCTTTATAAAGCTACACAAGAGGCTTATGCAGAAATTAGACTCTGAACATTGCAACCCATTGAAACTTGGGCACTTTCATTTGTTTACTATAGCTGTGTATCTATCACTTCACATCTTTTATTTTCACAACCAGGAACATTTTGGAATTCAGCATCCTTCAACACAGAGACATCCTACCTGCATTTCCCTACCTTCCATGGAGAGCTCAGCGCAGATGTCTCATTTTTCTTTAAAACTACTGCTTCTTCAGGAGTGTTTTTAGAGAACCTGGGAATTCAGGACTTCATAAGGATAGAGTTATCCTGTAAGATCTTATCATTATTGTTGTTGTTGGTTTTATTATTATTGTTTTTAATAGGACTAGATTACAATTAACTTAAAGGGAGAATAAAAAACTGTTTTAAAACTGTTCTCTAGCTTTACCACTGTTAATACTGCTATTGTATCATTATCACTCCCCCCAAAATCCCATCACTGAAATTATAAAAATATATCTTCAAGGATACCTTTTGCAACAAAGGGTTCTTAATCTAAGAGCACAGTAATCAGCTCCTGACTGCTCAAGCTTTTCTTCCTTCCCTTGCTCATTACATTCCTGCCACTGAATTGTCTCCCTCCAAATTCCAAGACCAGGTATTACATCTGGCTGCGGGGAGATTGACTCAGTTGCAATGTCTGACTCAGATCTTCTGTGTCATGGTATCCTTACTTAGTCATACCTTCTCATTTTTATTTTTATTTTTAAATATCCTTTGTGCATACTTAAATATTTAGACTTTTACACAATAATTTTTTGTTGTACAAGAGAAAATTATATGTCTCACTAAATTTAATAAGATGACTAATACAGAATGAAAGCTTTATCTTAGTTGACTCAATTTGTCTTATATGGCTCATTTCTAAAAGTGAGAATATTTCAAAGCATAAAATATTGTTTCAAATAACTTTTGGATTCATTTGACATGGCACATCCATGAAAAAGTCTTATAGTTGGCAGGTGCCTCTGAGAGTTCTTTATTACTCTTTTTTACGTTGGGGTTAGATGGTTCCTCATTTTTTTACAGATCAAACTCAAGTATTTTCCAATGGAGAGTACAAATATATATATACGAAATATATATCACATAATGCAATATATTACTATGGAAACACTAATGCATCTTTCATAAAATGTAAAACATTTTGTTTGCTTGTTTATTTACCAATGCTAATACCTTACATTATAGAAACAAAACAGAGAAGACTACTGTTTTCTTCTGTAGGAAGTTTAATTTCAGAACATTGCAATGTTTAATTATCTTTTTTTGTCACAAACTGTAGTGATGGCTTTGAAAAATACCATTTTCAACAGCATTTTGTTGAAATTCTGTGAACAGGTGAATACAATAGCATTATAACCACAGTGTTACACAATGAGAAAATGTACTGAGTCAGGACTTCAGTTGGGAATCTTTGAAGCAATGATGATATTCTTGTCTGATGAATTAATTCCCATTTTCAAAATAAACATTTAATTAATGTAAATTTTCAAAAGATACTTCTGAGAGCTAGAGGTACTCAGGAAGTTGACAGAAGATCATAACTATTTTTTTATAATAGAAATACACAAACTCGTTACTTGTTCCAGTCATCTATAAGCATACAAACTACTGTGTATTTGTGGGTTTTATACTACTTGTGACTACTGTGGTATGAGAGAAAGTGAAAGGATGATATTGTATGTATTTTCAACATTTTAAAAACTATTTATTTCATTAATTTTTAGCATGTACTTTTTCCCTTCCAGAAACATCCTAATTCAATGAACAGACAGACCTATTCTTTTTTTTGCATCATATGTAGGAATGTTTATAGAGGAATTGGAACTATGTGTTTATACTGATGGCAATATCAGTCAAAAATGAGCAATATACTTCTCCCTCATAGGTACCATTCTCTCTATAAAAGGAAAAAGTATTAAACACATTGCACATTATGTATTTATAGGATCAGTTAGATTTCATCTTCATCTACTGTTTCAAAATAAATGCAAATATAAATCATGTGCCTACACTTGATATGCTATTAATAGCTCCACATTAGTCAATTTCTTTATTTGGTATGTGCAATAACAAATTAAAAAAAAAAAAAAAAAAAAAAAAAAAAAGTAAAAAAGTCAATATTTAATATGAGGATGCGTTAGATGTTATTTAAAACTCACTATGTCATTAAAATCTGGCAATCCCTACTTGTGAACAAATGGACTTTTCACAGTATTTTATTGTTTTATATTATGTTTATTTCTATTTATAATATGTGTTTTAGAAGACAAAGGAGGAGGTTTGTATTATGTAGTGTATTACTTGGTAATCACTTTCTGCATCTATATGTGTTTCTCAGCCTCAATACTTTGAATGATTCCCAATTACTGTGTCATTTTAGCCATGTCTAGAGCCACTATCTACACTCCATGATAAGTGCTAACTCCATCTACTGCTCCACTTTGCCAGCCTATACCCAAGCTACACCTATGTTTGAATGCATTAGGGCCTTAGGAGTCTCTGCAATGTTAGGAATAATTTTGAATAAAAGCAGGATAGATAGGGCCCAAAGTACCCTCCCCTGCTGCCCAGAAAATGACTGAAGTGCTCTTTGCTTTGATGCTTTGCTGCAAGAGGACAAATTTTAGAACTCAGTCAGCACATCTTCATGTTCTGTGGCATAATTTCAGTTTGGTTTGATTGTAGCTTTGACACAGTAGATTTGACTACTGTGCTTGTAAATACCGAATTTCTTCCAAATTTTCAGTGTAGAATATTTTAGCAGAATTACTTAAGATATTATAGAGCATTACCTGTTTATATTTGCCCCTTTTTCTCACATATTCTGGTCAGTCTTTAGACACTCCCACCAATGACAATATGGTCATCCTTGACATTTAAGCCTTCATCTCTCAATTGGTTCTCTGAATTGGAACTATCTGGGATTGGTTCTCTTTTTTCCAAGATTAAATTATTTTTTTTAATGGTATTAACATAATTCATTATTTCAGACATTATTTCAAAATATTTTTTATGTGTTTCCTTGCCTTTAAAATCGAAAGATTAACATTATTTATCGGGTCTGTCATTCTAATATAATATGTAATAGGCACATTCAGAAAGTTCAAACAAGAATTTGTGTTGTCAGGCTTCACCCCAACACTATCTAGAACATTACAAAGATTTCCCTACAGAAAGTAACATTTGGCAGAAATTATTTTTCCTGGTGACACTGAGTTTCTAATGCTCTTATTCTCCTAATGCGTAGTTGTTCTGTTTTTGCCTTTGTTCTGATTTTTGGATTTTTTTTGGTTTTTTTTGGTTTGGTTTGGTTTTGTTTGTTTGTTTGTTTTTTCTTTCTTCTCTTCTGTTTTGCTTTTTGTTCTGTTTTTCCTTTGGTTTGGTTTGGGTTGGTTTGGTTTGGTTTGTTTTTTTTACCCCTCAGGAGGGGGAGACTGAGCTCTCAACTTTGTCCAAATGAAACAAATTTATCCTAAAATTAATTTTACTGACAAACAGGTTTTGGACATCTTTAATTTATTGTTATTGTACAAAACATTCTTGACTTTTAGGCAGAAGAGATAATTTATTACAAGACATTAATTAAAAAAAATTAATTCCTATTATGCCTTGTGTTTTAATTTGAACAGCAAGTGCTACAGCACAGGAAGCTATATGTATTTTTCATTTTGTTTTTCTTTCTCAGGTTCAGCTGTTATGGAAAAATACATTATAGCAACTAGACTTGGGGATTGTAAGCATGTAGTATAACTCTGTCTAAAGATTGGACAAAGTGTATCTAAATGTTAAAAAAATTCTAATGTATCTCTAAAAACTGAAAAGAAAATTTTAAAATGTTTCTTTTGAATTTTGGAGGGCTTTTTAGTTCAGTGAATTAATCTTTGGAAATGTTTTTGAAGGTTAGTTATTTTCATTGACTAGTTCTATTTTTTTCACTTGTCTTTGAGAGTCCAATGGTATAAATGGGAAGCTTCCTTTTAGATTCATGATACTGTTTCAGAACTCTAGTGCCTTAATCAAATTCTTAATAACTTAAAATGCTGCTAGTCTCTTGTTTAGCGATTAGTAGTTTTCATACGTGATTATCCTTGAACAAGTAAATGTAACAGTTTATGATAGAATATTTTCATATTCTATACTGTGAATATTCTGAAATAATATATCCTATATTATTTCATAATCTGAAAATATTAAATTTCTGTAATATTCCTCACCTTATTACCTTGACCTGCAAAGATTCATTTATGATTTTTTAAGCAAACTATAAAATTATGAAAGTTGCTTTGGGAATGACTCTATTTAATTCAGCCTACACATAATCTTAAAAATGACATGAAAGTTTGTCCTTAAATAGCTGTACAGTGAATTTGAGTGAATAAATATTTAAAGCAAGGAGAGAGTAGAAGATGTTGATAGGATTGCAGTGGTGGTAAGTTAAATAAAATTACCAATAGTAGTCAATTAACATCAGACCAGGAGATGCTTTTTATTAAAACTGAAAAATAACATGGCTAACACATTTCATTGTTTCTGGACAACTATATTCTCTAGTTTGATTTCCATACTGTTGATAAATCATCATTTTCACTGTCAATGTGTGTGAAGAAAGAACTTAGAGGATAAGACTTCTGAAGTAAACTTTTTGTTACACAATCAATCAAACAATCAGTAAATCAATCAATAATAACCCATTAAGCAGTAGGCTAGACCTTAGAGTAACTTGTTCTGCTACTTAGTAATTTTGTGAATGACTTAAATATTATATAATTTAAATGTCCTTTTTTGCTGTCCTGTTTCTAGCTCCATCTGAAGTCATTTTTTCATTTGACGTTGGAGATGGACCTAATGAAATTTCAGTGCAGTCACTCACTTCCTTAAATGACAATCAGTGGCACTATGTGAAAGCTGAACGAAACATCAAAGAGGCATCCTTACAAGTTGATCAGCTTCCTCAAAGGTCGCACAGTGCTCCACCTGATGGGCATATTCGCTTGCAGCTCAACAGCCAGCTTTTTGTAGGTAGGCATTTATTCAACAGAATATTCCCTAGCTATCATAATGAAAGTATTAAAAGATAAGGAAAAAAGAAAAAAAAAAAAAAAAAAAAGGGGGTGGGGGGGAAAGGAAAAAGATGGCATCTGGACCTTTGGAAAACAGTTTGTATGATAGGATGAGAACCTTTTAGAAAAATCCATGGAGATTTTATTCTGTTTAGAGATTAAAAATTCAGTGCTTTAGAATATTGGTCCTGGCTTTCTACCAGAATTTTCTTTTGAGTTTTGTTTGAAGAACAACTACAGGATCTTCATTTGCACTATTTTTGAGAGTATGTCATCAAATGAAGGAAGATGCGCTATTATTTTCTTGTAATTTCAAGGAAATTTACTTGTCTTTCCTTATCTAGGTTCCCAGTAAAGTTGTGAATGTCCTGTCAATGAAAGTGTTTAAGACCAGCCTGGACAGAGTTTTGAGCAACCAGATCTAATGAAAAGTGTCCCTGTCCAAGGCAAGGGGTTGAAATAGTTGGTCTTTAAAGGTCTATTACACCCCAAACCATTCTGTGAACATTATCTTTGCTGAATGCTCTTTGCTACCATATTTAATCAGATAATCAGACTGTTTTCTTAGTATTGAAAAAAAAAAGAAAAGGATTATTGTTTGATTTCACATAACAAGGAAAAATCCAGTTCTATGGTTCATTCTGTCTGAACTATGAAAGCTTAAAAGAAGTGCACGTAATATTTCTGCCTTTGCACTTTAGCAAATATATTAATGCATTTAGATACAAGATTGGAAAGGAGAAATAGAATTAAAAAAAAAAAACCATAATTAATATTGATCTAGCTATTACATAGAGCTATGAAGATCTATGTATCATGTACATGGTATTGTTCTTAAAGTAATATTTCTAATCATGAATTTATAAGTTTCTGGTATATATGTATGGTAGACAGTATAAAAGAATGTGAAGTCTGCCCTACTTTTAAACAGATATTCTCTGAAACACATCATATTAAATGCATATATATTTAAATCTATACATGCTGGGCAAGAGTGTAGTAGAAATGAACTGTGCTATGAAATGATAGCTACAGAAACTGAATTCTTAGTTAAAAATTAAATGGAGAGGGAAGACCTCCCGTGCTGGGACAGTAGTTCTGAACTATCGCACAACAGGCACCAAAGATAGAAGGTGACAAGACCTAAGATTGAAGAATTTTGTATTTTTGGGTTTTAAACTCTGCTTGTATCATTGTATTTATATTATTTTATATTTTGATTAAAAGCAGGGGGAAGGATATTAAGACAAAGATATCCAAGATATTAGCTATTGTGCAGTTAGGAGAAATCTTAAAAGTAGTGGTGGACTAGAACAGTGGTGGACTAGAACAATAAATGTAAAGATTAGGTGATTTCTGTTTACTATATTACAGTAAATTATAATGCTATCCTCTTGACATACCATATTGCAGATATTATATAAATAGTTCAAATTAGATCATTTTGTGTTGGAAGGGTCTGATCTGTGGAGCCAATCTAAGAAACTGTAATTCTTCAAGTGTTAATGGTGACATCAAGCCTAAACAGTTTTCTAGTGCTTTTGACAACATACTATCTCTGGTTCTCCTGACCCCTCTCTCAAACAATGTAATATTGTACTAAGCCATATTGCCAGCTGCACTTTCTTGAAATTTGTAAGAAGTAATTGGCCATTTAACAGTGTTTTGGGTTGTTTGAAGGTGTTTTCTGGGGTTTGTTTGTTTGTTTGTTTGGATTTTTTGTTTGGATTTTTTGAGGGGGGTTGTTTGGGGTTTTTTGTCAATTTCTAGTAAATTTGTTTACATTCATTTTCTGTATGAAGGTGACAATTCTAAAAAAATTACCTACAAGCAAGCTATCCAACTTCTTTTCTTTATATGATATTCAAATGAATAATTGTATTAGCAAAACTGATTCTGTTGTTTTGTTTCTGGTGTTGTGAGTTTTTTCCTCTCTGAAAAGTCTTGGATGTCCAGGTAGTAAAATGAAATAACATTCACTATAGCACTGTGTGCCCCGAAGTCCCCTAAGACTTTGTACACTTACTTGGAAATAACTTGGAGCAAAACTGATAAAAATGACATTTGTTTAATTTTATTCAGTCAAAACAGTGATTCTGAAGTGTGATGTGCCAAATCATAATGGTTCATTTCAATCATTTGTGTCATATGTTTCCTGAATACAATTTGCATGTGTTTGTTCTGACTGCAGTAAGTTTTTCTGGGTAATCTGCTTCTGCAACAAGTCACATACTATTGTGTGGATCAGTATGGTGTCTAGTGTATTTTTGGTATGAAGTAAAAGTCTTTTGAAAATGCAACTTTTTATGACTCAAATTTCTGTGTAAGATATTTTCATCTCTCCAATTAGGTACAATTTTCTTAAATGAAAGGAGTAATGAAACTTGCTGTTCAATTACTTGCACTGACAGTTCACTGATAGAGACTCAGGGTACTCTGCTCAAGTCTGTGAAAGTATCTAGAGAAAAATGGCACACACAGTGTGCAGAGAATGACATTAGAATATGCATGCTAATTAAATGTCATCTCATTTGCCTAGAATCTGCCCTAGTCACCCATCAGTCATTCATTAACATAATACTGTAATCTCTTCAGGCTAAAATACTCATTATTTCTTAGATGTATATACTCCAGTTTTCTTAAAAAGGCAGAAGAACTGAAGCCTAAAGTTGCCATCAAAATGATCATTTTAACAGAGACAATATAAAATCTTCATATTTTTAGGTGTTTTTATGCCATTTTGTATGTAAATAGCAGCAGCTGTGTCAAGATGAGATTTTCCATAAAACAAGAGTTCATCACATCTATTGAAACCTGTAACCAAAAGTTAATTGAAAATGCATAAGAATTATAGGTATTAATCTTGTATACTGTACTGTTTTTCCTTCCCCGCCCCCCACCCCCTGTTTTTTTTCCTTTGATTTTTGTATTGATTCCTTTTTTTTTTTGGGGGGGGGGGAAGGGGGATATGATGTGTGTGCATGGAGGGGGTTGTACCTTTCTTTTTTCTTTTTCATTCCTTTTTTTTTTTTTCCCCCTCTTTTTTCCCTCACTGTGTCTCTTCTTTTCTCTCCCTTCTTCTCTTCCTCTCCTCTCTCTCTAGAAAAGAAAAGAAACTAGAAAAAAAAAAACAAAAAAAGAAAAACACTTAATATCTGGATGTTATTTCTTTGTTAAATAATAGAAGTATCCATCATATCTTGGTATCTTTTTGTGCAAAATACTTGTTTCCAATTAAAATCATAAAGGGTTAACTCAGATTACTTGACAAAAAAGAAATCAGAAAAAGTTAAAGTTTAAAGTTATTTATAAATATTTTCATATGCATAGGTTTGTATCTTGGAAATTCGAGTAGATTTTCAGGGGCTGTAAACCCAAAAGAGGTTTTGACATATCAATACTTCTAAATTTTCAAAAACTCATATGAATTTATTTCAGGTGGGACAGCATCCAGGCAAAAAGGATTTTTGGGATGCATTCGTTCATTACAATTGAATGGAATGGCCCTTGACCTGGAAGAGAGAGCAAAGATAACACCAGGAGTTGAACCAGGCTGTCCTGGACATTGTAGCAGTTATGGTAACCTGTGTCACAATGGTGGAAAATGTAAAGAGAAGTACAGTGGATTCTCCTGTGACTGCACTTTCTCTGCCTATGTTGGTCCATTCTGTAAGAAAGGCAAGCATATCTTTTAGATTTAGAAATTGTTAAATGCAGGACAATGTAGTCAAGAACAAAATCTTTACAGCTCTTTAAAGATATATGTAAATACTTGCAAAATAATTGTTTTAATTAATATGGAGAAGCATTCAGCTTAATCTGTTTAGTAAAGGTAAGTTTGTTGAACACTTGTCTTCCAAAGATACATTTAATATTATACTGTTTAAAGAAGAAACTGCAATGACTGAAAGAACAAGCATTTTTTTCTGTATTTTTACACAATTTCTGTGATTCTTTAATATTATAATAAAGCTAAGAACAGGAGCTTTATTATAAACTTTTAAATTTCTTATTTCATCCTAATCTTAAAACTAAGATTAAATTTGAAAAATACATCATGTAACATGTAAACCCTTAAACTTCTTTCTGCTATAAAAAAATAAGATTATTTGAAACAAGACTGAATCCATGTTTTCAGCCATTCTAAAGGAGTTCTTTGGTGATGGTGTCATACTAGTCTATAATCACAAGTTGTCAAGTTTGAATTCTATCTAGAACTTTCATAAGTTGTATATAATTCTTATGTGATAAAAATTAATTCCTCCATGTATTAAATGCATTCTGGAAAGTACCCAAAGGCTTAAATGTTGTAAAATCCATGTGCCTCTAAATAAGTGACTACAGTAACTGTCCAGCTACCACTGCCACTGCAAGATTAAAGGACTGATGTGAAGTCCTTCCATGCCCATTGCTCTGCAGGTAATAATATTGAGTGTGGAATAATACTTTATTTTGCCTCCTCAAAACTGTAGCAGAAGAGAAAAATAGTCACACATCATGATAATTATTCTGCAGGGTCAAAGTAGTTTCTCTTTTTGAACGTGGAGTCTAGTCTGCACTAATAACTTTTAGTCACCTGCCGTCAAAGAGACTGAGACAAATTACAGGAGTTTCCAGAATTTTTTTCTGAAGTGTGGAGGGTAATAGTAGCAGACAATGTTCATGAGAAGTAAGAGAGGTAGAGCATCCCTTTATTAGGGATTCATTCATAACAAAGACCATAATCCAGTTTCTGTTCTCTTTTTCTTTCTTTCATTTGACCAGCCTCTTTTTCCACAAACGTATTTCAGGTGTGGTCAAATCTATTCTGTATATTACGATTCAAACTTGTGCACCCTTTGTTGTAGGAGCAGTAGATATTGGGCTATATATCTTGCAGAACGGGATATATTGGTCTTAAGGATATGAAAAACAGGGAAAAAATGGAAAGCATGATCAACACTACAGCAGCACTGCTTCAGATGTGACAGATATTTAAGATATATGTATGTGCCCAGGTTTGGCGGTTTTTCTTTTTTGTTTTCTCTAGTTCTAAATACTAGTTCCATTTCTATTTCTTTTTCATCTTTATCAAAAATTTAAAAATACATTTTATTTTGTCTTGTGGTAAAGGAAAAAAATCTTTATTCTTGTTTTACATGTTATTAAAACATCAAATTCTTTTTCATTTCAGAGGTCTCTGCCTACTTTGGGACTGGCACTTCTGTGACATACAATTTTCAAGAATACTACACCTTAGCTAAAAATTCCAGCTCTCATGCTTCTTCTTTCTATGCTGACATGACACTGAGCAGTGAAGCAATTACATTTGCATTCCGAACAACACGGACACCAAGCTTACTGCTTTATGTTAGCTCCTTCTACAAGGAATATCTCTCAATCATTCTCATTAGAAATGGTGAGTGTTCAGAGAGGCTCTCTGGGAACACTGGGAATGTCATAGTTGCTAACTCAGATTCACTCTGATTGTCAGAGGTGAACCACAAACACTATTGTCCTCATGTTGCTCTGAATGGCCTATTTGTTTTTCAGATGCACCAAGCAATCCTTTCCACATTAAAAGCTTACTTTTTTGTAATTTTAACTTTTATTATTATTATTTTGTTTGTCTGTTTCTAATTATGGTGGTTTAAATACTTATTTCTGAAAATCCTTTGGAAATGCTGTACAAGACTTCAAAAATATGTTTTTAAACATTTGAAATTAAAAGATTTTTAAAAATTTTTAAAAATTTATGTCCATTTTTGGGCCTCTGAGTTCAAGAAAGACAGGGAACTGCTTAGGAGAGTCCAGCACAGAGCCACAATGATGATTAAGGGAGTAGAAAATCCCCCTTATGAGGAAAGGCTGAGGAAGCTGGGTCTCTTCAGCTTGGAGAAGACGAGACTGCGGGTTGATCTCATTAATGTTTATAAATATGTAAGGGGTGAGTGTCAGGAGGATGGATACTGGCCCTTCTGAAGGATATCTAATGGTAGGACAAGGGGCAATAAGTTGGAGCATAAGATGTTCTGTGTAATCATAAGACAAATCTTTTTCACTGCAAGGGTGACAAAACACTGGAACAGGCTCCCCAGTGAAGTTGTGGAGTCTCCTTCTCTGGAGACATTCAAAACCTGCATTCCTGTGTGATGCATTCCTCTGTGACCTAAACTAGGTGGTCCTGCTTTGGTAGGGGGGGTTGGACTCAGTGATTTCTAGAGGTCCCTTCCAACCCCTAACATTGTGTGACTTCTCTGATTTACGTGAAATGATATTCAAAATGTAATTCAGCTGTCGTCTACTCTTGGTACATTTTAATTTCAATCCTCATGATAGATAATGAAATAAACTAGTTTTTAAAAGTGCATTATTATTAATTATTAATCAAATGTGATTTTATTCGACTGATTTAATGAGTTGCTTACTCATTACCTGTGACACTACACATGCACAGCTCTAAAAATACACATAGTATGATTGCTGCTTCCATATAAAAAAATATTAAATGTAACTTGGACCTTAATTCTACATCTAAATAATTATGCTTATTCATTTATTTATATTTTTAAAAATAGAAATACCCACAAACCAAGTTTAATCTTTCAGTTTATCAGAGTCTTTACAGTCACAGTAATTCTGTGTTTAAATAAGGTTCTGTGCCTTCCTGGATACAGATTTGGATGTAGAATAACTGCAGTAGCCTTCCCATCATGTGACAAGGAACATGTTTTACTCATGAGTGACCTGGATCTGGCCTGGGCCTTACTGTTCAAAAAATGTTAAAAGATAAAGTGGTAGTCCCTCTACAGCTGGTAGTAATCTTTGACAGGGAAACCAGAGAGCCTTTGTGTTCTCTGAAAGCATCTCTGTGTGATTATTTGCATAAAGTCAGTGTGCTGGGTGTTAGCAAACAAGAAACGGAAATTGGGCTAAAAATCACTGACTGCATCCTACAGAACTGACACCTGGTCAAAGGTTTACAGGTCTGAGACACTGCAAACATTGTATATGATGTATACTGTCCATTGTGTATGTATTGTACTATACCTTTTGCTCTATTTATCCCTGCAGGAAGTTTACAGATCAGGTACAAGCTAGACAGACATGAAGATCCTGATGTCTTTGGCATCAATATTAAGAACATGGCTGATGGACAACTGCAGCACGTGAAGATTAACAGAGAGGGGGAAATGCTCTTTGTAGAGGTAATTCAGTTAGCCATCAAAAGCAGGTTATCAAAAAAAAAGTAGAACCATGTCAAGCTGAGGTAAATAGTTAAAACAAGAAACTTAGCACAAATCAACTGAGCTTTAATATTTCTGAAGTAAAGCCATGGTTATCACACTCATGATGCACAGTGGAAGTCTGTGTTAGATGATCTCTTTGGTATTCAGATTTTATGTTTCAGCAGGCCAGTATTTCCTCACCATTTTTTATGGAATTTCAATTGGTTGTCTCATGTGAGAATGTTTGAAAATTTTGAAATGTTTATGATTGCTGTAATTTGTTCTGGGTCTTGCATATGTTCTTTGTTCAGTTTTTATTTGGTTTCTTTTTTTGTATTTGTTTTGTGTTTTTTTTTTCTTGTGTTCTTTTTTTTTTTTGCTATTTTTTGTCAAATTATGAATCAAACTACAAAATAAGTAGTACAACAAGTACAGTATTAAGATAATACTGTAAGCCTACTTGCCTACTTTTATTTGGCTCCTTTACATCAAAGAAATGTGACTATTAAGAAAAGAAGCTTTTGCAGAAATTCCATTATAAATTAGGAATATTTAATTTACTAGTAGTAGATAATAACATATAAATATTACTTAATTTTTATATTAAGATGTTTTAATTTTTAAAGTTAAAATAAATTTTAAAATTCATGTAATAGTGTTTAGAGACTAGAGGTGAGTTTCCTTAATTATATGTTGGTACACAACTTAAAGGCAAGTAGTTCTATAGTTATTCTCGGGGAAGAACATTTACAGTAGAATATTTGATCTCTGTGAACTAAATGTTGAGTGCTTTTTTTAATAAAAAGATCCTTTTTCATGTTTTTAAATATTTACCATTTTTATTCATCTTATAGATGAAAAAGAAGTAATCAGACATATCAGTAAGATAAATAAAAGCTTATGAAGTGTGATGCTTAAGAACTATCACATCTATAATGAGCAATGTGAGAAAGCTGATCATCTATTTCTTGATTAGTCTTTTAGCTATAACTAACAAATGCTTCCCGCAACTCCTTTTATTTTCAACCTTGATTTTATCTGTTTTTTCCAAACTTTCATTGATATCCTCTTAAATATTCTACTTTGTTCTTCACTGTACCATTCCACAGGTTAACCAGAATGAAAGAATGAAGTTTATTCTGTCTTCAGGCACTGAATTCAATGCAATAAAGTCTCTTACACTTGGCAAGATTTTAGGTAAGTGGAACATCACAGGATTTTAAAAATATAAATGAAAATGTCAGCACAGAACATAAAAAATAGTAACCCTAGTCTCATTGAAAGACATTGTTGTCTTGGATTTAATTAGACTGTGAGTTACAATCAAGGCAGAAATTTCAGTCTTCTTGAAATAAAAATATAACAATGGGTAAGTATTACCTGAAAAATTATCAAGTACATTACATTAAAATAATTTCACACTTCTCTCTTATTTTGCAATCAAGCATTATAAAACACCACCTTTTTTTTTTTTTTTTTTACACTTCAGAAAATATAAATCACTAGCAAATCATACACAAGGACTATTGAATACTATTAATCAAGTACTGCATGTAACTTTCTGTGATTAGATTTTGATGTAAGCAGTTAGGGACAAAGTAATATGAGTAAAAACTTTGTTGGACTTACTTTTTAGTTACAAGTTAAGCTATGACAAAATAATTTGTTTGTCTACAATTAAAAATAGGCTGTCTTTTTCTGTGTTGTAATAATCAAAATGAAATTTAACTATTTCCATATTCATCACATCAGGAAAAAGCAATGATAGAGCAAGATGTTGCGCTGATAAAAATTTAAGGGATATTTCTTTTTCCTCTAAAGTAATTCAATCTGTATTGCTACATTCCCATATCAAGCACAGGTCCCTTTTTTTTGTTTTTCTCTAAAACCACGTTTTGTCACAAAAATATGAAAACACAGATGGTATAGTTTGTTATGTACAATAACTAAGGGTGCACTGTCCTTTTCACCATTTTGTTGTTAGGCTGATTATTTTCACCTTTTCACAAGCAGTCTGGCAATAAGTGTAGAAAAAATGTTTACCCAAATACTGGTTATTGGCTAAATTTATAATTAAGTTTATAGATCTTAAACTTTATAATTTCATATAGAACACAGGTTATCATCATTAATGAAAGCAAATATGTTCATTTTTTTAAAAATTTATTTTTAATAAACATTATGAACCTTTTTTCAAAACAAGATTTTGGAAATGAACTACCTCCCTCTGTAAATCCTTGGTGCTTGAACATATAGCCAGTGTACTGCCTGCAAAGGGGTGATTGTTGCCCTTTTTTAAAAAATCACTTTAAGTGACCTAAAATGTTAACAAATTACTTTTGTAGAGAATTAATTCAGAAAACTGTGACATGTGGCAAAGAAAAGAATGCATTTTCATCTAGAGAAAATGTAGTAGAGATTGTATTTGATACCCATTTATGTTGCTTTTCTAGGTTTGTATGAAATATTTACATGTTTTATATAATACTTACCCTAAACTCGAAGTTTGAAGACATGTTTTATCTATATCCAGTTGTATGTGGCTTAGTACAGAAAAACTTTATTACTCTGTACCCAAGAGGTCCTTTCAGGATCCATCTATTTACCACTTTTTGTACAGTACCTTTGAGAATAACAGCAGCTTTGGTAAATCAATGTTTCTGACATTTTAACAGACCTAGAAATACTGTTCTGGCTATGACAGTAGAAAATACTGTCAGTTTTCACAAAGAATCTCCTGCTGACAAGAAAAGCATTATCTGACATAGTACATCATGCCATTAGGTGGGAGGCAGCAGGCTTCCACCAGTTTCTGTCTACATTTGAAAAAATAAACAAATACAGAACAAAATGTGTATGAAATTAATTTTCTATTCTATTCAAAGTAAAAATTAGAGTTTAACTCTTTCAGTCACACATATGTGTCATTGCACACGCACATATGCATGGAAATCTGTTCCTAATACAGATTCCCATATGTATTCTGATCTAGGAAAAATGACTTAATTTTCACAAGGAAGCATAATTGGATGAATTCTGGCCTATAATTGTTTAGTACAGTAGATCCACAAGGGGGTTAACTGAGATTTGAATGTGTCAAGTGTAATTGATTTCATAGGCTAATGTATAAAATACAGACTTAGAGAACGAAACCTTAAAAGATCATTTAGTTCCAGACCCAGTGCCATACGCAGGGAAGTCTTTCGCTAGATCAGATTGCTCAAAGCCTCATATAACCTGACCTTGACCATTTTCATTAATAGCAGATCCACAGCTTCTCTGGACAACCTGCTCCACTGTCTCAGCATGATCCCAATAATAAAACAAACAAACAAAACAAAACAAAAAAAACACAACATATCTTCCTTATGTGTGTTATTATTTTTTTTCAATTTAAAACTATTATCTGTCATACACACCCTTGAAAAAAATTTTCACCATTCTTATGATCTGCATTTATATATTGAATAACTGCAAAACAATCCCACAAAAGAACAAAAAGCCAAAACCAAACAAACAAAAAAACCCCAAACCCAAACCAAAACTCCAGCCAGTATTAAAAACCAGTATTAAAAGTATTAAAGTATTAAAGACCAGTATTAAAGAAAAACTAAAAAATCAATATTCAGTGATTTAATGATGATAATTTAGTTTGATGAAACAATTCTATTGGTAAAATATTTGGCTGCTAATGTTTGGGGTTTTTAAAATTTTTCAGTAAAGGTGACAAATGACAGTTCCACATGTAATATTTACTTGTGACTCTTGACTGCTAGATTTGTACCGCTGAAAAAGCAGGAAAAGTGTCCATGGCAGTACAATCTATTACTTCCTCTGAATCAGGTTGTTTTCTTTATTGGCATTTTGTTTCATCAGTAAATGGCTGAAACAATAAATTAAGGAAGAGATCTAGACCATTTTGGAGTGCTTTAAAAGGATATTCTTTTGTTCACAAAAATCAGAAAAAATATGTTGAAATTACATATTTATCAGTAATTTCTCTCCCCCTGGTCACTTCAATATGAATCATAAGTAAACTAAGTAAATTAATGATGTATTTACTTATATTACAAAAAAAGTAACAATGTACTAGCATTTATAAAGTCACCTATTAACGACAGGGCAAAAAAGCCCTCCACCAACCAACCATGTATGATTCAACTGAAATCAGTTGGCATATAGAAATTATTATTTTTTATTGTAACAATTGCTTTTGGTGCAAAATGTCTGTCCGTAATAACATTTTTCTACTTAATTTCATTTTCATACTTACACAGTCTTATAGAACAAATAAGGGAGACTTTGTGGCAGTCCACTGCAAGAACATTATTAGTACCACCAGCTAATTTAATTGCGAACATCAAATGAACATTACTATTTTCTACTGGATGGATCTGTAGAATCATAAAATTATATAGTATTGAGAATTGGAAGGGACCCGTAAGGATCACTGACTCCAGATCCATACTCCTTGCAAAAATACCTAAAACTAAACTATGTGGCTAAGAGGGTCATCCAGATGCTCCTCATCCTTGAGGATCCAGTTCTGGTAACTAAACCACTCTCTCAGTGAAGACTCTTTTCCTAGAGTCCAATCGGAGCTTCCTCTGTTGCAGCTTCTTTCCATTTTCTTGTGTTGTATCACTGGTCACTAGAGAGAAGTATCATCATCTCCCACTCTGCTGCCCCCCTTGAGGAATCTGGAGGCTGCCATAGGGTCACCCTTCAGTGTTCTTTTCTCCAAGCTGAAGGAACTAAGTGACCTCATCTATTCTAAGACTTGCCCTCAAGACCTTTTACCATCTTGACTGCCCTCCTCTGGACACACTCCGGACACACTCTGATAATATGACTTTCTTCTTATGTTGGGGAGCCCAAAACTTGGTGCTTGAGGTCAGGCTGTATCACTAAAGTGCAACAATCCCCTCCTTTCACTGGCTAGTTATGCTGTGTTTGATGCACCTCAGGACACAGTTGGCCTTTCTGTATGCCAGGGTACGTTGTTGACTCACAGTCAATTTACCACCAACTTAACTGCTAGATCTCTCACCATAGTGATACTCTGAAGCCTCTGATCCCAAAATTTCTAAGTAGGATTGCAAGTGGACATACAGTACTTCCTTTTGTTAAATTTCATACTGCTAGAGATTGTCCTGCCTTCTAGTATATCCAGATCTCTGATCTAGCCTTAAGAGACCACAGATTCTCCTCATTCAGTATCATTGGCAAACTTATTTAATATACATTTGACTCATGCATCCAGATCATCTATAAAAATATTAAAGAGCACTGGTCATAAATTGTGCCCTAGAGAATCCCACTGGTGACAGTCTGTCAGCCTGATGCAACCTCATGTATTATAACTTGTTGAGTCTCACCCATCAGATGATAGTTCACCCAATGTAGTCTGATTTTGAGACAAAATAATATTGTACAGGAACATGTAAAATTTTACATCATTAAAGCTGAACAGTCAAAGCCAGTCTTTTGATTGCACAGTTCTTTTCTTGAAATATACTGCAAGAAGCTATATGTCTTCTGACTTCCAATAGAACTAAAATGAGAAAAAATCATTGGAGCAGAACTAAAAGAGGGTTACTGGGTTGTGTTTTGCAAGGCAATGTAGGAGTAATTTGGTCTCTTTGCTGAAAAAAATTGAGTACACTTAGCAAATTAATTGCTGTAAAGATACTTAAGGATGCGTAAGTGCGGTTTACTATAAATTATAGTCTTCCATAAACAACTTATGTGTTTCATTTTCAGACAGTTAAATTTGACTTAAAAATAGGCATTAAGGTTTGTCTTCCCTGAATCTTACTGGTTTTAGTAGGAAGATTTTTAGAACTAATAAAACTTTACTTTATCCCAGCAGTAATTTAAATTGAGTCAGGTGAACTATAAGGATTTATCTAATATCTAATTTCCTTTCATATTTACAAATAGGATGTTTACACATGATTCATACAAGAAATTAGAAAATAATAAGAAATGCTTCACTCTTCAGGTTATCATTTGAACTTATAATTATAGATTTTAATTTTTAATAGATGTGTTTTTTGACAGTTATTTCTTACCATATCACATCAGTCTCTTTCTTAAGACATCCAAAGCTAATAAAGCTTTCCGTGTGGTGAGGCAATCATCAAAAGCAGTTTTTGCAAACAAAGGGAACAGAAATAGTTAAAAAATCCAAATTTTTATGTAATTCATCACACTGTAGGCACATATCTGTCTGTCTCTTAATACATCATCACTGCAATGTGAAGGGAGCAGCTGAGAAAAATGTTTCTGTTCCCTTTTGCAACGTCCTACCAAAGTGTATGAATCTGATTTTCACTGATAACCTAATTGTACCAAGTATTGTATTGTACATTGAAAATTTTTGTGGTAGTCATTTTAATGATCACAAATTCAACCAGGGATTCTACAATGAGTTGGAGGTGGAAATGAATGAGATTAAATTCCCATCTTGTTTGCAAAAAAACTGAAACCTACTTCCTTTAAAAGTCCTCTTTGGACTATCAGTACCTTCAGAGTTTTTGCTTATATCAGAATTTTCAGTGTAAATAAACTATGCTCCATTGCCAAAGGAGCGCATTAGTGAGCTTTATCTGGTGCATAAATAGAGAGCTCTGACAGAGTATGTAGAATCACAGAATCATAGAAATTTAGGGGTTTGAAGGGACCTTGAAAGATCATCTAGAACAACCACCCCTGCCAAAGCAGGGTCATGTGTAGCAGGTCACATTAGAATGCATCCAGGTGGGCTTTGAATGTCTCCAGGGAATGAAACTCACAACCTCCCTGGGCAGCCTCACAGTGAAAAAAATCAGAACTGCCTATGCTCCAGTTTATAACCATTGCCCTATGTCCTATTGTCAGTCAGCCCTGCAAAAAGCTTCACTCCATCCTCCTGGCACTCCTCCCTTACATATTTATAAACATTAATGAGGTCACCCCTCATCCTCCTCTTCTTCAGGCTGAACAGACCCAGCTCCCTCAGCCTTTCCTCACAAGGGAGATGTTCCACTCCCTTCATCATCTTGGTCACTCTGTGCTGGACTCTTTCAAGCAGTTCCTGTTCCTTCTTGAACTGAGGGCCCCAGAACTGGACACAATATTCCAGATGTGGCCTCACCAGGGCAGAGTAGAGGGAGAGGAGAACCTGTCTCCACCTACTAACCACCCCCCTTCTAATGCACCCCAGGATGCCATTCAGAACAAAAATTCAGGAGAAAAGAAATTGTTGGGGGGTTTCCTTTTGCTTTTATTATTTTTTTGCCCTCTGTGGAAATCATGATTTTTTAAAGTAATTTTTAAGATGAATAGTGAATTGGTACAACCATAATTTTTTAGAATTCCACAGAAAATATCTTCATGGTTCTCCCGGATCTGAGATCTTCAGAGGTTTTGTTTTGATAGACTTGATGATGATGGGATGGAGTAGATACATGATATCATCAAATCATGTACATACTTAGGAGAAAAAAATCTAATGAAAAATGTATTTTTCACGAATGTATGCTTCATCCTTATCTTTTTGCAGAATTAAAAAAATATGCATTTTAATTTAAATACTTTAATTGCATTTGAATCTTTTTGCTTTGGAGCTTGCAATTTAAAAGCTTTTCCCTCAGCAGACTACCAACTGTCATCTGTCGAAAAAAAAACAAACAAACCCAAAAAAATGGATTTAATATATCTGACTTGTCATTAAAGACAGACTAGAAAGGAATTCCATGAATCTACATGTGTTGCTGTAACTCAGATATACCCAGAGGAACATAGGTTAATTATTCATTTATGCTTCTGTCACTGTATTTTGTACCTTTGCACTACAATTAATTATGTTCTGTTCCTTTTGATTAACAGAAAACAGTGATGTAGATGAGGAGACTATGAAGGCAAACTCTCAGGGGTTTATTGGATGTCTCTCTTCAGTGCAGTTCAATCACATTGCTCCTTTGAAGGCTGCAGTGTACCACAGCAGCTCAGCCCCCATCATTGTAAAGGGACACTTCACTGAATCCAATTGTGGCACTTCAGCTGGAGCTGACTCAACATCAAGTGAAACAACCCATTCATTTGCAGGTAGCATACGGTTATGACTTGTTACACTCTCAGAAGCAAAATCTAAATTTCTCATGACCTGAATCACAACTGTTGGGGCTTTTTTCCATGTGCATTAATATCTCAGGAGTAGTTTGAAAATAATTCAATTTTATGTGTACTTGTTCCTTTTCTCTAGACTTTCACTCCTCTGAATGTTTTTATTTTTCTATTTATCTTTTGAAAATATAACCTGCATCACTATTTCTCTTGGCATGCTTACAGACTCACATTACTGCCACTCTACCATATTGTAAATAAGTTGTGAGAATTTATTGAAAACCTTTCTTCAGTTTTTCGCTTTCCTTTTTTCTTCTGCAGATCACTCAGGACCAATAGGTGAGGGAGAGCCCTTAGCTAATGCAATCAGAAGTGATTCTGCGATTATTGGAGGTAATAGGGACTATAAATACTACACAGAAACATTTCTTTTCTGATAATTGAGTCTTTTTGATGCTGAAGTAACGTCAGTGTTAGTTTTGTGTGTATAAGGAAACTAGTAAAAAGGTTTAATTTTATTATGAGTGGTAGACAAAAATCAAGACTTGTTTTTAAAAGCTTTCAATACCTGTCATATTCTCTTATACATAGATGATGTATGAATGATCCTATTAACTGGAATATTCTGCTGAAACAGAAGATACTAAGAACAACTAATGTCTATGACTTGTTCAATTGTCTATGTCTGTTCAATTTCTACATTGTGACAAATATCATATTTTTAAGAAAGATAATCTTTGCTCCTTGACTATAGGACAAAATTGCATTTTGCTGCACTGCCAGTTCAAACTTTCTTTAACAAATTTGAGTAAACCTTTTTAATTTCTTTTCTTTTTTTTTTTTCTTTTCTTTTTTTTTGTCTTTTTTCTTTCTTTATCTCTCTTTTTGTTTTTTTGTTTTTTTTTTTTGTTTGTTTGTTTTTTGTTTTTTGTTTTGTTATTTTTGGGGTTTTTTTGTTCTGGTTTGGTTTGGTTTTTTTGAGAAAATGGGGTCTAATACTGCTCAAATCAGTCCTTTGAAAAACTGAAGGAAGATTCATTTCAGTTCCCCATTTGGAAAGCAATGTGATCTTGGACAGCCTGCCACTTGCACTGAGTAACAGCTTAAAAATCAAATGTATGTTAAAATAATAATTATAAAAATAATTAGTGTTGGTTTGAAACACCATTTCTCCTCAATTTTCTTACTATTCCTTTTGGCCACCTTTATGAGCTCAAATAGAAAGAACTGTAAGTGATCATCCACAAACCTTTTTCAAAACAGCTACTTTCAACAGACCAATAGAGGAAGAACCATATACAGCTGCTCCTAAAGTGAATGCAGTGGTCATCCCTTTACTTTTTATGCCTAGCAGAACAAGTATGGTATAAAACTAGGGACAGATGTCTTGTGCTTAAGTTACAGAACTGATAATGAGGACATGCAGGTTCCATTACTATGTCTTTCTAACTGACTGTTGTTGAGCCATGATCCAACTCTGTTATAATGGGGAACCTCCAAGTTCTGTAATTTTAGCAGGAATGAAGACTACTCAAGTGAGCCTCCATGGGGAGAGTTCAGGATTTAGGGCCTTCAGGAGAATTTCAGCTCCTGTAACTCTATTGGAGAAACTGTATGGCTATGTTAGGTCATGTGATTTTTTTCAAAAAAAAAAATAGCATTGTCTCTTGTAGCAATCATCCCATCAAGTTTTCTTACTTCCTCAGGAGGAAGTAAGGGAAGGATAATAGTTTCATTCATGGGGATTGTATTTTCACAGTAAAATAAACTGATTCATTTTCAATTAGTTACTTCAACAGAAAGAGGGCAGGGTGAGGGCAAGATCATTCCTGTAATTTTAAAATTCTGAACAGGTTTCCTTTCTAAAGGTTTTAAAAGCCCCTGCAGACAAATGGTACAGTGGGATTCTCCTGCAGGGAATGACTTGGGGGTTCTGGTGGATGAAAAGATGTGAAGGAGCTCGCAATGTGCACTTGCAGCCCAGAAAGTCCCCTTTATACTGGTCTACATCAAAAGAGAAAGAGCCAGCAGATTCCTCTACTCCATTCTTGTGAGACCCAACTTGTAGAGATCCGGAGGCCTCAGAACAGGAAAGGCCTGGATCTGTTAGAGCAGAGCAAGAGATGGGCCATGAAAATGATCAGGGGGATCACAGAATCATAGACTGGCTGGAGCTGGAAGAGAACTGAAGATCTTCTGGATCCAACTCAGGGCACAGGGACAGGGACACCTATCACTAGATGAGGTCCCTCAAAACCCAATCCAACTTGGCCTTGAACACTTACAGGGAGGGGGCATCCACAGCTTCCCTTGGCAACCTGTTCCAGGGTTATACCTCTCTCACACTAAAGAATCTCCTCCTAACGTCTAATCTAAATCTCCCCTCTTCAAGTTTTAAACTGTTTCCCTTTCTCCTCTTGCTGCACACACTTGCAGAAAGCCCTACCCCAGTTTACTTGCCTGTCCAGGTATTGGAAAGTCACTATAAGGTTTCTTTGTAGCCTCCCCCAGGCTGTACAACCCCAAGTTCCTCATCCAGTCTTCATAGGGGATGTGCTTTAGCCCTCTGATAACTTTAGCAGCTCTCCTCTGGACACATTCTGCACAGTACTCTAGGTGAGGTGTCTCAACAGCAACAGGAGAGAATAATTTCCTTCAACTGGCTGGCCACACTTCTTTTGATGCATCCCAGTAAAACATTGGTTTTCTGGGCTGCAAGTGCACATTGACAGCTTGTGTTAAGCTCCTTTTCCAGCCTCCAGGAGTCCCTGGGTAGGTTTTTGTTTGTTTGTTTGGTTTTTGTTTTTGTTTTTGTTTTTGTTTTTTTAACAGGGCCTTTTTCAATAGATCAAGGGGTAATGCCTTTACACTGGAAGTGAGTAGATTAAGGAAAGATATAAAGAAAAATTTTTTTACAATGAGGGTGGTGAAACACTAGAGCAGGTAGCCAGAGAGGCTGTAGATGCCTAGATGCCCCATCCCTGGAAACACTTAAGATTGGGTTGGGCAGGGCTCTGAGGAGCAACTTGATCTGGTTGAAGACGTGACAGCTCTTGCAGGGTGATTGGAAAGGATGACCTTGAAAGTCCATTCCATTAAAAGTCCCTTCCATTCTAAATTATTCTACGTTTCTATGATTCAGCAGAATAAAGCTGCCAAGGCTTCTGACTGAGGTTAAATGCATTAAGTCTGGAAGGTGAAGTCAAGAAAAGAATCTGTAGTGACCTGTGTTTCTGTGATTTAGATAATGGGCCCTGCATGTTATGACCTTTAACATAATAATGAGAAAGAAATTAAAATGAGAAACTTCCTTCCTTGTACAGTGATACTTGTATAGGTATATATATTTGTACACACAACTTTGAGGATTTTACCATGGAATTCAATAAGATCAGATCTTATATATTTGGTTTCTGATTTTTTCCATATGTGTAACTTTGTAAAAAATTACTTTGCTGTTTTAAAAGTTAAGTATTATTTTACATAAGTATCTGTACATAAAGATAATTTTATATAGTGGATAATTGAGAGTGGGTGGAAATGTTTAAGTGTGCTAACAGCTAAGTTGGTTTTTAACTTCAAGATATAATAGTTACAGTCTTTTCAAGGTAATAATAACTGCAGAAATTTATTGTTATTAGAAACCTTGGGAATATGCACTCATAATTTTTCTACTGCTTAACTTCATTTGTTTCAAAGTCAGAATAAAGCAAGCTGTACAACATTCAGTATAAGTTTAATGAAAATATCCCTAATGCAAAAAACTGAGAATTGTACCAATTCTTCTACCTCAGAAGAGGTAGGTTTATACATAAGCACTTGCCATGGGATTGTACTGTGACTGAAACAAAGGAATATCTTCTCTAGTTAATCTAAATAAGACATAGATTTACTCAGATTTGCTATTCTAGAGAAGCATATAGCACACAAAGACATTTACATTCCTACCATTAAGTAGGGGTACACATAGCAGGGATAAAAAAAATGACAAATGTTGAATTTTGGATAGTCTGGTTTTATTTACAATACTAAGGTACTATGTATTTTCCTTAGTGGTCAAGTTATGCAGTAGATTGTGCCTTCATTTAGTGCAACTGATCCCCTGCATTACAAGTGTTTCCCAGACTGCTTAGTGCTTTTTTCCTCCTTTCAGCTTAGTCTTAATTTCTGCCTCTTTAACAAGCACTTTCTGCTTCCCTTATGTTTCATTTCTCCTTAATTTTTTCTCCTGCTCAACCTCACGTATTTAAGGGCCTCAGACCATTATGAGAGGAGACAAAAGGGCTGCAGCTCTGTAAGGTCATGTTCATCTGTGTGGGAAGTATCTCTTTCCTTACTGTTCCTAATCTGCTGGACTAGAAGCAGCATGCCCTGGTAACAGTTCAATAAATCTGTAATAATCAACTTCAAAATTTAGTGGTCATTCAATTTAATCTCTCATGTATTAGGAATGTGACTCAAATGGTACCCCCTGCTCCTCTACATAAATCTTATGCTCCTGTCCCTTTATGTTCTAAATGATTAGATAGAACTACATAATGCAGGTGGGGAACTTTGTTTACTTTTCAACCCAAGGTCTTGTAGCCATGAAAAGCGAAACCATACCTAGGTTATCAGAAGAGGAGCTACAAGCCTGAAGGGAAGAGGAGGAGCCAAACAGTGATTTCACTGTGGTTTGGTTGGTATCTTTGTCTTTACCCTGTTCTTCTTTTCCTCTGCCCTCCAGACTCCTTCCTCAGACTTGGTGCAAGGATAGGATATCTGATTGTGAGATGAAAGCTGCTGATGGGACATGTCACCATCCTTTCTGATTACACGTGGCCTAAGAAAAGGTCCTGAGAGACATGAGTGACTGAGTGGGGTACTTTGTCCAATAGTCATAGGACCTGAGGGAAAGGAGAAAGTCATAGCTCTTTGTGCAGTCCCATTGGATAGGGTTTCTGGCAGAAAAGTCTCTGAAGAACAGATCCTCAAATCTGCAGTCACCTGAATTCTCCAACTGGCAGAGATGGAGGAGCTAACACTAAAGAAAGACAAAACACAGTCTTGTAGACAGTGCCTTTTAGATTCCTACTGGTTTTCCGTTCAAAAGTTTCAAAGTCTAGTATTCTCTGGAGTTTATTTTCTGTATTAGTAGTGTGCAAAATTCCAAAACCATCACCGTCAAGCTTATTCGGCAGTGCTGTTTCAGATTTGAGGGGATTTCTTGAAACTTCCTGCATTATGTGATAGAGCCATTCCTTCTTTGTCCTACTGTCCTACGAGTTATTGTCTATTTTTTCTCCTGATTTTTTTCTCTTTTCTTCTTCTAGGTGTGATAGCAGTTGTGATATTCTTCCTGCTTTGCATCACTGCTATAGCCATACGCATTTATAAGAAAAAGGGCATATACTCAAAAAATGAGGCAAAAGGATCTGAAAATGAAGATAGTGCTGAATCTGCACTGAAAAGTGAGCTCAGCATGCAGAACACAGCCAGTGAAAATCAAAAGGAATACTTCTGATTGGCATTCATGATTTAGTTTAATTTAATATAATAATGTGATGGTCTGACTTTCTTGCTAAGCCAGGGGCTCTCAATGGAGTGAAAATGCTCTTTTACTCTGAAATAACTGCAATGGGTTTGACACTTACTATGCTCCACATGTTCAGTCTCAGTGGTTGCTATAGGGGGCCTCTTTAAATTACATGCATTCCTTTACCATTATACTTAAATACATTTCATGTAACAGTGAATTAGATATTGTAACCAATTTCATTGTTGGTAGTTTCTGACTGTTCTGATGTGACCTTCTACAACTAAAGTTTAACATACATACTGAATATGATTTTTGAATAGGAAAATTGTTATGAATTTATTCCCATACTTTTATTTAGCATTTGATTCTAGAATTTTGTTCAAGGTGAAAGTTGGATTCTAAGACTTGTGTAACTAAAGAAATTCTTCTGTGTTGCAGTATAGTGATCCCTCTTACTTCCTCAAACTGAAAATGCCTTTTGAACTGCTGTTGGCTGGTGTCAGCATCTCCTCGTGAGTTATAGAGTTTGGTGTCCAAAAAAAAATGTATCTCTTTCCCTTGGTATGTGACCAGTGTTACTGTTATCCTTTTCTTTTGTTTGTTTTTGTTTTTTGTTTCTTTGTTTTTTCAAGCCTAACAGGATTTAACACTGAAGGGTGTATAATCTGTAGAAATGCTGTAAAATCCTTTTTGCACTAGCTTTTCACTTACAGTCAAGTGAGGGCACCAAGATACATTCATGAGCATTCTAGGCATTTAGAATAATATTGGGATCAGAAGAGGCAAGAAGCTTGCTGGGAAATTCAAGAAACATATCAAAAATAGTTAAATTATCATGAATGAAAACACCACAAGATGTTAAAAATAATATGATCCCTGGAATATAGTGATGCTCCTTCTATCAATAAGTATTGTTCTGTGCGCTACCTGTGACATACTCTCCTGAAAAATCTTGTCCATGACGTGTTCCAGACCTCAAGATTAAGTTGTTCTGAATTATAGAAACTGTTTACAACTAATATGATAGTGGAAATAGGGGATCTGGAGTTTCATACAGTGGCTGCTACTTGAACACTTTTGTTCTTCACACTTAATGGTACCTACTGTACCCCTGTGACATAAAGTCTGATTACACCCTTCAAAAGTATAGAGGTGATTAATCTCCTGACAGAGTAAATGATGCAAGTCTGTGAAGTTGTATAAGCAAATAAATTAGGTTTAAGTTGTCTAAATAGAAGATTGTGTAGTCACTTTGGATGCCATCTGAAATATCCATGTGTCCTGCTGGGAGTGTCACAAGTTCTGCAGAAGGTATGTGTGTTTCACAAGAGACAGTTGGAAATTGTTAGAATATCCCAAAGCATAAAAAATGTCACTAGATACCATTATTTAAGCACCGGATACACACACACAAATTTTTTTGCATTTGTAACAGTCATTGTTTTTTCTCCTCTTTCAGAGAGGAGAATCAAAGCTAGAACCTGGACTGTGAAGTTTAAAAGATATTAATATACACACCCAAGAGCATTATAAAGACATGGAAACCTGTCATAGTCTGCCAAAGTTTTAACATGTAAGATTCTTTACAGAAATGGTAGTTGTGAATACAAAAGTCAGGCATTATCATCTTTTAAATTTTATTTAATTCTATCTGCCTTTAAGAATTCTGCAGTTCTTTTTTTGCTTCCTCCTGTACTTCATTTATTTTAGGAACAATTTTTTTCCTTATTTTGGTACCTGAAGGCTTTGCAAGCAGAGCTTTTTCAGATTAAGATGAAACTGTTTTCTTGATTCTCTCATTTTTTGCTATTCTACATGAATGTGTGGTAGATCAATAAGGTTGAGGATGCAGGATCAAGACCTAGGAATCTACATTATGTATTTATTAGTGTATTTGCTGATACAGTTTGGTCCATGAAAATAGGTCACCTTTAGAAAAGGACAGAAAATGGTGAGGGAATAATGCTGGACTATTGTGGTAACTGATGTGGACATGAATATCCTGTTTTCTGGATGGGGAGTGGAGAAGACAAAAACCTCACATGGGTGATGAGAAGACCTTGAATTTTAACATTTGCTACTTTGGAGCATCTCAATCTAGCTAGTTACTTTAAAGTGGAAATTAGGGTTCCTTCTGGTGTGAAATAAATTATGTTAAATTTAAGAGGTGTCCTTCCATAGTCTTCTCTGTAACTCAGAGTCTCTGCATCTCAAGAGGCCTTCCCTTACCTTGACAGAATTGTCAATGTCCACCCTTTTATGTCACTTAAATCAACAAATCTGTTGGCAGTGATGAGTCCCAGTCAACTCCTTTTTTCTGTCAATGTGAGATGTAATAACCATGTGACAAAAAAATTTGTAGCTGGTGTTCATTATAATACATTAGACCCTCAAAACATAAATTTTGATTGAATTACAAAAGATAGAGTATTTCTATGAGTTACCCATATACTAACCTAGTAAAATCTAAATGATACCCACACCAGGATAGGTTGGAAGTATGCAGATACAACTTTTCAATCAATTGCTTTTACTTCTATTTTCTTGATAATTTCTATTGTGTGTTTTCATGGAGAGAAAGATCTCTTCCCTTTCTTCATTTTGTTACAAATAAATAATAATTTTCTTGCCCTATTACATAGAAATTTTTAAAACAAAAGGAAGGGGAAACCTTTTTTCTTTATTTCACAGACCAATTAATAAAGAGGTGGCAGGGTATAAATGCCCGTGTCAGTAGTACATTATTGGATTCAAAGACCTTTTTAATGCATTTAATTATATGAGAGAGTAGTAGGAAAATACAGAAATCGATTTTATTGAATGGGTATCTGCAGATTTGTAGCATATAATTAATCTCTCTGAAGATGCAATGACCATTTTCACCTGTAGGAAGGATGACCATATATTCGTGAGCTTAATCTGAAATACACAGTTCCATTATCAATGAAGCAGCATTTTACATTACTTGCTGCATGTCTATTGGTAAAAAAAAAAATGGTAACACTGAAGTGTGCTGAGACATACATCATTGCGTTGTCCCCTTTTTGATTCTCTATTTCAATGTGTGACTTTTCACCTCTCTGTTAATGAACACTTTTTAAAATAAAGGGAGGAAAATATTAAAAAAAAAAAATTGTATTAAAAAGTTTAAAACGGACAACAATATACTGATTTTTTTTTTTTAACAGTAAAATATGTAGTAGTGCACATAATTACTGGTGAGTGTGGTTATTTATAGATATTACTGAGTGCTAATGTAGCAAATTTACAACACACTGACACATTTTCCATAGCAAACGCATTTTTTCTGGAGTGCATTAGAAAATAAATAGCATGTAAGCTGGTACATTTTAAAAACTTTGTGTGGACACTAACTATGAAAGGCTTGTAATTATTTATGCACTTAACATTACCTGCATAAATATGTTCTAGTTAGGTTGTGGGAAAACATTTTCCAGTACATTCACTGTTGTGCGGATGAAGAATATGCAGTAATCTAAGTGCACAATTTCACACTAAATATTGTTACAGTAAAAATAATTTTATGGTGCCATTATTCATGGCAGTGACATACAAGGAAAAGAGCTTGTAAAAGACATAGCATACAGAATTCCTGTGAACAATCAGTTGTGTAGATTAGAGTGGACAGGTTTAGATTTTGAGGCCACAAACTTGCAGCACCAGTGTAAGAGAAAGTAAAAAGATGCACTATTCCAAGTAAGATGAGTATTGATAGGAAAGTATCTTTTTGAAATAAAAGCAATTACCTTGAGGTGTAGTTGTAAAACGTTACACTCAAGGCATAGTTGTAGCTGTATAAGCCATGTGACATCACAAGGAAAGACTGTTCTTTATAACAAAAAAATGTTTGCTAAATCAGAAAACTGAAAAAGTAAATGCCCTAGTTTCTGGGCTGCAATGCAGAGTCTCTGGAGTGAGTGCGCAGAGGCGTGGCAGAGTTTTTTCAGATTGAGCTGCTAATTCTGCAGATGAATATATAATGTATACATAATATTTCCAAACATTTAATGAGATTGTTCCTTACCAAGAAAGAAGAAAAACAAAACCCCTACAAAATTAGAGATGAATAAAAAAGTAGAGGTGTAAAGGCACTGAAGTAATTTCAGCATTTCTTTGAAGTACACATGCTTAAAAGAATAAGAATAAGAGAAAGAAAGAAACTTTCCTCTTTTCAGAACTTTCTCTTCTGGCTTTTTGGTGATGGTGGGAAGGAAGGATTTAAAGGGTTTGGGCAAAAAAAGTGCTAAAGCTGCTAATACAAGAAACAGAAACAAGAAAATAAAGGTGCTTTTAGGCTTAGCTTTTTTAAGGGGCTAGGCTTATCTGTATTCTTGAAGGGCTGTCTGAAAAGTAAATTTTTAGAAGAACTTGATATGTTGTCCAAACCTCTTAATATTTGATTTTAACACTAATGGAATGGTAATAATGGAATCCAACATCAAAACTTCATTGCAGAGGGAGATTCATGCCTTTCCTTCAAATAATGACATAAAATCTTATTAAATATAAACTTCTAGCTTCCATTTATAATGATTTTTTATTTTTTTATTTAATATTTACATATTATGTAAATAACATAATATATCATGCCTAATGGACTTTTTAAATAGCATGTAAAAATCTCCATAAGCATGTGACCAAATGTATATTTGCATACATATGAATGGGTTTTATTATTTTTGTTTGTTTGTTTTGAGAAATCCTTTGGTAGCAAAATAAAGTGTTCTTTCGCACAAAAACAGTCACTACATTGAACAGCATGTTTCACCTATTGTCCACTATGTGTCTTGGAAAAATACTTATTGAAGAGTAACCATCTAAGCAGCTGTGCTTTACAGATTCACTTGGTGGACTTCCCCCAGAGACCTAGGAAATTTTAGGGAGCATCAGGACTCATGCCTTCAGACTAGGTGAGGTAGTGGCATCAACAAAAGACTCCTCAGAATGCAAGAAAAACAGCTACTCAAAATGCTTCTGAGCTCCAAGAAAATCAAAGAGGAATTGTCCGTGGGTTACATTGTATTTCATAATGCATTTGTCACCAGGAACTTAGTGATAGCAGCATTAAAAAGAACTATTAAAGAAATACATATATTATTTAACAAACTGACCAGTACCAGATAGGACTTGGTAATCTTGTTATGCTATACTTTTTAATACAGCATAAATTTACGGTCATCTAGCTTATTCTGATATATGCAAGAATTTATTATTTCAAATACAATGCAAATACAATTTTTGGGGATCTATGAACTGAATTTTTTTTTTAAAAAAAGAAAAAGCTGAAGTGCCTTGCAAGCAATTTATAAAGCAAATGATATGCAGTTCAGAAACTGAATCAGCCATCATAAAATCTTCTGGATTAAAAAAAAAAGAAAGGTTGCAAAAACATTTCTCACTACATAGTACAAATTCAGTTATGGATGCCTCTTTATAAATTATTTAAGTAATTAACAGGCTTTCAGAATACTTCTGCATGATAGAAGTGTGTAGATTGAGCTCTGAGAGGAGTCAAGAATATTTATCCTACCCTTAAGTGTATGGTGTTGAAAGAAGCCATTAACTTTTACACTCCAATGTACAATATGAAAATAATACTGATGTTTTGACTAGCTCGCTATATTAATATTTTTAAAGCCCTTTGAAGATAGAAACCTTTATATAAATGGTCAGCATTGTAATAGGAATAAATGTAATGCCAAAAGAACACTAATTAATTGTATTTATTTACTACATTTATTTCAAAAGACAGTCCTTTTTCTTTCAGACAGAATTAATAATTAAATGAATAAAGACAGAGTGACAGAAGAATAAGGAGGAGAAAAACAGATTTGGGACTATATTTTTTTGTAGTATAGATTTTATGTTTTGTTGTTGGTTTTTGTTTTGGTTTGTTTTTTCTCATTATGAGAAGTTTTGTTTGTTGGTTTTGTTGTTTGTTGGTTTGTTTATTTGTTTTTTAATAAGCAAGTGAGAGCCCAGAACATTTTAATCTAACTAGATGGGTAATACTTGAAATAAACAAGATAGTAATCATATAGACAAAGACAAAACATGGAAACATGGATTATAACAACAGGTCTACATTCCTAGAAAATGTTTCTTTCTAATTGATTAGTTCAATGGAAGCATCATATGTATATATTTTAACTATAAGTCCTGGTTCCTTCTTAGTAGCTTCAGCTGCCTCTGTGATTCTGTTTGCTAAAATTTTTAGTTACCAGGGAGTTATGTCTAACAATTAGTCAATTCTAGGCTTACCATATTTTAATTTTTAGATGACAGAATAAAAAATTTACTGTGTATCTTTAAACTAATTATACATAAGAAATATTACTTATCTAGATAAAATAATTGTGTATTTACTAGCATGCATGTTCTATACAAAGTAGCAAATCCAAAAGTAAACACCTAGTAGGTTGGGATTTTCATTAATTTTTTATTTGTCTGGGTGTTTTTTTAGTGCACTTCCCCTCCTAGATAAACAAAGAGGATCACTTCTAGCTTAGTCACAAGCTGCTTGTAAACAAATTATTTTAAAAGGGTGGTACAGAAATCTAATATTTAATTTTAAAAACTATTAAAAAAAATCAGAATTTTTCAGTAGTTGAGGTCACAAGATATAGCATTTCTCTTTTCTAATTAAAATATTAGTAAACACTCTGTATATTCTGTAACTTTTTTCCCCACTACATTCGGTCTAGAAATACAGGTTTACAGTATCTTAAAAAGAGCAAACACTCAATCGTGGTCTTCTCACCATGGAAACTCAAAAATTTTAACTGCAAAATAATATTTTTACATAGATTCAGAAAATCCTTTAGCAGTTACTGGTTTTTGTTTTTGTAGGGTTTTTTTACTGAAAAACATACAGGTCCTTATTCTCGCACAAAAAATGAAATTAATATTTAAATTAATTGTTAAGAATTGTGATCTGCAGTAACCATATTTGAATTGTTGATATTGTGGTGCTATGATTTTGCTTCTTTAATGTTCAAGTTCGTAATATGTGCATGTTTGATTCAAAGTAATTTTTTGTTAATATGTCATAAACATTTAATTGATATGTTTCAGGTGTTTTACAGATAAATCCTACCAGAAAGTAGCACTTAAGTACAGCATAGGATTTTCAGAATGTGTCATATATTACTTTACCTTACACTTTGATAAAGTTTATTTATAACTTACTGTGATGGATTTATGTTTTATTCCCAGGACACATAGTGAGAATTAAACAGCAAAATTCACAGAAAAGCAAAATAATACAAATCAGAAATTTTCTTTGTTGATAAATCTGTTATTATAAAAGTCCTGAAAAATTGTTTTATTATATTCCTGTACAAGTATTTTTCAAATCATATGAAGTGTTTATTTTAGATCATGTTATCAAGCACATCTCTTTTCAATTACTTTGTTTGTAAAAGCAAGCTAAGAGTAATTTTAGTTTCAAATTGATATCTATCAGTCTGTCTGTCTCAATAAAGTATTTCAATCTGTAAATGAAGTACAGCATGAAATATCTAGTATGAACCTTCTCGCAGCAAAATAATAGCATGATTAATACCCCCCTGGAATAGAAAGATCTTTGAATGTCTAGAATTGCCTTGATAATGTTATTGTATGATTATAAGTACACCTATTTAGTTAGAATCTAATTAGGAAAGCATTAGTAAATGCCTGTTATTTAGTACTTGAGGATGGTTAAGTGCTACATTTGAGAAATGAAATGTTTTTTTAAATTAATCAAATAGTTCATATTATGGTTATAATGCTGCCCTTGCACAGGGCATAATGCTTGCCCACTGTGGAACTTCCTAGTGATTAAAAGTCATTTCTCCATTACCAGGTTCACCTTAGGGCTCTGTAGCATACTCTAATATCCTTAAAAACTAATTATTTTTCCAGTAAACCTGTGTTACTGCTTCATGATAGCCTTTTTATTTCGTTGACTAATTTCTTCCTTTGCACCACTGCTAGGACCATGTAACTAGTGGGGAATTTATACTTGTAATTACATATAGAGTTGCTGAAGTAGGGGTTGCTTTTCCATTAGGTGGCTTTTGTACTGTGAGTTAGCTGATGAAAATAGGTCATGCCTGTGATCATTCCCTTGCACTGACAACTAGCACAGCTGTCCTGTTACCACTTTGCTGAACTGTGTCCTGCCAAACTTTATGGGCTTTGTACTTTTCAGTATCTCCTGGGCTGAATCCCTGGGAAAAAATCCTACTACTTACCTTCGGTGCACAGGTCTCCCAAGCATGACCAAATATCACTGGTCATGTAGTGCTACTCTGAAGTCCTAATCCCAGCTGGATACTGGGAGGAAACATGAATACTGATGTTTCTACATGATACAATGATGGAAGGGCATCTACATCAGCCAAACATGGATACACCTAACCTGGAGACTTTGTCTAATTACATGTTCAATAAAAAGAATAAGAAAATCAAGAGTGACAACTTCTGCTCAGACCCTAGAAAGGAGGCACATGACCTGACAGGTTGTCAGCAGGGAGGTTACAGTTCAGGCTGTGGCTGAGCAATGACCTGGTCTGCATGGGGAACTGAGGGGAAGATGCAAACGAGGGGCAGAAGCTGACTGTTTCTTCTCCAGTTGTTGGAAAGAAAAAGAACAATGTGACCTTTGGTTCATATTTTTAAGGCTTTTCTAGAGAAAATATTTTAAACAAACAAACGAACAAACAAACAAAACCTTCATGCTTTAGCTGTTGTGCTTCAAGAAAAAAAAGTTGGACAGTAAGTACCTGGTTTTACTCCAGAGACAGTGACATGGGGCAAGAAGATAATACCTCATAATGCCTTGTAAGAACATGCTCCGGGAAGTCAATCTTCCTCTCTCACACAGTATAAGCAGGATTTTCAAAAGCACTTACCTTGATTCAGGAAAATAACAGCTTGACATTCTGTACAAAATTCCTAATCATTCAGTTCACAGAATCATAGAATGGCTGAAGTCAGAAGGGATGCCTAGAAGTTAGCTAGTCCAAATATGTCTCCGCAAGAAGAGCCATGTAAAGCTGGTTGCCCAGGATCATGTCCAGACAGATTTTGAATGTCTCCTGTGAAGGAGATTCCACAACATCTCTGGGCAACGTCTGTCAATGTTTAGTGACCTTCTAAGATGAACAGTGTTTCCTGATATTCAGAAGGAACATTCTACTTAACAGTTTGTGCCCAGTGACTCTTATTCTGTCACTTGGCACCACTGGAGAGACTCTGGCTACACCTGTACACATTCCCTGCAGGCATTTATATAGATGGATGGCATACCTTCATGAGCCTTTGCTTCTCTAGAGTGAGAAGTCCCAGCTCTCTCAGTCTCCTCGTGGGACAGATCTGCAGTTCGCTGACATTTTGTGTGTCCCTTTCCTGGAGCCTCTATTACTGAGGAGAGGGAGAATCATAATAATTTAATTTGGAAAAGACCTTTGGGTCCAACCATGAGGCTAATGCTGCTAAGTCCACCATTAAAACACACCTATTAGTGCCACATCTACCCATCTTTTAAATACCTTCAGGGATGGTGACTCCACCATTTAACTGCACAGCCTGTTCCATTTCCTGACAATCCTTATGGTGATAAAAGTATTCCTAATATCCAATCTAAAACTCCTCTATCACAGCTTGACATCATTACTTTGTCCTTTCACTTCCTACTTGAGAGAAGAGACCAAACACTACCTCACTACCACTTCCTTTCAAGTAGATGTAGAGAGCGGTAAGGTCTCCCCTCAGACTGCTTTTCTACAAACCAAACAATCACAGTTCCCTCAGACATTTCTCATAAAACTTATGCTCTAGGCCCTACACCAGCTTCATTGCCCTTTTTTGGACATGCTCCAACTTGTCCTTCTTGTCCATTGTCCTTCTTGTTGTGGTGGTCCAAAACTGAATGCAATGCTTGAGGTGCAGCCTCACCTGTGCCGAATACAGGGGGACAATCACTTCCCTAGTCCTGTTGGCCACATTGTGGCTGATACAAGCCAGGATGCTATTGGCCTTGGCCACCTGGGCACACGACTGGGTCATAATCAGCTGGTTATGGACAAGTGCCTCCAGGTTCTTTTCTACCAACTCACTTTCCAGCAACTTTTCCCCAAGCCTGCAGTGTTTCATAGTTTTGTTTCTGTGACACATGTGTAGGACCTGATTTGTTATTGTTGAAGCTCACACAATTAGCCTTGGCCCATCAACCAGCCTGTCCAGGTCCCTCTGTAGAGCTTGCCTGCACTCAATCAAAACTCCTGCTTGGGTCATCTGAAAACTTACTGAGGGCACACTCAATTCTGTCCTCATCCAGATCATTGAGAATCCAGTTTCTCCATCAGAATGCTGTGGAAACATCTGTCAAGGGTTTTATTAACATCCACAGCCTTTCCCTCATCCATTAAGCGGGCCACCTAGTGATGACATCAGGTTATTCAAGTGGGATTTCCCTTTCACAAACCCATGCTGATTGGGCCTAATTGCTTTGTTGTCCTGGATATGCCACATGATGACTCTCAAGGTGGTTTGCTCCATAGCCTTCTCCATCACTGAAGTCAGGCTGATATTCCTTCTGGCCTTCTGATAGATGGGGCATCACATTTCCTGGCCTCCAGTGAACTGGGACCCTCCTGGTTATCCAGGACTGCTGATAAATGATGCAGAGTGGATTGGGGAGTAATTCCACTGGCTCATCCAGTAACTGTATTCAGACCTCGTCTTGCCTATGTCTTGCCCCTACACTTGTGTGTGTCCATGTGATGTAGGAGGTTGCTAACCATTCTTGCTTGGACTATGTGTGCTCCATTCTGCTCTCCATCCTTGTATGCCAGTTCAGGGGGCCAGCTACCCAGAAAACAACTGATCTTATTACCAAAGACTGAGGTAAAGAAAGCATTAAGTACTTCAACACCTCAGCTATTTTTTCGTCCTTTGTGACTGTGTTACCCCCACATCCAATATAGGATGGAGATTCTTCTTAGTTTTCCCTGGTTGCTAATGTATTTACAGAAAAAAAGAACAGACTCCCATCATGATATCTGCCCTGTTGGCCTTCTCCCTAATACCTATCCACACTCAATTCTATACTCATTGTTATCAAGCTTTGGACACTCAAAATAATACTTAATGCATAGGAGCATCCTACTACTTCTCCTGCCACGCTTATTGCTCTTGAAGAGTTTATAGACATTCATTGCAAATCTCCAAATGTATGAGTCATTCCACCATGTTATTGTGATGTCAACCATACTTCAGCTGGGCTAATGATCCTGATATGTTTCTAAAGCAAGAAGCCCTAATTCCTACCTGTCCATTCTCAGGTATTTCTGTGCTTTCTAAACCATAAATAACCCTTATGTCTTTACTGTCGCATGGCTCTCCATGTCCTGCCTCCACTGAGATGTTATGCCAGAGGACTTCACTAGTGTACCATTTCGCAAACACTGGTGTGCCATACGAAGTCCCCTATATTGTGGGGGACTGTGTCAAACATCTCACAGAAGTCCAGATAGATCATGTCTCTTGTCCACTGATGTGGTTACCCAATAATAGAAAGCCACTAGGTTTATCAGGCAGGATTTGCCATTAGTGAAACCATACTGGTTATCTTGGATCACTTTCATGTCCTCCCTGTGCCTTATCAGCCCTTCTGGGACAACTTGCTCCATGATCTACCAGGCACAGAGATGAGGCTGACAGGAAGGTAGTTCCCAGGGTCCTCCTCACTTACCCTTTTTAAAAATTAGTGTAATATGTCACTCCTGTGTCCTGGAGTGACACACAACTCCTGAGTGACAGGACGCAGGGAAATGATAGGAAGCTGAATCAAGGGAGGTTTAGGTTAGATATTAGGCAAAGGTTCTTCACCCAGATGGCATTTGAGCAGTGGAACAGGATCCCTAGAGAAGTGGTCTCAGCACCAAGCTTGCCTGAGACAGGAAGCATTTGGATGACACTCTCATTTGGATGAAATCTCAGGTGAAGATTTGGTGAATCTAGGGGTGCCCTACACAGGGACAGGAGTTGGACTTGATGATCCTGATTAGTCCCTTTCTACTTGTCATATTCTATGTCACATTTTCCAGTCCCATCAGGGACTTCACCTGACTGCCATGACTTTTCAAATATCATGAAGAGTGTCCTGGGAACTACATATACCAATTCTCTCAGGACTCTGGGATGCATCTCATCAGGTCCCATAGACTTATATATGTTCAGGTGGTCAGTGAGAGGGACTCCACTGCCCTGTTCCCCATCTTGTGTTTGTTTTTTTTTTAACATGGGAGATGCTGGGAAAGAGTTTGCCAGTGAAGACTGATGAAAAAAGTTGTTGGCAACCTCAGGCTTCTTGTTATTTGTTACTAGTTCATCATTCTTGCTCTTCAGGGGAGATTGTTTTCTTTAGCCTCCCTTTTTTCATTGATGTGCCCTTCTTGTTATTCTTCACGTCTTTAGCAAAGTTCAGGGCAGACTCCACCTGTGCCCTGGCCTTCCTGTCCAAAGCCCTAAAGTCTCTCTAGATAGCCCTGAGACTCCTCGTAGGAAATTTATCACTGCTTATCCTGAGAAATAATGGATAACAATCTGAGACCCATTACAGGGCAGAAAGTTTTCATTTTACATCTTTACCTTGGAATGGTAATTATGGGATATAAAGTTCTTATGCTTGGCCTTTTATCTGAATGAGAGAGCAAAACAATCAAGAAGGAATGAACAGCAAAACTTTTTCTGCTATAATAGTAATATCAATCGTTCCTGATTTTTTTAATGCAGACTATAAATGTTGTTTTGCTTTGTGGATGTGTGCTTTTTTGTGGATGTGATGTTTTTTGTGGATGTGATGTTTTTTGCTCAGTGGTCAAGCAGTCTGCACCTGGCCTTTTTATTTGAAGTTATTCTGTCCATCTGCACATTCAAGGCAAGAGAAGGAAAGTTAAATCAGATTCCAGTGGATACTTTCCTTGCAGGGTGCTGAATATATTAACAAGAGAGGAAATTCAAGGTCTTAATACAAGTGCAAGGCTAATGGAAATGACACATACTTACTAGTTGATAAATATGTCTATTTAAGATGGCAAAGAAAAATGCTAGATTGTCAATACAAAAGAAAATATGTCCTCCTATGCTGTGTTCCAATAGGCATTGAAACTTAATTAATACTGTCATGTTCCTCTTTTGTAGGTTAAAAAAAAGCACAATTTCCATTAACCCAGACTGCAGTCAATATTAGATAGCAGATTTTTGATACTCTCATAAAAAAAAAAAAAAATGTTCAACTTGCAGATCATGTTAGATGACTACAATAAATTGATTACAGTCTGTGAGACTGTAATTTATTGTGGTCTCTTAAGAGCTTCCTGCCTATACATAGCTCTTCAAATGGACTGTAAAGTTTCTGTTTGCTGTAAACTAAGCATGTTTTAAAAGAAATACATCCTGAAATAAGGAAAATTAGAAAAAAGGATAAAAATGTTTTTTAGGTACTTGTTGTTTCTTTTGGGAAAGCTAATAAATTTTTCCACAGATGTCTCTATCAGCTTACTATGGTGTCTAAACGTTATCTCGTTCTAAATGAACAAAAATAAAAGCCATTAAACTGGTGGTATTCAGAGGATTATTCTATGCAGAGTTACCTATGAAAAAGTTAAATATCCTCTGCCTTTTTGTGAGGTTCCATTCAGCAGAATTTTCTTTGCTTCAAAGGACAATTAGCAAGTAGAATATTGTCAGATTACCAATTATAGGAACAATTATTTCCCTGCTGAGGAAACAAACAAATTATGTTAGCATAAAGACAAACAATGATTGGAGGGAGGACACACAGTTGGGAGCATTCTCATGGAATGAGAATCAAGAATTTCAGCATAGTTTAATGTACAGCTGCTAGCATCTCCTCTGAACTCAGGAATCCTGAAGTGTTAACACAACATCACTAAATAGGCTCAAAATGGGGATTTTTATTTGTTATAATTATGATGCTGTATTGGTGTTATGCTTATGGTAATGAGCGGAAAATAGCTTTCATCATTATTGTGTGGATTCTTGTTTGTAATAGTAAGCCTTGCAGTGAGTAATATAAGGCCTGCTAAGGTTTTTTTTTGGTATTGTTACTGAATGTTATACCACCAATAATTCCAATAATTTTCTGATGGGGCAATTTGAAGTGCCCTATCCTAAAAAAAGAACAAACAAACAAAAAACAAACAAAAAAAACCCACAAAAAACCCAGACATCAGTTTATCAAGTGCACCTTCTGAACATCTGAAATAAATACACTTTTGAGAAACTAAATTTACAGGTACAGCAAGTCTCAAGGGTGTTGCTACAGAACCATGTAGCTTTGGCAGTGACTATGCTTGAAGAACAAAGAAGCTGGAGTGAAGATGCTAAGTTTGTGGCTATCGTATGCCTTATGACCTTTGGACTCATGGGATGCACACTGATGTGAACATAAAATTAACAAGCCATGATTATTTTCATCCATTTAATACCTGACTCATGGGATGATTTGGGATATGTCTTATTCCGTTTTGTTTTGCAGAGTTGACTGAAGAAGGAGGGATGTGTGCCAAACTAAGTGTGTCAAATTGTTGATGGTTATAGGATAATGTAAGCATGTAGATTATTTTGTGACTGTTATACTTCCTCCTGACCATCCAGTCACTTTCATTTCTTCTATTAAACTCCCATTCTTCTCGCTAACACTCTCTTGCTCCCTTTCCTGATCCCTCTCCTCTCTCTCCTTTGCCTCCCTGCTATTACCACCCAGCGTCTGTTTAAAGTGTTATTTGAGCCACAGGGGGATGTGAGGTTCCATTCAGCAGAACTGTCTTTGCCTCAAATGACAAATGGCAAGTGGAATGTTGGACATTGGTCTCCTGATGAGCACAAAGACTTTAGTGTCAGATGAGGGGATTCAGTGAGATAAGCAATTAGTGAGCTGTCTTGTGTAGAGATGGCTAAAAACTGTTGGGCAAGATCAGGGCTATCCCCAGAGAATAGTACTCAATATGTTTACAAAGGGAGGGAAGAAATGTTGAAGAAGCAACATTCCTTAATTGTGGAATGTACAAGAAGAGCAGGAGGAAACTTTGTGAGCATTTAAGAGACATGGGTGTGCACAGTCTTTGCTGCCTAGGACCTGGCCACTAGCCTGCCTAGGACTGTCCCACTGCCCAAGGAAGAAAGGTCATCCGGACATCAAAGGATCCTCAAGTGGTGATACTCTTATCTCCTTACCTCTCTCCCTCTGTCTTTCTCAATAGGTTTGCAAAGTGTTTTCCAGGTCACTTCATTTTGCTCTCCAACAAATGAAACTTTCTATTTGCACCTGACCCTTCATGGCTGGACTTTGCTCTGACCGAATCTGAATATTAAGTTACATCAGCCACAGAGTGGATTGCAGCATTTTTTTTTCTCTTTTTTTTTTTCATATTTTATTGTGAAATATGTAAACATTTTGTCATATGGAGTGAAATCACTTGACAACAAGCAAACCCACGTATGCTTGAGTTAAAAAAAGTGTCTATAACACCAGATGAAGAGAAATTGCATTTTCTTGTGGTACAAAGTTCCATCTAAAGTACCTACAAATTTTATCTGGGAGTATTTAAGCTTGTAAATTTCATATACAAAAATAATTTAAACAGTGAAGTTTTTTGCTAAATAAACCACTTAAGAATAATAATGATCCACAGAAAAGGAAATGCATGAGCGGATGATTGATATGTATATCATAAAGCCTAGACTTGCTGTACTTTAATGTCACCATGTCACTTGCAAGAAACTACTAATAAATTGCTTATTCCCTTTTTCTAAAATGTGTATATATATATATATATCTTCTTGCCTACTTGTACTAAAGCTAAGCATTTCTTTTAATTTAATTTTTTACATCTGTATATTATGCTTCATTTGTATGTATAAATTAGGAAGTAAGTGAAGCTGCAGACTTTAGAATATGAACACAAAAACTGCTATACTTTTCTTTTACTAAAAAATTAAGTCACACCATTGATTTACCTAAAAATTACAATCCATTAGCCTCTAAGAAGTACTTATATATAAAAGGGTTTAGGCTACAGTTTTTGTAATGTGAGAAACTTCTTTATGAATGAAAAGGAAGCTGTTAGGGGTTTATGTATCCACACGATGAAAGGATTCTTTGGTATCAGATAACTGAAGCAGTTTTAGTGATACTCACCACAGCCATAGCACTGTGTTAGAGGATGAAGGCTGGAAGAACATCTTTTCTGGGATCTGAGGCCTTTCCCAGTGCCAGTGCTCACTTAACTGAACACGTCCTCCTGTGGTAGCAGGTGAATGTCACAATGTGTAGGAAAGACAAAGAGGTGATCAGGTAGCTGCTGCCATTCTTCACTGCACCCACTGGATGTGGGTATCACCCTTCCGCAAGTTATGATGTGGCTTTGAAAAGTGAAACAGTTCTTAATAGAAATCCAGGATAATGCACCTGGACTCATGGTGACTCATGCTCTGTCAGAAATTATGAAAGGCAATTTCTTCCTGTATCAGAAGTCATTCAGTTGTGAGTACAGACAAGCAAAGAATTTATCTTAAGGATTTTTAAGGAAAAGTTACTGGAAGAGATTGTAAGAATCAGTGGTACTATAATCAGACAGAGTGGATTAAAAATTTAACAGTCTCCTAGGTCTGGTTAAAGATGGTTAAAAGTTCAGAAATCAAAAAAATTTGCAATTCAGAGAACAGAAAAAAACGTTTTTAGAAACTGTTTCAGTTTCTTCATGACCTCAGCAATACACAGATAAGCAAAATTTCTATGTAATATAAATATATTATTCAAAACTTTTCTTTTGCCTCACTTTCACTACATCAAAGGAATAATTTGTGTTTCCTCAATCAAAAGCATTTTGTGATTAGAGCAGGTATGATGATTCTATAACTTTCAATCATGAAAATAAAATAAATCCATACTTGCCTCATGCCCTGCAAAATAGAGTTTTATTTTGACAAATGTATTCTTTCACTGCAGTACTTAGCATGACTTCTGCTGGAATTTCAAATATCTTAATGCAATTAGGATTCACTGTTTCTTCTACAGAATGAAACTGAAAAAAAAAAACCAAAAAACAACTTTGTAAGGTTAGGTTAGAAAAAGCCCATACGTAAATGCAGAAAGTGATGCATTCATGTGCTGTTGTGGTACATAAATATGCAACAAACACAGAAAGAAAAAATATTGTAGTGACATGATGATAATACTAAGTTTTCATTTAGTAGTGGCTTATTGTAATATAGAGAAAACACAGAATATAAAACTGTGGTAGCATGGCTTGTAGAAATTCTGTTGCTAGCACTCTGATTTTTCAGTACTGCTTCCCAGTTTTTAAGTATACAAGAGCAAAAGCCAATGTGGTATATCATGGTACAAGGCAAGAGGGAAATGATCAAGGCAGAAGTTCAGCTGGCTGCTTCACTGTCTTGCAGTCAGAACCTTTTTCCTCTTATCAGAATTGTTCACTGCCCCAGAGCAGACCTTGGACATAAGAACAGAAATCACCTGGCTGCCTGCAGGAACAAAAAAATAATCTAAAAATAAAACTAGACTTCTGAACACTACTGCTTCCAACTGGAGGCCTGTCTTTAATCTTATATGCAGCATAGCTGTGTGTAGAAATTTCCTTTTCCACTACGAAGAAGAGACTTTCTTCCTTTTCTTCTTGCAAAGTCTGGGGTACTTTGAAAGCTCATTCTTTTATGTTGAAAGATAATGCTTAAAAATAAGGGAGGACTTGCAAACTTATCACTGTAGTGAATTTGGGAGAGAACAGCTGAGATTTTGATCTAGCCAACTAAGAATAGATTCATCATGTGATGCTACAAATAAATAATGACACATATAGGCTATGGCAAGTGGGTTTATGACAGAGAACAGGTGGAGAATGCCAGCACCTCATTCTGTACTTTCTACAGTTGCTAAGGAAAAACAAATCCCAAACCATTAATAAAGGATGACAGGGTTGAGGATATGGTATGTTAATTCTGAAGCAAAGTTTACATTATGAGCACATAGTTGCAAAAATGTAAACATTTTAGTGAGAATTAAGCAGATACTAACTTAGTTCCAGATGTGCACTCCATAATTTACAAACTCCCAGGCAGTAAGAAAAAAAAAATAAAGAAAGAAACCTAACCCTGTTTTTCTCTCGTGGATCAAAAGGAAAAAACATTATGATACTTTACACCTTAAGGAGAGATACTTATATTGAAAATTTCTTTCTCAGCTAATCTTAATAGTAAACAAATGGCTCCTGCCAGTGGCAATGTTCCTTGGCTCTATAAACCAGACACATTACCAGGCTCATCTTAGACTTTGGTGCAAAAAAAAGAAAGAAAGGAATCAGGACTTAATTTTAAAAAAAGGGCTCAGAGTCACTCTAGGAAATACACTTAATAGTTCTTCTATTTATTTTGCAGATGAAAATCTGAAAATACATAAAACACATTTGTCTAAAGAGGACACACTCTTTTCACTTCTGTTTACTCTAGGAGATGCGATACTCTGAAATACTAAGTGAAAGCTAGTAGCTAAAATGTCAATCAATTTTTCTTGCCAGTGAGGATTTAATGACATAAATTTGAATTGGAAAACAAATATTTTTATCATTTGCTACCTTTTTAGAAACTAGAATATGGTCTTACACACCTGCAAAAATAGTTTGTTTAAAACAATACTAGTCTAACATTTGATAAAACTTTTATTACTTTTATAATAGATGAAAAATTAGGCCCAGCTATGGTAACTTCTTAAAAAATAGGTTATGTTTGAGTTAATCCAATATATTTTAAAAGAGCAATCACTGTTCCTCTTTGCCTGTATTTTAATTTCTGTCTCAATAAGATTCAAACGCACCACTGGATATAAATATCATTTGAATTCATAATGCAAAACTACGCCCTACAAGTATACATATCTATATTTTTTATATATACGTATGTATGTATGTATGTGTGTGTAAAATCATCCACGACAAGGTTATAGTGTTTCTCCTAATCTATTTTTATAGAATCATAGAAATTTAGGGACTGGAAGTGACCCCGAAAGATCATCAAGTCCAACCCGCCCCTGCCCAAGAAGTGTCACATACAGGAGGTCACACAGAATGTGTCCAGGTAGGTTTTGAATGTCTTCAGGGAAGGAAACTCCACAACCTCCCTCCAGTGCCCTGTCACCCTCACAGTGAAAAAGTTGTTCCTTTTTTACATAGAGATGTCTATGCTCCAATTTATAACTGTTGCTCCTTGTCCTATTGTTAGTCAGCCTTAAGAAAAGCTTTACCCCATCTTCCTGTCACTCACCCCTTACATATTTATAAACATTAATGAAGTCATTCCTCATTCTCCTCTTCTCCAAGCTGAAGAGTACCCAGCTCCTTCAGTCTTTCCTCATAAGGGAGCTGTTCCACTCCCTTCATCAAGCAGACTCTTTCAAGCAGTTCCTGGTCCTTCTTTAACTGAGGGGCCCAGAACTAGGCACAGTATTCCTGATGTAGCCTCACCAGGGTAGAGTAGAGGAGCAGGAGAACCTCTCTCCACCTACTAACCAACTCCCTTCTATTGCACCTCAGGATGCCATTGGTCTTGGCCTCAAGGACACATTGTTGGCTCATGGTCATCCTTCCATCCACCAGCACTCCTAGCTCCCTTTCCCCTATGCTGCTCTCCAACATCTCAGTCCCCAACCTGTACTGGTACCTGGAGCTGTTCTTTCCCAGATGCAAGACTTTACACTTGCCTTTGTCGTAGTTCATTACATTTCCCTCTACTAAACTCTAAAGTCTGTCACGGTCCCTCTGAATGACAACACAGCCCTTTGAGTTGTCAGCCACTCCTTTCAGTATTGTGTCATCAGCAAACTTGCAGATAGAACACTCTATTTCCTCAGCCAGGTCATCAATATTGAAAAGTACTGGCCCCAGTACTGACCCTTGAGGGACACCACTGGAAACAGACTTACATCTAGACTCCATCCAACTGACTGCAACTCTCTGGCTTCTATCCTTCATTTTCTGTGACGTTAACTCCACATTTCACCATTTCTTCATATTTTATGATTATCAGTTTGCTTCTGCTTTATACTTCTAGTGTAATGATCTACACCAATACCCATAACAATGACAGCTCTTTAAACAAGTAACTTGTGCAATGTGGTTAAGTGTTCTGAGCTGTTTCTTGTTAGAACTTTATGTACAAAGATAGGAAAATATTTCACTGACTGATATGTCATGCATGTACTTAAAGCTTAAAAAAATCCTGTGATTTACTTGGTAGTTGTCTAAAATTCCAAGTAAACATCTGGCAAACCTTCATTACAATCTACCACAGAGAAGGCAAGAGAGAGGCAAAACTTTCAAGGAGCTCCTTAAGCTAAAACACAGAACTCAATACAAATGGTAAGAGAACACTACTTACAATTTTTTTCCAGAGCTGTATTGATTGTGAGGATCTCAATTTTGAAAATGGTCCTCTTCTCGTGGCTCAAGCCTGACTGTTACTTCCATGCCCACTGTACTCTTGCTACTGACATTCTTATAATTTAGACATGAGATCCAAGAAGGAAGAAAAAGTGCACTAGGGCCATGGTCCCTCCTATCAACTGTGATGTGACCTAAGTCTATCAAATCTAGTGGTTTTATGCCAGCTTAGACTCCAATGCTGTCAAAAATAAAGACTTTCATGAGTCACTAATTAGAATTCCTGAATTACCCCCTTTTAACTAGCTTGACTTCACCAACAGTATGGTTTTTTCCTATTTGAAATGGTGTCCGAAAGCTCCTCTGTAAAGTATAATAACAGAAAAAGAAGTCTGCCAAAGGAGAAAAAACGACAAAGTGTAAGTCAGCTTAATCACAACAGACACTGCATGAATCTGAAATATGTCTGTATAAAACTTGGGTAATCAGATACACCAATGAGTATGCAGTAGGAAATAAATGTAGTTCAGAAGTTTTGCACTCCTGTATCTATTCTTCAAAATTGAAGTCTCAACTTCAGTAACACTTTTACTGTAGAAAACTAGTGTAACAAAAAAAAAAAAAAAAAAAAAAAAAAAAAGGAGATGCTTTTAATATTTATATTTCCTTTATATCCTATCAAAGACAAGGACAGATACTGGATCTCTCCAGCTTGGGCAAGGGGAGAATAAGGGCTCACCTCATTAATGTTTATAAATATATGAAGGGTGAGAGCCAGAAGGACAGAGGCATGTTCTTTTCAGTTATGTCTAATGATAGAACAAGGGGTAATTGGTACAAGCTTGAGCATAGGAGGTTCCACATAAAGATAAGGAAATTTTTTTTTACTGTGAGGGTGACAGAGAACCAGAACAGGCTGCCCAGGGCAGTTGTGGGGTCTCCTCTGCAGATATTCAAAGGATGGATGTGTTCCTGTGTGACCTGCTACAGGTGACCGTGCTCTGGCAGGGGTGTTCTTTCTGGATGATTTTTCAAGGTCCCTTCCAACCCCTAACGTTCTGCGATTTCTATGATCTTGTAAACAATGTTTTATTAAATCTTATCACAGTTATTATCCAGTACAACTAACTGCTCAGTAACAAATTCTTTCAGTTTTCACCAGTGTTATCAGTATGTGCCTTTTTTATCCCTGATGTAAAACAGAAAAACAGACTTGTGCTAGTTGTCCCCAGATAGTGTTCAGTCCTAGGGATCATGCAAGGACACATTTATGAAATAGAAGTGGAAATAGAACATCCTTGTGCTTTACTACTTTTCTTTTTTTCTCCATTTTTTAAAATTTTGCTTCCACATACGAATATACCCATATGAGGCCTATGGAGACCAAGGAGTGTTCTATTGTCTATACTGTATACCCTCTACTCAAGTAATGTGCTTAATAGCAATTTTTATGGGAACAATGGAAAAGTAGAAAGCAAGTTGACACAGAGTGACAGCTCCTCCAGTTCTCAATAGCCTTAAAGTTTGTTAGCTGAAATGGCTGGCATGAAAACATCAGCATCCCTTCTTATGTGGATATTTGAAAACTTATCCCATAACCCTACGCATTATATAATATATAGAGTATTTAATAAAAACTGCAGTGCCTACATCCCAAGAAGTGTTATGTTTGCAACAGAATTTAACACTGGTGTGAAATTGACTAAAGCATCCTCAACAGAAAAGCTGATACATATTTAATTCACAGTTCATTGAATTTTGGAAGAAACTTCTGGCCATTAAGGAAAAATTACAGTGCTGTCAGTGGGTGATTTTTCCACATCCTACTAGCTACAGTAATTTATTTGTGGTTAAAAATTAAATCTAAATATGTTCCTCTGCCCAGTTAGTTCTGTTAACAGCTTCCACTTTCAATAATATTGCAGTTTCCCTCATTTTTATTACCTCTACAAATTGTCCCAGGGGATATATAAACAACGGATTCATCACCTCTTGATTTAAATGTATTATGGATTCTTCTTGGAAATGCTCAAAGGCAGAAGAGGCCCCTTGGAAGAGCAGCTGAAGGACCTCAGTCCCTGGTTTAAGGTACTTCATACCACCTACAATCAATTTATATAGCTCTGGCCATGATATAAAATTCAAACGACATCACTCCTGTCCAATTTGAGTGATAACAGTGGACATGATTTATTTGTGTAACTGTATATTCTTTTATTTATTTAATAGTGTTTGTTTAATGGCCTGTAAACTATAGAAGCACATGGTGGTAGTACAAAAAGGTGAAAAAGTACAAGAAGTTAAATTTTTTAACCATCAGGAGTTTACCACAATAACCTGTGAACGGAATTCAGCTTCCAGCCAAGAAAGGTCTGAGAAACATGGGACTCCACAATAAAAGATAGCCCAACAGATACTGTCACACTCCTAGAATGTCATCTAATGATCATTTTATGGTCAAATGTGGTTTTTTGGTATGAATTTGAAAAGTAAATTATTTAATAATTTTTGCATTTTTGTGTGTACCACTGTGCAGTTGTATGCGCAGGTATGTGCCATGCATAGTCTAAGAGAACATCAATCCATAACTGCAACTTTGATGTTTCATTGCAACACAAAGAGAAAATAATAAAAGTTTATATACATGGAATCATAGAATCATCATCATGGTTGTAAAGGACTTTCAAGATCATCAAGTCCAACTGTCAGTCCTACACCACTGTAAGCACTAAGTATCCCCTGAAGCAACACATTTACAAGTTTTTTTAACTCCTCCAGGGAGTAACTATCTCACTTCCCCAGGCAACCTGTTCATTCAATGCTTCACTACTCTTTTCATAAAGAAATCTTTCTTAATATCCAATCTGAACATCCCCTGGCACGACCTGAACCCATTGTCCTCTTGTCCTTAATATTAGTGGCTGGATAATAAGAACTGCAGTTCCTCCAAGAGCAATCACAACACTCCAGTTTGGGCACAATTTAAACACAGAAAGGTTAGAGATGAGTGACAGCCAATAGCCACCACACCCACCCCCCCCCATCCCCAGCTTTAAACTGTGTAGTTACATTAATATCAATCACAGAAGCTGAAAATTTGGTTCAGTACAATAATTGAAGCCTTGTAACTTCTGTAATAGTCTGCTTTCAGGTTTACTAAACCCCATGCTCTTCTTGGATTCAAGGCAAGGTGTCTGTGAGGTGTCTGTGCAGTAATTCCAAGAGGTACTGGTTGCGAGGGATTCTGAAGCTGGTACAGTTCTCTCCCTGAGCTGAAAGTGATGTCACATAATTTCTACAAGGAAATGAAAGATTGAAGGACCAGAGCTTTTAGCTTGTCACCAATAATAAAATACTGTCATGCAGAAAAAAGTGGACAAAGCTTGTGTCTTGACAGAACATGTAGTCATCCAAGCAGCTGTAGGGGTCTAAATATATAAATTTGGGTACAAGCAGATTTAAGCAACATTAAAGTGATACTGTAGTGCAGTTTAATGAACACTTACTGAAATTTAACAAAAGAGTGATTTTACCAAACAGGATCAGAGACCTTATGTCTAAAAGAGAGGGAACTTCAAAAGGAAGAAATTACCTCTCTGGATTGGGTCAGAGCCATGTGTGTGGTGTCAGGAACCTGAGAGTGACTGATCCTCTGAAAGAAAGCACAGCAAACTGCTAACCTGACTTCGTAGGATTTTCTTATGTAGGCATTGTCCTCTGACAGAAGTGGCAATGACTGTTTATGCTCTGGCATATGAGTTTTTATATTTTTATCCTATCTAAAACATTTATTTATGTTCTCAATTTACATGTGAGCATCAAAGCCTTTTTCAGTGCTCTTGTGGCAGTAAGTCCCATGAGCTGTTTGTACATGTCGCTCTTTCTCCTCCTCCCTAGGCTTCTGTTTTACATCTAACACATTTCCAGTTTCAGACAAAGTAAACAACAGCTGTTTTGCTGTAGTAAAATAAAATTATTAAGGCTAAGATCATAGAGGGGATACATTAAAAATTATTCCAATGTTTTGGTGATCTTGTCATGCAGTGGTGTTCATGCGCCTGGGGAACAGACTGAGGTTCACTGGAGGGGCTGACAGGGCTGGGGGGAATCTCAAGTGTCAGAAGGAGCTCTTCCTTCCTGATGCAGTTCACTCCTTTTGTTGCCCAAAAATAAATGCTAAGTAAATGTGAGGGCTTTGTTTGACATTCACAGCCATGAGCCTTACGTCCTCTGGTTCTGCTGTTCCCTTGAATAGGGGAATAGGTAGGCTGTGAGGCCCACATGAGGGCAGGCAGTGGATCCTGCTGGCATGTTAACCTGAAGGAGGCACAGACATACTTGTATTCTTAGTGCAGGAGATCTGCCTTAACATCAGTACATGATCAGACACTTAGAAGCACTTGCCACGCAAGACTTAGAATCACTAAAATCTTAAAAGGTGGAACAAGTTTTGAGATGTTAAGTACTTGGCATGCTCTTTGCAACTGGCCCACGGATTTGGGTGGAGAAGATGTTATGTACAAATATAGAGGACTGTAACAGGTTGTCCAATGTACCAAGACCTATATGAGAAATACTTACTAGTAAGGAAGTGAACCCTTGAAAAAGTGTCAGGATAATTGTGGTTTTCAACATGATGTCTGTCCTACAGAGGATGAAGTTTTGGGTCAGATGGTGAACCCTTTAACTTTCAAATATTGTTTCTATCAATGGAAGGGCATGGTTGGAAGGAGTTGTGTATTGAATTTGGTTTTTAAAAAGATTTTTGTTGAAGCAAAGTGAGTATAATAGGGGAATCAAAGTCCTCTGAGTCACTGAAGCAAAAAGAATATAATATAGAATCAAAATCCCCTGTGCAGTTTTGAAAAATTTACTCTGCTGTAAGGAACATAATGAAGTAACTTTGAAATAAAATTAGCATATACTTTTCTATTTTTCTATTTCAAACCTATGAAATAAAGTTATCACAAAGTTTAATGTGCTATTTCTTTAACAAATAATTTCACCATAAATGTTTTTTTATAATATAATGCATTTGTACATCAGCATACTGGGCCCCTCCAATTATAAAGAAAGACTATTCTTTTCCTTATTAAAAAAAAAAAAATCCAGCTCCCAGTGAACACTTTCAATAAATATAGATTCATGTACATATATTTTATGGTAGAAAGAGCCAACCTCTTGGAAAGCTGACAAAACAAAATGTAGTAAGAGGAGCAAGTAGAGATAGGCTGATGGAGAGACAAATGGTTCTTTCCATCTAAAATCTTATCAGGCTTTCACATCAAATAGTACTTGAAAAAAAAGTAGAACTAAATTAAGAACCCCTACTGTGTGAATAACTACTCTTAACTATTACTCATCATAGATGGTTCATGAAATTAAATTTGGAATTAAAGCAAATTTATTTAGCTTAATGATAACTATATAAATTGCTATCTTATTTCAAAATCACTGACTGTCATAGATTCCAAAGCAAGATTTTTTTTTTTTACTGTTCTGTATTTTTGGTACTAGTATGTCAGCATTCATTACTTTAAGAACATCTGGCAACTTACCATGTTCCTGATCAAGTAATTGTGCTGAATTAATGTGAAACCTGCTCATTTCCTCCAGATTATAACAGTCATTTAAATATGTATTTCTCCAATAAACTTCTTCACTTTAAAAGGTCTAAAGTGGCCCAGGTCCAGAACCCAGAAATTCTGTTTTCTTCAGCATGCCATCAGATGGGTGATGATGTCTTATGTCTCCTGTAAACAAACTGAAGTTGCTGTAGATTCACCTCAGAATTTATGAGAAACTCTGGAAAAAAATCATCATCTCCCAGTAGAGGAACTGGGCATGGTTAATCTTAATTCATAAAACACAACAAAACAAAACAAAAAAACACAAAAATTCTGAATCAGATTTGCTTTTTCAGAGAAAAGAGATATTCAGAGATATTGAAAACCTGAGAACTTCATTCGCTGTCCATGTCACTAGAGTAGTAGGGTTGGAGGTACCGGTTATCTCCTGATGGTGTCTCCTATTATATAACAGGAGAGAAACAAAGTCCTAATGGTCTCTGGATCTGTACTGGTTTAAGATGTATACTAAAGTAGTGACTTATCTAGTAGAAAAAAGTAGAAGTTGCTATTTTTTAGTATGTAGGTAGTTACAGAGTTGCTATATCTACATAAAAAAAAAACCTTTTTTCTTTCAATGAACCATGCCACTATTTGTTGTTTCATGATGACAATATGGTGACAAAACCTGAGTATGCTGTGACCAGGTGAATGAGCTGTTCAGCCTGGTGGTAGAACTGAAAGAGGAGGTGGAGAGATTAAGCAGTATTTGAGAAGGTGAAAAAGAGATAGACTAGTGGAGCCACACCCTCGAGGCCTTCAGGCAAAGCCAGAAGGTGGAGGCTCCACAAGAAGTTGAGGATCCTCTGCCCTCTAGTCACCAGACAAAAGGAGGGAACTGAAGAGACAAGAGATAGTGGAAACAGGTCCCTGCTTGGGGCTGCAGATTAATCCCTCCCCACCTTCCCAGTTGCTCCTGCATAATAGATACGGGGTGCTGGAACTGGAGGACCTGTCAAATGAGGATGTCAGTAAAGACCCATCCAGGGAGTTGCCAACATTGCATTATAGTCACTCCTTTAAAAAATAAAAGATGGGTAACTGTCACAGATTCCCTTCTGAGGAGAATAAAGGGCCTGGTGTGCCAACCAGACCAATCCCATGGGGAAGTCTGCTGCCTTCCCAGGGCTCAGGTCAGAGATGTAACTAAAGATCCCATCTTTGGTAAGACACTCTGATTACCAGCTATTACTGGTCATGCAGGTGGGCAATGATAGTATTACCAAGAGAAGTCCCAGTACAATAAAAAAGTACTTTATGGTGCTGGGCCGAATAATAGAGGGATCAGGAGTGCAGGTGGTGTTTTATTTAATTCCTTCAGTGGCAGGGAATGCTGAAAGTGACAGGAAAGAATACATGATCAATATGTGGCTTGGAGGCTGGTGCCATAGAATCAATTTTGGGTTCTTTGATCATGGGAATGTTTACATGGCACCAGAACTGCTGGAGTGAGATGGACTGGAATTATTCACAAAGGGAAAAGGATTCTGTCCAGGAGTTGGTGGAGCTCATTGAGCAGAGTTTAGGTTTGAAGGGGAAGGGGATAAAACCAGGCCCCTTGGAGATGAGTCTCTGGCATGGCAATGCTAGGTGTGATAATAATCCTAGCTTGGTGATAATAGTGATAATAAGGTTGGGTGGTTATGTGTAAGGATAAGGGGGAAGACAAATAAGGAGAATATCCTGTTGGTTGTCTGTTACAGACCACCCAACCAGGATGAGGATGTAGATGAAGCATTCTACAAGTGGCTGGCAGAGACCTCACAATCACTAGCCATTATTCCAGTGGGGGACTTCAGCTTAGTGGTTGTCTTCTGGAAATATAGTAGAGAAGAGACAGGCTAGGAAGTTCCTCAGGGGTATGGAAGGTAATGTCCTTGCACAACCCATAAGTGAGCCTGCCAGTGGAGGTGCCTAGCTAGGTCTGCTGTTCACAAATAGGGAAGGTCTGGTGGGAGATATAGCCATAAGGTGTCTATCTTGGGCTCAGTGACCACAAAATGGTGAAGTTCTCAGTCAGTAAAATAAGGAGGGGGGCTACCAAAGCCTCCACTATGGACTTCTGGAAGACATACTTTGGCCTGTTCTGGACATTGGTTGAGACAGTGCCTTGGGAGACAGTCCTGAAAGAGAGATGGATCTAGGAAGGCTGGATGGTCTTCAAGATCCTTCTTAAAAAACACAGGAGTGGGCTGTCCCCGTACTCCGTAAGATGAAATGGCAGGGATGACCAGCCTGGATGAACATCAAGTTTTTGCTAAGACTCAGAGAAAAAATTATACTTTACGTCCTTTAGAACAAAGGGCAAGCATCTCAGGATGAGTATAAGGACTAGGTCATGTAGAGAAAAAAATAGGAAAGCAAGAGCCCAGCTGGTTCTCAATCTGTCTATTGTCATATGAGACAATAATAATTTAAAAAGTTTACTAGTGTATCAATAATAAAAAGAGAGTCAGATAGAATTGCCATCCTTTCTTGGATGCAAAGGGGAACATTACAAGTAAGGATGAGGAAAAGGCTGAGATACTTAACGCCGTCTTTGCCCCTATCTTTATTAATCAGAAAAGCCACCCCTAGAATATTCTGGGAGTGCTGGTTGACAGACAACTGAATATGAGCCAGCAGTGCCCAGGTGGCCAAGAAGGCCAACAGAATCATGGCTTGTATCAGAAATAGTCTGGCCAGCAGGAGAAGGGAAGTGACCGTGCCCCCCGTACTTGGCAATGGTGAGGCTTCACCTCAAATACTCTATAGAGTTTTGGGTCCCTCATTTCAAGAAAAACATCAAATTGTTAGAGTAAGTTAAGAGAAGAGCAACCAAGCTGACAAAGAGTCTGGAGAACAAGTCATGTGAGAAGAGTCTGAGAGAATTGGTGAATGTTTAGTCTGGACAAGAGGAGACTGAAGGGAGACCTTATTGCTCTCCACAACTACCTGAAAGGAGGTTGTAGGGAAGAGGGAGTTGGCCTCTTCTTCACCCTGAGGTTACAGCATGGGAGGTTTAGACTAGGTATTAGGACAAATTTCTTTACTTAGAAAGTAGTAGTATTCCCTAGGTAAAAGACTTCTCAGAGAGGTGTTGGAATCACCATCCCTGTAGATAATTAAAAATCATGTGGATGAGGACATGCTTTAGTGGGTATAGTGATATAGATATTGATAAATTTATTTTTTTTTTTTTTTTTGGGGGGGGGGGGGCGGTGGGTGGGTGGCAGGAGCTTGACTGTTGGACACAGAGTTCTTAGAGGTCTTTTCCAACCATGAAAATTCTGTGATTCTGTGGTTCAGTTTAAGTGTCTTCATGTCTTTATTCCTAGAATAGAATTCTGCAGTCCTCAGGAATGAACAGACCTAGATATGTGACCACCCTACTGCCTTCACAGAGTGGTGTAATATTCAGTGATTCTCCTTTAAGTCCAAAGAAACCATGTGGAAAATAACTTAGACCTGTCCTTGTAATTAAACTGCAGGGCTAGAAATCTGTTTGTGGCTTGTGATGAGAAGGAAGAGCCATCTCATCAGCAGCTATTACCTAGGGTGTTTTTGTTTGTTTTGTTTTGTTGTCTTCTTTTTTGTTGGTGTTTTTGTTGTTTTTAATTTTTTTTTTATTTGAGAATTTAAACAAATGCAGGTGAAACATAAAATTTTGAATTATTTTAAAGTAATGTTTTTATTGATTTAGAATAATAGATTAATGTTAGAGTCAGGTTATCGATGAAGGCCATTTGAATGCAGAATTTTATTATCATTGGTTGTTTTTTGTTTTTTTTAAGTTGTACCTTTTGCCACTTAGGTATTCTTTAATATTCATCAAATATTCTTGTTTATTATAAAGGTATTTATTAAATGTACAAAAGAAATTGTATTTAGAAACTTCCAGAAGAAGAGTAGATTTCCTTATTTGACTGATTATTAACTCCCTACATTCTCAAGTCATTGTTTTAGTATGAATGGATTTTTCTGTAAAGCTTCATATTCCCACAACAATAAATGTACTAAAAGTATACATGATAGAAACATAGAAGAGGTGTAAGTGGCTGTAGCTCATATCTGGACTTTTGATTGAGACTACTCACCATTGTAATGAATCATTTTGCAGAGGGATTATTTGGGGTTAAGTTTATTATATCGAGTCTGGAGGACCTTTTTTTCTTTATAATGAATTTACAAAAAACTGCCATTCTGAACCTATAACAGAATATATATGGAAATGAGCGTCCTAGCTTTCAAATAAGACATATTTTCATTATTAGTTCATTGACCTTTACTATTTTGAAAACAAGTTTTGAAACTGAGAACTTACTATTGTAACTAATGAAGAAGGGTCTGATTTTATCATGTTGATTTGGTAAATCAGATTTTCCTCACTGCAATCCATTATTCATACTTGACAAGTCTGAAACATTCATTATTATACAGACAAAATTCTGAAGCAAATTTCAGTGCTCTGTAAGATTTTATGTAAAGGAATATGACAGAAGTTTATCAGCTTGTCAGATAATTTGACTGTCTATACTGTAAGAATACTGTGGATTTTGATAATTGCTGTTCTGTGTATAATTCTTTTTGCAAATATTATAAATCTTTCTTGAATTTTCTGTTAGATGCATGAAGAGTTTTTGCTTCTATTAGAAATTGTATTTTGGTGCTACTTTGAGGCCACTAGATTTTAGGATTTTATGTTTTTATATTACTATTAAATGTACACAGAAAAATGCCCAACCACTCTACCCAGCTATTCAATTTCTTTCATATAATGTATGTATAAGGTATGTACATATATATATGTGTGCACATTAAAAAAAAAAAAAAAAAAGAGAGACAAAAAAATTCTCTTTTGAGTGGTAAAGCCAGTCAACAGGAGTAGCTGGATCATATTTCTGTGATTCTTGTTTATCAAGAGGAAACACAAGTGTGTAATTGCTCCTGCAACCTGCAGATGACAGATGGCTCCTTAGGGACCATAGCCATGTGACATAGGTTAGAGCAATCCCCAGGCTACTCTAATCTACACAGAATTTGGGTCAAAGCATCAAGGAATGCCATTTGTTTCCTCAAGGAACAGATTTGCCCTTGGCAAAGAAAGTCTTAATGTGTGGTAACGCAAAAGAGTGAAAAATTCAATATAACATTTTCTAGTCTTTTAAATAAACTAATTACTATTGCTGTGATGCTCTACAGTAATAATATGTGTTCAGAAATGTTTTTGCACTCTTGCATTTTGTTTCTGCAGTTGCCTGTTCTATACTTAAAACAAGCTACCATAAAAAAAATTGTATACAGTGGGTATACTGGAAAAATATGTGGCTATTTCTCCCTAAGTCACCACCCCACTCACAATGAATGTCTTAAGAGAGCTGGATGAATACATACTATAAATAAAATACAGTGACAGCAAGTATGACTTCAAGTATGAGCTGCCTTTGCTAGCAGCTACTGGTCATGTCCTTCTCACTACCATAGCAACACTAGACTACAATTTCATTTCAGAACTGAGCTGCAAGCACAAGCCAAGTTTCCTACATCTTAGTGTTTCTAACTCCACCTTTTCCAGACAGAGGAATAACTGAGGTCTGATAAAACAAAAAAGCCTAAACACAGATTTCTTCAGTCAGGCAATGTGTCACTTGAGAGGTGCTCATGCAAAGAAACATTGTGTATCAGACAAAACCCAAAAACTAAAAATCCATTTTACAAATGATTTACTTTTTATTTGCTTATATCTTTTACCATGTATGTCTTAATTGGTTATTTTTTTAAAATTATTTGCTAAGCATGCAACAAAAGTCCAGTGTTTACAGCAACATGCAGTCGGTTCATACATCTGTTTTTTAAGTCTACATATTGCTACCGTGTAATAATATAGGTACATGTAAACCTTTTTGGCTTATTCATGGGTACAGATGTCCTCCCCATTAGTCTGTCAACCAGCTGCTGATCAATGTTACTTTCAGGCACTCTCCCAGTTAAATTGTACAAATGCAGTATTGATGATACCCCATTTTTCAGAAAACATAGCTGTACTTTCATATAAACATGACACATGAGTAGGATCTCATCTTGCCTTTGTACCTTCAATCAATGTCTGATTCAAGACTGTTATCAAAAGTTCTCTAGATCAATCCCAAGTAGAGAGCAAATCAAAATATAGTACTTAATTTTGAATGCATTTTAAATGTTATTGCAAATCAATTACTTAACGGTAAAAAAATATACTATAATTTGAATACCCAGAAAAATTATCTTTGAATTGCTTTTTGTTTTGATTTAGGAGTAAATTGTTCAGTTCCCCCCACCCACTTGTGTATGATACACATATCCTCTATACAAATATACTCAGGAAAGAAGAACAAAACAATAAGGTAATGAGGTGAGATACTTCTGTCCTGGGATCTGTTCTGATTGTGAACAGACTAGAGGCTATTTGAAGACATCAAAGTCAAAGAAAATACAGAAGAAGGGAAAAAAAAATAATCAATCAGTTAAACAAAACACAAAAAAACAACAACTGAAATAAAAACAAAACAAACAAAAAACCAAACCAGACCAAACAAACAAACAAACAAAACCAAAAACACCAAACACCAAATACATGGGACAATGTAGTTGAGAAGAATTTAAATAATCCTACTTTGTACTTTTCTCCTTGAGCCAATTTCAGGTGTTTTTTGTGGAGTTTTGGTGGGTTTTTTCACCAGAGATTACACATTCAATTAGAATTCGTTGCTATTTCCTCAAAGATTAACTTAATGGGAGCAAGAAAAATTGTGGTGGTATCAGTTAAACTAGATTAAAGTAAAATAAACAAAGGCATACTTAATGCAGTCTGTCTTGAGCATGGGACCAATATGTCATGAAGATATATAATTATGGATCTGGATGTGGGTGGACCAAAGTTTTCAGAAGCTGCTTAAATATTTAAGGAATATGTTGTTCAATTTTTTTGTGTATAATTTTAAAAATAATTAGCCATTGTGGGAGTAAAGATTCAATATGGCCTTGCAAAAAACATCAGCTGAAACAAGGCAAGAAGTTCTTCTTATCCTGGTGCTGATTTTCTTGTAAAATTTTCTTTAGTGCTCTTGATTTACAAAAAAGGTCTTAGTATAACTTATCACAAGTAATAAAGTCATACATCTGAAAGGAAGAAATATCGCCAGTCTGCAGAACACCGGTATCTTAAATAATCTTTTCTAATAGTGTGTCAAGAGAACACTTCTGCTCTCATCTTCTGTTCAAATAGTCACTTTCAGAACCATAAAATAATTGCCAGTAGGCTGCTCTATGCAGAGGAAAGAACAAATAACAGCACTATATCACATCCCTTAAGGGGAAAAAATACTTTGCCTGTGTTATTTCACTTATGTGAGTCACAACACCTCCTTAAAAATAGTAATTTTATTTATTTCAGCTTCACAGAGGAAGTTTAACATCAGATCCAGAGTAAACAAAGACAAATAGAGGAAGATATCTTTCCCATTTTTAGTAATGTATATTCATCCCATACTGGTGTAACTAATGTTGGTCAACTTAGATGTTAAACCAGAGTCTGCAGGGTTACTGACATAATCTTAGAACCTGAACAATCACAGAATCACACTATGAGATTACAATAGTTTAAATAAATAGATTAGACAAATTAGGGACATTAATATTAATGCTTTGCAGAAGTCTAGGTAGATGACATCATCTGCTCTTCTTTTATCCACCAAAGTTACAACCCACATAAAACCATGAACATTGTCAGGAAGGATTTGCCTTTAGTGAAGCCACGTTGGCTGTCATCAATCACCCTGTTTTCCATGTGCCCTAGCATAGTTTCAAGGAGGAACTACTCCATGATCACAGAGGTGAGACTGACTGACCTATAGTTACCCAGGTTTTCCTTTTTTCCTTTGTGAAAATGGGGGTTATATTTCCTCTTTTCCAGTCAGTGAGAACTTCACCTGACTGCCATGACTTCTCAGATGTGATGTATAAGAGCTTAGCAAGTTCGTCCTCCAGTTCCCACAGGACACACAGATGGATTTAATCTCAGTTGCTTCAGTGTTCTGAAAAATCAGAACCTACAAAGATGTAATAATCTGACTTCTGCAAGCACTGCTGTGGTCCAGCTCCTTTGTGTCCATGTTACTTGGGTCCATCTATATTTGTTTCCAAATATATGCAGCATTTCTAAATTCCATTTTCCAGGACAAAAGAAAATTCTTGTGACCATACACAGATCCTCCTTGTAGCCTGAGATGAGGAAGAGTTCTAGTGGCTTCTGTCCCACTTTAGTGCATGTTTACTCACACACCTGTCCCCTTGACACTGTAGCATACATCCATTTCTTGAACCTCCGGACACTGTTTATAACTTCTATGGGAGTTTTCCTCTCCATGGATGGGGTTGGGGTCCCTGTCTTCTTGGTGTTCAGACACTGTGCCTACCAGTGGATTCATGGACATCCTGAATGAGGAAGTGGTTCATGAGGCCAAACTTTTGGGATCAGGTTGGAATACTGTTACCTACATGGCCTTTTCATCTGCTTTGGGAGCATTTAGTCATCTCTTACCATGTATATAAGCTGTAAAGTTAGAAACTCTGTCTCCTGTCCTGGCCTGCACAAGACTAAATCAGAATATCTCTGTATTTTGGGGTAGAAATAGAGGATTTGGTAAGGGCAGGAATAGAAGGTGTATCAGTGTATCAGTGGAAAAATGACCCTAAAGCACCAGGGACAGGTATGTGATACAATCCTTCTGATAGGTGGCAGTTATCTGAAGCAGTTATCTGAAACATTGCCTAAGGTAATTCAAAGGGGTCTCCTTTCCTCTTAATATTAAAAATATTATTATTTATCCCTTCTCTTTAAGATGCTTTTAAAAGTCCATTATCTAAGATTCTCTATTTCAGATCTGGTATACCTGTGAATTTTTTATTCTTTTATTTTTTTATTTAATTTTTTAACCTTTTAGTCTTTTAACAAAATGAAATCACCAATGAAAGAACACCACAAATACCAAAAGCAACCTCAGACTTGCGGAACAAGAATCAAATCTATAACATGTAACTAGTTGTAATAAAATATTATAAAAAGGTAAAACCAAATTTATTTGAACAGCTGATAGCTGTTTAGCTTTGTATTTTACTGTTTAGCTTTGTATTTTACTTTTTAGCTTTGTATTTTAGGGTGAGCATTTGGTAATTTGCACAGTCACTGTCTGAGATGGCTTTTAAACTTGCATCCTTCTTCCTCTAGATGGTTTTCAATATGTAGTGAACATAGTAATCAAAGCAAATGAGAAGAAGCACTGAGCCATCAAAAGAAAAAGAAAGAAAAATATTAAAACAAAAAGAAAAATATTTGTATCAGCCCTACTGAAAACTTAGTATTTTTACTGCAGTTCAGCCCTGTGTGGATTGTGTGTAGGCCATAACTTTTACAGAAGTCAGTACCAGCCAAGATACAACTTTAAGTTTGGTGTTGTGATGAACAGGGCTGTTGTGAGGAAACAAGGCTTCTGTGGTCATCTTATTTATGTATCTACCTTGAATAGTTATATGTATGTTTTTTAACTTTTCTGCCAGATTACAAAGAAATATAAAAGCTTTATTGGAATGTAATATACAAATGTAAGTTAGATATATAAAAAAAATAGAGATACTTTATGTCTTGATTCCACTATTGCCAAATGCTATCTTCATCTAGACAGACCATATGACCAAGAAGGAATTATGAAAGAAAGAGAGCTGAAAACTTAAACTTTTCTAATGGAAGATTTATAATTGAAATATTTTTTTCTTGGTGTTAACCAGCAATATGATATGCAAAGTGATGATTAAAGACTTTGTGTATATTGGTACATAAGAAAATGTGAAGAGACATGCTCATGACAGAGTTCAGTAGGTGACATCTGTGCTGAAGATGGAGACATTTTGGATATTTTCTGTGGTAGTTCCTTGGCAATGCAAACTTTCCTGAGGGAGGTGTAAATGAAATATAGACATTCTGAAGATAAGAATATAATAAATTTTGTGAGGTAGTTTGGAGGAATCAAAGAAGACCATGCATCCCTGAGGGCAGCTTCTTAGCCTCTGTCATCTAAATATGTCATTAGAAGGACAGGGAGGACTTAGGAAGTCCTACCTGCTCCCCACCTCTGTATCTTCTGCTCTACACTGTTTTGACTTACTGTGCACCGAAATCCTTATTTGGACTTACCTCCTATGTCAGCAGGGAATACAAAACCAGCAATGACCAAAATCCTACTGAAGGTATGTGATAAACTACAATCATGGCCTTGCAGCTGCTTTGCCTCAAACTTCAGTTTATTCATCTCAGTACATTTTGAATTTATTCTCTTATCTCTCAGCCTGGGGGGATTAAGCTTCCAGAAGCTATGCTTTCCAGACTTTACAGGATAATCAAAACGGAAAAAAAAGACTTTTTTGTTCTCTTCAGACAGTGTGTGCCTGACACGCACTTTTATCTTGAGACAGACTTTTATCCTGAATTTGCCACCAACTCTTGCAATATGTCTTTCAATTTTTTATCCTTCCCCCTAATAGCATTGCTCTGCTGTTTGTTTTATTACTGTAGCCTCACTCATTCCTTTTTCTTCTTAGGATCAAGTGCTTCCAGCTGTGGTACTTGTTTAAGATTTTTCACAAGCTCACTGTATTTTAGCCTCCATCTTTTGTCAGATATTGGGCAGACAGGGCAAAAAGACAGAAGTCTCTTCTACAATTAAGGCCAAATTAAATCCTTGATGTTACCCACCCCCCCATCCCCCCCAAAAATACTTTCACTGATTTTGCTGTCAAAGGATATTTATTAGTTAGAGAAGCTTTTGGAGGCGAACAAAAAACTTCACATGAGCCATCAATGTGCATTTGCAACCCAGAAAGCCAACTGTATCCTGGGCTGCATCAAAAGAAGCATAGAAAGCCGGTCCAGGAAGGTGATTCTCCCCTTTTACTCTGCTTTTACAAGATCCCACCTAGAGTACTGTAACCTGTTCTGGAGTCCCAAACATCAGAAGGACATAGACCTTCTGAAACATGTCCAGAGGAGAGCCATAAAAGTGATCAGAGGGTTGCAGCACCTTCCCTGTGAAGATAGACTCAAGAAGTTGGGATTCATAGAATCATAGAATTAGCCGGGTTGGAAGGGACCTCAGAGATCATCAAGTCCAACCCTTGACCCACCGGAGCAGTTGCTAGACCATGGCACTGAGTGCCACATCCAGTCTTTTTTTAAATGTCTTCAGGGACGGAGAATCTACCACCTCACAGGGCAGACCATTCCATTGCCTGATCACCCTCTCTGGGAAGAAATTCTTTCTAATATCCAACCTAAATCTCCCCTGACACAACTTAAGACTGTGTCCTCTTGTCTTGTTGAAAGTCGTCTGGGAAAAGAGTCCAACTCCCACCTCGCTACAGCCTCCTTTCAGGTAGTTGTAGAGAGCAATGAGGTCTCCCCTGAGCCTCCTCTTCTTCAGGCTGAACAGCCCCAGCTCTCTCAGTCTCTCTTCATAGGGCCTGTGCTCGAGTCCCTTCACCAACCTGGTTGCCCTCCTTTAGACCTGTTCCAGGACCTCGACATCCTTCTTAAACTGAGGGGCCCAGAACTGGACACAGGACTCGAGCTGTGGCCTCACCAGGGCTGAGTACAGGGGCAGAATCCCTTCCCTGGACCTGCTGGCCACGCTGTTTCTGATACAGGCCAGGATGCCATTGGCCTTCTTGGCCGCCTGGGCACACTGCTGGCTCCTGTTCAGCTTCTTGTCGATCCAGACTCCCAGGTCCCTCTCTGCCTGGCTGCTCTCAGCCACTCTGTGCCCAGCCTGGAGCTCCCCATGGGGTTGTTGTGGCCAAAGTGGAGGACCCGGCACTTGGCCGTGTTGAACCTCATCCCATTGGAATCAGCCCAGCTCTCCAGCCTGTCCAGGTCCCTCTGCAGAGCCCTCCTGCCTTCCAGCTGATCCACACTCCCCCCCAGCTTAGTGTCATCTGCGAATTTGCTGATGATGGACTCAATCCCCTCATCTAAATCATCAATGAAGATATTAAACAGAACTGGGCCCAACACTGATCCCTGGGGGACACCACTGGTGACCGGCCGCCAACTGGATGCAGCCCCGTTCACCACCACTCTCTGGGCCCGGCCCTCCAGCCAGTTCCTAACCCAGCACAGAGTGCTCCTGTCCAAGCTGTGGGCCAACAACTTTTTCAGGAGAATGCTGTGGGGGACGGTGTCAAAGGCTTTGCTGAAGTCCAGGTAGATCACATCCACCGCCTTCCCCTCATCCACCAGACGGGTCACCTGATCATAAAAGGAGATCTGGTTGGTCAGGGAGGACCTTCCCTTTCTAAACCCGTGCTGGCTGGGTCTGATCCCTTGCCCATCCTGCAGGTGCTGTGCGATTGCCTCCAGGATGATCTGCTCCATAACCCTGCCAGGCAGTGAGGTCAGGCTGATGGGCCTGGAGTTTCCCGGGTCCTCCTTCTGGCCCTTTTTGTGGATTGGCATGGCGTTCGCCAACTTCCAATCATCCGGGATGTCCCCAGTGAGCCAGGACTGTTGGTAGATGATAGAGAGAGGCTGGGCGACCACTTCTGCCAGCTCCTTCATCACTCTTGGGTGGATCCCATCCAGTCCCATAGACTTGTGGGGATCCAAGCAGCTCAAGAGGTCACTGACTGTGTCCTTCAATATTTCAGGGGGGCTGTTTAGATTTTTATCACCTTCTATAGGCTCCAGAAGCCTGCTGTCCATAGGATAATCTGTCTTTTTGTTGAAAACTGAGGTAAAGAAGGTGTTAAATACCTCAGCCTTTTCCTCATCTTTGCTAACTATATTCCCACCCATGTCCAGTACAGAATGAATGTTTTCCTTGCCCCTTCTTTTACTATTGATGTATCTGTAGAAGGATTTCTTATTGTCCTTCACAGAGGTAGCGAGATTCAGTTCGTGTTGTGCCTTTCTCTCTCTGATTTTCTTTCTACACGACCTGACTATTTTCCTAAATTCCTCTTGAGAAGTTAGCCCTTTTTTCCATAATTGATAGGCCCTCTTCTTAACCCTAATTTCTTTCAGGGTCTCCCAGCTCAGCCAGACCGGTTGCCTTCCCCACCGGCTCGCCTTTCGGGACTCTGGGACAGCCTGCTCCTGTGCTTTCAGAATTTGCTCTTTGAAGTATGTCCATCCCTCCTGGACCCCTCTGTTTTCAAGGGCTGTTTCCCAGGGTATTACTAGTCTTTTGAATAGTCCAAAGTCTGCTCTCCGGAAGTCCAACACAGAGGTTTTACTGACGACCCTCCTTGTGTCCCTGAGTATTGAAAACTCTATTATTTCATGATCACTGAGTCCCAGTCGTCCACCAACCACCACATCTCCCACCAGCCCCTCTCTGTTTGCAAAAAGAAGGTCAAGTGGGGCTCCATCCCTGGTGGGCTCATTTACTAGTTGGAGCAGGAAATTATCTTCAATACATTCAAGGAATCTCCTAGACTTGCCTCCTCTGATTGTTCAGCCTGGGGAAGAGGAGGCTCTGAGGTGACCTTATAGCTACTTTCCAACACCTGAACGGAGCCTGCAGGAAAGCTGGGGTAGGGCTTTTTACATGGTTGTGTAGCAAAAGGACAAGGGGAAAGGGTTTAAAACTTGAAGAGGGAAGATTTAGGTTAGACATTAAGAAGAAATTCTTTCCTGTGGGGGTGGTGAGACACTGGAACAGGTTGCTCAGGGAAGTTGTGGCTGCCCCCTCCCTGAGGTCTTCAAGGCCAGGTTGAATAGGGCCTCGATCAACCTTGTGTCGTGGAGGGTGTCCCTACCCATGCAGGGAAGCTGGAACTAGAGAATCTTTAAAGTCCCTTCCTACCCTAGCCATTCTATGATTCTGTGTTACAACAGAACTTGATCTATTTTTGCATATAGGTTTTTTTACCCAAAATCTGAGATCACTGCAAGCAATGAGAATGAAGTCCTCTATAAGTCAAAGCTCACCAGGTTCACTACTACTAGATTAACTTCTCTGTAGGAATCTCAGTTTTGATCCAGAGATTATCTTTTGTCATTATCACAGCTTAACTATAGAACTTTTCTAAGGAACTACAAAAAATTATTACTAACTATGCACATGCCTTTAACAAAGTATCCACCCCATCCATCCACAATACCTGGCACAAAAGCTTTTGATATATTAGTACGTCCATTTGAACTGCAGTCATGTTAAAGTGTAGTGATTGTGTGTAAATACTGAAACACTTGTGCAGTTTTTTCTATCTAAAAGGAATTCACTGCTAAATAAAATCTCCTCTTATGATCTAAAATTAAAATGGAAGCAAACATTTTTATAATCATGAATAGACAAAGTGATGAGACTCTCAATAGCTAACTCTTGTTTACAGCTCTGTTGAGAAAATCATAATTTTGTGGGGTTGGTTAAGTAAAAAGACATGCTAAATTAATTTCTGTTTTCACTTTCATCTGGGGTTTAACTGGATTTTCTAGAATAATACTTATTTTGAAGAACTGTCTATGGAATATACCCTGCTCAACATCAAAGGAAAAGCCACTGGTACCTATTCTTCTGAAAACAGGTTTGAACCTTGAGTTTGTTAAATTGAATAGCGTAAGAGAATAGGGTTAAGTTTATATGATGGTCACCTGAAAATGAGTTGCTGTACTTCAGGATATAAGCTGTATATATAATTACTAGAATCATACAGCAAATTAATCCACCTACTCATGCTGAGCAGGACCAATTTATGTCATGTCAGCTGGGGCTTCACCTGGCCCAATTTTCAGTATCCCTAGGGAGTGGGGATCTAGTTTCTCTAGACAATCTTTGATGGTTTGAGCATCATCACTGTAAGACATTTCTAATGGCAGATAGGACTTTCCCATGCTGCCCATCCTTTTGTGCATCTGGGTACTGCAGGATTAGTCTGTTTCTCAGTTCTCTCCTGGTCCTCTTTCCTTCTGAATGAGAAAGACTTTTTCTCATTGCTTCAACCTCTTCTTGTACAGCATGAAGCCTCTTTATAATCTTTATTCTTCTGTCACTAAAATAAATTAAATAATATGAGGTTAGTATCATCTAAAGCTGAGAGCAAAAGTAACATGACTAGATCACGTTAAATGTTCATGAACATAGGATTTGTGAGCTCCTGTAAAGCATTGTAAATGATCTGTCACTTTTAAGAAATTGCAGAAGTTTTTTCTTGTTTTAGGTGAATTATTCTGATAAATGTTATCATTGTTGCTTTTTGAGAATGTTTTTTCTCCTACATAAAACCATGTGGGCATTTATTTTTTACCATTCTATTTATATTGCATATTTATTTTTGGTAGCATTTCAATTAAGATTAAAAACTTCAGAAATAGATTTACCCTGTGTCCTCAAGCACTACAACACTACCATATTAAGACTTTCACAGTTCATAAAATCTAATAATGTCTTCTCCCCTACTGTATTTCTCATTTCTTACACTAAAAAAAGTAGTTTGACAATCAAGATTCCAAAACCATTTAATGTTTAAAAATTCTTCCAACTTTCTTATTTTTTATTACAAAATCGTAACTGCAGTATTTGCTGTAGGTTTTGAAAATATTTTCATCTGTCAATTATAAGAAGCTAGGCAAATGGAAAAGACTTGGACATATACAGCCATACTATAGAAAATAATGCAATGTTTTTTGGAAAAGCATCGCAAATCACTTTTGTGATCCTGGGATTTCTTTGGTTTAGCTCCATTTCAAAGGAACCTCGAAAAAGATTTTTGGTAGCCTCTCAATGTGAGGTGTAAATAATCCTGAATTTACGAAATTATCAGAGGTAAGTACTAAGATATCAAGATCTTTAATACTGTACCACTAATGAAGTGTTTGGTTGCTATAATTTAATTGTTTATTTAGAACGGATCCCAAAATATCAGCAGGTCAGATGCCAGGATATTTCAAATTTTCAGATGTTAGGTTGCTACATTAGAAAGACAGTCAAAGTTTTTGTCTATCTTCAGTCCATTTTGTTACTCCCCTGGTGTGCTGACAAATGAAATATAGCAACGATAGCAGGAATAAATCTCTATTAGAGTCGAATCATACATCTCCAGTACTTGCTCTGGATTAGAAGAAAGAAAACTAATGAAGATTTTGCAAGAGGAATAAATTTCATCAAGAATCCCCTCTATAGAAAGAAACTGGAAAGTGTTACAGTCAAAAGAGGACTGGGCATAATTATAGAAAAAGATATGGGGCATATGAATTCCTCATTGAAATTAACATGGAATTTCATTATCTGAAAAAAATTAAACTGGAAGAAGCAAAAATTAAAAAATAACATCTTTTAGAAACCATCAAGTTTGGTTCAAACTAGATGGCCAAGGGTAGTATCAATGTACTCCTGTCCTCATTCAGGTTAAATTATGTCTTGGCAAGTATACTTATGCAATTCATGACTTGCAGGCAAAAGCAGGATATACATGTTGAAGTTTATTTGGTTTTAAAAAAAATTATTATGAAACCACTTTTGCGCCATTTCTAACAGGCCCTTATCCCATTCAAATGCTTCATTTATATATTAAAACACACTATGTATTACTATATTGTCTTGTGTTTATATTAATTATATGATATATTACTACATTATACTATATTACATTATGGTTGTTATTGTACTTATTGTATTGTATCTATTATATTATGATAATAATATGTTATACTAATAATTTAATATTATTTAAAAACACGACGAGGCTTATCCTTCTGGAGCTGTTTATCCTTCCTCTCCTACCAGAATGCATGCATGTTACACTTAAAGTTGTGCTCTGGAAAAACTGTTAAAATGGAAAGTATTTTTTCTGTTGCTTTCCAAAGTTTTGATTCACACCTTTCATATCAGAGAGTAGTCAGTAAACCCATTTTGAAATTAAAAAAACCCAAATATTTCTTATTTACATAAATATCATGTCTACCAAAATGATTGAAAATTTCATAAAGAAAGTCCTTCGCTAGCATAAAGAATTTTGCAGAAAGGTGTCCAAAAGCTACTGGTTTTGTGATGGCACCTAACACAGACAATGGACCTAATTAATTTTATTTTTAGGAGCAGAGTATTCAATGTTTCTAAACATACTGATCAATTATTTCTAAAGATATTACAACTTAAACTAATTTTCCAATAATTTGTCACGTTCACTGTTTTCTCCAGTTGTGAATGTAGACATAACATACTCTATCTTGTGAAAAGTGCTTGTAAGGACAAATATTTTGCAAAGAAATGCCTGTAAATATATTAAGTTTTGGAAATTGTAATTGGTCAACAGATATAAACATCTGATTTTTCCTAAATATCACAGATTAGAGCTCTATATTTGTAACATGAGAATCTGTATCTATGATTTCAAAGTTAACAAAACTTCTCACTGGCCAGCCTGGCATTTTTAAGAGCATAGAAGTAAAAAAAACAACACTATCCCATCTGAAAATCAGATTCGGACATATACATGGATATTTGTATATACTTAACATCACAATACACTTAACATATGTGTGTATTGTTTTCTTGTTATCAAATATGGGTCTATCCTATACACCCATTTAAAAAATCAAAAATTTTACTGCAAACTTCACAGGGAAGGAAAAATACATTATAAAGGGATTTTGCAATGCAGAGCTTTAAGAAATTGGGACTTCTGAAGCTCTTCCACTTCCTTAGGATAGAAATTTAAGTGTTCTTAACACTTCCTTTAAGTGTTAATTTAATTTATACTAGCTGTGCAGACACTAATTCTGAAAATTTAATATGTTATCATTACTTCCAAGAATATTTAATTTTGGTGGACCACAAATGTATACATCAGAATTTACACAGAAAACCAGAAAATGCACAAAGGTTTTACACTTATGTGACAAAATATAATAATGTTATTTTATAGCCACGTCCCATTTTCAAAATTAAAGAAGTAGTATATTTCACAGGGACTATATCTGGGCTATATTGAAGATAAATCTCAAGGTATGAATATTCAAGGATTTGAAGGGTTCTTAGGCACAGCAAGAATCTGGGCAGAGATTTATTTTAGAGATTTTTGAACTTTTTTACTTAAATCTCTTCATATTTTTTTCTTTTATATCTATATATATATTTTTTTTTCCCACTTAAAGGTGATCTCAGTCCCTGTGTAAACAATACTGAATATATGCACTGTGCTAACAAATTAACTATATTTTTCATACTCTGGACTAGAGTCAAACTTCTTGGCGTTCAGTGTCACAGTTCACTTAGACTAACAAAGAGTCAAGATTAACTTTTATGAGATCTTTATCAATGTTAGGTATATAGATCCCTGGATATTCAATGACAATAGTTTCCCAATTAAGATTCAGCTTTACAAAGAGAGCTATAAAGTACCCTACATAAACTTACAGTTGTACAACTATATTACAAGTTTATTTTATGGTGCCCAGTTTCTTTCATTAATAAGATCACAGAACTTAGAGGGAGAGAGAGTAGAGACAGAAGAAATTTTAGGGTCAGACACTTTAGACACATTCTTATAGTATGAAATTCTATACCCTTCATCATATTGTGTGGCCGGTGGAGAATGATAAGACATGGAACAGAAAAGAAAGAGGAAAAGAAAAAAAAAATAAACAAACAACCTAAACTGTCTTAATATCTCGATGTAAAAAAATAAAAGTTTTTTAAAAACGTAATTCATATTCTGTCATGTAGTTGTCCATGGACTGATATCAAAAATATAGCTTTGTATACGGATATGGGCCTATGTTTCTGTTTATTTGTGTATGTCACTAGGTAATTTGTTAGTATTCACTGTTTATGTTCATAAATTAATTTTGGTTTTGACAAAATAAAATACTGGTGGATTTTCCTCACCTCTTGTCATTTTAACATTAATTTCCACAAATAATAGTTGGTGAATTATTTTTTTAAGGAGCAACGATATGTGAAAAAATACTGAGCAACATTTAGTTTCTATACACTTTAATAAGTTCTACACACTTTTTTTTCCAGTCATATCTGCTTTTGGTTAATATATACACCACTCACTCTCTTTAGCATTGTTTGGAATCATTAAATAAATTTGTGTCATAAAAAAAAAAAATTCCAATATTCTGAATTCGTCAAGAAACCAATGTTCCTGTAAGAGCTGATGCACAAGCTGGAGTGAATTTACACAGCCTGCAAATGGGGAAGTTTGATGGAGAAAGATTGCTGTACAGTAGCAACATGGTTACATACATGTTATTCTGTGGCATTTATTTGGCATCTGACCAATTTTCCTGCAAGTGAAAGAGGATCCTGCACAAAAGGAGAAGACTAAACTAACATGGAGTGGAGAACAATGTGTTAGTTTCCTGTCTGCCACCTTATTTTTGAAAAATTTTTTTTTGAGTATTCAGGGCAAAAATTCTCATATGCACATATATAAAACAAAATGAGGGGAAAACATTGTTGGTACAACTCCATCATCTGCAACACTAGAAATCCTTTTGCTTTGTAGCTTTGTCAATTCTAATGGCCATACAGACTGAATTACATTGACCCATACAAATGGATGTCAGAGGGAGATATTTCTTAGGTAACAAAAATTGGTACAGAATTGCTCCTGGCTTTTACAAAATGCCAGATTTTGTGAGGAACTGAAATAAATCTCATGACCTAAAATATTTAGGAGTAGAAGCACTACTTTTATGCAAAGGTCACCAGGCAGCCAGTATTTGCAGCCAGTTTAGCAGCTTAGTGCTTCTCTCCAGATTATAACATGATTTAACATCTCAGTGATGCACTGGCCATCCAGGAGATATTTCAAAGTAAACATCTGTCAACATACTTGGAGAATCATCTGTTGACGGACACCTTTCTGATGAGCAGGCAAATAATAATGATGATTTCAAAATAATCAAAGGTGAAAGGCTTAGCTGAATTGAAATTTTGGTGTTTCTTTGTGCATTTTGCTTCACTGGCCCAAACTGCAATTCTTGGAGATTTCTGTACACAATAGAATTATGTATCAGATTAAAAGTGAAAGGAAAAAGCTCAAGACCATATACCTATCTGTATCTTTTCCAAACTGAAATATACTCTAGAAATTAGTTTAATGACCTTTCATAGCATTTACCTATTTTTAAAATTCAAGACTAAAATAATTCCTGATTAATTTTTTTGCATCTTAAAAAATGATTTTGAAAGAACAATTGTTAAGGAAAAATATTTTTGATAACGGTCCATATTTGTAATGCTTTATGTATTTACTAAGTTTCATTATTCCAATAATTTCTGCTGAAATCAATGAAATCAGATTTATTTTTACACTATTTTCATTTTATTCTGAAAAATAATAGAATATTCAAACATATCTTATCATCATGTAATCCAAAATGAGATACTTTGTCTAAAATTCAGGATTCCATTAAAATAACACTGGATCCTTTTCTAGAACTATAGAATTAAAACCACATTTCTATTATCACTACAGGTGCAATGTTGATTCCATTGCAAATACAAAGACTTAGGAAACAAGTGTTACTGTTTGCTCAGGCTATACAACAATAATGTAATTCAATGACCCATAGTAATATAAATGTCAAAAAGCTTATGTTGGTTTATGGAAATAGATTTCCTTCCCTCTTTTTTTTTTTAATCTTTTGTTCTTTGTTCACAGGTTATACTGGTTGGAGGTTTTCTCCTGGTGGATTTATGGTTTCCATTATGTTCTTTAATACTAGAACACCTTAAAAACTCAGTTGCCATAGCAATTTACTCCAATAAGATTGAATCCTTTTTAGAAGTGTTATGGTTTGAGAGGACCAGGACAGAAAACTCCTGGGCCTTCAGTATAGCAGCTCTGCAGCCTGTCAATACTAAGCATCTGTCTACCTTTCCCGGGCTTCAGATGGACCTTCCATTGTGGGCCTGGTGAAGGATCAAAAGGTGCCAATAGCATCCAACATATCCATCACTGGCAATACCAAGCCAACAGAGACTCCCTGCTTCCCATACAGCACCTGGTAGGCCAATTAGAGAACCAAGGAGTCATCAACAAAACTCACTCACCCTTAAACAGTCCAGTATCATTAGTGAAGAAGTCTGATGCGGAATGGAGATTAACTGTGGACTATTGTGGATGGAATAAAGTAACACCACTGAGTGCTGTGGTACCTGAGACGCTGGAACTCCAGTATGAGCTGTAGTCCAAAGCAGTAAAGTGGTATTCTATGATTAAAATTGCTAATGCTTTTTTTTCCTTTCCCTTGCTGGCAGAGTGCAGACCACAATTTGCTTTCACCTGGAGGGGAATCCAGTATACCTGAAAGTGACCGCCCCAGGGGTGGAAGCACAGCCCAACTATCTGCCATGGACTGATCCAAACTGCACTGTTGAAGGATGAGGATCCAGAGCATCTTCAGTACATCGATGGTAACATTGTACAGGGAGACACAGCAGACAAAATATCTGAAAAAAGGAAAAAGATAATTGACCTTCTGTTGGAAGCTGAGTTTGCCGTTAAGAGAAGTAAGGTTAAAGGACCTGACAAAGGGGTACATTATTCCTGGGAATTAAATGTCAAGATGGATGAGGTCATGTTCTTATGGATGTGGTAAGATAGCAGCCATGTCTCCACCTACTGGAAAAAAGGGGGTACAGTCCTTCTAGGGTGATGTAGGTTTTTGGAGGATGAATATTCCAACGTTCACTGATATTGTGAAGCATCTCTATAAAGTAACTTGGAAAACAAACAATTTTATATGGGGCCCTGAACAAGTACAGGTATTTGAACAGATACAATGAGGAATTAATTGTACATGTCATGGCCCTGTGACCTGTAAAAAAGGACCAGAGATAAAGGTGTGCTCTGCACTGAAGCAGGGGATGATGGTCTTTCCTGGAGCCTCTGGCAGAAAACACCAACAGAGACTACAGGGCATCTCCTAGGATTCTGGAGTCGGGGTTATAGAGGCGCAGAAGCCAATTACACTTCCAAAGAAAGGGAGATACTTGTTGCCTATGAAGGAGTTAGAACTGCCTCAGAAATCATTTGCACTGAGGTACAGCTCCTCTCCAGCACGACTACCAGTCCTGACCTGGATGTACAAGTGGAAGTTACCATCCACTCATGCCACTGATGATACCTGGAATAAGTGGATTGCCCTAATAACATAGAGAGCATGAACAGGGAGCACCAATCACTTGGGCATTGTGGAAGTAATCACAAATTGGCTGGAGGGAACAATGTTTGGGATGCCACCAGAAGAGGCAGTGCCTTGTGCCAAGGAAGCGGTGAGCCCATGATGCTTCTCATCATCAAGGAAGAGATGGAACATACAGATGGGCCAGAGACTGAGGGATGGATATGGATATGGATATTATATAGATATTGATAGCAATGGATATTATCACCCAAGTTATCCACAAGTGTAATACTTGTGCTGCTATTAAGCAGGCCAGAAGATTAAAACCTCTGTGGCATGAGAGCTGCTGGCTTAAATATAAATACAGAGAGTCCTGGGAGATGGATTATATCACCCTACCTCAAACCCACCAGAGTAAGTGCTATGTGTTTACAATGGTAGAATCAAGCACTGGATGGCTGGAAACATATCCAGTGCTTATGCCACTGCCCAGAGTACCATTCTGGGTCTTGAAAGGCAAATTTTATGGCCTCATGGAACACCAAAGAGAACTGAGGCAGACAATGGGACTCATTTCAAAAACCTAATAACTACTTGGGCCAAAGAGCATGGTATAGAGTTGTTCTATCACGTTCCTTGCCATACACCAGCCTCTGGAAAGACTGAACATCATAATGACTTGCTAAAAACCACTCTGAAAGCAATAGGTGGTAGAGTCTTCAAAAACTAGGAAAAACACTTATCACAAGCTACCTGCTGAGTTAATAACAGAGGATCAATCAATCAATCAATCTGGCTCTGCCCAGAGTTCTTTCATACAGTAAAAGGGGATAAAGCCCCTGTTGTATGCAAAAAGAACCTACTTGGAAAAGCTGTGTGGATTTCTTCACCCCTGGGCAAAGGCAAACCTATCTGTGGGGTTGTCTCTGTGCAAGGCCCTGGACACACTTGGTGCATAATGCAGGAAAATTGTTATGTCCAGCACATGCCAGAAGGTAATTTAATCCTAGATGAAAAGACTTCAGCACATAGTAAGGAATAAGGAGTAGATTGTCCTGGTTTGAGAGGACTGGGATAGAAAATCGCAGCGTGGGACACCAACAATTGACAGCCTCTTGACCTTGCAGCTATAATGAGGAGCAGCTGAGACCATGGAAGGAGAGGTTGGGTCACGTGACATCTAATTTGCCATTATACAAATTACTTCGAATCAAAAGCCCAGTGAAATACAACTCTGGATATACAACTCTTCAACATCTTTATTGTGAGTCTGCTTATTGATGACAAGTTCTAACCACAGAAATCTGCTAGGGGCTAATAACTTTATTTCTACAGGCCTATCAGAGGGATGGCCAATTAATTTGGGTTTAATAAGTAAAACAATGATTTTCCTCAGTTTTTTTTTTTTTAACAGTGGCACATGTTACAGCCAGGTTGGAAGTTACTGTGCACCATTGTTTTTGTGCACAGCTGTGCACAAACTAACTTCTAAAGTAAAATGATAGTGTGGGTTAAGATTGTGCAATTACTGAAGCTCAGCTAATATGAAATAATGTGTTAAGAAAGTCTCAATAATATATATTTTTTGTTACAACTTTGAAATTTGTTCAGTTCTGTAAACATAAATATAACTAAATCTCTTCCTGTTTTGTATATTCTATGCAGTTATTGCCCTTGCTATATCAAAAAATAAAAAAAAAGTGTTGATATATTCCGTGAAGAATTTTGGATGTCTTGAATTATAGAGACTCTTGTCTCACTCTTCATTTTAGTTGTCAGAATAGAGGTTATTGAGGTAAGATGCTTTAATGTTTTTTTAATATGGGTTTTACTATTGCCATTTAAATCAATATCTCCTTTTAAGTTCTGTGCTTTAAAAAGATGGCCAGTCAAAAACTTGTTTAAATTTTTATGATGATTGTACAAAGATGGTAGTTTGTATTCTTTACTATATGCTTAAGAACAGAAGAATATATGAATGCAAATAAAATATGTAATATGTTCCTCTATCTTTCAGTTCTTGGAGACCAGTTCTGAATCTAGGCTATGCTTTGTTTAGATCCACCATGATCATCCCTGTAAATTGTCAATGAGCTTTTTGCAGCCCTGATGTCAGAGAGAAAAAAAAAAAAAAGCTGAACTGATGAGAAATAGATATATCAAAAGTAAAGAAAGAAATGCTAGGCTTTTGTAGAACTAACACAGTTGTACCACTTAAGCACTGCTACAATATTAAAAATATTGTTTCAAGACGTAAGTAAATTAAGAGGTATGATAGGGCTTGTCATAGCAGACTAAATGAGATGGAAGGCAGTTTCCTAGTGTTTATTGTGTAAGCTGTGGAAGTCATAGATCTGTACCTACTGAGATCACCCATGTGTTTAGAATGAAAATCCATTAGCAATATTTGAAATCACAAATGACAGGGATGTATCTAGAAGCTTAAGTACAAGACAACTGATAACTCATTTTTAGCAAAGAGTCCATTAAAGTACAAGTCACAAAATGACCATTGTTCGTTTTCCTACCTGTAAATGTCTTCAGTTGATAATACTTCTCAGTGTACTATGAAAGTAGAAAGAACTAAAAATAGCTGTAATATGAATAAATGCACATTGATTAAATGGATTAAATGTAGTCTCTATTTAAATCTCATTTAAAAGAACTTAAAAAAAAAAGAATGGATTTGTGCGCATAAACTCAGAAAGGACTGATTTTAAATTCAACATCATTGATGGCCTTGACCAGCTTCCAAGAGATGAAAGTAAAAACTAGTATTCAATGAAGAAATATTAAATGTTTTAAGTGCAAAACTGAAACAAGAAAATAATACTCCTAAAACCTGAAAAAATGAAATATTAAAAAGCGAAACAGTAGTGAGACAGTTGTGTAGAGATTTTCCTATGAAGTAAGTTTAAAAAATTTTAGTGTGTCACCTATTCACTTTAGCAGAATAAACTAACCAAAACAAGTTTTACAAAAGTCATTCCGTCTGGGATTTTTTTTCACCATGTATAAAATGAAGTAACTACTCCAGTTTAGCTTCAATATCTTTGCAATGTCTAAAAGGAAATTATAGATATCCAAGAGTATCTTTCTTTAGCATGAAATATGTTAATGAACACTAAATATAAGGGCCAAGACAAGGTTGGTTTGGTTTTTTTTAGGTATTATTATCATCTAACTATGGCTGTAAATCTTGAAAGCTGTTGAAGTCATAAAAATTTTTCTAAATATCTTGATAATAAGTAACACAGGAAGACTTCAAATAGGAAATTAAACAGATTTATAACAAGTGCCAGTAATGATCAGTAATTTCCTGCCTTCAGTGTTGCTCTAAAAAAGATTTCTTAAAATTTGTTTAAAATTAATGCAGACCACCTGCTTTGACAGATGTGTTATAGGGCAGCAACTGCAGAGACATGAAGAAAAAGACCCCCCCCAAAAATTCAATAAATTCCAAATCCCCCTTGAAGAATAACTAGATAGTAAGGTGGAAGGATTCACATAATCCAGAGGTGTTGTCAACAAGCATCCAGTTATACTGAATAAATGGCTAGAAAATTTATAGGTAAGTTCTTAAAAATTCTGCCTGATATTAACCCCGCTCTTACAAGGAAACTTACAGAAAATTAATGTAGTGAAAAATGTTAGTTTGTCTTCTGTTTCTATTTTCTACTGATAGTTACTGTAAGTCTCTAAGAAAAATAAGTAGCAGTACATCTCCTGAGTAATACTATACTCAGTGACAGTACAGCTCCTACTTCATATAATTTTGCTAAGAAATACCATATTTTTGGACCTTAGGAAATAACTATTTAAAATTTCTCACCAAACTAATGGTTCTTTTTCATAGCATTATTTATGGGCTTAAATCACAGTATACAAACACCCCTCATATGCAGGAAATTGCAGAATATTTTGCACAGGAAAAAAAAAAAAGATTCTGCAGTGAACTTTTTTGAGCTATATATTATTGGATTATGTGCATCTCTTATATTTCACTTATAAAAGAACACAATTTTTAATTCCTGTGGAAAAAAAATTGTGCTTCTTCACTGTCACAGAATAAAATCCCTGTTATGATTTTAGTTGATTTTTAAACAGATTTTTGATTTTCAGATGCAGAATCGAAGCAATTTGATGGCATTACTTCCTACTCTTACATCTAATCTAAGACTTTACATTCCAGTTCTGTGGTGCAATGAGTTTTTCTGACAACCTGAAATAGCAGATTTTTATTTCTGTGTTTGTCAATAAATACTGAACCATCAGGACTTGCAGTATCATAGGCTTCAAACACTTACTTTTACTCATTTTGATTTCTTGTGATAATTTCATGTGATTGTGAGTGTTCTCATCACACATGCCAAAATTTCCGGTCTTCCCACATGGTGAAATGTAAACAGGATGCTCTGAACTGTTCTCGGCTAGGTAAGCAGATGTCAATGTAGACAAGGTACTGATAAAGCAGAGGATGGTGGTGAAAAAAAAAGTAAGAGATCTTCCTTTCTTACCAGTCCTGAATGACAGTAATGATTAAATATAACTTTCCCGTAAGCTGCAATAGAGGAAAGGCTTGAAATTTGTTCCTGTTAAAGAACTGGGTTTTAATTTAATTATTTACAAATGGAATGATAGATTAGTTTAAAATGGAAAAAAATCTACAGTTGTTTACATATTACAATAATACTGGAATTTGATTTGTAATTTTCAGACCCCTAAATCTGTATTCCAGATGCTTAAGAATTTCACCCTCCCAATCTCTTCTGCCATATTTTTTTTTCCAGGCTTTTTACCATGAGGTCCTGTATTTTCTTGGTTCTTTGTTGTTCTGATGTATTTATTTACAGTTTCTAAGCTGAATCTTCCTTTTGTGTCAGCCCATAATTTTACAATCCTCTTGAAATATATTCTTGTCCTCAGTAATTTCTCCAAATTTAGTATCATTTACAAACTAAATAGGCCCGCTATATTCTCTCTCTTCTAGACCATTAACATAGCTGTTGAACTTAACTCCTTCATCTTGACACACACTGTTCCACTCAACTGTGGAACTCCAACTCATGGCCAAGTTTCCAGCCCATCTTTTCACCTTTCACGTTAGAATGCTTAAGTATGGTCCAAATGATCCTGGATTTCACCTCTCTGCACTGTGTGCAAGCCACAGCTGCTTGCCTGCACATGCTACAAAGTCCCTGCCCGTTGGTCATCAAAGCACAAGGGAGAGTGTCAGCACATCCAAGTTTGTCTTGTAACGTGACAAGCTGCTTCCGCACTAGCTGTGCATCAAGTTTAAGGCTGTGCCAGCTATAAATGACTCCTCTTGCTTCTTCAGTAGGGGAAGGGAAAGAGAATGCGGAAGAGACACTTAGGGGCTAGAAGATAAACTACACAGCTTTAATAGAACAGTCATGATATAAAAGGAAATAAAATATAAACATATATACACAATCAGTATTGCACTCCCACCACTATTGCGCTTTCCCCACCCAATGATACTCATGTCACCACTGTGGCTGCAGGGCCAGCCCTGGAAAAAATCCCAGAGTAATCTCAACAGCAGAGTGGAGCTAGATTCAGGAATACACAGGTCCAAGAATAAGGCTGGGGGTTGAAGGCAGAAGAACAGATGGAGTCCTCCCAGACCATGGGCATAAATGGTTTGATCTCCCTGGTCCCTCAGTTTTATACAGAGCTTGGCATGTGTGGAATGGAACACCTTGTTAGTTAGTTAAAGCCACCTGTCCTGCAGCCAGAACAGCTCTTCAGATTGGACTCAGCTGGAGAAAATTAAGTCTGTTACAGCTCCCTAATCACTTTTGTGATTTCCAGCTGAGCAGGTTGCGCTAAAAAATGTCTCTTTTAAAACTTGCTTTATCAGTTAGCTTCAGAAAATACAGTCTTAGAATAGAGTTAACTGAAAAGTAAAACCACTGAAAAGTAAATTGGTTCTATTTTAACTCAAACGAGGATACTATGTGACTAGATTACTGCAGATACTGACAGGGATATCCCAACCTTGTACTCTGTCAGACTGTTTGTAACCTGGTTTGCATGCCAACACACAATATGGAAGTATTTAATTTTCAGTCTGTGATCCCTGACTAATCACTTTACTAGCCAGAAGACAGTGGACTGATGTTATGTCCCACCAGGTGTGTACAGAGAGTTCCACATGGGAAGGATTAACCCTATTTTACTTAATCTCTTTTTATAATCCAGTTGGCAAGATTAACCTCTTGAATTCTCTGTGCGGTACTAAGAGTAAGATCATTACCCACTATGATGGGCATCCACCAGGCAATCTGAATCTGCCTTTTATGCTACTGGATCCCCTTCTCTCCAGGGTGAGATTTGGCCTACTTTGCACAGACTTAGTGTTGGGTTTGAGAATTTTCTGGAAATTAGTTGGTGGGGCAGTAGTGTCTAGGTGGCCACTTTCCCCCTCCAATTGAGTAGACCAGTCTATGACCCTTATTTTCATGCATGTGCTTTGTTCTTAAGCAGGAAAGTGGTCTTGAAATCAGAATCATGCTTGAATCATATGCCAATAGCCTCTCTAATGTTTTATCTTCTCTCAGTCAAGAATCTTTGCTTTTTTCTCTTTTTTCTTATGTGCAGTTGTTATGGTCCATGAGTTTATACTAGACCCATGCTTCCCTAATACATAAACACCTTCCTCAACATTTTCTTCATTCTACTACATTTTAAATGATTATGACCTCAGTGAAGAATACAAAGGTAAAATTCTTGATTGTCTTAGTTGAGGGGGTTTTCTTTGTGTGTTTGAGTTTTTTTGTTTGGGTTTGGTTTTTGGTTTTTTTTTTGTTTTTGGGGGGGGGGGGTTAGCTGTTTGTTTTGGGTGGGTTTTTTCCTTCCAAAGATCAGGAACCTTACATTTAGTTACTAGTAAAAACCTTTGTATGGAAATAGCAAAGCAGTTAATTTAGTTCACTTTGTGGAGGGCACCATTGTGGCCCAGTAACAGTAAATTTGTGAAACAATATGTATTTACCATGTATTCACTTTGTGGTGTTGACAGAGAAATTATGCATTTGTTGTGATTTCCTATATTTTTTTCTTTTCTATTTTTTTCTTTCTTTTTTGCTTTAAATTGGATACGTGTTAAGGCATGTTATCTTCATCATAATCAGTTTTATGCTGACCAAAATACACAAAGAGAAAAAATACAAAGATACTTCCTTTTAAACTTTCACTAAACTTAATTAATGATATTATGGTTTTCTCTCTGCTTTTCTAGAGAATGTCTGAGAACTTGCCTCTATTTTAATTACAGGAAAATGAATAAAAAAGTTGAAAATCAATTTTATAAATACAGGCAAACAAGTTCTGAAAAACTCAGAAGTGTTTGCTGAGCTATGATGCCCAGCCTGAGGAAGAATGTTATATAATGTTTGCATAAGTATAAAAAGGTCAAATGGACATGATTAGAAGTTCAGACAACACAAATCCAGAGCACTATTTTGAAGCTCAGTGGTGTTTCCAAAGTTCCATTTAAAATCCTTTATGAAGTAGCTTGCTGTGATATCTTCATATATATAGATTTTTAAGAAAAATAGTAAATAAAGTCTGCAGTTTACAGCTGGAGACACTTGTCAAGTTGTGTTCTGTTGCTTAATGTAATGGACCTCGAAATTAAAACATACATTTTATAGCATAGTAAACAATCCCATTTCTAAATATTAAAACTCACAACTCAGAATATTTTCATGCAAAAACCAAAACTTCCTTGAAAAAAAGTTCCCTCAATTTAATGTCTAATTCAGTATGTATATAAAATATAATAAGAACATTAAATTTTTGATAGCAATAAGAGGCAACTGTTACAGGCTTTTAACTAACAGCGATGGTTTTTTATATAATGGGTCCATATCTACTATATTATCTATGTGTAACTATACATTTAGCAGCAGTTGAAATCAAATGTATATTAAAACTAACTCAGAGCTTTTTAGCATGTTTCTTGGATATTTTCTGTTATGGCATTACTCATTCTGAAGTGCTATATTTACAAAGATAATAGTGAGGATGCTGCTAGTCATGGTGTTCACATAACATAAAAAGCTTCAGATGTTCGCTATAGCTGGATGAATTACAGAATGGCTGAATTTGTTTAGTAACTGGCAACTGCTATGGACAGAGTTAATTCATTGATTTTGACAGAATTCATCCATGGTCATAATTTAACCACATGTGGATAATGCTAGGAATATTGCTTAGTAAGGACTGTAAGTGCCTTGGAGGCATAGAACATCACAAAGTATAAGTTATCATATACAATGTTTTGCACCAAAAGTAAAATGATTCTCCATTCCTGCTGCTACTACTACTACTACTACTACTAGTACTACTACTACTACTTAATTAATCTGAATATTATATAAGCCTTGGCATACCACAAACAATGTTTGCAAGTTTATATTTGCTTTTGTTAAAAAAAATTAAAAAAAAATTAGCACATTTAGATTTAGAGGTAGATGAGCTTCTCTCAGTATCTAGAGATCTAGTTTTTTGAGATATCATAGTTGTTTTTTACAATTTGTGTTTAAACCCTTTCAGGTATCGGCTGGAAACACCACAGCTTTCTAAGGAAAATAGTTCAAATTAATGTTACATTATAATTAATTCCCTTTTTATTATTCTTAGACCAATTAATCGTTCCATTTAGCTTAAAGTTCTGACCCCTTCATTGTAGTTTTCCATTCATTTTATTTCGCTGAAGCAAGAATGCAATTCCCAGTGACATGTTTAGGCAACACAGTTCATTCTAAAATTGTGAGAGTAGATTGTACAGAGGAAATCTGCCAATCTTTGGTAAATTATGCCAATACAGTATTTTAGATGTAGGTAGGCTGCTGGTGTTTTTATGGGATAATTTTATGGAATAACTGATGTACAGCATACAGACAATCAAACAAGCTTGCCAAATAACACCAAATTCACCTTTTGTTTGGTCCATAAAAGGGATTTATTTGGTATCAGATGTGCATGCAACATTGCAGTTTGGAAAGGCCTTCTAGCCACAAAAGCAATACTTTGTTCCCAAACCTTGTGTAATGTCTAGTTCTGTTGAAAATTATCAGTTTAGACAGATTCCACAAGGGATGCAAATGCATATCTGTTGACAAAGGGAACTGCTTGAAAGAGTCCAAAGTCCAGAGCCACAAAGATTATTAAGGAAGTAGAACATCTCCCTTATGAGGAAAGGCTGAGGGATCTGGGTCTTTTTATCTTGGAGGAGAATGAGAAATGTCCTCATCAATGTTTATAAATATGTAAAGAGCAAGTGTCAGGAGGATGCATCCAGGCTCTTATCAGTGATGTCCAATGACAGGACAAGAGGTAATGGATGAAAGCAGGACCATAGGAGGTTCTGCATAAATATAAGAAAAAGCTTTGTCATCGTGAGAGTGACACAACACTGGAGCAGGCTGCACTGTGAAGCTGTGGAATTTCCTTTCCTGGAGACTTTCAAAACTCATCTGGATGCACTCTTGTGTGATCTACTCTAAGTGATCCTTCTCTGACAGGGGCATTGATTCCAATGGTCGTTCAATGTCCTTTCTAACCTCTAACATTCTGGGATTCTGTGACATAAAATAATCTTTCTGTTGCTAGAAAAATATTATTTCTTGTCATAAATTATTTATTTTTACCCTCATACACCAAGAATTTTAACTACATAATAAACATATTTGGTTAATGTTTATTTAAGGATAGGAACTGGAGAGAACAATGTATATCATGACTCAAGAAAATTAGTGGAAGGCAGACTTTGACTCCTTTTTTACCTTCTGCTCCTTTTTTAACCACCCTTTTCCTAGAAGCTTGGACTTGCCCCAGAGGCCTACTTTCAGTATGTGGAGAGCTCTTCTTCATTGTGAAAGTCAAAATTCCCATAACAATTTGATTATTTAATATAATACACTTTGCTAACGGGTGCTACATACCACATGTTTATCCAGAAATCTTAGTGCTCCTCTGCTTTGTTCTCTGGACCGGGAAGAATTCTTTTTCTCCAATACAGGAAATAAATATATGAAAAACAAAAAAACATTAGCTATGTATATGTATTGATATGTCTTTGGACTTCAGCAGCTTCTTCTGCTTGTCAATACTCATCAGCTGATTCATATTCTTTTAATCTTTTTTTTTTCTCCATTATTATGACATTTAATGTTATGTCAATTAATAAACATAAGAAAGAAAATACATACAGAACAATGGAAAATTATAGGGTAAAGTGCTTTTACATCTAGTAACTCAAGGCAAATGCAATTTCACTACTGCTACCAGTGTAATGGTTCATGATGACATTTTATTTCCTTTTTGGTTCTCCTCAGAAGACCTTTTTAATCATTATGACCTGTACCTTTTATTTCTTCTGGAACTGGGTATATTTTTATTTTATACAATAAAATAAGAGAGCCCAGTCTCAGGCTGAATGATGAATCTGCTTTTATGGTCCCTAGAGGGATTTTAAAAAGTAGACATAGTTAAGTTACCCTCTCTGAACCCAGCCAGTGGCTTTCTAGCCTCCTACTTTTCCTGCTCATAAGGAAGCCTGTAGATAAATCCACTACAGACTTATTTCTTATTAGCCCAAGCTACAAGAATTTGCTCTGAAATCTGGGCTGGGCTTTATTTCTTTTTCTTTTTAGTTTCTGAAAATATGAACATATTAGTTTTTCTTATACTCGGTGTGTTTATGTATTCTCTTCCCCACTATTGTTGCTTCTTCATGCAGTTCTCTTTTCCTGTTGTAGTTTAAAATCTGTGCACTAAAGTTTATCTGTTGTTATGGTTTGAGGGGGCTTAGGCTAATATTATGGTATAAATGCAAGGATCCAGAGAGGATCTTTAGGATGTTCAGGAGTCCAAGGGTAGTATGGTGGGGTGGAAGACAACAAAACAGAGAGGGGTCAGTATTCCCTCTCATTTCCTTCCTAACTATCACAACCAGGAGGAGATGAAGACTGCCCCTCTCTGCTCCCATCTTCCTTGCTGCTTCTCTGCACTCAGAGATCTTGGGGAGAAGCTCTGGCTTTTTCATGAACTCACCATGTGCTCTGCAGGATCTGAGTCTATCAGGTGCTGGGAAGAGTCATGGACCACTTTTTCTAGACAGCTCTGGTGCAAAAGACCTTTCGATACATATATGCAAACACCGAGACTGGGGTTCGTATAAAGTTTGTTCCTTATCCCACATGTTAAAATACCTTCCCTGTTCTATTAAACCTGTTAGACAGTTAAACTTGGTCCAGTTTTAACTTCCAAACTTTGGGTTTCTCTTCCTTATTCACCTTTTATCTTCCTTTGGGAGGGTAGAGGAGGGTATAAAAGAGAACACTTCTGTTCTCCGGTTTTTGGTTTACCCTGACCACTAAACTGCGATATAATATTAGAATATTAGAATAAACATGGGACTTGAACTTAAGTTTACTTTTTTGTTGAAAAATTGGAAGGTTTAAAATTGGAATAATCTTCATCAGGTCATTTTTGAAAGACTTCTTTTATCTTTTTTTTTTTTAACTTTATGTTAAAGTTAATTATGGAGATGCTGTCCTATCTCCCATCTATGGGAGATCTGAAAACCATAGAATATATACCAGACAGGAATTTAGGTCTGAACAATCAGGATCAAATCATGCAACTAACAAGAAATTATAGAGCTGTCTTTACAGATTTCCTAGCTTAAACAAAAACAGAATACCTGTCAAAAAATACGCCTGAAAAATGTCAGTATTCCTAAATAAATCCATGAAAGTGAAAAAAGTCCATCCTGGAAGTAAATAATGGCAATATAAGACACAGTAGCATTGTGGTTCAGTACAATGCTACACAGTCTTATAAAATTCTCTGAAAAGTCTTAGAATTAAATAGTTCATGAGCAGTTTGCTGAAAAATTGCAGTAAAACATAAGATAACATATTGAATACACACAGTAGCTTCTTGTTACTTCCCACTATATTTCCGAATTGAGAAAGAAGAAGGAAATACTGGTGCACTTAATTATCCATTACTTCTAGACATAGCCAACAAGGCTTCACTCATTCTCTGTCTTTGCAATAAAAGTGATACTTCAACACATTAACTTTTAAAAAATTTCTAATGCATATCATATAGAAAGAAACTTTCTTCATCTTCTGACTTGATTCTCCTTGTTTTCTATATGAGTATTTTACAGGATAAATCCACCTTCCTAAGATTCATTGTTGACACCAGTTCATTCAACTCACTGGACCAATCCCAGTCTTCTTGCACACATAGCTTCCAAAGTTACAAGGACAGGCATTTCACCTTAGTGCTACTAGGTCTCTACACAACTGCTGCTTTTCCCAGGGCCTCTCTACCATCACAGCTTCCTGTGAAGCAACTTCCTGGGCAACTCTTATTCTCTCACAGAGGAGAAAATAAGACTTGTAAATTAAAAAATATTTTAAATATTGTTTTTAAATCATAATAGAGTAAGGAAATTCAGGAAGAAAACCAGCACACACTAAGAACATAAGCATGTTGATTGTTGACAGAAAATATCAAACTATACCTATAGTTTTAAGGAAATTAAAATATTCTGAGTTATTATACCATATTTCAGCTATTTATCGGACAACGAAAAATAACATTATCTTTAACAAACTTCTAGTACTATACTCACACTGCTGATTAAATTTTTTTGATAAAGCTATTGCAAAAGGAATAAATTTTAGTATGAGGCATTTTTTGTTCATGGATAGCAATAGTTAGAGGATAAGCCACTATATTTATAGTGAAACAGCTATGATTCCACAGGGACTAGAAAATGCACCAAAATTGTTTCTAAGGTACTAGTATTTAATTTAGTATTTAACGAAATCTGTAATAAAAATCATGTGTTACATCTTTCATTTTCTTATTTTAGATAATAAGAGGAAATGTTTTATGACTTTACTTAACTCTGTAAGTTCAAAAAAGTCTATTTTCACCAGAAAGATATCTTAAGTTCCTTAGCACTTGTATGATTACATACAATCACCTAATTTTAATTTAGCTTCATGTTTTGTCTGATCTGGAAAGGCAGTTAATAATAAAGGCAAACCAAAAGCAATCATATTCTCTCGTGTACTCCTTCAGCAATTGATTGCAAAAGTGTTCAATTAATTTTAAGTGTCATTACAGCAATGAGCAAGTGGACACAGTGGGAAGTAGAAATAAGATAATTATAAATATAATATGGAAAATATGTATCTAGGTACTTTCAGAGAGTAAAAAAGCTAGCAGTGAGTCCTATATTTAGGAAGATAACAGCTGATAAAAATTATAAAGATGGTATTTTCTATATACACAAGCACTGTATTTGGTTTTTTCAGGGAATATTGTTTACCTTATCTTCCATCTTTATATTTGGGAGATATTTTCAGGCTAAAACAGTGTGTTTTTAACAATTTGAAAAGAAAAGAAACTTTCCACATCACTCAATTTTATTACATTTTTCAACTTGCTATGCTAAGAGTCAAATATATCTCTTTTCAGTCCCTCAATGCAATAACTGACAGTTATTGCACTGCACTACCAGGACTCTACCACGGAATTGTGGTCAGTGACCACAGCTAGTAACCAAAGTGATTATTGCTGGCATTAAATATAGCCATAAGATACATAAAATAGGTCACATTTCAGGCCTGTGACTACATTTAATACTGGGATAGAGAGGGCTATAATCCTAGACTCTGGAGTTGATGCAGATTTCATGCATCTGAATGATCAGTGTTAAGAGTCAGAAATTAGTAGAAAAAAGAAGCTTGAAAGCCCACACCTTTCTGAAAATTTGAACTGATGAGCAAACAACACCACTTGAGTATGCATACTGTGGTATCTACTTTTTGTTTGCTGATTTTTTATGTCTAAGTCCAGATTTAATCAACATTTGAGCCATATTCTCAAAAAACCCTGCAAATTCATAAAAGAGATGTTTGGTGATTGCTAAGCTGAATTACACATTCTAGCACATGCTCTGAAAATTGGAAGTCATCTAAATTGCATTTCAGAACCTAGAACAAATGACAAGAGCTTGCATAAACATAGCATATATAAAACAAAAATACTGTTAAGTGGTGTCAATAGACATGTAGTACAACAGAATGGATACATTTTCAATTACAGGGACCAAAGAAATTGGTGCTGGAGATAATGTATTTCTTCATTTAATGTATATAGTCATCTACTCTTATTTTGTAGACATATGATACAAACTTATTTTTTCTAATAAAATATTTGCATGTATTATGGTAACAGAATAATTCTTCCTGTTCTCTTACCTTTCTATGCTTTATAGTATAATTAAAATAATATTAAACTTTTTAAGATTATATTGGTAATGAACTGCAAGTTTTTATAAAATAAAGTAAGATCCCTTACATTCATGGTCTCTTGTCAAAAACTGGCAGTATGTGAATGCATTTTGAAAACAGATTGAAATGTTAAGAAATTTTACAAGGTCACTAAATAAATTAGTGGACCGGGAAAGTGTACAAATTCTTTCTACTGTATGTTTTTTAAAGCAGTTTCACATTCTTAGAAGGATGTCTTAGAACTGTATTTTCTGAAAGAGTGGGCTGATGCTTTGTCACGGTTTTAGACTGGCCCAGTAATTAAACTAAATAACAGATGCTCTCTATTAATCCCCCTCTCCTCCCTGATAAAGGAAGGAGAGAGAATAAGGGAGAGCGACTTATGGGTTGGAAACTAAACTACACAACTATAATAAAACAGTAATGATAAATAGGAAAAATTAGTAAATATATACAAATATACAGGAAAAATTGATACCATGTTCCTCCCACCTGCCCCCTAGTAACTCTCACATCACCACCGAGGCTGCAGGGCAGCCCTGGGAAAGTCCAGGCTGGAATCCTGGAGTCAGCAGCAGTCGGGAGCTGGAGGCAGGAACACACAGATTCAGGCTGGCACGGATCAGGACCACAGGCAGAGGAATGGATGGAATCCTCCCAGGATACTGAAGCAAAACCCGGGAACAGGTGACGAAGGGAAGCAGGAAGGGCAGGGAGGGCAGGAAGAAGGGTTTGACCCTTGTGATGCCTCAAATTTATACCGAGTATGATATGTATAGGATGGAATACTCTGTTTGGTCAATTCTGACATCTATCTTGACTGGTCCTCCACCAAGGAGGGTTTCAGGTGGGACCTCCTTACTCCTTCTGGAAGGTAAAATGTTCCTCAGAGCTGAGCAGTGTCTTTGGCTCTGCATGCCAGTCTCTGTCTGTAACTATAAACATCGAGAGTTATCAGTCCTAGAAGCAGACACTGTCTGAGAAACTTGCTGTTAATTTCAGCAAGTGCAACTATTTACAAGAGACTTAGCTGAAGCAAAAGTAAAAACAAGAAAATCACCTTTATCCTGGCCCAAACCAGGACATGCTTTCACCTCGTGGCTGACATTGTTATTGAGTGGTCATCAAATACAAACAACGAACATATGTTGGTAGAAATGTGTTCCAATGCTGTGTGCCATACCTAAGTCTGACCAATCCTTTCATTGCCTACTCGCTCTTCAGAGATGACATTTACTGACCTTAGTGGAATTAATGGATGATCTGAGTGTGTGTAGTACTAGTAGCCTATATAAGGAAAATTTCTAGTCTATGACACTGATGTTAATTGGCAGCCAGATGATGCCTCATCAAAAAGGCCAAGGACTGTGCAGGGAAAATTGACACATTATACAACATCAGAAGGCTTTAAAAATATATTTTTAAAATATTATAGAAACATTTTAATTTTATGAGAGAACTTCTCTTGTCTCTGCAAAACTTTTCTTATATATACTGTGAAGCAGTATATAAAATCTACATCCATGAAGGTCAAAGAAGCCAGCACATTTCCATATCTGATGACTGATTCTGATGTGGTGAAATATGTTTTATTGCCCTAATTTGCATCGTATATGAAAGAAGGAGATGAGCTACTATTGTGCTTTGCTTCAGTTATGTACCCAACAAGTAATCAATTAGTATGATAATAAGAAGGCAATGGAGTGGAGTAAGGTGAAGAAAGGTATGCATCATTTTAATTTTTTTAAGTTTATAAGAGATCTTTTAGAAATTAAAAGGTGTAAATGGGTAAGGGGACAAGAAAAGGGACATACAAATTTTATTGGCAAGGAAAACAGGTATTGTGCATCAAGACCAGAATATAACTTTCTTTTCAGACCTGAATGAATATCTGAATTTCAACATCTGAATGAAATAAGCTTATTGGTATCCCAGTAAATTCAGAAAGCAGAATATGTAAGGCAAATTTCAATATTGTGTCACTGGGATTTCCTCCAATTCTTGGATTAAATTTAATACCCACATTCTTACCCGTGGTGGCCCATTCAAGCTATGGGAAAGCCTTTATATTTCAGAAGGTTGCAAGAACACACAAAAAACCGCCTCCATTAGTAAAGTACACATTAAAAAGTCTCTATCAGTCACATAAAAACTAGTACTGCTCAAAATAGCCTATTACAAGAGGAGGGCCACAGAAATACAAGAACTCATCATTCAAGGCATAGTGCAGCAAGGCATAGTCTACTGACTATATGTGGAAACATCTAAAGCTTTTGCTTTCATGAATGTGACTTCCCTAATTGCTTTATCTATGTGTCATAGAGCCCATTTATTAATTTATTTTGGGTTGGTTTTTTTTGTTTTGTTTTTTATTTTGATTCTTGAAACTCATCCAGCATGGATTCTGAACTTAAAAATAAAAGAGCTGCGTCATAGCACAGGCAATGTTGATCAGGTTACCCAAAAAAAAAAAAAAAAAAAAAAAAAAAAAAATAGCAGTGCTGTTGAGGAGAATTTATCATCATTGTGGGTTTTTTCTCTTATCTGTGTCAGGATCTTACCACCTTCAAATGTCTGTGCTAGTAGATCAGCTGTAAGTGAAGAATTTCTGTGGAAAAAAAAAAACACAGTTAAGAAAGCTTAAGTCAGAAGAAAGCAATAAGAGATTTTTAAGAACTCCACCAAAACCTCCTCCAAATCATTCTCAGAAGAATACTAATGACTCATGCTTGTGTGCTTTGGAGTAAAGGATGTCCTTCTGTTACCTCAATGAAACTCCTCGATGTTGGCAGAATTGCATAGATCCAGTTAGAAATTATTATCTTGTAAGAAAGGTTGAAAAAAATGCAAAGAATTATTTTCAGTAATTAAAAATATTTTTACTGTAAGGTTTGGGGAAAAAAAAAGTTAAAAAGAAAGAGAAAGTCCTAAATTAATAGTCTTAGAAGCTCGTATTCTCAAAGTTTTATGAATTTTATCAGATACTCACTTCAAAGATTACAAATGTCCTTATGAGCATGTTCTGACCCCACAGGATTAATTTTGTGTACTCTCCCCTGGTACAAGTCTCCTTCAGATTCACATAATGTTGAGCTGCTATGCCTTTGAGCCTTAGAAAACCGAATATAATCAGTTCTCTTTGGATTTCCAGTTTCACAGACTTTGTGAAGCTTTGAGTTCACAGCCTGTACTTATGGGCAAGAACTCAAAGGAATCAAGACAGTGTTCTTTGATGAAACATGCAATAGCAGTTTTGAAAAGGTCACTGCTGTCTAAGAAGACAAACATGTCTGCATAAAAGCAATCTTGACTACCTTCTCTTTAAGATAAATTTGTCATAGATAGGTGCTTTGCCAGTGCTCTGAAACTATAGGTTTTCCTGCAATCATAAGAACAATATGCATTTATTTTAAAATAGTGTCTTCTTAGTGACATTTAAATAATAGGTTATGTTTTTCACTGTTTAATAATCACAAAATCAAAGAATCACAAAACGGCAGGGGCTGGGGTAGGGACCTCTAGAGATCATCTAGTTCAAACTCCCTGCCAGAGCAGGATCCCCTAGAGCAATTTACATGGGAACAAATCCAGGTGGGTTTTCAATGTTTTCAGGGATGAAGACCCTATAGCCCCTCTGGGCAATTTGTTCCAGTGCTATTACCCTCAGTATTTTCTCATATTCTGGTTAAATTTCCTGTGTGCCAGTTTGAGAGTGTTATGTCTTGTTCTGTCACTGAATACCACACAGAAGAGTCTGGCTCCATCCTCCTGATACCTGTCCTTTAGATATTTGTAAATATTAATGAAATCCCCACTGTGAGGATCAATTAAAAAAAAATTGTCTTTGCCTCAAACAACAAACTGGTAAGTGGGATGTTGGACTGAATTTTGGACTTAACTCCTGATAAGTACAGAGACAGAAATGTCAGGTGATGGGTCTTGCCCAGATAAAGTGGCTCATCCTGTGGGTTTTCTTCATGTTTATATTTCCAAGTCCCTAAGCCAGCTGAGAAAAGTGGTGAGGGACTGAATAGGCTCTAATCTGCAGGCCAAAGTCACCCTAGTACTATCAAAATTGTTTTAACTTTCATAAGTAGTCAAGGGTGACTCTGCTGCGGCAGCAGTGTCTTTAAGTGCAGTGTTATTAGCCCATGAACATAAAATAAGTCTCATCATTACATATTGATGAAGATCAATGTTGCACCATTTTCTCAATATGCTTCAAGCCGGTCCACATTATTACTTATTTTGATGCTCAGTTGCTTCCTCTTTTTACTGAACAGTTCAAAGGATTATGTTAGCCTCAGTTAAGGATACTTTTGGAGAATTTATGGGCACTTTCTAAGGCAACTCTGCTTCCTTCTACTCACCACAGAGTAGCTTCTGGGGAGCTGGCAGTGCCTGTTCAATCTTATCCAACCTGCAGCAGCTGGACCTTCACAAGCATTTAATCAGTGCACTACCTTTTCCTTCCTAATGAGCAGAAAGCCAGGAAACTGACAGATGTAATTCCTGATCATATTATCCTATCTATGTTATCTAGAACAGAACAAGAAATTAGTAGATATTTCTTCTGAACCACATTTTGTTCTAGCATGCAAATAATAGGACAGTAAGATAAAATGTTTACATGTCTTTTGTGTAGTGGAGGGCTTGATTCCAGCATATCTGATTAAGTCTTTCCATAAACCCTAATTACTTTATGGATATGAGACACTACCTCTATATAAATATAATGACAATCATTCCAAGCACTTACAAAAGAAGTAAGCTTATGAATGAGCTGAAGTTTCAGTTTCCCTAGTATATACATAACAAATAACATATCTCAGAATAGTTCATAGGAAGTATTATTTTTTTCTGAAGTTATTCTTTAATGCAATGCTGATTTAAAAAAATGAAAATAAATATGAAGATCTTATTGTGAAAATAAATGTGAATAAAATGTGTATTGTGAAAATTTTGTGAAAATGTGTATTTATTGTGAAAATAAATGTAAATAAAAAAATGTGAAAATAAACTGAAGACCTTATTTGGATGTTATCATAGTACAGAGAAGCTTATGACTAATTTATTAAAGAATTTTAGAAAATGAATGAAGACTAGAAAGGTTCAAAGTACCCCTACTACTTGAAAATGAAATATGACAACCAATTTCATTTATTTTAATGAATCTGTTGAGTAAAAGAGTTGAAGCAGCACATGCCAATTTGACACCCATTTTTTTATTAATACAATATTCATCAATACATTGCTGCCTTAAATTGTATTAATAGCTTACCTGATAATGAAAATCACTTTCTCTATCAAGACACAGATCAATACATAAAATAACAGAAATCAAGCAGTATAACAAATGTTAGGTACATTATTGTCTAATGTCTTAGTAATTTATTGCTAGTCTGTTTCCTCCTTTGCTCTTGTTGGGTTTTCTTCCTGAACAATGTCATAAAATATCTAAGCCCTAACCTGCCATCATTGAGCAGTTATGTATACTGCATTACAGTCAACAAAATATTTATATACTGGCAAAAAAGTGCAAAGACAATGATTCATCATCACCAAGGAAAACAAAAATCGTCAGAAGACTGAAAATGTGTATTTTAAAAGTAGTTGTACCACAAGACAGACACTGTATCACACTTCCCAGAATTTAGACAGTACAGGTGAGAGGAATAATAAACACATGAAAAATGTATTTATTGGTTGATAGGTTGATAGGTTCTGCTGAAGATTTCCATGGAAAGACTTTAACAATAAGACGCTCATGAACCAGGCAGAAGTGGTAACAAAAATTCCATGCACTTTCAGTTGCTAAACAAAAATAGAGTTTATAGGCTTCTTGTTCCCCATGCCCTTATGAAGGAACCCTACATATTAGGTTTCTTGCAATTTTCAACCCTGAAGAGTCACAAAAATAAGCTGTATGCCTTAACTGCCCTGTCAGTATAAGGAAAACAATACAAACAGGGTAAATATGATCACCAGGTGAAAATTATAACTCTAGAGGAAGATGAAACTTACAGTGGAATTTTTTTATATGAATTGATAAGACTTTTAAACATAGAAGGATGTGGGTTTAAAAAAAAAAATAGATGTATTGACAAGTTGTATATTCTTTGATGTTTTCCACTTTGAGGAGCTGAGTGCAGTAAGAAATGCACTTAGACTCAGGCAGTTAAAATGCTTTTTATTACTGCTGACACTGTAAGAGAATAATATAGATAATCTTATATACATTTATATACTGTGAATGCTAAGCAGTGTAACATAAACAGATTGACTCACATGCAGAATGCCATGCAGACCCTGTCTACAGCAGAGATTTCCCCCTTTCAGTTATTCAAGCTATTATAATATTTTCTTTGCAAGACAACAACTGTCTTCACAATTTTTACTGTTAAAGAGAAAAGATCTTGCAAAAACATCTTGCCATCCTTTTAGATAAAGGCAAGGTCGTACCAGTGCCATCACTGGTATGGAGAGAGAGCTTCCTGCAGGGTGCTCTGTTTCTGTATGTTTGAGGTTATTCTTCAGCCAAAGGAACTGAGTAGTACAACACAGCCTGAAGGCCACGCTGGATATACAGCCCCATGCAAGGCAGCACCTGCCTGGGCATACTCAGGTTAACTCTACTGTGGATCTCTAGCTTCTATATGTGAAATGGTCTTCCTCTCAGGATCACCACATGAATCATTTGAATCACTTGCTGTTATGCTTGTTTGAAAAAAAATGAGTAATTAGAAGAGTTTGGAAAAACATAATTTACATAGAAAGTACCCATTCAACAGGAGACAATAAACAATTTTTAGAAATTCCTAAGTCTATCTTTCAGCCTGACAGTATTTTGTTTTAAAAATAATTTTTGCTATTTAAGTAAATTGTCTTTTTTTATGTTTTGCATATTTACTAGTTTTAGCTTTGGTGTTTTTTCAGTTTGAATTTCAATTTCACTGTAATGCACTTTCTTGAAAAGTAAACTTTGACACTCTTGTCAGGATTGGAGAAGATTTATTTTATCTTCAACTACTCTACAATGTAATTGAGATCAATACTGTATCATGGTTGTTTTAGGAAGATAGCATTTTCTTTTCATTTCAGCACCTGAGAATGAAACAAGTGAGATGGATAGTTCCAGAGGTTGAAGTTGACAGAACTCAGAGTGTCCTGTTTTGGACCAGGATAGAGCTAATTTTCTGTCTTGTAAATTTGCTTTCAGATAAGTCTTTTGTAAGTATCTGTACTTGCTGAAATTAACAGCATGTTTCTCAGTCAGTGCTGCTTCTAGGACTGATAACTCTCAATGTTTATAGTTACTGCCAGAGGTTGGTTTGCAGAACCAGGGACACTGCTCAGTTCTGAGGAACATCTTGGGCTCCAGAAAGAGAAAAGAAGTGAAGAGGTCACACCTGCAACCCCCCTTTAGGGAGAAGCAGACAAAAGAAATGATCAAAATTGACAAAACAGAGTATTCCATCCCATATCCCTAATACTTGGTATAAATTTGAGAGATCACAAGGGTCAAGCCCCTTCTTCCTTCTTCACCTGTCCCTTCTTGCTTCAGTATCCTGGGAGGACGCCATCCGTTCATCTGCCTGTGGTTCTGATCCGTGCCAGCCTGAATCTGTGTGTTCCTGCCTCCAGCTCCCGACTGCTGCTGACTCCAGGAGTCCAGACTGGACTTTCCCAGGGCTGCCCTGCAGCATCGGTGGTGACGTGAGAGTTACTGGGGGAAAGGGAGGAGGGATGTGGTATCAGTTTTCCTGTATATTTGTATATTTTTATATATATATATATATTTATATTAATATATATGTATATTTGTATATATATTTTTTTCCTTTTTATCATTACTGTTTCATTACAGCTGTGTAGTTGAGTTCCCAAACCATAAATCTCTCTCCCTTATTCTCTCTCCTTTCTTTATCAGGGAGGGGAAGGGGATTAATAGAGAGCATCTGTTATTTGATTTAATTTCCGGACCAGCATTAAACCGTGACATGGAGGCTACGGAAGATTCCAGACATTGTATGACACTGGGTCTGAGCTAACTTTAAAGACAAGAGAGAATTTACTCTCTGGTTCTGGTTTCTCTGTTCTGAGAATGCAAGATGATAACGCTGTTACACAGACAGTTGTGAACAGACTAGATTACCGAGGCTATGGATTAAATTTTCATATTGAAAGTGCCCATTTTAATTCCTAAGTATAATTTGGTTTTGAAGCCTTATGTGTAACTATATCATGTTCCACCTAATTAAATTGTTATATACCTCTCTGTGAATTGCTCATTAGCAAAGACTTTGCTATTTATTATCTACATTAGTTAAATACTTCAGAAATATATTTTCATTTGAGTGTTCATTACTTGTTAGTTTTATCTCTGCCTCAATGTAAGGTATAGGCATATCAATTCTAATTGACTTTCTGAAATATTATGACACACATGAAGACTATCATCAAAAACCTATGTTCTGTCTTCATAATTCTGTAATTTTACTAGCTACTCTCTGGCAGCAAGTACTAAAAATATTAAGATATGGGATAGATATAATTCCAAATTCAAAATATCTTCAGAAATAGCAAAAATAGATCTACAAATCTAGATTTTGTCACGATATAGATATTTTAGCTTTAACTTTACAATTGGACTAATTAGAACAATACAGTAATGAATCAAAGTGAAAAAGGGAAAGCATTGTCATGTTAAATATTTAATTAGAGAGACCATTAAAAAATTAAACCTCTTGGAGAATTAATTAAATCCTTAGAGGCACCAGAAGCCAATGAATCATGCAATCATAGAAAAAAAAAGGCTGAAAAGCATTTCAGTAAGTCATATTATAAATCATTTGTGAGCTTTATAGTGTTCTTACAATTCTGGATATTTTATTTGTTTTATGGAGATCTCTGTAACATGGATGTGTGAGAAAAATATATGGTTAAATGTAGAAAGCTAGGAGAACCTGTACAGCTGTTCAAAGTAGTCCATACACAGATATTATTGGTGATTTTTCTGCCACTGCTATCTGGGTGTGAGTTCCTGCTTCTGTGCTTAAAGCTTGGCAGAATATTGTTCCATAAAGTTTGTTGAGCATGACAAAGGCAATGACCATTCCCTGCATGATGGAGCATCTGCCAATTCCAGCTGCTCCACACACATCTTTTATTCATCAGAGGCCCTCTTTTTTCTTTGCCTTGTGTCTCTGTATTGAGTTTCTGTGGCAAACTTTTGGTGGCAGAGGTCCAATAGAGGTGGCTTCTGTAGAAGATTCTGGATGCCGCTCCAGTGTCCAATAGAGCCAATGATAGACAGCTCCAGCGTGTACCGATTGCTGACCAAAGATGAAGCCAATTACTGATGATGACAGTTCCTCTATGATAACATATTTAAGAAGGCATAAAACCTGCTGTGCAACAGCAGATGAGATATGATACTGATAGTTATCACTCTGTCCTTATTTCAACCCTTGAACTTTTGTTGTAGTTTTTCTCCTGTGTCCAGTTGATGAGGTGGAATAATAGAACAGCTCAGTGGGCACTTGGCATCCAGCCAGGGTCAACCAACCGTGGTCCCCTAATCTCTGTTTTTAGGACTCTCTGAAGGTTGTTTGTTACCATATTTATAGTATTTCACTAGTCACCATCTACATCTAGCTATTTGGAGGAATGACAAATTCATGGTCCTTATATAAAAGGAATGCCATACTTGTAGAGAAAGCTGCTGATTATGCTTACTACCTGTCATAGAGGCTCCCTGGACTGAGTTTCTCTTATGTCTGCTCTTTCTTATCAGAAAAGATCAAATCTATTGAGCATAAACTGAGATTTTTTTCCTTTATGATTATGCTGAGCTTTTTATCTAATCTGAGTATCCTTCATATAGCGTCAAGTGATTCTGACATCACTGACATTGATGGACCCAAAACATAGATTAGATTGCTAGTTTACATGGATGTCCCCTTCAGGTAACTAGATTACTCTCCATCTGGATTAGGATCACACATCAGGGAGTTTCTGCTGAAGAATAAGGCATGCAGCCCTTGAGTTAAAATACGAGGGGCTTTTTTCTAGGTGAGGAACGTAGAAGGGTCAAAGAATCCCATAAAACAACATTCCCATTCAAATTCTGTTTTCTATTTCCTTCCTTTATGAAGCTGTAAAATTATTGTTCAGATCTAACTAGCAAGAAATTTGTATTTCTTGTGAAACAATAATTTTATTTACCAGATCAGTAAGAGCTACCCACTCCTGGAGGTTTAGACAGAAGCATTTCAGAATAGTTACCACTCGTACACCTTAGACTGAAAACTAACTATCCCCATTAAATTTCAGCATTGGTTTTAAAATAAATTTATGCAGTCATAGAATTGTTTGAGCTGGTAGGGACCTTAAAGATCATCTAGTTCTAACACCCTTGCATGGTCAGGGACACTTTCCACTAGATCAGGTTTCTCAAAGCCCCATCCAACATGGCCCTGAATATTTCTAGGGTGGGGATATCCACAGCTTCCCTGGGCAACCTCTTCCAGTATCTCACCACCCTCACACTAAAGAATTTCTTCATACTATCTAACCTAAATCTCCCCCCTTTTAGTTTCAAGCCATTGCCCATTGTCCTATTACTATATCACTTTCTTAAAAGTCCCTCTACAGCTTTCTTGTAGTCCTCCTTCAGATACTGGAAGACCACTATAAGATTGCCCTGTAGCCTTTTCTCAGAGTTGAGCAAGCCCAACTCTCTGAGCCTGTCTTAATAGAAGTGATTCTCCAGCCCACTGATCACCTTTGTGGCCCTCTGGTCTCACTCCCTTTTTGAAAATAGAGAGAAAATTTGTCTTTGTTTCAGATTCACTGAGAGTACCTGAAGAGTGATAAAGATGTATTATGGTCAGCTGTCCTGGCTAGGTTTCCTCCCAGCTTCTCATGCACCCTTGCCTGAGCAAAACACGGAGTCCTTGATTTCCTAGAAACAACTAAAACTATCAGTGTATTTCTCAACATTCCTCTCATACCAACACCATACTAGATCTAAACCATAGCGCTATTCTAGGCACTAAGAAAATTGGTTTTCTCCCAGTTGAAACCAGGACAAGGTGACATTCCATCAGTTTTAAATTGGTTTAAACTTGGAGAAAACAAAGACATTAAGAATGTTCACTTTTAAGTGAAAGCTGAAGTTCTGCCATATGGATGCAAGAATATTAAAGCTGGCCACCATTTACTGTTTCGGGACTGGGCACTTATTCAACAATCTTTTTGCATCTTGTTTCCCTGCCAACTTACAGTTTAGAGGAAAAAAAACGAAAACAACCCAAGCAAACAAACACCAAATACCCTTCTTAAAACTCCTCATAGGCACAGATACAACTGTATCTTCCCCATGGCTCACTTTGAATCTATTTAAATTTTAGCTTTGGAGATTGCTTTGAGTTTTGCCTTTCAGTGCTATTCACCTCAAATATTGAATGCTGCAATTATCAAATGATTTGTCAATTTTTAACTAAGACCCACCTTGCTTATTTTTTATTTCTTTCCATTTTCAGTGCTTGTCTTATTTTATATATTTTACTTTATCTAGCCCTACTTTTCCTCCTATGCATTGTCTTTTTGTTTGTGCTCTATGGGTTTATTTATTTATTGTCAGAATAATAAAGTAATTAAACTAACTGAACTGTTTAAAAGAGAAATATCAATGCATTGTTTTTGATAAAAGTAGACACACGTTAGATATATTGATACTTATTGCTGCTTTAAGACAGAAATGGATGTTAAAAATGTCCTCAGAGAAACGTTATTCACATTCAGATTATCTGAATGAAGAAAATTTAATGAAAAGAAATGCCTCTGAGACAAGATCATATTTGAAGAAAACCACCTATTTTGTTTACTGCTTTAAAATGCAATTTTAGATTCAATGGTCCACAAATTACTATTTTGCATTAATCATTAAATATTATATAAAAATTAAAATCCATTTTATCATGGAACGGTAGAAGGAAAGAAGGAAACACAAGGGAAAACTTGCTTCTTGAAGTACGTCCATCCCTTCTGGACTCCTTTGTTTTTGAGGGCTGTTTCCCAGGATGCACTCTTAACTAGTCTTCTGAACAGGCCAAAATCTGCCCTCCGGAAGTCCAATGTGGAGGTTTTATTGATGGCCCTCCTTGCATCCCTGAGTATTGAAAACTTTATTATTACATGATCACTGTGTCCCAGATGTCCACCGACCCCCACATCTCCCACCAGCCCCTGTCTGTTAGTGAACAGCAGGTCTAGCGGGACTCCATCCCTGGTAGTCTCATTTACCAGCTGGAGCAGGAAATTATCCTCTGTACACTCTAGGAATTTCCTAGACTGCCTCCTCTCTGCTGTGTGGAGTTCCCAGCAGATGTCAAGTGGGTTAAAGTCACTCACGAAAACAAGGGCTGATGATTTTGAAACATCCACCAGCTGCTTGTAGAATAATTCATCATCCTCATCCTCCTGATTGGGTGGTCAGTAACAGACTCCCACCAGGATATCAGCCTTGTTGGCCTTCTCCCTGATTCTGATCCACAGGCACTCAACCTTATTGTTGCTGATTTCAACTTCTACAGAGTCAAGAGACCCTCTAACATACAGAGCTACCCCTCCACCTCTCCTACCCTGCCTGTCCCTTCTGAAGAGCCTGTAGCCACCCATGGCAGCACTCCAGTCATGGGAGTCATCCCACCACGTTTCCGTGATAGCGACTACATCACAGCTTCCTGCTGCACGATGGCTTCCAGCTCCTCTTGTTTGTTGCCCATGCTGCATGCATTGGTGTACATGCACTTCAGCTGGGCTGCTGGTTTGTCTCTCAACTTGGGCTGTCCACCCTTGGGCTCCTTTCTGGAGAGCCTGGTTTCAACCCCTTCCCCCATCAAACCTAGTTTAAAGCCCTCCCTATCAGCCCTGCCAACTTATGGGCTAGAGTCATTTTGCCCCTGCTAGACAAATGAAGCCCATCTGATTTGAGGACACTAGGTAGTATGGAATTTGCCCCATGGCCAAAAAACCCAAAGTTCCGCTGATGGCACCAATCCCTTAGCCACCTATTGATAAGACAGGTTTTCCTATTCCTCTCCTCATTCATCTCTGCTACTGCAGGAACTGAGGCAAACACCACCTGTGCTCCTGACCCATGAGCTAATCGACCCAGCGCCTTGAAGTCCTTTTTAATTGTCTTGGTACTTCTTCCATTAATGTCATCACTGCCAGCCTGGATTACCAACAGTGGATAATAATCAGAGGGACGAATTAGCTGGGGGAGTCTCCTATTAATATCCCTCACCCAGGCCCCAGGAAGGCAGCAGATTTTCCTGTGGGATGGGTCCGGTCGACATATAGGGCCCTCAGTTCCCCTCAGAAGAGAGTCACCAACTACAACTACCCTTCTTTTTTTCTTTATAGCTGTAGTTGTAACCCGTCTGGTAGGCAGGGGGCAAACAGGAGACCTTCCAAGATCTTCCTCTTGTCTGAGCTCTGCCTGATTCTGATTCCAGGGCCTCATATCTGTTCTCTAAGGACGCCTGTGGGGATGGTGGGGGTTGGGAGGGGATTCTTTTACCTCTCCGATGAGGGACCTGTTTCCATTCCCCCCCGTCCACCTGGTTTGCTCCAATGCCTGATGGCAGGAGGGGCAGGGCTTCGCCGTCTCCTCCTGGACTTCTTTTGGGGTCGAAAGGGTGTGGCTCCACCAGCCAATTTCCCTTTCAGTGTCCCTAATACTTCTTAGTCTCTCTACCTCCTCCTTGAGCTCTGCCACCAGGCACAGCAAGTCGCATCACACACAGACCCCACTCACACTGTCCTCTGGTGCTAACACCAGGCTCAAACACTCTCGTCAGCCAGAGGCCTGAACAGCTACGTCCATCTTGGTGTCCCTCTTAAGGGTTTCCATCTGTGTGGACACACCCTTTGTTGTAACAGCAACAGCTTTGGCTTTTCTGGAAACCACTGCTCCTTCAAGAGAACCGGGAGGTGGCTGTACCCCTCCTGCTTGCCCTGCCTGTGCAAACTGCCTCGCTAACTGCGTGCCACATTCCTGTTTGCCTGCTCCTGTTCGCTGCGCTCCGTGTCTCTGGTGCTCCTCGCAGCCCTTTATATCCCTCTCGGTAGTGCTGGGTGCCCCCCGTTATCAGCTGATTGGCCTCGCCCGAGACCTTCAGGCCTTTCTTCCAATATAGGCAACATTAGGAAAACAAAGCAAAACAAAACAATTCAAAATGTCATAATGCTTTTTGATGACAGAATGAAACATTAAAATCAAGTTAACAGGAAACGAAAATCAAAGCCTGGAATTTGTACACTGTAAAATTCCATCTTTGTAGTGAATGAGACCTTAAAAATAGTTTCTTTAAACAAATCAGAAACAAAGAAAAAGGAGAAAATTAGCAAATTATTTTATTCTGGAGATAATTTTCACTTATCTGCTTTTTGCCAGTAATTTTTTCTCGTCAAAAGACCACAAAACCTAGGTTGCCTAGGGAGACTGTTTATGCCTCTTGCCTGGAAGTGTTCGGGGGATTGGATCTTGCTGATATTTACCGCCGTTTCCAACAGAAAACATTCTATGATTCTATGATAATTCTATAGTTCCCATATTTTTCTCTTTTTCTATAAATCTGTATGAGTTATCTGACTGATCAGAACCAGATCAGTTGATGAATCTTCTGGTGTTATCTAACCGGGTGGCTTATGCCAAATGCTTATCCCAGTTTTTAGACATTCCACCACTCATGGTTTTCAAGGTAGCTTTTAACAGTTCATCATATCACTCAGTTTTCCCTGAGGATGGTGCATGACAGGGAATATGGTACATGATAGGGAATACGGTACACTGACCTGATATCATGTTCTGTAGTTCAGTTGCTTGTAAGACTGATTTTTTATAGATATGGTATACATACTAAATACCATGTTCTTTCACCCACTTGCCAAAAACTGGTTTTAAAATGAGTCCTGCTGTCCAACTCATTTCTTTCCAGAGTACTGTGTCACCACGATAGTTGCTTCTCAAGGCTCGGGATGGTGTTCTGGGGTGTAGCTCAGGGCACAGGATGTACTTCCAGCCATCTGGTGCTTGCTTCCACCAATGTATGGATGTAACGCATACCCTGGTGGGTTTCAGCTGCTGTGATATATTCCATTTGCAGGTCCTCCCGTACTTACATTTTAGCCATTGTCCCCCACATCACAGAGGGAAACTGAAGGGGCGGGAGGGCGGGTGGCCGCTACCATGTCAACGGCGGAGTCTTCTGCCTGGTGGTGGGGAGGGAGGGCACCTGCTGGGGCTGCGCGTGGCCCCCGGCCCGCGGCAGCAACAATGGCTGCTGCACGTGCCCGGCACCGCCTGGCGCCACCTCAGCAATGGGGACAGGTGGCAGTGGGTGGGGTTATCTTTTTTATTTTATTTTTTTAAAAAATCCTATATAACCACAGTGGTAGTAGATTAAGGGTTGGACTTGATGACCTCAGAGGTCTCTTCCAAGCCAGCTGATTCTGTGATTCTGTGATAATCCCTGGTTTTGTCCACCCCTCAGTCATAAACTCTTATATATATTGAATCCCTTCCACGATGGCCTGAAGTGTCATGGGCTGATGTCACTAAGGAAGAAAGGTTCACTTATTTTGGCAGACAAAATCTACTTGGAATGCTTTAGCAGCTTAATCCGATTGTCGGTTGTTTCAGGTTGTTTCAGTCGATTGTTTCAGAGGTTGTAATAGCAGTGTCATTGCTTTCCTTTGGTGTCAAAGCAGCAGCAGTACCCATCGCAGGGGTGCAGTGGCCGCAGTAGTAGCAGCAGTATTTACACCCTAAGGGGATGACGTGGTTGTCATATATCTCCACGAGACATGAAAGGCATTAATAAAAACCGGTAATAAATAAAAAAAAAAATACACCAACAAATTAATGCTAATTTCATTAAAATCTTCTGGAATCAACATGACGGAACATAGAAAGATGCTTTCCTAAGGTAAAACCAGAAGTGTAGCTACCAAAAAAATTGGCTATGTCCACAAAGAATATCACTGCAAAATGTAAAGCAATATAGGTAAGTATTACTATTATTATGCTTACTATTTGTAAAACACAAAACACCAGATGAATAACATATTGAATATACTATATACAAAGTTTAGGGAAGCATAGCAGTATATAACTCTAAAAATTACAAGACGTGAATTGCCTATTTAATTTCCAGCCTTTCATGTCTCTCAGAGGGAAAATCTAATACAGTCTAATACAAACTGAGCTACCTGAGTCTTCTCCCATTGGAGCTGGAATTCAAATTATTCAGGCTAAGGAACTCAAGCCCCATTGAGCACCAATAAATCTGCCAAGGTTTGACGCTGGGCTGGCAATTAACTAAATGATGGATGGTCTCTATTAAACCCACCTCTTTCGTAGAAAGTGAAAGGATAGAGAATAAAGGAGAGACTTGTGGACTGGAAACAAAACTACACAGCTTTAATTTGTCAGTAATGATGAAAATAATACCAAATATATACAACCCAAATATCACGGTCCTTTCCCCTCCCTACCCCTCTTGTCCTCCCCTAAATAACACTCATATCACCACCAAGGCTGCAGGGCAGGCCCTGATGAAGTCCACGACCTTACTGGACTCAGGAGCAGATGAGAGCCAGCCACGGGTGTCACTGTCATAGTTTCCTGCCTTTTGTTTCTGGACCACAAGATTCTAAGCAGAACCAAGCAGTGTCTGTGATTCTGCATAACAATCTTCACCAGTAACTGCAAACATCAAGCGTTGTCAGATCTAGAAGCAGACACCAACTAGAAAACATGTTGATAATTTCCGCAAGTGCAGTTACTTAGCAGAGACTTAACTGAAAAGTAAAATTACTAAAAAGAAAATTAGTTTTGTGTTGGCTCAAACCAGAATACCTTGGACTTTTTCTGGTTACAGAACAAGCATTAGAAGACAAAACCATAATAACTGGATAGTAACAAAACCTCCCAGACTGTTACTCTTTTGCCTGTGAGGGCATGATGTTAAATTTGTGAAAGAAAATATACCTAATTACATAAATTTTTACTGTAATTGACACATACAGTAAATAAAGATATTTCAAGTGCTTTTGCACATCATAATGATGGCCCATGCTGAAGGGGTGTTACAAATTATACAGACTGAAAGACACAATTATGTGCTATGAGAAATTATTTTGATTAATATTTTGTACTTTAGTAGCATTTCCCCCCTACTGAGAAAAGAGCAAAATGAATTAATTCCCCTGTAGCTTTCTGGCAGAATAGTGTATTGTGCAGCAATTTTTCAGCTCTGTTTTTTTGCTGGGCTGAAGTGTTGAAATCAAACAGTGCCCTCTGCTAAATCATTACAAAGGCCTATGCATTTTCATAATTTGTATTTGCCTTTTTAAGATAATGCCAGAAAGGTTTTTTTCATAGCATGATTTTATCATGCATTGTATAGCATCACAAAGATAAAGCAAATGATATTACACATTTACTGTGAAAGAACTGAGGCACCAGGACCACATCTTCAGGAAAATATCTGTGTAGACTGAAATAATAAAACTAAATAGATTTGACAAGCTGAAAATTGAGCAGTCACCATTTCCCCTTCTCATCTAATCTTTCAAATATTTACTTATCATTTTAACAAAATCACATCTTTCAGTTTAGTTTTTTGCAATTGTTAAGGTCCCAGAGTACCTTCAGGTTCATGTAAGAAAGAGACAGCAAGAATTTAAGTCTTAGTTTGCTTCTCTTTCCTTCACCATTACTTCCATCCACTTACAGATTTTACTCCTTATTGGAAGCACTGCTGTTTTCTCCCTAACACAGTCCCTTAATGGGTAGTTTGGGCAAGCATCCATCCCTTTTCACATTCTCTAAAATGCTACAGAATATGAATATCTTTCTTTTTTATTCTTTTTTTTATTTTTTTTTTTTTATTTTTAAAGACTTGAGCACATTTCTCTGCTGCATCACAATACAGTAATTTACCACAATACAGTAATTTACAAATAACCCTATCAATGATCCATAATTTTGAAACCAGTTGCTAAATCAAGTGTCTACAAGTTTCTCCATCCAGTTTCATCATATCCTGCAAGCTAGCAACAGTCTTATAGACTGGTTTATTACTGTTTTTCCAAACACTATCCATTTTGGCTCCATTGCACAGCTAATTCAAATTATCTGCAATCAGCACTAATGGTAGCACCAGAACACTGCATAGGAAAGGAAGAGAGTACTTTGTTTATTTCCAAGTGCTCATTTTTGTGTGTGCATAGTAAATTATTCTGCAGCTTTAGACAGTCCAGCCATCCCTATATATATTTCAAAGAATGAATGGGACACAAGCAGCATTTGAGTTCACAAAGTGTGTTAAGTCTACATCCAGAGACTTAACATGTCCGTTTATATCCCCAGAGAGGCACATAATGAGAGCCTCTATCTAATTTTTTATTGAAGGATAAAAGTTTCTAAACTCATGGCTATATGTCAGTACCTCAATAAAAATTGTCTTAAGGATATACCTGTGTTCATTTAATTGACTCTCTAACACTTATGGGGGAAGGCTTCATTGTTCTTCCCCAGTATCTGCTATCCTTTTTCAGTTACCCCATTGTTCAAGGTTTATTATTTGTGATTTCCTGTCCCAGTGATTTTTTTAGCCCCACTTCTCCCTTCATTGACTTTCTATATGGTTTACAGATGATTTTTCTGCATTTTTCTTGTTTCTTCTTTCAGCTTTGTTAGCTCTCTTTTACTGTGCTGTCAGATAATAATGATACTGTATACTTAGCAAATTCCAGGAAATATTTTAAAGTCAGTTTCAGCTATGCTCAAACCAAAGATATCTGCTTTCATCTTCAGAGGCTGCAATAAATTGCCAGTCATTATGAGATAGAGTAATCATTCTGAGTAGGGATGGAGAGAAAGCTTTCACAAGATTAAGGCTGTAATAAAATCGCAGCACATCAAAGCTAATCTGAAATGACCACTATGCAAAAGAAAGTCTCTCCTGGAGTGATGGGATACTTCCAGGTAGATATCACTGAAATATTAGATCTTTTCCTACCTCTATTATAACAATGGGTTTACAAAATGGAACTAATATCCTGACCTGATATTTTATATCTCTTTTAGCATATGCTATAGAGAAGATGCATAATAGTATCATATCGGCATGATGAAAATAATATTTAAAATCAATTAAATATGTACTGTTTCATTAGCACAAAAAATTTCTGTTAGAAAAGTAGAATCATTGGACTGAATAAATCTATGAAGCAAGCAATTTAATCTTAAAGTTATACCAATATCCTCATGAATGCCTCATGAGAAGTGTTAACTTTCAACCTACATAAATAATGTTTTTTAAAATTGTCAGACATGCAGCTTCTTATCTAACTATTAGTATTATCTAGAGAATTATCTATTATTTAGAAATGAGTTAAGCAGATGTTAAATAGAAGGTAATTTCAGGGATGGGGGTTGGGTTTTTATTTTTTTATTTTATAATATAAAAAAAAATAAATATTTTATTTTAAATAAATATTTTAAATAAAAATAAATATTTTATTTTATTTGGAGGGTTGTTTGCGTTTTTTTTCCTTTTATTTCTTTCTTTTCTTTTGAGGATCCACTCCTGGAGCCAAATAAATACATTTAATCCAGAAAGAGTTCTCAAGGTCCAGCTGACAGGTCTGACAAACTGAAGTTTTTCATACATTATTCAAAAATTTTGCAGGCTTACACCCTAAAATATCTGGTGTAAAATATGACATTTCTCATTTTACTTTTAAATATGTCATACACTTCCCTGTGATCCTAGTCTTTGTATAGATATAATTAAATTTTTAAGCATTCGGAACCCAAAAGGAAACACCTACTTTTAAAAATTTTATTTATTTAGAGATATAATTTATATTGATATATGATGATCAAAGGACACAAATAGAAAAATAGTGAAAAATTCCAGGTATGAAGATACAAGATTTTCAGAATTTATATATGTATGCATGTATGTATATGTTTTGTGTACATGTTCTTTACAGAGATATATTTACTGAGAACACTTCAACAGGTATTTTGAAATGAGATAATTTTCCTATTAAATAGGTAGTCAAACAATTGGGTTGCTACTATTCTTGATAATTAGGAATAACTTTGTAATATTTTTCTGGCTAGATTAGTCAAAATATTAGAAAGTCTAAAGAGCTGGACTGTGTCTTAAATTAAAATTGTTTGGAACATCTGGAAAAAAGTAATATTGTTACTAGACTTTTGAAATGCACATCGTAAATGTGATCCAAAGGCAATGAGATGCAGATTTCATGGTATAAAATAGGGGTATCAATTTAAGAAATAAATGCTGATTATTTTCTGAAAATTCATATCAACAGAAATATTTATTTTTCCTGTAACAATTTATAGTTTATTTGCTTCTCACTTTACTCTAAAGAAGGGGTGGAATTAGGAAAAGAAAGCATGTTCTTAACATGCAAAATTATTTAAAAATCTGCCCCGATTCAGCGGCTGAAGTAGAGAAGAAATTAAAAAAATATGTGTTAGGGACAGACGCTGTATTGTAATTATCAAAGCTGAGTGATTTCAATAAAACAGAGTTACTTGCCAATGAGAGTTATGAAACCAAGATTCCTAGACAGCACTTGAGTGAGAAGAGTCATCAGGTTAATTCATAGCTCAGGGACTGGTATATTTGGCAGGATTTTGGATTGACCATGGAGCAATATATGCATCACCAATTCTGCTGACTGGAGATGGGGTTCACCTACCTCAAGGATCTTCTCTCAGGAGTTAGCAGCCCTCATTGAGAGCCTTTAAACCAGGCTTGAAGGGGAAAGAGGATAAAACCAGGCTCACTAGGTATGGTTCACTGTGCCTTCAGCCTGCTGTCCCACTCGAGGTGAGAAATGCTGATATACAGGGGACAAAAAAATCACAGGGCTCGCTAATAGGTTGGTAGCTATTAAAGTGTCTGGGAATGGCCAGATACCAAAGTTAAAACTAATTGCCTGACTCTGTCTCTGAAATGCTTATATACTGATGCACAGAGTATGGGGAAAAAGCAGGAGGAGTTGCCTTAGGTTGCATGGCTATGATGTAGTTGCAATCACTGAAATGTGATGGGACAGCTCCCATGACCGGAACGTTGTCATGGATGACTGTGTGATATTTAGGAAGGACAGACTAAAAAGGCAAGGAGGTGGTGTTGCTCTTTATGTGCTAGAGCAATAGAAATGTACTGAGTTTCATCGATGGGGAGAGGCAGAAGGGGTAGAAAGCTTGAGGGTAAGAATTAAGGGTCATGCAAATGGGGGTGAAACTTCTGTGGGTGTCTACTATGGACCATCAACCCTAGAAGAAGATGCTGATGAGGCCTTCTATATTCAGCTGTAAGTTGCCACTAGATCACACTACAAATCCAGTCCAAAAGACTCCTGCATTGCATTGATTATAACTTTCTGGTGCAGGTAGTTGAAGAACCAATGAGGACAGGTGCACTGCTGGGCCTTTGTATTAACAAACACAGAAGGTCTTGTTGGGGTTGTTAAGGTCTTAAACATCCTTGGTGACAGTGATCATGACATGAGGGAGTTTAGTATTTTACAAGGAAGAGGGCTGTAAGCAGGGCCACAACCCTGGACTTCCACAGGGATAATGTTGTACTCCTTAAGGATCTACCTGCAGGAATCCCATGGGTTTAGACTCTGGAAGGGAAAGTATCACTTACTTCAAGGCCAAGATATGTGCATTCCCTAGGGTAAAAAATTGGGTAGAAGCAGTAAGAAGCCTGCATGGATCAACAAGGAACTTTTGAAGTCTTATGGAACAAAGAAATTGACAGCTCATGGAAGATGGGACTGTCCACTTGGGAGAACTATAGGGATGTTGTCAGAGTATGTAGGAAGGTAACAAGAAGAGCCAAAGCCTCTTTGGAACTCAGTCTAGCAGAGGAAGTAACAGGAAACAAGAAGAGCTTCTTCAAATATATCAGTAGTAAAAGGAAGAATAGGGAAAATGTGGGCCCATTAAAAGTACCTTCTAACCCAAAGCATTCTCTGATTCTGTGAAATAGCAGCTATAATAGCTATCTGAATAGTAGGTCTTAATTAGTGAAAGGAATCTGAGCAATTAGTTTCTGGAGAAGCCTTTTTTTCTGGAATTTCTCTACTTCCTTCATACTGAGTTACTTATACAGAAATAAAGAGTAAGCATTTTAATTGCATGATTTGATCATCCTCTCAACAAAATCATGATAACAATATGATCATTAGCCTTAAATATATGCACTATTCTGTGCAAGTAGCAAGTTCTCTGCTACTATTCAAACAAAAGAATAGGTAAGTCAGGAAAAAATTGAGACATGCATTTAGTGGAAAATGAAACTGGGTAAGAACACACTTTCCTTCAAAATAGCCAAAAAAATAAAAAACAGTCCAGGTGCAACTCAGATATGTTTGCATTTTATCAAGGATGATGTGGTAAGCTGCAGCCCTAGTGAACAACCATACTCTCCTGCATATGAATACAGGACTTACACTGGTAAAAGAAGTGAAATAACCTCAGATTAAGAAAGCAAAAACTAAACAATTTCAGTTCAAAATAAAAAGAAATTGAGACATAATCATATTTGTCGAACTAAAGCAAAAAAAAAAACACACCCAAACCCAAAATAAACCCAAAGCCCACCACAGACACAAAAAAACAGCCAAAAAAAACCCCAGGACAGAGGAAAGAAATTTTGTTCTTTTCTTTCCATACTATCAAGACATAATATGCTTGACTTTAGTTAGGATGTAACACCCTTGATATTAGGTAGAAGTTCATAGAACAATTTTTGCAACCTGTGACATACCCTTTTGAGAAGCTACAATAATACTCACTATTAAAGTGGACAGGAAACATTCAGGAAAATACTATGTTTCTACTATGTTTCGCAGACCATAGTGATTTTGCAGAAGAAACTTCAAACACTGTTTCATCCTTACCTTTTTATGAAAGATATGATTGAGATATTAAATTAACTCTAAGACTGTAGGTAAAGACCAAGATGTGAAAAAAGTGGATTTTTTTTCTCATATGACAGTTTAAACATTCTTATTAATAGAAACAAGAAATGGCTATTTTGTCCTAATATATGGTATTCCATTATGCCTTAATATTAGGCCTCAAAAGCTTATTATTCATGGCTCATTTTTTCCAATGTTAATAGCAGCTTATAAATGGCACTGTATTTTCATTAAAAATCATGCTGTTTGGACTCCATTTTATTGGCATTTCATAATTATTGTACATAATAATGCACTGTATGTCTGTGAATATAAACAGTACTGATAGCAGCTCAATTGCAATAAACAGTTTAATAATTTCCTGATAATCTGACTTTGAGCAGAAGTTCTTTGTTTTTCAAACTCAATCTTCTTCTAGATCATTAAAACAATGATAGGCTGCAAGAGGGGTTTTTTAGCATGTAATTAGAGATGCTGCTTGAATTATTAATGCATTATGATCTTCTATGAATAATTTATACAGAAATTCCATTGGTATAACTTCATTTTGAACTTCAGTAAATCCTTAAACCTTATTACACTTTTCAAGGTCTTTCAAAATAATTTCTTCACAACATTTATAACCAACAATAACCAATTTAAAATGTAAAACTGAAATCAGAAAATAAATTTAAAGACTATATTTGGCTCATTACAAAAATAATAATTTAAAGTAGATTAGTTTTACCTTCAAGCTGAAAAGCAAATTCCAAAATCAAATCATAACAACACAAACAACAAATCATAATTAAAAAAAAAAAACTGTGGAGGGCTGAGGGCAGGAGAGTATTGAGCTTGTTGGAACTGGACAGAGTATGATAAGAACTAGGTGTTGTCAAAAATACCAAACTCCTGACTAAAATTTCCTCTTACATGATTTTGTATAATAATAGATTTTAAACAACTAAAAATCTTGCCTTTTCTGTTTTCAGATAAAGTCCAGATAACTTGACTCACTCTGCTTTGAGTGTCCTGCACAAGATAAGAAAGTTGGAGAAAATGTCCACCTCTTTTTGTGGAAGGACACATATATTCACAGCCAGTAAGTAAAACAAGAAATCCATGAAATAGGTCCTTTGCGCTCTGGGCAAAGAAGCAGAATAAAATTACTTGTCTGTTGTATGTAACAACATGCAATTAGCCAATAACCAATATCAGTTTAATGTAGTCATTTAGCAGTAAATGTCAAATGATTTTTGTATCATTCACGTTGATTATCCAAGAAAATCTAATGTAGACTTTTCTTTTCCTAACACCACAGAAACAGCCTCCAGTGTGAACAAGTGGAGCTATTGGTAGACTGAACATCTGTGAACCTAGTACTTGAGAGTTACCGTGCCTTGGCTGCTGAAAGTAACATAGCATATTACTAGAATGGCCTTGAGGCTTGTGGAATAAAGACTCCTTTCCCATTAAAATTTGTTAAATCAGATGATGACATTATTACACATATACATCATGCATGCTGCAAATTTTTCAGGAAATAAATAAGAGAAATACGCACCAGTTTTCTCAGAGGAGCTGTCTGATATGGCCAAGACAGAGTGTGATAAAAGGAATGCTTCTTGAATTCATCTTTTATCCTTGTCTTATATAGACAAATCTTACCAGCTATAAAAAAAAAAAAAAAGAGCTGCTTATAATTTTTTTTCTACAGAAAGAGAATTTAGGTTTTTTAGCTAAGAAGACATCCCTAAGGATGATTTTTAAACAGAAAAACAATTTCCTTTCTCTGCAAATTGATTGACAAAATTTATATAGAAGCAAAGTACCATATTTCAGCCTGAAAATTCTCTCCTTTTTATTTCAGAAAACACTACACATTTTTTAATTTAGAGTGTGTTGTAATCATAATGCTTTTGCAACATGATCAAAACTCCATTAGAATTTTACATTCCATATTAGTTTTCCTTGGAATTTTATATGCCAAGTGATTAGAAATATTAGTCTCCCAGATGTACAGTTTTAATTCCATTTCCATGTTGACCTTGAATAGCTGGGAAAAACACTCAGGTGTTTGCACATCAGCACACTTTTTGTACAGCTTTGAGGCAACAGTGTACCCAGAGCTAAAGAATCAAACACACAGCAAGTAGCGTGAGGAGCCCTGTGTTAAAAAAATAGTATTCCCCTGTGCACAGGTATTGAAGATCTGCACAAATATTCTAGACTCTTGAGGAAACATTCACTATGACAAACACATGCACAGAAACATTTAAAGATCTGAGCCAAGTTCCAACTGCCTACTTAAGTGAATTTAAAAAATTAAAAAAAAAAAAAAAAACCGACTGTTGAAATTTATCACAGAAATAAAATAAAATAAATTTAAAAGCCCACAAAAACCCAAAAACAATGAAAAGCCACCAGATAATGCAAAAAAACCCACAAAAGCCAAAAAACCCCATAATATGTATGTCATTATGATGAAGTACCACAGTTTTAAAATGCAAGAAAATATACAGTCGAATTATTTTAAATATTATAAAAAAATTAAGGTAGAGTAAAAGTAGAGGACGCAATTAATTTAGATAGTCAATGACACTCCTGGATGAGATGGAAACGAGGAAGCAGACTTCAGGTTCCTCGAGGAATGTTTCGATAAGGTCTCCTGGGAAAAAGCTTTTCAGGATGCTGGGTACCCGTGATGCCAATCACTTTTTAAGCACAAGCTCCTAAGAGCACAGGACTAGGTGATTCCAAAATGTTGGAAGTCAAGCAGACAAGGTAGAAGGCCACCCTAGCTGAGTAGAGATCTTCTACTAGAACTAAGGTACAAGAGGAAAGTGGAAGGAAGGACAGACAACATGGGGGGACTATAGGGATGCTGTTCACCCCTGTAGAGCAGAAATACATGCAGTTAAAGCTCAACTAGAGTTGAAGCTGGCCTGCACTGTGGTGTATAATAAAAAAGGCTTTTAAAAATATGCTAATGGCAAAAAAGAGGCCAGAAACAGCATTGGTCCATTACTTGATGATCACGGACACCTCAAAAATAGGGATATAGGCCAAGCATAACTGTTTAATACTTTCTTCACATGTCTCTTCCACTGACTGATACGAGCTTGAGAACCCCCAGCCCGGGGCTAGTGAACCACGACTGTGCAATCAGCCTTGAATTTATGTGGGATTTGTTGCTCCAGATGGATCCTTATAAGTTGATGGGGCCTGATGGGATTCATCCAAGAGTACTTAAAGAGCTGGTGGAGGTCATAGCAAAAACTGCCTCAATGATTTTTCAAAGCTCTTGGGAATCTGGAGAGGTACCAGTTGACTGGAAGTTGGCAAATATTGTCCCAGTCTTCAAGAAGGGCAGCAGGCTTGACCCTGGTAACTTTAGGCCTGTTAGTCTCACCTCAGTGCCTGGGATGATTATGGAGAAGATTATTCTGAGAGCTATTGAAAAACACCTTAAAACCAACACAGTCAGTAGTCCCAGCCAAGATGGGCTTGATATGGGAAGGTCCTGTTTAGCCTTGGTTTCTTTCTATGACAAGGTAACCCCCCCTAGTTGATCAAGGGAAGCCAGCTGGTGTAATCTTTCCTGTGGAAAGGCCTCTGAGAGTGTCTCTCACAATACCCTTCTAAATAAGATGTCCAACATCAAGCTGGAATAGCTCAAAATGTGAAGGGTGACCAATTGGCTGATGGGCCGAGCTCATGGTGTCATAGTAAATGGAGTCACATTCATTTGGTCACCAGTGACTCGTCAGGTTTCACAGGGATCTATTTTAAGGACTGTTCTCTTTAATATATTCATAAATTATTTAGATGAGGAACTTGAAGGCTCACCAATTAAGTCTGCAGATGAGATGAAGGACTTAAAGGCTTACCAATTAAGTTTGCAGATGACACCAAATTAGGAGGAGTGGTTGACACTCCCAGGGGCAGAGAGGCCTTGCAGAGGGATCTAGACAGATTAGAATACTGGGCAATTGCCAATTTTATGAAGTTTAACCAGGAGAAGTGCCAGATCTTGCACTGGGGACAGGGTAACTCGATATTTATACAGCCTGGGGAATGAGAGGCTGGAGAACAGCCCTGCAGAAAGGGATCTGGGGCTTCTGGTCCATGCCAAGTTGAACATGAACAACAGTGTGCCCTGGCAGCCAGGAGGGACAACTGAGTCCTGGGATGCATCAAGCACAGCACTGCCATCTGGTCGAGGGAGGTGACGACTTCACTCTCCCCTGGTGCAGCCCCATCTTGAGTACTGTGTGCAGGTTTGGGCACCACAGTACTAAAAGGACATAGAGCTACTACAGAGTGTCCAGAGGAGGGCTACAAGGTTGGTGAAGGGTTTAGAGGGAAAGCCATATGAGGACCAGCTGAAGGCACTTGGTCAGTTCACCCTGGAGAAGAGGAGGCTGAGGGACACCTCATTGCAGCTTATTGCTTCCTCACCAGGGAAGGGGGAGGAGCAGGCACTGACCTCTTCTCTCTGGTGACTGGTGATAAGACCCAAGGAAACTGTAGGAAGATGTGCTGGGGGAAGTTTAGGTTAGATTTATATCTAAAACCAAATAGTTTTTCACCCAGAGAGTACGTGAGCAGTGAAACAAGCTCCCCAGGGAAGTAGTTATGGCATCAACCCTGCCTGAGTTTAAGAAGCATCTGGATGCTGCTCTCAGGCACATGGTATGGTTCCTGGGGACAGGAGTTGAACTTGATGATCCTGACAGGTCCCTTCCAGCTCAGCAGATTTTATGATTCTATGATAACTACAGTGCCAACACTGGTGTGAATTAAAAAGTGCTTAAGAAATGGGAAGCCAGAAGTAATAACTTCTCATCACCAGTGAAGGTGCTAAAATATCAGTTTGGGGACAGTTTGAACTCAATAACTAAAATATTCTGATTACATTAAGCTTGTACACATCACTAGTTACCTCCTTATATCAAATACTGTTTTTCAGTTTAACCGTATAATTTCAGGAACAACATAGAAGAAGCAGATAATGCTCTTAGAAAGGGATGTCTCTATGAAGAGGCAACCCAGATAAAATCTAAGACAAGATTATTAGTAATATTAGTCAATAGGGAAATAAAAAAATGAGCTGGTCTATAACAGCATAGACATTCATCTGGAACTCTCATGCAAAGCCAGAAGATGCCATAAATTATGTAAAAGTGATACAGAATAATACTTAAAGACACTAGCATTCAAATTAAATTAAAAAACATTCTGAGGCAGAACTTAATCAGTTAAGGTAATGAAAGCCCATAGGATTTTGTGGAAAATAGATAAAAATTAAAACACTAAGAAAGACACTAAAAATAAGAAACCTATTGTGAATAATACTTTTTTACTGTTCACTGAGAACGTCTGACACAGACACATAATCCAGAACTAAACTGTATTCATTCTAAAATAAAGATACCCATGCCTTCATCTTGTTCAACTTTTAAATATTATATGGTAAAGTCCAATAGCACACAAGGCATCTTTAAATTTAATTTAAAATACTACTATGCCACTATCAGCTTTGTCAACATCTTTTATTCTAGTTGTAAATAAATTTTGATGAAAGTCACACATTTTGGAACAGATGAGAAACAAAACTTTCAAGGAAGTGAATTTCCTAAGGACATATAAAAGGTTTATGTGTATTTTAGGAAAAATGAAGGTGAGATGGATTCTGGTGCTTTTAAACAAAATTTGACCAGATTTGTAAGTCAATTTGAAATACTTTCAAAATTGGATATTATTCCTTTTCATTCTTCAAAGATGGGAATGGAGAACTTAGGCAAAGAAATATTACCCTGTACAACACCTCAGTTTCAATGAATATTGAAATAAGAGCAATTAAACAATAGAAACAAAAATAAGAAAACATTATTTTGTTTTTGAAATAAAGCTGACTTGGCATATTAAATTATTTTTACTTCTAGAAATACAAGTAGAGGGAATAAGCTTGCATTCATAAGCAAGCCTACAATGACAAACCCTATCTTTTGTTCTAATTTCAGTACAGCATAAATGGAATTTGGAAGTCCCTAGAACCTGTATGAAAGCCTCCTTTTCTCCAGACCAAACAGTCCCTGCCCCCTTAGACCGTCCTCATAAGAATTCTGCTGGGACCCTTCACCAGCTCATTGCCCTTCTTTGGACACACTCCAGCACTTCAAAGTCCTTCTTGTAGTGAGGGGCAGAAAACTGAACACAGTCTTCGTATGTTCCTCGCCCGTGCCAAGTACAGGGAGACAATCACTTTCTTAGTTCTGTTGGCCACAGCATTTCTGATACAAGCCAGGATGCCATTGACTTCCTTTGCCACCTGGACACACTGCTGGGACATAATCAGCTGCCTGTTGACCAGCATCCCGAGGTATTTTTCCTCTGGGAAGCTCTCCAGTAACTCATGCCCAAGCTTGTAGCATTGTCTGGGGTTGCTGTGACTTTAAAGCAGGACCTAGCACTAACCCACGTACTGACAAAACATGTTCACAGAATTCAGATGGGTGCAAGTCCACTTTCACAACTTGATGAAATCTTTTGTAAAGAACCTCAGCTGGTTTTAAAATATTTTACAATTATTTTTTTTTTTCCTATAGATTACATTTGTAACACTGAACCCCCTAATTGATGGTTAACTGCTACTGTTACATGATTATGCTTCATCTTCTAGTCCTGTTATTTTTTTTGGTATGTTTGTTTTTGCAATGGACAACTTCTTTCATACCATTTCTGTAATTATTTATTATCCTGAAATAGCCCTAATACATATTGCAGGATTGGCAGGTTATCAGATAAGTCCTGAAACAGAGTAAATACTTTCTGTGACTACTTAATATGCCAAGATGGGACAACTGTCCCTTTGTCATGGGCCAACCTGTGGATGTGACCGATCTGGACTTCTGCAAAGCCTTTGACACTGTCCATGGCAGTATCCTAATCACCAAGTTGAAGAGACACAGATTTGATGGGTGAAATGTTCAGTGGATAAGGAACTGGCAAAATGGTCAAATCCAGAGGGTAGTGGTAGACATCTTGAAGTCCAGATAGAGACCAGTGACAACTGGTGTTCCTTAGAGAGCTGTGCTGAGACCAGTAGTCTTTAATATTTTTAGCAACAATACAGACAGTGGGACTGAGTGCACCATCGGCAGGTTTGCAGATGACACCAAGATGAGTGGTGCTGTTGATAAGGCAGAGGGACAGAATGTCATCCAGGAGGGCCAGGGCAAATGGTAGAGGTGGGCCCAGGTAAACCTCATGAGGTTCAATAGGACCAAACGCAGGGTCCAGCATCTGGGTTGGAACAATCTGCACTATCAGTACAGGCTGGGGGATTAGGTTTTAGAAAGCAGCATTATATATGCAGTCCTAATCCATGAAGTTTTAAATAAATAAATAAACTATAAAAAAAAAAAAAAAAAAGAAAAAAAAAAGTGCTTTCACTGAGGGCTATTTTGTCCACACTACATTGACAGGGCAGACCATTTTGAAAACAAGTGGCTCAAAAGAAAATCATATACACATATTTATGCTTCTTAAATCTCCATATAAGCTGACATCTCTCTGCTTCTTTACATGTTTTGAGTTTCCATGCTCGCTGTCTGGATGTCCTCTTAAATAGCTCATGTTTGACAATTTTAGAAAAGACTGCAAAAGGTACTTTTGGGGATGGAAGATAACACTAGAATTCAAAATTAAAATTAATATCCTATATATATAGGCAGATCTAGTCTTCACTATGATTTTAGAAATTAAAATATCATACTATGCTTAAAGAAATATATGTTCATATGCAGATTATAAACAGAAGGAATTGACTTAACAATGTTCTTAAAAGAAAAAAAATAAAGTATTAGGATTTTTTGGTAAATGATGCTTTAAAAAAATGTTCTGACAGACACCACTCTTCCATCTACCAAATGCTCCTTAAGTAGAGATACGGTCAAACATTGTTAATAAATTCTTTTTTAAAAAATATTTTGACAATTGACTTTTGTCTAAAAGTATTTTTTTCAAACATACCATCCTTCAATTATATTCCAGAGCAGTTAAAATGATCAAACCATATTTCCAGTCTCTTATTCATCCTTGCTCCATAAGACATGCAAGAGGCAAACATATTTGGTTTTAAACATAAAAGTTAGTATTTGAAGAAGTTTAAAATTGTTCTTCAAATTAAATTGCTTAGTTAATTAGACAAATTTAAGTTCTGACTTCATGGTTTCAACAAAGTTTGATTTTTGATATTGCTTAAAGGTGGGTTAGAGAAAAGCTGGAAGCTTTTTATAAAACAATGTTTTTGGTTTTTTTTACAATCACCATCTGTGTATTCATCTCCTCACTTAAGGGAGGATTCTACTGTCATTTTGCAATGTAGTTAAACAATAAAACTAGCATTTGGGACTTCTATCTCTCAAGTGAAAGAAGTTCACTTTGAACATGAGAAAAGTATTCTATTTTTTCAAGAGTGAAGTTATAAAGGAAGTAGAAACAAAACAGTTGAACTCTGAAGCTACAGCATAAAAGATTAAGAGAATATTTTTACAACTGCATCAATTTTGTATATACAAACACTGCCTGGCATGTGTAGAACTCAAGAGAAGAGGATTACTTCAGCTTTCCATCTCTTCCTACAGTGAGGCAGTGAAATTTTATACCTTTCCTTATTCATGCTCCCCAGCTCGTCATCACAATTAAAGCATTAACAACATATTTTATGGTTTTTTCTGCAAATATTTAACATATTTTAAAGACTTTTGCAATCAAGTTTAAAAGAATTTAAAAAGTCTAAAGAATTAGTAGCAGCAGAAGTACTAGCATTGATATGAAGTCCTGGTGCGAGCTATTAAGTGTTGTAAAAATTAGTTAGATATTTAGTGACCAGGAAACAGACACACACACACACAAACACCTTACAGAACTATGTTCAACGTCTGCTGCTACTAAATTAAACTGAAAATTATCGAAATACTGAGTCCTAGTATCTTTAATATAAGCTGATCTTAAGGCCAGATACTCATGTCTTCCATAGAATTTAATGTAAGAAAAACTAGTAACTTTTCTGTCAATAATTAAAAACTATGTGGTTCTTTAGTGTAGACCACATCTTTACCGCTGTGTCGCTTAAATGATTTTAGATTCAACTTGGACAAAAGAGAGAACAAAATTAAACCGATTCATCTTTTATATATGTGTATTCTATTCTGAACTATTAAAAAACCCCACTTTTTCAAACATAAGCATCTACAGACACATAACTGTTACATATAAAGAGCTAAAGCAACTACAGCCATTAGTGAAATTCCTAAATTAATTTTAAATTAAAACTGAATTTTACAAGAGTGAGGATTTTACCTTCATAAAGAAAAAGAGCTTACATTATCAAATCTTTTTTGTTTGTTTGTTTATTCAGAGGTGTAATAAGAAGTTGGAAAAATCAAAATTTAAATGAGAATTAAATAAACTTTAATCAATTTTTTCCTATCACAGAGAAAATTTGACCAGGTCAATTTCAAACCTAAAACAACTTTTTGTCTCTTCTACTTCCTGCTTATATTTATTCTTCCATCTTCTAAAAGCCTGTTTACATGCATATCCCCTAGCTCAGTCTTTTCTGAGATGGAATTCCATTTGTAAGAGAAAACTTATTTTACAGTTGCAAGAAAATATAATAATTTAAGCATTTAAGAAAACCATCCTACATTTCTTGCCTCAAAGACTGACAACACACTTAAATTAAGAAAGACTTAAATAGTGTAACATAATTAAACTCAGTAACCAGGTAACAATTCAATATAGGCCAAAAATTTGCATTTCCAAAGTTTATATGATGGAATGACTGGTGTTAGGTGAATTTGTTTCATCTTAAGCCAATTATACTTTTGGCAGACTCACTAAGCTGTACAATATTAAGGCTGAAGGTATTTATGTTTAGCTGATAACCTATTCTGAGTGCCTGCAGTTATGAAGGATGAAAAAACAAACAGAACACAAAACAACAGATAGCTATGTAATTTGATCATGAAGCTACAAAAATACATGAATAATCAGCTGTGACATTAAAAAAAAGAAAAAAAAAAAAAGAGGTATCCCCTTTTTAGACGAAAAAGTGTCCTAGAATTGTAACTTTTTGATATATCTCCAAGAGAACCATTCCAGTGATGGAAAGAGCTGACTTTTATTGAAGTTAGGAACCACCTTGTGCTTTATGTTGAACACCAACTACTTTAATGTATTTTTTAAAAGTTTTGGTGTTTCTAACACACAGGAAAACTCCTACAAGTGTGACCAAAAAGTGCCAAAATTTTCTCACTATTACCTAAATATGTGGCAAAGTAACAACTTACAGCTTGTGTGTTTGCCCTGTCCTGTAGAGTAACTTCATCAATATTGTTGTCTGACAATTTTCTAAAAAAAATCAGTAATTATTTTTATTTCCATCTAATGGATGTGCTCTAGAATTTATGAAATACTAAACTGCTATTGAACAAATCAAAAACATCATAATGCACATCTGTTTTCTTCCCTAGAGAAACCTCAGAAATCAGTTTGTGAATCTACTTTGTTCATACCTATAAACACTCAAATGTATCAGTCTGCCATGGTAATTCAATGGTCTATTATAATAATGTCATTGTTTGAACACGAGGAACATGTTCAAAGGAAGGAGGGCTCTCAGACTCTGAGAGGGATGGAACAAAAAGGGAGTTATCTAATCCCTCCCATTTCCTGCTCTTACTCTATAAAGGTCATGCAGATTGGCAGCCCCTCCTCTCCTCTTTTCGCTCGCTCTTGGCTTCGCTGCTGTTCCCCTGTGCTCCCTTGCCAGCAGCAGAGCTCTCCTCGTGGTCCTCCAAGTCCTGCTGTATCGGATGCTGAGAAGAGTCGTGGACCACCCCCTGCCACACGGGACCCTCAGGAACCCATCCCGGCCGCCATTGAGATAGGGTTGTATATATCTGTATCTATATATATCTATATATTTGTATTTTTGTTATTTATCACTTCTGCTATTGCCTTTCCCCTGTGTTAGTAAATCTGTCTCCAATTTTTTTCAATTTCCAACTTAAAGTCTTCAGTCTTTATTCCTCTTTTATCTTTCCTTTTGCTAGGGCAGGGGGGGGGGTAGAATAGTTCTAAGAGTAGTTCTGTCCTTTGGTTTTTGGTCTGCCCAAACTGCTAAGCTGTGACAAGTAATAAATAATCATGTATTGCTCATTTAATTCAGATATGCAACCTAAAAGTTATTCTTTGGTCCCCTTTAAATGTTAATTACTATATGATTAAAATCTAGAAGCAGCTGACTCAACATTAATCACTTTTCTTGCTGTAAATGAAAGAGTTTTATACCCCACTAATGTCAAATTTGTCCTTTCCAAATTCATCTGCTTAAGTATTGTTTTATATAGTAATCTGTGAAGCATCAGTTATTACACTGTATTTTTAATTTACTTTACTTTCATAAAGAATTTTTTAAAATATTTATTAACTCTGATGTGATAACATGAAAATATAATTGCAAATACATCTAAAGATAGTCCTTCATAATGATCTCAAGCAGTTAAAAGGTTTTGGGACGTTTGATATTTCTGTGTGAAGGAAAAAGTTATGTTTGAAGCAGATCAGTTGTTTTTTTTCTTTTATTCAAAGCAAAAGAAAAGAAAAAAAAAAAAGCAGCAAAAATCTTTCTGTTCACAGCTGCAGGTCTTTCACTTCCCACTGCTTCTTTGGTTTTGTTTGTTTTCATCAGAAACCTTCCTCTCCATATCTTCAGCTGGTAAGACCTCCTTTGTTCTCACCTTGTCTATCTTTGTTCAGTTCTGCCTGCTCATGCTCTCAAATCCTACCAGTTCAACGAGGTTAATACACAGCTCTCTACATTTGTATCCATCTAAAATCTTTTCAGTTCCCCAATTGTCACGGTTTAACACTGGCCCAGCAATTAAATCGAATAACAGATTGCTCTATATTAATCCCCCTCTCCTCCCTGATAAAGGAAGGAGAGAGAATAAGGGAGAGACACTTATGGGTTGGAAACTAAACTACACAAATTTAATGAAACAGTACTGATAAATAGGAAAAATTACTAAATATATACAAATATACAAATATATAGGAAAGTTGATACCACGTTCCTCCCCATTCCCCCCCAATAACTCTCACGTCACCACCGAGACTGCAGGGCAGCCCTGGGAAAGTCCAGGCTGGAATCCTGGAGTCAGCAGAAGTCGGGAGCTGGAGGCAGGAACACACAGATTCAGGCTGGCATGGATCAGGACCACAGGCAGAGAAACGGATGGAATCCTCCCTGGATGCCGAAGCAAAAGCCGAGAACAGGCGAGGAAGGGAAACAGAAAGGGCAGGAAGAAGGGTTTGACCCTTGTAATTCCTCAAATTTATACCGAGTATAATGTGTATGGGATGGAATACTCTGGTCAGTTCTGACATCTATCTTGTCCGGTCCTCCCAAAAGGAGGGTTTCAGGTGGGACCTCCTTACTCCTTCTGGAAGGTAAAATGTTCCTCAGAGCTGAGCAGTGTCTTTGGGTCTGCATGCCAGTCTCTAGCAGTAACTATACACATTGAGTGTTATCAGTCCTAGAAGCAGACACTGAGAAACTTGCTGTGAATTTCAGCCAGCGCAACTATTTACAAGAGACTTAGCTGAAAGCAAAAGAACAAACCAGAAAGTCACCTTTATCCTGGCCCAAACCAGGACACCAATACAAAGAGATTAACTTCTAAGGTATTTGCTAGAGTTTCACACATTGGTGTTACTGTTTTGACCATTTCACTCCAGTAAAGGAGTTTATCTACTTCTACTGTTTGTCCTGAAAAGAAGTTGGAATAATTGATTCCTTAGTTATAACACCTCCATTTCAATAAGCTTTTTTTTTTTTTTTTTTTTTTTTTTTTTTTTTTGTCATCAGAAACTAACCATAGGCTTTTGATATGTTACCACAGTTACCTACAGTAACAGCATTTTAGGGAATATAATTGAGTCCATTAAAATTGTTCCAGTGTTTAAGAATCTGTACAAAAATGGCCAGAGACTTACACAAATTTATTACTGTTAATGTGATACTATCTCTTTCAGAATATCATCTGGCTTTTTTAGGATGAACTTCTTTTTCTCCTTTAAAAGCAAAAAAAAAAAAAAAAAAAAAAAAAAGTAAAAAAAAAAAGAACTCAATCAAACAAAACCACTAAAACCCACACACACTAGATGTTACAATTACCAGCAAATAAATTATTTGCAGTATAAGCTATTCTGTTTATATGTTGTGACTCCAATGTTTTTCATATTGGTGATCAAGTCACCATTTAAATTTCTGTTCAATAAATCAAAAAAATTAAACTCATGGATTTGAGGGGGGAATATTTTCCTACTCCTTCTTCCATATTTTTTTTCAACCATTTCCCTGCTTTCATTGCTACTGTCAGCTTTCTAGCCAGAGCTATGCCCTACATGCTCAGCAAATTATCCACCTTACCTAGGATTTCCTTTTAAAGTCTTCCTTTTTACCTTTTTAAGTTGTTTTTTTGCACAACACCACTTCCAATCTGGAAGCATGGTCTTGACTGTTTGCATCAGGATGTTGCATTTTAATTTCTTGAAATTCATATGGTTTTCTTGTATTCGCACTAGCTAGTGAAGTCTTACTATCTTGTAGGAAAAGCTTGAGAACATCTCTGTTTAGCCCACCATGATCTCACTTGCCTATGAAGGAAGTAATTTTTGTATACCAGCACAGATATCCAGACTTCCCAAAATAATTCAGTTTCCACCTTTTCACAATATTGCAGAGACAGTAATATTTGCTCGTGTCGGAAATTTATTAGTAATAAAAATCTTCTTCAAAAATAAAATCAGAATGCAGTTGTGATCAGCAGCTGTGCTATTTCCCTGTGAGGGATGTGTTCAAGATGACACTGAAATCATTCACAAAAATGTCTCAATTAGTTTTCTCTGAGTGGCATTCCTGTTGAGTATGTCAGAAAAAGGTTGCTCAGTGCAGAGGATATGTTCCTGTCCTGTTGCATTATCCAGATCCAAACATTTTTCTTGGTTTGGACACCACGTAAGCAATAGTTCTGTGGATATACGAAACACAACAGAGTACCCCCCACCCCTTCCCGGGTCTCAACGCAAAATTTCTACTTGTGCTAAAACCAAATCATCCTTGCTATCAAGAAGGGAAAGACAGTGTCCATTAAGGCTCAGACTCTTTGTTGGTTTCAGGGGGTAATACAGGTGACAAACAGTTGATAATCTCTATGAACCATATTACAGTGGAACCCTTTGGACACTGGGGCTTGGTCCCCCACGATTCTGGTTAAGAGTGAGACTGTTTGTGTGAATGTTGAGAGAGAGAGGATAACCCCTGTCTCACCTTGAAATGGAGGACAGTTCCAACTCTTCCCAGGGATATGTCCCTCCATGACCATCAGTGTCTTATTGTTTATCTGTCTGTATGGCGTGGACACTGTGTCATTGCACCAACCAGTGCTGTGCCTCAATTGCCTTGCCATTGGTCTCCTTTACATACACCCTTCTGTAATAGTGAATGAAATAATAGGGTTTGTTCCCTGAGTTCCTTTTTATTGATGCCATCTCACAGCTTGGCAGGCCTGCTTGGCCTCTTTATGTGTGCTGATCTACCTCCAGACCTGGCAAAACTCCCAATTGTTGCAACTTTTCCAGTATTCCCTCTATGGCATTACCCTGTTCTGTTATCAATAAGGGGATTAAATATGGATGCCAGGTGGCTGGGCATCCTCCCAGCAACTTATTTCTCATCCCAGGCAATAGTGGCTTCTGCAGAAACAACTCTCGACTCCCACAGTCAACTGCAGTCTTCATGGCTTCTGTTTTTAACAGATTACAAGCTTGTGGAAAGATTACCCAGGTGGGGCTGGAAGATGGCCAATCACCATCCATGGTGTGTCTATCAGAGAGTCCTTCTGCTATGATATCAAGTAAGTTTCTCCCATTCCCATCAACCTGCCGAAGGGCAGATTGTACATAAACATCATTTGTTAGTCCCATGAATTTTTTTTGCATCTTCATTATCAAGCAGAACAGAGTCTGTACCCTCCTCCATCAGCCTCAACAACCATGCTTGAGGGCTGTTGTTTATATTTGCCAAATAGATTCTTTATATCCTCCAGGGTAAAGTCAGTCTGCTCATCTTGCCTCTCCATATTTCCTGGCCCTGTACAATTTGCTTTTCTGTGGAATACAGGCACAGGCTACTTGCTTTTTAACTGGGGCTTGCTCTTCCTCCACTTCACATCATTTTTCCCTTTGTCATCATATGGGTCAGTCTCCCCAGTCTACCTATCCTGGGAGTTGGGTCCAAATCCAGACTAGTAACAATCACCCAAACTTTAGCCCCTACAGGAATGCATGTTTTTCCCTGCTTTCTTTTTACTACACGAACTGCATATTGTGTTGCTAATTTAGTGCATTTTTCCTCTAAGTACTCTCTTTGATCTATCATCTCTAGTAAAGCTTGACTCTGCTCGATTTTTTCGATTTTTTTTCAGCTTGTGCTTTCTGTAACTAATTGGAGAGACGTTCTTGTTTTTTCCTATTCTTCTTGTAATCTCCCAGTTAACACTCTATATGCTGAAAGTAAGGCATCCCCCATACAGCCAGCATGTTCAAGCTGGGCCACTTTCTCCATCTCTTCAGTTTCCACAAATTGTTCCCAGTAGCTGAACACTTCCATAGGATTTTTCTGTCTCCATGGTTTCAGGGACACACAGGTACATGTTTCCCAGTGACCCCAAAGGGTATTGCAGAGATCCTTGTTCCATTCAAAACTTTCACCATTTCTTATCTCCTGCTAGTGCTGCTTGTAGCACTCCCAAGGAAGAATTTCTGCATGTCAGATTGCATAGACTTATAAATGGCTGTCCATGCTGATCACAACACACAAGCATAGGACTCAGATAATAACTGCACAAATTACACCAAATACAAAAATGGTCAATATAGGCCTGACTGACCAAAACCACTGGGACGGTGGGAGGAGGGGGAAGGGAAAACACCCTTTCCCATACTATCTGTCCTATAATGACACAGATCACCCAGCAGCACTCCACCAGTGAGTCTCACTGATTCAGTATTTTCCCAGTGATACACCCCACTTAGCAGCACTCCAACTAGTGAGTCCCACTTATTCAACAGTTTCCCAAACAGTGGCAAACTTTGCCTAGCAGCACCCCACTAGAGAGTCCCACTGATTTATTCATAGACTCATAGAATCGGCTGGGTTGGAAGGGACCTCAGAGATCATCAAGTCCAATCCTTGCTGAATTCCATCCTTGACACCAATTGTGCTTCTGCTAAGTCTGAGATTCAGCAAGAAACCACAAATACAAGCTCCTTATAAACCCATCAGAAACAATTTTATTATACTTATCCCAACCACAAGGATATTGACAGGATTCACAAAACAAGTCTTCCCAGAATCAAACTCAGAGTAATTGAAAAAGTTTAATGGGAGTCCTTCCATGGAAAAACTACAATGTTCCCCTTGAAGTCATTCTGTGAATCTCCTTCTGGTTTTCTCTCCCTTTTATGCCTTGGACATACTGTCACATAGAACCAGAACGCCCAGAAGGCAGAATAGGAAGTGAGCAAACCCCCCTCTTTCCATTAACCTCTGGTATGTGCCCATATGAACACTGAGGGGAGGTTTCAAACCTGATGTTAAGCTCCCAATTTCACATAAAACATCTGTCCTCTACAGATCAAAATTATTTCCTCCACCACAGAGGTTAATCTGGTATACCAAAGGCTCACAAACTTGTCTATTTACTAACTGGACAGAATAAATATATAAATAAATAAATAAAAGTGCAGGTAAACCAGTTCTTATGGATTATCAAATCTGAGTAAAGTATGATGTACCATAACCCTGCCCTCCATAAAGCCTTTTCCTTTTTTTTTCTCTAACATAGAAAGTGCAGACACATAGAATAATTAAGATTTAAAAATCAATTTTCAACCTTGACCGTAATAAAACTGATCATCGCAAATAGCTTTATCACCACCTAATCTTTTGAGAAAATGTCAAAGAATCATCTCAGTAACCTCAGCTGCTATAGATGTTCCCTGTGTATCATTGTAAATCAAGCAAAATTGTGACAACTTCATTTTGTTGTACCTTATATTTTCACATTGCATAAATTTTAATAAATTACACTTTGTGGGAAGTGAATTCTGCACTTGTCAGCAGGTTTCACACAGTGCTGATACCAAAATTTAATTGATAAGGGAGTGATTTATATCTCATTGACAACATTGGCAGTTATTTGTGGACATCATTGCAACATGACACTGCATTTTTACTAGCTAAATACAAAACATTGTCAATAAAGTCCATTCAGTACTGTGTAGTAGAATCAGGACAGTAAAAAATCTCTAAAAAGCCAACATTTCCCCCTGTGTGTAAAAGAGAATGCAGAATAAAATCAACAGTAAGTAAAGGTCACATACAAGTAGTGAAATATGAATCACTATGCACTTGAACTTCTCCAGCATACCAACAAGAATTGCATGACACTAAAAAAGTGTAGGACAGTGTGTCTATCAGAGAGTCCTTCTGCTATGATATCAAGTAAGTTTCTCCCATCAACAGTAAGTAAAGGTCAGGACAGGTAGGTCAGTAAAGGTAGGACAGGTATATATGTTTTGTGAGTACAAAAATACCTAAATAATTGAAATACAAAATTACATATGAGTAGGATATACACTGTGATGAGTCATAGGAGAGAATTACACAGCATTGAATTTCCCTTGAGAACATATTCACATGCAAGCTTAGATGCCCACAAGACAAGGAAAAAAGTCTGTCATAATGCTTTATATGGATTTCATTATCAGAATAATTTTCACCTATGGTCTTGTATGAAGATTCAAACAGCTTTCTTTCTTCAAAGAAGAATTTGTCATATATGCTACTTCATTAGCATTTATTTAGGTATCAGTTTTCATATTTCTTCATAATTAGATGTTATTGAATATTTTTGCCTACATATGGATGTTTTTATTTCCTAAGTTTTATTCTTTTCTTATATGTAAACTTTATGCAGGCTTTCATAACAGGAATAGTTTTTTACAATTAATTTCTTAAGAGATGCCTGAACTCTTTTAATTAGTATCTCAAGACTAGAAGGATGTAGATATGCCAGAAAACATAAAAATTGCATTGTCATTTGAACTTTATGATAACCATTAGTTTTATTTTCTATATTGCTTGAGATTTGGAGCTTCAAAAGTCTAAAGAGCATTAGATTTAAGATTAGTTTGATCTAAACTAATCTTACTTTTAAGTTTTTACTAAACTTTTTACTAAAGTAAAAATTCATGGGGAAAGTGGGAAAAAAATTAAATTTTTATGGCTGTCTACTGCACAAGCCCAGAAATAATATATGCAGGCATCCTATTGTAGCTCTTCAACAGTGAAGACTATTTTGAAAACATGGTGTTTACTGCTATGGATTCTGCCCACTGAGCTACATTATGAAGAGTTTTACGCTGTTGGAAGACCTTTGGATAGACAAGCAATGTACTAAGAAAAAACCCTCCCCACTGGTGACAGATTTGCCTAAAGGACAGCTAAAATTGTAGTTCTTCCTTCAGGAAGAACACTTCAGCTCAAAAAAAGAGTGTACTGAGAGAAAAGAATATGGTGGTTTCTATCCAGAAGCTCCGAAAAGCATCAGGTTTTGCTTTGTGAGGGACTTGCCTGCATTTTTTTTTTTTAATTGCAGAGAAATTATCACAAAATTTTGGATTAACTAGTATGAGACAGAGATATTTTATATGAGTATATACAGAGATACCATAGACTTACTTTAAAAAATAGAGATATTTTGTATATAATAGAAAAATTTCATTTTAAAGGCTTCTAGGAGTTTATTATCTTTTTAATTATTTCTCTGTTAATATTATTTCTGATAATAATGATGCAAAGGGAATTTGATAGGCCACAGAACTAATGAATCAGTCAAAAGAAAAAAGAAGATCAGAGTACAAATGGATGGCTTCATGAGAGGTGTTAGAACTTTCATATTTGCCAAGGCAGTTTCACAAACAAGCTAATGGGAATATTTGAAACCATTTGTAAAATTGAAATAAAATTATACAAACACAACTGTGCACATCAAACTTATATTAGCAGAAGGAAATTTTAATGGAAATTCTAGTAAACTGTGCAATCATTCTTCTCAAATAAAATGTCCCAGACATGAAGTCCCAAAAGTCACCTAATCCACTGTGTAGGGAACATTTACCTTGCCCTGCTTCTTACTGCCTAGGATATTGTGAAATAGGTAGGTAGACAGACAGACAGATAAATGGATAGCTCAGCAGATAGATATGAACATACATTTATATTGATATACAGACATATATATTTATATGCATAATTTATACATATATTTGTATATGTATTTATGCCTATGTGTATTTAAACATACTTTTTTTATGCATCTGTGTATCATGTGTGTCTACATGCATATATTAAATTTATAAGTGTACATGTGAATAAATAAATACATGTATATTTGTATAAATACACTTTTTTTTCTTCTGTAGAACAATACTACAAGGAAGGTTAAGAAATTTTTCCATTTCAAAGCAGAGATTAGGAAACATGTTTTTGAACACATTATGCAGATAGAAATGAACAGGAATCTTGCTTCTTCATATGTAAGCTTTTATATATAGATTGTTGACCTGGGGGAAAATAATAAATACCAGGACCCATCTACAGAAAACAGTTATGTTAAATGAATTCCATATACTGTTAATTTTTGCTAGTGTGTATTGAGCCCCTAAAAGGTTACTTTAGGAGAGCTACTCAAGTGTTGCCTTAGCTTTGTTAGGAGACAGGTATTATGCTACTTTGCTTTTTAAAAAGTGTTTGGTAAGCAACAGAACTCCTTAAGCAAGTGTGAAAGTATAGGTCTGTCATCTTACACATAAATATGTGTATGATATTGTAATAAATTTCTTTATATATATATATGCATGCCTTTTATTTAATGAACCTTTTTTGTGTTTTGAACCATTACTTGAAATCCAAGTTACCTTCCTCTTGTTTAGTATTTTCAATATTTGTGACACAACCATACAGCAAGAAATAAATAAAGCTCTGTTACTGTGTGCATCAATTGTTTCTGAATAAAATATTAAATTCTGCATTTCATTATTACTAGTTTTTATTTACTAGTAAAACTAACTACAGGAACTTGTTTAAATTTTTTTTTGTCTTTTCGTTTTTAGACTTGAGATTTGTAAAATCACAATTCTCAATCCCTATTTTATAATTTTTAGGTCAGGCATAAACGGCACTTATGAAGCTCTGATTATAATTCATACTTTATCTATCTTTTCATATTTCTAGCATTTAATAAAAAAAAATAATTAACTAGATCCATCAGAAACATACTAGTTATAGCAGTCATTTTGATTCAGCTGGTCAGATAGCATCTTTTTTAATTTTTGCATTTAAGTGGGGGCATAATTTACTGAATGTAGCCAAGTTGATGTGATCAGCTACCTCAAATTAACATCCTTGGTACTACAGGAACTCAGATGTGGCACAAATGATTCATAGTGCTATAGGAGGCTGCAAAGCACTAGACATCACTGTATCAGCTCTTACAGCAGCTAACAGTTATGGTCAGAAAGTCAGAAACATGGTCTCATAACCCACAAGGTGGGTGCAGCACTGTCAGGTCTCATGATTGAAGTGAGACATGATTTCCCAGGTGTGGGGTCCAAACCAAATGTATGTCCCACAGGCTGGGCATGGGTAGAGTTCCCCAGAGTGGGGGCTGACCCAGGGAGATTTAGACTGGACCCCCTTGCTTTCTAAATTACTTCAGAGAGGAGATTAAGTGAAGCTGGGCCCAATCCTCCTCTAATTAATCTCTTCTAACAACCCGTTCAGCGAGACAAGTTCAGGAATTCTCTGAGTGGTACTCAAGGAGTAAGATTATTACCCTGGACGTTTGTATGAAAACACAACTTTATCTAAAAGTGAGTAAGATTATAAAGCATGTCATATTACAACTATCAGAATTAGAAATGGTGATACTTCCAAAGCAATGTATTATAATTCAACAAAATTTGAGCAAATTGTCAAAACAGAAGGTTATAACTAACAAAACAGACCATGGAATAGTAAAATTTAAAATTAGATACTATGTTACCCTAATGTGCCCAGATAAAGTTAGAAACAGAAACATACACACAGAAAGATAAAGACGAGACAGGAAATACATCACCACCTTTGAATCCAGTGATGATCTCAGTAGGAAGTTTGGATCCTTGGATGGTGCGCATATATCCAGCATTTTCAGTGTGCCTCCTTTATGCCGCCTGACCAGGGAGGGCTTTGGCATGTCTTGTGAAGCCAGGTGTTCCCTTGGGCCTATTAGGATAGTGATCAAATAGAGTCCTTGCAAGGACAGTGTTTAATTTATCAGGATTGACACTAAAGGAGGGGCTGCTCTTGCAAGAATAGGGTCCCGTTTATGAGGGTGATTACCCAAATGAGGGTCTCTCCTTTAGAGAAGCCCAGATGGCTTATGAATGAAGACTCCACCTGAGCTCAATGTCCATTTTGTCAGGGTGGCTGGTTTGAGACAAATATTCTCTTGGGGATTTTGTACATGACAATTCAATGCCCAAAGAATCTGCATATGCTAAGAATTCATATGCTTACACAAAAATCCAAGGTGGACAGTCAGTATTTCAAAAGACCCTTTGCTACAGCTGTTATAAAAGAATGCAAAAGCATTTTGGGTTTGCAGCAGGGGGACAACCAGCTTTGCTAGCACAAAAGAAAAAAAGCAAAACAAAGCAGCTAATACAAAAGAGTTCAGGATATAAGAAACTCAAGCTTTGAAATAATTTGTAGACAATAATGCATGATTAGTCAACTCAGTGTGACTGTATCTCTTGTTCTGAAGGGATCTAATGAGAGTATATAAATATCTGGAAAAAAAGGTATAAAGTTGATGGAGACAAGTTCTTTCCAACAGTGTCCAATTGTAGGACAAGGAGGCATGAACAGAAGCACAGGATGTTTCTGCTGAACATAAGAAAACACTTTTTTACTTTGGGGATGACTGAGCATGCCTGTAGAGCTTGTGGACTCTCTTCTTTGAAATCTTCAAAAGCCATTTTGCTCATTAAACCAAGTGGCCTCCAGATGTGTCTTCCAGCCTTATCCATTCTGTGGTGTATCTTGCAGACAATTATCCCATACCACTTGATAAGACTGTATGCAACTATATAGACTTTGTCCTTACAGACACCAGCTTTTCCCAAAACACTACTTTTATTTCTCAAATCTATTACTTTCCTATTGTTGCTTCCAAAAATGCTATTGACAGTTAATATCTATCTTTTAATTTCAAGTTTAAATTTACTCATAACTTGTTTATTTGTACTGTAGTGTGTAACATGTCAATTACCATTGCTCACTACCTCATGTTCCTTCTATACTTCCTTCACAAACACATAAGTAAAGATCTATTCTCTTCTCTTGTCGAGAAGAGTGCAAAGAAATGTGGAGACTGAAACAAAAAACAATATGGTTGGAACACAGCTCTCAATTTATTAAAAATCACACAGCATTATTTAGAGCTCAAAGCCGTGCCTCTTTAGCTAACAAATCCTTGTGGTTAGCTACACCTAGCTACAAATCCTGCTTCTTCGTTAAAGCTGCTCTTGCATCTGCCAAGCTACTTTCTCTAATTGCACTTCCAGGACACTTCAGAAGCAAGTTGTTTACTGCTCTCAGAACTAAAGGCTTCAATCTGCTTCATTGGTCTCAAAACATGGATTGTCCATAATCGCCGGGTGCCCACTTTCCTTCAGAAATTCCTCTACATTCTCTAGTTCCATTTTAGTGGAATATTGAGGGTCTTCAAGTCTAAATACAGGCAGAGTTCCCTTGATTACACCACAAGCCCTTTTCTTGACCTAATTCAAACTGAATTCATCTTTCTTCAACAAACATAATCAGAATCATATGCAGTATTTCAGATGGCTTCTTAGTGGTCTTGGCCTCCTGAGAATAGTCAATTTGAAATAATATAATCCTTTGTTAAACACCTGCCTTCCTGTCTCTTTCAAGTATTGCAAAAAACTGGTTATCCTCTAAAAGGATTTTCTTTTCTTTTCTTCCTTCTAAACACCCCCTAAACCAGTAAAAAATAATTTGTTTTGATCGACCTGTGCAATTGCTTCTTGCAAGATGGCAAGTCTCCCGGGAATGTTTTGTCAACCAAATCAGAAATACTAAATGGCTTTTTCCTACAACTCAAGGGTTTATAATCTTGCCTTTTTAGTTTTGTGACACTAGAAGTGTTCTGTTATTTATTGAGCACCTGACAGCTAGCTTAGGGGAGTACTCAGCATAAAGGAAAACATATAATGTGATTTCAGAGCTTTAGAATATTATACAACACCAAGAATCAGATGGGATTCTAGTGTCAGGAAAATTTAAATATTTCAGTTTTCAGAAATATTGACTTCTTATTTATTACATATCATCAAACATCTGATTATTCTGGTGATATTTGTGACCGAATGGTCTGTATTTTTCATTTATCAAATTAATAGAAGAGTGGGTATCTATATTTAAGGACTGCTTTTCAGGAAGCAGAGTTCTCTCTTTTGTGAATGATTGTATGTGCACATGTATTGATGAGAGAAAGTGTAATTTTGGGGGGAAAGAGGAAGTGCAAATGCATTGCTTAATGGAGTTCAGAAACTGAGAAATAAACTAATGGAATACAGAATCTGACAGAATCGCAGAGTCACCTTGGTTGGAAAAGACCTCCAAGATCATCAAGTCTAACCATAATCTAACACTGACCTTAACAAAGCCATATCCCTAAGCACTGTGTCGATATGACCTTTAAATTACTCCAGGGATGGTGATTCCACCAGTGCCCTGGGCAGCCTGTTGCAATGTCTGAATCCTTTCAGTGAAGAAATTCTTCTTAACACCCAATCTAAAGATCCCCTGGTGTAACTCGAGCCCATTGCCTCTTGTCCTATCACTGAACAAACCAATACCCACATCTTTACAACCTTTGTTACGCTAGTTGTAGAGAGTGATAAAGTCTCCTCTTATCCTCCTCATCTCTAGGCTAAAAATCCGTAGCTCCCTCAGATGCTCTTTATAGGAATTATACTCCACACCCTTCATCAGCTTTGTTGCCTTTCTTTGGACATAGGGACCAGGGAGTTTGGGCTGACAAGAAGCTGAACAGGAGCCAGCAGTGTGCCCAGGTGGCCAAGAAGGCCAATGGCATCCTGGCCTGGATCAGGAACAGCGTGGCCAGCAGGTCCAGGGAAGTGATTCTGCCCCTGTACTCAGCCCTGGTGAGGCCACAGCTCGAGTCCTGTGTCCAGTTCTGGGCCCCTCAGTTCAGGAAGGAGATTGAGGTCCTGGAGCAGGTCCAAAGGAGGGCAACCAGGCTGGTGAAGGGACTCCAGCACAAGTCCTGTGAGGAGAGGCTGAGGGAGCTGGGGGTGTTCAGCCTGGAGAAGAGGAGGCTCAGGGGAGACCTCATCGCTCTCTACAACTCCCTGAAAGGAGGCTGGAGCCAGGGGGGGTGTTGGGCTCTTTTCCCAGGCAACTGTCAACAAGACAAGAGGGCATGGACTTATGTTGTGCCAGGGGAGGTTTAGGTTGGATATTAGAAAGAATTTCTTTACGGAAAGGGTGATTAGGCATTGGAACGGGCTGCCCAGGGAAGTAGTGGATTCTCTGTCCCTGGAGATATTTAAAAAGAGACTGGATGTGGCACTCAGTGCCATGGTCTGGTAACCTCAGCGGTAGTGGGTCCAGGGTTGGACCTGATGATCTCTGAGGTCCCTTCCAAACCAGCCAATTATATGATTCTATGATTCTATGATTCGTAGTAAGGGGCCCAAAACTGAACACAGTACTTGAGGTGTAGCTTCACCAGGGATGAGTAAATGGCTAAGATCCCTTTCCTGCTGGCCACATCACTTCTTATACAGACCAGGATGTTATTGGGCCTCTTGGACGTTTGGGTACACTTCTGGCTCATGTTCAGCCAGCTGTCAATCAACACACCAGGTCCCTTTCTGCTGGACAGCTTTCTAGGCACAGCTCCTCAGGCCTGTACCACTGCCGGGGGTTGTTGTGACCAAAGTGGAGGACCCAACATTTGACCTGATTAAAACTCATGTAACGTCCCATTGATCAAAACCTGTCCAGGTCTCTCTGCAGAGATTCCCTACCCTCAGGCAAATAGACACGTCAAGCCAGCTTAGTGTCATCTGCAAATTTACTAAGGTTGCACTCTATCCCCTCTTCAAGGTCATTGATAAAGATGTTAAACAGGAATGGTCCCAGAACTGAGCATTAGCAGACACCACTTGTGACTAGAAGCCAGGTGGATTTAATTCCATTGACCAAAGCTCTCTGGGCTCATCTATCCCACCAGTTTTCAACGCACCAAATTCTATGTCTATCGAAGCCATGAACAATTTCCCTGGTAGAAGGTTGTGGGAAACTGTTAAATGCCTCACCAAAGTTGAGATAGACAACATCTACAGGGTTTCCTTCATGCCATAAGCATGTCATCTTGTCATAAAAGAAGAGCCCATTTGTCAAACAGGACTTGCCTTTTGTAAACCCACACTGACTGGGCTTGATCACCTGGTTTTCTTTCTTGTGTTTTATAATCATACTCAGGATTATCTGCTCCATCAGCTTCCCTGGGACTGAATTCAGACTGACAGGCTTGACTGCAAAGAATAGCAGATTGAAAGGGTAAAGCAAAGCCATGAAGGAAAAGTATTATGAGGCAAGAGAAAGAAAGAGCAGAGGGAATATTTAGGCCGACTGCAAAGAAATAATAATAATAAAAAAACCAAACCTAGCACCAAAACCAAACCAAAGCAAACCAAACCACCAACAACAACAAAACCTCAAAACCAACAAAACAAAAAGCAACCAAAAAAAAAAAAAAACCCCAACCAAACCAAAAAAAACAACCAAACACAGCAACAACAAAGCCAACCAACTAACCAGTAAAAATTTTAAGTAAAAAATCTGCTAAGCTTTTATTAAGTACCTAAGGGAAAAAAAAATAAGAGAGCTATCATGTGAGATATAACTAGGCTGGACAGCATTATGTAAAAATTAAATTTGAACTGACCTAGGTACAGATGACAAGACATAGCAAATCTTTTCTTGCTATAGATCCATGAAGCAAAGTGTGATAGGAATGAGCAATGGATGCTGAATCTAATTTACGTGTCAGTAGACATTTTATTTCTTAACTATTCCAGTGTGAACAGCTAATTGGCATGCACCTATTAATTGGCGAGTCAAAGCCAAAAGGCTAGCTGGCAAAGTTTCGTATCTCTCTCTCCTGGGGTTCGTACATGAATTCTGGGTGTGATTCAAACAGTGTTTAACAGCAGCAATTAGTTTATTCTTGGGTCAAAGTACAATTACAGCTCCATATGTATGTACAGCAAGGAGCTTGTTTCCCATTCCACTGTGACTGAGGAAATGACAGCCAATTGACAGTGGGCCATACAGATAAAAACTACTGGCTGGCAGATGTTGGATTATTTTTTCCCACTTGCCTAGAGGTATGTTGGATGACAAGAAGATATGTTACTGAGCACTAAGCCATCTATTCCTTGATGGTTATTATTCCTTGATGGTATGAACTCACCAGTCAATAACTAGTTCATAACTAGAAGTAAGGCAACCTGATAATTTTACAGAAGTTATTTGAAAGGCCTGAACAGAACAGAATATTCAGAATTATCAGAGCAGTGATGTGATTAGAACTAACTGCTCAAGAGTAAAAGAAGTCTCAGCTTTGTATTAAAGTTCTCTGTGAGTAAATCTCTAATACTGTTTTTAATGTTTGTTGCAAGACGAACCTTTCTTGGGGTATGACTCTCTGAAGTCAGACCAGTGCTCTGGCAGAAGCCAATGCCTTCAGGGTCACTCAGTCTGGGTCAGTGCTGGTGCTCCCAACACAAGCAACCTCTCCTCTGGCCTGCTCTGCAAGTGAGCTGAGCTTGTGCTGGAGGCCAGGCCTTTTATTGGCCTCCTGATCCTGCCCCTGTGCAGTTGGGGCCAGCCCTAACCAGGCACAGGTGGGCTGAATGCAGGTTCACACCCACTGCCTGGTGAGTAGCAGCACCTGGTTGCTGCCTCATTTCACTACAAATGTTCATTGGAAATTTTGCAAGATCTGCCTTCTTAGGATCTTTTCAGTAATTATTAATTTTAGATTAATTTTAATCGTGTTTAATACTGTTCTGTCCTACAGACAGAGCATCAAATAACATAAACAAAAATTAGTTCATTACATCAGTACGGAAGAAATAAATTATTAAGGTTTGAGAAAACCACTACTGTCTAAATTGGAAGTAGCTAAAGATGCCTATGGCATGTAACTCCACACCAGAAGTGAAAATATTTTATTTATTTTATTTCATTTTAGTATAATATTTTTATTGTTTTATGCAGCAAATGATTTTTTTTTTTCTCTCCTTCAGTAGATATGAAAAGAGATCTAATAGCTGCTGACTGCAGCCTGTATTTCAATTCACTTGTGAGTGCCAATTGTGATTCTCATCTTAGGATATTATTACATTTTAATACCTATCTGCAAAATTAATAACTTAATCTGGCCTGATGTCATTAGAAGAATGTGAAATAGACATGTCTGTTTTGTAGGCTTCAAGTGTTTCTTGCTAGTATTTATCTGAGATTGCCTTAGTGAGAGCCCTAAAAACTTTAGCATATCTTTTGTATTACATATGGCACTTGCAGTAGAAGTAAAGTATTCTACATGAGGAAAGAAAATTAACTTAGGATATGAAGAGAAAAAAATATTAGAAAATTAATGAATGCTAACTTGTCTAAAGTTAAAGATGGTTAGTATTAAAGATGACACACTGTCAAAGACAGTATTGTGCACAGAATGCAAATAAGCAGAAACTCTGAGAAAATATTGTTAATAAAACCCCTTTATGGTTCTCATCCAGTTCTGTCAAATTTCTGATGAGATGTCATTCCATTATACTTTCTGCACATTTTACACCATCTTTTTCACAGATTACATCAATTTATCTAAACCATGCAATAATTCACATTTTATCCAATACATATAGTCATCAAGTGTTTGCAGTAAATTAGTCACAAAAAAGTTTCATATTAATAAAGCCCAGATCTTCCACTGGTTACCACATAACGACTTACTTTAGCTGATACAATTAAATCTATTTATCATGCTTCAAAACTAGAGTTTCCGGAGCCTGTAAAAACTCATGACTCATTTTCTTAAACCCACACAGTACTGTTCAGATTCCATACACTGCAAATTGTTATATAGAAAAGAAAAAAAGAGAAAAAAGTAATTTGTGGAAAAAAAATATTGAATGATAAGTATCTATTTTGAAGTGGTGCAGACAAGAAATTAACTTTTGAAATAACAGCAATTGAGTACAAGAAAAGATGAGAAAATCAAGATGAATTTTTATGTATTCCCATTCAGTGTTTCATTACTGAATACACTTGAGTATTCAGTAAGTTCATGCACAGAAGATAAGCAATATTTATGCTTAAGCAAGCTGGTATGTGATTGTGTGATTGTACTGAAGATGTCAATTAGCTTTCTAAATAGCATTTAGGTGCAGCTAGAGACACATTGATAGCATGACAGTAATTACTACAGCTGACGATACTATGGATTTTATGGATCATTGGTTTTACTATATCTAAAATTACTGGTGTTTATAATTGCTTGTTATGTCCACCAGCTTGATGGAACATTGTGTCATAGAGATAGCCCAAATCTCTAATCCAAATGAGAGTTTGGTTTCATTACTTTATTTTTCACTGATTTACATTTTCAAGTTTTACTTTACAATTTTCACTTTGTGTCTAGATTATATTTTTTTACATAATTTAGTGGTCTGTCATTCTGAAAAATATTCATCTCAGAAATAAGACACTTAGGAAATCCTTCAGGATCATGTATTTCAGAGGATTAAAATAGCCAACTGAAGAAATACATGACAGCGCACTAACAGTATGAATCCTTTGCCATAACAAGTTATAATTTCCAGAACCAGCTACATCTTAACTAAGAAGATACTTTATAGAAAAGAGCATCTGATTAAAGTATATATTTTTATATATATATAGAGTATATAGTTTTTTTATATATATATATAAATATATATTTTATATATTAATATATTTTGATACATTGCAATTTCACTTTGTTGCTTTTCCAGTTTTCTACTTCAGCATGAGATTTTCTACTGCCATGGCTCATACAGCTTGGTTGGTAATGTTCAGCAGGTATTAGAAAATACATACCATAAATGTCCTGAACCATCAAGATAGAATACCTGTGTACTGAGAGAAAAAAAATTTAAAATATATATGCTATTATCATAAAAGCAAAGAAATGCTTAGACTGTAGAAAAAATGGTTAATTTTTTTTGAAGAGTCTTTGCAGAATGAGTGAGGAGCACACACAGTGTAAGTACTTATCTCTGGATTAACACCATTAATAGATGGATAGCCTGTGAACATAATTGGTTGCAAAAAATAGTGAGTATTACAGTTCTTTATATCTTTACATTTCTCATCCTTTCTGTGAGTATCTGCTTAATTTTACATCTTCTATGCATGCAGAAAACTATCTGTCAATGATGTGACCTAATCTCTGCAAGGTACTTCTCTTTGCTTCTTTTTACTTTGATGTTTAGAAGTAAAAGTTTCATTTGAATCAATCTTAAGCATTTCAGGACTGTAGCAATAACTTAGATGTATTATAAAGCCATTTAAGAGTCTTGGTTGACAAATGACTTTCAGTAGCCAGTAGACTATTTAGTATGAGTTAAAGGTGAGAAGGACAAAGCAAAAGAAAGAGAAAGTAAGAAAGAAGCAACAGTATTCGAAAAATAGAATTAGGGGAAAACTAATTCTTTCAGGACATGATTTTATTAGTATCAACTACATGAGAAAGAAATACAAGTCTTCGCTCTCTATGCAGGAATACATAGGAATGCAGATGGCTAAATGATACTTATCCAGCTTCAAGTTCAATTTGCAAAATAATTTTTTCATACTTATGAACGTGTGTATTAATTATTTACATCTAACCAACTATTTACACAAAAAATCCAAACAATAAAACCATAAAATATATATTTGCTTTTAATATAGCTATACATGTATTCCTCTCTCAAATATAGCAGAGATAAAATGAAGAGTTAACATGTGCCTCCTTGCATATACTTAGCAGTCAGATTCTAGTCTACAGCCTAGAAAATGCATTAAACAGAACCAAATGGAACAGCAACCCTTGTCCTGCAAATTTTTTTTTAAAATGATAGAATACATTAAGCCTCAGCATTTAGTGTGGCCAAGATTTTTAAAAAGGAGCTGGATTCAGGAGAAAATGGTGATTCATTAACACAGAATTTTCAGGAGTGAATTCTGGCTTATAAATAGCCTGTAGGAAAGATTTCTCAGTTTCCAGGATGTAAGGTCATGTCAGTGAATAAAAGAATCTAACAACCAGTAGCTTGTTGATTAGGACATTTCTCTGAAGTAGTTAGTATTCCTGGTACAAAACAACAGCAAGATTCCCCATTTTTGAAATCTGCATTCCCAAGCTTACAGTGGAAACTTTCCTCAAGTTTTCAATAGCTTTCTAGTCCTGGAACACGATTACATTATTGAAAATATTCAGAATAACTTGTGCTTGGAGACATGTTCTCCTCTGAAAATATTACTAAGATGTGGCCATCACTTGGTCCATACCCAGGTCTATATCCAGGATAGAATGATTTCTCCACTGATATAGATTACGTGGATAAAATTAGCACATATTACTTTTGAAAAAGGGCGCACTTACTTAAAATTCAACATTAAAAGTGCTCTGCCCTGAAGAAATAAAAATTTAAAAAATGCAAATTCTTAAATTTACTTTCTAGGCTACTTTTCTTTCTCCTAATTAACATTTTTTATTGCTTTAATGTTGGGCATTTTAACATCTTTAATTCACTGGAGAATAGTTTGCAATAAGACAACTCATTGTAAGAAACCCTATAATGAAAAAAAATTACCCTCCACATGCTTTCTTGTCCAGTCTTTGTTTTCTTAAGTTGTTTCCTTCTCATCCTAGACTCACAGAATCTTCACAGCTGAAAAAAGCCTGTGAGATCACCATGCCCAACTGTCAGCATCCGTCCCAAATAAAATAAACGTATCAATATTTCTAATCACCCACTAGAGCATGTTCTAAAGCGTTTCATCTACAGGTTTTTTGACTACCTCCAGGGATGATGAATCCACCACATCTATAGGCAGGATTCTAGAGGATTATGTATAAGCATAGACACTACATCCATTGGTTTATTTAAATAAAATAGCTTAGGATTTATGGAGAAGACACTGGGTTAACAGCAAATACAATTTGTTTAGAAATGCAGGGACCATAAAAGCCAGTGAGATTTCAGTGCTTACTATCTGCAAATAGAATTGTCATTGAAAGACGGTATTATTTGACATCATATATATTATAGAATCAAATCTTAGTACCCCATTGTTTTATGGAAGTAGTTAAGCTAATAGGATTTCAGTAAAATAATTAACAAATATTTGTCCCAATCCTGAAACTGAAAATGAGACTAGGAAAAATTCATACAAGTGAAATAGCTAATAAAAAAAATATTTGTGAATTATTGTATTAAAACTCTAGTGTGTTATTTATAACCCAAAGTATCTGTTATGGTTGATGAGTAAAGAATGGCTTTTACTTTTATTGCGAGGCTTTATAAAGGCAGCCTAAGAAAAAGTCTGTTAGATTCCTTAATGAAATTTACATTTTAATAAAGCTATGAACACAATATTTGTCTTAGCATTAATAAACTTCCTGTTAATAAATTACAAATGAAGTTCATGCAACAAAAACCTCTTCCCCATGAATCATTTCCCTCTACTTTCTTTGCAGAAACAACACTAAAATTAACATACAACTTTTGTCTTCTTATGCATTCTTTTTTATCTTGACTTCAGTTTTTAGCTATAGACTAAGTATTCTGGTCTTAATTCTTAAAAAAAAAATAAAAAAATAAAAAAAAATCCAACAAAAAAACAAAGAAACAACCCCCCCCCAAAATATAAATGCTTTCATTATCTGCATAGCAGAAAATTAAAAGTAGGAAGAAAATCATAATAAATCTGCACTAAAAATTATCATTTTCTCCTACCTAACTGTCTCCTTGGCCTCCTTTTAAGACAAATCTCAAGGCTAGGAATCAGAAGAAAAAAATCTCTAACATCTGGTATAGCATCTTTAAGGTCTTCCTTAAAGTGTTTTAAAAACAAATCTAACTTTTGTGGTCAACTATACTTGTGAGGAAGGTAACATTTTGGGAAGGTTATTATCTTCACTCAGTCACTGCAGACTGCATTTTCTGGTTACTAGATACAATTTTCTTTTTTATTTACTTTTTCTTGAAAAAACAGTTGTGTTGGTGGAAGACCCTCCCCCCCCCCCCATCCCCCCTTACTGAGCCACGTTGCAAAATGAACACTTAAGTTATAAGGGCAGTGAATCCAACATCGTTCATGTTTCAATAGCATGTGAAGTAGGCTGAGACAATCTGGTACATTCTGACCTTGCCTACTGGAGCAGGGAGTTCAGATAATTGGGTACCTCCTAGTCCTAGAGCCCATGCAGCTATTTAAGCACTCTCCACCTCTACCTGGAACCCCTATTGCCTGGAAAAGGTGTCAGAGACCCCTCCTGCTCAGGTGACACAGCCACTCTGAACTTTGTCAAAAATTACCTAATTCAATTATGCCCACCATGGAAAAACACTGACCGGAGTCAATTATCTTGAAACACTATAGGTATCGGTCCTAAAAGGAAGACCTCTTGGAGCACTCTGGGATGCTCCAGCTTTCCACCTGTGCTATGAAGGAAGTCAGTCCATCTTTTTGGAAAGTAGCTGTCTGCTTCTCGTGTAGTTATGACCCACCCTGTGGTGACGTAACTTAATATTTGGATCCTCCAAGAACAAAGTCCAGCCATGAAGGGTCAGGTGCAAATACAAAGTTTTATCTGGTGGACAGCAATATGAAGTGAACTGGTAAAGATTTGACAAGTCTGCTGGAACAGAGAGGGATATTAGAGTATCACCATCGGAGGATCCCGCAACATGCTGACAATCTTTCTACTTGGGGTGGCAGTCTGATACTAGACAGGGCAGCTGTTCAGTCCTATGCAGCTATGAATAAATGCATCGGTGTTCTTATATACCTCAGAGTTCCCCGCCGCTCTCATGGAATACTCAACCTCTGGGAATGTTGGTTCTTTTTCCTTCATTGTGATGACCAGGGCTATTGCCTGGACTGGCTCTTATGTAGCCCAAGAATTGTTAGATGGTCATTGGTGAGTTAGGGGTGCCAGATCATTGCTGGATTCATCTGGGTGGGAGCCCTCACATGACTTTTTCAGTCACTGTGCTTATCAGGATTCTATGTTCAACGTTCTCTTGCGAATTTTTGTTTGAGGCAAAGACAATTCTGCTAAATGGAACTTCACACATATATGCTGTGAAAATGTTAAATTGTATTGATTTATTATAAATTGATCCTGCGAGTTAACTGAAAATATATTTGCAACTTCTTTTCATGTACTTCAAAGGTTTTAGGTACCAAAATTTAACATGTTACATAGGTTAAGTTACAAATCTATTACTGTGTATGTGTGTGCAATTTAGTTAAGAAACTTTGTTACATTTCTAATTGAACCTCTGTAGTGATTAAAACTCATGTTGATTATTGGTTAAGTATTGCTAGAAAAGCATATTATCAAATTTTGTGATTCACTAATAGTGTAACTCTAATTTACTGCTATTTCAAGCCACATGAGACCCATACTTACACATTAAAGCATTACACTGAAATTCCTATACTTTAGTATTAAACCAAGTCTGGAACAAAAGTGGATCCAGCCACATCTAGTCTTCTTTCTGAGAAGTTTAGAAAGGAAGGGTGTGCACTTTGAACTTGGTGACTCAATGAGAGGCTTTGCTGACAGTTTATTAGACCTATACCATTGACCAAGTCTGGGACCAAGTCCCAGCTGCACCTAGATACCTATCTGAGAAGGAGTTTAGTAAACAAGGGGCTCCTTACTGAACTTCATGAATCAACTGGAGGGTCTTCCTCATTCCTTTCCCTGATGAGGAAGTCGATGAGGCCTTTACAGGCAGCTGGTAGCAGCCTTGTGACCACAGGCCCTCGTTCTCATGGGAGATTTTAACTACTAAGATATCTGCTGGAAGGTCTACTCAGCCAGCTATTCACAGTCCAGGAGGCTCCTACCGTAAATTGATGATAACTTCTTAATAAAATTTTTGGGGGAACCAAAAGGGAGTGGAGCACCTCTGGATCTTGTCATGACCAATAAGGGCGGTCTGGTTGAAGCAGTGAAGGTTGAGGGCAACCTCATGTTCAGTGACCATGAGATGGTGGAATTCAAGATCTTCTGTGGTAGAAACAGGATTCCAAGTAGAATAAAACCCCTGAACTTCATAATGATCAGCTTTGCCCTCTTCAAACAGTTGTTGGGGAAATCCTATGGGACAGGGTAGTAGAAGTTAAAGGAGCCCAAGATGGATGGTTAACATTCAAGGACCACTTCTTCTGATATGAAAACTGGTGCATCCCAATGGGAAGAAAATCAAGAAAGGGAACTAGGAGACCAGTATAGTTAAACAGAAAACTGATAGGTAAACTGAAATGGAAGAAGAGAAACCATAGGTTTCATATATATATGATGGAACAAAAGCACAAAACCAGATACTTCGACTATTATATATGTTAAGGCTGTGAAACCACAAAGGCTGATTATTTAAATAGCAGAAAAAATAAAAAGCAATACACAGTGTTAATGCTGCGTAATCAGGGAAAAAGTTGTGGTTATTTAATAATTTTAGGAAAGAGAGTGATAAAGCAAAAGAGTAGTAGAAGAAAAGTTTAAAGAGGTAAATAATAGAAAATCACCAATCGTGGATTTAGCATTGGGACAGCTAATGGACAAGGGCTGGTGTCAATGAAACTCCTGAAACCCATCGATGCAGCCCCTCATTTTATCAGACTGTTTTGCTTAGTAAGCATGGTTGGTACATATCAGATTGGACAACTTGAGCAGACCTCTGCCCACTTTTCTCCCAAATCCTTATGTCTATGCAGGCCCTAGCCTTATCACTGTCTCCTTCCACTCCATCAATCGCTTTGGAAATGCTAATGAGAATTTGTTCAGAAATTTGCAAAGGTGGCTTGGCTCCTTGCAGAGTGTAAGAGGGTCTGGTGGAGGGTTTACAATGGTTCCTCCTTGCAGTCCTTTACAACCCATTCCCTGATCTATTCAAGAAGAATCCCTCCCATTTCCTACTGGAAAAGGGACTCTGTACATTGTCTTCTTGAGAAGGACTACGTTTTTCATCGTTGTTAGAATTATTTGCTCCCTGACCTCGGTCCTTCTTCAGTAAAGATTTTGGACAACATAAGAGAGGACAAAGAGAGGACAAAGGGCCTTCTCCATTTCTTTGCTCTTAGTCACAGGGTTGACTAGTACCAATGTGGATTGAGTAGGAGTGGCCACAGTAGCTGAAGCAATAGCAGCAGGGTTCACTTCTTGAATTAGAATAGCAGCAGTATCTGTTGAGGAGGCTGCAGTGACTGTGGCAGCAGAAGCAACAGTGTCTTCTTTTCTGGATCTGGGCCTGCTGCAGGAGCTGCGGTGGCTGTAACAGTAGTAGTAATACTCACCTTCTATTTAGCTGTAGTGGCAGAGCTTGTCTCCTAAACAGCAATAGCAGCAGTGCTTGCCTGATGTGGCAGAGTAGTTAATTTCAGAAAGTGCAATTTTTCAGAAGAGACTCAAATGAAAACTACAAGTCCTGAAATGAAAATTGGTTCTTTCCTGTCTCAAACCAGCAAACCTTTTAATGGTAGAAAGATGTGAGGCAAAGTAATACCAGCACAGCTAGTGTGTCAGCACATTACTTATGTTCTTTTTTATCTTCATTATGATGAGTGTGCAGCTCAAGATTTTTTTCTAAAACAAATAGTACTCTGTGTGTTTTAAATTAATACAGTCTTTCTGTCTTGCTACTGTAAGAGACATTAGTCAGTTAGAAACTGACAGGTGGATACAAGACAACCATATCTTCAAAGAAAATACATTTCATATGACACAAGAAAATGATACATTTCACAGAAGGAATAGAAGTATTAAAAAAAGAGAGTCTGACTTTTTAAAAGATGATGTGTTTTTTGCATGTTTATTTTTTAAAGGAAAATGCTCCTAAATATATATCTCCTGACATTTGTGATTTTTACCAATAGATGAACGAGACAGACAAATATGAAATTAGGTCCATATATACAGAAGTTATTCCAGTGCATTTCACTGTCCTCAGTGGTGCATGAAGCCTGCCAAGGAAAAGCAAATTGTAATTTGGTAAAACAGTAGTGAGTTTGGTACAGCTATTGATCAATAGAGTACAAACCTCCAAAGTGAGAAATGGAATGTCTCAATCTGAATTGTTACACCTATGCTTATCTGACTAAAGAAAAGACCAAAGTGACTGTGAAGCTTGACATGAACTTGCATAATTCTTTTACTGACATCCTGAATCCAGCTCACTCTCTGCCCATTGTAGGTGGCCTTGGCTTTCTATAGATTCCCTGTCAGTGTCAGTCATATGGCACAGACTCAAGGGCAGCTAGAATAGAAGAAGTCCGAAGAAAGTCCCCAAACCTGTTGAGATCTATCAATCAGTCTGAAAGACAAATATGTTCCTGGTGCGTGCAGTCAGAATAACCGGCTTTTTGTGCTAGTTCCAGACTTGAGGATATTTCAGCAGAAGGTGTGGCCAGACTTCTACCCGGAGGCACCTATATAAAGCCTGAATCTAGGACATTGTATCTGACTCTGAATCTCAGATGAAACTCGTATCAACTGTGTTAATAATATTCAGAGATTTAATTTAATGAATTATGCATTTCTCTTCTATAGATTGGCTTTGAAATCAGTGTTTTCTGATAAATTATAAAAAATAAAAATCAATTATGTGCACTTGATTTCTAGGTGAAACTGATCAATTTCAATTTTTTATGTAAAGTGAAACTTCTGTAGATATGTCATGCTATGTATTTGGTACTCTTGCTGACATCTATATAAAAAAATCAAAGCAAATCTCTTGCACAGTGAAACAAAAATATGATACAAAATTCACAAACTATGGATTAGATGTCTAGACTTGAAAAAGGCTTTGTAATGATTAATCAAAGTCATTAAATATAACCAGCATTATTTCTCGACTCAATTGCATGAAGAAAAAAAAAAATCATACTGACCACTGATTACAGTATGGTAGATAACCTAGAACTATAAAAGTCTGTCATGATCATAAGAAAACAATAGATTATTAATTCCTATAAAGCTACTCAGTCGTCCATGGCTCTGTGGGCTGCCTGCACTGGAGCAATTTGTTCCTGAAGAACTGTGCCCAGCAGGAGGAAGTCACATTGGAGGGGTTTGTGAAGGGATTTCTTACATGGGAGGGACTCCACGGTGGAGTAGGAGAAGACTGACATATCCTTATCCCAGAGGTGGAAGGAGTGTTTTCTGCCAAGAATACAACCTGTGACATCCAGACTGTAGACTACACTCCCTGTTTCCCATGACACTGGGGTGGAGTAGGCAGAGATATCAAGAACAAAAGTAATTGGGCTTGGGAAGAGTGTAGGGGTGGGGGAAGGTATAGTATTTAGGCTCTGGTTTGTGTTTTCTCTTTTCCCTATTTTGATTTGATTAATGATGAATTATTTTTTTCTCTACAGTGAGTCTATTTTGCCTGTGACTGTAATTAGTGAGTTAGAACCTCATACCCTTTGTCTTGACCCCCAAGGTTTAGGTGTATTTCTTCCTTGATATCCTGTAATGGGGGAGGAGGAGTGAAAAGAGCCATGTGATGCTTTGTTATAAGCCTGTCTCAGACCATAATGGTCAGGATTGCGGGTATGAAAAATGAAATTTGCAGATCTGCCTTTGATACATTGCCCAACAGCAATGAGTCCCAAAAAAGAGGAAGGCAGGCAAGAATACCAGACTTCCACAGGTGAACAAGGAACTCCTGGACACAACTGGATGTAAGAACAAAGTATACAGAGGGTGGGAGCAAGGACAAGTAATCTGGGAGACGCACTATTAAGTTGTACAAGTAGCCAGGGATCAGGTCAGAAAAGCTAAAGGGCAGATACAATTGAACCTACCTACGGACATCAAGGTCAACAGACAAGTTGCTACAACTACATCCATGATAAAAGGAAGACTGGGGAAAATATGAGCCCTCTTCAGAAACAGGAGACCTGGTCATGAGGGTTATGGAGAGGGCTGAGGTACTCAACAACTTTTTCCTCAGCCCTCACTGGCAAGGGGTCTGGACACACCACTTAACTGACAGAAGGCAAAGGCAGAGACTGGTAGAGGGAAGATCTGCCAACAGTCAATCTTCCATAGGTTTTTTTTCTTATTAATGTAATTTTTGCACAATATCTTCAAACTCTACTTCTATCCTTGCAGCTGGAGTAACTTCCTAAATCTGTCTTATCTAAGGGTCTGGATATTCACGGAATCATAGAATCATAGGAGTTTAGGGGTTGGAATGGACCCTGAAAGAGCCCAATCTAGTCCAATTCCCCGTCTGGAGCAGGGTCACCTACAGGATGTCATAGAGGAGGATGTCCAGGTGGGTTTCCAATGTCTCCAGGGAAGGAAACTCCACAACCTCCCTGGCAGCCTGTTCCAGTGCCCCTTTACCCTCACAGGGAAAAAAATCTTTCTGATATTTATATAGAACTGCTTATGCTCCTATGTATTAACATTGCCCTTTGTCCTATTGTTAGTCACCCCTGAGAAAAGCTTGATTTCATTCTCCTGGCACTTGCCCTATACATATTTATAAACATTAATGAGGCCACCCCTCATAGTCCACTTCTCCAAGCTGAACAGACCCAGCTCCCTCAGCCTTTCCACACAAGGGAGATGTTCCACTCCCTTCATCATCTTGGTCACTCTGTGCTGGACTCTTTCAAGCAGTTCCCTGTCCTTCCTGAACTGAGGGGCCCAGAACTGGACACAATATTCCAGATGCTGTCTCATCACAGCAGAGTAAAGGGGGAGGAGAACCTCTCTTGACATACTAGTCACCCCTCTTCTAATGCATGCCAGGATGCCATTGGTCTTGGCCACAAGGACACATTGCTGGCTCATGGTCATCCTTCCATCCACCAGCAACCCCACCTCCCTTTCCCCTGCAGCTCTCCAACAGCTCAGCCCCCAGCCTATCCCGGTACCTGAGGTTGTTCTTTCTCAGATGCAAAAGTCTCACTTGCTCACTTGTTATAATTCGCTACATTTCTCCCTGCCCTAGTCTCCAGTCTGTCTAGGTCCCTCTGAATGGCAGCACAGCTTTTTGGGTTATCAGACATTCCTCCCTTGCATCAGCAAGCTTGTTGAGAGTACACTCTCTTCCTGAATCCAGGTCATAAATAAATCTATTGAATAGTACTGGTCCCAGTACTAATCCTTGAGGGACTCCCCTAGAAACAGAGTTCCAACTAGACTCCTTCCCATTTACTACAGCTGTCTGGCTTCTATCCTTCAACCATCTCCCAATTTATCTCACTATCCGATCATCCAGGCCACACTTCTTCAGTTAAGCTCCAAGAATGCTGCGGGAGATGGTGTCAAATGCCTTATTGCAATCAAGGTAAACTATGTCTATGGCTCTGCCATCATCCATCAACTGGTTTATATCCTCATAGAAGTCTATCAGGTTGGCTAGACATGACTTCCCCGGAGTAAAGCCATGTTGACTTCTTCTGCTTCTGGTAAGCCTCTTGTCCTTGACATGCTTGGAGACAGCACCAAGAATGAGTTGTTCCATCACTTTTCCAGGGATGGAGCTGAGGCTGACTGGTCTGCAGATACCTGGGTCCTCTTTCTTGCCTTTCTTGAAGACTGTAGCGACATTTCCTTTCCTCCAGTCCTCAGGCACCTCTCATTTCCCCAGCATTTTACCAAAGATAATTGAGAGAGGCTTAGCAATGACATTCACCAGTTCCCTCAGCACCCGTGGTGCATCCCATCAGGACCCATGGATTTATGGATGTCCAACCTCATTAATTGATCCTTAACCCAGTCCCCATCAAACCAAGGCAAACTCATCCTTTACCCTGACTTCTTCAGCAGTCTTAAGTGGACTGGGGCTCCTGAGGCTATCCTCCAGCAGTACACACAGAGGCAAAGAAGGAGATTAGCAATTCCTCCTTCTTTGTATCTTCTGCCACAAAGCATCTGACTCTTTCAGCAGTGGGACTACATTGCATCTAAAGTTATCTGCTCTGTATTTGAGGAAGCCTTTTCTGTTGTCCTTAACCTCTCTCACAAGATTTAATTCCAAGGACTCTTTAGTTTTCCTATTTGCCTTTCTGCATTCTTGGATAACCATCTTACATACCTCCCAAGTGCCCAGCCCTTCTTCCACAACTTATGGTTTCTCCCATTTCAGTTTACTTAGCAGTTCCCTGTTTAACTATACTGGCCTCCTAGTTCCCTTTCTTGATTTTCTTCCCACTGGGATGCACCAGTTTTCAGCTTGGAAGAAGTGGTCCTTGAATGTTAACGTTCAGGGTTGCGATTTGATTTTTTTTTTTCTCTTTTTTTTTTTTTTTTTTTTTTTTTTTTTTGTCTGCCAAATTGCTTTACTTTTTTAAATCAACAATTGCTATTATTTATCACAGTAGTGCATTAGTGATGTATCCTGTTATTCTAATGGCATTTGGTTCACATAAAATGCAATTACCTCTTTTCGTATAAATGTGAAATCATCTGAAGTATCTCCTCTAGAGAAGAAATTGGACAAGGTTATAACAATACCCATTTCTGCTTAATTTTCAAGAAAATGTATTATAAATGCTGCTTTGGTGTTTCAGCACACTAATATTGTTGGTGATAAAATTTTTGGCTAAGGCAAAATTTAGACAAAAACCTGGAACGAGATTATTTGTTAATTACATTTCCTATCCATTGCATCTATAGCTTTTAATTTAAACCACTAGTTTGTACTCAAAATTTTTAAAGGGGAAGTGAACAATATTTTTATTTGTAATAAACATGTGAAAAGAGTATGCTTGGTGTGACCTATTTAATTTAAAATATTTAATTTATACATTCATAAAATATATATGCACACATATGTCTTTGTTTTCGATATGATATTTTCCCATATGATTCATAAAATGTGAGGAAATCATCATTGCATTGTAGAAATATTTTTGAACACTCTATATTTAATCCTGAAATGTATCTCTACATAACTGAGATATGCCTTTAGGTACAATGGTAAGCATAATCTTTGTTGTTACCAGAGCTGTTATACTTTGTGTCTTGAAATACTTTATTCAAAAACTTTTTTCATAATTGTTACTTCACATAATAATGTTTAACAGCCTGTAAAGGCAACTGTCAACTAGTGATGGTATAAATAATGGGGTTTTTTTGAAGATTGGCACCATGTTTTAACCATGTTCTAATACCTCATGCTATTACTGAATAACTTTGAAGAAACATTTGTCTCTTAAAATATTGTCCTTCATTTTCCACTAGCCTTTCTTATTTAACTCCTTAAAATGTTGTTGAAGCAGGTGAACTGAGCAAACTCTTAATTCTAGGAATGTTACTAAAATTAAACAGTGCTTTATAAACCGTATTTGTTATAACTTTTCTCAAAAACAAAATTCTAAATAATAAAATTATACTTTCTGAAATAAATTATATTTTTGTGCACATCAGTTATTAAATACATATCTGAGATACCTACTGATGAATTGAGCAACTGACAGAAAACACAGTCTGTAGTATTGCAGAGTGAAAAATGTTAACATCCCCATCAGCTCTACTATTAACTGTAAGACTTTGAGACATTTATTTTACTGGAATTATGTTAACTTCCAAGAATAAAGAGATTCAAAAATGGGTCAGATAATCTATTCTTATCTAGTGCTGTTAAAAGTCCATTACTTCAAGTACTAAAACTCCCTTACCTGCAGCTGCTGGCGTTTTACATTACTTGTTCTTATATAGATAGAAGTAACACTAGAAGCCTAAATTGAACTGTGACTATCCACATTGGTACTGTTCACCCCACAAATGTCTTAAGTTTGTAAAAAGTTTATTTTCTAGTACAAAAATCGATCAACTCTTTCTAGTTCAAGTATTATCATAGTTCAAAAGCCAATCTTTGTTCTATAATTCTTAGCCTGAAGTGAGTCAAAGTCCCACTTGTTCTCTTCAAGGACTTAATTTAAAGTTTACTGGCAATTTTCTGTCAAACTTGAATAGACTTCAGCTATCAGCTATTTGTAACATTACAAAAGAACATTACAAAAAGAGTAGGTCTTCTTTACAATGCTTCAACTGGAAAGAAAGGAATATAAAAGCTAAAAGTTTATCTGGAGTGCTGACTCTGTTCACCTAGTTTTAAAATATTCCTGATTAATATCAAAAGTATCTTCTGCTGCAACTTCAACTCCAACAAAGTTGACAAAGTTCTTAGACTGAAGTTAGTTAAAATAATTCAGACAAAACCCATCATCTGAACACTGACATGGTGGAGGCTTTTTTTTTTTTTTTTTCAATACAGTTTTAAGCTTCTGACTTGATAATTGCTAATTGTGTGTAGAAAGGCAAAGATTGCAAGATGATACTGAAGACTTCATTTGCTAAAGTATTCCTAAACTGCAAAAAAGAGAAATGCCACATTTCCTCTAGGCATTCTACTGAAGAAGAGGGTATAAATCTATCACTGTACATCATTGTTTGAAAAAGTAACATTGTACAGCATCAAGCCCATGTGTTTTAGATATGTTTGCATTTTTACTTCCATTGATTTAAACTTAGGTGTTAAAAGTGTTTTCCTAATTGAGGTTTCAGAATTAGATCCACATATGTGTAGGAAAAAGAAATTACAAAGGAAAAAAAACCACCATAATTTGAGACTTTTTTTTTCCCAGAAGAGTACTCACAGGCCATTTAAGTTTGTCTTCTGGTCTTATACTATTTCTGCAAAATTTAGTACTTAAAAAAGAAAATTTCTTGCAAACCATGTGCTCATAATTATTAAATTATCTTCTATCAAGCAGCAGCAACAGGCTTTGCACTGCATAATATCCCTACTATGTTTTTTGTTCTGACATCACTGTATCAGCTGCTTCACACTGATCACAAGTTTTAGGTTTTAGCTAGTTAGGAGGCTTTGTCAGTATTTTGATGTATAAACAGATGACACGATAAAGAACTGCAGCTTTCATGATTTAATTGTTCACCTTTATAGTACTCTGTATGATTTAAACTGAGACTCAGTTTTTCTCTCCCACTTCATCTGTGTTAGTTTCTTCTGATTATACATCCTACCTGGATGCTGGATAAATAAATACGTTTTCTTCCATTTTCAAGAGAATTTGCATAAAATAACTAAATGTTAATTGGAAGGAGAAAAAGACTATTAATGAGCATGACTTTTGCAACAGTTGACACGGATTTTGAAGAAGCAGCTGCCATCTCTACTATACTTAGGATTAAAGGCCTCAGCCTTTTTTAGAGCAGGATCTGAATGTAAATTTCTTGATCAGATTACATTCTTAGTCATAAAACTAATTGGTTTTGCTTATTTTCTTTCATTGCATACTCAGCACTATATGAGCATGGTAAAGCATCAAAAATGTAACTGTGTTAGTCTTAACTATTCTTACAAATGAAATATTAAACAGTATTGAGACTGAATATAGCATTGGCTAAGTGGAATTCCATAGTTTATTTTTCAGAAAAAGAAACAAAAGGAAAAGTCTGAGCTTAATACTTTTTTTTTCTTTTAGCTATGTGTACATTTTGTAGTTGTAGGTAGACCTTTAAGTAATGAAACTCTAACTCTGAACTCAGTTTTTTTAAACTTGCTATATACACTGATATTCCACTACATTTAACTTCCTCCATCCATCTTTACAACAAATTGCTGACACTTTTTCTTAAATGCAGAACAAAACTTATTCGTAAATAGACCCTTGGGGGAAAGTAAACATACTTCCAGATTACTGCAGAATATATAATCAGATGTTATCGTATAGTCCCATTGCAAGCACCTTATTTGCTTGCTGTGCTGGGTCTGGGTGAGGAAACGAAGGGAGCAAAGAAAGATGTCCTTACACTTTTGACCGTATGATGCATGCTTGTCACTATTTAGGGTGTTTTCTTCTACTTTTTCAATACCAGCACAGGATTTATAAAGAAATTATCTTTGAAAACTTTGTCATGACAACAGGGAAGATTCATAATATCAGGGTAACTGACACTCCATTAAGAAATGCCATGATCCAAGAAGATTTATGTCAACTGCTCTATTGGGAAGCAGGCTTGCTTCCCTATCAGAAATGAACTCTAAAGATAGTTGTAAGTGTATTGCTATAGTTATGTAGTCCAAGAGTCTTAATGGTAATAAGCCTTAAGGTAATAAGCCTTAATTTCTGCATTTATATTTGAGGAACCATTGCCTTAAGAATTACAGTTGTGCACTACTAGTAGCCAGAATAAGACTTGGATGTCAGCTGATAAGTATTAGAAGCTAAAAAACTCAGAGTACTGAAGGATCAAAGTGAGTAATATATTTAAACTTAGAGAAACTAAGAGAGATAAATGCAGTACTAATTAGGATAAATGTGCTAGTGGCTATAATTATAAAGTTTATTTTCCAGACATATGTATTTTAAGGGTTCTTCACTCTTATCAATGATAATGTTTGAATAACTGTTTTCTTTCACACATTAGGCTTTTCAAAATATGTGTCTAAATGACCATCACAGCATGGTAAATATATGGTAAATATATATTTAAATATTTGTATTCATGATTATAGTTTCTGATATTTTCACCAAACACAGTGCAAGTGGTACATCAATACATCTAGAAGCCACTGTGCAGCAGGAAAGCTGTGATGTAGTCACCATCATGGAAACATGGAGGGATGACTCACATGACTGGAGTGCTGCCATGGATGGCTACAAGCTCTTCAGAAGGGACAGACAAGGTAGGAGAGGTGGAGGAGGGGCTCTGTGTGTTAGGACTTGACTCTGTAGGACTCAAGGTCAGTAACAATAAGGTTGAGTGCCTGCAGGTCAAAATCAGAGGGAAGGCCAAAAAGGATCATATCCTTGTGGGAATCTATTACAGACCACACAACCGAGTGATGGTTGATGTCTCAAAATCACCATCCCTTGTTCTTGTGGGTGACTTCATCCTGATGGATATCTGCTGGGAACTGTGCACTGTGGAGAAGAGGCAGTCTAGGAGATTCCTGGAGCATATAGAGGATAATTTCCTACTCCAGCTGGTAAATGAGCCCACCAGGGATGGGTCCCCACTAGAACCTTCTGTTCACAAATGAGAGGATCTGGTTGGAAGTGCAGTGGTCAGAGGCCATCTAGGGCACAGTGACCATGAAATAATAGAGTTTTCTATACTCAGGGATGTAAGGAAGGCCCACAATAAAATCTTTACGCTGGACTTCTGGAGGGCAGATTTTGGCCTTTTTCAGAAGACTGATTCAGAGTGTACCCTGGGAAACAGCTCTTGAAAACAAAGGGGTCCAGGAGGGATGAACGTACTTCAAGGAGTAAGTCCTGAATGCACAGGAGCAGTCTGTCCCTGTGTGCCGAAAGGAGGGGAAGATGACCGGTCTGTTTGAACAGGGAGAGAGTGAAGGAAATTCAGGTTAAAAAGAGAGCTTACAGACTATGGAAAAAAGGGCTGACTACTCAGCAAGAGTTTAGGAATATAGTTAGGTTGTGTAGAAAAAAAATTAGAGAGGCAAAGGCACAATTTAAGCTTAATCTTGTCACTTCTGTGACATATCAAAAAATCCTTCTACAGATACATCAGTAGCCAAAGGAGGGTCAGGGAAAGCCTCCACTCTTTGTTGGACATGGAGGGAAACATTGTTACCAAAGTTGAAGCAGAGGCTGAGGTATTTAACACCTTCTTTGCCTCAGTTTTCAAAAGTAAGACAGGGTGTCCTCAGGACGGCTGCTTCTGGGGCTTGTAGAGAGAAGTAAGAAGCTGAGTAGCTCCCCTGTAATCCAGGAGGGAACAGTTTGTGACCTGCTGAGCCATTTGGATCCTCACAAGTCTATGGGACCAGCTGGGATCCACCCCAGGGTGATGAGGGAGCTGGAGGAAGAGCTCGCCAGGATGCTCTCCATCATTTACCAAAAGTCCTGGTTCACTGGGGAGGTCCCAGATGATTGGAAGCTGGGGAATGTCACAGCAATCCATAAAAAGGGATGAAAGGAGGACCTGGGAAACTCCAGGCCTGTCAGCCTGACCTCAGTGCCCAGCAAAGTCATGGAGCAGAACATCCTGGGGGCAATCACACAGCACCTACAGGATGGACAGGGGATCAGACCCAGCCAGCACAGGTTCAGGAAGGGCAGGTCCTGTCTGACCAACCTGATCTCCTTTTATGATCGGGTGACCTGCCTGGTGGATGAGGGGAAGGCTGTGGATGGAGTATACCTGGACTTCAGCAAAGCCTTTGACACCGTCTCCCACAGCATTCTCCTGGAAAAGCTGTCAGCCCAGGGCTCAGACAGGAGCACTCTGTGCTGGGTTAGGAACTGCTGGAGGCCCCCAGAGAGTGGTGCTGAACGGTGCTGATCCAATTGGCGGCCGGTCACCAGTGGTGTCCCCCAGGGATCAGTGTTGGGCCCAGTTCTGTTTAATATCTTCATTGATGATTTAGATGAGGGGATTGAGTCCATCATCAGCAAATTTGCAGGTGACACTAAGCTGGGGGGGAGTGTGGATCAGCTGGAAGGCAGGAGGGCTCTGCAGAGGGACCTGGACAGACTGGAGAGTTGGGCTGATTCCAATGGGATGAGGTTCAACACGGCCAAGTGCCGGGTCCTGCACTTTGGCCACAACAACCCCATGGGGAGCTCCAGGCTGGGCACAGAGTGGCTGAGAGCAGCCAGGCAGAGAGGGACCTGGGAGTCTGGATTGACAGGAAGCTGAACAGGAGCCAGCAGTGTGCCCAGGTGGCCAAGAAGGCCAATGGCATCCTGGCCTGGATCAGGAACAGCGTGGCCAGCAGGTCCAGGGAAGTGATTCTGCCCCTGTACTCAGCCCTGGTGAGGCCACAGCTCGAGTCCTGTGTCCAGTTCTGGGCCCCTCAGTTCAGGAAGGAGATTGAGGTCCTGGAGCAGGTCCAAAGGAGGGCAACCAGGCTGGTGAAGGGACTCCAGCACAAGTCCTGTGAGGAGAGGCTGAGGGAGCTGGGGGTGTTCAGCCTGGAGAAGAGGAGGCTCAGGGGAGACCTCATCGCTCTCTACAACTCCCTGAAAGGAGGTGGGAGCCAGGGGGGGGTTGGTCTCTTTTCCCAGGCAACTATCAGTAAGACAAGAGGGCATGGACTTAAGTTGTGCCAGGGGAGGTTTAGGTTGGATATTAGAAAGAATTTCTTCACAGAGAGGGTGATCAGACATTGGAATGGGCTGCCCAGGGACGTGCCAGATTCTCCATTCCTGGAGGTTTTTAAGAAGAGACTGGATGTCCCTGATTTAAGGGAAGTTCAGGGGTTTGTATGCTTTTTTTTTTGTCTTTTAGATTTTTCTCAGAGATCTTTTCCTATTCTTACATATTTTTCTTTCCTAAATGTCCTTGCTTATTTGTTTTTAGAGTTCCTGATTCTCTTTTCCTTCTGTGTCATTAGAATTTTTTTATTAAATAGTACTAAAAACATGTAGCATTTTATTTTTGTAAGTATTTAAGAGTTTTTTCTAGAAGTGTATTTCATAATGCATATGAAGACATATTTTCAGATTGCTTTCAGACTGATTGCTTTTAGTCAGGCTTTGTTGCTGGACCTCTGTTGCATGCTTATAAAATACTTTGGTTCCCAGTAGGTAGAAAACATATGTCACACCAACGGAAAGAATATTTGCCTGCTTACAGAAAACAAAAAGATTGTTTTGGCGCAGCCTTAGAAATAAGATTCCTGCTGTCACTTGAGTTCCTACTTGACAGGTGCCTTTGTAACAAGAACAAACAAAAAACCTCTCACAAATGAAAGCTTCAGAGTCAGCATGTACCTAAAAGGACAAGAACAAAAATGGGCCAGAGGTATCAGAGGATAAATTTCACCTGTATACTTGTAGTATACTGCAAGACAACTTGACAGGCTTTGTTTCTATGATCTGCTATTCCTGAAAATAAAATGGGAGAAAAAAAATTTAAAACACATTAGCAATGTCTTCTAAATCTTTTCCCTCTAGGAAAATTGAAATAATTTTTAGGTTTCGTATTTTTGTGATTTTAAACAAAACAGTGTTCAAATCTATTTTTTTCATAACTAAAAGAAGTCATTGCAACAAAAATAGGACAGGTTATAAGACTGCAAAATATACTGGAGCAATGCATCTTACATCAGTTATTCACACACTATACTGTTGAATAAAACAGGTTTCAAATATGTACAGGCTTCACAATTTGATTTGAACAATTGAAGCATGTTATTAAATACATTTGTACTTTATACTTAAACACTTAATGATTTTTTGTTTTGTTTTTGTGTTTTGTTTTTTTCCCCTTAGAGAATATGTAGTATAGAAATATCCACTTATTCTTAGCTAAACCATTTCACCGTTTGAAAAAAATATTCTTCTTGAATTTCATCAAAATACTTCAGATCACAGATTTATACACTACAAAAATGTTGAAAATTTCCATAAGTGGGAATAATTAAAGTTGCTTTAAACAAAATAAACAAATGTTTACAAAACATACAATGCTATTCAAAACAGCAATTTGTATGAATGTATGCCAAGCAATAGAACATGTTTTTGGAAAATAGTATTTTTAATTTTTTAAAAAAGAGGATCCTGTGCTATAGAACTTACAGCTTACACCTTACAGCTGAGAGTGGCACTACTGGTTCTGCTTAACCAGTCTTTTCTACCATTACTATATTTACCAAAGAATAGTGAACTCAGGATGATTTTCCATTCTTCTTCCCTAATTTGGAGAGTGTCTTGGCTCAAATGTTTTTTCTCTCTTCCCATTGTAGCAGCTATGACTTGATTCCTTTGAGACAACAAGATGATAGAATAGATGGCCAGTAGAGACAGTGCTACCTACCAAACATATAAGGTCCCATAGCTCTCAAGTTCTGGATATGCAAGAAACAACTCAAAAGATTACGCAAGTTGTGTAGAAAAGTGTGAGTGACCTTTGTACCGTGCTACTTAAAGCTTTACACATAATTTCATTTAACATTTGTGCAAATTAAAACTTCCTTGATCAACTACATGAAAACTTGTAATGGATGGATGTTGTAATCAAATTTCCAGTGAAATACAATGAAGTTATAAGGTACAGAATTTGTAAAAATTACTGGCTCACTTACTAGTTCAGCATACTTTTTTCTTTTTTCATAGATTAGAATATTCAACCTCTTCCTAGTCAATTATGATTCTTCTGAAATTGAGAAAAAGAAATAAAAATATCCCACTTAATTGTGACAAAGAAGATATTAAACTGATGACTGAAATAAACACACTTATTCCCAAATAAGTAGATAAGATTTAATTCCTTTTAGTTTCTTTTTAAATTCCTTTAATTTTCCCTTTTTCATACATAAACATTCCTTCAATAAACTCACCAAATAAGTTGTTACATATATACATGAGAACTGTAGTCTTTAGATGATTGCTTCCAAGAATATCAAGGCTTGTAAAAATATAAAAAAATATCAAAAATGAAGTTTATGGAAACCAAACCATTATAAGATGCCTGGGAGTATCCCACAAGGAAACTCTGCACCCTCATGAAGCTTGAAGTGGTTCCAACATACCAGTAAATTTCATTAAACCATTATCTGTCATGAATTGCGTGGTATTTCCTAGTCTTAAAAGCTTCAAAAGACAGAGAATTTTGATAGTCTGGAAAGAAAAGTCTAAGAAAAGTCTAGCAATAGCAACTCAAACTTTTTTTTTTTTTTCTTCTAGCTATAAATGATAAATCAAAGTTATGTAAGAAACAACTAAAGAAATTGACAGCATTTCACAGTTGAAAGAAATACCATTTTAAATACCTGAATGAGGCTTCAAGCATCAGCAATAGTTTTTCTTGACAACAGTTTTTAACAGAAGTTGTGGTTGAGCACAGACAACAGTAAATTTGATTAATGGATGAACTCTGTGCAGCCAGGGGGACAGAGAAGTTTGAGATGTGAGGGTTATATTAAATGTTTTGATACAGAAGTAATTAAGGCTGATACTATTTTATGGCCTTCTTATTTTTCAGATAAGAGTAATCTGAAAGGTTTAGAGTAAGTGTCAAAATCTTAGAAGGGACTTCATTTTCCACGCAAAATATATGCACTTCATGAAGTGATGAAACAGGGGGACCAAAAATATGATTTTAAAAATTATTTCTCTTCGTTTTATTTCTCCAGGGAAGCAATGGGGTGTCAGAGAGGACTGGCTGCATTCTTGACTAGGAATAAAATGCCAAGGATGTAAATGGAAGATGGCAGCATTAGCTGAAAGCTGTTGATAGCCCTAAGACATTAGTATTTATGAAGTCTCTCAAGTGAAACAAATGGAAAAATAAACCCCTGTGTTGTGAAAATTGCTTTTCAAGTTTCTAACCTCTAAAAAAAGTCTTCTTCCTGAACAGAAACTAGTTAACCCTGAACATTAATGGTTATCATCATTCAAATTGATTACAATTTCATTATACATAACATACTGAAATTACAGTCACAGAGAAATTTTAAAAAGAAATTGTTTAATATTTTAATAAAGTATTAAAGAACATAGCAGTTCACACTTAACTAAAAAGTTGTCGTGTTGAATGTTTATCATTTTAGAAATGCAAAGTAACTTGCTGAATATCTGATGCTATTAGAAAGGCTTGTTTTATGAACTAAGCATCAAATTCAGTTTCACACTAAGGAAAATATAAAGCTTTGATTTATTGGATTTGAGCAGAACTTACCCAAGTAGTTTCATGGACATTATTAACCTTTTCTTCCCAGCTATACTGCTGTATTCACTGACATGGAAGAGAAGATCATTTGATGTTCCTTTGGAAGGTTAAAATAAGATAATTTTATTGTGCTTCACTTTGTTTTTGTAGAGGATTTTGAGTTCTTTCTTTTCTTCTTCCAATATTTTTCACTCCTTGTTAAACTAAGAAACAAGACCAATATAGATTTAGACAAATTTGACCTACTAATGATTCTTCTTCCAGATCTCCTTCTTAGTCTCTGTCTCATTTATTGTCTACAGTGGGGGAATATTGCTGAATATTTCACTGGGGGAATATTTCATTACCATGCATCAAAATGCTTTCACCCGATTAATAGAGAATGACAGCTTGCTTCATGGCTTCTCAGACTGACAGAATTTTACAGAAGGGAAGATCTCAATAAGTATGATGTCTGAAAAAAATATCCTCCCCCCAAAGATTAGTTTGATGCCTAAAAAATCATGTAAAATTGATAGGTTACATTGTAGCATAATTATTTTCTTCAAGATCACACCTGCTCCTGTCTTATGCATATATCTCTACCGTGGAGCAAAAGGACAACTCATATATCATTTTCATTTACTGGATTTCAGCTTTGTTATGCCTTCATTTCTAAGAAAAACTATGCACTGAGAAAACACAGATATCCAGAGACTCTTAAATTTATACCCTCCAGCTTCTGAAGCTTTTAGGTTTAGATTTAGATTTACTAATTCTTCCACATTCTGTTATTTTAAAATTTACAGCCCTGGTTACTGGCCACAAAAAAGACAATCAACTCTATGTCTTGACATGTCTTGACTCTATTCTAGGAGTGTTTTTTAATTATTATTCTGTTCTAAAATATGATTGCCCAAAGTGTGGCACATTCATCTATACAAGGAATTTCTCACCTGTGGGCTTAGCTTCATTTGCCAGTCTTGATCAGTTTCCTGTATCTCACTTGTTTTAATTAATTTTAAATTCTTCACCAACTGCCAAATGTTACCTACTGGCTGAGAATAACAGAGAGAGTTAAAATGTCTGAAATGAAATCTCATCATGTGTCTCCAGCATGTGAAGAGAAAGTGGCCCAAGGTAATGGATTATTACTGGAAAAATGTTCAAGGTTGTATTGCTTCTTAATACCCTATTGCATAGCTTTACTTCTATGGCTAGCACAAGACAATGTTTTATATTTTTTGTCTCCCTTTGTACAGTGTATTGAGAGCAAGATCTACCATTAGAACAATGCATCCTGTGAGGGACTGGATGGAGGAACCTCTTCCATCGGACCCCCTTAGTCTGCCCCAAAAGTAGTCGAGGGGTCAAGTCACCTTTGCAAACCCCCTTGGCCCCCCCTCCCCCCTCCATCCAAATCCTCCTTAGCATTTTCAAGGGGATTGTTGGAGAGGAAGGAGACAGATAGGGTCTGCATATGGCCTAGGGTCTGATGGAAATAAGGATTGGAGATCGAAGTGTGTGGAGGTCTGCTCCAGTTGTTCGGTCTGATATGTCTCAGCTGTGCTTTCTAAGCATGAAACAGGCCTAAAATGTGAGGGGCTGCATTGATGGACTTGGGGAATCTCATCAACATCAACTGTCCCCTGTTGGATGGCCCAATGCTGAATCCAGGACTGGTGATTTTCTCACTCTCTCTGCCCCCTTTCCTGTACTGTCTCTGAATGGAATGGGACGTCTCCAACCTCCTGCTGATAATGGGCAGCTGACTGACTGATGATAATGACAGCTCTCCTCCTGGGGATGAAAGCTGGAGACATGAGTTTCCCCTCTCCTTCACCCAACAAAGGAGCAGTTGATTCATTGGCCTGGAATAGCAGGAATTTGGGGGTGTATAAACAGCGTTAAGATTCCCATTTCAGTTGTCATCTTTCACTGACCCACCATCCTGCATTGGGCCCTGTCTAGGATCAGAATGTCATCTTAAACAAGAAACCCTCGCAGGACACCTCTGGACTTGTGGTGGTGATTTTCTCAAACTCCCTCATTCTTTTCTTTCTTTTTTGCTTTCTTATTCTTTTTTCTCCTATGTCTTTATTTCACTCTCTCTCTTTTCCTTATATCTTTTCCTTTTCTCTTAAAACTTTATGCTTGCACCCAGCCCCTGATGGCTGGACTTTGTTCTCATGGATCCAAAAATTACAAGTTGCTTGAAACAATAACATTTGGCATAGTCAGCAGGATAGGAACCTAAGGGCCATAACACATGCTATTGCCACACTGAAGACACTGAAGATTAATAAAATCTCTGCACAGTCTGGGTATCTTAAATATAACTCAGAAATAAATAGCCCACAATATCTTTTCCATAGGCAGACTTGATTACTGGGAACAAAGAACAAAAAAACATTTATCATCTTAAGGCTAACTGATCAGAAATCATGTTAGAAAGAAACTGAAAAACATGGAAGGACTATAAGAGAGGGACCAGCTCCCCAGTTCTCTCACTGGAAAGTTTGTCAATAGAGAAATGTAAAATTGAACTATATGTTTGTATGTATGCATTAATACTTTTTTTCTCTGATCAATTTCTCCTTATCTGACTGATACTGTGTCCTGATTTGAAATGTTGATCAAAATAAGCAGAAGTAAAGAACATGGAAACAATTTTTCAGATTATCTTCTGTATTTCAGAACAGATTTGTGAATAGTTACATACAAAGTCCATCCGTTATGTTTTTGAAATATGCACTTTACTATGCTTTCCATCAAGATAAAGTTACCGTGTCAATAAGAAACTGTTTCAATTAGTATTCAGAGTTAATATGCCCCTCTTTTTAAAAAAGAGTTCCATTCATGACAAAAGCAAATTAAAAATATTATTTAGCATTATCATAGTGACTATGTAGAGGTGTGTGGGAATGCAGTTTACTTGAATTTTCTCAGTCACTGTAGTTAGAAATTGAAAATACTTACAAATCAATTTTTAAAAAATAGGCAGAATGAATAATGCACAGATTAAGGAACAAAAAGATATACTTCTAATTCCGGTTCTATCACACGTATAGACCTAGCAACATACATAGAATTAGATCTACAGATACTACTTTAGATACCTCAGTGCATTATTAATCCAGACAAAGTCTCAAAGTTCATGAGATTCCTTTTTCTCTATGTTACAGAGGGATCCAAAATGGCAATCATCACACCACTGTTGCTACTACAACCAATTTGGGATTAAACCAGGCCAATCAGAATCATGTAAAATTGAGGCATCAACTATATCCTTAGAGGAGAAACAAAAGGTCACCCTTCTCAAGTGTACATCTACAAACACACACACTCTGGGAAATAAACAGGAGGAACTGGAGCTACGTACCCAGTTAGATAGTTATGATATCACAGGAATAAGAGAAACATGGTGGGATGAGTCACACAGATGGAGAATCATGATAGAGGCTATAAGCTTTTCCATAACGACAGGAAAGGAAGAGAAGTAGAGGAGCTGCATGCACCCTATGTTAAGAAAAACCTTGAATGTATAGAAACCAGCTATGGTAATTGCGGTAGCCCTGTTGAATGCCCCTGGGTCAAAACCAAAACAGTTGTCTCCAAGCATGATCTTATAGAAGGCATCTGTTCCTGACAATCAAACCAAGATGATGTGACAGATGAAACAACACTCAGATCAGTCAGGCAAGCTTCAAGTCAACCAAGCATGGTCCTTATGGGAGACTTTAACTACCCACACATTTCTTAGAAGATGTACAGTACACTGCAGCTCACCTGACATCAGTCGAATTCCTGGAATGTGTAGAAGTCTGCTTCCTCACACAAATGTTGGAAGTGCCAACCAGGAATAGGGCAGAGATGGACTTACTACTCACTAACCAAGAAATCCTGCCTTGTGATATCTCAATTAGTAACCGACTAGGCTACAGTGACCACGATAACGTGGAGTCTGCGATACTGCTGAGCACCATGAGGGTCAATTCATAAACAAAGGTTTTAGATTTTAGAAGAGCAAACCTCATCTCAAGGATGAGGAAAGGCAAGTTGAACATGAGCCATGTCTTTGTGGTAACGTATGCTGTAGTAACCCCTATGATATAGGTTACACTTTTTTCTTTTTTTTTTAAGCTGAGATATAGGACAGTGATTAAACATCTTATTATCACCTGTAAGAGTGTATTTGGGGAACTGAATCCAGTTTTGGGTTCTTCAAAAGATAGAAAATGCTGACAAACTGATGGAAGACCACTAGGTCACTGAAGAACATGACATTCAGAGTGTGTATGAGGAAAACAGTTATATTCATCTTGAGAAAAAAGAGAATAAAGATAAATTTTTACTTAAGTTAGTTAATGATAAGTATTACAGGGAAAATAGAGCAAAATCTCAGAATTGCACAGCAAAAGGATAAATAAGCAGTGCTCAGAAGTTGCATCAGAGATAGAAACAATTAAAAAAAAATTTTAAAAATGGTGTGATTAAGCACATTTAACTTTAAGGATTGCTCCAACGTAAAACCTTCAGCCTTCGAGACATTAAATAGCTAACCAGAAAGTAACATGATCCAACCCTATAGTTAACTCTGGTTTAAATAAATTGAATGAGATGACCTCAAAAGGTTCACTGCAGACTAAACTATGCTGTGATTCTATTCTGTGATTCTATGTGATGAAGAAAAAGTTGCTGAATCTGTATTGAAAAGGTTCAAAATCATACAACTGTAATTTTGATGAATAAACATATCACTGGTTTAAGAGAAAAAGGTAAGAGAAGTGGGCTTGTTTAATCTGAAGAGAAAGCTAAAGAGAAGCTAACAGAAACCAAACAGAAGCTATTGAGAAAACAGTGCAAGATATACTATGATGGAAGAAAAGAAAGAGGAGGTCTCTTCTGACATCCTACGTGGACAGGCCAGGCCAGGCCATGAAGAGACAGGGATGGTAAGGGACAGGGACAGAAAGGGATGGCAAGGCAAGGGATGTTAAGGCAAGGGATGTTAAGGCAAGGCAAGGCAAGGCAAGGCAAGGTAAGCCATCATAGAATGGCGAATGGCTTAGTTCAGAAGAGACCTTAATGTTTATCCACTCCAACTTCCCTGCCATGGGCAGAGATGGTTCTCATCTAGATAAGGTAGTCGTCCAGCATGGTCTTGAACACTTCCAGGGAGGGAGCATTCACAACTTCTCTGGGGAATCTGGTCCAGAGTCTCATCACCCTCATACTAAAGAACTTCTTAATATCCAGTCTATACATATTCTCTTTCAGTTTAAATCCATTTCCATTTGTCCTGACGCTGGACAGTCTTATGAAAAGTCTGTCTCTCACCTTCCTGTAGGTTCATTCCCTTCAGGAACTGGGAGACAGATAGAAGGTCTGCCTGGAGTCTTGTCTTCTTCAGCCTGAACTATCAAAGGCAAGGAAAGTAAAAAACTGGATTGAAGAAACACAATGTGAGTCATTTTAAAACCAACATAATATTCTTAGCTATCACAACTGATACAAGCTTTCAAGAATTCTAAATTTTATTTATATTCTGTGGTTGCATGGTGTAAAAACCCATTATGTTAGTTGAAGCAGCTTTGCAAAAATGTTTTTGAAATACAAAGCTGTACACCAAACATATATCCCCAACAAAGAATTAAAAATTTCATTGGGGCATTTAATTTCAGCATGTGTGCCTTTTGTTAGCAGCCACTGTCTGTACTTTATGGCTATGGGGGTTTGTCACAGTTATCTTCAAGATAAATGCAACAGAAAGAGGGAGGGTAAGGTAATTCAAGCAGTTTCACATGCTTTTTATGAGAGGGGACATTAAAAAGTACCGAAAAGCTAGAACACCTTTTGGATTTTCTTACATTCATTTTCCAGTTCCTGACTATTTTCTCTATTTTGAAAAACTGCTGAAATCCAAATTTTTATGGATTAAGTACTTCCCAAATAGGCTGAACCATAGTTCAGTGACAATGCTTCCTTATGTCTATTTGAAACTGTCAGCCCAAGTAAAACCTGTCATGAAATATAGTTGATTCAAGATGATTCTGAACATGCTAAATCAAAACTGTAGGTTGTTTTTTTGTTTAGTTTTGTTTTGTTTGGGGTTTTATGCACTTTTTCTTGTTATTTTCCTAAAGCAGTAATGCAAGTAAATAGTCAAAAAGTCTGACTATGTGATATTAAGTTGCTACAAGTACCACAAGAGTTAAGCACCACAGCTGGAAAAATGCATATAGTTCCTTGTGTAATCTTTCATTTTCAGAACAAAAACTGGATTATTGTCGCATGGGCCAGTTTATGAGTCATCCGCATGACGCAGATGTCACCAGCTTTGGAACACTAGTCAGACTGCAGAACATTGCAGAGCACCCAACATGAAGGCAAAATAACTAAATGCATATAGTTAGAGAACTTCAAACAAATCCATAAACAGAAAGATATTCTCAGCCTGACTGAGGTAGGCTGACATAGTTCCATAATCTAAGCAAGAGGGGAGACAGAAAGTTGTTAAGTCATAATAAATAAGACTTCAAACATACATAAACATGGCATCCTGGTACTAAAGGTATACCTATATGCTTCACTGTTTGTACAGGAAAGACAAGAATTTTGACTTCACTGCAGTAATAAAAAGAGACAGAAAGGTTAGAGAAAAACATAGAAAGACATCATGTTCACATGACCAAATAAAAAAGAATATTCCAACAAGCATACAATGCAACATTTGCTCTTTAATTGGGATTTTAAATGCAAAACACTGATGGACTGAAGATTAATGGCCTTCTCCATAGGCAAGAGAGAAAAAAAATCCTGACCTCAGGGACATTGCATTGCTATGACTTTAGCTTTTTAGCTACTTCAGCAATTAGTCATAAAAGCTAGATAGGAATTATTAAAATGAAATAGAGAGACTTAAATTGCTATGAATCCCTTGAAGTCCTATAGGTATAAGTCTCACATATCACAATCACCCCAAAAACTTTGGTGTATACTGTTGATTGGAAAAGAAAACTATCTCTAGTGTGTGACACTGAGCACCTTGGGATATCAAATGAAATACAAGAAAACTTATTTTAATGCTAATCTCACCCCTTGCTGTTAACAACTGCTCCCTCTCATAACTGAAATCATGTTTCCACTTATGCTTAACCTAAATACTGGAACTAACAAAACAGTCTTTCTCTCATGTCAAAGACAGCTGGTCCACAGCAGATCATATGGTACTGGCCACACTTCCAGAAGCTGGATAGCTGGATGGTACTACTGTCCCGTACCCAGCTGCTTAAAGAGCCGAACTGCTCATGAATTGAACACTACAATTTAAATCTAAGGCCACAGTAGCCCTACTAATCACTTCCAGGATGAATTATTTATTTCAGATGGATGTCTCCCCTGGATTAAATAAATTCTTGGTTGTCTGCTCTATTAATAGGAGTAGTTGTACTCTTGATAAGCACATGTTTAAGGCAGAAATAATAAAATCTAATATTCTGAAGTAATCTAGAATATCTCTTTTCCCCAAATTTGGATTTCCTTTCAGGATACACAAGAATGATGAACGGTAAGGAATTATCCCTACTACTTTCAAATTCAGTTTGTAGTGCTTTCCTTGATGATTAGGTAATGACTGAGATCTGTTTTCTTTCTCCTGGTACATTTGTATGATCTTCTGAGACATGTCCCTAGCCAAGTGCAACTACAAAAAAAAAAAAAAAAAAAAAAAAAAGAAAAAAAAAAGCCAACATCATTATTCCTTTGCTTTCTTTCTTTTATTAAATTCTGTCTTAAGATCCACTTACACAAGGGGTCTTCTAACCTTTCCCATGTCTCTATCAAAGCCTTACAAAAACTATTCTCTGTGAAGCTTCTGTGTTGTAATTTTCATTCCTTGTTAAAGTGGAGGCTTATTCCCATTTCTGCTCCGCTTTCTATGATCTAATGGAGTATAGAGTACAATTCTCAGTAACCTGGATTGTGTTATTCACTCTAACCAATGACAGAGTCATTTTAAAACAGGCAACCTTCAATATCATTCTCTCAGTGTATGAACTTCCAAAGCAGAATTGCCTGAATGATTGCAAATTGTTTTCATGTTACACTTAATCTGCATTCCTTTCACAGTCTTCATTTTGAGAAAATAACTAGCATCTCAACTGCACGTCTTATTCATTCTATATTTTTTCTTTGAAGAAACTGATGTATATTATTCTGTGCTTGGATGTGAGAAAACCTCTAAAATAGTTTCTATCTATGTATTAGTGATTTCATCCGAACTCTTGTTACATTTAATTAACTCTTGGCTTCTATTTGTTTGTTTCTTGTCTTTATTTCTGTTTTATGTATGTTAAGTATTGTTAGTTGGTGTAAAATTAAAATGGCCTTATTTTCTCTCTTTAATGTTTCCAACAACAGCGTTAAAAGAATCTTTCGTTACAGCAAAGGTTTTTTTGCTTTTGTCTTTTAAAATACTATTTTCCAAAGCCTCTTGAAATCTCACAAATTAGTGTAACTCAATGTTATATGTCACTCAACTTATATGTAATAAAAATATAATCAAAGTTTCCCTTCTGCAGTTTTCTATACTATTGATGAGGAGCTTCAGGCAGTTATCAGTTAGGTAAAAGCAAGGAAAGGAGACAAAGAAAAGTTGATACTGTGGTGACAAACATTAGTCACATAATAGGCAAGAAGAGTCTGTGACAGTTAGGACACATCCATGGCATGTATTTCCTGTAGAAAAGGACAAGTGACAACCTAATTGCTGAGTAACTGAAGCTATGTGAACTTTTAGCTTTTGAAATATTAACAGAATAATTTCTCCCAAAATACTGACATGTATGTACTGGTGAAAACTTCACTGTCACAGTAAAAATACTAAATTATGGTGTAAAAGTTCCAAAGGACTTATATGATTACCAAGATTTTAGCTCTTTTGTAGTCAAAATGTAGTATTTAATCTATTTAGACCAGACAAGACTAGAGTAAGAGGTCCAAGTCAGGCTGGATGGAGCTATGAGTAATTTGTTCTAGTGAAAGATATCACTACCCATGGCAGATGGGTTGGACTAGTTGAGCTACAAAGCTGTCTTCAAAGCTAAACCATTCTGTGATTCTATGATTAAATATCTTCCACTTTATAAGAAAGAACACAGAAGACAATTTAAAAAAAAAAAAAAACAACAAACAATGTCCTTTCTAGATATATAGAAATAATAAAAAGAGCAACAAATACTAGTTAATTGAGAAACAATATTACAAGTGTGCTTCAGAACTTAAAACTAAACAGTCTGTAAGACTAAAGATTGAATTTTCCAAAGTTGTCTTAATCTCCTTTACAAATGTATAACCAAATAATTTCTTTCATAAGCACAATATTTAATACAAAATGCTGGTTAACACATTAAAAAAGTGTGAAAATGGTATATAAGATATATCATATCTTATGATATTATGTCAGCTACCAATTCCTCAGCAAAAATATCATATTAATTCTGGTTCTATCAAGGTCTAACGTTTGGTGTATTGATTTCATGGACTCAGTAGTTTTCCAAACTGAGACAAACTTTATTCACCTGAGGGTTCTATTTATACTCTAGTGTTTTCCTGGGGTCCGCCCACAAGACCCTCCCAGGTCCCTACCAGCAGTGGTGGTCTGGTGTTTTTTCACTGTTTTTCAGTAATTTTCCAGCATTGCTTTGGTAAACGAGTCACTTCATTAGCACATTCCTTTCTTATTACCCACATTATCTCTTCCACTTCCCACACGAAGTAATCACCATTATTAATGGTATATCATCACATTACTTTTTCATCGCTGTCTTCAATTTCTGCATTTTTCATCAGACTGAGATGTTGGTCATTTCTTTATAAATGTTAGTGATAAAAAACTAGATGTTCCTAAGATGGTAGTTGGAGCACCCACCTGTGCTCTGTGATAATGAGTTGACACTTTTCAGATTACTAAAATGTGTGCTATTGCCAAAACTACAGTTTTCAAAATATACTTAAAGAATGTAAGAAGCTAATTTGAAAGAAGAAGGGAATTCTGTGGTAAAGGAAATTTTCATTCTCAGTCCTTGATAGTACAATGCTATTACTGAAGGAGTTCAAGAAAGCAGTTTGCTTACTGAAAAGAGCCTAGCAAGAAGGAAAGAGTGCAAATAATAAATTGTTCTGTTACATAAAATACAGATGACTCATGGACAAACAGAATTAATAGAGGAACACATAGAAGAACAACTGCACAGAGAAAAAGCATATTCATTCTCTAAAGCAGCACAAAAATGCATTGACACTGTAAGGTCACTTAACTCTAAAGCACAAAGCAGCATCTAATAACCTGCCTGGTAAGTAAGTAAGAGTAAGAGTATTATGTTAAAAAAAAAAAAAAAAAAAAAAAAAAAAAAAAAAAAAAAAAAATGTTAGTCAGTATAACCTACAAAACACTCCAATATGCATTCATTCTAGGTATTAGGAAAACTGTAGAGATTCATGTTGGACCCAGCAAGCCACCTCCAAGTACCCCAGTCCAACTAGTAGGAAAGCTGAAGAGGCCTTCCCAAAAGTCAGACTCATACTAACCACAATTAATTACCACATAAATCAATATACATACATCTGGATACATGGATCACAGAAAAACAGAACACTCATGTGAATGCAGACAGCAGCAACAGCCTCATCCTGCTCCCTTCTCTGTCTGAGTAATATGAGGGTCAATCAGTGAAAATATATATGCATATGTGTATGAACTGGGATGCCTTCAAAGACCTGGAGCCTCCCTAGAAGCTGCACCCGGATCCCACTCTCCCCAGCTGCTGGCACTGGCACACACAATCCTCAAGGCTAGAGCCTGACTCCTGTTTCTGGTACAGACCATTGCACACACACACACAAACACACACATAGAGGTGACAAGGAACAAGGACCCCGGTGTCCTCTGTACTTAGGCACTGGTGCTGAGGATTTCCTGGGACAGCCCTGGGCTGGGCCTGGAGAAAACATCCTTTTCTACCTGCTACTCTTCTACCCTGCTCTCTGGGCTTGTGCAGGTTGTCTTTGATGGGCTGATGGCACTTGTACTGAGTCTAGGAGTAGCTGGACCAGGGTGTTTTTGGGCTCCCCCTCCAACCACTAACTATATGCTCCTTGGTGGATATATAGAAAAAAAGTTATCATGTAATCGAACAAATGGATGATGCTGGAGAAAATATGAAACTTTGAAATTACTATCCACCATGGAATAATTTTTCTGCAGTGGTAGTCAACATGGAATCGTTTTTAGATAGCCTGACCCCTGCATTTGAAATTTTGAAAGGATAACATGAAACTATAAGAATAAAAATGAGAGTTCCAGCTAAAGACAAAAGAATTATCCACCTTAGGTCAAACTGACTCTGATTTTACTAGGGTAATAAACCTGTTTATTAGTTTGTCCAATTTATTCCACTGAAATCAATATCAAGCACTTCATTGATTTCTATTGTGCCACAGTGAGAATGCATTAAATAATATTCTGCTGTCTAGAAAATTTTTAACACAAGTCAGTTTGGTAAGTCTAGACAATATAGGGTGAGATTTTATTTTTCCAAGTTGAAAAAAATCTGTAAACTAATTTATGTTAATATGCAAATTTCTATTACTTTTCTAATGTAAAAATGTAGACCTAAAGGAATAGTATAAGAATTTGAATACTAGCTGCTTTTCTAGAATAAAAATGAATTTGAAATTTTTCTATAAATTTTAGATTTTTTCGGGAGCATTGTTTTAAAATTTTAGTAAGAATGGCAAAATGTGCAAGATGTGTAAGATGAGAAAAACACCCTGAGGAAATCTCCAGTTAGCAATGTACTGGAGGAAGAACAAGCAAAACATGAAAATTCGTCAAATCATTATTTATTTAAATCAATTTTCCTTTCCCTGCAGCATAGTCTTTCCCCATACATGAATACAAAAAAACCACCCCAAAAAGTCTATCACAGAAAATACCTCAGTAAGCTGTAAATAAACTGAAATAATTCAACCAATTAAGTAAACAACTCACAGAGAAATTACTCAGGAATATTTTTCATCCTCATTATTGAATAAGTAACCTAGTATTTTACAGGTCAGCGTACCTGCAATTTCAGGATCTTTTCCTGAAACATGAAGTTTGAGTTAGCTTTCATATAGCTCAAGGACTGTTGACTTCATGACACAGGTACACTTAAACCAAACAATGAATCTCTGGTAATATGTGGGCAGGTTCTGTTTTTAAGTTGGATAGGAGAGAACCACTGGGAACAGTTTATTGGCTTGTTGTTTTCTTTGCTTGTTTTATTCTCCTGGGAAAAGAGGTGAAGAGGGCTTTTTGGACAGGTTTGTCCCTCTCAACAACAAAATGTAACATACAAATATAAGTTTTAACTTGGTAAATGCCGATTGTGTTTGCTGACTCTATTGAAGTGTGTTACAAAATGAATAGTGAATTATGATCTTACTCAACTTAGTGAAAATGGAAGAGCTCTCAGAGTTTTAACTGGTACTGGGCACTATTTTCATCAACAAGGCAGAGCTTGCAGATATTTATTTATGCTAGTGATGCTATCCATATGAATAACTCATAAAATAAGTCATTGGGAGTAATTATATAGCTATTACTGTCAAATACGACATTCATTATCTGGAAAATGGAAATGATTGAGTGTTTTAATATACCTGTTATCTTTTTTTTTTTTCCCTGCTAAACAAAGACTTTTCTTGAACTATGATTTTATTCAGAAAGACTAAGAATGTACAATCATTTTTTTATTTGAAACTGGTATCTTTTATGTGTAGATATTGAACCCCTAAATCTTCAATAACATTTACTGGTTGTAAAAAGATTTGATCCACAAACGAAAACATGGTGGGAATGGTGGCTGCCAATTTTAGTATTTCTTTTAATATTCATCTTCAAAAAGAGATCATTATGATAAAGTTTTAACAATGTTGTTTGAACTGTTGAAATCATAAAAGAAAAAGATCAGTAATTAGGTCACATTGGCCTAATGTTATGATTAACTGCAATTCCTGGAGGCAAAGTACGTGATGGAAAAAAACTTAAATGGCAATTAGCTGTGTATGCATACATACAAATGAAACAGCTTTCCATGTTCAAAAAGAAAACTAATACAGAAATACTACTTTGCTGGAAGACATATTTTTGAAGACCTATAATTTAAACCAACTTTTCTGTCTACATCTAGTTAAAAAATGGTGAGACTACAACACTGAACTTCCTGGTACAGGTTTTAAACCTTGTGACAGAATGTGAACTAAGAGACAAAATAAACTGAACAACCCCAGTTTCCTCAGCCTGTCTAAATAGGAGAAGTGCTCCAGACCCTGTCCAGTTTCATGGCCATCCTCTCAACCTGCTCCATCAGGTCCATGTCCGTCCTGTGTTGTGGGCTACAGAGCAGTACACCAGGTGAGGCCTTATCACAGCAGAGTAATGTGGCACAATAACATCTCTCAGTCTACTGGCCACGTTGCTTTTGATGCAGCCCAGGATGCTATTGACCTTCTTGGATGCACGTGTGCACTCCTGGCCCATGTCCATAGTTCTTGAATCTTTAAAGTGACTTTCAAATAAATTCTTATGTAAAGGAAAAAACAAAAAATGTTTTAAAGAAAAAAAGTATTCTGTTTCTTTTAGAATCAACTATTTAATATAATGGGAAGTAAAACAGTTCTTACGTATTTCTGCATGTACAGTCAGAAAGAAAGAGAAAACGTGAATCCTAATTTCTTTAAAGTACATAATAACCAGGGCACCCTTAAAAAATACAAGAGGATAGAAACTATTGGAAAGAAATAAGGAATCTCACTGGACCATATGAAAACTTATGTAACAGTAACAGAATGTCTCACTGAAATGGTTTTATATAAATATTTTATGTCTGAAGTCATTCCAGTTTTGGATTATACTCCTATTGCTATTAGCTAAGCTCCACAGAGTAGTAAATAGTTAAGTTCTAGCTGAGAAAATAGTCTAGTATTTTCTAATTTGATATGGTCCTGAGCTAGTGTCTATACAGCAACTTGGCAGTAAAGGTCTTCCTGCACAGAATTTTAGGACAAAATCCCATAAAAATCAAAGGGATCATTTATCTTGACAGATAAATTTTTTATTTTTTATTAGATCATCAATAACTTGATCACTAATAAACAAATCCCAAAAGAAATCTCCATATCAGGAGAGGTGAAGAAGAGTTCATCAGAACTTTTCTTCAAATAAGTGAAATTAAGTGTAAATTAAGTGCTCTCAAAATATACAGTCTGATTTCAAATTAAAAAAACAGTGTTTTGAGTCTATTTTCCACTTGTAACAGAATTTTTCAATTTCTTTGACTCATACTAGGCACATCGTTCTGGCGGGGCTCAGTAATTTTCAACCTATGTGATTTCTCAAACTTATTATATGTGAATCTTAAATTCTGTGAAATCAGATTATTTTTAAGGGAATCAAAATGCAAGGTCCACATGCTTGTAGATTAACCTTTTCTAGCAAAGGTGTAAATTCTGAAATAAAGGAAGTGAAATGGTTCCTCAGCTTTTGAAAACTGTAAAGGATTATGGTGAATTATGAATTGAAAACTTTATCAAATTTTTTTGAGAATTATCCCAAATAGAGCCTGAGAATCTAAAGTTATAATATTTCATACTTGTACCTATTTAATTAAATGGCACATTCATTCTATATAATCATAGAATGATAGGGGTTGGAAGGGACCTCTGGGGATCATCAAGTCCAAGTACCCTGCCAAAGCAACATCACCGAGGTCAGGAGTGGACCCAGGTGGATCTTGAAACTCTCTGCCAAAGGAGACTCCACAACCTCCTTGGGCAGCCTCTTCCAGTTTTTCGTCACTCTTGTAGTACAAAAGTTTCTCCGTATATTGAGGTGGAGCTTCCTGTGTTCCAGTTTGTGTCTGTTGCTCCTTGTCCTATCACAGGACACCACTGAATATAGACATATAGACTGGCCCCTTCTTGTCACCCAGACTTCATATATTTATAAATATGAATAAGATCCCCTCTCAATCTTCTTCAGACTAAAAAACCCCATCTGTCTCAGCCTTTCCTCATATGATAGATAGTCCAGTCCCCTGATCATCCTTGGAGCCGTCCATCAGACTCCCTGTAATATATCCCTGTACCTCTTGAACTGGGTTACATGGATCTGGGCACAATGCTACAGATGTGGTCTTGGTAGGGCATAGTAGAGGGGGAGAAGAACTTTCCTAGTGGTCTTGGCCACAAGAGCACATTTTTGTCCCATGGATAACTTATTGTCCACCAGTACTCCAAGGTCCTTTTCTCCTTTGAGGTCAAGGAGCATCTTCCCTACTAAGACAGGGAATTGTTCAGTTTTTTTGTTCAGTGTAGAGAAGAGGAGGCTCTGAGGTGACCTCATAGCAACCTTCCAATATCTGAAGGGGATCTACAAGAAAGATGGGGTAGGGAAAAAACACAAAGAGAAATCCTCTAAAATTTGAAGAGGACTGATTTAGATTTGACACTAGGAAAAAATTATTTCCTGTGAGTATGATGAGATGGTTGGATGGGTCTTTGAGCAACTTGATCTAGTGGTAGGTGTTCCTGCCCATGGAACACGGGGTTGGAACTAGGTGATCTTTAAGGTCCCTTCCAGCCCTAGCCAATCTATGATTCTATGGTTCTACAACAAGAAAGGTTTCATGTACATTGGAGGAAAGAGGAAGTCCAAAGGGAATGTAGGCCATCTGCTTCTATGAAGCTGGTGCCCTAGTGATGGAGGATACTGAGAAGGCAGAGTTATTGATTGTCTTCTTCATCCCTGTGTTCACTGCTAAGGCTGACCCTCAGAAATCCCATACCACCAAGGTCACAGAGGAATTCCAGCAAAAAAAAAAATTTGGTTTAGTTGAAGAGGATTGGGTTAAGGATCAGTTAAGTAAACTGAACACACACATCCATGGGCCCTGACAGAATGCACCTGTGGGTGTTGAATGAGCTGGCAGAAGTCATTGCTAAGCAGCTCTCCACCATCTTTGAGAAGTGCAGAACAGAAGAGGTACCTGAGGATTGGAGGAAAGCCAACAACACCACAATCTTCAAAAAAACTCAAGAAGGAGGACACAGACAACAATAGGCTGGCCAGTTTTATCTCCATCACTGGAAAGTTAACATTTTATTCTTAGTGCCATCTCAAAACACATTGAGGAAAGAACAGTTATCAGAAGTACTCAGAATGGATTCACCAGGGGGATATCATGCCTGGGGATATCATGCCTGACCAGTTTAATAGCCTTTTGTGATGGCATAACTAGCTGGATAGATGGGATGAGGACAACTGACATGGTCTACCTCAACCTCAGCAAGGTTTTCAACGCTGTCTTCAGTGGCATCCTCACAACCAAATTTGAGAAATGTGGATTGGACAATTGGGCAGTGAGGTGAATTAGGAACTGGCTGAAGGACAGAGCCCAGAAAGTTGTAGTTAGTGTGACTGAGTCCAGATGGATGTCTGTGACTAGTGGTGTCCCTCAGGGGTCAGTTCTGGGTCCAGTCCTGTTCAATATATTCATCAATGACTTGGTAAAAGGGATAGAGTGTACCATTTCTCAAGTGCACTGATGCTACAAAAATGGGAGTTGTGGCTGATATTGCAGAAGGCTGTGTTGTCAGCCAGCAGGACCTGGACAGGTTGGAGAGCTAGAAACCTTATGAAGTTCAATACAGACAAGTGTAGAGTACTTCATCTGGGGAAGAACAACCCGATGCATAAATTCAAATCAGGGCTGAACTGCTGTAAAACATCTCTGGTTAAAAAGACTTGAGAGTCATGGTGCACAACAGGCTTCCCACAAGCCAGCAATGTGCCCTCGCAGCCAAGAGTGACAATGCCATCCTGGGATAAATTAAGAAGAGCGCAGCTAGCATCTTTGAATCCATGGAATATGGTAGGTGTGTATTAAAATTCTATTAGTGTAAGTATAGAATGGATTCACTGCTTCTGAGTAGCTAAGACCAGTACACTTTTTCCAACTCAGATCAAATAAAAACATTTAATTCTTTCACAAGAGCACTCTACTTCCATCTAGAAAGTCAGTTGCTCTCATCTCTGGAGCTCATAGTGATATTGTCGACGAAGAAGGGTTTAAGAACTCTAAGATAAAATATCAACCAGCAACACTTTTTTCACTTTTTTTTTTTTTAATTTTAATTTTTTTTAATGAGGAAATTAAGAAATACTCTTTGAGAAACTGCAAGAAATCTAGTCTTAATTCTATTTCACAGTTAAATCTTTTTGAAAATGTAAACATTTTGCATAACATATAAAAATAAATTACTAATTACTTTGCCAGTTTCCCTTTTTTAATTTACTAGACCACAATGAATGACATAAAATTAATTAATAATATATCTAAATTTCATCTAAGAGTCTTTACAGTAGATGTGAAACTCATGCTTGAAATTGCAGCATCTCAATACCTTCCAAGATTGTGAAAGAGGTCACAAAAATAGATTATATGAATCCAGTTTATAGATGGAATTGTGTTATTTACAGTGACATGAAGTTCCTTCTTTATCTCTATAATGCAGTGAAATAAGTATCCCCTAAAATGACAGCAGATCAGAAACTAAAATAGTTCATTTTAAAAGATGAAAGACTGTAATTTTGGAAGAAAATTCCTCTTTGTTGAGAGGGAAGTTATTCTATGATAGAAATTTAGAGCTATGAGCTCTTTCTTTTTTTTAATTTTTTTTTTTTAATGAAGTTTTTTTTTATCATTATATGACAAACTCAAGTCCTGAGAAAATTGTCTGTGGAGTACTTCCTTGCTCTCTGTGAAGGGTGTGATGGCAGAGTTTCCTAACCCTAAGTTCTTTTTCCAGCTTTTAATAGCTTGGCAAATGTCAGAAAAAAAAAAAAAATATTCATGATATAATATTCCATACAGACTTCCTGCCTTGTATTGGATTTTAGGGCACTTCTATCACTTCTATCTAGACTGTGTCTGCTATTTCTGAAAACAGATTATTAAAATAAAGCACTTATTTATACAAAAAAATTTCCAATCTCTCAGAAGTTTTTTTTTTGTCTCCAGATTTTTGCCAGAGGACCACAAAATTGATAGAGACATTAACCATAAGATAAAAATCTGCCTTCCCTAGTCATGTATAATCAAACCAAATTTTGCAAAGTGACAAGTTTCAAAGATAAAGGATTTACTTTTTACCCAGCTCTTGGTTTCTGACTACTCTAACTACCAGTCTCTGGGGAAAGAGTTTCATCTTACTCTGAATTTCCTAATAGCCTAGGCACAGGGAAGACTGGTCTCTCTGTGTTCTTATCAGCACTGATGCTGGAGCAAAGAGTGGAAGGAAAGGGATCAGATTCTGCAGTGGGTGGAAAAGCCTAATTGAGGGAGGCACAGGAGAGCCTGGCAGGCACAGAAGAGATGTGTAAAGCAGACAGATAGTATCTGAGGTCTGAGGATAAAGGCAGGAAAAAGTGGCATCACCAATTACTGCAACCATGTACCAGCTACTTGCTTCTACATTAACTCATGCTAAGATCTGTCTTTTTAGTGGAAGAAAATTAATAGTGACAGTACTATATTTGGTATCAAGATAATATATTCAGAAATAAAGAATATCAGAATAAGGGGTTGCTTCATGTATCTAGACTTGTCTATTTCCAAACGCATTATCAGACTGTTTTATTTGTTGTAAGGTCAAGTTATACACTACCTGTTGTTAAACCAGATTATACAAGGAAGAACTATTGTATTCAAGTTCATTCATCTGATGCAAGAGTGTGAAAATAAAGAGAAGACGACACCATAGTGGGGTTCTGCTACAGACCACCCAATAGGATGACTCAGTGGATGAAGCTCTCTTTAGACATATAGTAGCTGCTTCACACTGGTGATGGTGAGTGATGTAAAACTCAATGGAACACTAGGCTACAGTGACTGTGACGCTGAGGAACTCAAGATCTTCAGGGCAGTGACACAAGTGTGAAGTAAGCTGATCACACTCAGTTTTTAGAGGGCAGACCTTTTCAAGGATCTGCTTGGTAGGTGTCACCGTTTGAACATGAGAAACTAAAGAGGGAGGGCTTTTCGGACTCTAAGATGGGCGGAATGCAAAGGGAGTGATTTATTCCCTCCCATTTCCTGCCATTCTCTATAAAAGAGCAGAAAGCCAGCAGCTCCTCCCTTTTTTCCTCTCATTCCTGCTGGCCGTGTTACTGTTTATCCCACCTGCTCACCCATATATCGGGTTATATGTATATATTTTTATTCTTTGTTACCTTACCCTTTATGTTCTTACCTTTCCCTTGTGTTAGTAAAATCTGTATCCAATTGTTTTCAGTTTCCAACTTAAGGTCTCCAGTCTTTATTCCCCTTTTATCTTCCCCTTGTGGAGGGAGGGGAGAGGGGGGGGGAAGAGAATAATTCTGTCATTAAGTTTGTGGCCCACGCAAACTGCTAAACAGTGACAGTAGGGTACAATAAGACAAAGCCCTAGATGGGAAGAAAGCGCAGGAAAGGTGATCCATATTTAAGGATCACCTCATCCATGCTCAGGACCAATATAACGCAGTGAAGTGGAAGGCAGACAGGAGTGCCAGGAGGCAAGGAACTCCTGGATACACTTATGGGTAAAAAAACTTTTACAGAGGATGGAAAAAAGGACAGATATCCTGGGAGAAGAACAGAGTTGTAGTCAGAGGAGCAAGAGATCAGGTTAGGAAAGCAAAAGCACAGAAAGAATTGGATCTGTTAAGGGAGGCTAAGGGAAACAAGAAAAGTTTCTATAGGTACATCAATGGTAAAAGAAAGATGAGGGAAGATATGGGCCCACTCCAGAAAGATACAGGATAGCTGGTCGCTCAAGACATACAGAAGGCAGAGATACTCAGTGACTATTTTGTCTCTGTCTTCACCAGCAAAGACTCTGATCACACCATCCAAGTTATGGAAGACAAAGGCAGGGACTGGGAAAAGGAAGGTCCTCCCACTGTAGATGAAGAGCAGGCTCATGACCATCTAAAGAACCAGGTCATGGGACCTGATACTACAGCTTGTGAAACAACTGGTGTATGAAGTTGCCAAACCACTGTCCATTTTATTTGAAAAGTTATGACAGTCTGGTGAAGTTCCTGCTGATTGAAAAAGGGGAAATATTGCTCACATTTTCAAAACTGGAAAAAAAAGAAGACCCAGGGAACTACAGGACAGTCAGCCTGACCTCTGTGACTGGCAAGATCATAGAGCAAATCTTCCTGAAAGCTCTGCTGAGGCATGCAGATAACAAAAGGATGATTGGTGACAGCCAACACAATTCTCTAAGGGCAAGTCTTGCCTGACTAATGTGGTGGCTTTTTACAATGTGGTCATAGCCTCAACGGGCAAAGAGAGAAAACAGACATCATCTACGCGTCCCACACAATATTTTCATCTCTAAACTGGAACGATATAGGTTTGGTGGATGGACCACTCATTGGATAAGGAACTGGATGGCTGTTTGCTCCCAAAGAGTTGTGATGAATGTGTCCAAATATGGATGTGTGATGAGTGGTGCTCCTTGAGGGCTGATACTCAGACAACTCTGTGCCCAAAGTGACTAATTTGTGTAAATTCTCTCCTCTTTTAAACTTATATTTTTTCTTTTAAAGGTATATTATTGTCTCCTTTCCCTAAAATAAATCTTTGTAATTTGCTTAAATCATAAAGCCTGTTATTTTTGTAAATTCATGCAACGTCTATGAGTAGTGGCTAATTTTTCCTCACAATCAAAATATAAATAATAGCATGGATCGCAACACTTAAGTTCATCATAAAAGCCACACAAGAATAAATAATAGATGAGACAGTAAAATTCCTTGTTCTGGCCATAGATGGAGAGAAAGAAAATGTCTGGATGTACACCTTCAAAAACTTCTTACAAGAACAGACCATTTAATGGGAAAAACCCTGTCTCACATCAAACCCCAAATAAAATAACTTTCAAATGGTTTCAACTTAACATTATTAATGTTATGACGTACTTAAAATGCACATCCATAAAATCACTATAAATTCAAGAGCATTTAACAGTTCCCAGATGACAGTCTTCATCACATGATAGAAAGTTTTCCAGATCTTTTCTCTTTAGAAATCTAACTCTTTTTTCTTTTCTTGTCACTTTATTGGGTGTCCATGGCAAGGGACTGCCAGTGTGGGAACTGATAGGCACCTTCTTTAGAAAGATATTGGAATAAAACAGATAGGATTATGTTATTCAGAAACAGCTGGTTCAAGATGGACCAAATGGCCCCATCACAGGACACAGCTGAGCCCATCATCCAAATGTGGTGCCACTGTAATAAAGTGTTTATGAAAGGGCAAGAAATGTCAGACACAGAAAGAACAAAAAGATTGAGTAAGACCTGAGAAAATGCCTCCTGTCACTGCAGCAGAAGGTGCTCCCTGGTGGAGCAGATCTCCACACTGCACAGAAGACCTATCCAGCTGCAGCTGGATATCCCTGAAGGAACTGCCGACCTTGGAGACACTATATTGGAGCATGCGAAAAATGTAAGGAGGAGTGGCATAGAGGAAATGCTGTGTACTGACTGTAAATATCATAAATATACCTTACCCCCCTGTACTCCTTGGTGGTAGAACAATGGAATATGGAGTGAAGCGCTTAAGAAAAGCTTGGTAAAATTGGGAGGAAAGGGATTGTTTTAAGGTTTTTCTTTCTGTTTCCCACTACCCGAAGGAGTATTTACGTTTGGATTTTAATTGGCAATAACTTAATCTAAATTTCCCCAAACTGACTATTTTGATAACACCAACCAGCAAGCTATCTCCTTGTCTTTATCTCAACCTCCAAGCTTTCTCAACAGTCTGTTCTACCTCTCATCAGACTGAGGGGTCAGGTGAAAACAACAGGTGGATGGGTATTGGCTGTTAGTCAAGGCTAACAAGCTGCAGTCAGAGTCACACTCCCTGTAATGTAATTGAATATAAAAGTATATTATCAAAATTACCAACTTTTGTACGGAAAGAAGCTGTACTGAAAACTTTCTCAATAATATCTGAGGTCTGAGCTGATGTTCTGGTAGGAAAGTTTTCTCTTCCACTTTAAGATAAAACTAAAATCTTTAAAATTATTTTATGAATATTAAAGTAGTCAAATTCATTAATATTTGTAGATCAAGATGCATGCAGGCCCTTGATGTTAACATGATATATGCCAGAACATCCTTCAGTCAAGAAACCTTTTTTTGTTCTTCTTTCTTTTTATACTCTCTGCATTTTGTCCACATATTTCATGTTTATCTCAAACACATTTCCCAGTTAAAAATTTATTTAAATTGATATGCTCACATTCATTTTTACATGTTTAGCAGTTTCTGCAGATGGGCAGTGGTAGTTCCAACAACCAGGAGCCCTGAATATATCCTGAGTATCCTGATCCTCACTGTGCAGGTAGAATAATAAGAAAGAGAAGCAATAAGAAAGAGAAACCACAAAAATTAAAGATGTTATTAGGGTTTTTTTAAATACACAAATTCAGCAGAAAGTGTCCCTACCTCTATGTTTTCTTATTTCACACTCGTCTTGTGTGACAGAAGATGATAACATAATGGAAAGAAAGAAATTAAATTTCTCAGCAAAAATATTAATAATTTATATACTTGACTACGAACTATAAATGTTATATTCGACCTTATTTATTTGAAGGAACACTACATACAATTGTGGTTTTTTATTATAAATGGTTTAATGTTGTGCAATCCTTTTGTTATAATCACCAATCTCACCACAAATCTGAGTTGTACTATATTGCCTTTCTAAAAATATCATACCTGTCATTCTTTGGGGTTCCACAATGTAAGAAGTGGAATCTAGCAAAAATAACAGGTTGAAAGTTATAATCAGTTCTCTCCTGGCTGTACATACTTCTAACTCAGAGTCTGCTTTGTGTATTTATTTTATACAATATCTAAAGTCAAGTCCTGAGATCCATTTTATCAAAATAATTAAGCTTAGATCTGATTTTAATGGCAGTTATAAAACAAAATTAATGATAATGTTTAAGTGCTTTAAATTTTATCTTTATTTATGATTCTTTCCATATTGCTGTGGAAAACTGAAAACAATTCCGTGGTTTTATGAATTAAGAGTTAGATAATTTGGATCAAATTTGAGAATTACCCACGTCCCAAATGTGATAAATTAAAATTTATTATTTTATATTCTCAGAGGAGGAAAAATCAAACAAAACAAAACAAAACAAACAGATGGAATACAAAACCAAGTAATCCTGGAATTCTTTGTTTAAGCTAAAGATGAAATTTCAGGCATGGGTGAAAAAGCAAAACAACTGAAAACAGATAGTCATCAGCTGAGCTGTGAGTGCAAAGTACACTACAAATCTTGTGTGTGCAGAATAGTGATTCCACTCTCAATATGGATAATAGAAGATTTATATAGTTGATAGTGATTTAAAGAAAAACACTGTTTAGTTCTCTAACTACAGTCTAAATATTTAAATCCTGTTTTACGTTAAAAATAAATTCTAGTGTCATTTTATGCAACTGTTCTCCATTGCAAATATAACTTTACAGTACACAGCTGAGCCACTTCTACTCCAGAATGTAGCATCAGTATGAATTTAGATCTTGGAATAAAAACAAAAGTTTGATTTTCACATCTAAATATGAATTAATTTGTAATCAAATAAGCATTCATTTAAAGGACTGATTAAAATCTCTGCATCCAAATTTATTTGTGTAGTTGGAAATATATTTTGTGTGGAAACCACAGCAGATACACTCACAAATTACTTGCTTATGATTTGCACTATAATTCCTTGACATATGAAGATGTCATACACATGCCCTCTCAGAAACTGTTTGCTCTTAATATTGTTTGAACTCCATATTTTGCTGAAGCACAAAAAGCAAGTTTTTGAATATTTAAACTACTTTGTGTAGCTTGAAATTTTTCAAATGAGTTTGCCAGCAGATCAAACGTCTGATGGCACACATCATAGTGAACAATCATTTATTTTAAGTATTGCTTTCCTGGTTTTCACTGAATTAAATTTTGGCTGCTACAAAGATAAGAAAGGATTTGGGCAAAAGCTTGTAATTTTGCAGCCTCTAAATATATTTGTGCAAGTTTCAAAATAACTGGGGAAATAATCACCTAACAAACAGAGCAAAATGAAGGTTCAAGCTGCAAAGCAAGCAAGAAGCTAAATCAATACAGCTGTTGCTGGCTTTCTGTTTCTGAAGATCCCTTCTCTGTCTTGGTTATGGTTCCATACGTATTCCATGGTTAGGTTGTGCTAAACACTCTGTCTAATTTTATCCTTTTGTCCAGCTAATTTTAACCTTAGTAGAAGCATCAAATTTTCAGACTTCAGAAAGGTCCCTTTCTTAAAGGGACCTTTAAGATCATCTAGTTCCAAACCCCTTGCCATGGGCAGGGACACCTACCACTAGATCAGGTTGCTCAGAGCCGTGTACAGCCTGGCCTTAAAAACTTCCAGGGATGCACCTTCCACCTCGTGGAAGAAGAACTTCCTCCTAACTTCCAATCTAAACCTACACTCCTCAGGTTTGAATTCATTCCCCCTAGTCATATCACTACCTGACATCCTACAAAGTCCCTCACCACCTTTCCTGTAGGCCCCCTTTAGAGACTGGAAGGCTATAATAAGGTCTCCTCAGAGCCTTTTCCTCTCCAGATTGAATAATCCCAACTATCTCAGTCCATCTTCACAGAAGAGGTGCTCCAGCCCTCATGGTCCTTCTCTCTCAGCATGTCTGTGTCTTTCTTGCAAGACGGGCTCCAGAACTGGATGCAGTACTCCAGGTGGGGTCTCAGGAGAGCAGAGCAGAGGGGCAGAATCCCCTCCTTGGAGCTGCTGGCCACGCTTCTCTTGATGCAGCCAAGGATCTGGTTGGCTTTCTGGGCTGCAAGTGTACACTGATGGCTCATGTTGACCTTCTCATCCACCAGCACCTCCTAAGTCCTTTTCCTCAGGGCTGCTCTCAAGACAGTCACTGCTCAGCTTATTCAATGCTTAGGATTGCCTCGACCTTACACTTGGTCTTGTTGAATTTCATAAGGTTTGGACAGGCCCACCTCTCCAGCCTGTCAAGGTCCCTCTGGAAGGCATTCTTTCCCTCCAGTGTGTCAGCCACACCACTCAGCTTGGTGTCATCAGTAAACTTGCTGAGGGTGTATGTCACTGACAAAGATGTTAAACAGGGCTGTTCCCAACACTGATCCTTGAGGAACTCCACTTGTCACTGGCTTCCACCTGGACACAGACCCATTGACAGCCACTCTTTGGTTGCAGCCACCAAGCCAGTTCTTAATCCACTGAGAGGTCCATCCGTCAAACCCATATTTTACCAGCTTGGAGACCAAAATGTCATGTGGGACAGTGTTGAAGGTTTTACTCAGGTCCAGGTAAATGAAGTTGGTTGCTCTTCCCTTGTCTATTGATGTTGGGAACTTTTCATAGAAAGTCACAAGATTTGTCAGGCATGATTTGCCCTTGGTGAAGCCATGTTGATAATATCCAGTCACGTCTTCATTATTCTTCTGCTTCGGCAGTGCCTCCAGGAAGATCTGCTCCATGGTCTTACCAGGCACAGAGGTGAGACTGACTGGCCTATAGTTCCCTGGATCTTCTTTCTTTCCCTTTTTGAAAACAGGGCTTATGTTTCCTGTTTTCTGCTCTGTCAGGACTTCACCACACTGCCATGACTTTTGGAATATAATAAACAGAGGTTTAGCAACCACATCCACCAGTTCCCCCGGTACCTGTGGATGTATCCCATCAGGTCCCATGGACTTATACACTTTCATGTTCTTAAGATGGTCACATACCAGATCTTCGCTTACAATTGGCAGATTTTCCTTCTGACCCTTGCCATTGTCATCTGTACCTTCAGTAGTGTCGCTGGAGATCTCTCCAGTGAAGACTGAGGTAAAGAAGGCATTGTGAACCTCAGCCTTCTCCATATCACTTGTCACCATTTCTCTGGTTTCTTTTCTGAGGGGGCCCACACTTTCTCTAGTCTCCTGTATACCATTAATATACCTATAGAAATATTGCTATTCCCCTTTATGTACCTAGCTAGATTTAATTCTAACTGAGCTTTAGCTTTTCAAATCAAGAGTATGTCCACACAAACTTCATTCCAAGGCATTAATTCTAGAACTAACAGAGTTTCTACAACTCAGTTATTCTAATAAAGGGGACTTAATTAAATACCCAATCCAGAACCTTCAGTCTTGTTAGACATCCATATACTTGAGTTATATAACTAGAAAAAGAAAAAAAAATGAAAAAAAAAAACAAACTAAAGAAACATTGCAGAACTAAGGACCTCAATAATTTAAAATATATTCTATATTTTCATTTAAATATTTATTTTTTTATTTAAATATTATATATCTCTATCTCTGTATCTCTATATCATCTATACCTATCATGTCTATAATCTATATATCAATCTTTCTATATTTATATCATCTATATCTATAGCTATATCAATATCTATATCATCTATATTTATATCTATATATTTTTCTATCTATATAAAGAGAGATTGAGAGAATGAGAGTTCCATAGTGTAAACTTCCTGTAGATGTCCACAGGCATCCTTTATCCTTTATTTTGGGGCTTAGGTTATCCTTTAGTTTGTTTTATTTAAGCTAATATATATTTACACATTTAATAGATATTCATATAGTAAAGACTGGTAGAAATGTTAAGGAAGAGAATTTTCTTAGCAACCTGAAACAATGGAAGTTGCTGCAGATACTTTACAATATTTATAATTTCCAAATTCATAAATTCCAAATTATAAATATTGCAAAGTATGTACAGCACCTTCCATTGTTTCAGGTTGTTATGAAAATAATGTGGAATTTATAAATATTGTAAGACTTATTCTTGACTTTTATTTCAAACAAAACTGCTCAAAGCACCAAGTCTGAAGGCAGGCCACTGTCCTTACTTCATTGTCAATTGCACAGGTAGATGCTAGACAGCTTTCTGATCAAGGAAGCTCAAGGGTGGATGCATTTTTTCCCTTTATTTACATAAAGAAATGTGCACCTCATCAGTTAAGATCATCTGCTTGAAAACATAACCTGCCAGATCTGAAGACAAAATGATGGAAAATGTGCTAATATATATGCATGATCATGCAATGTGCTTAAACTAATCAGTCATAGCTGAATATGAAATACAATATGAAGTAGCCTGGGCTTTTTCACAGTATATGTTAAATTATAATATTATGAATAAAAGAGTTCATGTAAAGAAAGATTTCATTAAAATAATTGTGGTTGAAATCACTGAAGTATTTCAAAAAAACGTATTCACTGGAAAGATGTTTATGACATTAGTTGAACAAGAAACATCTTTCTACTATGTGTTTCTAATCAAAGGAATTATTACGTGTATAAATAGCACAGATTTCTAGGTGAATTTTGCATTAAATGTAACTCTACTCACACAGCAAATAAGACAACATTCTGGATAAATACTTCATTCTTTACAGCATCCTTCTGGGCTACCAAAGACAGGAGGAAAGTAGGCAACACTAACTTGTATTCCAAGATTACATGGGAACTTTTAATTGCATTTTTGTTTCTGAAAAAAAGAGTGAATCAAGTGAATGTTTGCACATCTACATCAACATCACATATGCATATATGGATATCTACTGCCCTGTGTATTTTGATTGTCTCTAGATGCTTATCTATGTGAAACATTCTTAACTTTATTGTATTAACTCCATGAGTTAATGCCTTGGACAGAGCTGTGGTGGGAACAGGGGCAGGGTGTTGTCTCCATGTAGTGGCACCTCTATTTCTCCAGTCAAGTAAAAAATGCCTTCTTCTTGAATATGCTCAAATATAAAATATTCCGTTACTGGGGACCTTGGTGACAGGTGAAGGCAGCCACCTTTTGTACATGCTTGACTCTAAAGGTTACATTCAGGGCAGCTGCATCAACCTTGGAGGTATGGGGCTGAAAGACCCACAAGCCAACAGACCTAATTTACTGCTTGTTCCACCTTTTCCTTGCAGTGGTATCCATACCACTGCACATCCATGTGTACATCCATAAAGATGTAAAAGAGGCCAAACACAAAGCCTGACTCCTCCTGCTTTTTCCTCTTCTTTCTCTCACATTTGCCCACAACCAGAGGACTATGACCAGAAAAGAACAGGAAGACAAGAAGACCACCAGCACAGGATCTCTGGGTAGGGGTATCTTTTCTCTCCCCCTCTACTCTGCTCTTGTGAAACCTGAGTTGAAGTACTGTGTCCAGTTCTGGAGTCCGCAGCATAAGAAGGATAATGGAGCTCCTTGAACATGTCTGGAGCACCTCCCTTATGAAGATGGGCTGAAGAAGTTGAGGTTGTTCAGAGGAAACTCCGAAGTGACATTATAGAAACCTTCAAATATCTGAAGGGGGCCTACAGGAAAGCTGGGGTAGGGCTTTTTACATGGGTGTGTACTGAGAGGACAAGGGGAAATGGCTTCAAACTTGAAGAGGAGAGATTATGGTTAGACATTAGGAAGAAGTTCTTTCCTGTGAGCGTGGCGAGATGCTAGAACATGTTGCCCAAGGAAGTTGTGGCTGTCCCCTCCCTGGAAGTGTTCAAGGCCAGGCTGGATGGGTTCTTGAGCAACCTGATCTAATAGAAGGTGTCCCTGCTTATGCAGGGCTGTTGGAACTAGAAGATCTCTGATGTTCCTTCCTACCCTAGCCACTCTGTGGATCTCTGACAATATTATACCTACCTTCAGTGATCTAAAAATTATTAGACTTTTCAGTGTCAGGTAGCATAAATCACTTTGGAAGAGATATAACCTTCTGACCTCTTTCAGTATGATAAACTACCACTTAAAGTATTTTATTCCATTAATCCTGAAGGGCTTTCCGATATTAGACATCTATTTGTTCATCCGTTTGTTTGGGGTTTTTTGAGATTTCCATACTAGATTATGCAAATAAAATATAAAGAGGAAAAAAATACCAATTAATATAGGAGGTAATTGTTAGAATTCTCAACCATTCATCTTCCTTTCTTTTTTGCTTCAATAAGGTAGTTTTTACTTGTGCAAATATTTAGTGTTTCTTGCCTTTTAGTCTCCTTCTATGTCAGTCACTTATTTTTGTCTAGCCATGAAAAACTGAATAAAGTGTTCTCACTAACTCCCTCTTTCTCTGTTTCTCACTTTCTTTTCCTCTTCTCTTCTACTTCACTCTGGGCTCACACAGGTAAAAAACACCACGGTAAGTTTAAATAAGTAGCACCATGGTAAGTTTTTGCCAATCCATTCATTCAATGTTAGCAGTTAATCTGAAGGAAACTTTTAAGTTCTGCACAGATTGTTGTTGTTCTGAGATTGTGGTTGATTTGCACTTCTGACAGGGTTTTATCTGACTTGAGGTCAGGGTTTTGAGTAAAGTGTTATTTGTTGAAACCTCCTGAAGGTGTTTGTGGTCCCCCCTCATCCCGTGTAGAGAATCAAAAACAACCTCCCCCAGCTGTGGAACCAGGGCGGTACCTTGTAAAAAAGAAGTCACATTTATATAGAATGATGTAAATATACAAATCTATATTTACAGGACTGAATAGAGCAGAAAAAGTGTTCTTTATAATTAAGGTTAGCAAATATATTCTTGTAATTTTGGTATACTTATTTATTCAAACTGAAACTTTTACAGCAGCTCACCACCTCTTATTCAACATCAGGGGCAGCATTGCCTAGATCTTTTAAAATTAAGATTTGAAATGTAGTAGTCCATATTTTTATGTGAGAGAATGATAATCCAGTAACCTACTGAGAGAAAAAATAATTATTTGGATAAGAAAATAATAATAATTTAACTGTAATACAGTTTAAAAAAAATTACATATTTCTCCCTTTGTGTTTGTTAGAATCATAGAATCACAGAAAGTTAGGGGTTGGAAGGGACCTTGAAAAATCACCTAGTCCAAGGTGTCACCCACAGCAGGGTCACCCACAGCAGGTCACACAGCAATGTGAGCAGGTCACATGCTGTCCTGGTTTTGCTGAGATAGCATCGTAGCCAGCCAGGGGAGGCAGGCCATTAACTGTTTTTGAGTCATCTGAGAGCTTAAGTCAGGGAGGTTGACCCAAGCTGACTGAAAGGTGTATCTCATACCACAAATGTCTTGCCCAGCATAAAGGAGGAAGTCTTCTAAGGATGGAGCACAGGTCTTATGGGGATTCCTCCTTGGGCTTCTCTTCCTCAGACTTCACCTACTCCCTGAGAACTGGAATGAGTATAACCCATATATATAACTTCTCTGTGAGCTTAACAAATATGATCTGAAACACTGTATTATAACGTAGAAATAGCTTTCCTATAACATAAAAGCTGAATGGTATTTATGGATCACCTACTCCAGATCCAAGAGCAATGCATCCCAACTAAGACAAAGTCAGGTAAAAAATCCAGGAGGCTGGCATGGATGACCAAGCAGCTCCGAAAAAAAACCCTCCAAGTTAAGAAGGAAACATACAGAGAGTGTAAGATAATATAGGTACTCTACGACGATTACAGAGAAGTTGTCTGAGCAGCTAGGGATCAGGTTAAGAGAGCCAAATCCCAGGTAGAATTAAATCTCACCACAGATGAAAAGAGTAATTAGAAAACTTCTAGGTATGATGGGGATATAAGTTGCTCCAGCCTTATTGCAAAGGCCACAGAAGGTAAAAGCAGCAACCGAGAGAACAAATTACTCCCTGCAGGCGATGAACTGGTTCGTGACTATTTAGAGAACCTGAAGATGCACAAGTTTTTGGGACCTGATGGGGTCCATCCATGGGTCCTGAAGGTGTTGGCAGATGCAGTTTCTGAGCCCCTGACCATTATATTTGAGAGGTCATGGCAGTCTGGTGACATTCCCACTGACTGGAAAAAAGGTAATACAGCCCTTACTTAAAAACAAAAGGGAACTACAGGCTAATCAGTCTCACCTCTGTGTTGTGTAAAATCATGGAACCAATCCTCTCAGAAAATCTGCTCAGGCACATGGAAAGTAAGGAGGTTATTGCTGACAGCCAACATGACTTCATTAAGGGAAAATCATGCCTGACCCATTTGGTGGCCTTCTCCAACAGAGCTACAGAGATGGTGGATAGTGGAAAAGCAACTGACAACATCTACCTGGATTTGTGCAAAGCACTTTGTGCAGCATTTGACATCTTGGTCTCCAAACTGACAAGATATGGATTTGACAGAGGGACCACTCGGTGATAAGTAATTGCTTGGATAGCCACACCCAGAGTGTTGTGGCGAATGGGGAGACAAGTGATGAGTGGTGTTTCTCAGGGATTAGCACTGTGACCAGTGCTGTTTAACAAGTTTGCTGATGATACCAAGCTGTGTGGTGTGGTTGACACCTTAGAGTGGAAAGCAGGCCATCCAGAGGGACGTTGACAGTTTGGAGAGTTGGGCCCATGCCAACCTGATGAGGTTCAACATAACCAGATACAAGATCCTACACACGAGTCAAGGCATAATCACAGGGAAAAATACAGGATGGGGGAAGAATGGATAGAGAGCAGCCCTTAGGAAAAGTACTTGAGAGTTGTAGTAGATGAGAAGCTTGACATGAGCCACCAGTATATATTCACAGCCCAAAAGGCCAACTTCATCCTGGGCTGTGTCAAAAGAAGTAAGACCAGCAAGGCAAGTGAGGTAATCCTGGCCATTGACTCTGCTCTTTTGAGACCACACCTGAAATACTGTGTACAGCTCTGAAGCCCCAAGAACTGGAAAGATACAGAGCTCTTGGAGAGGTTCCAGAGAAGGACCACAAAGATGATGAAAGCTCTATGAAGACAGTCTGAGAGGGCTGGGCCTATTCAGCCTGAAGATGAGAATACTCCAGGAAGACCTTATAGTGTACATGAAGACCAGTACAGGAAAGCTGGGGAGGGGCTTTTCACCAGAGAGGGCAATGACAGGACAAGAGTTAATGGTTTTGAATAGAAAGATGGATTTAGGTTAGATATTAGAAAAAAATCTTCATCATGAGGGTAATAAGATAGTGAAATATATTGCCTAGGGAGGCTGTTGATGCCCCTTCCCTGGAGATGTTTCTGGCCAGGTTGGATAAGGCCTTGTGCAACCTGGTCTAGTGGGAGGTGTCCCTGCCCATGCAGGGTGGTTGGATCTTGATGATCTTTAAGGTTCCTACCAATCCTAACAATTCTACTATTCCGTGATTCTCTGATAACATGTAGGTTGTTTTAATTAAAATAAAAGAGAAAACAAGATGCAAAATCCATACAGTTAATTTATAAAATTCAACTGTCTAATCTGAATAAGTCAATTAATTTTCAAAAACTACTATGTAAGTAGACATTTTTGGTAAATATTGCTGCTTTGGTCATATTGTGCAAATTGAATGAATCGCATCAGTAAAATCTTTTTGTTTGTTTGTTTGTTTTAGTTTTCCTATTTTTCCTCTGTACTGTTTAATGCTGATTTTAGACGTAAACTGTTTATTGTTTGACTGCATTTTTTTCGAAAACACAATAATTTAATTGTGGTGGAATTTCCCAGCTTCCCCATTTCCCAACAGAAGTGATTACAAGGACAATTGCTACAGAACAACTTTCTACTTCCAGTAATAAAAATGTTGGAAGATCATCTGGTAAAATGAGACAGTATAACTAGCAGTTCATCACCTCTGCTGCCTGGCTCACTCATGGCAACATTATCTGGAGAAAACCCATCCCTGTTCCAGACTTGATTAGTTCTCCATAGCTGAGCATCTCCATAGCTGAGCATCTGAGTACTATCAGAGTTAAGATGGCTTTCCATAACAGGTGTAAACAGTCTCAGATAAATGAGTTGCTATCTCCACAATACAGGCTTAGGCTGAATTTTCCAGTCTAGCCAAGACAACACATGGCAAAAAGAACCTAGCTATCTTGAGAGACTAAAACAACACAACACATACAAGTTCAGAAGTCAGATTGAAAGTAAACTTTCTAAAATCTTTATCAACACTCAAAATAATTTTTACAGAAAATGGATATACTGCTTTGGGCCTGTATTTATAATTCAGTTTTCCACAGACAATAGCAACCTAGTTTGGATGATATAAGGCTACTTTTGCTTCAGCAGCAAAATATTTCCCAATATGCAACAACATTATTATCTATTCATTAATGAAAGAATAGTTATGATACTTCTGTTTCAGTATTTACTTTATCAACATGTATAACTTTTGTTTATATCTCTGAAATCCTATAGACTTAAACTGCACTATGGCATGAAGTTCACTAATATTCCCCTTTATTACTGAGGCCATACAGCTTGTTTAAATTGACTTCTCAAGGTACTAATTACCTGGAAAATTGTTTTCTTAATTTTCTGCTGGTTTATGACAATTTTGCTTTAATCTTTCAAAGTACATGATTTGTTTTTTTGTTTTGTTTTGTTTGGGGTTTTTTGTTTGGGGTTTTTTGTTTGGGTTTTCTTGTTTGGTTGGTTGGTTTGGCTTTTGGTTTTGGTGTTTTTTTTTTAATTATTATATTTCTGCTAGTGACTCCTAGCAGATAATCTAAACTATTCTGTGTCATCCTGTCTTCTAGAATGAATTACATTTGCTGACAGGCCTGTCATTCCCAGAAATCCTGAATGGTGGATGATCTTAGCTCATCGAGTTGCTGTTCTTCATTACCTCTGTCAACACTGATACACCTGAAAGAACAGAAAACTCTAGCTGTTTGCTCCTAATATGACTCCTAAGGTAAAATCCATTGTATCACAGACAACTAGTTGCAAGTTGTTGCATTTGATATACTTCACACAAACAAGTCATAGATAAAGAGAGAAACTTCCTCTTTAATAGTAATTGATACTCATACAGTACCTTTGTATCTTGGAAAGCAGAGACTAGAAGATCAATCTTACTCATTAATACTGTAATATGGTTTCATCTAACCAGGCTAAAATGAATAGCAAACCAATTAAGGCAGACTTTTGATTGATGTGGAGTGAAATAGCAAGATAAGGTCTGTTCATTAGATGAAGCAATGTTTAAGTGACAATATATTAGCAAGGTTCTTCAGTCTGCCATCTGAGCAAAGGGAGGAGACAGAGATCCATGCAACAACAAACACATAAGCTTATTTATGAGCTAGAAACCACAGGGGCACCCAAGAATGATCAGGTAGGAACTGGAGCATTCTCCTCTCAGAAAAGTGGTGGGGTCAGTAGCCCAACTGAAGTACATCTAAATCAATGCAAACAAGAGAGGCAACAAGCAGGAGGAGCTAGAAAACCATTGTGAAGCTGGAAAGTTGACATAGTCGTCACAGAAACATGGTGAGATGACTTGCAGATCTGGAGGGCTGAAATGAATAGCTATAGACACTTCAGCAAAGATAGACAAAGCAGCAGACGTGGTAGGATGGCCCTATATGTTAGAGAATGTTTAGATTGTTTAGATCTTAATGACTGATGATAGAACTGAGTGTTTATGGGTAAGAATCAAAAGGAAGATCAACAAGACACATATCATCTTGGGGTCTGGCATAGACCACCCAATCAGGATAAAGAGGCAGACAAAATAGTCTATAAGAAGGTGGGGGAAGTCACTGTCCCCTGTTCTCATGGATGATTTCAACTTGGTAGATCCACCTAAGGGTACTGAATGAGCTGGTGGAAGTGCTCACCAAGACACTTTTCATCATCTATCAGCAGTCCTGGATAACTGGGTTGTTCTCAGTTGACTGTAGCCTAGCAAATGTGAATGTGTTTTCAGTAGCCTTATCACATTCAGACCTTTGTTATAACTTGTTACATATGGGCAGAATATGATTTATAATGCAACTTATACTTTATATATACATTGCATTTTTATTTTGCTCATGGGGATAATTCCTAAGGAAAGGAACTGAAGAGAAAACGCTTTTACAAGAAATGCATTATGCTTTTACTACATAAACTAGCTGTATAAGTTTAACAGCAACTAGAGACCATTATATAAAAGATTCTGAAACATAGGGGCACATATGTTTTGATGCAGGAATATGAATAACCTATAAAAACATCACCTATGTGAACTTGGACAGCAGTCTTCATTCAGTATTCAACACAAACACAATAATACCAAAATGCTGCATAAAATGAAAACATAACCATACAATGAAATTCAGTAGAAGATGGACTGAAAGTTACAAGGTGGATAAAAGAGTACTAAAGAATACTGCAAAAGCAGTGTCATGACAAATCAAGACATTTTATAATTTTGAGGAATTTAATCGTATTGTGATATTTAATAAAAGAAGACAAGTTACAAGTAATTTTTGTTAAAATTTCCATATGAAACTGGAAAATATAATTTCAAACATGGATTTCAGTTGTTTGCTATCTGTGTCTGGTTTGACTCTTTCTTGGACAAATCCTGGCCTCTTTTTGGAGCACTAAAGACTTCAGTGTTTGCATATCTAAAATTAAATAGCAGCTTCTTAATAGAAAGAGAAAAAAAAAGTGAAGATATATTTAAAAAAAATTAAACTCAATGAATCCACAAATAAAATATTTCTAGGTAGCCATTATTTCTGTATCCCAGAACTGTATTAGAGCACATCTGCATCTGCTGCAGTCTGAACATACATTTTAAAATAATAGGTCAGGAGTTCAGGATGAGAGGTGTTAAGCAGTATTTTAGCTATTCTTTAGTTTTAAAATACATCTTTTTGGATTAATTCTAATTTTTTTGTTGTTATTTTGTCTTTTGGATTATTAATGTTTCATTTTAAAATACAGTTCCTTACCTTTTCCTTGTTGGACTGCGGCTTAAAGAGGACAAATATAGGAAAAACTGTAAGTTTTATGCTGGCAATAGAGGAAGATAAGATAGAAAAAATCACTTCCCAGCATAAAATTCAAGTGGGTAATAAGTGGTTAAAGCATTATGTCACCTGTTAAGAGCTGTTTAATCATGTATCTAGAGCACCATTTACATAATAAACCCCTTTTGTTTGAAAATTAACATAGGTCCCTTTGGAAAGAAGTTTATATTCAATAAAATAAAAAGGAACAATAGGAAGATGAAGATGCAAAAGTCAAATTCCCGAAATACCTGCTACCAACATCAGAAAAAAGAGAAATAATAAGAACAAGACTCTTTTGTGGCCAACAGGTCCAGGGAAGTGATTCTGCCCCTGTACTCAGCCCTGGTGAGGCCACACCTCGAGTTCTGTGTCCAGTTCTGGGCCCCTCAGTTCAGGAAGGAGATTGAGGTCCTGGAGCAGGTCCAAAGGAGGGCAACCAGGCTGGTGAAGGGACTCCAGCACAAGTCCTGTGAGGAGAGGCTGAGGGAGCTGGGGGTGTTCATCCTGGAGAAGAGGAGGCTCAGGGGAGACCTCATCGCTCTCTACAACTCCCTGAAAGGAGGCTGGAGCCAGGGGGGGTTGGGCTCTTCTCCCAAGCAGCTACCAGTAAGACAAGAGGGCATGGACTTAAGTTGTGCCAGGGGAGGTTTAGGTTGGATATTAGGAAGAAATTCTTTACAGAGAGGCTGATCAAGCATTGGAATGGGCTGCCCAGGGATGTTTTGGATTCTCTGCCCCTGGAGGTTTTTAAGAGATGGATGTGGCACTCAGTGCCATGGTCTGGTACCCATGGCAGAAGTGGGTCAAAGGTTGGACTTGATGATCTCAGAGTTCCTTTCCAACTTGGCTGATTCTATGATTCTGTGATTCTAAGAGCAAAACCAAGAACAACAACAACAATAATAACATCAGCATCAACTCAGAGAACAATTACCTGAAGGCAAGGGGGACTACATGGAAATCATTTAGTTTACTACTTGTTTACTTTTCTGAAATGTAGAGCACAAAACCCTTTTTTATGTGTCTATAACATTTCACTTGCAAATAAGAAGAAAAAGGGGAAAAAAGTCTACATAGAGAAAACCTCTTTGGTGAAGCTAAAGGCAGATTTTCTTACACGTCTTCTCCATCTCCATTGGCACATGCTGATAACAGGCCCTATGAAAGTTGAGCAGAACTCTACAGATACTCAGATGCAATAGACATGGAAGCAAACAAACACCATTTATTATGAATTATCAAACTGTAGAAGATAGGTGTATGCCCTGTAATAGGCGATCTAGGAAAGCCATATAGGAGAACCGAGGAGAGAGGAAGAAGAGGAATTTGACTTTAACATTTCAGAGGATACAGTCGGTAGGCTGTAGGTACCCTAGAAAAAGGTTGTACCTTGCACAGAAGTAGCCTGTCAGTAGCTGTGTCAGTTGCCAGGAGAGCAGAATCATGCAATAGGGTTGGTTTTGAGCTGCAGTCATGTCAGCAGGTATGTGTCAGATACCCCAACAACTCGCTTCAAGTAGAACCACCTGCTAGTTGGCCTCACCTGCAGTGGACACCCATAGGATTCACAGTGTTTCAAAGACAGTGGTGTTTTGACTATTGCTGAAGCTCAGCATGAATATTTTATTGTTTTGTTGTTGGTGTTGTTTTGGTTTGTTTTTTTATTTGGGTTTTTTGTTGGTGGTGGTTTTGGTTGTTTGTTGTTATTTTTTGTTTGGTTGTTTGTTTGGTTTTTGCTTTCCCTCTCTGCCTACCCAGTGAGTAGGCTGGATGGGGCAAAAGGCTGGTAGGGAACACAGCTGGGACAGCTGACCTGAACTGACCAAATGGTTCTCTCATATCATATGACACCATGTTCATCTATGAAATGGGAAAGAAAGAAGGTGTGAACACTTGTAGTTATGGTATATGTTTTCCCAAATAACTATTATGCATGCTGAGGCCTTGCTTCCTACGAAGTGTCTGAACAGCTGTCTACTGATGCCAAATGCTGAACAAATTTGTCATTTTATTTTGCATGTATACAGAGCTTTGATCTACCTGTAAGACTATCTTTTTTAGCATTTTCTCTTCCAATGCTAACCCCCATCCCACTGAGGAGGAGTGAGCAAGAATCTCTGTGGGGGTTTAGGTCCTAGCTGGGGTCAAGCCACTACAATGAAGAAGGTTTGTCAGGAGAGACAGAATTTACTCTCATGTAAGTAATATTTAATGAATCCAATCTACCTCTGCTTTGTTGATTTCTGCCTGACACAGAAAATTTTAAAAGTGAAGGAAGACTTATTTTCACCAAAGAAGGCACATAGTTGTCCTTTTCTTGTGCACGTCAAAACTGTATACCAGGAGCACAGTATTTAATGTCAACAACCGGAAAACTATCATGCTACAATGGTTACAACTGGTTAGTATTTTTATTTCTTCACTGTTATGACTACTACACTGTGTATGAGCCTTTTCTTTTTTTTTCTTTCTTTTTCTTACTTTCTTTCTTTTTTTTCTTTCTTTTTTTTTTTTTTTTTATTTTGCTTTCTATTTCTTTTTTTTAATTAGTTTCCCAAAGGGGTCAAAAAAAAGTCAGTCTAGAATTTTCTGTCAAAGGTAATAATAATAATAACTCTGAAAGGCAGAGGTAATTTGTAGAGTAGAATATCCCAGGTGTCTTAGTTTTAATAAGGCTGGATGAATCAGAAGAGTTTTATTCCTGCCTGCACTTATTTTTAGAGGCTAAATAAAGCCTTAGTTTTAATATTGTTCTTATTTGAAAGTATGTAAAGTTGACAGTTGCCTAAACTGTTCAGAAAAGATGTATTTATGATCAGTACAGGTAATGACATAAGCTACAGTCTTGGAGAACGAGATTAAATCTAATGCCTGCCTATTTAGGCCTTCTGGAAATTTTGTTTCAGTTTTTTCATTCTCTGAGGTCTAACAGATCTGCAGAAGACTCAAATTCCTAAAAGCACAAAAACAAAGAGAAACACCTGAAGTATATAAGAGACACTATGGTTTGTCTGTAAGAATCAAAAGCATATCATCAATTAGGAGAGTAGCAATGACATCAACAGATAAAAGTGGAATGTTAAATACTACAGGTATACTATAGGTTTACACATACTTACAAAATTGCTGAGTCAAATGGTTTGTTTTGCTCTTCTGAATAAAGAATTGTTCAAATCCTTCTTCTTCTACCTGGAAAACCTTGTGTCCTTTCCATTTGCATAGTTATTTTATCTGATGTGTGATAAATCACATGCCTTGATTTTAAGGCTTAAATTATTAAAAAAAAACCCAAAGCCAATATCAAAACCAAAATAAAAAAAAACAATCAAAACAAAACAATAAAACTTTGATCCTTTCTTTTTTAAAAAAACATGTACAACTTTATGAATGTAACAAGATGTTAATGAGTGAACAAGTTGAAACAAAAGAAAACACATACTGTCAGGCATCTCAAATAGCCTGATGTGCATGGTACCTTGAGCTCTAGGAATGAGAAAAAGATCAAAGGTGCATTTCTACCACCACAGTCTTCAGTCCAATACTAGTGATAATTGATTTGGGTTAGTCATCTTCACAGTAACTCATCAGTCTGGGACTATTTGATACAAAGTTGCTTTTATTTTTCTATTCCTTGGCTATAATTTGATGTATATTGAGAACGAGTTGAATGTGAGTCACCAGTGTGCTCCGACAGCCAAAAGGGCCAGCTGTGTTTTGGGCTACAACAATCACAGCAGATCTATCTGGCTGAGGGAGGTGAGAGTCCCACTGCACATTGCTCTCCTGCAGCCCCACCTCAAGTACTGAGTCCAGTTTTGTGTGCCACAATATGAGAACGACAGCAGACTATCAGAGAGTGTCCAGAGGAGAATGACCAAGATGGTGAAAAGGTCTGGAGGGCAAGACTTAAGGGGAGTGGCTGAGATCACTTTGGTTTGTTCAGCCTGGAAATGAGAAGACCGAGGCATGACTCCACGTCAGTCTACAGCTTCCTCAGAGGGTGCAGAAGAGGGAAGGATGCTGATGTCCTATCTCTGGTGACCAGTAACAAGATAAGAGGAAATAGAATGAGGCTGCATCATGTGAAATTTCAGATTGTACTCTAGCAAAAGATTCTTTACTGAGTGGGTGGTTATTGGTCTGTGGATGAAAGTGGAAGGTCTTAAAGTCTCTTAATGAATCACAATAATAAAGATATCAGGAAAAGGTTATTTTAATACAGATTTCTGAATGTGCAATAGAATTCAGTGGTGAGATTCACTCTATCACTGTGTGGATGTGTTAGGACTGAAATTGATTTGGCTGCTAACTGAAGGATTGGAGGCAATTTTTTATTCAGAGATTAGAGAAAAGGATGAGGAAACCCTCCTGTTGAGCCATGAATTTCGGAATTTACACCCTTGTTTTCTAAGCTCCGTTTTAGAGAATAGTTCAAGTGTGGCGGAATCCACACCCAGTCCTAGACTTTGTCAACTTTGTGCCTCATAAAGGTTTTATGTGTGGGGATTTCAATGTAGTGATTTAATAAGTAATTAAGTTTCTGGTGTTATTTGGAATAGCATCAAATTGAGGGGTTGAGACTACTATAAAGAACCACAAAATTCTGCAACTTCCAGAGTGGGCTCGTGATCCAAGAAGGAGTCTCAAGTACTTTTGACAACAACAGAGTGCTGGCTAAGACTAGAAGATACCCAGCTGTCTCCCCTAACTACTTCAGCAGGCAATGTCAGAAAGTACCAGATTATTTCTGCCTTCTGCACCAGATATTAAAACAAGAACAATGTTGGGCCCACCAACCTTGTAACTAAAGTAAGAACCATGTTGATTAGTTGCAATGTGGCTTAGTGCCCCCCAACTGCGGACTGATTAATCACCAAATTATTACTACCTCATAGTGTTGAGTTATCTAGTCTATTATGTGTCTTCAATGTAATGCCACTGAAGAGGGCACAAGTGCAGCAATAAGGGTTATTGACTACTCATCACATCTGGAGGGGCCCAAGTGAACTCCTGGCTTAGCAAGATATGCCAAACCCCCCCCACCCAAAAGGTGGAGTCAGGTTACATTAAAGAGGCACACTAAAAATTCTGAATGTGTGCCCACCATCCAAGGACCACAGCTTCCTCCAAAGATCATCGCTGGACACACAGATGGTGATACCTTATGTGTCTCCTCTTTTTTCTTTATCTCTCTCTATCTCTGTTTCTAACTGTATCTTGGCACAAATTCCTTAACTTCTTCTGAATTCTCCTATTTGTAACCAATTACTTTAAAATTATCATAATTTCTAGTTCTGCTAGTTGTAATATCACATGCTCTATAATCTTACTTTTAAGTAAACTTGTGTTATATACAAAAATATTCTTGCTCCTAGAGTACCACTCAGAGAATTCCTGGTTATAAAACCTCAGGCAAAATTAGAAGTACAACATGTGAAGCGGCAGCAAGTTCAAGAAGAGTTAATTAATTCACATGGACAGGGAGAGCAGCAGGGCTTCTTCCCTGCTCAAGGAAGAACAAGTGACCCAACAAGGTCCTTCCTTGAGACCATGCTGTCAGCACAGGCAGTGGCACTGGCTGCAGTGAGAGCTGCAGTGCAGAGCAGTGATCATGGTTGTGTCCTGTGTGAGCAGGTTGATGACCTGCTCTACCGGGTAGCAGTGCTTCAGGATGAAGTAATGGAGCTCAGAAAGGAGGTGAGCAGATTGCAGAGGATCAGAGAAAACAAGATGGAGTTAGATGAGTGTTTTAAGAGACTGATCACCACTAAAACTACTCAGGAGGCAAATCTCATTAGTGGACCACAGGAGTCCTTAGTGTATCAGGGTCTCCAGCTGTCCTAGGAAGCTCCCCAGCCACTCCCAGATAACTTACAGGAGCAGGAACAATGGGAACAAACCCTAGCCCAATGCCACAAACAGGGCATGAATGTTCCCTCAAGAATGTCACCACCCTCAATGACACTGCAGAACAGATATGGGGCTTGCAGGAAGAAACGACAGACAGTGCTGAGAATACCCTATGTGGGGCAAAACCACTGCCAAGACCAACTCACCTTAAACCAATGATCATCAAACCATCCTCTCATTCCAGAGAGGAAAAAAGAAGGGTCAGTGTTGTGTCTGATTCCCTCTTGAAGAGTGCAGAGGCCTAGTATGCAGACTGGACCCACTTCATAGGGAAGTTTGCTGCCTCACTGGGGCTAGGGTAGAGGATGTCACAAATAAACTTCCAAATCTTGTGAGTCCTTCTGATTACTACCTGCTTTTGGTCTTCCAGGTGGGTATTGATGAAGTAGTATCAAGAATAAGAAAAGCAATGATGAGAGACTTCAGTGCCCTGGGGAAACCACTCAAGGAGGCAAGCATGCAAGTTTTGTTTTCCTCCATCCCTCCAATGAAAATAATGGATAAGGGAACTAACAGGAAGAGTCAACAGGTTTATTGATGGCTTAAGGATGGGTGTCAATGACAGGTTAACCAAAAGAACAGTTCTCAAAGAACAGTTAACCAGAGTTATAAAAAAATTTTGCCCAAATGATGAAAATGATTGCACTAGAAATACAATTAGATTCATGTGTGGAAACCATTTTCTTCCCAACCACAGAAAAGAGTTAAAAAAATACCAGTTTCATATGACAATGCTTAAGAATGCTGATCAATTAGCATGTTCAGTATATTAAAGAGTAGGAGAATGGCATTAGCTTATTTCTGACCAGAAGACACTACGGAGTGTTGGACAAACACTGATTTTTAGTGGGGTGGAGTTTTAACTGTCAACAGGATTAACACTGACTCCTTTTAGCCTATTACAAAATTCTGCATGTATTGTTTTGATTTTGAAATATATCTTATAGGATTGACTCACATACTGCATTTTGATTTTCTGTGTCTGGGAAGCATACTTAATTTGTCATTTTCTTTCAACAGTCTCTTTTTGGTAAAATTTTGAGTATTTAATAAAACAGAATGTACCATGTCAGGTTGTGACTGCCTACTATTTCCTAATCTGTTGATTAATTTTCTCTTTCTTTGTCTAGCCATACACTAGTCTTGATAACAGAGATAATTACTAGTTTGCATGTGGGTTTTTTTCCTTTTTTTTTTTCTTCTTCTTTTTTTTTTTTTTTTTTTTTTTTTTTTTTTTTTTTTTTTTTTTAATGTAATCTACACCTTTTTGTAAAGACTGTACTTGATAGATACTTAACTTGCATAGGAGGTCCAGTAATCTGTTTCTTTGGTTTGGTCTTTCACGTACAAAAAAAAAAGATTGGTGTATTTCTTCCCGGTCATATGATGTTGGAAGAAATTTTTGTCCTTATAAGCTACTGAAAAAAAAAAAATCACATTAAACTTATTTCCAATTATCAGTTTTAATCTCTGCTATTAGTATATGCAGTTTAAAATAGACACCTATGCAGCCTTTTTTTTCTTCCTCTCCTTCTCCTTTCCTTGGTACGATTTCTCTTTCTGTATTTCTAATTCCTAATTAAATAACATTGGAGACTTTAGATAATGTACTGCTTTCATAGAATAGACAGCATAGCCACCTGAACTTCAGTTGTACTCTTCTGCCTTGCCTTTCAGGCAATTTTCAGTTCAGTTCAAAGAAGATTAGTTCACATCCAGATGACTCTAACTTATCCTTTGAAATCAGATTTCCTCAGGCATTCTATCAAATACTTTTCTGAGCTCCTCTTATATTATATCTGACATGTTCTCATTTGTCCATGGAGTCATTTATGTTCTTATGTCATACGGTGAGGGTCAACTGAGTGAGTGGAAGTTGAAAGATACCGTCACAAATATTGGGTTTCCTGCCTCCTTCTGCTGAATTTGGTCCTCTGGAGTTTCCTTTTTCCTTTCTTCTAACTCTCAGTGTTTCCTTTATAGCAAAATAGAGTATTCTTCTGTTAAGAAGTTGCTTTTTGTTTAATAGGTTTTGAGGTTCTATTCTGTATGGCTAAATTATACTGATTTTTATTCTTTCTCAGATGCACGGAAGCTATTCAGGGCTCAATTCTAGGACCAGTTCTGCTCAATATGTATATCAACAATCTGAATGCAAGAGCTGAATGCACCACTTACAGGTTTGCCAATGACATCAAACTGGGAGGTACCATTGATTCTCTTGAAAGACAAATGGCCTTGCAGAGGGATAGGCTGAAGCACTGGATGACCACCAGTGTCGTGAAATTCAAGAACCAATGTTATATGCTGCAGGCAGTGGGATGCCAGCCACAACTATAAAGAGAGAAAAGACAATTTCAGCACTAAGAAACACGAGACAATACTGGGAGAAGTGTGGCTGGAGCTCAGCCCTGCAGAAAGGGATCTGTGGGTGCTGGTGGGCAAAAGGCTCACTGTGAATCAGCCGTGTGCCCTGACAGACATTGAGGGTAAACTACCTCCTGGGATGCATCATACACAGCATGAGCATCTGGTCAGAAGAGAGAATTACCCCACTGTATTCAGTGCTAGTAAGACCTCACCTTGAACACTGTGTGCAGCTCTGGGCCCACCAATTTACATCCAGAGGAGGGCAACAGAGCTGGTGGAAGGACTGCATGGCATGCCCTGTGAGAAGCAGTTGAAGATTTGTCTATTTTGGAGAGAAGGAGGCTGAGGGACAACCTTATTCCTAGCTACAGCTTCCTCTCCTCTCCTTTTCCCTTCCTCCCTTCTCCTCCCTTCTACTTCTCCTTCCCTTCTCCTCTTCTGTTTTTGTTCATTCTATTTCAGCTCTTCTGAAATCTAGCCTCCCAGGTCAGGAGTGGATGGAATAGACTCATATAAAACATTTCCTTCATCTGAAATTGTTTATACTAAAAGTATTTCATGCATTTTTAGAATGTGTGATGGTCAGGTTATCACATCAGTAGTTAAGTTTTTAAAAATTTTATTTGACTTGATTTTTTCTATAGTGGAAAACATCAGGATGCTATTTTGTTTTGGGGCAATATTCACTCATTTCTAAATCTTTGATAAACCTACACCTAAAAAACCCACTTCTCTCTTTCTCTTCTTGTCTGTTGGCAGCTTTTCACATTAGTATCTGTAATTAGAGACTTTTCAGTCTCATTATCCACTAGCACTGAAAATATAAGTATGTATGATCATTATGTTGGCATAATGCTATTACTATAGGTAAGTTCTTTTCTGATGTTTCTCTTTACCATTGCCAGTCTTTTATTATTATTACTCTTTCCCATCATAAAATGCTTTCAAATAATTAACTTCAACAATTTTAATAAATAATACTTAATTATAATATTTTCCCCAATATTAATTGCATGGTTTTCTCTTGTTGATACTTATCTCTGAGATGTATTCATTTCAGCATACACCCTTTACTATGTACTCACCTGTTTTTTGAGTCACTCCAAATTCTGCACAAAAAATTGATCTGTCTCTTTTCTATCATGAAACTTAATTGTTCATGCGGGAATGAGACTACAAGGCTGTATATCTTTCCAATCAATTATACCACTGGAAAGCACTGTGGACTATCTAGTGAAAGAATAATTTGCACATGTGCAATGTAAAAACAGTGTTGTTCTATTATAACTCTCTAGAGTAACTAGGTTCAAATATCCAACTGTCTTGTAATCTAACAAGATAGTAGGAATTCATTTGTGCATTAAGTTTTCAATTAATTTTGAATACCCAGCATAAATTAAAATATTTTTTTAAAAGGCCATATATTGTTATTTTTCATCTTTGAAGTTTTAAACCTGAAAGTCATTGTGTTTGTATAAAACACTGGTTTTGTCCATTGACATAGTTCTCAAAAAAGCACATGAAATTTAGGTTGCAAAATATGAATTCAAATTCCACTAATAAGACAAGTTTAAGATTTCTTTCTTTGGGGCTACCTCTGATGTTAAGGAAATTACTGCTATTTGCATATTAGTGTTAATAGCACCAAGAATAATTTCTCAAAATGTAGTTTTCCTTTCTATTAGGTGTGTAAATCCATATATGCTTTACATGTCTGTAAAGATCATTTAGTTCCAACACCCCTGACATGGGCAGGGGCACCTTCCACTGGAACAGGTCACCCCATCCAACCTGGCTTTGAATACTTCCAGGGAGGGGGTCACCCACAGCTGGAAAACTTGTTCTAGTGTCTCACCATACTTAAAAATTTATTCCTAGTGTTGAAACTGCATCTACTCTCTTGAAACAATTACCCCTTGCCCTAGCACCAAACACCTGTGTAAAAAGTCCCCCTCCAAGTTTTCCTGTAGGCCCCCTTAAGGTACTGGTGGGCCTCTATAATGCCTCCTTGGAGGCTCTTGTCCAGGCTTAACAACCCCAACTTTCTCAGCCTGTCCTCTTAGGAGAGGTGCTCCAGCCCTCTGATCATCTTTTGTGGTCCTCCTCTGGACTTGCTCCAAGAGCTCCATATCCTTCCTACATTAGGTGCTCCAGAACCGGACACAGTACTTCAGGTGGGGTCCCACAAGAGAGAAGTAGAAGGGAAGAATCACATCCCTTGACCTTCTGGCCACACTTCTTTTGATGAAGCACAAAATACAATTGGCTTGCTGGGTTACAAACACACATTACCAGCTCATCAACCATCTGCCTCAAGTCCTTCTTGTCAGGGATGTTCTCAATCCATTCTCTACCCAAGCTTCGTTTGTGCTTGGGATTGCCATGACCCAGGTGCAGGACTTTGCACTTGGCCTCGTTGAACTTCATGAGGCTGGCATGGGCCAACCTCTCAAACCAATCCAGGTCCCTCCAAATGTCATCTCTTCCCTCCTATGTGTCAGCCACACCACACAACTCGGTGTCATCAGCAAGCTTGCTCAGGGTGCTCTCAATCCCACTATTGATGTCTCTGACAAAGATGGTCAACAGCATTTGTCCCAGTACCACCCCTTAAGGAGCTCCATTCATCACTGGTCTCCATTTGGAAATCAAAACATTGACTAAAACTCTTTGAATATGACTATTCAACCAATTCCTTATCCATCAAATGGTCCATCCATTGAATCCATATCTTCCCAATTTAGAGACCAAGATGTCATGCAGGCCAATGTTGAATGCTTTGTACAAATTCACATAGGTGACATCAATTGATTTTTCCTCATCTACAGACTCCATCATAAATAGCCAACAGATTTATCAGATACAATTTGCCCTTGTTAAAGCCATGCTGATTGCCACAAATCACCTCCATGTTTTCCATTTTCATTGTTATCTCCTGAAAGCATCATTATTTGCATGTTCTGTAGTTTACCTCATTATCTTCAGTCTTATCTCCGTCCCATATATATTTTATAATCACATTTTTAAAAAAGAAGAAATAAATATGGTTATGTCTCATTAAGGACTTCTGGCCTCTAAGAATGTGTGTGCAGAGCTTTCTTAGGTGATCTGAAGTTCAATTTGTCCTTTCTCTGATCCCCTTGATGCATTAAAAGGAGAAAAGCTATTTGGCAAGAAATAAACACCTCACATTCCAGCTAACCCTCAGATGTTATTTGTGTTTTATGGGGAAGATAACCTAAGGGCTCTTTTGTATTTCTGATGGTCTTGCTCAAAACAGGGTTTGAATCTTTACCTTCAAAAAGAACAATTTAAATTATCATGGAAATGAATAGATTTGCCTCACTTTTATAGAATATAACTATGATAGAAAAGTATTCTTCATAAAGGTTTTTCAATTTCAGATACAGCAGAAAAAAATTTCCCTCCAAGAAAAGTAGGGTTATTCTGATTATTTATCTTGCTCCAAAAGTGCAGTGTGTTTTATAGAGGTTTATTTTGTTCATATATAGTGGTCACTAATTCCTAAATAAGAATATTGTAGTTCCAAATATCTAAAACCAGCACCAGCTTAAGTAGTGGATACCAAGATATTAAATGAAAATTGTTTACTTTTTCACCCACCTTGTGCTCATTATGTCCACCAAATAATGTCTGGAGACACTTAACTACATGATATGTAGGATTAAAATAGCCTAAATTGTTTAAGGAGAAAGCATTTATTCCTTTCCAAAAAGAAATAATGCTTTGATATTGAAAATCTCTAGTCACAAATCCCAACAACTGAGGGTTTGAAGAGATATTCTGCAAAATCTGTGCTTGTTTGTGTTGGCAAGAAGCTAGCAAGGGTCAGAAGATGTTGGTGAATGTAGAAACTTACTATATGACAAAGTTTTCCAAGACTTACTCATAAATACTTTGATGCATTTTACAGTGCATTTACTTTGATGCATTGAAAAGTCTGAAGATTCTAAAAGCCAATTTTATGTTGTGAATGAATATGAAGATTGGTGGTAGGAAGAGCAACTGCTTGAAGGCACAGAGTCTAGAGAAATTGATTATTTAAAAAAAACCAAAAAAACAAAAACAAACAAAAAACCCCAAAACAAAAACAAAAACACCCAAAACAAAACAAAAAAGGAAACACAACCAAACTAAAACAACAGCAAAAAATGAGTCAAGTTTTCTGTATTTTTCTGTGTTTTCATACCACTGTAAGAACAAAAGTAGCATTCTGCAATGCTGCAAATTATATTTTGCTGTCCGGACTAGGATTAATATTTTTCAAATAAGATGATATTTTGTTTGTTTATTAAGGTCATTATTTTTATGTATTGGAAGAGCATAGACTAGAAGGCTTTCTTTTTTTAACCTTTTACTACCTAAAGTTAAAACAAGAAGTCTTCCTTTTTTAATTTTTCTAGATTTCTTAAGTATAAGCAATTACCTCTTAAATTTTAACAGGTTCTCTGCTTCTGTTTAGAATCAGCAATCTGGTGCACAAATGTCCTATTTAGAGTTCTGTTAATATAAATGCAGGCCATAGGATTCTGGGGAAAACCGCTACTTAATTGACATTTCTGGAGGTGGGAACAATTGAATAAAAAATCTTCATCCTAGAAGACAGGAAATATAATAATTTATCCTCATGCAAATATTTTATTACATCCTGAATTTTGATTATTGTGAATAAAATTAATGAATGGGGAAATAAGTTAAAGCACTCTGTACTTGATTTTTCAAAGGCTTTGCTAAGGGTACGAGTTTGCCCTCTTACAGTCTAATTATGTTTTTGTTGTTAGGATCCTGTATAGATTTCTTCAGCAAATTTTATTACCAATGATATCCTGTAGCAGGATGAGTCAAATGTAAAATAAAATTTAAGTTGTAAGTAGCAAGTAAATAAAAGAAAATGTCTTCCAGTGCATAAATCTTCTGAGGCACAGATCTCAGAATCTTAAACAACCTTATGGGACAATCATGAAGTTTACGGACAACAATTCCGCAAGCAATTTGCTTTTCTTCAAGTAGCAACGTACTACAGCTGTAATATTGTGATCTTTGATTGAAATGTAGACAAATAAGCAAAAAATATTATTTTTACTATTCTATCAGATATATATTGAGAGATATTATGAAAAATAAGAATAGCATTAATATTTTTTAGAAAGATGTTTAATTGTAATAAGTAGGATCAATACCTCTGAGAACTTGTCATATTCCTTGCTGTTGATTCTGAAAAATACACTGTCATTTTTTAGAAATGTGTTCATTTAACTTTGTGTAGTTTTTGGTTTAAATATTGCAGTGAGTTATATTGTAGTCATACAATATTTACAAATAAAGTCATAGATTTATAGAATAATTTGGGTTGTAAGGGACCTGTAAAGGTCATCTAGTCCAACTCCCGTGCAGTAAGCAGTGATACTCTCAACTAGGTCCGGTTTCTCAGAGCCTCCTCAACTACCTCCTTGGGCAACCGGTTCAATTTTCCCACTATCCTCATGATAAAGAATAGTTTCCTAACATCCAAGCTGAATCTGCTTTTCTCTAATTTAAAACCATTGCCTCTCATACTACCACTACAAGCCCTTATGACCTGTTCATCTCAGCCCTTCCTGTAGACCCCTTTCAGGTACTGGAAGATCACTATTATGCCTCCCTTGAGCCTTCTTTTCTCACGGCTGAATGTGTTGAGGTTACAGGAAGAGAATAAAGTATTACATAAAACTATTCTGAATACAAGACATCAGATTTCGTTTAAGTAATTTTATTAAAAAGTCATACTTTCTGTATTTTTTTTATTTGGAAATTTCCCACCTCTTCATAGCACAAAGTAGTACGCTGGTTTACAGTGTTTGAAATATTTTCTTACCAGAAAGGGAAAAGGATATATGTTTAGTGTTAGGATTTTTTCTGATTTTGAAAAAAATCTTCAGCCACAAGCTAATAAAGATCTGAAGTATTAAAAAACAAAGAAGTAGAAACCCAAAGCACAATGCAAACCAAACAAAAACCTCCAAATAAAACACAAAAACCCAACCAAAAAAACAAACCAACAAATAACAAAAAATGAAAAACCTTCTCAGTATCTCCATTCTACTATAAGCTCAAGAGAGACACAGGGAAATGAAAGTGTTGTGCTTAAGATCAGAAACCAAATAACTCCCCAGTATGATAACAGAATGTTCTTTGTGCATCACAATGTCTTTCTTACCTGTAGAAAGATTTTGGTTCAAAGGGACCATAAAGATCAACTACTTTCAACCCCTCTGCCATGGACAGTGGCACCTCTCAATAGACCAGGTTGACCAAAGAGTCATCCAACCTAAGCTTGAGCATTTCCAGGGTGAGTTGCCTCCTGGGGAACTTATTACAGTGTCTCACCATGCTCACACTAAAGAATTTCTTCCTAATGTGTAACCTAGATCTACCCCCTTCCAGTCAAAAACCATTATCCCTTGTCCTATCGATTCATGCCCTTGCAAAGCATCCCTCCCTTTCTTCCCTCTAGCCACTTTTCAGGCACTGGAAGGCTACCATATGGTCTCTCTAGAGCCTTCTGTTCTCCTGGCTGAACAATCCTAATCAAAATATCTTCAGTTTTCAAAATCAGTGTTCCATGGCTTTTTGCAGCAATTATTTTAAGCAATGGAATATTAGCTTTGGGGAAAGACTGTAATTTGCAAAAAGAATCCCAAGTTACAAAATGAAAAACATCTCAAATAATTAAAAAACCCTCAGTTATTAGAGAAGTAAAAGAAAGCATTTTTCATCTAAATTAGGAGAGGAAAACAACCAGTCATAGTGCTTACATGTAATTTAAAAAATTTAAACAAAACAGAAGTCAGGAAATAAAGGCTTTATATTCCCTCTCTCATGTTCCTTTTGTGGTGTTCCCTCAAAGAAAACTCCTATTTGCATTTTTGTGCAATGGCAAAAATATTTTGTGTCTCAAATATTCATTCTAACATGCATTTTAACAAAGTAATGGAGGAAACCTCCAAAACATGTTGTGTCAAAAAGTGAATCCTAGAATTTTATTCTAAAGTCTTTATTTTTTGTAGAATATCTGATACAAATTAATTCTAAAAATATTTGGAAGAAGATGAGACAAACCTTAAAAAAATACCACATCAATTCCCAGAGAAGAGGTGTGTTCAGAAATACTCTATTCCAGAACACCATATGGCTGTTAGCTAAATTTATTGTACCTGCTGCAAAACACCATGATGTTCTTCTGCCAGAAGTACTGTTATTATTTCTTCCCACAAACACTTGCTGAACTCACTCCTGCAGGCTATAAACAAACTTTTGTTCACAATCTTTATACATAACTGTGTAGGAAGGAACTATCCAGTACTCACAGTAGGAGTAGGCAGTAGAAATAAGTAGTCTGGTGGGAAAAAAACCAAACCAAACCAACCAAATCATACCAAAAAACCCCACACAGCAGCAACAACAAAAAACACAAATCAAAAAACAAAAACAGGATTCTAAAGACAAATGCCAAGCATGTAATTCAACAATAGATACAATATCTCAAGCATTCTCAAAGGAATTTATTCTTAAGGGAAGTTGCAATACAATTTCAAAATTAAGTGTTCTCTGGAGAAAAGGCCAGCAATTAAAGACAAATATGTTTTGCTGTATTTTGTTTTGCTTTCTGTTAATTTATGCTATTTATGTATTAGGAATTTTTATTAGAGTAGTTGATAAAATGTCAATAGTCAAGACATTCATAATGAATTATGGAAAACCTTGTAGAATCTGTTTTTTATTTTATATACAAAAATCATAAAGGTAGAATCTTTAAATTTTAAGTATTTTAACTTAGTCTGTGCACAAAGAAACTGTACATTAACACATTTGCATCTAATTTTGTTTGAAAAGCAACAAATAGATTGGATTATAATTTTATTCCACTCTTTTTTGTGTTGTCATATTGAAAGGCTTTTATGACTCCATTAATCAATATAAATTGAAATTAGATTAGTTAGATTAGATACTAGTAAAATCTCAGGAATTTCTATAAGAAAGTGTTATCCCTTGGTAAAACTGCATTCTCTCTATAAATAACCATACTAACAAATCTCTTCTAAAAGTATAAAACCAATATGTGCTTTTACTGTAGAGATGTCATGAAACTTCCATAACTCTGTGTTGCTCTTTCTTGCAGTCAGAATTCAGTTTTCAGTGGGCTGACTTTTCATATATTTTCATGGCACTGTAAAACAAGAGGTAATGTTCCTCTGATGTCTGGACCGCATTTACTGACTTCCCATGCATCCACCCCTACTTCTGTTTTGTTCCAAGAAATGCACAGATGTTCACTGCTATCAACATGAAAAGGTGGATATAGCTGTAGATTTCCTACACCTTGAATTTTTTTTTTTTAGTTTGTCAGTCCCTGTTGTGGTGTCCTCTAATAAAAACAAAGAAATTACAGAATTTCAGATTGATTTCCATCCTCTTCACCCATCCTCTTTAATTTGACCATTAGCAAAAGCAAAGCTATCCTAATGAGGGTGTTTCTTCACACTGATCAAGTATGAAAACAGTTGAAAAGCAGATCTGGAGAATGCTGAGTCAGAATACAGTTTCTTAGTTTTCCTTTCTCACTTTTAAAGTCACCTTAAAAATGCTGAAGTTTAATTTTAGCAGCTCTGATATCTCAAGAGCTGCTTTTTGCATTTGTTAAGGATTGTGTGTCTTTTAGTTTGCAAATGTTGTGTTTAAAATCTACCATTCTTATACATATATGCTTCATATCTCCATGTGTGAAGAGATTTCCCATTTATAAGCAAGCACAAAACTGTGATTTGTTTTACTAGCCTTTGTTTAGCATATCCTTGAATTACATTTAATAGTATTGTAATACATAAATGTTTTCATTAAATGAGCTGAAATAATAAGCTTACTTAATATAATAATAATTTTATCATCATCAAGGTAAATCACTGTGATCTTTAAATCAGATTATAAGATCCTGTGTCTTTATATTATGACTTTTTATAGTTTCTAGTTAAATGCTACCAGGTTACATTAGATTGCTAATTGCTCCAATTATCTGTCCCTAACAATTTCAAACACTGTGAACTTATTAAAAAAAACAAAACAAAACAAAAAACAACAACAAAATAAAACAACTATTTTAAGCAAGTTTTGCTTATATTTATATTTATTAATGATTTGGTTAACCTCTTTTAAATATTAAAAAAGCAAAAAACAAAAAAACAAAAATTAAAAAAACAAAAAACAACAAAAAAAACCAAACAAAAAAACAAAAAAAACAAAACAAAACAAAAAACAAAAAAACAAAAAACAAAAAACAAACAAACAAAAAAAAAACCAAAACAAAAACCAGCACAATAAATATAAACAACATTTTACCGATGGCCACAGAATGTCATTCTGTTCATGATTCTCTCAGTGCTTCACACTCCCCAATTTGTCTTATGATGACATCTTTGTTCAATTTAAACTCTGAGTCTGTTAAAACTGGTGCACAACTGCATAGCTTTAACTATAAGTTTGCAAGTATTCCCTATAGCATTGATCAAATACAAATTTTGGGAGACTCAATATGATGATGGAGGAATTGAGTTATCCAGACTACTGCAGTGAGTTGCTCAGTTCTTTGCTAATTGACATATCAGACTAATTTCTCCCCCTTTAATTCTACTATCCTAAATCAGTCAAACTGAGAAGATCCCACACTTGTAGACTCTGGGGATATGCTTCAGAGGCAGACAGGCAAGATGAAGTTTCCAGAGCAGAACTTTGGTGTCCACAGAAGAACTTGTCTACAGCCCTTGCCTCCAGCCGGTTACTCTGGAGACAGAGTAACACTTTGAAGCAGCAGATTGTAGCTGTCAGCTTCAAGTAGAAATACCTTCTCGTCATCACATAGTTTAAGAAGTGGTGCTAATAGACTACCCATTTCGCTTGAATCCTTTTCACTTAAAAAATAAAGAAACTAACAAACAACAAATCTGGAAGAAAATTTCAAACATGAAGATGCTGAAGATGCCTGTGATGTAATTCTTATCACATTTATTCTAGTTATCTCCAGTCTTCTAAATTTTAGTTTTTCATTACACTCAAATACATTTTGATATATTTAGTTGTATGAAATGTATACAAATAATACAACAGTTTAACGAGGCACAACATTTCAATATAAATATATACGCAACTAATGTGCTGAAAAGTAATTTCTACCTGCTTAACCAAAAAAGGCACTAGTATTTTAAAAGAATGAAAGGAAAAGGAAGAAGCTGAGCTTGAGAAAAAACACTAAAATAGACAACTCCACTTTCTTACTTACTTTGTTCTTCAAAGTAATAGTTTGTCACGCTCCAGAAAAATAGCATGCATATTATAGAAATGTAGAATCATAGAATCAAAGAATCATTAGGGCTGGAGAAGACTTCTAAGATCAAGTTCAACTTTCAACTTAACACCACCATGTCAAATAAACCATGTCCTGAATTGTCACACCCTTTTTGTCAAATCTTTTGAACAACTTCAGGAATGGTCACTCCACCACTTCCCTAGGCAGCATGTTCCAATGCCTGACCACTCTTTCAGTAAAGAATTGTTTCATTATATCAAATCTGAACCTCCCCTGGAGTGACTAGTGTCCATTTCCTCTAGGCTTATCACTAGTCACACAAAAAAAGACTGACCCCCCATATCACTACAACCTCATTTCAGGCAGTTGTAGACAACTCTAAGGTCTCCCCTCAGACCTTCTCTAGACTGAACAACCCCAATTCCCTCAGCTACTCTTTATAGAACTCCTACTCTGGACCCTTCACCAGCTTCATTTCTCTTCTTTAGGTACGCTTTGCTAACAAAATGTCCTCCTTGTAGTGAGAGGCCCAAAACCGAACACTCAACTTGAGGTGCAGCCTCACCAGTGTTAAGTACAGTTGGACAACACTTTCCTTCTCCCGTTGACCTCACTTTTGCAGATGCAGGCCAGGATGCTCTTGGTCTTCTTGGCCACCTGGGCACACTGCTGTGTTATATTCAGATGGCTGTTGATCAACACCACCAGGTTCTTCTCTGACAGGAAATTTACCAAGGCACTTGGCCTTGTCCAGCCTCATAAAATTGACCTCTGCCCATCCACCCAGCCTGTCCAGGTCCTTTCTACTCTCAGGCAGATCAACATTCCCACCCAACTTAGTACCAGATGCAAAGCTATTAAGTGTGTACTCAATCCTGTCATCCAAATCATTGATGAAGATATTAAACAAGACTAAAACTGGTCCTAAAACTGATCCTTGGGAAACACCACTTGTGAGAAGCTGCCAACGGTATTTAATGCCATTCACTGCATTTTAAGGGAGAAGCATCTTCAGTACTGATGAAATCCTGAATCCATGAGGAATTTGCAAGTTTCTTCTAACTTTTTTCACTTTGCTTCATAAAGGGTACTTTGGTTTCTAAACACACAAACCTGATTTTGTCACTGACTTCAAGGAGGCATGGATTTCACGACAGAATTTTTTTTTGACAAAGCATGTCATACTTTCAATATAACTGCTTTAACAAGAGACAAATCTTTCTGTTTTTCATGTTTCTTTTTTAAGGTTTTTGGAATGTACTGATAGAAAGCTAACATGCCTAATGCAATATTTCTTCCTGCTTTGTTCCAAGTTTTTGCATATTAGAAATGCATTTGTGTTTTCATTAACATACACATTTTGCAGACATGAGGAGACTCTTCTGCAGTGTTAAAGTGTAAGTGTATTTTAAACTGCAACTTTATTTTATTTACTTTAAAGTGCAACTGTATTTTTCCTATCTGTGTGTTTAAGGTTTGCAGACCATGAAGTTGCATCATCAGCACTCCTATACTTGCATATGAATGTTTTATATTAAGCCTGAGAATGACCTTCGGGAACTCACCATTTGCTTACTTTTGTCTTTGTATTCCTAGAAATAAGGAAGGATCAAGAGCTTATTCTCTCTATTATTTTATATTAAGATCGTATTATTATAAGAGCTTACCTGTCTATCTGTCTTCCTGTATGAAATATATTTTTAATTATGGGTGGGAATGTGGTCATTAATATGATGCATGTTTTATGCAGACCAGTAATGTGTCTCTTAAAAACCCAGCATTTGAACTCTACTAATAATGACTAGTCTCAATTTAAGGGCTCAAGCAATTGAGGTCCTGCCAGGTTCACTGATAAGCTGTTACAGTGATAAACTGCCCCTACAGTAAAACACTCTTGCCCAAGTTTTATTTTTCATCTCCTAGTTTCATTTTCCAAGCAGTGGATGTTATTGTACATTTTTTCCTATATCAAAAGACTGGCCACTGGCAGAAAACTACTCCTGCATGCTCATCCACATGCTTGAATATTCTTGTTGAGATGTGCTTTAAGATTCTTTTCTTATTATTGAAGAGATGAACTCATTAAAACTCTTGCAGTATAAAACATTTTTGAGAGGTGAATCATAGCTGAAGCACATTACTGATTTTTTTCAGTTTTGCAATGAACTGGACAACATATACTGATTGCTGTCTGATGTGCAGTATAAAGTGTTTATAAACTTACCTAATTTGCATTTAATTTTCTTACCTGGGTATCACTTTAATATAAAACCCACCAATATATAAACCTAGTCTGCAAATGAAATTAATTATTTGCTAATGAGCAATGCAGTTTTAGTTGATTCTTTCTGTTCATTTAAAGATATATTTTTGGTTCTGAGTCTTTATCTATAAAGCCAGACATGTCTTTTTCAATTAGCTTCTTCTTAATTCTTTAAAAGGCCCTGCAAAGAGACCTTGACAGGTTAGAGAGATGCACAATCACCAACTGCATGATGTTTAACAAGGACAAGTACTGAATTCTCCACCTAGGATGGGGCAACCCTGGTGGCAAGTACAGACTGGGGAGTGAGTGGCTGGAGAGCAGAACGGAAGAGAGGGACCTGTTGGTCCTGTCTGATGGCAAACTGAATATGAGCCAGCTGTGTGCCCTCACAGCAAGGAGAACCAAGTTGGGGTGTATCAACCACAGTGTCACTGGCTGGTCAAGGGGGGTGATTGTCCTGCAGTAGTATGGCCTCATCTTAAGTACTGTGTGAAGTTTTAGGCACCTCAGCATAGGAAAGACATTAAGTTATTGGAGAGCATCTCAAGAGAGAAACACAGGTGGTGAAGGTTTTGGAAGGGAGCAGATGAGGTCACTCAGTTTGGAGAAAGGAAGGCTGAGGGGTGAACTCATTGCAGTCTGCGGCTTTCTCATGAGAGGAAGAGATGAGACTGGTGCTAATTTCTTCACTTCTGTAATCGAAGACAGGACTCGGGGAAGTGGTAGGAAGCTGAATGAGGGGAAGTCTAGGTTAGATACTAGGAAATGGTTTCGCACCCTGAGGGTGGTTGAGCAACTGAGAAAGCTCCCCAGGGAAGTGGTCACAGCACCAACCCTGCCTGAGTTCAAGAAGCATTTGGATGACACTGTAAGGCACATGGCGTGATCCTGAGGATGCCCTACACAAGGACAGGAGTTGGACTTAATGATCCTGATGTTTTTTTTCTAACTCAGCATATTCTATGAAAATACTATATTCTTTAAAATCTTTTTTAAACTGTTTCTAATTTTATATGAAATTTAAAGAGAATTACTATCAAGTAGCTTGTATATTTTTTCTTACAGCCACAGGTGTGTTCTTTACTTCAATTTTCCAAGGAACTCCCTCAAAGTACTTGGAAAATGCCTCTGTGTTACAGAAAAAGTGTGGACCACACCTCAACTAGCCCTCAGTTCTTCAACTATACTCACATGGGAAGGTATCAGACAACAAGTGCCCAAATGAGATGAGTTGGACATTTAGAAGCATGAAGAAAAGGGACTTAAGAGAAAGAGAACTGTCTGAGAAAGCAGGTGATGAATTAGTAGCAGTTGCACTTACACCACATATAAACTTCCTTTTATACAGTACACCAAATATCTTTATCATTATTCTCATTTCCTTCAATATTAGACTGAAATGTTTGATAAAAGCTGAAAAATACAAATATTTAAAACCTGTTAGAGGTTTGACCATAATATACTGAGAACCACCAAGTTCATTTAAAGCACATTACAGGGGACGGACAACTGGATAAAGAGAAAGGGCAGAGAAAAAATAGTAAGTATCTCTTGGTAGAGTAAAAAATGGATGATAAATGGAAAGAAGTAAATTAAGGAGTAAATAAGTGGTTCTAAGACAAATTTAAGTGAATGCATCATATATTTTCCTTAAGGAAATGACAGATGTTTCTAAAACCAAATGAAAAAGTATTTCTGAGTACAAAATTCTGCCTTATGTCTTTAAGAGGGAAAATTGTATGTAATATAATACGGTTACACAGACGAGTTGTCAACTGGAATCAAAAGGTCTCATTTAATATCTGTGTATAGCAGAAGTAATTCCCTTGAAGATGACCAAACCCTTTGGAAATTAATAATGAGCACCTGTAACATTATTTCTGATCGTACTTTTAGCATGATTTTAGGGATAAAAATTTTGGTCACGTGAAGGAGGCTAGGTCCACTAGTAATTTTCCAGGAACCCATATTAGTTTTATAATAAAATATTTTTCCATTTACCTGCAAACCTCCAGAGTCCTCCCTTGGTTGTGAAATTTTTAGAATCACCCATCAGCAGAAAAATTGATCAAGTCGTCATCAGTATCCATACCTAATGTCTTCTGACCTTTACTATGGATCATACATTTCACAGGGAGGTCTGCTGTCTCCCTGGTGCCCAGGTTAAGGATGTTGCAAGTAAGTTTTCCAACCTTTTGAGTCCTTTAGATTATTACCCCCTTCTGGTCTTTCAGGTGAGTAGTGATGATGTAGTAACAAGAAGGACCCATTCAATTAAGAGAGACTCAAGGACTTGGGGCAACTGCTGAAGGGATCAGGAGCCCAAGTTGTGTTCTCCTCCACCCCTCTAACGACAGCAATGGATCAGGGAACTAGCAGGAAGATCCAGCAGGTCAACTCATGGCTTAAGGACTGGTGTCAATGGCAGGGTTTTGGGTTCTTTGACCATGGTGCAAATTCCATACTACGTAGTGTCCTCAAATCAGATGGGCTTCATCTGTCTAGCAGAGGCAAAAATACTATAGACCATAAATTGTCAGGGCTGATCAGGAGGGCTTTATGCTAGGTTTAAGGGGGAAGTGATTGAAACCGGGTCCTCCAAGGATGAGCCCAAGGAGGGAACACCTGAGCTAAGAGTGTAGAGGGAGGTTTGCTGGTATGAATAAGTTTGATAAAAGAGCAAACTGTACGGGCACCACCTCATGCTAGCTTGGATGTAATTTTGTATGATGTAATTTTGATGATTCAAGAGGCAATTTTTCTTTATTTTCAATGTATCCACATGGCACAGTTAAAGACCTGCAATGGCACCTGAACACTCATAAGTCTACTGGACCAGATATGACCCACTCAAGAGTATTGAGGGAGCTGGAGAAGGAGCTCAAAAATCTGTTCTCCATCATTTAGTGCTGATCTATAAGAAAAGCCAGAAGAAGTTTACAGGTAACTGTAGGCCTGTGAACCTGAATTTGGTACTGGGTTGCTGGGAAGAGCAATTCTTGTTAGAGCTCAAACAATAGGTGCAGGACAACCTGGGGATGCCTGGTCAGCATAGGTTCATGAAAGGCAGATCCTGCTTGACCATCTTGGTCTTGTTCTGTGACAAGGTGACCCACCTATTGGATGAGGGAAAGGATGTAAACTTTGTCTACCTGAACTTCAGTAAAGCCTTTGGCATATTTTGCCACAGCATTCTCCTGGAAAATCTGATGGGTCTGTCTGCTCCTTGCTGCATTAAAAAAAAAAACAAAACATAAAACAAAAAAAAACAAACCACTGAATGGCCAGGCATGGCAAAAGAGTTGTAGTAAATGGATTTAAATCCAATTGGTGGTGAGTCACAAGTAGTTTTCCCCAGGGCTCAATTTAGGAGCCAGGCTTGTTCTTGTTGATCTAGATGAAGGATATCGAGTGCTTCCTCAGCAAGTCTGCAAATGACAGTGAACTGGGAGAAAGTGTTGATCTGCTCAGGGGTAGGAAAGCTCTGCAGTGGGACCTGGCCAGGATAGATCAATGGTCCAAGGTCTATTTTTTGATGCTCAGCAATACCAAGTGCTGGGTCATGCACTTGAATCACAACAACAACAGGCAATGCTACAGGCCTGGTAAAGAGTGCCTGAAAAACAACCAGGCAGAAAAGAACCTGGGAGTGTTTAATGACAGCTGGCTGAATATGATCCAACAGTTTGCCCAGGTATCTGAGAAGGCCAACAGCATCCTGGGCTACATCAGAAATAGTATGGTCAGAAGTACCAGAGAGATGATTGTGCCCCTGTACTCAGCACTAGTGAAGCCACATCTCAAGTAGGGTGTTCAGTTTGCGGCCTTTCACTTACAAGAAGGGCATTTTTTTACTGGAGTATGTCCAGAGAAGAAAGTGAAGCTGGGGAAGATTCTAGAGCACAAGTCCTATGAGGACTGGCTGTTGGAAACTGCTATCTAGAGAAGAGAAGACTAGAGAACCACAGTGGCTGGTTCTTCCCTCTCCCAGTCCGTTTGCCTTCTGCAACTTGGGTGGTGGGGCCAGAACCCTTGCTGGTGAAGACTGAGGTAAAAATGTCATTAGGCACCTCCACCTTTTCCATATACCATGTGACCAGTTTTTCTGGTGTCCTGACCACTGCTGACATTTTCTCTGGTCTTTTTTTTATCACCCACACACCCATAGAAGTTCTTCTTGTTAACCTTTATGTCCTGGGTCAGATTAAATTCTATCTGGGATTTAGCTTTCCTGACATGATCCCTGGCTGCTCGAACTATCTCTCTGTCCTTGTTCCAGTTTTACTAGTCCCTGCTTCTACTCTGTAGAACTTTCTTCTTACATCCAAGTGTGTCCAGGATCTTCTTGTTCATCTTTGATATGAGACTTTGGCCTCTCCAGAGAGTGAGTTGGGTGCCTCCATACCTCTTAGAAGAGAGTCTTCCACCACTACTATAGCCTGCAGCTTCTTGTTAACAGTTGTTGATGTCTTGTGAGTGAATTGGGCTGCTTTTCTTGGCTCTAGCAATTTAGCTGATTTTTCTTCCTCCTGATTTTTACCTTTGAAATCTTTCATTCTTCTCCATTATGAGCTTTCCCTCTTTCTGCGTGTGCTGGTGAGTTAGTTCTTGGCTGCTTGTTGACATGTTGTGGGTTCAGTGCAGCCTGGGACCGGATCCAACTCTTTGCAAGCTGTTCTGCCTCTCTGATGTTACTCAGACTTTCCACAGTGCTCTGCACTTCAGCCACCTTTTTCTGCCACCTGGGCATGCCTGTTGCATGCAGGTATCCCATCTATTCCTGGATGATGCAAGAGGTCTAGGAACATCCCACAGCCTGAGGTAGGGAGGGCAACCTCAGCCTTTAGCATCTCTGTCTGGGTCAAGGCATCAGTCACCTTCAGGGTGGATAGTACAACCCCCCCCAGTTGGAGCTGCAGCCTTGACTCTTCCGCAGGGGCTTACCATTCTGCCTTGTTAGCTGAGATGAGTGACCTTGACCTCTGCAGACAGTCTTGGAATGGAATCCTTCAAAGTTCCCTCCCTGCCCTCCCTCTCAATCTGCCACATATGACATCCCGTTTGCATGTCTTGCTCACTGGTGCTCCCTGGCACTTCCTGCTGTCGAGTTGGGATGTGCTCAGCAGCCTTACAACAAGCTGTACAGGCTTGTCCCTGGCTCTAGGAAGCTCTGTAAATGCCCCCTTTTTTGCAGATTATTTTTCACCAATACAGACTTGTATCATAGTTATTTACCTTATACAGTGACTGATTCAACTTTAAAGGAAGAATACAGTTCTGATATTTCAAAGTGTCTGCAAACATTAATAAAAATATTATGAGTCTGGCTAGGCAATATAGGATAATGAAAAGGGTGGCTCATAAAATTATAGGAATATATCAAAAAAACATGGAAAATTGTGCAATTATGCAGACTTCTGCAGTAAGGAGCAAGTAATTTTATAGTTCTGCTATGAATATATTTTCTATGCAGATGATTATTGTCATGGAAATATTGACCTTTTTGGTTTCCTAGTCCAATTGAACACCTGGAAATATAATTGTCAATTGCTTTAGATCAATGTAAAAATAATTACTTTGGCTCTTTGGCACTTTTTTTTTTTTTTTAAGAAATTAGTCTATTTAGGACAAAAGCAATTTGCACCTTCTTAAAAAGGAACTTTGACATTTTTTAAACATCAAATAAAATATTTTTATTTTTAAAAGAACTTTTGAACTTAGCAACTCAATAAAGTTGGCGAGGATTCATGAACTATTATGGTCAACTCAGATATGAAAATTTGTTTTTCCAGGTTTGGGGTTTTTTTTTTTATTTTTACTGATTGTAAATATTTATCTGTATATTAGTAAAAGTACTTAAAAACTATTAATTCCTTAGTGCTAAACTATTGTTGCAGAGGATTCTAGTATTTGAGTCACGATTATGCCAATTATTATAAAGAGAAATAGTCTGATAATAAAGGAATACAAGTTGTCTACATTAAGATAGACAAAAGACATTCATTTTCCTTCATATCTACAATTGTAAGACTGATTCCTTTCACCACTGACATAAAGTAGTAAGCTAATTAACAGTCTTCTGCATTTTTTGGAGTGGACCCTCCCTGTATACGGAGATGTTGGCTTTGGCTTCTGAGAGCTGGGAATTCTGTAAGGTTTGTAGAGATAAAAACTCTGGCAAAATTACGTATAGAACCAGTGTCAGAGAAGTTAAAATAACAGTTCATCTTGGGCTCTGAATAAGTGAATATTTTTGTGAGTCTGAATTTTCAGTAGCAGGGGTACCATAGCTTTTGATGGTCACTGTTTATTTATAATTATAACATAAATATATTTTTTTGGAAATGAATGCAAAATGTTCCATGGCTGCACTTTAACTATGACTAACCTAATATTGAAATTTCTCTTGTGATTCAGCAATAAATCTGAAAGTTTTTCTTGAAGTAATTTAATAAATATATACTATTATTTATCCAAATGTACGATCCATTGCCTACATATTGTTATCCATATAATATTAAATAGAAACCCTGCAGGACTTGTGGAAGATCCGTTCTCAGCTATCAGCTTAAGGCCAGGCAACACCATAGTAATATAAAATTCAGTTCAGGTAGCATTTCAGTGTGGGTAACTGAACAGCCTCCCAGACTATCTTCTATACTCTTTCTAATACACTGACATAATATCTGATTTTGCTGAATTTTATTCTTACATGAATCATGCAAAGTGTAACTGTCAGAATGTAAAATGAGCATGATCTAAGTCTGTAGACAAAATTGTCAAAGCTGTGCACGGGGAATTACACTCACCAATGCTGTTAATCGTAATGTTGTCAGGCAGGAAACTCCTTCTTTACTGCTTTAAAGACAGTACTTTATCTTGTTGTTAACTCAGCTGTGGAGACTTTCCAAACTAAATGGCGACATTTTAAAACAGCGCATAAAGAATTCCAAAAACAGGAAAAGATGTCAGATATTTATTTAAAATTAAGTTTGATTTAAAAAAAAAATAAAAAAAAAAAGAAAAAACTATCACTATTTAATAGTAGCTATAAGGAAAGGAAGGACCTTTTGTGATTGGAATTGTTAGTAGAGGTATTTCCTCTTATTAGTTTACTTACAGAGTCATCGAATAATTTATGTTGGAAGTGACCTATGAAGGTCAAGTTCCTTGCTGAAATAAGGGCCATCTGTGATTAATAGCTGTGAAGTTCTGTGTCCTGTCAGGTTTAAGTATCATCCAGAATGACAACCCTCTGGGCTCCACTATTTCATTATCTCATTGTGAAAATTTCTTCTCTAACATCTGATCAGAGATTCTTCCACCATAACTTCTTCCATATAATTATATATAATATCTTATATATAATATACAACTATATATAAAAGATCAGAATTGTTTGGGTCTGTTTTCTGTTTCCCCTTCCATTAGCATAAGGATACAGCAAAATAATTTTCCTTAACCTTCTCCTCAGACAACTGAATAAAAGAGTTTTCTCAGACTCTTCATATGCACCGTCTGCTTTAGCCCTGTAGTTACCTCTGTGGTCCCTCACTGGACTTGTCACTGTACATCAATGTCTTTTTTTGTATGGAGGAGCTCAGACATACTCTGTGATCATTTGCTAAAAGAAGTCCACCACAAATGGGAGCTAAATGGACAGAGGACAGGAAATCTATTGTTAAATTATTAAACAATTACATATACAATCATAGAATCAGTATTTTCAGGGTTGGAAGGCACCTTTAAGATCATCTAGTTCCAACCCCCTTGCCATGGGCCGGGACACCTCCCACTAGATCAGGTTGCTCAGAGCCCTGTCCAGCCTGGCCTTAAAAACTTCCAGGGATGGAGCTGCCATCACCTCTGGGCAACCTGTTTCAGTGTTTCACCACCCTCATGGTGAAGAACTTCCTTCTAACATCTAATCTAAGTCTACCCTCCTCTAGTTTAAATTGATTCCCCCTAGCCCTATCACTACCTGACATCCTACAAAGTCCCTCACCAGCTTTCCTGTAGCCTCCTTCAGGCACTGGAAGGCTACAATAAGGTCTCCTCGGAGCCTTCTCCTCTCCAGAGTGAATAACCCCAACTCTCTCAGTCTGTCTCCATAGGAGAGGTGCTCCAGCCCTCTGATCATCCTCATGGCCCTTCTCTGGACACACTCCAGCACATCCATGTCCCTCCTGTGAAAGGGGCTCCAGAACTGGATGCAGTACTCCAGGTGGGGTCTCAGGAGAGCAGAGCAGAGGGACAGAATCCCCTCCCTGGACCTGCTGGCCACGCTTCTCTTGATGCAGCCAGGGATCTGGTTGGGTTTCTGGGATGCAAGTGTACACTGATGGCTCATGTTGAACTTCTCATCCACCAGCACCCCCAAGTCCTTTTCCTCAGGGCTGCTCTCAAGCCTATTCAGTTCTTGGGACTGCCTCAACTCAGATGCAGGACTTGCACTTGGTCTTCTTGAACTTCATGAGGCTGGAACAGACCCACCTCTCTACAAACATACATATGTGAAAGCAAATACCTATAGGTGCATATCTTCATGCATGTATGATTATGATTAATTACATATATATCTGAGAGATTCTGCAGTGCATTGTTTTTCTACAAATGTATATGTTTTATTTAAAATAAACCTTTTCAATTGATAGAGTATTTTTAATCAACATAATTAAAATAGGTTTTGAAAATTTACAGAGAGAAGGTAAAATTTTACCTTTACTTACGAAGGTAAAGCACCTTGTTTTGAAGAAAGAAACAAAAGTATTTTCATCCCAAGCTTAGCCATTTGAAGCAGAAGAGAACATTTCTTAAACATCTGATTCCATACACAAGACTTGGAACATGAATACTTTGTTACTGAAGGAAATGAACAACTTAATTTTGTCCATGACTTTATCTCTGATAATTTCTATGCAGTGTTTCATGTTGCTCATGGTTATGGAAAGAGGACAAAAAAGAGACGTAGTCTTTGTATTACTGGTTGACAAATAAGTAGTTTCTCCATTTTAACCAAATTAGAATGAATATATAATGTTAAATCAAATCTGATTATTTTTTGGAAAAAGGATAGAAGAAGAGAGTGGCTATATTTGTTTTTCAGCTTATGTAATTACAGGGAAAACTACTGTTGCTGAAACATTTAAAGCTTGAAATCACCAGGGAATTAAGTAGGGCTTGGATTTTTTTTTTTTTTTTTTTTTTTTTTTTTGTGATCACATAAAAGAAATTGGCTTTCTAGTCAGCACTGAGTTGAGAAGAACCTTTTATCTCACAAAAACCTAGTTAATCAGAAGTACCGAGAAAGCAATTTCTGTCACAGTTGCTTTTGATTGACATAAGATTTTTCTGGGGCAAATGAACAAAAAAACTACATTTCATAACTCTCAATTACAGAACATACAAAATCAGCCCTTTTGAAAATACTATAACATTAAGCAACTGTTCTGTTTTGTCATGAATCTGGAAATTACTTTATTTGTTGTACTTTGCCAGATTTTTATTTTGGAAAGGGTTTTGGTGGTGGCAATCTATATATTTTTGTGCTGTTTGTACATGGAAAGCTATGTCTGAAAGAAACCAGTGTAGGTGTTTCAATTTAGTGGTTCTATAGAAAGAGAATTTTCTCCATTTTGATATGTTAACTTTCATATAAAATATTGTTCTTAATCTGAACTGATCTTGAAATATGTATTCTGAATTTATCCCTACTTGTTCTGTTCCAGATAGGACCCTTCTACAGATAGTTTATACCGAGACAAAAACAGGTCTCTGATAATAAATGTCATTCTATTATTCTAACAAAAAAATATTACTACTAAATCTTAATGAAAAGCAGGTTGATCAGTCTTCTCTGTGGTAGAAAAATAGACTTTTGTCTCCAGCTTAAATGTATTTTTCTTAGTCAGAACATATTTTACCACAGAAAGAATAAAAATAGAGGGGTTTTTTTGAACCTAGATCTCTCCCTTGTGAGATTTATAAGTAATAAATTTTGCCTGCCTATTTTTTAAACTGCATGTGAACCCATCATAAAATAAAAATATAAGAAAATAACAGTTGAAGGCATGATATTTTCCTTTTCACATTATGAAAAATGAAATCAAATAACTCTGGGCTTCCTTTAATGTTTAAATTCAAATACTTCCATAATAAATCAGGTGTGAATTATTGTATACAGAGTAACTAATATTTCCAATTAATATTTAATTTTTAAAAAAATATTTTTTATTTTTTTTATTATTTGGAAGTTTTGAACAAGGAAAATGTTTCCATTATAAGAAAAGATGATTTTTTTAATTACCTTTGTTGGAAAACTTAGTCAAATTTCTATCATCCCCCTTTAAATTCCATGTAACAATAGTGGTTCATCACCTTTTGTTTGTCTACTTACTGGTAACTAGTAAGATGTGTACAAATTGTGAGATGAAATAAAAATCAATAGCTGAAATGAAATATTTTAATATATTTTTAATTTTAGAAGTGCTGCATGTATCAAAACTCAGAAATATTGTGCAGATAAATTCATAACTGAGAATTAAAATAATTAAACCCTATAGCTGTGCTGAATCAGAGTAATAATATATTAGAAACTGCTTCACTAATTTACTAGAAGCCATCAAAATTAATAACACAGAGATCAGCAAGAGCTAATGTTTTTTTCCAAAAGTCAGACATTTCTTATTTTATATACTATATTAGCCTTAACCTCAGAAAGGCTGATGGGAAAAGTAACACTTTCTTTAGCAAAATTTAATTTGAGTAACGAACTGTCAAAACCTGTTGGGCCATTAATCAAATATTACAAAGAAAAGGATCCTGTATAGCTGTTCATTAAGTAAGCATCATCTATGATGTTCACAGAGTGAAGAAATTATTCTTAGGGAAAAATATTATATGATTATGTAACAGACAAACTTGACAATTAAAGCTTGCCTCACCATCTTAGTCCTACAATTTTTAAATTCTCAGAACTTGGCAATGAATTCCTGGTAATAATTTTATGTTAATATTTGTGGAATATTCATATTATAATTTTCTCAATAATTTTACTTTTTAATTTGAAATTTTCTGATATATCTTTTACTTAATGCAATTTTGCCAATGAATGTAGTGGGATTTTTGACCAACTGTTAAAAGAATGGATTCTGAGGGGAAAAAAAAGCAAACCAAGCCAAACCAAAACCCAACCAACTAAACAAAAAAACCCACCCAAAAACCAACAAAACAGAACATAATAAGAACCCACAAAATAACCCACATGTAAAATTTCATAGCAAGCTGAAAATAGGGAAAAAATATGAAATAAATTACTGTGATTTTAATCTGAATTTATGGAACATGGAGCAAAATGCTACTGATTTTGAAAATAAAGCAAATGGGTTCACTGATTACTAATATGGATGAAGGTTTACCAGTATATTGGTGATTTTTTAAACTGACAATATGAAGTTACTCTTGTACAGATTCTTATAAGATCTTCAGACATTTAACCTCATTATGAATACTGGTCCATGAAGAAAAGAACCAACTCCTGAACACAGAGATTAATTTTTAGGGGATCTGGTGGAAAGGAGGAATGTGTTGCAGTCCCGTGCAGACACTAAATTCCTTAGATCAGATCAAAATGCCTGTTAACAAGAAAGAGCTTTGATAAGTTAATGTTCTAATAACTCTTAATATTCTGGCAAAGGCATACTCCAGATTTCTCACTTTTGGCACCACCATTTTATGATTTGCTGAGGAAGGGACTTAAATAGGATTGGTCATCACACTATGAGGGTGCCATCCAATTACTTGTGTTTGAAGCACACACACACAACAGGTGTTTGTTCTGGTCCACCCCTCTGACCTTTTGCAGATTGAGTGGAGTTGTGCAGGAACACCTACGTCTTACTACTTTTGGCAAGAAAGCCCTGCTGGACTTACAAGGTGTTTAGGATTCTGTTCATAAATCTTTAAAGATGCTGAGAGATGTAATTCTAATTGGGAAAAGGGGTTGTTTGTAGTCAGTAGTTCTCTGACCACTGCCAGCTGAACCCTAAAAACCCAAACCATTATTTTGAGAGGACCCTTTAAGGTTATTCAAGAAGAGAGGCGAAGAAACTTTGGAGTGTATAAGGAACTCCAGCAATCATGTGCGACCTCGCACTGGACTGCTGCCCTGTCTAGGACTGGAACACAACCCCAAGAAGAAAGATGATCAGAATATCATTGGATCCATGGGTGGTGATACCTTGCACTTGCTCGCTTTCCCTCTCTCTCTCTCTCTCTTTTTCTCAACATACTTGCCATATCTTCACCAGGTTATTTCACTTTGCTTCTGTTATTTGTTGATTATCAAATAAAACTTTCCCTTTGCACCCTACCCTTCATGGTTGGACTTCGTTCTCATGGGATCTGAATAATAAATTAGATTGATTACAGGGTGGATTGTAATGGGCTGTGACATTTTTTTTCAACAAGAGTAAGATGTTTATTTTCTCAACTAACTCATTCACAGAAATGGCAACTTCCACATTTCCATAGCCTCCAGTTATTATTGATCTTGGTTAGAGTATTAGAAAATCCAAACAAGCTTTCAATTTGAAATCTTTCTCAAAAGCTAGAGGACTTATTGATTTTTCTGACTCTTCTTTTATTCTCAAGGATAATTTCCTAGACAAAATATTCTATCATTCAGTTTTCATATTAAATATTTAAGATTCATAGAGATCTAGATAAAGCTCATAAAAACTGACTTTATATTTAACTGATTTTAAATAATGTTTAAGACACTTAAAATATGTGCTTAGTCTGTTATGTATACTTCATTCTTACAGCATGCCTTTTGTAATTATTTCTAACCATCAAAATGTTTCTTTTTTACAAATCTTGATCTGTCCTGGCCTGCACATTAAAAAAATTTTCTAACAGTATCGTGTTGAAATTATTCTAACTATCTAATTCCATAAGACATTTCCAAAGTAAATTGTTCTTGTGACTTGTCAGACCTAATTGTATTTTCTCCTCAATGACAGAAAAAGAAACAGGTTACAATGATAATGCAGCAGCCAGTATATCTATGCTCCTTCTTCTTCCTGTATGTTTTTGATGCAAATTGTCTGTTGTGATCTGCAAATATCTGATTTTTAGTCTAAGTAGTGAATATTATCTAAACCTCCTTTACAGGAGGCATTAATATGCCTGTCAAATGCATATTTTTCCAAAATTTTTGAGAATAATGAGATGGCATTATTTCTTACACTGTACATAACTGCACTCGATGCCCTTAATTAACTACAATCAGATAATAATATTATGAGCTACTTAGTTTTCACAAAAAGGTTTGCAAACAGTATTATCTAAATTTCAGATGAAAGGACATAATTTCATATTCAACTAGTCAGAGTCAATCGAAGCTCATTTTGGCTGCCACAATAAAAGTATTTTTAAATGTTATTTAAACAAAATCTTCAGTATAAAAACAAAAATGTGTCTCAAAGTGCTGTAAGACAGCACTCTTTGAACAGTTTTTTTTCATGATAATATAATAAGACCAGCATTCCTGCATGTGTGGGAGAAGTCAACCTTCACATCAGTTACAATGTATAAAAGTACTTTTTATGAAAAATACCACACACTACTATGATTCAATACTATTGTTAATTTTATTCCACAGGAAAAAATACAAAAGACAGAAAGATGTCAAAAGAAGGAAAAAAAGGCAAGTTAAAGGTACAAGTTGAAGCAGCTTAGACTGTTTCTTGATGAGGTTGTTCACCTCATGGATAGGGATACAGAAAAAGCAAATATATTTAATGCTTTCTTTGCCCCACCATTTTTCTAATGATGGGCTTTGGGACACATTGGGCCCCAGAAGTGGAAGACTATGACCAGAGGGATGATAAACAGCTGACACTGTATTTATTTGAGACTTCCTGCTCTTGCTGGATGCATAGTATATGGGGCATGATGGGATTCAACCAAGGGTACTGAAAGAGATGATGTTATTGCAAAACCTTTTTTCCTTTGCTTTTCAACCATCTTGGAAGTCTGGAGAGGTCCCAGTCAGCTGAAAAGTTGCAAATGTTTTTGCAGCTTTCAAAGAAGAGTAAGAAAGAAGTCCCTGGTAAGTGACAACCTGTCAGCCTGATTCCCACACATGGTAAAATTATAGAGAGGGTTATTCTCAGAGTTATTAAAAAAGCTTGAAAGACAGTCTAGTCATTGGTCATACTGAGCACAGATACATAAGGGGAAAGTTCTGCTAAATCAGTTTCTTCCTGTGAGAGGATTAACCATCTAGTTGACCAAGGAAAGCTCGCAGATGTAGTGGATTTGGATTTTATCAAAGTTTTGATACTGTCTTGTACAGTATCCTTCTGGACAAAACGTCCAACACAAGTTCATAATCATAGAATGAATCACAGAATCATAGAATGGCTAAAGTTCAAAAGGACCTTAAGGATCATCTAGTTCCAACCCTCCTGCATGGGCAGAGACACCTCAAGAGCCCATTCAGCCTGGCCTTGAACACTCCCAGGAAAGGGACAGTCACAGCTTCCTTGGTTACTCTGGGAACATTTTAGGCAATATTTCATTGTAAAACATTGATTCTGTGCTTCACTTTTAATGAACTTCATCTGCTGTTGTATTTATTCCCTTGTCTTCTTTGTCCTAGTTTGAATCAAGATGGAATCAATTTTCTTTCTAATAATTTTACTTTTCATTTACATCTTGTAATCTAAGTATTCTTTTTAGCCCTTCTCCTCTACGAGTAGTTTAGGCTAATAAAATAAAAGGCTAATATTTGTACCTGTCACTTTCAGTACCAGGTACTGCAAAAACAGCTTAAGACTCGTAATCATTTTCAGCACCACAGAAAAAGCAACAGCATATGTATTTAGGCTGCTCACCTGTATGAAATTAATTGCACTATTGCAGCCAAGTTGCCTCTGGCTTCCTGCATAATCAATAGAGGAAAATAGATATGGTACTTCTATTTTTTCTAGGGATTGTACCATCTTTGAGAAATTTATTATCTTTTCACTAAGTGAAGTGCTTCTATGAGACAGTTTGAGCTACTTTTGAATCATACTTCATGTACAATCCCAGGAAGAATATTTGTCTCTAAACAGCCTCCCTGACAAAATGGACATTGTGCTCGGGTGGAGGCCTCATTCGATAGCCATCTGGAATCTCTTCTCTCAAGGAGAGACCCCCATTTGGGTAACCACCCTGATAAACGGGGCCCTATTCTCACAAGAGCAGCCCCTCCTTTAGTGGCCAATCCGATAAGCTGAACATTGTCCTGGCAAGGGGAGCTCTGTCTGATGGGCACCCTGACAGGCAGGACACTGTCCTTATTCCATAAGGGACAGGGGCAGGCAAGCTGTACCCTGCAGAGGCAGAGTGACATCTTGTGTGTGCCCCGGGTAAAGCCACTGGAGAGGGAACATGTGCAGAAATAAGGGTTATTGCTTTGTCATCCTGTCTGGGGGGGCCCAAATGAAACCCAGCTTCACAAGATATGACAAAGCCCCCCTCAAAAAGGTGGGGTCAAGCAGCATAAAAGAGGCACACCCAAAATGCTGTATATTTGCCCTCTATCCCAGGACCACAGCTTCCTGCCAAGATCATTGCTGGATCAGAAGGCGGTGATATTTTTCCTAACCCTTCTTTCTCTCTCTCTCTCTCTCTTTGTTTCTAACCTTGTTTCAGCACATGAGGGTAACATAATTTCTAATTTTTTTAAAGTTTTACTACTTGTTGCTTTGTTAAGTTTTATTAGTTGTAAGCTGTTGTTTTGACAACTTCCTTAAGATTTGCTAAATTGTAATTCATTGCTTTGAAAGTACCTTCATTTGTAATTCTGCTAATTGTAATTTCACATGCTTTATAATCTTACTTGTAAGTAAATTTGAGTTTTTATAAAAAGCTCTTGGGTCATAATCTTACTCCTTGAGTACCACAGGGAGACTTCCTGAACTTAATTTCACTGAATGGGTTATTAAAAGAGATTAACTAAAGGAGGAGGAGGATTGGGCAGAGTGCCCCTAGGCTCCTCTCTAAAGAACTTTAGAAAACAAGGTGGTCCAGTCTGAATTTCCCTGGGTCGACCCCCACTCTGGGGAACCATACCTGTGCCCACTCTGTGGGATGTAATGACATTCCTGCCCTGTGGGATGTGATATTTTGTTTGGCACCCACACATGCGAAGCTGTGCTCATTTTGTGACCTTGTGGGTCACAATACCTCATAAATGTTCTATTTCCAGCTTCCATGTAGAAAAACACCATAGCAAACAGCAGAAGCATATACTACATCTTTGAAAGGTAAACTATATGGTGAAAAAAATATTTACAAAGGACGACTAATGCATGCATATATTTGGTTGGAGATATGAGCCATCTGGCATAATATGAGCATGCCAGGAATACATGAATTAGGTGCGGTGTTTCATTTGATATAAACTTGTAGATCTTTGTCTTTGGCGATCCAGTTTCCCATTGATTTCAAGATCCCATTGATTTCAAGTTTGTAGAACTCTTCTCATTCATGTTTTTATGACATATGTATCTCCACTCTTCCAGAGGTTGAATTCTCTTTTATTCTTACTCTCTTATCTCATCTGATTTCAACTTTTCTTATCTTTTGAAATATTGAGCTAAAATACATCACACATTTCTCATAAAGTCCAACAATTCTTAGTCTGTTAATGAAAGTTTTAAAAATCATTATCCTTCCCTGTGCTATTTGTTATTATAAGAAACCTTTTAGTGTATACTTACAGGAACTTGGAATATGACTTATGTTATACAAATGTCATTTATCAATATGGACTGTGTAGACATCAGTCTGTATGCACACTGCCACTCTCATATCGTAGCATGACACACATGAACATGGAATCACTTGGCTCATTTATTCTGTATTACAGTGAAAACAAGCTCGTGAGGCAGCCAGAGGAAAATTCACTTTGCAAATTCGGAGCACCAGTGGGTAATATAACAGATACAGTTTTCTGTATGTTTTTATCAAACAGAAAATGGATGCAACTTTTCCTTACCAAAGCATTAGTTATAATTTCCTTCTTCTAATTTAGATTTTCAGAATAAGCAAATGCTGTGTAGGGAGTTGAAATCTTTCAATGAAGTCTCGCAACCTGAATGCTATATATCTTTCAATGTGAGAAATATTAGCTTCCAAAAGAGGAATCTTTTTGTTTTCATTCTCTTTAACCTCTGCACTGCATTCATATATGTATTTGGCCCACACACAGTGCCAGATGTCAGTTCCAATGTTGTCTTGGTAGGTAGCAGTTTGTACCTTTTGAAAGGACAATATAAACCATCAGCTAGTTCTGCTGTTGAGCCAAGTGAGTGAATTCAAGTCTTGCCAACATTCACATTTGCTGGATCACCAAAAAAGTGGTAGTAAATAAGTGAAAACTGAAAATGTTGATGTGTCTATACAGGACACAAAGGATAACTAATCTTATTTTACTTTTCAAGTGAGTTGCTTAGAATGCTTCGAAGTACTCCTGCTCTGACTTAAGGTGGCTGCAATTCAATTCCATTTCTTATGACTCCCCAAATCAATTAGAGTAGGTGGAACTGAAGGATTTTCCACAGGTACACATTTATGCGGAGATTTAATGTCGTTTAACAAAATCACATCATATCACTTCTTTATTTTGCATGTCCCCATGGAAATAAAACTTGAGGTAGGACAGGTATTTTCCAATATTAGCAATTCAGTGGTCTGATGATTTAAAGTTATCCTTTGAGTTGTTCATGTTACACTCTGTTGTCTCTTGTTTGTGATGCAAACTTGCTTGTTGAGGTAATCTCAAAAATTATTGAAACCTTTCAATGGAATAGCAAACACAAATTGACAAATAATCAAAAACTAATAAGGAAAAATTAAGATTATTTTTTTAATAAATAACTACATTTGTATTAAGTGGAGCCATTGCCAAATGTTTGTCTAAATACAGAGATGCACAGTTTCCTTGCACGGTTAGATGCTGAATCATTCCTCATAAGGATGTCTAGACATCCCTACACATACATTAAAAAAGTGGACTTTGGTAAAACTTTAACATCTGTCTACTAAACATTTTTTTAATAACAACTGTGTTTCGTATAACAAAATAAATATTTTCCTTTTGTTTTCTTCCATTTCTATTTAATTTTGACTTTACCTTGCAGAATTTATATTAAATGATGATCAACAGTTCCTGATTGTTATTCCTGAATCATTTATTCAGTGGCTGTTTCTGTATTAGATGATATTGGAGATAGCGTATTATCTGTGGATATTTTCTTTGGATGAGTTACCATTAACTCAAATAACTGTGCTCTGTTCAAACGGTTCTTTTAAATTATCTTAGCTGCAGAAACTGTTCAGCTGTAATACGGAGATAATATCAAGTCAAAGAACTATATGGCAAATAAGAAAAATTAGAAGTATAAAATGAACAGATAATTATCCATATATACTGTGAATGACAGAGAAGAGGAAAATACACCTATTGAAGCTCTTGGTTTGTCTGGGTTTAAAATTTTTTTGGTTTGTGAGACAGTAAGTGTTTATTTTAGAAATACAAAGGGGAAAAAACATTTTTACTTGTCCAGACTGCATCATGAAACATGTGTAAACTACCTCTGCATAAAGGCTTGAGCATTTTCATTAATAATCCATTAAATATACAACACTTTGAACTCTATAAGTCATGTCAAATGGTCAAGACATAAGTAAAGTATTATTCACTTGACATAGGAATACTTCTATATTTGAAAATACTGCATAAGAATACTTCTTTATTTGCTAGTATTTGGGTTCTTTATGTGAGAAAAGACTGATTACTTTTGGGTGGACAAGAGTGGAAGATATATAAGATAATGAAATATAAACCATACTGCCTAGAAACAAAATGTTCAACAAGTAGCAGAACTAGTCAGAGCATAATGCTAAAGATACAGCTGTGGCCATGGTGGCAGGGAACTTAGACATATACTAAATCCCTACGTTACTGACTTCAAAGGTAAGAGAGAATAATTTTTGAGCAGAGCATCCTATCTGATTCTACCCCAGCATACTATATTACTCCCGCAACTAAAAGACCAGAGTTGTGCTTCTAAGCATTTCTTTGAGGGGAAGTACTTTATTTGTGAAAGCTACAATCACTTTGTCAGCCTTATATCCTTGTCCTCCTGGTAGCTGAAATGTCTCTGGTTCTGAGTGAACAGAAGAGTCATGGAAACGGTCAGAAATATAACCAAGGTTTCTGGGGCTTTATATACTTCTTATGTTGCCCATTGAGAAGTGAAAAATGAGAATGTGGAAATGGTACTTGAAGTAACCCCTCCCCCATTTTGAAAACATGTTTTACTTTTGAACTTTAAGGAAACTTTTGCAAATAGAAGTGGGATCACTCAGTGCAAGGATAGAGAAGGTAAAATATAATATAATTGGCTATTTACATAGTAAATAATAAATAATGTAAGAAAATCCACCATCAATATATCTTATAAATATGGGAAATGTAGGTAAGTGCTCACTCAGAATGAGAAATATTCAGGGAAAATGTATATGCATTGAAGAAGTCAAAGGTGTTTTTCAGTTGATTTATTTATTGCTGAGATTCTACTAGAAGGCTCATTAAAGGCAGATTTCTAAGAGTCAATTCAAAACTGTAGCAAACATCAGCTGTGTGAATTTCAGATCATGTAGTTTTGAAGAGCACGGTACCGAGATAAATAGGATTATTTTTTTTTTAACAAATATCTCTGTCTGCATAAATTATTGAAATAGAGATGGATAATCTGTAGGTGTTTCAGGAGTCTGCTTGTGACATCAACATCATTTTCATCAACAGCCTGATGAAAGATAGATGGAGAAGGAAATACAGTATCCGTGATTTCTTTAAGGACGGCCTGTTCTGTATGAAAGTTTTCAGAATAACCACACTTTCAAATTTAAATTTGTTATAAATAGACATGATCCAATAGGCATGAATGGCCAGAGCTTTTTATCTCCATACCCATCCTTCGGTGGTGTATATTCAGAGCATTGTTACTAAGAGCTGTGAATTTCATGTGATGTATCTTGACTCTACACAGTGTAACATGACAACCAAGCTGAAATGAGGAATAGAAAATGGAGGTATATCATTGCAGATGTTTGTCCATGCATTCACAATGTGAAAGAGTCCTTTGTGTGTTTACAAATCTGCTTGGATGTGGTTTTCTGTCAGTTACACATCTTTAAATGGAGACTGACTTGTGTGTTGAAAATGTCCTAGCCTCATAAATTAAAAGGTTCATTTGGCAATGTACCTTTTCTGTACTCATCTACAGTCAAAAGAGGGACAATGCCTTGAAATAAACTGATATTGCAGCTAAAGATCAGTCATCTTTACTTCCATCCCTGGAAAGGTGATGAGGTAGCTTATTATAGAGGCCATCACTAACCACATGAAAGAAAATAAGGTAATAAAGAGAAACCAACATGGATTTTCAGAGGGGAAATCTTGTTTGACCAATCTAATAACCTTCTACAAAGGCATGACCAAATGGGTAGTTGAAGGGAGAGCAGTGGATGTCATATACCTTGACCTCAGTAAAGCTTTTGGCATGATCTCTCATAACACCCTTGTAGCAAATTTGAGGAAATGTAGAATAGACTATTGAACTGTGGGGTGAATTCAAGCGAGTGCAGAGGTTTGTGTTGAGTGACACGCAGTCAAGTTGGAGGCCTGTGTCTAGTGGCATTCCCCATAGGTCTGTACTGGGTCCAATTTTCTTCAATATCTTCATCAACTGGATGAGGGAATGGAGTGTACTCTAAGCAAATTTTCTGATTACATGAAACTGGGAGGGGTGGCTAACAAACCAGAAGGCTGTGCTGTTATCCAACAAGATGTAGAGGGGATAGAGAGATGGGCAAATGTCAGCCTCATGAAGTTCAATAAAGACAAGTGTAGTATCTTTCATCTGCAGAATCTGTAGCATCTTTTATCTGTGTAGGAATAACAAAGTTTCATTAGTTGAAAGTGGGGTAGTATTGACAGCTAAGCTGTTTCAAAAAATCAATTATTTATTATTTTTGTGTATATTTTCAAAAGGTTATCTCAACGATTATTAAAAAATATTGTATTGGAAATAGTGGTGCTATACAGGAAATTCAAGGTTTCAGTTATCTTTCATTAACTTTAACAACTACAAATGGAATTAAAAAAACAAACAAACAAACAAACAAAAAACAACCAAAAAACAAAAAAAAGGTTCAAGTTTTAACCCACTGGAAATTTTTTCTTACTCTAAAGTAATTCTGCTCACTAGTAAAACTGAGTACCCTGAACACTTTCAGTTATTACTAAATCAAGGAAAATTTTTGTTGCTACTTTTTCTATGTCTTGAGCCATGACTTCAGTCATCATATGAAACGTGGCCTGAATTTATGTGCACATGCTGAGCACAGCTTCATAAGGTCTGGTATTTAACAGATACTTATGTGATTCCTTCAAAAAGAAGATAATGTTATAAAATGTGATTGTATGAAAATGCCATATAAAATGCCTATGAACAGCAAAAAAAAACAAAACAAAACAACCCAGTCTTATCAGCTGAAGTTGTGGTCTTGCTGCTATTTATGAACTAGATCCAAACTCTGTCTAGTTCTTGTATGAACAAGATCTAAATTTGGGTTGAGATATGAGTACCAGGAAAAAATGGGTCAGTACTGTTTGACCTCAGAAATGGAAACCTCAGCAAAGAGAGAGCTCTGCTTTTGTTTTAGAATCCTGGTTACTTGGAAATAAATCTTGATAATTACCTTGGAAATAGGCTGTGAAGTGCATACTAGCAGGTTATGATGAATGAAACAGAACAGACAACAAATAACACTTGGAAAAAGAAAGAAGACCTGAAAAACTGCTGAACTTGGGAAAGAATAGTTGTAGTAAGGCTTTTTGTGCTGGTGCCTACAGGTAGAAAATTAATCTGTACCACAACTTTATATTCTTGGATTCTGACAAGTTCAATTTTTGTTTTCCTTCCTTTGTGCTTTTTACTGCACATTCTAAAACACAGTGGGCATGAATTGACTGACTTATCTTTTATTCTGTTCTGCATAAGAAATCATTAGTAAATCTGTTTCAGAATCCAGAAGCGTGTCTCTTCTCTCTTTAGCATTCCAGACAAATTACACGTTTAAGAAATGGGTTGCCACAGTTAAAGTAAAAATTAGGCAATATAAGAAAGAAACATATATAGAAACCAAAACAAATGCTCTGTATCAGGGCTCCTGTAAAGCAGACAGAACTGTCTTTGACAAGGGATAGTTTTGTTTATACATAGTATTAGTGAATGTTTCTGTTAAAATATTGCTATTAATGCAATGAAAATTAATTATAAGCAAAATAAATTACAAGGGCTGGAACAGCCATCCTGTGAAGACAGATTGTGAGAGCTGGGGTTATTCACTCTGGAGAAGGCTCCAGGGAAACCTTATAGCAGCCTTCCAGTACCTGAAGAGAGACTACAGGAAAGCTGGGAAGGGATTTTTTACAAGGACATGTAGTGATAGGACAAGGGTAAGCACTTTCAACTGGAAGAGAGTAGATTTACGTTAGACATAAGGAAGAAATTCTTTAGTGAAAGGTGGTACGAGACTGGAACAAGTTGTCCAGAGATGTGCTAGAAGCCCTTCTCCCTGAAAGTGTTGAAGACTGGACTGGATGGGGATTAGAGCAACATGATTGAGTTGAAGATGTTCCAGCTCACTGCAAGGGGATTGAACTAGATGATCTTTGAGGTCTCACAATCCAAACCGTTCTATGAATCTGTAATTCTGTGTTTATGATTAAGTCAAACAAGATTCTAGTGAGCTTTTTTTCTACCTGTAGTTGAGACTGCCCATATATTTTTTGAGGTCTGCAAGACAAAATTTAATTAGCTACGTCAGCATTTCAAGATACTGATATTTTATAGCTGTCCTGAAATTTATTTAAAAGAAAATTATGTTACCAAAGGTATAGAAACTTCTAGAGATAGGAAAACAAATTCATAAATGACAGTGACTTATTAGTACAAAGCAGTGGTAGAGCTGGAAAAGGATACAAAATTCTCTCCTTGTCCAATGTTCATATCAACTGAATTCATTACATCTGTAGGTTAATTTCAGAAAAGACCATGAAACACTCTGGATCTTAAATACTGTATAACCCTTCATTTGCCTAGAAAGTCAGTTTTGGTTCTTGGAACCATGTTGATATTTCAGCTACGTTCCAGTGAAAACTGTACACAGTATTGTGTCTTAGCTCTATAGCTAAAGTCAATTTTTACTAAACTATGCAACTATTTGTTAAACATAATAGAAACTTTAGATTTTTTCAGTTTTGCAGTGATTGTAAAATTAAATCAGTATAGCTTCATTTTTATTTGCTCATATATATTTTTGAAGGCATACAGTCTACATAAATGTTATGGATTTACATATTTTCCTGTCTCTATATTTGAGTTAAGCTAGTGTATATTTAAATCCAGAAACTGAAATCATAGATTTCTGTTTCAAGTTCACTTTCACAAAACTGTAATGTACGATGTAAGTCAGTAATGAAGTTTTACACAAATTAAGTGAAAATATAAGGAAACCTAGCTGCTAAGTAATGAACAAAGAAAAAAAAAAAAAAAAATAGTAAACATTAACTTTGCAATTGCATTCATGTGAATATGTGTCCTGGTTTAGGCCAGCACAGAACTAATTTTCTGTCTTGTAATTTTGCCTTCAGCTAGTTCTTTCCTAAGTAGCTGCACTTGCTGAAATTAAAAGCAGGTTTCTCAGGCAGTGTCTGCTTCTAGGGCTGATGATGCTTGATGGTTATAATTACAGCTAGAGAATGGTATGCAGAACCCAGGATGCTGCTCAGTTCTGAGAAACACGCTCCAGAAAGAGAAAGGGAGTAAAGGGGTCACACCTACAACCCTTTTCTAGGGAGGAATGGATAAGACAGGTGATCAAAATTGACCAAATATAGTATTTCATCCCATACACCTCATATTTAGTATAAATTTGAGGGATCATGAAGGTCAACACGCTTTCTTCCTTCTTCTGCTACATTCATCCTGGAAGGATTCCATCCTTTCATCGACCTTTAGTCTCTATCTGTTGCCCTCCTGAACCCATGTGTTCCTCCCTCCAGCTCCTCTTTGCTGCTCATTCCAAGAGCCCAGCCTGAGTGTTTTCCAGGGCCTACTCTGCAGCCTCAGTCACAATATTTGTGTATATTTTAATCTTTTTAATATTTTTTCCTTTTTTTATCATTACAAAGTTGTAAAGTTTAGGTTTCAAACTTAATTCTCTTTTCCTTATTCTTTCTCCTTTCTTTATCAAAAAAGATGGATTAATATTGAGCATCTGCCATTTGTTTAATTAGTAGCTCAGTGTTAAACCATGACACTATGTTATAATTGTGAAGAACATTCTAAGAATTCAATTAGCATTTAATACAATAATCTGTATCAGTTTTATTAGATATTACTTAGCCTATAGCCATCCACAATTAAAAGTTCTGACCTTAATCATTCTATCTTGCTAATATGCTTTGGAATGTTCCACATATAAGGTTGTGCATTACTGAGGAGTAAAGTCAGTAAATTTTTTGACTCCTCATGAACAAAATTTAAAACATAAATAAATAAAAAGAACTGTTTATTTGAGTGATTGCATATTCATTATTTTCTTAAATCTTTTCACTGAATTTATGCTTGAGTATACGTGGTACTAAGAAAACACTGTTTATTTGTATGACATGAGACATAGAGGTAAATTTAATTGGAGATTTTAGTGTTTTATTCACTTTAAGTATGAATCAATGGTACAATTGTGCTTTTGTGCACAATTGTGTTTTTACAAATATTAAAAAAAAATTTCGTACAGCACTCTCAAGCATATTTGTTACATAGTTATTACACAAGCTCATATGTCTACATTATGCCCAGCACCTCTTAAATGATACTATACACATTAAATTGTATTTATCTCTTTAAAAAGAAAACATTTTATATCATCTGTAATGTTTGCACCAGATGGCACAGTGGGGCTCTAAATTCTCAGTAAGACCAAAGGTCATTTAAAGCCTTTTCCCTTACCTGTCCCTAAGAATTGACATTGGCAGGATAGAACAAACTCTTTTAACTTCATCATATTTTCACAGCTTTGCTGCTCAGCCATTCTAAGGAGGGCATTTCATGTAATTTGCCATTTCTGACCTTGACATTTCTTTTTTTATTACGAACTCGTATGACCTGTAGTACAAAGGAAAAATGGAAAAAAAAACATAAAGTAGTAAAATAAGGTTATTTACAGGCTACACTGTAATAATTAGATTTTTCTTTTTTAACAGACTTATCTGTTCTCCTTACTTATTTTCCTTTGGATACTCTAATTTTTTCCTCAAACTTAATATAAGAAGTTTCTAATAGAAATACTTATTAAAAGAAGCATAATTCTGAGCATAACTATCTAACAGAATTTTGTTATATGACAAATACTATGAAGTAGGTTGAATAAAATCCAAAAACTTTGTGTAAAATGCAATGGTCTTCTGTCTACAAATTGCTGTATGAGTCTGGATTTTAAAAAACGTTGTCACAGATGAGCAAAGGAAAATAAATATATGTTAGATTTCAGGTTGTAAGAAGCTGACTATTTCTCACTAGATATTCCTAGATACTTATGGTCTTCACAAATTTAATATGGCCCATGTAAGCAATGACATCTAGGCAATGACATCTAGATAGTTACAGCAGCTTTAATATTGATCTGTCAAAACTCTTGATTGGTTTAGATATTTTGAGGTCTTTTGAGGGGTCACTTAACAGGGCTTCACTGCCCCTTAATCTATTATTTTTAACATTTCTGTATCTTGGAGTGTAATGCAGTTAAACACACTGTCTTCATATTAGTACTGTGTGTATACTATGATCATTAGTAATGTAAAGGCTAAATTGAATCAGTTAACTGCTATCTTTTCTTCATTGATAATAGGATCTTTGTTGTCTTCAGTCCCATTTAAAGCAGGAAGAGTTTTGCAGTGAGAAAGCAACTTGTAACACAAATTCACAGAAAAATATTAATGTTTATGTTTGCCTCATAGATATGCAAAAAAGGTAGTGAATGAGTTAAGATTCGTTATCATTTTGAAAGCTGAACAAATGCTTATGTCTTCAAAAATAAGGAAAAGTTCACTACCTACAAAGTAACAACCATAATAACCATAACCATAGACGAGCGCTTGTATGTGACACAAAAAAGTAATTTTAATTTTGTGCTTCATCTTTTTTTTCTGTATACACTTTTAAATTATTGATATTTTTTTAAACATAATGAAAAAGAGATGTAAATTCTCCTATTTTTGTCTCTTCAGAAGTAGTTTTTAGCTAGTGATTTACTGAGGAAAAAGTGGGTGCAGAAATAAGGAGTTTATCTTGCAAAAAACCCACAGAAAGATCAGTTTACCATACGTCATGCCCCATAATGTGGATGCAGCACTGTCATGTCTTGCAAAGTGAGCACAAGTCACCAGATGTGGGGACCAAATCAAATATCATGTCCCACAAAGTGGGCATGTGTAGAGTTCCCCACAGTGGGGGTTGACCCAGGGAGATTCAGACTCGAGCCGCTTGCTTTCTAAACTCCTTCAGAGAGGAGCCTAGGTGTGGCTGGGCCCAATCCTCCTCCTCCTCCTTTAATCTCTTTTAGCAACCCATTTGGTGAGATTAAGTTCAGGAATTGTCTGTGTAGTAGTCTAGGAGTAAGATTATTAACCAGGAGCTTTGCATAAAAACACTACTCTAGCTAAAAGATTATAAAGATTATAAAGTATGTCAGATTACAACTAGCAGAATTAGAAATTATAGTACTTTCAAAGCAATGGTTTACAATTTAGCAAATCTTAAAGAAGTGGTCAAAACAACAGGGTGCATCTAACAAAATTTAACAAAGCAACCAATAGTAAAACTTAACAAAGTTAGAAACTGTGTTACCCTTATATGCTGAGCTAAGGTTAGAAACAGAGAGAGAGGGAGGGAGATAAAGAAGAGATCCAGCAATGATCTTGTTAGGAAGTTGTGCTTGGATGGAGGGTCAGCATCCAGTATTTCAAGTGTGCCTCTTTTATGCCACCTGACCCCACATTTTTGGTGGGGGGAGGTCTAGTATAACTTTCGAAGCCCTGAGTGCAATATCCATTTTGTTAGGGCAGCAGTTTTGAGATTATTATTATTTTCAGGATTCTACACAACAGTAGCAACATGTTTTTGAACATATTATTTCTGGAGGACATAGAATGTTAGTAGTAGGCAGCTGGAAGGTCTGTGCCTAAGGAATAATACTTTCCTCAAGTGTTAACAGACTTTTTTGTGTTGTTATAATCTCTCTGCCTTGCAGTATACATGGAAGTAAACACTGAATGTGTAAACAACTTTCTAAAAGTGAAGAACTGGTTGTGAGTTGAAGTACTGATAATGAAAAGATCTACTGATTTTTTTTTTAATATGTTTTTTGTTAATAACAGTAACATATTCAGACACTGAGCAATTTCCTTGCCTTGTCTATTGAATAGAAAGTGATTCTCTTCGATGTCTTATGTAGTGAATAGTTGTTCTGTATCTTCCCATTTTATTGTATTACCTAGTCCACCTCCTCCTCCTCAAATTCTTTCTCAAATATTTTGTAGCAGAAAGCTTTTCTTAACACTAAACTCAGAAAATAATTAAAATTATTAGAGCACAATAGTCTTGTATAACTTATGTACACAAACCAATGTAAGCTATGCAGACATTGTATTGGTTACCATACATTTCAAAAGAACTTGCCTTTCTTTTTCCCTTCTGTCATATATATATATATATATATTTATGATCCTTTTTAAAAAATTATAGCTTATCTTGGTAACTAAGCTCAGTTCTTCAGATGTGTCTAGAAGTTCTATTTTCTGCAGGAGAAAGAATACTCTTTACAGAGGTATGACAGTATTGTCCTCCTCTTCTATATCTGCCTGTGGTTTCCATTGAAAATATACAATGCAAAACATGCATGAAAACTCTGTAAGAAACTCCGAGAAAAAAAAATGGTTCTAACTTCCTGCATGGGCAGGGACACCTTCCACTAGGTCAGGTTGCTCAAGGCCCCACCCAACCTGTCCTTGAACACTTCCAAGGAGGGAGCATCCCTAACTTCCTTGGGCAACCTGTTGTAGTGTCTCACCAACCTTCCTAATGTCTAGCCTTAATCTACCATCTTCAAGATTAAAACAATTTCCCCTTGCCCTCTCACTACACACCTGTGTAAAAAGTCCTACCCCAGCTTTCTTGTAGACCCCTTTCAGATATTCAAAAGCTGCTATAACACCACTCCAGAACCTTTTCTTTTTCAGGCTGAACAATCCCAAGTTCCTTAGCCTACTTTCACAGGGGAGGTGCTCCAGCTCTCTGATCACTTTGGTGGCTCTAGTCCAGACACATCCCAGGAGCATTATGTCCTTCTTATCTTGTAGACTCCAAAACTGAACATAATACTCCAGATGGGGTCTAACAAGAGATGAGGTGGAGAATCACCTCCCTCAAACGGCTGGCTGTGGTTATATTGATTCAGCCCAGGGCACGGTTGGCTTTCTGGGCTGCAAGCACACATTGATGGCTCATGTTAAACTTCTGGTCCACCACCACATGCCCCACCACCACCACCACCCCTAAAGCCTTCTTCTCAGGGTTGTTCTCAATGTCTTCTCCTCCCAGGCTCTATTCATGCCTAGGATTGCCTAGACACAAGTGCACTTGGCCTTGCTGAATTTCATGCAGTTTTCATGAGCCCACTTCTCGAGCCTGTCAAGGTCCCTCTGGATAGCATCCATTCCTTCAGTAAGAAAACCTACTGAGTGTATATAGCCACAGGAATCCTAAATTTCAAATGCAGATAAATACACAAATCACGGGGGGAAATTGAATTACTTTGAAAAGAAAGACAGCTGTTTTGAGTAGAAAGAATTTGTTTAGAAGCTGAAGTAAGTTGAGATGTGCTGGTTTTTTCTTATGATTTACAAACTCATATTTTAACAGGAAACATAATAAAATAACTACTTTTTCAAAGTTCTTCTCTGGTTGGTAGAAAGTTAATGTGAAAAGAGATCTCCAAGCATAAAATTGATATTTCATAGAGAAATAACAGCCTTTATGTGAAATGAAATTGGAACTATGAACTACTTCCTTTTTTTATGTTGAGAGATTTTTACTAGACTCTTACTTACAAAAAATGTGCTTTTACTCACAGCTTATTTTTCTTTATTTATTTTATGAGCCTTTATTTAACACTTTATCACCAGCAATTAACTCAAAATCATGATCACATTTTATCAGCAATTAATCTACATTGAAGTTTGATACTGATGATATTAGCTCAACTGCACATTTGGATGAGCTGTTAATGTGTCTTAGGTACAGTCAGTGAAGAAGTGATGCAGAGAAACTCAATAATTAAGAGAAAGTTTGTCTAGTATATATTTTGAAATGAATGTTTAAAAATTCTCTATGGTTAGGTGTCCTGGTACTTCTTCAACACTTCAGTACCGCCTTCAATATTTCTTCAGGTTTAAGTCCTGTTAAAGAAAATAGTCAATCTTAAATATTTATGAGGAGGTAATACAAAAATTACTATTTTCTTCAATCAGTTGCTAGCCTGTGACAATGTTTGCTTTTCAAAATACTGGTCTAAGGCACGTTGCAGACAGATACTGTCTTGTAATTGCTATCTAATAGCTTCTTACATGGGAGCACCAGGAAGAAATCCTGATCCTTGAAATTGGAGTGACTTGCCACTATCTTCATGCTTGACAAAAGGATATTTTACTTGTTTGAAATCTGTTATTTGTTCTATTGTTTTCAAAAGTTTAGTTGTACCTATAAAGAATGTAAAGAAGTTCAGAGAATCCAGCATTTTTTATGAAGTTATTTTTTTGTGTGTGTGTAGTTCAACCTTTCACTCTTGAATAGTTTAGCTAGAAACATTGTATTTCTGTCATCGGTTTTCTAAATTATATATAAACAGGAGATACATCATGGCAGAGTGTAATTGCACCAGTGACAAGCAGTAATAGCATAGTTACCATATGAGTTATCACAGCCAATTCCACAATAAGTCCTGATAACACCATTTTATCTATTCCATAAAATGGATTTAGAAATAGAAAATCTGTGTCAGGGAGACAAACAAAACGTTGTTGCTGTTGTTCCTTCCATACTTCACTCCCACTGCATCCTCATTGTTATACAGAAACAATTACATTAGTATCAATAAATATAAGAGGAAAAATTATGTAGCTTTTATGTATGAACTTGTGTCATTTTATGATAATTTACATAAGATCAAGAAAATGTGCATCTTTTATCATAAGTTCCAATAGATGAAAAAAGTTGCAATTGCCTCTGTTTTTCATGGAGCCACCACTGAGGGAGAGATACTAGCATGTAGAAGGCAAGCCCTGCTGTTCACAAGAAGCCTCTTAAGAAGATGGCATTTACACTAATTACATAATGCTAGTTGAATGCTAAAAAGATGAAAATTTATCTGTGTTTCTCCAAATATTGTGATACAGGAAAGGACATGGGAGGTACTATCACAGGGTTTTTTCTACTCTGGATGCACATCCTGACTTTATCCTTACACAGAGCAGATAGCAGAAAAGTAATTCCCAACAGGGTGATAAATAGTGTGGCCATATGGTCTTCCTAGTAAGAATTACAGAATCACAGAGTATTAGGGGTTGGAAGGGACCCCTGGACATCATCTAGTCCAACTTCCCAGCAAGAGCTGTTTCACTGAGAGTAGGTTGCACAGCATAGCTTCTAGGTGAGTCTTGAATTTCCCCAGAGACAGAGACTCTACCACTTCTCTGGACAGCCTGTTTCAATGCTCTGCTACCCTTGCTGTAAACAAGTTTTTCCTTATATTTTGGTTGTGTTCCAGCTTGTGATCATTTCACCTTGTCTTGTCACTGGATAGCACTAGGAGTCTTGTCTCATAGTCTTGATACCCACTCTTTAGATATTTATAAACATTGCTATGATACACCCCACCACCAGCACCCCTTAGTTTCTTCTCCTCAGTCTAAACAGACCCAGCTCTTTCAGCCTTTCCTTGTGTGGTAGATGCTCCAGCTTCCTAATCAGCTCTGTGCTGTACTGTCTCCAATAGTTCCTTGTCCTTCATGAACTACAGAGGACACAATTTGACACAGTATTCCAGATGGCACCTCTCCAGAGCAGAGTAGAGGGAGAGGATAATGACCCTTGACCTGTTTGCTACACTCTTTGTGACAAACCCCAAGATGCCATTGGTCTACTTGGCCACTAGGGCACAATATTGGCTCATGGTCATCCCATTGTCTACCACGACTCCCGGTCATTTTCCACAGAGTTTCTTTCCAGAAGGTCAGCCCTGAACCTGTACAGGTGCATGGGGTTATTCTTCCCTAGGTGCAGGAACTTACATTTCTCCTTATTGAACCTTATTAGGTTCCTCTCTGACCAGCTCTGTCCAGGTAACACGGGATGGCAGCACAAAGGGCTGGTGTATCAGCCACTCCACTCAATTCTGTATCATCTGTGAACTTGCTGAGGATATACACTGTCCTCTCATCTAAGTGTTAACTCATTTATCAATATATTGTATATATTAAACAAGACCAGACTCAGTACTGACCTCTAGGGGACACCTCTCGCTGCAGGCCTTCAATTCGACCTTGCACCACTGATGATGACCCTTTGAGCTCTGTCACTCTATCAGCTCTCAATTCACCTCACTGGCCTCTCATCTAATCCACACTTCCCAAGTTTCTGTATGAGGATGTAAGACTTGCTGAAGTCAAGATAGATTACATCCACTGCTTTCTCCTCAATTACCAGTAAGTTATGACATGATAGAAGGCTAACAGATTGTTCAAGCATATTTAGCTTAACAAATCCGTGTTGACCACACCAAATATTTTTCTTCCACTTTTTTTCTATCACTTTTCCAAGGACAGAGCTGAAACTAATGGGTCTGTAGTTTCCTGGGTCATCCTTCTTGACCTTTTGAGGACTGGAGTGATATTGGTCTTCCTTCAGTCTTATGGAACCTCTCTTACGAAACCTCCAGTCTTATGGAACCTTTCTTATGGAAAACCCTCTTGTTTTCCACAACCTTTCAAAGATGATGGAGAGCAGTTGAAACATAATACCTGTCAGTCCTCTCAGCACTCACTGGTGCATCCCAACAGGGCCCATGGATTTATAGATGTCCAGTTTGGCTAAATGGTCTCTAACCTGGTCCTCTTCTACCAAGGGGAAGTCTTCCTCTTTCCAGACCTTTCCCATTACCTCTAGGGTATGGATTCATGAAGGTTGACTTTAGCAGCACAGAACAAATCAAGAAAGGCATTTAGTAACTCTGCCTTCATTTCTTCAGATCATTGCACCATGGTCTTATTTCTGCTCTGGAGAGTGCATTGCTCTACTGTTGAAAAGAGCAGTAATAATCTCAGCTGTATCATAGAATCATAGATTAATAGAATGGCTTTTTCATTTCTGTGATGTTATATATATGTATGATGACCCTACCTATATATGTAGTACAGTGTGTTAGCCAAGGAGAAATATCCCAGTAGACATCTACTTTCCACTCCATGATCAGACACTTGGCTTTAGTGCAGAATTTTGTCTGCAGTGCAGGTTAAATGTAGCTTGTACCACCAAAGAGCATTTAAAAAATTGTTGCTGAATCTAATGAAATGCTATCTCATTTAGAGTTTAGTACCAGACAGGACTTGTCTCAGGCTTGAAGCATATTCAGGTACTGCAGCAGGAGAGCTTTTCAGAGATAGTTCTACTTCAGATGTTACAACAACTCTTGTAATGGGGCTAGTACAGGCTCATTAACCTTCACCAGTCTACAAAATATCTATTGACTGATTCAATCAGCAGTCACGCAGTAGAACTGGTGGTAGGAACAATGGGAATTTGCGAGCTAGATATCTTACATGTAGACAAAGTTCAGACTCTCTCAGAGATGTAAATGAATGCAGTATTAGAAGCACTAGCATTGCACTCCAGAAGAACACATGGTTTTTATCAGCTCAAGGCAATAAAACTATGCTAATGGGATTAATGAATTCCTTGGTGCAACTTCAGACTCCAAAGACTGCACTTTTCTCTATCTAGGAAAGAAAAGCCACAGAATCCATCTATGGCACTGAGAATACTGTTGCAATGAATCCCACAGGGAATGATAAAATGGGCTTAAAGTGAATTTGGCATTTACTATCAATTTGTGTCCAGAACAAATATGCTGAAAATCATATCAAGAATAATATTAGACTATTTTCTAAAACAGAGTTTCAATTATACATAGGGCTGAACTGTAGTCAGAAATATTTTATTGATTTATATAATCCCCATGGTTTTTTTTTTAGTTTAATAGCATCTCTCCTCTTTCTATCATGCTTATTAGAGAATGATTATCCAGTTTGGATAAAGCATGTTGTTACAGACACAGTAGGTATATAGAGTTGGTACAGAGATGCTTTTTTAAATTCAATAAACATACTGGCCAGTAGGATAAAAAACAAATCTCATGCTGACATTGTTATGCACTCTAAATTATACACATAACAAAAAAGAGCCAGAGTTGCCTCAAGTGCAAGAAATGGATATTTCACAACTCAGTATTTTAGTAGACAGTAGTGTCTACTAGCATCTAATAAGGAGAGTGATGGTGAAAGCCTGGACAGAAATTTAGAAAAATACAGAGTAAAATATATTTGGAGAGGAAAAATATCTTTCAGCTTAAAATAATAAATAAATACAGTATTTCCATATTATTTTATTGTTTATTTAAAATAATTTATTTATTATTTTTATTTATTTATTATAATTTTTTTCCTGTTATAGGATCTGAAGAGGCAACCATGCTCAGATGTATTCAGGTTTTGTGCGCATGGCCCAAAAGAGCTGGGATAACATATGGTACATTCTTTCCCAGGGTAGTGTATTAACTAAACTGATTTGCTCTCCTTGAAGCATTGAACTGATTTGATTCAGAATATATCCTGAAGCTGTTCCAGGGAACAGTACAGTTTCATATTTTTCCTTACTATTGAAGCTTGCAGCTTCATTTAGTATAAATTTTCATTTTTTGTGTATTGTGTTTACCAGAAAACAGGAGAAATAGAGAAAATTATTAATAGCTACCTTTTTTTGTGGTGTACCTCTCTACTGCACTGTCTTCGTCCACTAATGTGAGCTGCTTATATAAAGCATGCAATTATTTTTGCAAAGTTGCACTTTTGAGCACTGTTTATCTTTTTCTTACAGCCACCGGAGCAAACAAGCAAGAGAATGGTGGCTAAATTAAAACTAACAAGACAAAACTGTGAATGCAACCTGCAGCTGAACCTCAGAGTGAGCCCTCAGGAGGGGGTTTACTTTTAAACCTTCCAATCAAAGCTGCAAGGCTCTTTTTGCAAATTAAATTTTAGAGAGTTTGCGTAGGCCTTGCATCCATGGCAATTAGTGCACAGACAAACCCTGGACCAGAAAATTTTTGCAGTTAACCTCTGCAGGAAGGCAAAGACTGATGATAATGAAATCTTTTGTATTACACAAAATGTGGAGAATGTTTTTCTCAAATGATGGAATATAAAAATGGCACACTGAGGACAAACAGTTTTCAGCAAAAGTTTCAACAATGCAATCACAGCATCATTGTTGTTTGTAGAGGTGCCCCAGGCTAAATGTCTACATTGTTGAAACAAAGATAAAAAATGCAAATACACTGACAGTAAATCATAGAATAGAATGGTTTGCACTGGAAAAGACCTTAAAGATTTTCTGTGATGATCTTTAGAACCAACCAAAATAACTTCAGTGGTTTTAGTCTATTCTAATCAACTCCCCGTATTTTTGCTTAGTAATCTAAGGACTCATTTGACTCTTTTTTGTGTGCTTATTTCCTGCTTTGGATTTCTTTGCAGTTAACTGCAGCTTATTAGGCTAAATCTGCAATGACATCCAGAACTGTGTTTGCAGCACATGTATCCATACCTGATCTAGCTTTAATCGCACTAGTTAGTTCAGTTACAGGAACTAAATGACTGGTTATGCTTTAAATAGCAGATATCCTTGCAAGTGCAGTTCCACTTCTGTGAGCAGTCAGATTACTGGGGTATACCTTTCTGTGTTGCAATTACAACTTTGGCAGTAGAATAGGTAGAAACAATAGTTTACAGAGGGCATAACTCAAAAAATACACAATCCATAGGATATAAGAATGTTTAGGAGTAATTTATGAAATATTTTGTAATCTGACCATGGTGGACACTCTCGAAGTAAATCAATAGCTCATTTCAGGGAAATGAAACCTAAGCTATAAAAATAAGGGATTGAAATCAGACAAATAGAATGGAAACCTGAGTCTGATGTCATTGTACACATGAATGTCTGATAAAAACTTCCATCAAAACACTGCAAGTTGACATGTAAGGAGTATGTTTTCTATGTATAGAGAAATACATTTCAGTCAGTAGTGGTAAGTCATTATTCTTATTGCGAAATAGGGGTCATACATCCAAGCAATACAGACAAAAATTATTTAAGGTACTGGACTGTGTGTGTGTGCATATATATTAACGTATTAAAGTAAAAAGTTGTTGTCCCAAGATGCTTTTGATAGACTTCCAAACAGGCTGGAACAACACAAATGAAAAAAAAAAAGGCATCTGCACCAATGTGAAATTAAAGCTCATTAAATCTCTTAAAAAGGTGTTCCGTACCATATGACATCTGTTCAGCAATAAAAGCTAAGAGAATGGAAGCCACGGGGCTAGAAAGCACATGTTGTTCTAGCATGTCTCCCAGGGCAACTGCTATTTGCACTTTCTGGGAATTGCCTGGACAACACTTGCTGATGGGAAGTAGAGAATAAATTTCTTTTCCTTTTCTTCTGTGTGTAGTCTTTGCTTTTATGAATTTTATCTAATTTATTCATTTTCCATCCTGAACTTTTGCAGTTTCATGCTGAAAAAGAAACAACCTCCCCCACAAAAAACCCAAACCAAAACAAAACCCAAAAAAACTCAAAACCAAAATGAAACAAAAAATCCTAAACAAAATTCAACAAAGTATAAATATTTCCCTGCTTTTATCTTCATATACAAATTACTGTTGCTTTCATAGAATAAAAATAAATATAGCCTTCTAAAGTTTCTTAGGTCCTTCTTTGGGAAGCTCTTGGGGGTTTCATTTGAAGTGACATTACAACTTCTAGGCCTTAGAGCCTAGAATTTATTTCTACAGCAGCTTGAATATTTATTTGTATAGCTATCTCTATTTAGTATTAAACTATGCCTCACAAAATGATTTCTACACATCTGCTGAAATATATACGTCTTAGAAAGTGTTTTAGATTTACTGGAGGAAAATTTTTTACAAGCTAAAATAGTCTCTTCCACTACATAAAACTCACTCAAAATTTGTTCCAGTGTAACATGTATTAACATTCTTTAAACTGATATAGTGTCATGTGTCTAACATGGGAAGTATATTTGTTCTGATTTTATTCTGTATATAGATATTATCTGTGTTTTCTATATGCAAAAACATTGTTGAAATGAGCTAATAATGGTCTGATGATGTGGCAGGAACTATTTTGTGTTCTATTTTAAGGAAAGAATTTAAAACTGGACAGTACATTAATGAACTAAGAGAGCATGAAATACATGTAATAAATTGGATTCTGTGAGCTCCTGCAGTGCTCACACAACATTAAGTCTGTCTCTCCACATCCCTCCCTCACCTGAAAAGGCCAGTAGGATGGGAGTGGGCAAGAGCTTGAGAGGAGACACAGTCGGAATGGCTGTCCCAAAGTGACCAAAAAGGTGTTCCGTACCATATGACATCTGTTCAGCAATAAAAGCTAAGAGAATGGAAGCCACGGGGCTAGAAAGCACATGTTGTTCTAGCATGTCTCCCAGGGCAACTGCTATTTGCACTTTCTGGGAATTGCCTGGACAACACTTGCTGATGGGAAGTAGAGAATAAATTTCTTTTCCTTTTCTTCTGTGTGTAGTCTTTGCTTTTAATTCTTTATTGAACTGCCTTTATCTTGACCTGTGAGGTTTTTTTCATCTTATTTTCTCACCCTATGTCCTGCTGAGGAGCAGAGTAGCATGGCGGATGCCTAGCAGGCAGCCAAGGTCAACTCACTGTCATTCTAAAAGAATAATAGAATTTTAGGTTACAAGGAAAGAAATTAATAATTTTTAAGAAACAGATGTATTAAAGATTTATGCTGAATTAATACAAAGTTCTTTTTAAATTAAACATTTAAAACTAAATGTGAAAACTGTGTTTTTACATTATTATTTCCCCTATTAAGTAATTGGAATGGAATGGGTTGGTCTAGTTTCACTATAGGTTTTTCTTATTGATCTGCAACTTCTAAGAATAGAAATGTACTCAAAGGAAACTTTGAAAAGTAAAAAAACCAAGCAAGAAAACAAACAAACAAACAAAAAAAAAAAAAACCCAAACCCACCCAAATATGTGGAAGATAAAAATATACTCATCAGGGGGATCACCTCCCTGATCCGCAACTAAACCTAAAATCATTGAAGGGAAAAATATACAGGAGAAAGAAGAGGTGAACTAAATTTCTGAATTTGTTCTACAGTGCTAAGTAACGTAAGGAGACAGGACAGGAGAACAGACTTTTTTTCCACATCTACATTTTTAAAATGGGAGCTGTTTCATGGAGGTTGGGGGAATGTATGGTGAAAAATGATAAGTCAGGTGGTGAAATCAAAACCTCTTAGGAAAAAAATAGGAGAACCACCTTTTTCCATATACCAGGTATCTGTCAAGAAATATAAATATCTTATTCTCAATAGAAGAGTGTAAAAAAGTTGCTGAAAGGTCTATGATCTACAGATGGCAGAGCAGTAAAGCTGATACAGGCTTAACCACCTTTATATTATTCCTTAAGCCTAAAACCCTGGGAAAGCCTTATACTGGAAAATAAGGTTAAAATTAAGCTTTCTCCTTTACAGCAACAGCATATGACTACCTTAAGAAAATGTGTATATGTCTTTTTCTAAGTTAGGTGACATGCATTAATAGGATGAATGGACCAATATTGGTTTCAGGCAGGAAGTGATTTAAAATTCAGTTCATTACTCATGCTGCTAAACCATATAAGACTTTTTAGGGTCTGTGTTTTTCCGGAATATACATGTATGTGTTTTTAGTTTGAAAGAACTGTGCTTTATTTTTGTGGATTTGTCTGGGGGGTATTTTAGAGGGTGCTTGGTGTGTATGTGGGGGAGGGGTTTGATTTGGTTTGGTTTGGTTTTTTTCTGTTTGTCTATTTGGATTTTTTGTTTGGGTTTTCTTTTTTTTTTCAGAAAGTGTTGGCTATTATATTTTCAGAGCAGAATGAAAATGCAAGTTTCAGTGTTAGAATGGTTCTTTCCTGGACCCCGAAGTTCTGAAGCTCGAATGTCTTAGAGAAGATCTTAATAGCATACAAGATTCTTAGCTCAAGGCTCATTGACCATCTCTTTCTTTCCATAAAAATATAATGCCTGATCCTACAGCAGTTTTCATTTACTCCCCAGGTAAATTTCTGAATGATCTCTGTAAAACCAATTTGAATAACATCTGCTTTTGTTCCCGGTTTAGCTGGATGTTGGCTAATAGAAAAAATTTTAAATAGCACACCAACTACCATTTCTTAACAGTTGTTCCTTTTAACTGGAATCAGAAAATATAGATTTTAGACAGAATGTACCTTATATTCCAATAAAATATAAATTAGCCATGCCAACCTTTGAGAAAAATATGTGCTATGGAATTCAGCAACTACACAAGAAGACACTTCAAATCACCTGTCAGTAACCTTAAGTCAGTTGTTGATTACTTGCATTTCCAAGAGTTTAATAACTTTAATTTGCAACACAAATAGTGAAATTGAAAAAAATGAAGGTTGTTGGAACTCCTGAATGTGGAGTACATGTGAAATAAGATTAAATGGCCAAGATTCTTAGACTGATTGGTTCTGAACTCTCCCAAGAGCACAGCATACATCAGTAAAGTTAGTAAGTAATTACAAATAGGCATAAGAAGCTCTTCAGGATAAATTACTGGGGGGTTGCTTTTCTTTTCCTCTTAAATGCCACAATCAGTATTGGAGTCATTAGATTCTTTATCAAATTCTTCGGGTCTTCATGTAATTTGTCTCTTCAACTCTGATAATTTTTTTTACATGTATGCTGACGACTGTCTTGCTCTTATCTGATAAGGGTACTAGTAAGATTAGCGCTATGCTTCATGCTGAACTAACACCAAGTACAAATGGACTTCCTAAAAATTAGACTCATATTCAATTTAGATAAAATTTCTGGGGCATTGTTCATTCCTTGACCTGTGCCAAGAGAGGAAGCTTTTCAGATGAAACTAGACAATAACACAGAGTAACAAAACAGATTTTACCAAACATCTGGCAATATTCCTTGCAGCTTTTCCTTTTTCTTTACCATAACCTAATAGAAAGACAACAGCAAAGATGACAACACTGTCAACTCATTGTCTTTAAAAGATTTACTTTCTTGCATAGGATTAGATTTTAAAATCTTTTCCAAGTGCTTGCTCCTAAGGCAGATAGTGAAAAACTCCTTTATGTTTCCCTATATAAAGGTTTGCATTGCATAAAAAGTTGTTTTGTTTTTTTTTCTAAACAAAGCAAGAAATGTAATGGAGAACTACCTATGGTTTAGAATTTTTACATGTTAATTGTCTGTATAAAAACTGTGAAGACTGATAGTGGTTTTCTACAATAACAGTCTTATTAAAATTGTGTGTAGCCTTGCTATTCCATTTCTGGGGGGCAGGAGTCTACCGTAGGAGGTTTAGTGGATCCAGTACTTATTGTGGAAATCTGCTACTACTGAAGATTAAAATTTGATAATGTGTGTTGAAAGTTGAAAGCAATTTAGAAGATAACATTTTTCAAGTAATTTTTCATAATGAAACAGTCAAGCCTGTATATTTGCTTGATATTTTTCCAAAATATTTTCAAACTGGATATTGTGGAATATATGAATTTACAAAATTGACAGAGAAATTGTTGAAAGGCAAGCTTAATTCAAGAAAGCTTGTGTCATTGTAAATTCTACAGTTATAGGTCTTTTCTGGAGTGTCACTCTAACCCGCTGTAGACACAACCCTCAGTAATCTTGAAAGAGTGAAAAATAAATAAGTAACAGCTAAAGTTCATCAGTGGATATAAGAAAAAAAAAATGTATTTTTTCAAAATCTCAGAAGTGTATTTGAATCGGGTTTTACTCCTGCATGATGAATTCATCAGAATAATTTATTTACCATGGTTTTCATGATATGTGTTGATCAAGAGTTCTAATATTGGAAGTATGTGGTGTTAGTCTCTGGGTCTTATTAGTCTGTCTAGCCCTTCTCCAAATGCTTTGACTGTATATCACCTCATAGAAATTAAGCTGCTAGTTTATGTGGTCTGTTTTGTTTATTTCTAGTGTAAATGAGTGACTCAGAAAATGAGAATTTCTGTTTTTAATGATGCAGCTGGACTACTAGGACACAAGTCACAATAAGTACCAAAACTAAACTACCCTTGAATATGTAGCACAAGTCACTAAAAATACTCAGAGATAGCAATAAATTTGAAATGGTTGTAAAGAATATGATGAAGACCATTTGTTGTAACTGCACATGCGTGAATTGTTCTAGATGCACACTTTATATGCATGTATACAACAGTACTGTGTGCATATTAAAAGTATATAATTAAAGCATATTAAAGTCTATAATACTTTATACTTTAATATACAAATTATATTAAAAAACAGCTTCCAGCTAAGCACAGTAGATTGATATAATAATCATATCAGAAGAACATCAACAAAATAATTAAATGTTTCAGAACCGCTGTAGAAACAACTAAAAGTGTACCAATTACAAAACCAGTGTAAAAGTTTACCTATAGTTTACCTGTGTTAAAGAACTGCCACTAATAAAAATGCATTAATTTTTACCTGAAGAGTAAGGTTATTGAATACTCATGTTTCTTTAGACAAAATGCACAATTCTTGCATTAAACCTATAAATTAATATTTTTTTCTTTTTTTTTCTTATTTTTTTCCCCATATTTGGCTGAATTTTTTTGGTTCATCTAACACTGCTCATCTGAAGGTGTGCTATTCCATCTGCATTCCCCTTTAGACTGTCTGCAGAGCCTCAATGCACTGGAACCTCTCAGAGACTAATAAGCAGATAGCCAGAACAGCTGCTAGAAGGCATCTGTGTAGTAATAAATCAGCAAAGGATTCTCCAAGCATTCAGGAACAAGAATGAAAATCAAGTTACAAATAAAATACTTATTGGAACAAAACAGTAGAAAAAAGGCAATCTGTGTGTAAGACAATGGGAAGAAACTGTATTCTTTGTTTTTGGATTCTCTGAAATCAAAATTGGCACAAAGAAGAAAATAGCACAACTAATGAATAAAGTTCTAGAAAGCTTATGTAAAAAGAAATGTGATATCTCTGAATAAACTGACCTTCTTTACTAATCAAATAGTGAAATAATTCAAATACCTCTGAAAACAGACAGATATCCCTTGTGCTTCCCAGGGAAAGGTCAAGGAAATAAATCTTGAAGCTAAACCCTGTTCACACCAGGATATTTCTAATAGATTTCAGGAAAGTCATATTCTTTGTACCACAGGATTATAATAAAGCTCGGGTTTTGCTCTTGTATTATTTAACTTTTCTCCCTGTGACTAAAATGGAGGGTATTTGTAGTTTATCAAAATCTGCCACCACTGTGGTGTCTCTTCAGGATTTTCTGTTCTTTTGGTCTCTTCTGGCAATCTTTGTGCCTGTAAAATGCATCTGAAACCAAACGAGAAAGGAGACAATAGATCTAAAAGAATTTTAAGAATACCAGAACTGCATAATCAGGTGTTTGGGTTTTTTTTTACATTAAATAATTTTTTTTCATCTGCTTCACCTTCCTTTTTTCTATCCCCATTTTCCTCTTACACCCTGGAACAAGCAAGAAATTCAGAGATATGAATACATTTTAATTGCTGCTTTACTGTTATGTGTTTTTCTGTTGGTGCTTATTATCTTGGGTTTAAGTTCTGAAGAAATAGTTGAGACCAAGAACTGACTGTCTTTTTAAAAAAAAAATGAGTAAAAGATATAGAGAGACATTTTGGTCTTATTAAGAAACTGTAGTATTTTGGAAGTTCTAAGTGAGTATCAGGACAAGACTGCTCCATCTTGCACAAACACACAAAACTAAGAGCCAGACTGTTTATAATCTCAGTATGAAACCAAAAGACAGAATCTGCAGATACAAACAAATGGAAATGTACAAAGGAATAGTGCAAAAATACTGAAAAAGTCTCTGTACAGGAGAATCTGGAATAGTAGGAGGAATTTTTAAGGAGCAGGATATTTGAAAGAGCAAAGAGAGACATTTGTATACTATACTGTAATAGTGAGTGCATTTAAAGTAATAAGTGCAGTGCAGCGAAACATATAATTCTCAAACAGACAAAAATTACTTGAAAAAAACATGTAGGAGGTTAGCATCCTGGGTCATATTAAGAAAATAGCAGTAAATGAAGTATGCATAACAGTTACAGTGAAGGCTAGCTAACTACAAAGCAATGAAAATGAAGTATCCTACTTGCAAGTTATAGGAAAAAAAATTATGAAATGGTGTAAGAAAGGTGCTATGGCTAATATACAAGTACTCATAATATAAATGAGCCGACATAAAAATTACTCACATCAGCTTCATTTGACTAATGGAGGGAAAAATAAGAAAAAACAACCCAACCAAAAAAACCCCCAATCTTTTCTGTTTTTTCTCCCTACCTGCCCCAGATTTTGAAATTAATCCTAATCAAGTATTTACACACTCTTGTTATTTAGCAAGTTCCACTGAAGTGTTATGACCCAGCATCACCCAGACACAAGATATTTAACACTTACTACAGTCAACAATAGCTGAATATAATTGTATATAGTAGCTGTGGTTTAGGTTTTGTTTGTTTGTGGGGTTTTTTATGTTTTTGTTGTTGTTCATTTCTTTGTTTTTGTTTTGGTTTAATATTAAAAATATGTGTTTTTTTTAAAAAAAATCTGTTTCTACAGTGTTTGCATGTATTTCATCTACATCTACATTACATTTACATCAACATGTTTCTAAAAAAATCTATCTAAAAAAAAAATATTCCTTGAAGGTGTAATTTCTTCCTTTGTTAATTTTCCTGTGATACTTAGGAATACTTAGTGATTTCTGATGAACAGTAGCAAAATAGAAATTTTATTTTTGTCTATAATTCATCTTTTGCACTTTACCTGAGCAAGAAGAAAAAGTTAATTCTTTAGAAACTGGCAAATATGTCATTCAAATAGGAAGCTATTAATCTGTTTAAAATATTAAGACTAGTAAAATAGATAGTGCCCTTCAGCGTAGAAGGAGAGGTGCATAAAGAAATAAATGTCCAACGTAACTCATGTTTAACGTTGTTTCCCCATACCTATTTTGTTATTTTTGTTTTTGATTAATGTACCAGAAATAGATCTGACTTTATTTGTAGCTTTAAGTTGTGTATTTTAATTGGTTTTAATTGTCTTAAGGAAAGATAATAGAAGCAGGATCCATTCTGGAGAAAACTGAGTACCTTAATGCACCTTTGCATATATTTAGCAATTTTTTCCCTCTCTGTATTTTTCCCATCTCTGAATTTTCCCTGTAAAACATCTTGTTTTGTGGTTTGGAGTTTTTTTCTTTAAATAGTGTTTTGCTTATGACTGAAACAATAGTGTGAGAAAAAATATAATTGTATGTGATGAAGCAAATTTAAAATCGAATTCTAAGGAGAAATGGTAAATAGCACCTTAATAAAGAGTAAATGTAGGAGATCTTTGGTGGTTTTGTGGATTTTTTTAACGATAAGATTTTAAAATATTATATCAATGGAATAAAACCCCAAATAAACCATCTTAGGGTATGGAGATGTCACACATGAAGTGCTGAGCAAATAAAATATTTCTGTAAGTCTTCACATTGACAGTGGTAGAGACATAATAGTCCACAGTAAAAGATACTTCACGTGTAAAGAAGCTTCCCAGAAGAGATATTGCTTCTTGTCTTTACCACTTAGTAGTCTCATATGCCCTACAACTAATGTTTTAATTAATCTCTTAAATGCTTTGGTTTTTTTATTTTTCTTCTACTGCGGTGAAAAGCTGAGCTTGTTCTGCTGAGGTCTTTGGAAATATATGATATAAACAATGAAGCACAGAGACTGCAGCCTTTGTACTTAATATAATCTCTGCTTTTATCTTTTTTTTAAAACCCTTTTCAACTTAATGGAAAATAGGTTTGTGTATTTCTTTTGGAGACAAATCAGTAGTGAAAGTCTTTAATGACATAAATTCATCTACTATTATTTTCAGCGTTTCATATTGAGACAGTATCTTGGTTCAATACTTCAAGGAAGAACAATGTTCTGCACATTTTGGGGGCGGATAGCACAACACTGAGAATGCTTGGTACCTAGGAGTAGCAGTTGATCTGTTCTTTTTACAGTGACTTGCTTCTGGCCCATCAGTAAATAAATTTGATCCTGAAGAACACCCTAAATGGCTTGAAGCAACAAGACACACAAATGCTAGTATCAAAGTTTTCATGGTGTGTGATGCAATAATTTCAAAATTGAGAGGTTCCTTCAGATTTTAAGGGAAGTATTACAGGATACTTACTGGGAAAAAATAGTCCATGAAGGAGGAGCTAATGAATACTTTCTTACTCTATAAATTTGACTGCCTACAAAAAGCAGCAGTGGATTTTATAAGTAAATTATTCACACTATCTTACCGTCACTAAGTAGATGGAAAATTCCCTACTTTAGTGAAATTACATTTGAAGTGTGTTTTTTATTGCTTTTGAAACTACAGCCTTAATGACTGATCAGACATTGCAGCATGGAGTTCATAAATACAATACATTAATAACTATAGGAGTTAGCAGTGAAACTGAAAAGAAATGTTCAGTAGATTTAAACCTCTGCTTGCACACAACAAGCAGTGCCTGCCTAATTGTTATACTCTCTAAATAGTGTAATTATGGTGTGAGAGTCTGATCTCACTGGTTTGAAATTGGTGCAACATCATGAGACCCCCCCCATTTTACTGTGTGCAGCCTGTGCCAGACAGCTGTCCTTTCAGGTAATGAATAAAAATACTTTAGGACTTCTGAAATGATGCAGAAGGGAGACCAATACTACTCTGCTAGACCTTTCAGTTTTGTTACAATTCTTTGAATAAGATTTATCTGAATTTTGTAAGAAAATGTCAGCATATTTGCCTCTACAAGTAAAAACCAAATGAGATTGTTTAAGATTTCAAAGTTTAAACTGGTCTTGAATTACTCATGTTAATTATTTTCTTTTATAGTTGTATTTTTTGCCCAATGTTTACACTGCTTTGATGAATGCTTCATGGTCATATATGAGTCTGTATAAAATATAAAATATATTAGAAGACAGTTGTTGGAGTTGAGTTATATTTTTAAGGTTGATAGTTACTCAATGCAGTAACTTCGCTGCTTAAATCATGCTAATTTTTCCTAATTCAGTATTTTTGTTGATCCAGTATCTCCACATTAAAATTTAATTAGTGTGTCATTCTGTGCTCTATAATTAGAGTGTAAAAAAGAAAAGATGCGTGAAAAGTTGAAGAATCATATTTCTTGCTTCAAAATGCCTAGATTCAAGGGAAAAGTCCCAAACCTTCATTGTTTAGTGTGTGTGCAAAATGTTAGTCACTTGCAAACGAGGTCCAAATACTACAGTTCCCTAAATGTAAAGGGTCTGAAGTCTGTACAGTTATAAGTCTTTCTAGAGCAGGCAGTGGTTGAGGGAAAGATAAAAAAGCTGTGGGAGAATCGTAATCCTTTTCTTCCACATCTTAGTCAGTACAATTTTTTTTTTTTTTTTTTTTCTATGTGTGTGGTATGGTGCCTATTTTTGTTTGTTTGTGGTTTCTTTTACATATTCTAGGTACCAGAAGAGAAGTAATGCTCCTCCTCTGTCAAATACTTCGCATTTTCCTCCATGGTATATCAAAAGTGTTGTTTACTCCTGGTTTTCTGTGTGTTGTTTCACTCCTGTGGATAAGCTTTCTTGGGAACCTAATTGTCTTCAACGATGGAATTAGAATTGGTCCTATCAGGGATAATCTATTCTGACTATGCTCAAAAGCAAGAGTCTAGGTGCTCAGAAAAACACAAAATAAGTTACCTGTGGAACTTGAGTACCTACAATGTAAGGCAGAAACCAAAAATAAATAGAGCAGAGAAACTAGATCTTCTGTTTTGGACCAAAAATTCTCCTTCAAAAGTTAAAATTTTAGTTCAAGTAAATGTCAGCTTGTTGAGTGACTACAGAAACCTTCCTGAGTCACAAGAGAACTATAAACATCACAAAACTGTTATTCACACAAACAAACAAACAAAAAAACAACAACAACAACAAAAAAGCGCTAGTTAAAGATACTGAACAAATTTGACTGCTTTGGAGCATTTGATTCCTCTGTCAAGAAGGAATACAAATCTTATTCTTGGACAGCTGCCCTATTTCTAAGAATGATCTAGATGAAAATCTGAAATTAGAAATCTTTTGAAGATATAATAGGTGAAGATTTTACAGTAAGAAGAAGAATAAACATTTTCCAACAATAACCACCTTATGTGGAGGGATGTAGTAGGAAGATTAAAAGACGTTCTAAGTTGTTTGTTTACTTCTCTGTCCCTCAGGAAATTTATTTTTCTGGAAACTACAATACAAAGCCTGACACTACAATGAGTAGTTTCCAATAGCCCTAATTAGATATCTCCTTATATAATTTTTTTATATAAAGCTTCTACACAGCACTTTAGTGCAACTTACACTATTGTTTTAAGAGCATCTTAACTGTAGTCTAGTGAGATAAGACCGCTTACAAATTTCCATTTCCTGCTTGTTTCCAATAGCCTTATTTTGAATCTAATCAGTTTTCAAACAGATTTTTGCCTTTAGGTTGCCTGCTCTAAACACAGGGAACTATATTATATTAGTTCAACTAAGGCTGTGTTTCACTGTTTCTTTCAACTTCATATGGCTTTCAGATTATCTAAAAAAGCAAGTCAGTTCCACTACTTCTAATAAATATTTAAATGCATTAGTATCAGGTTTTAAATTATGTATATTTCCTCTTTAGTTTTAAGCCACTGTATTAGATTCCTGTTTTGGGTTTTGTTTTTTTTTTAGTACCAGTATTTGGTATTCTTGTTAATTTACTAATAATTTTATACGAGAAAAAATACCTTTACTGAAGGGCTGTTTAATAGGAAAGTAATAAAGAAGTAAATTCAGTATGGTTCATGTTGAAATATTTTATGTTTCAAAATGTTTTCCTTGTTAGTAATGTAAATTGTAAAAAATATTTAAGACCTCTTAGAAGAGTTTTAAATAAATAAAAATCAAAGATGGCTTGAAGTTTAAATAGATTTTTTTTTTTTTTCCTGCCTGCAGATGAAAATTCCCTAAATGCTGTCCTACCAAGTTAATTTCCTTCTCTCTTTCTATGTCTTTCTCATGGGTATTGATCATAAAAGGGAAAAAAAAAAAATCTGAAAGGCTTGTAGTTGTACTTACAAAACTTCAAAAGCAGGCTATGACATACCAGGAAGGTTAACTTGTATGAGGAAAGCTGATTTTGCAGTTACCCCAACCTGTGCACCTGTCCATACCTTTGAACTATCTTAGTATATTTGCACAACTCTTTTAGCTTGTAGAAAAAAAGAGAAACATAAAAATATCGCTATATCTCTACATAGACTGAAGAAGGTAGATAGAATAAATATTTAATCACAGACTTGTTCCAGAAGAACCTTGTAAATAATTTCCATTTGCTTGGGATGAGTTTGTTTTGTTTTGATTTGATTTTAAGTGTTAGAACTGAAGTGTTATAAAAAACCTTATGTTTTGTAATTTGTGCTCATCAATATTTTGCTTTGAAGAAAGCATATGTAGTGAACAAAAGAAAAAAAACCACCAACAAAAGCCTCATAAATTATTTGAAGCCAGAAAATTGTCCTAATTATCCATATGAAGAAATTCTGAAGAGTGGCTGTTTTCCAGCTGGTTAACTGTACTTCTGGGGTTGCCCCTACTGATTAAAATTAGTCTTGCCTTGGGATGACATAGGTAACTGAAATACGCTTCTTAGTGATGCTAGCGGTCTAAAAAATCATTTAAAACTAATAATGTATTTTAGTGTATATAATAAAATAAATGTTCTTAGTATCCCCCCCAAGCTTCAAGTGTCAGATAAATTATTGAATATTCTTTCATTTGCATCTGCGTAGTTAACAGTGTATTCAACGCAGGCAGTTTTTTATTTGTTTGAGGTTATGATGTAAATCATAAATCTGTTAAAATGTATTTCATATGTTTTTTGGATCACCTGCTTCTGAAAATTTTGGAAATTGACAACGCAGAAACTAATTGACACAGTCACAACTCCTGCATATTTAACAGGAGGTCATGTGAAAGAAAACCAACTTTTTCTGTGTATTGGTCTTTCCCAAACTGCTAAATAAGCTGACATTCTTCCCTGGGAAAGGTATGAAATGATGAAACTGTACAGAGACCCCAGTGCTTCGAGTAGAGTTACTTGGCACTTCTGCTGGTGAAGTGGGGAGAGGCTGTTAATAATCATCTGGCACAGCTACACACAGAGAGCTCCATGGTTTGTCTGTGTATCTGGAAAAAGTGTGAGATGGTCCAAAATGCTTTTTAGATAAGTCTCAGCACTTTATAATGAATGAGCAAATTATAGAATCCAGATCTGAAAAAATGTCATCATATGATGTCTGTTGATTTTGCAGTACTGTCTGGTTTTCAGTGGATACATACTCATTAATATAACTGAATTTGAAAGCATTTACTGAAGTATGTGGCAAGATGCCCTGCAAACATGCAAATAATAAGCAGAGTCAAATCAAGCACAATGGACTGACTAGTTTATTCTTAATTGTTAAATGGAATAAATTTATTAAAACTGTAGACATGTGCTTTGCCCTTAGATAGGTAGATAACTTATTTTCCCATAAGATAGAAAATTTTAGCGGTATCCATCTATATTTAGACCACTAAAATTTTTCAAAAAATAAATAAAAAGTTGATAGCAAATTTATATACAACATTGTTTTCTCAACACACATGCATGCCTGCAGAAGTAGGCAGAGCCATTACTTCACGCTTTTGGGTCATTGGTTTATTTTACTTTTGTCCTGGTTTGGGCCACGATAAAGGTAATTTTCTGTCTTGTAATTTTGCTTTCAGCTAAGTTTCTTGTAAATAGCTGCACTTGCAAAAATTAACAGCAAGTTTCTCAGTATCTGCTTCTAAGACTGATCACTCTCAATGTTTATCATTACTGCTAGAGAATGTTATGCAGAATGAAGGACACTGCTCAGTTCTGAGGAACATTTTGCCCTCTAGAAGGAGAAAACGAATAAAGAGGTCACACCTGCAGCCCTCCCTTTAGGAAGGACAAGATAAATGATCAAAATTGATGAAGCAGAGTATTCAATCCCATACATGTCATACTCAGTATAAATTTGAGGGATCACAAGGGTCAAACTGCTTCTTCCTTCTTCACCTGTCCCTCTTTGCTTCAGTATCCTGGGAGGATTCCATCCATTCCTCTGCCTGTGGTCCTGATCCGTGCCAGCCTGAATCTGTGTGTTCCTGCCTCCAGCTCCCGACTGCTGCTGACTCCAGGATTCCAGCCTGGACTTTCCCAGGGCTGCCCTGCAGCCTCGGTGGTGACGTGAGAGTTACTGGGGGAAAGGAGGGGAGAAACATGGTATAAATTTTCCTGTTTATCTCTATATATTTAGTAATTTTTCATTTTTATTGTTACTGTTTCATTAAAGATGTGTGGTTTAGTTTCCAACCCATAAGTCTCTTTCCCTTGTTGTCTCTCCTTTCTTATCAAGGAGGGGAGGAGGATTAATAGAGATCATCTGTCATTTGGTTTAATTGCTGGGCCAGTGTTAAACCATAACTTTATGAAGGCACACCAGGAAGAAAAATTTTCTGGTACATTTTCATCTAACATTCAGAAACACTAATCACACAAAAAGAGTGAGAGAATACATGGAGTAAAGAAATAAAAATGGATACTAGCTGCAAAGTAGAGAAGGTCTATTTTTTTCTTGAGTGCATTTGCATCCTACCCTGAAGTATCAAATTCTAAAGTTATGTTCAGTGTCACTCAGCAGATCTAATTTAGTTCCTGTTTTAAACATAATGAAGATAAGTGCATATTTGGACTCACTGAGTCCACGTTGTCCCTTTTGTCAGGTGTTACTTATTTTTCCATTAGGTGATGGATTAGGCACATTAAGATCCTGGCTTTAAGCAAAAACTTTTTCCTGTTTATGCTTACAAAAGAAACATCAATCACTCTCCCCCAACAGCTCTGTAACTTATTCTTATGTCTTGCTTAGCACAAATGATGTGTTTTGTAGAGAAGGGTATATTCCCAGTAGTGTCTTCCTATCACTGTAGTCTTTCCTGACTAATTTGGAAAAGCTCACTGCATGTATTCAGCTTGACCATGCAATGGGAAAATATAATTTTAGCAGCATTTATTATTTGGAAATCTGTAATTATTAATTATTTCTTTGCTGAATGCCAGTTTTGCTTGACTTCCATGTGCCTAAATTGAAATGAAAGCTAACTGTAGTGAAAAGTAAAACAGGAACAGTTGGCCAGTATAGGATGTTCTACAATCATAGATCATAATATTTTTCTGTTTATTTTGGGGGTCTTAGTATTCATATATTATTAAAGATTATTTTTACAATTATCATCTTGAAAAAAAAAATCCACAAACTTTCATTTTTGCAGTGAAGATGAGAAAAAGAACTGAAAGAGTGAAACAATCTTATATCTAGAAATACAGATCAAAGCTAAAATCTGTTGGTTTGCTTTTTTTTTCTTTTAAACTGAGAAGATGTTACTCATGTTGCTTGAAAATAAATGAATAAACTTGGTGAGAACTTTGGGGATTTGTGGGCATTCTTTGGAAGGTGTCTAAGTTTTTTCACATGTATAGTTATTTTTACACAGAGAAATTTCATACATGATTTTGATGCTCTGCAAAAGGCTATGTCTGCTGGTCTGTGCTCATCTAATAAACCATAAGATTGCCCTTCATTTTATTTTTTTCACTAGACCGGATAGTTAGTCCTTGATTATCTCCCTCAGTTTATAGTTTACTCCGGAATTGTGTTAGTGTCAAGATAATGTCAACAAGTCCATTAAATAGAGTAATTAAGTTAATAGGCCACGGACAAATTGTTCAAAATTTTATTGCTAATGAAAAAACACTAACATGCCTCTCAATTATGTACAAATCCCAATGACTGAATGCAAGGTGTTGCAGCTACAGTGGTAGAAAGTGTGTAAGAAAACTGCAGAGGAAAAGCACCATGTGATCACAGATATTTTGTATATCTATTATTTTTTGTTTCTTTGTTTATGTAGTGAAATGTATTTATTTTTTTATCATATCTCTAGCCCACAAGGGGTTTGGGAAACAAAGATTATTAGTATCAGCTGACTATTCTTCACAGAAGGAGCTTTTTAAAAAAAGCTTTAAAAATGTAAGGTTTACATAAAAGCAAATAAAATGTATAAGAAAGACCTAAAAATTAAGGAGAAGCAGGCAAGTAACAACTTTAAATATATATATATATATATATATAAAATCAGGTTTGTATGTGTTTTGAAATCCATTATATATTTTTAGCAGGTTTTCCAAATTTTTTAATACACTTCTCAGAAAAAATATTTCAATATTTATTCATAAGTTCTCCATTCTATCTGGATCTCTGTAATCTGCAGCACCAAGAATGGTTAGGAAAGCTTTTCAACATTTGGCATTCTGTTCTAAAATGGTTGCTAGAACCTAAATGAATGATTCACATAGTAACAACAATAGTGCAAAAGCCAGTCATGCTATGCACATTCTGTTGAATCTAATGTTCTTTCACGGTTTTAAACTAAGAAATATCTTCTGTGGATGTTCTATGTTCAAGTTATGTGAATTAATTTGGGTTATGAACTCTGTCAATGAGTATTCATGCTTGCTATGTTACTCATACAGAAGCAATTTGTGCGTAGCATGTTTGTAAAAGACCATTATTTGGCAGCATGCTGATTTACAGCCGAGGCATTCACACTTCTGGAGACAAATGAGAAGACAGAAGGATGAAAAGGGCATAATTAGTGTGAGACTAGATTCTAACAATTTACTCCTTTCTAAGTCTTGTTATGATTGAAATTAAAAAGAAAATTTATTTTATAAAACAGAACACTCTAGAAATCAGTAATCATTATGTCTAAAAAAGAATTCTTTATTGGCTACAGGATGACCAAACCATTTTTACAGTGTTTCTCTGGATTTTTCACTAGAGGGTGGCACACAGATGTGTACTGCTTTTAAATATTGAACAAAATAGATACACCTACTTGCAGTTTCAAAAGTTAAATTGACTTCAGAACTCTAAACTAGAGCATATAAAACTGAATTCTGAATCAATATTAAGGCAATATAATTTACTGAGTATAAATTGAAAAGATAGGCAATATATGTCCTTCTCTGTATCAAACCACTTTTAAACATACACGTTCATAGAATTATATATGAATTATATCTTCTCAACCCTGATTAGAATGGAGCTTCACGTAAAAATTACGGTATTATGGACATTATTGAAAGTTGTAGAATTATTGCTTCACAAGCTAATTAAAGCTATAGCATCCTTTCCTCATTAAAAAGGCAATGTCAGAATGACTTCTGTAAAATAAGATAAAGGGACTATACCCACACTGATAAGATTTAACACTGCAGTCCCTGGACACTGAGGTACAGTTAACCTGAAGCTCAGTGAACAGTTGCTTACACTTGTCAAGCACAGGGACCACAAAATTTTATCTGATCCTATTTAGCTGAAACTACCTGTCCTTCAAAAATTTTGCTTCCTGCTATGTTCTCAATCTTCCTATTTCCAAAATAGTTTAAAAGAAAAAAAAAAAAAAAAAAAAAAAAAGTGCTGACCTTTTTGATTAAGGTGAAGGTGTTTCTCAGTCAATAAACACAGCTGGAATGGTGAAAAAGAGATTCTGAAATTTGACTGAGTCTTGTTAAATTCCTTTAAAATTTTAAATGTATATATATTATTAAACATTTTTTTTTCAAAAGTTAGTTGGATATTTGAGTAACTTAGACGATCTGGATTATTTTTTTTGTCACATTGATAATCTCTGCCCTGGAGTTTCAAATACTGTTAAGAAATATTACAATTAACAGGTTAAAACTACGTTTCCTTTTGTTATTGTAGTTATTCTGTTTTGTTTTCCTCTGTATAACAATGATTTTTCTTTGGTTTTAGAAGTCAGTCAAAGGAAAGAAGCCTAACGAGAAAGACACAACGCAAATATTTTTCTCTGCTTTACCATTATGCAATTCTTTAGTATTGGTTAACATAACTTTAATGTGTTGCTTTAATCCTTTATATTTAAATCAATCTTTATATTTAAAAGTGAACTTTGTTCATTTAAACCAAGTACATAAGAGTTTCCTAGAATCTGAGAGAATATTATTTTCACTCAAAGAAGAAAACAGCTTATGTGCAACATCTGTGGTGGTATGACCTGTACAAGAGTCATGTCATTATATACTTCTTAGAGATATTCTGTGTTGAAATACATGTGTATGTGATAAGAATTAACTAGAGTTAGCCATAGACATTGTAACCTAAGAGGTGGTATCATACTCATTTCTTTGTGAGAGGTAAAGATAGGAGAATTTAATAGAAAGATGCAATCATGCAAATCATGCAATAAGTGAAGATGTTAGGGACATAGTGAAGCAGATTAAGTTATTTTTCACCTGACTGATTTCTTCCGTTGAGATCAATGGAGGCGGCATTAGACAACTGAAGAGCTATTGTAAGTGCTGTAGATATTTTTTTCTTAGAAGTTTCAGAAATATTCTTTCCTATCCTTGTCACTTGATGCGGTTTTCCATTAAACCCTTGTCATTACTTGAAGAGAAGGAATTAAGGAGGGCTTTTGGACTCTGAGAGGGGTGGAATGCAAAGGGGAGTGATCTATTCCCTCCCATTTCCTGCCATACTCTGTAAAAGACCAGAAAGTCAGCAGTTCCTCCCTCTTTTTTTCCTCCCACTTCCTGTCCTTTATGTTTTCTTGTCAATATATTCAATATACTCAAGTATCAGGGGACTGCTTCCTGTGACTGTGTATATTTTTCCATTGCTTTCTCACTTAGATCTATATAACTTTCAAAAAAAGGCATCAGAAACTTTAATCCAATTTTGAATATATACTAATAAAATTTAGTAATCTTTCTCTAGGACAGAAATTTCACTTTGCCCACTTCTACAGATCATTCAGATGCTGACAGGTATCTCTCAAGCACCTGGACAGTTTTTTACAGTTTATACTGTCCAGAAAACAACTCCCACAGAAAAATAATAAAATAATATTTGATGGTCTCTTAGAAGTTTTCTCTCATAAAATAATTAATTGGCTTTTCTCATAAAATACTTAATTAGCTTTAGACTACAGAGCAGTACATGTGCAAAATATTAAACATTTGTTTGAAATTTGTGATGGAAAATTAACTGTACTTCAGAATGTCTTGACTTCAGCGTTTGATTTTTAAAATGCGCTGTGTAACATTTAATTCTGAGTGAAAATAACAGTGCGATAAATTTTATTACCACCTCTTATTGGTGGTAGCTTTTAATTGATACTGGTTAAGTGCAGCAGAACTCCCACAGACTTAGTAATCAGGAACAACAGATGAGCAAGCAGACTTAGAAAATATATGTAGGTTCAGATTACCTAGAATTTACTTAAAGCCATCCAGAATTATTGTGATGGAACCAAGAATAAATGGAATAACCAGGCTTGGGTAACTAGAGTACATGAGACATACTCTAATTCAGCTACAGATTGGTTGAATATATGAACATTGATATACGATGAAAGCAGGGGCTAAGGCAAAACAATTTCCCGACATTTCTGCACAAAATATTAACTGTTTCCTGTAGTATACACTTGGATTTAAAGTTGCTTTCTGATACCAGAACAGATTTGTTACCTCAAAAAAATAGTTACACTGGGAAAGCAATGAAGATTTAAAACTTTCTAGTAAGGGGAGATTGTTTATTGACAACATTCATAATTTTTTTTTCCAGAATTCTGTCAACACTGTCCATATATTCAAGTCACATTACTATCCTTTAGCTGTTGACTCTAAAAATCTGCACAATTATTTTTTTACATTAGGCTTTTTTTTATAGTAACTTGAAAATATGTTGAACAGAGAGTTTGGTGTTCCTACATTTTTTCGCAGTTATGCCTAAGAAATACTGCTTTATTACCACATTATTTCCTTACTTTCATGCATTCTTGGAAGAACAACAAAATACAAATTTTCATGAGGTATTAAAATTTTTTGGTCTTATTGGAATGTTATTATTTATACTTGTTATGCAACACTTTTAAAGAAGTATAATTAGAGAAATGTTTGTATAATATTTAGAATAAAAAGTATGGCACAGTTTTTAGTCATCACAGAACAAAAAATCAATTTTATTTTTACAATATATAGCATTTGTAATGGACAAGTGTAAGGAATTAATTTATATAGACATGCTTTTCCTTGGATTTTCATCAGCTTCTGTATATTTCTTCACCATCTTTTATAAATACAATTCTCTTTTGACAGGTTTCAAAACTCAGTTGTATTTTCCCTTTTCATCTGTTACTCAGAGACACTCTTCGGTGTCTTCAGGCAAACAACAGTCCTGCATACATATTAGAATTTATTAATGACTATTACTTGTGAAGTGAATAAATTCTCTGTTTTATAAAGTCATGCCTTTCCATACATTTTAATTATCATGTTTTCTAACTTTGATGATAACCATATTACTTTAATCTTATAAGTAAATTTCTAAACTATGATTTCATCAAAGTTCTTGTTGCTAAATACATTACTATTTGTGAATAATCCAGAACATTTGATAATTCAAAATATATTCAAATTATAATGATGTGACAAAATAATTAAGGAATAAAAAAAAGGATTGAAACATCACTGAAAAGATGTAAGAAGAAGTGTGCCATCAAACACAGGTTGCTTGAAAACAGCTCACTAATGAAGGCATTATTACAAAGATAGAGAATCTTAATTTTAAATACTTCTCATTTTTTTCCTTATGGATTTGTTTCTTATGGAAAGGGAGGTCCTTCTTGAGGAGAAAGATGGCCATAAAGTTTTGGGAATTCTGTTCTGAAGAATTCAGAGTTTATTTTTACTATCATATGATATTGTTCTGAAGAAATTCTGAACTTACTATGTTACTATGTGATTTCACAGCTAAGGATGTTTGGTTGGAGTCAGTCATGTTATTTTAGAACTACTTTTTTTGCCTAGCTGATGTACATAGGAGAGAATCAGAGGAAGCCAGTTATAGTGGAGCAAAGACAGTTTGTGTCCTCTGGACACTCTCTGATAGTCTGCTGTCCTTCTCATATTGTGGCACACAAAACTGGACTCAGTACTTGAGGTAGGGCTGCAGGAGAGCAATGTGCAGTGGGACTCTCACCTCCCTCAGCCAGATAGATCTGCTGTGCTTGATACATCCCAAGGCACAGTTGGCCTTTTTGGCTGCCAGAGCACACTGCTGACTCACATTCAACTTGCTCTCCATATGAATCAAATTGTAACCAAGGAACTCAGAAATAAAAACATGTTCAGGTTTAAACTCTTAAACATAATGACAGTTTAAAAATATCAAAATTTACTAAAAGGCACAGGATTGTGATGGTGGAAATATAACTTTGATCTCTTTCTTTCCTAGACCTCAAGGTACCAGACATAGCTTAGGCTATTTGAGATGACTCACGGTGTGTTCTCTTCCATTTCAACCTGTTGGGGATTTTTTTTGTGTGTTTGTGTGTGTGTGGGGGGGGTTTTTTATATATAATTTTTGCCTTATAATCAAAATATGCAATTTATTAAACATTAGATAAAATAACTATCTAAGAGACAATTATATACAGAGGGATGTAGATTGTACATATTAACATTTTACTTAAGAATTTTGGACATATCACTATAAAGCAATAGAACTGCATTAATAAGAATGCAGTTCTTGCTATTGTACTATGTAGTGCCTAGTGCCTTTGTAATGCCTGATAAATGGTTAAAGAATGGCATTATATGTAGTACAACACTACCATCTCAAAAAATTCACTTTGCTGAGGAAATATATTTAGGGACATACTGGACTGAAAAATAAAAGGGGTAGTTCAACCATTAAAGACTAGATGAGTTTCAGAGGTCCTTTTTGCCTAAAATATATTTTAATCCTCCAATACAATAGGATTTCTTATAACTTAGAATTTTCAAGTTCTTCAAAATTACAAGTTGTGATTTCAAGGAAAGTAGTAATGGAAGGATCCATGCTTTAGCTGCTATAGCTACTTGAGGCTCACAAAATGTAACTCCTTTGAGAATTGTTTGGTAATGGTATAGTTTCTTTACAGCATAGTAGTTCTTTCATCTGAAAAAAATATATCTTTTTATTACTTCTCTTCAGTATCTCATATTTTCTTCTTCTACTCATTTTAAAACTCCTTTTTGGACTATATACAATTCTCAAGTGAATGGTTTGGCCTTCTAGCATATACAATCTCTCACCTGATTCTGTTTCATATGTTTAGCCTCTATGAAGATCTCAGCACTGTTTTCCTATTCAGTTTAAGCTTCATAAAGATATGTTGTTAAACTATTTCAATTATTTTTAGTGAACATTTCTCTGGGATCATCTGAGGATCATGATTCTTTTATTCAAAAACAAATCTGTAACATTTACATTTTGGTAAGAATAGTAGCAATTGGTAGCAGCGAACACTTAGTTTTGGTCCTGCTCTAAGCAAGGAGATTGGACTGCACAATCTCCCTCTCAAACTCACAAATTCTATGAAAATAGAATAGAATAGAATAAATAAGAATAGAATATTTTCAGCTGGAAGTCACCTGCAATGACCATTTGGTCCAGTTGCCTGATCACTTCAGAGCATCCACCAGTTCTCATGGAAGCCTCTTCAAGTGTTTGACCACACCCTTGGTAAAGAAATATTTCCTAATGTAAAGCCTGCGTCTCCTGGGAAAAGAGCTCGTCACCTCTCTCTCCACCTCTCTTCCTCAGGAAGCTGCAGAGAGCAATGAGGCCACCCTTCAGCTTCCTTCTTTCCAAACTAGACAAACCCAGAGCCATCAGTCACTTGTCACAGGATATGCCTTCCAGCCCTTCCACCAGCTTTGTTTCTCTCCCCTGAACACATTCATGGACCTTCACATCATTCTTAAAATGTGGGTCCTGGACCTGCACACAGTGCTCAAGGCGATGCTGCACAGATGATGAATACAGTGGAATAATCCCCTCTTCTGTCTGACTGGCCATGATGATACCTCCTGGGATGTGGTTTGCCCAGGAGGGAACACCGAGCATTTGCCTAGTCTTGTTAATATAATTCCCTGTTAATGGCAGGATCTAGGAGATCACAACCTGAGCTCTTGATTCCTCAATCAAACATCCTAAAGCCCTAAAATCTCTTTTAATTTCCCTCAGACTTCTCTTGATTATTTCACCATTGCCTACCTGAACAAGTAATGGGTCTGTCACAAGTCTTAGGGCCTGCTCTGGTTTGAGAGAACCAGCATAGAGAAAACCTGCCTGGGACACCACCATCAACTGCTATCCTGTTGATCTGGCAGCTGTAATGAGGAGCTGTTGAGCCTATGGGAGGAGAGGATGGGACAGGTGACCAAAATAAACCAATCACAGTATTTCTTCCCATGGTACTCAGCAAAATATGGATCCCAAGAGAGCCCTCTGGGGTCTTCTCTTGCTGGTGGTAGTTGGGTTAAGGCCCTCCTGACACCACCACCTCCTGACACTGCCACCTCCTGACACCAACACCTCCTGACACCAACACCTCCTGATACCTCCTCCTCCTGACACTTCCTCTCCTGATACCTCCTCCTCCTGACACCTCCTCCTCCACTTTCTCTTTCTCCTTCTCCTCCTACTTGTACTCCTCCTCCTCCTCCTCCTCCTTCATCAGTTGCAAATAGACTGCTGCATCTTCTGTTTATGCAACTTATTGTTACAAAAATGCAAAATCTGTCAAAGAAAAACCAACCTCTAAACATCTTTCAAAAATGGATTTTAAATCAATTAAATGTGGTTTTACCCTGCTCTTTCATGCAGTACCACTTTATCTCATATATAATCTTATTGCCTATCTAGAAAAGCAAAATCTATACTTATCTGTCTAAAATGTACAAGGCAGACACCACCTATAAGAAAGACTTGAAAAAAAAAATCCCTGCTTGTTACTGTTCACTATTACACATGGTGAACTAGAACAGACTTGAAAGGGGTATAAGATCTGGCCAAATTTATGATCACTTTTCCCTAAGCATTTTATTAAAATCTAAGCCTGGATTCACATGGTTTTGAGAATGACCAAGGCCTCAGCCAGTCCTACTCCTGTGAACCAGTTTAGGTAGGTCTCTGCAATCCCAACACTGCTATTTATCTCAAAGGTCCCCAACATGGAAAACTGCAAGATTTTCCAGATGGCTTAAGGCATTCCTGATTTTGGAACATAATGGAAGTCTAAGGTACTTTTGCTTTTTCCCATTGTGCACAGGGAGGACAGAAAGTTAAAAACCATGAGCAAATCATTGAATACACTACTCTCTCTCTGTCTACAGTATGCCTAACCAGAACACCAAAGAAGGGTTCAAAGAAGATGAGGAAGGAGTGGCAACACTCTCTATCCAAAACCCATAGTTGAGAACATAGATGCCTTTTCCCATGTGACTTTGATGGAGAAAAGGAAGAGAGCTGTCTTCAACCTCCTTCTTCCAGACTGATATAATCCAAGATCCCTGCGGTGATTAGAAGCCCAGAACACTGCAAACAGTTTTATAAGACATTAATGTGGAAGAGTTATGTTTTTTTCAAAAAGACATGCTGCTGGAGGTACAAGTAGTTCTCTGGAAACAGGTTGGTGATGCTGACCAAAGTGAAAGAGCAGAAAAAAAAATTAAACAAAACTCTTGTTTACTCAAGGTTGCTTTTCTGCAAATAGGAAATAGCAAGAAAGAAAAGACTTTCAAAGCCTCGTTTTACAGCATGGTGTTATTATCCACTCTGGGTAGTATTATTTGTTCACACTCCCAGTATTATTTGTTCATGCAACGAATTCCACCAAATCTCATAGCAGCATAACTAAAATGGTGTTAAGTTTTGACCTGAGTCTTTGTCAGTGATTTTACTATTGTTAAACTTTGTAAACCTGTGCATTTTTACTGTATTCCTGAAAAGCCAATTTCTAGTTAAAGAAACCAATTTCATGTTATATTGTTTTGAAGTGTTATTTTTCAGCATGTTACTCTGTAGTTCTTTGTTTTGTTTAGTTAAAGCTTTGATGTGTTTTTTTGTTGCTTTTCTTTTTTTTTTCATGCTACCAGTTCTTCAGTTTTAAATGTCAGAATATTTATTGCTTCTGTTAGGCTGTTTTAGTAAGATAAGTATGAGACATACATTTCCTTCCCAAAGTTCAAGTACTTGAGAAAAGCAGCTTGAAAATACAGCCTTAGTGCACATTTAGGGCCCCCCAAAAAAACAGAATATAAATGGAATTCAAATACTATGCTAGTGCAACATTTTAACCACCTGATTGATTAGGGGTTTTTTTTCTTCTATGTTTGTTTTGTTCTAACAGTAGCTTCAAGGTCTAATCAGCATTCATTTTTCTTGACTTGGGAAGGAGCTCATCTGGTCTAGTTAAAATCCCACCAAATTAAATGGATAGATGGGACAGACCTTGAATACCACTGTGACCAAAATTTGTAACATTCTACAATCCTGATCCTTCACAATATACTGAAGTTTCTTTTAAAGAACTTTGTGCAGCTAGACCATACAAAAAATGTCAGGCATCTTCAATATTTACAGGATATGTAACTACCACAGCTTCAAGTATGTGTCAGTACTGCCTGCATTTAATGGGCACCTTATATACTGGTATGGATGAATTTCCTTATATTTTTGTCATGAGAGTTTTTAATGCATTTTAGTTTTGTCTTCTGCATTTCATCAACCTCACTCTCACCTTCTACTTTATTGCCATAAGCTACTAGACTGGAACAAAGCTCTGTGTGATGCATAACTAAAGAAAAGGAAATCATGTAAGGAAATTTTACTATATCTACTATGGTAGTCCTTAATCCTCTAAGCAGTGAAAGTCCTGGAACATCAGTCAAGCTTGTCAGAAAGACAAGATGAAAGAAGTGAGCTAATACTGATACTTTCTCTGCTGTTAGCAAAGAGAACAAAGGGTCACTGACAAAGAACCAAGTGAAGGCATCCTTTCAAAAGAGCAGCTTGGTGTCAGCAATAGATATGACCTAACATTCAGAAAAGCAGAAATACAAATAAAAAGCATTCTTCTTTCCAAGGAAACCTTTCTGATTATTGCAGGAACTGGTAGATGCTGTCTTCTCTCATTTGGGCAAAGTTAGAAGGGTGATGTCTGTTAACTTTTTGTTCTAGTTTGACTGCAGAGACAGGTAAAGAAATAAAAAATGTGAGAGAGCTGAGATTGAGAAAATAAATAAATCACCAGCTGTCCTTAGGATTGTTATTTTTTATATTTTAGAGAGACTTCTCATATGGTCACAAAGTAATCCATATTGAACCATGAATCACACCCAGCTATTATAATGTATCTTAAAATCACACACATTAAAAAACCAACCAACCAACCAACCAAAAAAAAAAAAAAAAAAATTCAGGAAATATTCAGGAATATTCAGACTGGACCGCTTCTCCTTCAGAGAGAAGCCTAGTTGCAGCTGGGCCCAATCTTCCTCCTTCTCTAATTAATCTCCTTTAACAACCCATTTGGCGAGATTAAGTTCAGGAATTCTCTGTGCAATACTCGAGGAGTAAGCTTATTACCCATGAGCTTTGTATAAAAACACAACTTTACTTAAAAGAGAGTAAGACTATAAAGCATGTCAGATTGCAACTAGCAGCATTATAAATGGTAGTATTTTCAAGGCAATGCATTACAATTTAGCAAAATTTAAGGAAGTTGTCAAAACAACAGGTTACAACTAACAAAACTTAACAAAGTTAGAAACTCTATTACCCTCATGTGCTGAGATTAGGTCAGAAACAGAGACACAGAGAGAGAGAGAACAAGTTGAAGAAAAGATAGGAAAGATACCACCACCCTTGAATCGAGTGATGATATTGATAGGAAGTTGTGGTCCTTTGATGATGAGTGCGCATCCATCATTTTGTGTGTGCTTCTTCTATGCTGGCTGACCCCACCTTTTAAGGGGGTGGGGGGGCTGGGGGAGGCTTCTTTGGCATATCTTGCAAAGCCAGGTGTTCACTTGGGCCCCTCCAGATGGAATGACAAAGCAATAACTCTTGTATTTCTGCACATTCCCTCTTCAGTTGCCTTACCTGGGGCACACTCAAGATGTCACTGCCTCTGCAAGGTGCAGCTTGCCTGTCTCTGTCCCTTATGAAATGTGTCCTGCCTGTCAGGGTGCCCATCAAATAGAGATCCCCTTGCAAGGACAGTGTTCAGATGATGGGGATGGCCACTAAAAGAGGGGCTGCTCTTGTGAGAATAGGGCCCCGTTTATCAGGGTGGTTACCCAAATGAGGGTCTCTCCTTGAGAGAAGAGATTCCAGATGGCTATCGAATGAGGCCTCCACCCGAGCACAATGTCCCCTTTGTCAGGGCAGTTGTTTTGAGACAAATATTCTTTTCAGGATTCTACATACAGTTTAACAGGACACAAGTTTAAAAGCACCCATATAGACCAGAGGTACTTTGGTGTGTAATAACTACACTACTTGGAATATTCAGCAGGCAGAGCAGGGGGCTGCACACTGCTAGGACCATTAGGAAGAACTACTAACACAATGATCTTAAAAACCTTAGCACATACTAAGATATTTAAGGCATGTACATGGTAGAGCACATAGCAAAAATCTGAGGTAGTAGGCTTCCTGAAGGGACAAAAAATCAATTCATAAATAAGGGCATCTCACCTTCAGTGCATAGTATCACTGACTGATTAAAAGCATTGATACCTAGACACGGTTTCCCAGAAAGATGGTAGCTTGCATATGAACCTTTGAAGATGGGATTAAAAAAGGTGTGGAAATACAAGCAGAAGGAATTATCCTGGAGGGTGGAAAAAAACAACCAACCAACCATCTGCTCGTCATGCTGATTAAACTCATGGTAGTATTATGATTCCAAATCTTTAAAAATATTCCAAATTGTTATTGTCATTTAAAAGACAATCTAGCAAGAAGATGTGAATGAATAGTATAGCATGCACAATAGACACCAAAATTCATTGTTACTTCACTATCAATTAACTGCACCATGAAGCTTCCTCTTTATGCTGCACAGCAGGTATTGTTTTGGAATAAGTATCAAAGGCAGCAGATTCAAGGATCATTGCTTTAATGCTTTACAAATTGTGTTACAAACTTGCAAGTGAAAATAGTTTCTTTCTTTTCTTCCTTCTGCTGAGGAAGAGAGAAATACAGAATGCCTAACAAATATCATAGAACCATAGATCATAAGATAGCTAGATTTGGAACAGACCTTAAAGATCATCCAGTTTCAACACCCCCTTCATGAGCAGAACATATTAAGCATGTCCCAGCTTTGTAGATTATGTGTCTCACTGACACCTGCTGCATAGTTACTGTGTTATAACACTGAACTTTAGTTTCTACTCGTTAGTCACCATTTACAATCAAGAAAAGATGAAGAAAAATTTCTTAAGAGCTCTATTTCTTTTCCTGTCTTTCTTTTTTCTCCTGTTTTGTTTTGGGGTTTTTTGTGGGTTTTGGGTTTTTTTTTGTTTTGTTTTGTGGTTGTTTTTTTTTCTAAACCAAAGTTCTTGATGTCATTAAGACAAACTGACTTCTTGCTGTAAATATTCATATTAGATTAGGATTTGAGACACTATCCTTTTTGGACCAGTTACATCAAAATATTTCACATGAAAATACTTCTACTTTGTCTTTAACAGAATCTTGCTGTCAAATGATAACACACATTTTTTTGTGCTGAATGATAATGGGACTAGGAAAGAGAACAAAAACCAATGCATTGGGAACAACTGAGGTCCCACAAATGGAAATGAAAAACTTTGACTGTGAAAGTACAAAATGATAATAACACAGATGGACACAATAACAGGCAATGGCAAAAAAACACAGGAGATGAGCTGTAACCATGGGAAGTCAAGTTCTTAAAAAGCTAACTGCAATTTTACCAGCCATTATTTCACACCTGAAGCCACCCAACTAATGGACAAAAAGTCCTTTTATCCAGTTCTGATGAGCATTCAAACTGATATGTGTAATAATGATGTAGGTGATGCTTTCTCCTTTTGTAGCAAAGCTGTAATGTAAAAAAAAATCTTTAACTGGGTGACGAATAAGGATGAGGAATAAGTCTGTGTGTGTTTTTTACCTGGACTTTAGTAAAGCCTTCAACACTGTTTTCACAGCATTCTCCTGGAGAAACTGGTTGATTATGGCTTGGATGTATGTACTCTTTGCTGGGTAAAAAAATGCTAGATGGCCATACTAAAAGAGATGTGGTTCACTAGTTAAATCCAGTTGGCAGATAGTTACAAGTGGTGTTTCCCAGGGCTAAATACCAGTTCTCTTTAAAACCTTTGTCAGTGATCTGGATGACAGGAAGGCTCTACAGAGGGATCCAGACAGGCTGATTTTATAGGATGATGCTGGTTGCATGAGTTTCAACAGGGTCAAGTTTTGGGTCTTGCACTTGAGTCACAACTCCAGACAATGCTACTGACTTCAGGAAGAGTAGCTGGAAAGCTTCTCAGAGGAAAAAGAGCTGGGGATGTTGATTGACAGCCAGCTGAATATGAGTTAGCAGTGTGGCCAAGAACCCCAACAGCATCCTGGCCTGTATCAGAAACAGCGTGTCCATCGGGACTAGAAAAGTGATTGTGCACTTCTAATCAGGACTGGTGAGGCCATATCTCAGGTGCTATGTTGAGTTTTTGGCTCCGTGCCACAAGAATGTGGAGTTACTGAAGTGATTCTGGAGGAGGGCAAGAAAGCTAGTGAAGGGTCTGGAGAACAAGTCTGACGAGGAGTGTCTGAGAGAACTGAGGTTGTTTAGCCTGGAGGAAAGGAGGCTTAGAGGAGACCTTATCACTCTCTACAACTGCCTGAAAGCAGGTGGTAGTGAGGGGGGTATTGGTCTCTTCTACCTTGTAATAAGCAACAAAACCAGATGTAAAGGCCTCAAGTTGCACCAGGGGTGGTTTAGATTAGATATTAGAGGAAACTTCTTGAGTGAAAGGGTAATTTCAGTCTGAATTCTATTAGAAACTCTAATATATTCTGTATAGTCTGGCTGTGGAATTCTGTAATAGTCTGGCTGTGGAGGTGATCAAATTACCACCCCTGGAGGTGTTTAATAGACACAGAGAAATGGTGCTTAGGTGCTTTCAACACAGAATTTGGTAGAGTTTGAGCTAGGGGTGTTTGGGTTTTTGTGTTTGCTTTACTCATATAAATGCAGTTACTGTGATAGTCTTGGCTAACAGCCAACTTCCTACTGAGACACTCAGTCACTACACACTCAGAGTTGAATGGGAAGCAAAATAGGGAGAAATGCAAAGATAATATTCATGTGTCAAGCAAAGAACAGGAATATTCCTTGACAATAGAGGAAACTCAGTATGGGAAAATGTTATTGCCAGTTAAAACAGGTCTGGGTACCCAAAACCAAGAAGAAAAACATTAAAACACCTTTCCTCTCTCTTTTTCATTGATCATTGCCACACTGTCACTCCAAATAATAACACCTTCCCACATTTTTGACACTGCTTCCCTCACAGTTTTCCATAGCTCTGCATTTCTTTCAGGAATATTCATCTGCAGCAGTGTGGGTCTTCTACAGGCTGCTGTGCGGAGACATGCCACCACCATGGGCCACCTCTTCCTCTTCCTCTTCCTCTTCCTCTTCCTCTTCCTCTTCCTCTTCCTCTTCCTCTTCCTCTTCCTCTTCCTCTTCCTCCTCTTCCTCCTCCTCCTCCTCATCCTCCTCCTCCTCCTCCTCCTCCTCCTCCTCCTTCTTCTTCTTGTCCTCTTCCTCCTCTTCCTCCTCTCCCTCCTCTCCCTCCTCTCCCTCCTCTCCCTCCTCTCCCTCCTCTTCCTCCTCTGACATTGGTGTTCCCTCTGCTCTTTCCGACTATTTTCTTCTCTCCACATAGCATTTTATGCTATATTTTAAAAATATTTCACATAGGCACCACTAGCTTTAATGATGGTCTGAGATTTGGCTTCACAGATTCTGCTGTGTTGAATACAGAGCAGTTTCTGGCCTTTTCCCATGAAGGCCACCCCTGCAAGCCTACCCATGTACTAACACTTTGGTGTGGGCACTCAGAATAGTGGAATGTTGCACTAAAGTGTCTCAAACTTCTGCTAGACAAAGGAACAAATATTGCTTCAAGAAGGCTGAGGACAAACATAAATCAGTTAATCTGGATTTCTGTAGCTGAAATAAAGGTGCTTTATGTGCTATATTATCTTCTGCCACTGATGTTCTCAAGCACTAAGTTTACATAAATCTTTAATAACTTATATCCTAGAAGCTACAAAATTCTTAATAATAGTTTGAATATCTATCTGTTCAACAGCTAAGGATGATGGTGTTACAGGTAAGTGAGCCACCTGGCACTTACCTTGCAAGGAATAAGTCTGGATATTTATCACCAATAGAAGTGCTGATGGGGAAAAACAGATCTGGGTTTGGTCTGGAGCTGGAACACACCATATGATCACATCTCACATGGCCAGGACTACATATCAGAAGCCGTTGACTGACACTAGGATCAGCAGTCCATCATTTTTTGGATTTGGGTTCCAGTAGAGTATGTAAATAATTTAATTGAAGCATTGACTTCTATTTTTTTTTTGTTACAGTGTGGCACAGAGCAAAGATTAGGTGTGACATGGGAGAGGAATGTTAGAAAACTTCAGTGCTGAATTGCAAGTAATGATGAAAACTTATAACTAGTTTTTCGGTTCTCAGCTGGGACCAATAAAAGCCTGTGAGGAATTTTAGTAAATTATAATGTACTGTGGGGGGCCAAGGAAGTGTTGTTTCTCATTTAAAATAAATAGTCCCCCCTACTAACTTATTCCTAATCATGCAAACGACAAAGGAATTAAGTAGGCCATTTCCATACATATGACTGTTTATTTTATGAAGTGTAGTTTACCAGAAATTCAGAGCTAATTGATGTAGAAGAATTCTTGTTTGTAATTTTTTAAAATATGTTAACAAAAGCCAATTATTTTATTTTATCCAATTCCATTTCTTATTGTAGCATTTAAAAAATACAATTTTGAGTACTCAGCTTGTGTTCTGTTAACACTGCAAAGCAATGGGTTTTGTCTAAGAAAAGCCAAAGTGTTTTGTCAGATCCATAGATAATAGCACATATGTCAGTGACATTTTTCATGGAATAGTAGCAACAAGACAGTTTTCTGCAGAACCAAATGCTTTGCCTTCTACTTTGAAATTTGTATGATAGCTCTAAACTCAGAAAATTCACTTTAAAGCTAGTAATCTACATCCACACAAAAAGAGATAGATCATTTAGAGTTGCTTAAAAACTTTTCTTAACAGAAATGTGTTTGCTTTTCACTTTTTTCATTGACTCTTAGAATTACAGACTGGTTTGGGTTGGAATGGACCTTAAATATCATCTAGCTCCAACCCCCCTTGCATGGGCAAGGACACCTTCTACTAGAGTATGTTGCTCAAAGCCTCATCTAACCTAAACCTGAACACTTCCAGGGAGGGGACACCCACAACCTCTACGGGCAACCTGTTCCAGTTTTTCATGATGTTGAAATTAAATAAATCAAATTAGATGTTCTCTCAAGTTGTACCTATGGCAAATATTTAGTGGGTTTAATCCTAATACTTGGAAGGTAACCACCTTTCTTAGAAGCGTATGATTTACTCAATTTACTCAGCCAGTTAAAGAGATCTGAAAATGTTTTAATTCAATTCCATCTGATCTTCCAACTACTGAATCACAGAGAATACACAAAATGGAAAAAAAAAAATCTTCTGTTCATTTTATATATTTATATATATATATTTTACATTTGATAATCTAACATTTATTCTCTGCTGTTTAAATTAAAGGTGCCTAAACTGCCATATGAATCTTTCCTTCCTGTTCCACTATACAATTTCTCAAGAAAAAGAAAGAGAAATTATGGGTTCTAGGTGTTTCATAGCCTAATCATTGTTGCTATGTGTACACTATGCTGTGTATTACACAGTAACAAGAATACATTGCTCAGCTCACTTAGTAATGGTGGTGCTTACTATTAAAATGAGTCCTTACCACTCATAAGTTCTTAAATTATGTCACAGATCCCCAGCAGCACATTTCAAAACTTTAAATAGTACATACATTTTCTATAAGTGGGCATAGATAATACTGCTCTTTTATTTAAGGAATTTCCCTAATATGGTGACCAAGCCTGTGGATGAAAGCAACTTACAATGGTTCTTGAATGGTTCTTCTCATTTTAGATCAATCCTTGTGAAAAGCTTCAACTAAGCTGCAGTGATTTCTAATTATATGAAACTGAGCTGCAGGTATTGTGGTGTTTCACTAGCCATTTCATTCAAAGATGAATTCATTCCAAGGATGAATCATATCAGAAAAACCTCCTTAAAAACAATTATCTGCTTTGAGGAATACTACAACATTTCATGTTGTCATGCTTCACAATGAAGCAGGTACCAACAATATATCATATAAATAGAGCAACAATAACTCCAAGAATAAACAGATGTAAGTATTTACAAATATTTTCTCATAGCTTCAGGCTTAGTTTCTGGTTCTCTATTGCTCTCACCGTAGTGGCTATACAATTTGGCATGCTGATGTACAATATAGAAAATTAAAATCCAGTCAAATTTAATAATTTTTGTGCCATAGTTTCTTAGTGAACTTCTCTTTGATCCTGAATTCACTGAAAATGAATAAATAGTTCTGGCAGAATGATAAAAATATGGGAACAAGTACTCTCCAAGCTGGCTTAAGTACAACAGTTGCTTAATATACGACTATAACATTATGTAAAGCTTATAGTTAATATAGTCTTATATTAAGTTATAGTCATATATTAAGAAACTGAGTAGCTATGTCTGTAGTGGGGTAAAAACTTTTCTTGAGCTGACTTAGCAGATTGTCTCCTAGCATTACCATGCCATCCCTAGTGTCATCTCTAGTGGTCACAGCTTTACCCCCTACCCACTTCAAACCTAGTTTAAAGCCCTGTGGATGAGGCCTCCAAATCCCAGCCAAAAATGCTCTTCCCTCTTCTGGATAATTCTTCACAGTCCTGTGCGAGCAGGTCTGGTGCCATGTAAATATCTCCATGGTCAAAAACCACAAAATTGAACCTATGGTACCAGACTCTAAGCCATCTGTTGATCAGGTGTGCTTTCCTATTCCTTTCAGCATTCCCTGCAAGTAAACATATTGAAGAAAACACCACCTGGCAGGGGATAAAACTGACATCACCAGAGATAACCCTAGGGATAGAATAGTGATGCTAGGGGGCAAACCGATAACTTAGCTCAAGAAAAATTTTTACCCCACTAAGGACAGAGCCATTAACAGATGCCCTGGGCCTGGGAGAGAATCACAGTCCAACAGGAAGGCATGTGTACTGACAGATACAAGCCTTGGCAGTGAGGTTGCTTTGAAGGGTGTACATCTCAAATGCCTCTATGCAAGTGCACAAAGCGTGGGGAATAAACAAAACGAGCTACACTTGTGTGTCTGCCTGTAGGGCTGTGTTGTCATTGGTATCACCAAGATGTGGTGGGATGGGTTCTATGACTGGAGTATTTAGGTGGCTGGGTATAAACTGTTTAGAAAGGACAGGAAAGGAAAAAGAGGAGGGAGTGTCGCTCTAAATAAATAATCAGCTGGAATCCATGGAGCTCTTTCTGCGGATGGATGAGGAGCTGACAGAGACCCCATGGGTCAGGATTGAAAGGAAGTCAGGAGCAAGTGATAGTATAGAAGGGGTCTGTTACAGGCCACCCAACCAGAATGACCCAGTGCATAAGACTCTCTTTAGACAGATAGGAGATGCTTTGAATTCAAAAGCCATGGTCCTCATGGGGACCGAAAGTTCAACATGAACCAACAATGTGTGCTTGCAGCCCAGAAAGCCAACTATATACTGGACTACATCAAAAGAAGCATAAACAGCCAGCCAAGGGAGGTGATTCTCCCCCTCTACTCTGCTCTTGCAAGATCCCACCTGGAGTATTAGTGTCAGTAGTGTCAGTAGTGTCAGTTTTGGATTCGCCAACATAAGAAAGACATAGAATTCCTGAAACATGTCCAGAGGAGAGCCACTAAAATGATCAGAGGGCTGGAACACCTCCCCTGTGAAGCCAGGATGAGGAAGTTGGGGTTGTTCAGCCTGGAGAAGAGGAGTCTTCAAGGTGACCTTATAGCAACCTTCCAATATCTGAAGGGGGCCTACAAGAAAGCTGAGGTAGGGATTTTTACATGTGTGTGTAGTTAAAAAAAAACAAGGAGAAATGTTTCAAATTTGAAGAGGGGAAATTGAGGTTAGACATTAGGAATAAATTCTTTAATTTGAGGGTGATAAGACACTGGATAAGGTTGCCCAAGGAAGTTGTGGGTGCCCCCTCCCCCTGTGTTCAGGGCCAGGCTCCAGACTGGATGGGGCCTTGAGCAACCTGGGCTGGTGGGAGGTGTCCTTGCCCATGCAGGGGTGGCTGAATTAGAAGATCCCTTCTAACCATAACCATTCCATGGTTCTATGTTTCACAAAATCCTTAGCCAGCTGTTTGCAGTAAACAAATAGGTCTTTTTCCATGGTAACGTAGTTTATTTCATACTCCCTAAGCTGTACCACTTAATTCAATGTTTTCATTTGCATATGCATTACTTTTCACCTAAAGGGGATAAATAATTTTCCTGGAAGCCTTTAGTAAAAATGAAATAATGTTGTTTAGGAAAAAAAAAATATTAAAATCTATGACTATTTTTACAACACTAAATCAGACAAGACTTACACAGACCATAGTATTTTAAAATTGTGTTCTGAACAGAGCATACAGCTTAAGTACAGAATTTGTTCTTACTCAACCTTAGACAATTATATGTAAATCTAATTCTTACCAGCACATATGAAAGAAGAGATACTGCATTAGAAATTTTAATCAAAGCAAAATTCAATTAGTATGATAAACTAGAAAGGCATCTACATAATATATTAGATTGTTAACACTTTAATACTCCTATAAATGATATTGTTAAATGTATCTCAGAGAATACATTTTTTTTGTTGTTGTTTGGGCCTTTTTGTTTGTGTGTGTGTGGTTTTCATCCAAAACTAAGTACTTTCTGCATAATAAAGGAAGGGGTGTGAAAGGAAAGAAGTTCTAAAGAATACCAATAGAAACTGCAGTGAACTGGTAGGCAAGAGAAAATAAATAAAAGGAGCAATATACGGAAAACAATACAAGAGAGGGAAAAGAGGGCAAAGACAAATTGGGGGGGGAGAGAAAATGAAGTAAAATTAAGTCTAGTGAAAAAGCATAACAGAGAGCTTGGAATGGCAGGCAGGAATACAATCCAGTTGTGATACATTAAAGACCAAGGAAGATAATTTCTAAGCAGCTTGTTCATGTATTACCTGTATTTTATTCTGTTCTTCCACTATAAGATTCTGGTAGAATGAATCATGGGGTCCCTTCCAACACAGCCGATTCTATGATTCTATGATTCTATCTTGCTTATACTTCTGATTTTAAAAAAACAAAACAAGGGAATAAAAAAAATGTATCTCAACAAAGTTAGAAAAATCTTCTTGAAACTACCAGAATGATGCAATTTATTATCCATGTCTCCCATTTCCCCTTACTTGTACTTGGATGGACTGGATGATTTTGATCTGTAGAGGACAGATGTTTTCTGTGAAATTGGAACCTTAACATTAGGTTTGAAACCCCCAGCCCCACGGTGTTCCCATGGGTGCATACCAGGGGTCATTAGATAGGACAGGGTTTGCTCTCTTCCTGACTGGCCTCCTGGGAATGCTGGTCCCACATGGCAGTGTGTCCCAGGTATAACAGGGGGAGAAAACAGGGAGGATGGGGGGGAGGATGGGGGGGGAATGAGGATGACTTCCAGGGCATCATTGTTATTTCCACAGAAAGACTCCTTACGGGACGCTTGCTTTGTGAGTCATGCTGAAAAGTTCAGTTTCTTAAGTTATTTGTATCTGTATGTTTACAGTTGGGATGGTGTAATAATCTCTTTGTAATAGGTGTATAAGGAGCTGGTATTTGAGATTTCTTGCTGAATCTCGGACCTGATGAGAACATCCTGTTAATTTCTGCATTCCCTCTCTCCTTTTTCTGTCTCACAAAAAGGGTGGATTTTTAGGGAGCATTTAAAAGTGATATAAGAAAAAAATAAATGCACAAATGCAAGAAATGAAATAAAAAAACAAAGGAATAACAACTAGAGGAAGAAATTAATGAGATATCAAAACAGCAAAATTAGGAGAAACAAGGTAAACAAGTCCAGGCATATCTTCAAAGAGAATGCAACTACATCTCTGAAGAAGTAGAGAAAAAGGTTTGGAAAGAATGTGAAAATATATTGTTTATCTAGAAAACACATTTGTATAACTAAAAAGAAAAGTTCCCAGAATAAATTCATGTGCATTTTTTCAGCCATCAGCAATGTATCACTGCAGCATTGCCACTGACCTTTACAAGGACAACATTTAGATAACTCATACTATTTGGGAGCACATATCTGTTTTCTCAGATTTCCTATATCTGGTCTTCAAGCTTCTAGTTTTGGAATGTATCAGAGAAGAAACTATAACTCTTATAATTTCAGGAAACCGCTCCTATTTCTAATTTCTATTTCTTGTTTTTATTTCAAGATTCTAGTCTACTTATTTAAAGGCATCAATTAATACCTTTATTGTGCTTATGACTAAAGTATTTTTTCACCTTTAAATAATACTTTTAGAAAAATTATTTTCCAGCCATCTTAATATTTGCCTCTACTTATGTATAGAAATTCAGGATCAGTTGACATTTTTCTGACAGCAAGTCCTTCAAATATTCTCTTCCTTCCTTTGCTAGTTTGTTTTTCAGTTTTGACTACATGGCAGCAGCAAAGGTATTGGCAAGCTGATATGTCAGAATTTAAAGCTGGTCCATGAATTGAATTAATTACATATGCTCTTCTTTAACCTCTATCTTCCCAGAAAGTGCTCTTACTTAGAAGAGACTCAGCTGAACAGTAAAGTTACTGAAATTCGGTTCTGTCCTTGCTCAGATCAGGAAAATAAAACTAATGAAAACCAATTGACTTAATTAACACCCAAAATACTTCTCAAATTTTTTATTATCCTGGTTTTTGTTATCTTGTTTAAGTTTTGAACTGTCTACAGCAATTATGATTAAAATACCACATCAATACTTCAATTGCTACTATTTTAATAATTTTTACAATAAGTATTAGACAACAAAACTAAAATAATAAAGCCAAAATGATAATTAATATCTTGAGTTATAGCTTCCACTAGCACATAGAATGACAGAATCGTAGAATCATAGAATAGAATCATAGAATAATTTGAATTGGCAGGGAGCTCTAAAGGTCATCTAGCCCAACCCCACTGCAGTAAGCAAGGCCCTCAACTTGATCAGGTTGCTCAGAGCCTCATCAAGCCTCACCTTGAATATCTCCAGGGTTGAGGTCTCAACTATCTCTCTGGCAACCTGTTCCATTTTTCCACTACCCTCATGATAAAGAACTTGTTCCTAATATCCAGTTGTCCTGGTTTGGACCAGGATAACGGTGATTTCTGTCTTGTAATTTTGCTTTAGCTAAGTTTCTTGTAAGTATCTGTACTTGCTGAAATTAACAGCAAGTTTCTCAGTCAGTGTCTGCTTCTGGACAACTAACACTAAATGTTTATAATTACATCTAGAAACTGGTATGCAGAACCAAGGACACTGCTCAGCTCTGAGGAACATTTTGCCCTCCAGAAGGAGAAAATGTGTAAAAAGGTCACACCTGCAAACCCTCCCTTAGGGAGGCTCAGACAATATAAATGATCAAAATTGACCAGAGTACTCCATCCCATACACGTCATACTCAGAATGGGTCAGACCCCTTCTTCCTTCTTTACCTGTCCCTGTTTGCTTCAGTATCCTGGGAGGATTCCATCCGTTCCTCTGCCTGTGGTCCTGATCCCTGCCAGCCTGAATCTGTGTGTTCCTGCCTCCAGCTCCCGGCTGCTGCTGACTCCAGGATTCCAGCCTGGACTTTCCCAGGGCTGCCCTGCAGCCTCGGTGGTGACGTGAGAGTTACTGGGGGAAAGGGAGGAGGACTGAAACTAAGAACTGGAACCTGAACTCATTTCCCTCATTAAATACTTAATAAGTAGCAGCAAGAAATACAAAAAGTGTGTCTGTTTTGTTATTTTTTATGCTGGACTATCAGAACAAAGCCGGATAGACTCTTGTAGTTACTTTTTTTTTCCTATAAAAATGGTGCTCTGTAATATTTACAGCTACCAGGAAATAAGTTTTCACAAATTAGCACAGTTTATGCTCTGTATTTCTTATATTTCATAACAGACATAGCTTGATGACTACATTAAATACAAAATATAAGCTTACAGTAAATGCCTTGCTATTAACTTCAACAGCAACACTTCAGCTAAAGTAATTCTTCAATTATTTTACAACTTATTTAGATGTATAGGTAAAACTACATTTCTACCTATGGCACGTAAAGCCATTTACCCCTCTAGTTCATATATTTTCTTTCAGCATTTACATTTTAAACTCTGTCAGTGAAGTAATCAAGTTACATGACAGAAGGAATAAATTTTGTCAGGAGTTCCATCTACTTAGTGGTTCATAAGACACTTAAAATATTAAAAACTGTTGATCTGTCACCAAGATTTGTATAAAATTTTGTTGCTCTGAATATGAGCATAACTAATTATTATACAATAGCCACCAGTATTAGGCAAACGTTAAGCTCAATTATTACCATGGCTCTATAAACAGGCACAGGTGAGATTATGCATGTTCTTAATAAAGTACTAAAACACTAAATCAGCATTACTGTCAGAAAACATTTTGCTTTTTACACATTTGAAGTCTAAGCTTATAAAAGTTTCTGCACTACTCTCTGTACATGTTTGAATTATGTGACTAGCCAGACACAGGAAAAAGAAGAAGCTCTCTAAGCAAGGGGTTTATTAACAAAGTGATCTGCAAATATGTTTCTACATTGTAAATGTGTCCACATAAATCTGGGATAAATCACTGACAAATACCAAGAAGCTTAAAAATTAAACCTATGTTCCTCAATGAATAATTTAAGGTACCTCTTAGCTTTTAAATTTTTCAGACAACTATACTGTTCTGTAACATTTTCTTATAACTTTGCTTGTTACTTTCTTGTAACTTAATTTTTCCATTCTTATGTATTCTTTCTTCTGTAACATGTCAAGATCTTTATTGGAGAATAAGATACAAGTTGTTTTTGGAGTTTTTAGTGTACCTTGATATTCATGGTATATTTTCCTAGTGCCTGTGTGAGAAGATGTATACTTAAGAAGATTCCTTCAAAATAAAGTCTGTCTTTTTCCCAACATTTCATTGCAAGCTCAGGAGCAATTCCTACCTAATTAAGAATACCGCAAACACAGAACCTATGGATAATTATTATCAGGTATTTTAAAACTATATTTAGAGATATTTGAATACATATATTTACAGGTAAATATCACAATATGTGGAGCATTATAATTATCTCATCGTACTTTTAAATACATCTCTTTTCTGACCTTTCTGTGTGCTAGTTGTTTAAACAGTATCTGATGGAATTTTTCCACTTGAACAGTTTTCTGTCAGAAAATGCTGAATAATAAAAAACTAAAAGTTTTTTAAGAAAATAGAATTTTCACCACACTGACATTGTGAAAGAAATCTGAGTTGTGAAGTAGCTGTCCTGCAGACCATGCACCTGCTACTGTGGCTTAACTTTTTGTATCTCAAGTAAAATGGGGAAATACTCAAGCTCCTATTACCATGAGACTTCTTTTTATCTTGTTTGAGATTAGTGGTGACCTTGGAACACCTTATGCTTCATCATATACTAAGCAGAATCTGTAAACAAGATCAGCTATTACAAGAAAAAGCAATCAACACAAGTATCAGCTAAGCAATACTAGTACTAAATAAAGAATAAAAAGCTACAGTCTTTTGCTTATTTTGAACTGCAGCAAGAACCTGTATGAAACGAAACTTATAAAAGCATAATAATCCAAAAGTAGAAAGATCATTTTATCAAAAGAATCATTGATCAGATGGAAAGTCTTTTGGTACTTACAATATTGGTTCTAGAGATCACATTCAAAGTCTGTTAAATAAACCTTTGTTTTGGCAGGTGGCTTCAGCTCTCTTGAATGTGAAATACTTTCCTCAGTATACAAGCAAGGCTTTAAAAATCCTTCACCTGCTCAAATGTTGAACAAGAGAAATTGGAAATATTCAAGTATTACACAGGACAAAAAATTTTTTATCTTCAATTAAGAACAAAGCATGACTTTCTTACAGCAATGGAAAGGCTTAATGTCTACTGTTTGATAATTTCTCATGATGAAGGATTATCAGGGCTTTATCTCAGCTAAGAGCTCAGTCCAGTGCAAAGAGGGACTGAGTCTAGGAAGCTAGGTCATTCAAGGCAATGCAGATGGGAAATGAGAGTGACGAGCCTTATCAAAGGGCATGGGTCACCATCTGAAAGGAAAGACGGAAGTACTTAAAACTGCTGGAAAGGTCCCCCACTACGTGGACTGAAAGACTACAGCCTGTGCCAACAGCTGACTATCTAAATCTCCAGGTGTGTCACAGCAACGCATCTAAAATAAATTCTTGTTTTTCCTTTCCATTTCTATTTCCCCTTCATTTTTGTAGGACTAGAAACACTCTTCTTTCAGTCCTTCTCCAGTCAGCAATAACTAGTGACTATACAAAACAAAATCCTGTATGTAATATAAAACATAAGAAATAAAAATGAACAAAAAATAAATTTTAGAACCTCTAGGATCAGTAACTTTCATTAAAAGCTTTCTTGAACCAAATCAAGACTTAATTCATATTTACTCATGAAAAATTTTCAATGCTTTTTCAGTAGAGATTTTTGTAGAGAAAAAAGAACAAAACAGTTTTTGTTTCCCTTTCACATTCCCCTACACATATTACCTGTTTGCTTCAGTATGGAGGAGGGAGGGGACCTAAATCCTCAGAAACTTAGATAAAGTTGAAAGTTTGTAAAAAAACTCTAAGTGGCTATATGTCACAGTGTTCATAATTTCTGTACTCTTCCACATTTCTGTACCTTACCAGGACATTAGAAATATTTGAAAAATTTAGTGTATGTTTCAGTCTTGCTGAGTGTAATTATAACTCTTAAGAGAACAGGGTTGAGACTTTCCCCTCCTAAACCTTTCTGTTTTATATAGCTAAGGATGAAAAGGAGAAGGAAGATTCTAGCTTTAAAATATGAGCATGTGATGCCTGTTACTGGAAGAATAATAAAAAGAAATGGTTTATAATAAAATTTAAAATAGCTTAAATCATACTGCAGAGCCCTGATAGTACATATCACTGTTATTATTACAGTGACAGGCCATAAACTGCTTCAGCCTACTGCAATTATGATCCTAAGCAGTGGTCTAATAGTGATTACACAAGGTATTGGCGCAAGATGGTTCATGCTTGAAGAGCTGGAGAGTTAGCCACACAGCCTGGGATAACAGCCTGAGATAAGCAAGCTAGAGATGCTGTGGCACTAATGTTTACAACACTGCAAGGCTGGTTTGTCAATAGTGAATGATGTGAGCATGATATACAGTGAAGCTAGGATTTAAAAATTAATGTCATTTATTTTTTAATCAAATACCTTCCTTCCAAAAACTGTAAGTCTATAATGTCTTTCAGGAAGGTGTTCTGTCTCATTCTCTCTCCCCCTCTCTTTTCTTGAAACACAGCAATTTCAGAAACACTTTGGGAGGGGGGAGGGAAGAAGGAGGAGGAGATTAAAGCGAATTCTCTAGCAGTAATTAGTTTTGAGAAAATTTGTATAAATATTTTTATGTTACTTTAAACTGAAAGTCATAAGGTAGACAAAGCATTACACTCCCCTCAGTGCTATCCATTATTTTCACAAAAATTATTTATTTTCTTTAAAAATGTGATTTTTCCCTTCCTGACTTAGTTACATGTCTGCCTGTTTTGTCCTTCTCTGTAATTTATTAATCTAACCCAAAGTCTGAAGTCTTTAAATCTGATAAATTAGCTGTCCAGTCACTCGATTTTTACTGTTGCTCTGTTCTTTTAATCCTTCTTACCACTTACCACTTCATATTTAGATTGGACTAATCAGAACTCTAATTATGATAAGAATTTCCTAATCCTTAGGAAAACTAAAACTTTACTAAAACTTTGTAGCTTTCTGGTTGAAGTCATAAGCTTCTATCAGCTGAAGCACTAAAATCAAAGCAGAGAAATGCACTTTGAAAACTCATGTAGCCAGTGGTCTTACCACAGGAAAGGACAGCAAAATACACGTCATTCATGACAGCCTATCCTTTTCTGAAAGACCTTCAGCAGTAGAGATTCAACAGCACCCACAGGCAAACTATTTCAATATTTAACAGACCTTTCTATTAGTACATTTTTCCTAATATCTAATACAAGTCTCCCTTGATGAAATTTAAGTCAATTACTCTTTGCCTTACCTATGCTGTACATGAACAACTGATAATTTCCTCTCTCTTTGAAGCAGATTTTTATAATTTTTAAGACAGTTATCAGAACTCTCTTCAGTCAATCCCATTGCAAACTAAAAATCTATAGTTAAGTCAAACTTTTCCTTTTTTTCTAGATTTAGAGCTTTAATACTTGTTGGTCTTCTCTGGACTTCTGTCTACAGTTTATGTATTGTTCCTCAAGACTTAGGGACATTTGTTTAAAGTTTCATTCCATTGGTGACATCCAAAAATACAATAAATTATGCTATTTTATTAAAATAAGTATTCACTGGTGGAAGTACAAAAGTGTGACAGAGCAAAAAGACAAATGTATGGAATATTTTTTGATACTCAGTCGTTATTTTGAAAGGAACACTTTTATTCAAGCTTAGTATATATAAAAAAAAAAAAAAGACAATTAAAAAAAAAATGAAAATTACTGCTATGTTCAAAACTCTAGAAATGCTTACTGTTTACCTGAATTAAAATAGGTCTAGATTTTTCTTGATGACACATGTTGTCCAGCCACTGCCTTGCTGAGAAGTTTAACATCCCAGTCTTCCTTGGAAAAACCTCTCACATTACCTGTTCTTTGTAATACACAAGTAAAACTCTATCGTAAACCATGCTGATTTTAAACCATCCAGTGATGGTGTTTTCCTTCAGAGTTTAAAAGCTAAAGATTGTCAAGTTATTTTCCAGAGAGCTACACTGAATCTGAAATGTAATATTTCAAGATTCTTTAATTGAAAATGTAATCAAAATTGAAATTAGCTGCCAGAATTAAAACAGAATAAAGAAGACATCATTGTTTCTACAACTGGAAAAACTGAAGGTAAGTAGCACCTCCCTATCTGAGACCTGTCAGAGGCAGAGGCAGGGGAAGGCTGCAGTGACCTCAGAGGCAGCTGATCTGGCTTCACCCATGCACGTGCTCACGTAGCTACTGACAATCATGATCACAAGGTCTTTATCTAACTAAAAGTTCAAATCCAACCTTTCTACCTTGTTATTTGAAGTCTTGAGTTTTCTCTTTGATTAATTAACATGCATATTTAAAGTGCTGAAGTCAGGAGATATTTAACTATTCTCCTGAAAACATTTTTTTTAATCTTCTGAATTTATCCATTTAAGTCCATTTGACTAGGTCCATTTGAGCCAAAAAAGTGGTTTATGTGTCCTTCCCCCATGGAAATAGTAAAAAGAGTAACAGCAACAAGAAAAATGATTCATTAAAGTCAATGTAAATTGTAACATGGACCACAAAGCAAGGAAATACATAACTGAAGCAAGAAATTGTGCCTTTAAACAACAACAACAACAAAAAACTAAACGAAAAAAAAAAAAACACCACACTCAGAAACTATACCTTTCTAACCTTTCAAGGCAAAATCTCAAATTTCTATGACTGTCAAATCTTATGTTTCATATGCATCACAAGTTCTACAGTTAAGAAGTAACCATATCCATATAAGAGTAGCACTGCTCTCAGCACTCCTCTTGTCCCTCAGAGAAACTGGCCATGAGGCTTCCTGGTGACCTACTACAGCCCATGGCCATGCCACACCAGAATGTTCTACAGTGCCTGCAAACCACACACGTCACAGGAGCTTATCCTTACAAGGTGTTCATCCCTCATGAAAATTTATTTACGTACCTTCCTAGCTCCTGTCTAAAATTTTCCCTGGGATCCTTCTCCCTTGCAATTTGTTTGCTTCTAGAGCATCTAGAAGCTCTACATCTTTACTTTGGTAATAAAAAATTGCCTCGACCTAGAGATTTCCCATAATTAATTCTATTTCCCCTAAGACAGATTCTGAAAGCAAGGAAAGTTTTCATTAACTGGTTGGATGAAAGTGGAAAATAGTTTCTGCCACTGTGATTGCTCCTAGCAGGGAAGGAGAGAGGTTTAGCAACAGCAGAACAGGCAGCACCTTTCCCCTCTGCCTCCCAAAGTGCTTCCTCATCATAAGTAAGGACAATTATACTGTGTTTGAGTCTAGCTACATGAGCTTGTGTCACAGCACCTTTCCTGATGCCTACCTGAAGACACAAAAAGAAAAAAGCTCCAGAGAGGACTTGAATTTTAGAAAAATAGTCAGCCACCTCATCTACTGGGCTACAAAGGAGATGCTAAGATTTATATAGCTTAATAGCTTCTGAATTGGTGGAGAAGGGGGTTATTATGACTTGCAATAAAATAATAATATAAAGGCAGGTGCACCATTCTCCATCATATAACCCAGTTCACTTAAGCTTTGTATGTGATTCCTCTGCTGTACTAAAGAAATATTGCCCCTACTCTATCAGGGTATTAATTATTACAATACTTAGCAATATAAATTGAGTACAGAAGACAGGACCACAATACTGGGCAGCTGAGTTTCCTTGATGATTTATTCCACGTCAATAACATAAAAAGTCATTATCATGTATTTTCAGAGAAATTAAATTAACATTAACAGAGAATTTAATTTGTTGTACTTCATCAGCAAGATGCAAAGTGCACCAGTATTTCTTAAATTCTTAAAACCTCCACAAGAGAAGAATTTGGCCTCAAAAATACCATTATTGGAGCTGATAAAACGTATTTATCAATATTTGAAAAATCTGACAGATTGCCTAATCAGCAAACATCTGACAAAATCTAATAATTATTAAAGAATAATGTTATGTAAATATATGAGAACACTTTCCATCTGATTATCTTCAGGTTTATAATGTACCTTAGCAAGGGTTAATCAGCTGCTGCATTAATTTTAGGAATTAGCTACTCATAAATAGATTTGAAACTAGATATTATTAAAGAACACACAGATTTTTAGCTTCAGGCAAGATTTTTTCATTTTAATGGTTTTAAAAGAGACAGTTTTTGCAATTCATATTATAGCCTACAGAGAAACTGTAGCTTAATGACATTATATAAAGATTGATTATCTTTTTGAAACATTGCAACTGCAAGAAAATTTGTACAGCTATGTTTTAAAACACCACAGACTTTATTATAAAGTGCCTCTGAAGCTGATGTGCTTCACTTAAGGAATTTCAATAAATTAATAGATTCTCCAGGGCTAAAACCTCTTTCTAGATAAACATCAATGAATTATTTCATCCAAAATGGATTTCTACTGATGGAAATATATCTCTGTAAAAGTCTGTCTGGGAAAACCTTGTAATAGGATTTCTCCCTCAGTTTTTATTCATGAAATCAGACTAATAAAAAAGAATCACTGAATTAAACCAAATTTGAGTTACTAAATAACTTTTAAAAAGTTATTTTTCATTCACTTCACATGGTGAGTCATGTGAAAAATGCTATTCCCATTTTTCCAAGGCTACAGTTATTAAGGAATTGAATAGTTTTAACATCAGTGCCTTGTTCTGTAAAACTCAACCAACATTTTATTTCTCTTCTTATGAAGTCATGCTGTAGACACACTCTGAACCACATATTTAAAAGAAATTTTTTATAAGATTAAATACTTTAGTTTGGTCTAAATTAATTATAAAGAAAAGCACAGAAAATAAATACAAAATCCTTTACTGATTAAGGATTTTTTTTTTTTCCTTTTAGCAAACCTGTAGTTATCTAAGTTTCAGGAAGCATTTGCTGAAAAGACAATTACACTTTGAAAAAGAATCAAGACCTGACTATGAAAAATGGAAGTAGAACACATAATAAGGTATGCTCTTGTTTAGCTTATAACTTGACATTGTGGTGTCAACATCAGCTTTAAACATTCATATTAGACATGGTCATCCCATTTTAAAATACCATTACAATGTAGCACATTGGCTTTTAGAGAATATATTCCAAACTTGTTTTAAAACTGCTTCAAGCAGAACATCCAAAATAAAAGGATTAAAAATCCATTTTCAAAGTTTTGAATTGTTCCACAAACATTACTTTTCAATTTTTGAAGCTATTTATATACTATCTAAATTTCATCTTTCACTCCTTATCCACTGTGAAAGCACTGAAAATATCTGGAATTTTTTGTCCTCTTTCCCTTTGGCCCATAAGACACTCCCTAACTTCAGCTTCCAGGTACATGAAAGTGGAATCTGTCAGTGTAGCAAAGAATTTCTACCTGGATATAAATTGAATATTGAAAATATGAAAAATCATACCTCTTTATTTAATCTTTACTATTGTAAAATAAAACAAAAAATGCATATTATTTCTCATTTCTCAAAATAAAAAATTCTCTGTTGCTCAGAGCAGTTTTTTGTCCTATAATTTGACTTTTCTGTAATTTTTAATTCCTATTAATTTAATTACACCTTCTGTGGTAGTAGAGGGAATCTGTATTTCTAGAACAACATTAGATTTTATATCCAAGGTAGCAAACATTCAAAGTTTAGGCCAGTTTATAACAGTGAAATTATCATGAAATTGGATCAGAATCGATCATACTTTGAAATGTACATTGCAAGCAAAATATGGTTAATTTATTAGATATCCAGGTAATATATAAGTAATAATAGTTGCCTAACTTCATTTTATTTACCTTGAGGTTACTTAGTACCTCCTGAATGAAAGGAGGCTGAAAAGCTTGTTAATCTAAACATATGGGGACATATTCCCTCTGAAAATTTGTGCATTCCTCTTCTTTGTGAAAAGGAGACAGTATTGTATTTAGTGTCAACTAATTCAGAGTTTTTTCTCTGAAAGAAGAAAAGTTAATCCCCCAAATAGGAATTTCTTGTTCCATAAGCACATCCAAAAATGTACTTTGCATATAATTCCAGTGAAGTACTTCATCATGTGCTGAAATTTATGAATCAGCTCTCCTTCTTTTAAAGCATAAATTATTTTCTCAGTAATGGAGAATAGATTTGATATTTTTCTTTAAAAAAAAGATACGAAGGGGTGAGTAAAGGAGATCAACCTTATTACAAAGCAACACAAATTGATCAGCAGGTGGTACTAGCCAAGACATCTGAAATTAAGATTGATCCTATTTTCATTGTGTAGAATCCCAAAAAGAATATTTGTCTCAATACATCCTCCCTGACAAAGTGGACATTGCACTCGTGTGGAGGCCTCATTCGATAGCCATCTGGAATCTCTTCTCTCACGGAGAGACCCCCATTTGGGTAACCACCCTGATAAACGGGGCCCTATTCTCACAAGAGCAGCCCCTCCTTTAGTGGCCATCCCCATCAGCTGAACACTGTCCTGGCAAGGGGAGCTCTGTCTGATGGGCACCCTGACAGGCAGGACACTTATTCCATAAGGGACAGAGACAGGCAAGCTGCACCTTGCAGAGGCAGAGTGACATCTTGTGTGTGCCCTAGGTAAGGCCACTGAAGAGGGAACGTGCAGAAATACAAGAGTTATTGCTTTGTCATTCCATCTGGAGGGGCCCAAGTGAACACCTGGCTTTGCAAGATATGCCAAAACTCCCAACCCCCACTCCTGCCTCCCCCCGAAAAAGGTGGGGTCGGGCAGCATAAAAGAGGCACACTAGACATGCTGGATGTGCGTCTGCCATCCAAGGACTTGAACTTGCTACCAACATCATCACTAGATCCAAGGGTGGTGATATCTTTCCTATCCCTTGTCTCTCTCTCCCTGTTTCTAACCTTACTTCGGCACATAACGGTAATACATTTCCAACTTTGTTAAGTTTTACTACCCTTTGCTTTGTTAATTTTTTTTAGTTGTAACCTGTTCTTTTGACCATTTTCTTAAGATTTGCTAAATTGTAATCCATTGCTTTGAAAGTACCTTCATTTGTAATTCTGCTAGTTGTAATCTGACATGCTTCATAATATTACTCACTGTTAAGTAAAATTGTGTTTTTATACAAAGCTCCTGGGTAATAATCTTACTCCTGAGTACTGCACAGAGAATTCCCAAACTTAATCTTACTGAATATGTTAAGAGAGTAGTTGGAGGAGGAGGATTGGGCCTAGCTGCACCTAGGCTCCTCTCTGAAGTTTAGAGAGCAAGAAAGTCCAGTCTGAATCTCCTTGGGTCAGCCCCTACTCTGCGTAATTCTACTCATGCCCAATCTGTGGGACATATTTGGTTTGGGCCCTACGTTTGGGGGCCCGTGCTCACTCTGTGAGATTCAACAGTGCTGCACCCACCCTGTGAGTCATGACACATAATAAACACACAGAGAACACTACAATGACATTCAACTCTGTCAAAATCTGTACGAAGGAAAATTAGATATTTCTATTATTAATCTAAAGCAGAACTGATTTTACACATAATATAAATTATAGGAATAAGCTTTTATTACTAGAATTTTAGTTTGTTTTTGTCTTTTTTAATCATAGTACTTGAAATGGAGGAGGTAAACCATCATCCAACCTAAGAATCCTCTGTGGATCAAATCCTATTTGAATGACATCTCAGGTAATTTCTATATCCACTGAGAAATCCTAAGAATATCTTTCAGCTGAATAAAGTAAAAATTAACAAGGGGAAAAAATCCAACCATTTCAAAAGAGTATTCAACCAGAACAACAAAACTGAATGAGATTCAGGTGATGAAATTACACAGAAAACACAAGAGGGTCTGACTACAGCAATTCATGAAGGAGACATTTTAATCAGGCATCCACACAGCCTTTATGGGCAGAACTAGAGTAAAGCAGACCTCCATTTAATAGCATGATCCTTCCTGAAAATGTAATGTAGGTAAAACTGTTCAGGAAATTTCATCTCAAAAAAATCAAAACAAAAAATATACTGGATGAAACAGAAAATGAATGTAATAAAAATTATGCAAGTTGTTCCTAAAAAGTATGAGAGAAAATAATAGTATTTATAAGGTAACATAGTGTGAGAGGCCAAAAGAGAAAGGAATGACAGATAGCAATACTAGTAATGAATACTAGATGCTTCAGCTACAGGTTTACTTTTTGTCTGGATATATAGTCTTAAAAGTAGGAGATAGGATTACTGACAAATCAAATGCAAAACTTGAAAATTTGAATCTCAAAAGACAGATGAGCTCTTAGATTCCTGTACACAGCTTAAGAGTATGAAAACTCCTTTGAAAGATATTTCTTTTAGAAAGTGTCTAAAGTAAGGTTTATCTGAAGTCATGCTCATGCTTACAACTTTAAAAAATGCTCTCTTTTTTCAGGATCCAGAGAGCACTCCAAAATAAAAGTGTCATGTAGAGACTAAGTTTACTACAAAACCTGCAGGATAAATTTAAGAAAGACAGGGGGAATGATAGTTTTTTCTTCTTCAGGATGAGTTGTATTCCCAGAACTCATCTGCAGGAAATTATGTCTCTCAGAAATACACGTACAGAATATTTTATCATCATGGTAAGATTTTGTTTTTTGAAGCCAGTTGCAGGCGAGTATTCTAGACTTCATATTCAAAGCTGGAGCATTTCTATAAAAATACATTTCATAGCATAGTAGCATTTTCCATAATGCCATGAACGTCCCATTTGGTTTTCCCTTGTTCACATTCTTGAGTGATTCTTACAGAAGAGTCTCAGAAATAAATAATCTCAGGCACTGATTAGCAAATAGTGATAAGCAGGAAAGGAAGGGTGGTTTTACTTTACACCAGGTCTGTGCTGTCATACTGGCTGACAGCAAAACTCCATTTATTGCTCGATTTCTGTTTGCCATCCATATGCTGTCTTCTACTTCAGATACCACAGTCTTGTACCGCATGGAAAGTGTTTCCATGTTGTCCACTCTGTGTTTGATTATGTAGCTAAACCAGTATAACATTGTGATTGTGGATATCACATTTGAAATAAATTTCAAAATACATCCTTATCTCCCTCTTTCTGCCTGCAATGGTTCATAGAATCATGTCTTCCTGGAAAGGTACATAATGTCATGTGTAGGCCTTGGCTGGCTGCCAAAACGTTCCCTCACTCTGCTTCCTCAACAGGACATGGGAAGACAAGTAAAATGGAAAATCTTATGGTCTGAGAAAAAGACAAGGAAATCACTAACTGACAAAATAGACTCAACTTGGGGAAATTCATTTATTAGCAATTAAAACCAGTAAGATGGTGAGAAACAAAGACAGAAAACTGCACTCTAATGAGTGTTTAACATTAAAGTTATCCAGATAAAGATTTCACACATTGGTGAGACACAAGATTTTTTTGTACATGAGTTTGTAACACAAATTTACATATCAAATACATATTATGCATATTATATTATGCAAATATGTATTCTGCAAATTGCATAATGCATTGTACATATTTTATACTTCAAGTGAAAATATTGCTCAGCTAGTGACCTTATTACTAAACCTAGTATTTAACTGACTTTTGAAATCGCAACAGTCCAGCAAATTCCTCAAAAAACAGTAAAATTTATTTGCATTTATGCTGATGAAAAGTCTTACAGTAAGTTTTTCTTTTCAAGTAGATTAGGTATGAGATTCCATCTGAATTTGCTTTCTAACTTCCTCAAAATTATACAAATATTTCAATGACAAACTCCCTTTTATGAGCCATTTGAAAGTTTCTGCTCAAAATTCTCTCAAAAAGGAAATCAGAATTTTTAGAAAGACTACAGAAACTCAAACCTGAAGTCAGAGTTTGAAGTTGAAGTAATTTTTAAAATGTTGAATTAGATATTCTATCCTCCATATTTGTATGCTTAGGAGTTCAAAGTACAGAGTATAGTGTACATATATAGATAGATAGATATACACACCTTACATATATGTATATATATATATAGCCTTTAAATATATATATACAGATAAGATAGATGTATATACCCTATATAGAGGTAAGAATGAATTGTATATATTTAGGGTTTATACATCCTGTAACATTTTAGTTTGAACACATAAGCATTTCTATGCATTTGGAAGTTCCAGGAAAAGAAAAATAAAATGAAACAGAAATAAAGTAAAATAAATAAAAACATAACAACACACCAAAAAAACAAAACAGCAGTATTTAAAATACAGTAGGCTTCTTTCAATTGCACAAGCCAAGAAGCTCTTGCTTTTTATGGGTAAGTGGTAATATTGTCCCATAAAATAGCAACAAATTATCTAGAGCAGTCTAAATAAGCAGAAAAATCAGACAATCTTGCTCCAATCTTGCTCCAATCACATTTTTTTCACATGTGTAAAAGGGTAGAGCAAGCTTGTCCCTTAGGAGACTTTCCACTTCAGGCTTTATAACATTCTTTCTTTGTGGGCTTTGTCTTTGAAATGTGAAATCAAAAGAGATACAGGCAGCCAATTACATGTACAGAGCACAATATTTTATGGCTGCTTGTCTTTCATTACTATGGCATATTTGTGCAACTCAGGCATTGGTATTGAGACAGCATCTAGGAGCTAAAGGTGCTGCAGAGAGGAGAAAGAGTAGGAAGAGGAAAAGATGAAACTTTGGGGCTTGTTAGATAACACAATTGTATGTGTACCTGTCACAGATTTTCATGTAGGACAAGGTGGACTTTTGAGGCTGAGTCCCACAGTCCAACAGAGGGTGATTATATATTGTATATTGCAACAACAGCTTTAGGAAATGACACTATACTTGTGAATATAGACTTCAGTAATAATTAAGACACTGGAAATATCAAAATATTAATATACAATGCTTTTGACACTATTAGCTTTCAAGACATCAGAATTCCCATTATCTCTATAAAATCACAATAAAAACCATATTATACAATCATAGAATCACAGAGTATTAGGTAGGAAGAGACCTCAGGGATCATTTGGTCCAGCCCCTCTAATATTGTTTGTGTGAGCTGTATCAACATCCCATTAAGATGAGATTTATAACTTTCAAAAGTGGGGGAATACACCACTTCCCTGGGAGACCATTCCAATGTCTCACTGTACATATAGTGAAAAATTTTCTTCTTATGTTCAATCGTAATCCCCCCAGGAGTAACTTGTGCTGCCCCTTGCTTTGTCCATGTAACTCCTTGTAAATCGGGAGTGTCCATCTTCTTTGTAGTCCCTCTTTAAGTACTGGAACATCATAATAAGGTCTCCCCTAAGCCTTCTCAAGGCTGAACAAACCCAGTTTTCTCAACCTCTCCCCATATGGCAGGTGCCCTAGTCCTCTGATCATCCTCAGACTTTTCTCTGGACCCTCCCCAGCCTGTCTGTATCCTTTTTGTAGAGTGGGGACCAAAACTGAATGCAATATTCCAGGTGCAGTCTGACAAGCGCAGTGTAGAGCGAGACGATGATTTATCACTGATGGTGATGCCTTTGTTGATGCAGTCCAGTACCCTGATGGTTTTCTTTGCTGCTGCAGTACACTGTGTTCTCATGTTAAGCTTATTGTTCACCAAGACCCCCAGTTCCCTTTCCACAAGGCTGCTCTCTGGCCAAGTGTATCCCAGTCTAAACTGCACTCCTGGGTTTTGTGTTCCCAGGTGCAAGATCTTACACTTTTCTACACTGAACTTCATAATGTTCTTGTTAGCCCACTTCTTTAGTCTGTGTAAGTTATCCTAGAGGGTGTCTGCCCAATCTGGGGTATCAACCTCCCCTTCATATAGGTGACATCAGAGAACTTCCTCAGTGTGCTCTGAATCCCAACATCCAGGTAGCATATGAAGATTTTAAACAGCATCAGGCCCAACATCAATCCACCTGAGTGGAGGACTCCACTTGTCCCATTGTCAGATGGAGGATGCTACCCTTTGGGCTGATACATGCTTCTCTTAATTTCATTAAGGTTGCAGAAACTGTCTTACCAGATTAGTACAAATACGCTTGCCAGAGAGTAGTACAAGGAACTGACCTCCCATGGGAAATTTCTCTCTGCTATGTTTTCAAATATACATGTAAAAATAATCAGATAGGGGAATCCTCAAATTTGAAATATATACATAAAAAGTGTGATACCTCGAGCAGGTAGAAATCTATTGGAGTGTTTAAGAAAGCTTTAGCCTCTAAATCCAATTCCCCTGAATTTTAAGTACTTAGCCTTTAGTCCTCATTGACATCCATATGTACATGTGACAAATGTACAGAGTCCAAATATATAGAGTCATTCCTGCATGCTGTAAATATTGAACTGGAAATCTTGTTTGTTTGCTTTTCCTTGCCTGGAAACTACTAACCTGCATCACTGAATCGGCAGATATTTTCTGATCAGTTCTGTTGGGCAGTTCTACCAATGCTCTCCCAAGTCACCTTTGATATACACACATATACACACATGCAAGCATAGCCGCAAACACTGAGCTCTAGCAGGCTATTGGCAGTTAAGCTGAACACTTGAGAAAAAATGTTTTTTCTTAAAATGCTCACAAATTAGCAGATTTACTTTTTCTGCATTTTTTTACTATAAAAGTACTCCTAAATCTTGTTTAAAATATAATTATATGTACTTTTTTCATTACTAAATTTTTTTTAAAATTATTTTGAAGTTCCAGTTTTCTATTAGGTGCCTTTATATTTACTTAGCCACTTTGATCTTTCTAATGTTGACTTAGAAAGAAGAATACATTTGAGAATTTTATTTGTGAAAAAAAAATAATTATTTTATTTATAATATCTGATATGTCATGTGAACTGAAAAGACCTCTATAATTTTAATTCTGACATTTTCAGTCCCTCCTGTAAGTAGGCAGAATTTAGATACTCAGAGTCAGGTTATTTTAAATCATTAAAGATATGCCAAAAACATACTAACATTCTAACATAACAGAGAAAAAAATTTACAAAACAAGTTCTACTTTTTTTTGTCACGTATATATGTATATATATAATATTTATATATATGTATATACAAAATAGAAAGCAATTTTTATCCTAAAATGCATATTTTATTAGATTTCAGCTTTATAAAACATCCTATAATTTAACCATAATAATATAAGCAGAATTTGATCAGGTAAAATAAGTAATAATGGTGATGGCACACTTTAGAAAATTTTACTGATCCAACATTGTTTGGTGCTTGCATACTGCCAATATATAATTTGTAATTATATATCCTTTCTGTATTATCAGTTTATTAATTATGACCAATAACTTACTTTGCCAAGAGCTGCATAGAAGAATAATTAATAAACTTCCAAATAGAAGACAATATATTTATAAGTCATGAATGGTTGTAGTTTAAAACATTATAGCAATGCTACTACAAAATGAAATATAACTGGAGAAATGTAATGCTCAACTGAGATAAAAATAATGATTAAGAAAAAAAAAACCTGTGAAGATTCTTACTCATCATGAGGGTTAAGATAAATATAGTAAAAAAAAAAAACAAAAAAAAACAAAAAAAACCAGCCCAAAAGTGTTTATCAAATTAACAATGTCAGTGATGTATTTTTTCCCAGAAAACAACTATAAATACATTTGCAAATGCAGTAGCATCCCAAGTTTTGTGGAACAGATCAATGAAAAACTAAACAAGAATTGAAAATTGAGGCATTTTTGTTATTGTATTTTTATTTGTTACCAAAGTTGAAGATCCAATAGCCACTGTTAATCTGTCTCTCCCTCCACATCTATGTTCTTTAAATGAACCATACATTTTTGATAAAAGTATTCCTCTAAATAGGAGTACTACAGTCAACACCGTTGCGGGTTTCTCCATTACAAAAAAAGTAGTAAGGTTTCTTGCTTTAATGCTGCTGACATCTAGTATAACTGTGCTCTTGGTACCTTTCCATGTACGATTCCACAGGGAAGCATTCCCATTCCCTCAACTCCTTAGGGGCTTCCATTCCTCCCTGCTGCAGCAGTGCCTGACAAGTACCTGCTGAGGAACAAGAGATTTCTGCAGAGTGGATTATTATCACAGAAACCTTGATCAAGCAAATCAGGTAAATGAGTACATGCTACTTGGCAATATTAAGAAAATATTACTATTTTCATGCTGTATCAGGTGTATTTGCTAATCAGCTCCTCACTGCTGAAACTACAATAAAATTATTTTAGGACCATATGGAAACCTTAATTATTTCACTACAGTTTGAACAAGCAATATTTGTCCCCATTTGTAAATGTACACTTACATCTTGTCTTTGTTGAAGGACATTTTTTTTTTAAGATTAACTTTTCTCAGAGAAAATAATTCAGTACCACTGTAATACAGGTGTTCAAACCCTCCTACCCGCCCCCCCAAAAAAAGAAAAGAAAAAAAAAAAAAAGGAACAATTAAAAATGCAGACATAAAATACAGTGTAAAAGACAGAAAAAATCTGGGTTTGTATCATTGCCTTCTTTACATTTTACAAGCCACTTCTTCAAGAAATTATTTATTTCTGAATTCTTATCAATATATTTACAAGTTTTCCTTTTCTGTTGATATCCCTTTTCCACTTCCCACTGGATTTATCAGAGCTCTACAAGCTCAAAAATCTCTGATTATCAGGGTTAAAAGTCTCATGGAACTACTTTTATGATGTTGAATCTTTAACACCTAAATATTACACTATTTCTCAATCTGTTTAAATTATTGTTGTTGTTATCTATAGTTAACAGAAAACCTGCAGATACCGTATGGAGGCTTAAATTAACACTGGAATTTAATGAATTAATTCTTTTCAACCCATGTACAACCCACTGGTAGGAATTGCTTTCCCCTCTTCTAGATCTTTTTGTCTCTCACATCCACCCTTTTTTTCTCTGCTGCAAATAGGGTCACCTTATTGTCCTCTCTGCAGGCTCTGATGTAGTAATAAGTGAAGTTCCCATCACTTTGCTCATTCAGCTTTTTAAGCCTTTTATTTTAAAACATTCTTGAAACTGATATTCCCATTTTCCCATTCTTCCACATTGTCTTTTCCTACTGGGTTCCAATGTCATTTAATGTACAAATTTACATGATGTCTGAAAAATTCCTGTCAGCCTAAGAGCTTTGGTCTCTACATGACTGGCCCAAAGTCTTCCCTGTTTCAGTTAAGTGGTTCAAAGATATTTTTAAGGAGCAGAATGCTCTTATAAGACCTTATTACTCTGTACTTTGAGTACATATTTTTTGTTCTTTTTTTCCACAGTAACCTTAAGAGGCAATTATACTGAGGTTAAAGAAGCACAGCTTGATGCAAAAGGCAAACCACACATTCTACCTGACAAATGTACCAGCAGAAAGTACAATAGATGAGATCTCAAGTTTCTAGCTATCTAACTTCTTAGATAAGAAAATTAAAGAGATTGATGGTAGGATGTTAAATGACATGAACACATAGACTTTTTGTACATGAAGACTGACTGTAATTCTGCTGGAAAACTCTGGTCCTGATTTTAAAATAGGTCTGCAAATGTGTCTCAGTGTCTTGACTAATATAGTTGTTAGCCAAAAGGTTTCCACTAAAAAGGTGGATGAATAATTCATTATTATTCATACAGTCAACTTAGGGGTTTTTTCTGTAAATGAACTTTTTGTTAAATTGTCTGAACTCTTTAGGCTAAACCACTCAAACCTCACTGCAGCGTACACTTCCTTCTCTTCATGTACTCCAGCACTGATGAATGCTCAAGTGGCTCGGAGCTGCTCTCATTGACTGTACAGCTCCAGTGGCACTGTTTTTATTCTGTGATTTATGTAACTAACCAACACCATGTAAGGTCCACATTTCAAAATCAAGTAAATAAACAGAAACTTGCTTTTGGCCAACATGCAAGTATTCAAGCTTAAAAACTGAATTTAATCAGCATTCACACCAGTAAATGCTGAAATGTTTGTGGAAAATAAATATGAATAAATTGTTCCCTTAAGGAGACAGAATAGTCCTGATTCTTCTTCCAGGTGTAACCTTGGAAATCTGCTTTTCCAAGGAAGATTTTTTTCCTCAAGGAAATACAGGGCAGATGATTTCTGAGAAGACAAAACAGATTATTTTGTCATATACTTTCTTTCAGACTCTGCACCACCTTTAGAGAAAAGTAAGATATTTTCTCTTTTCCCTTTTCTACATTTCAGTTTATCACTCCTTCCTCCTTCTTTTTTTTTTAAATTTTTTTAAATTTTTTTAAATTAAATTATGTCTTTCAAAAAGACTAAAATATTTAACAGCACAACAGCTGCAGAAGTAACTAGAAGAGACTTAACAGAGAACTGAATTTACTAAAAAGAAAAAATGTTTCTGTCCTAGCTTAAACTTTATATTTTACTATATATTACACTAAAAATGTTTTTACTAGCAGAGATAATGTTGCAATTTTCTTTTCTTTATTTGCCTCTGAAACTGATATTACATCTTCTGGATACAATTCAGCTTTATGTATATCTAAACATGAGTGGGAAGGAAACCCATTCTTCCCATTCCCATCCTATTGGCATCCATCAGTGTGCCAAAACACAGGCTATTGTAGATAAACTGCAGTAAGAAAAAGCATCTTCACTGTCTGCTCAGTTATGCAGAATATAAAAGATTGGCCTTTCCATTTCTAGACACACCTCAAAAGTTATAGAAAAACAAACCACATTTACAGTACTTTTCAATTCATTGCATTCATTTACTGGGTGTATATTATTCTCACTTGCCTTAAGAGAATATGTATTGAATTCTAAACTCTTACACTGCTGGATTTCCCCACTAGAAGCACCGTATACAGTGAGAGATTCTGAGTGCATATATTAGCCACACTTTAATTTTATATTCATTTTGCATACATTTGTTTTTTTCTCCCTCAGTAAAATACAGTTGCTGCAGACTGCTAGCCCTGCTTTGTGGGTGTGATCCTGGCATTTTTCCTTTCTACAATTTGTTTTCTTGCTAGTAAGGTTAAGAGCAAGTGATACAAATTATATGAGGTAAAATTACTAGCTGAAGATAGATGTCATGCAAATATTAAATCATCTGTCTTCTTTGCATATTGGAAGATAACCTGCTGGAGCCATCTAAACTAGTTTTAAATAATTCAATATAGAAAAGGATACCATGATAAACAAGGATCTTGAGGTTTCTGCATCATTACATTTCCATTTTGGTTGAAGGAAGAGCAAATGAAACCTGAATTAAGCTCTGCTACAAGCTTGTAACTTAGGAGAACTTTTTTCAAATCTTCTTTACATTTTAATGATCTGTCATATTTCCAAGCAGTATAAAGCAATAACTTACATCTAAATGCATTAACTCATGAAAATATTTTATTAATTAATTAAAAAGAAATCTACAGACTTGCAGACTATATTACAACCAAACATTTTTTCAGATTCTGGTTATGTTATGTTAACACATCTAATTTTTTACAGTTTGCTCCATTCAATTTTATCTTGCATACTTCTAGAAAAAGTCAAGCACTGGTGTGCACTGTACATGTGATACTCATAATTATCACACACATTAAGTCAGTAGAGGGAATTTTCTGCCAATAGAAGCCTTTTCTCTGAAGTCTAATTAAAAAGAATATATGTCTAAATAGGGCTACCTCTTGTTTTCATACATTTGCCTATGTATGTAATGAATGTATGGCTTATGTTAAACTCCAAGTATTGATAAACTAGAAAATCTAATAGAAAGAATATATTGGAAACATATATATATAATCAGAGAATATAGTATAATCAGAAAAATATATAACTAATATATAAGTATACTACAGATAACAAATAACAAAATATTTTTTATATATAATTAGAAAAATGCCACATGAAAAAGGAGGTAATTACTCAAATGAAAAAAAAATGTTAGAACAGTTTTTACTTGAAATATTGTGAACCAGAAACATTATTTTGCTCTTTATTTTCTCAACATAACCACTTAAATAGAGATGATCTGAAGAACTGCCTTGCCCAGTTCAATGTCCAGACCCAGTACACCACTGCATATTGTGTGTACTGTGCCCTCCAGAGACCTACAAGGCAGAAGGGAAAGACCTGCATGTGCTTTACTAGTTCCAGTTTCTACCACAGAAATGTCTCCGCAGCTGAGCCATTCATTCATTATATGTTGGTAACACTGAGAAGCCCTTGGTTTGCTTTGTAATGAATTGATGGGAGTTCATTAAATAGAGGAAGGAAATAAACTCTCCCTAGACCAGAAAGCATTTCCTTTTACAAACAGATGTTTGTATGGCATTTGATATGGCATTCTATCTCAAAGGAGTGAAGCATGCCCAGAGAAGCTTTCTCATTTCTGCAGTCATCACTAATTTGGTTTCTTTCTCCCTGTGTTGCCAGCCAACTGTAAAGTTCACCATGCCAGGCACCATAGGAACTGAATGTAGTCCTAACAGCAGCTATCTTCCAGTGCAGCCACATGCCAAGGGTAAATGTGATGCACAGGTAATGGCTGCTGTAAGCTCTAAAAAGAGCAGCTTCCATCTGAGACGAATTTAACACAGCTCCATCTGGTACTTCTGCTCACTGCTAACCAGCTGGCAGGGCAGTGGGATCTGGCTGGAAGGGTTGCAGCATCCAAAAAGATTGATTAACATGAATTATAATTTTGGCTACCTACAATTTCACACCCTGGAATGTGCTCTTGGTATGATAATTGGCCTTAGCAGTTGGCTACCTCCTTAGTCACAGAAGGACTCACTTTTTTGTTAAAGCCAACTTAGAGATGGAGGTTTATTGAGTGTTGGGTCATCCACTAATCAGTGAAATAAGGTTTCCTTGAAGGGGAGTAGTCAGTGCCAGGACTGGACCAGAATTCTATTTGTACACACTCAGTTCAGTTTCCCTGGCAAAAGAGAAGCATGAAGAACATATAGAAGGAAAGAATATCTTCTCAGGACAACCTTAGCTTTTCTAGTAGCAATCAGCGTCTTTGCATATGTCAGCAAAGCAACAGAGACAAACAGTCTTGAAGTGAAAACACAGGAAAAGTTTATGATGAGAATAGGCCCTGCAAGAAGTATTTTTAATTAGACAGGATGTAATACACAGTGCTGACAGTATACAAGGGTTCTCTTTAGGCACAGTAGGGTTCCTGTAACATCTCATGCTCAGCTTAGAATCAGTAAGTCAACACAGACTTATATTTTAGAAAGCCAAATAATCAATAGACGAACTGCTACCACCTGGTGGTTTTCAATAGAGATCTGAAATCTAATGGCTAGCAACTGCTTTCTTGGGTGAGGGGAAGAATCTTATTCAGATTTCTTAGTAATTTAAAAAGAAAATGAGGAGAGGAGAGGAGAGGAGAGGAGAGGAGAGGAGAGGAGAGGAGAGGAGAGGAGAGGAGAGGAGAGGAGAGGAGAGGAGAGGAGAGGAGAGGAGAGGAGAGGAGAGGAGAGGAGAGGAGAGGAGAGGAGAGGAGAGGAGAGGAGAGGAGAGGAGAGGAGAGGAGAGGAGAGGAGAGGAGAGGAGAGGAGAGGAGAGGAGAGGAGAGGAGAGGAGAGGAGAGGAGAGGAGAGGAGAGGAGAGGAGAGGAGAGGAGAGGAGAGGAGAGGAGAGGAGAGGAGAGGAGAGGAGAGGAGAGGAGAGGGGAAGGGAGGGGAGGGGAGGGGAGGGGAGGGGAGGGGATGGGAGGAGAGGAGAGGGGAGGAGAGGAGAGGAGAGGAGAGGAGAGGAGAGGAGAGGAGAGGAGAGGAGAGGAGAGGAGAGGAGAGGGGAAGGGATACAATATGCTAAGGAACCAGGGGAATCATTGGAAAACTCTGAGGCACAGGCTGTGAGTAGGTTATCCCAACATTCTTCCTGGGATGAAGGCCTTATTTGTTCTAGTATTTTTAATATCATCTATTATTAATAACAATTTATGTAATAAGGGCCTTCAGTTTTGTTTATTATGTTTTGAAGTTTTCACAACAAAATTTAACACTTAACACTGGATATTAAGTATCCACTGTGTTCTCACACACTAGAGCACAGCAGATAAGAAACTATAAAGAGAAAAAAGAAATCTCTATGCTAATGAGATAATCATGTTAACAGAACATCATAATATGTGATTGTATACTACCTCAGTTTAAAAGTTATTTTTATTGAAAAATCTAAATTCTAAAGCAATCAAATCTAACCACACTTTGTAATCAAAAAAATGTTTTTTTTAAAGTTATATATAGGAAACATACTTAAGAAAGTGAACAATTCATTTTCTGCATTACCCAGTGTCTAAGAGGGCAGAAACAAAAAAGGAATATATCTATATTAAAATGAATGTATCTATATTTGATAAAGGAAACCAGTCATCACACATTTCAGTCCCTACAGTAATTCCAGAATGAATGATTACAAGCAATGTGCATGCAAGTATAAAAAAGGAATCATACTAAGGAGCTTAATGACAAGTCTACTGTATTAGTTAGCAGAAAAAACTATTTTTCATTAAACTAAATTAAACAGAAAGTGAAGATTTAAAAAAAAAAAACAAAAAAACAAAAAAACAAAAAAACAAAAAAAAAAAACAAAACAAAAACAAAAAAAAAAAAAACAAAAAAAAAAAAAAAAAAAAAAAAACCAAAAAAAAACCCCAGACTTGAAGTATGTTGTTGATACCTTAGAAATAAGTACAGAACTATAATGATTTTGGTAAGCTTGAGATCCACCATAAAATAAGATGAAATTCAGTAAAGACAAATGTAAAGACCTACAATGGAAAAGGAGGCTTAAACTGAAAAAAAATGGAAAACAATTATTGATTGGGCTGAAGGGATGCAGAAAGGAACTAGATGTTGAGTAGATAAAACTGAGTTTGAGTCAAAGGTTCAATGCTGTTGTTAATCCCTGCAGGCAGGCAGCTACCATTTTGGGATTTACTAGGAAAGTTACATATAAAACACTGTGAACAGATGTTCTGATCAATTTATGAGTATGCATTCAGCTTTGGCTGTAACAGCAATTTAAGCATATGTATAGAAGAAATAATGACAATGCATTGTTAGAAGAGACTTTATAGTCTGACTTAATCTAAAGGAAACTGTAAAGCTTTCTGTCAAAAAAGTGGAAGAATAATTGCCTTCTGGAACCACAGGAAAAAATTAAAGCTGACTTCAGATGCAGCAAAACCTATAAAAGCTGTCCTGTAAAGGTTATAGAATCTTTTCTGGAAGTTTTAGAAGTACAAAGTAAACAACAGTAGTAGTATTGATCTAAGTATTCTTAATATCACTTCAGACCAAGAAGATGGACAAAGACAACAGGATCTCTCAGGGTTCCTTTCAACTCTTCACTTTTTTCATCGCAAATACACATACCATACATGCTCTTCTTGCAGCCATAATGAGTTCCATTGCTGGTTCCATTCCATGATTTAGCAAGAGTTGCATAGATCATCAGAGACTTCTGAACTAATAAAGTGAATCTGACTGGCAGAAAAAAATATAAGATTTTTCAATGATACCAAGAGACAAAATAATTATTTTGCATCTCCTTTTCTATGGATTTGAATATATGGACTTCTACTAATTTTTATTACTGCAGTTTTTCTTTTGGCATGCATAACAAGAGCATCTCTGAATAGAGCTTTTCTGTTAGCTGTATTTTTTTAGCTACCATTTCAAAATTTAAAGAAAAGTCCATTTCATTTTGTGTTTCATACACAATTTTCCTGTCATGATAAAGACAGAAATTAATTGGATAAGTTCTCAAATGAAAGTATTAAAGCTAGCAGATTGTTAGACTATATTAATCCATCAGTATTTAGTAGCCTTCTGAGCAAGACCCTACTTCTTAAAAATCAATTAGTTTGGTCTCTGCTGTTCCTAGTAAGTTCTCTAGAACCAGAATAAATACAGACTATAGACAGTCAGTATAATTTTTTTCCATTTACTCTCAATTGCTATGCAATGCAATGCTAACAAAATATTTACTTTGCTGGATGTTTCAAACACGCAAAAATGTGCAGAGAGCAGCCTGCACTCATGCTGGTTTTTTTTCATATTTATTATCTGGATATACAGCAAATGATGTCTTCAGGGATGTGCATAGGTGCTCCAAAATGTAATACTCAAAAAAACAAGATTCAATTTCATCATCATTTACCATCTAGCCTGTAATACTTTAGGGCATAATTTGTGAAATGACTCTATTTTGAATAACACCACATATACTACTTGCTCTTTAGAAAATATTTTACCTAGGTTTTATAGGTAAATAATAACATTCAAAAATTTTATCTACACTTTTGATCTTATCTTGCCATATTTTCTTACTGATCTCTTTTGCACATAAAATCTACTTATCCTGTGAACATGTGAAAAAACAAAATAAGTCAACTAGCCAAAGTCACTATCTCTTGCTTTAAATAAAAACCCAAAAAGTACTGTAGTCCAGAAAGCATGTTCTGAAATTTTTGTTTTTTCAAGAATTCACAGTTCCAGTGTTCCAAATAATGTGCATAGAATCTATTCCTAACCATGATGTACAATTATAACAGATAGCAAGATACGTAGAACCATAGAATCATAAAATATTCAGGGCTTGAAAGGACCTTTAAGATCACCTAGTTCCTATTCCCTGTCATGGGCAGGGACACCTCCCACTAGATCAGGTTGCTCAGAGCCCTGTCCAGCCTGGTCTTATAAACTTCCAGGCATGGGGTTTCCACCACCTCTCTGGGTATCCTGTTCCAGTGTCTCACCACCCTCATGGTCAAGAACCTCTTCCTAATATCTAATCTAGATCGACCTTCCTCTAGTTTTAATCCCTTCCCCCTAGTCCTGTCACTACCTGACATTCCCAAAAGTCCCTCACCAGCTTTCTTGTAGGCCCCTTAAGATACTGGAAGGCTACAGTAAGGTGTCCTCAAAGACTTCTCTCCAGACTGAATAACCCTAACTCTCTCAGTCTGTCTCCACAGGAGAGGTGCTCCAACCCTCTGATCATCCCTGTGGCCCTTTTCTGGACACACTCCAGCATGTGTCTCCTTTTAAAGGGGAGCAAAGGGGCAGAATCACCTCCCTGGACCTGCTGGTCACACTTCTTTTGATACAGCCAAGAATGTTGTTAGCTTTCTGGGATGCAAGTGTACACTGATGGCTCATGTTGAACTTCTCATCCCCCAGCACCACATCCTTTTCCTCAGGGCTGCTCTCAAGCCAGTCACTGCTCAGCCTATTCAGTGATTGGGATTGCCTTGACCTTGCATTTGGTCTTGTTGAACTTCATGAGGTTGGCATGTGATCACCTCTCCAGCCTGTCAAGGTCCCTCTGGATGGCATCCCTTCCCTCCAGCATATCAGCCACACCACACAGCTTGGGGTCATCAGTGAACTTGCTGAGGGTGCACTCAATGCCACTTGTCCATGTCACCAACAAAGACGTTAAACAAGATTGGTCCCAACACGGATCCTTGAGGGACTCCACTTGTCACTGGCCCCTCCTTGGACATGGACCCCCTGACAGCCACTCGTTGGGTGCAGGCACCCAGACAGTTCTTAATACACCAAGTGAAGGATAACAAGCTGTAATTTAAATGTGCAATCAGTTATAAGGTTACAACCTGACATTTTAATTGTTGGAATAGCCATCTAAGTACAAAAAACAAGCTTGTCATTCCAAAAGTAGATGAATACATGAGTTCTTCTAGAAACACAGAAAGAAATCTGAACCCCTGGAAAGCATAAAATAATTTTAACTTCATTTGCATCAGTTTCGTACTAAGGTAAATTCAAATTGGTCTTCAGAAAATTTCAGTCACAAGAAAAAAATCAAACTTTTACCATATTTATTATTTGGACTCACTGTGGTCTGAGTACAAGTTTGAAAGTTTCTGTAAAATTGATTATTGTAATTCTCCTGAATATGCATCGCTGTCTTATTGAGAAATATTCAAAATGAAGTATCTTTAAATAGAAATAATACCTTTTTCAGTTTAAGCAAGTGATTCTATTTTAATAATAGAGACAGGCAGCTAGCGATCAAATAGATATATCTGTAAATCATTCTTAAAGGACCCTGAAAATTTCGTTGAAATGCATAAAATGGATATGTGAGCAAAAATTATGGGTCAGGATATTCAATGTTAATACCAGAAGCAATTTTCTAAAGTATTGTTATGCGTTAATGAGGCTTCCATGGTTTAAACCATTAAACCATTTAAACATGGTAAGCAGCTTCAAAAGATTTTTTATGTTTGCAGGACCACAACATTAACAAAACTTCACTGCTAGCTCATTTATAGTGTCCTGCATAACAGAACATTTTGTTGTCTAGTAAAAGAGCTAAGACGATAAGATTTCAAGGTATAGCAATATTTTAGTATATTATCTTTAACATATATTATTTTTATCAGACAAACTTCTTCAACTTACTACAGATTGTCGGTCCTCTCCTTGAGAGGACAGATGATTTTTTGAAAGCAAAAGCATTACACTTAAGACAATCTGATCATCATAATGTAACTTATATCAGAATAACAAATTTACTAGAACCAATTTTCTTATATTAATTTGAAATAATATTGTAATAGCTGTAAAAAATAGCGCATATTTTTTCCAGAAGCATTTCCAGGATCAATTATGCATTAAAATAATAAGGTCTCTGAGAAAAATCTTTTATTTTTGTGATAGTTACACACATTATGCTTGCTGTTTGTTAAAAGCAAGAATTTTTATAAATTATTATCCTTAATGGATTGAATATAAGTTATTGCAGTGCTGCCTTTAACGTACAGAAAGAGCAGTATGAATATGAAGCTGAATCTTCCACATTTCCAGCGCATTATTCAGTGTTATGAAACTGACTACTTATTCCGAGGGTCTCCTAAAGAAACAAACAAATTATAATGCTGGATAAAAGCATATTATCTTGTATCTGCTTATTGTAAAATGCTAGATTCTTTCCATTTCTATTGTATTCAAATTTTAAGATAATAGCTCACTCCAGACTGAATACTCCTTTAGTTCACGCCAGGAACTCAAAGCTCATTTTCAACATGTGTTTTGTATATTCAGTACATTATTTGGAAGTACATTTTATTCACTCAGAATACTAATATTTGCTTTATGTTGTAAGCCTCTGCACAGAAACCAAATGCATATTTGAGATATTGCAGTCCAGATGTCCAATTTTAATTAAAATTTTGGAGGTAAAATCTGTTATCTTTTCATCTATATCATCCATGTACACCTTATCATCAGGTCACAAGAGATATTAAATTATAGATAGATAACGTTATGTGTTAGATATTAAATTAAACAATTAGATTTCAAAATAAAATGTAGGTTGTGTGTCCCTGGATGGTGTAAATAAATACATGAAAAATTGTGAGTTATACTATAACATGTTTACAAGTGGTAGATACTCTCCAGAGATATAAAATAACAGTAACATTAGTGACAGGGTGGTTGCAATGTAAAGCAAAGATCGATAATCTATATATAGTTCAAAACTAGAAAAAAAAAAAAAAAAAACCTAAAAAAAACGCTTCTTCTGTTTTGAGACAGTGTAGTTTTTTAGAAAGTGACACCAAATGAGATCAAATACCAGAAGTCTAATAGATTTTAAAGAGAAGCAAGATATATTACAGTCCAGTTTTATGTATTTAAATTAAATGAGTTCAGAAAAGGAAGGTATTTTTTCCAACATGTCTGAAACAAGTAACACATTGTTATAATATTAGTAGTACACTGTTATGATCTACCCTGTGGCTGATGTAACTTATTATTCAGATCCCATAAGAACAAAGTCCAACCATGGAGGTTTGGGTACAAATAGAAAGTTTTATTTGGTATACAACAAATAACATAAACAATGTGAAATGGCTTGGTGAACATTTGGTAAGAGAGGGAGAGTGTGAAAATCTGCTCATCTTACTGACTGGAATTTGCCTCAAAAGGACCATTTTAAAGTGTATATCCCTGGCTAGGGTGGAATGTACCTGGCTTGGCCAGAGCTGAGCAGGGAGCGACACCTGGAAAGAGAACTGAGGACTAACAGCTGGATGGAGACTGCTCCTCTTTTCTGAGGGCCTGCAATGCTGGGACGTCCCTCCAAGCACGATTGCCCTGGCCAGGGTGGAGGAAGCATCTTGACTGTACTGATGCTGATGTACCTGGCTACAGGGGCTGGAATGGAGTGGGGAGTGATGCCTGGAAAGAGATAAGAACTGATGAATGGGTGGAGGACTGCATCCTTCTGTGGAAGCTCCCCTCAGGCAGCCTGTCTGCAATGGCTCTGATGCCAATGACCCTGGCTTCTGTGGCACCTGACTGACAGCTGCCCCTTTGGAACAAAGAAACTTTGGGGGTCTCAAAGACAGCTACTCTGGCCACCTTTCATTGTCACCTATTGACCCACCGCCATCTCTCATCAGACCCTGTCCACTTCTCTCTCTTTCTCTACTATCTTCTTTTCCTCTCTCCCTCTTTTACCTGGCTCTATCATTTTGCTTGTGTCAATTGTCAAACAAGTCTGCTTGCATCCAACCCCTCCAAGGTTGGACTTTGTCACACAGATCCAAAACAAAATAAATTTTAATGTTACCCAAGACCATGACAGAGAGGGAGGTGGAGAGGGAGAAGGAAAGAGAGAGGGAGTATTACCACCCAAGGATCACCCAATGTCCCAGTGGTCCTTCTTCCTGAGGTGGTGGGCCAGTCCCAGGAAGGACAGCAGATCAGTCCTAGGAGTCCAGTAATGAATGCACTAGTATTCTTTACATACTCCCAGAGTTTCTTGCCACTCCCGTGCCAGATTCAGACTTCAGGAATGTTGCTTTTCCACATTTCTTGCCCCATTGTAAACACTGGAGGTTATTGTCTGGACTGGCCCTTACCTAGCCCAATGGTAATTAACCAGTCATTGGCCATTTAGCTGGAGGAATAAGCTCACTGTTTCATCTGGGCTAGACTCCTCACCTGATGACTCAGTTACTGTGCTTCTCAGGAGTCACTTGTCTGGGCCCCTCAGTTCAGGAAGGAGATTGAGGTCCTGGAGCAGGTCCAAAGGAGGGCAACCAGGCTGGTGAAGGGACTCCAGCACAAGTCCTGTGAGGAGAGGCTGAGGGAGCTGGGGGTGTTCAGCCTGGAGAAGAGGAGGCTCAGGGGAAACCTCATTGCTCTTTACAACTCCCTGAAAGGAGGCTGGAGCCAGGGGGGGTTGGTCTCTTTTCCCAGGCAACTTTCAACAAGACAAGAGGACATGGACTTAAGTTGTGCCAGGGGAAGTTTAGGTTGGATTTTAGAAAGAATTTCTTCACAGAGAGGGTGATCAGACATTGGAATGGGCTGCCCAGGGAAGTAGTGGATTCTCTGTCCCTGGAGATATTTAAAAAGAGACTGGATGTGGCACTCAGTGCCATAGTCTAGTAACTGCAGCGGTAGTGGTCAAGGGTTGGACCTGATGATTTTTGAGGTCCCTTCCAACTCAGCCAATTCCATGATTCTATGATTCAACTTGCAAGTCAGTCATTTGAGGCAAAAGACTGACTGGAACCTCACACACACTTTTCTATCAGACTAGAAAATGCATGCAACAGGAAGAGAAAAATAAAGTCAAGTACAAACCATTAGACTGATATTACGGGGGTACAGGACTTTAAAAAAAAGCACTGAAAGACAGAATAAAAAGAAAAACTTAAGGAGAGTAAAAAAGAGCGAGAAAAATGGGGTGAGATTGATGAGATAATCTAACCCTAATAGGTTTTTTTTTTTGCAATTGATTTCCCAGATTAGAGAAAGTCACCAGGCATATCTAATTGGGCTTCAGGAAAGCATCTGATAAGTTGTTAAACTGAAAAAATAGTAGTCAAACAAGAAAAACTAAGGATTGGTACAAAATTTATAAGGGGAACAAAATTGAGCTGGGTCATTGTGATGAAGCTCAGTAAGATAAAAATATATGCAAAGTCACATACCTTAACCCTATATTTATTTGACTATGACTAAATCGTGAATGAAAAATATCTCTGATAAAGACAAATCATATCTCTCTTCCTTTGAAATGTAAAGTATAAAGGCTATTTTAGAAGTCCTAGGTAAGAAAAAATCCTGCTTATATCATACCAAAACAAAGTCTTTGGTATGGACAATTCTTTTCAAGGAAGAAGTTCAAACTTAAGTAACTGAAGACTAAGCTTAATGGAACAATGAAAGGAAACTCTATGCCCAAGGAAGAGATAAAAAGAGCTTGGCTTCTCTGTTAGCAGTTTGTGGTGGTAAAGTAAATGTAGAAGAGATGAAAAAAACCAAGGAGGCAGAAAAGTTATTTAAACTCAATAGCAAATGAATAATTAAATATGAATAGTCCATTAATAAATTTAACTTTTATTCTAAACCAACCAACAAAGTTCCCTGCAAAAGCAAAAAACTGTTTGTTACCCAGAATCTAACTCTCATGTTCCTATTAAATTGTAATCTTCAAAAGAAAGCATGCTGCCTTTATAGAATATCTGACATCAAGTGACAAAAATTTGGTTACATTAGTGAAAACAGGAGGGCTACCTCAGTCTGATGAAGGTAGATTTTGGCCCCTCTGTAACAATATACATTTTACTTTAGTGTCAACACACTGATGCATATGACTAGTTAGTTAGGGTGTCCAGCTGTGGCATCTGCCCTTTCTTGATCTCCTACTGTCAGAGCCTATCCATAAACAGTGCACAGTTGTCTGTGTGTGCTGCAGACTCCCACAGTCATTACATCAGCTGTAGGAACAAAACACACAAGTAGAATTGGTATTTTTTTCTTGTTGTCCAAGCAGCTCAAGCATAAGAAATTATTTTCATATAATCAGGAAAACATAGTATGGATTGAACTGGAAAGGACATTAAAAATCATATAGCTCCAACATTCTGCATGGGTAGGGACACCTTCCCCTAATTTAGGTTACTCATACTTATATCCAACTTGGTGTGAACACTTCCAGGGATGGGGCATCTAGAACCTTCCTGGGTAACCTGTTCCAATGTCTCAGCCCCTTCATAGTAAAGAACTTCTTCCTAGTGCCTAATCTAAATCTACTCTCTTTCAGCAAAAAAAGATTTTAAATTACCCTTTATTCTATCTCACCCTACCCTTGTAAAAAGTCCCTCTCCAGCTTCCTGTAGGCCTCCATAGTGTACTTGAAGACCACTATATGGTCTCCTTAGAGCCTTCTCTTCTCCAGGCTGAACAACCCCAACTCTCTCAACTTGTATTCAAGGCCCTCCTCTGGACTTGCGCCAACAGCTCCACGAGTTTCTTGTGTTGGAGGCTCCAGATTTGGAGACATTACTCCAGGTGGAGGTCTCACAAGAGCAGAGTAAAGGGAAAGAGCAACCTCCCTCAACCTGCTTGTCAACCCTTTAGATGAAGTCCAGGATACATATGATTTACTGGGCTGCAAGAGCACATTACTGGTTCATGCCGAGCTTCTCATCAGCCAACACTCCCACGTCCTTTTCCTCAGAGATGTTCTAAATCCATTTTATGTCTAAATTAATAGACTGTGTTAGGTATAAATGTTTAAGGGAATATAGTAACTAAAATGCCTAATTATTGGTTAATTTCTGAAAAGCAGACATATTCTTTATGAGCAAGAATTAAGATAAATACTTCAAATTCCAAATTCTTTTTCCAGTTATCAATTTTATGGAAATAATATTCCCTGAATACTTCCCAATCCATATGTGCCAGCTGACTAACACAGAATAGTCAGAACCATCACTGGATTTTCTGACAGGTTATGGAAGGCTGGGAGAAGAAGTTATCAGAATTAACTGCAGGTAGAGATGCTAAACTCCTAAACTCCTAGATGTCAGTACACCCAAAAATTGAAAAACTGTCAGAAATGACCCATACAAATCTCAGTATTGCAAAAATTTCCACACATCTTAACTTTATTACCGTGAGCAGTCCTTACTGTTTGTAATGGTAAATGAAAATAGATGTACAAGTGCTGGCAAATTATGTTTTTGTATCCTGAATAAAAGAAAGATTGTATCTGACAGAAACTTATTACTCCAGCTTCACAGAATTAGAAGGAAACTGCATTTCTCTGAACCTAAAAATTCAATTAAAATCAGAAGCAATACCATAAAGTGTTTCTTCAAAAAAGGATGAAAAAACATTATGAGAACATATTCATTTCAGGCAAATTGATCAGATGAGATGCTGGTATTAGACTAACATTTTTTCAATGAAAAAACAGCAACACCTTAGATAAGTAGTCAACTTGAACACCTCATAAAACAGAAAAAGGGTAATTTTTACTGTTGCAAAATCTTTATACTACTGAATACATGAGTGGAGAGTAAGTTAAATAAGATTCTGTTCTTCTGATACAAATCATTACACAGCAGTCAGCAACATAATAACAAGTATGCTTAAAGGTTTAAGAATTTTCTATGTGAAACTAAAAACATTATGGTCATTTTAACAGAAGGAAAACAACAGAAAAGATAATTAGTGAGCTGGTAAAGCTGTCATCCTAGATAAGTTTCTATCTAAATTTCTTATGCCACTCATCTCAAACATGCCATCTCTTTTTTTTTCCATCTCAGTAGAAAATGCCTAGCTTTGTCTCACATATATGACACTGTAATACAGGATATTTCCCATACATGAATGTTGCAGCTGTATGCTTGTATTGTTTTTAAATGCCACTTATAAAATATTTTCAAAAATATTATTTCATACTGTATAATCACAGTTTTGCTTTGTTCACCTAGATCAGACTATATTATTCCAGATGTGATTTTACTCTGTATGAAAAGACACATACGATAAACCTGAACAAACCTACTGATCAGAAAAGCAGTCAAGAAGAACGTGCAGGATTGCTTGATCCAGCTTCTATGCTGCATGAAGATTGATGTGAAGTTCACTTAAAAAAAAAAAAAAAAAAAAAAAAAAATTAAAAAAAGGAATTCATATTAATCTGTTCTTCTTTAATTTAAATTATGAAACTTTAGAGCTTATCCTGCAAAGATAGCAGCAGTGTTTACTTATTGTGAAGAGAGCAAAACCTCCAAAATTCAGGACAAAACTACATACATTTGGACAGACTAGCACATACAGATTTTAAATTGTACTTCCAGGGCTTGGTACCAAGCAGCGTATTAGTGTCCTCTTTTTCACCCTTACACAAATATTAATTAGAAAATGTAAAGATCTCTATTTCACTGTAATAATCCCATTAGGCTTCACTAGACTCTAAGGAATAAACTGAGGAAAAAGTTATCTTTCATAGGCATCTATTTTACGTATCCACAATACCTGTAGATATGGTGTCCACTTGAATTCTAACCCCAGAGAAAGTAAATGGTGAATATAACCTATTCAGGACAATTGTGAAAATGTTCTTAAAAGTGAAGCACTAGTAATGGGAAGCCACCATTGTGTGCCCAATCAAAGCCAGACAACTTTTGTGTTTTTTACATTCAAAAGAGAAAGTAACACTTAAGAATGAGATTTCAGTGATGTCTGAAAATATAAACATATGCTTTTTTTTTTTTTTCTTTCCCCGCCTCCACTTCCATGAATACGTTATTTTTCAGATGGACATATTCTTAGCTTTTAATCCTTCATGAAAGGATTAAAGGCTTAAAGGTCAACTCAAAAACTCCAAAGCTTACAATAAGCAGAGAGATTTTCTTAATTTATGCATATTCAATTTTTTGCCTTCTTTCTTATATATAGATATGTAGATTTCATTACCTCCTCTTTTCAGGTGGTATTTAAACTCTAAAAAAAATAATAATTTAGAATCTTTCTTATTTTTGGTTTAATCAAATTTATCAAAGATATCAAGATAATCCTAATCTCTTCCTCAACCTTTTCCATGGTGTTCCATAATCTATTTTCAAAAATGTCTGAATGAATCAGAGCTTATTTATTCTTTTTACTAATAAAAAAGTGGAAGGGCAGTTCTGGATTTTGAAGCATTTTTAGTGTATATTTTTATGCTATTTTTTCTTCTTTTCTGGAAAAGTTTGAGTAATTCTTGTCGGTGTGTGCTTGCTATGCAATACTCCATCATTTCAAGTGTTTTATTCTATCTAGTACAACGCATTTTGTAATCATCAGTACAAAATAAGCTTTTAGATGTCCATTAGGAATTGTTTCTACTTTTTAAAAAAATATTTATTTCTTCCCTCTTCTTTACTAGGGACATTGGTATACACTTCTTTGTCTTCAGCTAACATCAGAGGATTTTGTTAGTATGCCACTGTTTTAACTATAGGCATTCCCATGTTTTGAGAAGAACATTGCAAACATATCCTGTATAAAAAAGAGAGAAAACTATTTATTTGTACCTGCGTATTTCAGAAAGAAGACCAGGAGATAGTTTTAAATAAAGATACTGTGTCATCTCCATTCCCATGGGCTATAAATTCACTTCTTTCCCTGCTACATTATGAACTAACTTATGCATAATCTGTTACTCCTGCTATCTAGCTCCGATTCTCAAAAAGTGTAATGAGAGAGAAACTATGGATGTAGTGTTTCACTTTCTCATATAATGGGATATTGTACCTTAATTCAGAGGTACATTTAGCTCCATTAGCAAGCAATAATAAAAATATTTTTACTGAGGAATACTCATAAAGAAATTGTGAACTAAAGTGGTGAAAATGCCTACAGGAGAAACTTAAGACTTCTACAGTCCAATGAGTATGATTTTTTTTTTTTCTTTAGATCTGATCAGCTTGGATTTTACACCGCAGAAAGAACAAGAAAAAAGTTTTAATTTCTTCTAAATTATAGCATATATATGGTGCAAATTCTTAAATTAATTAATCACCTAACATCTTAAAGACAGTTCATTTGACTGATTTCAGTAAAGAACACAGAAGAATTACTTGGTACTCTACATTACCTATCCTGCTAGCAGGTAAAGAACTGATGCTATAGGGTATAGAGTTACATGATCCATAGGATTACAGATTTTATAAAACTTGCTTGTACCACATGTTCAGAAACCAAGAGTAAATATTTTACGGCATATCTATCCTTTTGGATTCAGACATCAGATCACCTCTATGGTGTGCACAACTGAAGCACCATCTTCAGAGATGATCAAGTAATTTCCCCCACTTGTTTTATCTCTTCAGTAAAAACAGGACCACAACTATGCCACACCTCAGAGAAAGCCATAGGCACCAGTGAAAGGTAGGCAATACTGTTACTTCCCAGTTGGGATGGAAGTACAAGACTGATCTAGTCCAACCTGATCTTTGCTTCTGGTAAATAACAGTATATTTGGAATCAGTAAAAGCAGGCAAGCTTACGGTTGTACTTGTTCTAGGCACTTCCAAAAAAATCTCCAAGGAATTTCTCCTAATTGAAGTCTTTGTTCTGTGTTCTGCAGTGTGCAGCCACAAATATGAAGTGCAAGAGAAACACCTGTGAACTAATAATACTTTATTTTGAAGTCACAATGTGATCTACCCATTTTGTCTTCCAAATAAAAGTGAATTACAAGCAGGATTATTAGAGTCACCTATTATAGAATTTGTCAGACTCCTTTTCAGAACATATCCTTGGCTGTAGGTTAACACTTGGTTCAACTACAGTTCTGCTATACAGGCCTCCAAAGCTTACACTTGCACAGGCTTATTCCAGGCCTGGCATGATCAGGTCTTTTCCTAAACAACTAGTTTTCCAAATCTTCCTTGCATGCCTACCACCTCTCTGCTCAACCTGTTCCAGTATTTCACCATGTACATTGTAAAAAAAAATCTTTCTTGTAGCTAGTCTAAATCTGCTCTGGTTTTGTTTAAAACCATTATTTCTTGTGCTATCGCTACAGACTCTGCTAAAATTCTGTTCTTTCTGGTCTCCCTGGACCCTCCTTTTCTCCAGACTGAACAGCTCCAACTTTCTCAACCTTTCTTCATAGGAGAGTGGTTCAATCTGTCCCTTTAATAATTTCTGCAATACTCTGGACCCTCTCCAATAGGTACATGTCTGTCTTGTGCCAAGTATTCCAGATCTGGATGCAGTACTGCAGGTGGGATCTCACTAGAGCCTTACATTTTTTCCATAGCCCACCCTATTATAGAATAGGGCTTTCAAATACAGCCTAGGACTCCAAATTCATCAATAAAACCCCCACTGCTTAAGGCCCATTTTTTCCTGTACAAATAAGCCAGACATCTGGCAGAAAAGATAATAAAATATCTTATATTTAAGAAGTTATCTTTCCATGTGTGTAAATAAAATAGCTGAAGCAAGCTATCTGTAATTCTTTATGTCCCATGAGTGATTATTTTTTGTTATTATTTAATACTGTTCTCTTAGCTTTATGAATGTATTGCATGATATTTCAAATTAAAAAATAGCAAATTAAATTTTCAATTAAAAAGAGTAAAACACTCTCCACACAAACGTAGCTTTCTCAGCCTCCTGTATGGTTGTCCAGGTTTCAACTGGGATAGAGCTAATTTTTTCTTAGTAGCTGGAAAAACACTAGGTTTTGGTTTTAGTGTGGGATTTTGGTATGAGAAGTAGTTGATAATATACTGATATTTTTAGTTGTTGATAAGAAATCAATGACTTTTTAACTTCCCATTCTTTGTTAATGATGTTGCATAAAAAAAAGCTGGGAGGAAGCATAATCAGGATAGATGACCCCATGTGACCAAAGGGATATTCCAGACCACATGATATTGTGCTCAACATATAGAAGTGTAGGGAAAGAAGGATTCTGAAGGCATGAAGTCTGTCTTCCCAAGTAATGGTTATGCATGATGGAGCCCTGTTTTCCTGGAGATGGCTGAACACTTGCCTGCCAATGGGGAGTAGTGAATTGCTAGCATGCATGTCTTTTGTTTCACCTACTAAGATATCTTTATCTCAATCCATGAGTTTTTCTCACATTTACACTTCAGATTCTCAATCCCATGCCACTGTTCTGTGGTGCAGGCTGGGGTGATACCATTACAGTGGTAGACATGCAGTACCATCCTGCAGAGACAGGTTAGAGATGATCCAGACAGTCTTAACCTCCAGATTATGTTTTAACCACCAGATCTTGAAAGTGTGTCAAGCAAGTTTCAATGCATACTAATAAATTCATTGGTATAATGGTTTACTTGTTAGTATAACAGTATTGGTTTTGAGGTTGTGTTACTCATATTTGATCCACAAGTGTAACAGAAAATTTTAAAAAATAACAACAGATCAATAATTTACACAAGGAAATTTCTGAATCTTAGACAAGTAACGAGCTGCTTAACATTAGGTATTACTAAAGCCAGAAGTAATTAAACAAAAGATAAAAATTAACAAGAAAAATTACTAAACAAAAAAAAAAAGAGACACAGATGAGAACAAGAAGAAATGTACAGCATAAACTTAGATTCCTGCACTGTTCCTGGAGTCTAAAACTTTCATAATTAATCACAAACTAAAACAACAAAATTAGTCCTCAGATCTTTTCAAAATGAGTGTAACTACACCAAAGCAAATATTACAACAAAGTTTTAGTTTCAGCATTGGTAATTAAGAAGTGAAATACGTTTGCTGGGCATTTGAACCCAAGGCTAAGGATCATCAAGAAGCCATGGGCTTCCACCCATTTTTGTATGATGAGAATACGAGATAAAAGGTAGCCAGTAATAACTTTATATCTGAAAGCCTTAGGATTTGTTTTTTCCAATATCTACTTTCAACAAAACATTTAGATCTTATCTTCTTATAAGAGTTTATATCCATTAAAACTCATTGTCTATGAAAGCTGATAGATGCTTAATTAAACATTCATACAAGAATACAACTTCCAGGCTTTTTTAGTCACATAATAGATACAGCATAGTTACAAAACACAATTATCAATTTTCAAGGGTGATCAGTGCACATGTGGGATATGTTTCCTTTTCATTGTTATGTTAATTGGATGAAAACTGTTTGGTTTACTTATTTTCTACCCATAAGAGATGACGATTATGTTAATTGGAAACCAAACTCTCGCTGAGATGAGAAAAATTCATTGTAGCACTTTATGAAATGCTACAGTATTTTTTTTCCCCTCTTGGGTAACTGGGGAAGAGTCCAGACTTATCTTATAGCTTGAACATTGTTCTAACATGGCTTTTAAAATAATGATTTAACATCTAAAAATAATATTAAGGTAAGCACTGCTCTGCAGTTCATCTAACAAAGTGTTCTAGTTCAACTAAGAATGACTGATACACAAGAAGCAGTTACACACTTCCTTGTGTATACACTTTGCTACCCATATAACCCAAGCAGTATAAAGCCATTGTCAAGAATTTGCCTCCTAGGAATCCCTCTTCTCTACAAAGAGTCTACTATGTGTACATGGATTATGAGAAAAACCTGATACAGGGAGGAAAGATCTGACTAACCATTTGTAATCTTCAGAGAACATACATTTTGTCACAGATTAAATTTTAAACATAGAGAATATGATTCCTCTACTTTGAAAGGAAAATGTATGTAAGAAAGAATGAACAAGCTTACTCAAGAGCAGCTTTTTCGTGCCTCAGACTAAAAAGGGCCATACAAATGCATTGGTTTTAATAGCCAGCAGTAAAGACCTGAAGTTTCAACAGCACAAATACTGCTTAAGAGAGGGTTTAATTAAAGAAATGTTTAGGATGAAGGACCTATTATCTGGATGAAAATTAAGCCCTAAACTACTACACTGAAAACTGTATATTCTAATGAAAAGGTTATAAGTAGTAATTTTATTTACAGTATTTCTCTTCTATACTGAAACAAAGACAAGGAAAGGTTTATTATTAAGGATAAATTAGAGACAAAATGAATTCCTCTAACAATTTAATTCCTCTCAAAATTGTTTAAGACCTAAAAGCAATCCTATCAATTCTACTTCTAATCCCCCCAAAAGCCAAATCCCTTCACTAACTTAATGCTTATTTGCAATAAAAACAAATTAATTAGAACAAGGTCCTTTGCAAGACATCAAAGGCAATTCCTTCAACTATTCCTTTCCAATCAGCAATTAAAAAAAATCATTAACCTCAGCTTCATTATGAAATTTCAAAGCAATTTATTCAATAACTTCAATTTTGATTCACAAACAAGTTAATTACCCAGGTCCTGTTCCACAAAGCTTTTCTAAGATAACTTCCTCCCTTGACTGAATAGATACACCTTTTACCATCTTGAAAAGTTATTATTTCTCTCTTGCATCATTTTAGACACTGGCCATGATCAGAGGGCTAGATGCTGAAAGAGTACTTGCTGCACACCAGGGAATTTATGATCATCAGTTATCTTGTAGGTTAGCTCACATATGTGAGCTGTTCCTCACACATGTTGTGGCCTCAAAGCAAAATTTACAGGAATAATTCCACTAGGGTGCATGAGTAAACATTAGAGCAAAACTTTTTGTATTTGTCTTTAGTTCTATTATGTTCACATGGGTGTTGTGCAAGCATAAGTGTTGTAAAACATATTAAGATGTGCAGTTACCTCAGTCTTCACTGGCAAGGGCTTCAGCCACACTCCTGAAGTCACAGAAGACAAAGGCAAGAGTTGGAAGGAAGAACTGCCCATTGTAAGTAAAGATCAGGTTCATGACCATCTGAAGAACCTGAAAGAGTACAAGTCCATGGGACCCAATGGGATACAACCACAGGTACTGAGGGAACTGGCAGATGTGGTTGCTAAACCTCTGTCTATTATATTCCAAAAGTCGTGGCAGTCCAGTGAAGTCAGCACTGACTGGAAAAGGGGAAACATAACCACCATTTTTGAAAAGGGAAAGGAGGAAGATCCAGGGAACTATAGGTCGGTCAGTCTCACCTCTGTGCCCAGAAAGATCATGGATCAGATGCTCCTGGAGGCACCGATGGAGCAGAAGAATAATGAAGAGGTGACTGGATATAATCAGCACAGCTTCACCTAGGAGAAATCATGCCTGAAAAACCTTATGGCCTTCTGCGAAAAGTTCAAAACATCAATAGACAAGAGAAGAGAAACTGACATCATTTACCTGGACCTGAGCAAAGCCTACGACACAGCTGATGAGGGACTTTGTAGGATATCAGGCAGTGATAGGACTAGGGGTGGTGGATTCAAACTAGAGGAGGGTAGGTTTAGATTGGAAGTGGTGAGACACTGGAATAGGTTGTCCAGAGAGATGGTGGCAGCTCCATCCCTGGAAGTTTTTAAGACCAGGCTGGATGAGCCTCAGAGCAATCTGATCTAGCATGAGGAGACTGGAACTAGATGATCATGTAGTGGCCTAATCTCATTGTTGAATTACCAGTGATCATGAGTCAGAGATATATTGCAGTAATGGTCCAATAACACAATATTTTTTTCAATATAATGAAATACAGTGAAGGGTCCTTTTAATTTATAGAATTACTTCACTGGCAATCATAAAGCATATAATTAAAGAATTAAGGAATAAAGTTTCTGTGTATCAGATATAATTGTATGAGTCCTCAAAAAAAGATGAAATTAGTCTTTCAAAAACATACACCAAAAATAGAAATTCTCTAAAGATTAAACACTTAATCTGATGCTGTGTGTCATCTTTCTGTTTGTTTTTATTTTTTTTCCCCCTACCATAATGCCTTTGTAATGTGAAATAGTCATGCTGTCTCAAAATCTACCCCCATATCCTGGGTGTACACATGCAACACTTATGAAATGTCTACTATATTCTTGCACAACATCCTGGTCTCCAAGATGGTAAAACATGGATTTGATGGATGGACCACTTGTTGGACTAAGAACTGGCTTGATGGCCACACCCATGTGGTCAGTGAGTCCAAGTCCAGGTGGGGGCCAGTGACAAGTGGAGTCCCTCAAAGATCAGTGTTGGGACGAGTCTTGTTTAACATCTTTGTTGGTGACATGGATGGTGGCATTGGTGAGATATGGGTCTATGCCAATGAGACCAAGCACAAGATCCTGCACATCAGCCAGGGCAATCCCAAGAAGATATAGTGTGGGAAAAGAATGGATTGAGAACAGTCCTGATGAACTTGGAGCAATATATGACAGGAACTTTGTGGTTGAAGTCACCAAACTTTAAGTGCTTACAACACAGGTGTCTACATGGGAGTTACTCATCTGGTTTGGCACTGCCATTAGCAGAGGTTTACTCCATGGACGTCAGCCAGTATCGGATCCAGATCTCCAAAGCCAGATGTGTATTTGTGTAGGGGATTATTACTAGAGTTCATGTGTAGTTTGGAACAGTTCTTGTTTTCTTTCTAGTTTTCTACAGTCCATGCTAGTAATAAGAGGAATGGGAAATGCTGTGCTTTTCTTGGATTATGCAAGTAGGTTTAGAGGGCATGGTAATAGCACCCCCTTTCTGACGTTGTCTACACTTCATCATCTAGCAGAGGAAGATGTCAGACTATGTAAGTAGATTTCAAATGAAGAAAAATCCTTTTTGAAAACTGTCAATCTGAACTCAGCAATCTGAACATTGCTTAATAGAAGTTTGCATTTTGAAGTAAAAAAAAATGGGTTTGCTCTGGAAATAGAAACTCAGATATTTAAAACAGATATTTTTAATTCTATCTTTTGTAAGCTTTAAGAGGTTAGTCTCTAAAACATATTTTCTTTTCAAAGTTCTGATTATGGAGAAAAGTATGAATAAATTCATTCACTTCTTAAATCTCTTCTTGTCTACTTAATAAAGATAATTTGATTTTATGCTTCAGAACTGAGCATGCTGTGGAGCAGGAGCCAATGCTCAGATTGAGATTCCCAACATATTCCCATTAAAGTTTAACCACTGAATTATTTTCTTTTATTTACCTTCTCCATGATACCTTCTTTTTTCAGGGATTTGAATGCTCAGTTTGTTTTCCATTAGTGGAATATGCTTATTTTCTTAATTTATGTTTATATTTCTCTATACATATTAGCAAGGATGTATTTACTTATTGTCCCCGATAATTTTTCCTTAATGTTCCATAAAATTATAGGCTAACAATATTTAAGTGTCTGAGCTGTTGTATGCAGCAATTTATGCTGTTTTTTTCACCAACTGAATTTCGCTCAGTTGGTTGAATTTGTCCTCTAAGGCTTAATTATGATTAAGAATATTTAATAAATTCCACTTCACTTTAATAAATTGATGTTACACTTTCTCAGACTTTATAAAGGACTTATAAAAATTAAAAATTTGAACTACGATAGCTCAAACCTTGGGTAGTTGGCTAGACTCCCAACCTGAGTGTTTCCATTAAAAAGAATTACTTAACTTTTTGGGGGGGGAGAGGGTGGTGGTATTTTTTTGTTTGCTTGTTTTCTTTTTTTGTTTTGTTTTGGTTTTTTTCTCAGTTATGATAAACTTTGAATAATCTGTTTTAATTGGAAAGAAGCTTTGTTTCCTTGGGTATGATGCAACTTGTCTTGCCTTTGTCCCTAGTGATTTGTGAACACCAAATCTTCAGCTTTCAAATAAACCCTCATTCAAAACAGGAACTTTCCTATTTATTTATGTTAAAAATAACAGCAACTGAAACAGACATAGATGAATGGATGTCCGTGGTAAAACTACTGGGTGACCCTAGACACTAGAGATTGGACAGATGGATCTTTTTCAAATTGACAGGTGTCACGCAAGTGGGTTTAGGACCTTCATAAGTACCATTTTTATACTGTCTAGCTTCATGGCTTCCAGAGTTAATGGCAAGCAATGGGATTTACTCTTTCTTGTCCTTCTTCCAGCATGAAAATGGCCTGGAAACCAATAAATGTTTTTGGACTATGTTTTGTATTGGGCAAGTCTTCATGAGAAATTTCTTTCTTTGAGCATTTTAAAAGATGTGATTGACAAAGCATATGACTGATAAAAATATTCTGGATAGACTTTTAAGCCCATTCTATATAATATGCCAGAAGGAGGACAACAGAACCTCATACCTATAGGCATGCTTTTTTCCATTGCTTCAATCTTTTCCAATTTCTTCACATAAATAAAGTTGTCTTCCTAGTGTTTATGCCTTGTACTTGGCCCTGGGGCTCTTGGACGTTTTACCTCATTGTTTTTCTTTATGGTCTAGACTGTATCAAGGAATCACAGGGGTTTTTTTACTGTAAATTTTTTTTAAAGGTTGCACTCATTATAATAAATGGGAGTCTTAGATAACTCACTTAAATATATCCTTATAACTTCAGGTTTTAAAAAAACCTAGAGTAACCACCACAAAAAGGATAATAGTAGGAAGGTTGAAATGGTAGTCACAGAAGGAAAATTTTTGTTCAAATCAACGAACTGTAGATACCCACTGTGATTTTGAGTTATCAAGTATGTCATGACCTTTTATTATTTTAGAGTTCTGGTTGTCACCTTAGAAACCAGGTATCCATAGCAACATACATATTCTAAGGTAACCATTTGATCAAAATCTTTATGATCTGATGTCTGAAACTCTGCTACTACACATATCTTTTTTTAAAAAATCTCCTCACAGACTTACTTCATCTTATCAAGAACAAATACAGTCCTATGTGTCACTGGTAAAGGCAAAGCGTTCTTTGTCTTGTGGTTCATCATGTGTGTTGAAAGTAAATATATATAAATTAAACAAAATAGTTTAGAACATAATACATGGATGTGCTTATTTTAACATGTGGTAGGAGATGCTTATTAAACTAGAATTATATTTCCAACTCTGTGCCAACAGAAATAAAAGACAATATTACGCATTATAGGTTCATTTTGCTAGTTTAATGCAACTTTTTAATGAATATATTTTTTATAATTTTAAAACCAATGTGAAATGCTAACAGGTGATTTGAACATTCTGAGATAAAAAACCTATAATATGGACACACACAGTATAAAAATTACAATGCAATGACACACAGTTAATTGTTTACATTCTGAAACAGAGTTAGGTTGGAAAACATTTTCTGCCCTGAAGCCATCAATGTGAGCATTTTAATTCAAGGAAAGCTGAAAACATCTGCTGGGTTGCTTGTGCTTAGAGTCCTTACATGTCATAAAAGTGGGAAATGTCATAAATGACAAATTACAGTAAAAGATATTGTCTGTAGAGACACGGTGATTTTATTGTTCTGATATTTTAAACTTTAGATTGTAAACTGGTTGTTTTGTTGGCTGGAAGATTTCTGGTACAAATGTCAACATTTAATTTAAAAATCAGTATTTTCTATATGAAATCCCCTTTTGTATGTTATAAAGAGAATAATAACTGTAATATCTAAATTAATTTATGCAGATCATGTTATGTTTTTTTTTGATTAAAACTTCACAGCATTTTGCTGCAATCTGTTAACATTCAGCTTCAATTTTTCTTATAACAAGAAAGGAATTTTCTGACTTTTCCCTTAGCTTTTCAGTTCTTTATTTTTCAAAAGAAAAAAAATCTCACAACCTGCACATAATTTATTCTGAAGAGTTATATATTTGTATTAATAAGGACTATTTATTATTAATTAATTTTGATATGGCATAATACCACCCAAGATGATCTTTCAGCATATTAGCTATTTTCTTTCTGAGAACACTCCGCTTTAATGTAAGTAGTAGTGATACTGTTTTACCTTCTTATGAAGATGTAGTTAGTACTAAATATCCATAGTTCTGTTTCCTCATTGTTGCACTACTAACACAGAGAACAGGAAAACAGTGTCCACAATTCCACCATATTATCACAGTGATACAGATTATGGATGCAGTTTAAGAATATTTCATGAAGCTGTCATCCATCTTTCTGCAGCACTAAGGTGTACAATTAATTTTCTCTGCAAGCTGCAATAAATCTGTGACTTTAGCAACCAGTCTCATAGCAATAATTGTGATTTAACTCTTTTTCTCCTTCATAGCAAATGCTTTACAATGAAATGGGTAACCTGGCTATGACTCAGGGCTGTAAATATTAATTTTTTATTTTCACTACATCTGTATGACTTTACCAACTCTGAACCGAGTAACCTGAAGAATCAGGTAAAATTAAGATAAATACCTGTGGAATCAACAAATGGGACCTGTTTTGCACTGTTAACTGATATATTTCAATTTTAACTTCATCAGATGAGATTAAGAGATCTAATTCTAAATAATGATGTACTTTCGCTTTTTTTTTTTTACATGGAGATGCATTTTTTGTGCATTGTGTTAGACAGATAATTTTATATGATTTGTTCAATTAAAAAGATGTGAAACTTGCCCTACAGTACTAACAAACTGAATTCAGAGCTGATGCAAATGAAAAGTAAGGAGATTACATGGTTATTTACCCAGCAATACATAGAGAAAACAGTGTATGTTTACTATATTTATTGTCTAACTTGACTGGCATGTTTCTTTTGAGTAGACTAACAAAATTTTGATTACTTTAAATTAGAAGATAATAGATACAAAATAGCCTATTTCAGTTCATTTTATTCTGGCTGAGAATCAGGCTTAATTTTAAATGTTTATCATATTATTTAATAAATTGCATAAAAATATCTGAATATATGGTCATTAATGAATATAAGTATAGGTGAAACACACATTTTCACATTGATGAAAAAATATTAAAACAATTTTTTTGCAGTTATCTTAACCTTTTGATGAGTGAAAAGTTACTCTATCACAGACTTGGTTATAGGAAAATACTAATTCTATGAAAGTATGCAAACATTGTGGTGACATCTTGATTCTGGTAGCTATTGATAAATGCAGGTTTTGAAGCCATGGCTATTTGTGTGATCAGGTATCTGTACTGGCTACATGCTCTCTTTCTGTGTAAAAGTAGCTGATTCTGTGAGATGTGACTCTGTGATTCTATGAGATATGAACTCTGCAGCTACTCCCACTTGGTAACTGATCCCATCTTGAAAGAGTTATAGTTATTTCTGCCATATAAATTTCTAGTAGCTAATACTAGAAACACTAGCTAATTCTAGGAGCTACAACTCTCAGTGTTCATCTTGAGGTCAACATTACCCAAAAAGAAATGAAAGGGATATGTTAAGTAATTTCTTTAAAGTTTAGAACTACATATTTAATACCTCTTGTTAATCAGAATACAGTAGTACAGAGATTTCTTTCCATTTATGTTGTTTTTGCTAGGAAGGAAGACCCTCTTTCATCTCTCTCTTCTGTAGCCTTCATTCAAATCATTAGAGTGCATAGTCTTTGCCAGAAACAACATAGAGTATTCTTTTACCTTTTATGTGTCATAAAATTTCCTATCATTTGTAAGATCAAGAGAAATCCTAAATCAGAAAAGAAAGAAGCTGTTCCAGAGATGTGTTATGTACTTGTACTAGCAAAGAATTCTTTGACACAATTTTTGATCAGAAAAGCACAGATTCATCAAAACTGAACCAGTTTCTACACAGCAGCTCTCAATGCTGAACCACTGAGAGCTGAAAACTCCTTTTCAACTCAAAATTCGATTTGTAGAATAAAATTATATATTCCACATAAGAACATAAAACATTTTGGTTTGGCCTGTGATTAGGAGACAAAATTAAGGTTAACAATACAATGATCCAACGATATCCAAATGTGACTCTTGATCAGGTCATAAGCATTACTACTGCAGACATAACTGATCTGTGATATTATGAATTATGATACAAAATTTCTGAAGCATACACGCAGAATAGCTACATACAGATTTCAAAGGTAACATTTGAACACACTATTTGTCACACCATGAACTAGAATTTAAGTAAAACCAAGTCTGAAATTGGTTTATATTGAGTTTAAAATGAAATTCGGAATATATTATAAATTTATGAGAAAAACTTTTATTTGTTTCTTTAGAATTTACTATCTTAAAAGGTTTGATTAGAGAAGATTACAGAATTGTCCTGTTGATTCTTTTAATATTTTAATGACTATAAAGACATACATTTTTTCATACATTCAAAGGTCTACTAATCCAGTATTTCTTACCTGGTTTAGGAATTTTTCTATACACCTCTCCTCATAGGAGAGCTGTCCCATCCCTCTGATCATATTTATGGCTCTTTGTTGCTTCAACAAGTCCATGGCTGTCTTTTCTGAGGATCCCAGATCTGGATGTACTTACCAGAGCTGAGTATAGGGGCAAAATCTCTTCCTTCAGCCTGCTGGCCACAGTTTTTTTTCTTTAGCCCAGGATACAGTTGGCTTTCTGAGCTGTGTGGGTACACAGATGGTTCATGTCCAGCTTTTCTTCCACAAGTATACCTATGTTTTCAGTAAGACTGCTCTCAATCCCTCCATCCACCAGCCTGTACTGATACTGGGGATTGCCCCTACCCAGCTGTAGGACTTTGCACTTGGCCTTGTTAAACCTCATGAAGTTCATATGAGTCCACCTCTCAAACTGTCCAGGTCCCTCTAAAATTTTGTGTCGAAAAATGATGAAGAATGAACTGCTTTTTTCTAAATATGATCAGCTACAACACCAAATACAGAAAAACCCTATTACAACAGAAGCAATTAATACGTACATACATGACTGAAGTTTTCTGAAAAGACCATGGTGCTGGTAATATAAACGCTGCTTGAATAAAGGGAAAAATTCTAACAGAAGAAGGAATTAAAAAGGTAGAATTTTGTGTCTAATATGAGTGACTCCACAGGAAGCACACTGACACGGATAGCAAGTACTTATTAAAGTCATATTGAAGTGGACCCTCATCCCCTACATCCAGAGGAAGGTGATCAAGGCTCCCCAGATGTAGGGGCCCAAACCAAATACCACATCCCACAGAGTGGGCACTAGTACAGTTCCCTGGAGTGGGGGTTGACCCAGGGAGATTTGGACTGGATTACGTTACTTTCTGGACTCCTTTAGAGACTTTAGAGAGGATCCTAGGTGCATATGCGTCCAGTCATCTTAATCTCTTTAACAGCCCATTAAGAGAGTTTAAGTTTGGGAATTCTCTGTGCAGAACTCTAGGTGTACTGGAGGTGACCCAGGAGGTTGCCCAGGAGGTTTGTACAAAATACAACTTTACTTAAAAGTTAATAAGATTATAAAACATGCCAGATTACAACTATCAGCATTAGAAATTATGATATTTTCAAAGCAATGGATTACTAATAACAGAATTAAATGGTACTTTCTAAACAATGCATTGTAATTTAGCAGAATTTAAAGAAATTGTCAAAACAACAGGTTACAACTAAAAAAACTTAACAAACCAACGGGTTTCAAAACATAAAAAAGTTAGAAACTATGTTATCCTTATGTGTTGAGATAAGGTTAGAAACAGAAAGAGATGAAGAAAAAAGAAAAAGGGGAGATTGGAAAAATATCACCACCTTTGGATCTAGCAGTGATCTTGGTAGGAAGTTCATGGTCCTTAAATGGTGAGCACTCATCCAGCATTTCAAGTCTGCCTCTATTATGCTGCCTGACCCCCCTTTTTCCAGGCTGGGGGGGGGAGGGGGGTTGGGCTTTGGCATATCCTGCGCATCCAGGGACTCACTTGGGTTCCTCCAGATGGGATGAGTGGGAAATAACTCTTATTTCTGCACATGCACTCTCTGCAGTGGCTTTTCCCAGAGCACACACAGGATATCACTCTGCCTCTGCAGGGTGCGGGTTGCCTTCCCCTGTCCCTTATCAAATAGGGACAGTGTCCTCCTGTCAGGGAGGCCACTGAAGGAGGAGCAGCTCTTGTGAGACCAGAGCCCAGTTTATCAGGATGACCACCAAAGTGAGGGTCTCTCTGTGTGAGAACAGGGCCCTGTTTATCATGGTGGTCACCTAAATGAGTGTCTCTCCTTCAGAGAACTGAATCCAGGTGACTTATCAAATGAGGATCCCATCCAAATACCATGTCCACTTTTTCAGGGAGGCTGTTTTGAGGAAATCATTCATTTCAGAACTCTAGAGCTCAGTTTATAATAAAAGTATTAAAGAAAAGGTTGTACACACCTCCAAAAAGTATGGAATCATGGCTGATACTTCACATGCTTCCTTTATACTCAGAAGAATGCAGCAAAGAACTTCCTGCCCTGGAAATAGCTACAACTGCTAGAGAATTTATGGGCAAATCACAGGAATCATAGGGCATTGTGTGGTGTTTCTACATATTTTGCTCCATGAAAGAATGCAGAATTCTGGGTTGAAATAAAAAGTATATATAAGTAGTTATATATCAGGAAGGTGCAATTTTTCCATGGTTAAAATCTTAATCATTTAAAGATGTGGTAAAAATGGAGAGTGTAGAGGTAAAAATAAGTGACAATTTAATTGCCAATATTTTGAGCAACAGTGAAGATGAACAGGGAAATTCCAGATGGTGTCTTCATACTAAACATAGGGAAATTTATATTGACTGAGGAAATATTTATGGAAAGCTATTATTAGATTAACTAGCAGAGCTCCAAGTCTGATTATGAACATATTTGGATGACAAAATGATCAACGATCAAATAAGATAAATATGTATTTTGGTTTTGTTGGGGTTTTTGTCTGTTTATTTGCTTCTCTCTTTTTTATTTTTTTTTTTTTTTGTTTTTTGTTTTTTTTTGTTTTTGTTTTTGTTTTTCCGTTTTGCTTTTGTTTTCCTCCCTTCTGTCCTCTCTTTCCAGTTCTTAAAGGTTCTCTCTTAAGCTGTTTTTGAGAATGACACCATTCATGATTTCTTGTATCACATACCATTGGTAGTACTTTTTCTTTTCATTATCTGTATTTGTCTTCCAAAAGTTACATGGTTCAAACATGGCTTGCAACTGTAGCTGTACATATACATATGTAGCTTTTTCTTCAATCAGTTCTACCATTTTCTTAAGTAGAAGTCAGCAAGAAGATGGAAGGCTATGTGAGGATTAAATAAAACTGAATCATGAAATTTAATTTGGATCCTTCCAGTGGGACATTTAAAAAAAGTACCTCAAAATTTATCTGCATTTTTAATGAGTAAAATAATCATGCTGACAGAGTGTTCCTAGAGGTCATTTGAGACAGTTTCGCTTCCCTTCCCTTTTGTTTTCATTACTTGTGTTCATTCCTAGTAGTAAGAGAACCAGGTTGATAGTGAACTCATGTAACTGACATTTCTCAATTGTAATTCCCAAAGACGTTTTAAGCTAATGCATCTTACTACATGATATGTGCCAGGACTGAAAAGGAAATATAATACTCCTTTTGTAAGATCGTTTACCATCTGTCTCTGTCATCACTCTATCTGCACTGAGCGATCTTATCTCCTGAGAAATGAGGTCAGGTACAAAACAACGGTGTACTTTACATGTTCCTTGTCATAAATACTAATCATTCAACACAGGGATGAGAGTAAATATCAGAAGGTAAGAAACATAGCTGCTGAATGCTGATTTAACCAGGTTATGTCTCTGGCTTCTCTTCAGCTATCACTAAATAACAGGTACTGCTGTGGTGTTCTATCCTTAGTTTTAAGTCTGTTGTGCCATTGAAATGACTGGCAGCTGCAATGTAAAGCTAAGATATAGAAAAATATTTTCTGGTGACTTTCTGCCTAGGATGTAGCCATAAGAAAAAGCTGATAAAATTCTGTTACAATAATACAATAATGTTACAATAATGGTGTGCTACCATGTTAAAAAACAGGTTTTGGGGAAAAAAAGCACACCTTTACATGGACTGTTGTTCCCTATAGCTTATCCTGTCATGTTCTTTCTCCTGGCAAACATATGATCTTGCCTTTGGAGCTTTGTTCCTACTATGCCAGAACATTTTACAGATTCTAAGTTAATGTCTGGAATGCATATTGATATTGTTATATTGTTATATGTTATATTGCTATATGTTATACTGTTATATTGTTATATGTGCTGCTACATTCTCTCACTCCATTGACAGTAGGGTTAATCCAAAATTCCACTAGTGACTTTTGCAAATTAGTGACATATTTACATTGTTCAGACACTGGCTGTCAGTGCCTGATCATAGCATGGGTCTTAGAAGCTACAGAGAAATTTAAGATAGTCTTTATTACAATAAGTAAGGTGGTCTCTTATGACACATTTAATGAATAATGCACACTTCTAGCTAATCACTCAGGTGTCCAAAATCAGTTTAGATCCTAGGGTAAATGAGCCAGGTCAGGCCATGACTCCATGATTTCCACCTCACTGGTCTAAGACTCAGTACAGAATCACAGAATGGCTGATATTGGCAAAAACCTCGTGAGTCCATATGGTTCAAATCAGGGATTGCTATAGGTCAGGTTTGCTTGTGAAGTCTGGGAGAAAAAAGGCATTCAGTACCTCACCCTTTCTCATTCCTGTGTCATCATGCCTCCTTCAAAGTTCAGCAGTGGGTCCACATTTTCTCTACTCTTCAATGTATGGATTTAGAGAAGCCATTCTTGTCCTTGGTATCTGTTGCCAATTTCAGTTCCAGATACGTTTTGGGTTCTCTAGACATGCATTATTCTGCATGCTCAAACAGTGTGCAGTGATAATATAACGAGGTTATTTGTTATTGCTTTGGCCTTCTTATTCTTTTTTATGTTTAGTTTTTTTAGGAGCCCCTCATTTGCTTTATGTAGGTCTCCTGACTATTTTGTCTAATTTCTTGCTCACTGGGGGAGACTCCTCTTGATAAAGGCTTGTTAATTACTTTTGATTAAGCCTACCACCAGCTCTCACAACCATTTTTTACTTGCTTGTGAGTAACATGCATAGCAGAACTCATGTCACCATCAAGGCTGCAGCACAGGCCCTGGGAAAATCCTGGACCATTGGAGTAAGCGGAATACAGAAAATTGATTCAGGAATACAGAGAGTCAGGAACACAAAACAGAAGAACTGACTGCGTCCTCATCAGTAATGGATGAAGACAGTTTGATCCTCATGATCCTTCATCTTTATACTAAGTATGATACATGCAATGGAATAAGCTTTGGGTCACCTTTTCTGTTCACTTGTCCCCACAGCAATGTCACAGTTTTGACTGCTTTTCCTCTCTTTCTTTTACAGTGCATAAGAAGTTTAGCAGAACTAAGCTTAGTGCAACTAAGCAGTGACCTTGGTTTATATAGCAATGAGTATAAGCAAGAGCCTTTCTGTATACCACTTGTATCATTAATTCTGCAATTAAATATAAACCGGGAACATTATCAGTCTTAGAAGCTGACACTGTCTGAAAAGCATGTTATTAATTTCAGAAAGTGCATTTACTTAGAAGAGATTTAACTGAAAAGCAAAATTTCTAAAACTTAAAACTGGTTCTATTCTGACTCAAACTAGGACTGATGGGGATCAATATTGACTGCATCCCCAGTCATCAGATTCTCGTATCTTGATAGGCAAGAAAAACAGAAGAAACTTGAAAAATTACAGAAATACTGACAAATCTGAAAATACATGTATGAAGAACATTAGGTTAGATATCACAGTGACAAGTTAAGTAGATAGGAGCAATCCAATGTTTTTAACACACTTGCTAAAGATCTTTTGCACTCTAAGTCCTAACATTAAAATTCTGACTTTTTTAAACATATAGAACCTGTAGAGTAAAGCCTGAGGGAACAGGAAAAAGAATAAAAGTTGCTAAATTTGGACCATAAGTGTTAACTGATATGATCCCCATGTGCCACTACATATTTTGTTTTCTGCCAAGAAACCTCATATTAGACTACTGTATTTTTCCTCAGTAGAATATCAGAGTAGGAGCCAAGGAGTTCTAACTTCCAGAAAACATAACAGACATCATTAGTGGGACTGGCTTTTGTGCTTTTTTTCCAGTGCTGTCCAAATGTGACAGTGGAATCTACAAACAGAAAAGCACCTCTTTGGACAAAGCATTTCAGACATCACTTCCTATCTAGAGGGAACAATAAGATTGCCAAAGTAAGTATCAAGTCTGTCTTTGAGTTTAACAGCTGAGAAAAAAATTAAGCAGAATAATCCACGTCAGAGACAGAACTAATAAACTGCATAAGGTACTGAAAGAAATAAATTCTATGTTGATGTATTTGGATTATAACTTGTAAGAGAAATAGGAGGAAGAGGTGAATGGCAAAGAGAATGGTATTATACTTCAATCTTTCCCCATATTCTAGCAGAAGGGGTAGTTTTCTGTCTTGAAGTAACAATACAACATGCCAAAAAAATAGAAAGCAAGTGTATTATTCCCATAGTTAAAAGTTCTTGAGTAAGATAAATTCAGGTGATACAAAACACAAATAAGGATCATTTGTATTCAATGATAGTGTATTCCACTTTGATTTCATAGCAATAGTTGTAAACATTCCCCCTATATTTACAGGGGTTGATAGGTTCGTTAGAAGTTTCGTTCGAAGAAGAAAATGGGCATCATACTTCATGCTAGATAAGTTAAACATTTAAGTTTTACTTTGGATTTGTTGAGGATTTAAATTCTCAAAAGTGCAAATTTAGCATCAATTTAATCTATATGCATTGACATCACCATTCTGTCATTTCAGTTATTTCTTACTGTATCTGTGTGAATAAGCTTCAGAAGCTTATCATGCTGCATCAGGATGTTTAACTTATGTTTTAATACTGTCTTCATAGGAGAATGTTCCAGCCCTCTGATCATCCTCATGGCCCTTCCCTGGACACACTCCAGCACTTCCATGCTCCTCCTGTGAAAGGGGCTCCAGAACTGGATGCAGTACTCCAGGTGGGGTCTCATGAGAGTGGAGTAGAGGGGGAGAATCACTTCCCTGGATCTCTGGCCATGTTTCTCTGATACAGCCAAGGATCTGGTTGGCTTTCTGGGCTGCATGTGTACACTGATGGCTCATGTTGAACTTCTCATCCACCAGCACTCCCAAGTCCTTTTCCTCAGGGCTGCTCTCAAGCAGTCACTGGCCATCCTGTATCAGTTCTTGGGGTTGTGTCAACTCAGATGCAGGACCTTGCACTTGGTCTTGTTGAACTTCATGAGGTTGGCATGAGCTCACCTCTCCAGCCTGTCAAGGTCCCTCTGGATGGCATCCCTTCCCTCCAGCATATTAGCCATATCACACAGCTTGGGACCATCAGTGAACTTGCTGAGGGTGCACTCAATGCCACCGTCCGTGTCACCAACAAAGATGTTAAACAAGATCGGTCACAACACTGATCCTTGAGGGACTTCATTTGTCACTGGCCTCCACTTGGACATAGACCCGTTGACAGCCACTCTTTGGATGTGGCCATCAAGCCAGTTCTTAATCCAGCAAGTGGTCCATCCATCAAACCCATGTTTTACCAGCTTGGAGACCAGAATGTTGTGTGTGAATGTGTCAAAGGCTTTGCTCAGGTCCAGCTAAAGGATGTTTGTTGCTCTTCCCTTGTCTATTGATGTTGCCACCTTTTTATAGAAGGCCACAAGGTCTGTTAGGCATGATTTGTCTTTGGTGAAGATGTGTTGATTATACCCACTCACCTCTTTGTTGTTCTTCTGCTTCAGCAGTGCCTCCAGAAGGATCTGATCCATGACCTTACCAGGCACAGAGGTGAGACTGACTGACCTATAGTTCCCTGGATCTTCCTCCTTTCCCTTTTTGAAAATGTGGGTTATGTTTCCCCTTTTTCCAGTCAGTGCTGACTTCACTGGACTGCCATGACTTTTGGAATATAATAGACAGAGGTTTAGCAAGCAGATCTGTGAGGTCCCTCGGTACTTGTGGATGTATCCTATTGGGTCCCATGGACTTGTACACTTTCATGTTCTTCAGATGGTCATGAACTTGATCTTTACTTACAATGGGCAGTTCTTCCTTCCAACTCTTGCCATTGTCTTTTGTGACTTCAGGAGTGTGGCTGGAGCCCTTGCCAGTGAAGACTGAGGTAAAAAAGTCTTTGAGAACCTCAGCCTCCTCCATATCTCTTGTCACTAGTTCACCTGTCTCCTTTCTGGGCCCACACCTTCCCTTGTCTTCCTTTCTACATAAATTTTTGATATTCCCATTGATCTCCCTGGTTAGATTTATTTCTATCTGAGATTTGGCTTTTCTAACCAGGTCTCTTGCTGCCCAGACAGCTTCCTTATATGCCCCCCATTCTAGATGTCTTTTCTTCCATTCCTTGTACAGTTTCTTTTTGTGTCATAGTGTGTCGAGGAGCTCCTTGTTCATCCAGGCAGGTCTCCTAGCATTCTTTCCTGCTTTCCTCTTTGTTGGTATATTTTGCTCTTGGACATAAAGAAGGTGATCCTTGTATACTAACCAGATGTCCTGGCCTCTCCTTTCCTCTAGGGTTTTGTCTCATGGTTCTTTGTCCAGCAGATCCCTGAAGCAATCAAAGTCTTCATGACTAAAGTCCAGGGTTGTAAGCTTTTAGGTATGTGCACATTATCTTGTAACCTTCCTTTATATTGCTGCACACCACTGTTTTCGTAAGTCCCTCCTCTTCAGTGCATGGTCTTATATGCATATCCTAAAAAGTTTCCCTTTCTAATACTAGGAAGTAGCTCCCAGACTAGAATACATAAAACCCAAAGCTCAGAGCATGTTAAAAATTCAAATATGTATATATGTAAAAAAAATACCAGTGTTTCTGAGAGCTACATAAACTGAAAAATAAAAATAACTCTTTCAAGGAGCAGCCAAGTTTCACCATCAGAGAAATGTGCGATGTAGCAACAAACCCCATTAGCAGAAGTATCAGAGGACACGGGCACAACTAATGTGTGCATAAATCTCAAGGAAGAATGTAGGGAGTAAATGACTGTTGCAAAGAAAACTAAAAGCATCCCGACATCAAGTGAACTGGAAAGCAGGCTTTCTGTTATATAAAATTCTGTATAAGTGGATTAACTTGCTATATCTCTTGAGAGGCTGAGCAGGTTGCACAAATGTCCTTCACTGTGTTAATCAATAAAGAGCACTTGTTCCCTGAACTAGCGAAGACCAGAATGAAGAAGTGTACTTACGTCTCACATAACAAGGAGTACAAAAGATTAAAAAAAATAATAAAAAAAAATAAAACCCATATATCAACAAGAACAAAAATCTCAAAGCCCAAACAATAGAATGAAGTTTGAAGAGACCAATAAATTGGAATGTAATTCAACTCATGCCTTAATGACTCCAGGAGAGTGTTTTCTGAACTTTTCAGGGATCTGCTTGGTAGGAAACTATGGGATAAAGCCTTGGATGAGAGAGGAGCCCAGGAAAGATGATCAGTATTCATGGATCACCTCTTCCAAGACCGAGATCAAAGCATCCCAACATAAAGGAAGACAGTCACGAATGCCAGGAGCCCTGCATTGTAAACAAGAACAGGTAGCCAGGAAGGAGGATAAAGAACTTGTCTGAGAAGTCAGGGATCAGGTTAGAAAACCTAGAGCCCAAATAGTAGGAAATCCAGACACGGACATTACTGGTAACAAGAAAAGCTTCTCTAAGTATGAGGATGATAAAAGGAAGACTAGAGAAAATATGGGTCCATTCTAGAAGGAAACAGAAGACCTGGTCATGTGGAATGTGGAGAAGGCTAGGGTATGCAATGACTTTTTTTCTTTAATCTTTACCAGCAAGGGTTCTGACTATACCACCCAAACTGAAGAAGGCAAAGGCAGGAATTACAGAAAGGTATATCCTTTCACTTCAGGAGAAGAGCAGGTTCAAGACCATCTAAGGAATCTGAAAGTCCATGAAACCTGATAAGATCCAATAGAAGCTCATGAAGGAACTGGCAGACAAAGTTGCAAATCCATTTTCCATCCTACTTTAAAAATCATGGCAGTCTGATGAATTTCCCACTGACTGGAAAATGGAAAACATAACCCGCAGCTTCAAAAAGGGAAAAAATGGAAGAACCAAGGAACTACAGGCCAGTCAGTCTCACAGCTTTGTCTGGCAAGACCACAGAACAGACCCCTGGGAGATCCTAAGGCTAATAAATGTGTTAATAATGGATGTGGCTGGTAGAAACCAGCATGTGTGTACAAAGAGCAAATCATGTCTGATAAATTTGGTAGCTTTTTATGATGAGGTCATAGGACAAGCATTTGAGGACCAAGGACAAGAAACTGATGTCATATACCCAGACTTGTGCAAAGGATCTGACACTATACTGCATGACATCCTAGTCTCTGAATTGGAAAGATATGGATTCAGTAGGTGGGCCATGCAGTGGATAAGGAATTAGTTGTGGTCAACATTGTAGTGTCCCAGTGGCTACCAGTGACGAGTGGAGCTCCTCAAGAGTCAGTACTGGGACAAGTGCTGTTGAATATTTTTGTCGGTGACAGAGACAGTGGACTTGAGTGCACGGTTAACACATTTGCCATTGACACCAAGCTGTGTGATAAGGTTGACATGCTGAAGTGAAAGGAGGCCATCCAGAGTGATGTTAACAGGCTTCATTAGTGGACCCATGCCAACCTCATGAAGTTCAGCAAGACCAAGTGCAATGTCCTGCATTTGAGTCAAAACAATCCCAAGCACAATCACAGGCTGGGCAGAGAATAGATTGAGAACAGCCCTGAGGAAAAGGACTTGGGGATGTTGGTTGATAAGAAGCTCAACATGAGCTGGCAATGTGCACTTGCAGCCCAGAAAGACAAATATATCCTGGGTGGCATCAAAAGAAGCATGGCCAGCAGGTCATGGGAGGTGATTCTCCCCCTCTGCTCTCATGGGACCCTACCTGGAGTACTGTGTCCAATTCTGGAGCCCCCAGCACAAGAAGGACACAGAGCTCTTGCAGTAAGTCCAGAGGAGGGCCATGAAGATGATAAGAGGCATGGAGCACTTCTCCATACTATGAAGACAGGCTGAGAAAGTGGTGTTGTTCAGCCTGGAGAAAAGGCTCGTGGGAGACCTTACAGCAACCATCCACTAGCTGAAAGGAGCCTACAATAAATCTGGGCAGGCCTTTTATACTAGGGCATGTAGTAATAAGAAAAAGGATATTGGTTTTCAGCTAGAAGAGGGTAGGTTTAGATTAGACATTAGGTATAAATAATTTAGTGTGAGGGTGGTGCAACACTGGCACAGGTTTCTCAGAGAAATTGTGGATACCCCATCCCTGGAAGTTGTCAAGGGCAGGTTAGATGGAGTTTTGAACAAGCTGGCCTAGAGGGAGTTATGCGTGCCTATGCAGGGGTATTAGAACTACATGAGCTATAAGGGCCCCTTTTTTTTTTATGAAATGAAAATTACCTTAACATTTTAATTTAGATTTATTTATATTGGATTAATTATTTTAACATAAAGAAGCAAATACTCTATATTTTGGAAGTAACATATAAAATTACACGGAATCATCCCAAAAAGAATGGTAAAATCAGAGCTAAACACAAAGATAGTAACAGATCTGATATAAGAATGAAGAAAATACAAGAGAGATGAACAAAATCACCCAGTGCTTCTTGAGTATCATCCTCCTTTATTAATTTTCCCTAAAACAAGACACATAAAATAATAAAGGAGGAGAAAATAATAATAATTTTTTAAAAGACATTAAAAAGAGGAAAAAGATCAAATAGTAATTTTTTTAAAAAATAGAATTTTCTAAAGCTCTTTGGAGCCTTGTATGCAGAGGCTGTAGCTATCTAGCAGTAGCTAGGAACCAAACTAACAGAAAGAGCTATTACATAAGGTGTAAAAACAATACAAAAGAGAAAGCAGAAAGCATACATGGATTATGCTGCAATTTGCAGTTGTAATATACGAGATAGACAACTGCTAATCTTTGACTCTCAGCAGTCCTACAACAAAGGGATCTTCCAAGAGGACAGCAGTATAAGCTTCTCTGTATCCATGGTGGATATACCAAAAACCTGTTAGTACACTTTTTGGTCCTTGAAATACCCTTTCCTGAGGCACTCTGTGCCAAGAATACATGGGGACTGCTGGTTAGTCCTGTTTTGCTCACCTCATCCTCCAACACAGACAACTCTTGGTTTCTTCCAGTCACTCCAGAAATTCAGATATAGATCTTCATGCTATAAGACTACACTGTGCACCAGTGTCCACCAAAGCCTTATGCTTCTGTGAATTTGAGTAATTGTATCTCTGATCTCAATCTGCACCATCCTACATGTCCTGGGCTGTAATCTGGTTTCTCTTGAAACTGAGAGGGCTGCACAGGAACTGAAATGAATTGCAAATCATGCCTAGGGATAATGTAACCTTTTAAAGATATATAGATCTTCAGTTTTATAGTTTCAGTGACCCACCAGTTCTGTGCACAATAATCAGGCCTTTCATACTTCTGTAGGCTTTGCATTTTAAAGAATTTCATATTTGCATAAATAGCAATAACTTCCATTCAGAATCATGTGGCTTACTTCTAACATTCTATTTACCATCAGTGCACCATTCATACTGGCAGAAAGTCATAATTTCAGCTATTTCAATGAAAGAAACTTTCTGTCTAATTTTTTTCTTATTATTATTTTATACAAATCACAACAAAATGTACCAATCAGTTACTGGTGACTAGTTTTCAGAAGACTTTTTTTTCCTCTAGCTTCTGATTTTTCCTTTATTTCAGTTTTTCTTCTGATTCTGTAAGTACTTCAAGATTTATGTCTGCTGATACATTTATTTAAAATGACAGTCAGAGATCTAGGCAGATAGAAAAATAATTTGACCTCAAGCTATAGCTTTTACATAGTCAAAAGAGGAGTGAGCAGAATAAAAAGTGAAATGTGTTTAGAACCCATCCAATAAGTTGTTCTAAAATACATTTTCACTTTTCCATCTTTCTTGAAACAAGAAGGCGGCATTCTCTAAACTTAATTTTGTTTGTAGTTATTGCAGTGAATAGAAAAAGAAAGGGATTTCTTGTTAGCTGAAACATAGGAACAATCTCCAGTGACAAAATTGGTGGCTAGAGGCCAGATGACTCTTATTTAGGATGGTAAATCTTGATTAATTTAGGAGTGGTTTGACAGTCTGGGAGAGACTAGGTTCATCCACCAATAGAGCAGCTAATGTTTGAGGAAAAGGTAAAAAATTTTCTCCATGCTGATGTACCATAAGAGATCCAGAGGTCAGCCCACGAGTCTATATTTGGTAATATGTTATGATAACCTTGAAACTAAAATTTTGTAGTGACTCTTCTTATAGGTAAATGCCAAGTTTATAATGATAATCTGTTACTTTCTGCCGTTTACTGCTTGCAGAACAGGAGTATATCTCAGTCTCCATACAAATATTGCTTTGTCTGCCATTGCTTCAGTTCAGCAATTCTTCTGTTAAAAAGCTATACAAACTACACAAATTTTTCATATTTGTCTAGTAACATTTTCATTAATATTCATCAAGATATTTTTAGGAGTTAAAAATATTTAAAATCACTTGTTGAAATGTGTTCAGCACACAAGCCATGCTAAAAATTTCTGTAAAAAACATTTAAAAATAAACCAACCAACCTTTCTGATCAAAAGCAAGTTCCAGTCTCCTCTTGATAGATGTTTGTTTATTTCTGTACTGAATAATCCCTTCACTTATAGTCCTGCATTTTTACGATACCAGATAAAAAGCATCTCTGACTACCAGGCAAACTTGAAATTACAGACTAAGACTGCCGGCAACTTTTTCCAGACAGAACAGTGCTACAGCACATATTCACTTAGATATTATACTTTTCTTGAGAACTGTACATCACCTGAAACCTTGTACCTCGGGAGCATCACTTGCATGGCACATCAAATTAGTTGCAAAAAATTTAAGCTACTCTAAAATTAAATTATTGCTATTTGCTATTTTTTTCTGTGCATTTCACAGTCAAACACCAATAATTGCTCCCTGGGTGTAATTGCTTAGATATTAATTTAAGACAGCTGAAATACAAATTACATACTGCTTAGCCGTATAGACCTAATTTTAAAAGAATATTTCACTAACTTCATTATTGGTAAGATACGATGAACTTGTCAATAATGAGAACCAGCAAAGGACATGTAATTTACATTATTTTGGATAACTGATTAATGTATAAACTTATTTTTCTCCTTTCTTTTTCTTTCATTGATGAAGAAAGAGTATCACGTTTCAAACCCTCAGCCACTCTTGCACACAGAAAAAAGACTAAATCGTTTATATATTTCTCTATAAATGTAACGGTATGTAGGTACATGCAGAGAGGGGGACAGGAAACTTGAGATCCATTTGCCTGCTAGAGACCAACAAGACCAGATCTTTCCTGATCCACTGAGGCTATAACTATGTACTGGGTTTTCTGCAACAGACTTATTTTCTTTGTGGGCACTGGTATGGTCTCTTTCTTGGATTTGTGAACAAAGCAATGCTGATAACACAGAAGCATTTTAGTGATTGCTGAGTAGTGTTTAAACAGTGTCAAGGCCTCTTCTACTTTTCACACTGCCCCACCAGCCACCAGTTTGCACAAGAAGCTTAAGAGGGGACACAATTGGGATAGATGACCCCAACTGAACAAAGTGATATTTCATACTATATGACATTGTGATCAGCAACAAAAGCTGTGTGAAGAGAAGGAAACTGGGGAGGACATTTGGGGTGATGTTGTTTGTCCTCACACTTAGCCATTATACATGCTGGAGCCTACCTTCCTAAATGTGGATGAACACTGCTGATGGGAAGCAGTGAATGAACTCCTTGGTTTCCTTTCCTTGTGCACACAGCTTTTGCTTTACCTAATAAGCTGTTTTTATCTCAACCCACAAGTTTTCTCAAATTCACTCATCTGATTTTTCTCCCCATCCCATCTTTGCCTTTGAAACACACCTCATGGAAACACTTATATTCAAAGTTTCTGTAAATCTTCTCTAGTCAAATGTAGCCCAAATATTTCCAAATACTTATCTGTATACTTGACCCTAAGCACTGAGCCAGTTCCATTTAAAATAATGGGGCTAATATCTTCATTTCAGCAAATACAACATCTCACATGTTTAGAGCAAAATATTCATCAGAGTGAAAATTATTTTGAATATTGGCAGAGAGATCAACTAAAAAAAATCATGGGACATTTTAAAGGCTCTTTTAGCATGGGTTGTTTGAGGGGTTTTTTGTTTGTGTTTTTTAGTTGTTTTTTGTTGTTGTTACTTTTGTTATTTTTAAACATTTTAGAACAGGCATTTAAAATCTGTAGAAATCTAGTGGAAAAATATGATTCATCTGAGTCCTAGATAAGTGGGGTTTTCTTTGGTTGGTTTTTTTTTGGTTTTTTTTTTTTTTTTTTTGGTTGTTTACAATCATAGAGCAACCCACTTGATATGGGTTGAACTAAAAGATCAACATTTCAAGGGAATGGAAGCCTAGATGATATTATCTAGCACACTGTCATGTTGCATCTTGAGAACCTCTGATGATGGGGACTCTATGACACTCCTGGGCATGTTGTTACAGTGATTGACAGTTCTCACTGTAAAAAATGTCTTTCTTACATTGATGAAAATAAATTCACCTGGTGTGACTTGTACTCATTTCCCTTTGCTTACTCTCGTTCGTTTTTTATGCAGGTGTGCAGAATGATTGAGAATGTATTAGAATTTAGGGACACACAATTCTAAGACTCAACAAATGTATTTGGTTAATTGTAGCTTAGTGAGAAACCATGGTGTGTTCACTATTACAAAACATCTTTTTCATAAATATATCTTGAACTAAGTCCTATACCAAGGATGGTGCATGGAGCATCTGGGCCAGTCACCATACAGTGGGTCTCCCTGTCATTTCCAGTCAGGCTCATTTCAGCCTCCACTACAGTCAGTTCTTGAGACCATTCTGTGACTGCAGACATGGTAATAAGAACCTGCTATTTGTGATCCAACAGCAGCAAGATGTACTGTGCTCCAGTGCCTATCCCTCTCCTCCACCTGGACAGAAGCAGGATGTCCCTATTGATGAGTACAGCGCCCTTGTGGGTTGAACAAAAGAATTTGTCTGGCAAACTGGACTCTTGCTGTTACTTAGTTACTCTCACTGTGTAACTAAGTTACACAGTTACTTAATGTTGACTCACAGTTGGATTGGAGACTGCTGGGGCCAGCAATGGGTGGTTCTTGGGAGATGGAAGCAATCATCCTTCTGCAATCACTACTCCAAGTCGTATTGCCTTGCAGCTCCTGTACTATTGCACACAGGGTCATGGTGGGTTTGACATCCCATATACTCATGTTTTTGCCAAGATTACACAGAGTTGACCACAGAGAACTCCATGTTGAGTTCCGTCTACCCTGAGCTATTTTTAATAGCTGAAACAGGAATGCATTCAGGAGAACAGCGAGTGTTACTCTCTGTCTCCATCTTGGATAGCTTATCATGAAGCTTATCAAAAGAGGTTTTTAACTCCTCAGCTGTGGCTTTGAACTCCTCAGCCAGTTTTTTCCACAGATGAGACATGACCCTGCAAGGGGTTAGAGACATTGTCTTAGCTGGAAATTGGTGGTGTTTCATCATCTCCCCCAGAGACCTTTCCCCCCAGAATGTAGGAGTAAATAGCAGGGGCACTCAGTGTGAGCTTCTAATCAGTCTCCTCCTGCATGGCACTTCAACAGGATCCTCAGGTGTTTCCCCATCACCACAGGTGACCTCCGAAACTGCCATCTCCCTCAGATATCTGATGCCTCTTTCCACAATGTTCCATCTAATAAGACATATCCTCCTTATAAGTATATCGGCTTTTTACCCCAGACAAAAGGTGTTTCCAAAGACTCCAAGTACCACTTATCTCCCAATTACCTTATCAATGCCCCCATCTCTGATAAAGATCCCAGCTGCGTCTCCTGTCTGCCCTCCATCTCTACCATATCCACTCTGTTGTCCCAGACACTCACCATCCATGCAGTCAGTGATTCACCTTCATCATGAGCATAATCCTTTCTTAAATTTTGTATCTATTTCAGAGACATAGATTGGACATTATCTCAGGTTCCAAGTCACTCTCCTGTACAGTTATTGCCTTGGGCCCACTCTCTCAAAAACAATTGGATATAGATTTACTAACACAAGGGAAAGTAATAACATAAGGTATAAAGTAACAAAGAATACAAATATATACATATATATACATACACACACATATATATATGTACAACCCGATGGATATGGGCTCTGACGAACATGTGGCGACCTTGTAGTAAAAGACAGCAGCATATTCACCTGGAAGTGGAAAGAAAAGTGTGTGGAGCTGCTGACTTTCCCAATCTTTATAGAGTGTGGCAAGAAATGTGAGGGAATAGATCCCTTCCTTTGTGTTCTGTCGCTCTCAGAGTTTGAAAGCCCTCCTTTTTTATTTCCTCCTGTTCAAATGATGATGTACAAGCTGCTGCCTGTATGTACAGGCTTGGAGAAGAGTCTCTGGACAGTTTTCTGGCAGAAAAAGACTTTGGTGTATTGATTGACAGTCAGCTGAATATGAGCCAACAGTGTGCCCAGGCAGCCAGGAAGTCCAATGGCATTCTGACTTGTATCAGAAATTCTGTGGCTAGCAGGACTAGGAAAATAATCCTGTCCCTGTACTCAGCACTGGTGAACCCCCACCCCAAGTGCTCTGTTCAGTTTTGGGCTCCTGAATACAAAAAGGACACTGAAGTGTTGGAGCAAGTCAAAAAAGGCAACAAAGCTACTGAAGGGTTTGGAAAACATCCTTTATGAGGAGCAACTGAAGGTGTTGGGGCTACTTACTCTGGGGAAATGGAGGCTGAGTGAAGATCACTCTTTAAAAATATCTGAAAGGAGGTTGTACTGAGTGTGGGATTGGTCTCTTCTCACTGGTGCCAGATAACAGGACAAGGGGAAATGGCCTCAAATTGTGACTGGGGACATTCAGGTTGAATATCAGGAGAAACTTACTTACAAAAAGGGTTGTTAAGCACTGGAAAAGGCTCCCCAGGGAGGTGGTAGAGTCTGTTTAAAAATAACATGGATTGGTGCTTGGGTACATGGTTTAGTGCTGGGTCATCAAAAATAGGGTAATAGGGTTAGGACAAGGTTGGACTTGATAATCTTGAAGGTCTTTTTCAGCCTGAGCAATTCAATAATTCTATGATCATATTTTTGCTACTAGCATTGAGAATTCTAACCAAAGATCCTATCTTTGATTAGATACACAGGGACAATTTTTTCTTCTTCACTTCAGTGCTCTTCTGCCACTGACATGTTCTACTCCATAACCAAAACATTATCTAGCTAGAAACATTAGCCCACTGATTATTTTTGATAAATCAGTTTTTGGTCATCCATTATCTAGAGGTTCTGATTTGACAGACTACTTTAGTGACACTTTAGTTCTTAAGTGTTTGTTAAGATGCAATTTTGGCACCTCCAATATTGAGATATAAAGCTGGAGAAATCAAACATCATTTCAGCAATCGAGTATTTCTCTCCTATTTTGTGGGATTACACTATCTATTTCCCTCCTAATCAGTTCCGAAGTTACTTGAATCTCCCTCTTAAGGGTCAACCTGCACCAGGTAGTTCTGTTTATCAGCTTCAAACACACATACACACGTGTGCTCACACAGGCAGACCTTAGTCTGGCTATTTTAAGATGTAAGAACTGTTTCTTGACAACTTCTTATCCTAAGAAATGCCACAGCTGCCAACATGTCTTATATGATTTTTGCCATCCAACTGGCTAATTTTTGACATTGAATCACAAATGGCTGAGTTTGGAAGGGACCTCTGGAATTCACCTTGTCCAATTCCCCTGCTCAAGGTGGATCAAAAATAAATAGATACTACAAGTTAGTAGATCTCTTAATTTAGCAGGCATTTATTTGCAAAGCTCAGGCCAATTTAATCCAATTTCTGTGAGTGTTTTCTGTGAATCCAAGTGTATGGCACTCAGTGAGTGATAAAGCTCTGTGTAAATACCCTGCCTTTTCTTTTTTATTGTGCTGTTAGAGACAGAATAGGTGGCTTGATGTACTGTGGTATGAGGTAGTCTGATTGTCTAAAATAAACAAAATGAGATTGCTTAAAATAAACCTTCATCATAAAGCAGTTCTGTCCTTTTCCCTTAGTTCACTGTAAGAAGATGAAGTTACACCAATCAGATTCTCCAGTTACTGCTGTGGAGATGATGAGTATATCTCTTTTCAAGAAAATCTGGAAAGGTTTCTGTATTCAGTCTGGCATTTCTTGTAGACCAACCTCAAATCCAATGAGAGAAGTGTGTGATAGGATTTGACAACTGCCATACCACTCAAAATCCCCCATGTAAATGTATCTAAAGCACCAACATAAGGGGAACCATGGATAAGCATCTTCCCATTTCATGTGCCAGGACCCTTTCTAAACAAAGCCTTTCAAGATTCCCACAGATTCAAAGCCTTATTTATACACATGGAAGAGGTAAACTAATGACACGTATTTGAGACATAAGCTTCATTTTTGTGTACAAACTTACTGTACCTTAATCTTTGAGGGAAGCAAGTACATCCTGAACCATTTAGTGCAAGTAATACTGTACATAAAACCTTCTGACAAAGTCAAGGGAAAACTTAATGCTATATCTACATGGATTTTAATCCTTGAGAACATCACTTATCAAAATCCAATTTGTCTAAAAGGAACAGGACAACCATCTCGAAAGGAAAACTGTATAACCCAAAGCACACACAAAACAGTATTGTCTTGAGTGATAATTTACAAATGGAAGCTTAAGGTTGTCCTAATGAAGTACTCAGAGCTTAAGAATAAGCATCATTTTAATGAAGTGCTCACTGTTTCTTTGTAATATGGGTCTTTTCTTGGGATCCTTTTAAATCCCCTTTTGTTGAAGGCAAGATATCAGATCTTGCAAGTGTCCCTGTATTTATAAGACTGATTTTCTTCTACATGGAAGGACTGTGCTCTGCAACTTAAAAAAAGATTTATCATGAAATACAAATTATTGAAATAGTCAAATGCTACAGCCAATAAATAAAAACGAGTAAATACTGTATCATATTAATTTATTTAAAAAGTAGTGAATTAAGATTATTTCCCTATCATAGAATGCAAGGATAAAAATAAACCTAAGTACTTATATTTGTAAGTAAAACATGTCTGTGTTCAATTAAAAATATGCAACATTCACTTCATTGCTCAGGTAATGAGAAAAATAACACATAAATCTGTCCAGTTCCAGACTAATGAAAAGCACAGAGGAGAAACTGACACAATGTAAGAATTAGGCAATGAAAATACTAGTTGAATGATTTCTAGAAAAATATCACAGTTCACTGAATAAATGATTTTGTGAAAATTATTTAGCTGGCTCTAGCAGTGAGATTAGTGCTTCGGAATCTGACAATGAAATTCACTGCTTCAATGAAAATGAATCTTTACCAAATGTCACCTCTGAAGAAGTCTCTGCTTAGCAGGCTGCAAATCAAGATGATCCATGTGAAACAGAGATTGCTCAAAATACCTTGAGAGTAGCACTCTACCAGAGATAACTTTTTAATATTAATGAAATAGCAAGTGTCAGAGAAAGAAATGGAAGTTCAGAAAAACATACAAATCATAATAACAGAATAATAACTAATAACAGAAACATTCAACAAACTAAGTTTCTTAGAAGCCAGAAGGAATGTAAACTATTAAGGTTCTGACATCACAGATTACCCAATCTCTGAATGACCCTATTCAGAAAAGTATGGCTACAATTTGAATGTTGTGTATGTATAACTAATACAGATTCACTATCCATCACATTTTTAGATTTTTGTCTGAGTAATGGAAGTAAGTGAGTTTAAAGAAGACTTACTTTGAGATAAAACTAACAAGACTACATAATGAAATTGCTATTATAGCATATGAAGCCGGTCTAATGCCTTACCATCTCAGTTTTGTGGGACTACATTAACATTGCTGTGCTGGTTCATTTCTGTAACAAAATTTTCCCTGTTTGTATTTTTTTCCTGGTTTTAGCAATTGTTTTTCTCTTCATCCATAATGACATAGAAGTGTTACTTCCAAATTATGGGCTAAATTGTCAAGTTCAAAAAGCACTTGATATTATTTGGTCAACTGCAGATGTAGGCTTGCTCTCAGAATGAAAAAAGAAAACCATGTGTATTTCTCTGTATGCATAATCCTGTATGAATCAGGATTATGCAGAATGCAATAATGTAGACAGACTTTCTAGAAACAATACTGGGATGCAAGTTCCTCACAGTCCTTGAGTCCTTCAGTACCCAAACAATCCAAGAGGTTATCCTCTGGGCATGCAAAGATTTATCTTTGTATTGAGGTGATACCAATATCAGGTGACTGAAGACAGGCAGGCTGCCAGGAATTCATAAGCAATACCGGCTTGTGAATGAACATTCTCTCCTCAGTAGAACAATAGTTTTGCGTGTTTGACTTTGAGAAACAGATCACACCTTAGAAAAATATAACTCTGACATTTAGTGTCAAGTTGGTGGATTTTTTTTTTTTTTTTTTGACCTTGCTGATGTTCTTAAGCCTATTCCAAGACCACACTGAAGTGACATGAGGCAGATGTTTGTTACAAACTCTTTTTTCATGTCCAGAAGGCTTTCAGACATCTTTATTGTAACTTTAGGCCTAGTGTAGTCACACAGCATGAGCAGACTCATCAGGTTCAGATCTCCCTGCTAGATTACCTAAGTGGAATGCTTTGAAACTTGCCTTTTGTGTCCTAAAACATAAGTTCTACCAGAGAGACTGCATACAAATAGACAAATATGTATTCGTCCTAGCCTGTTGTCCAACTATCTGGTCTTGAAGTAGACATTTAATGTCCTAGGATATTAAAATGATATTTCAAAGCTGACCATAAGATATACTTAGATTTTCCATTTTTCCAGATTGCGACAGTTGCATCTTCTCAAAAAGACTCCAACAATACTATCTTCTCCATACGTTTCTATTACTGAGAATTCACATTATAGAAAGAATAGAAAGCATCCCACAGATCCCCTCTTAACATTCTCTTCTTCAGGATAAATAAAACCATTTCCCTCAGCATCTTGTATGCCAGCTGCACAAGCCCCTTCTCACTGACCCTCTACTGAACATGCTGAGACAAAGACTGAACCCAATACTGCAGATATGTGCTCATGAGTGTTGGGCAGCAAGGAGTAGCCACAGGTCCTGACCAACTGAGTACAAACTTTCTAAGAAAACCTAGAGTTTCTTAAAGACATTTGTCAAGCTACATTCATACTTGGTTGCTAAGAAAAATGGCAGCTTATAATACTAACATGTTTTGGGTTTGATTTTGTTTTTTTTTCTGCTAATCTTTGTTGTTGATCACTGTTTCTACCTCCAAAAGATACTAGGATATTTTCTTCACGAGTCATTCTGGATAAAATTATGATGTGCACCAGATTATTCTCCTGTTAATGACATCCAAAAGACTCAAAAGACTCTTAGGACTAAAGAGGAAATTTCTGGTTGTAAGAAGAAACCACAGTTTAGATAATTCCATTAGAGTAGTTGCCTGAACTTAAAAACAAACACCAAAAAGAAGCCATTTCTGATTTTAGGCAGGAATCGTTAAGACCCATAATTAAAAGCATAATTATATAATCTTATTTATATTTTATGTCTGCACCTCATAAATGTTACTATTTTCATTTGCATAGGGTGTGGAATAATTGCTAGAGGTGACTTAGAAATTAAACTTAGATTCACATTTTAAGGAAAAGAACATCATTGAAGAAGGATGGAATACAGCTAATGTGCAACAAATTTCTACCATGACAATACCCTAGACAATCCTAAGTATTAGCAACCTCATGGGAGCTTGGTATGATAACTCTAAGACAGACTGCATGGAGGGGGGAGGAGCAGCAACAATTGGGTCTGAAAATTCTCTGGGACCCAATCATCTGTACTTTTGATACCCTGAGCCATCAAACTGCCACCTGTTGAAAAAACGCTGTCCTTTAGGTGAACTTTACTCATTATAATACCAAAACACACCTCCATTCCCCCAAATTGTCCACCTCTGAGGTGAGATAACCCTCACTGAGCTTGCACTCTGAATTTTCTTTAGTCTGTACTTTTAAATGTGAAGCAAGAGAACTATGTACCAACCATGATAAAGGTGTGTATGATTAGAGTCACTCAGGTTCCACTTGTAAGGCAAAATAGTGAAAAAATACCTTGAGAAAGGAAGGATAGTAGGGACAATACCATCACAGAGATGATCTCATACCTCTGACTTCTGGGACCAGTAAACATGCTGAGCCTCTCTTCATCCACATAAAGACACCACTGGGTAAGATTCAAACACTTTGATGTGTTGACTGCCTTTCCAGGAATCTTAGAAACCTCCATAGAGTTGCTTACTTAAGGTGTCTGTAGCCAGACTGTATTACTCATGATCTAAGTATTTGCATGTGTTTTTCAGTGAACTTATCACCAGCAATCCAAAAGAACTTGTGCATCTTTGTTGCTTTAATAAATTGCACTATTCTTAATATATCTGTAGCTGTTCTCATTGAACGTGGCCAGATTTCTTAATTATGTCTGTGATAGTTCATGCGAAGCATGACTAGATGGACAGTGTAATATTAGTGGTGCACCTCGAACTGTGAGAGACCAAAATATGTATGAGTCTTAACCAGACTATTAACATCAAACTGGGTATCACTCAGAATCTAATCCCTTCCACTCCCGGCCCCTCTCATATCTAAGGATGAGCTGGAACACAAGTGGGTTTATTTTCTGACAAGTTAACTTTGCCTTTAATGCAACAATTAAGGACTGAATTTTCTTTTTAACTTCTTGTTTAAAAATATATTACTATATTGTAAAGAGCCAAGGAAGTGAAGAAACTGAGCAGAGAAATGAGACAAGCCATTATGATAATTTGGGATAGAGAATATCATTACAGGAGCACATAAAACTAGAAAGGCAAATGAACAGGGAATTTCTAAAAGTCTTTCCCTCTGCTCTCACAGGGAAAGCATAAAGAATTCAAGAGAAAGTAAAGTACCAGACAGTGTTTGCATTGTTCCTTTTTATGTTAAACTAGTGAACTATAAATATTTGAGTGATGAAACAGAAGTGACAGAAATCTTGGTGAAGGACTAGTCCTGACACATTTTAGTAAGATATTGCAAAAATATGTATGACCATATATGGAACATGAGAAACAGCACTGACATTATAGCATTTGCTGATTACTAATACTATACATCTGCAGAGTGAGCAGTTGAAAATTGTTTCACAAAGCAATACAAATTTTTACTCACTGCCATTTTGGATGCTGGTTCTGTGTTTTTATTTATCACCCTAACAAAGTGATTGTGTATCTTTTGGAGCTTGACACTATGACTAAAGAAAATAATTCCAGTGACTTCAATGACCCTTTCATTGTAACCTCAGTGTTCCTTTCAAGGAAGTCTTATTGATATTTGGCTTCCTATGTAATATATTATGGTATATTTAGAAACAAGATAAAATGGTAAATAGAGTAGTTCACTGATCAATAACATAAGAAAACAGAATCTGCAGTACCTCTAACAGAAGTTAGTAAGAAGACTAATCATTGCATTAATCTGGGTAAATGCAAGATTGACATGACAATTTTAGCAACAAGGATTCTGAATTCAGCAGTTTCTGCAGAAGTTACCCCATGGTGCAAAAATCAGTTTCTGGTTCCTTGGCCAGGAAAAGAAAGCAAATGTGTACGTGATACGTGGTCAAGTATGTAGGCCTCTTCAATCTGACCATGGCGATACTAAGTTGATGTCTCTTTTCCAAGGACTTCTGTGCTTCTGACTCCAGAGCAGCTGTACAAGAAGTAATTTATCCCTACTGACTCCAAGACACTTTTGTCCACACAAAAATAATCCAGCTATGGATAAGCCTGGAGAAGGAAGTACAGCACTTGGATCCATCAAGTCTTTAAAACACTGATTTCTACTCAGGCACTTCCTGAGTGCAGGTCAAATCCACATGGCCCCACCAAGTCAAGGACATAAAATCGACAGAATTTATGAACATCTATCAGGCTGTCTGCTTACTGTGTAAATTCTGGATTTTGACAAGATACAGGCATAGGCTTGAAAGGCATGTCTAGTTTTCTTACTTAGCTACCTCAAGGACAGGATAATCTGTTTAAAAATTTTTATAAAACATGCTTCCATTTCTCTGTTTTAGCTATAATTAATAGTTGCACAATTTTCAGAGGATCCATTCAACAAACTACTACCACATCTTCATTTTAAAGAGCAGAAAAACAATAAAAACAGTCAGTATTTGTTATTTCTGTCATGTTTGGGTTTTACTGCATGGTAAAGATGGTAATAAATTATGGTACAATTTTGGAGGGTTTTTGGAAGAAAATGGACATGTGAGCAATCCTGACTATTTAGCTTTCGCCAGAGTGAGCTAAGGGCCTTGAGGCCCAGCTGCAAGGTTATTAAAAGATCAGCTACGGGCAAAAGATAAGGGACTTGGCAGCAGAAAAGAAGAATAACAGGATGGGAAAGCATCTCATAGACAACACATAAAGAATTGTATTTAACCAGTTAGATAATGCACTGTGGCATATGAAAAATGTGTTGTACTAATCATCAATATCCTTTTGTTATCTAAAGAGGTGCGGCTTTTGAGCTCTGTGTAACGCTGTGTGATTTCTAATAAAAACGAGAGCTGTGTTTCAACCACACTGGTTTTAGTCGCAGTCTTCGTGTTTTTCACGCTCTTCCCGACAGTCCAATTGTATGCTGGCTTGCTTAAGTCTACAAAAAAGTAAGCAAGTTTAGGCTTTGGTTTTGCAAACTAAATCTTCCAGTTAAATCACCTCTTGTATCAGAATTACATTAAAATATAGACATAAGATTGTATGCTCCTAAGTGTTTTAAGAAGTCTTTAGTAGACTCCAGTTCACCCTAGCACTCTCAAGCCACTTTCAAGTCTGAAGTTTCCTCCAGAATGCAGTCTGTCAGACCAGATACTTTATATTGATTACATGCAACTCTTCTCAACAAGAGAGAATGTCTGAGAATGCCTGTTACTAAAGTAGCAACGGCATTAATATTGGCAAAGTACTTTTATTTTGTGATTATAAGTACCCATCACTATATTACATATTTCTTTCCTTACCAGTCTTTCAAGTTCACTTCATTATTTGCTCATTGGTTACTCATGCATCACATGGACAGTTCTTAATAGATCTCAGGGATTTGCCAACTTGCTTTAAATCAGTAAATCATGTAGAGTCCATCCAGCAAAACCTGTTGAGATCATTAAAATCTTGTCATGTAATCAAAATGTTTCTTAAACTGGAACAAAACTTTCAGATCCAACAGTGCTAAAACAAATATATCTTTTTTTTTTAGTCCTGTATGACCTCTCAAACGTGAAATTAAAATCTCACCCATTTCATCAGCCAATGGGTTTAGTCAATGCTTCCATAATAAATGCTGAAGCACATGCAATGGAAATACTAATGGAAACTGGTAATGCTCCATTTTGCAATGTAAGTATTGTACTGACTACCACAGAATCATAGACTGGGTTAGGTTGAAAGGGACCTAAAAGATCATTTACCCCTAAATTCCCTTACAGGGACACTTTCTACCACACTAGTTTGCTCAAAGCCCCATCCAGCCTGGCCTTGAACACTTCCAGGGAGGGGACATCCACATCTTTTCTGGCCAGTCTGTTCCAGTGTTTCACCACCTTTACACTAAAGAATTTACTCTCAATGTCTAATCTAAATCTATCCTTTTTGAGCTCAGAATTGTTCCCCATCCTATCACTACACACCTTTGTAAAAAGGCCCTCCCCAGCTTTTCTAAAGTCATTCTTTAGGTACTGGAAGGCCATTATAAAGTCTCTCCAGAGCCTACTCTTCTTCAGGCTGAACAATACCAATTCCCTCAACCTGTCCTCATAGTAGAGCTGCTCCAGTTCTATAATCTCCATGTCCCTCTTCTGGACTTGCTCCAACAGGTCACAGAATAACAGAATAATCACATCTGGAAGGGACAGATAGAGATCGTCTAGTCCAAGTCTCCCACTAAAGCAGGATCACCTGGGGCACAATACACAGGACTGCATCTATGAAGGTTTTGAATACCTCTAGAAAAGGGGACTTCACAACCTCCCTGGGCAGCCTGTGCCAGTGCCTTGTCACCCTCATAGTAAAGTTTTTTTTCCTATGTTTAAATGAAACTTCCTCTGTTCCAGCTTGTGCCCATTCCCCATAATCCTATTGCTGAAAACTACTGAGAAGAGTCCTGCTCCATCTTCCATGCATCCACACTTTAGATACTTGTATATATTAACAAGGTCTCTCCTCATCCTTCTCTTTTCCATGCTAAAGAGTACCACCTCTCAGCTTTTCCTAATGAAAGAAATAAGTGAGTTTCATGTCCTTCCTGTGCTGGGAGCTCCAGAAGTGGGAGACTCCAGTTGGGGTCTCAAAAGAGTGGAGTTGAGGGGGATAATCACATCCATTTACCTGCTGGTCATGCTTCTTTTGAAGCGGCCCAGGATGGGGTTGGCTTTCTGAGATGTAACTGACTTATGTTGAGCTTCTCATCAACAAGCATCCCTTTTCCTCAGGACTGTTCTCAATCCGTTTTCCTCCCAACATGTATGTGTGCTTTTGATTGTTCTTCCCCATGTGCAGGAATTTGCAGATGACCTTGTAGTATTGGCCCAGATCTCAAGCTTGTGAAAGTATCTCTGGATGGCATCCATTTCCTCTAGTGTGTTGACCACACTGCAGAGCTAGGTGTTGTCAGCAAATTTGCTGAGAGTGTACTCAATCCCACTGCCCATGACACTGACAAAGATGTTGAACAGTACTGTTTCCAGTACTGAAGCCCTAGCCAGTCATCACTAATCTGCACTTGAACACTGAGCCATTGGCCATCCAGCCAATCTTTATCCACTGAGTGGTCCACCTATCAAGTTTTTCCAGTTTGGAGAAAAGTATGTACTGTGGGACAGTGTCAAATGCTTTGCACAAGTCCAGGTAGATGATTTCAGTTACTCTTCTCCTGTCCACCAGCAGTGCAACCCCACCATGGAAGGCCACCAGTTTTGACAAGGAGGATTTGCCCTTATTGAAGCTGTGTTGGCTGTCACCAAGTCACTGCCTTATTTTCCATTTAACAGCATAATTTGCAGAAGGATCTGCTCCAACACCTCCCCAGGCACAGAGGTGAGGCTGACTGGCCTTGTAGTTCCCAGGGCCTTCCTTTTCTCCTTTTTATCAATCAGGATTCTATTATTCCCCTTTTCCAGTCATTGGAAACTTTACTGGACTGTCATGACTTCTTGTCACAGTTTAACACTGGGCTGGCAATTAACTGAATGACAGATGCTCTCTATTACTTCCCCATCCCTTTCCTCCCTGATATAGAAAGGAGGGAGGGATAGAGAGAGAGACTTATGGATTGGAAACTAAACTATACATCTGAAACAGTAATGACAAAACCGAGAGAAAATAATTAAATATATATAAATACACAGAAAACCCATATCATATTCCTCCCACTTTCCCCTCCAATAAAGTTCATCACCAAGGCTGCAAGACAGCCCTGGGCAAATCCAGTCTGGACTCCTGGAGTCAGCAGAAGTCTTGAGCTGGAGACAGGAACACACAGATTCAGTCTGGGATGGATCAAGACCACAGGCAGACAAATTAACAGAATCCTTCCAGGATGAGGAAGCAAGAAGAAAGACGTGAAGAAGGGCCAAAGAGACTTGACGCTCATGATCCCTCAAATTTATACCCAGAATGACATGTATGGGATGAAATATTCTGTTTGGTCAGTTTTGGTCAAATGTCTTATTCGCTTCTCCCTAAAAGAAGGGTGTGATACCTTTACTCCCTTTGTCTTTTCTGAAGCACAAGATGTTCCTCAGAACTGAGCAGTGTCCTTGGTTCTCCACACCAGTCTCTAGCAGTAACTATAAACAATTAGTGTTATCAATCCTAGACACAGACACTGACAGAATAACTTATTGTTAACTTCAGCAAGTACAGCTACTTACAAGAGATTTATCTGTAAAATTACAAGACAGAAAATTAGCTCTATCCCGGACCAAACCAGGAAATTCCAACCATGCTCCAGTCTCTCTTGTCCCTAAATACACTTATACACAAATTATTACCATCTCTCTATACCAAAAGCCACTGAGTTAATTTAGTCTATGACTTCAGATGTTTGTCTATCACAGTAGACTATTAAGATAAACGAACAATTGTCACAGTCAATGTCCATGGGTTACAGATGTCAGCTTTAAAGAATTTACTGGATGAACCTAGCTCTGGTTTCATCACCACAACATCATGCTGAAAAACACTAATAGAACACTGTTAGTTTATGCAACAATTCATATAGCTGTAACTAACATGGATTATATATATATATAGGTGTATATATATATATTTTGTACTTCTTTATCTTCTATCATCACCCAACAAGTATGTCCAGGCCCTTGAGTGAAAGCAGTCCCATGAATATTTTTGCCTTTGCTCAAGGCACAGAAACCCCAAACTGCAGATTCCTGCTCTGCACCACTGGCACTTTGTCCCCATCTACTCTATATAGGTCTGACTGATCAGGACCAGCTTGACAGATAGAACCTCTAATGTCAACTAAAGTTGGATTACTTTTATCTCTGCAAATTGGCTCAATTCAACTACTCCTTCAACTGTTTCTGCAAGTAGACATATAGGACTCCATACAGCAGCCTTCCACTTCCAATGGAGTACTACCACATGGCAGGAGCCATCACTGAAAAGACCATACTGTTTCTCATCCTCTGGTCATTGATCGTATGGTGGGGCTGCTTCAGCCCATTTTACCACTATTTCTGGTGGCATTCCAAAGTGTGTGTCTTCTGGACAGTCTGTGATGACTTCTACGATTCCGGCATGATGGAGTTTCCCTGTTCAAGTCTCTGTGAGTTTAAAGCAATCCACTTACTCCATGTAGTATCAGTGGCATGATGAAGAGAAGATGCTCTGCTTGTGCACATCCAAACCAGTGCAGGTAACTGTGGCACCAGGAGGAGCTGCACTTCAGGGTCAATCGCTTCCAAAGCATCTCTAACTCCTTCAAATGCAGCCGATGTCTCTTTTTCCGTTAGTTTCAGAGCTTTTGTAGTTTTGACCCCAGAATCCTAGAGGTCAACCTCAAGTTTCTTCTGGAACTTTCTGCAAGAAGCTCCAGGTAGGACCATTGTTCCCAGATGCTGTGAAGAGCAGATTTTTAATGTTGGGCCCTGTTCAACATGGTGCAGGGGCCATCGCCTGCACAATCCCTTTTTTAATATGTTTGAAAGCAGCTTATTGTTCTGAGCCCCATTTAGAGCCCCCTTTCTTCTTATGGGTAACCTCATAGAGAGGATTCACAATCTCATTGCAACCAGAAATATGCATTCTCCGGAAACCCACAGTTCCAAATAAGAATTGAGTTTCACTTTTGGTAGTTGGTGGGGACATAACTGCTATTTTTACAGCAAAACCAGCTTTTAGAAGAATATGGATTATCTTCTTACCTTTTTCAAAGACTTCTATTGCTCTGTTACCCCACATGATGATGATGTCAATGTACTGTAGATGTTCTGGAGCTCTGCCTCTCTCCATAGTAGCATAGGTCGGTTCATGGCAAATGGTAGGTCTGTGTTTCCACCCTTGGGGCAGTTGATTCCAGGTGCAACCCCACTGCAGAAGGATCATCTGAAAAGCCAGGAAAATCATGCTGCCATTCTGTGCTCTCAGTCTCTACAGTTGCTATACCAAAGGCCCACTGGTACTATTTTGGGTCCATGAAGTCACCTTCCATGAAGCAGTCTATGCCAAGGATGCACAGAGCATCTGGGCAGTCTCTACAGGGAGCATGTGAGGCTCACATCAGCCTTCACAACACTCAATTCTTTAGATCCCCCCATCACTCCAGAAATAGTGATGGATTCTGTCCCTTTCTGATTTGATGACATTAGGGTGCACTGTGCTCAAGTGTCCAGAAAAGCTTTATACCTCTGTGGCTCTAATGTGCCAGGCCATCAAATCCACACAGTCCAATAAGTTCCATTGTCCCTCTCCTCCTCCTGGCTGGAGGAAGGGCACCTCTAAGCTTGAGCACATACAGCACTATCAGCAAGTGTGCTACTGGGGTTTGCATCCCCATTACTCATATCTGATGTGCAGGGACATTGAGTCACCAACATATCAAACTGGGTAACTCCACACTGAAGATCTGAGCACACATTCTCTTAGAAGGACCTCGTTTTGCATTTGCTTTACTTAGAAGCTTGCATAATTGTGCCTCTAGGTCAGCAGTAGGTTTCTAATCACACTTTTTCATTTCCTCTCCACACCCATGCAGGAGAAACCATAAGATACCTCTTAACATATTCTCTGTTCCTGAACTGGGTCTCACAAAAGGGCAACTGCTTCTAATGGCTGCAATATGTCCTCCTTCCCCTTTTTTGGGGGGGAAGAACACAGTTGGATTTTACAGAGTCTCTCAGCGATTTCATTTATGGCTGAGATCCAGGCCTGATGAGGAGTTGTGACAACATCTGCATATTCTTGTACTTTTCTAAGCACATTGTTCACAGCTGGTTCAATGTCTCCAGGGTAAACGGTGATGGTGCAGCACGGACAAACTTCTGCAGCATAGACTTAGGGCATGGAATTTGATATATATCAAGTATATATCAGCTTTGTATACAAGCTGATCATTGTTATAAATCATATCTTGTACAGCCTGTTCCTTCAAATATCTGATAGATTTTTCAAGCGTAGCTGCTCTAATCTGTGGGCAGTCTTATTTTGTCTTTAGAGGGATACCTATCTTTTACAGATGACATGAATCACCTCCATAGGCTGATTGTTCCAGCTTTTTGCCAATTGCCTGATCAATACCTGTGTCTTTGGCCAGGGACCCCAACTGCCTGGATTCTTTCTCATCTCATGCTGTGGATTCAGCCCCTGCAATACAGCATCAAAGAACCAATTTGAATAAATTCTGGTGGACTCAGCCCAAAACAAAATGGAGTCGTATAATTTCCTGAATTAAAATAGAAAGTGTAATTACAAAGTTTTCTATCTCTATATGGAACAGCACTGCCCCATGAAAGTTTTCTATCTCTATATGGAACAGCACTGCCCCATGTATCCCACTGTGTATCAGTATCAAAGACCATATTACAACTATGGTTCTTACGCAGTGCTTAGTAAAAGATAAACTGCAGAGCAACACTAATCCTGGGTGCAAAGCCACATATCATATACCATAAAAAACACAGGTATGGTATGACTGGTTTAATTTCCACTGATGTGAAACTTTCATCGGAAAAGTCTGATTCCCACTCAGTGGAGCCATCTGGTTCTCCTCCCAGTGGAGTTGGAATTCAAATTATGCAAAGAAAATTAGTTGAAATTTGAATCTGGACTCTTATTGCAATAAGAGCTGAGTAATTTCACAGCAAGAGCATGATCTTTTCCATCATGATAGAAAACCTCTTACAGCTGACTTGTGACTAAAGGTGCTTTCTTGCCTGTGACACTATTATTTAACTTAGCAACTCCCCACAGACATACAATACAAAAAAAGGTTTTAACAGTAAACCTGCTCTGAAAAATAGAAAGGGAGAGTGCGAAGAGAACATGAGGACAGTTTGCTATTCCAGTAGAAGTTCATGTATTCTACCTAAAAAAAAAAAAAAAAAGCTCCTGACACAGCTACAGAGTTTCTAAGTCAGAGAAAATAAGCAGCAGCTTCTCACAGTTAAATGCTTCCAATAGAAGACCATGTATTTTCCTGGGGAAAGACTGCTCAAAAACTCAGCATATTCTATTGCCATACCTTTTTGTTTAGACAAGACCAACATAATAACAGCAGTAAGTTTATCTCTTGCAAATGTTGTTCCATTCAAAGCTAAATTAAAAAATTAATTAATCCCCCTGAAAAAAACACCTTCTCATATGATCTTTAGAGTTTTATACAGAGATGAATGTAGACTTCTACAGCTCCTGTAGAGCTTTCAACATAGGCAAAGCTTTTCACTGATCACTCTGTTTCGAAAGATCTGCATCCTATTGTTTCTGCATTGATTAGAGACAAAATTGTTACCAGATTTTAAAAGTTCAGGATATCTCTGAGCGAATAAATGTATAAAAAAATTTCAAATGCCTTAATTGTCATTATATGTTATAGAATCCCATCTAAAGATCACTAAAAGAATCAGTAGGAATCTTGTGTTCCTCCATTGCCACAAGCATTTGCACACAACAGAATTATCTTGCAGAGATAAGCAGCTAATCAAGCAGGTTTGTAATTCATGTGTTAGAAGATAACCAGCTTTCATGAAGAGATCTCAGTGCTATTAATGGAAAATTAGTGCCCATGCTGTACAGCTTTTCCTCACTAGACCCTAAAGAAGCAGAAAATCAAAAGCTTAAAAAAAAAATGTTAATGATATCTCAATCCATGACCATTATAGAATCGCAAATGTCAGGGGTTGGAAGGGACCTCTAAAGACAATCAAGTCCAACCCTCCTGACAGAGCAGGAACAAAACTAGGACAGGTCACTCAGAAATGCAGTCAGACAAGTTTTGGAAGCCTCCAGAGACGGAGACTCCAAATCCTCTCTCAAGAGTCTTTTCCAGGGCTCTGTAAAACTTACAGTAAATAAATTCTTTCTTCTGTTGAGGTTGAGCTTCCTGTTCTTTATCTTGAATCCATTGTCTTTCATGTTCTCACAGGGCACTAGTGAGAAGAGGTTATACCTTCCTTCTTGACACCCAGCCCTCATATGTACACATTAATTAGATCCTCTCTCAGTCTTCTCTCCAGGCTAAAAAATCCCAGGTCTCTCAGCCTTTCTTCATAAGGTAGGTGTTCCAGTCCCTTCATCATCTGCATAGCCACTGTTGTACTCTATCAAGTAAATCCCTGCCCCTTTTGAACTGAGGAACCAGAACTCGATACAATACACTTGTTGAGGCCTCAAAAGGGCAAAGTAGAGGGAAAGGAGAACTTCCCTTGATCTGCTGGATGCAGACTCCTTAATGCACCCCAGGATACCATTGGCCTTCTTGGCCACAGGGGCACATTGCTGTGCCACAGATAACTTCCTGTCCATCAGGATCCCAAGGTCCTTTTCTATGGGTCTTTCTCTAGCAGATCACCTCCTAACCTGTACTAGTGCCTTTTGTTATTCTTTCCCAGGTGCAGGACTTTTCACTTGTGCCTGTTGAAGTTCACTAGGTTCCCAGCTCTCTAGTTTGTCCAAATCTTGCTGAATGCTTGCACGGCCTTCAGGTAAGTCAGTCACATCTCCCAGTTTTGTGTCATCAGCAAATTTGTTGAGAAGACACTCTGTCCCATCATCAAGGTTATTGATGAAGGTGTTGAACAGGACTGGACCCAACACTGATCCCCAGGGGACTCTTCTAGTCACAGGTTTCCAGCTGGACTCAGCACCAGTGATCACCACTCTTTGGGGTCTGTTGTGTCGCCAGTTCTCAATCCATCTCACTCTCCATTCTTCTAGTCCACATTTCCTGAGCTTGCTCATGAGGATGTTATGGGAGACTGTGTCAAAAGCCTTGCCAAGGTCGAGGCGGACTACATCCACTGGTCTCCCTGCACCTACCCATTCAGTGACAACATCATAGAAGGCTATCAGATTAATCAAGCATAATTTCCCCTTGGTACTTTCATGCTGACTACTCCTGATAGCTTTCTTCTCTTTCACGTACTTAGACATGGCCTCCAGCATGAGCCACTCCATCATTTTTCCAGGGATGGATGTGACACTGACTGGTCTATAATTACCTGGATCTTCCTTCTTGCCCTTTTTGAAGGATGGAGTGACACTGGCTTTCCCTCAGTCTTCAGACACCTCTCATGTTAACCATGACCTTTTGAAAATTATGGAGATTTTTAAAAACATTTTTTGCATAGCTCCAATAATCAGACTTTATATTTTACAGGCTTGCAAAACATTGCATTAGCTTGTATTAGCTGAAGCCATCATCTTTTTCCACAGAAACTGTTAATTTAGGTAGGACACATATTATGAAACTACTGTCTTGTTGTATTAGTTCCATAAGTAACACACAGCACTTGCTGATGGCACATCTTGGAAGGTACAGACTGAAGCCACATTTGCAATACACACATATTTCTAATGAATTAAATCAACTTGTAAAACGAGCAGTTAGGAACAACTGATGGCTGCGGATTCTTAAAGTGCCCTTAGCCCTGGTTGTGTCTGGTGACTGAAACTGAAGAGCTGCATGGTCCATTGCCTGTCCCAGCTTTTCCTGAGGTGCAAAGCTAAGAAAGAAGAAAGAACATGAAGATCTTATGTTTTACAAAAGTAAGGCATAAATCTGTCTCCCTGGCAGTGTCTTGTCTGCTTTGTCACTGTTATCATTAGTTTTGATCTTCACTTCACCTGAAAAAATACAGTGTGATTCCAGTTGCTCTTCCCAATAGTGAGCAAACCCTTTTAAATTCATATCCCTTTGGAGAAAGAGAAGTGAAGTTTCCTAAAAAAATATCCCTAATCCTTGCTTTTTTTCAACAGAACCAAGGTACAAAATGGGAAAATGTTAGTGTTTGTAGCTGAGATATCAGTATTGTGTTCTGACCCTAACCCTACATATCTTTAGAATTCCCATGATGAAGAAATTTCCTTATTCTTAACCATTTCTCCTTCTCACCCTTGACTTTTCTTTTCAAATTCTTCAAAGAGAGAGACAGAGTATTATCTTAGTTTTCACGTACAGTGGAGTAGGCAGATTCAAAGATCATCTTCCTTGGATTTTTTCATCTACATAATTTCTAAGATCTCTAAATGCACGACCCAGTACTGTGTGTGAATAGCAGACTTCTGAAGTCATCTCTTCAGAAAAAAAAATTCAGAAAATATGCCCCCCAAAATTTTTCATCTTTATTATTTCAGAGCACTCTCTATCCCTACTGCTAGGTAGCCATCAGAAGTACCAGAGGGTAATTTGATCCCCATTGTCTGTACAGAAATACTTTCTACCTTCACTTACTGTTCTGTATATTGATATAGCTAAATGAAATCTTTAATCCCCTTATTTTAGCTCATTGTACCTTAACTGAATTTATTTGATGATAAATGAGGTGTATGTTTAGACTAATTAGTATATAAAAATCACATTTCCCTAGTAGAATAGGGAATCACATTCCCACAAGTAGAATATTAAAACCATAAATGAGGAATAATTATGAAACTGATAGCCTGTTTTGATTTGTTTAGGATTTTTCAAGCATTTATTTCACAAAGGTCAATTCGATTAATTAATAATTGAGATTTCATATGGTCACATGCTCAAAAAACCAAAACCAAAACCAAAAAATTCAGTCTGGTGGACATTGTGTGCATCTAATAGGTTTAATTTCATGTTTATATAAATTTGTTAGCTAAGATTGCTTTATTCTATCACAACTTAACCTTATACCAAAGGGCAAATTGAGGTTCTGTCTTTCCAGACATATACTACCAGGGTAAATAAACATAAGATTTCATTTTCCATCCCACTGTGATTAGCTCTGTAGATATTTCTTTCACTATAATTCCATCTCATGATATCTAATATGATAGCTAAAGGCTCAGAATAAGCTCAGAGTAAGGTAATAATTTGAGGCTTTTCCTTTTTTTTTTTTTTTTTTTTTTTTTTTTTAGAGAAAAGACCTTTTTTTCAAATAACTGATAAATGCATTTAAGTATTCATCTCCACATTTTCACTCCTTCCCCTCTGAAATATTTTATTATTATAGCATCCAAGAATGTATTGAAAGGGAAGTAAAAAATGTCCTGGTGGAATACCCACCTAGATAAGGAGAAGGAAGAACAGTCTTCTGAGTTCAAATTGTTATTTCAGATAATGTCTAAATTAGTGTTTGAATAGAAGTTCAACACAAGAGATCAACAAATACAGCACCAGAACACAGAACTATCTGATGCTAAGGGTGGAAGAAAAAGTCCAGACCTCCTAGCTCAGAGGAATTAATTAAACATTTCTTGCCTGGGTATTCCATCAGCATTCATCATTAGGCATTGTATCTGTTTAGCTCAAATGCATATAAATTAAAGGTAAAATTCAAGTATATTTAAGTCTTTTCATTTTGGCGATTATGAAATTCTAAATTTGGCTCAATCCTTTCACTTGTATTGTATATGATTTCTGCTTTTGGTGACTGAACCAAAAAATAATGCACTACTCACAAAGTTCTACTTTTAGATCCATTTTGATGCCTCTTGAGAAAAGACCATTATATTCAGAAAGCTATTTTGTTCCATCAGTAAAACTAGACAGACATGAAAACAAATCACTTAACAACAACAAAAATACTTCCAAAATAATTTTTAAAGGAGTTTGTGAGTAAATTTTACACTTTATACTGTACACACATGTTGGGTCTAAACATTATGTTCATCTATCCAAGGCTGTTCTGCTGCACACAATGGGAATATGTCTGAACACATATACTGCCCAAGGATCTTGGTGCCTTCTCCACACAAAGCTGCCTCTGTTCCCAACGAGAAAGGAACAAAGCATGACTTTCATGAAAACCTACTAACTTGTAACACTGCAGAAATCAAAACTGGATCAGAGCTTCCAGAGGGGTCCTAGTGTTTATGGTTAGAATAATCAAAGAAAAGGAAACTAGTGTCCCCACTGGAGCTAGAGCTGACCTGTGGGCTGCTGACATATGTAGGAGCATGAACAGAACAAGACTGGATTAAGGGTCGCCTGACAGATTCTGCAAAGTCTGCAAGAAATTAGTTTCTTACTGAAGCACAGAGATTAAAAGATCAGAAAAACATGTAACCAAGAACAAAATCACTGTGGGTTTCAGCATCATAGCTTCTTACTTCCAGCTCTTCACATTTTGAATGCAAGACCAAGAGAATACCTGAAGATATAACGGGCTGCCTGGGGAGGTGGTGGACTCTTCGTCCCTGGAGATATTTAAAAAGAGACTCGATATGGCACTCAGTGCCGTGGTCTAGTGACTGTGGTGGTAATTGATCAAGGGTTGGACTCGATGATCTCTGAGGTCCCTTCCAACCCAGCCTATTCTATGATTCTATGATTCTATGATATTAGAAGGAAACAGTACCAAAAAAAATGAGATCAGCTATCTTAATATATAACATTGTGTTAATATGTGATATTATTTTCTTTGAGACAGAGTATTGGTTTTGGTAGTTAATTAGACTTCTGGAAATATTAATAGGGAAGAATGATCTCTTCATTTACCGTAAGACAAATAATAGATGCCTACTACTTTTAAACATATACTTGCCGCTGTATAAATAAGGAAATAAAATTGAACTATTAGGAATAAAGACATAGCACTTCTGAACATAAACTGTCATGGTTTAGCAATTTGGGCAGACCACAAACCTAAGGACAGAATTACTCTCTATTCCCACCCACCCTCCACCAAAGGCAAGATAAAAGGGGAATACAGACTGGAGACTTTAAGTTGGAAACTGAAAACAATTGGATACAGATTTACTAACACAGGGGAAAGGCATTAGAATAGGGGACAAAGTAACAAAAAATATAAATATATACAAACATATATATATATGCAACCCAATAGATATGGGCTCTGACAAGCGTGTGGTGAGCTGGTGGTAAGGAAGTGCAGGAGAGCTGCAGCGTAGCCAGGCACAAGTGGAAAGAAAGTTGGAGCTGACTGGCCTTCCCAAACTTCTACGGGCAGGAAATGGAAAGGAATAGACTCCTCCTTTTGTGTTCTGACCTTTTCCAGAGTCCAGAAGCCCTCTTTCTTTAGTTCCTTCTCTTCAAACTATGACATAAACAAATAATCATCTTGGCTTTTAAAATTATTCACTAATGCACTATTATTCAATGAACTATATAATAGGAGAATTCACTAATCTTCAAGACTATAATTTTCCTAGGTTTCATTAACTTTACTAAAGAGAAAATTTCAATGCTATTGTAGAATTCCACTTGAAAGAAAGAAAATTGTTTACTCAACCCCACAACCTTCATTGCCCTCTCATTTCTTGCTCCCCAAGCTTCTCCATGGAAGTTAATTCCTGTGGACATATGTGTGTGGAGGATCTAGTAATCTCAGAGACGTGCTGTGGAATATAAAATAGATTCTGAGGTTTAAAAAAAATTAAGCCAGCAAAAATTTTACCTTTGAATTTCTTTTCTGTGAACCAATTTAATTCATATCTTTGCCAGACATGAGAAAGGCTTGTAAGTGTGTGTACTCTAACTCAGACACAGTCGAGTTATTTGCATACTGTGTACTGGTATTTAAAGTGTTTATTTGACATTCTCTACACTACAGTAAGAACTGAAAATATTTTTCCTTTCCAGCATTAGAAATAAATAAATAAATAAGTTAAAAGGCATGATAATCTCCTCTGAAAAAGTCTGGTTTTCTCTCTCCAGTCTGGTTAACTCTCTATAGTAAAAAGTGGCTTGCTTCCTGTCGTATAAATCTTATGTTATCATATTCAAATTCTGCCTCAATTTCTCAAAAAGAATTAACTCATCTTATATATAACAAAGATGAGAGAGCAAGGGAGGGAAAATTCAGACTTTGCAACTTCTTTCATTTTATCAAACTTCTGGTGCACATGCAAATTAAATTTATTACCACTTATGTGCTTCTAAAGATATTCCAATACAAACAATAGCTTCTGCAAAATTAGCCAGGTCATAGAGGTAAACAGTGCCTCAGTTTCATCATTTAAAATCTGCAGCATGTAGTTTACTCATCAAAACACTATGTAAGGATATTTATCAATTTATTTATATGCTTTCCATCATCAGGAAATTTGAAACTCTCTACCATCAGGTACCCTGAAACAGACTTCCTCTTAATTCCTGTAATAATACTGTGGGGGTGGAGGGAAGGCAAGGAAAAAAATGGGGGAAGTGGGGAGCAGATACCTTTATTTATTTAAGTTTTCATTTCTTTTACTTTTTGTGCATTCATGAAAAAAAAATAAACTTCATGGAAGGATTGTATAAACTAGTTTTCCTGTGAAAAGATTTCATTCTTCCATCTTACAGAAATTAGGTGACATACAATACTTCTGAAAGAGAAACAATTTTCCAAAGTACTTATACAAGATCACTCATAAATTGAGTACTATAACCAAGGTACAAGCTCACATACAATGATCTGGTTTTATCACTTTCAAAAGAACTGCAGAAAAAACAAAAATATTAGCTTTCTTTCAATGGATTCTGGGAGATATCACAGAGTTGCTCCTACAAAATCAGTTGTTGTGAAAGACCAGCTTGAGCTTCTAGGTTTCGCAGGACACTTCTCAGCCCATTTTATTGATTTATGAAGCAAATCTTGTTGCTAAAGTACATTTGATTCTTGTTTTGCCAATGTTTCTATGCATTCATAATTTTCTACTCAATTGTTACTCAAATAGCATTCAACAGAACTTCACATATATTTTCCATAGGTTTTTTTAGTGAAAAAATAGTAACCAAAATTGCTAGTGAAAGCTCTTCTTGGCCATTGGCTCATGCAGACTGAGAATGGGCAGCTTGCAGCACTCGCACAGTGACACTAATGGTTTCATGCTGACCATGTTCCTGTTCTGAGCATTGGTGGAGTGGATGAACTACCTACATAGGTGAAAGTACCGAGCAGCAGATGCCGTAAATTACTTCATCTGTTACCACACAGTCAGGTTATCAGTCCACTCAAAGGATGTTGGAAGTTGGCTGGAGGAGAAGGGTGAGAGGAAGAGAAACATAAAATAGTAACTTCTGCAAATGCACCAGGAATCATGTTTAAGACTGGTATAAATATTTGTCAAAGTCATTTAGGCAACCACAAAATACCATAGGACTCCCTTTGCAACATCAGAGTCTTGCTGTGCAGCCTTCCTACATTAATATTTCTTTCGTGGAATATGAAAAAATGCAGAGGAGAAAGGAGGTGTCTTCTACAAATAACGAGGCCTCTGAGTGCTAGACAGTTCATTCTGTTATTAAGGTGTTTCTAGTGAATAAAACATGGTCCACTTCTGGATTTTTCTGATCAGCTATTTATTTCCACTCCAAACAACAACTATAAGGATTGTAATGAGGGAAACTGCTTCTAATAACTCACACTGTCAAGTTTATTTTACTGTAAATACATGGTAAATTTCTCAATTGAAACAAGAAGTGCTTCAAAATAACTTTCTTGAAAGGGCTGAATGACACTTAGAATTTCTGTTCTTAGAAAACACTGTTTTCCCCATGAGAAAGCTCATCTCTGCTGGACAAAGATTCATGCAGACCACTGTGCTGCAGGTCCATCTGCACATAAGGAACCTGGCCAATCTGTCACTGAATGTTTTTAAAAGTCATCACAAGAAAGAAAATATTAAAACATAGGCAAATAAAAAGTTTAGGCTTATCCACAGCATTTCTTATCCTTCTAATCTGTAAAAGATGGACTTAAAACAAAAGCTGATAGAATATTAAATCAGCAAGTCAAAACGTAAGTTCAAATTAACAAGAAAGAAAAATCATTCCTTCTATTCCATCTTACATCCTTAGTCATTATCAAAAACTGCCTTATAATTTCTCTTTGAAATTCTAGATCAATAAAAATGGCATTCCCCTTTATCAGAAATCAGATGATTTAAGCAATGCACACATGTTATACTGACTCCCTTCAAAGAGAAATTTTCACCTCTAATAAAAGCTTTACACCTCAGTAGACAGCTCTGTATTGCAGGACAAGATGTCCCTGTTTGAACATCAAGTGTATAATGAAATTTATATGCCAACAGAATTAAAGGATAGGGCAGGCAACGAGGAGGACACCACTTCAGGAAGAAATTATTCTTTTCATATCTCTCTCTAATCCTACTTAACCCTTTGTTGGAGCCTCTCAGAGATACGTTTCCTAAAAACTAATTGTAAAATAAATATTTTTCATAATTATCAGAATACTGTCAATTCCATTTTTCTTTTAAAATAGTCATCATTTCCTTCAGTGAATGGGGACCCTATTTTCTATGTTCCGACGGCTGCAAACGTGGAGATTCTTGTTGGATCCCACAAAGTAAATATAACAGTATCAGGTGCAACTACTCAATTTTGTTGAACACAGACAGAGCTGGTAGGCATTAAAACCACAGCTGTTAGCCTAATCCTACAGAAAGAGATAGAGAAAGGAGAAATAAATGATGGGAAAATAAAGCATCACCCAACAGCAGAGGGAGAGAGGAAGAGAGAGGTAGAACAAGAGAGAAAGGAGAAGAAAGTCACCACCCAAGGATTCAACAGAATGCTGTTGGTCTCATGGCAGAGAAGGAGGCTGGTGGGATGGGATGGTGATCCCCTCCTAGGAGAATGACAGGGGGTTAGAGTCTCTCTTCCCTTTATGCTATCCATTTCTTGCTGTGCCACTGCAGCTAGATAATCCTTGCTCATCCTGACTTGACCTGGAAAGTTCCATCGAGTGGTAGCCTCCATTGTTGTTTGATGTCTGCTGTGTCAGCAGAATTAACAATTTTTGGCTAGGTGTTTTTCCCTAATTGACTCTCCTAATTAGCAGTGTCCAACCTAGGCTTGTCAAGGAGCTTTTTGTTTGTTGGTTTTTTTTTCTCAAACTTTATGACTTCACTCTTAACTCTTCTCAAGCTGCCTCTTCTCAAGTTTCAGATTGCTCAAAAAAAACAGATCATTCATGCCTCCTATTACAGAGAGAGGGAGAAAGATAAGAGGATCACAGAATCACAGGATTATCCAGGCTGCAAAGGACCTCTGAGAACATCAAATTCAACTCTTAATCCACTATCGCCATGGTTCTCAGACCATGGCACTGAGTACCACATCAGTCTCATCTTAAAAACCTCCAGGAATGGAGAATCTGGCACCTCCCTGGGCAGCCCATTCCAATGTCTGATCACCCTCTCTGTGAAGAGATTCTTTCTAATGTCCAACCTAAACCTCCCCTGGCACAATTTAAGTCCATGCCCTCTTGTCTTGTTGAAAGTTGCCTGGGAAAAGAGACCAGCCCCCCCTGGCTCCCACCTCCTTTCAGGGACTTGTAGAGGACGATGAGGTCTCCCCTGAGCCTCCTCTTCTCCAAGCTGAACACCCCCAGCTCCCTCAGCCTCTCCTCACAGGACTTGTGCTGGAGTCCCTTCACCAGCCTGGTTGCCCTCCTTTGGACCTGCTCCAGGACCTCAATCTCCTTCCTGAACTGAGGGGTCCAGAACTGGACACAGGACTCGAGCTGTGGCCTCACCAGGGCTGAGTACAGGGGCAGAATCACTTCCCTGGACCTGCTGGCCACGCTGTTCCTGATCCAGGCCAGGATGCCATTGGCCTTCTTGGCCACCTGGGCACACTGCTGGCTCCTGTTCAGCTTCCTGTCAATCCAGACTCCCAGGTCCCTCTCTGCCTGGCTGCTCTCAGCCACTCTGTGCCCAGCCTGGAGCTCCCCATGGGGTTGTTGTGGCCAAAGTGCAGGACCCAGCACCCCTTCCTCCCCCCTCCACTACTGTATTTCATTGGTTGAGGGAGGAGAGGGTATAGTGTTTTCAGTTGCCAATTTTTTGAGGCAAAGCCTGACTTGAACCTCATACTGTTCTGTCTTTTAATCTCTCAGTAAGTGAAAATACAATAATCTTAAAAACAATCATTGAATGGATTCCTAGTCTGGGTTTAATAAATCACCCCAGAATGTGACTGTAAAAGGCTTGATCTCTTTTTCAAATGATCATCACACCTGTGAGGTTCCAATCAGTGGAATTTTCATTGCCTCAAAAGACAATTTTTAAGTGAATAAAGTTGGCTGGAGTGGAGCTAGCTAACACTAGGACTGGCAGCTCGAAGGTGATGAAGACTGATAAGCTGAATGGGTATTCTTTTCAGGTGAGTCAGCCTTTAATGACCCTCTCAATGAGGCAATCAGATCCCCTGTGAGGAGACATTATGCTGGGAAGATCACTGACTGATAATCTGGGTGGAATTTTCCTCAGATGGATCAGTCATCAATGGTCTTCTGAATTGTATACCTGGTCTCCTGCTTATAATAGGCAACTGACTGACAGCTCTCCTTCTGGGGAGGAAAGCTAGAAAAATGAGTTTGCCCTCTCCTTGGGCAAACAAAGAAGCAGCAGTCCTTTCTGTCTGGAACAGCAAGAATTTGGGAGGGGCATATAAGCAACACTGACAACCCCATTTCGTTGTCTACTGCATGGACTCACCATCCTGCATTGGGTGCTGTCCGGAATCAGAACACCATCTTGAACAAGATATTCTTGCCAGACATCACTGGACCTGAGGTGGTGACTTTCTCAAACTCTCTCTTTTCTTTCTTTCTTTCTCACTTTCTTACTGTTTTCTCTCCCATCTCTTTCTTTCTCTCTATCTCTCTTTCTTTTCCTTGGATATTCTCATTTTTCTCTCTCTTGCTTTTGCCTTACAACATATTGCCATACCTTCACAGGGTTATATCACTTTGCTTGTTTTAATTGTCAAATAAAACTTTTATGCTTGCACTCGACGCTTGGTGGTTGGATTTTGTTCTCACTGATCCAAAAATTTTAAGTTACTTCAAACCATAACAACACCTTGTAAAGTTCTTCAGAACTTCTAGAAGAGCTCTGAGCATATTATAACTTCAGAGCCCATATATTCACGTGTGTATAACTCTTGCTGTCACTGCCCCTTTTTCCCTATTCAAGAGATAAATAAAAAAACTTCATCAAGTTTATAAAAGGGGAAAGAATTATAGCTGCTACCAAGATGAAATACAGACAGGCCCTTCTTAAAAGGAATGTATTGAATTAATTACTGGTGAACTTTGAAAAACTCCATGGGTCACTGAGACAGTACTTTGATGATAACGAATGAGAGTACAAGAACAAACAGTGTGACACAATTGGATTTTGTCAGAACCTCTTCTGCTACTGAGATATTTGTTAATTAGAGAATTCACAGGTCTTTAGTACTATTACTATATTTTTAGTAATGTAAAACTGGCATTTGTCTGGTACATTTTGTTGCTTTCATTGGTGAAGAGTACAGTCCAGTGCCACATGTGGAGAAAGAATTCTTGGCAGTTTAATGTGCAGCACAGTTACTTGACAGAAAGCAGGTCACATGTGAGAGTTTATGTTGTAAATCCTACTTACCAAGTTATTGAAAAACAGTAAATGCAGCCCCTCTCCTAAATTACTTGTCATCTTTACACTGAACTTAGCTCTCATCTGGTACAAGGTGCTTCAGTGAAGCTGAACAGAGCCCTTCCAACAAACACTTGGTACAACAGGTGTAACCGGATGCCTGGTCACTAGCAGCACCCTCATCTTCAAGTAGCTGTCTCTGTGCAGGGGACCTTCTCCCTAGCTCTGTATGCGCCAGCACAGAAAGAGTATTGTTCATATTCTTTGCCCACATTGGGTATTTTTACCCATTTTACTATTTAAAATCTCCAGAGCATTGTAACCAAATCTATATAACTTTTTAAGTTTGAGGGTTGTTTTCATAGTGTTATGATCTGATGCAACTTATAATTCAGATAGTGCATGAACAAAGTCCAGCCATGAAAGGTTGGGTGGAAGCACAAAGTTTTATTTCATAAATGACACAGGCAAATTACATAACCCAGTGAAGATATGGCAAATGTTTTGTGAGACAGAGAGAGATGGAGAGAGAAAGAGGGAGGCAGAGAGGGAAAGAGAGATGGAGAAAGACTTTACCACCCGTGGATCCAGTGGCATCTGGTGATCTTTCTTCTTTGGGATGGCAATCCCGTTCCAGATGGGGCAAAGGTCCAGTGAAGGCTGGTGGTCTGGTGCTAGGTGGCCATGAGTGAACACATCAGCATTCCTTATATGCTGTGGAGTTTCTTGCCACTTAGGTGGCTGATTCAGACTCCAAGAATCTCAACCCCCCCACTGAAAGCACTGCAGTCATTAGCAGATGTTAACCAGATTTCTGTGTGTCAGCTCACTGCTCCATCTGGGCGAGATGACCACCGCCGCTATTTTCAGTCGGTGTGAGTCTATACCCCAACATTCCATTTGCCAAACTGTCATTTGAGATAAACAAAATTCCACTGAATGGAACTACACATCACCTTGTGGCTTAAAAGACAATTTTAAACAGTCTCTGTGTGGTGATAGCAGGAAGCTAAAGGAGAGAGGAGAGAGGGGACAGGAAAGGGAGTAAGAGAGTCTAAAGAGGTAATGGAAGAGTGAAAGTGAAAAGTAACACAATAATCTTATAACTGTCAACAACCTGGCATAAGCCAACTCTGCAAAACATCAGACTCTGTATCGCCCCAAAAGCCCAAATATCTTAAGGCAGAAGTTAGACACTGGTTTAGCATCTTCACTCCAGCTTCTTCAGTTAAGGTGGTGGTGATATATATGACATGCAGTTTCCTTGTTCTTCAAGCAGTGTCACCTCCAAATATAAGTGATTCTGTAGTATCATCACTGGGACTTGCTGTACCTGTAAATTTCATTCTCCAAAAGTATATTTAGTTCAATCATTTAAAAGATGCAGTTGACAAAATGTCTTTTAGGATAGGGCAGTCCAGATTGCCCCCATGACGAAAGTATTGGTTGCATTAGACTTAGTAACATTATTCACTACATACAATGATCACAATCTACACAACAGTATAGCATAGCAATACCAAATAAAAATGGAAAATTTAAATAAATTTTTTTTTTAAATATAATTTACACAATTTTAATATCAAAAGTCCCCAGTTAGAGAATATTTTCCTCTGCCTCCCAATTGATAATGATGACAAACAACAGTTAGGGGAGAGAGAAGGAAACAACACACTGACAGGAGCATTTATACCGTTCTGTTATCAAGAATTCTCACATAGTTTAGTTCTCAGCTGGCCAGCGTCTCCCCCAGCTTCCCCCACTGTTTTTCTTTTTCTTTTTTTCTCTGGAATATTCTTTTGTCAGAATGGTAACAAACCCATAACATGTCAAAGCTCTAGTCTAAAGAATGCAGAGTCTGCACAAACTTAACCTCATGGCTCAGGGGTTGTTTCTTTTCTTCAGGGATTACTATTGAGGTTAAATATTTGAGGATCTTACCATAAGTATCCTGTATAGAAGTGATTTCAGACCCTCCAATTAAAATGCTGTCAATTTACTGGTAAAGCTTTACCACTACGAGAAGTGATTAATGCCAGCTCTTCAATAAGTGAAGGAGAATGCATATTTACCACTGTTCGCTGCTCCTTTATCTGGGCTGGGGCCACATTAACCCCTTCTTTCTCATTCTCTGTGAGCGTTCTCATTCACATCCAGCCTTCACCCCTGAGCTCCCCATAGGAATTGGGGGCAACTGGTTTCTCTGAGGCTCAGTGCAGGGAGGCATCTGGACTACCCAAGTCAATCAAGTGTTTATCCTCTGAGCTCTTTTCTTTTTCATTCCCATAAGGGGACCTCTCTTGTGTGAGGAAAATCTTAGTTGTTTGTCTGTTCATTAATTCCTGTGGGATACCCTTTCAGATCCCCTCCATCTACAGGTGCCTCCTACTGGGCTTGTCTCCACCATTTTTTCTTTACCTTTCAGAGGTAAAGGTGGTCTTATTTGCCACACCACTTTGCATTCTTCCTTCTGCACTACAGGGCCATGCTTCAGCTCACAGACAATGAACTCTTGCTCTACCTCCTTTCATGTCCATGTTTTTGTTCAGGTGAGCAACGATCAGTAGATAATGCCCCTTCTAATGCTGCCAGCAACCTATTTTGAGAGTTAGTATTAGGGACTGTGCTTTGTAGCTGAATTCCAAATATCTTTAATGAGTCAGTGTGTTGGAGGAAATAATTTTGATCTGTAGAGGACAGATGTTTTATGTGAAATTGGGAGCTTAACATCAGGTTTGAAACCTTCCCCTGGTGTTTGTGTGGGCACGTATCAGAGGTCAATGGGAAGAGTGGGGTTTGCTCACTTCCTCACTGGCCTCCTGAGTGTACTAGTTCTATGTGACAGTATGTCCCAGGCATAAAAGGGGGAGAAAACCAGAAAGAGGCTCAGAGAATTACTTCTGGTGGAACACTATAGTTTTTCCATGGAAGGACTCCAGATAAACTTTTTCAATTACTCTGAATTCAATTTTTTTGAAGACCTGTTCTTTGAATCCTCTCAATGAGTTCAGTATTGTATGTCATTTATTGTATGTCATTTGTATCTGTATACCTGTAGCTGGGATAGCATAGTAAAGCTGTTTCTGATAGGTCTGTAAGGAGCTTGTATTTGTGATTTCTTGATGAATCGTGGACCTAACTGAAACAGTCAGGGAGTCTCCTTATTAGAGGGGCCAATCTTTCAGGATCATTCAGGATCTCCATAGCATAGAAAAACTGTGCTGTGGATTTAAATTCCTTTAGTTCATCATTTGGAGACAAGCTGCCTTTTGCACATTTTCTATTAGATGGTTGGTTTTCCCTGCTATGACGAGTAGTTCATCTTTCTCTAATGGGTTCAGTCCCTCCTCCCAATATGTGACATCAAGGGTGATGGTTCAGGGAGCCCTATTATCACCCACGGTCAAAAACACTCTGGGTCCCCAATACCTGTTTGCCTCTTTCTCAGTCAATATAAGCTGATCACGTCCAGACTAAGACACTCTCCACACATCCTCTGTCTCAGATTCTCTGGGGGTCCTACCATAATCCTTTCTTAATTTTTCAAGTTCTAAAGTTGAAAAGGGTATTTCCTTTGTTACCATCTGAGGTTAGTTATAGTTGTCATGATCAAACAAATATTGTCTCTTCACCATAGAGTCTGCTGTGGAATTCTCCACAACAGAAGTCAGATTTCTCCTCTCTGTTCCCCTGCCCTGAACTGGCCAAAGTCTGCACAACCTCTGAGAGGGCTTGTACTTTGTTCTTTTCTTTCTCTAATTTCTCCTTGAGAGGCCTTACTTCTTCCTATGCAGCTAGCACTGACACTCTTAAAACAACACTAACTATGGCCTTACCCTTACCAGGCTTACCCTTTGAGCTCACAACAGGATCATTCCACAGGGGCGGAAGCATCCAACCACTGTTTCTGTTCAGATCCCTCCAAAAATTCTTCCTGTGAAGAGCAGTGAAAAGCAGCTATCTATGGTGCCCACTGCTGAAGAGGGCTTACAGTGCAGAAAGGTGCCAACTTAAAAAATCCTGCACTCCCTTATGTTTCCTTATGAGTGTAGGGACAACCATAGTAGTCAACTCAGAGAAATTAACAGGTTGGAACATTATCCATGGTGTACACTACTTTAGAAGCTTTACAGTGCAAAAGTGTTCCAACTTAAAAATCCCACCCTCCAACTCTTCTTCTCAACTCCACAAAATGTTAAGGCTACACAGTAGTCGACTCAAGGTGGCTTATAGTGCTGAAGGGTGCCAACTTTAAAACCCTGCCCTCATATGTTTCTGCACAACCTTAAGGATAATTCCCTCACAGTCACAATAAGAAGAACTACAGGACCACAATGGTCCTTGCCCTTACACTTTACACTAGAACAATCACTGAGGCTATTGTATGGCTTACAGAAATTCGGGCAAAACCCCCTTGCTTTCTAAACTTCTTCAATCTGGTGAAAAACCTAGGTGCAGCTGGGTTCTGCCTTCATCTCCCTAGTGCAAATCACACACCAGCTTCACCAAGTGGTGTCGGCTCACTTCTGGCTCCATCTGGGCGAGATGCCCTCCCCCATCTTTTTCAGTCAATGTGAGTCTGGACCCCAACACTCCATCTGCCAAATTGTCATACAAGGCAAAGAAAATTACACTGAATAGAACCTCACACATAGGGATAAAATTGATTACATAACAATAGGGTGATTTTCTGAAAGGCCATGCTTATTTAGCTTTAAACCATATAGCCTTAAGATATCAGTGGACTTCATCTTGTTTTGAAAAGTATTGCAGATTGCCACTGTCAGCACATCTTCCATGTGTGGGATGCTAATGCTACTCATGAAACACAGAGGCAGGATGGGGTTCACAGTACTGTTTCAGGTTGAATACAAAGCAGAAGGAAGGAATCTAGGTGACACAGCAGATGTATATTTAATAGGAAGTGCACCTTGTCATGTGATAGATAAGCAGTATATTTTCTACTGTGGCTTGGTTTTTTTTTTTTTTTTCTTGTCTTCTTCCACCTTTTGTAAACTTACATTAAATTGCTTATTTGCTTGCATGCCTATCAAAAGATGACTTATACTATGAGACTGTATCTTAATTAACAATACTATCTTCTATCACTACTAGTCCTTCTGAGTTTTTCTAAAATAAGTTCTCATCAGTTTATTAATCCATCATTTAGAAAACAGATGTTCTTCCTTTTAAGAAGGACATCACTTTCTACTCATTCTTTGTACCCACTAAAAGATAAAGTTTTATATAAACTGTATCTCTCTGTAATTTTTATTACTTATATACAAATCAGTTTTAGGACTGCAGCATTGAAAAGTATACATTAAACACGTTAGTTCAATTTGTTTGCTCTTTCTGTCCATCATGGTTTTTTCAGCTCTTTCTTTATGAGCTGAAAAATATTTTGCTGTTTAAAGTTTGTTTTTTTTCTCTAAATAAAATTTTTTGTTTAACAATTTATGAAATGTAATAACATACATATCATGGAAGCCAGGCTAGTGAAACATGATAATCATTGAAATACTATCACTAAGAAACAACCAGTTCCAAAAATGCAACAAAATGGCATATATTTTTTTATGTTGCAGGCTTTTTATGTACTATTCCTGTAATAAATTACAGGAACTATGAAAAAAATGTGGAATTGTTCTGTGTAATGAAATAAGAACCTTATGCGTTTGAAACTGTTCTGTAAGCTTTAATCAGACTAAAGTGCCATCTCTAGTTAGATTTGTGGCCATTTCTTTGTGTCTGTTTCTGAAAAGCAGAGCCCTGCTCCAGACTTTACATATTAATTTAAGACTTAATGAAAACTGTAAGAGTAACAAACTATGACAGGAAAGGGCAGAGGAAGAAGGGTGATTATATGAGAAATGTGGCTTCACTAATTTCAAGCTAATGATTTCCGTAGTGAATATCACACTTATAACTGTATTCAGACGGACAGAACTCATGACCTACAAAAACTTTTTGTACAAGAGAAAGCCTGATTCCAAAAATTACCAGATCTTTTTAAGAAACCTTTTTCTTTTTCCCCAGTTATAAGATATGATCATAATCATCTACCTTGTGAGTAAATTCAAATGTAATGACATGAAGAAAATTTATTCAAAAGTTAGCATCAATTTATTTACACATTTTCACATGTAATTCTTTATGATAATCCCAACACACAATAGAGGGCACCAGAATCTAAACAGAAGGCCTTAGACTGGAAATATCAGACTATGATCCCCAGAGGCATAAATAATCCTGTGACTCTAGTCACTGTAGGGCACAATTGTTATATTTGCTTTTCTAAATGTTTTTCAGATCTAACAAAGGTTTTTGTCACTAAGGTACAAAACATAGAAGAGCTTAATTTCTAAACAGTGCTTAAACTTAAGATGAATGCTCCACCCACTTCATATATTATCTTAGTGAACTGTACTTTACATTACTCTTCCACTTAGATTTTGTAGCTGAAATGATCTTTTGTAGGACGACTTTACTTTTTCTCAGTTTTCTTCATGACTAACTCCTGCAATCATGATTTGGCATTTGACTAGAGTGTATCAGGTTTTCAGAGGCTGAATAGAAATTCAATGCAATATTGCTCTTGCTTGGAGCATATCTGATTTATGGATATTAGCAAAAGAAATATCTAAAATAGTTTTCACGTTAACTTGGTAAAAATCTGATACTGAAGTGTTTAAAACCAGTCTGTAAAGAAATATATTTAAAATATATCAGCATAATAAACAAACAAATGCAAAATGTGTGAAAGTCTTGTAAGTACTACATTATGACTTTCATGGAATCACAGAAATTTAGGGGTTGGAAGCAACCTCGAGAGATTATCCAGTCCAACCCCCCTGCCAGAGCAGAGTCACCTACAGGAGGTCACGTAGGAGTGCGTCCAGGCAGGTTTTGAATGTCTCCAGAGAAGGACACTCCACAACTTCCCTGGGCAGCCTGTTCCAGTGCTCTGTCACCCTCACAGTAAAAAAAGTTCTCCTTGTATTTATATGGAATCTCCTATGCTCAAACTTATATCCTTTGCCTCATGTGCTATCATTGGGCATAATTGGGAAATCCTGGTGTCATCGTCCTGGCTCTCACCTTTACATATTTATAAACATTAATAATGTCACCCCTCATCCTCCTCTTCTCCAAGCTGAGGAGTACAAGCTCCCTCTGTCTTGACTCAAAAGGGAGATTTTCTTCTCCCTTAATCATCTTGGAGGCTCTGCACTGGAGTTCCCTGTCTGTCTTAAACTGAGGGGCCCAGAACTGGACACAATATTCCAGATGTGGCCTCACCAGGGCAGAGTGAGGGGGAGGAGAACTTCTCTCAACCTACTAGCTACTCTCCTTCTAATGCACCTCAGGATTTCATTGGACCTCTTGGCCACAAGGGCACATTGCTGGCTCATGGTCATCCTTCCGTCTGCTAGCATCTCCAGGTTCCTTTTCCCTTAGATGCTCTCCAACAGTTCAGTCCCCAGTCTGTACTGGTACTTGGGAATGTTCCTACCCAGATGCAAGACTCTACATTTGCCTTTGTTGTAATTCATTTAATTTTTCCCTGTCCAACTTTCTAGACTGTCTAGGTCCTTCTGACTTTGTTGATCACATTACTGCAGTGACAGGGTTGTGAGCATATCCATTTAAAAATCCTGTTTTCAGTACTTCATAATACTGCTGTAAAAATCACTGGACTAAAACTCAGAATAAAAGGCTAGGAAATATGTTATTTATTTTTTCATTTATTTATTTATTTATCACAATGTCTTACTTTAATTTGTATTTGTAAATGTAGAACATAAAGAAATAAGTTCCTAAGGCATTTTGCACAGATAAAAGGCACATAAGCATCCCTAGATGCATTTAAGTATGAGTGATCCTGGCAGTCTTTTCATATCCAAGCTGCACATGTAAAAATTATTTTTTAAATGAGCAAATCAAATTTGATTCAACTGGGGCTCAGCTTTGCCTCATTTTATAACCACACTTCTTTTATGTTTAATCTGAGATCGGTATTGTATATATATATATATATGTCAGTGATAATTATATATTTTAGAATAACTGTTTAACACACAGCAGTTAGCTGCCATATAAAGTTTGTAGTCAGAGTTATTAAAGTGTGAATCAAGATTTCTCAATACTCTGACTTACCTCACAATTTTATGGTAGCTTGTAAAGTCCTGCCCTGGACTTATTTCACGTAGGTTACATTTCAAAGTATGATGCCATTTGTGACCTATTAAGTTCACATTTGATAAATTAAGATTTTCAAACAAAGCTCATGTTCCTGTTCACTTACTGAAAGTTATATTCTTCAATAACTTACTTACTTTCATTTACTTTCACTGCCAACACAAACATGAAACTCATGCAAAGAAAGTTCCCTGTCTTCCACTTCTGAAATACTTTATATGTCAAACCTGGGGAGCTGATAAAAAAATTTAAATAATGTACAAAAAATATTTTACCAAGTTATTTTTAAGAACTAAGTATAAAGGAAAGGTAAATAACATGTTCACACAGTCCTTACAATTCAGAGAATATTCTTATCAGAGAAGGTGCAGAAATCCTAGGCCAGCTGGTAAAGTATATTCATAAGACACAGAAATACCTTGTTTCTATCATGAAATAAGGCATCTTTATATTCATTTTCTGTATTTAACCTTTTAAATACTAAACTGTATATATTTTTTATGCCCCAATTTCACTTACATCCTCTTCAAAATATGCTAAAGTCTTGACCTTAAAAATACTTAGGAGCAATAAATTTTGTAATTGAATTATGCAGGTTTTTTAAACTCCTTTAATATGTAGTATAGATTCTTTCAACAACTGCTTGAAAGTATCTTTCATATCTTTCTTCTTTTAATAAAAAAGCACAACAGCAATTCTTACTTTTCCTTAGTACTTTTTTACTCATCTCTTCTCCCTATAGTCAAGGGATCAAACCCACCCAGCATGGTTTCAAACCTGCCCAGCAGGAAGGGCAGGTCCTGTCTGACCAACCTGATCTCCTTTTACGCTCAGGTGACCCTCCTGGTGGATGAGGGGAAGGCTGTGGATGTGGTCTACCTGGACTTCAGCAAAGCCTTTGACACCATCTCCCACAGCATTCTCCTGGAAAAGCTGTCAGCCCAGGGCTCAGACAGGAGCACTCTGTGCTGGGTTAGGAACTGCTGGAGGCCCCCAGAGTGGTGCTGAACGGTGCTGATCCAATTGGTGGCTGCTCACCAGTGGTGTCCTCCAGGGATCAGTGTTGGGCCCAGTTCTGTTTACTATGTTTATTGATGATTTAGATGAGGGGATTGAGTCCACCATCAGCAAATTTGCAGATGACACTAAGCTGTGTTTTCCAATTAAAAAAAAAATATATCATTGAATGACATATATCACTCATGTGGATCAGCTGGAAGGCAGGAGGGCTCTGCAGAGGGACCTGGACAGACTGGAGAGTTGGGCTGATTCCAGTGGGATGAGGTTCAACACAGCCAAGTGCCGGGTCCTGCACTTTGGCCACAACAACCCCATGGGGAGCTCCAGGCTGGGCACAGAGTGGCTGAGAGCAGCCAGGCAGAGAGGGACCTGGGAGTCTGGATTGACAGGAAGCTGAACAGGAGCCAGCAGTGTGCCCAGGTGGCCAAGAAGGCCAATGGCATCCTGGCCTGGATCAGGAACAGCGTGGCCAGCAGGTCCAGGGAAGGGATTCTGCCCCTGTACTCAGCCCTGGTGAGGCCACAGCTCGAGTCCTGTGTCCAGTTCTGGGCCCCTCAGTTCAGGAAGGAGATTGAGGTCCTGGAGCAGGTCCAGAGAAGAGCAAGAAGACTGTGAAGGATCAAGGGCTGGACTTACGATCTCAGAGGTGCTTTCCAACCCATGTGATTTTGTGTGTGATTCTGTGTGATACTTACCTACTTTAATTATATTATTACATACATTAAACACTTACCTTTCCCCTCTTAGTGAGGTTACTGCTGAAATAATAGTTAAACCCCCTAGATAGTTTCTCAGACAAGCAACAAAATATTGACCACATTTCTGACAATCAGTATCAAATGCAATCAAAGTATGATTAAAAGTTCATTAAATTTATGAGTTTATACTTATATGTATAAAGTGTTCCTTTAACACTGATTATATCACTTGTTCCAAGTTCTTTGTCAGCTTTCTTGTTAATGTGTTAAGTGTTGTACCCGAACACAAACTGATTATCACAGAGGTACTGTAACATAAACTTTGCAATTTCATTTGAAGTTTTCTGTACTTAACCATGGTAATAGTCTATCACTTTCTGTATTTGTCACCATAAGAAAATAAAAAGAAAGAAAAAAACATTATATATTAAGAGCATAATTTGGTTCAGATGTTTTTCTCATCTTAAAAAATACTGTATTGCTCCTACTGCTTCTGTGTTTGCAGCCAGCTTGTTCACTCGCATTTTTTATATTTTTGCTGTCTCTTCAAATGTATTCATTTTGATAATTAGAGATCGAATCAAACATTTGTAGAAAGCCTTTCGTATCTTGATTAAGCTTTATTTCTGTCTAGTTTTGAACCAAAATATTTCACACATCTAATTAGTTTCTGTTTTTCTAATTATCATGGTTATACACCTTTATATACTATGCTGTAACCAGCATCATTTTTATGTAAAAAATATTTTTGAAAATAATTATGTCTGTCAGATATGAGATGTCTTATTATATCTTCACATGAACTGAACTCTGAAGGGAAATAATACAGTGTTCTTTGTTCCTATCACAATTAATACCAGTTTTTCTTCTGCATGTTTAAAATATCCCAAAAGTTTTAAAATTTTTTATTCTGTGGCCAATTTTGTTTCTTCACCCGTGCATACCAATATTGTGCCTAGGTTAGGCTCCAATAAAACACATCTGCTAAATTTATATTTCAACACACTCTGTGATCTGAACAATTGTGGTTTGATGCAATGCACTATCAAGCAACTTCTGTGTTTTCCAATTAAAAAAAAATATATCATTGAATGACATATATCACTGAATGATTAAGTAATCTGCTAACAGATGGCATTTGTGTCAGCATTAGTACTTTGTCCTTTGACCTTGTACTTTGGTTCAATACTTTCTCTGCTGGACTAACTGATGCACATTCTTTGATGCATGTAGTTAGCTTACACAATAAAGAAAACAAAAACGTAGACTATATCCAGAAAATGCTGTGATTTTGGGAGTAGTGATGTAGAAAGTTGAAAAATAGGGCATATACTTGAAAAACAACACAGAAGACAAATGTTATTATTTCCCTTTAATGGGCAGTGTAGTTTGTGACTTTTGTCAAAACATGTAACTACTTCTGGTCATAGCTTTCAAGTTTCTTAGTAAGAGAGTTCTATTATTATTTATGTTACAGGTCTGACAATGATTTTTCTTGCTAACTGTAAGGCAAGTAGTGGTGCTTCCTGTCAGAAAATATGTCAGAATGAATCAATGGATTCCATCATAGCTGGCTTCCCTGACATATTAAGAAATCAAGTTCCATAGAATAGGAATGAAATAACCAAACATGGAAAAAGCAAGACAAAAACGCTGTATACTACATTCAGTTACTTAAAGTTTAACCACAGATGGCATCTGAGGCCACATTGTCACTCGATCACTCTTCCCCAGTGGGACAGGTGAGATAATTGAAAGAGTAAAGGGACAAAACCTGTACATTGACATGAAGATAGTTTAATAGGAAAAGCAAAAGCTAGACACAGTAGAAAAACAAAAATGAAGTTCATTTGCTGGTGCCCATTAGCCAAGAGATGTTAGTCATTTTGAGGAAAGCAGGGATCCATCAGACATATTTGTTACTTGGGAAGAAAAATGACAAGCTTCAACATCACCCCTTTTGTCCTTCTATCTATCTAGCTGTTATTTCTGAGTATGACATTATATGCTTCGGGATATCCCTTTGATAAGCTGGGGTCTGCTATCCTGGCTGTGTCCCCTCCCAGCATCTTAAACACACACAGACACACACACCCCTCCTCTCAGACTGCTTGCTGGTAAGGCAGCATGAGAAGCAAAAAAGACCTTCATGCTGTGTAAGCACTGTTCATCAGTAACTAGAACATCTCTGTTTAACCAGCATTATTTTGGTCACAAATCCACAACACAGATGCTTATGGAGAAAATTAACTCTATCCCAGCCAAAATCTGGGTGTCATAAGAAATCACACATGCTGAGTGTCATAAGAAATCAAAATATGTTTCTAGAAAATAGAATGCAGCCATTTACAACGTTCTGAATTTTGACTTTGTCAGACACTGAAATAAATTTATTTTTAAAGATTGATTGTGCTTTAGACGTAAAGATGATTAAAAGCTTTTTTTATAGAACTCAACTTCAGACACAGCCATGGGTTTTACTACCATAAAAGAAAATTCTCTTCTAACAAATCAAGGGTGAATTTTTCTGAAATTCTTGGACAAATAGGACCTAAATAAGGCCAGAGTTTATATATCAATAGTATCTCAGCAGATGACCCACAGGACCTACAACTGAATCTCAGACCTTTCACTGTGAACTACTGCAGTAAACAGTAGAGAGTGAATAAGAAACAGCTTTAGATATATTAGAGCAAAATCATTATGCTGCTATTTCCTTCTTCATCATTTGCTTTTCTTTACAGTTGGGTATACTAAAGGTACTTGTGTGTCTTTCAGACATGAAATCTTTCTCTTTTTTTTAGCCAAAAAAAAAAAATTTCCATGAAGAGGATCTATTTCTGCTCCAGAAATCGCACAAGCTAACCGAAAGGCCCAAAGGTACTTTTTTAAACTGAAAATTATTTCATTAGCGTAATTTCAGGATTAAATTTTCACATGAAAATTGGTTTATATAGAATTGTCCATTCTTCTCACTAAAATGTCTCACCAGGGAAAGCTTTCTTGCTCAAAATTCCCTCTGATCAGAGTCTATCTGGAGACAGTCATCATTTGATCACCCAGAGAAAAAGAATGCTCTTGAACTTGTACTCTGCTGGTTAATCACATTTGGAACTATAAAACCAGAAGTCACGGGTTTAAATCATTCCACCATCAGCCATTTGTCAGTGGTGTTACTTCCCACATGTTCTGCAGACCCATGCTAAGGTGAGAAAAGCAGCTGGCAATTCCTGTCATTATTTTTTCTGTATTAATTCTAACATAGTATTTTTGTCCTAGCTCAGTATTAGCATTCAAACATGGTTAAAAGAGGGAAGAAGGATGTCAAAGCATACAGTGACCGCAATGTCATTTTGAAAATTAAAAGATCCAGAGTCTTCATTTGGTGTAAATTTAAATGGTCCTAAAATCCAGATATTAAAAACACACACCAATGTATTCTTATTTATCTCTGTCATCACTAGCAGTCTCTTACAACCTGTAACATTCTATGATTCTATGATCATATCCAGAATCTACAAAGACTGCAGCCCTATCAGGGGTAAATTTTATGCATTAGATAACCACCAGAATATTCTCATAATTTTAAAAATATCTTTCTTGCTTACACTCAAATATATTAATCTGTATGCTTCTTTTTTGATCTCATGCACATTCCTGTATAAATATGTCAGCTCAGTTTTGAGTTGAAAACACTCTTTCTTCAGAATGCTAAGGAACTCTCCTTCCAGATATGTCATTTTTAAAGACAACTCTTTACAGCTTTCCATATTGTAAAAAGTTCTTCTTTAGAATATTCTAAGAATGATTCTGGTCAGAGAAAATTTCATTTATGTCATGTGTTTTCTGGACAAGCTTTTCAATTTCAGAAAATGTGCTTACTGTAATGAAGTTATACACTTTAGAAAAAGAGACAGAAGGTTAAAATCTAACTAAAAGAATCATTAACAATCCTTTTTATGCTTTTGAATAATAATGTCATTATTCAATGTTCATAGTTACATTCTATATATGTAAATATAATTACAATATGTCTTTACAATGTAGAATTCTACTGTTGATAAGTAGTAATAAATAACAGTGCATTTTTACCTAACATCCCAAAGTATGGAAATCAGTCCACTAACTAGATACTAACATGGTGTCTCCAAAATATAGCGAACCCTCTACTTAATCAGCAGCTGCAGAGTTTGAAAAATAAAAGGAGGAACTAGCCTTTAAACTCTTCACATTTCATTTCTTTTTTAAAGGAAAAGCAGCTGTAAAAGAAACAAAGCACATCATATGCTTGAAAGCAGAGCCTTCTTACAATAGCCCAAGGCTATACTTTGCTTCCATTTAATGTTTGTTCTCTTGGAATCATATACAAATAATTTTTACATTCTTCATGCATAAAACATTTGTGTAATGATTTTCTCACCATGCTCAAGTCCAGATAAAAGTGCTTAATTGCTGTAACAACATGAACTTCACAAGTCTACCCTTCATGACTAGTGGTTAGCTGTTTCTTAAGCTGTACTCTCACATACAAAGCTGAAAATGCAAGAAAACTAGAAAAAAATGACATCCGCATATTTATAGTCTTTAATATATGCTCCTAAAATTACCACAGAAAACATGCAGTGCTACATGAAATGAATTTGATGATACTATTTTTTATGGAGGACCAAATGAAAGATAATACATTCACAATTAATGATATTGTATTTGCTTTAGTTGCACTTTTGTATGTTCTTGGCTATATACCTACTTGTTGTTTTCTGTTTGTAAATCTTTAAAAATGGTTGGAGAAAATACACACATGAAATATATATATAGGAGCAAGTCACAGATGATATTCTCTATTCCTACCTCAAAACTCGAAAACTAAATCACCCCTAGAAATAAAGAAGTCTTCCCACTCACTTGCAGGAAATAAAGTCAGGCTTCTGTCACTGAAATGAAGCTTCACAAAATAACTAAGAGTGTTCTAACAGTGGAACAGGTTGCTTAAACAGGTCGTGAACTCTCCATCTGGGGAGATATTTAAAGCCTAGATGGACACTAGACAACCTGCTCCAAACTGACCCTGCTTGAGCAGCAGGATTGGAGTGTAAGATCTCAAGAGACTCCTGCCAGCATCAGCCATTCTGAAATTAGATCTTTGTTCTATAGTATCTTTTGGAATGTTAATATCTCAGTGAAAATAGCTGGATTCCAGAATATGTAAAATTTGTACCATTGTTTTGACAAAAATATGTAAGAAACAATAAAATAAGCAGTGGATATTCATATTCCTAGGAAAATGGGGCTACTGTAAAATAGTTTTAATTCTCAAATTAAAGCAAGCTTAGAAATAAGCATTGTAAAAGGCAAATTTTAAAAAAATAATATGGAACACACTCCAGTGTGAGAGTTATATCAAGGAGATAAAACATTACTCAGAAAAGTTACTCTAGAAGAAGGACTAAATAAGATGTGTAACATACTGAAAAGTAAGTAAGTTACAGGTATTTGCCCAACATTTACTCTGCTATGTACACACACATCCTAGTACAGAAAAAGCTTTTAGGTCATCTATTTCAAATTGTACAAGGTTTCTTTATTATTATTTTTGTTTGACAAAACAGAAATAGTGGAAAATACAGTTACTTTTTCATGTTGACCACAAGATCTATCACTTGATTCCAACTACGCAGAATGATGCAATAGACAGGATTGTATTATTTTGTAGAATTTATTTTCAATATCCATCTCCTGCTTTTGAGCTGTCCAAATTAAGTTCAGATGTGAGTTTCAAGGAAATTTCATCCATCCTCAAAGTAAGCAGTACTGGCCATCTCCTAAAAATGGCATCAGCTTTCTCTTTTAGCTAGAAAGACCTCAGAGCTTCCTTCAGCTCAGTTGACACACATTACACACAAGTTCAGCCCTAAAATTACTAAAAATTTAGCACAGACCTCAGAAGTCTTGGATTTGGTACCCCGTATTGAAGTGTCAGGCATTCCTGATAGCTTGAAAATGTTACCTTTGTCTCACTGGGCTGGGAAAATCCAAATCTGCAAAAATCCAGAACTACCAGTCTCTCTTTCAAAGGACTGAGAAGATGGATTCATTGATGTTATCAAATAATCAACTACACTGATAAGCAACCTAGAAAAACAAAACAAAGCAAAACAAAACAACAACAAAGGAATTGATAAAATTCAGGATGCATATGATGTGCAATAAATAAGTAAATCTACATAATGAATGATACTGATAAAAGTAAATACTTGATATATTTATCATTGTGCAGAAAACACCGTATCTGTCAGTGTAATTAAGAATTCAAGATCATTATATGATATGTAGTGACAGAAGTTGTTGAATAACATCTTCTTGTTAACTACTTTGTTTTGCTGTGTTAATATCGTTCCCTTTTTAAGTGTGACTTTTGCAAATTAAACTGTAAATATAATGGATTAGAATCTGCATTAACTTATGTATTATCTTTTAGACAGCAAGATGTGTTACAGTGTTTGACCACAGAAAGGTCTGGTAAAAATTGGTTGTTTTACTCATCCAGAATCATAGAATCATAGAATCTTCAGGGTTGGAAGGGACCTTTAATATCATCTAGTTCCTACCCCTCTACCATGGGCTGGGACTCCTCCCACTAGATCAGGTTGCTCAGAGCCCTGTCCAGCCTGGCCTTAAAAATTTCCAGGGATGGAGCTGCCACCACCTCTCTGGGCAACCTGTTCCATTGTCTCACCACCAGTATGGTAAAGAACGTCTTCCTAACTTCCAATCTAAATCTATCCTCTTCTAGTCTGAATCCATTTTCTGAGTCCTGTTGCTGCCTGACATCCTAATAAGTCCCTCACCAGGTGTGTCGAAGGATTTGCTCAAGTCCAGATAAATGATGTTTGGTTCTCTTCCCTTGTCTACTGATGCTGTGAACTTTTCATAGAAGGTCACAAGGTTTGTCAGGCATGATTTGCCCCTGGGGAATCTGTGCTGATTATATCCAGTCACCTCTTCATTATTCTTCTGCTCCATCAGTGCCTCCAGGAGGATCTGATCCATGATCTTTCTGGGCACAGAGGTGAGCCTGACTGGCCTATAGTTCCATGGATCTTCCTCCTTTCCTTTTTTAAAAATGGTGGTTATGTTTCCCCTTTTCCAGTCAGTGCTGACTTCACTGGACTGCCATGACTTTCGGAATATAATAGACAGAGGTTTAGCAACCACATCTGCCTGTAGAAGACCTGTACTGTAACATCACCTTCTCCCTTCTTCCCTTTAATCTTAACCCATACGCACTCAACCAGTTTGTGACCCAGGTGGGGGTCCATCAATTCCAGTTAGTCACTTATGTAGAGGGAAACACCTCCCCTCCTACCCTGCCTGTCCTTCCTAAAAATCGTGAACCCACCTGTAGAATCCTAAAAAGAATATTTGTCTCAAAACAGCCACCCTGACATCACGCTTGGGTGGAGGCCTCATTCGATAACCATCTGGACTCTGTTCTCTCAAGAAGAGACCCTCATTTGGGTAACCACCCTGATAAACAGGGCCTTATTCTCACAAGCCCCTCCTTTAGTGGCTATCTCAATAAGCTGAACACTCTCCTTGCAAAGGAAGCTGTGTTTGATTGCCACCCTGATAGACAGGACACTGTCCTTCATAGATAAGGGACAGAGGCAGGCAAGCTGCACCATGCGGAGGCAGAGTGACATCTTGTGTGTGCCCCGGGTAAAGACACTGGAAGAGGGCACATGTGCAGAAATAAGGGTTATTGCCCACTCATACCACCTGTAGGGGCCCAAGGAGCCTCATCTGCTCATTGGTGGTTTCGATGTTCCTCAGTAGCTCGATATGAAGGTACGTGGGCATCTACGTGACGCACTTTTACAGCAGCTTTCTCTAACCTAGCAGCAAAGTCTTTCCACAGTTCAGCAGCCCAGATCAGTTTATCTCTACGTTGCCAGTTGTTTTGCTTCCACTGCTTTAACCAACCCATAAGGCATTTGCTACCATCCATGAGTCAGTATAGAGATAAAGTCTCAGCCACTTTTCTTGTTTAGAAATGTCTAAAGCCAATTGGATGGCTTTCACTTCTGCAAATTGACTTGATTCACCATCTCCTTCATCTGGTTTTCAACTAGTCATGTAGGATTCCATATGGCAGCTTTCCACCTTCAATGGCCTCCTACCAGACAACAGGATCCATCAGTGGAAAGAGCATGTTTTTTCTCATTCTCTGGTAGCTGGTCATATGGTGGGGCTTCTTCAGCCCGTTTTACCACTTTTTCTGGTGGCATTCCAAAGTGTTTGCCTTGTGGCCAGTCTGTTACTACTTCTACAATTCCTGGACTATTGAGTCTTCGTATCCTAGCTCTCTGTGAGAGTAAAGCAATGCATTTACTCCATGTAGCATTGGTAGCATGATGGGAAGATTCTCTACCTGTGTAGATAAAACCCAGTACAGGTAATTGTGGCACCAGGAGGAGCTGTGCTTCAGTACCAATCACTTCTGAAGCAGCTCTAACTCCTTCATATGTGGCCAGTATCTTTTTCAATAGCTGTGTAGTTGGCTTTGGAGCCTTTGTAGTTTCGACCCCAAAACCCTAGAGGTCGACCTTGAGTCTCTCCTGGTGCTTTCTGCCAAATGCTCCATGTAGGACCATCACCTCCGTTTCCAGTATGGAGCACACGTGAGCAACTTTACTTCATCCAAGGCTGTCTCTGTATAATACTGGGCACTTTTTACAACTTTCATTGCAACAAACCTTTTCCCTTGTGTATCCTAGCATAGCCAGACTGTGGAGAAGTGTCCCCATCCTAACTTTCTAATAACATGATATCAGCCATTGAAAAGATCACCGATTTTCACAAGATATGCCAAAACTCTGCCTCCACCCCAAAAAACAGGTGGGGTCTGGCTGCATAAAAGGGGCACACAAAATGCTGGATGAGCATCACTATCCAAGGACTCCAGCTTCCTACCAAGACCATCGCTGGATCGAAGGGCAGTGATATCTTTCCTATCTCTCCTTTATCTTTATCTGTCTCTCTTTCTTTGTGTGCTTCTGTTTCTAACCTTATCTCAGCACATGAAGTCAACATAGTTTCTAACTTTGTTTTACTACCTGCTGCTTTGTTAAGTTTCATTAGTTGCAATCTGTTGTTTTGAAAATTTTGTTAAATTTTGTTAAATTGTAATCCATTGCTTTGAAAGTACCATCCTTTAAAATTCTGCTAGTTTTAATCTGAAATGCTTAATAATCTTACTCACTTTTTATTAAAGTTGTGTTATTAAACCCTAAACCTCCCCAGTAATACTCAATCCTAGAGCACCATGCAGAGAATTCCCAAACCTAATCTCACCAAGTGGGTTTTTAAAAGTGACAGATTAGAGGAGGATTGGGACCAGGCTCAAGCAAGTGGGTCCAGTGTGAATCTCCCTGGGTCAAGCCCCACTCTGGAGAACTCTACCCATTCCCACTCTGTGGGATGTGATATTTGGTTTGCTCTGGGATGCTGTGCTCACTTTGTGAGACGTGACAGTACTGCACCTACTTTGTGAGTCATGACTCCGTCTAGGCCTATGTTTGAGTCATAGGAATCATCTAACCAAGTTTCAGTAATAGCCAGTATGTCATAGCTTTCCAGCAGCACAGTTGCCCTTAATTCATTCTGTTTGATGCCCAAGATGCATGCATTCATACAGAGGCACTTCAGCTGGGCTGGCCGTGTCACCCTCTGAGGTGAATCCCCCTTGATTCCTTTGGATGTCTCAGTGCATCCTCCCTGGTTTGCCTCAGGGCAACAAATTGAGAGCCCTTACTAGCACCCCATCCTCCTGCCCCTGGTGTGCTGCCCCACTTATTTTTACAGGCAAGCATTAGTTTATTAACCTTTTCCTCCTTCAAATCTAGTTTAAAGCCCTATAAACGAGCCCTGCCAGCTTCCTGTCCAGAATCCTCTTGCCCCTCTGGGACAAGTGCATCCCATTATTTGCTCTGGTGCCTTGTATCCCAAGTCATGATCACAGAACGCAAAGCCCTGTTGACAACACCAATCCCAGAGACATGAATTGACCTTTTGGTTCTTCTGTATTCCTTCGTTCATCAGAGGGGTGGAGGAGAGCACAATTTGAGTTCCTGATCCCTTCACCAGTTTCCCCAAGGCCCTGAAATCTGTATTAGTTGATCGTGCACCTTTCATTGTTACATCATCACTGCCCTCCTGAAAGACCGGAAGTGAGTAATAATCTGAAGGGCTCACAAGGCTGGAAAGGTTTCTACAATATCTTTTATCCAGGCACCAGGGAGACAGCAGACCTCCCTCTGAAGTGGATTTCATCTGCATATGGGGCATTCTGCTACCCTAACTAGGGAGTCATCTACTACAATGACCCACCGATTTTTCCTTTCAGGGTCAGTTTTGAGAAATTTGTTTGAGAATTTTTTCATATCAATATCTCATCTAACCACAACAGGTGCATTTAAAGAAACAATAGAAAGATACAAGTAACTAGGATGTAGTGGTAAAGATACATCTTCAGGATATAGCTCCCACAAAAAAGAAGTAAGTACTAATATTGTATATTCAGTTTTGCATCACAGACTCTAATCATTTGTAGGTTATTTTGTTCTTCATTTTAGTGTTCTCCTTTCTTCTGTTAGAAACCTCTAGGATTTCATCTAGCTTTTGTCCATTTTAGCACTGAAATTCTGAACTCAAATTTTGAGTCTTACTTATGGATTCATAGCCAAACATACGCATTGCTGAATTCAGATGTTTTTTCTCATTTTTATTGCTTTGGAGGAGCCCCCAACTACACTTTATTTCAGTATTTTGTATCATCAACTTTCTGACTGTCTCTGAACAGCGAAAGTCAGAAATCAATTGGTACTTTCTCAGAGACTGTTCCATAAAAATAGCTCAACTTCTCTACACATCAAACTATCCAAGGACTTTTCTAGACTGTCTTAAAGATTATTTATTACTATAAAAGCTCATGACAGAGATACAAAACAGCAACAATTTTGACAAAAAGGACAACATATGTGGAATGTTGAGTTAAATAACGGAGTGCAGAGGAAGGAGGTTGTTGTCGGGTATCATTTTAGTTGTTTTGGAACAAGGGTCTTTTCTCTGTTTAATCTTTTGATGCAGTCATTAAAATTGTATTCACAGATACAAGGTCTGTAATCAGTTTTGTTTTTCTGAGAAAAGAACTTTTTTGATCTGGTGTTTAAATACAGATTATCAAAGAATCAAAAGAATGAAACTTGACAGCTGTCCAAAAATTATATTTGTTGTTCATATTTTGCTCTGATAAATAGTCCCAGATGATATTTGATTAACAATAGTAAGCATGCACATCTGGGCTTCCATTTACTGTAGCATTTTTAATTAGAATTTTACTTAGTCATGCCAAGATTGGATAATTCTATAATTCTTCAAATGGAACCATTTTTTGCAGTCTTGTTTAACAATCTGGTGATGAGGTACAATTATTGCATAGGCTCAGAAACCCATTACCCATCAGATTCTAAGTCACATTCAACCAGACTTCAACAGATAAGCACAGTTAAATTACTTTCTTTCTTTTTTTTTTTTTTTTTTTTTTATTCTTTGTTAAGAATAACTTGCTTCTCCAAGGAAAAAACATTCAGAAAACCTGTTACCACAGAGCCATGAGATACACAAACTGTTCTAAATTAAAAGATTTGCAGCTGTGAAAGTAGTAGTAGGTACAAGACTTTCTTTTGTATACAATAATGTTGATGTTAATTTTAGAGTTTGCTGTGTCTTTGATACTGTCTCCCCATGGACACCTTTGAATTGCCTAGCAGTCGTCAGTGATTAATTGCTTTTTCAGAAAGTGCTACGTCACCTCCAGGAAATGACAAGAGAGGCCAGAATGGTGATTTTAAAAGAAATGTTTTGAACATGGCAATACTGCAATACTGTTCAATGCCATCCCACAGTCTATTTGAACCAGCTCTTTAACCTTAAATAAAAAAATAATAATAATTTAAAAAATCTCTCTTCATTTATATTGGTCTCTTTTATACAGTAGATATTGTAATATGTGGGGAAAAAAACCTTAATTTCATGGCATAATCCCACTGGCTGCATTGTGAGATTTTATACAATATTAGAAATTAAATATTAGTTGTAATCAATGTTTAGAGAATTCACAAAAGTTGTTTTCTCAAGGTGAATCAATGGTGACCACTGGTTACCTTAAATCTGCTACAGATTAGAAAGTGTTTGCATGCATAGTGTATAGAATTTGATTATGTCTGGTGGTTAATATCTAAAATAAGCTGCCTGTGTAAGAAAAAGTTTCAGAATAGAATCAGTGCAGTTATTCAGTATTTGGACAAGTAAACTCAAGTTGGAAGGAGAAAGACATTAAATTCTTGGAAAACAGACAGTGATCAATAACAATTTCTAAGAGCACATCTCAACAACTGATTCAGCCTGTAGCCGTGTAGTCAAATAGTCAAAATATATGTTTATATTTAAGACTAGTGAAGTAAAACTCAGCTTTTTAGCTTCATGGTGAATACATCCTTCCTGTCAAAGCCATAAAAATATTTTTGAGGCTCCTGTAGGTAGTTCAGTGGAGATATGCAGTCAGCAGTAGAGACATCCTAAGACAGCTGCTTTTACAAATTAGTCTTTCTTTAAATTCCCTTTCATTGTTGTATGTATATACACTAAGGTTTTTCTTTTTGACCCTGCTCAGTCAATGAGAAACTGTATTTCCAATACTAGCTTTATAAATATATGTCACTCTTTATGTGTCAACACCCTGCTTGATACAAAGTTGTGGTATTCTTTGGAGAAGTTCAAATCTTTCCTTGATTCATTAATTCAGCAACATTGAACTTATTCCACTAACAACATAATTTTTTTCTTCTGAAGATCAGTTATACATACTAAACACACTCATGCACAATGGTCATTAGTGCAAATGCTGCCTAGTAGGTGTTCACGGTCACACAGGAGGCATATCATTAGCCTTACTGCTTATAATTTGTAGAGCTCCAAAAAGTCTGAAGGCTCCATTAGTAGATGTTGTATTTGGAATACGTTCTCTAGTGTTTAAAATAAATTTTACATGAACTATTTATTTATATCTTAAAAAAAGAAAAAAAAATCTGGAACTTAACTCGTCCTTTACACTTCATGAGGCACTTGACCTTATACATAGAAAAGTAAGCATGATGAAAGTGGCTTATTTATCTGATAGAAAGATCAAAAGATCTCTTCTGTATTTTTTATTTTTAAGGAGAATTTTTCTCCATGGAGGAGTTTGCAAGCTGAGGGGTTAATACAATGAAGGGCAAATTTCAAATTCAGGGTTTGAATTAGATTGCTACATGAAATATGTCTTTTACTGATGCCAGATCCTTAGTGAAATTTATTTTTCTGCCTCATCTATAGAATTTCATATATATTAACATATATTGAAAACATGATCTGGTATCATTACTTGTATTTCTTTCAAAACCTAAAATACAATTTTCTGTCTTGATTAAGTCTTTGAAGGTAAAAAAGAGTTCATCTACATAATCTGCCAAATCTTTTCCATTTAATCCTGCAGGAGCTTTCCTTATTCAGAAATTTCCTCCTGTAAGTTCAGAAATGTGTAGAAGCCCATAAGAGCACTAGCTTCCACAGCAACTTTCTGCCAACCGTAAGTATAGAGGTTTTTAGAAAGAAGCCTGTGAGCTCCCAGTTTGTTTAGGTAAATATTTTTCCAGCACATTAAGTACTGCATAATAAATTGGAAATACTACACTACCTAACAAAAAAAGAAAACAACAAAAAATCCAAGTCAAATACAGATGTCTCTGTCTAGCACCTTCTAATTTGCTTCCTTAAATCTATACCTGTTAGAGATATTATAGGTGAAAGAAAATATTATATCATTCCAATTTATGATTCATCCCTATATACGTAGTTTACATACAATTAGTGCAGATGAATTTTTACAAATTTTTTATGTATGTTGTTTATTCCAGGTAATTAAATCTTGCAAAAAATTTTTGCAGGTACTCGTGGGTGTCGAAATTTCTCTAGGGAGACCATTTGGTGTTACACGACAGATGAAGTTTTATAGTCATAGTTTTCATCCAGTCTGCGTTTACTTTGCACATGTGTGGATGTCTTGGGCTAGTGCAGTGGCATTTTGGAAGCAGCAGGGCCACAGGAGTGGTGAGATGGGAGGCTGTAGCTCTGCAAGCTATGCAGGAGCACATCAGAGCAGTCCCTTGAAAGCAGGGTAGAGTACATGTGGATTTATAGCCCCTAAGGTGTCACAGGTGGGCAGATGTGAAGCTGAAGACTGCAGAACTGCAGAGAGGAGCAGATGTCTACAGATGTGGAGGACTCCATGCCAGGGGAGATAGCTGTTTTCCTGAAGCAGACCATGACTCCTTGGGTAGAGCACACTGGAGCAGTCTATGGCTGAGGGACTGCACCTGGCAGGAGGGACTCATGTCAGAGGAGTTCATGAAGGAGTCTTACTTATAAGAGGAACCCTGTGTTGGAGCAGAGGAAGAATGTAAGGATTCCTCCCCTGAAGAGTAAGGAGCAGAAGAAAAAAACTGAGGTGAACTGACCCTAAACCCCCACTCCTCATCCCCCTGTTCTGCTGATGGGGAAGTAGGAGTGAAGTAATCCAGGCTTGGCAAGAAGGGAGGAGTGGGAGGAAGGTATTAAGATGTGGCCATGTTTTCTCTTTCTCCTGATAGGTTGAATTACCTTTTTTTAATTCACAAGTTTTATCTGTCTGGTTTGCCCATTACTGAGGGACGAAAACCTTTCTGTCCTTGTCTCAATTAATGGGCCTTTGGGTAGAGTTTGTCCACCCCATCCCACAGTAGGGAAATGGGTGAGTGAGCATAGGCTTGTTTTTTACCAGCTGGGCCCAAACAATGACAGTAGGGAAATAAAAAACCAAACTGCAGAAATCACACCTCTCTTCAAACAAACAATCTTCACCTCAAAAAAACCCACAAAGTGTAAAATAGCAAAATGTTAAACCTAAGGAAATTAAAATTTCCGCCATAACAACCATACATATTAAGTGGAAGCATATAATAATTACACAAATTACTTGCTTGATTCTGAATAGACCAAGAAGAGTCCTCATTAGGTAACTGTATGAATGCATGAAACATCCTTTCAAAAATTAGTTGGATGTTATAAAAAGATGTGTCAATAAGAGCACAGAGTAAGATTGATTTATTTCATGATCTACTCCACATATTTAGCAGGCATTTTGTCTCATACAAATATTTTAAAATGTTTTCAAGCACAGGACTTCAGCGGTATGACTACCACTCACCTAATCTCACAAAAATAAAAAAAATTACTTGGGAACATGGCTAGTTTGATATACTTGGGGTATGATCAAGATATATTTGAGTTTTCAGATAGGTGATATTGAGCATGTTCAGAAAAGTTCATTTGTTTTAAAAGAGGTGGAGCTTGTTATAACATACATTTTCATGAATGTTATTGTCCAACATGTAGGCAGACTCTAGGTATACTGATTTTGGTTAGCCTCTGATAAAATTTCAATATTTATTTCATACTCTAAAAAAAAGCTACAGTCTTATAGAGTCCATTTTATAATTAAATTCATTTGGACAGTCTTATTGACAGTGCATAAAACAAAGCTGAAGATAAACAGCCCCAAGTCCTTCTCCTTGTGGCTGTTCTCAATCTATTCTCCACCTGAGCTGTATCTGTGCTTCAGATTGCCCTGACTGATGCGTAAGACCTTGCAATTGGCCTTATTGAATTTCATGCGATTTGCACAGTCTTACCTCCTCTGTATGTCATCCCTTCCCTTCAACGTGTTGACCACACCACACATCTTGGTGTCATCAGAAAAAATGCTGAGGATGCTCTCAATCCTACTGTCCACATCACCAACAAAGATGTTGAGCCCTACTGCTCCCAGTACCAAACCCTGACGAACACCACTGCTTTCTAGTTGGATACTGAGGAGTTGACTCAATGAACTATTTTAGTGTTGTATTCCAGCCAATAGTAACCCAACAATTGGCCCATCCATCAAGTCCATTAAGTCTCTCTCCAATTTAGAGACAGGGATGTTATGTGGGACAGCGTCAAATGCTTTGCACAAGTCCATGTAGATGACTTCAGCTTCTCTTCTAGGCACCAACATAGTAATACAGTCATATAAGTATTTGCCCTTAGTGAAGCCATGTTAGCTCTCACCAATCACCTCCTTATTTTCCATTTACCCTGACTTAACTTCCCGGAAGACCTCCTCCATAACATTGCTGGGCATGAAGGTGAGACTGACTGGCCTGCAGCTGCCCAAATCTTCTTTTTTCCCTTTTTTTCAGTGAAGGTTTTATTTCTTCTTTTCCAGTCAGTGGGAATGTCACTGGAGTGTTTCTCAAATATGACAGTATATGAATTCCAGGAACTAGCTACCTACCTACTATGTATATCACTAGCATGTTTTCATGTTTTCAACACTCATGCACTGTGTTGAAAATAAAGGTATCTTTTAGACACATCTTTGATACAGATTAGGGGTTTTTGTATCTATATAGAAAATTAAAAAGTAGACAAAATTTAACAAACAAACAAAAAATTAATTTTACTGATATTTTAGAACATGAACGTCTTCCTAGTCAGCTGAAGCAGTAATTGTTAAAAACTAGCAAAATGACACACTCTTTTATGGTGGTTTATTGGCGATCATGTAAGTAGCATCAAATTAATTGCTTCTTTAAATGAAGCTTTCAATAAAAGAATAAGCAGGTCCATAGATCATTCTAAATGTGAATAAAATATGCATTCTTCTCAGCAAAAAAATGTGTGCAGTTTTTCATCAGTATTTAAAAGAATATATGAAAGGCAAGTAAAATTTATATTGGACTGAAACTGCAGTTTCATTCTATCAGGCGGTTGGGTGTTTTTTGTTTATTTATTTAGTTCTTTTTTTGGCTGTGCTTTAGTAAGTGGGTGTGGGGAGAGTGGTAACAGAAGACAGAGATAGTGGAGAGAAGTGTTCTTAGAGCTATCTGTCCTTTCCTCTAATATTTTTTTTTAACTAGATTGAATATTGTGTGATTATTTTATAGTATATTCTGTCATTCAGCTGAATTTCCCTTCAAATGCTATCATGCCTGTTAACTTCAGTAATGTTATTTCTTTGAGAGATATTCTGACTTCACTGTCTGCAGATTATATGCTCTTGTTAATCTATGTCTCACAAACATTAGAACAAATGAGAGAATCTCTGTTACTAGTGCAGCTTCCCAACAAATTCACAAAGAGACAAATTGGTACCATGAATATTTTATAAAAATACTAAGGAAACAATATATAACTAGTCATTTGACATTCTTACCTAGCTTTCTAGTCTTGACCCTCTTAAAGCAAGTCAATATATATGGTTAAAATTTAGCATTCATTCAATCACTTAAAGAAAGAATCCTGCATCTAAAAGGTGTAGAATGAAGAGCTTGTGTACTTCAGTAGGAATGCAGCCCAGATTGTTGCTCATCACAGGAAACTTGGCATCATCCTGTTTTAAAAGTATATTCCTGATTTTAAAATGTTGCCACTGTATGTGGAGAAGAATGCAAAGCAATATAAGAGAATGGTGTATGGCTGAGGGAGAAAGTAAGTAAAAAAATTACTTAGAAAAGCTGGTATCTGATAATGAAATCTTCCCTCGGTAAAAATTTAGTGCTGTTTTCTGCAGTAGTTATTTTCAGACTCCACAGGGACATATAAATACTAGGGCTCGATCTGAGAGTAAAATGAGGGATTTCTCTAGCCGTTGGTCACCTCAGGAAATGCTGCTCCAAACCTGCATACTGTTCTCACAGTGCTTCATAGCAGTAGCTGGCAACAAAGTCTATCAGCTGTTGATGAGTTCATAATGAATAGTTCAGCTGTCAACAGCTGCTATTTTGATAAAGTACACAAATATGGAAATTATTATAGAAGTACTGAACAATTAATTCTGTGTGTTGATAAGCAATCATCTGTGCAAATTATATAGTAATAACAGCTTTATTGATAAAAATTATTCTACAGGAGTCCCTGGGAAAAAAAAAATCAAAATCAAAATTAGGTGAAGCAGCTTTAATTCATTTATAACGATAGAACTTGCAGCTATAGGAATGCATGGTGTTACGACTTGTCATTAACAATTCCAAACACTTCCTATTAACAAAACATTTTCAATAGCTTTTAAGTCTGTCAAAGTATTCATAACACAAAGTATTCATAACATAATTGGAGTTGGATTATGAAAATGCTAAACAAAATACCTTGTCCATTTTCTAGAAAAAAGTTAATGCTTTCAATAAAAACAAGTTTTTTATCTTACATATCTCAGATAACCTTTGTGTTAGAGGAAAGAACAAAGTCAGCCTACATAGTATGAGTAACGGGAGTTAATGCATAAATTTGGATAAGAAAAATCAGAAAGAAAATAAAAATAAGATCTGGAGGAAATGAGAATACTAAGTCAGCATGACACTTATCACTTGACGAGAGCAAAGAAGTTAGGATTACAGTAGTAGTTAGGGTCTCTGTCTTTAGTAGACATTCTACCCCAGGGTGTTCAGCCTTCTGCGTCAGAAGATAAGAACAGAGAGCAGAACAACCCCCATAATCCTGGAGGAAGTTCCTGCACCTAGACATGTAAGTCCACGGGGCCAGATGTGATTCACACGAGAGTGTTGAGGAAGCTGGTGGTGGAGCTTGCTAAGCCTCTCTCCATTGTTTATCAACAATCCTGGACAACAGAGGAGGTCAGGGATAAGTGGAGGGTGGCTAGTGTGACATCAATAAGAAAGACAGAAGAAGCATCTGGGGAATTCAGCCTGGCCTCGGTATCAGGAAAGATCATGGAGAGAATCATCTTGAGTTTGCTGTCACAACAAGTACAGGACACCTGAGGGATCAGGTCCAGCCAGCATGGGTTTATGAAAGGGGGGTTTTGCTTAACCAACCCGATTGCTTTCTATGAGCATATGACCCAGCTTCTGGATGAGGGGAAGGCTGTGCACATTGTCTATTTGGAGTTTTAGTAAGGCCTTTGACACCATTTCCCACAGATTTCTCCTGGAAAAGCTGGAAAATTGTGGCAGAGAAGTGTACACTTCACTGAGTAAAAAAATGGCTGAATTGCCATGGACAAAGAGTTGTGGTTAAGGTGGTCAAATCTAGTTGGTGGCTGGTCACCAGTAGTGGTCCCCGCAGCTCAGTTTTTGGTCTGGTCTTGTTCAGTATCTTCATCGATGATCTAGATGAGGGGATTGAGTGCTTCCTCAGTAGGTTTGCAGATGATACCAAATTGGGTAGGAATATTGATCTGCTTGAGGGTAAAAGGGCTCTGCAGAGGGACCTAGACAGGCTGGATGAGTGGACCAAGGTCAATTGTATGACTCAATAAGGTTAAGTGCCAGGTCCTGCATTTCAGTCACAGCAACCCTAGACAGCTCTGCAGGCTTGGAGAAGAGTGGTTGGAAAGCTGCCCAGCAAGAAAAGTCCTGAGGGTTCCGGTGGACAGCTGGCTCAACATAAGGTAGCAGTGTGCCCAGGTGGCCAAGAAGGCCAACAGCATATATCAGGAATAGTGTGGCCAGGAGGATCAAGGAGGTGATTTTGCCCTTGTACTTGGACATTGAGGTGCTGGAATGTGTCCAGAGGAGAGATACCAATCTGATGAGGGGATTGGAGAACAAGTCATAGGAGAAGCAGCTGAGGGGAATGGTCATGTAAGTTTGGAGAAGAGGAGGCTAAGGGGAGATCTCAATGCCCACTAGAACTACCTGAAAGGAGGCTGTAGGGACGTGAGCGTTGGCCTCTTCTACCAAGTGAATAATGACAGAACCAGTAGAAATGGTCTGAAGTTGTGGTAGGGGAGGTTTAGATTAGACAATAGGAAGAAATTCTTTACCAAAAGAGTGGTCAGGCACTGAAAGAGCCTGGACAGAAAGGTGGCTGAGTCACCATCCTTGGAGGTATTTAAGAAACATGTAGATGTGACACATCAGGACATGGTCTAGTGGCCAAGATTGAAGGGGTCTTGTTCTATTTGGTTTGGGTTTTGGGGGGTTTTTTGGTTGTTGAGTTGTTTGGGTTTTTTTGAGGGGTGTTATTTGGTGAAATTAGTTCTGGGTTGGCTTTTGGTGTGGATTGTTTATTTTGTGTTTGAGTTTGTTGGATTTTTTTGTTGTTGGTTGGTTGGTTGGTGGTTTTTTTTTTTTGTGTGTGTTTATTGTTGGACTCCATGATCTCAGAGGTCCTTTTCAACCATGACTATTCTGTGATTCTCTGATCTGCAAACTTGCCATGGGTCCACTCTGCCAGATCTGACCATCCATATTATTAATGAAGGTGCTACACATTTTCATGAACCTGTCCCTAGAATGTGCTGCTAGTTACTCGCCTCTGAAATATGTATAATGTTAACCACCCTCTTTGTCCACATATTCAGCCAGGTTACAGTCAACTTGAATTCTCTTTAGTGAAGCCACACTGGCTTCACCTGATGAGTTTCTTGTCCTTTATGTGCCTAGAAATTGTTTCTCGAATCATCCGCTTCATTACCTTCTTGGAAATCAAGCTGAGGTTGACAAACCTGTAGTTTCCTTGGTTCTCCTTCGTACTTTCTTGAAGATGGGGTGAATTTTTCTTTCTTTCAGTCCTCAGGTGAACCTAAGTTGCAGACATCCTACACTATACGTCAATATTCAGAAAGATGACCATGACCTCTCTTGCATCAATGTGTCATGCTTCACTGAAGTGTGTTTGAGCTTTGTGTTCTGACATAATAGGAGCTAAAAGTCATTATCACTTGCAACTATTGGCAAACTGCTGGGAAATAACCTTAGCAATCCAGGAAAACTGAGATACTTTAAAATAATTTATTTTATTTGCAAAAATGTATGAAGCCACAGACTATGAAAATAGTTTCAAGTAAATATAGGGAATAAGGTCCAAGTAACCTTTTGTTCAGTTTTTTTTTTATCAGTGTTTCTGAAAAAGTAATATTCAAAGCTCTTGAAAAGGCATGAGTTACAAGGCTAAAAAAAAAAAAAAAAAGTAGCTTCCTTTTTCTTTCTTTGGCAGTCTGTGCTTTCCTAGTATTAATAACACACAGTTCAAGGGCTACAGCTCAAGACATTTTGCACAGGAGAGGAAATCAGCATGTACCTAGAATATCCAAGACAGTCAGGTGCTGACAGATCCATTAGAACATCTTTCCTCAGAATCAGTTTTAAAGATCATGAAAACATAGGGCACTTTAGGGCAGAGGTACCTCTAGCCATCTCCTGAAGAAGAGAGTAGATAATAATTGATGTGTGCTGGAGAGCATGAAGAACAAGCAGAGTGATTTATTAGCAATTAAAACTAAGGCAGGAAAGCATCAGCTTGATTGTTTTCCTAGAGTTAGAAAGAACACCCACATAAAACATTGTAAGCTGTTACTGATGATCTCTACTGGCTTTCAAGAACAAACAGTCATTTAGTTTTTTATTAACATTATTCCAAATTAAATTGCACAAATATATAAAACAGGAGTTATACAGCTGTTCAAATGATAATAATTGAAAAACTTTCTTTCATTGCTGAATAGCCCATCTTGTGATGGGACTTAGAATAAACCTTTCTCTGTTTACCCAGGAAGTCTGGGAAAGCATTAACAAGCTTATAACAAAAAAAATTCAGATCCAAACAAATGGACTGCAAAAGTCAATGATCTTTACAAAGGAAAAATAAAATCATACCTTTTTTTTCAAAGCAACTAAAATGTAATTTTTTTTCAGGAATGGCAGATTTCAAGTGTAGAAAGTGAATGCTTAAATATATGATGTTACACCATGCTTCTGGGTCCCTAAAATCATTGAAATGAACTACATTTTTACTCTTTGATTACACATACTTTGTTTAATTAGAAAGGACAATGAAAATATTATTTCAGCTCTACAAAACTATATTTTATGAGATAGCCAATCTTTCTCCCACATCAGCCTCACAATTTAGGCCAAGTCTTTGTGAACTACAAACCCTGGAGATACGTGAGAAAGCCTGGAGTAGGGAAGACTTTCCAGTAGTCAATGAAGACTGAGTTAGAGATCAGTTATGCAAATTGAATATATACAAATCCATGGGCCCTGATGGGATGCCCCCAAGAGTGTTGCAAGAGCTGGCTGATGTTATCACTTTACCACTCCTCATCATTTTTGAAAGATCATGGCTAACATGAGATGTGTCTGAAGACTGGAGGAAAGCCAGCATCACTCAAGCCTTCAAAAAAGGCAAGAAGGAAAACCCAGGTAATTATAGGCTAGTCAGCCTGACCTCCATCCCTGGAAAAATGATGGAGTGGTTCATTCTGGAGGTTATCTCTAAGTACGTGAAAGAGAAGAAAGCTGTCAGGAGTAGTCAGAATGGATTTACCAAGGGGAAATCATGCTTGATTAATCTGATAGCCTTCTATGATGTTGTCACTGAATGGGTAGGTGCAGGGGGACCAGTGGATGTAGTCCGCCTCGACCTTGGCAAGGCTTTTGACACAGTCTCCCATAACATCCTCATGAGCAAGCTCAGGAAATGTGGACTAGAAGAATGGAGAGTGAGATGGATTGAGAACTGGTGACACAACAGACCCCAAAGAGTGCTGATCACGGGTGCTGAGTCCAGCTGGAGACCTGCGACTAGAGGAGTCCCCCGAGGATCAGTGTTGGGTCCAGTCCTGTTCAACACCTTCATCAATGACCTTAATGATGGGACAAAGTGTCTTCTCAACAAGTTTGCTGATGACAAAACTGGGAGGACTGACTGACTTACCTGAAGGCTGTGCAAGCATTCAGCAAGATTTGGACAAACTAGAGAGCTGGGTCAAGAGGAACCTAGTGAACTTCAACAGGAAAAAGTGAAAAGTCCTGCACCTGGGAAGGAATAACAAAAGGCACCAGTACAGGTTAGGAGGTGATCTGCTAGAGAAGGACCCATAGAAAAGGACCTTGGGATCCTGATGGACAGGAAGTTATCTGTGGCACAGCAATGTGCCCCTGTGGCCAAGAAGGCCAATGGTATCCTGGGGTGCATTAAGGAGTCTGCATCCAGCAGATCAAGGGAGGTTCTCCTCTCCCTCTACTTTGCCCTTTTGAATCCTCACTTAGAGTATTCTATCCAGCTCTGGTCTCCCCAGTAAAGAAGGGGACTGGAACACCTGACTTATGAAGAAAGGCTGAGAGACCTGGGGCTTTTGAGTCTGGAGAGGAGAAAACTGAGAAGGGATCTAATTAATGTGTATAAATATATGAGGGCTCAGTGTCAAGAAGGAAGGTATAACCTCTTCTCACTTGTGCCTTGTAAGGCAAGGGATTCAAGATGGAGAACAGGAAGAGGAAGTTCCATATGAACATGAGGAAGAATTTCTTCACTCTAGGTTTTACAGAGCCCTGGAATAAACTCCCAAAAGAGGTTTTGGACTCTCCTTCTCTGGAGACTTTCAAGACTCATCTGGCTGCATTTCTGAGTCACCTGCCCTAGTTTTGTTCCTGCTCTGGCAGGTGTACTCCATGGTCTTCAGAAGTCCCTTTCAGATCCTGACACCTGTGATTCTGTGATTTTGTGATGTTTGTTTCATGTCTAAGTAATTAAATTATGCAAACAAATATATCCTGATATTTCAAGTATGACCTTTACACAAGGGTCTTCTGAGTGACCTTTTACCTCCAGTAATAAATTGTGTTTTGCTCTGAATGATTATTTGCACTTTAGATTACCTCAGTCTTCATTTTCAGTACATGCAAACATCATTCAAATATAATTTTTTTTTTGTCTTTTAGAACTAAGAATTCATTGTTTTGTCAGTTCATATAGGGTTTTCCCCATAACTGTCCTAGCATTATATCTCATTGATTAATAGTCCTTTGATTGTGTTGCACCACATACTCCTGTATGTACAATCACATCACATCATCTCCAAGTAGCATCTCTTGGTTATTTTCAATAACGTATGGCAGAAATCTCTCCAAATTCAAAATCTGAAAAATTTATCCCATTTTATAGCTTCTCTACCTACTTCTTCCTCTGCTCACCAGTGGCTCTTCAAATATGTATTAAAAGAAACATTCAGAAGCCTTCTCATCACAGGCAGTAAGTAGAAAACTGTCAGCCAGTTATATATACATATGCATGTTACCACCTCTTCATCTGCCTTTCATGTACAATTTGTTTCTTGCTCTTTATCACTTTGGGAATCACCAATTTCTGTAATTCTGTCCTTTGTGAAGTCAGGATATGAACAGTACACTTCATGGCATTACATTTTGCTATACTGAACACTCTCAAAAAGGAAGTACAAGAGGCCATAGAAGAAAGAACTGCTCAGTCCTAGCTACTTTCAAATCCTTATAATTTTGAGACATTTTTTATTGTATGTATTGGTGTTAGAAAATGCCAAATGCAGCTAAGGGTTGGAGAATATTTGGATAGCAAAGAAACCTTTAAGAAAATGTCATCAAATGTTATTTCTTCTAGGCAGCTAAATGAATTTTTATTAGATGTGTAGGATTTGTACCAAGTAAAATGAAATTCAGTGGCCTCAGGAATCATTTTTTGAGTGAAATAGTACAATTACTCCACATTTATTTCCTTGTGGCTTTTTACATCTTTCCCTGCCCATAATGAGAGTTATAAATATTTTCAGTATATTTTCAGTATAATCAATAACAAATTGACTTCTTAATGCCTGACAGAATTTTATAACTTTTGCAGTTACTGCATTGGATAAAATGAAGAAAAAAGCTCACCAAAAGACTTGGAGGAATAGTTCTATTTTCTCTTGATACTGGTTAGCTAGGGGCTAGAGAAAATCCTAAATCAGACATTTACTATATCTGATCATTTGTCAGCTTTGCATATCTTGAAGGCAAGAAAGTCTGATTATGTATGTTAGCATTTCTTATTCAAGACACATGATTCAGATAAGAATTATCAATGCTTTCATAAAGAAAAAGATTGCAACTGGAGGTGCTAATGCTCTTTCAGCTCAAAGTAAAAATTAGAAAACTAAATACTCTTACTTTTTAAATTTTTTTGTGTCCCACATATGAAATTTAAAATGTTTAATAATTTAAAATGTTTACCTTAGATTAAAAGAGATGTAAGGAATCTTTGGACACATTCAAAACTCTTGTAAGGATGTTCCTGTATGACCTACTTTTGGTGATCCTGCTCTGGCAAGGGAGTTGGACTAGATGGTCTTTCAAGGTCTCTTCCAACCCCTAACATTGTATGATTTTGTGATTAAGAATTATATGGAAGTCATTACCTGGGTCTAGCATTGTAAGAGTTTGGATTCAGTTCTGAGTCATCACTAATCTTGTTTGTTTTAAAGAAATCTCTAAGTCTGTGTCTGAAGTGTTATTTAGATTATGTACCTTTCAATCTATGGGACTATGATCTGGGTTATCTTGTCTAACTGCAGATAATAAGTATCTCAATACACATAATTAAAAAAAATTTAAGATTTACTTTAAGACCCTCTACCTATCTGTAAGCCACAACCTGTAACAAAAAGTCAACACAAATTCACAGCGTGAGTGGATTTAGAAGAATTTATGATGTCTAAGATGTAAATTATAAGATACTTTAGAGTTGAAATTGTATAATTAATGTGCACTTAATTCCCATTTAATAATGAGTATGAGACTGCCTCATACAGGTGACAAGCAATTATTTCCTAAATGCAGAACAATTTTTTCTCAACTCAAACAAGAAAGCATTGTGTTATTTATAGATACGTCTCTGCAGTTTTTTCAAATTCTTTCCTCCTCCTGAGGTAACAAGGTTCGTCTGTCCTGTAAGTAAAGAAGAAAGATAATCTAACCGAATAATTTTTGGTTGTGCCTCAGATGGAAGCAAACAAAAAATACAGGAGTGAATAGGAACCTTTTCTCTAAGCTCAAACTGAAAATAAAACAAGTGTAGATTTTTTTCCTCACTTGGGAAGGGAAGGATAAGAAACTCAATTAAAATGCATGTGATATATTTACTATTCTAATTCTTAAATGTGACTTTTTATGAAATATCCCTGAATGATGCAGTTGTAGTTTTCTATCACAGAGAGATACATGAAACCTTCCAATTCTCATTCAACCCACTGACATAAAATTGAAGTCAGTATCCAGGTTATTTAATTCACCATCCTAATTTTACCAATTTAATTTCTGAGACAAAGGTACATTTTTAAATAATTCCTCATTTCCTTTTATGTCATGAAATTATAGAATGTCAGGTTGACTCCATGGATCATCAGGTCCAACCCTTTTAATATTATTGTTTATGTGATATATCTCAGCATCCCACCGAGATGAGACTTAAGACTTTCCAGGGTGAGGGAATCCACCACCTCCCCTGGGAAGCTGTTCCACTGTCTGATATTATCTACTATTTTTGTGTAAATATTAAAAAAAAATATTCGGCAAATGATTTTTCCTAATTCAAAATTTTATGTATTTTTATGTTCCTATCAAGGTTTCATCCAAACTAAAGACTTCATTTATAACTGTGTATTTAATTAATGAATTGTTGTGATTTATCCATGAGATATTAAATGACTCAAATGTCAAACACAGAGATGAATAAAATCTTCAGGATCAGATAAGAACTTGATTTACTAAAGCTACTAGTTAAGCTGTAGGACCTGCTTAGCTTTCTTCAGAGTATCGCTGGTTATGTCATTCTCCAACCACCCACTGATTCCTATGTAAAGAATCATGGGAAGCAAACCAGCTAGAAAATTCTACTAGCACCTTGATATCGATGTTGTCGCACCTGCCATTAAATAAGTTTATAAAACTTTTATAAAGTTTTTTTATAAAGTTTTTCCCTTTTTACCTTTCTTCATGAACATAGATACATACATATGGTTGTGGTTTTGATGGTCTCCAGTTTGCATCTGAATTTTCCTTCCAAGTCCTCCTCAACAACATCAACCCAATATTTACAAACAAGAGAAAGGAATGAAATACTGTTCTGCCATGTTTACCCAGTCCTACCTACTCTACTTTAACATAATTTTAACACAGATGAAACCTTTTCTGGATCTCAAATGGTTGCCACAAAGATAGAAACAATTATGCAAAATTTTGTCATACATGGTTCCTCCTTTTCCTCTATCTGGTCTCCATTGTGGAAAATTTAATTGAACAGGTTGGAAGACCATGAGATTGGCAGCCTCTGTGACAGAGAAGTGAGGCACGAAAGCAGCAGCAGTTTTTGGGATAAGTTCCTTAAATACTTATACAGGAGTTGTACTTTGGCCTTTGTTTAGATATGACAGTAAACACCTAGAAAAATCTATGGAATGAGTCACAGGAACATTTGATCCCATAAATATTTGGAGGCCTTAAGCCACAATTAGACCTGCAGAAAAACTTTTTTAATCAGTGAAAACCTTCCCAGCCGCCATCCTAGACATCACTTCCACTCCTTCCTAGGCAAAATCAATCACTCAAACAGTTGCACATTGTTTCTTGCTCACAATTAGCATAGTAAAAAATAGTCAAACATCCTTTATTCAGAAATGTATCATGGCAACACTCATTTACAATAAAATCACAGACCTCTTGAGTAAATTAAAGATTTGTGCATTCAGAAGCTGTAATTATCTTTTTAGGTCACAGAAGGTTTTTTCCTTTTTTTCCTTTACCCATGTTGTATACCTACCCTTTGAGGGTGGCATATCTGCTATTCACACAGCTTGTCCACTCCTCAGGGAACCTTTCAGTGATGTTTCATTCATCTGATTTCCAGACCATTCTTAACAATGTTTCTACTCTGTAGCTGCCAAGAAAACAAAACATTGCATCAATGACACACAGTCTTGAAATCCTCTTTGTGATCAATCCCTTTGAAAAGCAGATTCTTACCTCCAATTTATTTCTGCAGTAGGCTGTAGAGAAAACTTTCCAGGACTGCATGGCAAATAGTCTCATGTTAAACAATTTATTTTAATTTATGATTTTCTTCTTAAAACATTGATCAGTCCTAAGGTAACTTGCTGATACTTTTTTACAGAGAGACATAGATGTATGGTGCAGAAGTATGAGGATACTAGGAATTGCACAAAACATGAAGAAAAATTGAAGATTTTATTTTGAAACCTGTGTATCTGAAATTCTGTGTGTATTGCAGGTTTTTTCTGAAGTATTTAAGGGCTACACTGTTATTTTAAAGTCTGTTTCCTAGCCTACACTTTAGGATATCTGTGTTAATCAAGCTATATGTTTCCAAAAGTAAAAAATTATTTCAGTAAAGAGGGGGAAAAAAGCTCAGGTACAACCTACCTCTGTGGAGTAAAATAAATTGCTACTCTTATTTGCAACAATCTGCACTTCCTAAAAATTGAGCCTAAGGAAAGTGTTCTTACGGAATTTAGGGAGTTTCATGTTCAAAGTACTTAAACAACTTATTAAGAAAATAAAGAAATTGAGGAAAATGTATCCTCTTTCCTAATATTCACCATTTAATTTTTTGAAGTGGAGGATATTTTCTTGTAGTAAATGCCAGTGATAATTTTGAGTAAATATTCCCCTTAGTTATTTGTACTTTTTAAGTGAAGCTTATTTTTTTAAGACTTCTTTTTTGCATTCAAAACTGGGAGCAAGAAGAACTGGGAACCTGAACTATATTTCACAGGGAGTGGATTTTAAACAAATTCACTGTAGACTCTTAGTTAGAACCATCCCAATGTGGAAACAGAAATATGTGTAATCTTTCCAGTCACACAGGCTTAATTTTCATATAGCTAAAAAGTCTCAAATTAATTTTTTGCAAGAAGGAATTATTTGAAGAAATCGTATTGTTTATACTCTGCAAATACAGTTGCCAAAGAGAAAATGGGGCAAAACACTCAGTATTAACAATTCATTACATTCTTCTGAAAATTGTTTTAAAATAAACTTACACGTGAACACCTTTTATATTTTTGAGGGACTGGGTAGAGCATAACCTTTCTGCTTGGAAAAGTTTGCAATCAAAACAGAAGGAATATGTATCCACAAAGACCCCACCAAGACTTTAGTCTCAGGATGTTTAAGATCAGCTTCAGCTCACATTCAGTGAGAATATACATTACACAGTCATTTTTTGTCTGAATGTCAGCAGTATACACACTTATTAGACAAACTGCCAGCAACTGAAGAAGGTTTGCTATGTCTGAATGTCATCTGCAAGTTGTTTGGAGTCTAATCTCACCATGTGACAAATGTTAATGGTTTTGCAAGGCATCAGATCCATTCAAGGAAAAAATGTTACTTATGAACAGAGAAAGAGCAAATGAAATCCTACCGTAATAACTCTTAATATGACTTGACTATGAAACAGCAATTTCAAACGGTCTTTATAAATCCATGCCTGATGCAGACATTTAGATTTTCTTTATTTTGTACATCTACCTTTATAAAAAGTCCTCAATCATTGTATTCGTCTGCAACAAAAAATTAAACCTTAAAAAACCCCAACTGTGATAGTGCCTAAGCTAGAGAAATTAAAACAGCTTTTTTGCTTATCAACTTTCAATTTCATTTTTTTTTCAATTTCACAAATTCAGGTAAACATAAATAAATGACAAATTCTGTCCACTGAAGAGTGAAGCAGGCAAAAGCACTACTTTTCATAGCTCACATTAAATTCAATGTAAATCCCTTGTTATTTTTTTGAAGATGTGTCAATAGTTTTGTAACACACATTATTTATTTTTCTTTTTCACTGTCTTGGTTTTAGCCAGGGGAGAAGCAATTTTCTTTTTAGTTATTTTAATTTTCAGTGAAGTCTCTTCTAATTAACTGCACTTGCTGAAATAAACAGCATGTTTTTCAGTGTCAACTTCAAGGGCTAATAGTCCTTGATGTTTACAGTTACTGTTAAATAATGATACCCAGAAAAGTTCTTGCTTGTGCTTCCACAGAAACTAAGGTCACTGCTTGATTCTCTTAAACTACTTTTGCACCAGAAATCAAAGGGAGGGAAAGTGGTCACACCTGCCATCTTCTTGTGGGGAAAAGCAGACTGGACAGCTGATGAAAAATTAACCAAACTAAGTATTCCACCCCACAAGTGTCATACACACTATTAAATCTGAAGGGTCATGAGGGTTAAGCTCTCTTCATCTATGGCCAGCACACTTGGAGGACTCTGTCTGTTATTCTGTCTTTCATCCCTATCTGTGCATTCTTAAATCTGTGTGTTCCTTAACCCAATTCCAAGCTGTTCTGAGTCCAGGAGTTTTAGTGAATAGGAGAAGAGCAATCTAGACTAGTCTACCTAAACTTTTGCAAAGCACTGTCCCACAACATCCTTGTCTCTAAATTCAAATGACTTGATGGATGGACCACTTAGTGGATAAGGATTGGCTGGATGGTTAATGGCTCATTGTCTAAGTGGAGATCAGTGATGAGTGCCACTTCATGGGGGTCAGTCTGGGACCAACATCTTCACTGGTGATGTGGATAGTGGGATAGAATGCAGCTTCATCAAGTTTGCTGATGACACCAAGATGTGTGGTGTGGTTACACACTGGGGAAGGGAAGCTATCCAGAGAGACCTTGAGAGGTGGGTCCATGCCAACCTAGATGACCATTACTGTCCCTTCCATCCCATATTATTTTATGATTCTAAAATAAAAATGTCCCCAGCTGAATTGGAAATGTGTTCTTTAGGGAAGGAGGAAAGGAAGAGGGAAAGAGGAGCAGGTAACCAGTATCCCAGAAGAACTGTTTCCAGAAAAATCTATAGCATGTGTTCCAAAGTAAACGCTGTTAAAAAGAACAGATGTATTTTACAAGAAAAACAGCTATGGATCTGTCTCTTCTGTAGCAAATATCCAGGAACTGCCAAATAGCAAACATAGCATTTATTCTCAAACCCAGAAAAAAACAGATGTAGACAACTACAGGCCTCTGACTGAACCCAGACCTATGAAGGGTTTTGCAATGGATTTTCAAGAAGAGAGCAATCAAGAAGAAAAATAGAAAATAGTATTGTATAAAATAAAACGTTATTTTTACCAATAAAACTTTCTGATGTCAGATTCACCTAATGTCTGTTTTTATTTATAAGACCATTCACTTCTTAATCAATAGAAATGCACTAAATATTTTGTAGCTAGAGTAAAATAAATAATTTTATTCAGTGCCTCATGAGACTTTAAGATTAAGAATGCAGGCATTAACAAAAAATCAGTAAGATGGTATATTTGGTATTATTAGCTAGATACTACCACTCAGGGACTGCCTCTGTGAGAATAGGTTGGAGCCAACCCCTGGCAGATGTGGATGGCTCCAGCTGGTAGCAGCTGGTTCGCCTAGCTCCAGTAGGCACACTGCAGGACACAGCGAAGCCCTCAGTCAGGCTGATGGTACCTGTGGGAAACTGTCTTTAAGAAAGTGTGAAAACGATGCATACCAGCTGTGAGAGAGAGAGAGGTGAGAAAAAGACAATGACAGAAACAGCTCTGCAGACACTGAGTGCAGTGGGGGAGGAGGGTGAGGTGCTCCAGTCATGGGAGCAGATTCCACTGCAGACCATGGAGCATATCATGGTGTAACAATTTTCTCCCCTTCAGTCCATGTAGGTACACAGATACACACCCTGCAGCCTATGGAGAATCTCATGTTGCAGGAGGTGCAGGAGGCAGACTGAAGGAAGCTGCAGCCTTTGGAGAACCCACACTGTCTTTTGGTATATGTGGCCCGTGTGGAGTACCCATGAAGGAGAAGAGAAAAAGTGTGAGAAGGAGGGTGTAGAATAGCTGGATGAGGGTAAAGACTAGAGAGTTAGGTAAAGAGTAGCTGTTAGGGATTCAATTCTTTCTCCTGTGATGCTCAGTAGAGGAGATAAAGGAGTGGAGACTGAAGAAATGATGTAGAGCCTGCGAAGAAGGGAGATGTGCAGGGCAAGTATTTTATTTTTTTCTTAGTTCCTCACTATCCTCTATTTTTAATTAGCAATAAATTGTGTTAATTTCTCCAAGTCAAGTCTGTTTTGCCTGCAATGGTAACTAGTCAATGAATTCTGACTTCACCCGCACCCACAAGTTTTTACATCTTATTTTTTCACCTTTCCTGTTGAGGAGGTAGAATGAGAGAATGGCTAATGAAAGTCTGGCATCTAGCCAAGGTCAACACACCAGATCTGGACGGTTAATAAACTGAGTAGTCCCAAGGAGTAATACTGAAAAGGCAATTATTACAGAAATGAGATTATGAGAGGGTCAAATTGCACCCACCCTGGACTAACACTCTCCCCCTAGTGTTTTCAATAGTTACTTGCTTGTGGTGTGCACCTATGACATTTGTAGACAACAAAGTCAGAAGATACAGCCCCTGAAGAGATGGCTCAGACTTGATGGTCCTTCAGTCTAGAATAATAGAATGGGAATGACATTTAAAAATTGCATTCTTAGGAACCAATGACAAGACATGCATCTTTTGTTTCTATTGCCTTATTTGATGCTTTTTCTTATTCTTTTCTATAGGGGCATTTTTTTCTTTCCCATAGTTAATTTATTTGACCCTTAATCTACTAAACACAAAGTTTTATGCTAGAGGAGAACACTTTATCAGCAGACCAAGTTTTCATTATTGACCAGAAAATCTAAGCTTCTGTCTGAGTTATCCTAATAGCAGTTGCTATGGTGACATGCGGGTTGCAACAGTGGCTTTGATTCTCCCTTATGATTTCTAGCTCCATAATAAAGGAGCTGTTACATCTGTGAATAGTTTCTGATGAGCTTTATTTAGGAAAATACTGTGAGGCTTTAAGTACTTCCTTTTCTCCTACCTATGGATAGGTTATCATAATCCATACATTCAAGCTAAAAATCAAGGTATGAGGCAGCAGCCTTTACTAATTTCTCTCAGATTAGAGCAATTTGTAACTTCAATTTAATTGAGGTAAAAGGGAACCTTCAGAATAAGTGTAAGCTCTCTCCATGCTAAGCTTTACTTTAATTTCCAGATAACTCCATGCTGTTTGCCTTCATAGGGATTTCTGTCCTTTTCCATCAATGTTCCATTGGCTTCACACCCTCTACTTTAAGTTAAGAAGCAGACAAGGAACATCAATGTTGGTTTGCAGCAATTCCATTGTTTAAACAAGACCGCCTAACTCACTATAGTGCAGTAAAGTAGTTCAGTTTTTGTATAAACAGCAGCTCTTCCACCCATGCTATCAGATGCAGGCCTGAAGATATTCTTGGATTAAAAAGATAACATAACAGACTTACTTTTTAATAACAGACTTATTTATCCCTTTTAGGAATCACATGAGTCATAGCAAATTGTTAATGTTGCACTACAGTAATGTTTCCGGTGTCACCTAAAATACCAGGTTATGACTTTCATCAGCTAGCCTTTCGCTGAAACAGTAAGTAAAGTAACATATGCCATCTGTACCTTCCCTATCTAGCCTTTCCTAAATACTTATATAGACTAATACTCTAAAGTAGGACAGGAAAAAGAAAGACTCAACATGCACCATACTGAAATCCAATACCAATGATGAAAAGAGAAAAATTAGAGAGCTGCCAGCACTTAGACGAGAGGAGGCAAACTTTGGAGACATAACAGCATGTCTCAGAGGAGCAAGATGACAGATTATAGAATAAAGATAATCAGGGAGTTTAGTGGCATTTACAGAAACCATGTGTCATTATTGCATAGAATCATAGAATCATTAAGGTCAGAAAAGACGATCAAGATCAGCAAGTCGAACCATAATCCAGCTACCACAACCACTAAACCATATTCTGAGGCACCACACCTAAACACTTGAGCACCTTCAGAGATTGCGACTTTACCACTTCCCTGGACAGCCCATTCCTAGGCCTCACTACTCTTTCAGTAAAGAAATTTTTCCTGATATCTAACCTAAACCTCCCCTAGCACAACTTAAACCTACTTCCTCCCATCCAACTGCTAGTTACTTGGAAGAAGACACCAACATCAGGTAGTTGTAGAGATCAATAAATTCTCACTAACCTTCTCTTCTTTAGACTAAATAACCACTGTTCCCTCAGTTGTTCCTCATCCAACATGCCCTCCAAACCCCTCACCAGCCTCTTTTCTCTGGATATTCTTCAGGACCTCAGTGTCTTTCTTATACTATAGCTCCTGGAACTGAACATATTATTCAAGCCATGGCCTTACCAGGGCTGAGTCCAGGGGCATGATCTTTGTCTTACTCCTGTTGGTCACACTGTTTTTGATATAGATCATTGGCCTTCCTGGCCAACTGGACACACTGGTGGTTCATGTTAAGCTGGCCATCCACCACTACTTGCAGATCCTTCTCCACAGGCCCACTTTCCTACAACTCTTCCCTAAGCCCACAGCATTACTTGGTGTTATTGCAAGTAAAGTGCAGGACTCGATACTTGGTCTTGTTAAACCTCATACCACTGACCTCAGCCCTTCGATCTAATATGACCAGCTCTCTCTCCAGTGCCTTCCTACCCTGGAGCTCAATTTAGTGTCATCCTGCTCAACTTAGTGTCATCTGCAAACTTGATGAGGGTGCACTCAATCCCCCCATCCAAATAGTTGATAAATAATATTAAACAGAACTCTCCTCAATACTGAACCCGTGGGGACACCCCTTGGGACTGGTTGCCAGATGGATTTAACTCTGCTCATCACAACCCTTTGGACCCAGACAACCAGACAGTTTTTAATCCACCAAAGAGTCCAACTGTCTATTCCATGGGCCACAAGTTCCTCAAGAATAATTCTCTGGTGGAATTTTGCATAGTTTTAATGGAGCCAAATCAACCAAGATTTCTTTTGCCACAGTTTCATATTTTGCCTTTTTTAATAAAGGTGACTACCAAGAAATGGAGTTCAGTGGAAACAAAAGTAGTTTGAGTCGTATTACTGCATAGCTCTACATATCACAAGATCTGCAGATCTGAAGAGTTTAGGAGTGAGTACACCCTTGCCTTAGTCTTCCTTGTGGTATTGCTTAAGTAGGAGGCATGCTTCCATTTTGTCCCAAATAAAAATAACAGTGAAAATTAGTATAACCAGACCCATTGATCCCTACACTGTTGGTGACCCTGTCTAGTTTTACTGCCAGAGACTCTGAATAATACTTCTCTTCAGTGTGGAGTTTCCCAGTTTGATATGTTGGTGACTCAATGTCCCTTCACATCAGATATGAGTAATGGGGATGCAAACCCCAGTAGCACACTTACTGACAGTTCTGTATGTGCTCAAGCTTAGAAGTGCCCTTCCTCCCGCCAGGAGGAGGAGAGGGACAATGGAACTTATTGGAATGTGTGGATTCGATGGCCTGGCACATTAGAGCCACAGAAGTATAAAGCTTTTCTGGACACTTGAGCACAGTGCACCCTAATGTCATCAAATCAGAAAGGGACAGAATCCATCACTATTTCTGGAGTGATGGGGGGATCTAAAGAATTGAGTGTTGTGAAGGCTGATGTGAGCCTCACTGGTGGCGTATGCACCCTATAGCCTCTGCCCAGATGCTCTGTGCATCCTTGGCATAGACTACTTCATGGGAGGTGACTTCATGGACGTAAAAGAGTACCAGTGGGCCTTTGGTATAGCAGCTGTAGAGACTGAGAGCACAGAATGGCTGCATGATTTTCCTGGCTTTTCAGATGACACTTCTACAGTGGGGCTGCTGAAAGCTGAAAACCAGCAGATGCCAATTGCTACTTCCATAGTGCATTGAGGACAATACCACACCCACAGAGATGCTGTGATCCCCATTCACAAGCTGATCTTGCAACTAGAGAGCCAAGGAGTGATCAGCAGGACTCACTGATCGTTTCAATAGTCCTATATGACCATTGTGAAAGCCTGACAGAAAGTGGAGGCTAGCAGTGGACTACTATGACCTAAATGAGTTTACACCACCACAAAGTGCTGCTGTGCCAAACATGGTAGAACTGGAATACAAACTGGTGTCAAAGGCATCCAGGTGGTATGCTACTATTGACACTGCTGTTTTGTTTTTTGCTGTTCCTCTAACACCAGAATGCAGGTCAGAATTTGCTTCCACCTGGAGAGGTACCTAGTACGCCTGGAATCAACTGTCCCAGGGGTGGAAATACAGACCTACCATTTGTCGTGAACCGATCCACACTACCCTGGAGAGAGGTAGAGCTCCAGAACATCTACAGTACATTGAAATCATCATCATCATGTGGGGTAACAGAGCAATAGAAGTCTTTGAAAAAGGTAAGAAGATAATCCATATTCTTCTAAAAGCTGGTTTTGCTGTAAAAATAGCAGTTATGTCCCCACCAACTACCAAAAGTGAAACTCAATTCCTATTTGGAACTGTGGGTTTCCGGAGAATGCATATTTCTGGTTGCAATGAGAAACCTCTCTATGAGGTTACCCATAAGAAGAAAGGGGGCTCTAAATGGGGCTCAGAACAATAAGCTGCTTTCAAACATATTAAAAAAGGGATTGTGCAGGCGATGGCCCCTGCACCATGTTGAACAGGGCCCAACATTAAAAATCTGCTCTTCACAGCATCTGGGAACAATGGTCCTACCTGGAGCTTCTTGCAGAAAGTTCCAGAAGAAACTTGAGGTTGACCTCTAGGATTCTGGGGTCAAAACCACAAAAACTCTGAGACCAATGGAAAAAGAGATATTGGCTGCATCTGAAGGAGTTAGAGCTGCTTTGGAAGCGACTGACCCTGAAGTGCAGCTCCTCCTGGTGCCACAGTTACCTGCTCTGGTTTGGATGTGCACAAGCAGAGCACCTTCTCTTCATCATGCCACTGATACTACATGGAGTAAATGGATTGCCTTAATCACACAGAGAGCTAGGATAGGAAGACACCGTCATCCGGGAATCATAGAAGTCACCACAGACTGTCCAGAAGGCACACACTTTGGAATGCCACCAGAAATAGTGGTAAAATGGGCTGAGGCAGCCCCACCATATGACCAATGACCAGAGGATGAGAAACAGTATGGTCTTTTCAGTGATGGATCCTGCCATGTGGTAGGACTCCATCAGGGGTGGAAAGCTGCTGTATGGAGTCCTACATGTCTACTTGCAGAATCAGTTGAAGGAGTAGTTGAATTGAGCCAATTTGTAGAGATAAAAACTATCCAGTTGGCTTTGACACCGCTGAACAAGAAAGGTGGACGAGACTTTATCTCTATACTGAATCATGGATGGCAGCAAATGCCTTAAGAGGGTGTTTAAAGCAATGGAAATAAACCATCTGGGAAGTGTAAAGGTAAACCTATCTGGATTAACAAACTGTGGAAAGTTGTTGCTCAATTAGAGAAACTAATCTATGCCCACATAGCTTTATGTTGAGCTATTGAGGAACATCAAAATAATCAAAGAACAGATGAGGCTGCTCAAGTGTTCCAAATAAATTTGGACTACAACCAAAAAGTGAACTATTTTTAGATAGGTGGGCCATGGAACTCCAGGTCATCAAGGAAGTGATGGAACATGCCAATAGGCTTGTGGCTGAGGGATGGGCTTAATTTTGGATGCTGCTGCACAGGTTATACACAATTGTGACATATGCACTGCAATTACCGAAGCTCAAGAGTTGAAAACTTTGTGATATGGAGGGATATGGTCAAAATACAGGCATGGGGAGGCCTGGCAAATCGACTACATCACACTGCCTCCACCTCTCCAGGGTAAGCGCTCTCTGCTTACAATGGTGGAAGAAAATACAGGTTGGCTGGAAACATATCCTGTGCCTCATGGCACAGCCTGGAACACCATTCTGGGCCTAGAGAAAGAGTCTTGTGGTGACATGGTATGCCAGAAACAACTGAGTCAGACAATGGAACTCATTTCAAAGACAGTCTTATAAGTAACTGGGTCAAAGAACATGGTATTGAGTGGGTATACCATATCCCCCTATACTCTAAGGCATTAGCCTTAGGGAAAATTGAAAGATACAATGGACTGTTAATAACTACCCTAACAGCAAGTGTGGTGGAACCGTTAAAAACTGGGACAAGCACTTTTCACAAGTGGTTCACTTTTCAACCACCTGCTTAGTTAACACTAGGGGTTCCATCAATCTATCTGGTCCTCCTCAGTCAGACCTTCTACATACAGTAGATGGGGACAAAGTGCCTGTGATGCATAAAAGGAATCTGTTTGGGTTTTCTATGCCTCAAGCAATGGCAAATGCATTCATGGGATTGCTTTCGTTCAAGGATGACAAGTCACAACTTAAAATACTTTTGAAATAAATTTGATTGGGGTGAACGAATTTCATGACACAACCACAGAAATTTCTTCTAGATGCTAGACTCTGAATATTCCCCAAATTAAATCAAATCAAATCAATTTTCAAACAAATCTTTTCAAGACTGAGAGAACTGTGATACACATAAATTTTATTGTTCTTCAGTAATTTCATAATGCAGTATGTTATTCTTAAAACTTTCACACCTGGCTAAGAATATGTAAATAACAACATATATCACAAATACAGGATCTTTATCCTTCTCTGATTAAAATAATTGCATAGTGCTTGTTGACTGAAACAGAAAAAAAGTAGAAACAAATAGAGCTAAGTCTGATTGAACAGGAGTAGTAACATTCTCTGGAGGATTTAGTGTACTGTTTTGTGGTATTCTGAGTCTAGTAAACCAAACTTTCTGCATGAATTGATGGAGACTAATGTGTTTCCAGAAAAGAATATATGAAATTAACAAATGACATTAGTCGTAGAAGACAATGGAAAGGGTTGTAAGGAAGAACTGCCCATTGTAAGTAAAGATCGGGTTCATGACCATCTGAAGACCCTGAAAGTGAACAGTTCCATGGAACCTGATGGGATACACCCACAGGTACTGAGGGAACTGGCAGATGTGGTTGCTAAACCACTGTCTATAGTATTCCAAAAGTAATGGCAGCCTGGTGAAGTCCCCACTGACTGGAAAAGGGGAAACATAATCAAACAGTGAGATAGCTTGTCCAGATCCTTCTGTAGAGCCTTTCTACAGTATTCTGTAGAAGATCAGCATTCTGACCCAACTTGGTGCCATCTGCAAACACAATGAACCCAGATCACTGATAGTAGTATATTAAGCAGAACTGTCCCAGCAGACAGCGGGATTTAACTCTATTTACCACAAATTTTTTGGTCTGGCCATCCAGATATTTTTTCACCCAGCAAAATGCACACCTGTCCAAGACATTAAGCAGCAAGTGCTCCAGGATAATGTTGCGGGAGGCTGTGTCGAAGGCTTTGTTGAAGTCCAGGTAAGCAACAGCCTTTTCCTCTCATCCAGTATGCAGTTCATCCAATTTGCTTTTACTTGTCTTATACCTTGAACTCAGGTATGTCACCACGTAAATAATGTTTATTAAACTGCTAGTAACAACACAAGGGCTGTACTGTAGGTACCGTTGCTAATAGCAATATTTATATTTATACTACAAACCAAAGCAAATAGTAAAAAATCACCACATAAGGCAGAAATGAAAAATGAAAATGAAATCACTACTTGTAATTTTTTTCTCCTCAGCTGTTGACTACAGAATATTTATCTGCCAACAAGGTTTTACTGCTCCCCTTAAAAGCATGTTTCAACACTACTGATCTGTCTTTTTGCTGTGATATGAAAATACCAGTGGCACTCAAAGGGTTTCAAGAAGAAGCTGTTTACTGCAAATACAATTTTAAAATATTAATCTAATTAAAGCCATTTAAAAATTCAAAATCTATTTTATGCAATATACTTTAATTAGTTGGCTATTTCTTTAAAAAGTGGTGTCTGCAATTTCTGCACATGTTGCAATTTAATTTTATAAGACGTTCAACTGTAGCCTTCCTACATAAAAATGAACTATGTGATACATCCAGTACCTTAGGTAACATGAAGGACAGAATCAGCCAATGTCAAGTATTTATAATTGTACATTTTGTGACATCAATAGCAGAAGGAAGTACCTCAAGGCAGAAAACAATTACTAGGTTAGAGAGACTGGACAGATATTTTAAGATTTGACCTTCAAAAAGGTGCACAAATGAGAGATGACATGGGTCTAAGATATTATAACAATAACTTTTAAAAGAAATCAAGGGATTAGAAACTGTTCAAGCAAATGCTTAAATTAATTCATTTTTGAAAAATATTTTTGATGGGGAAAAATATGCTATCTCTTTGATGTTTCATTTATCCGATATTTGGAGCTGTGTCCTTCTGATCTTCCAACAATGGCCTGTATTTTCAGATAGCTGTAGGGCAAAATGAGGAGGGTTCACTGGCCTCTAAAATTAGCAAGTTAGAAGCTGAGGTTGGAGAAAGTAGTTGGTAAATCCCTTATTATAATCTAGAAGAAAAACTACCCCAGTCTTCGTAATAAAATTCTATTCTTAGTTGTTTATAACAGCTCATACTTACCAAATTTAAATTAATTTCACTGAAATTTTGAAAAAAAATTTTTTTTCTAGACAACTTCTGTAAAAAATATATACTTTTATTTCTATAAATAAGCATTATATTTTACTCCTGTTAAGAATCATGGTGGCTTTTTCTCAGTCACTTCAGTACTTGGGAGGATGAATGTGGAACGTGGCAGTGTGCTGGAATGGGTGGAAGAACTTGTACTCTTTAGTCATCTTTGGGAAAAGGAACCCATATTTAGAGTACTGGATAAATGAGATTAAAATTAATATTTTAATTATAAAGCTGTCCACATGTTTTTCTCATATTCTGTAGGTAATTCTCCAATGACATTCTGATTAACTATGATTTCTTTAGCATTCTTGCAGCCACTAAGATCCTGTTTACAACAGGACTGGACAACTGAACGTGTTCTAATGCAAATCCAAATAAGACTTAATTCTTGTAAGTCTTTCAGAAGAAACCCAGATCACCTGGCTTTCAGGACTACATATGGAATTTCCACTTTTCTTTGCTAATACAAAAGAGATGTTTTTGAAAAGGCATCTGGCAAGACTGAAATAGAAAGAGGTAGACCAATTGTTGAGACTTGTTGAGGCTAGTAGAAAGATAAAAACTGGGAGTGGGTCCATTTGTTCCAAATGAAGCTGGTCCAGCCTGGGACTTGAGGGAAAGGAGAATGTAACAGAGGAAAAAGGCTTGTGGCTACAGGAGTGTTTGAGCTTCCTGAACTAGGAGCTCTGAGGACAAAAACTGACACTAATTTTGGATCATATTAAGCTGTGGTTCCTGAGAGTCTGGATTGAGACTAACTATCTAGCACTTGTTTCTGCATCTGACTGGCTAGGCAAATAGATTTGAACCATATTTGGTGGATAGGAACTAAATAGATTCTTTCAAGGAGAATTTCAATTCTCCATTGGCAGTGAAGGAAAGGTAGAATAAAAAGCCAGCAATAAGTATGTATGAACAAGCAAATCAAGGATAAAGAGCAGTTACAGATGAGAAGAACTGTGTTGACTGAACAAGAATACAGAAATGAAAATGGAGAACTTGTAGAGGAAGAGAAGACAAGGTCTTTTATAGCAGATAAGATGTGTATGACTGAACTGAACATTTAGTCTGAAGAACAAAACAGGAAAAGAGGAGATAAAGATGGCAGGAATTGTTCAAGGAAATTGCATTGGAAAGGAAGATGACTGGAGCAGGGCAAATAAAAAAAGCAGATGTGTGTTTATGAGAATATTACGTCAGACCCATGAATTGAAGTGGACATTTTTGAATTTAATTATAATTCTATCATCAGCAAATATAGAAAACACATTGGCAGACTGACAACTGGCTGCTGTCCTCAGCTGCTGTATCAGCTCCAAAGACACACTCCAGTGTGATAGATTACCATTGATTACGAATCCAGACAATCATATATTAAAAAATGTATGCACATTACCCCAACATGGCTGACCTTACACTTAGTGCTTCTTGCCTACTACAGTAATGAGCACGAAAAGAAAGACTCCACAGAAATTAAAATTTTGAATAAGACAAAGTAAATAGGTCACAAATCAAGGAAGCATAATGAATGACTGTTCATTGCAGGAGCATTCTCTGCACTTACTAGGCAGAGGCTCCAATGGAAAAATTAGCAGGACACAAAACGCTGTGTGATAATATACATGTTGTAGCATTCAGTTCAGCTTCTTAAAACTTCCTTTAATTCTGGCACTTGAAAAGTTTTAAGAGTTTTCCAACTTAATGAAGTAATTTTAAAGTAACCCTGAGCAAAATATTTCAAAACTGCCTTTTCTGTGTGTTGCTGATTCTTCAGTTTCCCATCTCCAGCTGTTACTAGGAAGTATCAGTAAGTCAGTTATATTTTTCAGAGGCTTAGAGCTCTTAGAAATTTCTACTGACAAGAGCTTTCCTGGGAGAAAAAAATTATCTTCTCTTTCTACTATTAGTAAAAACATTTAAATAACTGTGTCATATGCCACCTCTGTTTCTGACATATAGAAGTTTCTGGAAGAAACTAAAAAATTAGATATTCTGGGAAGTTCTCAGCGTAGGCAGGCTCAAGAAACTGTAACCTGTTGGCAAATCCAGCATAAACTTTTCCTTACTGATAGGATGCAGCACAATGCTACTCCATACTCTTTTCAGCTGAATCCTGCATATTAACCTCCCCTTGTCATATTAAAAAAAAAAAAAAAAAAAAAAAAAAAAAAGGAAATATTAATTAAATTAATTATAAATTGTATATTAAATACTGTCAGTCATAACTGCCTGCCAAGGCATCATGCGGAGTGCAAAGAATAATCCTGAAAAACAGGAACTCTGAAAAGCAGAAAATAAAATCACGGAATTTTATTTTGTGACTTTAATCACTTGCCCAGCTAATAGCTACAATACTGAGACGATCATATTGGAGAACAATGAAGGGCACCAATGCATAGATAAGCAGAGAGTGATAGACTCTTACCAGTTGAAGTGGTTGCAGTGTTTCACGAAATTTTATACATTTATACCGCCAGCACATATATATGCAAGATTCATTCACTTGTCGTCATTGCCATCAGGTCATGTGGATGCTTGTAATTTAAATATTTCCTTTCATTTCCCAAATATAAGATATCAAAGTTATAAGTGTTAGCAACAATTACTGTCAAATCTAGAATTCTTTTCTCTTTTTTTTAAGTTGTAACCATATTCACAAAAATTGGAGAAAAGTGCATGTACAACTGCTGTCATCATGCCACAGTGAAATTTAAATCATATATCGCCCTCTAGAGGTTTCAGTGGCTGAAAGACAAACATTTTAGTCCAAATCCTTTGATGACAGAAGCCTCTAGTACAAATTAAGTAGAGTGTAATATATGAAAGAATGCATTCATCAGTTTAACAAAGAAGAGACTGAAAAAACTAAGATATTAATGCTATTGTTGTCTTCAGAATTGTAAGGTGGTTACAAGACATTTTTTTGCATGGGCAAGTAATTTTTATACATTTTTGCAAAGTGGGTATATGATTTTTTTTTCATAAATGACAGGACTGTTGAATCATCATAAAATTCAAAACATTTCTCAATACTTCTGCATGTTTTTATTTTAAAATACTTTAAATACAAGTGGAATTTTAAAAAAACCAAACGAAAACAAAACAAAACAAAAAACTGCCGCAAGAATACTGATTCTGCAGAATTTCCTCTACTTATATAAAGTTAATACATTTTTTTATTCCCTTGTTAATTTCTTTATTTCTTTTTATCTTCCATGGATTTCTTGTTGTTCTATTTCTCGTTCTATAACTTTTGTAAGCATATGTGTCACATACATTTTGATATGTCATCAAATATTCTCAGACTAGAAGCATAACATGAGCCCTAAAATATATGTCAGTCTTTTGCCATCCAAGATCCATGTGCCAGCTCAGGACTACAGATCATATCAGACTGTGACCACAATGAAATCAAGGAAAACATACAGGAAGACAATTTTGCACTATGCATTCATTAATTCCATGAAAGAAAGCCAGAGGTGCAAATCTTGTGGGTCTAGAGAGTCATAACTGCAAATCTATTAAGTGTCTTCTTTTTCAAAATAGCAAAAAGCTAAAAAAACACTGTTCTATTTACTATGTTGTTACTTCCCTCTCTCCTCTCCAGTCTTTTAAAAATAGATATTAGGTGTATCAAAGTTTTGGATCCCAGCACAGTTGTGTATTTCTGTGATTTCAATAGTAGATATCTTCCTCAAATATCTTGTTTTATTTGGTCTGTATTTCGGTACCTGAGTATATGTATGTAATTTATTCCTTGCAGATTCCTTGTCAGCATTTTTACTGATATCAATGCTTGATTGTTAAGCCATTCTGCATTCTTTGCCAAGCTATCTCAGAAAGCCAAATTCTAAAAGACTAGGTGAAAAATACCTTTGCTGTACAAAGAGAAGCTGCATATTTTTTCTAATGAACAACAAAGGCTTATGTATGGATGCATACACATTTTTTTTCTGATGTATTTCAAGGCACTGATGTAAAACGTTGCTGTAAAACCCATGTGCATTTTGATTTAGTGGAAATACTGGATCCTTTTCTTGCTGTATCAAACCACATACTCAAGGATGAGAAGTCTTGAGCAACCCTAATCAAAAGCAAGGACTAAGTTCATCCAAAACTTTCTATAAGAATAAATATAAATTTAAGTGTCTGTACTGAGATTCATGTTACTATCTCTGCTCATGGTCAGGAGAAAATAATGAATTCTAGAGCACTAAAAGATTGTGCAAATGCTCATAAACTTTTGATGTTTTGGAACATGATCAAACATCTCTATCCAATATATTTCCACTTACTGGAGAATATGGAGGGAATGTTTTGGGACAAGCAATCCTCTCTCTATAGCATGTAACCACATTTTGGTGCAAAATATTTGTCTGACTAAAAATAATTATATTCTTTTGTTTTTTCATTCCAAATTGAGCAGGAAGCAGTAGCTGGATTAGAATGACACTGGATTTTGGAGATGGAAGGGAAATGGAAGAAGAAGATTGCTCTCTTTTTCATTCAGCCACTGAATCCAAATGGCAGCTCTGTCTTACCCTGAACGTAGCCTGTACCTGACCAGATTTCAAGCACTCCATTCCTGCAGCAGCAGCTGAAACCAATGTTCCCTTTCTTGCCTTTAGATTTCCTTGGAACAATATCAAAAGAATGAAATGAAAGTGTATCAGACAGGAACACTTAAACAGAGACAGGCTACATTTTCAACCTTAATATTCTTCTCAGTGAATTGACATTTCTGAAAATGTAAGAGGAAAAGAACTTTTCATAAGCAAGGAATAAAGAAAGAATAAGAGCTGAAATGATGTCTTCTCCTCACAGAAAGGAGAAACTTTCTCCATCAACAGCATTGGGTAATTCCTAACAGGTATTAGTTACAGGCTAGAATTTAGTCAAGACAGAAGTTTTTAAAATATGGTCTTTACAGTCTTTGCCTGTGAAGTGGGCACTACCAGCATAATTTTTTATTTGGATATTTATAAAATGTATGTATTCAGCTCATCACAGAGAAGTGCAGTAGCAACAGTATAAGCTGTTCATGGTTTGAACTGGAGAAAGTCTAGAAAAGGAAATGAAAATTGAATGCAGTTAAGCCAAAAGTTGACCTTCATCAGTGGAAATGGTTCAAATGGAAAACTGATAGTAAAAGAGAGAGTCAGAGAACACTGCAAAGAAAAATATGAAGCATCCTCTATTCCAAACATATTTCTGCAATTCATTGCTTCAACTGCAATGCGAATTTTTATTAAAGTAAATAGTTTAACACTAGTCTGGCAGTTAACCAGATGACAGATGCTCTCTATTAATTCTCCTTCTTGTTAAAGAAAAGGGAGAGACATACAGTTCAGAAACTAAACTACACAACTTTAATGAAACAGTAATGATAAAAAGAAAAAAATTATATATATATGCAAATATACACAAAACAAGGCCATGTTCCTCCCTCCTTTCCCCCAGTAACTCTCACGTCACCACCGAGGCTGCAGGGCAGCCCTGGGAAAGTCCAGGCTGGACTCCTGAAGTCGGCAGCAGTCAGGAGCTGGAGACAGGAACACACAGATTCAGGCTGGCACGAATCAGGACCACGGGCACAGGAACGGGTGGAATCCTCCCAGGATACTGCAGAAGAAAGTAAGTCAGGAAAGGGCTTGACCCTCATGATCCTTCAAATCTATAAGGCATATGATGTGCATTGCATAAAATACTCTGTTTGGTCAATTTTGGTCACCTGACTTGTCCACTCATCCCTAAAGAAGGTGTGACTCCTTTACTCCCTTTCTCTTTCTGAAGAATAAGGTGTTCCTCAGCACTGAGCAGTGGCCTTGGTTCTGCATACCATTCTCTAGCTGAAACTATAAACATCAGTCATAGAAACAGACATTGACTGGGAAATTTGCTGTTAATTTCAGTAAGTACAATTACTTAGAAGAGACTTGGATGAAAGCAAAGGTACACGTCAGATCCTGAGGTGCTGGAAGGTGTTGAACACTTCAGTTCTGACCTAGCAAAGTATTTCTTTACCAGGTGGGTATTAAACAAACAAGTAATCTTATGGGCCATTTCTACTGAAACTATAAACACTTCATAGGAGCAAATTTAAAGAACTATAAACCTGATTTTTTTTCAATTTTTAAAAAAATGTGTACCACATTTCAGATTCAGACAAAAGATGGTGTAAAGCACAACTGCTAAGACCCTGGTGGCTAGGAAACCAGAGTCTGAAAAGACAAGTCTAAAAAAAGATGTATCAAGAAATATCTTAACTTTAGAATATATCCACAAAATACAATGGTAAATTACAGAATTTTTTTTCCATTTTATTAAAAGGAAGGCTATTTTATTTTTGGAAGATGAAAACTTGTTTTGATGCCTACAAGCTTTCTACAGTCAAAACCACCTATCTGAAGGAGTTCTAAGGTTTTCTTGAAAATCTGAATTTTTCCAGTCTTCTTATGCTTTCTTGAGTGACGATATTATTCTGAAGGCTGCACAGTGACTCTTTGATCTTAAATCTTGTAAAGGCCACCACACATGTGCATTTTCTAATATTCACAAATAATCTGACTTGAACTTCAAGGCTGTAAGACCTTGGATCAGTGATTTGCAATTCAAGTGCCTCAGAAATAAAATCAGCTTAGACTTATTAAGCGTTGTTATAAAGTTATTACAGGCAAACTTTTTTAAAGCAGATTTGAAAGTTCTGTCCAGAAGCTTTGTCCACATAAATTTGTACAGAATGTCACCAATGATGCTGTGGGCTTTCTTGAATCTCTGTTTCCCTCTGCCACTCTATAAGAAAACAACTCAAAATTTTAAGTGAGAGAATCAAAATAATAAAACACTCCAGGAAGCAGTGTAAGAAAATAGGACATAAAAATTTACTTTTCAAGCTGCATCATGTAGCTCTGCCCCTTATTGCTATATGACATCTTTACTGCGATACAACTTGGCACCCTCAGGCAAGGGTTTTCATTATGCAGTGTGCTGTGCAGAAAAATAAAAGTGAAAGTAGTGTTAAACTAAAAAGATGAGATGCTAACATTAAATTCTGAATATAGTGCAACTTGTAAAGCGACAGACTCAAATTACCTGATACTTGTCTGTATAAATCTGTATGGCTCAGAAATCCAGTCTTACAGACATAAGGTCCTCCAAGACCTCACTAGTCCAGCCTGGCATCACAAACATCCTCAATGGAAGGTGATGGCAGTGTGGATAAAAGTTTTGGTTCTGGCTGTTGTCTATCTTTAACAGTGGTCTAGATGAGCTTGATCAGTGATCTAGATGAGGGAATTGAGTACTCCCACAGCAAGTTTGCCCACAGCTTTCCTGAGCCAGTTTCGATGGGAGTGTTAATCTGCTTGATGATAGGAAAACCCTATTGAGGTATCTGGGCAGGCTGGACCAATGGTTGTACAAGATGTATATCCCAGTTGTATGAGATGTAAGAAGGTCATTGTAACATTTAACTTACTATGATACTTCCTACCTGAACTCTGACAAAATTATTTGTTATACATTTTGTTTATTGGAGGCTGAAGGTAATAATTGTCTAATAATTAACACAAGAAATATTTACAAGACATAAAGGACTTGCATTATTAGTGGAATATCACCCTGGATGAAGAGAAGCAAGATAGAATTTTCCTCTAGCCTTACTAACTTAAGGGTAGGTTTAGGTTAGATATTAGTAAAAAAATTCTCCACCATGAGGGTAGTAAAACATTAGAATAGGTTGTCTAGGGAGGTGGTTGATGCCCCATTCCTGGAAGTGTTTAAGACCAGCATGGATGAAGCCTTGAGAAGCCTGGTCTAGTGGAAGTCATCACTGCCCATGCAGGGGGGCTGGATCTTGATGGTCTCTAAGTTCTCTTCCAACCCTAACTGTTCTATAATTCTATGAACCTCCAGCAGTCTGTTGATATGGTAGTTACAATGGTGGGCAGAAAGGGAGCAGTTGTGCCTGTAAAAAGAAAAGGATGGGTTAAGTGACCACAAACAGTGAGGTTGTGGCCATCACAAGTTTTGCCCAGTGTCGGCAGGGCAAGCGGGGAAATCTACATGTCAGTGAGAGGGTAATCACGCATGGGTGGAACAGCGGCTCAGTGAGATCAACAGGTGAATCCTATTGGTTGTTGTTATCCTCTGTGAAAGAGATTAACCATGGTTTCCCCATTGCAGAAGGTTGTGTGCTCAGCAGTTGCCAGAGCGGATATGGGAACTCAGATAGAGTTCCCACAGAAGTGTTCATCTGTCCAAGTCACAGGCTTAAGGGAATGTGAGTCTTTCCCTGGCAGCAAGTGGCAGTTAGAGTAATTTCTCTCTGCGTTGGGAACAGGTGGATGATCTCCTCCACCAGGTTGCAGAAATGCAAGAGGAAGTTGGTGGGTTGAGAAGTATCAGGGTTGCTAAACAGGAGTTAGGCTGGTGGAGCCAGGCTCTGCCCTCCCTAGAACAGAAAAGGGGGCACCCGTGTCAGGATCAGTACTCAAGATCAGAGGGCCCCTGTATCTTGCCTCTGTTAGAGCAAAGGTAGTAACATGGACAAGGGGAGAAAATGGAGTCTAGTTCAAAATTGAGGTAGCCGACAATCTCCTTCCTTACCCACCCATCCCCCCCAGATAGCACTAAAGAAAACAGGTATGAGGTTCTGGGTGGGAAAGACCAACCAAATTACATGGATCGTGGACACAAAGGACAATGCACACTGGAGGTATTTGCACACTCAAGAAAGCAAATGGCCTGTATCACAACATCAACCTCAAAGAAAAAAGGAAGGGTTATATTCTTAGGTGACTCCCTTCTGAGGGGAACAGAGGGGTCAATATGTCAGGCAGACCCCTCTCATAGTGAGCTATGCTGTCTACCTAGAACCCAAGTTAGGAACATCACCAAATTTAGGATCACCCTCACTTCACAGAGAGGCTGGCCAGACATCAGAATGGAGTGCCCAGGAAAGTGGTGGAGTCATCAACACTGGAGGTGTTTAAAGGAAGTCTGGATGTGGTACTTAGTGCCATGGTCTAGCTTTTACGGTAGTGTTAGGTCTTAGGCTGGACTCAATGATCTCAGAAGTCTTTTCCAACCTGTATAATTCTGTGATTCTGTGAAAATGGATCAATCACAGTATTGCTTCCTGTTGTGTTCAGTATAAAATGGCTTCTGAGACATCTTTGGCTGGTGTGATGTCTGGGCTGGGGATTGTTTGTTTTGTCATTGCTTCCTGTGCTGCTGGCATTCCTGCATCCTGTTTTCCTGATGCAGAAGAACATTGTTAATGAAAGAAGGTCACCTTCTCCTGTCTCCCTAAGTAGGATTGGTATAGCTACTCCCAGGCTTTTCTAGATTGTCACAAGTACTCTGAATTTACCCATTCCCATCTGCTGCCAAGTCCATTGTGGGACATTTCTGGTTGGGAAGGAATTACCACTTGAAGAGAGGGAGATTATAAGATTCAAAATTTGTGTGTAATTTATCACCATCATTGTTGTTACCATTTATTATTTCATTAAACCTATTCTAAGTTTATTTTACCAACTTAAAATCTCTCCCTTATTCACCTTTGTCTCTTGCCCTGGGAGGGTAGTGTGTGTATAACAGAGATCATCTGTCACCTGGTTATTAACTAAAACTGTGACAAAGATACATTGCTTACATGTCTTGGTAATGTCTGAAGGTCAGATATGAAATTTACCTAAAATATGTGTGTAACAGATGTCCACAACTATTATATCACCTATATTTACAATCTGGGTTTCTAACCAACAATCATATTTTTTTCAACTCATGTAATTTAATGTTCGTTTCATTTTTATCTTTGAAGATAATATCTGCTTATTGGGTGGAAAAAATTACTGTAGCTCTGAATATCCCATAGTGTTAACATTTTTTAATATATGAAGTATTTTATTGTTCCTATTTTATGAGAACTGGGACTGAAAGGACTCACATTTCTTAGACACGTAAAATTTCTGGAGCTTAAATTCTCCTGTTAATCTTCCACATATCTGAAATGTTCAGATAAACCCTGCAGTACCTTAATGTTTACTTCAGGGTTTTCCAGGTATTTAAAGTTGTCTCTGTGACCAGCATCTAATCTGTCCCAACATGTCTTAGGATCTACCTCCTGTATGGAGGAATTACAAACCAGGTCAATGGTTACAAACAATAGAATCCCCAAGGCTTGACTTGTTATTGTTCATTACTCAAGACACATATACTATCATCTTCCAAATCACTGCAATTGCAACAGAAAAAACAAAAACAAAAACAAAAACAAAAACAAAAACAAAAACAAAAACAAAAACAAAAACAAAAACAAAAACAAAAACAAAAACAAAAAAAAACTTCAGTTAAGACACTGTTGTGTGAATGGCATATATACAGACTGTCAGACTTAGGTAACAACTTCAGCAACTACATGTCAGGTCTGTTTCAGTGTCCTTCTTTATTTTTTTCCAATGCAAGACTTAAAGAAAAGAAACAAGGAAGCACAGTCAATCTATTCTAAATTGAAACCACTAGAATTCAACCCTATTTGAACATGACAGATGACTTTAAAGACCTGTTTATCTGTAATCACAAAATAGTTTAAAATACATGGAAATTATCTAAGATATAGGTTTGACTATAATTCAAGTCTTATTTTATGAAAAGTGTTACATTTCAGCCTCCATTTTGAGTACATAATTGATTATGTCTTACAGAATAAATTGCAAACAACATTTGGAATATATATTTATTGTTTAGTGTCTGGCTTTCAGTAAAGGAAAAATTAAATTAGTATGTCTCCTGCTTAAACAAAAGTATGAGGGATGCTTGTGTTTTCACACTCTTTTCTGTTTCAGCTGGTGCAATATCAGTAGCTGAGTTACATGAGGAAGAAACAGAGAAAAATCTCATCTTAAACATATTTTGGAGTTAAGATTCAAAGAAGACAGTTCTGTTGCCAGAGGCAAAATACACAGAGGTTTAATGTTTTCACACTGTGCCAAAACGGAAATCATGAATGTGGGCATACTTGCCTGTGATGCATGTATTTCCAAGAAGTTTATGTATTCCTTACATGTTCTGCCACATGTTTCCAAGGGCAACTGTGTGACAGACTGCTAACAAGAGCAGAGGTCTGCAAATAGTATGCAAAATGTATTGGGCACACTTAGGAAGACTCAATATTAATGTGGAACATGGCTTTTCATCTGCCAAACAACGATGTCCTGGACTGAGCTAAGAAAATAATTTTCTTTTAGTAACTTTACTGTTCAATTAAGTCTCTTCTAAGTAACTGCTCTTACTGAAGTTAACAGCATGTTTTCTCCATTAGTATCTACTCCTAGAACAGATGATTCTCAATGTTTATGGTTATCACTGGAGAATGGTATACAGAAATCTCTTGCTTAGACTTATTCCAATGGAAATCACTACTTGGTTCTACTAAATTTTTATCCACTGGAAACAAAAAGGGAGGAAAGAGTCACATCTGAGACTCTTCTGTGGAGAGAAATGGACTAGGCAGGAGACCAAAACTGACCAAACTAGGTTTTCCATCCTGTACGTGTCATATTCAGTATAGATCTAAGTGATCATGAGTGTCAAGCCCTCTTTGTTCCTGGTGGGTGTCCTGGAAGGACTTCATCCTTTCATCTGCCTTTAATGCTGAGTTGTGCATTCCTGAATCCATGCGTTCTTGCATCCAGTCCCATCTCCTCTTTACTTCAGGATCCTACTCCAGGACTTTACCAGGATGTGCCTAGCAGCCTTGGTGGAGACATGAGCATTATTGGTGGGGAAGACCACAGTAGTCATTTTGTACATATAACTTTTTTTTTTCTCATCATTACTGTCATTAAAACTATGTAGTTGCATTTTCAACCAGTAAGATTCTCTCTCCTCTCCCTTTCTGGGAAGGGAGAGGTGGTAATAGAGAGAATCTGATGTTGGTTTTATTGTCATCGTAGCATTAAACCATGACAAAAGAATACCAATTAAGAAAAATACACTACAAGTTGCTCCTAAAAATTTCACTTGAAGGCCTTGTCTACATGACATTAAACTCAGTAGTCTGGTAGAAAAAGTGAGGTCCATTACAATACTTGAATGGTCATTTACAAAGTGAACAGAAATAGGAGAATATGTTTCCACAGGGTTGTTATAGGTTACATTTGTATTCACTTTTTCAGAACAGTATTATGACAGTAAAATTCCACTGGCTTATGAACATATCCAATGATTCACAAACATTTATTCAAATCCTCTCTCAATCATATCACTGGTGCAACATGAACAACATTGGTGCCATAGGATGGATTATTTTATCAGTTTTCACACTGATAATCTGTAAAGACTGCAAATGAAATGCCTGTAGTTACAGCTAGATATTGGGTGCATTTAGTCAAAGATGCTTTGTCCTCCAGAACAGGTTGCATATCATAGTGATGTGAGGTTTTTAAATCCCATAGTATAGCTTGTTGTTCATGGGAGTAGGTATTCTTGTAATAACACTATATACCACCTGTTTGACCAGCTACCTATCTTTACACACACACAGAAACCATCTGTATTGATGTGGCAGTTGTAGAAGGTATAGGAAGTATCTAATAATATTTTAAAAAAAACCAAACAAACAAACAAAAAAAACCACCAAACAAAAACCTACTCTAAAGCTCATACTCAAAAAAGAAATGTATTTCTTCTAGATCGAATTTGGATCTTTTGTGTCTTTGGTTTGCAAAATCCCATGAAATTTCATGGTGAAACCTAAATATCCAAGGATTCTTGATTAGGTTTGAAAATGCACATAAAATTATACTTCTAAAATATCCTTGTCACTAAAACATTCCATGGGTCCCAGACATTTTATAAGTTCAGTTCAGTACTGTGCCTCTGTACTGAACAGCCATCATTTTACATGAAAACTAAAGCTTATTTTCCAAAGAATAGTACAATCACCTCCTGAAACACAAACTGTCATTGCTGAAATATTTATCAGAACCCAAAAAATATGAAAAGTCAAAACCTTCCCACCATTCATCCGTACCCCAAGATTCCTCCACTGAATCATTTTCAGCTCTTGGATTGGTATATATCTGTAAGTGAATACCAGTTTGAATGTAGTGGCAGTGATTTATGTTTTCTTATTCAGAATCTTATTATTTATTTAAGCATATCTTCGGATCCAGGACTAGTACTGAAATTGTTTCAGTTGTATTGATTGTCCTTACAGCACTGAGTCCTTCTTATCTATCCAACTCTGCTGTTCTGTAATTAGCCACTCATCATGAGAAATGATGCACTCCAATTTAATTTGCTTTCAAAAGCATCCGCATTAATCTGCTGATATTTTTCATGTAGAATGCCCACACAGAGTCAAAGATATGTTACAAAGATATGCTTTTACTTTTTTTTTTTCCCACTTGTTTCTTCATTTATTTTCAGTGTCAGAAGGCTGGCACAGAATCAGAGATGCTAACAGGTGTTATTCACTACAAAAGGATTTAGTTTAATTATTTAGTGTCTTCCCCATTTGAGGAACCCATATTAATTATTTAATTATCATTCTGCTATAATTAATATAATTCTCACTAATCAATTAAAAGCTGCTAACGTTTTATTTGTCCAGTAAATTCAAAGGAGCCTTATGATAGAAGGCAATTTTACATAGTACAAAAAATCCCATCCTCACTTCAAAAGCCATGCTGGAAACACACTTGCAGAGCTCAGGCATTTCACTGCCTTCTTGTGAAGCACAACAGAAAGCTTTCTAGCACTCTGAGTTCACGAGTTCTCCTTTGTGAAACCAGTAATTGCAGCAAATTCACTTAGCCTTCAAGCAGATGTTCTCTGCTCGCCCATGTTTATGCCATGGTAAGTCCCACTGAAGAACAGAGAATACTCCAGCGATGGCAATTTATTGATGTACCATGGATTGACATTTCAAACTTTATGCTGTTCTGTATGTGTTTGAATGCAGATGCTTTTCAGCAAGCACCTGAGCCAGAAAACTTAAAAACAAGCCAGGAGCGCTACCAAGCAAATCTACAGCAAAATGGCTTCTACCTCTCTGCACATACAGATGACAATGTCTGGCCTCACATTATGTAATTTTTAAAAACCCAGACAGTGAAACAGACCTGTTACTAAAAAAATAAGGGAAAAACAGGATTTTGCATTAGAAGGACTTTTCCAAGACTTTCCGCTATTTGGGCTTTCACCAGCTGAATCAGTAAGGAACAATTTCACACAGATCCATACCCAAATATATTATAACTCCATTTTTCCAGGAAGGTGCCTGGACAAAATTACAAAGGACTTGTCAAGCCTGCTAAACACTTTGCTATTATACTGCAGAAACAAGGTGATGTGCCTTAAGACCAATTTGCTAACAAATCTTTTCTTCTAAGTTTAGTGTGTTTGACACTCAGGAAAGACTTAGCAAGTAATTTGAAGTGCTATTTTTGACAGAAAAACTGAAGATGCAAAATAAAAATTTACAGTTTTCATAAGTATTGATTAATCATCACAGTTGAGAAAGGTCCAGAATTAGAGGAAATGCTGAGTCACATTTTTCAAAAAAAGCAACTTGGTTGTATATAATCATAGGCTTGATCCCATGGATTTCTACATTTGAGCTCCTATGGGATCAGAAACTGCACTTTTACCCATAAACAATAGTGAATGCAAACAACTGATGTCATCTTTACTGCTGGTTAGAGATGTTAGTGTCTCTCACTACAATGAGAAATAGTAGCAAATGCAGTGCAGAATTATCAGAATGAGTAGCAGTTTTGGTAGTGCCCTCCAAGGGACTAATACTACTAAAAGGAAGGAGTTGGGAATAGGGGGAAAAGGACTGGTATTTTGTGATCACTTAAGGTTAAGGAAACACACCCTTCCTATCTGAATAAATGGTACTGTGAAAAATATTAATATCAATTTATCCTCCCAACAGGAATTCTCATGTGACCTTTAAGGTCCTGCTGATACTATTAATGTGACCCAGATTTTTCAGACTCAATGAACTAAATCTTTAAGGTGGTTAGTTTTCTTGCCCCTAATGTTTCTGTTCCTTTGTTTTTCTAACAATCATAAACTTTCAGGCAACATTTTTTAAACCAGATGTTCTTCTGCTTTGTTACCTTTACACCACAAAAGGTCTTTTTCCTCTTTTATTCTTACCTTCTGACATATTTATGTATATCCATCATATTCCTCCCAAAATTTCATTTAAAATATTGTACAAACCAGCTTCTTTAAATCTCCTCTCATGAGCAAGGTCTCACTTTCCCTTATCTTTCTTGTAGTCCTTCTCATTAATGTTCCAGTCTGAAATCCATCTCTCCTGAATGTGACCCAACAGGTATGCGGTACTCCGTATTTAAGTCTCACCAATGCCCTATACAAAATCACTAACTTTATTTCATCTCTCTCAGAAATGTCTTTCCTGATTCATTCAAAAGGTGCATTACAGGTTTTACAGTCTCATCACATTGACAAACAGATGCATCTAAGCTAGCTAGTTGTTCTCCATCGCCATAATTTCTAACTCATCATGTTACAGCTGAAACAACTGTGATTAGATTGTTAGCACATAACTTTTGTTGCATTTTATGCCATATCTACCTAAAGCACCATTCCTCATAATTAGTTTCTTTTTTCTTAATGTTTTGCTGTGCTGTCTGTTCTCATCAGTTTTGTCATCAGAAATCATGTCAGTTTTTCTGTTCTTAAGACGAATAACGAAGTAATTTATTTTTTGTTTCAAAGTTAATTGTGCTCGCAGATGACACCAAGCTGGGAGGAAGTGTGGACCAACTGGAAGGCAGGAGGGCTCTGCAGAGAGACCTGGACAGGCTGGAGAGTTGGGCGGATTCCAACGGGATGAGGTTCAACACGGCCAAGTGCCGGGTCCTGCACTTTGGCCACAACAACCCCATGGGGAGCTCCAGGCTGGGCACAGAGTGGCTGAGAGCAGCCAGGCAGAGAGGGACCTGGGAGTCTGGATTGACAGGAAGCTGAACAGGAGCCAGCAGTGTGCCCAGGTGGCCAAGAAGGCCAATGGCATCCTGGCCTGGATCAGGAACAGCGTGGCCAGCAGGTCCAGGGAAGTGATTCTGCCCCTGTACTCAGCCCTGGTGAGGCCACAGCTCGAGTCCTGTGTCCAGTTCTGGGCCCCTCAGTTCAGGAAGGAGATTGAGGTCCTGGAGCAGGTCCAAAGGAGGGCAACCAGGCTGGTGAAGGGACTCCAGCACAGGCCCTATGAAGTGAGACTGAGAGAGCTGGGGCTGTTCAGCCTGAAGAAGAGGAGGCTTAGGGGAGACCTCATTGCTCTCTACAACTCCCTGAAAGGAGGCTGTAGCGAGGTGGGAGTTGGACTCTTTTCCCAGACGACTTTCAACAAGACAAGAGGATACAGTCTTAAGTTGTGTCAGGGGAGATTTAGGTTAGATATTAGAAAGAATTTCTTCATGGAGAGGGTGATCAGGCAATGGAATGTTTTGCCCGGTGAGGTGGTAGATTCTCCGTCCCTGGAGACATTTAAAAAAAGACTGGATGTGGCACTCAGTGCCATGGTCTAGCAACTGCTCCGGTGGGTCAAGGGTTGGACTTGATGATCTCTGAGGTCCCTTCCAACCCGGCTAATTCTATGATTCTATGATTCTTTTCCTTTACACTATCTTTGCATGATACAGAATTTTCACTGTTTCTTACCATTTCATTTAAACTGAATCCATCCATGACAATTTAATCTAAACCTGTTATCAAAAGCTCTTTCTTTTCTAACATTCTAATTTCATACCAAAAGGTGCACCTGGTGTAATAACTTATTCTACAATTATTTGGTGAAGAAGGTTGATATCAGTCTCATCTAGGAATTTCATGCACTGCAAATATAAAAATAGCATGTCCTTTTAAACATCTTTCTGGGAAGAAATAACATGAATGCAACAATCAGTAACATTTATGGTGATACCATAAATGTACCATCATATCTCTTTTTGAAATCTACAGCATAACAAAACATCATTCACCATAGATTACCTTGTTATTCTTCCACAATCTTATCAAAATTCATTGTTTCCTCTATTCTGTCTGTGATGTTCATATTATTAAACTCTATCACACAAACTTGCAGTGAACTCTATTACCTGAAATATACCTTACTGCTCTCTTTCCTGGGAAATGTACACCTACCTCCATGCACTTGTTATGACCATCATTACAGAATCACAATAACTTAGGTCTACTTATAATGTCACTATCAACTGTATATGATCTGAGTGCTTGAATTTGTGTGCAAATACTTCCATTATTTATAATATTCTTGTCTGTTTAACCTAGTAATTCATGCACTGTTCATAGCAGCAAACATACTGTTTATTTGCTTCTTCTCGTAACTTTTATAGATGACAAGTGCTTGTTCAGTAGATTCTTCCCAGGACAAGTGCTGAAACAAATCAGTAATATCTCATGATCTGTCATCCTAAGATCCCAGGCGACTACAGAGAGCTCAAAGGCCCATCATCTAGGCAGAGTACTTTCTTCAGGAATGTCTTCAACAGCTCACAGCTCAATCCTCCTTACACCAATAATCAATATGACAAAAACGACTTGTGTATCGAAATAAGTAAAATATTCTCAATCAGTGCTTTAAGACAGCATCAACTGTGCTGTGAGTTGCTCTAAAAGTCAAATTCTGAATATAGTTCACACTTCAAGTTCAAAATCAGAAATATTGTGGATTCACAGAGATCTGTCACCTCAGCCATCTTGAAATACCATTCTTCAGTTGCGTTTTTCATTCTGCTAAATCTGATTCTGTTGAACAGCAGAGTAGGATGCAATACATACTTTCATTACATAGTAGATACATAGATATGGCTATAAATACAGAGAGATATTGAGATATAAATCTATATAGACATATTCGATATAACACAGGAGTTTGTCTACCGCAGTAAATAATCCATATATTCTGTATCTGGTTAGTAGCAACTGCTCTAAGAATCTCTGCAAAGACTGATGAGTAAGTTATTGTTGCGATCCGTGCTATTATTTATATTTTGATTGTGAGGAAAAATCAGCCACTACTCATAGACCTTGCACGAATTTACAAAAATAACAGGCTTTATGATTCAAGCAAATCACAAAGATTTATTTTAGGGAAAGGAGACAATAATATACCTTTAAAAGAAAAAATATAAGTTCAAAAGAGGAGAGAATTTACACAAATTAGTCACTTTGGGCAGAGAGTTGTTAAGTAATAAAAGAAAACAAGAGAGCAATTAAGTTTTATCACCATCCGCCGGCCCTGGTCTCTGGCTGGAGAGAGGATGCGTAGGACCCGCAGTTCCTGCTTGGTGCTGTTCTGCTGAGGCTGTCCCAGAGCTGAAGCCAAAGTGGAGAGCAAGCAGGGGGGGAAGAGAGAGCCCACACTCTCCTTTTCTCTTGGAGCTTTTATACAGTAAAAAGGGTTTCTGTCATTGCATAAATCACTGGCACACAGACTTGCTAAAGATAACATAGATTTTGCCATCCCAGGAACTTCTCTTTTAATTATTGTGATCTTTCAGTCCCTGTTACCTTGCTAAATTTATTGTCTTTGTCTGGACCATGTACCAGGAGGTGACCTGACTAACAGTCTTATCTTTAGATCCCTGTCAGGCATGATACAAAACAGAAGCTAGTTAAGTTTTGGGGTAAAACTCTGCTAATTGAGAATATGTTTGGTATATTTTAAAAGAGCAGAAAAAATACTGATTCGAGAGACATATTTCGTATTTTCAGAGCGTTTACATCAGTCATACTGGAACAGCACTGATACAAGACAATAATTTTTTTATACATCAGTGTGAATATTTGTTTCAGTTTACCAGTCAGGGCAAACCAAAAACCCAGAGAACACAATTGCTCTATGTTACCCCCCTTCCAGCTTCCCAAGGGAAAATAAAAGGGGAATAAAGAACAGAGACTTAAAGGTTGGAAGATGAAAGTTGTTTAATTGAAACAGGTTTAACTGAACAAGGAAGGGATATTAACAAGTGTAATAAGGAACAAACATCCAAATTTTTTTTTTTATTTTTTTTTTTTTTTTAATATAAGGACTCAAAAGTCCCCAACAGCTGACCTGAATCAAGAAAAAGACCCAAGGCACTTCCCAGTGTTTCAAGATTTAGATACTGCAGGGGAAATGGTGAGCTAATGATAAAGAGCAAGAGCCACTCTCCAAAATATCTGAGTACAGCAAAGTAGCAACAGAGAAGAGAAGAGAACAGGAAGGGGGAAGACTTCCCATCCTCCTGGATTTAAAAGAATATGTAGGAAGCAGGAAGGAATACTGACCCCATTGTTCTGTACCCCTGATCTTAAAGACCTTCCCTCTAGGTGCCATAAAATTAACCTGTCTCCTTCAAACCATAATATTTATTGATGTCACTCAGGGATCATGCAATTGACTAATGATTTTAGTGTGTCTTTTTTAGTCTTCATAAACATTCCATAAATCACCATGGATTTTATCTTTACATTTTTGTAAATTCAAATACAGTCATACTTAGTTAAACTAAAGGTGTGAAAGAACAGAACCTGTGTAAAATAAGAAATATGATGATACAATCAGTGGCAAAACATGCTTGTATCTGCAAAATTTTAGCAGGTATGAAATGAAGCTAAGAGTAATAAAACTTTATTTGATAAGCAAATTATATATGTATATATATACACACGAGATATATATATCTATACACACACACACAAATACACATATAAAATAACCTGATTTCCTGAAATTTTGATCAATTATTATTTTAAAAAGAAGGAAGCAAAGTTTAAAGCATTTATTGGGAAAATAATACATCATTTTACTATAGAAAAACTAAGGTGAATTTGCCACTGTGCAAGGTTAATGGCTCAACTAGATGATCTTAAAGATCTTCCCAACCCAAATAATTCTATTATCCTATGATTTGTACACTGATATTCTAGTTTGTTCCTGGACTTTCTGAAATCTCAGAGCAATATATTCAAGAAACTGAAAAGTAGAAGAGAAAGGAAAACATCCATCAATTTCAGTGCAATGTAGCAGTGTCTAATAATAAGCTGTCCAACAGTCATAGAACAATGAAATCCAATATTTTGAAAAAATTTTAAGTATCACTTCTGAATCCAAGCATAAAATCTAATTGTATACAGTATTTATGTTTGGTTTAACTCATATTACCTAAGAGGCTTGGTGGACACTCTAAAATTTGCAATAATTAGTTTTATAGCTCCATAATAGCTAGCTTCATTGTGATGACAGAGAAACATAAGCCTGCATAAATAATTCTTAATCGAAGTGCTTTAGGTACAACTGTTTGAAGTATTCCACATATTCTACATCGAAGAATTTTCCCACTTGTTTCCCCTCAGAACAGTGTGCTATTTCTAAGTTCCTAGAAGTACTACTTTTATGTCAACATCATAACAGCTGGCAATGCTGTTGAGTCACATTGGCACTCAAGACATGTAGAGTATTACAAAGTAAGTAATCAAATTTGTTCCTAACAACCACACAAACAAATGTAGTCAATTTTATGCTGATAATAATGTCCTGCCTGGTGAGGAAGGGACACAAGGGAAATTTCCACAGGTGGACCACAGCATGAAGCTATTTTGAATTTTGTTTATTGATATCAGATCAAAGTAATTTTATTGTACCAAATCAAATGATGCAAGCTAGTAACAGGTGTGAAGGAAAAGACGTGATACCATCAAATTCTAAAGAATCTCAGTCAAACATACTTGGTATCATAGACAAAAACACAAAATAAAATTGAAAGTTTAAGAAATGTGATTATTCAAAGCACATTATGAAGCCATTGTTACAGTATATGCATTTTTAAATGACCACATAAGAGTTCTTTAAAAAAAAAATAAAAATAAAAAAAAGCCATCTTCACTAGAGGAAGAAATAGACTAAATAGGCTAAATAATTCTTTAAAGCATAAATAAAACTACTTTGTATGTCCTGTGCACTATATGTTTTGAAGTCCTGTGATAAACATTTTGCTCAGCTTCTGTGCAGAAGTAGTCAGAAATGGTTGTAGTCTCTGCCTCTTGGTAATTTATTCTTTTCTGTTCCTCCTTGCTAGTGGAATAACTCAGAAAACAATTTATGATCATCTTGTTAGCACAACATCAAAAGGTTACGATTTTCAATTCCAGAGCTCACTGGACAGTTGTCACAGATCTTTTTTTTTTTTTTTTTCCTCCCTCTCCTTTTCCATGTCATTTACTGCTGCTGTTTTCCACAGGACTCTATAACACTTATCACTCAATATGAAAATATTTGAGAAGTCCTGGTGAGTTGATTCAATTATGACCATGACTGTTTTAAGAGTGTAGTACAGTGCTGAAGGAGTCCTCAAATGACCAACCTAGCACAGTATCTCTCATGTTTAAAACAAGTGGGGTTTTGATATTTTCCTAGTCATTCCAGCAATCTTCTTGATGCTTTCAGAACTGGAATAGTAGCTCAAATTAATTCTGGAAGAACACAAGCTAATTTCATCAGCAACAGCAAAGTGTTTTTTAATTGGACACTGTCACTAAGTTAAACAGTCATAATAATTCCATGCCATGGTGGTAAGAACTCTCATTAGCATGCAACTTATAACAATAAATTCTATCATAACTTCCTTCTTCACTGACTTCCAGCACACTGTGTTTCATCATTCAACAATGTGAAATCTTTACAACAGCAGCTGCATTCCAATACAAAAATAACCATATCTAATCTCACAGTCATTGAGAGTCAATCCTTCCTTTCCACATGCTTAATTTGGACATGGTTTTCTATTTTCCAATTTGAATATAGATGCTTCCAATCAAAAGTTTGATAATTTACCACTTAATTTCATAAGGCAAAGATTTTTTGTGTATATCCACTGCCACCAAGAATTGTATCAACTCTCTGACAAGATGTCAAGCTCACATTTGCTCTAATTCTCAACAAAATTTTCTCCTATGTTGACATCCAGTGAGTTTTGATAAGTGTGATTTTACTTTTGAAAGAGGAAGAAAAAAGAAAAATCACAACCTATATGAGATAAGAGGACTAAACAGGAAAAGTAGAAAGAATGAATTCACAGTATATGGATCATCATAGACTTAGGTACTATACAGATCAATTCAATGCTGCACTAAGAGACACACGGATTTTCAAGTTAACACATACAATAAATATACTGCTTTTCTTCTTACACTTTGTTAGACCTATTTCTTCTAATCAATATGAAACAAAAATGCTCTAAGATGAACGCTATGCAGAATTACATATTTTGACTAGCAAAAACACATTAAAAACATGTGGAAAAAGGTCTCTATTTATAAAAATACTAAGACATACTTTTAAGTAAAATGCCTAATAACGTATAAGTGTATATTAACATAATAATGTATAAACATTCTTCTTGTTCTGTCATGGCCACTATTTCTGATGCATGAAGTTTTCTTGCAGTGCAGACAGTAAGTCTTTGGTTTGCTTCTTTGAAGACTTTAATAGGAAAAGAAAGCCCTATATAACATTGAAACACATTTTTCTTTCCTTCCTTGTTTTCAGCAAACAAAAACCATCATGAGGTTGCATAAAGTGTACTTATCTTGTCAAATGTTAAGTGCATGAAGTGGAAATGTATGTAATTGCCTCAGGGGAAGAAGAAATGAAGATATAAAACTGATTTCCATAACCGTAGTGAGTATTTCAAGCAATTTTAGAAATGCTGGTCTTATACTCAGGAATGCAACCAGAGACATTTCCTAGTTTTGTTTTTTACAATTAATCCTTTTTTTCCTTCCACCTCATAATTTTTTAGATATTTTGAAATCCTATTCTGTCCATTATAATTTTTTTTGTCATCTTTATGCTTGAAAGGAATCTGAGACAAATATAATCTTTCCTAGAAGTATTTTCAAATTCATTTATCACCTTATACCAACAGCTCTTCTTTGTAGCAGTAACAATAAGCATTACCTCAACACTAAAAGAAGATACACCAAAATCTATGTTTCCAGGTTGCATACATGATACAAAATTCATATTTATGTCACTTTAAAACAAAAACAGTAGATTTATTTGGGAGGAAATGGGTCTTCTTATGAGGTTTGGGGGTTTTTGTTTTGTTTTTTTTAAGATGCCTTAAGAACAGATGTGACTGATTACCTTGTTTAGTGGAACTAAGATATTTCATATTCAAGATATATGTTAAATAAGGCTTCTAATTTATCTTCCAAAGCATAACCTTAGAGTCACAGAGCAGGTTTATTAGCATGAATTTGAATGATCATTTTGTGTGTACAAAAATGGGGCTTGATAACATTTTTTTCTTTCATAAGTTGTTACAGAATAGGTGAGAATGGAAAACAGATCTTTTCTTTTAAGTGGTATATTTAATCTCCTATTGTTATTAGTCCATCACTCATGCATATTTAGAATTACACTAAATGAAGTGGATATAATATTTGGAATCATAAGAACATTCCTGTGCAAGTGCTAAGATGCAAAGTAGTTCAAGGTTAGTTCTTACACCTTGAACACTTTACTTCTACATTAAAAGGTCAATATTCATATTAAATCAGGAAAACAAATACTTGTGTGTGGAACATACTGATGAACATACACATTTCAATACAGAAACTGCCTAAAGGAAGATACATATGATCATGAAACAGATCCTCCTGAAGGCTCTGCTAAGGCATGTGGATAACAAACAGGTGATTGGTGACAGCCAACACAGCTTCAATAAGGGCAAGTCCTAGATAAGACACTGACTAATCTGGTGTCCTTTTGCAATGGGGTCTCAGCCTCAGTGGACAAAGGCAGAGCAACATATGTCATCTACCTGGAGCTTTGCAAAGCATTTGGTATTGTCCAACATAACATTCTAATCTCTAAACTGGGACAGTATAGATTCAGTAGATGGAACACTCATTGGATAAGGAACTGGCTGGATGGTTGCACCCAAAGAGTTGTGATGAGTGGCTCAGTGTCCAAATGGAGATGTGTGACAACTGGTACTCCTCAAGGGTCAGTATTTGGACCGGTACTATTTAACATCTTTGTCAGTGACATGGGCAGTAGAATCAAGCCCACCCTCCACATGTTTGTTGCTGACACCAAACTGTGTGGTGAAGTCAACATGCTGGAGGGAAGGGATGCCATCCAGACATATGTTGACAGCCTCGAGAAGTGGACTCATGCAAACTGCATGAAGTTCAACAAGGCCAAATGTAGGGTTCTGCACCTGGGTCAAGGAAATCCCATGCATGAATAAAGATTGGGAAGAGAAAGGACTGGGAACAGCCCTGAGAACAAGGACTTGGGGTGGTGGTGGATTAGAAGCTTAACATGAGACATCAATCTGTGCTTGCAGTCCAGAAAGCCAGCTGTGTCCTGGGCTGTACAGACTGTTGATCGAGGAAGGTGGTTCTCCCTTTCTACACTTTACTTGTGAGACCCCACCTGGAGTACTGGTCCAGTTCTGGAGTCCTCAACATGATCAGGACTTTGAGCTCCTTGAGAATGCCTAGAGGAGAGCCACAACAATGATCAGAGGGCTGGAGCACCTCCCATATGAGGACAGACTGACGAAGTTGTGGGTGTTCAGCCTAGAGAAGAGAAGGCTACAAGGTCACCTTATAGTGGTATTCCAATGTCTGAATGGGGCCTACAAGAAAGATGGGGTAGGGTTTTTTACATGATTGTGTAGCAAGAAGACAAGGGGCAATGGTTTCAAACTTGAATAGGGTTAGACATCAGGAAAAAATTATTTCTTGTGAGGGTGGTGAGACACTCGAATAGGTTGCCCAAAGAAGTTGTGGCTGCCCCCTCCCTGGAAGTGTTCATGGCCAGGTTGGATGGGGCCTTGAGCAACATGATCTAGTGGGAGGTGTCCCTGCCCATGCAGGGGTGTTGGAACTAGATGATCTCTAAGGACCCTTCCAACCCTAAACATTCTGTGAGTCTATGAAGTTTGCAAACTCTTTACCTAAAGCAATATATTTAGGTTTACCCTTAGCTTCATGTCTTGACCAATGTAGTACTAAGTATATAATTCTGACTGTCATTTCTTCAGACTTTAAATAAAGGGAGTAGGAACTTTAACAAATCAAATTCTTGAAGAGTAATAGGGAGGAAAGAAAACATTTTTTCCTGAGCTCTAGGAAAGAAACAGTTCCTTCCTTGGGGATTGCACACATTTATGAAAGGGGATTAAGAGTCAAAGACAGGGATTTATGCACCCATTAACCTCTCACCTCTAGCCACCTGCAGTCATACTAACACATGAAAGAATTTAACTGGAAGCTCCAAATAGCTTTTTTACTGTCACAAATTGGTCATCTCTCCTAAATTGGAAAAATGCTTAGAGGTATCCCGGAAAGGGAAAAAACCAAAAAAAATCCCCCAAAAAATATTCTGGAAAAAGAGAGATATTGAGTAATCGAGTAATTACTTTGGTTCCTTCTTATTGCACAGAGCTGGTAATCATGTTGAACAAACATTGGACATTGGCTTTTTGCTTGTTTGTTTTTAATGGAAGTTCAAGTCTGTGAAATTATCTCTGCCTGGAGAAAATACACATTTGGATTCCTGTCCAATAAAGCATTAGCAATACCTCTGAAGGCAAACATAGCTGCAGTTACTAGAATTGTCCAGAGTGAGTAAAAGAGGAAATGAAATGCAAGCACAAATGAAGACTGAGCCAACAAAACAGCCCAATATTTCAGTTTTTCTCTTCATGTCTATGCTCAACGTTGCATTCAGAGAAGCTCAATCCAAAACCATTTCAAGCATAGCAGTTTCAGAAGAAAGATTATTTGAATGAAAGCCTACAGCCACTTATATAAACTATCCACTGTCCCTCTCACTGCCACATCTCTGTTCAGTTTCTCTCACAAGTGTTGCTCTGTCTAGGGTTGTTTCTTTCTAGATGAAACCTTACTGAACCATAATTTGTGTTTAAAAGTATTTTAGATTAATACTTCCTGGAATATTGCTTGATAGCTTTCGTTGCTTCCCAGTGAGATTTTGTAACTAAATGCATTATAATCTTCCCGAATAAAAGAATTTTCACATGGGAGCACATCCAGCCATTACAAAACAGATACATGTTATCTCAGGCATAGCATATGATTGTGATACTAATTAGAAACTTCAAGCTTTTAAAGATTTTCACAGATTTCAGTACCTTGAATGTAACACCTTTATTTAAACAAAGAAACAAACAACAAAGCATTAAAATATTTTTTATTGAAACATCTAGTTATCCCTTTCTAAAATTAGAAAATATTTCAATAAGACAAGGACAAAGTAAAGCCCACCACTAAAAGCATTGTCCTAGCACCAGCAAGCCACAGGATTAATTACATGTCAAGATAATGTTCTGAAATTTTTTGTTGAAAATAAAAATGCTCTTACACCAGTGTAATGGATAGAATCCTTCCTTACAGAGTTGCCTTCAGTAAAGAAGCAGTCTCTTTTCAATTCCAGCAGTTTGAGTCTATGTAACCCAGAAAAACTCACAAGTAAACCAAACCAAACCAAACCAAAACAAAACAAAACAAAACAAAACAAAACAAAACAAAACAACAAAACAAAGACAAAACAAGGCCTGGGAATAGATGAACGTATAGATTTGTTTATAAGAAGATTCTGTACTCAGAGTCCACATCTGTTCAGAATATTCTGATTAAATTTGAACCATTTTTGTAGCTAGTATGACTTAAAAATTCAATCCATAAAGGAAAAGCATGGAAAAATTACTATCTCCAGTGAAAGAAGAATCCTTATCTAAGCCAGCCTATCTTCCATCTTCACAAATCCTTTGGAAGAATAATTAAACAGTGCCTACCATTCTACAAAAATTTTACTCAGCAGGCTAGGCAATCATAGGATGTGCAGCCCTGCCAGAACATCTAATTTCTTTTCATGTGGCTCTCTAACCATCATTAACTCAGTTGTTCCACAGGAGTCTGTAGTAATGTATTTTGTACAAAGTACCTCATTTGCAAACTTTTCAACAAGAATATATATTCCTAGAAAGGAAAAAATAAAGGGCAGTGCATATCTTCCAGGTGACGACACACTACTCTTGACAAACCCGCAATACCCATCCTCTGCTCCACGGTTATGCCAAGACTTCATTTGTTCACAAATATTCCAGTTTCCAAACTCTCTTCACTCTATGGAAAACATATGAAAGCAGCTGCTGTGTTCACCAGTCCAGACCCTTTGGATGCACACACACTTTGCATCATAAAATGGGGATTAATGTTAGGTTTTTTCCCTTCCCTCTGTGGCACATATACTCCTCCCTTTATCATACACCTACTCAGTGGTCTCATTTTTTTCATCAACTAATTTTATGAAAATTGACAATTATATTTTATGTTCCATTCACAACTGATGAGGATTTCTCATGCCTCTCTGCACTCTGCTCTCCACACTGACAAAACCTTCTTTCTAAATGTCAGATGGCTTGCTTAGTAGAACAGAACTTTTAGACTTGTGTTTTAGGGCAACTAATAATGTCTGTATTAGAGACGTCTAGCATGATTAAAATGGCAATTAAGTTTATGAAATGTATAAAGTGCCAAATACATTTTATCACAAATGACATTGAGAAAGATCACTTTTATTATCGTACAGCTTTCTAACAGGTCTATCAATTACAATTTTTTAATATTGTTGAGTGATAAATTACTATCTATGAAAGACAACCTCTGTGGCATTTTTCTGGTAAATATTACAATCATGAATGATAAAGCATGAGGAATGCTCTTGGGTTTACTTCTTGCTTATTGTTTCCCCCCTGAATTCTGCACTGAAAATTAATGACTGAGTTAGTTTCTAACACCTTGCTCCACCATCTTCTCTCGTTCAAGGGACAAACCCACCCTCAAAACTAATCCTATGCAAGGACTCAGTAGTATGTCTCCAGCATAAAGGATCTTGGAAGTAATTTCCAACTGATGTATGTGGCTTGTACTCCTAGTATTAGATCACTCACACAGCTGCAAATGGTGTAGTACTTACAGCTCCTGAAGGCCTGCTCTTTTTGATTATCTTAAAGCAGACATGACAAGCTGCTCTGAATTTTCCCTTGACAGATTTGAATCTGGATTGAGCCAAAGATTAGGAGGAGGGTGGAAAATTGTTTAGAATTTTTTTCTCATTTTCACTAATGTCTTTCTTCTTCTGCTTCATATACTGTGAGTATGTTGTTCTGACAGCAACTAAGAATGAATTCATTAAGAAAGTAATGTAGCTAGTAGCACTTTTCAATGTCTCTCCTCAGGACAGAATGCAAGATAGGGTTTTTATTACCAGTCTTTATTACCTCAGTAGGCCATTTTATCATCTCTAAGAGAACCCTAGCACTGCCAAGCTAAAGTTACATGGTGCTTTTTTAGTGCCTGAAATTCACATACAGAAGAGATCAGAATCCTATTACACCTCTGTTGCCTGAGACCAAAACATTTGCACAAACTCCACAACTTCATTTATTGCTTTGTTTGAAAACAGACTTTTCCTCCTCTGATTATACAAGAAGCTGCTGCTATGTTTCAGATTCACCGTCTAACTAAAACTAGTTCTCTAGCTTTTACACAATACATTAATAACAGAATGTACTTGTGCCACTGAAAGGCATAATCAGTGAGTTGTCTTGGGCAGGCTATGCAGTGGGTGCAGAGATGACCTTACTTCGCCTTTTAGGTATGCACACAAAGGTTATTTGGAGCCACTCTGTTGACACTGGCTGTGAGTTGAGGAGCCTTCGTCAAATGTGGATACTGTGAGCAGTTTAGCCTACACCCATCTGAGGTGAGAATACTGGCACCATTCCCAGAAACAGTCATGCGTACAGATGCACTATCTCCAGAATTTCCAGAAAAGCATTTCCCAGACTTGTCGAACACTTACTGCATTGCTTCCTGCATCTGTTTCACAGAATACCTGCAAATGTTATATTGTGCCTAGGTAACCTGTTTTTCTCATGTTTCCTAAAATTAAAAGGCTAGAATGGGTTGAAGGAAGGGAGTGTAATTTTTCCCCATGACATAACAGTGAAAACTATAAAGAGAAATTACCTGCTCAGGTAAGCAAGAAGAGGATAGACTTGTGCAATGATTCTATTCATATTTACTGTGCTTACTCACCAGTTTAGACTTTCATCTGAAACTTGTATTTTGACAGCCCTGCTATAGGCAACAGCATGCTTTATTAAATGGTTTCTCCAGCTGTCAAAACAAGATTTGAGGTATCAGCACTTGAGAATGACTAAAACACATGAAAGGCAGAGCAACTTTGTCAGGTAAAAAAAGCAAATTGCTTCTTTTGAAATTCTGCCTCTGTTACTGTTAAGCTGAAAAGAAAATGACAATCTGTAATTCTATGTATGTGCATGTGCATATACATATATAAAATGTTTAAATGCATGTGTGCACATTTGTTTGCAGGTGTATAAGTATGTATAAAATGTCAGCATGTATACCTTCCAAAAAGAGCCAGTGAGTAGGCAATATCCAGCAGTCTTTAAACAAAGACATATTTTCTGAAGGGAAATAACCAAGAAGGCTCTTCCTAGTTTCACAGCTGCTTCAAGTACTCTGTCCTTAGCACCATCAGTCGAAGAATGCATTGCAATAATAAGTAACACCTATATGGGAGGTAGGAGTATTGGATCAGGAAGGTAGAGATGATTTCTGGTAGTTCTGACTACACAAGAATATAACACTGCTCCTAGATTCTGGAGGGACTACAGTGAGAGGATGTTTGCTCTTATAATTATAGAGGTATAGCAGAGAGAATTTCCATCGTTCCTCCATTGATGAACATTGCCTATGCTTACCAGGAATGAAGGCTCCAGCAGTGTAAACCCTTGCCCTTTCCAGCATGGCTTAGCATTAGGAAATCCATAATTGATTACTCACAGTCCTGAAGGAAAAAAACCTCATCTGGGATCTGATCCAAAATACGCTGAAGTTGACAGAAAAAATCCCACTGATTCCAATTAGATTTTGTCAAACCACAGCGCTCTTAGACAAGACTTTTTGTTTTAATTGTGTATCTGTGTTTTTTTTCTATTTGCAGTAAGAAATGAGAGGTTAAGGAAGTATGCAGAGGAGAAGCATTTTACAAGTTACTTTTTTAGTCCATCGATACTAAGAGAACAGCTTCGTATTCTGGTGGTTTTGTTCATCAACAAGTTCATTGAGAAAAATAGGTAAATCTTGTAAAAATGATCTCTTTAGTTGTTAAGATATCCATCAGGTTACTTAAAATCTCAGAAATCTTGTTGAGGGAAGTAGAGAAGCAAAGATGAGGCAAACTGTGGGGGAGAAGAAAAGGAATGTTGAGATGGATTGTTGATACTTAGAAGCAGTATGAGAGGTGAATGAGTACAGGAAAAATTGAGAAAAAAAGTTTATTATTTGGAATGGAAAAAGAGAGCAAAAAAGAAATTCTACAGAAGTAAAAATGCATTTGACATGCTTAGAGAAAAGAAGGCAAAGATGATATGGGAATTTTTTCATATCCATGGTTAGCCAGTATAGTACAGAAAAAAAAAAAGAAAATTATGTAGGTGGAGGCAGCTGACCTTCAGTGTCATGAAATCAGCAAGTATATTGCTGAAGATGAGAATACACTTTACAGAGAAAACACCTCTAGATGTGGTGCTAGGGATAAAATGGTAAAAAGACTTTATAATAACAAAACAAAACCTGTGGTGATAAAAGAGATGAATGAACTCAAAGCTGATTCAAAATTCCCTCTTACTAAAAGGAGACACTACTGTACCAGAAGTTACACTCAGAGGTTTTGTGCTAAGGCCAACTAGAAGCCTTGTTGTCTAGTGAAATTATGTGTTGCTTTATCACAGTGGTTATGTTTTTATGCAACACTTTTTCTTCCTCTGAAACAAAGGCCACAAGACTGAACCTTGAGTCAAAACTGGTAACATACCTTTCAGAACAGAAGCCCATTGTTGAGTCTGTTCTAAGTGTTTTAAGAGCCATGGCTTGCAAGGACACAGTAATTTCACCTTTTCTTGATATATTTGTTTCAGAGTTTCAGTATTCAGCACACTTTAGAGTGGTGCAAGAACAAAACTATCTTCAAAAATGCAGCTAATAATACTTCAGGAGAATTTCCTGAGGTCAACTCAAAAAATGTTCATCAGAGTGGCAATGCTTCCTGTAACCTTCCTTTTTCTGGCTGACACACCTGTAGAAGCTTTTATTACTCTCTCTGCATCCCTTACCAAGTTCAGCTCCAGCCACACCTTGGCCTTCTTGACCCAATCCTTAGACAAGTGGACAGTATCCATATGCTTTTCCCAGGATACTTGTCTCTGCTCCTGCTGCCTGTGCCTTTCCTTCTTGCCCTTTGGTCTGACCAACAAGTCCCAGCGGTCTCAACTCATCCATGCCAGTCTCTTGCCTTCCTTGACTGATTTTTCACACCTGGGGATCAAGAACTCTTGTGCTCTATGGAAAATGTCCATAAAGATCTGCCTGCCCTGTTCTGCTCCCTTTTCTCTGAGAGAAGTTTCTGAGGGGGGCCTATTAACTAACTCCTTGAACAGTTGGAAGTTTTCTTTCCTAAAATTCAGGTTTCTGATTTTACTCTTCATCTGAACCATGTCCTTCAAGACTGTGAACTCCAACAGTCTTCTGAAGGAGCTTTTATGCAATAAATAGGCGACAAAATAATCATTAAAAATGATCAGAGTTTACATCCTCATTTTCTGAGGGACTTTGTGGTGTGGATGGGAAAGGAAAAGAGACCTAAGGATATTTTGATTGTGCAAATTACAAAGAAACCTGGTTTGTTCTAGTGCAATTATTAAATGTTCTTCCCCTTCAAACATCATAGTACAAAGATTTAATCTTGAACTGGTATATTCTTTTCTATGAAAGTTTAGTAGCCTTCCATGAGCAGGTTTCCCCATATCTAACAGAGCCATAGCATCATAAGGCAGACTGGGGAAAAAACCTTCCAAATAAAAGCCCAAAAAACATCCAGTAGACACTGAAGCAGATAATAATCAAGCTGGATATACCCAGTGCAAGAATCTTCCTCCTTAAAAGCTTTTAAAAAAGCAGTAATTGGGTCAGTGTCAGCTCAGCAAATTCAGTCTTAAATCTCTTCCTATAACTGTCTGTTCATCCTTTTGTTAACCTGCATTTAACTTCTGGCTCCATGCTTATAATTTATATATTCTGAGAAAAAAATAATCTCATTCTAAAATTGCTTCCTTGAAAATCCTAGACATATTATTTCTATTATTATTCATGGTGGTTTAGAAACATAGTTTAACAACCTTAAGCCTTTCTACTATTATTTTCAGAGTGTATATAAGAAAGCCTCAGACCTTTCTAGTTCTATCATTTTCATTAAATCTTCTGGTACTTTGTTCTTTAAGAAACTGATGTTCATCATTAAAATGAAACAAAACAAAAAACCCAACAACAACAACAAAAACCTGACCTAAGCAAAAATTAAGGTCTGTGTGGAAAGAGTGGTGAAAGTTTGAGGTGACAGATCATAAAATATTTGTTTTAATAAAACAGAGAGTGTGTGTACCAAAAATATTTCGTTCCCTTGCACAATGCTCCCCAAAACTCTATTGGTTTTCCTTAAAGAAACTCAATACAATTTGTGTGGTCTTTCTAGACCACACAAAATTGTTTTTATGCTATGAAGTGTACTCACGCTTATTAGGGAGAGACACTACAAAATTTTCCTAATGGTCAAAAAATGACCATGAAAGCTGACATTAATTGGTTCCCTTACTGGAATCCTGAAAAGAGACCATGGTTCAGTCAAGTGTAGCTACAAATCCTTGTCCCTCGAGAAAGTCTTCCTGGGTCAGTGTTTCATGGGCAGGCTTGGATTGCCACTGTCTGCTTCATGTCTGTACTTCCAGTATGTTCCTGTCTTTCTTCTATTTTTTTTAACAAGCATCTCTATACTCCACTGAAAATGAAGATGTGCTGTAATCAACTAAGCTGTACTGAAAGACTAAGAGAGAAGAGGAAAAAAATGTCAAAAAGTAGCTGAACACTTTTGCTGCTAATCAGGAGAAGCTAAAGACTAGATTGATGTGGTATAATAAATCACAGATTACAGATAGACATGGGAAGAAAACTGGCTGGTTGGGAGACACCTGCTAAATTACTCAACTCAGTCAAAATATCTGCAAACCCCTGTTACCATTTAAGCCCCTTAAACTGTAATTTAAATGGGATTAGACACAAAGATTCTTTAGTCTTTTGAACATGGTAATGTCATCACAGAAGACTGCACAATTCTATCAGTAAAATGTTTTATAATATAATCCAGAGCATCTACATATATGTTTTCCCAAATTCCCCAAATTTCTTCTAATTCTGGGAAAAGGCAGCAGTCTAGAGGTACATTTTAATCCTCCTTTCTACATTAATTACATTCCACTAGAATAAACCAGTCTGAGAGATAAAAATAGACCAGGCTTTGCTAAATCATAGTAATAACAGATGTTATTTGAGACTTTCAAATATATCAACATGGACTTCAGCACCTCTTCTCTGACTAACAACAGATGTAACATTCACCTCCTGAACCTCTGTTGACATTCAACAGCTAAATAGGATCTGATGCTTTGGAGCAGCTCTTAGACACTAAAAAGCCCCACATCAACCTGAAGTGAGTGCACTTCATTTCTGTATCTTGTACACAAGTCTTACGTACCAAGACCAGCCTTAATTTCTTTGCCAAGTTTAAAGCAATTGATAAAACATTGGCTTAATTGAGTGATAAATGTTTAATAAGCCTATTCTGTTCCACATTATCTAAAAATATTTAATGATGACAGCCCAATTATGTTAGATATTCAATGGGTTCTGCAAGGAATTTTTTGAAAAAAATTTTTTAGTTGCTCTCTTTCTCCACCAAACCCTTATATTAGATTTCATTTCAGCATAATTTTTATTAAGATATTTGCAAAAAAGTGAAAAGAATTTCCTTAACTAGACAGCCTTCAACTACATTAAGCTGTCATATTTTAGCACATAACTTTCAATTACAAATATGTTTCATGTCTAAATGATGTGTATAAAGTTTCACTGGCTTTAGCAAATGGCTTCTATATTCATGAAAAAAAAAAAAAAAAATAAAAGCCCACATCATAACAAGTAGAGAATGCAGCATGTAAGAATGTAGGAAGAGAAATCTCACAGAAAAATTAGAATTTTTCCCATTTTGATAATTTGGACTCTTTCACAACTTTTCCCTTTAACAACTACACAAAAGGATAAATTGTGTGGTAAAATTTAACTGTTAGTTTTTGTATAGCATCATTAGCAAATACAAGAAAACAAATACTTCAGTTTTTAACTCTCTGAAGATTTATTTTAACCATCTTTAGTGTACTGATTAACATCTTAAAATAATCTGCTTCATCAACAAAATTCGTTACCTTGCTGACCCATCCAGCTCTAATTGGCTGGTGGTGTCTTTTTAGTTGGTCCCATTATTTGATGGTAATTTTTCAGGTACACAAGGGAGAGGTAATAACACTAACTGCATGATGAGCAGAACCTCTTCTGGTTCAGCTTTGTCTCACAACAGTTTCTTGAAAAGCAGCTGCCAGAAGATGAGTAAATTATTTTCAGATGGCAATAACTGAAGTGCTAATGACTGGAGATGACTATTTCAGCAATCTTTTTACTTTTTTTTTTTTATTTTTTAGTATCTTCCATATTAGTTACAAGATTTAACACATTTTCACGTGTAGTAAAAGTAATCATTCTTACAAAAAAAAAAAAAAAAAAAAAAAAAAAAAAAGCAAAAAAAGCAGATGCTGAGGGCCCAGTCAATTTTTCTATATATTTTCTGTGAAAGCCTGCTCTGAAGGAACACAAGATTCCTATTAACGTATCTGTACTCTTCAGGCTCCATAGATTCTCTCTCACCTTCTCTGCCTGAAAACCTAGATAAGTAATACCTACAATTCCAAACTTGGAATCAGGCATTCTATGTTACACATTTTGGTAAAATGGATTAATCTAACTTTCCCCATATTTTTTTATCTATCTTTATTATACACTAGTCACTGTAGAAATTAATGTTTGAAAACCTATTGAAAACCTATTGAAACTGATAGATATTAAGATCACCTCTAATTTTCCTACGATATACCAGGGTGCAAGCTAATCTAACTTAAAGCTTTAAAAAAATTGAGAAAGCCAAGTACTCCACATAAATGGGACTTTTTTTTTTTACCAGTTGCTTTTAAATAAAGCTACTTTATTTCACTTGTTTATAGAACAGACTAAATTAAAATGAAGACTACTTGGTGAATAAACAAAATATTGAGTACAGTGGCTCTAGAACATCACAGGCTCTATAGCATTTTACAGGTATATTTATGTACCTTCCTGACCATTATATAGGAAAGCAAAACATGCTTTTCTGTTTGCACACTATGTGGTAATCACTGAGTTGAGTAGAGAGAAGAACTCCAAGCCTGCATTTCAGTGACTGACCAGCCAGCTTAGTTCAAGCAACTACCTGTTTTTCTTTAATAAGAAATTATACCTTTAACTTCTGTTTGCCAGCTGCCAGTTCTAACAATTCACCATATAAAATTCTGTCACATTGAGTATTGTGACACTTTTTAAAGTAAAACATTTTAAATGTAGATATATTTTAAATCCATGTTCAGTTACTGTAAGATTATTGAGCCAAAAATGTTACAATTAATTGCCTTGGGTCTGTCACACTCAATACATTTCACAGATGCTAGAACTTCTATCCTACTGAAACCACTACAGAAAATGTCAATCCTTTATCTTCCATCTGTAATCATTGCAAATATGTTTTCAGACCTTCACATTTTTTTCTTTTTTTTCCATAGGTAAGTAAAGAACTGACAAATACAGTAATAAGAAAAGAGAAAGAATAGTTAGAAAATTGCAAGCAGAACTATTGCACAAATCATAGAATCATAGAATTGGCTGGGTTGGAAGGGACCTCAGAGATCATCAAGTCCAACCCTTGATCCACTACCGCTGCAGTTATCAGACCATGGCACTGAGTGCCACGTCCAGTCTCTTTTTAAATATCTCCAGGGACGGAGAATCCACTAGAGATTTAGAGGTTAGCACAATATTTTATTCTTCTCTGATGGCAGAAAAAGAAGTTTTAGGTTGAAAAATGCATTCTTTTAAATAAAAACAAAGGAAAAAATATTGAAAAGCTAGATATAAAAGGATTTCTCTTTCAGTTACAAAATGGTTTCAGAAACAATATATGATGTATGAATTCCAATGTTGCCTTTTCCTGGTGGTCAGAAGATTTGCGTTAGATGAGAAAATGTCCCAAATATCCAGCTGTAATACATGAAATCTCTGATTTTTTTTCATGAGTACCTTTACATTAATGGAAAAACTGCAACTTGTACATTCTCTCTGACAATGAAACAGATTGGCTGCAAGAAGACAAACACATTTTACCCCATTGCAATTAATATTTTATATAACAGAAAATGAAATTGAGAAGGACGGTGATACCCAAAAAAATGTTTCAAGAACCAGGGTTTTGTATTCCCATATTTGTTCTACGTAGAAGATATAGAGACAGCTTTAAGGAAATAGGGACAATATTCTTATATTCAATATTTGAATATATAGCAGCCATCTCCTTTATTAATTCTTGTCCTAATTATCTATCAAATTCACTGGACTGGGGAATATCACTGTCTTCGGGTTTCATTCACAGTACCTGCAGACTGGCTTAAAAACACACCTTTGGCAAACAAGAAATCCACCTTCTCAGGAGTGATATTACAAAGCTTTGATGCTTGCAACGAAGTGATTCTATGGTTTGAAAATGTATTTGAACAAAGTACCTATTTTTCATTGCTCAGTGACATGGTATTCAAAGAACTCTTTCAGAGCTTCAGGTGACCTCAGACTCTAGGAAAAGAATTTAATCGCTGAAATAAAATACATGTTGGACTACTTTTCTCCCCAACTCAATTTTTCAACAATAAAGAGGATAAGTTTGTGAACTGCAAATACACCAAATGGAAGAAATTAATGAATCAAGGGGCTAAAATTAAATAGGGTTTGTGCAGGTACATGGTCAAAAAAATAGTTTTCAAAACATTTCAGCAAATATTGCTTTTTGTTTCTACTTTTCATTTGGGTTTGTTTTGTTTTTTTTTTCCTCATGGAAGCCAGTTAAGAAAAAAGTCACTCTTTACCAAAGCTAAATTAAAATCTACTTTATATGGCATTTAGATATCTTTGGTTATTAAAACCATCCTTCCAGAAGATAATGGAGATAATAAAACTCTCTGTCCTCAATCATTATTAGATTTATCTTAGATCAACCCTTCTTCAAATCTTTATGAGCACATTTTGTACAAAGATAAACAATGATTAACTCATCCTAATACTTCACCGTTTCTGTGTGGTGGTCAAGCAGCCTAGTGAGCCAGCACTTACACTGGAATGTTTTGACTGGATTAATTGATCAGGCCAGAATGAACATGTGAGAGTAATAAGGGTAATTTATTGCAAGGGAGCCTTGAAAACTAAAGAGATAACCTCTCATTAAATCTGTAAAGAGATGAATATTTTCTTACCTCCATTTCAAAGAAGTACATCATACCCCCACATCTTCTCTAAAATGGCACCAAGCCTATACCAATCTACTTTGCATTGGTGTGTACCAGAGCATGCAAAAGATTGTTATATACAACAGGTGTATCTGAATCAGTTTTAAAAAGAAAAAATGCTACCATGAGAAATAAGCCTATAGTCTGTTCCTGTATCTCAGACAAATCGCATAAAGCATTTTTTTCTTCAGACAAGAGAGGCAATTCTCCTCCAAAGTCACAGCATTGAGATGTGCATATCCTTCTCATTAATTTTCATCCTCAACTTTTGATGTACCCCCATAGCCTCCAAAACAAAGTGTATGTAACCGTGCTTACTACCTCATTCGATTCAAGTGTGAACACTGCTACTCCATCCTTGGCTAAAATAGTAATTTCTCCCTTTTTTTAGATACAAAAACTTGCAGTTTCTAAATTCAGCTGCCTGGAAAAATGTCTGTCTTACATTCTCACATGCATGTCAGCACTTTTCTGCATGCACAAAGGCAAACTTCTGCTTTTCAATTCAGGATGCAATTTTCAATTACTTTCTCATTGCTCCCAGCTACACCCTAGATTTTCTGCCTGCATATAAACCCTGACCTGTTCTGTTAAACTCACTGGTGTCTCAGAAACTATCAATCTCTAATTATCACTATATTTTTAAACTTTATCTTGACACCTCTTCTCCTCTTTGCTTTCACAAAGGATATCTTATAGCTAAAATTTTTCATTTATCCACTGATAGTGTTTCTCTGCCATTTATACACAATCCATACCACGCTATCAACTTGAATGTTCCTTCTCACACACTCGCACTTTAACCATTTAAATTTATTACTCTAGTTTTTAATGTCATGTATCTTAATGTCTTAAGAAATTGAGGATGATTTTTCTACTAACGTTTTTTTAACTGAAAAAAAAAAAAAAAAATATCTCTAATTTAGCTTTTCTTTCCTTAAGATACGTTTGACAGATAACCAATACAAGCTCCACAACAGTAATAAAAGGGAGTAACTTTTCCAGGTGTCTTCCTTGGCCACCTCACTTATGCAAGAGAAACTGGGAGATCACCATTAGTCTCTGACATACTGTTCATTAGGACAGAATTAACAGAAAAAGAATTTTTCTTAATCTCTCAGAAATTAGTCAAATGTGTCTTTAACATGTGATACCAGCTGTATCTTAAACTCATGGAGGTACCATATCAATACCAGAGATTCATATAGATCCTGAAGGGGCTGATGTAAGCATAACTTTTCAAAAAAAGTTCTCAAAGTTTCCTTTGCATCTTATAATTCTTTACAACCTTTAGCAAAAATAAGGACAGACCAGCAAATTAGTCAGATTTCAGAAGGATCTCTGGTCCAAGTTCCACACAAGATATGTTAAAAAACCACACAGCTTCTTGGCTATGAGATGCAAAATTCTATTATTGCAGATCAAACCAGAAGACAAAAGAATATTTTTCAATGGTAGAATGCTAACAGCACAGTGACTTTACAAGTGGTCTTGAAACAGAGAGACATGAGATATCAATGAAACCGCAGGTGAAAAAACGTAATTGAGATTTATCCCAAAACACTGCCATGAGGATGTTTAGAGACAGGAATGCCCAAGTTAGGTGAACAAACAAAATGGAAATTCACCACTGATGTATACAAATTATGAACACAAGAGAGGAAAAAACAAACAATTGAAGTACCCTATCAAATCAGAAAAAGCACCTTGCCCCCTCTGTGAGCAGCATAAATTAAAACTTTCCAACAACTCAGCATTCCAGCTGCAATTAAACAAAAAACCAAACAATTTCTATATGGAGAGACACTGTGATAAAGCATATTATGCTCCTACATTGAAGTCAGTGCCTTTACAAACCCATTAAAAGAAATATGCTTAAAACATGACCTTTAATTAGTTGTTTAATATTACTGACATAGCAGGTCACGAAGGACAAGAATTGAAAAGATAATTAAATTAATGAAAAGGGATTAGGTATTCATTTGAACATCATAAATAATCAATGCTGTAAGTGTAGACATTCTGACAAGCACTGACAAACAGCAACAAGGATTAGAGTCAGTTTTGAGGGGTCCTTATTAAATTAGGACAAGATGTTTCTCAGTATGTAAATTCCCACTCAATAATGAACAATGATTGAACAAACAGGTTTGCCCACACAAGGTAAAACTCCCACCTCAGAACAGATCTAGAAGTCCTCCAAATATTCCTGACTCTGGGTAAGCAAACCAAGATTATTTTTCTTTGCCTTGTTGCTGTGCCATATCATTTCTACCCTTCTGAGTCACCCTTCACAGAAACCCCATGCAACTTCCCTCCACTAATGAAACACCCTTGAATGTTCACAGGTATCTTCCTTGTCTCAAAAAAAGGAATCCTAATTTATTTCTCTATTTTCCTAAAAAATATATACATACACGAACAAGACCGTGCACTGAAGAAACTTTCTCTCAGGAACTGCTTTTTTTCACACATTTTCTTCATCCCAAGGCAGCTTAGTTGGGGTGGATGAAGAGACAAGGCAGCTTTCTAAAATATAATTTAATAGAAAAAAAAAAAAATTGAGTATTGTCACAAACCCACTTTTGCACTGCGCAACAACAAAATAAACCCCTCCCTGAGATCTTGAATGATGAGTAAATTATGTCTGCAACGATAGGTTTACTGGTCTGTTCTACTCATGCTGTCTTCTCTCCATCAGGAAGCCTTCCTCTTAATGGACCTTCTCACAAAGAAGTTGATGTCTTTTTTTGAACTGGTTAATATAACTAATTAGATTATCAAAATAGCATTAATATTCTTTACACCTTAAAACCTAAGTCAATCTTATCAAAGAAGCTGGTTGTTCTTTGGCTGAGGCAGGTGTAGATGGAAGAAGCAGTGCACTAGAAGATGTACTTCAGTGCCAGGATTCCTCTATGCTGGAATCCAGAGAAGTGACCACAAAGTGCCTAAGAATCCTCAGCTCAGAGAAAGAAAAGCAACTACACCTGTATGAAGCATTTAGAAATTACAGCAAACATTAACAAGAGTTTACAGCAACAAAACTTCTACCTACACTGCTTGTAGGAAAGTAAGTAACTTGTATTTCTGTTAAGGAAATTTCAGGAGGAAATGTAACAGAACATTTCACTTCTGTCTGCATTCTTCCCTGCTCCCAGCTTGTCAGCTTCCAAACTCTAGCACCTTGAGAATCAAAGCAGTGTATTAGCTATGTCTGTGAAGTGAGGATTGTGAGGAGGGGATTAGCTTTTCCAGGTCATGGACCACAAGCTGATTTCTGTTTTCAGATGTTTCCAAAACAAAGCATAGCACATCACAACTTTGTAGCAAAAGTCACAGAAATTATCAAGCCTTTACTGCAAGAGGCATTTGACAGGATCCCTGCATGAATAGGCTTACCCAGCTGTTGTCAAAAATGTCTCATATTCATGCCTTTCAGTATTCTTCAAGTAAGAGGACAGCTTACAATAAAATTTACCTCATATTGCATGTTTTCCACTGGGATAGTATTTATGGCAAAACAGCTTCTACTTAGTCTTTAGTAGCATAAAACTTACCTGAGTTCAAATATTTCATTTATGATATAAAGAAAAAATAAGTAAAACGGGTACAAAAAAAAGCAATCCTGATTGCTTTTTCAGTCAGTAAAATACTGATTGGAATGCTAATTTACGGTCAGGCACTGATTCCTAGCATTTTTGAAAACATGTGTCGTGCGGTTCTGTAAAAATAATACACGCAGTGAAGAACAGGCATGAAAAGTGGCCCAAGACTCACACACTACAGTTGCAAGTTCTGGAAGGAAAGGAAGGGAAGGAAGAGAGGAAGGGAGGACTGGTCTGACAAATATGTTTTGCAGTCTTTTACAGTTACACACAGCTGTAAGCATCAAAATAACACATACACACAAAAATAAGATTTTGATAATATTTTAACATGTAGGAAAACATTCCTAGGAATGCATGCATTTTTTAGAAAATAGATATCAAGTGTATTATTTTAACAAGCCTGTTTGCTGAAGACCAAAATCTAGCAAGAGCATCCAGTTCTTGTATGGCCCCATACTGGTCCTGAATTCACACATTGTTTAAAGAGACGTTTATCTTTAAAGACAAAATTAATCTGAGAACTTTAGTGAAAAAATTTTTTTAAAAATAAAAAGTTTCATCTAGAGAGAGGTCTCTAACTATATTTTTTCTGTATAGTGTAACCGGCTTGCAATGAATAGGAGTCAGCAGTCTTACAGCAAATCACGGCAAAAAAAAACATTAAAATGTTCAATAGGATGGGTTCAGGATCTGAATGTTGAAATGCACTTTTTAGCCCTCTTCATATGATATTAGGTTCATAAAAGACTTTTCAATCCATAGACTCTTGCTTCTTGAAATTTTTTTTACTGAGTGTTGTACTATTCAAACTAAAGTGACAGTGCCAACAAAAATCTGAACTTGACTCATTATTCCCGTCAAGTTCATAATTGTAATAACTTCTCATTCCAAGAAAACATACCACAGTGGGTTAATACTCTCACATGAAAACAAGCCCAAAAGTACTTATTGTACGCATGCTAATTGACTTTTTTGTCTTAAGCATTATATTATGGCAGCAACTCACACACCCATAATGCTTAGGAGTTGCTCATTCTCTTCAGCAGTGAATAGCTTACCAACCAGGTTAACTTCATTTGATCATTTTAGAAGCACTTGGAAGAAAAAAATTTTACATGTGTCCAAGGAACATTTCTATCCTGCTCCATACATACAATACCTTTGTCAACTGGGGTGCTAAAACATCAAAATATAGGGGGGAGAATATTATTTAAGAAGGAAAGACAGCAGCAACATCCAGAGAGGAAATGGCTAAACAGTTCAGCAGAGAATAGGATTTTATCAAATATATTTTTAAATGCTCATTTTTCTTGATAATGTGTGAGAACCTTCCCCATGGTTTTCAAAATACCTTTCCTGTTTGTATTTAGAAATCTGTGTATGCACTCGTGTTTCTCTTTTGAATATATATTGAAGTGCAACATTACAACATGTTATGGTTTGAGGGGAACAGGCTAAATTAGTGGTACCTGGAGGGAAGATGTTGTTTAGGATCCTGAGGGATCCAGGGTTGGAACAGAAAGCAGTCAGTATTTTGTTCCATTTCCTGACATCCTCTATAAAAGTCAGGAGGACAGGAAGTCTGCCCCTTTGTGTTCTCATCCTCCTTCCTGCTTTCCTTTGCCCAGATATCTTAGTCGTCTTGCCTGAGGACTAGTGGACGGCTAATGTCACTCCAGTCTTCAAAAAGGGCAAGAAGGAAGACCTAGGGAACTACAGGCTGATTAGTCTCACTTCTGCCACTGGATGTCATCAGAAAATATGTGAAAGCAAAGAACATCAATGGGAGAAGTCAGCATGGATTCACACAAGGGAGATCACACTTGACCAGCCTGATTGCCTTCTGTTACATTGTTGCTGACTGACTAGATGAGGGGAGAGCAGTGGATGTTGTCTACCTTGACTTCATCAAGGCTTTTGATACTGTCTCCCATAACATCCTCATCAGGAAAATCAAGAAGTATGGGCTAGATGAGTGGATTGAGAGCTGGCTGTGTGACAGAACTCGGAGGGTGGTGATCAATGGAATAGGGTCAAGTTGGAGGCCTCTGAGCAGCAGTGTCCCCCAGGGGTCAGTACTCAGTCTGGTCTTGTTCAATGTGATCATCAGTGACCTGGGTGAGGGGACAAAGTGTATCCTCAACAAGTTTTCTGATGATAGAAAACTGGGAGGGGTGTCATGGCCTGGACAAGCTGGAGAGCTGGGCAGAGAAGAACCTAATGAAGTTCAATAGGAGCAAGTGTAGGGTCCTACACCTGGGGATGAAGAACCCCAAGTACCAATACAGTACCAATATTAGGTTTGGACCTGCTGGAAAGCAGTTTGGAGGAGAAGGATCTGGGTATCCTGATAGATAGTAGATTATCCATGAGCCAGCAGTGTGTCCTTGTTGTCAGGAAGGTCACCAGAATCCTGGGTTGTATAAAGAAGAGTGTGGCCAGCAGGGCTCCAGAACTGGGCATAGTACTGCAGGTGGGGTCTTATGAGAGAGAATCACCTCCTTCAGCCTACTGACCATGCTTCTTTTGATGCAGCCCAGAATATGGTTGGCTTTCTGGACTTCAGGCGCATATTGCCATCTCATTTTGAGCTTCTCATCAACCATCACCCTCAAGTTGTTTTCCTCAGGTCTGTTCTCAGTCCACTCTCCGCCTGACCGGTATTTATGCTTGGAATTCAGTCAGCTGATGTTCAGGACCTTGCACTTGGCCTTGTTGTACTTCATGAGATTGGCATGGTCCCACATCTCAGGCCTGTTAGGGTCCCTCTATAGGGTCCCACCAGTGTCTCAAACCCATCACACAGCTTGGTTTCTTCAACAAACTTGCTGAGAATGCACTCAGTTCCACTGTACCTCTCTCCTACAGCAACAGATCCAGTACCAACCCTTAACACTTGTCAGTCTTCTCTATTTGGACACCAAGCCATTGACCACAACTCTTAAATGTGAACATCCAGCCAATTACTTATACATGGAGTGGTCTATCCATTTAATTAATATATTTTGAATTCATAGACTAGGATGTCATGCAGGACATAAGTGATCAGATTAATGCCCATAAATTAGAACTTCTAAAACAAAATGTTTTGTCATAAAGGAAGCAAAATGTAACTATGTATCAAAACAAAGGCTATAAACAAATGTTACTGGCACTAGAAAAATCCAGATTCTAGCTTTTCAGTGAAATCATTTCTAGTATTGATCAACTGTGTAACATGAGACAAAGGTGACTATAGAATAAGTTCCACTCAGCACCAAATTAAGAACAATTAATTCTGATGATACTAGAAGCTAACAGTAACCTTCAGAGATCATTCCTTAAAGTAGATCTACAGTAGATAAATAAATAAATAAATAAATAAATAAATAAAAAGCACACCACTACTTATAAGAAATCAAAAGTGTACCAGGTTTTTGTGGCTACAAAAATAACTCCAGTAGAGAGCTGTTAATGAGCAGCTTGCATGAAGTCAGAGAAAAGAACAGCCTTAATTTCACTATATGGCTTTACAAACTATACTTTATATATAAATAAGTGTTTCCCATGCCAACATATAAACCGGATCCTTTCTAAACTCCCAGTTGCTTGGGTAAAAAGCTATCTGTATTAAACAAGTATCAAATCCTTAAGAGTTCAGGCAACCTACAAAATCCAGCAAACAATCTTTTGAAGAATTTATGATAGATTGGAAAGCATCTTACATTTATGGAAGGAAGAAAACTTAATAAGCTGAAAAATGTTAGCTGACCATTTACAAGTGATACATTCTGTTGACATGAACATTAGGAAATCTATTACTGGCATATATTTCATGTGTTGACATACATATAAATGTATGTATCAACTGATAAATCAATATGGCGAAAAAAGCAATGACCACTTACAGAAGCAGAAAATTATGTAAACTAGTTTCACAATTCAAAAATTAATGTTTATGTATGAGGTGCCATACCTTGTAGCGCTGGTAATTGCAGACAGACTATTGATTTGCTAAGTGATTGAGATTTCAGGCTAATTAGATAATTAGTGATAGAAGCAGAGAGAATTGGATGAGGTATCACAGATAGAAGAAAAATCACTGTGATTTGGAAGCTAAGAATATAAACAAAATTTTACCTAAAAATAAGAGATCAAAGCCACATCTTCTTACGTATCTTTAGCATAAAGACGTTTTAATGCATATTTCAGTAGGAATACTAGATCAGAAAAGGTCATTTATAAATAACAGCCAAAAAAATTTATGAAGTCCACAGGTATATAATTGTTTAAAATTATATAATGGGCTTTTTGAACTTTTTTATGTTTTACAAATAAAACTCCATATGCTGTAAAAACCTATTTTTTTAACTGAACAAAAATGGAAGTGTACAAGACCACAAGTATCTTTCAGTATCCTTTTTAAAATTCCTCAAAACAATTGTTCTGCTTCTATAATAACAGACTTAAAAGTGAACAAACAAACAAAAACAAAACCAGAAACAATAACAAAAACAAAACAACAATTAAAAAACCTCCCAAAAAAAACATACTGGTAATAGTTGTCACATACTTTTTTCCAGGGTGTGTCTCAAGGTTGAGTTTTCTTTAAACAGTCAAAAATCATGTCAAGATCAGAGACATCAATCCTACCATTCATAGGATTACAACAATTACATTATTTATAGACTTATGACAATTTTTTCTCAGCAAGACCATCACTTGCTAAGGTCATAATAGTCCTCTCAGAAAAAAAGATCTCTTCTGGTTATCCTCAGATGACACCCTCTCACTAGAAAGAACAGGTTCAATTAAATAACTTGTCTGAACAGCAAAAGACATTACCCAGAACACCATGCTTGCTGAAACCAGTTGTGGCGTGCCCATTTCTAAGGTGAAATTAGAATATTCTTATATTACTTTTACTCCTTTCCCCAAAGGCAATGAATGACCTATGGATGTCAGAAGTTTTAAAATAATTTTTTGTAAATCTAAAAGCCACTGCTATCTTTAAGATCTTACAGATCAGAGGATTTTAATGATTTCTGAAGCAGGCTGATGAGTGCCTGATATACTGTGAGAATCCAGACAGTCTGAAAATGGGCAGAAAGAATAAGCTTCATGTAAACTTTTACACATAGTTTAGACTAAGGAAGATCAGTTTCTAACATAAATTGCAATTCTCGTAAACTCTTGGAAACACTTGTATTTGATCAGTGGACCACCCAGTGGATAAAGAATTTGTTGGGTGGTCCAACTCAAAGGGTTGTGGTCAAAGATTTGACTTCCAAATGGAGACCTGTAATGAGTGGCATTCCTGTAGGTTCAGTACTGGGACTGGTTAACATCTTTGTTATCGACATGGATGGTAGAAACCTCAGCAAGTTGGCAGTAACTCCAAGCTATGTGGTCTGGCCATCCAGAGTGACTTTTACAGGCCTGAGAAGTGGGCCCATGACAACCTCATGATGAACAGAGGGCTAGAACACCTCTCCTATAAAAACAGGCTGAGCTGGAATTGGCATTGTTCAGCTTGAAGGAAAGAAGCCTCTGTGTCATACCAGTATCTGAAGAAAACATTACAGGAAAGTTGGAGAGAGACTTTTTAAAGGGGCGTGTGGCAATATGATGATGGGTAATGGTTTCAAGAAGAAAGCAGGTAGATTTAGACTGGATATTAGGAAGAAATTCTTTAGTGTTAAGGTGGTGATACACTGGAACATATTGCCCAGGGAAGATGCAGATGCACCTTCCCTGGACATGTTCAGAATCAGATTGGATCATCTTAGTGGCCAATATTCCTGCCACTGCAGGGGGATTGGAACCAGATGATCTTTAATGTCTCTTCCAATCCAAACTATTCTATGATGATTCTGTTATGCCAATTAGGGTATTAAAAAATGGGACTTGGGTCATGGTCCATAGCTATTAATATTTTATATTTTGTTTGTGAGGAAATATTAGCCACTGTGCATATACATCCCACAAACTGCAAAAGTAACCAGCTTTATGGTTTGAACGAATTATAAAGGTTTATTTCAGGCAAAATGACACCATGTTGAAAGAATTCTTGGGAGGGAGTCAACAGTGGGAGAGAAACACCGGGAAAACAGGTTTAAAAAAAAATAATCACCCCAGGGAAAGCTCTATTAAGAAAAGAAAAAGAACAATTAGCATTCTTTTCACCCTCCTCACTGCCGCGATTGCCGTCTCCCTGAAATCACCTGTGGGGTTGCTCTCTTGTGCTCTGCTCCTTCTTGTCTCTGTTTTCACTTCTTGTTCTGTTGCTGTCTTTTCTGCTGCTTCACTTTTGCTTCGCTTCTCTTTATTTAGGCTTTTGGCATGCTGCTGATTTTCGCCTTTTTCCTCTGAATTTTTATAGTAAAATGTTCCTTCGTCTCATCAATTATTGCCAGAGGGTGCAGATTGGTAGCTGCAGGTCTTCCCTTTGTATTCAGGTTTCCTGGAATTTTTGTATTTGCTACCAATTTGCATTAGCTCTCGGGCGGCTTATCAGGATCATTAACATTTTATCTTTTTACTCCTGACGAAAGAGGGAGGTCTGTTGATGAGATTTTGCTGATGAAAATAAGTTTGATACACTTTAAACAGAGTAAACAGAAACTGCGGAGCTTGAGTCTGGGCTGCTCTGAGGTATTTCAGTGCAATAAGGAAATAGATATTATTACTTAAATAATAATAAATAATAAATAATAATAAATAAACTGAAATAAGTCCATTTCCTTTTGGTTTAGAGCTATTATGTGTTACTGACAGAAACTCAATTTGTAGCACAAGTTCTTTACGTTGAAGACTATATTTTCTGGTCCATATTTTTAATGTGCTGCACAGGAGCTTGAGCTGCAGAACAGAAAAACTGCAGCAGCAGACAGAACACACTTGTGAAAGAGCTTGACATTTGCTCTAGAAATCTATTTCAAAGCACTGCTGTTTAACTTTGGGCCACATGATTAGACTCATAATAAGTGTTTACAGAGGGAGCCTCTGGTGGCTTTACATCATGTCCAGAGAAGATAAATGACAGCTACTTTTGCATCAAATTTGCCAATGGAATACTTTTTTCAGTCTTTGAAATGATGGAGACAAGGGGAAATAATGAAAATTTCTCTTCCTGACCAGGTTCTCCTGTCTTGTTGTCAGTCATTTATGAGAGTTCAACATTTCATTATCAAATGTGCCTACTACAATTTTCTTAGACAGCAGCACTGGTCTGGTAAATTTGGCATTATGAAGAGTTAGATAGTGCTTCACCTTTTGGAGCTGTAAATATCAATGTTACTCTTGTTAGCCTTTTCTAAAAGGAATATGACAACTTTGCTTTTTTTATATGAAGTGTAGTACAATGTCAGGCTGAGCATCTGGATAAGGTTTTCTCAAATATTAAAAAAAAAAAAAATTTAAAAAAAACGTAAGCTGTTTTCTTTCCACTTTTACTCACAAATCTCAAAGATTCAATAGATATCAGTTTTGAAAATAAATATCTACTTATGCATATGGGGGAGAAGAGAGGAGAGGAGAGGAGAGGAGAGGAGAGGAGAGGAGAGGAGAGGAGAGGAGAGGAGAGGAGAGGAGAGGAGAGGAGAGGAGAGGAGAGGAGAGGAGAGGAGAGGAGAGGAGAGGAGAGGAGAGGAGAGGAGAGGAGAGGAGAGGAGAGGAGAGGAGAGGAGAGGAGAGGAGAGGAGAGGAGAGGAGAGGAGAGGAGAGGAGAGGAGAGGAGAGGAGAGGAGAGGAGAGGAGAGGAGAGGAGAGGAGAGGAGAGGAGAGGAGAGGAGAGGAGAGGAGAGGAGAGGAGAGGAGAGGAGAGGAGAGGAGAGGAGAGGAGAGGAGAGGAGAGGAGAGGACATAACACTTACCTCACTACAATCTCCTATCATGTAGTTATTGAAAGCTATATGGTGTCCTCTCAGTGTACTTTTCGCCAAACTAAACATTTCCAGTTACCTCAGCTTGTCTTCACAGGACTTGTGCTCCAGACCTTTCACCAGCTTGGTTGCTTTTCTCTGAACTTGCTCCAGTAGCTCAATGTCTTTCTCGTCATGAGAGGCCCAGAACTGAACACAGTACTTCAGGTGTTCTCATTCTTTTCTGCTGGGCAGCTTTCCAGCCACTCTTCCCCACGCCTGTAATATTACTTGAGGTTATTGTGACTGAAATGCAGGACCCAGCACTTGTCCCTATTAAACCTCATACAATTGGCCTCATCTTATCCATCCAACCTGTCCAGACACCTCTGCAGAGCCTTCACACTCTCAAACAGATCAACACTCTCACTCAACTTCATGTCATCTTCAAAAGTGCTGAGAAAGCACTCAATCCCCTCATTTAGATGATCAAAAAAAGACAGTGAAAAGATGTGGGGCTGGAGCAGGTTCAGCACAGAGGAAACAAGGCACTTGGGCATCTCACAGCACACCCCAGTCCCTACAGAAAAGGCATCAAGGGGGTGAGGACAGGTTTTTTCCAGAACTTTCTGGTGGTGGAGTGAGAGACAACGGCATCTCCTGAAACTTTCTAGTTTCATCCTGTTCAGCAGCTTTCACAAGCACTTCTTTAGGATAAAATATAATAGTTCCAGTTGAAAGAGACCTACTATGATAATCCAGTCCAAGTACCTGATCACTTGAGGACTGGATTAAAGTTAAAGCATTTTGCTAAGGGCACTGTCCAAATGCCTGTTTTTAAAGAACCGACAGGCATTCAGTCTAGCCTATGTCTAGAGCTGACTACAGCAGCTCTAGGAAGCCTGTCCCAGTATTTGACCACACGCTTGGTAAAAAAATGCTTCCTAATGTCCAGTTTGAACCTCTCCTGGTGCAGCTTAGAATCATTCCCATGCATCCATGCCACTGGATCCCAGGGAGAAGACCTCAGTACTTCCTTATCCACTGTCCCTCCCAAGGAAGGTGCAGAGAACAATTTGCATAAATGATTTGACAGTCAATGATCGAAACTGCAAGAATCCATACTATTCCAAGTTTTCTTTTGTTTTTTAATTCTGTTTAATATGAATTTTGTTGGCCTAAAGAAAGAAATTCTAGGTGTAACTCTGACCCAAACAGGTCAGGGCTACTTATACAGAATATTGTGGCCTGTGCCCAAAGCAGAAGCACATTTTACCTAGATCTCCTGGGCTTGCAAACACTCCTTTACACCATACAGGAAATATATTTCATATTCCTTCAGACCTGAGAGAACCTGCTCTCTCAGCTGTGCAGACTTGTGCCACTTGAAGGACTGGCATCTGGAAACTAGCTTCCCATTGAACAAGGTTCCATAGAAGCTAACCAATAAACTCAGCCTGTTACAAGAAAAAAACATAGGTCGCTTGGACAACATTCTTTTAAGGACATTTGGTTTGGGGGGTGATGCTAAGGCAAAGAAAGAGACTGACCAAAGCTCTAAACAACTTTTTCTACAAGGCAGAATGGCACATCATTATCACAATACTATGTCATGGAAGGTGTGAGGGTACCCTGTGTCCTGGTTTGGGCCAGGATAAAGGTGATTTTCTGGTTTGTACTTTTGCTTTCCGCTAAGTCTCTTGTAAGTAGTTGCACTTGCTGAAATTAACAGCAAGTTTCTCAGACAGTTTCTGCTTCTAGGACTGATAACACTCCATGTTTATAGTTACAGCCAGAGACTGGCATGCAGAACCAAGGACACTGCTCAGCTCTGAGGAACATTTTGCCTTCCAGAAGGAGCAACGAGGTCCCACCTGAAACCCTTCTCTGAGGAGGACCGGACAAGATAGATGTCAGAATTGACCAAACAGAGTATTCCATCCCATACACGTCATACTCGGTATAAATTTGAGGGATCACAAGGGTCAAACCCCTCTACTCCTTCCTGCCCTCCCTGCTTCCTTCGGCATCCTCAGAGGATTCCATCCGTCCCTGTGCCTGTGGTCCTGATCCGTGCCAGCCTGAATCTGTGTGTTCCTGCCTCCTGTTCCTGACTGCTCCTGACTCCAGGATTCCATCCTGGACTTTCCCAGGGCTGTCCTGCAGCCTCAGTGGTGACGTGAGAGTTACTGGAGAAAGGGGGGAGGAACGTGGGACCACTTTTCCTGTATATTTGTATATATTTAGTAATTTTTTTCCTATTTATCATTACTGTTTCATTAAAGTTCTGTAGTTTAGTTTCCAACCCATAAGTCTCTCTTCCTTATTCTCTCTCTCAGTGAGGAGAGAGAGATTAATATATAAATCTGTTATTTGGTTTATTTGCCGGGCCAATGTCAAACCTTGACACCCTGTGAGACAAGTTTTACATGTGTGTACCTTCAGTAAACATATACAAGAGGTCTACAGGGAAATTTAAATCTGTAGCCCTCTATTTTCATGAAAAAAATCACTGCTTTATAAATAGAATTTTGCACAGAAGTAGAATCTTTTACTGAATATCTGCACTCCCTGCTAACCTTGGCCAGTTTTACCAAGGATGATCATAATACTTGCCTCATAAATATTTACATGACCTGTAAAAATGTTTATAGACTCAATCTCAATTCCAGGATGATCTTAGAACACATCCTGCAAAACATCTTAACCCATTTAGTGCCCTGTAGCTTAATGGCTAGCAATGCAAATTCTTGCCAACTATAAACACATAGATAAAAGATAATTGTGCAGTACAGCTGTGCCTGCCAGCAGAAGAGCATAAAGAATGTTATCCAGATGATTTCTCAGAAGACATTTTGACAACCATGATTCCACTTTAGAAATGCCCCGATTCATATACTTTACTTCAGTTTCATTAATGGAGAAACTGACCAAGTAAAATATGGAAAACCTTACAACAACCCCAACAAAGGTGAAACAATAATCCTTTAAGTTTTGTAAGAAAATAGCTAACTGGTGCAACACTCAGTGTGCCGATGGAAAGATGACCAACTTCCTTTGCTTCAGAGTTTCAGAGTCTCCTTCTTGGTCCTGAAAATGTGACATTGCTTTTCTAGTTTTAGAACATAAATAAGTATGGGTCACAACAACCAGCAGTTTAGTTCCTGGAACTGCTTTGAAGAAAGTTGCTTACTAAACATCACTTTCTTTGATGGAAATTTTTCACAGTCCAATGTGGATGACTATCAGAAATTTTTAGACAGGAGAGACTTCTAGGAAAAAAAAGTAAATAAATTTGCAATTTATTGCAAATCAATGATATTTGAAAAAAGAATGATCTCTGCAAAAGCAAATTAGCAACATTATGACAGCAGCTGGTTTGGAGAAACCTATAGAAGTCAAGTTTAAGACTGAGCTGTCTTCTTCAAGAGAGGTCATAAGGTTAAATATACACCTGTTAGACAGCTTACTGCACACTGCTAGACACAGTCTGGCTATTGAGTATTTAATTTTTAAGAAAATTTAAAAGGGGTATTACTGAAAGTATTTTGTTTGTTTTGTTTTGTTTTGTTTTTTTAATTGCCAGAGTTCAAGTTAAACATAGGTAAATGGTTCATTAACCTCTAATGTTGTTGGGTTTTTTCAGTCCACAGCCATAAATCACAAAAAATAATTTTAAAAGCACCATTCATTTTAATGGCCAAAAACATTCATTTTTATTTTCCTACTCATGCTTCATCAGTAGGATGGAAAGATTAATGGTAGCCAGTCCTGTAATTAACAAGCACAGCAACTGCTCTGCTTTTCACATTTGTTAGGTGACATATTGCATATAAGGTCAAAATTAATGAAACGCTAGTTAACAAGTGTCCATCAATGTGCCCATCTAGTCTGTTTGTTTGTATGTTGGGTTTTTTTCATAATACTTCAGCCTGTTGCTATATTCCTGCATCTTTCACTGAGCATTTTCCCTTCAGCGCAACCTGTCAATATAATCTTTAGGCTTTTTCTTTTCTGCTGTGAATATCATCTATAAGTACTATTCAGTACCATCTGCTATACACCTTAGGACTCCCAAAGAAAAGCCTTTTCTCTCTAAACAACAAACATTTTGAGTCATAAAGTCTTTTACCATGTTGCTATATTTTGGGAAGCATCACACAATCACAAGTTTCATTTAATTTCCCCTCCAGGGACTTTTTATTTTTTATAAATTTATATGTATATATAAATATATATATTTATATATAATATATCTTTTTATTTTTCCTCCATTTTTATTAGAAATTTGAGACAAAGTAGATAGAATTGCTCGATGTTTTCCAACTGATTTGAAAGTAATAAAACATGAAGACGAGAGACCTTAAGGAGGGTATGTTAATATTTCTGTGTCACTGGTACTCTGTTTTCCAGATGTTTACAAAGAATGGCCACCTTTCTGGAAACCTTTGTCCTCCGTTCTTCAGTTGTAAGAACAAGTCAAGAGGTAAGGGTAAATTCTGATGATGAACTGGCAACTGAAGACAACAGAGTGAAGACAAGGATGGGTAATTTTTTTATGTCCTTTGAAAATGCTTAGAAATATATTCAGGTGTGATCAGTCTGAAAGGAAATTGTCTGTTTCAGAAATTTTCCCCAAGTTTAAAAATAAAACAAAACAACAAAACTTTCAGAATTCTAAAATCTTGCTGCTTCTACAGTCAGCAGTGTGACCCACCCACAGACAAACTGATGACTTGACACCTTTGTTTGGTTTTCATTAATAACCAAACCACACCTTAGTGTTGTGTCTGTGGGGATACAGAAATTTTTCCTGTTCTACAGTTCAGCATCACAGAGCATGAATACTAACTAGACTAGACTACACAGCAGCTAAATTAGAAGTCATGGCAGCACATGGCATTTCAGTGAGGCCAAATATTCCATGAACCAATTAAATTTTATTTTCTTTCATTTATTTTTACATCAAGTTACTAGTGGAAAAATTAAATAGAAAAAATTACTCCAGCTCTGCTGAAATCTTAACTGTATTCCTGTTGGTTTTGTCAGTTCATAACTGAAGGTACAATGTACTTTATGTATATTAATTAAGGCATTGTTTGAGGAGATATGACTGGTGAAGCCGATGTTGTCTGCTTAAAAATAACTGCCAAAAAGCCAACACTAGCCAAGTGCATTTGGACACAATGTACATAAAATCATACTAGCATAATATATATCAGGATGGTTTTTTATTTTGGCTGTTTTGGAAATAGCATATCTGAATGCAGTTTGACAGAGAAGTCAATTAAATAAAATTTCAGAAATTACTACACAGTAACTGAAACCTACAATAAGCTCAAAAAGATAATATGGGACGACAAATAACATTATCTGTGTTTGAAATTATTGCTCTAGGTTTCCCCAGCTGACATGGTGTAGAAGTAGCAAAGATATTCCTCACTGCTTTTTTAGTCCTTTGGTTTTTTTGGTTGTTTGGGTTTTGCTAGACATCAGTTCTTCTAGAAGAGAGAATTAAGAGAATTAATCTTGACCTGTTCTACATCACATACAGGTTGGTAAGTCTGAATAAGAATCTCTGAATAATGATTTTGGCTGGAAGGGATGTTAAAGATCATCTAGTTTCAATCTCCCTGCATGGGCAGAGACACATACCGCTCGACCAGGTTGTTCAGAGCCTCACCTAGACTGGCCCTGAAAACTTTCTGGGAGGGGGCATCCACAGCTTCTCTGTGCTAGTGTCTCACCACCTTCACAGGCAAGAATATCTTCCAAATATCCAATCTAAATCTACCCTCTTTCAATATGAAGGTTCAATATGACCTTTCAATTAGGTCGAGTCCTATTACTCGACTCTAATAAAGAATTCCCTTCCCATCTTTCCTAAAACACCCCTTTAAGAACTGGAAGGCTTCTATAATGTTTCCCAGGATCCTTCTCTTTTCTTCTGAATGACATCAATTTTTAATACAAAGTAGAATTTGTCTGAGTTATACATGCACACATCAAAATCTATAGCCTTAAAAAAAAAAGAAAAAAAAAAAAAGAGGTCACTTTTCTGCAGCTTCATTTGCAGTAAAAGAAAAATCCTTTGCAGTAAAAGAAAAATCCTTTTGGTGAGTTGTTCATTCTGTATCAGGCAATTTTAAGGCCTAAAGTAAATAATTTTAAAGCAAATGAATTAGACAACTTAGCCTTCACAAGAAACCTGGCAACTATTTCCCTGTGTCCTTTCCAAAAGAATCAGAAGTACAAAGGATCATTTTGTTGTCTTCCTTTCCTCTCTCCCCCTTGTTCAAAAGATGAAGGCTAACTCTAGCATTTGATCATAAGCAGGAAAAGGAAAGACTGCAACTAGAATCATGCCTTACCTGAAACTGCCACAGGAGTCTGAGTTTAGCTTTATTTCCATAGTCTCTTCTAGATTTGCTGTAGATACAGACATTGACACTACTGGATCTTCCTCTTTTCTTCCTCTTTTTACTACATGTTGTCAAACTCTTTTGTAGAATTTCCACATTTTTTTCCTTTTCCTTTTTTTTTTTTTTTTTTTTTTTTCTTTTTTACTGAATCTTCTAGCCTAATCTTTCCCATTAAATGCCTCATCTCTTCTTGGAGCTTTCAGCCTGTAAAACAGAAACAATGAACTACAGATTTGCTTCACTGATATTTGATGATATTTGCAAAGCACCCTACTTCCAACAATTGTCTGGAAATAGATTTCACAGTTCCTTCAGGCTTTCCAGTTTGGGGTTGTTCTTTTTGCTGCCTTACTTTTTCCCAAGAAATTCTTCCAATCTGCATTGAAAGCGAAGTTTGGACTAATGGCAAAAAATGGAAATATAAAGTTATGCTGAAATTTAGCTCTACTGAGAACTAAAAGCTTGGGGAATGAACAAAAGGAGATAAAACAAAAAGGAGACAAAACATTTATTTGGTAGGTCATTTTTTAGCTTGCAAAATCCAAGTCATCAGCAAGTCTGGAAAATCATCAAGAAAGTAATGCTTATAATAGAAACAAACAGATTCCACAAGTAGTTTCCTGAAAATACAGTCAGTGTCCAGCACAGAATACCCCTGTAGGGTACCATAACTGCAATGTTATACCCTTGCTGCAGCTTGAGAAAGATCACTGGGCAGCAATCAAATTAGGTACCTCCAGAACTTAACTCTCTGTGACAGATTCAAAGTCCTACAGCAGCCTGTGATCTGTAAGTGGATTCTGTATGAAAAGAGAGAACTGGGGAAAACAATTATTTCAGATTTCTTGTAGTTTTTAAGAGAAGAGGGAAAATCAAAAACTGTTACATTTTTATTGTAAATATTTGCCCTTTGAAGTTGGTAATTAAGTCACTATTGATGAAATAAAATTGCCAGAAATATATGTCTTTCATATTTGACAGAAGTCCTGACAAGCTAAGTGTTTAGACATCACAACTTTTCAAAAGTAGTTTCTCTACAACACTGAGCTTTTAGAAATCTTCATGACTTAACAGTTCACTGTTTAATTCAAAGACTCTTGAGAAAGCACCTTGCTGCCTTATGGTCTTGAAATAAGCTACAAAATTGTGCTCTTGGCCAGTTTCATAATGTCTGTGGCCCTTAGAATCACATTCTCTCTACCTTCCACTTCTTGTTCTCAGCAGTATTATGCATCTTGTACTGATTTAGTGGTTCATTCTTTTCATGTCATAAGTAAAACCTTTTCTCTCAAGTACTTCTTTTTTAACCTTCTGATATTTCTGTTAACTGAAGACACAGCAGGAGATGGTAGAGAAATAGTGAAGCCACGTGTTAGAATCAACAACAAAACAAATTGTCTTTGATTATCACAGTTGAATGCATTCAGAAAAGGAGGTGGGAAGGAAATAAACAGAACCTTGGTCTTCTTTATACAAAGAATTAAGCTTTTCTGCTTTCTGTGTTATACTCTTATCTACCTTGAATTTTGTCATAACACATTAACCTTTGTCTGGTTCAGTGGAAACTTTATGAAAAAGGATCTAACTTTCAACCAAAGTTGAAACCAAAGAAAAAAAACAAAAGATGCTTTGATTTTGTAACTACATTTAAGCCATGTTTTTGGTACACCTCCTACGTAGACCCTAAACAGGGAAGATACCAGGTGACAGTTTAAAACAACATATTAACTTATCTGATTAATTAATTTATTGATTAACCTATTAAGATAAGCAATCTTACAACCTATCTACAAATCTCTATCTCTGCTGAAAATTTAGACTAAGTGGAATAACTGTACATGTGGAATGCATAATAACAACAGTGATTTCCTGTTCAATTCACTGTAATGGAAATATACTGATGTTGCTAATGGTATATAATTGCACAAAATTAAAAGAACTGAATGAAATAACAAGTAAAGAAGCCTCATAGAAGTGGGGAGTCAGTACATGACAGGATCTCAGGAAGTAATTTTTTTTGCTTTAAGAAGGAAGAAGATCTAACAAATAAGGACTACCTTCATTTAACAGGTCTCAGTTTATTAGTCTTTGCAACAAACTCCCAATCTACAGGCACCAAAGTCTGGTTGCAACAAAATCAGATTGCTAAGCTTCATTCAATTATGACTCCATCACAGCAGAAAAGAACCTTGGAGCCCCATCAGTTTATACTGAATATAATGTTCTTTATGATCAAAAGACAGGTAAATCCGAAGGACTGCTCATGAGAATCTGACACTAAACATTGCAATTCTTGTTTATTGGCTAGCTGTAATTCTGCCACAGATAATATAAAGTTTTTTATTACTCAGAACATCAGTACTTATAACAAAATTTTCAGTCTATTTTGCAAATTTAGGCAGTTCATCCTCCCCCCAAACGAAACAAAAACAAAAAAACAAACAAAAAAACCCCAAAAAACACCAAAAACCGCTTTATCCATTAAAAGGTTCTTATAAATTAGAATGTTCTGAAATTATAGTTAGTATAAAATTATTGGACATCACCAATGGACATCTCATTCCTGAGTGGCTGATTAGCTGAGTAGTGTGATAATGAATCCTATGCAGTTAGACCTAAGAAACTCAAAAATTTCTTTGTAATTGTCCATTCCTACTATTTTTTAAAACATGGTAATAAAATTCTTGGAAAAAATGTATAACCTTTACCTCTATAACTAGGTTTCAAATTGTTTAAGACCTATTGAATTGTATTTTTAATAGAAAAAAAAGTGTTCTAAACTACAAAAACATTGTCCCATTCACAAAGCAATTGATAAACATGATCACAAATGGGTTTTAATCACACGACAAAAAAACAAACATGCCAGACTTAAGATACAAGCAGGATTTTTAAAAAGCCACACATATAGTCCGTATTAAGTCACGTGTACAGGGAGCTGGTGGGACAGGAAAAATATTTCCTTAAGTAAAAATATGACAATTAGCCTTATGTGTTACGTGAAGTCTGTTTTAAAGTTTTGTGTCTGTTCAGATTTTCCTGCACTACACTGCTATTAACAAGCAATTAAAACCACAAAACACAAAAGCATCACTGAAATTATATTTGCTAAACAAATGAACAAAAAAATGTGATATTTGTTAATATTTGAAACACACACATCACAATTATTATCTCATAGTTATGATTCAAGTCCACTATATTAAAATACATCTCTAAGGAAAGCTCAGAAAATATATTAATCATTAAAAAAAAAAAAAAAAAAAAAAAGTGCCCCATAAAAACAGAGAATGTGGACTGCATGCCAGAAAGGTAATTCTTTATATCAGCACTGATTTTGAAAGGAAAATATTTTCTTTACTCAAGCAGCTTTTTTAATAGAAGGAAGAATTTAAATATGAGAAAGACACTTTGATCCCTTATTCAGTTCTGTCACAGCATCTTCTTTTCCCACTGGCCTCATTTTCCAATTCACATTTTCATTGTGCCAATTAATCTTACTAAACGTAAATTTGCTGTAGTAAATTTAGCAGAAGCACTAAAATATATTTTCAAACTCATCTGAAAGGTGGCCTAAAACATTGGGCTTTTTTTGTTTTTTGTGTGGGGGGGTTGGGTTTGGTTTTCATTTTGGTTTTGGTTTTTTTTATTTAATCAAGATATGAATAGAAAAACCAAAAACCTTTTTCTTAGACTTATGACTTGCATGCAGTGGCATCAGAACCCTGCAATTCAGATATCCAAAATAACGACAACATAACAACATGACTTAGCTGCTATGCTGGTTAAAATCTATAAACATTCTTCACCTGTTGCTTTTCATATTACAGCAGATTTTGCACACCTGAGTCAGCGGCAGCACCAGGCAGCCCAGCAAAAGGAATGAGAAAGCCTCCACAGCCCCAGCTTCGATAGCAGGCCAGACCTTGACAGCAGCATAAGGCAGAGACAGTGCAAGAGCTGGGAACGAGCCCTAATGAAGAGATTTCCAATCATGTTTTTAAGATTTTTAAGTAAAAGGGCAAGCTACTTTTTTACTTTAAAGTGGCTTCTTGGTTAAAGTTTTAAAGGCAAATAAGGTGTACAAATGATGAGGTTTTATTATGTTCATACGTGCTTATACCTTATTCAAGAATACAATATTATAAACTGAATAAGAATCCACTGCATAACAATAAAAGACAGGAATTCAGGGTACATTTTTAAAGGCACTTAAGTCTTTAGAGACAGAATGTCAAGTTTTTAACAAACAAGAAGAGGTACCTGTACAATAAGTGTATGAAGTATCACACAATACCTCTCTGTTTTCCACCTGCAAATATTCCGCAGTAGTTACTGTTTCTACAATATCCATTTGACTCCTATGGTGCCGTGGCTGATGAAAATATAAACTAAAGTACAAATTTGCAGGCCTTGATTCAGTAATTAGGGGTGTTTCTTAAGATCTAGAAAATAAAAACTAGACCATGTACACCTAAAGGCCATGAAGGAGAAAAAGTCCATGGGACCTGATGGGATTCATCCACAGCTCCTGAAAGCACTGGCAGATGAAGTTGCAAAGCCACTGTCCATCATATTTGAAAAGTCATGGCAGTCTGGTGAAGATTCTGCCAACTGGAAAAGGTGAAACAAAACCCCCATTTTCAAAAATGTGAAAAAAAGAAGATCCAGGGAATTACAGGCCAGTCATTCTCACCTCTGTGCTTGGCAAGATCATGGAGCAGATTCTCCTGAAGGCTCTGCTAAGGCATGTGGATAACAAAGGGTTGATTTGTGACAGCTAACACAGCTTCACTAAGGACAAGTCCTGCCTGACTAATCTGGTGGCCTTTTACAATGGGATCACAGCCCCGGTGGACAAAAGCAGAGCAACAGACATCACCTACCTGGACCTGTGAACAGTAGTTGACACTGTCCTACACAATATTCTGGTCTCTAAACCGGAATGATATGGATTCGATGGATGGACCACTCATTGGATAAGAAACATTCTGGATGATAACACCCAAAGAGTTGTGATCAATGGCTCAATGTCAAAATGGAGACATATGATGAGTGGTGCTCCTCAAGGGTCAGTACTCAGGCCAGTGCTACTTAACATCTTTGCCAATAACATGGGCAGTGGAATTGAGTGCACCCACTACAAGTCTGCTGATGACACCAAACTGTGTGGTGAATTCAACACGCTGGAGGTAAGGGATGCCATCCAGAGGGATACTAGAAGGCTCAAGAAGTGGGTTCATGCAAATTCCATGAAGTTCAGCAAGGCCAACTGCAAGATTCACCACTTGAGTTGAGGCAATCCCATGCACAAACACAGATGAAAGGCAGCCCTGAGGAGAAAGACTTGAGGGGGGTGGTGGACTAGAAGCTTAACATGGGCCATCAATCGAGCTTCCAGTCTAGAAATCCAATTTTGTCCTGGGCTGCATCAAAAGAATCATAGACAGCCAGTCAAGGGAGGTGATTCTACCTTTCTAATCTGCTCTTGTGAGACTTCACCCGTAGTACTGTGTCCATCTCTGGAGTTCCCAACGTAAGAAGGACACAGAGCTTGCTGAGAGTGTGAGGAGATCCATGAAAATTATCAGAGCTATAGTACCCATTCTATGAAGAACGACTGAGCAAGTTGGTGCTGTTCAGTTTGGAGATGAGGCTGAATATCTGAAGGAGGCCTACAAGAAAACTAGGGTAGGACTTTTACCATCAGCGTCTAGCACGGGAAAAAGGGGAAACGGTTTAAAACTTGAAGAGGGGAGATTTAGATCAGATATTAGGAGGAAATTCTTTACCATGTGGGTGGTAAGACACAGGGGCAGTTTGCCCAGGGAAGTCCTGGATGCAGAGAGCCAGTCTCACAAGTGTAGTGCACAGCTCCATGTGTGCATTAGGCATGACTTGTGGGGCTCTAGACTACAAGGAGAATTTCAGCGATGTCTGAAATGCTTTATGAGTTTTTCTTTGGTGAAAACAAAGGCAGAAAAGATTATTTAGATCTTTCCTAACATTCTATTTTTATCAAATGTTAGCTCAAGGTCATTACCATATTTATAAGAGTGTCATAATTCCTTCCTGAGTGTCATAATTATAACGGGCTTTATCTGTTTGTTGTACATCTAGTACAGAAGATTCTGTTTATCAGATTAATATAAATAGGTTACCAGTACAGAGTACAAATTCATCTGGTATCTGAAGAAGAGTTGATGAAAACTTTAGTGGTGATTCAATATGACTAAAAGCCCTCAGCCTTTTGACTTAAAGCAAAAATAACATTAACCTTTATTAGACGAAAGAAAAAATGAACTATGCAATATTCTCTGTACAGGCACAGACATTGCAGATGCCCCAAAATGACTGCTTATGGCCAAAGGGGAAGGAAGGACTTGAGAAAGTGTATTAGCAGTTGGAAAGAGACAGAAAGAGGGAAAAAAACATTACCTCAAAGAAGAAAATCAAACAAAACAAAACACTCTAAACCTAAATTACAAACAATTCAAAAGGTAGAGAAAGACTAATGTGAGGTATAAACTACAGATTTGCCTATATTAACTGAGATTTCTGTACTACTTTACCAACATTTAAATGTTGCATTTTCAAAGAAATATTTCCATTTTCTGTTTGATAACAGCTTCTAGGAAAATAATTAAGCTGATTTTTAACAAAACAAAAGAATATCTTGTTTCAAATGCATTGCAGTAAAAAACTGATGAATTTCTGAGAAATGGAAAATTGCACAGCATGTCCATGTTATTTTTAATAATAATTTAAAAAATCTAATATTTGACCAACTAACAAAATTCATTCTGAAACAATAAGAGTCCATAACTTTAACATTTCTAAATGGTATTTGCATTTATCATGGTATTGGATCTGACAAGGATGAAATTAACTTTCTACTCAGCAATGCTTAGGGTGTTGGGCTCTGTATTTGTAGCTAAAACAGTGCTGCTAACACAGTTCTATTTTGGCTGTTGCTGAACAGTGCATGGTTCATTAAAATTAAGGCTTTTTTTTTTTTTTTTTTTTTTTTCTGTTTTTCCTTCTTCCCTGTCAAAAGTCTGGGAGTAGAAAAGAGCCAAGACAGATAACTTGAACTGTCCAAGCTATTATCTTACATCATATAACACCTTACTGGACAATAAAAGTCAGGGAGAGGAGGAAGAGGTAACCTTTGTGCTTCTGGCTTTTTTCTTCCCAAACAACGATTCCCTTGCAGACGTTTTACTTCCCATGTAGCAGCATCTGCCAGGGTGCAGCATCCTGATATTAATAATTGTCTCAGAACAGCCACCGTGACAAAATGCACATTGTGCTCCAATGGGGTCCTCATTCAACAAGCCCCCTTAAGAATATTCTCACAAGGAAAGATTCTTGTTCAGTAGGCACCCTGATAAATAAAACTCTGTTCTTGCAAGAGGAACTCCTAATTTGGTAAGATGATAAGCAGGAAATTGTCCTCATTTGATAAGAAACAGTGGCCAGCAAGAGGAGTCCTGCAAAGGCAGAGTTCCATGTTGTGAAAGACCACTTTCACATTTAAGGAAAAAGTGCATGTGTGAAAATAAGTCATTGCTTGGTCAACTTTGCTGTGGGGGCCAAGTGATCACTTGAATTCTGATGCCCACTAACTTCCAGAACATTCCCAAACCCCATACACAAAGTGCTGGAGAAGCAGGGTTAGGTAGTATAAAAGGTCCAGACTCGAAACACTGGATGCACATGCCTGCCACCCAAGGACCACAACATCATGCTGAGATTGTTGCTGCATCCAGAGGTGGTGATATGATTTCAATCCATTCTTTCTTCATTTCTCTCTCTATCTCTTTCTGTTTCTAACCTTATTCTTGGCACAGAAGGATAAGATCATTTCTAATGTTGCTAAATTCTTGCAGATTGTTCTGATAGTTGGAACACATTGCCTTGAGAGTAATATTGGTGTGTCTTTCTTTACAAGCTGTATAATCTTGCCCTATTTTAAGTAAAGACACTTCGTAGAAGCTTCCTGGGTAATGGTCTCAGAATACCACATAAAGAATTCCAGAGTTTAATCTCTCTGAATGGGTTGTTCAAAGAGGTTAGCTAAGGGTGGGTAACACTGCCCCTGGGGCAGTATGAAAGGTTAACTCTACCCAAGCCTTAACTACCCTCCCTGGGGGAGAGAGGTTAGAGAGGAGAACCAGATCTAATCATACCTCAGGTTCTCTCCTCTGTGAAGGAGCCCGGTTTGAATCTCTCTGGGTTGCCCACCTGGTGGGATGCAACACAGGGCTGCATGAATTCCTTGTTTTCTTTCCCTTGCGTGCACTGCTTTTGTTTTTCTTAATTAAGTGCCACTATCTCTATCTGTAAATCTTCTGACCTTCCTTCTATTTTCACCCCAACATGCGAGAGTGAGTGAGAAGTTCAGTGGGTGTTCAGCTGCTGACTGAGGCCAACACACCACAGTCATTCTCTGATTTAACATGATTTCTTGCACTGTCTCTCTAATGATTAATTCCTCTAACAAATATATTCTCTGGAAAACCTTGAAAATGGTTTTTTCTCTTCCTTTCCATTTTATTTCCCTGGGGAAAAGTGTTTTTGAAAACTTTAAAAACAGGATAATTCAATGAGATTAATGAAACAGTTACATATATCTTTGACTGTGCACAAAACAAATAAAGATTCTTAAACTGAATTATAAGAAGTTTCATTTTAACCTTTTCCTGTGTTGAGGGTGTGAGAATACACGTTCAATGTTTGAGAAACATATAAAAACAGCCATTTAGATGCTTTACAATTCTATAAACAAGCACAAGGAGTTGCTTTTGACAATAATTCAAACCTTTTTAACAATATAATATAGTTTTAAGGTAGAATATTCCACGAGGAGAAAGCACTAAACATGAAAATCATTTTAGGAGTCATTACAATAGCATCCCTATTTTTTCTATAAAACTTCCTAAAGCAAAAAGATCTCCTTCAAAATGAAACAGTCATTTTGCTTAATTGCAGATTAATGGCCGAAGTACTTGTGGAAAGCTGAAATGGAAAACATGGAAGCTAACACAAGTTCTGCAAAGTAAGGAATTGGTGAGGATGGAGACATGAGGCTTCTCTTCCATAATTTCCAATATGATGAGAACAATCCCGATTTGCCAGTAAGCAGTGGCATGATGGTAAGTCACCAGGGCAGAATAGTGCACCAATGTATATATGTATATTAAAGCAACATGTTTTTTCTGGGTACCTGGCAAAACATTAATGTTGCATGACACAACAGTGCTGAAACATATGTGTAATTCCACATGTCACTTTAGTCACTAATGAAACAAATGAACAAACAAACAAACAAAACCCTTATTCAAAACAATCACACAGAGTAAAGCTCCTAGGATCAGTGCAAATACCATGAAGGGAGAGCAAAAAAATTTATCAGATCAAATGAGCACAGTTTAAGAATGAACAAATTTGCTGCCAGTATCCAGTAGAGAACTGCAAACAAGGACAGGAAAAAAAACCTATTTAAGGTCCACTTTGGCAGAAAACCACACAAATATTCGCTGGACAAAAATAATCAGAGAAGGAAATTTCTCATCAGAATAAAAGACTTGACAACAACATTTAAGAAACTGATAATACATAAACTTTAGAAAAGGGTAAGGTAAAGAGCTCCTGCAATTTTCAGTTGGAACATGCAAATTTGCAAGACAAAGTGTTAAAATATTAGTCATGAGCCAAGCAGTCCTGGACAGATATGCCTTACAGTCCTAATCATCTAAATACCATACTGCCCATGACACAAAAACTAGAAAGGTCGTCTAGAAAAAAACCCAAAACAAACACAGCAACATGAGATGCACTTCACTCAATTTTTGAAGCAACCTGGTGTTTCTTGAAAACATTTTACTTTTGAAACCTTCCTCTGTAATTACAAATTGTTATAAAAATTGATATTAATCATATGAAACATGTATTACAGGTTATTGTTGAAGTTAAATTCTACCCAGCTGACACTGTACAGAACAACACAGTCTAAATTATTTTGCAAAAATTATGTGCAATAAAATAAAAACCTTTGCTAAGAAAATACAGTAACGTGACTAGGAGATGCTTAAAATCACATATTATTTCCAACTTAAAGAAAAACTATGTCATTGTAGTAATAAGGAGCCCAGTAGATAAAAATTAAAGTATTAAAACTGAAAACACTTATCAAAGATGCAGAAGGAGAGAGAAGAACATTTAAAAAATAGATGTTGTGTCTGGTGAATTTTGTCAATGCACCAAGTGGTTATGGTATTTTACATTCTGCTTAACCAAGAAGAGATGCATTTACTGATTTTGAAAAAAAGTTATATCCATCAGAAGGCAAGTGGACAAATACATTTCTTAAGACATATCAGTCTTCCCTCAAAAACAGCAAAATATTATTAAGAAATTTGTATTCCTATATGTGATGTAATATATCCATAAAACATTAAAAAACTATAAAACTGGGTGATTTTTTAAGTATTTCAAATGCAACTTTTAAAGTGTTAAAGATGTCACGAATGGAAAATCTTTCAAAATGTTCAATGAGCAGTCAACTTATTCAACACTCAGTTGATCAAGCAATGATGCCCAGAAATACAATGAGGAATGTGGAAAATAAAGTTCAAACTTCATAAGCACATTCTCTTAAGCACTTTTCAGGTTGGGATGACATTTCAGAGGATTTTTAAAAACAAAACAAAACAAAACAAAACAAAACAAAACAAAACAAAACAAAACAAAACCAAAATCATTTGGAACAAAAATATATATTGGTTTGCAAAAGCACTGAAAAGTAAACACTTCCAGTAGCCATCCAAAGCAGAAAACAGCAGCTGCTGGCTACTGATAAATCGAGCACTTTTTCTGTCCCTGTCCACCCAGGCCAATCAGTCTCACGGCTGTACCTGGCAAGCTCATGGAGCATATCCTCCCAAAAGTTCTTCTAAGGCACATGGAAAATAAGGAGGTGGTTGGTAACCACCATCGTTTCACTGAGAGAAAGTTCTGCCTGGTGAATTTAGTGACCTTTTACAATGGGAAGAAATGGAGAGAGAAACTGACATAGTCTACCTGGAGCTGTGCACAGTTTTCAACACTGTCCCACACAGCATTTTAGTAACTAAACTGTAACAATATAGATTTTTTTGATAGATCACTCATTGGATAAAGAACTTGCTGGCTGGTTGCACTCAATAATTTGTGGTAAATACCCCATTGTCAAAATGGATACCATTCTCAAGTGGAGTTTCTCAAGAGTACTCAGACCACTACTGTTTAACATCATTGTTGGTGACACAAAGAGTGGAGGTGAGAGCACCCTCAGCAAGTTTACTGATGATATCAAACTGTGTGATGAGTCTGACACACTGAAGGGAACAGATGCCTACCAAAGGGACCTTAACAGGCTTGTCAGCTGGGGTCATTCAAACTGCATGAAGTTCAACAAGGCCAAGTAGAAGTTTCTGCACCTATGGCAGGGCAGTCCTGAGTACAGACAGGCTGGGTGGAGAATGGATAGAGAATAAGCCTTAGGAAAAGGACTTGGGAGTGATGGTTGATGAGAAGCTCAACATGAGCCAGTAATGTGCACCTGCACCAGAAAGCCAACTGTATACTGGGTTGCATCAAAAGAAGTGTGGACAGTAGGATGAGGGAGATGATTCTCTTCCTCTGCTTGACCCTCATGAGACTCCACCTGGAGTACTGTGTCCAGTTCTGGAGCCCCCAACATCAGAAAAACATGGTACTCATGTCCAAAGGACGGCTACAAAGATGACTGGGGGGGCTGGAGCACCTCTCCTGTGAAGACAGGCTGAGAGAGTTGGGCTTGTTCAGCTTGTGTTATGGCTTAGCAGTTTGAACAGAACACAAACGTAAGGATGGAATTACTCTCTATTCTCCCCCACAAAAAGAGAATATAAAAGGGGAACAAAGACAGATTTTTTTAAGTTGGAAACTGAAAACAATTGCATTTAGTAACACAGGGGAAAGGTAACAACATAAGGGATAGACTAACAAAGAATACAAATATATACAAATATATATAAATATATATATACATATATATACAACCCAATAGATATAGGCTCTGATAAGAATGTGGCAAGCTGGTGGTAAAGAAACGCAGGGGAACAGCAGTGCAGCAAGCAGAAAGAAAAGGAGGAGGAGCTGCCTGGCCTTCCCGATCTTTATAGAATATAGGAAGGAAATAGAGGGAATAGTCCCCTCCCTTTGTGTTTCACCCCTCCCAGAGTCCAAAAGCCCTCCTTCTTTAGTTCTTCCTGTTCAAACGACAACAGCCTGGCAAAACAGAAGCTCTTATAATTGCCTTTCAGTACCTCAAGAAGGACTACAGGAAAGCTGGGGAGGGACTTTTAACCAGGACATGTAGTCAATAACACAAGGGGGAATGGCATTAAACTAGAAGGGAGATTTAGATTAGAGATTTAGAAGAATGTCTTGACAGTGAAGGTGGTGACACAGGCACAGTTTGTCTAGCCAAGCTGGATAAGGCTGAGTAATCTAGTGATAGGTGCCCTTGTCTATGCAGGGGTTTGGAACTACATAGTTTTTTTGTCTCTTCTAACCCAAACCATTCTATGGTGGTATGATTCTATAATTATCTTACTGCTTTATATATATACATATATATATACACCTGCAGAGTTCTTCACTAAATGTATCAATACATTGATAATATATTAATAACATCAAATTGTAATTTGTGAGGAAGAACTATGTTTTCAACATCACAAATATTATGAAAAAAATGATAGATTTCTAAAACAACAACAAATACTGACAACTGTAAATTTAGAAAAAAAAAATCTGGTATGCCTGAAACAAATATAATATTAATCTTTTGGGTTTTTTGGGTTTTTTTTTGTCAAGGAAAACAATATAACAGCCTTGTGAACTTTATACAGGCATGACATAAGTCAGGATATATCCTATATTACATGAAAGCTATAGTAATTAGCACACTGTACTCCCCTGCCTTTTTACTATCATGCTGCATTTTCCAGGTAACTGGATTTGGGGAGAGGAGGTTCACATTTTTAAAAACAGTTCTCAGTTTTGAAATTAAATCAGCAAGCTTCAGAAAACTATTGGCAGATAAGTCATGAAGAATGATACTTCCAATATTCTCACAAAAGATGCTTTCAACAGTGCAAAACATTCAATGGAAACAAAAAAAAACCCAAAAAACAAAAAACAAACAAACAAACAAAAAAAAAAAAAAACAAAAACCAAAAAAACCCCAAAACTGAGAGCACACATTTCTGGGTAGTGAGGTCTACATGATAGATACAGTACAAATCAGACACAGACTACTTATATTAGAAGTTACAGTCACTATGAAACCATGAAAACCCTAAAAGCTGCATGATTTTCATATCTTATGAATCTAAAGATTCATACAAAGCCCTGAAGGAAATAGTAACAGAAAATACACAAGCTACAGGGAAAGTGAAATATTTGTTCCTCATCCAGAGTTTTCAAAATCTTTTGATCAACTACATGCAATATAACCGTACTACTGTGAATTTACACTTTTTAATTTTGTCACTTTCTAAAAAAATTCTAAGGCAAAAGAAAAGCCCTACTTATCCACCCACACAGCTCATTTGACAGTCTCTTCCACAGTGATGGATGTCTCTTCTAGATAACTTAAACATATTTATGTTGCCAAACAACCCCTTTCAATCAATTTCATTGCTACAGTGTACTCACTGATACAATTTTCTTCCTTTAGAAGTTCTACTGCAAACACCTGATTTGAAAAAGCTATGTGAACATATAATTCATGTTATTTTCTTTAACTAAAGTAATCTGGACAGACATTAAAATACAGATAAGTGTCTAGTCTAAAGACTTGACACTTGTTAAAGGCTTGTGAAAGAAAAAAGATTTTCCAGAAAATTTTTACTGTAATTTCAGAAGCCAAAGTAGGTTTTGCGAACTCTTCTCTATTGGCAAAGAGTGACATGAATTTCTGAGGTATTAATCATATGGAATCAGAGTAATCACCTCAATGACCAGTACCTTCCCTTCTAATAATCCTTTCTGTGTTTAGTGTATGATAGGGCTTTAAATTAAAGTGCAAGATATTGCAGTACCGCCACTCAGGTTGTGGTACTCCTTAATGTGAAGAAACACTGAAAGATAGCTGACTAATTTGTATCTTGAAGTGACACAAATGAGAAGGGGTAGCCAAGTCTTTTGGGATAAATATCTGTCTGAAACCTTGGAAAGCAAAGCTTATATATGTTTGGGGGCATATCTTTATTTTCTATAGACCACTGATAAGGTAATAAAAGTGTTTTCTGATTAGTGTGGAGCTTAGATCAGAGAGCAGACAACTTCTTTTGTAAGAAAGAGACAACCCGTGTTATTGTGAAAAACAGCTTCAAAACAAGAACCTTGCTTAGCATCCTACTCAAAACTTCACAGTTCCTATGGCTTGCATTGTCTCTGCATTGCAGCTAGTCAGTCTTTTTTACTTGCCAGCAAATGTTGAAATTTTACCTAAACAAATAGCCAAATAAAACCAGGTTTTAATTTGCTGGCTGCACATTACATTTTTGCCACAGCTGTTGCTGCGCCTGGACACAGGCTTCTAAAACGATCCTTCTGCTCAGAATGAACACAAAGTATTTGTCTAGGGAGTTTTTAACAAATAGTTTTATCTCAAGTTTTGTTTTTGAAATGTAGCGACTGTTGCAAGTCAGAGATGAAAAAAAAATAAGCAACGCAATTTTTATTTTATTTTTTAAAATTCAGGTGTATTTTAAAGGTACCTAATACACAAGGAATAATGAAACAAGGGTGCAGTGTAGTTTTTGCATGCCAAAAAGATAAAACAGGGGAAAAACATATCTTATAAAGGTGTTAGAAAAGGACTGACCTTGACTGAAACAGTCAGCACAAACACAGTTGTTCATCTAGCCTTCATTAAGGAACCAACCTGCTTTGGTTCCATTATTACTGTGTTTTCATAAAAATGAGCTCTGTTAATAGGTTAGATAAATAAAAATTGTGCTCACATTTGGGAAGATATGCATAAGATATGAAGATGGAGAGCTAGAAAAATTACACATTTCTAATTTAAAAAATGACAACTTAGCCAATGCAACTTTAAGGAGTAAAGAAGTGCATAACTTACACCCAAATTTCAGTATATCTTTTAAGTTAAAAGCTTTTTTAAGATATTTCTGTATGGGCTGAGAACCCTTTGGCTATGGAATAATGCATCTATTTAATATATAGTAACATTAATAACAGTAACTCATACGTTCAACAGCTTTCCAGTATTTTTCAAGATTCTAGCAAGAATTTCTATTCCTCTATCAGAATAAAGATTGAACCACTTTTCCCACTTGCCTAAGGAAATTATACCCAAAAAGAGTGAGTAAGGAAACAGCTCCAAATACAGTTGTTAGAAGTTGTACTACATTCTGAAATGAAAAGATAGTTCTGTATAAAGATGTAAGTTTCTAATACTGTAATACTTTCTGGAACTCCTCTATCATGTATCATGAATCAATTATGTCTTTAACATTTACAGCCATGTAAAAAACATCTGACCACACACACACAAAAAAATCAAAAACAAACAAACAAAAAAAAACCCCAAAAAACAAAAAAAAAACTTTGAAAACTCAGACCCAAAAAGGTATATTAATAGAAATTAAAAACTTAAATTAAAACCTTTACAAAATACTGAAGTGTACGGATATGTCTTCCAGATAACAGATTACTTATTTCACTAAGAAACACCATGAGAAATACCTCTGCTTTATAACCTTTTTGGACCTTTACTCTCACAAATCCTCAAGCTTCGCTCTCCAATCACATAATTTGTCCGGCAAATACATCATATTGGCTCCTAGAGATCTAGCAAATAAACTGGGAGAAAATGCCATAAGCCTGGAGGATCTTAAAAAAAGTAGTTCTTGCACTCTGAATTGTGGTAACACATTGAACCATGACTTGAATGTGCATACATACAAGTTTTTCCTTCGAGTCAGATGAGTTTTGATTCAAAATTAAAGCCTTTATCTTATCCAAAAAATATTAAGGACACAAGAATATTCACCAGTTTCCTACATATATAATCTACAAAATCATTTTGATTAAAATAAAAGTTCCAATGGAAAACTGCTCCAGAATTTATCTCCCTCTGAAATTAGATTAGGGATGACCATTGAGTTCTGTTCAGAGCTATTATTGCTCAGACAGGGGTTAGTCTGCCTTGGATTTTCTCTGTTTCTTGTATTTTTCTGTGTATATGTTTTTTAAATAAGTCATAAAAAATTCATTGTGAGCTTTTGAGGAAAAGAAGTAGAGCAATCAACCAGATATGAAAGCCTTTGAAATAGGGAACTAGACAGAGTATGGGAGGCAGATTACAATTCCTAGAAGATTGCACATAAAATGCAATATTTACTGAAGTACCACAGATGGTACTGATAAATGCCTGACATTTTGATTTCTAGAGTTTATTCATGTTCCCGTATTACAGAGTTCACAATTACAATTGCTAGTCTTTATAGTTCACAGTGGCACTTCCCATGGGTATCTGGTACATTGATTTTAAATATACCACACAATGTCAGGAGCCAGGTATAAGTACGTAAGCTACTCTTCACAGCCTTGTTTCTAATGCAACAAGGCAACAAGGGTGCACTCTGGTCAACCTTTTTTCAGAAGTAATTATGAGGTTTCTTATCAAAGGAAATGTTTTCCTAGTCTCCACTATGACAGTAAATACAGTGAAAGAGAGTGGGGATCTAATGTGAATTCAAAATAACCCACAAAAAACTTAAATCACATCAGTTCCCTGAGGAGGTCAAAAGCAATAGGAAGAGCTAATTATGCTGACACCACCATGAAAAGAAATGGTTTCAAACACTGACAAGGGTATCTTCCTAGTGTCTTCAGAGATTTCCTCTGAAATTATTCTTACCTTCAGTTAGTCTTTTATATTTGAAAATACTTTACTTACTGATCTGAGCCTGTCAGTGCTCTTCATGTTTCATGTTGGATTTTAAATGCAGTCAAGAGACTAGACTCCATCTTCTTGGAGGTATTTATACATATTGGTAAGATCCTCCTAAGTCTCCTCTTCTCCACACTGAACAATCCTAGCTCTCTCAGCCTTGTGTCATGGAAGAGATGCTTCAGTTCCTTAATGATATTACTGGCCCTTCATTGAACTGTTTCTAGCATGTCCATTTCTGCCTTCTGATGAGATGCCTGGACTTGGACAAAGTACTCCAGGTGTGATCTCACTAGCACCAAGGAGAGGGAAAGGATCATCTCCCTTTACCTTCTAGCAAGACTCCTCTTAATGCAGCCCAGGATTCCATTAGGAGCTACAAGAAAGCAAGGGAACATTGCTGACTCATAATCAACTTTGTGTCTATCAGTGCCCCCAGGGTGGTTTTCCAGCTTGGCATCCCCCAATCTGTACTGATGCATGGATCTATTAACTCCCATGTTAAATTTCATAGTTTCCCTTGTTAAACTTCATGAGGTTTCTGTCAACCCATTTATCCAGCTTACTGAAACCCTTATGGATAGCATCATGATCCTCTAGTGCATCATCCATTCCTCACAGTTTTGTGTCACCATCAAACTTGCTGAGGGAATTCTCTGCCCTTTCATTCCAGATAATTAATGAAGATGTTGAACAGGGTCAGACCCACTATTGACCCCTGGGGTACACCACAGGTTACTGGCCTTCAGTCCGACTTATGCAGTTGATCACGACCCTCTGGGCCTGGTCATTCAGCCAGTTTTCAGTTAACCTGCCTATTCATCCAGCCCATACATCAACAGCTTGACTATGATGATCTCATGCGAGACAATGTCAAAGACCTTACCAAAGTTCAGGTAGACAATATCCACTCCATTTTCATTATATACTAAGCCAAGTAGTTTCATGTAGAAGTTTAGCATGTTGGTTAAGCACTACTTCTGCTTGCTGAAGTTGACATGTTGACAGCTCCTGACTATTTTCTTTTCCTTATAAAAGGAAAAGAAATGCCAATAAATGTTTTCCAGAATTAGCTTTTCCATGACCTTTTCAGAGATCAAGGTGAGGCTGACTGGTTCTCTAGGTCCACCTTCTTCTTTTTCTAGAATATGAAAACATTTGTTCTTCAGCATTCGTAAGTCATTTATCTGAGACACCATGACTAATAAAAAATTACTGAGAGTGGCTTTGCAATGACATCAGCCACCTCCCTCAGTACCCAAGGCTGCATCCCATCTGTGCCCATGTACTGCAGTACATCCAGTTTGCTCAAGTATTTCCCGACCTTACGGGTCCATACTGGGACCAGTGTTATTTAACATCTTCATTAACAATATTGACAGTGACTCCTGGCTGCGTTGCCAAAAATTGACTTACAGAAAATGACTCTACAACTTGGAAAGTTATAGAGAGGGGTATATTTATTCAGCACTGGGTGCACAAGGGGATTATTCCTCCGAAATCCATGCACACCAATCTTGCAATTAGGCTTTTGTTATATGCACTGAAGTTTTACACATTCATTAGATTTTGCAATATGCCTGTACCTATACATCACCTACTCCCGCTTTGTATTAAAATTAGTCCCAAGAGGTCATTTCCATAATCTCCTCAGTCCTGCACTTCCACAGTGTCTCCTGGTGGTGGTCGTGGGGGTCATGGGGATGAAGTAATAATGAAGCAAAGGCCTTTCCCTGGGTAAACTTTTTACCTCTTCTTCTCCAGGCATGTGCATTTCTTCAGACTTCAGCCAGGCCGACAACATGTTGTTTCTTATCTCAAGATTGCTATAGCTATCAGTTTAGAACATATATTTCCCTTATAAAGTGATGACTAGCTAAGCAATTTCTTAGCTGCTATTAAACAAGCATGCTGTGTTAGCTTCTATCAGGTCAATGTGACCCCTACACAATTACTAGCAGGCATTTTATATTAACCCTTACATCAACAGTGGCATTAAGAGCACCATCAGCAAGTTTGCCGATAATAGCAAGCTGGGTGGTACAGTTGATATGCCAGAGGGATGGAAGGCCATCCAGAGGGACACAAAAATGATAGAGAAGTAGGCCCAGGTTGAACCTCATGAGGTTCAACAAAGCCGAGTGCAGAGTCCTGCACCTGGGCCAAGGCAACCCAAGACATGAATACAGGCTGGCAGAGGACACACTGGAGAACAACAATGTGGAAAAAGACCTAGGAGTACTTGTGGATCAAAAGCCGGACATGAGCTGCCATTGTAATCACAGCCCAGAAGGCCACATCCTGGGCTGCATCAAAAGAGTGGTCAGAAAAGAGCAGTGATTCTGCCCCTCTACTCTGCCCTGGTGAGACCTCACCTGGAATAAAGTGTCCACCTCTGGAACCCCCAACACAGGAAGGCTGTGTGCCTGCTGGAACATGTCCAGAGGAGGGTCACAAAAATGATCAGAGTGCTGGAACACTTCTCTTATGAAGACAGGTTGAGGGATTATGAAGGCAGGTTGGGGCTATTCAGCCTAAAGAAGAGAAGGCTCCAGGGGGACAAAATAGTAATTTTCGCATACCTGAAGGGAGCCTACCAGAAAGCTGGGGATTTTACCAGAAAGAGGGACTTTTACACAGGCTTGTAATGAGAAGACAAGGGTTAATGGTTTTAAACTGGAAAAGGGTTGGAGATTTGGAGGAAATTCTTTAGTGTGAGGATGGTGAGACACTGAAGCAGGTTGCTCAAGGAAGGTGGGGGTGCCCCTTCCCTGAAAGCATTCAAGGCCAGGTTGGATGGGGCTCTGAGCAACCTAGTGGGAGGTGTCCTTGCACACACAGGGGGGTTGGAATTGAACATTTAAGGTCCCTTCCAAACCTAACCATTGGCAGCAGTTGGGAGCTGGAGGCAGGAACACACAGATTCAGGCTGGCACGGATCAGGACCACAGGCAGAGGAACGGACAGAATTCTCCCAAGATGCTGAAGCAAACCGGGACAAATGAAGAAGGCGACGCAAGAAGGGATTTGACCCTTGTGATCCCTCAAATTTATACTGAGTATAACATGTATGGGATGGAATACTCTGTTTAATCAATTTTGGCCATCTATCTTGTCCGTTCCTCCCCAAAGGAGGGTTGCAGGTGTGACCTCTTTACTTCTTTTCTCCTTCCAGAGGGCAAAATGTTCCTCAGAACTGAGCAGTGGCCTTGGTTCTGCATACCAGTCTCTAGTAATAACTAGTAACATCGAGTGTTATCAGTCCCAGAATCAGAACTGTCTAAGAAATTTGCTGTTAGTTTCAGCAAGTGAAGCTACTTACAAGAGACTTAGCTGAAAGCAAAAGTACAAGACAGAAAATCACCTTTATCCTGGCCCAAACCAGGACAAACCCGTAGAACTCTTTAATTACTTTCTATGTTGATGAGATTGTCCCTGGTAATACATGCCTACATGGGAAAAGTGCAGTGGACAGTAGAGAGTGGGGACAAGCTTTATTAGCATCTCCGTGACATTCTGGATCCAATGACTCCAGGAAGCAAATTCTTTGGATAACAGGTCAAGTTGACATGTGACTGCCTTAATATCCTGCAGCAGAGAGCTGCCTGTCACTGTTACTTGCTGTTTCCTCCAGGTTATCCTTTGTGGTTCATTCTGGTTGCTTTGCTCAAAAGCATACCTGTCTCCTCAGTTTTGAGCAAAGTAAATTTGTTCCACAGCTTCAAGACTGTGGAGCAGGAGCTGGGATGAAATGCTCTAGGATGAAATATGCAACATATTTTTAACAAAAAAAGGAGTGCCTAGGTAACAGATATCAGAGTGTTAATTTAGTATCCTACCTAGGCCATCAAATAGCAGTCAGAAGACAAAGGAGGTATAAATAAAACCTCTCAGCCAGGATACAGTATTTCTCTGTTAAGAGAAACATCATACACTATTTGCTAAACACATAGCATGTGCCAAAAGCTGATTACTGCAACTGATTCAGGAACAACTTTGTTTAGCAGATTGTCAGCATCAGGTAACCAACAAGCTTTTGAGATCTACACACTGATATTTTCTTTAATTTGGGGAACGATTTCTAATATGAACTTCTGATTTTTCAGTTATTAGATATATAAGGGAGTTAGAGAAGAAGTAAGTTTAGGAAGTCTATAAGAAATATTTTGTGGTGTTCCTCTGCATGAAATTCTGCAACTAGTGTTCACACAAAATGTTTGACATGTCTCAGCCGCAGACAGCAACTCAGTAGCTCAGAGGAGCACCACAAATATTGGTCACTTTAAGTTCCTATAATGTAACACATTGGTTTTTCTAAACATATTCTTTTATGTCATTACAGAACACACAGGGCCAAAGGCTGAATCAGACTCAACTTTTCTGGCTCTGGGTAACTAATGAAAAAGAAAATGTCATGTCATCTATGTAAATCTGGATTCAAACATTGCTCTTGTATAGCCTAAAACTTATTTTAATTCTCTAAACTGATATATTTCCTTACAGATCTATTCACCATGTTTTGACAGCTAATATAATTATTTTATAAATGTCACCTGCTTGTAGGAAAAGGCTGGAAGGATTAATGGAAAATAGAAGCTCAGAACATAGCGGAGGCAATATGTTTAAGAGGTAATTGCTTTTTAGATATAGAATGTATATTTACCAAGATTTTGCTGAACTTCAACAAGTTATGTTGCAGTTGGCAAAAAGAAAGCAGAAAATTCCAGGGACAGGTAAGAGATGGTAATGATCCTTTCATATTAATGTGAGTCAACACATAATGAAAACACCATGAAGATTCTTTATTTACACTACACAACACCCATGCCTGTTAATGGACCAGTGAAATGAAGAAGAAAGTGAACTATTGGATAGCATGTAGTCACAGCTGGAATCAGCCTAAGTATCAGATTCAGCTATTGAAACAATGGGAGACTTCCTGCTCAATATATAGACAAGTTATCCAAGAGGTACATAACCAGAGTTATGCTGGGTTATAGTTCTTCCATTTATTAGGATTAGTTAAAATAAGGCCTCAAAATCAGAAAGAAAAAAAGCAAGCAACAAACCAACCAAAAAAACATCTTGTGTGTGCCCTGGGTAAGGCCACTGGAGAGGGTACATGTGCAAAATAAGAGTTATTGCTTTGTCATCCCATCTGGAGAGGTCCCAATGAACATCTGTCTTTGCAAGATATGCCAAAGCTCCCCCTGAAATGGTGGGGTCAGGCAGCACAAGAGGCACACTCGAAATGCTGGATGTGTGCCCGCCATCCAAAGACCTGAACTTCCTACCAAGATCATCACTGGATCCAAGGGTGGTGATATCCTCTCTATGCCTTCTTTATCTTTACCTCTACCTCTCTCTTTCTCTCTCTCTTTCCCTCTGTATCTCTGTTTCTAACCTTATCTTGGTACACACGAGGGTAACAAAGTTTCTAACTTAACTTTGTTAAGTTTTACTCCCCGTTGCTTTGTTAAGTTTTTTTAGTTGTAACCTGTTCTGTTGACAGCTCTCTTAAATTTGGCTAAATTATAATCCATTGCTTTGGAAGTACCTTCCTATATAATCCGGCTAGTTGTAATTTCACATGCTTTATAGTCTTACTCACTTTTAAGTAAAGTTGTGTTTTTATACAAAGCTCATGGGTAACAACCTTACTTCTGAGTACTGTGCAGAGAATTCCCAAAGTTAATCTTGCCAAATGTGTTTTTAAAAGAAATTAGTTAGAGGAGGAGAAGGATTGGGCCCAGCTGCACCTAGGCTCCTCTCTGAGGGAGTTTAGAAATCAAGAGGGTCCAGTCCAAATCTCCCTGGGTTGACCCCCATCCTGTGGGGACCTGTGTTCACTCCATGGGATGTGATATTTTGTTTGGCCCCCACATCCGGGGAGCCATGCTCACTTTGTGAGACGTGACAGTGCCACACCCCAATGTGTGGAGAGTGACAAACTCCTAGCAGTTACTTAAATCAAGTTACATCATCAAGAAAAAGGTACTCCCTGTTTATCATTTTTCTTGATACTTCCTTTGTAGAAAAACAAACAAACAAAAGCTAAACAAAAAACCCACACACATTAAAAAAAAAAACACACACACAAAAACCCACAATAGAACACGTCTGGTGTTGTGTAAATGTTCAAGAGCAAGAAAAAGATTATATTTTCCAGTGTTAACCATAAATATTAAACCAACATCTGATACATGATTGGAGTATCCCTAAGAACTCATGAATAAATTTTGGTTTATTTGCTTTGATTATAAGTTTATATTCCTAGATTATACTATTCTATACTTTAAAAAAAGGCCAAAACAATGCAGAACGAGGAAAAAGAAGACAATGAAACGTTATCTTATTTACTTTTGCACATTGAGCATGTGACTATTTTGTAAAACCTATTTCAATTTCTCCTAGTCTTGCTGCTTTTGAATAGTGTCTGTTTATGAATCTCTGTGTCCAAATTTAGGGTCCTCTGCACAGGAAACAGAGAGATCTGTTATTAGCCATAAGAAGTGGTGAGCAGGCTGGGACAACTCTTCAGTCAGGAAAGATTGAGAGTGTTGGGTTTGTTTAGCATGGAGAATAGAAGACTCCAGGAAGACCTTTACTGTAGCCTTTCAATATAAGGAGAGGGTTTATGAGAAAGATAGAGAATGATATTTTTTTTTACCAGGGCCTATAGTGACTGGACAAGGTGTGGCAGTTTTAAAATGGAAGAGAGTAGATTTAGATTGGATCTAAAGAACAAATTATTCTCAACAAGATGGCAAGACACTGAAACACAATAGCCATAAAAGTTGTTGATACTCCATGATGGACAGTGTTCAAGGTCAGGTGCAAAAGGGCTTTGAAAAAACTGTTCTAATGAAAGATGTCCCTGCCTGTCACAGGTGGGGTAACGATAGATAATCTTTGAAAGATAACTTCCAACTGATACCACACTATGATTCTATGAAAACTATATTCACAGAAGTCCAAAGCTAACCTGGGAAACACCTATCTTGATCCCTGTACACCACTTGCAGTTTCCATGGTTTAATTGCTACATAATTTTTTAAGAAAAATGTTGATCTGGACACATTGTTAGTGATTGCAAGTTTATTGGTTTTTTGTGATTTGTCCCATGATTACTCTGAAAAATAGGCCTTTTGTTTCTGTCTCAAATCTGTGAATTTAAGTTTTAGTCTTCTTCCTGAGATTCATAAACTGCAATTAAAAATTCTGTTTCTAGACTGTGATTTTTCACAAACTTAGTTACTGTTCAACAGACTTAAAAAATGCTTTCTCTTTATGCTATTGGTTTGCTTCTGAATGTTCCCCTACTTATCTGCATCATTTTATCTGTGAAGGACATCTTTCAAGTAAGATTAGAAGCAGTGTTAAATGGCTATTTTTTACCCTAGAACTTGCACTGCAAACCTTTGTTTAGTTAAATATGTTTGCACCCATTGATTTTCCTATAGTTAAAGTCCCATAATGGACATCTCCACTCCCAAAATACTGAAATTGTGATTACAATTCCTATGATTTTCCATGGATCATATTAGACCACAATAGAAACAGAAACAGAATTTCAAGCAATGCCAGACCTAATATCTTATAGAAATTTATTATATTGATATAAATATCTAATCAAGCAAATTTCTAAGTTCACTAAAATAAAGCTAGGGTATTTTCACCTAGACTGTTTTCTGTAAGACCACCTTGATTTCCACTGTTTTACAATTTTTCAGTATCTTCATAACAATAATTATTTTTTTTTTAAATAAAAATAAAAAATAAAACAAACAAACACATTGTAGTTCTTTTATTATTCTGGTTAAGGCTTATGTTAAGTTTTCTTGGAGTTTCTTGAAACTGTCTTCTTGTTCCAGGACTTGTTTACAATCAGCATTAAGACCTAGAGACCATCTCAAGAGGATTTAATTTTGGAAAGTAGTATAACTCTCACTGGAATAAATAACACATAATATTTAAAAATTGTCTTGTGTCAAAAGAATGAATGCTAAATGCTAAAAATTTAAGAAGACAGTACCAGAATCAGTAGTTTTTATATGAAATTTTTGAGAACATCCCCTATTGCTTTGTTTTTTAAATATGACTGGCTTAAGTGACACTCCACCCCAAGAACTGTACATATCTCATCTATAATGAGAAAACAAGATGCAAACATCAATTTCCCTAACTGCATTCCCAACCCTAGGAATGCTTGCATTCTCTAATTCAAGTCTAATATTGAAGTCTAAATTCCAAAAGTTTTAAATCCTTTTAGATCAAAAAAGTACTGGCTTAGTTAACAAAAAATATATGTGAAACTGGATTTCTGAAACTCTATAGTATATACACTTACATAATTATATATAGGCAGATTATTAAATAACAAGCATCATAACTTTCTATCCAGCAAACTTATACAACCTGGAAAATTTTAATAAATGCCCACAGAGTCCTACATTCTGAAACCATTGGTGGAAGACCTTTAGCATCATTTTGATGATACTGTTTGTTCATGCTGCTCAGTCCTTAAAATCTTCTTTGGTATACTGCTGCATTATGTAACTTCCTAACACAAGGTTTAATCACTGTGGTACTTGAATTTGCAAACAGGTAATAGTTTGGAGTATTGCTAAGGTTTCTATATATAAATCTGTTGAGACTTATCTAAACTAGAGGTCCTAAGGAGGACAATTTCCTTGAAGAACAGAAGTAAATGCAAACAACCATGTGCGTGTTTGAACTTTAGATATTGCAAAGAAATAAATGTCTTATTTGGTCTTAAGAGTACAACTGGTCACATTCTAAATTTTTAACATTCTATGGTAATATTTCCCCACTTTATTACAGTGAATATTTACTTCCAGCAGGTCTATATGTAGTGGCTGTTGCTGTGGACTTGAAAATATGTTGATTTAAAATGTGAAAACTCATTTTATGAGGGCTCTACTGCTCCTTGTTTTATCTGTAGTTACTGGGAGCAGCTACATGAACAAAGAAGAAAAACTCATGGTGATTTTGAAGTGCTTCTGGCTGTCTATGGTTTCCAGTGTTTTCTGTTCAGGTGGACAAAAAGAGTTATTTGGATATTTGCTAGTGATTTAGAGATTTTTGATCTTCAGAGCTGAAGACTGAATAATACTTTCGTAGTATAGGAAGGAACAGAATCTGTGAGAAGAGGAAAAAAATACAGCTCAGATGTCAGCACAAATAAATGGAGAACTTAGCTAGAAACATGTAGGCTTGATTTTATTTCAAAGGTACAGTGGTCTCTGTGGTATTTTTCAGAAATTTGGCTGGCTCATATTATAAAGAAGTTATTCCTTCTTTGGTCTGCTTTTCAAGAGCTGGTATAGACACAATCTATAGCACTAGAGTTTGGAAAGAGGAAAACCAAGAGGGGTTCATGGTCCAACCTTATCATAAAAAGCAGAGAAAAATTTTGTCAAGAAGGCAAGGAAAAGTATATCTGAGATGCTTTTCCTCAAAGGAGTACAAAGCTGGCCTGTGCTTGGCAAGGTCAAATGCAGATTTCAAACATCCTTTCAGCCATTATTTTAGACTCTGCATTTCACAAGTATCTACATGAAACTCCAGCACTATGTATTTCATGGCTATCCCTGAAGCCAAATTATGACCTCAGTTTTTCCTCCATTCCTACTCCCCATTTTAGCTATCATTTTTACTGTAATAGACAGACATTTATAGCAGACTTCACTTTAGAATTATGCAGCTTGAAGGACTTCAGCTGAAGGACTTTAAAGAACAATAGTCCAGTATTAGAAGATTGTTATGTTACTTCTTTTATGTTATTCTTCTACTAGGTCTTGTAGGGCCAATATACAAGACACTTATATGTAATGCAAGGAATGAAAAGATACGATAAGATTCATTCTTTAAAAACTCATTCTACACACAAACTCTTGAAAAAATTTAAGCAGAGCCTATACGCTATTTTTGCTCAGAGAATGTTTTCCTTTTCCTAACACATTTTGCTAAAGAAGATTCCAGAGAAAGACAATTACTTTGCTACAGTAAATATAAGACAGAATAGCAAAATAAGGTAATATGTAAGTTGTCAGACACTGTACAATCAAGACAAAAGCAGTGATGCTAATGATGTGGTAGAAACATTGTTACATTGATAGAAATACACTGTTAAAGAGTATTCTATCAGTTCAAGGAGCATTTCATATATTCAAGGTGGCTTTTTCGAGGTAAAGAAGCACTTCTGAAGCAATTAAAAATCTATAATGCTAATCCAAAGAGATTTAAGGAAATCTGGAGAATGACGATAAACATTGCATGCATTACCATTCAATTTAAATGTTAATGCATGTGTCAAACACACCATTAATTTTGTAAACATATTTTCAGTATCAAGTGTTTTAGTTAGGGCTCAAAATTTTAACAAAGCATGTTTGACATTTGCATTTTTTTAATTTTGAATTACAGTTTAAGGATATATTGCTTGTTCTCTTAAAAAATTACTGTTCCCAATGTGTGTTCTTTTATCCAAGATAGCAGAAAGTTTACTCTGAGTTAACACTTACCTCTTTCCTTTATGTCTTCAATGTATGCTTTCATAAACTGTTTCTCAATCTGTTCCCGTTCACGTTGACTTTCTATAATTTCTTCAGTGTCTTCACATACAATAGTCTCAACTGGGCTGTCCTTGAGACTTACGAATCTGAAAAAAAGATATAAACACGTGAATATGTGAAATAGGCTTCTGTGCATCACTGGTCAACTTTAATGACATTTTATAAATTGCTACTTCATCCATAAAGGGAAACATAAAGAACATTAGCTCAGTTTTTGCATTACGCCATTGGTAGCATCCACCCAGTATTAAAAATAAAGATTTCAAATGGCACCTTTTCTATACTACACTTTCCATACAAAAATGATTGGGTTTATCTCTTCATCTAAATAAATCATTTGCATTAACAGGTATATTTCTTTATTATGGGACTTCTAACAAACTTCATTTTAATGTCATATCTGTTTCTGAGCAGTATGAACTCTATCCTAACAACATTGTCTAGCAACCTGGAATTTTGCCCATAGCACTTAGCCAATGATATATATGTCAATTTTTTCAGTTGTTGCTATGTTACTTCTCTTTTATAATGCATAACTGACTTGCATTGTGCTTTTTTTTTTTTTTTTTTTTTTTTTTTTTTTTGCACTGTTCCTAAAACTACACATTGCAGATAAAGAAATCTATACGGCTACATAAAAGACTTAATTGCACAACATTCTAGGACTCTCTGATTATGAGATTTTTTTTCTCCAAGAAGGAGGAAAAAAACAATGAAATTGTAACTTTCAAAGGAACAAATGTTCTGAAAAATCATATGAATTTATAAAATGTCATTAATTGCCGTAACTCTGTGGTCAGTTAACCTTACTCTGCCAGGTGCCCACCAAGAAGCTCTCTTACATTCCCTCCCCAGCAGGACACATAAAGAACATGGGAGGAAAAATTAATAGGTTGAGATAAAGGCAGCTTAATGAAGAAAAGCAAAAAATATTTGTGGAAGGAAAGAAGAAAAAAAAAAAAAAAAAAAAGACATTTTCTACCTCTCATCAGCAGGCAATATCCAGACACAGAAAAACACCCCACCTTTACTTTTATTGCTACACATGACACCAAATGCTATGAAAGATCCCTCTGGTCAGTTTCAGTCATCTGTCCTAGCTATGCCCCCTCCCAAGTTCTTTCTCCTCCTCAGCCTATTGGCCCTTTTGTGGGAGGATTGCAAAGACAGCCTCAGCACTGTGGGAGCACTGCTCATTCATATTCAAAAGCTTTGTGGTGTTATCAGCATCTTTCTAGATACAAATACAAAGCCTAACACTATTAGGGGTGTTATGGAGAGAGTTAACTTCATCCCAGACAGCTACTCTATGGAGTGTCAAATGGTTTCATTATCAAAGGCCTGAACACCATCAGCAGAAATGTAAGATAATTTTAACTGCAGACTAAAAGGCCTTTTAGTTTTATCCCACCTCCAACTACATGGTGCTTTTTCAAAATAAAAATATAGGCTCTACCAAACTCATTTTACACTATTTAGACTTTTAGCTAGCCATGTCTCCCAGTCCCAGCAGCATGTTTTTGACAGCACTGAGCTCACCGACAGCTAACTTCTATACTACTGGTCCCACTCCAGAGCATGGCTTTGTAACTCCACATAGAGCTACTATGACCAGCTCTAGATAGGAACAGCATTTTAGGCATACAGATCTAAAATGTAAGGAACCTGCAGGCAAAAATCTGTTGCAGACTTTTCAAAGTTTTCTGCAATTGAAGAAAGCTTCTTTGCATTTTCCTATCTCTCCAGTGTCTTCTTAAGGCTCTGATATAAATTGGGTCAGAATAAGACAGTCAGGTATGGTAGAAATTGATGCCTGTGAAAATATTTCTCCTGGATGCAGAAAAAATACCTTATTGTTTTAGAAATATAGTCCTTCTTCTCTCACTTTTACTTACTTTAAACCTGTGGTTGACTCACACACATCTGTGGGTATCTCAGTCAGGTCATCACCACTGACTACAAGTAAACTGAGCTTTGTCATATGGACCAGAGCTCGTGGAAGATACGTCAACTTGTTTTTCTGTAGGAGAAGTGTCTGAAGTTGATCTAACCTGTAAAAATGTAAAAGATTAAGATAACTTTAAATATTTGTTTCAGACTAGAGCACCTATCCAAAACAGCAATACAGGATTAATCTTGTGTAATAGAAAAAATTACATGCAATATCTTTGGCTTTCAGTTTTCACAAATTGTCATCAACTTTAAGGGAAATTTCCAGTTATAGTTCAATATTATAGATATTAATAGCACACCTCTGACAGTTACTCAGAAGCATGCCCAAGACAAAAGGTTCCAAAAAATTACTGTGCTTTCATACAGAAGATGGTGTCAGAATATGATATAAAACCTTACCATGTGTATCCTGGAACTAGTGAGAAATAAGGGGCATGAACTCACACCTCATATGCTCATACGCTGATTTCTCTGAGCTAGGTATGTCATGCTAGGCAGTATATTCCCACCTATTGTTTTTCACTAGTAATTAGTACTATGGGGACCAAGAGAAAGATCAGCTCCTGGTCATATAGTTCTTGCAAGCTGTCCCACTGAAATCAATTTGATGACAATGTTTTATGGAGGAAGGCTTCTTTTGCTTTATTTCCACTACCTTTCCCTAATACAATAGTAATTTCTGGATGAGCACTTATTCCTTGAAGCAGGTAGAAGACAAAAAACATACCACACTGATGAAACATGTTTGTCTCATTTGACCAGAAAGGTCCATTCCTAAAACATTATTGTAGGCTACTGCTTATCAACCTGTATTGTTGGTTTGAATTCAGGGAAAAATATCAAGCAATGCTTAAGTTTACTTGCAACCCATTTTTTTTTTATTCAACGCACGGCTGACTAAGACTCTTTGCCATTGCAGGCACTGAAATTGAGTCTGAATAAGAGTATCAGCTTACTGAAGGTACATGACATATTCTAGTCTTCCTAATGCACATGAAAGAGAAAAGTCCACCAAAGAAAGCCTTTTCCTGTGGTGTCTGATAATGATGGTTTAGTATCAAGGCTGGCACCTCTGTACAAAATAGAAATGCTGAAATCTGGAAAAGGGATATTTTGGAGGTAGAGAAATATATATGTTACAGGGGGAAAAATATCCTTAAGTTGAGTGAGTAACCTTCCATCAAAGAGAAATATCCTCTTAGAAGCTTTTTGAAGTTAATAAAATCTCTGGTCAGATACCCCAGAAAAAAAATGCAGATTTATGCTTTTCTGGTTAGAGTATGTGAATTACTAGTACAAATTAAATACAAATTCAGCACTGCAGTCAGAGAAATCAATGATTACACAGTGTCCCAGAAAAGACTTTTTGCAAAAACAAAATTTTGCAAAATTTAGGGTTGAATGAATTTTCTGTGAGGTTTCTTTTTTCCTCGGGGATCTCTTTTCTCAAAGCAATAAAAAAATCCATATTTTTATCTAATGAACTTTAATTATACCTTCTGGTTTACTTATGGCTAAGTAAAGTTTTGTACAACAAGTGAAAACAGGACTCCAGAGAGAATAAAAAGTGCTTTTTTAGGCTTGTAAATCCCATTAAAGGGATCAGCAAGATTTTTTTAAAACTGGCTCTAATGGATTTCTAAATTGAGAGAGTGAGTGCAAGTGTGCACACACATATATTTCTGAGCAGGAGTGATGGATTGTTAGTTGTTTTCTGGTTTGTTTGGGGTTTTTTTTTTGCTTTTTTTGGTTTGTTTGTTGTTTGTTTGTTTGTTTGTTTGTTGTGGTGTTTTTTTTTTTAATCTCACCAATATTATTCTGCTATACTGCCAAAATCTGTAAGACTCTTTCATAAATTTTCATATGCTTTTGTTCATATTTCTCTCTACCCCATCTACCTCCCAGAGAGACACTGCTGACAATTCCACATGGTGATTCACCTTTGCTAGAAATGGGGTAAAATATTAGCTGGGTGTAATGAAAAATTATTATGAATACAGAATAAAAGATAATCAGTGAACTGTACAGTAGAGGTACTGACTTTGCAATCTGCCATCAATGAGATAGAAAATACTGTTTCTATTCTCTGACCTAATCCATAATAATAACAGTAAAGTTTACACAGAAAATTATCTGATATATTTCCCAATGTGAAATTTTCATGTGGTTTTTCATTAATTGTGTCCCTTGGAAACCTGTTATTTTCTAGATTTACCTTATAGTTCATAAGACTATCAATTAATTAAAACATCTTTTACCTGTCTATATCTTCTGGGAGATCTTTCAGGTTGTTGCTGCTAACATCCAACCACTGCAAATTAGACATCCGGAGAATACAGATTGGAATAGAGTGGAACTTGTTTGCTGAAATGTCCACAACCGTGACTTGTTTCAGGTTACTGAGCTAAAAAGAAGTGGTGCTTTATTTTAGATATATTTTGCAAGTACAAGAAGACATTTCATTCAACATATATTCTTATTCTCAAAAAGCTTGGAAAAAATATGTATTTCATGCTTTTTTAACTCATTTTTTCTGGTCTTACCTCTTAGTCATTGTTTTATAGGACAAAGGGTTTCAGAAATAACTACTTCCCAAAGTGTTCATCAATACAGTCATGGTATTAAATGAATTTTTCATTCTAAAAAGTCTAATGTTTCAGATCTCAGTGAGGCTGGAAATTAACAATGACTTGGTTCCTTCCTGGGTTACATGTGAACTAAGCTCTGAAGTGACAGAAGATAGTTTTGGCAATTAAAAGATGCCAGGTTGCTCTTCTCAAAATCAGAGTTCTTAAAACTCCCATAAGAAAAAAATGTAAACTTCTTTTGCTGTAACTCTATTATGCAATGAGAGTGTGTTGCTAAGAGACACTTAGAACGTGAAACTGCCAGTTTAATCCAGCAGAAAATCTGGCGCATTTTTCAAAGAGCTTCAAAAATACATCTTCCATAACCAGACTGAATAAATAATATGGTATACCAGAGCTTTTTATTTGTATAGTTTTCAAAAGAATTATTTATTTTAAGTAAGAAACCTTTAGCACAATGAAGGTTAACTATAAATGTAAAATTTACCTACTAAAAAAGGTAAATTTGTTACATAAAGCTCTTTGAATACTGAATCAATTATTCACACTATCAGTGTGAATAAAACCATGCAGTTAACTAAACTGAATGTCAAAGGAGTATAAATGTTAACCAAAAAAAATGTACTTTAGACTGGAAATTATTTCTCTGCTATTCTAATTATATGTCACCATCATAATATAGTTCTATAGACCCTGATACAAAAAAGAAAATAGCAAAAAAACTTCCTTGGTTCTTTGCCTGAAGGTTTCTTACTATGTAGAAAATAATTAGAATCAAAATCTCCAAACTAAATGTGTTTTCCACTTTCAAGGTGAGCGAAATGCAAGCAATGACATATATTGCAAAAAAAAATTGGAAAATAATAAAAAAAAATCTAAGTCCCTGAGAAGGATTTTTTTTTAATTATTTACTAAGATTCAAATGCTGTTTTGTTACATTTTACAGCCAAATTTCTACATATTGTATAACCACCACCCTGTCATCTTAATTTGGCCATTGCCATTTCAAGAGCTCACATTCACAGTTTGGTGCTGTGCCACAGCCTGATTTGGGTTTTTTTTTTTTCTTATTTTTTTTTTCTTATTTTTTTTTTCTTTTTTTTTTTTTTTTTTTCTGATGAGGAAGGCTGGAGCAGGGAGGACAGGACTGGGGTGGGGTTTTGTTTTTTCTAGCTATAACCTCATATTGCTGCCAGACCTTTAATTTTGAGGAAATCTTTTCAAGAAAACTTACTGATGTTATTGGATTACAAATGACAACACAATTAAGATTCTCTATTAAAAACACAGTAGAGGATCATGGTTTCTTAAGGCAAAGATAAAATTTTGAAATCTGCCCACAACTTCATACAAACTTTGGTGAGGCATTACTGTGGAAACCACACTCCTGATTCAGAAGAGACAAGCACTCTTCATTCTGATGCTTCTCACTTCCAAATAATTTTGTTATTTTGAGAACTGAAGACTAGAAATGAACATTCTTTTCTATAATATTTAAATGTTTCAGATCAGTTTGGTTTTTTTTTCCAAGAAAAAGGGAACCTCCATTAGAACAAGAAAAGCAGAGAGACTCTTTTAAATTGTTGCAGTGAGAGAACAGAGAAAACTGTCGTAACCTTTACACTGTTTTTACTTGGTCACTTCAAATTATTGTCACAAGTCCAAGTCCCATGCAAATATTTAATATTTTTCCACACTTAGAACAATTTTCTAAGACAGCTGATACATTTATTTCAGCAAACTCTCTACAAGAGGAACCGTATTAAACCAGGGCAGGCAGCATGTTCAAATAATAGCCCACAGGCTTAAATGCCATCCAAACCCATACCCAAAGAAGAAAACCCAGTCTCTAAAAATGGAATAGCAGATTATTTTAACATATGCAGACACCACTCTTATTCCAAATTCCTAAACACTTTTATTTTACATGAAATTGCCTAGCATACTGAAACAACTTGGTAGCTTTAATACTAGGTGGTAAAATGGTATTTCTTCAACAGCAGTAACTAGTTTATATGTTTTCTTGAAAGTGATTTATTATGTTAAATATGAAAAGCAATATTAATATGCAGTAGTATTTTTTGTAAGCAAAGATGTTTCTGCCATTTTTCATGCAGTATTGAAAATAAATTGTTTTAAGACTTGTTTAGATGAGTTGGTATTCCCATAAAAATGCACTACCAAGATATAAGGCCATGGACTCTTTTGATATAAAGTTCAGTTCAGTATGATACAGAATATATGGAGCCCTGATTATATTATATAAGCTGCAAACCCTCAGTACTTTCTCTTTCAGGCTAATATTTTATAAAACCTGTCCATTTTAGGTAGTATTTTGGAACCAAATGGAGTATTAAATCTGTCTCTGATGGGTTACCAACAAACACCTATAAAATATATAATGCATTGGAAATTATGGCATCTCTATGTTTCTGAAGAAAACCTTGTATATTTTAATTCGTCTTGAAGAACTGATAGATTTTTTGAATCTTTTTTCATATTTCATTTTCAAAAACACATGGCTAGCTTATCATTTTTACATTATAATTTATTATTGCTTTATATTGATTTTTCTTTTTTTTATATTGTTATTTTCCTCTCCTACATGGTTTTGAATCAATCAATATACCGGCTTTATGCAAGTTCCATTTTAAAATATAGCTGTATTTGTCAGTCCAGTTACCTCGATCCACTTTCTGTGATCCTTACATTTAATCACTGTTATAATTTTTATTTTCTGAACTGCCCTATTTTGCTTATCCTAGTAATTTTGTTCATATAAATATTACAAATAATATTGTAGAACTTCACTGCTTCTTTTTCCCCCTGACAATTAAACCTTCAGGTGAAAGAGAAGAACACCATGTCCTGGCCTGACCAAGTTATTTGTTTAATGAGTGTTTTCATTTCATTTGCTTTTTTATCAATAATGTTGCAGGTAAATTTATAATGAGTTGCCTACTACTTAGCACCAACTTATGAATAGATGTAAAGTCGTGTTAAGCCTTACCTCAAAAATACTCTAATTTTCAATTATATGTAAATATTCTGTGACAGAGAAGGCATCCCATCAAAGTTAGTGTATGGCAAGACTTTGAGAAGATTAACCTGGAAATGTCTATTAATACATTGCAACTGTGCCTTTGACTGGAAACTTCACACTCAATGCATTGAAAGAAAATTTATATTTCTCTAGGATCAGGTTGTCCTGTATGTTGTCTTCCAAAATGCATAGATTGTCACTTAACATCTCATTAGGTTGCTGAAAACTGTATGGTATATGTGAAAAAGGAGCACCTTGGGTGCAAACTGCACAGTTGCCCACTTCTATCTCCCGCATTCAAACCAAACAGTTTTTCTTTCACAGAGTTTTAAGCGTAGTCTTTAATGTTATCTCATTGACATTTTTGGATAAAAGCACTGATTAAAGGAATCTTTAGAGGCAGAGGATATTTTTCATGAAGATACACCTGTATATTTGTAGCCCAGCCCGCCACTGGACTTCTAAACTGGACTCTTAAACCTGAGGATGCAAAGGTGTTTAACAGTCAGCTCAGCTTCTTAGTAACATAGTACTCGTTCAAATATTTTGTGACAAAACCCTCTGAAGCATTAAAATGCATTACTTCAAACAGCACTTCATTGGGTGATGATAAGCTAAATCCAAGAAATGTCTGTGAAAGCAAGTCTTCACTCAAATGTCATTATTCTTGCTTTGCAATGCTAAAATGCTAAATCTTTCACAGAGTTAATCCACAAACAGACATTGTTATTATGATGCTAAACTTTTTACTTGAGTTAAAAGTTCAACATTATTCGTATTTGCCTATGGAGCATTACCATCATTCAAACACCTAATGTTTAAAGTCTAATAGGGTAATAATACCTATAATGATCTAAGCATAAAAAGTTCATATAAAAGAACTTTGCTTTTTATTAGAGCAGTTTTTTTCATAGACAAGCTGTTCATAAGGTCTGAAAATAAGAAAGCTGGTTGCATATACAACATTCACAAATATATCAGGTACTTGATTATTCACAGGTGACTGAAGAACCACATATCAATAAGAGCAGGACTATCTTCACACAATTAAAATCCCCAACAATGTGGATCATGTGTTTAAACTTCATGGGTCACATGCATGAAGTTAAGTAAGATTAATTATTTTCTGGAATAAAGGCAAAACAAGTCTGCTATCTCAAGAATTTATGTGGATTAGTTAAATTTTCATAGTATTGCTGCTGCAGCTATACACAAGTCTGCATATGTTGTTGCACTTTGTCATCATATAGGTGTCTCATCTTCAAATCTCAAAAACTTCTAAATTAAGGAGACACATTAGAAGGTAAAACTAGGCTCTACCAAAAGTCAGTTACAGGTTTTTCATCAACAAAAATTAATCCAGCACCTCATTTGGTTGCATATTCTTCATATGCTTTAATTAAAACCATTAGAAGAAAAGTAAGAATATCAGTAGCACACAAGCATTAACTGACCTCTCCAGAATAGAAATACCAAAAGTCTCTTTTAAAATACACTCTGTTCTTTCCCCAAGAAATGACCAAAAGTGCCTGCTTTCACAACAGCACATAGTCAAAGAAAAACAAAATTTCTGCTCCAAAATGGAACAGTAATTGAAGAGGCACTATTGAAATGGGGCCATCTTAATTACAACTTAAACACATACAATAATTCTGTTTTGCCATGATGATACACTGTAGCCTGTGAAGTTATTCTTCTGATATTCAAAACTGTCTGTTCGTTCTGAAACCCAGAGTAAATCACTATTTGCCAAAATGGGGCAAGGAGAAAATACCCAAAACGGAAGGAAATTTTATTCTGTAGCAACTCAAAAAAAGAAACTACAAACAAAGATGACATTAAAAATAGCACGTTGGTTGATGGTTTCATTTGACATCAATAAAATAGTAACCTTTTACTTGAGAGGAAAAATGTATTAAGGATCTTTGAAGAGATGATATAAGCAAAAGACAACCAGCTAACAACACAGTTCTGACGAAGAAAAATAAACAAGAAAAACCATGTTTTCAGGTGAAACTAAGAATATGGTCTTATGGCTCTAAGCAATATAGTAGCACCATGTGGATGACTGATGATGAAATCACTTATCCTTACATGCATTGGTGCTGAGCCATGACAACCGTTTTCTACATCAGAATGAACAGATGTAGTCTGATAAACCTGGAAAAAATACTTTCATGGCATTTCAACCAGAAATCATCATGTTTGTGAATGCAACTGGAAGACAGAATATTGAGGGTAAAATGAAATTCTGACTTCAACAGCAGACATTTAAAAGTTTGCAGACTACTTCCTATGATACCAGATATAATGATCTCCATGAGTGGCTGGTTTTTTTGTTTGTTTTTTTTTTACTTTTCAAACAGAAATGGTAGAGCTTCTTTTTGCTTTGGCACAGAGTAATTTCACCAAAAATACAAATACACAAAATTCTTGCCCACTCTGGTGCTGTGCACCAGAGCAGTTTGATGTATCATTAATTGGCTACAAAGCAGGAGAACCCTGTAACTTAGCATTTATCTGTTCTGGAAACAAGTTTCATAAAGAAAACCTCCACATTCAGGAAAGTCACAATGAAGATAAGTCTTGTTAGCACCCCATGACATATCTGGTCTGGAATTAGACCTTACCTAGATAAGCAAACTATCATCAAAATTATTTTTCTTTTAATGCCCCAGACTACATATGCATGACACTGATAATACACAAACCTACAAATGAAAACACCATCAAAAGCTGAACATGACAGTTCAGAGCTTTGTGGCTTGCCAGGGTATAGCAAATTTTTTCTCTCTTCTCATCTATCTCATAGTGCTACTAAGCACATTTGTTGGGTTTTTTACATATACTTTCTATGAGGTGGTAACCTAACAAACAGGAAAATTCTGAGTTCATAATCACAAAGGATTATATTCTTTCCATAATACAACAATATTTCAAGGAGGCTTCATGTCTCACTCTGATACAAACATGTAAAAATTGGAAATACAGCTAATATCAGTAAAAGATTCAGGTATGACAGAGATCTTTTCCTAATCTTGACAAGAAAGCTGAGAAACCGCACATATGTGGTATAAACAGTGGACAGGTTTTTTGCATAAATAGGCTTTTATTTACTTTCTAAGAACTTGTTGTTGCAATAAGGATCATGAGGCTATGATTTCTTCCAGTTTTTAGTGCTTCACTACTATTTAACACTACTCCATCCAGATTGTGTCCAAGTAACCTAGGCATGTCCAAGAAATTTAAGATATTACATTATTACAGTTCTTACTAATTTTCTACTAACAAAAATGTATGTGAATACTTGTTCATATAGTTACTTATGTATTGAAGCTGGGCTTTCATGACTCATTTTACAAGAAAATTTTTCAGACATGTGGCACAGGCACTGGACACACTGAAGCTCCCCAGTAATACCACACAAAGATGTGATCTTTCATGTAATCACATAATGGCCTTAGAGATCACCTAGTTCCAGCCCCTCTGCATAGCCAGGGACACCCTCCACTAGATCAGGTTGCCCAAGGCCCCATCCAACCTGGCCTTGAACACTTCCAGGGAAGGGGTAGCCACAACTTCTTTGGGCAACCTTTTTTAGCATCTCACTACTCTCACAGGAAAGAATTTTTTCCTAATGTCTAGCCTAAATCTCCCCTCTTCAAGTCTGAAAACATTTCCCCTTGTCCCCTCACTACACACCCATGCAAGAAGCCCTGCCCCAGTTTTCTTGTAGGCTCCCTTCAGATATTGGAAAATATCTTTGGTATTGCCCCATGGATGAGAATAAAGTAAGCCTATAAGAGTCACCTCTTTTTTTACAGGGGAAAAAAAATGAAGTTTCTTTTCTTGTTGTTTGTTGTTTGGGGTTTGTTTTGTTTTGTTTTTTCCTTTCCTTATGCACTAATGAAGTGCTTGTTGAAACGGTCTTTTTTTAAAAATAAATAAATAAAATGTGCCTCGATAGAAAGCATCTGGCCAGGTTCCAAAAAGCTCCTATATTTCAGGCAAGTGTCTAGTCAGAAATTATTTCAGAAGCACTTCCACCAACTTAAAGTATCTCAGGAAGAGATAGAAACAAATACAGCTGAAGGCTTGGTCCATAATGTTCCCTGAATTGATAAATTTTGTTCTGTTTCTCACAAAGAAGGAAAACATGTTTAACAGAATCAGTCATCTGGCCTGTCCATGCGTACCTACTCAAAAGATAAATTGTGTAGAATCAGGTTTCATGGTTCTGAAACAGTGTAAGATGAGACACATTTTACACTTTTTCTTCTACATCGTATATCAAAATAGTCATCTTCCAAACAAGTATTTTGCTACCCAGTCCCTTTCAGATTGTGTACAACAACTTGTTTTTGTTTTGCTACACATTTCTGTTGGAGATATGTTTCCCTCTACAAATTTCGCACTAGTAAAACCAAAAAACTTCTGCATATTTATGTGTATCATGTGCAATGCCTGCTAAAATTTTCTGTGAACGTAACATTTTACTAAGCCCTACGAAATGCTATGAGTATATAGAAACATGAATATAACAAAGGAAACTATGACTGCTGAACAAATACTTAGAAGAAGTAACATTTATTATTAGCAACATGCATCTAAAACTGCCAATATTTACAACTGTAAATACAATCTTATATGGAGAAGTACAAGATAATACCAGAAAATGAACTATACCCATTTCTTAAACTGAATCCTGGGAAAAGATGTAAAGATTAAGAAAGTGACTCTATATAATTCCGCTAAAGTCTTGTGTTCTTTATGCATTAGTGGTCAAAAAAAGTGACTAAATAGTTGGGTGTATATGTATGTGATATACAATAATTAACCCTAAAATTACTTGTCAACAAATAAAATAATTGTCCACCTACATACAAAGCACTGTAGGAAGGAAGGACTTTATTATTTCTGTTAATTATTTGTTTTTCAGTAGTTATGAAAGACCAAAATCAAGCTTTGGAAAGACTTTAAGAATTAGAAGAGTTGAACAAGAAATGGTAAATTCGTGGTGACTCTTCCTTCACAACACATCAACAACATAACAAAAAAGCATTGCAGTTCCTGAAAAAATGAAACTTCTATACCATTAGTCAATAGAATTTCAACAAATACATGTTTTCCAGTGTAAGAACTTTGCAGAATTCAAAGGAACCTGACATTTACACAAATAATGAAAACTTCTATTTCTACTGAACAGTTGAAGCAACCATGGTTCAGATTTTTTCACCCTCAGAATATGGCACAAACAGCTCACTGATTTTCTGGTAGGTTAATACTGGAGACTTGTTTATTGGGATTTCAGAGATGGAAACTGATGAAAGTTGACTTAGCAGTGTATTACAATACTATGGTCATAACTGCCAGACCATGTAGATCTATAAATAAAGCTCTCTAATGCTATGCTGTAAAAACAGATATTGAGAGATGTCTCCTCTGCAGTTTTAGTACCATGAATTGCCAGGATAAGCAGATGGGAGAAGAGAAACTTATTGGCAAGAAGCCACTTACGAAGGTCAATAAATATGCCAGAGAATATATAATGCAGGATTCCTGATTTCTAATTTTGGCATCCTAAGGATCAGTCCTGGTATGTATCAACAAAATTCTGATGCACTTACAAAGAGTTTCTTTTATTATGGTAATTAGTGGGGATTTAAGTTGCTCTATATTTTCTATAATTTCCTAATTTCTTCCATGTTTGAAAAAAAAAAAAATGTACTCCATCGTTCTACAATTCTGAAGCATCATTGTAGGTCCTTGAGTCTAGTCAACTTTTTTATTGTCTCTAAACAGCATTTCAAAGAGCATTTTGTACATAGAATCCTGTAGACTTGGAGCCAGCCAAAAATAAACCAAACACCAGCAACAAAGACAGGAAAGAACAGCAAATCGTGAAATAGCAATGCCCACCTGTGATCCTGACACATTTATCTTCTAAGTCATTGCAGCCTCTCTGCCAACATGATCACACAGGTCAGATACAACTTTGAACTGTTGAACTCTGTATTTCAAGATGAGATAAAATAATAGCCTCAAAAAAGCTTGGCAGACAGTGTATACCACATGACAGGACTGCAGCTAGGAGTCATAGCTCTCCGTAGCAGCCTACCCATGAATAGACTCCCCAGTCATGTAGCCATATAATCATGTATCATATAACCAGGCATAGTCAGGGAAACTTCTGTCACATAACCATAAAAATTCTTCACATAAAATCTATACATAAGTAAGTATTGACCATATATAACCAGAATCCACACTGACCATGTCAACTTGTGCAGTCTTAAATTTTGCATCAAGGATTTAACAGCATCAGCTCAGAGCAGGCCAGAAAGCAGTCGGTTGATGCGGGTAGAGTAACACAGATGATGGTGAAGCAAGCAAAACAAATTAAAAATACACAGGAAGAAAAAAAAAAACTACCAGCATAAATTTTATAAGGTAAAAGATAAGAAGGAGTTGGGAAATTTTATTTCTACAAAGCTATGTTTACACTATAAAGCCTGAAATCACTTCAACCTTTACAAGCTGTGTTTTTATTAACCATAAAATTACCCACTCCTTCTAAACTCCATGGTAGCAATCACTTCTATGACAAACGACAAACATGAATTAGTCAGATAGCCTAAGCAACAAGTAAAGAGACACCTGTTTTTTTAAATTAGTTTTGACTTATCCAGCCAATAATTTCCTAACCTGAAACTGACCTGCTTTGTGCTGCAGTTCAAAAGCATGACAGAGGCCCACATTTGTGAGCTGGCACCTCTTCAATAATAAAAGCAGGAGCCAGTGGGCCATATCATCCATTGAATTTCCTTACATCTTCAGCATCATCTACTCTGTTTTGTCCAGCACTGCTAGAGCAGAGACCTTGTCTGCATGAACTCTGCATAAAACAAAAATCCCAAACAAAACAGAATGATACCTGCTTTCAATAGATAGGGCTGGGTCTTGTCTCTATGCCTTTCCCATTGATCAATGATGATAAATAAAAATCATACTCAGACTTACAAAGTGTTATTTACAGCTGTGAAGGACTGATCAGTTAACTGCTTTAATTAGTTAGCAGCTGATAGGAGTATATTCAATAATAAATTAAATTCATTAACTTCAGTTAAACTTTGAAACTTTATTCTTCTTACAGACTAAATAATACCTCACATTAGCTGAACATTATGGAATAACAAATCTCTCTCTCTCTTCAACTACAACACCTTTCTAACTCTCATCAATCCATATATGTGGGCACTAAAGATAATGTGCTTCTAGGTAACATTTAAATATGATGGTTCTACCTATATGTTCTTATCTCAACCTTTGTTCAGTAGTTATATAAAATCTGAGATTGTCTCACTGATGTACGGAGAATATAAAAGAGGATTTTGAAAGCCTGTTTAACTGTTGGACTCAGTGAGATTTTGAATCATTTTCAGAGAAAGCAAGGCAGGAACAGTACCAAATAGTTATTGCTATCACTGAATTCTTTTACTATGAGATTTATGTTTTTTGTAACAACATAGCTATGTTGTGGTGTTCACATTGTATCTGTATGGTCCTTGTTAAGTCTTGACTTCTATGTTAAGACTGCTTCTCTGTAATTCCCTACTATATAAAAAAAAATATCAGACCATGAAAGGTGATGTTACTTTTATTGAATTTATGAAATATAAAGGAAAGGTCATTGGCACCACAGCTCGTTTTTCTGCATGGATCAGTTCTCCAGTGAAGTGAGTTGTTATTATTAGCTGCTGACTTGCTCTGATACTAGAGGGGTTTTTAAGTGATGGTCTATTAATTCATAGATTTTGGAAGCACAGTGTCAAGACATAGATCAACTGACATCTTTCTGTATCTAACTGCATAATACTGTTTCCTAACATAGACCCATGGCTTTCTTTAGCCCCTTGTCAATTACAATATTTATGAGAGGTCCTGCATCAATAAAGCCTCCATGAATCTCCTCTGTCACCTAACACCTTTGCACCTGCTCTTTTGGGTTTCACACCCCTCCTGCTGTGTTTGATGTTTCAGCTTCTACCAGTTTCAAAAAGCAGCTGTTGCTTTGCATGGATTGACAGCACTTTGGCCAACTGTGCCAGAAAGCAGCTTGTCATGAGCATTAAGTTCATTCAAAGAGAATACAAATACTGTGTGAAGAAGTAAAGAAGGGCACGACAATCCTGTTTAACAAAAAAGTGCTCAAGCCAAGCAATTGGAAAAACATTTCTGAGACTGTGAAATGTACTTACAGAAATGCTGGTCTGATTAAAGTAAACTGGAACTTTGCCAGTGATTTAAAATGCACCGTTTCACAAGAGGTTAGTTTAATGCTGTTGTCTTCTCCATACCAAGTTAAGCGCTTTAGTTCTTCATTCCTTTCCACTTTTTTGTCCCAAAAACCACAGAGAAATAAAATTCAGTTTTTAAAAAATCCAGTACATGACTCCCTTGTAACCTCCTAAAAATCCTACAAATGTGAAAATTTTACAGGTCCTTTATAATTCCATTGAAAGGAAAAAGGAGATAAGGGTGCATTACTCTAGTGTTCAGCTAGTAAAAGTCCATGGGAATTAACATCCTCTACTTTCCTCAGATATGTTTTTCATTTTATAATAATTACGTACATTTAAAAATTGCAAGGGAACGACACAGATTTAGACGTGTTCATTTAACACGTCTACTGAGACTGCTCATGTCCTGCATGTAAACCTAGCAAAGGTTTTGGGAGGAATGAACCACAGAACATGAAGACAAAGTTATATTGGAATGCCCAGTGGGGCCATGTTTGAAGTCTTTCCACACTTGCAAAGAGCTTCTAGCTCTGGTCTTCCTGCTAAATATTTTACTCTGCTGAATAGGAATGGTTGAGAAACAGAACTAGAACAAAAGAGTCTGAAAACTTTCCAGCTATTAAATATCCATTTTATAACACCTTTTGAAATTGAAACAAGTATAGTCAGTGTACATGCTGGAAACCTACTTAACAACTTTCCTTTACTTGAGAAGTAGTACAAAATAAAGGTGCTTAGCATCTTGTCTTTCCTGAAGTTTCCTTCTGTTCAAAACAAATTAAGTGGACTAACAGGCACCATAATAGTCTGTGAACTTCTTATTTGTCTGACTAACAAATACAGGATCAGAAACATTATTCCAAGAAAAAATTATACATATATATGTCAGCTGTCGTCACAAATTAGAAACTTTTGTTCAAAATGGTATCTGGTAGCACTGTGTGGTTTTATGTAACAAACCACTTTCTACCAATTCTGCAATTACAGTCATGGTTTTATTCTCCATAGCATTCAGATTTCTCCCCCTAAATTACCTCATAATGTAGTATTTTGTGTGTATTAAAGAAAAAAAAATCAAACAAAAACCCTACTGTTCTTCTAAATAAATGCTCTCAATTAAATAACCAAGTAAACTAAAAGCTGCAAGTAATTCTGGGATTTTTGTACCTGTCATAAAGAAAGTGGATCCATAGGGAACAGGAAGACTGATTCCTGAAGATGTTATTCAGCCTCAAAGTTCTGATGATCTCATAAACTTTTGTGGGTCTGTCAAAAATTCTTGACTGAATTACAGGCATGTTATCAATCTCTTTGCACCTATTTTCACGCATGTTATCATTGAGTGTCTGGTCATTATCCTATGTACAAAACCAAGGTGCAGTTAGACTTTGATCATTTCTACTTTGCTGAAGTGCCTTTATTTCTTTCAGGTTTGTTTTACACTAGAGACTACTGTTGCTCTTCTCATGCATTTCTTTAACTTTCCCAGAAGAAACTTCTAAGGATTGCAAAATGAAACAAAAATTGATCTAAAAGATGATAATCAGAAACAATTTTTAGCAACTCTCTACCTTATTTTGTGTATCAGTTGCCAAATGTTCTCTTTTTTTTCGTAAGGTCATAAAGGGATCCCATTCATCTACCAAACAGATATGGCATGCTACTTGCTCAATTGCACTCTTCAGTTCCCAGTACACGCAGCAGAGGAGACTAATGACCAACCCCTGTGGGCATTTCATTGGATTCATAGATGTTATCAATAACTGTTTTACATAATAGTTGATCTAATCTGTGTAGTAATCTGTATTTGGTGTCCACGACAAGCATATGAGCTGCAGATTGGCCTCTACAGGAAGAGATGAGGAGCTGTCTCATGCCAGACAGAGTTCATTAAAGCAGACACCAATGAACACAGCACAGGACACATCCAAGTCCCTCAGCCAAGTGCAATGTGCAGCTCTAAAAATTTTTTTAGGAAAGGTAAAAAACCATCAAAGTAGGAGAGAATAAAAAGAGAAAAAGCAGTGGTATTACCAGTCTCCATGAATGATGATGAGGAGGAGATCCATGGTGGAGAAAATCTCCACACCATGGCTTATGGAAGACTCACACTGTTGCAGACAGATATTCCTGAAGAAGCCCACGGAGAATCCATGCTGGAGCAGAGTTAAAATGTGGAATAGGACAAACAGCTAGAGGTACCTAGCCTCAGGACTCATAGAGGAGTCTGGAGTGAAGGAGTGAAGTTGACTCTGAGAGGTGGGAAGAAAGATGTTCATTTAACTTCTTTGTTTCTCACTACCCAAATTTATATTGGGAAAAACTAAATTAGTCTCCCCAGATACAGTCTGGTTTACCTACAGCAGTAAATGGTAAACATCTTCCTGTCTTTTTTCTCATCCCATGAGTTTTCCTACCTTTTTTTCTCCTGATGTCATGCTGAGGGGGAAGGACTGAGCAAATGAGTGGGCATTCAGCTACTAGTCCAGGTTAGTCCACCACAACACTTCACAGTGACTTTCTGTTTTCCCCTTTTAGATTGTTCAGACCAACTCAATATTTTAGTTCATTAAATAGTTACCCACCAGCAACTTCTGCTTTTTGCACATCTGAGAATCAAACATCAGATACTGATTCAATTGCTCTGAATGACATCAGGTAAATTGAATGCAGTAAAAGCCAAACACTTTGCAGCATTTTAAATCATTTGACAAATGTGTTCCCTAAATTTTATGTTCCACTTCCAAAGCTGCCCTTGAAATGTTGATTCTGGGAAACTAATTTTATAAACTAAAGAAGACTTTTGTATATCCTGCCTCCCAGGTCACTGCAAGTATAAATTAAGGGCTGGTCTCCAGAAAAACAAGGAAACATAATAGAAAATGCCAGTATTTCAATTTTTGACATTTTAGACCATTGCTGACATGATGTTCCTTCCAGTTTTTGCTGTTATATAAAGTCATTCACACAGCTCCCAATTTATTTCTGTGGACTGTAAATGAACCATTACCCAGTAGACAACACTGACTTCTAGTGGCTTTCAGTCCCACTGGATAAGAGACTGTCAGAAGGGAACAAAATGTTCAAGCTTTCCAAGAGAAATGATGGAATTTTAGGACTCAGTCCTGGAAAGATTTCCATTCACAGTTTGGTTTACATGCAAAGGGTACACATAAAGTATAAACGCGGATATGCCTTTGCACTACAAGGCATTTATAAGCAATTGAGAATATATTAATTGATTTTAATGTATTGGAGCTAAATTCACTATACTCATCCACATGTTTGAAAATAATTACTTTTCCTAGATGCTTTTAATCAATTATATTGCCTGTTTAGGATCTATTTTCTGATTTCACTATGGTTCCTTTTTACCAAATAAGTTTTATCTGGCTTATGCCCCATCTTTGTTTTCTGGAGGAGTTTATAACAATGTCTACTTATGATGAAAAGCTAATGTTCACCCTTTGTTTCCATTTCCTTCACATAATTTCTTAATAATCGATTTCAGATAAACTACCTTACAGGGAAATGTCCGAAGGGGAGTTTAATTGCTGTTTGTGTTTCCTCAGCACAGAAAATAAGCATGGCTAAACCAGGTCCCACATGGCTTTATCCCACTGCAACTTTGCCTTTAAATCACCTGTTACACATGTTTAGAGAAAAATTAGGAATCAATAAAGAAGAGCCTGAGGTTTCTACCTAAAGCTCCACCCACTCATCATCCAAGAATCAAGCTATTAAGAACCTGCAAAACACAGGTAGCATCTGAAACTAGGGAGGTATCAGCCATTGGTTTAATTTCTCTGTGCACAGTAAGTCTCAGAGCACCTGTGGCAGAGTGCAGTTGTGCATCTAACACAAGAAACAATGCTAAGGCATTCCTGGGAGTCCTTTCCTCAATCTTCATTATATATTCATGTGATGCCTCACATATAATATCCCTTTCAGAGAGATATTTAGACTCACAGCAACATCCAGTGTTGTTTATAGACCTCTCCATACTCTTTTGAAAGGAAAACAGGCACTGGGAACAAATGAAGATTAGTGTGTGAATTTGTCTGCCAAGATGCACTTTACTTTCACAGAAAATAGTTATCTGCAACCCTCTTCTTATCAAAACTAGCCAAATGCCCATTGGGATCATGTCCTCCTTCATATGTCAGAATAAATACAAACCAAATTTAGTTGTTTGAAAGCCAAAACAAAGAAGTTTTGTTCCATTTAAGTGCTGCTAAGGCATTTTCAGTGATATTACTACTAGAACATTATTGCTAAAAGCTGAAAGGAGTCCCATTTTATCTGTTAAGAAAATATTTTAAGACTGTGACAAAATACCTTATAATCCAAATAAAAAGGATGGAAGAAACAGCTTGTTTTCTTACTTCAAATGGGAGCTCTGTTATTTCCATATTTCCAGATAAATCCAGCTTTTCCAGATTCTCACAGTCACCCAGTTCTGGAGGGACTGAACTCAGGTTATTAAAACTCACATTGAGCACTTTCAGGTTTTTTAAGCATCCTGTGAGGGAAAAATAATTAAAATCAGTGTACTAAAAAACTTATATAATAAAAAGTAAATCATAAGGGCAGAAAGTAAATTTAAAAGACATACTTAGTTTAGAAAAGAAAAATCTCCTTAATGTGAGAATGGGTAAGATTAATTAATATTTTTTGCAATGGTCACTGACCTTGGGAGGGGTAAAAGTATTGTGTTGCACTCATATGGGCTTCCCATAATCAGACATGGCTTGATAAAATTTTGAAAGGATGCAGCCAAGACTTGGAAAAACCTTGATTCTACCATCAGTGGTAAAGTACCTAATGACCAGAGAAGTGGGCTTTATATTTGGGCACTTTAGAAAATTTGCTTATTAAATTACACTCATTGGGGTATTTTTTATAGGACCTGTTAATTTGGAACTAACAAATTAACAATGAATTGGAATTAACTCCTACTAAACTTACTGCATCAAGAATTCTGTCTTTGGTGTCCATCATAGCATAATTTTGATCATAAAAGGTTATGAATGTGTGCATTTGTTTCATTATTTTCTTTATTGAAACTTATCATCTTTTCCAGCATAATTTTAAGTCACTTATAATGTCCTAGGCTACATTTAGTCATGATGTACTTTGCCATTCTTTGGTTACAACATTGTGTAATCTTCATTGTGGAGTGCTCTTTTTGTTAAAATAGCAGAAGGATGGACCATTTTCTGTGAGACTGCAACAGGCACTGTTTTGCCAGTACATAACTGTCCAGTTCACCAGGCCTGGTGGCAAGAGATTAATGAAAAAAACATAATGGTGTAAATGTGTGAACAGCCTTATTTCTGGATTTTTAAGCACATAAAATAATAAAATTTAGCCTACCCATGATGAAGCCTCAGAAGCTTTATTTTCATGATGTAGACAAATGAAAATTTGCCACATGCTAAGTGGCACAAGCATCAACTTACACCTTGTTGCAACATAACAACCACTGAAGCAGAAATGTTTTAAAATACAATAGAGAATCGGAAGATCGCAAATCAATTCCTCAATTAACCCCTCAGTGAAGCAGAGCAAAACCCCTTGGAATGAGAAAGAAACTACTTATTTGGAATGTTTTGTCATTTGTTTTGGCAGGAGGATACAGTATTGAGTCTGTCTGGACTGGAATTAATTTTCTTCATAGCAGTCTGTACTGTGCTATAGTTTTGACTTGTGACCAAACAGCAGTGATAACACACCTGTGTTTCTGTTGTTGCTGAGCAAAGCTGACACAGCATGAAAGCCACCTCTGCTTCTCACTTTGCTGCCACAGTGACTTACCTAGGGGTAGGCAAGAGGATGGCAGGGGTCAGGGCCAGGACACTGAACCCATACTGACCAGGGGAATATACAATAGTATGTTAATCAGTAAAAGATGGGAGTGGGTGGGCATCAATGGGGAGGACTTCTCCAGGGTGGTTGCTGCTCAGGGACTGACCGGGCACTGGTCAACTGATGGTGAGCTTTTGCTTGACTTTTTTGTTTGCTTGTCTGCTTGTCTGTTTTTATTCACTTACTAAACTGTCTTCATCTTAATGCACTAGGTTTCCCACTTTTGCCTTTCCAATTCTGTCCTCATTCTGCTGTGGGATATTCAAAGAGAATTCATCAGGCTGAGTGAGCTGCATGAGATTTAGGTGCCTGTAAGTGTTAACCCACAACAAATGTATTTACTAACTTTTCAGCCACTGAAATTTCTACCTCTCAGTTCAAATAGTGGCTTAAGAACTAATGTAGACAATGCATCTAGTGTCCATCTAAGTGACATTCTAGTCATCTTCTTGTCTAACTCTGCTCAGACCATGCATCTCCCAAGGAGACATGGAATAGAATTGCTTACAATAAAAACATTACCAAAAATTTAACAGTATTTTTGGGAAGAGTGATAGAGACAAGATCAACTGCAATTTCTGATTTTTGTGCCTTCCAAAACCATGCTTTTCAAGATTTTTTTCTCCTTTCATAGTTTCCAACATATATGTCAGCATTCATAATATAGTCTGTCCCACCTTGCAGGGATTAGAAAGCAAGTAAGTTGAAGATGCAAGGTATTTTGTCTTCTCAAATATAACCTTTCTCTAATCTGACAGAACTGTAGTCAATTTTCAGTAATTGATGTGGCTAAGGTTAAAAGAATTGCTAGGAAAAACATGAGTGTCATAAACTAATTTATTCTGATAACAAACTCAGGACAAAAACAGATGTGTAGGACATGATTTACTGAGGTCTACCTATAGACAGTAAACTTGCAGTTCTGTGTAATACCTATTTTTTCACCAATTCCTTTAAATAATATTCAAGAACAATTCTCAGGTCAAAGTAGTAATAATAAAACCATCGCTGCTTCAAGAATTTTGTTAACTATGCTTAATGGCACTGAATTTTCAGTTCTATAAAAAATGCAAATTAGGGAGTTAAACAGCTAAAACATCTCTTTGTTTTCCAAAGAGAAGCAGTAAGATCAGTAACTAAATCCACAGCTTCCCTGGGATCTGCAGTGCCATAGTTCTTGCCTAAAATAGCATTTTTTCCTGGTTTAAATTTTTAATTCATTACTTCTTTAAAAATTTAAATGATTAATTAAACCCTATAATTTCTGATGCACAATCCAGCATACTAATATTGCATCCTAGTTATGAAACTTCACTATCTAGATAAACCTACATTAGTGTTCCTAACAAGGTGTCAGAGGTAAAAAACACATATGAGATTACGGAGGCCCAATTTAATCCAAATACAGATCTGCTTGTATAAACAAGCAAAATGCAAAGAAAGGTTTTCACTGATCTACAATAATCTGATAGCAGCTTCCTACTGTTCAAGACAAATTGCCTCCTATTTCCAGACTCCTCTGTTGAATCTCTGATGTTGCCTTTGATTCATTTGAAATGATATTTTGATGTTCAAGTTTACAAGTAACAGTTAAAACATCAGCTTATTTTTTTAAAATTTCTGTTTAAAACATCCAAGCAAAGGAAGAATGAAGACTTTCTGGACACTTTTTGCATAACAAAGTTGAAAAATAAACTGCAAAGTTTGGTAATAACAATCTAATGTAATGTAGTTACATAAATGACACAAAAATGTCAATATGTATGAGTCTTCTGGCAAAAATAATTAATGTAATGAATAGTTTCCATGGTAGTGTTTACAGTCTGAGATTAGTAACCAATGACACTAGTTAAATGCTTTCAAGAAACTCAGCTTAATAAAATAGTGGAATTTGCAAGACCCAATGATTTTGAAATGAGTTAAAGTAGAGTATTTTCATTACCTTTTCATATAATACTGCCTTTTTGATAGCTTAACCAGAGTAATAAAAAATATAGTTTCCTCTCTGGTTGGTCCAATAAAAAGCACAATTTTGTACTTTGTTATGAAGTAATCAAGGATTAAATTTCAAGGAGCTTACCAACTCTTCCAGTATGAGCAAATTATCTTTTGAGCAACTAGCTTTAAAGCAACTGGCAAACTTAAAATTGGCATCAGAGGTGTTTAATAATTCCCCTTCAAATGGGAAATCTAATCAAAAGTTTCCTCAGTTGTATGCAACATTGAGCTATTGGACAGATAGCTTTCAATACTGAATAAATAGCAAGGGTAAGCAATGAGTCTGAAACTCCTCAAAACTAGACTTCATTTAAACTGAGATTCTTGGAAACTCCCACATCAGCACACTGGGAATCTTAATAGCAAGAGCTATTTCAGATGTCTAGAAATAATTTAAAATTGAAAACTGTATGCTTTTTAGTTTTCCCCTCTGAATTCTAGGAAACTGGATTAATGGCATGGACAAATGGAATTTTATACTGTGAAGTAGAAAAAAGACAAAAAAAAAAATCCCTGAAATTTCTTATTAAAATATGTCTCAAAAGCACAATTATTTTCCTCTTAAATATTCAGCACTTCAGAAATGTGAGAGAACATAATGAGATACAAAGATTTTATTAACAGTTCTTTGAGGTTTTTAATTCATTATTCATGGGACAGAAAGTCCTGATATAGCTATCCGATACCAGCACAAAAACTTTGAGATCACTTCAAAATACAGTTCACTAATTACTATGTTGATTTGGGAACGTAGTCATCTGGGTATTTTTAGTTATAACAACTACTAATGTACATATAGACTGTGCTGCAACCATGCATTTAGAGACAGAATTTCAAACTCACCCAGAAGACATTGTCAAAGAAATCTCCCAGTTACATGCTTGCTAATGATTTTTTATTATTCCTGGGAAAGCCTAATCTCACAGCTCTAAAACAAGTCAGTTTTAGTTTTCCTCATTTTTATTTGTTTCCCATTAAAATATTTGCTACTCAAGAAAAAAAAAAAAAAAATCAGAAGTAATCCCATGTCTTCTAATCCAAATTTGAGCTGTTGAAGTGCACAGGTGATTTTAGCCCAGAGTGTCCTGTAATATCTGAAAAATGGATTTAAGTCTTTCTTGTCTCTGATTCAGAGTACAGCATTCCCTTCCAAAGCAAGTCAAACATAAACACCAGGAACATGAACTTCAATATCTGCAGATATTTTAGTCCAGAGACTGACGCTGAAGCAATATATCCTTATCATCCACTGCTCTAAAGCCTTCTTGTGAGAATCAACAGTAGTCCTAACATGGATCATTAGTTCAGACTCTGATGGATGATTTGTTGGTCTAAACTTGGTTTCAATTCCACCTGAAGATTAAAGACTTAACAGCATGAATGTCACTGCCAACTTTTACTCTGAAGTATGTTTCAGCTGTGATATTTGCCTGCTTGCTGTTGTTTTGTAAATACAACAGAAAATGATGAATACCTTAGAACTTAACCTTTCTAGAGACCTTGTTTTCTGAGTTAGCACCCAGTCCTCACTCCTTGCTTAGACAGAACTCCCAAACCAAACCCACATTGATTATTTTCCCTCTGAAAAGCAGTTAGTTGACTAAAGTCAGAGAGGACTCATACTGAAGAATCCAAAGACTTCAGACTACCCAAGACCTTTCACAATAACACCTTTTATTTCAAAATTTGAAAATAATAAGCATTTCCAATACACATTAGCGTATATGTCTGTAGGCATATAGTACACTAAAATAAAAGCATAGACATTTACAGGTATACCTCCTCACATGTCAGCAAAAGAGCATTATAAAAATTAAGATGAATAGTTCTCTGCAATTTATGTCATAACAACAATGGCAGCTCCATGGAATTACTAATATGTAGTCTACCAACACAGGACATAATCTCGTAAGACCACAAATCATTCTGTAGTTCTAGAAAAAGAAACAAAAGAAAAGAAAAAAGAAAAAAAAAGTCCAGAGTGGGTTTTTTGTACTATTTCCTTTTAAATTGTATTATCAAATTTTTGTCTTTGTCTAGAATTACTGCTGTGATGGAGAATTTTTTTACAACTACTCTTATCTACAGCTAACCAAATCTGTTAATTTGGTTATGCAGTATCTCAAAAGTAAATGTTCATATCCAGATTTCTCCAGATGAGTGTTTAGCACAGTCATGCCCACTCTCATTTAATGAATCTTGAATTTAAAAAATTCTCAACAATATTTCACTGTTAAGACGAGGATGGTGAGTGCTACAACATTGCATCTGAGGCAGGACGTACAGCAGTTTTCTAATACTCACCTGTCCTTCCAGTCAGTTACATAAAAAAGCACAACAAAACATTGAAAGGAAGAAATTAATACTGTGGGTATAAGCTAGAGCGATGAGCATGTTGGAGGGAAAGTGAATAAATGGGAATAACATTAAAGCTACTGCTGAACAGAAAGCACATCATCTAAACACAACTGAAAGAACAGTGATTGCTACTTGAAGCAATTGAAACTAATTTCCAAAGAAAGGTGTGATATGGCTGAACTGGTTATGCTAGAACAATGGTTCTGGGCCTTAATTCTGGAACAGGCATCATTAGGATTCATAATCACTTTTTTCTTGGGAATTATTTTCAGCAATGATGCACACTATTACAAGAAGAAAGAAAAAATTTCTTAGCAATTACCTTCGATTGTTAAGCAATGACTACATAAAAACTTATGTTTAATGGTCTGAGGTAACCACACTATTTTGTTGGTGTATGTACATTAAACTCACTCAACTATCTGTGTTCCACAAAGTGCTGGCAAAACAGTGTTTATAACTATTATCTTCTACTTGTGTCTTGTTCATGATTTGTTAGTATGCTAGATGACAGGTTGAAACTATAAAATATATCTCAGTCAATGGGAAGTTTTCTGTGTGAAATATGTTAGTAAAAAAAATCAGAAGCACTAGTGGTACTCTACAAATAGAGTAGAAATGGGCAAGAATGTATAGGACTAATTACTATGTATCAGGATGCTCTCTATTTTCCTGTTTTTCTTAGTTAACCTTATGATAACCATAGAGGTGGAGGCTTTATTCTTTATCTTTTCTTTTTTTTTTTTTTTTTTTCTCCCAGGCTGTTAGCTCTTAGTGTACATAAGGCACACCAGTGATTGGGGAAGTTTTGCGTTACATTTAAAAATAACAGCTGAGAAATTAGTACACCTAGGCTCATGGACTTGACTACAGAGGCCTTATAATGAACCCAGTCTCTTTAATGCTCAAATATACCACTGTTTACAGCAACACTCTTCTAAAACCAGCAAATTCCTCTCAAACCATTACAGACTTTCAAACAAGCTTTTTATATTGTAAGATCAGAAAACAGGAGAGGCAAGCACTAAGATTTTTGTTATGAAGCTTAAAATAGCAAAGGTATGTAACTTAAAAATTTTTTTCTCTATAAACTCTGATGTCATGTTGGTTATACCACTTTATTAAATGGGAAACATTACTGTACTCATTATAAAATTCAAAAGGTGGATTTCATGCAACTTTTTATTTTGTTCCATTCTACTACAATTTATCTTCCAGTTCACCTTGTTTGAGGTTTATAATTCTGCAACACTTATTATTTTTTTTTTAACATATAAGGAAAGTAAAATACTACATGGTTGCAAAAGAACTCTCCATCTACTTGAATACAGTCAATAAATGCCTCATAATCTGATAACAAAAATTTGTCCTTTTTTACCATATATTATCCATGCTGTACACATGGTATTGCATACAATTCAGTAAGTATAATTATAGTCAGAGAACTGTAAAAATTTAGACATAATGGTTAACAGGAAACAAGTGCGAAGTCGGTTATCAGTAAATTAATAAGAATATGCATAGATATTCATTCCCCTACAATATATTTAAACCATGTAAGTATAGATAGCTGAATATCTTGAACCAACTTACCAATTTCCACTGGAAGATGGTTGATTTGATTTTTTGACAGTTCCAGTACTCTCAGATCTTGAAATAACGCAATGTAGCCTGGAATGGTTTGTATCAATGTATTGTTCACATGCCATTCTTTCACATAGGTCTGTTCTTTCAGAGAATCTGGGAATTCCTTTTAATAAAATAAGAGCAGGAAAATATAAAGCATAACGTTAGAATTTTTTTCTACCATGTATCTAAATACGGGGAAAAAATATTCCCCATCCAAATCTTTAAATCTGAATACTTTGCCTTAATTATCTTAATGTGAAACAGCAATTTGTCAAATCCTCATATCCTCACACTAGATGTTTGCTTTTGACCACCATTGCGAATGTCTGTCACCACATCATCATTTTTTAACTGCTAATGCAATCATTTTGCTCTAAATCTGAAACCTATCTGAATCACTCTATCTGTTTGGTCTCCTCTATGCTATCTATTTTTCCCAGCTGGAGTTTTGGTGTTTTTTTTTTTAAGCACACTTCAGTGTTTTATTTCACACATCAAAATGGAGTAAAAGGCAACATGGGAACAGATGGAGTAGATGTATGGAGAATAACTAGTGTTTGCTACATTAAAAAAAAAAAGGTGTGAGTACATTCTTAATACCTGCCAACATTTCAAAATTGTGAAGATGAAACACAGTCCAAGAAACAGAAATATTTTGGATAAGTTACACACATATCCCTTCTGAAAGTTTCTTTTTTAAATAACATGGATAAAGTGTTATCACTAACTTTGCTCCATAAAAAAAAGTAATCTTCTTTCCTTTACTTTTATAACTTCTAAATTTGGTTCCTGTGCATTAAGAATACAATACAGTAAGAAGCACTGTTTTTTATACATATGACATTGACATAAGCCACGTTTTTTCCTTCTAGATTTCATAGATCTCCCAAGACATTAACAAGAGTAATGCATTTTGTTTTCTATTAATTCTTAACTTCTGAACTAGGAATAGTGCTACTTGACTCTTAGCTAAGTTAAATTATCTAATTCTAATTAAAGATACACTCGAAGTTTGTTCAAGTTTATGATGTTTGATTAAGCCTTTCTTTGGCTGTTGATTTGTCTACTTTCAGTTCTTCTCAAATTTACACATGTAGATCCTTGGCCTATAGGCATTCCTGCATTGCTACCTTCCCTTCTATATTGATATGGATCATTTAATTTCTTGCTTCACTTTCCCACTAGGTGTGTGCTTCATTGTGATCTATCTTCTACATTTGTCAGTTCATGGCAGTTGAAAAATAAAATGCCTGATATGGCTCAGGTAAAGTAATGAGAAATCTCTACAACTCTCTGGAATGGGTTTCCACTTCTCCACCTTCAGTGCTGCACATTTTTCTGCATCAAAATAAAAGAATAAGTACCAACTGCAAATTTAATTAGTACTGTCTTTCCCCTGTGTACAGAATTGAAAATATTGCTTACAGGGAGTTGCACTTAGCTGGAGTGTCATAGATGCCACATAGATTCCACATAGATGGGAGAACCCTTATTCACATGGAAAGATATAGAATAGGAGGGAAAAAGTTGTTTGGGTCAAACAGCTACTCTCTGACACACTAGTTCTCCACCTTACAGGAGAGTGTACTATTTTTGCATGTTTTTTTGTAGCGTGTAGTCACAACAGACTATCTTCAGCTCCTTACTGGAAGACAGAGCAGAGAGCAAAGGGAAACACTTGCCCCCATGAAGAGGAACAGCCTTGCTGTCCTCCAAAACTAAAAAGGGTATCCCACAAACCTCTTGATAAATTGAAGATGGTGCTGCACACAAAGCATTTTCTGATTAATATCAAACTCCCTCATAGTTTTAGAAAAATTAAACCACTGTTTTTATTATTTATTAACGAAAAAATATTTTTAAATCTTACTTTTGAATTAAGGGTAGGTTAAAGCACCAAGGCATCCATGTGCAGCAACAGAAATTAATTAATATATTAGTTCAAAAGAGTACATACTATAAAGTTAAGACCTACTCTACTTAGCTAGTAGTCTGTCCCTATTTCTCTTGCTTACTATTTGTTGTATGAGCTTTATCTTTCCACTTTACAGCTACAAGAAACAGTGGGTGTCCAACTGAGCAGAACACATTATAATTTCAATGACACTTGAGAGGTGAGAAAAAAGTGGCACAGAAGTCCTAAAAGAAGAAATTCCTACTAGGATTTTTTCCCTTACAAAGGTTCTCAGAAAGAGATTCAAGGTGATTTTCCAAAGAGAACTGTCCAGGTAATTTTCAAAATAATTGTCCAAGGTATGCTATTATGTGCTGGGGTGTTTTATTAATTTCATTTTTAGCCTCATACTTAATCAGTGGGCCAGATTCACTGTTACACTGTATGGACATGGAGTATAAGATAATAACACCTTTGTACCATGTCTATGTTTTTGCCATCTAGATAGCCTAGGCACAGGTTAGTGCCCAACACAAGCTGCCATTCTAATTGACTGCAATATTTCAAATAACATAATTATTTTATTTGTAGACTCAGTTCATTAACCGCTAAAGTTTCCACTGAGAGCCTTTGCATTGGAACCTATGGGAAGGATGTGGTAAAGACACTTGCTTTCATCTTGAAAAATCCTTACACTGACCGGGGCTTACTCTGTTAGACTTCACGATGTCCTGAAAGAGAAAACAACAGCCCAGAAGCAAGCTCATTTCTCAAAATTTAATCTGTAATTCATACCAGCAACCTACATAGATTTAGCTATCAGCTGTCTAGAGGATATATCACAGCTTTGTTGCTGAGAGGAAAGAGGAAACATAATAGAAATACTTATCAGCTGAAAGCAAAAGACAGAGTGAATTCAGCAGACAGTTCCCAAGTGGATACTTCCCAGGGCTGTGCTGTTTGCTGCTGACAACAGTAAGTGGCCAGCCAGCAGCAAACCAAGCTGGTTGTGTGCTTGGATAACTGCACAGGTAATCCCATCTCCTACTTCTCCTTTATTTTCCAAACCTTCAGCTCATGAACTTATTAGGAAAACTAAACTGCAAATGACATGACAGGTCCCAGCTACAGAACATACAGACATCTCTGAGAAAATTGCCACATGACAGGAGATCTTTTAATATTCAAATTTCCAGCTTGTGAATCTTTGCTTGTGTAGTCTGCAAATTCATTTTACTTAAGTTCAATTTTTGTGATTGAGTAATAGGGGAAGAGAGTGTCATGTCTGATTCAGTTTTTGGTTTAGAAGCAGCATCCAAGATTAAAATAAAAAAAAAAAAAAAAAAAATTAAAAGTTACATGATTTTTATAACCAGTAAAATGTTTATGAACTTTTTACAATAAGGAGAAATACACTTCCTTTATCTTTATCAAGTAGAGTTCAAATTTTTAAAATAATTTAGGATGTTCAATGAATGTATGAGATGGTCACAGTGAACATATGATATGGAGATGAAGTACATGGTGCTTAGCAGAATACTGCTCATGGTAGTACAATGCACATAAAAGAACACTGATACACCTTATATATAATCAGCATGTCAAGCTGAAATTAAATTCTATGGAAAACAGAGCAGATTACTTATGTTTGATTTTGCCTCATAATATAAAGCCTTGTTCAAGTTGACAAAAAGAATAAGCAACATAAGAGTTCAGTTATGTAGATCTCTCCTCCCTTATGCACAGAGAAGTGCAGTTTGCTAAGTCAGTGTGTAAGGAGCTGTAATTTTCCTTTTTGTCTCCTAACATACCTAAAAAGTCTGCAGAGTAGGAAAGCATGCAGTATAAAACTATACAGATTTAACATCATTATCAATATCCAAGCTTCTTGAAAGATAAGGCATGATATCTCTCCAGCAGTCAATACCATCACATGAATGGTTAACATCAGCTGAAGAAGCAGCCTCCCTACTAAAGAGGGATGGGAACCGGGGCTTTCTATCTTACTAAAATTTCATTAACTTTATGTTCATTCAGAAAACAGCCAAAGCCATGGAAAAAAAAAAAAAAACTGAAAAATGCCTTTATATTCAAGATCAAATCTGAGACAAATTAATTATTCAAGTGAATCAAAAGAAATGTTGTGTTATATTTCTGTTATATTTACCGTCCACTGCTCTCCAGAAAGATGAAAAATAAACTTGTTTTTTTCCTTATTTGCTTCATCTAACAAAGCACGCCTTTTCTGGAGATGAGGACTCTTTCCATAACTGTCAAAGTTCTTCTCATTGGTGTCTACAAAGCCATTCTTGAGGTATTTTGATGGAGGAATGCCTTTCTTCTGGCACTCTAATACGAAATTCCATTCCTGTTTTATCCTGAAATAATGCCAAAAAGGGGTCATGTGAAATGGCAAATAAGTCTTAATCATACAAATAAGTAGAAGGGAGGGAGGAAGGGAGGGAGGGAGGGAGGGAGGGAGGGAGGGAGGGAGGGAGGGAGGGAGGGAGGGAGGGAGGGAGGGAGGGAGGGAGGAAGGAAGGAAGGAAGGAAGGAAGGAAGGAAGGAAGGAAGGAAGGAAGGAAGGAAGGAAGGAAGGAAGGAAGGAAGGAAGGAAGGAAGGAAGGAAGGAAGGAAGGAAGGAAGGAAGGAAGGAAGGAAGGAAGGAAGGAAGGAAGGAAGGAAGGAAGGAAGGAAGGAAGGAAGGAAGGAAGGAAGGAAGGAAGGAAGGAAGGAAGGAAGGAAGGAAGGAAGGAAGGAAGGAAGGAAGGAAGGAAAGAAGGAAGGAAGGAAGGAAGGAAGGAAGGAAGGAAGGAAGGAAGGAAGGAAGGAAGGAAGGAAGGAAGGAAGGAAGGAAGGAAGGAAGGAAGGAAGGAAGGAAGGAAGGAAGGAAGGAAGGAAGGAAGGAAGGAAGGAAGGAAGGAAGGAAGGAAGGAAGGAAAGGCTGGCATTCCTGCAGTCATGCTTAATGTTTTCTATGTATGGATTGCAGAAGACCAGGGTTTCATTTACCAGCTATAATACAATGATAGTGAATAACAGAACAGTGGAGACCGAGAGCACCACCACAAAAAGCAGCATGAGTGATGCCCTTTATTTCAATAAATTAGGAAATATGTTCTCACAGAACATATTCTTAAGACCTTGTGACATACACAAAATTTTTCAGTTAAAAAAGTTTTAGGAAGTGAAAAGTTAGAAATACTCTCTTTTCCCTGCCCTTTTTTGTTCAAGTGTGATAATATATTTTCATTTTTTACACATTATCTTCCAATATTGTTTGAGAAGGTGGAGATAAAGGTTGAAGTTATTGCATGCCAACTAATTTTCAGATTCAATTTCAGTGTAACTTTAGGCTCACCTCCAGAGCAAGCTTTTACCCATACAATTTTAGGTGCAAATTCAATTTGCCATAATTAAGCATTGCCGAAAGCATATGCTTTAATTTAAGAGAGATTTATTTCAGCTTAGTCAATTAAGGAACAGGTAGATTAACTGAAGCAAGACTTCCTTATATCAAATAAGACTCTCTAGAGCTCCTTGCACCCTAAATTTGATCTCTACACTTCAAATTCTAGATTCTGGTGGTATACGAGATTCATTTAAGTAATCTCTCTCAGGCAGAAATTTCATACTAAAGACTGGAAGAAAACTGGCAGGTGAAGAAGGTCACAAACTTCAAGAAAATGTTCCCCCCAGAGAAAAAAGAAAATGTCATGTCCTAGAAAGAAAATCTGATGCCAGGTTTAAATTTCAAGTAGGAAGTAACAAAACCTGTACACATATTTCCAGATAAGTACTTTCTCTAGAATGCTAAGGTGTTAAAGCAATGACACAAAAACCAGAATGTTTTTAAGCGATGTACAAGAAATCAGTTACACATCTAGGTACGAGAAGTAAGTAAATGGAAGACTTTCTGAAATTTAAAGTGTCAATAGAAGAGGTGTGAGAATGAAAATGTATGTATTTTGTGTAAATATCCCAGTGTCTAATTGTAGACTGGTTTTACACAACAGCAAGATGTGATATGTAAACGAACAGGAAAGAAAATATTGGACAGACAGACAAAAAGACCAACACATTCATCTCACATTCAGCTATTGAAGCAGTACAGTCGAGGAAGAGTACGCCACCACCACAAAACACCTCAAAATATCTTTTCTGAAGCTACTTGACATACCAAAGGCAAGAAAATAGGTTAGGGCTGCCACAGCTCCTTACATCATTTTGTAATGCTTCAACATGCTGCATCTGATACTTCTGGTTACAGAGGGAGAGACACCAAAGCAGCCCTACCAAAGGGTATTCCCTCCAGCTACAGCCTGGAAGCATATAGATGACAGAATTTTACATATTAGCAGACAGGAAAGTTGAAATACCTCTTTCAGGTGCTTTGACACATGAGCTAGTTTAATTTTTACTGTTGATCTTGTCTATTCAATCTGTCATTTGAACTCCAGAGACCACTAAGGAACAACAAACACACAATGCAATAACAAGAGATCACTAGAAAAAGCTAGAAAACAATACTTTCATATTCTATATATATAAAAAAAAGTAACATAAACAGACCCAACCCACCTGCTCATCTTGGTTCCAAAACTGATCTAACAGTACAGCTAATGAGCTGTAAAATCTCTGTGCTACTATGTGAGGTGAAGTGGGCAGAGGAAAAACAAAATTAACTGAATTCCAAAGAAATAGAACATCAAACTTTAAACCTAAGAAGGCAGGAACTGTAAAAGAACAGGTTTTTTTTTTTCTAAAACCTTCTAATTCTATGTTTTCTTACCATTGCTGTATTGCTATTACTCACATCCTCCTCCAATCCTCACAGCTTTTCTCTCCCTCTGTGAAACTGCACTACTGCCGTCTAATTTCTACAGAATTCTTCATTTTATACTAAAGCAATAAATATTTTTTTTATTCAGTACTCTTCACTCACATACAAAAACTACTCTTACCTCTCCTTATAAATTACAGGAATGTTAGAAACTTAACAAATGGGAAGAAGAGGGCAAAAAGTCTAAATTTTGATAAAAAATAAGACCCTGAGATGCTCTACTGCATCTTTGTGCTGGCTCTGTCAGGTAGACCCCAGGAACATGAAAGAAGATGTCTAAGGTATATAATTTTACTCTCTGACAACAAGGAACAGAGCAAATGACAAGAAGGGAGCTCCATTAAAGATGCGAGGATAAATTGCTCTCTGCCACTTTACTGGTAACCCATACACAACTCAAATCCCAAGACGTCATGATATATTGTTAGCCAAATAAAATCAAATGCACATAACAAAAGCAGATTTAACACATCAATCAGTGAAATACTGACCTCAAACAAATATTAGTAATTAAATCTGGTTAGAAATTTAACATTAATATCACGCATTGATGAGGAAATCCTGTGTCAAATATCTGCTTTACTTAAACATTAAATGATAGCAACACACTGTTAAGCTTTTAAAGAATGCCTTCTTAATGGTCACCAGGCTAAGTACCATGTAGAAGAACATTTTGAAGAGATGGAAAGTGAGTTAATGATGGAGCAACAAACACACATAATTTTGCACAGTACAATTCTGAATAAAAGCCTGATATATCCTAAATACAGAGAGTTTAACAATTTACAACACCAGCTTGTATCCTTGGGATACACACTAAACAAATGAATGAATAGGAGCCTTCCTGTTGTGGAGGTGTGACTTGTATAAAGTTGATAGTTATCATTAAGCAAAGATTCCCAAGTGGTAAATTGCAGGTTACAATTGAGATCAAACCAAAGGAATCTATTCTGTTACACAGTTGTCACTCAACTCTGTTATTGTTCAAAAATTGAGATGATAATACTTCTTAAAGTGTCTTTATGAAAATGAGTAACATCTTAAGTCTTCCTTCAGTGGCAACCCTCAAATGAAGTGGAATTTCCACACATATGGTGGAACTTCGTCTGGCTAGAGAAGTGGAAGAAAATAAGAAGAGTTTCTTCAAATACATCAATGAGAAAAAGATTTTGCCACAGTCTTTACTACAAAAACCAGTCCTCAGGAAAAACAGTCACTAGAAGTAAGGGGATGTAACTGGAAGGAGGAAGACTCTCCACTGCTCAGCATGGATTGGGTTAGAGATTGCTGCTGAGAGAGCTGGCTGATGCTGCTGCCGAGCTGCTCTCCATCACTTTTGAAATCTCATGGAGAATGGGAGAGGTGTCTGAGGACTGGAAGAAAGCCAATGTCACTCCAGTCTTCAAAAAGGGCAAGAAGGAAGTCCCAGGCAACAACAGACCTGTCAGCCTCACCTCCATCCTTGGAAATGTGATGGAAAAGCTCATTCTGGAGGCCATCTCTAAATCCTTGAAAGAAAACATTACTAGTAGTAGTTACGATGGTTGTACTAAGGGGAAATCTTGCTTGATCAACCTGCTATCCTTCTACAAAGGAATGACCAAATGGGTAGATGAAGGGAGAGCAGTGGATGTCATATACCTTGACGTCAGTAAAGCTCTTGACACAGTCAAAACATAAGATCCTAATAACAAAACTCAAGAAATGTGGAACAGACAATTGGAATGTAATGTGGATTGGTAACTACATCAAGAACAAATCCCAGAGAGTTGTGATCAGTGTCACAAAGTCACGCTAGAGATGAGTGGACAGTGGTGTTACCCAGGGATCAGTATGGGGTCCAGTTTTGTTCAATATTCATCAAAGACCTGGATGAGGAGATGGACTGTAGCCTCAACAAGTTTGCTAATGATATGAATCTGGAAGGGGTGGCTGATACACCAGAAGGCGTGGCTGCTATCCAACAAGATCTGGACAGGCTGGAGAGCTGGGCAAAGGTCAACATCATTCATTTCAATAAGGCCAAGTGTAGAGTCCTGCACCTGGGTAGGGATAACACCAAGCACCAGTACAGCTTAGGGGACATCCTGCTGGAAAGCAGCTCCATGGAGAAAGATCCTGGAGTCCTAGTGGACAGGAAATTCTCCACTAGTCAATAATCTGCTCTTGTAGCCAAGAGGGCCAATGGTATCCCAAGGTACATCAGGAAAAGTGTGTCCAGAAAATCGAGAAGGTTCTCCTGCCTCTCTATTCTGCCCTGGTGAAACCACACCTAGAATACTGCATCCAGTTTTGGGCTCCCCAGTTCAGTAGAGAGAGCGAACTACTGAAGTGTGTCCAACAGAAAGCTATGCGAATGACTGAGGGACTTGAACATCTCTCCTGTGAAGAACAATTGAGAGAACAGGGGCTGTTTATCTTTGAGAAAAGAAGGCTAAGAAGGGATCCTATTAATGTATATAAATATCTGAAGGGTGTGTATCAAGAGGATGAGGCCAACCTCTTTTCAGTGATGCCCAGTAGTTGCACAAGGAATAATGAGTTTAAGCTAGAACATAGGAAGTTCCACCTCAACAGAAGAAAATGGCAAGGATTAGAATGAAGAAATGCCCACTGTAAGTGAAGATCAGATTCATGACCATCTGAAGAACCTGAAAGTATACAAGTCCATGGGACTCACTAGTACTGAGAGAACTGACAGATGTGTTTTCTAAACTGCTGTCTATTGTAAACTGCCAAAAGTCATGGCAGTCTGGTGAAGACCCCACTGACTGGAAAAGGGGAAACACAACCCCCATTTTCAAAAAGGGAAAGAAGGAGGCAACTTCCAGGCAACTATAGGCTGGTCAATGTCACCTCTGTTCCCAGTAAGACCGTGGAGTAGATCCTTCTGGAGGCACTGCTGGAGCAGAATATATGGAGCAGAATAATAATGAAGAGTAATGAAGAATTGATTTGGTATAATCAACACAGATTCACCAAGGGCAAATCATGCCTGACAAACCTTCTGGCCTCTAATGAAAAGGTCACAATATCCATAGACAAGGGAAGAGCAACCAACATCATTTATCTGGACCTGATCAAAGCCTTCAACACAGTCCCACATGATATTCTGGGGATGTCATATGGTAAAATATGGGTTTGATCAATGAAACGCTCAGTGGATTAAGAACTAGATTGATGGCCGCACCCAGACAGCAGCTGTCAATGCGTTCATGTCCAAGTGGAGGCCAATGACAAGTGGAGTCCCTGAAGGATCAATATTTGGACCGGTCCTGTTTAACATCTTTTTTGGTGACATGGACGGTGGCACTGAGTGCACCCCCAGCAAGTTCACTGATGACACCACGATGTATGAGGGGTGTATGGTGCAGCTGACACACTGGAGGGACGGGATGCCATCCAGAGGGACTTTGACAGGCTGGAGAGGTGATCACATGCCAAACTCATGAAGTTCAGCAAGACCAAGTGCAAGGTCCTGCATCTGGGTTGAGGCAATCGCAAGCAGCGATATAGGCTGGGCAGTGACTGGCTTGAGAGCAACCCTGAGGAAAAGGACTTGGGGGGTGCTGGCAGATGAGCCATCAGTGTACACTTGCAGCCCAAAAACCCAAGCAGATCCTTGGCTGCATCAAGAGAAGCATGGCCAGCAGCTCCAGAGAAGTGATTCTCCCTCTATACTCTGCTCTCCTGAGACCCCACCTGGAGTACTGCATCCAGTTCTGGAGCCCCTTTCACAGGAGGGACATGGATGTGCTGGAGCGTGTCCAGAGAAGGGCCATGAGGATGATCAGAGGGCTGGAGCACCTCTCCTATGGAGACAGACTGAGAGAGTTGGGGTTATTCAGTCTGGAGAGGAGAAAGCTCCAAGGAGACCTTATACTAGCCTTCCAGTGTCTGAAGGGGGCCTACAGGAAAGCTGGTGAGGGACTTTTTAGGATGTCAGGTAGTGATAGGGCTAGGGGGAATGGATTCAAACTAGAGGAGGGTAGACTTAGAAAGAACTTCTTAACCATGAGGGTGGTGAGACACTGGCACAGGTTGCCCAGAGAGGTGGTGGAAGCTCCATCCCTGGAAGTTTTTAAGGCCAGGCTGTACAGGGCTCTGAGCAACCTGATCTAGTGGGAGATGTCTCTGCCCATGGCAGGGGATGGGAACTAGGTGATCAGAAATGTCCTTTCAAAGCCTGAAAATTCTATGAATCTATGAAGAGAAACATCTTTACTGTGAGGGTGATGGAGCATTGGAACAGGCAGCCCAGAGAAGTTGTGGAGTCTCCTTTCAAAACCCACTTGGATGCATTTCTGTGTAATGCCTTCTATATGATCCTGGTTTAGTGGGAGAGCTGAACTCGATGATCTCTGGAGGTCCCTTCCAACCCCTAACATTCTATGATTCTATGTGATATCTGTAGTCTATTGCATGAATCATAAGGAAAGACAGGAAAGTCATCTAAACCAGTGCAGCAAACAAACAAACAAGCAAATCCACACAAGTAAAATTAACCTTTAAATACAGTAATTTACCTTTAGGTACATTATATTTCTGGTCTTGGCATCTTAAATGCTCCTGATGTTTCAGGAACGCATATGAAGACAAATAAGTTGATTACAAAATCATAGCCCTCCTGAAGTTTTTTTTTTTTATTACTTTTCAGCAATAAAATATTTTGATCTTCCTCCAAAGTTTGATCAAACAGTTGCTGTCATATTAATGAATCAACTGCCATTTTCAGTATTCAAAAAGTAGGTGTTAGGCTAGGAAAGCATAATTTAGGTGGGAGTTTGAACAAAAAAAAGTGAAATTTCTAGACCTAAGTCACAGGTGAAATCTAAGATTCCAATCCCACTAGCTATTCGAATATTTCCAATTTAATCATGAAAAAAATCGTCCAAATAATTTTTTAAAAGGCTGATTGCATGCTACTTATATTGGTTAAAAAAAAAAGTTATTTTTCATACCTTTGTATCTGTAACACAAAAGCACACCTGTCACTAAAACAAACTGTAAATGGTATAGAGGAAATGTTAATTCTGACAAGTTATTTCCCAGTACATTGCTGTTTTTCAGGAAGCTTTCAAGATAATACACTGTAGATATGAAACTGGATCACCAGGGAAATGGAATTTTCAAGTATTTTCATTTTGATTAGTTCTGAGCTTATCGTCAGTTAATCATTCCCCAAACATTATTTCACTATTGGAGTATATCTGTAGAAAAAAGATTTAACAACATATAATAAAAATATTTACTATAAAAATTTCCTTCTGAGGATATGGGATTTCCTTACTTGGCATTTTAGCCTCCTGCAAAACAACAAATCTAATCAACCTGATGCAAAGAATTACTGAACAATAAATTCAATAGTTGAACCCACTGAAGAAGGAACCAGCTTGGAAAACAACGAGTTAGTATTACTACGGATTTCAGAGACATTCAAGTTTCTTTGAAGGGTTCTTCCATATGCGGTTTCTTGATGCTCAACATCTGATTGAGCAGACAGTCTTGAGGAAAAGCTGTTTCTTACGTAAAGGTTATTTTCTTAGATGGCACTGTTTCCTCTAAACAAGTATAGCAGAAATAGCCAGGACACTACATTGGCACACCAATCTAGTACTCCTGGATGATGTTTAAATCAGAGTCACCAGCCACATAGGATAAGTAAATAATCCTATGGTATTTTTATAAGAGCAGCACAGTTAGACTGGAGCTCAGCACAGACTAGTATTCCTCATGGGCACGTAACATTTTCTTTAAATTGAATTGGACTTATTTAATTTCAGTACCCCCTGCTTGGATTTTCCATGGTTTATTAAGAATGGAGCCTAAGAAGGAGGTTTTATGTTTTAACACACCTATATGCATTATATTAAATGCTTAAGAACAAAAGCAAATAACTAAAATGTTTATTAGTGCTACAGATCTACTTCTGACTTGCTGCCTATAATTTGTTAGAGGCTAAGGACTCCCACCTTGAGTTTAATTCTTGCTTAGAAAAAGTTCTAAATTGGGCATTGAGTGGAAGAAAGAAAATAATCCTCAGAAAATCTTAGTTCAAGTACCAATAAAGTCATGACACGGAAGTTTGACTGAGAGATAGAGACAAATTATTTTATTAAGCAAACATATAAACTCTCAAGAGAAAGGTATTTTTCATCTGTAGGGTGTAAGTTTTCTTTTCACTTTTAATGTTCAGGAAGTACAGAGCTCAGGAAAGTGATACATACATGTTTAGCTAGCCAGACTTTGAGAGGAAAATTTTGGAGAAGAGACATACTGGAAGAGGTGACTGAATAAACTTCCATCGTTGCTGCATGTTTGACTGGTGGACATGGTAGGTTGTTCCATTTCACAGTTAGGGAAAACAGCTCTGGCATTTCCTGACTTCAATGCTTGATTTGTCAGCCTTCAATTTTTACCTTACTTGCTCTTTACACAGAAGATAATCATGTTGCAGTCCTTCAGAAAAAATCTAACTGTAAACTTTCACTCTCGTTCCCTTTCCAACAAAAATTAAAAGTAGTAAAGACAAAATAAGGAGTAAAATTATCATACTGCATCAAGTTTGTCTGCCAGCACTCAGAATACCATGGTGCAAGATTGTTCACCAAAATCAGAATTAAAAGATCAAATATAAACCAGTACTGTAAACACAAACTTGTTTCCACAATACAGACTTTCATAAAAACAATACAGACTTTCATAGTGGTTAACTATGAAACAGTGTACATTTTTTGTAACAGTTTGTATTTCACGGGAGATTTAGAATGGGTTTCTTTGATGAGACAAAGGACATGACACAAAATGAAATTACTTTTACATAACACTTCTTTTATACTCAGGTGCTGTTTTTTATGTGCCCACCACAAGTAGGGGTTCCTTAAACTGCAGGACTCCCACAGTCCCACAAAACCAAAGTAGAAAGAGAACTGAATTAATTCTCTCCAAAATGACCTGATACAAGTATCTCAGAGCCAGACATGATTCCCTCACAATATTCTCATCAAGCTGATCTCCAGAATCTGCTCTCACTGTCCAGTTTCTTAAACATATGTTCTAGAACTGTAAATTCCATGGATCTTTACCAGACCTCACCATTAATGCAAATATAGTTCAAGCTTTGCATTAATTTGTGAGGTGTTACTTTTAGAAAATCCTCAGCCAAAAAAAGAGAAATATCTTCCATATGACTGCCTACTCAACCCACATGAAGTAAAAAAGAAAAAGGAAAGCAGCCTCAGCAGGCCATATTCCTATGGTTTGTGTAACCAAACTCATTTGTTACACAAGTATATTTGCAGAGAAACCATTAACTTCAAAACTATTTGGGAACTCACTCTGGCTGTTGGCTAAAGTAAATATACTCAGTTCAGGAAAATGCTTTCTTTGAGTCTCTTTTTGGAATGACATTTTTTTTTGTTACAAGAATTTGCAAAAATGCTTTCTTACTGTGATTTGACATTAAGTACCTGTATCAATTTCAGTGCAAGTGACTGGCAGTGGTAAAATTTTAGTCTCTGAGTACAGAATTTGGTAACACACAAAACTCTCTAAAATAATGAAATATGTTTCTATAGGGAAATATTATTTCTGTTAAGCATCTAATTACATTTACAATTTTATCTATGCTTTCAAGCTACAACAAGCAAAATCTTGTCAAGTTTCTGGACCAGCCTTTGGAAGCACTGAAAAGCAACTAAAAAATAACTTGTGATCTGATCTTTTGAACCTAAGGACCCAAAGGCAGTGGTCACTGCACACCTCATAAAAGAGAGGATTTTCCTTCTAACGGAGTTTTACATTTTATTAGTAACATTAGTTACATTTATTAGTATTTTTTGACCTTGACCTCTATACTACCATCTTTACACATTCTACAAAGCCCAAATTATTAAAATGGACATGAACTTTGCTATTAATTTCAGTGGATAAAATATTGATCACTCACATTCAAGAAATAAACTCTGATTATTTCCTCCTTTTTTCAAGGAGATCTAAATGAAGTGGGACTAACTGAAGACCAATCTGACTGAATGAAGACATGTATAAGGCAAAGTACCATATACAAATTGCAAGCAAAAGGAAGAATACAAGAACTCTGAGCACACACTTGGAACCTTTTACTTCTCTGCCTCATATCCCAAATTCCTCATCTCTATTTGGTACAGAAGGTAACAAAATATCTTTGAACCTTATTGGTTGAAAGGAGTAGAACAGGCAGTCACACTCCACTCTTTCAGATGGAGGAATGGTTACAGGCAAACAACATCAGGCAAAAATGACAGGGAGGATACGTTGTTTTTATGGAAAACATAAATCACAGTAGAAAATTAGGATTAACTTAAACTACTGAGAAAAAAAAGACATGAAAGCTGAAATCAGCTACCTTAGAGCACATAATGTTATCCTTTTTCCCTCTTCCATATAGAGGTTCCTCATGCTTGGCACTTCTGATTTTCTTGTGTATTTATGAGCACAGATGTTATCTTCTGCCTCACAGCAAACCAAAAAACAAACAAAACACGGCAGGAGCATGTTGACAGTTAGGACCACATTGGCACTTAACTTTCGTCTGTTGTGACGAAGGCTGCATGCACCATTAGAAGCTGCAGATTCCTAGTCGATTCCTAGCAGATTCCTAGAAGATGTGATTCCTAGTTGTAATATAAATTTTATGAAGAAGGCTGTAATGGCATTCCAAAAGCCACTAGCTAACATAGACAGCAACAGAGAATTCTCTGCTTTATCAACATTAGAATTGCTCAAAGGCATTTCTTAATGTAGCATCAAGAACTAAGGATTGAGCAAATTCAGTCCCAAATATTTACACTTTTTTTTCCTCCATAAGAGTAACACTCATAATAGCAAAAATTTTTCTGCTTCTCAATTTATAGCAAAAATTTTTCTGCTTCTCAACTTACACCAAAGAGAAACTTCATCCTTGCTAAAGATTTTAACCCAAAGGACAAGATTCTGTTAACTTGTTTGTTAGGATTATGGCTTGTAATGCAGGGTTTCTGTAGAGACAAGAGAACCAAGATTGTGACTATGGATGTTTTGAAGAGAAAGGTCTTGCAGAAAAGGCAATCATGCTTTGTATTACCCTGGTCTTCTCTTAGCCAGCTGCTTTATTTTCAGTGCAGATGCACTGGCTGTGAGACTCTGTGAGTGGGGGTCTGCTAAGACAGCCAAAACACCACAGGAAGGTCAGTGCAATGATACTCCTAAACAGGACCTCTTTGTAACCCTGTGCATATTATTTTTAAAACAGAAAGGTATTTTTATTGCTTTGTTCTCAGTGGGGAGGAAATGATAAATCATATGTTTCCAACAGTACCAGCACAGTATAAGATTTCACTGTCTCTAATGGGAATGAACATACAGAAAACAAAATATTGCTTAAAGAAGCCATAAATTAAATATAATAAAACACTAAGATGATTAGTGGATGTAAGCATTATAATCAAGAGTCTCTGTAATATGTGAACAAGAAAAGAAATCCTCTGATAATTTCTATATTCTATCCTTTCTCTCCTATTCAGAAGAAATTTTGTCCATTTTTTTATTTAATTCCTTTTGTTTCTCCTCTCAATTCAACAAAAAGACTAAAGTATTTCTTAGTGATTAATTTTATTAGCACGTTTTCATGAATTCCACAAAAAAGTTAAACTTTCATATAGCATATAAGGAATTGAAAGGTATAAAATGCATTATATTGCTCTTCAAGTTAAATCTATACACCAGACTAGTGAAATACACCATTAGTAAATCACAACTGACATAGGAAAGAGCAGGAAATAATGAAATATAAGCTGTTTGTTCTGCATGGGTCTTACAGTCATCTGAGGAAAAGAGACAATAAATCACCAAAATCAAACCCCCCAAAATAAAATTTGAATCATAAAGAAACATTTAGTAGATGACAATGTTAATTGATACTAATAATGGATTCAGTTGAAATGAAAAGCAGAAAAGTTGGCTTACTTCTCCAATGAGCTTTTTTCTAATCTTTCTTTCTCTTTCCGCTGCCGTTCTTTACTCTTCTTAACTCGAGTTTCCCACAGTCCTCTTATGAGAGAAAAGTCAAATATTACCACCTGGTGCCCCATACTGTTATTAAGGTTCTCCTGCAAGAACAAGACATCATACACACTTCAGGAATGTAATAATGAAAATAATAAGGAACTATATAATCATATTTCAATAAGCTTGTCTGCAAAAGCAAAAATTAAGTCATAAGAAATGTTATCATATTTTGCTTCCCATCTTATTTAATTTGTCTAGGGTTTTGTGCTGGCAGTAATCAATACAGCATACAGTTGACTTCTACAGAAAATATATGGCAACAGCTAAATGTTGACATTTTTTTACTCCTTGCACTTTTTCTTCACTTTCCAAGATTAAAAGACAGTTGCAAAGAAATACCAATTTGATTAAGTAAAACTGATGAAAATAAACTTATAGACTTTGCATTTGTAACAATGTATGTATTAGTTACATTAGTGAGAAGAGAGCTCATAAAGAATTTATTTATTGTAAATCATGCATGAGCACTTAATCTTGGGTTCTCATGTATTGATCTTTATGTATCCAAGCTATCTTGTTCCAGAGGAATCTGGTAATTTTCAGTGTTCACATACGTGAACATCATGAAAGGCATTGAAAGACTCAGTTCAAGAAGGACAGGGAACTGCTGAAGAGAGTCCAGCACCGAGTCACACAGAGGATTAAAGAAATGCAACATTTCCCTTATGAAGAAAGGCTGAGGGATCTGGGTCTCTTGTCTGGAGAAGACTGAGGGGCAACCTCATTGTGTTTACAAATATGATAAGGGTGAGTGTCAGGAGGATGGAAGCAGGCTCTTTTCAGTGTTGACCCATGACAGGACAAGGAATAACAAGTGCAAGTTGGAGCATAGGATGTTCCACATAAACATAAGAAAAATTTTTTTCACTATGAGGGTGATGGCAGCACTGGAACAGGCTGCTCAGAGCGGCTGTGTTCCTGCGTGGCCTGCCCTAGGTGACCCTGCTCTGGCAGAAGGGTTGGACTAAGTGGTCTCTAGAGATCCCTTCCAACCCTTAGCATTCTGTGATTTTGTGATAAGCCCTGTAGCAATGAAAACTTACCTACAGTAGTGATAAGGTATGTGAAGAATTACATTCCAACAATCAAAAGCTTAGTATCAATGTATTACATCCTGTACAGTTAAGAATCAGGATGATCTGGATTTTAATTTACCATGTTTTCCACATTCCATTAAAACTACAGAAATATGTCTTGCAGGAACGTTTTCCCTACTGAATTCCATGACAAAGCTCTTATTGCCTTTAGCAGGTATAACACTTGAGCTTGTCCACTGCAAGTAAGTTTTATAAAACATGAGCTGTAAGCTTTTTAAAAGGTCTTGCCTTTATAAAAATAAAACTGGAAAAAAAAAGGAAAATCAGTTATTTAAATTTTTTTTTGAGGTTTCATTAAGTACCATATTTATTTATACCATTCATAATCATCAAATAAATAAAGGACAGAAGACAACCCTGCTGGACTATTTACTGATCATTTCAAAAGCAATCTTGAAATATGACCAGTGCTTCCTTCATTGGGTGTTTTCAAGATTGTATCTATTACTTTTTCTTCATTCCTTACTTTGATAATTTTTTCCAAGCTCTACATCCTTCAGTTGTAGCTATTTATTATCTGCCCTTCCGTTGTAATACTGAGGAGGAAGATGAAATTATTCTCCCATCTTCATTTTTCCTCTTGGAACTGCCTAACTGTCACTTTTCTCTTTTACCTATTTGCACTTATACATCTCTGTAATATGTAACACAAAAAGTAATAATTTCTTCTGAGCCAATGAAATGCCCTCATGTCCTCCAGAAAATGTGCAGTGTGGACTAGAAAAGACTATGCTTAGGTAGACCAAGAGGAAAGGTTTCTACATGTCCACATTATCTATTGTCTCAGTAAGAAACACCATCACAAATACTTCTAAATACTGGTACAGAAGCTGGTCAGAGACAATATTTTTCTATTACATAGTCTCTGTATCTTAGGATGTTTATATAAACTGCTGTCTTTGCTGTTCATAAAGTTGCTCCCATTACTTTTTTATCTTTTTATCACTCACCATGAGGCAAAAATAGTTCTCTACCTATCTGGAACCTGACAACAGCTGAGTCAAAACTCCATTAATATCAGTGTAATGAGAATGGTGACCTTATTCTCAGTGGAAAGGCTTATCTATAATCAGCTGAACCTTTCTAAAGCATATTCACTAATAATTTTCAGAGAACTATTTACCACATACAATAACTCTGCTCCCCAAATCAAGAAACCCAGTGACAACTCCCTCACAGAGGCTTCAAACCAGCAGTCACCTTGAAGTATCTAATTTGTTTTAATAGCCCTATTCATAGCAATGTGTTTGGATAGAAGGGCTATTGCAGGAGCCAAATTACTGACAGTGAAGTGGCAGCTGGACACTTGACCTTTGTTGGAACTAGATGGCCTTAATCAACACAAAGTCTGAATACACTGTGGAAGTGTTCTCTTCCCTTGACTTTTTCCCTACCTTTGTGTCTTTCAGGTTAAATGATCTGTTCTTTATTGATACACTGATTTATTGCACACACAGTTTGGAAAAGTTCATATAGCTTTTATCCACATACTGGATTAGGCTTCTGTGCATCATGGGTTTTCTTTAATAGTAAAAACCAAGCAGAGGAGAAACTTGGGTAGGAGGTGAAAGGCGTCCATCGTGACTCCTCAGGACTAATCTCTTCAGAAGGAGCAAAACAGAAATCCTGATAAGATTGCCAAATGGCTAAGGCTTTAAAAATATTTATCAAGGCAAACGTGAAAATGTGTTGCTATCTAAAACTACAGGAAGGTCACCCAACAACCTCAACAGTCCTGTTGATTTAACCCATATTGTATTTTTTTTAAATGAACATGAATATTAAGCATAATGACACAATGTATATTTCCCAATGTTTGGATGTCACCATTTTCCTGATGATGAGATGTGGCCCAAAACTTGCCTGTAGACTGCGTATTTCGTACATCAAGATCTGTGTCTTTTCCTGAGTCTGCAGGACAGACAGCATAGTTTTGATACTGCAGATGCATCTAGTACTAGTCCCTCTTACAGGCCTCCTGAGCTCGTATGGGGCCTAGCTGCCCTCAATAACAGCACTGTGCATACTTTCAGTTGCTGATTTACATGAATTACCAAATTATTAATATTTTGTTTCTCCAGTTTGTTTAACAGCCTTGTTCACTTGGGTCCTTTTTCTTTCAGCTAATCACTGTGGGATACCTACTGCAATTTTATTAATATTTCTGACATGATTTCATTGGGGAAAATGTGGGTGAGCATATTTCCTACCAACCCTGCAAATAATTTCCTAGGAAACAAGACTGTTCACACTGTGCTTCAGAATTATCAAGTCATTTATCTCACAAGTCTTTAAATAATTCAAAGGAAGCCTGACATTTGGATAGCAACTGAACACACTTTTTGTGTTTCATCACACTTTTTGTGATGAAGGAAAGATTAAATTACAGAAACATGCTGTGATTGAAAGAGCAATAAAAAACGTGACAATGTTCATAGTCTACAACTATATTGTGCTAACTGCACAGCTTGAAAGTGGGGTAGTGTGTCTTTGTGCCACTCAGGGAGTGGAAGGGGACTGCTGCTTCTCCCTTCCTAGTCTTGATTGTGCCACTCACAATCCCCTGTTGCTCTGCACCAGTGGGGAATTATCCTAACTGATGATTTGGCTGGTTTATCTGTCACTAAGCTTGCTGAATGTGCAGATTTGACAGTCAGAGTTTCACATCAAGGATCCAAGTGAGACTGTGGTTCAGGTCATATATGCATGTATGTGATAGTTGGGTCCTGAGAGCACCTGAGATGGGACACCAAAACTGTGGATCACAGACATTCCCCCATTGAAGGCCTGGGTCCACAGAAATCCAGCAAATGCAGCTGCACCATGAAATAAATAGAAGAGTAAAGGCAAAAGTTGATCCAGGGCTGGAGAAAACAGTCCTGACACCTGGATACGAGCCCAGATGTTTTGGGAGTTCAAAATATTTCCCTCTGCTCTCTCAAGAGCACAGTCTCAACCAGCCAGCTCCTAGATAAACAGGCACAGACAGACAGTGACACTTTCAAGCTATTAATTATTTCAGCTTCCACTGAAGTTAATTTCAGAAATTAGCATATTTGTATATCACAGGGCTTAATCCTGGATGCTCTGATGAATCAAGATCTTTTGGAGTTTTCTGCTTTAATTATTTCATAAAAGAACCTTTTAAGAACAAAATCCAGCATTGGCTTCTCTCACACACTAATAAATAACTGCATTGACTGCATATTAGAGCTAAGAAAGCAAATATTTCCTTTTTAGTTTTTTTTAACCCTACCTTATACTTCCAGTAAAAATAACCATGAACTTCACAAAATTAAAAGTATATGTGAATACAGTCATGTAAAGGCTGAGTTTGCTTTCCACACATTTTTAGGTGCATATTTCTACTTGTCTAGCGATGCAGCAGAGTATCTTATTGACAGTTTTCACTAATCAGTTTGTATTCTAAATGTAAATTAAGCAGTCTCACAAACAAGATTCTTCTTTACCACTGCAGTCTTCACATCAAGGTTTTTAGACAATTTTTCATAAGGTTATTCATTAATTAGGTCTTTAATTATGGATTAATTAGTAGCTGAATTACAATATTCCTTATACTTCCTCAACTCTTGTAGCACTAATATGTTTGTCATCAAGCATGATAGATGTTACATATGCAAGGGGATTTATTACAGATGTATTCCCCTAGCACTTCAGTGAGCTGATTAATTATTCAAAGTGATTCTTCCACTGACAATGTAGCTAATGAAATACTGGACTGACGTTTGTGCATCTGTGACATATATCTTTTTTTTTTTTTTTTTTACTGGGTGTTGCTGAAGAGAGGTCTAATTCTCATAAGACTGGGGGAGGGCTAATGTATTCAAAATGGACATGTATTTTAAGGTTGTTTCTTGTCAAAGGAAAAACAGCAAGTTGAAAAGTATATTACATATTTTAAAAGATGGTTAAATCTATGGACGTAACCGTGATCAGCAAGTGAAAAAAATTGTCTTAGGTGTTAGACAACAGAGTCCTGGGAAAGCCAAAGCATACGCTAAAAATTGATTAGAGTGACCCCACTCAACTACTCATACAAAGATCTGTGGCAAATAAAATTGCACTCAGTGCCATTAAACAAAACAGTGAGGTTTTCATATAGAGTTAGATTATCTTAACTAAGCATAAAATTACTGTCTCAGGTTTCTCAGACTTGCTTTTTTTAGACTAAAGTTTCCAACAGTTATCCTCATTTGTCTTAAGGCTGGTGCACCTGGACCATCCCCAAGAAGTCAGGCTACTGTTACTTTTGTATACAAGGTCCAGCCTCTGAAGTTATCTATGTGGATGACAGCATCATAAATGTTATTTTAGTCTCTCTGTCCTAACTGAGACTAGCCAAAGACCCTCAAAGTTTTAATCATTTCCTTTTGCTCCAACACATCCTATTTTCAATGCTTTTATCTAAAAATCAAGTCCTATCACCTGCCATCTTCCTCTTGCAGAACAAAAACCTATGTCTGACCTATGGCATCAAGCCTCTTAGTCTACTCCAGTGTTAGATTCAAGATAATTTTGTTCATGAGTAAAGTGTAAAGTGCTCATGTCCAGTTACTAAACAATCAAATTACAGTATTTAAGAAGATATGGCAATTTAGATAAACAAGAGAAGGTGCAGCTTTCAGCTACTCCAGCAGGCAAATTACTTTAGCTCACATGATTCCTGTGTTTTATTAGTTTTCTTCCCTCACCACAGCCATGTCTTTTGCCTTTCCCAAAAAAGCTTCTCGTGACTGTGGAGAGGAGACAGAGCTGGCATGGACATTCTCCTTAGAATCAGTTCTCCACTCCCATCTTCTGTCTGAGAAGAGCAAAGTGGATGAAACTCTCAGGTAGGATCTCCCTGTTTGGCTAATGGGCATAATTATCCATCACTGATCCTGGAAATGGTGCTCAGTTAGCTACTATAGAGAAGGAGAAGTAGGTATCTTTTAGCAACATGTCAGAGACAGACAGCATATAAATACTTACAGTAGCAACAACAACAACAATAATGGCAATATTTGGCTTTAAATTATAGGCTTTGTTCACAAAAGATTTAGCAGGCTAGTTTTCCTATACCATTTAGGTTAGCTGTAAGCAGCCTTCAGAAGATGAAGTTCTATAACTCTTTTTAAATTCCACTCTAAATCTTGACAGACAAAAAGATAAATGACCAACCTCTCCAACCATTTTTTAATTGAAAATCGTTCCCACGGCAGCATATGTCCTTGAGATGTAATAGCAAGAGCTTATTACAACTAAGTCATGGAGTGAGTCAGGAAAGCTTTCTAAAACTATAAAGTTTGAATTTGTCACCGGTGTAAATCTATTTAGAAGCACAAATATACAGGTGACTCTTACTATATTTAGAGGTTCCCAGCAAACACATCACTTGGAACTAAAGCTTGGTGTTTCAGCTACTTTTTCCACCTACAGTAGCATTTAAAAATCCACAACAAGGAAGCAGCAACCGAGACCAGATAACAACTTCTCACTTTCACTACCATTTGCCACCTTGACCTCACATATCTGAAGAAATGTAATAATCAGCAAAACTGTCACTTACCTACTACTAAAGAACACAACCGTCCAGTGCTCCTGAATGTGTTCTGTGGTTATTCAATTTGGGACTCTGAGGCTGTTTATAGCAGCAGCATAGCTCATGGCCAGCCAGACCTGTTTGAACTCCTCAGCATGACTAGACTTCCAAATGTACTAATATGCTATATTTATAAAGTGATAACATGATCTGTAGTCTAACAGCAGAGACACAGGCAGGATAAAGTATCTACACTGCATGACTCAACATGGGATGAGAAACAACAACACCAGGGCAGCATCTCATTTACACCAAGAAAGTGTGACATAGCTAGTATTACTCACACTTACGCATTTTTCTCAGAAAAGGGCTAAAAGATTAAAACAATAAACATAGTACGCATTCCTCTGGTACAGACTATCTCTTCCTCCCCAGGTCCATGCAAGTGTGAGAAATAAATAGAAAAATATGCACACACACACTCACAATGCAGTTGCAATGAGCGATTTGCAGCAAATTCTGCTCTCACTTGCTGAAGGCGGATCACGTTTTTTATGCCTACAGCTTGGGACTGATGGCAGTATTCCTGCTTGCTGTTAGTACTGCCCCATGGCCTGGCAAGGGCAGAGCTATGGGGAGCTGCAGACCATCCCTGCTTCAGGAATGGCACTGCTGCAGCAGGGTCTGGTGGCCCCAGGGGGCTGATGTGGTGTCCTGGGCCATGGGCAGATGGGGAAGACCCTGGGTCAGAAGAAGGGGAAAGGGATGAGAGGGGATGAGGGCAGGGCCCTGGGGGCCCTGACAATTCAGCATAAATGCCTAAAATTTTCTGTTTGTAGCTTTGATTAAATAAGTCCATTCATTACTAATTAGAAAATCATTCTTTGTAAAAAAATTACTGATTTACACCTAACCAGAGAAAGAAGGTGGGTTTAATGCAAGATTTTGGGTTCAATGTCTCCACAAAATAGTTTTTCACTAGAAACCTTTCCAAAAACTGCTTTTGTTTTAATTTTCTTTAAAAACAGTTTTTCAATTAAAATACTATTTAATTTTCTGATATAAATGAAATGGCATTTTTCAGCTATTTTTGTTTATCACTCATAACTGCCAGTAACTCTAAGCATTAATTACAGCAGCTGGGCTTGGCTGAGACTTCATATACTGGTTTTACATTGCTCTGTTTCCAGTGCCCTCACTGAAATCCTAACAAATTGGTTATCAGTGCAAGAGGAAAAGAGGGAAAACCATAAACTGTAGATTTAAATTTTTAATTGTGTCTTCAATCCTGAAGGAGATACCAATGTCACTTTGATCTTTTTTGATGATAACTGTTTTGAAGTATGGTCACATGCCTGAAGCATCTGCATCATAAGTCTCTACAGCTTGGTCACCTTACTGCTCACAAACATCAGTAGTAGAAAGTGTATTCATCATCACTACCACATCTGACTGGTCCCAGATATTTTTACTGTTTGATATGTCTGCCCCTCCAACATGCACACTCTTGCCAAATAGTTACCTGCGTTTCCCGTAGCAGGCGATCCATATCAGACTTAAGCTACAAGAGCTGATGGTGAAATTAGTAAGTGAGATAGTACTTTAGAATGGAAAAAATACATCCATTGTGTCATCAAAAACACATACCTTATATCTGCCATCTTTGTATACTGTTTAGAAGACTGTGTTGCTATAGTTTTGCTCTGAACACAATAACATGAAATAATTCTTCATTAGGAATAAAAATATTAAGAAATATGGAATCTCCATCTCACTGTTTCTTGATGTATCAGCTTCTGTACAGGCTTTGATATTTGGCTAAGGCACACAATAGTTCTTGTGTTCTTTAAATCTTGAAATACTGAGAAGTGTTTCAGCGACAGCTGACTGTGCAGTTACTTCCCTCACCCTAGCCAATGAGTCATAGATCAGACAATCTTCAAATTAGAACCATAGCCTATCCACAAGAAGGAGAGGCTTGGGATGTGTGCTGGGAAGGAAATGAGAAAAAGAAAGAAAAAAAATGAAGGAAAAAAAAAAAAAGAAAGGAAGAAAGAAACAAACAAACAAAACAAAACAAAAAACCAACCAACAAACAGATGGTGAGATATCACTTAAAAAGAATAGTCTGTCCTGTGAAGGCACTAATAAAGGAAGAACAACTTAGGAAGGCTATGAGAATTTTTGACAAGGTATAAAAGTGACTGAGAAGACACAGATAAAGAAACAGAATAGATAAAACTTTTAGTGGTGTCTATCAGTGTACTTTACACACACACACAAAAAAAAAAGCTAAGGAAAAAGAAAATTTTAAGATATGTCAATGTCTAAAAGTGTCTCCAAAACCATCTTCAATCAGTCAGTACCTTGCATCCAAGATTGTAAAAAATCCAGTCAAAACACAGTCCATACTTGGAATTAACAGGGGAGCTGCTATATTAACAAACAGTGGGAAAAGCTTGTATGGTATGGATAACACCACAGTCAAGGGAACAGTAGACAGCACAGACCATTGAGCAAACAGAAGGCTTGTTTGCATCCAGTCAAACTTATTGGCAGGCTTGAACAAATCTGAGCTATGCTTGGTTGACAGAAGGCTAATTCTCTCAAAGGTATTCTTTGCATACATACTACATACTGCATCCCAATGCACCAGTGACAGTGTTAGTCTGGACAAAATGGCCCCAGCAGAGTCACAAACATGGCACTGCACACCTGCTGCCGTGCTCCCCTGGGAAATGCTCCTCATCCAGTTGACTCAGTAGACCAGCCAGGGCCTATGTACTCATGTGACACTGCAGTCCACTCAATCAGCTTCCTGGATGAAGACCAAGGCATGGGAAGTGGTACCGAAAGAGTCATTTCATCAAGAGACAGGTCCATTTTGGCTGTTGGAGCTTATCAGCCTTACCAGCCTGGGAGCTATTGCCAAATGTAGATGGAGCCTGCATTGAAACCCCTGGCATCCCAGTCTTGGAAACAACATGTAAAAATACCCCAGCTGTCACAGTGTGAAACAAGCTGCTCCATGAGACAGCAGCTATACTGCTTCCAGTGATGAGCTCTCCCTGAAAACAACACAGCCTTTGGTCATGAATCACTGTACTGATCTAATCCTGCTACTATTCTAAGACAGTTCATCCTCTACACAAGATACCGATAAATCTACAATTCAGATATTCTGACTGAGGTAACCCAGAGTTGAATATACACAAATAAACCAAGGGATATATATTTTTTCCGCTTCTTCTCCTCTACCACAGTTACTCTGCTTAAACAATCTCTTCTGGTCTGCCACTTTATAGAAAACTTGCAAAGTAAGGGCAACAAAGATAGTACCAACACTATTACTGAATAAACTATTGCTATAGACATACAATTGCAATAGATATGCTTATTTTTCTGTTCTCTCTTTGTTGTTAGTTCTGCTGTGGGTAATTATATGCAATTAAATAAAGGTCAGACTTCGGACATTCAGGTGATCATTTGGGTAATGCAGGCTCCGGCTAAGACCTAGCATGGATGGGTCTTTAGACACTTCAGACAAGAAAGACTTCCTTCCAGCACGAGTGTATTTAGCATAGCTGTCATTGAAACACCCACTGAAAGAAAACACATGGAAATTAACAGCTTTTTAGGGACATATTTCCCATAAGCACAACAAAGCAAAATCTACAAGAAGACTTACAAAAAGTAAGGCTAAAGAGCAGATATAACTTGCTATCATAATTCATCATAAGCTGAACAAAAGTGTCCAGCAAAACAAAATACTTTTGCTTGTGGCTTTGTTTTAATGCTATCCATGTGGCCTTCAGTCAAGCTGAAGTCTAGAGCTGTCATAGCTCTAGAAACACAGAATCATAGAATTATCAGTAGAAAAAGACCTCTAGAGATCATCTAGTCCAACTCTCCCTCTAATGCAGGATCACCTAGAGCACATTACACAGGACTGCATCCAGGCGGGTTTTGAGTAACTCCAGAGAAGGGGACACCACAACCTCCCTGGGCAGCCTGTGCCAGTGCCTTGTCACCCTTATAGTAAAAAAGTTTTTTCTTATGTTTAAATGAAAGTTCCTGTGTTCCTGCTTGTGTCCATTGCCCCTCATCCTGTCACTGTAAACTACTGAGAAGAGTCTTGCTCCAACTTCTTTGCATCCACCCTTTAGATACTTCTATACATTGATAAGGTCTCTCCTCAGCCTTCCCCAGGCTAAAGAGTCCCAGCTCCGACAGCCTTTTCTCATAAGAGAGATGCTCCAATCCCCCAGTCATCTTTGTTGCCCTCCACTGGACTCTCTCCAGCAGTTCCCTGTCTCTCTTGAACTGGGGAGCCCAGAACTGGATGCAGTATTCCAGTTGTGGCCTCACCAGGACAGAGTAGAGGGGGAGAATGACCTCCCTCAACCTACTGGCCACACTCTTCTTTGTACAATCCAGGATTCCCTGGGCCTTCCTGGCAACAAGGGCATACTGCTGGCTCATGGATAATCTACGGTCTATCAGTACACCCAGATCCTTCTCCAAATTGCTTTCCAGCAGGTCCACCTCTAACCTATATTTGTACTTGAGTTTCTTCCTCCGCAGGTGCAGGACCCTACACTTGCTCCTGTTGAACCTCAGCAGGTTCTTCTCTGTCCAGCTCTCCAGCCTGTCCAAGTCATGCTGGATGGACTCACAGCCCTCTAGAGTATCAGACACCCCTCTAAGCTTTTTATCATCATCGAACACACTGAACGAGACTGGACTGAGTACTGACCCCTGGGGGACACCACTGGTTACCAGCCTCCAACTCAGCCCTGTTCCACTGATCACTGATCTGAGTTCTGTCACACAGACAGCTCTCAATCTACTTCACTGCCCACTCATCTATCCCACACTTCTTGAGTTTCCTAATGAGAATATTACTGGAGGCAGTATCATAAGCTTTGATGAAGCAAACATAGCATAGTCTGCTCTCCCCTCATCTAGCCAGACACTAACAATGTCATAGAAGCTAATCAAGGTTGGTCAAGCTTGATTTCCCTTGAGTGAATCCATGATGACTCTTCCCAATTACATTCTTTGCTTTCACATGTTTTGTGATGATGTTCAGAATTATTTTTTCTAACACCTTACCAGGGACAGAGGTGAGACTAACCATCCTGTCGTTACCTGGATCCTCTTTCTTGCCCTTTTGGAAGACTGGAGTGACATTAGCCCTTCTCCAGTCCTTAGGCTCCTCTCCTGATCTCTATAACCTCACAAAGATGGTGGAGAGTGGCCTGATAATAACATCTGCCAGTTCTCTCAAATTTACAGCAATGATACTGAAGAATCCATAAATCAAACTTCTGACAGAGCTACAGACAAGTTCTGAAATGTACTGGGAGCATTAGTGTGACGGGCAAGGTCTCAGGCAATGTTTGTACTGGGCTGTGAGTCACACCATCTCACTGTCCCACCTCTTGTGCAGACATTAACTCACAGAAAATCACAAGTACTTCAACAGGCTTGATTTATGGTTCAGTTTATAGGGTTTTTTGTGAGGCTGATAAAAAACATGTTGCTGTTTAGTGACTTCATAAGGGATCCTGTTGATATAGTAGACAAATCTGCCAGAGTTACCGCTCCCAAATGATCTGGGAATAACAACTCTCAAAGAACTACAAGGTATGTAAAGAGTTGTCCCTGCCATTTGATAAATGTTTTTAAAATAATTTTCATTAAGGTTTTTTGTCCAGAATTAAATGGCCTTCCAGTAAATGGGCAAGAACCTTAAAATTATGACAGAAAAAATGCCTAAGAATTTTGCGGACACTGTGAGCAAGAAATATAGCACATAAAATCAAGATTTGTGCAAGACTCAACAGACTTTGCCAGTCTCTTTGAGCAGAAAAAAGATCTGTAACTGCATGACTTCTTCCCAGCAGGTCGTTAACAGGTTTACAGGGGATCTTAAAATGAAATCATGTCAGTAGCAATAATAATCTCAATTTTATCATTTGATTATTATCTCTTAATGTGAAAGATGCACAACGATGTAAGTGGAAGCGCAACTTTACTCAATTTCAGGCACCTTTAGAGCTGTTTACTCTTGTACTTGATTTGAACTGAATCACTTCACTTAAGAAGTGCTTTCTGAGCACAATAACAGGCATGTTATATATTATTCTCTCTCTTATTCCATTTAATTGTTCAACAAATTAAAGGCAAAGTAGGCTACTGGTAAGAATGAACAGAAATGAGATGAATGTTACTTTTGATTGGTGAACAATTGCTGAGAACAGGAGGTTCCTTGGTAGGAGCCAGGCTCAATAGATAGCTTCATTAGATGTGTCATTAAAGGGAGAGGAACATAGCTATCCATCCACCCTAAGCAAGTCAGTGAAGCAGCACAAGCCCTTTCCAGAGGCACATATCTTCATTAAGGTATAAAAGGGCACTATCAAGGTGTATAAAACCCATTGTTTTCTAGGAACAATTAAACTTAGAAGAAGAAGGCGAAACACAGGAAAACTCAGTTCCCTTCAGAGTTGCTCTTGTCCACCCAGAGTACAGGGGCAAAGAGATCACTGTCCTATTAAATGAAATACCCTGCCATAGATAGCATGCTATTCAGGTTGTATGTTGGAGAGGACTAGGCAACTTGCTGGCCCTGTGAAAACAGCATCACACTGTAGATCACCACAGATTAGGACTCATGGCCCTTTTCACTCTACTGTGGTATGATGAAGAAAATCGAAGAAATCTTCCTACTCTGAGCCAGCTACGACCTGCTGCATTACAAAACCAAAGCAACGGGATCTTTTTAGGAATGAAGCGAATGGTGCCATCTACTGTCCAAATTATAAGGACACCTAGATCGTCAGCATTGACTCCTGAGGAATTTCTGCCCTCACCAATACTGATGCAGATGAATACAAATATATGTTTTTTCCTTTATTTATATGTATCACACAGAGCCTTGAAAATAAATTTGCTTTGGCACTCCATTTTGCAGAATACGTGCAAGAATACATTACTAGAACATGTACTGCTCTGACATGACTGCCTTGTCCCAGAAAACCAAATTGTAGTCCCATTGTACAATATACACTACAAAAAGATCTATGTCTCTATTACTACACTACAAGCAGTAATTTTGCTGGAGGAACACCATATATAAGTACTAGCTAGAGACAGAAAAGAGAGAGAAGCTATCTCTGTCATCTAATGAAGAAACATATTTTTATTTTTAATCCATGATCTACTGCTAGTAAAGTAGAAAGTTTTCTAATAAGCAACCTATGATAGTTAATGTTTTTGTGTAGCCAGCATGCCTTGTAAGCATCTTGTAAATATCTCATGCTTGGAACTATTTGTCACAAGAAGACAAAAAAGCAACTAGGAAAATAAAGACTCCATTTCTGCATTTGCACAGCCTCTAACTCCAGGGCAATAAACTTAAATGAAGGAACAGCAACACCAAATAATATTTAAAATCAGAAAAAAGGTCATTTTAGCTTCCTAATGACAAATCATGAGGCTATCACATGTGGCAGGTCAGCAAGTGAGGAAAAGTTGAGATATCAGGAAACAAATCTGCCCTGGGGTGCAAGGTGCCCCCACCTGTCTTTAGAGGGAAAAGGGTGCAATCTGATTTCACATTGCCATTCCGATGTCTGGTTAATCAAAGGAAGCTGAACTGAAGATTCACAATGTGCTTTGGGATTCTGACTCATGACCAAAGATTACCCAACAGGCTAGCAAACACTGTTATGACACCTATAGACTGCTTCCCACCAACTGTGCTGGCTTAAGAGCAGACAATGAAGGTATCCTGAAGCATCTTTGCCGACAGTATTTTGAGACTGATTATCGCCAGTTCCAATTTACATAAACCCCAGGTATTTTTAATCTTTTGCTGACTCAGGAGCCACCTCTCGGACTACTCATGAGCCAGAAGAAAGAGTAAATTACAAAGAAGATGTAATCCTGGTGGCTTAAATACTAAAAATTACCTGGAGAGTTTCTAAAACTTGTCTCTTGTTCATATGCAGCCAGATACCTTTTCCCTACCTACATAATATTTTTGAGCTTTTGTCAAATTCTTACCATAAATTTATAAGGTAAAACACACCCAAAAGGAGTTTTGATCCACATTTACAATCTCTTAGCAGAGGAAGTGGCAATCTGGGCATGGCCTTTTACAACAGAAGTAATTTCAGATAAGCACCATGAAAAAATTGCTGAGTAACTTCTCATCTCATGGTCATGCAACCAAGTATTGATGAAATTTAGATGACACTCCCATGACCTAGTAAATATGAAAACAACTGTTCAGGTGAATTTCCTTTGCTTGCATCCCAGACAAGAGGGCCATCAGGCAAAGATAATTTCTAGTTTCAAAATGAGGCGTAAGAAACTAACTCAAATCAGTTCAATAAGGCTCAGTTTAGTCATGATTAAAAGCTAGCACTTGTGCCATCAGAGTTAAGCAAATTCTGTAGACCTTCTCTTATGATTTAATTTCTGCTCTATACTACAGAGAGAGCTGACAGAAATCACACTGAATGGAAGTTCAGCCTCAAACGATGTCATGCTAATACTGATGCTGTGAACAGTTCAAGAAGAACTCTGAAAGGAAGAGAAATAACTTAATTGTTCCAGTCTGGTGGGTTGTTAGGGATTCTCATTCATACAGAGCACTCAGTGTTAACTTAAAAGTAGAAAAAATAAAAATAAATAAATAAATGAATAAATTCAAATTTAAAAAATAGTAATTGAATCCCCGAGGTGGATAAGAAGCAGTTTTAATTTTATGAACATTCTTAGCACACATTAATATTTATAAGGTAATTCATCCAGAAAGTCAGGCATCTCTTGTACGCAAGACTCCAGGGGGTAGTTAACAGAAGGTGGATGCCATTGAATCAGATATTTAGGAGGCATGGAGTACAGTCTCTGGCAAAAGAGACTGTGTTCTGCAAGGACAGTCACCAAGTTTGTTTACCATGCATCCTGTAAATCTTCACATAGCCAAAAGCCACAAGATTTATATCCTCATGCCATGGAGAGACGAGGGCCTGAAGAACTTTGGGAATAGTACAACTCTGGGTGGAGGTAACACCTAATTCCAAGAGTCCCATCACTCAGCTGCAGAAGAACAAGGATTTGGCTTGGCAGGTGCTTTGGTTCAAGAATGACTGCTGGCACTGGTCCTGGCACCCTTTTCTGGGCTCCCCTGCCCAGTGAGATGTAATTATTACTGTTCCCACTCAGACCCACCACTATCTGTGTGCCATAGTCTCCAGATGGAAAACATATCTGAAGATCTCACCAGCCATGCAGATGACAAGCTCCACATTAGTCAGATCTATCCTAGCAATGCACTAATGACAGTGCTATCCATTAACAATATAGCTTTAAGCAGATGAGTTTTGTATTGTCAACAGAAGCAAATATTAAGGGTTCTACAACCATTAAATATATATTACCTTTCAGTCTGTCATATAAACGTTACAAGAAGGGGCAGTGGCAATTACAGAAGGTAATTACAGGTAGAGACAGAGCAGTTTACCATAGCAGATGATGAATTGCAAGAAAGGATGAAGGATCCTTGTTCTGTCTGGTCAATTCATACAGATTAAATAATTTTAAAATAATTAACCTAGTAGAATGTAATGATTTTTAAAAGCACTTTAAATAGTGTTTAATTTGTTTAAATGAACTATCCCATTAAGTCCAAACTTCGTCATTTTGCTTTGGAAGGGAAGTTTTAATAAGCTCAACCTTTAGCACAGCTTTAATAACTGTATTAAAGATTTATAGATAAATGTCTGAGGTGGAAAAGATCCTAATACAATTAATTCAAAAGTACAGCTGGCAATAATTTCATGGAAAGATTAAAATCAGGGAGATTGGAAATATTTTATAGGAAATATTTTGCTATGTTTTTAATATTTCAAACAACTTATAAATGTACTATTATACTAGAACTGTAAGACATTCTGATCTACAGCAACAAAATTACATGTGTCTACTACATATATTCAAAAAAGCATACAAAAATTACAAGAGATACCAAATAACCCAAAAAGAGGAGGCATTATTCAAGCCGTATTGTGTATATAGCCACCGTGATGAAAACATCTTTTAAGAAATTCTGTTAAGGACCAGGACCTTCTGAATTTGGCCTGCAGACACCAATCAGATGGTGTTTTTAACCAGTTGATCAAAATCCACCAGTGTTATTAAAAAAGAGGTTGCAGCATCTCACTGTTTGAAGGTGAGGAGCCCCCTCCTTGTATCCTACCTGTAATTATTTAGTCATTTTAAGCTGGGACAGACTACTGGCATGTTCAGAGGCTTGCACAGCACTGACCCACAACAGCACATGAACTGGCTTAAGGGTATCTCTTTCAGATACCTTAACTCTGCAATAATTATCAAACAACATGGGACGAGAGGCAGAGATGCATTCAAAACAAAGCAACTGAACAAACTCACATTTCTCTGTATGCAAAGAGAAAAAAATACTTAAGCAGCATTTTACTCTGTACCCACAAGTAGTGGGTGCAATTGCTTTCTGACCATCATCAACTCTCAGATAAATTGTTTTAACCTGTTTTTCATTAGCTCTGATAAAGCTAAATGGAAGGCTGTATTTCACAGATTTGAGACCTGCATTACAAGCAAATAATGAAGTAGCTATAAAATAAAATAATAAAATAAAATAAATAATAAAAGTTTTTGAAAAGGTGAAAAGGCACTTTTGTAATGGTTCGCTAGTAGAGGACTATGTGCATCCCTTAATACAAGACAGAAGACAAACAAGTTGTGATAAAACCTTCCAGAAAAAAAATCTACCAGCCCTGCCTCAGTCATCTTACTTTTTCTCTGGTCTGGACATGTACCTCCACCCTTCTCTTCTGTTGGCACTAGTACTTGCATTGTTCCAGAGATAGCAATTTTTGGGAGCTAAATAATCTGGAGAAAAAAAATCCATCTCTTTAGTGTTAACTTTTTGTCTAGTTAGCTCCCCACCTGGCAAACCTCAGTCTCAAGTGAGCAGCAGCAAAAGGTAGGTGTCCCACACAAGCACAACTCTAGGTAAACAGGACCATGGCAAAACCAATTTACCTCAGCTTCTGGGTAACTGAAGTCTCAGCACAGTCCAGGATAAACAAAAACAATTCATTTGCACTTCTGACCAGAGAGCTAATGCCTTACCACTACTGAACAAATCTTAAAAGAGACAAAGGTCTTTAAAAAAACCCCAAAGCCTCAGATATTTTTCTGGCATCTATGAGGCAATTGTGCATAGGAGTTTAAAATTCTGTATTTCTAATACTGACCCAACTATGAACATTGGTAGGTTTGCCTCAAGTATGGAAAACAATATCCTAAACAAGCTCTAGCAAAGACCACAGAGAATCACCTGTTGTGATGTGCTTTATCCTCTGCAGTGATCATCAGCTAAACAGCAGACATTGAAAGGATCAGATGTTTGCTTTGCTGTAAGTGATTTCTGACCAATGTATCTGTAGCATATCTTGTGAACTATTATTTCCCTATTTGTTCCTGGTCCCTATGGACAGTAATTTGCTAGTACTAGATTTTGGGAGACAAATTCAGTTTTCCCTGTGTCTTCAATGATTTGTTATGGAACTGAACAATGTATCCCACAGCAGTTTCTCAATGCAGACCTAAAGTCTGAGTAACACATGCAGGTGTCTGCAGGCCCTATTTCTTTATAATGACATGTAGTCAAAGTCTGAATGTAGGGTTTAAGGCATAAGTTCATGAGAAGTGAAGTTCAATGAGAAGTCTTGCTGACCTTAAGTCCTAATTTCTTCCCTTCTCCCATCTGGGTACTGCCACCATTTACCTTGTGCTCTCTCTGGCTATCATCCAACCTCTGTGTGAACTTCTTAATTCAGAAGAAAACCTTTCCAGAAAAATGTGTAAGTAGCTTTCTGAGAAACAAATGAGTTCAGTAGAGGGTTTCTGGATCTAACACATACCACTACAACTGGGCTGCTCAGCTGAGAATGGGAAGACAAAAAGGCAGGAGGATGTTTGCCCCATCAGTAGCAGCAAGTTTTAATATTCAGTTCAGAATGGTGTGAAACTACTTTTTTTGAAAAATGTAGCAGGGATGGAAGGTGAAAAAGGACTGTTGGTTTTGGTTTAGGTCATAAATGTTTACTACATTATTGGAAAAGAAAGAATTCACTTAATTCCCTGGAATCATGTTACTTCACTATATATATAAGTCAGTATTATTTAACACTATGTGCCCTGATTACTTCCTAGGAATTAAATGTATTTACAGTTACACAAATAAAAAACTCAGCATGTTTACTGACATAGTGTTTTGCCTAGATTCATATCCTGGCAGTTGCAAATACAGCTGTAGCTAAGAGAAGATGTAGATTTGCAGGATCCCAAAGTTACTATACATTTGATTCATTCATGGCACCCTATATAAAACGTTTCCTTAAAAATACAGAAAACATTCAGAGAAAAACATTGTTTATTATATTCCAGTTTACATAGCTGGAAATCTAACTTAGATAGTTCCACTGAAATCAGAACACACCCATTTTTTAATGCCTATCAGGATAATGTAAAATGGCAATATATCTTTGCAGATATGACCCATAAAAAAAATGCTGTTGGCATGCTGGCCACTCCTTGTCCTGACATTCTCAGTGGGGGGTCTTAATAATTGTGGATTATCATTGCTTTGCAGATGGGAGAGGCTGTGATGTTTCTGAACCATTTTTTATGATTCAACATTTCATGTGTATTTATTTAGCTAACTCTGTCCCCAGGGTGAATTTCAGTGGGATAGATGAGCTGGTGGTGAGTTGAGTGAGCTTGCTGACAGTAACACAAGCCATGCTTCCCACTCTCTCCTTTTCCAAATCCCCTTTCCACCTTCCCTGCTTTTGACCAAGAAAAACTCAACCTGATACCAGTTGAGCCAATTCAAGTCACAGGCCCAACAAAGGTATTTTTTACCTTCTGTTCAACATATTTTCTGTCTCAAAGGATGGGAGTCCATGATCAGCCAGTGACTACAGCACTTCTCTGGAGAGGACCATCTTATATACTCCCTGTATAACAGCATGATGTGCCCTGCTAATCTAGAAAGAACTGCAACACACCAATAGCAAGCAATAGAAAGGGAAGAAAAAAACCTCTGCCTTAATTTGTACACCAGGGATCTACTGTATTTTCAGCACAATTTGAGCAAAGTCATAACCAACATGCTGGCTTCACTGTAGAAGAACAGCCTCTTCCAGTTCTGGAACAAAGGTGAAATGATGTGAACAATGTACAAGGCAGTATAAATAAGTCAAGTAAAAAACTGATTTAGTTGTCTGAAATCACAGTTCATAATAAAAAAAATAAAAGTGCATTCAAGTGTAAACCTGTCTGAAGGGTTGTAACTTACAAGCCCACATAAGATGGGCCTGATATTCATACCCAAATTAAAATAATAATAATAACATTAATCCCTTTTTAATCAAACCAGGAAAGGTTCACAAATCTGGAAACTCAGGGCATTTTTTCAGAGGAACTGATAACAGCTATTACTGCCTCCTCATTGACTCTTCATTGGCAGCTTCACACTTTTGCAGTTCTGCAAGAATTGAATTAAATGGCCTGTAACGCTGCCAGTTCAATTTAACACCAAGAAGCTGAAACTAGGAAAAGAAAGTAAGAAAAAAACTATTGAAGTGCTACAAGGCAGTCTATGACTTGAAGATATTTCTCAGTACTTTCTGAAAGAGATATTGCTAGCCCTTCCTGTCCATTTCTTTTTGCTTTATATGAAAACCAGGTAAATGCATAAGCACCCAAGGAATGTTGGTAGTCCAGAGTGAAATTTTAGTAATAATCTATTTATACTTAGCCTTTAAGGTCCCATTTTTCCAATTTACATAGCAAGTTATTTTGCATTCTGCTCACATAATTTTGACATGACAAAAAGAGGTTCTTGTTTTTCCAAATACTGCAGTACAGTTATTCTGTTGTGTGCCCAGGATACTGCACAATTTCTTTGAGATCCATCCCAAAGAGCTGCAGATTATGGTGTACATAAAACAGCAACAATAGTTACCCAAGGGGGTGCCAATAATTTCAAGAGTAGTGGAACTAGCTAATTATTAGCCCCCATATGAAATGGTAATATTTCCTTAATAGAAATATGACTTCCAGCTCTTTATTATCTATTACTTTGACCCTGTGTTGTGCCCTTCTCTTTTAAAACGAGTGCATAAATGGCTATTCTCATACTACTTCTTCCAAAGGTCTGGGCCCTTTGACAAGACAATTTATGTATAATTTTCAGTGCCCACATAGCTTCAATGACTTGACTTAAAGAGCCATGGCCATCTGCATGACTCACCTGATGATTTGTTCAAATTTAAACTTTACAAATTCAAATTTCCTTGAGGTGGGCACCTATCTCCACAGAAAGCAAGATTCACATATAAGGTTTTCGATTCTGTATTGGCTTGGCAGATCCTTAAGACTACCCAAGGGATATTGTGATTTCTTGATGTTTTAACAGTACTAAAGACATGCTAGTTTGTAGCAGCCAGGTTCTATTTAGTATTTAATAATAAATAATTATATTAATAATTAAAAATAAATACTTTTATTAAGATACATATTATTAATAATTCATTTTAAAATCAAACTCATATATTAAATACTAAAACATTTAAATAATAATTACTGCTTGATAGCCAGTACTACAAAAGAGTAATGGCCATAGACCTTACTTGGGAAGGAAGAAATTGGATGGATTTTCAGAACTGTCTGCTCAACCACTTTCAAATATCCTAGACAGTGTAATTAGGAATTCTTTTATAAATGAGAAAGCATTCAACTCACCGATGCAGTGTTTCAGTTTTTAGTTAGATATTCCCTTAAAAGTACTGCAGTGGGTTTTCTTCATTCACATAAAATTTTTCTGCACTACCTGCACTACTTTCCAGAATGTTCCGAGCATAATTGTGCATGCATAGATACAAATAAATCCCCATCCCACATAAACCACTGAAATCTCATCTGCCTCCAATGCCTGCTGCAGAATGCATGCAGTACTGGGACAGTACATGCCAGAAAGAGGCACAGGCATCCTGTATCTACTGTGACATATTTTCACTCAGGTGAGCTTTAGTGGAAACAGTCATTGTTGGATTTGGGGAAAACAGGTGATAATTGTCTTTCAATTGCTTATTGACTGTCTTGCTCGGCAGAAAAGTAGAAAAGTAGAAGTAATAGCTTTTAAGTCTTACAGGACAAAACAGAGTAAGGTGCTTGAACTTCTCACAATGATCTGTTCTTGAAACAGACAATGTTATGCAGTGGCTACAGGGACTTGATGACAGAATATGTTGATATTTCTCTCTTCGTTTTGAAAGACTACAGAAGAATGAGTAAGAGCCTCCTGACTAGACTAGGAAAGGTCAAGAGCCTCTTTACACCTGTCATTGTTCCTGATTGGTTTTTTTACTAGCTGAAGAGAAAATATTTTTCTGTTTTTCCAGTGGTCTGAATTTAGTTCACTTGAGCTTATTCTGACTAAATTTTTAAAAATTATGTATCTACCTGTTTTGAGGGATTCCTCCACCTTTATCACAAGTTAGACTTCACACCCCTACTGACCACCCTTTTGTGTCTTAGCTTTGTTTGGGTTCTGCTTTTGTTCTTTGACACAATGATGCTGGGACTGGCAACTAGAAAGAAATTTTCACTGTCAGAATGCTCGGGAAGATTTAAAAATAGTTAATTTTTGTTTTCTTTTTCTTTTCTTTTTGTTTTTCTCTAATAGTTTTTTCTCACTTTTTAAAAGCGGGAGCACAACAGAAGACATCCACACTACACAGAGACAGATGCTTTCGAATACAAACACACCTGAGATATTTTGGAATCTTCCTGGTGCCAATTAATGGAACGAGTATATTTTCAAAGGCATATCACATTCTTAGCCTCACAGATTGTAAGTTTCTATGCTATCCTATAATTGAGAAATATGCACTGAAGAAATCTCTCTACCACAGGAATTGTGGCAACATGGCTGCATAATTCATATTAACTACCTTAGTGACTATTATCTCTTCCTTTTCTTTTATTAGTTGTCAGTAAGCATATATCATTCCTCCTCAACTGGTTATTAAACAACTAAGCAGTCCATTTGTATTTAATTTTTTAAGTTTTCTATGATCACCATACTTGCTTTGCATGTTTGTAATCCCTAACTTAGATGACCTGCTCTTCTTTCAAAATCATTCTAATGTAAGTGCTCGGAATCTCTGGGATCATTCTTCTAGGAAAGTATCTCTGCTTCTTGTAAGTTTTCTCACTTTAGAAAACCTACAATAAAAGAGGATTACCAGTTATGACACTTCAAATGTGTAACCTTGCTATGTATACACCAGCCTCTACTTGAAGTTGTTAGAAGTGTTTCACACTGGAAACCAAGAACAGCTTGCTGTTTCAAAGAGCCTCCTCTTCAATCACTTAAAGCAAATATTTTTTAAAAATTAGAAGTTGTGTGGGAAATGAACTGTACATGCTGTGCTTTTAAAATAACCTTTTTCTGTATTACAAGAGACTTGGTTTTGTAGGGAAAACAGGGGAGCCAACTTTAGCCTATTCATTATCATATTTTTAAAATTTGGTAATATCCCAACGTTATAACCTCAAAATCATTTTTTATGTGCACTCTTACTTGAAAAAAATACAGCTTTTCTCACTACCCTTGCCAAAGTGAAGCTGGCAATAAATTAATATATCTCCCCAACCACTGCAGACTGGGACGATTTTTTACTAAAAATGGTTTTACAGGGCCATTTTCTCTTTTCACCCTGACTTTAATCTGTGTTAGGAAGTAATATGAGGAAAAAATAGTACTGAAGGACAATCCTGTTTCTCAGCTTCTGCTGAGAGAATATCAAGCAACTACAGAGCTATAAAAAACAGGGGAGGAAGGACATCAAAAGGTCATCTGATTGTCCTGCCCTGTGGCTCAGGACAGAATGAAAAATACCTAAAAGCAATGTAGTCCTTGTACAACAGACATTTCCAATATTTCTTTGTTTAAAAATATCTTTCTTTTGTTTTCTTAGCTCATTCTATTTCAGTATGGTTGGAGGTACATCGCTATAATTCTCAGATGGTGGCAGATGTAAAATCCCTTTGTGCATAAGTGAAGGCAGGATTTAGCAGTGTAACACTGCTTTTAACAAAATTTCACAGGGAAGTTGTTAAATTTGTTAATACTTTTACTTTGCTGTAAAAATAAAGAACTTGTATCCTGGTCAGTTTTTTGTGAATGTCTTGAACTCTTGTGAAGCTGATACTGTGACTTACAAATGAAAAACATTAATGAAATTTTTAAAACTTGTGCATGTTCTACTGGTTTACCTACAGGCTCATTTTAAGAGCACTGTATTTTGCTGTGCTTAACAGAGGCTGTGAGACTGTTAGCCATGATAGAAACTAACTCCTCTCTGTATAAGTGTTCGTAGGACTCAGCATATAATAGTATATATTTCAAGATGACCACCGTAAGAAAAATTAGCTCCAGAAGCTGAGACAGCATATATATAGTAAGCATTTTATCACTAAGCAGGGTCCCAAATGGTTAGGTTGCTGAAGCTGTCTGACATAAGCATCAGACTAGGACACCAAACATTTTTAAGAGCATCTCAGAAAAACCTCATGCAACAAGACAGCTCTAGGTAGTTGAGGGGGAAGAAGCTAAATCACAGATCTGGGTTAAGCTAAAAAAAAAAATAAATTAAAACACCACGAAAAAAAGGAAAAATAAGTTTTTAAAAAGATTATTTCAATAAGCCACCTAGAAGTCCAAGAATCTGGCTTCTGCCTACTAGGTAAAGAACAAACTGCTACTCTAGCTTTTCTAGCTTCCACTAGTTTCTCTCTTCTGAATGCAACTATTAGGAGCTATTCACAGCTCCTTTCAAATTTGGTGCTCCTGAGTGCCCGCCAGAAATGCATTCCAAAGGGTTGAAAAGGTTTTCTGAATAGAAGAAAATGTGCATGTTCTCTGCTGAAATTCCTCCTTTTGATTTACGCTTGCAAAAGAAAGTAAGGATGGATGATTCCCAAAATACTTTCTCAGGATGTTACCAACAGAATATAACTGTGTCTTTTTCACAATGCTTCTGCTCTGCCCTACATGCATACCAGAACATTTCAATTTGTCTTCGACCTCACAAATGAGATTTCAGAGTTGGGTTTTACTATTTTAACCGAAATGGTTTTCAGAACCTATCGGCTTCCCTCGGCTGTTCTAACATTCCTGGGAACTGGAAGGAGATCTTTCTTGTAAAGCTGTGGTTTTCTGTGCCTGCAGGAATCTTCCAGCACCGTGGAAGACATAACAGAGAAAGCAATCCGCCTCTCAATAGCCCTCAAGTCACAATCCAGGGATCTTCACGCTTCTGTGTTGGAAAAAACAGGGAGGGGATCTGCAGATATATAGATAATATATTTGTTCCCTTAAATATCTATAGATTTTTCATGGATATCTAGGCATGCCTCTCTTCAGCTATGTCTCTAATTCTCCAAATTATCCTACTTGAAATTAAAGGAATATTTTAAGGAATGTTGTTGTGGGTTTTTTTCTCTCCATCACTGCAAAGTAAAACAGAATGTCTTTTTTTGGAAAGACTCTAGGTGTATGACATTAGTTTTGGTGACTAACACAAAAGTTAAAATGACAAATTAAATAATGCAGTATCCATTTAAATAGTTCCAATAACTAGTTATTAAACCCTTTTTCCCAAGCAACTAGGTGACTTTTCTTATGACTGTGCATCAGATAATTCAGGTGATTATTCCTTGCACATTAGAAGTTTTCCTTTCACTATTTCCACAAGTAATTTGACTATCACTTAGCCTTAATTTACACTTTTCAGCACATACATGTCTTTTTCTATGGTCAGACAACATCAATGGAAGAATCACAAGTTTAATTGTGTTATAACCCGACATTTTATCTACCTCAGTTTCTGCACCTCATGGCAAAACAACGACGAGAATATTTTTCCCAGAGCCTCCCTTAAATCGTTAATCTCTTACCAGAAGTAAAATGTTTACACTTTTAATTAAAAAAAAAAAAAATCTTTAGAGTCTCATTTTTCCCGTTACTCCTTGAACAGTCTGCAATTTTCAAACTTCACATTTGTCTACTGTTGATACCTATCCTGTGGTTTAATAATGTCTTCTACACCAAAGCTTTTTTAAAGCATGACACTTGCTGGACATTTTTCCTGAGGTGCAGAGTTTAAAACATGGTTGATTTTTATCTCAGTGTGGCCCTGATCTGCATAGTTCAATGACTCAGATTTTTCCTTGTGTGAATACAGGCAATCTCTTCTAAGAACGGATGTAATGGGCAACAACTTGTGGTCACAATTGTTAATAGGCTGTGGTTTTCCATGAAAAATAAATTTGTTTCTGCTGTAGAGCTGTAGGATGGCCAGCCTTTGTATTCACCAAAGCAAAGGCAAAATATAGCTAAAAATATCTATTGTGGAAGCACTCTGATCCCCTGATTCCAATAGATTCCTAAACTACTGACTGTAAATTAGCAACTGTATATTTCACATCTATGCTGTAGAACATCTCCTTGGTCTACAAAAAAAATGGAGATCGCATAAAGACAGGTCCAATATTAAGAGAGGAGAAACAAATCCCACCACTGGGACAATGATAATGTGTATCAGGCAAAACAGATATATTAGGCATAAATAAAAAATCTGTCATTATTTAAAAGCTGTGAAACTAAGATTCAGAGACAAAGTAGCTCCAGAATGATGCATACTTTTGAAGAAAACAGTACATCTACCCTAGAGCAATGGCTGTTAAACTAGGAGCCTGAGGGAAATTTAATTGTTGAAAGAGGTTTACACGCCATGTCATCAGAAAAAATCTGGAAAATACAACCTACATGCCTTTTTAATTAAGAAATATTAGTTTTATATCAAGCACAGCTGTCTCAAGAGCTGCAGTTAATCTGTGACAAGGTATCACTGGAGAAATGCATAACATTTTCTAATAATTTTGTGTTATCTAGGCACTAGACTTATTCAATATGTAGCTAGTACATGGCTGTCTTTATAGGATTTCCTCACGTTAGCTGGCTTTATTAACTTGTGGGACAATATGACCCTTATTTATGGTGCTGTCATAAAAAAAACCTACCAAAATTTTAAGCATCTTTTGAGTTTCTTAACTTCTCTTTCTCTCCCAGTTTCCTTTCTATTTTTTATTCTCACTACCAGTGCAGTTACCATCTAGATAGGCTAACTAACTGCTGCTGTGGAACACTGAAAATCTGTCTATGAAATCAGTCTTCTGTTTAAAGCAGTCAAGTGAAGCTTTAAATTAAAAATGGTGCCTAAACCTAAATGTTGGGTCTAGGCACCTTACCTAGTGGAACAGACTGCCTGTATGACCATACTTTGTGGTCCTTTTCTGAGCTGTTCAGTTATCTCACCTTGCACACATAAGCACCATTGGGGGTTTCTCACTTGCTATTCTGGTGTTTGTAACAGAAAAGTTGAGGTATATTAAACAGAAATTACTACCCTCCATTAATAGATATCAGATTCAATCTTTTGAGCAGGTAAGCTGAAAAGTTCAACAACCTGTCTGTATCACATGGAAAGCTAGGCCCAGATTCTCCTTGGTGATTAGGCATTAGTCCTTCTTCAGTTCAGGAGGAAAATTAAGACCTGTGAATGCTTCTGGGTAACCCCCAAAGTAGGTCAATGGATAAAATAGGCCAAAAACTATAAAATGATATGTTGCGTTGTATCTCCAGTTGTCCCTTTTTTTTTTTTTCAGTGGATGCATGTGAAAAAGGAGCAGACACACTGACACAGAGGCACTCAGGTTCCAGATGCTGAATGGCAGTAGATGGAAGGAAAAAACAGCATCAGTGTACTACAGGCAACCTTGCACTGAATACTGATACTTGAAATAACCCAATTACTAATAACATCACTGATTTAAACCAAAGAAAAGCAGCTTCCTGGGACAGGGTGATTGTAAGTCTTCCTTAAGAGATTTCTTTCAGGAGACATAGCTGTAGCAGGAAGTTCTTTCTATGATGCATCTCTTAAGGGTCTTCATTATGTTTTGATAAACTAGACCAAAACTTGGAGGAATGCCAGCTAATACCTAATACCAAATCTCAAGATTTGTGAGTCCCAAATCTGAACACGAAAAAAATAGCTGAAAGCCAAAGTCTGGACCAAAGCCCGCTTCTTCTCTTTATTCTTCTCAAAAAAGTATCACAGAGACAGATATTAACCACAAACACCTAGAAACAGTAAGACAAAAAAATACTGACATTATAAGAATGAATAAGCGACTGCAAAGACATCCAACAGCAGCACAGTGCTGACTTTACAGGGATTTTTGGTAGTACAGGGCTAATGGAAGAAACTCTACCAAATATTTCTCATTTTGACCTGTGAGTTTTCCTGTCAATACAAAATTACCTTCAGCACTATCTATCAACTTATCCACTGCAACTCTGACCAGCACCATGGATTTTGTATTGCTTTTTCTCTCTACTGAGGTAGCTCAGAATATGTGTACGGATTTTGCTGACCCTCAAGGGGAAAAAAAGGAGCATTTTGCTGGTGTGATTACATCTGCAGTAGATTTTTCTCTTTTCCATGCTTCTAAGAAAAATCTTCACAGTACTTTGATAGGTTTTTATGTGCTTACTTGGGTTTTGGGGGTGAGTTTTCTTGCTACCAAAAGTCAGGAACAGTATCTTTAATACTGAATCTGTGACTGCATTTTTGTTGGTTTTGTGGACTTTTTTCAACCCCTTTTCAGGATGAATCTATATCCTCTTGACAAAGCCAGAGGTAATAGGTGTTCCTCAAGAAGGGACTGGGAGAAATTCCAGTCTTGTGAGTGTGTCTTGTGATCTTGTGTGTCTTGTGAGTATATGCTATGTCCTGGACGGGAAACGCCTGCTGTGCACAGCAGGAGCTGGTGCCAGGCTGCAAGCTCAGGGACAGTTTGTGACAAGGTCTGTTTTTTCCCATATGTTTAAACTTAACCCCCTCCCTGCAAACCTTGGCTACTGTCTTCAACATCTTCATTTTTTCACTGTAGCTGAATTAAATCCTATGTAATATTTTGTTATGGGGTTATTTTTCTTTCTAATGGGTAATTAGAATTTTTTCTGTTAATGAGTGGCACCTTTTCCAAGATTGTCCTACAGACAATACCATCAATCTTATGAGTTAATTGCCTGCTTGAAGAGGCTGACTGATCACCTTGAACTGCTAATGCAGAGGTGAAGACTTAGTATAAATTGTTTGCTTGACCTTTTTAAGACTGGAAGTATTTTTTTTAAGCTCACAGCAATGTATTATTTATTTTGTAAGCAGAGAGGCTTTCCCTCCCATTCAGCTTTTCTTCCAGCATGAGAAAAAGGAATATATGCTGAGGTTTTGTAAATTATATCACTCTAGATACCTCATTATTAATTGGTTCAGGCTTTCTGAAAAAGCAATTCTTCTTATGAGAGCCATTATAATTTATTTTCTAGATTTGAAAGAGATGCCATATTAATGAATTAGTAATTATTCATGTGTTACCTAGGCTGGAAGGCTAAAGGAGTACAAGTGACATAAGGCAGATCATATCACAGCAGTAAAAAAAAAAAAAAAAGGCTTATAGTTGTTCCTGAGAAATCCTATGCTATGAAGTATCTTTACTGCAGTGTAAATGCACACTGATATAAAGATTCATACCAGGAAATCACACCCCTCACCAAAGTGATTGCAAAAAGAAAACACTTAAAAGTTTAGGCCAGACCATCAGAGGGTGAGGTAAGGAGAAGGATAGAACTAAGGTGATGAGAGTTGGGGAAAGGGCTGGTTCTGGAGAATGCTCTATCTGGAAACATCTGCCCCAGGATCAGCTGCAGGGACACAGGCTTGAACCTAGGAAGCACTTGTCTCCAGGGAGGCCCATCAGCATTAACATCACGTGCATCTCAGCAAAAAAGAGAAAGTGCAGTTTTCATATATTTATTTTATTTGGATAATTGGACCAGAGGGACAAGCTGGTGCACATCCCAGCTGATGGACAGTTCCTAGTTTGGCCATTTCCCAAGGTACACTTCAGGGTCAGGGACACAGTATTAGCCTCCTGTTGGCTGCAGTGTCCTCACAGCTGCCCACCCTCTTCTGAGGGTCTCTGTGTCCCCCAGGAGACAATTCACTTCCCTGTCTGGAAGCGGATGACCCAGACACAGTCTCCCCTGGCTCATCCTCAGTCTTTTCTTGCTCCATAGGGATTGCATTGGGAGCAGAGGGGTGGCTGCATGGAAACCTCTAGCACTTAGTCTGGCAGCTTGTGACCATGAAAATCTCCTCCAGCCTCTGGTGGACAGAGGACTGTACTGGATGGTTCTGGATATGGTTCATCCAATTCAGGATGCCCACAGGATACCCACAGGATGCTTCAGCACTCCTTCTGCAGCCCAAAATCAAGGTGCTCAAAGATTTTGGAACTCATGGGTGACTGTGAGCATCTCCTGCCTGGTGGATGACAATGTTATAACAGATAGAGTGATGGTATGATCCATGTAATCATTATCATGTGTAGCCAGGCCTCTGTGTCCCCTTGCTTCCTCCCATGGTGGGGTCACAGACAGCATTTGGCTCCTTCTGGGGAGTCTTCTGTCTTTCTCCCTTACCCAGAAAGCACAAGGGTGATTCCCTCTGCTTTCCACCAAGCAGTCCTTCCCCAGGCACTATGCTCTCTTTGGGGCAGCAAACAGGAGAGAAGTCAACAAACCAGGGGGCCCAGGGAAGGCATGGAGGGCCTGTGGGGCTGCTTCAGCACAGAGCAGAGAAGGCACTGGGGAACTTCACATCACACACCAGTGACTATGGGAAAGGCATCTTTCTAAGGCATCTGACCAAGGGGATGAGAACAGGCTTATCCCATCACTGCCTGGTGGGAAGGTGAGAGAAGATGGCATCTCCGGAAATTGGAGAGCTTCAGGATGGAGATAAGGAAGCAAAAGGATCATGACGCACAAGAATGGGTTTCCCAGAGAGGCTGTGGGAACCCTGAAGCTGGAAGTCTTCAAGACTTGAGTGGTCACAATCCAGAGCACAGCTGTCACAAGTCCATGAAGGGATGGCTGCTGAAATTGTGCAAGAGAAAGCATTGGTGGTGATTAATACAACAATGGTTTCCAAAGGTGCAGCACCTTCCAGAAGCTGCAATGTCAGAAAGTCACTCTTTGGCTTCATTACATTCAGCAGCTTTCACAGTCATTTATTTAGGATAGAACTGTTCCAGTTGGAAGGGGCCTACAATGATCAACAAGTCCAACTGCCTGACCAATTCAGAGCTGACAAAAGTGAAAGTATGTTGTTACGGGCATTGTCCAAAGGCCTCTTTTTGAGGCACTGACAAACAAAGGACATTGACAACATCTCTAGGAAACCTGTCACAGTGTTTGATCACATTCTTGATAAAAAAAAGCAAAGAACTTCCTACTATCCAGTCTGAACCTCCTGTGGTGCAGCTTTTAACCATTCTCACATATCCTGTCACTGGATCCCAGGGAAAAGAGCTCAGCACCTCCCTCTCCACTGCCCCTCTTCAGGCAGCTGCAGAGAGCAATGAGGTCGCCCCTGAGCCTCTTCCTCTCCAAAGAAGACAAACCCAGAGTCCTTGCCCATTCCTCATAGGACATGAGTTCCAGCCCTTCCACTAGCTATGCTGCACTCCTCTCAAAGACCTTCACATCCTTGTTAAATTGTGGGGCCAGAGCTGCACACAGTTTTTGAGGGTAGGCTGAACCAATGCCTAAACCAAAGGATAAATCACTACTTTTGACAGGCTGCTCATGCTGTGTGTGATGCCCCCAGGATGTGGGTTGCCCTTGTGGCTGCCAGGGCACACGGCTGACTCACAGTGAGCCTGATGCTCACCAGCACCCACAGACCCCTTTCTGCAGAACTGATCTCCAGATGCTCCTCTCCCAGTATATATTTGTGCCTGATACTACTCTATCTTAGGTGCATAATCTTGCATTTTTTTTCTCATTATATTTCATTCCATTATTGATTTCCCAATGCTCTAATCTATCTAGATTTCTCTGCAAGGCATCTTGTCCCTCAAGAGAGTCAATACCACTTCCCACTTTGGTACTATCACCAAATTTACTAAGGATGCCTTCAACTCCTGCATCCAGACTGTTGATAAACAAGAACAGAATAGACCTCAGAACTGAGCCCTGAGGAACACCACTGCTGACAGATCAGCAATATGTAGCCTCATTCATTACAGTCCTTTGAGCTCTGCCCTTCAGTCAGTTCTTCATTCAGTGCACTATGTCTTATGGCTGGACAACTTGTCCAGAAAGATGCATTGAAGGAAAGTATCAAAAGCCTTACAAAGGTCCTTACAAATGACAGCCACAGCCTTCCTTTCATTGACTAGATGAATGACGTTTTTTGTAGAAGAATTAGTTAAAAAGGACTTTCTCTTTGTGAATTGGTGTTGACTGTGGCTCATGATTTCGTGGTTCTTTAAATGCCTTTCGAGGACTGTGAAAGGTGCATAGTGTCAATTTATTTTTTTTTTAATACTTGGTAGAGAAAGACTAACTTTTCCAGCTTAAACTGCCTTCTCCTCCTTTGTGTCTCCTGAATTTTGCAACTATCACACATATCCTATCATAATGCATTCAGCTCTTCTCCTTCAGGCAATGAACTGAAAATGAAAAAGACTCAAATGCTACATTCCACTTCAACCAACAACATTTCCTTCAACACATATAAATACAAGCTAGTTACAGTTAATAAAGTGGTTGTCTACTTCATCCTTCCAATTAGTTTTTCAGAGATCAGAAATGTCATAGTGAATGAAAGCTGGCATAGTGAATCCAGATAGATGCCATTAATTTCAGTACTCAGGCCAGACACAAACAGAAAAAGAGAATCTGAGTCCTTATATATTAAAAATTTTCTATTAGTTACAGTCTTAAATCTTTGACCTTTTGGAGTACTGAACTCTTACGCTCATAGAATTTTTCCTAAATTTCTAGTTCTTACTATGGTGCTTTTCTATATCTCATAAACAGCCCAAGAATTTACTTCCATTAAAAAAAAAATGATACTTACCTTCAAAAAGCATGTACTAAGTAAGATCTTCTCAAAATCCACCAAAATGAACAAATGAGAAATTCAGAATTTCAGCTTTATTAGACAGGACAAGAACAATGTTAAGATCTAGCCACAAGAAGATTTTACCCGAGTAAGTGTATATATGTAAAACAATACAGAAAGCAAATTTTTCAAAGTGCTAGTGGAATATTATAAAGTATATTTACCTAAACCTTAAAAAAAAAAAAAAAAGTGGTTTTGACCTAAAGAAACAAGGAGAAAGATCTCTGCAAAAGCTCTTTGCTGATTTTTTTTTCATCAAAGACCAAAACAGCATTTGTTTTCTGTTCTATTCATCTAGAATTCAGCAGGTGCTGAAATATAGTATAAGGATGGTCATTCCACAGCTTTTCCACTCTTTGACACCAAATGACTTTTACAGAAGTCAATCAAGGGAGCTGAGACCATGAATATGTTAACTGACTAGGGCTAGTCTCTCTTGATGAAGATAAGACTCCTTTCTAGGAAGATTAATATACAGCAATATTATGGATATATACATGCTGGCATAAAATACTGAATATCAAAAATTAACCATGTAAAGAAGAGCTATAATCCATATGGTAGGCTACTTGCTGTTGATTTCCTTATCATTATTCTTCATAGGCAAAACTACCCAAATCAAGTTTCAATTATGTTCAGTCCCTTTGTGTGCATAGCTAAAACAAGTTCACAATAGTCTTTAAGGAATCAACTCATTATAGCTCTTCAGCTTACTGAATTAAAAAAAAAAATATTCTGACTCTGAGCTGATACCCATCTTTATACAAACAGCTGCTCATCTAGAAGTAGAAAATCTGTTTTTCAGCTTGAGTAACTCCTTTTCATCTCTCTCACTCCCAAGCTGAGTACTGTAAGGGCCATATTAAAGCTGAGGTATCAGCAAGGGCATCCTGTACTGCTGCTAATGAAGCTGTTCTGGCACAAAAGCACACCAGACTAGAGAGAAACTAGAGTTACACCATCTTGTACTCTGGTGTGAGTGCACTCATTTTCAAAGCAAATATCTGGGCAACCAGTATCTCTTTGCTGACTTATTTCTGATTTACAGAGACACAAAAGAGATAAAAAATATATATTTTTCCCTGCACAAGAAGTACAGATTTATGCCTCCTGGTCTCTATAAGCCCAAGTGGGGCTTTTTGATACCTAGGACATAGCTTCAAAAGAGTAGTTTATCAGTTTAGACTCACTCTCTGCTGTGGATTTAGCCTTACAGCACTTAGATCATTCTCACCAGATCTAGGAGACATGAGCTTAAACTGGCTTGGGTTGGAATACATATCTTCAATAATCTACTGTCTAAAACTGTATTATAATAATTATTATCAATAAAACATTCATATAGAAAGTGCACGGAAGTCGCACAGACCAACTGCATTGAATCTGGCAGCTCATGAGACACAAGCAGGGGTAAGAGACAAAAGTACTCTGAACATCCAAGCTGTAAGTGTCACTTACAGGATCTAATTAAGCAGAAAAATATTAGAAGTCCCTCAGTACTCTCTAGCATTTAAAAAGTAAGTTATTTGTCCTTTTGCCTCACAGTCATACAGTGTCTCATCCTACTATTACAGAGACAAATAGGAACAAATCATTGCCTTAAAACTGGCAAGAAAGAAAAGTGAAAAATAGACATTTTTCTCTTAAAAACCTTGCTACAGCTTCTTCACCTTGATGTCGCCCTGGCATACCCCAGATCCAGTGGTCCTTCCACATTGGTAGCAGCTCAGGCTCTAGCAGGAGCTGGTTTGGCAGCCCCAACAGATGAGTTGCTGGGGTGATGTTCAGTTAGAAGAGATATTCAAGCAGAACCTTTGTCTGTGAGGGGCAAAACTGGTGCTGCAGGCTTCGAGCATTTTGTTGAATACATCATAACTACCCCAGCTGGTGCAATAGAATTGACAGGATTCTGTGAGGTATGGAAATCTTTGATATACACAAACTCAAATCCATTATCCTTTACCTGTATGTGATACAGGGAACTTTTATTCTATATACCTTCCATCCACCACACAGACCAGCTAGTGTGTCCCAGGAATTTTATGCTCACAATGGTTATATGATGAGATTTCCCACACTAAGATGTGTGGAGCCCTAAGAGCAGTGTAACATGTAATCACATGGTAGCTGTTTCACAGCAATCATGGAGATACTTGTTCTGATTTTGCAGTGAGTCTGAAGTTCACTTCTCTTTGGAGAAAAAATAATAGTTTGCAATTCCATAATGTAATCGTTTACATATAAGTCTTCCTGTATCTTACAGTAAATACTAGATTATCCAGGCAATGTGCATTTTATATCTATTTAATCTAGGAAAAGAAAACATAATTAATCATCCCTGAAACTTTTGGTGTTCCCACTTTCAGGGAAATCATGGCTTAGAGTAAAATGCTTTACAAAACACTGCCTGTATAGCACTGCACGGATGTAGAACCTGGCAACCTGGTGAATTCAGGTTTTAACACTGAGCACCCAAGTATGGCATGTAGGTCATTTCAATAAAAGACAAGTCGAAAGATAAGATTTGGCAGGACAGACCAGGCTTAAGGGCTAAGAAAGGCATTTACAAGATATGCAAAGAGCAGCTTGTCTCCTGCTTTTGTCCTCTTTGTATTCATCCTGGTCTCCCTCTCAACTCAGACTGTCATTTATGAAAAGTAGCCCAAGAGCTGAAGGGGCAAGAAGAAAAGGCCACTACAAACTACACACTGCTTTGTTCTGGAGCCAGTGCTCACTACTTGTCCCAAACATATTTACTTAGGAAAAAAAAAAAAAAAAAAGAAAAGAAAACCAAGCAAAACCCAAAAGACCCCACCAAAAACAAACCAACACAAAAAAAGCCACAAACAACCTAGTCTTGAAGAAGTTCCAAGACTTTGTAGCTTTGTAGTTTGTTTTCTTTATTCCCTAGAAGAGCAAAACTAAACCACAACCAGCACCTCAAAGTAATCTGTAGACTATGGAAGTAAAGTTGCAGGATGGGATTCAAACATAAGCTTTTCATATTTCCAACAAGATAGTTAAATTTCCTTCTTCCCCCTGTCCTCAGGCTATTTGTCATATTTTGTTTTATCTAAACAACATTTTCAAAAGGAAAAAAACCTATAAAATAAGAAGTGCTAACTTCAAGGAAGCTTTTTTCCCCCACTCCTTTCCAAATAATCAAATGCAAATGTGAACTGAACCTAGATGTTAAAATTTCAGAAGTTTTACTGTCAATAACATTGAAACTCAGTGAGACAATGTGCATGCACACTCACCAAAATGCACAAGGAGAGCTCTTTCATGATGTGAACAAAGAGGCCTAGTGGTTACAAAATAAACAAAACAACAAGAGTTAGTTTTAAAACTCCATCCCTGAAAAATATTATGACCCTAACAGAGATTACATTCCAATCCAGAGGTCCTGCAGAAGGAAACAGATTAGATTTTATTCAGTTGCCTGTAGGCTTTTCTTTAAACCCTTTTTCTAAACATCCAACCAAATACCATCACTTACGTTTCCTGACAGCTTCTGTTGTTTTTCATTTTCATTCTACATTTTATCATGTGGTTTCAGAAAAAAAGTTCAAAGGCTTTTTTTGTTTTCACAATTTTTCATGCCCTGATACAGTGAGTGAAAACCTGAGCTACAGTGACTCCAAGCACACATGGGGTTGGTGGCTGCAACTGTCCCAGAATTCACAGCTGAGGCATCGTTCTTGACTTTGCCCAAAATCAGGGCCAGATGCAGCCCCAGCACAAAGAGGCCACAACCATGTCCTTTTTCATGCACAGCTACTAAATAATACTATAGTGCTGCACTACATTTTGCCTCTCTCCCCACATCTGCACTTACAAATCAAACAAAAGAACTGGAAGCAATTAAGAGCTTCAAAAAAGACTATTCCTGGAAATATGTCCCTGGGTGTGACCTGGCCTCTTTCTGTTTGGTTCATTGTGATTGCAACATACTGCTTGCATCAAAGCCCTTCCCTTCCAACATATATATGAACAGGTTGACATGGTATTGCCAGCTATTAATGAGATAATGCCATTTGTCTGCATTTTTATCAGATAGTTTTATCAGAATAAAATGAGATTAAAAATTAAAATACAAGCAGTTAGCTTCTGTGGGAAGAGCTGACTTTGAGTAAACCATTAAAAGAATTCTAAGTATCAGTGAAATAATTGTCTGTCGTGACAGACCTGTGTCTTCATACACCTGCACAGCAAAATCATGATCAGTAGTTTTAACAATCACAAAGTAAGTAAATAAAAAAAGAGCTAGGTGATCATTTTTCCTCACATTGACTATGTAGGAGAAACAATCTGACAAGGTGCTTGGCAAAGACAATCTTCCTATAACCCACTTAAATATGCATAAACCATTCTTAAACAGAACAGATCAAAGTACTCTGCTATGTATGCCCTGGATGCCAGACATGCTCTGACATCAGAAATGGCAATCATAAGTGGCCAAGATGTGGCAAAAAATTCACATCAGATGTAACCCCATCGTCTAAGTGATTGTATCTCACTCCTTCTCTATGCCTGATTTCTGTAGCCAAATGGCAAAGTAGCTAACTCAAATGTGATAACTGAAAAAACCCAACAAAACAGCAACAACAAAAAAACACGTTATGGAAATAATTCCAGTCAATGCAGTGTCTTTTGCTAGCCTTTTTCCTACATTCTGACTTGAAAATGGACATATAATATTTTTTGACTTTATGCCACAATACTCACTTTTTAGTCCCCAGCAGATTTTTTGTAACCAACAAATATAAATATGAGAATAGAGTTAGAAAATTTTTGCTACCAAATGAAAGGCAAGGGTTTTGCTACAGACTGTAAAGTGAATGGAAGGAGTTTGAATTTGTGCTGTAGAAACATTGAGAATGTCCTTTCCTTCTCTGAAACAGAAAAAAATTATGCTACCTAATAACTGATACTTTCTACCAGTGTCTTTGTCAGTGTTTACAGAATAACTAGCAGATATGGGTGAATAAACAGATCAACAGTAAGAGTAAAAGCTAAGAGTATTAAAACTGCCATAATTACATTCTAGACAGAGCTGAGCAGAAAATTGATTCCTTGTCCTGTAAATGTTGAGATGTCAAACATATTCCTGCTTTGCATCAGGACAGAGCCAAAGCAGTTATCTCTTTTATTTATTTATTTATTTATTTATTTTAAAATTGACAGAAAATCTTCAAGACACAAAATCCAAAGGAAGGCAGAATGAGATTAACAGAGATGGGCTTCAAAAGAAGCTAATAGACTCTTGGCAAAGACACCAAAATTAGATTTTTGTGAAAATACAAGTCCACTCCTCAGGCTAAATCACAAAAAAAATAGGAATCCAATCCCAGGTCTCACAAATCCCAGCTGCGAGCTACAACTGTCAAGTTATTTCACTTTTTTGAAGATGAGTCCCTGTTCCTGAACAATACTCTGTCAAAATGGTGCATTTCCACAGCACTTCATGTGAACATCATGACTGTTCAAATTTGTCAACATTTCCACTAGCCATGATTACAAGGCTGAATCCTTATTGTGAGACTTGCAGAACTGTTGCCTCAGGCTACCTCTATGCAAGCCCAGACACCCAACCTGGCATAAAGACAGAGCATTTTAATATTATTTTACTTTTCATCCAAAAATGAGTCTTCTTTTGGCTAAATAGACACTCAGGAATGGACATTTTCTAGCAGAGTAAAACACACAGTCAGATATACAGGATTCTGCATTTAAAACAATATAATCAACTGAGGTTTTTTTAAGTTTGTTTGTTTGTTTTTTTTTTACAAAAGACCCTTTTTGGGTTTTTTCTCTCCTTTAGTTCCTAGCAAAGGTTCAAGTCCCCTTTCAGGAGCAATAACAACTTATAATATTTCCATTTCCTCTTCTTCTTACTCCACAGCAATCTTCCTTTCAGACATTCTACTTACATGTTTGGGAGGCTATGCTGCAAACCAGATGAGAAAAAGTGATCAGACTGAAAAACAAGCTCTTCTGCAAAATGTTTTATGCATCTTCTTTCTTTGTTTTTGGTATTAATTCACAGGCAGGGAGTAGATGCTAGGAGGCTGTAGCTCAGTTTCACTAATGGGTTGGATAAAGTTGTTTCATGCTCAGGTTGAACACTTTACAGGCAATGTAAAGCTCACATTCAGTCCCTGTTGTCACACAATAGCATCACACCAGCAAACCTAGATTCTCAAACCTTCATTGAAGCACAGTAGAATCCTGTGGTAAAAACATGCCTGTAGCATTAAAACCACACATGCTAGCATTGCCCTATGTGGTCTGAGCACCACTTACCTAAAACAGACAAACTATACTAATTCTGTGTAACAGTACTGTTTATAGCACATAGGTTTTGCCATCTTGGTTTCTCAAGACTCTTTTTTGTCAGATGTACATTTTTTCCCTGTTTCTTTCTATGTATCTGTCACCACCCACAGGGTGGATGCAGCGCTGTCATGTCTCACAAAGTGATCACGGCTCCCCAGATGTGGTGGCCAAACCAAGTATCACATCCCACAGAATGGGTCCATTGTTACACACACGGGGAACAGACAGAGCTCCCCAGAGTGGGGATCGGCTCAGGTAGAGACAGAGAGAGATAAAGAAGGGATAGGAAAGATATCACCACCCTCAGATCCAGCTATGATCTTGGTAGGAAGGTGTGGTCCTTGGATGGGAGGCATACATACAGCATTTCAAGTGTGCCTGTTTTATGCTACATGACCCATCTTTTCAGGGGTTAGGGGGTGCTTTGGCATATCTTGCACAGTCAGGTGTTCATTTGGGCCCCTCCATATGGGATGACAAAGCAATAACCCTTTTTTCTGCACGTGCCTTCTCCAATGTCTTTACCCGGGGCACACACAAGATGTCACTCTGCCTCCACAGGGTGCAGCTTGCCTGCCCCTGTCTCTTATGGAATAAGGACAGTGTCCTGCCTGTCAGGGTGCCCATCAGACAGAGCTCCCCTTGCAAGGACAGTGTTCAGTTTATTGGGATACCCACTAGAGGAGAGAACTGTGCCCCATTTATCAGGGTGTTTATCCAAATGAGGGTCTTTCCTAAAGAGGACAGAGTCTGGATGGCTAACAAATGAGGTCTCCACCTGAGCGTAATGTCCATTTTGTCAGGGAGGCTGTTTTGAAACAAATACTTTCGGGGGGATTCTACAGCATCACCAATGTCATCCCTGTGATTTGGGTTGTTCAGATTTTTTAACTGTAATTTCTTCATCAGATAACTCATGTCTAATATTGTAGTCCAGTGTTAATAGTTTCCAGTCAGTGTCTTGCTGAGTTGGCAATCTATGCACACAGAGTCATTTCAAAGCTGGGGGAGCAAGGAGGTATGCAAGTCTGTAGAGCAGTAAAAAACCCTTCAGGAGAACCATCTAACACCAAATGCCCCAAAATACTTTTTTTGGAGTATGCCTCATATTCTGTCCTGCTAATGTAAATATGTATAAAAAGTCTCAAATTAGCAGAAAAGTTGCAGAATAGATGTAAGAGAAGAGAAGTGGCATTGCTTATTGAAAGGTCTGTTTCATACAAAACAAGATATTGTTCTGATCCTTTGACCTGCAGAGAGTTATAGATGCTTCCTCAAAGCTCCTAATGCTGCAAAACTGTCAGCTGCTAATGATGAGTTAGACTGATGCATCACAGAGTATCTGTACACTGAGAACAGCCACTTGTCCCCTCCTCTCCACAGCCTACAAGACAGCATGGGCATACACTAACATCTGCATACTCATACACAAGCCCATGAAAGGTGGAAACATGGAACATCCATGAGAGGTTAACCAAGGTGAAGGCCCACACTGCTACATTAAACTGTTTACCCTGAGACAAGTTTAAGAGAGAGAGAATAGATCTGTAAGCTTCATGTAGCAGAGACTTTCTTACTTGTCAGTATTTGGTTGCACATATCCCAACAAAATCCTAGATTATGACAAGGCCATGGCTGGCAGCCACAAAACTGAGCGTGATAATGCCCAGAAGAAACACAAAATGCAAGTTGTATTGATTGTTGAGAGGTTATCTTTTGGACATCCTGATGAACCTTCCTCCATTGAGGTTAATTCCTGCAGATGACAGCTCACTCAGTGCAGGAAGGGGTAAAAAAGCAAAATCATCCCCAACATAATCTTTGTCCTCCTTTGCACAAATGGAGGAAACCAAACTCACTTTGATGGTGTGTTCATGAAGACAAATACAAGCCTTTTATTCCCACACAGAACTAAATAATGGGTACAGCCCATCCTCCTGGGGTGAATGCAGCTCTGCAGAACTCCAGATGGTGTCTATAGAGTTAAAATAGAGGTATGACTTCACCTCAACAGATGTGTATGTATTTACCTGCAATATTTTTAGGGAAAACAGAAGCTAACTAGAGACAGTTACCTTCGAGTAAAATGACAATGAAGACAATACACATAAAAATTATGATGTAGTCACTCAAGGTCAGACACACACAGACAAACATTGGATCAGATCACCATCTGGGTATTAAAATATGTTCAGGAAAACAGGGCTAGACTAAATATTCATTAACGTAGCTCTGCATCTAATTTGCAAATTAACTTGCCAGATGTTTTACAGTAGTTTTTAAATAGCAGCCATAATTTTGGTAAGAGAAAAAAAACATGTGCATGCAAGTACAGATTTATCACTTTGGGATTGGCAGGCTTGGGTACTCTGGTGGCATTAGTCACAGCTTCACAAGAACTATTCTCAGCTAATACAACAATTCCATACATCAGAGGGTGTATAACAATAACATAGCTCCTTCACCTGGATGTGGGATTATGTTTCTCTACCACATATGTTTCTGGTTTTGTTCTTGTGAACAGATTCTGCTCCGTTGAATAGATTTAATGTATTACAAACACACACATAGCTAGCAAAAGGACTGTGCAACAAATTTTGTACTTCTAGAAAAACATCAACATAATTTACTAAAAGAAGAAAGAACTTTTTTTCTTGTGTGGAAATGTTTTATGTGTGGAAATGAAGGGCAGTTTTCCAAATTATGAACTGTCATAGGCCGCTGTAAATCTGTGCCTCTGTAAAAATAGGAAGACTTACCAGAGCAAATGGAAGATATTAACTTAAAGAGGAAGCTTATAAGTGTTCCCAGAACATCCATTAAACACCAGTTGAATTGAATAATTCTAAGCCAGGTTTCTCCATAAATGTTAAGCACATACTCATCTCAGGCTGTAAAGTCATCCCAAATTTGCAGATATTTCTCTGCTGTCATTGCCTAAAGTGTACTGCTCCCCAACTATTTATTTTTCATATTTAGCCAAAGAAAGCTGCATTAATAAAATGTGCACACACTGTGTTCTCATTTCAGGCTTCTATGTTCCTTAGAGACTCAGGACACAGTGGTAATTTACTAAAATTGTTCAATCTTTTTTTACTCCTAAAGGTAGTTATGAGCAAACATTGCTGAAAAATCACTTTATTCACAAAGTTTAATTTTCTTCTTCAGTCATTCAGCTGTGCCATAGTCAGAGAAGATGAGCACAGGGGCAAAAGTTTATTTTAATTACATGTACTATAAATTAAACTTTTTTGCAAGACTGCCCCATATATTTGATCTGTAAAATAGACAGATTTAAATAAAATAATTGGAAAATTGAATCTTTGCTGTAAATAGTGACCTGACTTATTTGGTCAGGACAGATGACGAGACAAAGGTTTGGGGGAGAAGTAAGGCAGGATGGTCCCAATGATCTCTGCATTGTGCTCCTCAAAGTCCTTATTATTAAGTAAAATGTAATGTTCCACCAGAATCTTCTATCAATTTACTGTTCCTAGCTTTCAGATTCCTCCTCAGAATTTTCATGTTACAACAGTCATGTTACAACTAATATAACTGCTCACACTATGCCCATATTGGGTTACTCAGACTATTGCTACACTCTTGGCTTCAAGGAGTTAACATTATTGATACCATAGACACTATGTTCTTTAGCAGAGTGATTGTCCTACAATCCCAGTGTTACATGGCTTTGAACCTGCAGAGTACCAAGAAAACTGGATTTACACAATGCATCTCTCCAGTCTTAACAAACACATGCTATCAAGCAGAGTTCATCATAATTAATGTCACTCATAACTGTCTCTTCTTCTCACCTTATAACCATACTTAAAAAAAAAAAATCCAAAAACTTCTCCCTAAATCTGAAATCACTCTTCCCAAACAAAAAAGGAAAAGTGATGTCAGAAGGTTAATCCCCAAGTCAAGTATATGTTGAAATGTGCTCTGACCCAAAGAGCATAGCTCTATTCATACAGATCCTACTGTTGCTTTTGCTCTCTTCTATGTTAATCCCACAGTCAGCACAGAGCCTTCCAATACACTGGAATCAACCACTGCTGAAAGAGAGACAGTTTCTTTCCTTCTGCAGAATTGTGTGCAATATAACTGCTTAAAATAACTCTGATATTCCAGAAGTCACTCCTGAGATTTCTAATTTGTTCCATCGTGAGATTTTTGTATTCCCAGAAGTTCACAGGCTGTCCCTAGTACCCAGAGGCTAGAAACTTGCAAAACTGCCTTTTGATAAAGTATTCCATTCTGAGTTCTTGGATAAAGCTATGAAATTTGGCCTATGTTGACAAATGCAACTTTCCCCAAGCTTCATTACATACATTCCATCTCTAAGACAAAGATGTTTGAGAGACACCCACCCTATGCAGCTCCAGTTTAATTCATGCAGTTCCCCAGTTAATATAGAGCAGAAATTAAGCCATTGCAATGACAGAAGTTCAGCTTCAACACACTCCTCACAGAAAAGCAACCTAGAGCACAAGCCATCAGCAAAAACTAGCACAGGCAGCACATTTTGAATTGCTGAGCAAGGACCAATCTGGAACCCAGAGCTGGCACAAGGAATAGTAACTCTCAAGAGGAGCAATAGACAGGAGACAAAAGAAAGCCTGGGCTGCTGACAGTAGTGTAAATTATGATACAGGGTTTTGTTTCTATTTGAATTTATACTAACATTTAACTGCTATTATAATATATTAAAATGACTTCTGGATATCTCCTTTTTGCCAGCCATTCCCAGTGTCTACAAGGATAACTCTCCAAGAAGTGCCAGGCCTGTTTCTTGCACAGATCTCAATACCAACTCCCAGTTCTGCAAAGTAACATATATAAATACACATATACAAGCTGCTTTCTACTTTGTATTTGAAACAATTAATTCAAGAGGGAGAAAGAAATAAAAGAAGGAAAATAAAAGAAGGAAATAAAAGAAGCACTATGGATAATCTAGGATAATCTAATAGCACATAACACCTGAAAAGATGTTCTGCTCACCACCTTCCTTCAATGCCTGGCTCCCAGCCACACATTCCCTCACCACCACCATGTCAGCTCCACTGATCACTGGACCTCTTGCTGAGGTGCTACAATTCATAAGCCAATAAATTAGCCCAGAAAAAAAAGGGTAAATAGCTTTATTATAGGTCAAAAAATAGATTCAGCTCCACAAGAAGTCCAGTGTCACTAGAGCCATGCAAATCTCAGCATGTTTGACTTGAAAATTAGCCCTCTAACATTCAACTCAGCTTTAAAGTCTAACTTCATCTTCAAGAAATGTCAGCATTCTCAGCTAACCTTAAGTTCAAAGGCAAAATCTATGAAAGATTTTCCATTCACAGACGGTTGGCAAATGCATCCTCATCCCTGAATTAGTCTGGGATCACCACTTCCTCTGGGAACTCTTCAAAGCTGGTATGAAATTCCAAGTTTGTATCATAATACATAAACTTAGGAGGCTTTCTTTTCCTACTAGAATACCGTTGAGAACAAGCTAAGCCACACTGTAATACATAGAAATTAAAACAGTAGGGGAAACACCTGACAACTTATTTAAACTTTTAATTGCTTCGGTCTTTAATTCTAGGGTGGATCACATGACTGAGTGAAAATTTCACTCTAATTTCAGCTGACAGCACAAAAAAAAAAAAAAATGCTGAGCCAGGCCAAAAACATCGTTAAACTCAGCAATTTCATTTTTTATATGGAAAATGTAAATTTTCAGAGAGATGGCTGAGATAATTTTGCAAGACAGATACAGCTTGAGTGCATAACTGCACTAGTAAAGTATCCCCTAATGACCCCTTAGTAAGACAGAACAATTGTGTTATGCACCCAAACAGAACCCATTCTTAAACCTGAAACATGGACCCAGCATTCTGAATGGTGGACAAGACACAGAAACACACCTGGTAACATGTGGAGAAGAACTGCATTCAGCTAAACATGTGGTAGAACTCAGCACTACTAACTACCAAAATACCTTCTATCTCTCTGCAGAGCCTGAGGTGGTTAAAACCATGCTCTTTTCAAACCTCAAAATAATTGTGCAAAAATTCCTTTTCTCCAGTACCTCCCTTTTCTTCAGTAAAATATGAAACTTTATTTTACTCTAAGAATAAAAAATGTCTCAGTCTTACAGTCTCTTGGTTTTAATGCTGGTTCATTTGCCCAAGAACCTTTCCTTCTGAGGAAGGTAACTGGGGATCATCTGATCATTTCCACTGTGTACTCTCAGAATTTTAGTGTTTTTTTCTATATACAAAAGACATAAACTACATTAATTTTCACTACAAAACCCCCTAATTATCATATTGATTTTTTTCATCATGTTCAATGACTAATATTTTAGGCTCACAGTGGACAGAAAAACAAGAAGATGCTCTCTTATGAGGCTGGTTTTATCCCATAAATTTATGCCAATCTGTGGCAGAGCATGACATCTCTCTACAACATCTGCATAAGGTTCCCTTTCCAGGGGACTGCTGTAGCTTTTTCATTTGGTAGCATCACTCCTATCTGAAGGTTTGTACTAACCTTCATCTATGTGATGTTAGAGAGTGCAGGATGACTGTTCTACTTATATGGATTAGTCAGTCCCAGTAAAATGAGAGCATAGAAGGTGGCATCATTATCATGTGTATATATAGGCTGTTTTTTCTTAGGGAAGGGGATACCGGTTTAAATGTATGTATTATAATCTATTTACAAATTCCTCAGTCGATTTTATGTGGTATAAGTCATCTCTGCTGCAGAAAAGGGCTGCCTGTCACAGTGTCATGGTAGCTTATCCCTGCCTCCTGCTTCTCTCAGCACTAGTGCTTATGTGGTAAAATGAATCAGGGAACTGATTCAGCTGAAAATTAAAATTTTTTTTTTTCTTTTTGCCAGTTGAGTTTTCATTCAGATCAACTTTCTGCTCCAGCTCACTAATGGCTGCACAAACAGTAATGGCAGTGTGAGAGGCATTATGAACAAATACCCCATGGCATAACACGGAGGGAGATTCATCCTTTTAGCATTAGCAACCATTTATCCTGCTTAAGTTGATCATGGACCTATGACATCAGCTAAATTGGAGAAAGCCACTGTATGGATTATCTTATTTTCCTGCTCCTTACTTCCTCAAGTCATTAGTGGCAGATTCTGACTAAACCAATCGAAGCCATTCTTAACCTGGAGAAACAAAAGCTTCTTAGGGCATTTACACTGCTTATTTGAACCAGCCCAACCTCTGTGCCTGTGTATGATCCCCACTTCACATACATGGATGTGAAGAGGCAACAAGAGCAAACTCTCTACAATCCTACAGGAAATTCCTGACAATCATAAGCACTGGTCTGACCAACACCTACCAAGAAAGTTCTGTGACATCATAAAAATAACCATGTTTTCTTGTATTTAAGTTTAGCATGGGCTTTAGAAAGCAAGAACACTTGGTTAGCTGCCAGAAGTCCTAATCAAAAAAAAAAAAAAAAAGCCCAAAAATAAAAAGCCCAAATAATCAAATAAAAATAAAAATCTTAGGCCGATTAGATATTTCTATCCAAAACCCCTGCCATTCAATGAGTTAAGCATATTCTGAGAGTTCCCATCCTAGACTGCCTGCGTTCTGCCCTTTCCTCAGAGGACTGTATGTCACACCAGCTGATAGTTTTGATACACAGAAGTCTCTACTCCCAATATTTCAATAAGTGTCCAGTGAGGGTAATTGTATTCCATTGTTTTCCACAATATTCCTTACACCTGATTTAACATTCCCCTGTCTGTTTATACAGATCCCATCCTAGCCTTAAGCTAACTAAAGTTTTCTAGTCAGCAGGCACTTTGCTTGCACTGGCTTTGCACTGAACTTTGCTCCTTCCTGAACAGGCCTTTCAGCTCCGAGGAAGCCACAGATTTATTTATTTTTTTTTTTCCCATTGTTACCTCCATTCCCCAGGCATCTATCAGTCCTGAAATACTGAGTATCTACACAGGAATACAGCTGGTATGAGACACTAAATATATAAAATAAAACAGGAGGTATTATCCACATTTCATCTTTCAGTGTTTTGGACCCCTTGCACACTGGGAAGCAGTGCTGGAAGATGTGTGCTACAGACCTACATACAGTTCCCTGAATGAGGACAAGAGGGGTTATATGGCCTAATAAAGTAATACCGTATGTTCCTGCTACCCTTATCCATGTAATCAACTTGACCTGCTGTCAGACCAGCACTAAAGGCCCCTAGCTAATGGTGAGCCATCTCCTGTGTATGCAGGGCTTAATTGAAACCCTCAAGACCTGCTCTTTGGTTGGCTCCACTCTTATCTGACTTTAAGCTGATAAAGGGAATGCATCTTCCCATACTACAGCTCCTCAAAAACCCCTGGGCAGAAGCAATCATTTTCTAGAAGATTCTGTCAACAGTAAACAGCAGCACTTTTCTGCCATGTCACACCAATCTCACCTCCATAGGACACTTAGGCAACACCAGCATCTGCCCAATTTACGTTGTCCCCATTCCTATGTTTGCCTTGCCAATGAGGCTGTTGAGAGAAGGACACAAGGAACAAGTTATCACAGCAAGAAGTGTTTACCAGCTGCTTCACAGTTCCACAGGTTGTTAGCTCTTGCAGTTACAGGGATGACTTCTGATCTTAAACAAATGACATAGGGTGTGAAAATTGATCAATATTATCTTTACCAGCATCCCCATTTTGAAAGTCATCTTCAGCATAGGGCTGGGAATGTGATATGCAGAGAAGGTCTCCGGGATAACTATATTGACACTGTAATGAGTCAAAAAACAGTGTGATGTTCCTGTGTTTGCTCATCTCTGTTTATTTTTTCTGTCTTCGATCTATGGGAGGGGATAAACCAACAAACTAGATACTAAATTATGGTGTTACAGCATCTGAATGTTGTAGCTTAAAATGATACTATCAGTTAGACCAAATTGAAAATTAATGTTTTGATCCTAATATAGTAACAAAAAACAGTGAACGAATGTTATTACAGATGCTCTTTTTAAACTCAAAATACTAATCCCATTATACAGCTTGAGAACTTAAATGAAAGAAATAAGGGTTTTGGATTATATTTTCTACAAGTAAACATTTTCATAGGTTGATAAAACAAACATGTTTTGTGAATACATGCAAAAGTGACATATCTTTAATTTTGTGTGAAACATGCAGTCCTAATTCAGAACATCATCTATTTCCACAACAGTACTTCAACATACTTTATAGGTTTTAAGTACCTAAACCCTTACACATGTTTAGTTTAGAAGTTCTTGTGAATATACAGGGGGGTAGAGGCAGACAGCACAATGGTGAGAGTAATCTCTCTCTTAAAAAATTCTATATTTAAGACAGGAAAAACAACATCCCACCCTGAATTAACATATGTGATTTTTTATCATGACTTTCTAATGAATATCATACCTGCAGCTGTTAGCATTAGTGACATCATAAGTTCTTCTATCTCTGATTTAGTTGATTTACACATAGACGTACATCACAAGATCTCAGTTTCAAGACTTTGGTATAATTCTCAAACAATAGCTTAATCTACATCAGCATTAAACATAAAACACATTATGAAATAAGTTACCGTGAGCCTACAGTAGTTAGCCTACATTTATTAAGCAGTTGTAACAGCACTGGGAATGTCTTATCCACTAAAACTGAGGTAGCCCAGCAGAGCAACTCCTGGAAGCATTCCCTACAGAAACAGACATTTCACATCTCCAGCCAATTATTTCCCCCTCTTGTTGGAGACCAGTGCCCCCACAGGAAACAGGAAAGAGTATGCCATCGGAACACTCCATCTGCTTCAGTGCTAAGCAGGTGGCTTAAAATCAGACAGCTCTTTTGGTACATAAAACCAGCCTTTGTATCAAATTGGAGAAGAGGTGTTCACAGCCTCCAAACCATTAGTTTAGATGCGGCAAAGCTGGCAAATGTCAGTCAAAGGAAGCTACAAACAACAAGACATGAGAATGTCTAGCTAGTATGGCCATTTCTTCTGCAGCTCTCTGACCCATATGTCTGGTGTGATCCTGTATCTAGCAAAGGTGCAATTTGTACTGTCTTGATTTGCACTGGCACAGCAAAAGCATCCCTTTCCCACAAGCCCCCTCCCCCCCTCCAAGCAAACAAACAAACAACCCAAAGCTGTAATGCTGCAGTTTCCTGTTACAGATTAAGGCCAAGTGTACTCTGGGGTTCAGGCAGAACCATTTGAGAAAAGTCTGCCCAGAGCCACTGTGCAACTGCAGATCTTTTTGCTGATACTGTTGAGCCATAGTAAAGTTGTATGAGTGGTTGCAGCCCATTTCAGTGCATGGCACAAAATAAATCTAGGTGTCTGATGATTACTGCATCGACTCAGAATAGGAATACTCCCTAATGGGTCTAATTTAACTAGTAGTAAAGTTTTAGATGGTATTTCAAGAGCTGATTAAAAGCTCTTGTGAGACAACAACATTCTGTCAATAGCTGCATACTGCTTTCTGTAGTACTTTTGGCAGAAGTCTCTAATTCTGGCCCTAATGTTCGCCTGTGCTGCTATGTGGTACAATTTCATAAACTAGCACCACCTGTGGAAAACCCTAGTAGACACAACGCATATCGGTAGAATTGAGGCTTTTAAAACTTTGTTACATACCTGCTGTAGTTTATTATATATCTATTATAGTTCTGCAGAGTAGTTTTTTTCTTCCCTATGCAGCAGATGATAGTCCAGGAGTTTGGTGGTGGTGGGTTTTTTTTAAGTTAAAAAATAAACGTCTTGAGATCTTCTTGGCTTGGGCTTCTTTCTTTTTTTTTTAAGTACAAGCCCCCACAGCAGTCCGTGCCCCATTTTGCTCCACCCTTCAGCAGTGCATGCAAATTGGGGGCAGGACAGAAACTCTCAGCGCTAGGACATGGTCCCTGCCTGCCAGGATCTTAGTGAGGGCTCAGTAACTGGGAACTATCTGGTTTTGATTTGTTATAAGCTGGACAGAAGGATAAAAGTTTCAACCATTCTTATTTCTCCTTATTTTGTTGCTGCGTATGGTGTGAGGACTGCTGCATGCAACAACCTCAGTGAGGGGTTTTGGACCTCTTCTGCTCAAGCTTTCTTGGAGTACCTCTCGGGTATTTCACGCTTCAGGAAAATGTACTGGGGAGATCATATTAGGTAAGGCTGCGTGAGCTGCCATTGGCCTTCTCTAGCCAAGGATGCTGTGAGTTTTAGCAGTGCTTTCTTTTTGTCTGATAATCAGCCCAGGAAGCTGGAACAGCGGGTGAAGTGAAGGCTAATATTTTCTGCTTTCCTTTGCTGCTTTTGGTAGCTGCTGGCAACAACTTACTAGCGATAAAGAAATGTAGAGAAAGAGACAGCAGCAAATGTACAGAATCCGTAACTAACTGGAAGCAGGCCTAATCTGTGTACCCCTCTTTTTACCCGGTCTGCAACACACAGCCACCCCACCCCCATTCTGCAAGTTTAATTTGATATTGTTGATTTGTTAATTCTTATTACTACTAGCTTAAAATGTTTATAGTTTCTACTATCAATTACTGATAAAGCTTTGAAAAAGTCCTCCCCTGCATCTTCGCTTTGGTGTTTGTATCTTAATACCACAAATTATTTCAGATCTTTGAGGGGTTTTCTTTTTTGTGGGTGTTTTTGTTTTGTTTTTTTAGAATTCTTTTCACCGTGACTCTGATTTGGCAGACTGTTCATCTAGGAAAAGGTAAGGAAAATGTCATGTTTTTCTTCATGCTTTCTCTTCTCCCGTGTTTCTCCTGTACATTTACAATTTGCATTTTTTCATTACAAGCTACCCTTCTCTTCCATGTTTGCCTTATATGCCAACATATTCCTTCTTGTTAAGGCTGTGAAAAAGAAAAAAATGAAGAAGATGTAAAAAGTCTCAATGCCACAGCACAAAAGCAGCAATCCAAGAACGAAGGGACTGTTACAAATGCTCTCAGTGACATGAATCAAAGTTATGAAAGCCGAAAGCAACAGAATTCCAGGGCACTGGTACCTTTCACTGGTATTACAGAGAGTAAGTAACATTTATTTTTAAAATAGCGGAAAATTGCTTTGTAAAATATTGCATCACAATAATGCTTTGACTGTCCTCTAGGGACATTCCAGCCTGTTGATTTTCGGTGGCTGCTCATTTAAATTGATCCCCCAAGGCCACTTATGAAATGGTGACAAAAATTTAAGGTAAAATCACGGATCTCCCTCCTGTGGTAAAAGACAACAGGGAATTATGAATTAAGAAGTGATTTGTCCCTTAGACTTGCTAAAGTGTTGGTAAAATTTAAAAACATTACGGTTGTTTTTTTGTTTGTTTGTTTTAAGGCACCATATTTCAGGATTTTTTTAAAATTTATTTAAAAAAAAATTCCTCCATGTAAAAGCAAAAGTATTATCAGGAAAAACAAGGGACAGACTTGTGCTCCATTCCGTATATATCAAGGTTTAGGTTTTTTCAATTTGGTACTCAGTCCCGGGAGTCTGAGGAAGCCCCGAGGGAGCATCTTCCTCCCCTCAGGACAAGCAACTCCTCCCAATAGCAACGCCTTCTTAATTAAAAAATAAGCACTGCTTCCTGGTAAGAGTGCACCGCTTCTTAGTGTGCCTGAAACTTGCCTCCGTCAAAGTGAAATATTTCTCTTGAATATATAGTGCTGCTACGGGACTTGTCAGGCGTTGCTTCTTGAATGTCCTGTAATCCCTAGTAGTTTGGCCCTAATCCTTAACTAAACAAACTGGGTTTAACTGAACAAACACTCCTAACAGGCAGATAATTTTATTGTCTCTAAAGACAATAAAACAGATACCCTCAAGATCCGTTGGCAGCTGGAAAGAACTGAAAGAACAGGTGATGAAAACGGGGTGACCGGGAGCCCCTGGGATGCTTGGTAACCTCTGTAATATAATATTGTCTTGCAGGTAAAAAATTGAACAGAAACTGCTGCCACAACGGAGGGACCTGTATCCTAGGAGCTTTCTGCGCCTGCCTGAAGCATTTCACTGGGAGATATTGTGAATATGATGAGCGGCAAAGGTAAAAAACAAGCAAGCTGCTCTGGATGGTTATTTTCTGTTTGTGGGGTCTGGTATGTGCCAAATGTCTCCCTTGCCCTTGACAGCAACTGCGGCAGCATTGCTCACGGCGCCTGGATCCTGAAGGGCTGCTGGCTGTGTCGGTGTGGCTATGGTACTCTGAACTGTCTCTCAGAAATAATGCACGGCAACTGTGGTAAGCAATGGCCTTAAATCACACTTTTTAACTTGTGGATAAACAGAACTGCCTTCTGCAAAGGTCGTCTGCCTTGTAGAGTGCAGTATGTGCTCTGCATAAATTTCTGCAGCAGCCTGCTTCGCTTCAGAGAATGCATCACTGTGACAGTAAATAATACTTCAGTTGCCTGTATGGTACACCACCTAAATTACTCGGAGATCTTTATAATGCTGTGTAGTAGGAAACTGTATCCCGTTTTAGTTAAAAATGATAAGGATTAAATATTCTTCAGTTCCACAAAACCTGCACATGTCTATGATGTCCCACTTAGCCAGGACCACTTGTACCAATAAACTATATCAAAGGATTCAAAAATGTTTTCTAGATGAGGTAGAAGGAAAAGCTATGCATAAGATGGTGTGGCAGAAGTAGAAAACAGTATTTCATTAGAGAAATATGAATTTTGAAAACTTACGTGTTTTTGCATAAAGGACTTAAAATAAATTCCAGACTAGTTTCTGCTATTTTTGTATCTTAATTGTCAGTAGTCCTGCTACAAGACTTGAGCACACTGCACAAAGTGTGTATCTGTAGTTCTGATCCATGTAAAGGAGTAGCACCCAGTCACCTCGAAGGCACTCTTGCTTGAAGCCAGGTCTTTATACACCAGCCTGTGAAAATCCCAGTATAAAAGTTTGAGTATTTTTGAAAGTAAGGAATCAACTGGCATAAAAACTTGGAAGATTGTTTCCCAGGTATTTTCCATGGAGGACTGGCTACTGTGATCCACATGGTTTTTATATAATTTTTTTAATTAATCAAAGTTTAATATTAATTTTCTCTCCAGTGACAAATCTAGTACATTGTATTACTGTTTTTCTCCAACCATGGTGTCTCAATCCTACTCTGTACTGCAATATATTTTCCTTCAGCTCTGCTAACATCACTAGTTTGTAAAAAAGGAACAAAACAACTAACCTACATAGCTGCAAGATCAGTTTGTATCTTGAGAAACATTACTAGCCTCTTTCTTCCTGACCAGAATCCTATATGAGTACCAGTGAATTGAAGCTGTGGCTGCTGAGTTTTAAACCACCAACTCAAAAATTAATATAGATTTCAAAACTTGTGCCTCTTTCGTGTCCAGGATATGCCACGCTGAGTGTTAAGTTCTCAAAGAAGGGAAATGCAGAAGAAAGGTGACATTCCTATCTTTGCAACCACAGGCAAAGAGGATGGAAAACAACACACAAAAAGAACTACCACCAAAACCACTTTTGTATTAATTCATCTCTGTTGACTAATTATGCGTGAAACCCAATTTGTTCGTTAAACTCTTCAGAAGAGTTAAATGCTCAAGTTTCCCTGGGTGTTCACCTTTCAATCAGACCTATTGTTTTCAATTAGGACAAAAAGACCTAATAGACCTCACCATGCTCAGTAAAAGGAGTCTAGTGCTTACTACTCTTAAACTCAGCTTAATAAAGGCAATAAAGGTGCCACTGGAGAATCATCTCCTTATCCTTTGAGCAAGTGACTCAGTAGCTTTCACATGCATAAGGGTATGGTTTTCTCCTTGTGCTATTACATGAAGCACCTTTTTGTTAAAGGAAGAGTTAAAAGGCTACATGCAGACTTGAGAGCATACCTCTTGTGAAGATCTTGCTCTTGTTTGGTATTTACATTTGATTATTCTGAGATTAATGTCTGCAAGAGCTGATAAGTGCTATCAGTTGCTCCTCAAACGATCACTGATGGGGCATCTATTTACATCTCTTTCCCCTGAGAATAGCTCCTTTGAGTGGCTTTAACAGCTGATACATTTAACTTAAGTACCCGTGAGATGTCCCAGGACTTTCAAAGTGTCTTAAAAATTCTGATTTTACTCGTTAACCATTTTATTTTCTTGATATTTTTAGAACTGAAATCAGAAAGGGAGGAAATTACCAGACTATATTCTAATGGCCTAAAATTACAGCAAACATCATTTGTGCTCACTTGCATCCTCACGGCCTTCCTACAGCTCTGCTGCTGGCAGTTGTGAAACTGGACAAGGGGAAACATCTTCGGCTTGATGTTACAGAAGACACTTCTAAAAACATGTTGGAGGCAGATAAATGTATTTGCTAAGGCTGAAATGCTTGGATTATTATAAATTCAAATTATAGGAATGTGAAGTATTTATTATTATTTTATTATTATATTACTACTGTCAATGTCTGATTCTAACGATTCTGTAATTCTAAAATACCATTCTTCCAGTGGAAGCAAAACCCCTCAGGTCTTCTATGCCTTAAGTATTGTAAATTACAGTAATTTTTTTTTTTTTTTTGTACACAGTACAACTATTTTATCAAATAAAGCTCCTTTCATTTCTGAAGAGCTTTTATGTTTGGTTTTATTTAATCTTGAGAATTTTTACTTCCCATTTCTCATTGCATTGAATCCTGTAACAAAACAGCCAGACAAACTCACAGTAGTATAAACAACCTAAAATTTGAAGGAATAATGAGGGTTTCAAGGATAGGTGTATTTTAAACCATAATATATAGTACGGCAGTAAAAGTTCTGTAGTTATTCATGTTTTATTATTATTATTTATTATAGCTAAATTGTACACAAACATTCTTAAGCAGGAAGTGTATGTTTCAGAAGAACACATAGCTGATAGTTGTCTTTTAGAGGTTTATTTTATATTTCACATCCTAGAAATACTAGCATCGCTTTTTAAAAGGACTGCAAAGAGAAACCTCTAAACTTTTTCTATTAGGGAAACCTTTCTTGATTTATGTAACATTTAAATATGAGTATTTCTAGGCTGTAAAAATTAAGAAATGTTTTGAATGTATACTTATAGTAGAAATGTATAAAACTTCATAAACATGTTTATTAAACAAAAAAAGTTGCAAATACAAGCCTAAAAATGTACCTTCTTTCTTTAAAGGTGGAGGTACCACGTGAAAACAATGAGATTTATATTTTTGTTGATTTAGAAGACGTTATTGACATACATACATCAAGTTTTATATAATTCTTGAATTTTCTTCTTTAATTTATTTGGTGCCACAAACCAAGACAGAAATCCAGATATTCATCCATATATATTCATCCAGGAGGATGAATCACCAACAGACATAATATTGTGGCTGCCTGTGCATCTAACACTATTCAGTAGCAGATTCTTTCCACATTGTCTCCCTACAAAGCAGGTTCGTGTTAAATACAAAGAATTCAGACTGCTCCTTTCCACACCCTAGACCTGAGTAGGAAGAGTAAGATTCTCCCTCTTCACATAAGACACACTAGACCACAAAAGTTCCTCATTATTTCCCACAAACTTGTTTGTGCCCTATGCCTTACTTCCACAGACTTTGAAAAGGAAGTACTAGCTTTGGACAATTAAATATCAAAGAGACCAGCTGAAGGAAAGTAGTCATGCCTTTATTTATCAGATGTTAAAATTGCAGGAATGCCATTGTGAAAACCTCTTGGCTTGACATGAAGCATACCTGAGAAGTGTAGGCAATACAGATTGTAATGTGCTTCAAATAGGCTTTACTTTTTGAAGGAAAGATGCATGAAAAGTGAAAAGTACAAAATACAGTCAAAATACATCTGAAATAATACTTTTTTATCCCAGTGGAAGACACACAGAGACATAAAATATTGCAATTAACAAAATAAAAAAGTGGTCTAATACAAGTTTTGCATCAGAAGAGCTATTTCTGTTGCAGTAACATCCACAGCAGATTTAATCAGGAAAATCTGATCTGAAATAACTTCTTATATACATGAGCCTATGTGCATATAAGAGTCACCCTGAAGGAGCTATACATGAGTGTGTCTGTGTTGCTTGAAGGTTTAGAGCAATTGAAAAGTCTAAGTAACATGATGATAAACCAAACCATCAGTCTAAGGCATCTATTTAAGAAGCAGCAAGGCACAGTTTCTATAGTTGCAAACCATCACACGGGGGGGAGGGGGAATTTAGCTCAGTAGCTGATTCTTACTTGTGTCAGTGTAAACTATTGCTCACTCAGTAATAGGATTTGAAAATTTTCTCTTGTGTACCTGGAGGTATAGAGAGGATTCTGTTTGTTTCTAACATAACAGTTCCTTTTATCTATTTTATGCCATTGCATTGGAAAAATATGTCTTCAGAACTGTTTTATATCTACCATATTATGGCCTAATTTATTCATAGTGATAGTAAGTTGTGGAAAATGTCTGGTCTTTGTGTCAGTAACTGACACAAGTAAGCAAAACAGAGTACATTCTGTTGTCCTTGGATACCTCTTAAGCAGAGAAAGCCACAAGAGTTGAATTTGAGGAAAAATAGGTTTCTCCTTCAGTTAAAGAAGAGAGGAAAAAAATTAAAAAAAAAAAAAAAAAAAAGAAAGAAAGAAAGAGAAAGAAAGAAAAAGCACTTAGAAGCTGTCCCATGTCTAGTCTTACTCACAAATAAAATATAACTAAGAAAGAAGAAAACCAACCGCACAGAGGAACAAAGGAATGCACTGTGTCACAATCTTTGCTTAGGTTAAAACTATCTTCTCTTTTATCTGTCTCCAGCTGTTTGCAAGAACAGATAAAAGAAAACATTATTTTCCTCACTTGCTACTACCATGTAGGCCTAGCCAAGCTTCTAACACTGCAATTACAAGCACTTCTGTAAAGTTTGTTTATAGCAAACAGTGATGCTTGCTCTCCAACCCCCATGCTAACTCTTTTTATAGGCCACTCCATCAAACCTGGCACGTCCCAGCAACAGACATCTGTTGTCACAAGTTCATGCATGTGCCCTCTCTATGAGCAGCCACATCTGGGCAGGGGAAAGTCTCTCAAAGAAGAATATTTACCAAATGCTTCACAACTCCATTAGACCCTTCGCTCCTCGCAGTTGACTCCAAAACTGAAACAAAAGGCGTGGACCCCTGAGTGGTCCCCACGGCTTCACCCCCAGGATTGCTCTTCCAATCATTGCTGAACGCTTGTGATAAGAACCCCAGGACAAGGGAACACTGGGGGCTGTCTCCTGTGCAGCCAAGAATTTCTGGAACTGGAGCGCTGAAGCCCAGCACAGTTCCACAGCAGATGCTTACATCTGACTTCAGGGTGCTGCCTGCTTAGAGGAAGCTATTTTTTTTGCATAAAGGCCAGCTAGTGCGCCAAACCTGAAAGCTAACTTGCTGGCAACAGATGCTGAGGACTGAAAGTGCCACTCATTGAGCAAAAGAGTTTTGATATGGTTACCTCATAAGGTGACTTTATTCCTAGCAAGGAGAGATGAATTTCTGTTGTCCCTGAGAAGTGCTGATGGTGCCCTCCGGTCCCAGCAGGCTTCCCTCACCTATAAATGTGAAAAAGGATTTTTTTTTTTTTTCCTAGCCAGCCCAAACAGACAGAAGTAATTTCTCACACTTGTTTATCCAGAGCTGTTCCTTTTAATTGGCATGTCTAAGATTGCTGAGATCTACTTCCACTCATCTCATTATTTGTCTTTCATTGACTCTAGCAGTGTGTCAGCAAGCTATGTGCCTGGATCGTTACACCCACCAGTTTCATAAGCCTGAGAGCCTGAGTCACTTGTATTTTGACTTCCATTTATTGGAAGGATGATACAGTACAGCAGGCTGGTTCATGTACTGAGCATCCCTATAAATTGCAAGTTATAGGCATATGTCTTGTGGAGGCTTATCTAGTCACCCTGCAATCATTGCCTGTAATTCGCTGCCTGTCTCACCTTTTTAATGCACAGTCATATATGAGCATGGGGGAGTTAATGACAACTGAGCATCAGTATACTTGTGCTCTACAAAATTACACTAGGGTCACAAGTACTCCTTGCTATTGCAAAGCACATTGTTGGTCAGAGAGGACATTAAAACCTAATTCTCTCTGTATTTGACTGATTGACCTTGCTCTTGCCTGATGCTGCTATGAGGGTGACTTCTTGTTAAGGGTTTAAATCTGCCATATGCCACCGAAATAAAACCAGATGTCTTATGCATGTTGGGCCTGGCATTTGTCTTTAGGTACATGCTGACATAGCAATAACTGTCATTAGCATTGTCTTCACCTGTTGCAGCCCAACACAACTTTACAAAACTACAGTTTATAAATCAGGCTGTTGTTTTCCCAGAAGAATAGGTGGCATCACTGTGAGGCTTCAGTTAAAATAATATTTGTGTGATAATGTCTGGATGAAATGCTGAGAATGTACCACCAGAACAGAAGGCTTGGTAAAGGCTCAAAAACAAATAGCCAGAAAGGCATCGGCATTATAGTCTCACTAGCAAGGAAAGGCACATTGTCCTGGCTGAGCCTCCTGGCAGCTGCTCCCATGGACTCAGAAGATCTCTTTTTCTACCAGACAGATACTTCTCTGAGCTTCATACATGATCTGGAATACACATTTCATTATGCACAGCTTTCACAATGCACAGACAGTTGTGAAAAAAAGTAGCTATGAGACTCCAGGTCACAAGACTGAGATTGGCAGGAGTATGGGAGACATTTTCCATGTACCCATACAGTTTTCTTTCATCAGACATGACAACAGGGCTGAACATTGACTTCCTTTATAGGCATAGCACATAACATCCTATATGTCTTACTAGGAGCTTGTCTTTTACCCCTTCTCTGCAGTACAGCTCTGTTCAATATACAGAAAGCTCTGTAAGACTCGTTCTACCCATAAAACATTTCAAAAGCTTTAATTCAGAAGAAGTATCATATATAGACAAATGAAACACAGTTGTGTACTGACAGAAACTCTCTAGTCAAATTCCAGAAAGTTTTGTGAGGAAAGTTGTGTTTCCTGATTTCCTATCACCAAGATAACAGTTTTCCAATGATGAAAAAATTAATTAAAGATAAAGAATTAATACAATGCTGGAAAGACAGTCTTTGCAACAGCATCTTTGAATAGAACAAGGAGAATCAGAATGAAAAAGAATAGGTGTCAAATATTGTCCCCACCAGATTTTGTATGTGAACTCTTCTGAGGACTGTTCCTTGAACCACAAAGTCTGAAAAAAAGGGAGAAGACTAATAGACCTGTCAAGTCCCACGCTTTAAACATCAGTCTTGTTCTTTCGGTCACTTTATGTTCTCTCACATCAAAACTGTAAAATGCAAAACCAGTAATGAAGCAGCTTCTTGTACAAGGAAGAAATTACATCTGGAAAACAAACTGTCAGTAAACATTATCTTTAGCTTTGAAGGTAAATTATGAAGGCTGTGTGATGCTGAGAATGCACTGAGCTCTCTTTTCCTGTTTGCTATGTTGGTGTTTGTATGCTCAATTTGGCCAATAGCATTCATGATGCATCTTGGTAACACAGCTGGAAATTTCCTATTGCTTTTTAGCATCAGTCCTCAGAGTAAACAAGAAATGTAAGTGTTCTGCATCCTCTGTGTCTCTCCCTTCCCTAGTTAGACACAGAGGCTATATCCTCTGTGTGGACATGTGAGTAGCAACTCAGTGGAAAAAAGACTTGTGCAGAAATGCTGTGCAGTACAACAACTCCAGAGGTCCAATAGCATGCAACAAAAGACAATTAAGTACATTCCTATGCTGTGTTTTCCTTTTGCTTGAGCACATAGAATCACAGAATTGTAGAATAGTTTGGGTTGGACTTTTAAAGGTCATATAGTCCCACAGTGAGCAGAGACATCTTCATGGCAACATGGAATCACAGAATGGTTTGGGTTGGGCAGGATCTTAAGGGTCACCTAGTTCCAATGCTTCTGCATGGGCAGGGACATCTACCACTAGACCAGTTAGCTCAAACCCCCATCCAATCCAGCCTTGAACACTTCCAGGGAAGGGGCATCCTCAACTTTTCTGGGCAACCTGTTTCCATGTCTCACCATCTTCACAGAGAAGAATTTCTTCTTAATGTCTAACCTGAATCCGCCTTCTTTCAGTTTAAAACCGTTACCCCTTTTTTATCACTACTGACTCTGGTAAAACTCTCATTTTTCTCCTGACCTCTTCATGTATTGCAAGGCTACCAAAAGGTGCCCCTGGAGCCTGCACTTCTCCAGGCTGAACAACCTCCACTCTTTCATCTTGTCTTCATGTGAGAGAGGCTCCAGCACTCTGATAATCTCTGTGGCCTTCCTCTGAACTCAATCCAACAGCTCCATGTCTTTCCTGTATTGGGGGGCTCCAGAATTAGACATGGTACAGCTCCAAGAGGGAGTCATCCATTCAGGTAAAACTAGGTAGCAAAGTATATGGTGCAAAGTACATGTCCAATGATGAAACTTTCTGAAGTAGTTTGGGGTGATAATAAGACTACAAAGGTATGTGTCTACTCTCTCCTTTGGTATCAGGCACAGATATGCTGTCAGCCAGGTCCACTATTTATCCAATTAGAATTTTCTTTCCTGATTTTGTTAACCCAGTTGCCAGCTATATCACATATACTGACACAGGGATTTGTCAGAAACATGCAATAAAGGTGAAGGCTGTGAGCCCACAGTTAGACCAGCCAAAGCTGGTTATATAATCACTGCTTTAATGCTTATAGTTCAGTTTTATTGCTAACAATATAGTTAGTTATAAAGATTCTACATCCTATTTTCAAAAGAAGACAGTAACCTGGAATGCAGAGCTGATGGAAATAACCAGTTTCAGCTAATGGGTCAAAAACCTGTTCATAAATTCCCATTACATGTATAAGCAGTACAACACCCCACAGGGACAAGAGAAAAATCTAATTATGTACTTGGCAGCACTGACACGATTAATGGAATGTTTTATTCCAGTTTGTCATCTTCACTTTGGGAAAGATACTGAAATTCATAGAAGTTCCAGGAAAAATTATATAGGCATCATTCAAGATAGGAAAATACACACTACAATGAAAAATATAGTGAGATCAGTCCATTATGAAGGCAAGAATAACCAGTAAATTTATTCCCCACAGGATTACATAGCAAGACACTCAGTACCATTACTTTGCTGAACTGACAGGGACATTCTCCCTGTTTTACACAGAACAGACGGTGTACCTTTCACCAGAAGACAGAGATGCCATTCATTACCAGTACTGAAAATTTAGATTCCTCATGTATTTGCAGAGAGGATGCTTATTTAAGGTATACCGAGCCAATGAACTGGCACCATTGCATGCACATTGGTGTGTGAATGTGCATGCCCAGTGAATGAAGGCAGTTCTGGGGAAGGCTTTGGCTGTCTCTGAAACTGCAACAAATAAAAAAAATGAAAGCCCAAAGAAATGCAGCAAAGAAGATGAGACATTATTAGCAATCTGTGCACTGCAAAAAGTAACATTAAAAACCAGCAATGTGAATGGCAAGAAACATCACTGTGTTAAAACTTGGCTATATTAGTAGAGTGCCTACAAGCCCTGACCAAGATTGGGATTTTACTGTGCTAGGCATTGTTCAAGTGCATAGGAATAATGAACCGCCCTCAGCAACTGACAGAAGCTGATGGATTGTTTTCTGACAGTTAATAAGGTATCTGTCATCACAGGGTATGGCTCCATACTCCAAGGCAAAACCCTTAGTGCATGCACACTCATACTTCAGTCATGTTTTTATCAGCCCTGATGGTTTTGCTGCTTATTTTCCACCTTCTCTGTACTACTCCTACATCACAATGCCAGCACAGGCGCCACTCACCAGGAGATGGCATCATTAGAAGTTAGTAACACTGCCTCTTAACTCTGCAGTCAGGTACAAGTGTGAGACTGAATATAGCTACTAATGAACTACTTCCTGAGCCTCACACTACTGATAAAACTAACACACCAAATTAAATCACAACAAGTATTTGAATGTACAGTGCCTGTTTTTGAAATGTAATTTTGAAAAGATGAAGGTGCTTTGGCTGCAAACCATACTTCCCTGCCCCTGGAAGTATTAAGGCTGAGCATACTGTCAGCATGTAACAAAGGCTGTTCCTACATTTATTGTAAGATCAATGAGAGGCATCTTTTTCTTAGGCACATAAGATGAAGAAAATCTTAGACTGGTAAAAGGAAAATACAGTTATCTAAAGGTTATCACAGAACCAAAGTTATGGTCAATAAAACATTTTTTTTAAGTGGTTTTCATATCACAATTCCACTTGTGTTAGAGAAAACTTACATCAAGTGAATGAGCATGATCCAACCTACTGGAGAGATGAGGAGTGATTAGAGTATCACTGTGAGAAAACTTACAGAAAGTGAAATAATTACCTTTAATCTTACTGTTCTATCAGAGATACCAAGGAAGCCACTTGCTGGGTTAAGTGTGTCAGAAAGACAAATTATACCAGCCCTGCATGCATGAATTCTGAGGTGCTGAATACTAAACTTAAAGGAGTTTTATCAGATAGCCAGATGAAAAGGACTAGCAGGGACTTGTGACTTTTCAAGATTATATGCTTTGTCTGGCTTCTGGCACTTAAAGTTTGACAGTGTGCCAAGATACAGGTATAAAATAAGCTTGAAAATATTTGTTTCAAAAAATCATTATTTTGTACAAATATTCAGATCTTGAGACATTTAATAGATCAGAGGTAGAAAATAGACTATTTTATTTTGATAATATCATTTGGGGACACCATAAATCAGTACATTATGATAGGTTAATTAAAGCATTTCACAAAAGTCAGCCTTATAAACTGATGCTGAAGAGAAAAATGTGTCAGTGCATGAAATGACATTCCCAAGAGAGAAATTAGTTATCTGCTACATTTATTATTTGGGGTTTTTTCCATAATACTCGTGTGCACTGACCTTGATATTCTGCATATGTGATTATCTTAGCTACAATAAAAATATTTCTTTGTTAATTCAAAATAAACTGAAACAGATACTGGGATATATGCTGCCTGATCTCCTCCACTGTATCATTCTGCTCCTGAATACTGATGAGAACTGCTGCTAGGCAAACTACATGGTTGATCTAACCTTAGAAAATATCATACATAAACAGCTCCACCTGTGATAACATGCTCAGGAATCAAGAGTAAAAACAGACTGGCACTTCATTTGTGCCAGTGTAGTCCAAATCACAGAAAGATTAAGGTCAGGAAAAATTGTATGATGCCCTGGGCAATGAACTGCCTTCATTTAATAATTTGAGGAAAAATCTATGCTAGATGCCTTTTTTCCAGCTTCATACAGAATTCCTACGTGTACTGGTGGGCTAACACCACACCAATGCTGTCATTTAAAAAGGCAGTAAAACCTCACAGGTGAATATTTCTTCTGCCAAGAGTCTTCCCTGTACTGATATAATACAGACTCACTACTGAATCACTATTTGTTCCTTGCCAAAATATACGTGCAAACCCATATATATTCTAAAACTTCTATCCCTTCATTTCCAAGCAACATAGTCAATACATCCTCACTTTCAAAATACCAGTGTTTCCTGCCAAAAACACTTTTAGCTGGCATATATAGTAGATAGGTTTTTGGAGATAACCATCTCTGGGGGACCATCTTGCGTGTAGTCTACCCTCTACTACAGCTTCTGTTTAAACTCAGAAGATCTGAGATCTGATTTCTATCTATCCCTTCTGTAAAGAAAAGGCACCAAGAAGAGCCAAAGGAACTAAGTTTCAGGAACAGCCTGAAGATATGGTTGTCAAAGCTCAGCTCTGATAGGCAGATGATCGAACAAGAAACTTGAGTAACTTTTCTTTTAAGGTCAGGTCTAAGGAGCAATCCAGGGAAGAAGTAATGCAGAAGCAGTAATGTACTTCAAAGTCTGGTAAATGCTACTCCTCATCTTTAAATCTCACCATCAGAAACATAACATTACAATAAATTAATTTTCAGCTATGGCTGATTATTGTGACACATGATATTGCAGCTAGTGGGTAGGATTTCATTTTGTTGAAGGGTTTATGATTCTCACTAGACTGGCTTACAGCACATTTCTTTGGTCCTCTTTTTGTTTTCCACCAACATTTGTGATTCAGGCAGGAATATCAGCTAAGAATCTGTGACTAGCCATTTTTAACCATTTTTGCGGCTACCTAGTTAAAAAATAACCCCAAATGTATTCAACATAAATCATTGTACACTGACAACAGGTTTGTAGATCCATTCTAGAAGATGGGTCTGGAAAGGAGAGGACAATTTCCTCATAATGGTAGGAAGGACCTGTGGTAGGAATGGACAGCAGGACCTGTGTCATCTGGTGTACAACAAGCTGATGCACACACAGAATCAAGGTATTTATTTTAATTTCCAGTTAGGTGCAGAAAAGAGATTTGCTCTGCTTTTGGAGCAAAAACAGTATATGATGAACTAAATGCTGAAGCACTCCTTCCTGTTGGTTTAGTGAGGCTCAAGAGCACTAAGATATCTACAAAACACATGGGAATACAACGTGAGGATTTAACATGGGGCCAGATGTGAAGTCCCATAGTACAAGGCACATGTGGCTTGAACCAGTCAGTAACACAAGGGTTGGAATTGTATTTCATAAAACCTTATATGTTTTGCCTTGGTCCACCCAGTCACCCAGTGCCAGCTACTTAGTAGAACAGTTCAAGGATCCAGCCTCAGACAGCTGTCAGTAGATAGTCAGTTCACTAGCAGCTAATGGGGCAATCCTGGCAGAAAAGAGGGGAGCCGTCATATAAGAACTGTCACTTTTCAGGAACTCAGCAATGTGAAGTGAAGGTACCCAAAGTGAATTCCCCAAAGTGAATTCCCCAAAGCAGGCTCAATATCCTTGAAAATGAACAAAGTCTTCAAGATATCATGTCAAAATAGTGTCAGGACCACTGGAAGGCACCTGGGAATGACTGAACATCAATAGGATCTATTTTTGTGATGAGGACCACATATGTCTCCCAACTGCCTACCCAAGATTCTGAACATGAAATCAAATGGGGGAGTTACAAGAGATACAAGCTGCATTGTCTGTGCTGGCAGCCTTCTTTCCAAGGTAAGAGGAACAATTGATCCTGATTTCATGGGCCTTACATTAAAATAAAGGAGGTTACTATTTCAGGACCATTTCTTTTATAGGACCACTGCTTTACATAGTTACTTTAACACTGCTACATAAGAGGGAGTGTTTACACTGTCTGCATCAACAGTCTCCTTTGTCCATGTTTTTTTTTTATTTTCAGAGGTACTAAGAACTCACAGTTCATCAAAGTTCTGGCTGATGACCCCAAGAATATCTGCATGACTCATGGCACAGCTTGAAAAAGAACATATATGATCAGACAAAGATAACAGGACGTCAACCATTAAGGACTTCTCAGAGAAATTTCCACTTTCAGGTCTTCGTCCTGCTAGTCCAAAGAACTCAAATTAATGTAACTCCACCAGGAAATTCCAAAGTCATCTAATACCCTCAACCATAAGCACCCTCCTGACAAGAAAGTCAGAAACTGATTGATACCTGAGATTTTCTTGGGAGTCAGAATGTATAGCATTAATTTTATTCACAATCAGGAGGCAACTGATACATAATATGGTTCACTAAGACCAGGTTCTCTTGTCATGTTACAGTACGCAGCTTCACAGAAGAGATTGATATGGTAAATGTATATGTATATGTACAACAGAGTGGCCAGGAATTTTAGTAGCTGGTATATAGAGAGGACTGGAAAGAGAGGAATTTAAAAAAATATGCCTTGAATATGAAGCAGATCAGGAAACATCTTTGCTGAGTGGTGAAACCTAATGGGTGCTATGCTGTTTTGATCAGTCACAAACACATGAACATTGATAAGAACAGTCTTTTCTTCAAGACAAGCAATGTCTAAGCATGCATGGGATATGAAAATTATATTGCTTCCTGCTGCTTATAGATCATTTCAGCCATAAATAATCTTTCCATACTTGAAAGTTTCATGTTTTGCTGGTTCCTTTAAAGAAGTTCTTCAGTAAACCTAGTAGAAAAATGTGTTCCTTATCCTCTGCTGTCAGATGGAATCTTAGAATTACAGGATACTTTGGGTTGGAAGGGACATTTAAAGGTCATCTAGCACAAGCCTCATCTGTGAGCAGAGACATCTTCAACAGGATCAGGCTGCTCAGAGCAAATTTATACCTAGTCTCAATCTATCCTCTTTTCATTTAAAACTATTACCCCTTCTCCTATTAGAAGAGGTCTTGCCCCCATCTTTCTTTTAGACCCCTTTAAGTACTGAAAGGCCACAATAAGGTCTCCTTGGAGCCTTTTCTTCTACAGGCTACACAAACCCAACTCTCTCAGCCTTTCTTCATAGGAGAGCTGTCCCATCCCTCTGATCCTTTCTGTGATCCTCTAGATCCCCTCCAATAGGTCTATGTCTTTCTGTGCTGAGAATTCCAGAACTGGACATAATACTCCAAGGGGGGTCTCACAGTAGAGGAGCAGAGAGGAAGATTCACCTCTCTAGATTTGCTGGTGACACTTAATTTTCTGCAGCCCAGGGTATGGTTGGCTTTCTGGGATACAAACACACACTGGTGGTACACATCCAGTTTTCTGCCACCACAATTCTTCTCCGCAGGGCTGCTCTCAATCCTGTCATCCTTCAAACTGTAATGATACCCAGGACTGACCCAACTCAGGTGCAGGACCTCACACTTGGCTTTGAATCTCATGAGGTTCACATAGGCCTACTTTTTGGATCTTCCAAATGGCCTCCCATCCCTTAGGTGTACCAACTGCACCACTCAGCTTGCTGTCATCTGTAAATTTGCTAGGTGTGCGCTCAGTCTCACCATCTACATGTCACTGATAAAATTATTAAAAAGTACCAGTCCCAATATGGTCTCCCGAGTGACACCACTTGTCTCTGATCCTTATCTGGATATTGAGCTGTTGACCAATACAATCTGTACCAAATCATTCAGCCAGTTCCCCATCCACTAAAAAATCCATCCATCGATACATCCATCCATCCATCCATCCAATCATTATGTCTCCAGCTGAGAGAAGTGTGTTGTGGGGAACTATGTCAAAAGCTTTACAGAAGCCCAGAGGCATGCCATGCAGAGATCTTCCCTTGTCCAATGATGTAGACACTCCAGCATAGAAGGGCACTAGGTTGGTCAGGCAGGACTTGCCTTTGTTGAAGCTATTCTGGCTCTCTTGAAACACTTCCCAGTCCATCAAGTGCCTTAGCATAGCTTCTAGAAAAACGTGTTCCATGCTGTTTCCAGGCACTGATCTGAGGCTGATAGGTCAGTAGTTCACAAGCTCCTCCGTTATAATATTTTTTAATTTTTTTTTTAATATTTTTTTAAAAAAATATTTATCTTGTTTAACATCTTTGATGGTGATATGGACGGTGTCATTGAGTGCACCCTCAGCAAATTCACTGATGACCCCAAGCTGTGTGGTGCAGCTGACACACTGGAGGGAAGGGATGCCATTCAGAGGGACTTTCACAGGCTGGAGAGGTGATCACATGCCAAACTCATGAAGTTCAGCAAGACCAAATACAAGGTCCTGCATCTGGGATGAGGCAATCCCAAGCACTGAATAGGCAGGGCAGTGACTGGCTTGAGAGCAGCCCTGAGGAAAAGGACTTGGGGGTGCTGGTGGATGAGAAGTTCAACATGAGCCATCAGTGTACACTTGCATCCCAGAAACCCAACCAGATCCCTGGCTGCATCAAGAGAAGCGTGGCCAGCAGCTCCAGGGAGGGGATTCTGTCCCTCTGCTCTGCTCTCCTGAGACCCCACCTGGAGTACTGCATCCAGTTCTGGAGCCCCTTTCACAGGAGGGACATGGATGTGCTGGAGTGTGTCCAGAGAAGGGCCATGAGGATGATCAGAGGGCTGGAGCACCTCTCCTATGGAGACAGACTGAGAGAGTTGGGGTTATTCAGTCTGGAGACGAGAAGGCTCAGAGGAGACCTTATTGTAGCCTTCTTGTATCTGAAGGGGGCCTACAGGAAAGCTGGTGAGGGACTTCTTAGGATGTCGGGTAGTGATAGGGCTAGGGGGAATGGATTCAAACAAGACGCGGATAGATTTGGGTTTAATGTTAGGAAGAAGTTCTTCACCATCAGGGTGGTGAGACACTGGAACAGGTTGCCCAGAGAGATGGTGGAAAACCTGTCCCTGGAAGTTTTTAAGGCCAGGCTGTACAGGGCTCTGAGCGATCTGATCTAGTGGGAGGTGTTTCTACCCAATGCAGAGAGGTAGGAACTAGATTATCTATCTTAAATATTCTTTCCAACCCTGAAAATCCTATGGTTCTAGCTGCCTCATCCAATTCCTTCAGAACTCTGGAATGCATCTCATCAGGTCTTACAGATTTATGTATGTTCAGGTTCCTCAAGTGGTCATGAACCTGATCTTCTCTTACTGTAGGAAGGACTTTGCTACTCTGGTCTGCCTTGAGATCCATCCCCTCAAGAAGTGTGGAAAGAGATGTTACCAATGAAGACTGGAGAAAAAATATTGCTGAATACCTCAGTCTTCTATTCGTTTGTTTTTACCAGTTTGCCAGTTATATTCTTCAGGGATGGGATACATCCAGATTTGAATCTAGAACAATAAATAGCAGATCTGTCAGAGTGCCTTCTGTCAGAGGCACTCTTGGCCCACCTCATGACTGCTTCCCCATTGTGAGTTTTGTACTTCATGTACTTCATCCATCATGTCTACTATGCAGACATCAAGGTGCTCAGATGCAGAGTAGCATCACAAGAAGGAAAGAAACAAAGTTCAGGAACAGGGCATTTAGTGACCACCACCCATTTCTCTCCACTAACACTTCTGTATACATGATGAACAGGAAACAAGATGACAGAACAGGGAGCATAGTGCAAACAAGTGCAAGGATGTGCTTTGAGAACACCCCTACACACTTATTCACAGTTGTGGGACTATTCAATCTGATATTCAATTTCCCACAAAAAGAGATTTTAAATGTCTGTTCTGGTGAGATAATTTTCTGGATAGCCCAACTCCAGAGCAATTTTAGCATGGGTGAGACTTATACTGAAGAACTTTTGCCTTCAAGCTATAGACTTTAGAAATAATATATTAAGTGGGTTCTTTCTGTACTTGCTAGGGATATAATGGTTTTGTATGTTAATTTGATTGTTACATTTGACACATTAAATATTTTAAAAAATTTTCAGCCGTCCATGTGTATAAAATAGGAAAGGAAAAAATGTATTCTGCTGTTGTTTTTTTTTTTAATTCACTATGCTCCTCTTCCAACAATCATGGGAAAATTTTTCAAATTTTGATAAATAATATTAGGCATTAAAATCCATATTTATAAAGTGGTCTAGGTGGTCTCATTGGCCATAGCACTCAAACTATCATATATACTAATTTGCATTAGCTATATGCATTAATGTAAAGGAAAAAGAACACAAAAAATTTCTACTTGCTTTCTTCCCTCCTTAAGTTTGTCTGTTTCACAGCTGACAAATGTAACCTGAAGTAATATGAACTACCTAACTACGAATCAGGTCTTGCAACTAAACTCAGTGCTGAGGGTGCTGATGTCTGCTGGTATGTAATGTCCTGGGCCACTCCCTGCTGTCTTGTAAATGAGTTGTCTTAATGTGCCATGACTTAGCTTTTACTTAACACATACCTGGTACCTTTGTAATCTTGCTAGAAATCTTTGCTCACCGGGGATTGTTTTAGTCAGAGGTTTTTACAATGGCAGCGTCCAAAAGCTAATGGTCAGTTAGGGTCTCAGTGTTTACAAGAAACAAGTCGGTGACAACATTTCACATCCGACATTACTTTTCATTACTGAATTGAGCGTGAGACTTAAAATCAGATTTCTTTCCAGGGAGCACACCTAAAAGGCAGAATGAACCCTTAGATCTCACATGCACTTCAATGTCTCAGGCCAGATGGGAATGAAGTCTAGGCTGTCTTTTTAATCCTAACTGTTTCAGTCTTAATAGGAGCCAAGGAAAAGCAAAAGAGAGTCTGCTTCTCAGTTTCCTTAACTAGCCATAGTAAAGCACTGCGGGGCAGCATAGAGGTGCTCTGAGATGTAATGCAGCCACATCCCTTCCCTCGGATACATTGTAAGAAAAGTGAGTTCATGAGGTCCCTTACAACCGACATTCTGTGATTATGTGGTCTCTTTACAGTACTAAATTGAGTTTTATTTGAGCTAAAACTGGGACTTGCCTAGCATACAGTTGCACCATCCTTAATATATTTACACAGTGACTCCAATAGCAGATTTATTCATGACCATGAATTTTACTTTTAAAAGCAAATAGGGATATATAATATATATAATATATATATTATTCATCCTTCTTACCTTCTTCCCAAGTAAAATTATTCAACCTCATCTAAAGATGAGTTCGAGGGAAAAGACTGATTCTATAAAAAAACACAATTATGTAGTATTTGCCTCTGTTACAGGTACAGAAATGTCAGACACTTAAGTTCTTGTAAATATTAAAAGATAAAAGGACATGCAGTTAATATGTGATGCCTTAACTCTAGTTGTCATCAAGGTATCTGACATCATCCCATAGAAATTAATAATAACAACAAAGTGTCTGTGGATCATTAATTTTCTAGAAGCAAGTTTGAAGTCTCTAACAGTGTTTGATATCTGCAACACTGGAGCACACTCTGTACTAGATGATTTTAAAAGAGGATCAAAAATCTCTTTCCTGAGCTCATTAAATCGATGCCTGAGAGTGCCTAGAGCAATAAAGTTCTTAAAACCCTGTGCCACAGCAAAATGGAATAATATCCAGGCCAAATTTGCAGGCAAATTCCACACATCATCACAGAAGCCTTTCTGGACGGGTCCCCACAGAAGTTCATTTGATGTGAACTTTCAGGTAGTTTCAAACACATGGAAATTCTGAGATAGAGCAGGTGACACCAGCAGCCTTTTTCTTCCTTTGTAACAGAATTACCCCCTGCAGTGCAAGGAGCCAGGCTAATTACACGTCCATGGGAAAGTATCTGTGTATCTAGCGGCTCCAGTGAGTAAATTTCATCCTGATGTAATTTAAACTGATTGAAAACTTTACATTCCTGGAAAATCAGAATCACAAAAAATTCTGCAGGCAGGCAACTCACAGGAGAATTACCAAAAGGTACTAGAGGACCTTACATATCTATTTTTTTTTTAATCTGTGTTATAAAGGTAATATCACTATTGCAATGTACACTCAACAACTTCTACAGATGTTTCAGATGTCATACAAGTAGTGCCAATAAGAAGTCTTATTTAGCAAACGAAAAATGGCATCTCTTAAATCTGCTGCTTTACTGACCTTGAGATTGTCCTATAAGAAATATTTTTTAAAAAAAATAATGTGTCATAAGCATGGATGATGTGATGTATATCCTATCCAGAATGCACTCAGAGAAAAAGTCCAGTGTAGATAAAAGGTATTCTTGCGTGTAATGTGGTATTCCAGTCTGTACTTAATACTGATTTTTTTTTCTGTCATTTAAAGAAGAGCCTGCTTCTTTTTCACAATCCAAGGTTCAGCTCATGAGTGTAAAAATGCTTTTGAAAACATCAGTGAAATTAATCGACCCATTCAGTTGTCCAGTGATGAGAGTTTTTCCCATGTAATTTAATCCAACACTCAGTGTCATAGTCAGCACACAGGGCTACAAACCTCTTTGAAGACTTATTTTCCCTAGATGCACTTCAGAGGTGTCAAGGCAGTTTAGCAACATTGAAATCAATGAATGTCCAGCAGGGAAACAGGGAGACACTGGCCCTCTGAACACACTTACAGCATCAGCTGCAGGACAGTCCATCAAGGAACCTTCTGCCAGCTGTCTTGCTCTAGAGTACTAGGCCCATTAAAGGCCTCAGTTTGATTGTTTCAAAAGCAGTTCTTAAAAACTTCGCAGTGTAAATATTTACAGAAGCATCAAAACTGTTTAATAATCAACTTTCCTGCCACTACCTAAACCGAGTAGGGTCTTACCTATCATCTCAGTCATCTGCCTCTTTCTGGAATTTTTGAAGCTTGAGGAGGGCTGCTAAAACTGCTGTGACAAACTGCTGGTTTTTGACCAGTGAAGACAAGGTCCAGTAGTGACAGCAATCCTTCCTCACAACTTTCAGACTGCTGCTGTACCAGCCAAGAAAGAGAAAGATGTGAATACCAGATGCATGATGAATACAGAAGAAATCTACACCAATAAAATGGTACAATATCCACTATAAAAATGTACCTCTCTGGATTTTACTTTCTCTAGCATCAAAGAGAAAAGAGGCATGAAATGTTTACTTAATTGACAAGTTCTTGGTTTTGTACAATGTGTTTTCCTTTCAGATCTTCCTTCTTAGGATCAGTTCTAAGAACACACATAGAACAAAAGATCCAGACTGGCAAAATACAGATAAAATGTACCAGATTAATTGTGTCAGAGCTGATCGCTACTTTTATTTCTAACTTCTCCAGGGGACAGCAGCAGCACACAGATAGCACATGGAGGCAGAATTTGATCACTGAAAATAAATAATACCTCAGACTCTCTAAAGGTTTGTACTTTGTCAGTTATTTTACAGACTCTACTGTGGTCCCTGCTAATGACATTGGGCAGCTGTTTACAAGAGCTTTGCAAAATATGATGAGTGTTGTCATACATGCAGGTTGCGTTAATCAGCTCTGAGATTTGCGTATGAAGTAAACAGAAGCTGAGTTACACAAACAGCCCAAATAATTTTCACTACCTAAAAGCTTACTTGACATCTGCTCTGCTTTTGAGTGTGAACATGTCTTTCCAGTCACTTGTCACTTGACTGTTTCTTCAGATAAGGGTAGCCCAGCAGAGTATGAGTTCTGTCCAGGATTTCTGGATGCTGGGTATCCATTTATCTTGCATGAGAGGATACTATGAATTCAGAGATGAATTGTTCATTGTGAGTACAGTGTGTAACATACAAGATGTATCTAATGTGTTTCAGATGATCAGAGTGCGTGCAACGCCTATCATATTTTTGCTGTTCTTTACACAGGGCATCTAATATGCACAAATGCAAAAGTGTCAACTCATCTAGAGCATATCAGATTAGAAATACATGTTCTGGTCTAATGAAGCCTGGATAATGAAGTCACCTCCCATTCCTGAAAGATGTTTGCAAATGTTTAGGAAAGGTATTTCCTATATTAGAACATTAAATATTTTTAAAAAGCACAAACAAAACGACTCTGATTTACTGTAAATTTAGCTAGAAGTTCTTGGCAAAAAGGGGACATTACTCAATGTCTGAGACAAATGGCAAGGAAGCAGTTTCATTGCTCTGCAGTACCATAGTAGCTAGGATCACTGCTGTATCAAGACTGTGCATCAACTTGTCTTTGTAATACTGTGTTATTTTTTTCACCCAACAGACTGTATTTGTTTTCTATTTCCAAAGCAGGCAGAGTTTTATCTAGTTTTCAAAAAAACAAGGAATTAACTTTACCTCTGATGTTGGTTTGTTTTTTTTTTTCCAACACATCTATCTAGGATTCAGAGCTCTGAGACCACATTACCTTTGTTATTATCATATGCGTAGAAGGAAGAGTTGGTTTCTGTGGTTTCATATGATATAAGGTGGGAAAACACATTGAAGAAAGTCAATATCTAATGTGTTAAGACTTTAAACAAGCTGACTACTATTTGGAAAGAGGTGAAACGAGAAATGTTGCAGCTGCTAGGTTTTGCCTAGGATTTTCTGCTGTAAAGCTGACTGTAGAAAAATTAAGTAAATAACTACAGGCAGCATCTAGCTAATGGCTCTCTTTTTTCTACTTACCGCAAAATTAATTACAACAAAGGAAGGTTAAAATAGTTAGCAATGTAATAAATACTGTTTAAGCCAACAGTCACATATGGTGTATTAGCAATGCAGATGGATTTAACAAAAACAGAGATCAGCACATACATCTGTCATCAACCAAAACTATAAAATATTTTCCTTGTAAAATTAAATGTAATGATATAAGTGCTCATCTGTAATAGAGTTGTAACAACTCCAAAATTGTAAAACTAGTGCTGGTTTAATGCATTTCGTCAGCTAATGTTAACTAAACAGATAATTCCTATGACAATTGCCTTGAAGAAAACAGATTGTGTGGTAGGTCATAATGAAGCACACAGATTAACAACTCCAAAGTACCACATCTTTCTGCAAGTCACCCTGTAACGCAAAACCAAGTGTGATTTCTCACACCATTTCAGCCTCCATTACATCTGAGACAGTAGTGTGTAATTTTTCAAGCTTCACAGGAGGAATATTAAAATGGATTATACTAGCACACACTTTAAAGAAAATTCCAAACACTTGCCAAGTCATGCTCTCTGAGGTATCTGCCAGTGTGGGAGGGATGCCTGCTCTCAAGGGGACCTGTGTTTCATGGTCATCTCAGGCAGGGGGCTGCAAAGTTCATTAAATGATCTTATCTCACTGCTGGTTCTGTTGAAAATAGCTGTGATATGATGAAGGATTTATGTTACCCTCACTTCAAATAAAAAGTACTGTGGGTTGCATATCATTACTGCCCTGTGACACTGAAGAAGCCAGGTCTGCAGTGGTACTATTCCCCATTTGTTTGTGTCACACAGAGGATTTATTTGCAGGAAGAGTCTGACTCCAAAGGTAAGTAAGTATTTGTTTTTTGTAGCAAGTTTTTCATAATAAATATATTTATTTTCTATCTTTAAGTATCACAAAAGTAAATTCTAAGAAAGACGAGAGTGTGAGGAAAATGCCAGGGAAGAGTGCCCAGTTTAGCAGCATTCTAAGGAAGCTGAGTAGCATTGATATGGGAAAAATATTTACAGGCAATTTCCATGCCACTATCCTGGATAAAACACCAGGAGATGTGTCTGTACCTTCTCAACTGGTAGGCTAAATGGTAGCCAAGGTCACAGACATATTCCTCCCACAAAGGTTTTTTGACAGCAACCTGCTGATGAGAAGCTTTTTAATTTATTGGTAGATACATTTAAATTAATCAGGATCATCTTCTCCTGCATATTTTGTCAGAACTGGATGAGTTAATAAAGAACCTGAGCCCTGAACTGGATTTAGCTTCTTCGATCCTAGACCATCAAGATTTCCTGTACTTAAAAAAAAATTTAAAATAACAATAATACAAAAACAAAAAGTTCAGGATCTTTGACTAGTAAATATGAATTTATGCTATATACTTGATCTTATTTGGAAGATCCGAAGAATTCGGAAGAATTCGGAAGGAGTAAGCTTCAAATGTATCAGGCAATGGGGAAAAATCTAGTGATCATAAACCCTATTTGACCACACAAGGGAACCACATCTGCTCTAAATATGCTTTAGATGCTGACAGTTGGGGAACAGTAAGAGCTGAAGCAATCTATGGAAATTAGAGAAAAGGCTTTTGGATGTTCTGTATTGTATGATGCTTATGAATGCCTGTTTGCTTGATGCTGTGTGATTGCCATCACATTCCTGTTTGTTGTGTGCCAGTGGGTGGAATATGTGAGAATGGGAACAATGATGGCCACCACAGAGACCCATGTGCAGGGAGTGGGAGAAGCCTGGGAGCAGAGGGGTGGTGAAAAGATGCTCCAGAGAAGGTTTGATGAGATCAGCATGAGCAGCTGAGGAGAAAGGCAGCTCTTGCAAGAGAGAGTGGGGAGAGATTTTCTAGAGGAAAAAACAGATATGGGAAAACCACATCTGGGAAAATATATAAAAAAAGAGCTGTTTGAAAGCAAAGTTGCAAGGCAGACGAATTAGGTTGGAAGGATAGCATGGGAGGTGAAAAGGGCAGAAGAAGAAGATCAACAGACATAAAGGCAAAGAAGCAAAAAGCAAAAGGACCCAAGGAAGCCCTTGGCTGTTAACTGAAGAAGTCAATGAGAACAGCAGAGTGGAAGAGACCAAGTAGCTAAACAAAGAAATGGGCACAGGGGCAGAGCTAGGATAATAGCAATTGAATGGGAGACCTGGAAGGAAAAAATAACCTATTAGTTCCTCAATTGTTTTGCTCATAAGTTTTTAATAATTTTAACCCTCAGCTGGAGGACTCCTGAGCTCTCTGCTACAGAAAAGCAAGGCAGAGAATCAGTTCCCTCCATTTCAATAATTCAATCATTCAATTGTCTGGTATCCAGGTAAGGGTGAGGGCAGGTAAAGAGAACTAAGACCTACCAGATGATGAGGATAGAAGAAAACAGTTTGTGGCTTTCAATGGTATTGATATCAACACAGTGTGAGGTGCTAAAAACACTTAGCTGCCATGAACCTTGCCTTAGCATGTTCCTTTTGTCATAAAAGTGCCATATGAAAATATATTCTGTAACAATTCAAACAAAAGAATAGCTGTTCTCCAAATCACAGAAATAGACTCATACGTATTATCTTTTCACAGAAAAGCAATGATGGACAGAGGAAATTAGGAACAAGGATGGTGGTTAAACAGAGACTGCTGCATAATGCCTGCATGCAAACATTTTAACTTGGATGTTAAAATTGCTTAAGTTGTACATTAGTATTGATTTGCTAGATGCACACCTGTAGCTCATGTACATGGGTAACTCCCAGTAGTATTGCTTAGTTACAGGTCAGCATGCTTTTAGTTTTTGTGCACAGAAAATTCCTATTGAACAGAAAAGTCCAATCGATTTGATTGGCATGTGTACCCAGAGAAAAACCTCTTGATTGAGACAGTAAAAGCATGCACTTCATATTCTGCCAAACTAGGAAATACTGCTGGAAAAATAAATCACTTCTCTAAAATTTCCTTATTCATTGCAAACTCCAGATGTTACTATTTACAAAAGAAAAGCAGTCTCTAATGCCAAAGTGCAAATGAAAAGAGAACAGTATAGTATACAACCAAAGCTATGCAACTCTACTGATGAGATATAAGTTTTTGAAAGAGACCAGCACAGTGTTAAGCACCAGATGACCCTATTAGCCTTGCCCCATCCCCAGGCTTGTGCTCTAGTACAGCTCCGAATGGGTGCAGCTCTGTAAATGGGCATCAGTGAGGCAGTCAGCACTGTGAGGAGCCTCTCCCCATGTCACTGACCACACACCAAGGCTCAGGCTGTTCACTAGATAGTCAGTTCTATGCATCCTGCCACAAAAACAGAAGGGTACAGGGTTTAAACTGAAGTACTTCCTTCTGCCCCCAAAGAATTTTACCCAGAGCCTGAAGACCTATGTTAGATACAAAAATGGTATGCTTCCTCAGAAGGGATCCTAAAGCAACCTTCAATTCTACACAGTCTCAATTTTTAGCCATCTGCAGAGGCAGAAGATGAATGAAGTACAAGATCCAAGAAAAAATAGGGAAATTATGGCTACAATTACCAGTCCATTATAAGATAGATTAATAAAATGTTGTATTAGTTCTAGAAAGGTGCATAACACTCTGAAAACTCCAACCAATTGCCCTGTGCAAGAAGTACAAGAAGGGGAAAAAGATTTCCTGACTCATGTAAATACTTTGCAAACTTCAAAAAACTGGTAAAATAACAATTTGTGGTTTAGTACAGGGAAAAAACCTCCACACTTTTCTTTACATACCGTTTTATAGCTAAGAAACATGTGGCTTCTAATTATTTCTCATAGAACCAGTGAGTTCTGGCCTCAAACTATTGATTTTTTTTTTTTACTTGCAAAAAAGGCAAGATGTCACATTAAATTGGCTTGATATTCCTCTTTTTTTTTTTTTCTACCAACAGAATATTTACGTTCCAGGTAACAATGCTAGTGTATCTGCTTCTCTGACTTTGTAGGATTTCCTTTAGGAGTCTGGATCAAAATAATATCAGCATGCTATAAAATTAATAAGTCTAAAAATAAACAATCACCTTCATACGGTGTAGGATAAAGCCTTCCTAGAATTTATCCAGATATTCGTTGTGTTTGAGAGCAGCTACTTTTGTTCACCAGCTTGCAACAAGGGTTCTGTCAAAGAAGATTGCCAGAAGAGGCTGTTATTATTGTCCTCCTGAAGGATTGGCACTAAAGGCTTGAATAAAGCTCCATTTAGGCCCAGCTGTTCCAGGGAAGTTTTAGTCAGACCTAACTGAAAGATCTATAAAAGTGCTATTACAACTGCCTATATGCTTTAGCAGTAGATTTCTGCCCATCTGTTGTATCAACACCTGGAGATTATTAGCTCAGGAGTTGGCTCTGGAGTCTGTGTCCATTATATCTTTTCCATTCCTCTTTTTCCCCAGTAAAGGAAGTTTCTTTTCCTAACTACTGTGAATGAGTTTCGAGATATGAAAATAAACTATTATTAGGTTTCATTGTTACTGTTATTATAAATAAACGGGCAATTATGAGGTGATAATTGTCATTGCAAAGGCAGTATACATACTTAAATCCTGTTATTTTCATCTGAAAAAGCTGAAGCAAATAAAAAAATAAAGAGAAGGTTTTTGCACATAAACTTTGTTTTAGGGCAAGAAAAATTCTGACAGACTAGGTTTGATACCCATAATTGCCTGACAGTTTATGGCAATGCTTTTGAAAAGGGTGGTAGGACAGAGGTGAAATCAAATGCCTATGCACAGGATGTATGAAGGCAAAATAATACAGGCGGGTTACTTTATCAGACTTATTATACATTTCCTAAAATCTCTATGCAAATATGCTCAATTGGAGATATGAAATAATAGGTAGTTTAGTAGGATGATTCTACAGTTCAGAGAAGCAAATGCTTGCGCATTGACACAATGGGTTTTTATCAAGGATGTACAGGTATCAGTAAAATAGTCATGTAGAAATTATAAGTTGCTTTGATGAATATTTGAGTGTTCTCTATATTAGAGAGAAAGAAAATAAAGATGATTAGGACACTGAGTAAGAAAATTCAAAACTGAGGTATCCATGTGTTAACAAAAAACAGAAGGTTAGAGAAGATGAACAGGCTTTGATGATGCTCTTAGTGTTCCTGAAAAAGCACACAAAAAGTAAATATCATAACAGACAGTGTAAAACACTAATTCCTGCTCTTCACCCCCCAAAACACCCCACCCATACATAGTTTGTAGTCTTAACAAGGTTCTAACATTCTTCTGAATACTGCCAGCACCAGATGGAAGATAAATAGCAATGAAAAGTAAATTTGAACTGGGTTTTAAACTTTTCCCTTGGAATTTTCTCTCTCTGGTGTGGGGTGTTTGGGAGACATAGCTATTAAATTCATTCAAGTCAGCACCAAGAATAAATGTAACCAAGTGAGGAGGCAAAGAATTTGAAACACTTGAAGGATTCATGTATTCTGAAAGCATAGATTTGGCCTCAATTATACTGGGGGGCAGTGTGTTCCACAATTTTTCTTTATTCAGGAGACATTTTCACCCTCAAACATACAGGAAAGACATATCCACAGTATGTTAAACAGGAATTCATAAACATTTTGAAGAATGATGTTACTATGCTTGGGGACCATTTCTGAGTAAAGAAACTATGAGACATAACTTCCTGGCAGTTCATTTTGGAACCACAGGGATATTTGTGAATTTTTCTTGCAGCTCTTCAAAAGTAATGTTATTCTCAGAGATTAACTCCTGGAGTGGAAAGTTTGATCCAGATGTCTGTTACTGTATCTTTTTCAGAAATTTCTACATTGCTCTTGGTAAACAAAAATTCAAAAATAGTAGTAACTTCTCTATGGGACAAGAGATTTAAATTGACATTGATATATATGTGGTTATTTCTAGAATACATGTATTATATGAAAACACTCATATTTAGAGAACTCTTGATCTGCAATTGGTAATTCCCCAGAACATCTGGGAGTGTTCAGCTGTACTTGCAATTCATGTTATAGACTGATGCCAACATTTATGCATCCAGATATAATTTGCTCAAAACCTGAAAACATGCTTAGTGAATTAATTCTGAAAAAGTCATGCTCAAATACAGTCCTTCTATAATTTGGAAACCATGAGGTGATATATGGAGGTTTTACAGGGAGATTTTACATGAGAACACAGAGGAGTCATACAGAAATCTCAGCAAGTAAGGGATCTCTTTACAAGGGCTTCTTTTGTTTTCTGCATATAAAGTCCTCATAATGCAACTCACTGTTTTCCACAAAACATCCAAATATCTAAATCAAATTATATAAAGATTATCAATTCCCAGTTTTGCTTTTCTTATGATGCCTAGCAGGGGAATGGCAGCAGTTTCTTCAAACTTTTCCAAGCTGGCCTGGAGGGCCTTGTTTACTAGCTCTCTATGGCTCTGATTAAAATAAATTACAAATAATTGCTTTGAATTCAAACAATGCATGAGAGAACCCTAAATACTTGTTTAAAAAAAATTAAATGTTCTGGCAAATAATATAATGGCATATTCATGCAAAACCACGCAGCAATTTGGAAGGCAGCATGGATTTATTAATTCCATAATGAAGTCTTGAAAGAATGATTTTCTATCTGTAAGGTGGGATACAGGGGCTTGGCTGTTAGTGCATGAAGAGTCATCCTGAAACAGTTATTCTGTTCCTAGAACAGGATCCTCTACAAAAATTATTTTTAAGATGACACTAAATGAAAGGAGAAGTACAGAATGGACACAGACATGTAAAAATGTTCTGAGAATTTGCTCTGTATTGAAAATGGCAGAAGACAGAGAAGAACCAATAAGCAAGGTGGCTTTTAGAAGTCAGCATCTTATAAACTTGTGTGCATACTTTTATATTATGATTTTCTCCATTCACATGAAAGCAGAAGTGTTGCAGTGATTAACAGCAAACAACCCAAGCTCCTTTTCTTCCTAGTTTTCATTTTAATCTACAATAGTAATTTTATCATTTTACAGACATTAAAATAATGAAGAAAAATCCAGATAGATCTGGAAATTTTTACATTTTCTTCCCATTAACAAGTACTGTAAAAGTTACTTTAATCTTGAAGGTAGAGAATACAACTGAATTGTCCTGAATTGTTAGCTTAAAGGTCACAGGCAAATGGAAGTGAGAGATATTTGAGGTGAACATGTAAGAATTCAAATCACTGCAAGGAGCATATCAAGTGTCAGAGCTAAGAATGAAAAGCTCAGACAGTGTCTGACAGACACTGTTATCCTGATCTACAAAAAAAAAAAAAAAAAAAAAAAAAAAGACCGTGCAACCCTAACATTGTGAAAATTCAAAACAGTGGGAGTGTGCTTTAGCCATTAAAACAGATGAGGAACCAATAACTTGTCATATGGTTGTTTTGAATTTCTTCTTTAGAGAAAATGAATAGCCAATACATACGTCATGAAGTACGAGGGTGTGAAACTAGTGACCTGAGGAACTTCTGGGAAAAGACTATTGAACAACAAACTCGATATCTGCAAATTGAAAAAGAACGTCAGCAAAGAAGTGCTCTAAAAAAGTGAGTAGTTTTTGTCTGGAAGAGTTACTTGATTTTGCATTGTAATTATTTTTGAAGAACAGTGATACCTATATTTAAATAATGCAATAAAGGCTGGCAGTATTTTTCCTGGATTTTTAGAAAATAATTAAAATTTCCCAAATGGACATGCTGACATCTCTAAGCTATGACTTCATAGAATAAGAGCGTAATTCAGTCTTGTTGAGTCCACAGTGAGTATCTTTCTGAAGTTATCAGGACAACAGCTTGTCTTGAACATCAAGGCTTCATAGCAGAGCTAACACAAATGTATACCTGGACCACCTTCTTTATCTGAAGCCTTGTTTTCATAACAATACGGTTTGATTTAATTACAGTGGCTTAATTTGCACAAGGTAAATCCATAATAAAGCAGACAGGCCACATGTACTACCTGACCAAGGCACCTATCATCCGTAGCTATATTTACCCGAATCAGTCATATTTACCTTAATAGCCACAATGAGAATGACCAGCCTGCAGCAATACCAGTACAGTTTTACTTCACATGAAGTCTCCTTAAACTGAAGACACATGCAGAGATGGCTATTTTGGCTTGAGATCATTCAATGGGAAAGCACCTCTCCAAAACCTCTCCCATAGCTCTCTTTGAATAGATGCTTGAAAAAAAAACAAGCAAGTGTGGCCTTGCATTAATAACCCTGGATGAAGAAACACTGGAATTAGTTTCTATCATGTTTTATCCATTTGTGATTTCAACATCTTAATTTCCCAGCTGTGAAATTCCTGTCTTTCCTATTGAGGCAGTTTCTGTGATACCTAGATACTACCAAAAAGAAAACAAAACCTATCACCCAAGGCTGTCTGCCATGAGTCTAACAGAAGTTTCATCATGCACAGTGTTTCCAAGACAAGTAGTGCTCAAGAACCTCTCTGCAGTACTTTTTAAAACTCATTTCGGAGGGGGGGAGAGGGGGATGGGTGAGGGGGGTGCTGGGGAAAGTTTCGGTAAGGCTACCCAGCAGGTGGCAGCAGGCAATTTTCAGTGGGGATGACAAGTCCCTCAGGCAGCCAAGGCACTTGAGAGGGGTCACGCTGGAGACGAACGACAAAAATTAGGTGACTCCACACCAGGATTTAAGAGCCCTGACATGCCCTCCAGCAAAGCACACTGTAGGAGCAGGTTAGTTTGCATGACAACTGAGAAAATGCACCAAAGTATAGTGCTGGTAGGAAACGTGAAGGGTATAAATCTGTTTCCTGTAAAGGTATGAGGACAAACTGATCAATGTTTCTGTCCTTAGGCTCAGAAATGAATGGATGGAGAGGCTGGAAAAACGGATAAAGATGTTGAGGACCCAATCTGAAGACCCATCTAGCTGAAGATCACACACTTATTATGTGTTTGGGGGAAAAAGAAAAATCTTTTGTAGGAAAGCATTCTGGTCTGACACAAAAGCTTGTCATTTTTACTTGGTGGCTTAAATGAGCTATAATTAATTAACTGTCATTGTTAGAAGTTTTATATGTAAAATGTCTATTGCTGCTTTTAAAATTATGCACCCATCCCTTCTTTTGATAAATGGAGATTGAAATACTCTGAAGCCTTCAAGCCTAATAAATCATGGTTCACTGAGCTATAGATGCTTGGAAGAAGAGCTTAGTTACACGGCTGGTGCTCAGCAAAAGTGTTTCCTCAACATTTCAGGTTTCTGTATAGACTGCCTGTCATCTAATGAAGGTATTTTCTTTCAAAATTGTTCAATGAATAGCTGATACCTTTTAAATTATTTTTTTTAAAACACAGCAGAGCCCAGCTCAGACTAAGAGAGGACATGCACAGACAATACCACCACACCCCAGATAACTAGTAAAGCCAGACTTGGTGGGAGATAGATATCCTAGCTGCCACACTAAAAGTTTGTGAAGCTGCTGTTACGTATCTTGAGAAATAGGCTCTGTGAGACACCTTAGTATGAGCTGCTTAATTAGTTAACCCACATTATCCAACTCGAGACACTGTATCAGCAAAGGCAAAACAACTTGGACTTTTAGGCTGCTTCTGATAGCTGACCTGGCTTCTCTAGAGATGGACTGTTATCTTTGTTTCAGAGAGAAGCTTGATGCATTTTCACAGCTATTTGTCATCATGAATGAAGAGTACACTTTTTCTTCTAACACTTCTTTCCACTAAGACACAATATATTCTTCTTAATAACCAGTAACTTTATAAACATGGCAGGTTTCTTCTCCAACATTTCCCATTAGTCAAAATGGGAAAGTTCCCTTCCTAATGCTTCACGAAAATGTGGCATTTCCTCCAACAGTATCAAAGCATTTCAGTGGACTGGTATAATAAAACTGCTTCCTTTTTATGATGAGTGCTTTGTTGCCACCAGAATGCTTGGGATAATGTACTGCAAAACAGGTTGTTCTGCACATGCTAAAAATCTCTTCCCCCAATTACTTAAGCTTTTAGTCCCTTTTGAAGACTGTTTCAGTATTTCTATGGCAAATCATATTGTTAAAGAAAAAAAAAAAAAAAAGAAAAAAAAAGTGCAGATTTGAACTGCCAGTGGAGTGAGAAAAGGAGAAGTTTGTTTTTAAATATTTAGAATGTCTCTTCTTATCAAGCAAAACAAGATTTTGAAATTCCATTTTCTTTCTCTTTGTCCATAACCTTTTTAATTCACTATTGTGTGTCCCAAGGTCAAATTAAATATATTATGGGAATTTGAACATGCAGAGAAATGCACGAAAGCAGGCAAAAAAGGCCTTGGAACATGGACTCAGAAATAAAGACATCAGCAGGTATTTCACCAAACTTGAGATCAGAATTTGCCTTCCTGCTAAAAAAAGGTGTCAACATAATGTGCTTCTGTCGAGTCTTTTTTTAGAGGATTTTTAAAGTAACATCAACTCTGAATATACAGGGTAACAGTATAATAACAGTATAATAAGCAGTATAACATAATAATTATATAAATATATAATAATATAGCTGTGCTTCAATAAACAATAGCCAGGTAGGCCCTCAACTTAATATTGTATTTTAGGAAAAGTTAGATTTCTTTGAAAATGTCACGTCACATACTTCAGTTGTCCCATAAACTATCTATGCCTTATGCTTACTGAACTCAACTTCATTGTGGAACAACATTGATATTTATACCATTTTTGATGAAATTAGAGCTTGGACTGAGCTAAGGGAAATTTTTCATCCCTTTCTTCACTGTGTGACTGCACAAGGTGAAAAACAAAGGTAATCAGGTTTGGCATATTTAAAAATTAAAGACTTACCCCTGGAGTAAGCTTTTCTTTGCATCCCACGTAGCTGAGATACTTCTTGTCATAAAGGAATTCAGAATGAGGAAAATCCATGGAGACCCAGAAATAGATGTGCCAGGAAATTACTGCCATCTGAGACCTTCATTATACATCTCATATGGTTTAATATAAGAATGCTTTGGAATAGGTCCCTATCAAGCTTAGACACATCCAAATAATCTCTTTAAAATGATAAAAAGAAACTTTTTTTTTTTTTTCCTTACAGACTGGATCTATTCCAGACCAAGGTTAAGAGGAGTTCTGAAAATGTATTTCTAGAATTAAGCCACTTTTCATCTGATATTTCCAATTTTACCTTTAGTGTCTAGATGAATTATTTCATACTCAGGTTCCACAGCACTATCTTCATTTTGGGCCTTTATTTATCTAAATGCTAGCAATCTGTTTTGATTAAAAAAAAAAAAAAAGAAAAATGGTAGTCTTTGTACAAGACATCAGGCCTGCTGGCAAGAAATGAGAAGGGGGAAAGGATCCTGGGGCAGGAGTAAGCAAGGCTCACTGATAGAGCTTTAAAATAGATTTGAAGGGGGAAGGAGATAAAACTAGACCTCCTAGGAATAACTCCAGGGGAAGCATCCCAGTTGTTTCTAGGATGGTTCTCACTCAACCATCTCAGTTGAAATGGGTTATAGAGAAACAATGGCAAACAAAGAGGTAAGGGTTATTGATGATTTAGAAATCATAGGAACACCTGATAAGGTTTGGGTAAGAATTAAGGCCCGTGCACAAAAAGGTATTGGTATCATAAGCCCATCTGAAGTGCATCTGTACCAGTGGAAGCAGAATGGGCAACAAAGGAGGAGATGGAATCCATGATGCAATAGGAAAACTGGCATAGTGGCTATCACAGAAATGTGGTGCGATGCTTTACATGGCTGTCATGCCACCATTGATGGCTACAAGCAGCTCTTCAAGAGGGATCATCAAGGAAAGAGAGGCCGTGAGATGGCCTTGTATATTAAGAATTGTTATGAATGTATAGAACTTGAGTGTAGTGATGACAGTGTTGAGAGTGTTTGTGTCAGGATTAGGGGCAAGGCCAACAAGGCTGATACTGCTGTGGGGTTTGCTATAGATTTTCCAATGAGGGCAGTGATGTGAACTGAGTGTTTTGTAAATGCCTTGATGAAATCTCACAGTTGTTTGATCTTGTTCTCATGGGTGACTTCAACTTCCCTGATGTTTGGTGGAATTAAAATACATCAGAGAGGGAACAGTCCTGGAAGTTCCCAGAATGTGTCAAAGATAATTTCCTGACTCAGCTGGTGAGTGAATCAGGCAGGGAATGTGCCCTGATGTACCTGCTCTTTGTGAACAAGGAAGGGCTGGTAGGAGATGTGATGGCTAGAGGTGGTGTTGGGCACAGTGACCACAAAATGATATATTTCTCTATTCTTATAGATACCAGGAGCTGGGGTATCTGTAAGATACGCTGCCCTATACTTCCAAAGGTCAAATTTTATCTTCTTTAGTAAACTGTCACAAGCTCTTTGAAATAATTTCTTAAGGGTATAGGAGTTCAGGAAGTCTGGACTCTCTTCAAAAGTCTTAAAGGCACAGGAGCAGGCCATCCCCATGTGCTCTAAAGCAAATCATCACCATAGAAGACCATCCTAGCTGAACGAGGAGCTTTGGCTGGCACTCCACTAGGAAAAAACAAAAGAGTTTATGGCTTTGGCTTCTGGAGGAAGGGCAAGCCAACCACAACAACTACAAAACCGTTGTGAGGCTATTCTTCTAATAAAAAGATATGAAAAATAAAAGCATTCAGAAACAATCCATGAAAGGTGCCATGCTTGAGGCAAAATGCACTTCATGTCTAGGGAATCACTACTCATGTAACTGGATTCTCATTATAAAATTTTGAGAAAAATGAAGAGTCGGATGGCACTGGGATGCCAAATTCATTAAGAGAACAGAGACCATTAAGTGTGGAGAAGCAGGATAGCTATTTTGGGGTAGAGATGTTAAAAAAGGCGAGGAAGAAGAAGTAATGTTTGAAATTGAAAGGGATTTCAAGAGGTTCGATTGAAGGCCTAACATTGATTACAAGTTTTACTGTTCTGAACGCATGGTCTCACTTGTCCATGTTACATGAGGAACCTCTCCCAGATATCACTGCTGATGCTAGCTCAGTCACATGCCCATTAAGCATACATAATCTGCAGCAGCTGCTCAGTGGAAGTTATATTAGAGGTGGATCTGGACCTTAAGGTATGGTGTTGTGTGATCCTTTCAATATTCAAATAAGATATTTTGCTATGCTAATGGATGCAGACACACTCTTCTTGCATAAAGTGGACTAAGTTTGGATCAGACTGACTTACATTTTACATGCCTTGAAGTTTCAAAGTTGATGAGGAATGCTCACTACAAAGCATGCCAAAATACAGACAGCATTTTGAATGGCCTCTGAGTTGACAGGTCTGAATTTAGCCCTCTTAGGATGAGAATGCCAAAAAAAAGCAGACCTGTGGGTCAGGACAATCTCCAGTATCAGGACAGACTGAGGGATGAATGGATTGAGAACAACACTACAGAGGAAGAACTTGGGGGTATTGGGGGAAGAAAAATTGGCCACAAGTTGCAATCTATAAAGTCAACTCTGTCCTTTTCTCCACAAAAAAACCCACATGGTCAGCAGATTAAGGGAGACAATTCTGCCCCTCTACTCCACTTTCATGAGATGCCACTAGGAGTCCTCCATCTAGTTGTGTGGTTCCATGGCCTTGCTTAAGCAGGTCCAGAAGAGGGCCACAAAAATGCCTACAGGGCTAGAACACCTCACCTGTGGAGAGAAACTGAGAGTTGAGGTTGCTCAGCCAGGGGAGAAGGCTCCAAGATCTTCTTGCAACTTTTCAGTATATTAAGATGACATATGAGACAGATGGACAGAGACTTTCTAACAAGGCCTGTAATGAAAGGACCAAGGGTAGTAGTTTTAAACTGAAAGTGGTTAGGTATAGATTGCACGCGAAGAGGAAGTTTTGTATGTCAAGGGTGATAAGCACTGGACCAGGTTTCCTAGAGAAGCTGTGGTGTCCCATCTTGGGAAGTGTTCCAAGTCAGGTTGGGTGGGGCTTTGAGCAGTCTGATCTAGTGAAAGTTGTCTCTGCCCATGGCAAAGAGATTGGCCTAGAAGATCCTTAAAGGTTCCTTCCAACCTAAACCATCATGTAATTCTGTGATCCTGTGATTTTCTGGTTATATAATCAGAGCAAAGACAGCACAGTGCCTGCAGTAAGAAGGAAACATCAAATCAGAGTGCCCACAGATAAGTTCTGTCTGAGAGTCTCCAGAGAAGATGGATGTGACACATTTAGCTTGTAGTTCTTTAGGCTGATATCTACATTTCCTGAGCATTTGTCTGTCAGCAACCTGCTCTCTGTAGCTGCTGGTAGCCATTTGGAGAGTTAGCCCACTACAAGGACAGTTTATAAAGTGCTGTCACAGGACAACCTACTTACATCTCTTAACTGACACTTCTACAAAAATAATTTACTTTTTGCTAATAAGTATGATATCCATAATCTATCATGCTCTTCTACAATTCATCCTACTTTTAGAATATATATTACTAATGCATTTCTCACAAAGGCAAAACTGTCAGCTCTTCACCCTCCCCTGCAATTGTTTTTTTATGCCTTGGCTGCAGCTGCTTTAAAAACACAGAACCATTCCCAGAGGTTTGGTTTTATTCCCACCTCAGTCATTGCACAAACTCCTTTTTATAACCTCACTGCTATTCTGTCCCAGAGGGTTCTGTGCAGTGGTCCTCGTGTCAGAGGTCACCACTGATGTTTACTCTGAGATTTGAATACTTTGTATTTGTGACCCTTTGCCTCTTCTCTGCTTCAGGAAGGAGAAAGAACAAATCCACTAAGCAGTTTAGTAGCAACCTGCCAGCATTCACTGTAGAAAGTAAATCTACTTTTGAATTGTAAAGCTGGGAGAGAATTCCTAGGCACTGATTCTTGATGCTTTAAAATGCACATACTATCACAAAACCCAGGGAGCAGTCAGCACGTATTTAAATACTTTTTCCTCTTCTTTTCCCAGAATGAGAGTTGAATACTAAATTCTACCCCAGAACAAATTTTTATGGATATTGAAACTAGGGGATTATAATAGAAATGCTGACACAGCCTTACCCAGGGACAGGAAATAACACTGCCAGTATAATTACTGAATATAATATATAATCTTCACAGTGCTCTAAGTCAAAAGGAAAATTAGAGGCTTTGCATAATGCTGAAAATCTATGAGGGCTTTGATGTTTCTCTAATCCTACAATACCTAATAGTTCATTTAACATCCAAGCAATGTAAATGAAACTTCATGTGGCATTTAAGATTATTGTAATCAGAAAAGTTACAGCAGTAACCAACTAAAAAAAAAATAAAAAATTCTCTATTTGAATTGATTTACCTAGATTTAATGTGGTTGTCAGAATATCTAAGCAGTGTTTCATGATTTAAAACATGTTTGAAAAAGAAGGTGTGGAAAATTACTAGGTAGTCTATTGAAAAAGAAAAGTAAACTAATCAGCTCCTATAATCCTTGCATCATTTGCATGTTATTCATAGACAATATTACACTGAAGGACAAACTGTGGCCTTTTTACCCACAGAGAGTAGTTTTAAAGTTGAGGATCAGCTGTACCAAAAGCCATAGCTGTGGGATGCCGTGGATTGCTGAGTGCGCCTACAAACAGTATCAGCTGACAGCTCAAAAGTAATTCTGTAAATGGTTCATCAGTGGTTACTAGATATAAATACCTAGGTTTGAGAACTGAACTTTTACTGAAAGCCCTGGGCACCTTTACTCACTCCTCATCATTTAACACAACAGCCCAAAAGGAATCATATCAACAAAAACAAGCAAGTCAGAAATATAAAACATTTTTTTACAGTCCTTGAGGATTTATTGACCTGTGGGAATAGAGACCCTTTAGCCCAGCTGATGCACAGTGTATAGAGGAGCAGCTGAGTTCAAGACAGGAACTCTGCAGAACAGCCCAGGCCCTCAGCACATAAAAACCTGCTTGCTCCATGCCCATCTCCCCGTCTCCAGGTCTCTTGTATACAGTAGAATTCTCAAGGAGATCATCCCTCTGATCCTTAAGGTTTCACTCCACTGAATGGAAATCTTGGAGGGCCTTTTCTTGAAGACTCCTCAGCACAAGCTCACAGGGTTATCCATGGTCTGCAATTTAACAACTAAGTGAGCAGACTAACACTAGTAGCTCCTAGACCCGTGAGCTGCACCCTCCCTGCTAGACTCACCACCTCCCTCCATGCTTGCAGAGCTGCTGGGGAAGCTGCAGAGTGAAGCAAGTCTGTGCTGAACCTTGGTTATGATCCCAAGTATGTGCACCACTCTAGGCCCTGATCTGCCAGAAAGAATTTCTTGTCTGTCAAACACAATCAAAGTGTACCCAAACTGGCGAAAATATTGCAAATTTTCAGTATGTATGGCTTTGCTTTATTAAAAAATTACACGCCCAAGTACTATGATTTATTCTATCCATCATTTTCCAGAAAATAAAATTCACCATCATAAACACAAACAGAACAGAACCTGTTCTGGACAAGTTCTTCAGTTCTTCTTCAGTTCTCTTTAAAGCCATGTTTCACCTCACATGCTTGGGTGGGGGAGGAACACCTTTTTTCCATTATTGTGCCTTTGTTTTTCATCCTAGACCTTCCAGGATTTTTGGGCAAAGCAACTGAAAAAGAAAAGTCCAGCATGTACACATCACACAGTTTAACAATCCCTCATGAAAACTGATCCAGGCTGAATTTTCTGAAGATTCAATGGAACTGGTGGTACAAATGTTCTTCATTTCAGGCATCTTATGTACAAAGCATTTATTGACCCAACATACGTTCACATTAAAGTAGGTATTCAAAAAAGTGTCCATCTCGGGTCAGAGACTGTTATATTGAAACAATTAATCCTTCTTTACTCATAAATTATGAACACCACAACTACAATTATTATGACCTTGATCTTTTATAATTTCTTTCAGTTGAATAGCAATATTTTTCCAAGAAAATGGAAAAAAAGCTCCTCAGCTTTACAGTACAAATGACCTGAAAGAAGCGTTAGCTTACCAGAACACCCTGGTTTTCAGGAGCAAAATATTACTTCCTAGTATAATATCAATGTAAAGTTTCTCTGTTTTCATACTCTGGAAAGAACGGGACAACACAGAACTGAGCTGGAAGAATGATTTATCTCAGGTGCTACTCATTTTTGTTTCAAATCATCAGATGTTAAAACTCATCTTGACCAGTATCTTATTTAATTCGATATTTTTCTTCTGAGGGCTCATATCAGCTCGGAAGAACTAGCACACTGAACAAGGTGCTATCTCCAAAACGCTTCCCTCATTCAGGCACACAAATAGGCAAGGCAGCAAAAAACACCCCTGACCAAGTCAGTGTGGTTGGCCTATTTCTCACACATACAAAGCATCTCCTCTGGATAGCACAGCCAAGGCAGAATACCAGCTTGCACAGAAAGGTTATAGAACAAATGGACAATGAAAATGCTTTTTATTTCATTAGCTGAGGTATTCTACTTAGTAGTTAGGGCACGTTCCCAGCAAGGAGGAGATACAGACTCTCCTCAGCCCCAGGAAATTCTTGACTGCATCTCTGTGAAAAAGAAACCTCAACTGTTTTATGGTATTTGAACTTTGCTGTGAAAAAACCTAATTTGCTGTCATGAAGCTGAGCATGTATATATATAAGCAATATGTGAAAGGAAACAAGCTTTCATGAACCTGTAAATTGCATTAAAAAATCTTCAAATCAGTATAATATATATCCTAGGAAGCGGGTAGAAAAGGACCTTTGGGATCTCTCCCAAATCTCAAGATTTTTTTAGAAGTGGAGCACAGCAGCCTTACATCCCTTTTAGGCAAGAAGCCACCCTATCCATCTTCCAAGCACAACTCTGCTTATGGTGATATGAAAAAAAGCTGAAACAGAGGCTCAAGTTGTTTTAGGGGTCCAGGATGAAATCACAAAGTATTAATGCTAATAATTACAACTGGTTTCTAGTTTCAGAGGCCATTTTCCTCACTTTCATTTTACCCCCTCTTCATAAATGCTGTCAACTCACCTATAGAAGCTGATTTTTATTAATGGGTAAACAGCAACTTTCAATCAAATAATGAATGTCCTACACCCCATGATGTTGGGAGATGCTTAGTAAGATGAATATTGACACAGTTTAGGGTTATGGCATAATCTGCCTCCTTAGAATACTCTAATCCTCATTAATTGCCATGTTAAACATGACTCAGAACTCACAGTATGATGCAATTAGTAAAACACACTAGAAATCAATGGTTAGAAACTTACTTGTATTAAAACCTAAATTACACCACACCCAGCTGACAGTCTCTGAGAGAGGACCTGCTACACTTCCATTCACTTTCTGCTGTATGTTGAAGGGGAGCTAGATAAACTGAACACAATACTAAGTAGCTCAAGAGCAAGACAGAGAAGTGACTGAGTTTATGCATCTGTCATTAAGCCTGTACACCATTTCTGTAGTAAGTCAATGAATGTTGCTCCTTCTGCAAGTCCCTGCCTAGCTGTCTCCCTCTTGGAGTCCAAGACATTTCCCCCGTTCAGTTTTGGCAGGTGACTGCTCAGCTTTCCTCACCAAATTACAGTCCTTCTCATTCTGATCTTCATCACTGGCCACTGACACACTTTTTCCAGCAGGTCTTTGAACTACAGCCTTCTAAATTTGAGAGGAAAATCAGGCACCAGTAATTTTGCTAAAGTCCTTATCAATGTCAAGTTCACCCTGCCTCTCTCTTTTGGTGGCTATCAGGGTCCTCTCTCCTTTGTGCTTCTGAATACCTCTACTATGTGGGGACAGCATGATAATTTTAAAATCTGCTTGAGACTAAGACAATGCCATTAAGACCATGTATCCATGGCAATACTAGCTAAATTTATTTTCCTCACATGCAGGAAAGAACAGAACAGTTAAGCAAAGCAGCATCCACTACAATATTTATTCTAGGACTGATAATACTAGATGTTTATAGTTCTAGATAGAAAATGTTATGCAGAACCAAGGCCATTGCTCGGTTCTGAGGAACATCTTATGTGCTTCAGAAACAGAAAGGGAGTAAAGAGGTCACATTTGCAACTCTCCTTCACAAAGGAGCACACAAGACAGGTGATCAAAATTGACCAGAGTATTCCATCCCATAAATGTCATACTCAGTATAAATTTGAAGGATCACAAGGGTCAAGACCTTTGTCCTTCTTTGCCCTTCTTTTTGGCCCTTCTTCACTTGTTCCTGTTTGCTTCAGCATCCTGGGAGGATTCTGTCCATTTGTCTGCCTTTGGTCCTGATCCATACCAGCCTGAATCTGTGTGTTCCTGCCTCCAGCTCCCAACTGATGCTGACTCCAAGAGTCCAACTTGAAATTTCCCAGGGCTGCCCTGCAGCCTCAGTGCTAATGTGAGCATTACTGGGGGAAAGAGAGGAGGAACATGGTATTTCTGTATATTTGTATATATTTAATATATACATTCTAATATATATATTCTTTTTCAGGGGGAGGAGGGGGATTAATAGAGAGCATCGCTCCAGTTAATTGCAAGCCAGGTGTTAAACTGTGACACCTACCTAGTCTGTTTACAGTTCTAGCTTCATTTGTATTAACTTGTTTGAACTATCAGAAGATGTATCAGTATGGAAAAACCATCTCTCTCAATTTTTCTCATGATTGTAGCATATCTTCAAGAGACTATAAAAATTATATGAGAAGTAAAACTAACACATTCCTCTGATTATCTTCTTGGCATTCATTGTTTTTCCATTGTGACTTCTAGACAGCTTCTCTGGCAGTAAAGCTCCAGTTTTGAGTAATGTGAATTTGACAGCCGTTAATAAGAAACAGATGGCAAATGCATTTGTAGTGATGCAGGTGGCTGGATTTGACTCTGGTGTTTCATACTAATGCAGATGCTACTCTGACTGAACCAATGGAAGAAGAGGAGGAACAGGGGATTTAAATTTAATGTTTACTTTGGCAAACTATATATCTGAATACAACCTTGGGAAGTGCCTCTTTAAGATGTTGTCATCTAGAACTGATTTACAGGAAAGAGTATTGATGCAGAGCTGAAAGTCTTGCAGAAGCAGAACTTCCAGGTCACACAGGCCAAATGGAAACTTTCACCAGGATCAGCCTGGAGTTGTAGCAGCAAACACTAGTCACTGGACTTCTCCTTAAATGAACAAGAGAAAAGGACAACTCTCTGCTTGTGAGTCAAAATTTTACAACCTGGCTTCATCTGCACAATAGAGAGCTTAGCCTCATGTCATGTGCTTAAGAAATAATAGTGTGAGGTGGGGATATGAGGGGGAGATTCAGTTCCTGGTATCTCTGTTAATATGAGGACTGGTTTGCAACCAGCTGGAGGGAAGGTTTCCTCACCTGGCAAAGGCAGTATCTTTGTATACCCTGAGTAGGGCATGAGAGTAGTGTGGAAGTATCTAGGGGTACAATATAGTTGGGAGAAGAAGTTGGAGAGAGTCAAATCCACAGGTGTCTTGTGGAAAGATTGGAAACAGAGCTGCAGAATGTGGGGCAGTGTCTGAGTCTTTTGTGATTCCTTCAATAGCATGTTTGAACAAATAAATTCCTTTGGGAAATATTCTTGTCCTGAAGATGACTGATGGAACTTCACTGATGAAGTTAACAAGGTAACTTGACTCTTAGCTCCGTGTTATAACTCTGTGCACATTCAGATTACCAATACAAATATTTGTGGGCTCAAATATTTGAGCTCATATTTATAAAGTGAGGTATTGTACAGATTGAATATACCAGTTCTTTTCACTAGATGACTGGCTTGTTCACGTCACAAAAAAAGGTAATACAGATCACAAAAATAATCTGCATTGAAACAACTTTAAACAGTCACTGTATCTACCTTTTCAAATACCAAATAATTTATTTCAGGAACAGCAACAGGGAGCACAAAGGACTTCTAAAAGGAGGAACTAATTGACATTTCTTTGATAAACATGACTGGGTAGGAAAAAACTGAAACTGATGTGCTTTTCTCCACTCTCATCTGCTTCTGCAGAGTAGTAATTGAGCCCTAAAGCTACTGTCCTCTTGACATCTTTAACTCATTAAAAAGAAATTAACTCTCACTTTATTTGTGTCAGTTCTATGCATGACCTCTCCTTGAAATAGGCCACTTTTGAAAAACAAGGCATTATATTCTCATTTTGAACTTGAATGGAAATGGATTTTTTTAAACACCAATTAGTAAGTTTCAATTTATATATGTTTGACTAGACAACACCAGTAACCAAGACACAGCTACTATCATAGTGGGGTACACTATGAAAGAACACTTTGTGTTTAGTTGCATTTAAAACAAACATACCCAAGAAGAAAATATATTTAGCACTCATGCTCATATTGGTAAAGTGAGGCCTTGTACAGATAGAATATAACAGTTCTTTTCACTGGATGACTAGCTTGTTCACAACACAAAGAAAATCCTCATGGTTCAAAAAACCACAATGTCTGGAACAGTGTTGACAGTTATTGCAGTATGATCCAAATCCAAAAAAATTCCTAATTAGGAAGTGATTCCTAATCATGTGCACAGATAATCTCTCCCTAATTAACCCCACTGAAGGGAGATTTTTCAATTTCCCCTAAATATTTGGACAACAGGAAGATTCCTAAGGACATATTTAAAGTATTAGCATAATTTTTGTATACAATTTTGCCTGTCAGTTTTTACCTTAACTTCTCATTTATTTTTTTCTTTTGCTTATCTTGACCATGGACCTACTTTGCATAAAGAACTTATATATAGACAGACTGAGCTTCTTAAAATTCTGTCTTGTGCTCTTTAACCCTGAATGTCTCAAACATTCCAGGAGCCTTTATTTCCTTTCAAAAACACACGCAGAAACACCTACATAATGGTGCCATTACAGTACACAAAATGTGCAAGTGAGTCTATATATTACTTTTAGCCAAACGTAGAACGCGAAATCAGTACTTGGCAACAATGACCCAGGGTAAACATTTCCATGATCTTATGTAGAAGAGAGTTATACATCACCTTTAGAATATCCAGACAGTGCATTTTCCTAGTATACTGTGTGTATCAAAAAGATGAAAACGGTCATCTTATTAACTGTTTTGAGAGTTATTTTAACCATTAGATGGGCAGGTCCATTATCTTGAAGTCATTTATAATACTATACATTTATGAACATCTTTATGTAACTCATCATGTTTATGAATGAGTATAGGCTCATAAAACTCTCCTGATGCAAGGGAACACTTTCTTCTGTGTTTTATAAATGGAGAAATGAGCCACTGAGATGTGAAACAACACAACGACAAGGCAACATTAGCACTTTCTGAGTGATATCATTGGAAGAGATGTAATTTATCATATTTACTCACCTTACTCATCCTAAACTGTAGTTAGAATACAGCTAAGGTATTTAAATCACTACTGTACTATAGGAATTCTGGATTTGATCATATCATTGGCATAAATACACACCAAGCAAAGAGAAAGTACAGAACTCACGTAAGAAGAAACAAGGTAAGGAAATATGTAGTTTATATTGATACAACTGAAACAATGAAATAAAGAGTTTACTATTATATTATGATAATATTGAGATTTAATCTGTACTTCTGAGAAACCACACTGATTTCACAGAGCCAGGCGAATGGCAACATTTACAACATTTACAAACAAACATTTACAAACTCCAAAGGTATTAGAGTTAACTGCCTTGCTACTTCCATGGCTTTCACCCTGACACACATAGACACACACTCCCACTTGCAGAGCCATTAGATTTCAAGAAGCTGCTAAGTTTTATGACACCTCCTCAAAAGCACTGCCTTTCATTTTTGAATTGCAGAAAAATAAAAATCCAAATAGAGAGCAGGAAATAATTACTTTTATTTTAACAAGAAAGCATAAAAGAACAAGATTATGTCTTATGCTTACTGATGGTTTTGTTTGTTAAAAAAACAAACAAACAAACAAAAAACACCAAAACAAATGGTTAAAACAGTAATATTTAATAAGCTGATTTTGCATGGAGATTTCTTAGCAAATGTATGACCAAAATAAGTTCCCTACTATAAAATCTTAACAAAAATCAAGCGTTTAAAAAAAATTGACAGGATAGTAGAGAAAATGAATAGGCTTCTATTCCAAAGGTGTAGCTCATGTAGCAAAGACTTTCAGGTAATTAAGCAAGCTCATTTTGTAATCCTGGATTCCTCAGGGCTCACTATAACAGCTGCATATTTATCCCAATTTTGAATTAAATATAATTTTGGAAAAAGATAGATGTTGTAAAGAATCAAAAAGGAAATGCCAGGTTTTAAAATTATTCATCTATAATGTGTGTTGCCAGAATTTTAATCGTGTTAGACTAAATGGTGAACCAGTAATTCACAAAAGACAAATGTGTTAGAGTGGACTGTTTCTCTTCAAATGAGATTATTCAAAGCATGAAAAAGTTTAAGCTATGCTTTAGGCCCTAGATTTCAGACAAATCCTGCTCATTTTCCTTGGAATGAGTGAAACTGTTCATCTAAACAAGATAGAAGTGCTATAATAATTGTGGAGCATTCAATGACTAGGTGTTCAATTATAAATTATTAATTATTATTTACAATCATTAACCTAAGTCAAAGTTGACAGAAATGATCACCACTTTGATTTTTAAGTCTTAAATCCTACTCTCCTTAAAATGTCCCAGGATCCTAAGGATGCTAACTTTCCACATACACACATATAAATGTGATAAGAAATAAGCAGAAAGTACAGGGAGAAGAGGTAGCATTGCTTTGGGGAAGTAGATCATTAAGGGAGCAATGAAATGCTTTGGGACATGAGTCCAGTAGAACAAAACTTCTCCTAGCTCATTATGCCTCTTAAGTAAGCACTCTTTTCCAATTTAACTTCAAGGGAACAACCAAACAAGAGATCAGACTTACTCTGGCTCCATCTCTGATCACACTGCCAGACTCCAGCAAATAAAGATGAAAAGCTTAAATCTTGGGTGCTTAAAACCCGTGTGCCTTCTTCCTGGTATGACAATTTTGTGTTACCACAGACAACCCTGGTCTTCATTTAGTAGAAATTCAGTGACTGGTCTGTTTGTGAGTGCAGAGTGATCTTTGGAGAAGTTAAGTCAGAAAATAACAATAATGTTAGGAAAAGAATGGCTAAAGGCTCAGGCCTAACTCAGCTGTTTGAAGAAAACTTTGTGGTGAAATTAATGAGTTATTTCAAAAAGGGGAGATTTAACATTACTGCAAATGATAAATGGAAGAATTGTTTTTTGAGGCATGCATATATCCAGAGGGGTAATAGGTCTTATTGGTAAGGTTTCCACACATATGGTCACCAGTTTAGTGACATTTGTGTAGCTAAAGCTAGGCGAATTGTGGCACATAATGTCATTTTGGTTTAGGTTAGGTTTCAACCAACTAGATTCAAAATTCCTTTTCTCACCTCCCAAGACTGTGATATTGAAATCTTAATCTTGTCAAGCTAAAATAAAACAATATTGAAAATATTGTATGTAACATAAAAAACAAATACACTCTAGAAAAAAAGCCTTATACAAAATATAAATTAGTAAAATAGAATCAATTTTATAATACTAGGTTTCAGGCCAATTCTTGATTAATTATAGCGATTATAGCATGTTGGCCGTACAGCTCTTTATTTATGGCATTAACCAGACCTGAGTCATGGCAGTGATACTGCATTTTAAGACAAGACAAAACAAAAAAGAGAGAAAAGAAGCTTTCACATAAGAAATTCAATTTACCTTTAGCTCCTTTGCCCCTAGAGACTACTTCAGAGCAGGTCCTGTGATAAATTCACCACCCAATGCCATTGCAAATTGCCGGGTTAATGAAGAGAGGTCATGTAGGAAAATGGAAGGTGAGTGTAGAAAGGTGCTGATCATCTGTAAATGACTTGCTGCAGGGAGAAGCTGTAAAAAAAGTGTTACATCTGTTCACTGTTCAGGCTCGGAATGCGAAGTACACCTATTTTTTCCCTTCAACAATAAGCAGAGGATTGCTTTTGCTTTCTATTCTGTATTTCACCAAAACGACCCTGTCAAGATAATTATTTTTTTGTACCTAGGAGTACAGAGAAAAAATATGAATATTTTTAGGTAAGATTTTTTTTTTAAATAAAAATAATAAAACTGAAACCTCTAAAATATTTACTACTGATTGCAGGGAAAAAAAAACAAAACACCCAAACAAAACCCCACAAAATATATCAACTTTTTTTCAGTAAATTCTTGTATTTTATGCCTTTCACAGTTATTTTTCTGGGAGTTACTTAAAAATGCAGAGGACAGTAATAGCTGTATTGTACCCAGAAAATGGCTTCTTTCCCTTCCTATTAGTACTCCAAACTTATAGTTGGAATTTGTTTTTATTTGCTTCATGATATAATTTAATGAGATTTTGTGAATTCATTATTCACATATTCTTAGCTTTGCATTGCAGTGTTCTTTTAAGTATCTTACTATCTGTACAAGGGCTCCAGTTTGAAATTGCTAAGAGATAAGTTTTATTTCTTGTATTGTTTTTTTTAGTTTGGTTGGCTGGTTTGTGGGTTTTTTTTAATTTTTTAATTTTTTTTTTTTAGTGTTCCCTCTGCTTCCTGTAAATAACTAGCACTAAAAGAACTACTGTCTTAGAGTTGCAGTTTTCAGACATCCTCATGCATGACTGGGGTTATTCTTGTGAGTGACACTGATGTCAGTTATTAATTGAAAGAAACCAAATTTTAGAAAAAGTCACATTTGGGGGAAATCATATCAAAAATAACAAAAGAGACACGCAGAATAAAGATAGGGCTCACATAACCATGAAACAAGAAAAATTAGACAAAACCACATTCCTATTAGAGAAAAACATCTCAGGTTGTCAGCAGCCTTCAGAACATCTGCAAGACAGATGAGAGGGATGGGAAGGAGTACTCCTTACAGGTCCCCACTACTTATCTTGGTTACAGCATTGAGCACTGGGTAGGAAAACACTAATTGGATTCAATGTATTAACATACCATTGATATATTAGTGAGCTACTAACTTACTAAAATATTTACCTATAGGCCAGATGGACCCCTTATTTATAGATCATGAGTAATGAAATATTTGAGCATTGACACTTTAAATGGAAGTGAGGAAATGGTTAATTAGTCATAGATTCTAATAATAGAATAATGTTAAAATTCTTCCTCATGATTTTGGGTATAAAAATGCCACTTATAGTTCAGGAAAATGAGCTTGTTTTGTGGAATACCACCCTGCTCCACTTTCTGTGCAGAAATGGATATGAAAGCAAATATCTCAATGTGGTGTGAGGATTGGCTTATTACACTGAGTAAGAGATCCCACTTTAGGGAAAACAACATTACCTTCGTATTTATAGGATTAGAATTTTCTGCTATGTTTCTCTTCTTGGATTCTTTCAGTGATCCAGGCTGTGTTTTGTGATATGATGCGGGACATCCACATTGACTTTCAGAGACAGCAGGCTATAGGGTCGATATGTTGCCTGTTCAGGACCTTAAGTATCTCCCCTGGCCCCTTGTTACTCTTCAAATAAATAACAAAATTAACATTTCAAACATTCTAGTGGATTTTATTTTACCAGTCCACTACCCCTGAACTCATGTAGTAACACTGGATTGAACAGTGAAGGAGAAAGAAAAATAGTTAGATAAAAAAACATAGATATAAAACACATGTATAATCTGTTAGCTTATCTATTCACTTTTGAAATTTACATCTTTGGTGCTCATTACTTTCATAAGTAACAGCTTTATGATTTCAAAAGTAGCTTCATATGTTAATTCTATGTTTTTGTTGTTCCCAAGAACATCATTGCCCTTTTTTAGTTTATATGTTTAATGGGTGCAAATGGAGAAGCTGCAACAATTCCACAAAACAGGAAAATTGGAGCACATATTTATACATTTTTTAGAAAATCAGCAACTTCATCTCCAAATGGAAAGATAAGAAACCTATCTGAACTCTTGCCTTTCATTGGGTTAACACATGGTAAGTTGTCCATCACATGAGTACATAATTGATTTTCATGTCCACTGTGAAGAAGTTTCTACAGGGGGAAAAGGGCATGAAGTTCACATATGACTGAGTCTGTATTCCAGACGATACTTTATGTTACCATACTTTAAATGCACAATCAAATGCACCAAAAGCATTGATATGTACTGATATCTTTCATTAGAAGCAAAGAGACAAACAAAAGCGCTATAGTTAATAAAAGCTGGCAGAGTATGCAAAGGATCTTTGCAGCAGGGAGTGGTTTCTTCAGCAGTTAGTGGTGACTCCTGGAACCTGTGAAGCCTGGTAAATATGCAGGCAGTCATTGGCAACGTGATTAGCTGTATTTTTCATGAACACACACCCACTCCTCTAAGCCCCTGAAGGCATCATGGATGCCTGATAAAATATGTCAATGTACCTGAAATATGTTGGTCCTATGGAGAAATAAGAAGTGCCACATCATAATTTCATTGATTGTATTAATTGTGGAGAAAGATAGAAAGGGACAAAGATTTTGTTTAAAAAAAGATGCAGAGGTACAGGTGGATTCAGAAGCTTGTGCCCAATCCTCCACTTTTTAGAAGTAATGCAACAACTTCAGGTTTTACATTCAGTTAAACATGGGAATAGTACATGATCAGAGAAAGACTTTTCACCCTGTGCTGCTGATTTTGAGAGTGAGGGCAGTTTCAAGCTCAAAAATCTAGAGTTCAAAGAACAACTTCTGATGTTTAACACATAGGGCCCAGAAGGCCAATGTCAGACTTCTCGGTCAGTGCCTTGGAACAGGCATCAGCAGCACAAAAGAAAATGACATCAATAGAGATGCCTCACTTAGCCTGATGTCAGTATGTTTTTGTTGGTTTTTTGGAACAGTTTATATGTCATGTGAATATGAAGGATCCATGCTGAGAGCTATTGTCCTGATTCAGAGAGAGTTCTTTCCTTTCTTGTTTCCTAACTTTTCCCCTAGCTTCCATGCAGAGTATGAAGCACAGTTACTTTTGTACTTGATGTAAGATGTGTTATCAATTTCAACTTCAGCTACATCTGCAGTACCTGATGACTAGTCATATATCACACTTGTCTGTCTTTACTGTCTGGAAGCATCTTCCAGAACATCTCCAAAAATAAACACTAGTAAAGGGTTTTCTTCTTGATGCCACTTTCCTACCCGACTGTCCTTTATTAAGAATCCAGAGAGGTCTAGTCCAGAAACTGTCTAGCTGACAGTTTTAGTCATCTATAATTACACCAGGGTTTACATGTCATTTCCAGGGTTGATAGCCAGAAAACTGAATCAAAGAAAGTAACCCGTGCTTTGTTTTTAAAGAATACATGAAAGGTCAGGTCCTTGACTGAGTGCCTCTACAAACTTTAATCTCTGATTAAGCACAGGAACAAAAACAAATGCCTGAAGGCAATCATATCTGTTACTCAAAGAGTAATTAAAAGTTGTGAGGATGCTGCTTAATTTAGTCTTTGACCTTTTGAGTCTGCTAACAAGTCAAGATAACTGTGCAGAGTCTTTACAATAGGCAAACAAAGCAAATTTTAAATGGATCAGGCTTAAACTGCTGGCCCAACAGTCTGAATCTTATATGGGTGCCCTATTTGCTCAACAGATTTCCTTCAATAACTTCTTATTTCTGACTGCCCATAGCTTAACAGCTATTACTGCAAAATGAAGAAACCTGTTTCCTGGGGACTTTCTGCATATTTCCAAGTATTTTACTATTATATATTGTGAACATCATAAGTGTATCAGGTAAACCAAATATGAGTGGAATTTTTTTCCCAGAAATTGTAAGAAGCTTACTTTCAAGACAAGTTGTTCCACTTCACAGGCTTTTTTTGTTGCTTTTTTTTTCTAACATCTCAGATTCTGAGGCATTGTGGGGTATGGTGAGTGGATCAAGGACAACTACCTGCTCTGCCAGCGTGTTCATGGTGTCCTTCATTGTTTTCCTCATGGTCTGAGAGACACAAGATGTCCAGTAGTATAGGAGTCCCTAAACCAGTACCCGGCTGTCCATTCTTGATATTCAAACCTCTGAGTATTGCTCAGTCAATTCACCTGCCTAAGACAATGGCAGACTGTCTGTGGATGAACATTTCCTTCATCTGCATCAAAGAGCAAAATGCAAGTCTGATCCCCATTGACCATCATCAGTTCCTCTTGATCCTGATCACCAATATGATGGAAAGTCATGATTGCTACAAAAGTGCCACTTATCACAAAAACTCCAGGCAATGCTAGAGGTTTGGGAAGAGTGGCTGGAAAGCTGACGGGCAGAAAAGGACCTGTGGTTGTTGGCTGATACCTAGCTGAATATAGCTGAATATGAGCTAGCAATGTGCCCAGGTAGTCGAGAAAGCCAACAGCATCCTGGCCAGCAGTAATGGAAATAATGTAGCCAGCAGAAGGAGGAAAAAGATCCTGCTCCTAGTAGCGGGCACTAGTGACCCTGCACCTTGAGTACTGTGTTCAGTTCTGGGCCCCTCACTACAAGAAACAATGACTTTCTGGAGTGTGTCCAGAGAAGAGTAACCAAGCTAGTGAAGGGTCTAGAAAACAAGTCCCGTGTGGAAAGGCTGAGGGTATTATGATTGTTTAGTTTGGAAAAGAGTATGCTGAGGGGACACCTTATTGCTCTCTACCTGAAAGGAGGTTGTAGGGAGAGGTTGTTGTTGGCCTCTTTATCAAGTAAATAATGATAGGACTAGAAGAAAAGATCTGAAGTTGCACCAAGGGAGGTTTAGACTAGATATTAGGAAGAATTTGTTTACTGAAAGAATAGCCAAGCACTGGAACACGCTGCCCAGGGAGGTGGTGGAGTCAACATCCCTGAAGGTATTAAAAACATGTGTAGATGTGGCACTTCAGGACATAGTTTATTTGGCATGGTGTTTTTTTCTGGGTTGACAGTTGAACTCAGCCATCTTAGAGGTCTTTTCCAGGTGTGAAAATTCTGTTGTTTTGTGATTATCTTTCCCCACAGAAAAGAAGGTGGATGTGTCTTAGGACAAGCTGGGAAGGAGACATCTGGGGTTTTTGGTTCTGGATGGGCAGGTGAGGACAGGCTCTTCTAGCCAGCATCATTCCCGTTAAAGACCAGCATTTCACCTCAGATTTTAGCAGTTGCCAAGTAATTTCTACATTAGGAAAAATGACATTTGACCTACCATGGCAGTGGAAATATTCTTGACAACAAAGTGTAGTTTCTTCTGGCCTACAATGAATCCTCTAGATCTAGACTTGAAGATTATATGATGCTAGTTATTAACTGAAATAAATAAATTTTGGGGTGAAAACCACTTAAAAAAAACCAGGGAGACTTGTAGAATAAAAATGGAGCTTACAAGACACTGAAACAGCAGGAATTAATGAAAACCACCTCCCCAGTAGTCCACACCCTGTCCTTGAGAAACAGGCCTGCAAGATAAACAAAAGGGATGAAATGGAGTACTCCCCATGAGTAATCTTGGCTAAAGACTTGAGCACAAGGTAGAAAACACTGACTAATTGGACTCCCTGTATTAACATAGAATCAACATACTAATGTATTACTAGCATACATTACTAGCATTACTAGCATACCCATGGGCTAAAGGGACCCCTGCTAATAAAGAGTCCATACGTGTTCAGCATCCATATTCAGCATTTTTAAGGCCTATGACTTTAAATGGAAGCAAAGAATCTATTTAACCAATCACATATAGAAGTGATATAACAAAATTAGAGATAAAGTAATTTTACATGTTTCTATGTATTAAAGTAACCCTTGCACTTTGGGAAGCTGAGTTTGCTTTGTGGAATACCATTTGGCTCCTTTTTCTGCATAGAACTTAATATTAAAGCAAATATCTTGCCTCTGTGTGTCTATCAGCTTACTGCAAACCAAGGAATGGACCACTTTTTTGTGGACGACACAAGCAGGACATGGCTTGTATAGTTTCTAGTTCTGGTGTTAGCTTAAGAAAGAAGTAAAGGTTTGAGGGCTTGTTAGGGGTTTGATTTTGGTTTGTTTTACTTTTATTTTGTTTATTCCACATTAAATTCAATGTTAGGTTTGAAATGTTTGGCTAAATTATATCTGGGGTTTGTTCAAAGTATGAAAGTGACCCTTGTTGGGGAAACAAATGGAGAGCACCCGTCTTCCTACTTTTCAATTAATTTTTCTTACTTTTGGTGGTAAAATATTTTAATTTATCTCATCTACCAGAAACTTAAGAGATCTGATGAGTATGTGTGTGTCTACATGTATGCACATATCAAAAAGTACATATGAAGAGATAGGAATATCTGGCTATACTTATGTTTATCTATATACATATACACAATGTATACATACACACAGCATACTAAAATACAAAACCAGTGGCTTTCCATATCCAAATGAGTTGATTTTGATCAAATTTGATTCATGAGCACGTATGGTGAACTTTCAGAGGCTCTTCAATTTAAACAAGTCTTCTAAATGCATGAATTTATCTATATTTGTTTGTGACAAAAGAGTCTCTCTTTGTTAAACATTTACCATGTTAAGCTATTAATGTTAGAATTAATCAAACAAAAAAGGACAACATTCTGATTACCAATTCTGCTCATTTATTTAATGGTTTTACCAGATTAATTAGATTTTGTTAATCTCTTTAGAATTAATTTTTCTATCCATGTTCCCTTGAGGACTTTGTTGCAAAGAAAGAAAAAGCCTTAGAGCTTTAGTACTCTGACATTTTTGTTTCACATTATAACAAATTTCTGAGTCCCTAGAGAGAACATTACCTCCAGCTACTTACTCCATGTTCACTTGGAAAGAAAAATAGAGTGGTACTTCAAAAGTAACATTCTGGTGAATATCTGAAGATTTACTGAAGAATCCTCAGATATTTTCCCTCCTAAGCACCATAAAATCCATTAATCTTAAACATTCAGAGTGGTGTTGTTTGCTGTTCTTTGAAAACTGTGAACAGTGTTTTTAAGGACTTTCTGATTCCGGTGTAGAAAATAAAGGGTTAAAATGTAGAAAAACGGGGGTAGAGAGAAAATTCATTTGTCTGTGTCACAGATAAGAGGAACTAACTTTGTCTAGGTAAGCATTAAGCCAGACCTGTATTGTCCGTAAGGATAACTCCCTAGAAAGGAACCAGCGAAAACCAGTTTGTTGTCTGGAGCCCTTCCAAGTCAGGAAAGGTGAAAAGGACACCCTGAGTGAGGAAGACTCGGAGCCTTCCTCCAAAAGACCCCTGCTCACAACCACCAGGGGACAGTGTGCATGCAAAGATGGGTGGAAACTTATGTTATCAGCTGATTTGAATCACCTTGATTCTTGTGCGCATATGCATGTTTCTGTCATGTATATGCATATGATATTCTGTGACAAATAGCTGCTTGCATTTAGGGGTGTTGTGCAAATTAGGAGGAGAGATCCCCCTTGCACCTGGTGCTGTAATAAACATAACCTGGTTTATACCCTTAAGTGGGCTGTGAAGTTTTTTTCCGCACATCACTTCCATCCTTGTTTCTGCTTAATTTCAAGCTATGCTAATGGAAGTGTTTTGTTTGTTCAGGTCCCATAAAAGAAAATTCACCTGATGGGATGCAGTTTGGACCCAGGTCTGAAGAACAAAGCCTCTGGCACAAAACCTACTTAATTTTTGTGTGAGCCATGTTCCCACTTCTTTGGCAGAATATCTAAGGAGTGACAAAAAGGAACAAAACAATGGTAGCCTGACTGACAAAAAAAAAAAATTAACATGGAGTTTCAGGTATCTGGCAGCTCCAGACCCAACTGATAATCTGTCTATGATGGGAGGACTGCAGAGCATCTCCATGTCCCTGTCCCCTACAGCTGCAGGAATGGAAGGGCACTAGAAGAATGGTGTGTCTCCTGGGAAATGAAAGAAAGATGCAGAAAACCCAACTTCTCTTCATCGTGAAGTGGCCTTTTTACATCTAACAGTTGACATATCGTTTAGTATCAAAAGATCAATTCTTTCAGTGGAAAAAAAAATTTCATCATACAGTTATTATCTAATTTTATAATGTTGCTAGCTGATTTCCTATTTCAGCTGCTGAAAAAGACATAACTGTTATCATAGTGTTATGTGTAGAGTTGTTTGGGGGACTAAGTTTTTGTTGGGATTCTGTGTTATTTTTGTCTTGGGGTTTTGGGGGGATATTTTTTCAAGAGAAATTTTTGTCTTAAATCATTGTGTTAAAAATTTGCATCTTAAATATTTATTGAGTTTTTGGATGTGTATTTCACCTTTTAAAATATTTCTTTATTTTAAAAATAATTCAAACATTTAGCATGTTCCATTTCTTACAAATTTTAAGAACTAATGCTTGCTAGAATTTTGAAACTGCATTTTCAATTTATAAATTGGGTTGAAAACAAATTTTGATATATCAAATCTTCCTTTCAGAATGAAAAATATTACTGATTTTCTTACATTTAAGATTTGTGTATTGTGATCTCAATTGTACTTTTCTATTTCTACAGAGCTGGAAAATTCACAAGATGTATTAACAACTTAAAATAAAGATGTCTGTTTTCAGTGTGTACCCTCAGAACCTTTTCAGTTGTGGAAAGTAATTACGTGATAAAATTATTTATTTTCTACTTTAAAAGTTTAATTTTAAATTTAAAATAGAGCAAGAAGAATCATGATATTAAATCTCATTTCCACTTTTCATACGTTTTTCCTTTTTATCTCTAGGGAAGTGTCTACCACTACTGTAGAGCAGATTTATACTAGAGTTAGTAGAGCTAGCACATCACTGAAGCCGAATGCTAAAATATATGTTCAGTGATAGTTTATTGTTGTTTATTTTTTTACAGCCAATGTTTTTAAAACTAGAAGCAATTGGATGAAAAAATAGTCTTTCTATCACCCTTGGGAAGCTGATCATGATAGATGTCTGCATTAGGATTCATTAATATTAATATTTATCTAGAGCACACACAACACTCTTAGGTCTTGGTTGTTTCATTAATTTTCAACATAATCAGTCACCAATATTTTTAGTCTCAAAAACAAGTCTGCAAGTTTTGTGGTTGATTTATATTTGTTTTTGGTTTTGTTTTCGTTTTTTTGCAGAGAGAAGTCAAAGGAATAGTAGGAGGCCTTTGCCTGTCTTAACACAGGAAGTTCATGGTGACCTTGTGTGGTACTGTACCTCACAATACAATTCTACACACAAAAAAGGTCTGTGTTTGACAGTCTGTATGCAGTGAGGCAGATGTAAAAGAAAAAAAATATTAGAAAGTTTGTCTTTCATAACTCTTCCCTATGCTGTGAATTTTATTCTCATTAACTGCTTGTGTACAAACCACCAGTAACTTAGCCACTGACTACAGCAGGGAGAATTGATTCAGGTACAGCTGAATTCAGCACAACAGTGGACGTTTTGCTTATATGGACTATAGAAATCTTGCTTAAAAGTATTTTAGCTGATCATGGCAGAGCTGATGTAATGGAATGAGGTCCAAAAGCATCTTAATGTCTGGTTCTCCATAGGGCTTAAGAGCTTTTTTCTTTTCCTTCATTAGTGCAAGCTGATTGAAATAGTTTCGTCCTTGAAAAGACAAAGAAACCATTAAGAGTTCAGAAATTTATTTTTTACCCAGAAATATCTGGGACAAGTTAGTTCTAGATAAATGTGGATCAAGTTCTGTACTCAGCCAACTTTTCCAAAATAATGTATACAGCTGCACTCAAATAACTTTGCCAACAGTATCTTGCTCTACACTCCCCATCCCCACCTACACAAACATGTAGCAGTATAACCAGTCTTGTTGACCTAAAAATAGATTGGCATTGCTCCAGGCTAAAAAAAAGGCAACTCATAAAGCATCCCCAAAAAACATAACTGGCCACCCATAACTTATATTAGCCATAACAGAAAGCAAATACTGACATGCAACTAAGAAAACAGTTCGGTTAATCCCTTTTAACCCATGCCCCCTCTTTTTTTTTCTAGTAAAGTTTAAGCCCTTAAAGGAGTAAATTTAATGTACTTTTCTTTTTTCTTCATGTCCAAATAAATGAAAATGAGAAAGCACTAATTTTCCACTCAGTGTTCATTAGATGCAAATGTGAGAAGGGCAGTTCGATGGAGCCCAGCTTAATTCTGATACCTCTTATCACAAGAGGATCAGAGCTACCAGAGAGAAAAAGATGCTACTTACCTTGGTCACAACTAGATTAAATTAAATATATTATCAAACTGTACACACCATGGGAGAGATCACTAGTTTTTACTAGGCAACAGAAGGGGATGGGGCAGAAATGCACAAGATGGGGAAACATCAGTCAAAAGATGGCAAATATTTATACTTTTGCTTCTGATAAAATTTATTCATTACAATGGGTACTCATTAACAATTCAGTTACAGTTCTTATTCCTTAAAAACACACCTTTTAATATTTGTTACCTTGCTTTAGGCATTAGTGATATTGAAATACAGAAAAGTTTTCAATTTCTCTTACTCCTAATTTTTCTCTCTACATTTCTTCATGGAACTGTGAGAAAAATCAAATTTCACTACAGTAGATTAATTAAAGACTTGTCTCATCAGCTGGAAACAACTGGCCCTATCTTCCTTCTCTCTCAGAGATGCAGTGAGCCCATTTTGTTTAGGCACCTTGTCATTCTTCTGCACAGGGCTTGACAAAACAACAGACTCGGATTTGTATGTGGACCACAAGTACACCTATGTGTGCCCTGCCAATGATTCAGATGAGCGCCAGCTCCTGCACTCTCTGGAGGAGCTGGTGCAGCTTGTTACCATAATTTTCAACCACAAAGATATCCTGAAGCATTTCGTTTGAACTGCCTGGAACTGACACACTGCTAAATTGATATAGTTACATCCTTTGAAAGACACTCTAGCCCTGCTTGGAATCTTATCCAATGAAACAGCATCCGAGACACGGTCCCTGGATAGGAAGGCAGTGCTGACTGCTGTACACAAAGTCTGTGTGCTGCAGGTGTATCGAAAGACTTTCCTTGTCCTGGGAATGGTTGCCAGCAAGCCCAAGGAAGCCATGAACAACTTCAGTAAGGACAAAATTTTTCTGGCTGACGCAGACCCTTCTCACAATGTTGTAAGTATATGTACTTGTATAAAATCATACATTGGAGCAATGATCAAAAAAGCTATCAAGACAATCTGTCTCTTACCTTATATATCACAAAACAGTAGAAATTTCCCCAAAATATAGTGTTAGCATGGTATAAATCTGTGACATTTTCTTCTCTAAAAATGGTTGGGAACTTACAGGTCTTTGGCTTCTTGATGGCTTTTATGAACTTAACATTAAAAGCAACCTGTGAAGGTCATTTGAGAAGCCACACTTAAAAGTGAGGTCTCCTATCAGATTTTTATTGCATACAAGTTAACAGCTGCCAAGAGTAGCAGCCCATCACATTTCAAAGTCCTATCTTCTGCAAAGTCCAATTAGGAAGAGAACAGTTAATTCCCTGTGCCAGGATATATTGACTCTTTGTTTTTGCTTCTGTGTCACTACATGTGGATTTCAGGTTTTCCTTGCACATTGTTCCAGCAAAGGTCTAGCAGGATGCAGATTTTTACAATCAGTTTAAAATCATAACCCAGTCCCACAAGATTTCCATGTTCAAAACTCCATGCCCTTCATCAGGACCTTTGCAAAATATACTGTTGCAGGTTCTGACCCAAGTGAATGTTACAGTTGTTATTATTTATACCGTATCTCCTCTGTTGGATACTGCAATAGCCAGAATGAGCAGATGCTCAGGATACTTCAGTGGCACATGGCTGACCTTGCCATCCCATAGAGGTTTTGAGACATGGCTTCTTTTTTCTTTTTTCTTTTCTATATAATCACTGAAAAGTATTTAATGTTTGCTGACAATAAAGAGGGCAATAAATGTGGATTGCAGAAGAACCTGAGTACAGATGACAACAACAGTGTGGCTTAAATGGAATGTCTTACTATTTTACTTGAAATTGCATTATTGTAATATTTTTGAGGCCTGGGTAAGGAAATATAGAACTAAAATTTCTGTAGCACTACAGAAACACAGGTTCTCTCAGAACTCAAAAAAAAAAAAAAATCCCCAAAATCCCCAAAACCCCCAAACAGAAGAAATGTTCCTGAAAATCTTGCCTTCAAAGCATTGCATCTATTTTCAAATGCCTCATAAAATCTGCTATTTCCTAGACCTGAATTGAGTCCTGAGGATCACCCTACATAATATAGCAAGTTTTACAAAAAAAGAGAACAAATTCAGTTTAAACATGGATATCAGCAGTGAACAAAAATTGCAGTACAGGTGTCTGTTCAGGGAAATAGCATTAACATGCATTACTGGTACGCAGTTTACTGACACCCATCTTGTGTCATCATGGGTATATGACAATGGATTACTTCTTCACAGAAATGCCACTGTTTCTATACCAGTTATTGTTCACTGATAGTATTTTACACTAACTATACAGTATTTCTCTCTTGTCTTCTCCCTTGTCAAGCTTCAGTCACTCGGTTAAAAAATAGATACAGATTTGTGGGACTTAGATCCTTAGTGAAGCAAGAATAATTAATGTATCAAAACTAATGGGTAGTATTTCATGTATAGTGGGCTAAAATATTGTCATAGAGATTGTGTGAATCTCCTCTTAAAAATACTAACAGCACAGCAGCCATTTTTTCTTAGGTTTAGTACTTCTCTCTGAAAAGCAGCACATCATGAGATGGTGATGAGTGAATATGAAATCAGAAGGTTGCCAACTGTATTGAGATGAAGAATCTTTTCCCCTGCCTGTAAAGTGCCACCAGAAATCTACTGTCACACACCACAATGCTGCAAGACATGTGTTGGCATTTCTCTGGTGAAGAAATTGTATAACCTCATATTGGTTTTCAGCACCTGCACTATTTACAAGCATTTGAGTCCTCACTCTCTCAGTCCCTGAGGACTGCAAGGCAGTCTTATGACCTGTTAGCCATGACGATTCATTTCTGTTGTCATATTTTGCTATAATTAAAACTGTCTGTTCGGTCATTTATAGTAAGTATGAAAACTCAGCTTGAAACAGAGGAGCAGGGAATATAGACTTTCCAAGCCACACATGGACTACTCAGGGTACATAAATAAAAGTCACTTCACTTTTTCCACCTTACTAGTTTTGTTTTCCTCCATCTCATTGTTCCCATTCTCTTCTATCCCCACCACTCAGATGCCTTTCTGCATGTATAACTTTCTATCCCTTTTTCAAAATCCTAGAAACTCCTTTTCCAAAGAAAAGGAGAATTAATATCTCCCACTTATGGTGGGACTTGGAGTGGTCCAGGAGATCTGCAAGTATAGTTTCCTACTTTTTTATAACTTTCAGACCAAATTCATTGACATTTGCAGGTAGTAAAATGCCATTGAATCTGAACAGAGTAATAAATTTCATTCATAATAAAATATGTTAAATCCAGCTAGTCCTGCAGATTTAGGATGGGGTCTTTAAGAAACCCTTGGTGGTTTAGGAGGTGTCTGGTGGACATATATTTACAAAGAAAAGAAAGAAAACCAAAATTTTATGTAGAAAATGTGAACTGTAGACTTGTGGGCATCAGACATATAAATAAACTGTCATGAAACAAATACAAAATAAGCAGATTTTGTCTGGAATTTAGTCATGTCACAATAGGAATTTTTAGCAGACTAAGCAAATGTCTTTCACTGAGTTACTTGAATTAAGATCTTAAACAGTATTTATAAATAAAAGAAGGGAAGAAAAAGTACAAATGCAAAAACACACTAAGATTCAGAGCAAGCCAATAACTTCTTATGGTATGATTGTATAACATACAGACTATTTATAAGATGTTGATTCTTTTATACCTTGACTTCCCACAGTAGAGCAGAAATTAGGTTGCTTCATATATATACAGGCCTCCTCTAAAATTCATATTAAAAGTTGTGAATGCAAATATTATGTCAAAAGATTTTTTTCCTCTCTTTAAAAAAGGTTATCAGAGTCTAATTATGTCAATTCATAAAATAATAGGCTGAATGAGACTAAAAGTTAGAAGAAGAAACAGAAAGAGAAGTTATTACTGAACGGTTACATAGCCACATTAGCTTTATTTACAGGGCTACTGAGCTTCTATGGCAAAAGCAGAGTATGAAAGATTTCTGACATTTCCTGATTTTTCCTGTATTTAGAAACAGCAGCTTCACCTCAGCAGTGTTAACACTTTTTTAGGTTTATTGCTTGAGATGTGAGTGTAAAGGGCAAGTTTTGATTTGATGTGCAGTGCTGTGCTTCTCAGGTCAGATGGTTACTTATGCTCTCAACAATGACTATTTAATAGGGGGATTTTTGTGAATTTAATCACTTAGAGACTTCAAATTATTAAGCAGTCTGGTAATCATTGTCCTAACAGTGGAATAAAACGACAATAAGCTTTACATTAATGACAATTTTTCTCAGGTAAAACTCAAAATTTTTATTTTTCAATAAAATAAGTTCATGTTCCATACATCCCAGCTCATAAACAAGCACAAATCCACTGCTTTTGCAATGGGCACAAAGGACAATTTTACTCCTTTTTTGGAGTAAAAAAGTTAAGAAGTCCCCATTTATAGGCTTCAGAAACTGACAAGCCCTTACAGGAAACATTTGAAGACATAGCTTGACTGAAAGAAACAAAGTACACAAGAAATTTCATTATGCTCTGTATGATTTCACTACTGTAGAAACAAAAGAGAAAGAGAAAAGGGGTCTCTTTTGCTGTCAAAAGGAACCAAGCCAATTTTTTTTTTTTTTTTTTTTTTAATCTAAATAAAGAAAATGTCTTTCCTAGGTAATGCATGAAGCAGCTCATTTGTGTCTGCTTAGATGTGAGAGATGTCTCTCTGTGTTAGACTGGAAAAACTCCTTGCTGACTTAATGTAGTTATCTTTGATTTCCACCAAGATTAAAATTTGACCCAACATCTTGTATTTGTTTGTATAAGACATGAAAAATTACATTTTTCAAGCAATTAATAACCCAGAGACCAAACTAATAAGAAAAAGCTTGTAAATTAAAATGTCAAGCAGATTAATGCAACATTTGATAAATGACTATTTTGTTTCTGAAGATTACACTTTAATGCCACTCTAATAGCTTGATTATAAAGGACAATTACTGCATTTAAGGGAGTCTCAGCAGAACATAACTAGATTCAGATCTAATTTTAAATTAACCTAGATGTAATATCTCAGGAGAAACATATTTCTTAAACAAAAAATATTACATTAAATGATTAGAATGTGAGTTTCTTTTTTCTCTTTTTTCCCCTTGCATATCTATTAATAAAAATCCCTTTAATATTTTTCTTTTTTATATCAGTTTCCAATATACTTGAAACTTTTTCGTTCTGGGATAGTTTACAAAGTGCTTGACCACATATATGGAAATTATTTGGAAAAAGTGACATTCATTTTCACCCGAGGAGATGTTATGATGCAAAACAGTAGACCCTAAAGTACACATCCCTGTCCACAACTTTGCATTCATAGCATATTCCAAAGACCTAGAAAAGGATTAAAGGTTACATCAAAGTGGAAAAGACCAAATTTATAGGAAACATCTTCTCTAAAAAAATACCTTCTAAAAAGGGGTATCTTCTGCTTTTTTTTTTTTTTTTTTTTTTTTTTTTTTTTTTTTTTTTTTTTTTTTTTTTTTTCGGTAAGATTGAAGAAAAGATTCTTTTAAATTACCAGATGGCATCCATAACAAAACACTGTTTTTAGGACACAGGACCCACTGTCTGCATTTAAAGTATTTAGGATCCAGGCACCCAGACAATGTCAGCTAAGGTGAGTCTCAAAATTTCGAGAAGTTTCTCATAAATAAACTATGCAGTGTGGGAACTGGCAGAGTAACTGTAAAACTCTGCAATACCATTATAGAAAATGTAAGAGGTTTGCCTAGGAGGGCTTCTGAAAGTGGCAAATTTTCCCCAGAACCAGGCATTTTAGAGTCCTCATTTGTTTGTGATTAGTCTTACTGTTGCCAGATTCATCATTTCAAGTCAGAACTTTCCTCCTTCATCAAAACTCATACCATTCTTCAAGAACAACAAAAAATCATAACAAAAGGTATATTACACCTATGCAACTCTGAGATGTTGAACACGATAAAGGAGGCCAAACTTCTGTCCCTTCCATTGTCATATTTTCTGCCTCACAGACTTCCTGGTTTGCCACCAAATCTTTTGCTTATTGTGCTCTACTTGTTCCTGTAGATATTGACTTAGAATGCCCTGTGCACATTAGGAAAATTCAAGGCTCTTCACTTTTGCCATAGTCTAAAATAATGTATAGAAAAAGCTACCAGAGATAACAGGTGATTTGTCTAAGTATTTAAGCTGTCGGGTAGTTCTAGACCACAGTGAAAGATTTAAAAGGAAGTTAATATTTAAGTTGTATTAAATATATTTATCTTTTAACAGAAATATTGTTTATTTGTATTACAATATATTATCAAGTACCAAAAAGCCAACTTGGGCTAAAGAGAGAATATGCTAAATTCTGTGATGTAAAACATGATTTGCTTACTGAACAGCTTGCTATACTGATGAGATAGGTTATGATAAATCATTAAAGGAATAATTAAAATAAATGACTCAGTAAAACCAGTAATATGCTTTGGGAATAGGCCAATCTTTTATTTTAAAAAATTTAAATGCTCATGTCTATAAAGGGATTTCTTTGAAAGTTCTCAGAACATGAAAAGGTTGCAAATACCAAAAAAAGCAGAGTTGGCTTAAAATTAAATGAAAATCTAGCAAAAAAAATTTTTCATTGGTGGGCTCATTGATTAAAAAAGAAAACCAACCAAAAACCCAAACCAACCAAACAAAAGAACCCACAAAAAAACACCAAACCAAACCAAACCAAACCAAAAAAAACCAACAAGGAAACCAAGAGACTATTTCATATAAAGATGAAGTTCAATTAATAGATTTGAACATGTTTATATGAATAAAACATAAACTTGGGAAATGGCAGTTCTTATGCAGTTCCTTTCTCATCATCAGCTGAAGTATAGGTTTATATACACTGGCTGTTTTCCCAGATTTTATAGCTATAATAAGCTGTCCACTGCTTTCCTACTCTGGAGAGCTATTAAATTGTTAAGAGTGCATTTTGAATAAGCTGGGTACCTTGGTACAGTCTCTTAGGCAAGTATTTCTAAGCTACTTCTATTTGCAATAGTGAAGCCAGCTTTTTGGTTCCGACAATACAATTTCATAGTGTAAAGCAACAACCAACTACAAACTCAGAGTGCAAAATAAGATTATTTCAAAATATTTTAACAGACTAGCAGATCACTGGTAGACTTTAGTTTGGTCCCCCAATGTCTGTTCAAGCCAAATATAAGCTGGATTTCAGAAATACTTCTTTTTGGTATAACAGCCCTTCTGTCCAGCCTCTCTGCAACCCTCCTTGCACAGGACCACTGTGTTGTCTTCCATTCTGGACATTTTTTGTGATTAGACTTTCTTTCACATTGGTCTGTCCTCCAAGCCTTCCTTTAAGGTAGTATTAGGCATTAAGGTAATATTATGGCATGTCCTAGTTCTCAAAATATCAGGATTCTCCAATTTTTTTCTCAGCCAATAGTTTTACATTTCTTTAGTCTGCTTATGTAGGACCACTGATATGATAAAGATGACTTCATTGGAGATACATGCTTGCCAGACTGAATAAATACAGGTGAAATAATGTCACATCATCCAGCATAATGTTTATCTACATTGTCTGAGAGATGTGGACATGGATGTCCTGGACCGTGTCCAGAGAAGGGCCATGAGGATGATCAGAGGGCTGGAGCACCTCTCCTATGGAGACAGACTGAGAGAGTTGGGGTTATTCAGTCTGGAGAGGAGAAAGCTCCAAGGAGACCTTATTGTAGCCTTCCAGTATCTGAAGAGGGCCTACAGGAAAGCTGGTGAGGGACTTTTTAGGATGTCAGGTCCTGATAGGGCTAGGGGATGGATTAGAACAAGAGGCGGGTAGATTTCGCTTGAATGTTAGGAAGAAATTCTTTACCATCAGGGTGGTGAGACACTGGAACAGATTTCCTAGAGAGGTGGTGGATGGGAAATGCTAAGAAGAACCCTTAAATCCCATGCATTGTATATGTGTCTAGTTGCAGAGAAAACATTCATCACCATGATTTTCAGTCTTAGGAAACTTTACCCTGATGGTGAAAGGCACACAACTGAAGACAAACTGATATAGCATAGGTGAAATCTTGGGAGTAAAGAAAAGAAGGACATGGCAATAAGAAAATATTCAGCAAATTAATACTACAGAGATGTCCTGAGTACATAGCTGATTGTTTCAGAACAATGGTGAGACAATAACAACAATTTTCCAGACCGTAGAAAGACAGCAGTACCATCTATACCTCATCAGCATCTCCCACATTGTCCTGATTCATGTGCCTTGCATCCACAACATAATCTCTTCATAAGGCAGCTTATCGTATGTACCGTATGCCATGGAAGCTAGGAGGAGCTTTGTGTCAGTAAAAAACAGCAGCCAGCTGCTGTAGTGCAATTAAGTCTTCATTCCTTTTGATATCTTCTTCCCATCACGCTCAAAAATAATGTGCAATACACAAAAGACAAACATATTAATGATAAGGAAGTGGAAGTCAAAAATCAGAGACTGGGTGCCTCTTCTTTGGATGGTCGAGTGCAACACCCTCCACACCACAACCTCCTTTCAGGTATCTGTAGAGAGTGATAAGGTCTCCCTTTGTCTTCCTCTTCTGCAGGCTGAACAGTTCCAGCTCTTCTTAAGACCTATTCTCCAGACCCCCAGCCATGCTGGTTTCCCTTCACTGCACTCTCTCCAGTCCCTTGGTGTCCTTCTTTTCAAGCCCAAAACTTCACACAGTACTCAAGATATGGCCTCACCAACTTGAGACAGAGAAACTTATCATTACTCAAGCACTCCTTAGATCATTCCAGGACTTAATGTTTTCCAATCACAGTTTGATTGGTAACAGATAGACAACAGGCACTCTTCTCTTGTTATAGTAGGAAAGGTAACTGTGAACTCCATGTTCTGTGACATCGTGTGTTACTCATATGCATCAAACTAGCATTGTAGCTGGTGTCCACAGACAGAGCTTTACCCAGCCCTCTTAATGTACTCCACCTTCTTAATGTACTTGACAGTAATAACATACTTTGTCAATCATTGTCCTGGTTTGGGCCAGGAAAAAGGTAATTTTCTATCTTGTAATTTTGCTTTCAGCTAAGTCTCTTGAAGTAGCTGCACTTGCTGAAATTAACCGCAAGTTTCTCAGACAGTGTCTGCTTCTAGGACTGATAATGCTCAATGTTTATAGTTACAGCTAGAGACTGGTACGCAGAACCAAGGACACTGCTCAGCTCTGAGGAATATTTTGCCCTCCAGAAGGAGAGAAGGTGTAAAAAGGTCAGACCTGCAACCCTACTGTGGGGAGGAACAGACAAGATAGATGGCCAAAATTGACCAAACAGAGTATTCCATCCCATACACGTCATACTCAGTATAAATTTGATGGATCATGAAGGTCAAACTCTTTTCCTGCTTCCCCTTCCTGCTTCCCCTTCTTCACCTGTCCCTGTTTGCTTCAGCATCCTGGGAGGATTCCATCCGTTTCTCTGCCTGTGGTCCTGATCCATGCCAGCCTGAATCTGTGTGTTCCTGCCTCCAGCTCCTGACTGCTGCTGACTCCAGGATTCCAGCCTGGACTTTCCCAGGGCTGCCCTGCAGCCTCGGTGGTGACGTGAGAGTTACTGGGGGAGAGGGTGGAGGAACGTGGGATCAATTTTCCTGTATATTTGTATATATTTAGTTATTTTTTCCTATTTATCATTACTGTTTCATTAAAGCTGTGTAGTTTAGTTTCCAACCCATAAGTCTCTCTCCCTTATTCTCTCTCCTTCCTTTATCTAGGAGGGGAGGGAGATTATTAGAGACCATCTCTCATTCAGTTTAATTGCCAGGCCAGTGTTAAACTGTGACAGTGATTCAGATTTTAAAAAGTGTTCTGCATGACTTAGTTAAGTGTATCTCAAACATCAGCAACAGCCATAGGAGATGGGTTTGTGATTTCTCAGAGTAGGGGGTGATTTAGTGACTGTCTGTAGCTATTCGTAGCACAGACTCCACAACAAGGCAGAATGTAGAACTGCCAACACTGGTGGTTTTGAACACCTTTTACAAAATTAAGCAGGGATTAGTAAGATCCCAGCTGTAGGGAAGGAAATATTTTCTTCCACAATCTTTCCTGGTTTTATTCTCTCGTCTTTGATAAGCCTATATTGCTGTAACCTGTGGATTTGCATCCATGGTAGAAAGAAATACAGGACTACCCCATGACAGAGGAATGAGACACAAGCCAAGTGGGACACCAGCACAAGCAATACCTTCAACAGGAAAAAATCACCATGCTGTGGGATCTTAGAATCATAGGCAGGCCAGTCAGGTTACTATATCAGGTGCTGATAACAGCATCCATTTGCAGCCCCAGGAAGTACAAGAGGCTGAAACAGGTCTAGGACACCTCTAGCAGACAAGTTTGGATGCTGCCACACACAGGAATTTGTCTGACAGAACTGAAGCAGAAATCATATTACTAGGCCTGAACAGAAATGTGTGGTTTTTTGGAGAGGTGTGGGACCCAAATGAGGGCAAGTAAGGAAACACTCTAAAATATACTGTTATAAACACCATTGTTCATAGCTATGTTCTGCAATTGCTCAAATAATGAGAAAAAACAAACAAACAACCAGAAAACATACAAATAGTGAATTCTGCACAAGTGAACAAAAAAATACAAGGTTATGCTAAAGTAACAAAGTGAATTTCTATAATATGACATCCAAAACACCACCACATTTATCAAAGCTGGTATCTGTGCATGGCAACTCTATATGAGACCTATTAACAGCTCTAAATCCTTACAAATGAGCCACAGCAATTGCCAGAACCATGCTGGCAGATGTACATCGTAGACTTGTCAGCTTCTTAGATGAAACTATCAAGTTAGGCTGTAAGCCTCCAAAGATACAGTAGTATCTAGGTGCTTTTTAAAGTTGAAATAATATACTCAAAACATTGAAGTGTCTGCTAATCTTATAAAGCAAACTTCTGCAACTCCTGAAGTCACATAATATTCATCCAATTGACTCTGTACTATCAGAAGAGTATAGTGCTGATCTCTATGTAGTATCAGACTAAGTCTTGCATGCCAAGTCTCAGCCACTTCAACTACAAAGATCAAAGAGCTCTGATTATTTCTCTGTGTGTCTTGTAGTAGCCTAGTCCTCTACCTGGAGTTTCTTATGCTTTCTTGACACTGCACAACTGAAATTACACAAGGGAAATGTGAGTGAGTTCTCAGACACATAGAATTGAGGCAGTTTCAAACACGGGAATATAAGCAGGATTTTGAGATCTGTACTATGCCAGGGGTCCAGTGAAATCAAGATTTCTGAAAAGAAATTTGAAGTAACTCCCTTGCCATTAAAAAAATCCTTATAATATCTAGTGGCCAAAATGTGAAGCAATCTATCAAAAAATGTGGAAAAGTGCAAACCCCTCCTCTGAGTCATACAGCAGACTACACCACCATGCTGTTGGCTGTCTCTCAATCCTAGAGTATTGCATTATTTATATAAAGCAGAGCAGCTGCAAGAAGAGAAACCGTAGGAGTCTGACACCATCACCAGTAGCTTGGGCATTTGCCTAGGGTCCAGGATCAGCTATCAGACAGAGCAGTCTGTTCCAGAGGAGTGATTAACTGACCTCATGTAACATTTCATGGCTACCTTCCACTAACAGTGCTGGTGCTGAGTGTTTTGTTGAATGATTAGTGGAATAATTAATTATGCTGTTCATCTAAACTGACTATGAACTCAATAAGGATACTTAATGTCACACCACAATCTCCCTTTCTTTTCTTTTTTATCCAACTAGTAAAAAAACAAACAAGCAATTAATAAACTCTTTGTATGGTAAGAGATAAGGCAAACTTAATTACTTCTCCTTTATAATTTTCCCTTCTTTCCTACAGAGAAATTATTTTTTTTCTGTAATGGTCTTACTGATCTTTATTTATTTAAGCTTAGAACAATTGTTTCTAACATAACGTTTGCTGCTTCTGTTTCAGACTTTTTGTGTTTTTCACAGCTGACCTAAGAAAAGATATTGCATCTACATAAGAATCTTCAGACACTGACAGAGAATGGGAATACAGCCTACTGTGTTATAGGTGGAGCTATATTCTGTCACATTTCAAATAGAGCTATTAGTTTGATTTTACTCCCTTAAGGCTTTCAGGAAAGCTTCAGAGGGTTTAACAATTAAAGACATGACGGCAAATGAAATAAATATAAAGTGGGTTTGCCAAAGGTTGACAATGGCACCTTGCATCAGACTTTCTCTTCAACCAAGACAAATGTTGGCAGACACATCTGTGAAGCTCAGTAAAATATTTAACACAACAGAGTGCCATATGAGAAATATTATACAAGCCGTAAAAACAAAAAATCCCAAACCAACAAAAAAACCCATAAACAAAACCAAAAAAACCCCAAGCCAAAAAAAACACTAAAACAAAAAACAAGCAAAAAACCCAAACAAACAAAAAACCCACAAATGTATCCTGGGATGCCACAAAAGAAGGTGGTGAGCAGGTCAAAGGAGGTGATTATCCCTGTCTATGCCATTCTCATGATACCCCCCTTGGACTACTGTGTTCAGTTCTGGATCTCCCAACAAATGAAGCACCTGGAGTGAGTCTAGAGAGTGGCTATGAAGATGATCAGAGTGATGAAGCAGCTCTTCTATGAAGGCAGGATGAGAGAGTTGTGGTTGTTCAGCCCAGAAAAGAGAAGGCTCCAGAGACATCATATAGCCACTTTCCAGGACTTGAAGGGAGACTACAGAAAGGCTGGGGAGGGACTTTTTACAGGGGCCCATAGTGATAGGACATGGAGCAATGGCTTTAAACTGAAAAATCTTATATTGAGACGAGATATGAAGAAAAAAAATTTATTGTGAGGGACAGTCAGAGATTGCCCAGGCAGATTGCAGATGTGCCCTCCCTGGAAATGTTCAAGGCCAGGTTGGATGGGGCTTTGAGCATGGTCCTGCCTATGCATGGGAGTGGAACTAGATGATCTTTTAAGTCCCTTTCAATCCAAACCATCCTACAATTCTATGATCAAAAGAATTAATAACAGAAGTGGATGAAGTCTTTGACTGATTCATCTCCAAAACAAGAAAAAAAAAGACAGGTGATTTTTGCTATGCATACTATGGATCCAAAGGATAGGTATCATCTATTGAGTAAATTAAAGTTATAAATTAGAAATGTATTTTGTGCAGAAATGTTACCAAGCAACCTACCACTAGAAATAGCTCAAGTAAGAAATATAACTAATTTCAAGATAGAACTTGCCAAATTACCAGGGGTCTTATGCAGTTGGTTTGCTAATAAGAGCTGAGAGAGGGACGCCCCTTCCAGTCGACTCACCCTTTGTCAAAGTAAGTAGCACCTTAATTCCCTGACTTTTTGTGTTCACCCTGTGGTACCAGTTGACGAAGTAAGAAACTGTCCAAGAAGTGGAAGTGCTAAACTCTGTAACGAATTCGATACACAGTGATTCCAGCTTGCAGCTGACTGAATTCAAATTCCTGCGTTATTCACTGTATTAACAGCTTAGTTGGAATCCTGTCCTTTATCTTACCAGGTGTTCTTACAAGCCAACACTTCAAAAGGGGTGAAAAGAAATCTATTTATCTGTCAGTCACAGAGTAGCACAGTCCTGAGACAAACTGTGTTATTCAACATGTTCTCTTCTGATCTGTTTCTTGGAGAGGATGGTACTGAATTCTTGCAAGTCATATGTAAGTTATGTTCCAGTGATCTGCACTTGTCAAAGAACAACTTCTCCAGAGCCAAGTTATGACATCAGTGGCACCTGACAAAAATTGTAGCAGAGATCAAATGTGGCATTCAGAGTTTGTGTCCTGTAGCTCTCTGGTCATTCCACTTGATGTATTGCAGACATCATAACATGAGATTGTAGGTTTAGGTTTTTTCCCCCCCACCATTAAACTAATTCATAATACCAGAAGTCATCACTTCCAAATAAAATGAGTGACGGATAAAAAGATTCCATCAGTTATTCTTGGCAGCTGGAGTCCTCTTGAAAAGGGGAACTCAGAGGTAAAACTAATACTAATCAGTAATCACTCGAGAAATCCCTTTGACTGAAGAGGAAGCTACTATACAATAAAAGTAAGCATCTATATTGCTGTATTTTGGCCAAAATATGATTTTGTCTTCCTAACTGTATTATTAGAAGTTCCTAAACATACATGCATATATTCCTTTTATTTTTTGTTAAGTTGTGTGAATTTGAATCATGCTATCTACTTTTTCTCTCCATGACCTTGAATTCTGTATATTATGGTATACCTTACTGGAAGATAACCTGATCCTGTCTGATGTCTAAAATACCACAGGTCTTCTGTCTCTGTTTGGTTTTGCTCTAATCTTTTGGTTTACTCTAATGTTTACTTAAATTATTAACCTGTTATTGTTCCTATGCCGGGTATGGGTATTGCTGGTGTTACACACTTCAGCTGAAAGGAAAAATACTATAAAATGAAAATGTAAGAGGAAATTAATACTAATGATTCATTCCATAAGCATAATTTCATGCTTCTTAGAACATAAAGTTTTGGGGTTTTTATATAAAAAAGAAGCATTATGAACATGCTAACTCACATAGAGTAGTGTATTAACTATAAAATGCTGGGAAATGTTCTGTGCTAGGCAAACAAAAACGGTGAAGGGCAAAAGGAACAGGAGATCAGTTAGTGGTGTGACAGAGGTAAACTAGTTCATGTTCATGATATGACCCAAGGGACTGAGTTCAGATGAAGTAAAAAATAATCTTTCCATTGTTTACAATGGGTTTTTAAAACCTCTGAAGTGACTGGGGATATTCTTTCAGAAATTTAATTTCAAAATTAAAATTGACTGAATCCTCTAATTCATTTAAATGTTAAAATTATTCTAGTCTCCACCTTCTAGAAACTAACATTTTCTAAGCTATAAAGGTCCCAGCCATTCTTTCTAAAGATTTTGTTCTTTCAACAAAAATTTTAGAGAGAAAACTTAGAAATGCTCAAACATTGTTTTGTCTTTTTGGTCAAGATATTTTCCAATTAAAAAAAATAACAACAGCCAAACAAGCAAGCAAACAAACAACCTTTTTTTTTTTCCTAACCAAACCAATTTATTTTTTAAATTATACTTCATTTAGGTTACAAATTATTTTGAATTTTTTTCTCAAAGTAAAAATAATTTTTCTCAACTTGGAAACATACTAATATAACACCTTTCCAAAGCACATTCAGCCTACAGAGCAGATTAAAAACATAGAGGTGTAACACTGGATGTCTCTATATTACTTTTGTGGCAGTGAATAGAAGCCGTCCATATTATAAATCCCAGCTAGAAGCAAATTTTATTCTCCCTTGCACTGGAGAGATCTAGTTATTCACACTTCAATCTTCCTTTAAACATGTTCTGGGACAGAAGCTCAAAGAGCTTGAAACAGTGTTTGTATGAAGATGATGTCTGTGTTACATGAGTGATTTGTTGTCTTACAGATTGCTGCATGTCCATGTGATTTATGGTTTGATTGTCAATGTAGCAAATTTTACAGTTTAATACTATTTACTATTACTTCTTCTTGTAGACATTGTCTAGAAATCAATAATTTGTTAACACATAAATTAATTCCCATTACATACATACACACATTTCTGATAGCTGAGCTTCAGAGCTACCAAATACATAAGCTACTCTAGCCAAGATACAGTTTTACCATTAGTTAAATGTTGTTTTATCAGCTTGGCTCTTCAGAAAAGCACCTAACTCTACTTCAAATGGGCATGTAGGATTGTGCAGCCCATATAAAAGTAGACTCTCCTAAACCATATTAGTTCAAGATATAATAAGGTATTCTGCATTACACCAATGTTATGCAGACTACATATTAGTAGTCCTTCATGGGAAATATACTGCAAAAAGTTTCAGGACATAAGTTTTCAGTCCATAAATGATACTGACACTAATTCAAGTCTTTCTTTCAGATTAATAATGTTGAACCTATGGAATGTTGCTATTTCTTGTTTTACTTTCATGAGTGGAAAAGCATGTTAAAACAGCCTGCTACTGGTAGCCTCAACTTTCCTTTCTCTAGAATGATACCTGGTTATCTGAAATGAAAACGAAGATGCTAAAGAACCTCTTTTTTTTTTTGCTTACTCTGCATGCAGACAAAGCAGACTGCATGGGGTGGAGTTACTTCAAGAAAGTGGGCTTTCCACTTACGGGGAAAATCTAATTGTCATTCTAGTTTCTGAGGCCTAATTTATCTAAGTGAAGAAATTATCCAGAATGAAGTCTGATTGTCAATGTAACTCCAATTTATGTTGTTGGAACACGTAAAAAGAAACCAGAAAGTCACTCAACAACAACGAAAGACATTTTGAGAGCAATAAGAACATTTTTGTTTGATAGCAACAAAACAAATAGAGAAAATAACTCAGAAATCCAAGTGAAGTTCCTAAGTGGAATCATTCAGTTAGGAAAAAAGAAGATATTACACACGTAACGTAAACGCTAATCTCTATGCATAGCTGTTTCAATGCCAAGCTAAAAGAAAGAATGCTTTCACACATCATAGCACAAGAGATGCTGGTTAATAATTCTAGGCAGCACCACCATCGAAAGTCTTCCATGAAGAACCTGTCTTATCAAGGACCATGGTGATACTATGTGAAAAAATCATTAGTCACTGATATTCCTAGCAACTATTAAGAAGTCAAATGTTTTTGGCTTGCAAAAAGTCCCATATATGTATATATCACAATAACATTTTCAGACGTACTTTTGGGTGCCTCTCTAAACACACCTTGCACCCCTGAGTGGATCAGCCAAGATTTAAGGCAGACAAAAACTTCATGATCCCCCCAAAAATCTACCAAATTCAGACCTCAGGTAAAGGTTGAATACCCTCTTTGTACCACTTGAAACACTAGAAGTTTAATAATCATAAAATTTTATTTCTAATGAAGGGTTAATGTATTATGACAGACTCTTAGATGAGGCAAATTATGATATGGTTTGGAGGGCAAACTTACTCAGACAATTGACAGCAGGTTGCACTTGTCTTTGGAGGCAACACTATAATCATTTGAAGAGTGTCAAGTGGGCAGCTGCTACTGATAGAAGAGCCTTTAAATGTTGCAAAGACCTAGATGACCTGCTGGTCTAGAAATGATGAAATAATCATATTCCATCACTCACTGTAATAAGCTGTTACCTGAGCATTTTTATAACACTGCTCAGAGACCAGAGAATTAAGATACAGATTGGGCATGTTCCAGTATGTTACTGATATGAATATCATTTACAAGATGAAGTCTTCAGTAATAGTGCTATTTTCAGGCCTCAGAGGGAAACAAAAGATCATTAAAAGATTACTCATACTCCCATTTAGACCGTTTCAATGACAAACAAAGCATGTTTATCAAAAGATGGTAGTAGTACTGCTATACCCACACTGGTGTAACAACTCCTGATGTATCCCACTATGCTACATCAACAATCTACCCAGTCCACAGCAAAGGAAACACCCAAAATCCTACTTTCCTCCAAAAATATAGATGCTTGGTTTAGTGCTATTCCTGACCTTGCTGTGAAGAGAACCAATATCTTAAGCACTCAAGCATGTCTGATAGTCTGTCCCATAAGAAATTATATTACACATACTAGCCAGTTTACACTTACTACTCCAGTTGGCTGTGCCTGTCTTTAAGCAAAGGCACTTCTCTGGGGAAAAATACTGCATCTCCAAGTATCAGAGATTTTTCTTTTTGTTAAGCAAGTTTTTCAGTCCAGTCAGATTTAGTGCCAAGTTTGCAAAAATATTTTGTTCTTACTGATCTTTCTAAAAAATAGTTTTGTGAAAATTATAGCAAATATAAAATATTCAATCAGAGGGCTGGAGCTTCTTCTCCTATGAAGACAGGCTGAGAGAGCTGGGGTTGTTCAGCCTAAAGAAGAGAAGGCTCTAGGGAGACCTTATAGCCTCTTTCCAGTAGCTGAGGGGAGCCTACAGGAAAGCTGGGGGGAGACTTTTTACAAGGGCATGTAGTGATAGGACCTGGGGGAATGATCTTAAGGTAGAAGAGGGTAGATTTATGTTAGACATTAGGGAGAAATTCTTCACTGTGTAGATGGTGAGACAGTAGCATAGGTTGCCCAGAGAACTTGTGGATGATCTCTCTCTCAAAGTGTTCAAGGCCTGGCTGGATGGGGCTTTGAGCAACTTTTTTTGTTGTAGTGGAGGGTATTTCTATTCATGAAGGGGAGGCTGGAACTAGAGGATCTTTAATGTCCCTTCCAATCCAAACTATACTATTATTCTATGTTTCTATGAATGTCTGTGAAGTAGATTTGTAAGTATCAGAGTCTATGGCATATTAATTCATTAGTATTACAGAGCTGATATTTGGTAAAATATCCAGTGACAGCAGAATACAAATTAATGCAAGGAAGCAAAGGGATTTCATAGGAACCTTCAAATTATGTGATGATCTAGTAACAGAAAATTCTGGAGCATGGGTTTGTGTGAGTTTTGGTTTTGTTGAAATCTTTTTAATTTTTTGCATTTTCCCACTTGTCAGAGAGGCTTAGAGGAAGAAACTGATGCAGGAAATCCTAATTCACAGATGGGCTAGAAATACAAAGGGTTGTTGGTACCTTATATAATGTCATAGCAAAGCAGTATTTGGCCAGGAACAAATACAGATTACAATATAATTTTTCTGATTATTTCCTTTGGGAATAACAACAGAATTTAACTGTTCAAAGTACAATTAAGATCTAATAAGCAAAGTATATTTGGTAATATGGCAACTACCTCAGACATTCTGTGAATTTTAAAATCCTCCATGTTTGAATACTATGCATTTAGCAAGGAGAAATTTACTCAATTTTCATCCTTTTTATTTTATGATAATTCATCTATCTATTTTTACTTACTTTATTTTTAACAGTGTTTAAGACTTAATTTTGCTAAATTAAAGAACAAGGACATGAAAAGTTCCCAAGGGCATTGCAATCTGTGTGCTTTGACTTTAGTTTGTAATTCACCTACATATTTTGTTCTTGATATCATTTGGGGTACTAAAAAATATCATTTGTGAGCAGCATATTTCCCTTTGATAACAACAATCTATGATCTCTTTTAAAAAAACAGGAGGCAGAAAAATGGAAAGACCTTCATAACACCTAATCTGAACTTCAGTCACAATGGCACTGTATTTGAAACTATTCGTCCAAGTTCTTCCAAAACCATTTAAAAGCTTGCATATACCAAGGCCTCCACAGTATTACAGTGAGTTGTGCTGCGTGTAATCATTACTCAGTAACAAAAATATAGATATACCACTTAACTACAGCCCAAGGCCTGTTTCTATGCCTTATCTTTTGCTTCAAGATAGTGCAAGCACCAGTTACCTATTCATCCCAGGTGATATTTTATTAATAGCACTTCATGCAAAAGAATTTCCAAGGGGATAAGCAACACAGTACCTGTCTCATGTTAGGGTTTTGACTGTTATGGCCTCCAAATTTCAGAAAATGATCAAGCATACCAACTTTAGACACCACAACATGTGCAGTCATGATGCAGAAAGTCTGAAGAACTTCTGGGAAAAAATCATCCAAGAGCAAACTAAGCAACGAGAAAGTGAAGAGTCTCGGTTAAGAAAAAGTGCCCTAAACAAGTAAGTGGTATTTTTTTCTGTTGTACAATACAGAAAGGCATGTCATCATGTGTTTTAAAATAAGGTAACCTGTTATTGTGCTGCTTTATTCATAGCACAGATTGTGTTCTGGATCTTTGGCACTTTTCCTCTCACAGCTGTTTGTCTCACATTTCCGTGCCTTTTCTTCATGGAAACTCAGACACCCCTCACTCGTGAACCTCATGAGCATTCTTCAAAGGCCTTGGAGCACAGCCACATAAAAATAAAGCACTATGATGCTATGGATTACAATACCCAGAAAACATCAGGATTTTTACCTGGAACTTGTACAGCAACAAAATAAATAAAATAGCATTACATCAAAGAAACAGGCAAACTACACATTTAACGTATAGCATAAACAAATCCATAGCACCTTTATTGTATTTAGCAGCCCTTTGCATCATATAGACCCAAAAATAGACATGGTACAATAAGATTTTCCTGGCCCATGAAACACAGTTTATAAAGACTCCTTCTATATAACAGATAAAGATAAATCTTTTTTTTTTTTCCCCAGAACAGTGTAAAACAGCAGGTATCACCAAGAAAAAGCTATTACTGTAGTAGAGCTAATTTGCACAAGTGACATACTGCTTCAAATATTTGCCCAACCTATTGCAACTCAGGAGTTTTTATTAGAGTTTCCCACATGCTAACTGGTAACAGATGGTGAAAACTGTGGCTCCTGTGTTTTTCTGATAGGCTTTCCTTCTGAAGTAAATAAATGTTTTACTGCATAAATTTTTCAACAAACTGGGTCATTCACATAAATTAATTTTACTTCAACAAGCTGAAATGTGAAGGTAAAACTCTGGTTTTTAAAAAAAATTTCAGGTATTTTGATGCTAGCACACAAGAGGGAGCTGCTTTTGTCATTAAAAAGATGAGGAGCACTGTGTAGGCCTCATGTCCCACCAGAATCCAATGTGGACAGTTCTGATATCAGTATCCTACAGTGGTTAGTCAGTAAAGACCAAATGTCCAAGTTTCTGAAGAGAAACCATGTAAAATTAAGCCCAGGAATGTGTTCAGCTGCACTGGAAAACCTCATCACTCTAGCTTCACAAAAGACTACCATAATTTGCAGTGTAGATAATATTTTTAGGTTCAAAAAGTTAAAACTTTTGAAAAGGTTTTATGAGAACTTCTCTGAACAGAAGAAAAGAAAAAAAGGAAAAAAAATAGGAAAAAAGAAAAAATTCAGGACAAAGCTCTGAATATGTCTTGACTTACATATTCAATATGTCTTCACTGGCTGGTCAGAATTGAAATAGAAATGAGTGAGTTCCTTCAACTCACTAGAGCCCAAATAGTTAAAAAATGTTCTCTGATTTGAAAAAGATATAGGCAAGAGATATATTCCAGGAAATATAGGCACTGTGATTACAAAATCTACAGGTCTAATATCTCAGGTAGCACATAGGAGAATCAGATGGCTCTAAATATAATCAAGTTCTCCTTCTGTGACCTCTAGGACACCAGTTGACAAGAAACAGCAGTGTTTTCAATTCCAAATTTTTACTAATTGCACTTATTTTCTAAGGCTTAACTATACATTCAAGAGAATAAATAAACCAAAACAGGATGCAACAAATGAGAAAAGTATAAAACAAGCTGAAATCAAATTCAGAAGCCAAATGATCACATGCATCCATGTGAAAGAGCTATTGCTAGGTTATTCTCAGATTAAATAATTGACTGCTCGTCTTTTTAACACACCAAATATAGTATAAAAATCTCTCTATTCCATGATGTATTTGTTATTGCCACGAGATATTTAATTCTATAGTATTGATGGATCAGGTGTTTCAAACCTGATTTTCATTGGAAAATCAGCAAGGCAGCAATATCTTGCAGTGGTCCATAGTGATTTCCTCTTCTGTCTGTACAATACTTCTGTCTTGAAGCTCTGTGTCTCCTCTTGGATGTGATACCAATTCCTTTCATTAAATGCACATAAGGTCTGGAGAGATTTTAGTTTAAAAATGCTTACTTTTATTCTTTTTTCTTCTGAGTAAACCCAAATGGACACATTTAAAGTTCTGCTTGCTATTCCCCCCAGCATTTTACAGTAAACCTGGGCAGATGGGGGGATGTGATTGTATTTTTTAATTTACGCATCAAGTGACCTTACTGGATAGACAGTATTTCTGTGCAGCTTTGAGAATACCCCAGAGGGAAAAACAGAGCTCTTGACACTGATGGTATTTCAGCAGTTGTTTGACTCATTAGGAATCCAGCAATGTCAACCACTGATAGTATCAACACTATCCTTTTCTCCCCTGCATTCCCAATCTAGCAAGCGAGAGAGGTGTGTATACAGTAAATAAATAGAGGACAAGTGCTATGGTGATGACAGAGAGGAAAGCTTCGACCCTGCTGAAAAGCCATGGATGTATTTGAAGGCTTTGGCTCAGTATTTGCTAAGCACTTGTCCTTTCATTGCAGACTCCGTCAGGAGTGGACTCTGCAGCTGGAAGGACGAGCAAGGCAGGTCCAGGAGCACACAAAAACACAGAAGGAACAGATGATGCTTACATCCATCGAGACTCTTTCATCAACAGATAAAACTGTTGCTTAAATTTACTGCGAAAACAAAAAAAGCTTTGGGCATGACTCTGACCTTCTGCATGCGTCTGTAAACTAGCACTTCTACTGCTGAACAAGGAAAAGTTCAGAGTCTAGCCCATTTGCAGACTACTTACCAGAACTACTAATACAGTCCTACTGAAATTCAGTACAAGAATGAGGCGACAGTACAAGATCTTGAAAAAAAAAAATGCAAAAGGACAGATGAGAAGCATAGACCTTTAATTCTCCATTATGTATTATTTATTACTGGGATGCAGCAGAACTTTCTTATGTAACGCCACATTTCCTCTCAGAACCAAAATATTTCTGTGAAAGAGGATCACTTTTTTGATAGAAATAATACATTCAGATGTATGCATGGAAAATCGCACATTTTCATTTACAAAGCTGACAGAGTTTAGCTTATGCTAAGTATAAGCTGTTCTGCCTGTCTTGATGAGCGCCAGTGAAGGGAAGCAAGAATTAGTCTGATCAGCGGGACAAGTGGAGAAGTATATTCTTTAATGGCACCAGGAAAACAAATAATGAGTTTTTCTGACCAAAATATAAAGAAAAATTATTGATCTTAATCATTAAATAAACAGAGGAAAGTATTTTGACTTTTGTTGGGTAGGTAAGAAAGTTACTGCTAAGGTTATTATGAACCAGTCTGAGTAATGTTAAAGTGAGTATAAAGTGAGTATAAAAGTGAGTATAAGGTAAGTGAGTATAAAAAGTGAGGCAGAGAATCAGTTCATCATTACAGCACTCGAATGTTTTGCAGGGTAGGACTCGCTATACCTGATGTGCACTAATCCATATACTTGCTGCATTTCATCTTCTACATCAGGGGAAATACAGGCAGCAATAACTAAGCACAGAGTAATAATAGTGTGTTTCCTTTATCTGTATGTCTATGTATCTAAATGATGTATCTTCTGGATGAAAACATTTACTAGTTATCTCTTCAGTTAGTTTCTCTGATAAGCAAGAGAAAAGCCCTAAGCTGAAACAACTCTTCTTCTCTAACAGTACTGAGCCAGATGTTCTACCTTGAATCTTTTTATACAATAAAGTAGATAGGAATGTATTAATTAAGGTGGCTTAACCTTCCAGCCTCACAGAGAGACTTCTTTAAAAATTCTTTGAAAACAACATTTCATTCAAACGCACAGTTTTACAAGATGTCCCCACTTTTGTATAATGATATTCTCCCATAGAATAAAAAAATCACAAAATTATTCTTATTCAGCAAATAAGACAATTTAAAAGTATAAAATGTTCAGTTTTGAAAACTGAAGGGCATGTAGAATCAGTTTCTTTTCATATAATCTGACCCCAAAAGTAATTGTTTCTTCCTGTGGATTTTGGTTTGAGTTTTTTTGGTTCTTGTTGGTTTTTTTTTTATTATTTGTTTTTTGGTTTTTTTGCTTCAGGGTGTTTTAATAGAAATATAACACTGGTAAAAATAATAAAGTTGCTGCTTTGGTCTTTGCAGACTGGTCTCTTTTGTGTTCATCTATTTGCCACTATTCTCTAAAATTTCTTCTGCTGCCCAAGTAAACTCAAGTTAAACATTGTTCCTGGTGAAGCTGAAAAAGAACCTGAATTTGCTGTCACTTACATAAAAAAGCTGTTTACTGATCTATAGTAATAACTAAAGGACACGGCCAGGGCCTATTGAAATGGAGAAATTCTATATTCCCAAATACTGTAAAAGAGATCTACTAAATTTGCTAACCTAACCACTGTTTTATGGTGCTGTAATACCACCCACATCAGTGCAATTTATCCCTAATCTCTGCTAGCATGACAGGAGAAGGCAATCTAAAAAAAGATGTCCCAAATAGCATCTATTGTTCTTTTGTATTTAATGCTAATGGTTTTTTGCTAGTTGGAACACTTTTATGGCATATATCTGACTGGAATAAGAACACACAGGTAGATGAAATTGAAACACAGCAACTTTAAGCACCCCCCAGAGAGTACTTGAAAGCAACCCTGGGTCCCCTAGCAGTAGCTTTTCCATCAGGAGATCTGTGGAAGTCAAGGAATGTGTGAAATCACTTCCACTACAAGCAGGCAGCATCATATTGACTGTACACTGGAGAAGTGCTGAGGGCATTGCTTATCTTCATAAGTACATGGAACCCATTTCAGTTGTGAATAGGTTTTTGATACATTCACTGAAGTGCAGAGAGTGTACATCACAAGTGTGAAAGACTAAAATCCTGCCAGTCTTAGTCAAAACCAGCTCTTTTTAAGTTGCTCATATGCATATTCTATAGTCCTGATTACTTATTCTGACACATATTTTATAGGACAGCATTGTTCTGGCATCCCTATGATACTGAACACCAGAGGTTTTCTGTTCAGAAATGTGGGCGTTCATCAATTTTTCACTGCTGCACAAACAATCAGACTGAGAAGTCTGGCAGCCAGTTGTAGCCAGATACACTGTTTACACATCACAAATCTGAAGGTAGACAGTAAGGTGACAAAGTCTTTTTGTTCTTTTGCTTTAGTTACTGAATTGGTGAAATTCAAGCCTCAGTATAGACATTTCAAACATGCCTGAAAATGTCAACCCTGACTTTCATTTAAAAAAGAAAGCAAACAAAGGTCAGTTCAAGTTGAATTCTTATATTAAAAAATATCTATCTCATTCATATACATAGTCCCCATTGATAAAAGTGATTTTAAGCTGTTGAGAGAGTAGGCCTTTTCAACTGAACAGGTAATTTTTTCTTCTTTGTCCCTAGTTCCTCCTCCTTTCCAAGGAGGGACAGGAAATAGAAGAAGATTCAACTGAAAATTTAGATTACAATAGATGTATTTGAACTAGTTATTTGAGAGGAAAAATGAATTACCCTGACATTTTCCCCTTGGAATATGTTAATTTGCCTATTAGAAAAAGAAGTGGAATTGAGGATCAGCTAGTCTGCATAATCAGGACCACCATGAGCCTGCACTAGCAAGGCATTACCATGTCTTATATATGCATATAAGGCAGTGCAGCACTTGCCTAAGCCAGTAGAAAACAACTAAAATTGTACAAGATAAGTCAGAGACTAATGGGTTTGGTCATGAGACCTTAAGCACATGATACATGATGCGGCAGGCGTGGGCTGCATCTTTGAGGTAGCAGACCTAAGCTGGCATACTGACATCAGCTGCAGAACACCCACTTACCACGTCCAAATTCATATGCATGGCAGATAATGTAAGCATCTACTACATTCATTCACAATCTTATTCTTAAGTACTGTGTCTGTTCTAGGAACCAGTGACTAATACTTGAGAGACAGCAAAGATTATTTTCTTTGACTGTCTCTGATCTGTGGCCTATTGTTGGAAACCAGCTTGCTCAAATCAAGTCAATCAAAAGGCTCTATATATACAGCACACTGAGCTGCAGGCCTGCTTTGGTCAGACGTGGTCCAGAAGCACTTGTACAATCAGTTACAGACAGGACATGTTTAAATAAGCAGCAACTCAATACCTGACAGCTGCTACACTTTAAGTGGCACCTAAATTCAGAGTAGTACAGCCTTTTTTGAGCAAAACCCTTCATTGTCATCACTTAACTACACAGTGGTTTGGATCACAGAGCAAATTTAAGGCATGCAAACCGTACTTCTTTCAGGTGAAAATGAACTAGATCAGAAACTGTGCCCCAAGTGCACACCAGAGGACCCTAGTTTCTAAGGATCTGAGGCAAGCACTCACTCTTCAGACAATTTTGAGATGGCAGCAAAGTGGTCCATCTAACCAAATTATGTCAGATTGAGTCTGATATAAATATCTGAACCATGCTTGGTGTCATGAAGGAACCTCAGCAGCAGCCAATTCAAACTATTGAGCTGCTGGTAATGTGCTGAGTCACTGGCTAGTGCAGATGAGTATGACCCAATCAAAAAAATAGAGATGTGTTCAAAGCATACTAATAGTTTTCATGCAGATCTAAAGGTGGACCTCAGCAGATACAACAAATGAGCTTGGGAGTTATAATTTAATTATACCACCATGCAGATTTGCTGGCATGCATAACTGCATGGTTTAGTCAACTGACCTACTGAAACTGCATGTGTTTAGCAGTTTACAATAAAACTTAGCACAGATCTGGCTTCTGGAACTATAAAACAGCTATACGTGGTCCAGCTCCACAGTTAAATGACAGGAATATGAGGATAATTACCAATTTCCTAGCCCAAATGTTCCTTCTAATTACAAACTGTCTGTGTCTGGGGGGTTGTTGTTCTCTGCCTTGCCTAGGGCTTCACTGTCACGATGAAAACATATTTCAAGCTAAGGTCTACACAAAGCAGGGAAAATTCCAGACCCAAAAATGACAGTCTGACTAATAGCTTGAAAAAGAGTTGTATTACCAGGGAAGACAAACTTAACAATAGCTAACACAATTGCTCTGTGCTGCATACAAAAATAAGTGTACTTGTCTCAAAAGCCATTCCTTAAATGGAATAATAATTTCCTACTAGTGACTATTGAAATATGAGAGACTACTGACTTAATTTGTACCTGGTACTCAGTGCCAATTTTCAGCCTCAGAGGGTCTGCTCACAGTGGTATGAATTCAGATGTTCACAATCAGGGTCACTATAATTTCCATAGCAAACACCTGTAGAATCAGGAAGAGTTGTCATTTCAAATAACTGCAGTAATAAAAAATGATCTTTTGACAAATATCAAAAGGGGAAAAAGATGTAGTAGCAAATATGAGAAATAAAACCTACTATTTTTGCCAAATCTTTAAAGAATACCCCCTTTGTGTTTGGTTTCCACTACTCTTGTATTTCATATGTACCAGGAACATTGGTGACATTTGGTGTAAAGTGTAATTTTCCAATATATTTTGACTGTTCAACACAAGGAACAATTCTAAAAACAGGCATAATAACAAAAACTTGTTCATTCTGTTAGGTGTATTATCTAATACAGAGGAACTTTATCTGCAAAATACACAAATAGCTCAGTCTGTAATGTCTTTTGGCAAATAAGCAGCAGAAAGTTATGTTTTAAAAAAGATTTTGCTATAATTATTGTTATTTTTCTCCTTCTAATATGCTATTCTAGTTAAAAATTACAACACTAGTGTGTGATGTTGCAGTATGGGCTGTGAGTCTAATTAGGCAAGGCAAACACAATACTGGAGTAGCTGACAGTTCTGTTTCAGGCAAACCTTTGGAAAAAGTACTTGTATTTGCCCAGATATATGAATGTTAGGTTTTCTCAGAGTGATATTGATTCCACTGCAGCTTCTCATACAAAAATTTTTCTGTAAGATTTATATCAGTGCTTCTACATGTATTCTAATAACTGTAAAAAAAACTTACAATTGTTTCTTTTCACATGTAAAAAGTTACAAATAACAATATTATATCATTAATTACTGGGTATTTTTCAGCAGAATTTTTGCTAGAGTTTAGTTAATGACAAAGTGCTCACTAATTAATTCATACTTTGCAACTTTTGGACAGTTCACAGGTTTACTGATTTTGTTTATACTGTCTCAATCATTAAATATGTGTTTGTATTAACAAGACTAACAGTCACTTAAAATAAGCCATACAAACAGTGTGGGCAGTCTAATCTAAAATAACAGAAACATCATTTACTATCCACCATCTCAAATGAACACTTAATAACCTGGAACTAAATCCCTTCAGGCTCCATTTATGATATGTATGCACTTCTGCTGCAGTGATGACGAATACTCCATTTTTCCAGAACTAATGACCCCTCTATAATAAGTGCTAGGGGGCTGACAATTGTGTGGAATGAGTCTGTCAACAAGCTAACAGAGTGCAGCCATGTTTGAAAAGTTTTATACCTAAACCACAGGCAAATTTCAGTCCTTTGAACCCATAATAAGCCCCTCTGGAGCCATATTGAAATTCTGTAGTACGTGGTCTGTAGCATGTTTGGTCAAAAGTGTTTCTGTGTATGTTTTGTTTGTTTGCAGTCTCGTTACCTTTAGCTATTACAGATAATTAGGAGCAATAAATGAAAACAATAAATATGTAACACTTCTCTGTGTTCTGAAAAATAATGTGGTCTACAAAATCGTGTCTCAAGGGATGTTTTATTGCTTAAATTGGTGGATGTAATAAAGGATATTCTCCTTATCTCGAAACTAGAACAGTTTTTCTTATTCTAAGGTACCTCTGAAGAAGATCTTAAGGTAGGTATGGTGTATCTTACAGTTTTACTGCAGGGAGTTTGACAGCACTCTGTTAATATATCACTACAAACATAAGAATGTAGAAAAGTATACCTTCAGATGCATTAGCTGCTATATTTATATTTAACTTGAATACTCCCATTACAAATCCTGAAACGACTGAAGAAACCAACCAGCCCCAAACACAAAGCTAGAATCTCTCCCAGAAAGCTGTTTTTCAAAAGTCTGTTACTGACTAGCCTAAATACTGCTAGTTCTGTACCATTGTTTTCAATAAAAAAACAGTAATCTTGGGCAGGTGCACTGCCTAGTTTCACAAGTGCCATTTTCTCCCTTAGGTACCCCCTTACATAGAATCTCTGGCACTCAGTTGTAAAGACTCACACCCAAGTGCAAATTCTCCTGGCTATTCACCCTCAATGAATCTTAATAAAATCTGATATTTCTTCTGGGAAGTAGACAGTCATAATTTGCATCATAGCTGCAGTATTTTTGAACAGAGAAGCTGTCTTTTTGTTTTCAAGAGGCATGCATGAAATTTTAATTGGGAAAAATACGGCTTTCTAGCATGAATTCTAAGCAATGTGACAGAATTCTTGAGCTTTGCTCTGATCTAGCATGTAATTACTATGTATCCTTGACCTGCAAGCTGTATTTCCTAAGTCCCAGAACAATTCCTGAATTGCATACAGGTATTTTTCTAACAAGGAGCTGATACTTAGAAGACTTGTCTCAGAAAATCAATTTTTAAACACAGAAAACAGATATAAATAAAAATAAGTAATTATTCCTTTGATGCTGCAAATTACTCCAGATTAACGTATCAATTAAAAAATAAACCAGGTAAACACAAGTATGTGGATTTTACCTGTATGAAAGGCAGTTTTTCTAGCATCATCTGATCAGTTACAGCTGAAACAATGAAAGCATTCCATATGGAGGACTGGAATTACAGTTGAAATTAAGTTTCTCTATTCCAAGTACAAATTCATGAAGTCAGACTATCCTAAATGCTTCAGCAGTTCCAATCTTGAGCTTGTGAAAATGTCAGTTTATAATGCCCCATCTGCAATCTGGATGCAACACAGACACAGTGCTCTATCTCCTGGTTTCTTAATGTTTGGTGTTCTGCACAATTTCCCCTGGCTTTTTGCCAGACATAGGAGGAATGCATCAGAGAGGAAAACCATGCTAGGGAATTTAAGACAGGCATCCAGCACATCCCCCCACCAGCCCCAGGCAAATGAGTTCTAGGAATCTCTAAACACAATATAAAGTTGTTGCCAAAGCAAAATATTTTTCTTCTTCTTCTTCTCCTTTTTTTTTTTTTTTTTTTTTTTTTTTGGTCATTTGTAGGTTTTGGGTTTTGGGTTGGTTTTTTTTTGGGGGGGGAAGAAGACATGGGGGGAGTTGGAGTCTGTTAAAGAAGCAAAGTCCTGCTCACAGGACTGAGAAAAACTATCACCTCTTCTTTCACCCCACTTTTCATAGCCTCCCCCAGTTAACTAAAGCTGCTGCTCATTTTCTAGCATTAGCATCACCAGCCCACTAGGTCTATGAGTAGCAGTGTGATAAGGGGTACAGAACACAGCAATCTACGTACATCCTGACTGTCTCTTTCTTGTCACTCTGTAATGGCATGTGACAGAAGCTGCTGGAGAACCACTGGCTGCTCTCATGCCAATTCCCAACAACAAGCTGCAGCAGTAGGGCAGTCATAGAACAGACTCCAGTCAGTGCAGGCAAGGCAAATTTTCTCTTTGGTGTTCACATGCAGGTTCCTGGCATGAGGGGGAATCTGTGAGCAAAAGAGAATTGGAAGATTGAAAGTAAAGTCAAGGTAACAGTGTCAGGGTGCTGTACTAAGTAGGATGACAGATTCTTTGGATGTAAATAGGAGATTCAGGAAAAAAAGCCTTAGATGTTTTTTGTATATAGTTTAAAAACAAATAAAAGATTGTTCAAACAAAAATTTTGAATGCATTTTTAAAGTCTGTGTTCTCAAGTGCTCCTTCTTCCCCACATTAATAATTCTCAGAATTTATGGTTGAGTTCTTGTTAAAGTCATGCTGATTTTTAATCCAAACTTCACAGAAAAATACACATATCTCATTGTGTGGAACTGCGAGTCCTTAGGATTCAAACTTCATAGACTGTCCTTTCTAGAATTCATAGTAAATTTTTAAAAATCAAGAGATCAATCACTAAATCAACCTCCTTGTTCTAGAGTTTCAAGCTTTTGGGCCTTTTCCAACAGATTTGCAGGTTTGAAGCATCTTTTGCATCCTACATCACTTAAAAGCCTTAAAACATGGCTGTCAGTCTGTCTTCAGCCTCTCAAGCTCCAGAGGGTTTTACTAAAAGAACTTGAAATGTCCTGATATCTGAGATACAATCTTAAGACCTGGCAGTGCTATTTATAAGATAAAATAGTCAATTTATTACATTGAAAAAATTATGAAAGACTATTTCTTAAGGGTATTTTCCAACATAAATGACCCTATGATTCAATCCTGCCCCAAAAGCAAAGTGGTCTATAACACAGACAGGCTTGTGCTAGTTTCATTCTCTTGATCTTGGAAGTCAGACAAAACAACTGAGCCACTGTAACCACTCACTGCTACCAGAAAAGCCACTTCCCCCCTGACCAGCCTCTGTCTTCACTCTGCCTCTTCCACCCTGTGCTTCAGGGCTACACACATCATTAATTCAGTCCTTTGCCACTGAAGAAACCTTGCCAGTTTTCCTGCATGAGATTTCTGCTGAGGTAGGGGTACCTACCTTGCCCAGGACAAGCCCCCTGGGGTGAGCAGAGTGAAACATCACTTACGTGGAACGGGGACTGGAGCTGCAGTGGGGAAGTGGTATATGGAGTATCTTCCCACCCAGGTTGCCTCATGCCACACTTCAGCAGGGTCATTAAAAACACTGCATTCACACCAAGAAATTTCATTACACATGCAGTAAATTCACACTCAAAAAATAAGTTCAGATTAAATGGTCTTTAATATCCAGGGTTGCATCCAGAAGGATCACCCATCCTTTTGCTACCTTTGGCTTTAAGAATGGTGCAGGGCATTCCCAGACACCCTGGGAACTCCCTTGGGAGATCCAATTAATGCAGAGTATAGCTTCCTGCTTCCAGCTTTATGGTGGTGTGAACACACAACCATGGCAAATTGGTCCTCTGCTTTTTACATTCAATGATTCATGTGACCTGAGTAGTCATCTTTTGACGAACTTTATCTGGCTGTAGTCCTGGAGAGGCTTTGAGAGTTGACTAGAAAGCCCTTGCTTTCAGGGGACTAGTTCTTCATCCAGCAGCAGAGGAAATCCAGGAAATTCATAATGAATCTCAATCAACTAAGTATGCCTCCTTCATCAAATTAGCAGGACTGCTGTGGAGTCTGGACTTTTAAAAATTTTCTCTTCATTGGCAGTTTCTCAGAGTCCAGCATTAATGACCTTCCAGTCACAGTACAAGACAGAAATAGCTTAGTCAGCTAGCAGAGTGAAGGTGCCACAGAAATTATTAAAATAATGATTCACTGCCTATGAAGCTGTTGAGAGTGCAAGAGAGCAAGAGACACAAGGAGGAACAGTCTTTCCCTGTTTATGCTTCCTCTAGATAAAATTCCAATGATAGTTTGACATCTAATATAGTAGGAATTGAGATTTCAATAAAATTTACATCAAGGGAATAAGTGAAACCAGAAATCTATTCAGCTAAAAAAGAAACTGGGAAGGAAGATACTGAGAATATTTAACATTTCTTTGTCTCCAAAGAACAAATGCATCATAAAAAAAATGCAGTACAGCAACTGTCACATGGGAAATAGTTTAACATAATATAGTTCAGTTCCCAAAATTCCAGGGGAGTTCACCTTGTTAGTTAGGGATAGGCTAATAACCAAATTAATCAGATAACCAAATTAATGCTGTAAATACCATTTTTCCCCAGCTGCCAGGCTGACATAATTTTACCTACTTGCTGAAGAAAGGTTTTGTTGTATCATAATACAGAACTCTAAGAGTATATGCAATATTGCTTTTTTGAAGAAGTCCTTAATGAGCCTAAATTTTCATATTAAACTGTACTTGTAAGAACTGAATATTTTTAAAAATCTGTCAAAGAACCCCAACCCTCCCTTCTATAGCAGATTTAATCTAACTTAGTTCTTCAACACAATGAAATGCAAAAGATCATGTCTGTTAAAAATTAGCTTTTTGTAAGCACAAACTATCACAAAAAATATAGATGTATTTGAACAAAATAAAATGCTGAGTAAAAACTAATAAACTTTATTTATATATTAATACATTAAACTGTGTAAAATATTAATATTAAATAGAGCATATGCATACATGAAGCATTTTAGCAATTATGTATGTTGATTTTCCTTAATTACAGTTTCACAGATTAATTCATAGCCAAAAGCTAATTTTTTTCTTCTTTTTTTTTTTTTTTTATGACTTCAAAGTAAAAAGAGAGAGGGAGGAAGAATCGGAATTCCTGGACAAATCTGCTTCTTCTTTTTTAAGACATCAAAAATAAATGGCAAATTCCTTTCTTTTCCCCTGAACAGCTGCTACTCTGTGGCTTGAAAACTGACCTATTGATAAAAGATGATTTCCAATTTTTGATGTTTCCTATGACTTCCACAGAGAAGTTTTGCCAGATTTAGTGCCCAGCTGTTGATCCCAGTTTTCTGTCTCCCAGTTTTCTAGGTTCCTAGTCTATCTAAGCATGCAGATATAATTTGGTAAACTAGTTTAAACCAAGAGTGAAGGTTTTGCACTGAAATGTGTCCTTGACTTGAGACAACTGAAGTGCAGAAGCAATTTTTAATTTTGTCATCCTGACTAGGAAATGCAGTAACCAACACTAAGGAGAAATGGGAATGTAAGACAAAACTCCTGCAGCTGAGTCTGACACAGCAGATCTGTTGGAGTCCTCAACTACCAGCTAATGCTGTCACAGAGAGACACATATGAAAACCATTTCTATCAGCACTGAGTAAAAGTCAGGGTTAGTTTATGCAGCCAAATCAATCACTTTTCAGATTTATTAAACCAAATAAATTGTCAAAGAAGCTAAATTCTAGCCTTTGTAGGACACCAAGAAGGATGAACAAAGGAGGCAAAGGAAGAGCTGAAACACAGAACATTTTATCAGGAAGGCACAAGACATTCACTAGATATGTACAATCACATTGCTTTAATATTTGAAACCCATCAATGAGCAAGAATGCTAAATGATAAATTCCTGGGCTTTTCAAATCTTTGTGGGACTAAGAGATGTGTGTTTGTACATAGAAGTTACCTGCTTTATATTGCCTTTTAACAAGCTGGTTTTGTCTCCAGAAGAATCAAAGACAAGTAAACTGGAACAGAGGGACGAGTGCCACAGCTTTTGAAATCCAGTCTGTTACCTTTTACTGCTAATTTGGAGATGGAGAAAATTGTGTGATTCAATTTAAAATTAGGAATCCTCCATAATAACTTCCCTCCATAGTTCTCACAAAGGACACACAGTTCTCACATAGGACATTTTCCAGAAATCTAAAAATAAAGTATATTGCACAGTCCAGACATAGTGTTGTTCAGCTTGGTGCGACAGATTGATCAACACAAATATAGACAACACAAAAAGACACTGAGGTGGTCTGAACAAATATGATTTGAAGGCCACAGCAAAAAAGCAATCTGAGCAGCCATGAGAGGGCTCTTTCTAAAATGCAGTTAATGTTCAAAAAAGTTCCTTATTATGTGCTTATAAACAGATCTTCACACTGAGAAAATGCATGCTTATGTGTTGTTCTTGTGTACTGATGCTTACTCATCCCATTAAAGTTTTAAAAAATACATTTAATACTGGGTAAAGCTCTTTGCATTCCTTGAAAACATGCAGTGAGAGCAAATCCAGTGCCCTTTACTGCAAGCATGAAACTAAACCTACATAATGACAAAACTTCTTAAATAGTTTTAACTCTGGTTTTGGCTTTCCAGATTTCGTCAACTTTAGCTAAAAAACCACTTTTACCCTTCAGGAATTTTTATTGCCATCTCCATTAACCATGCCAAAATATCCCCTAGGAAATGGAGCTAGAAGTGTGCCATTACACTGTAAGTTAACTCAAAGACATATTTTACCTTCAAATTTGTATTGTTTGGGGAAGACTATCTGAAAAAAAACTAAAGATCCTTGGGAAACACATATAATACCAGCAGCATAAGAAAGTATCAGTCAATACTGTTGCTGCTTGGCAAATCAAACTTTCTGGAATAAGATGCCCCAGTCTTTTGAATTGGATCCTCTTCTTCTTCTTGGCATACAAAGTGACCCCTCTGAGTCACCAGATCTGTTTCATGCAAAGTGGAGAACACACACTTTGTTTCTTATCTAAACTGGATCTAAAGAATGCTCAAAACATTCTGTGGTCTTCCCCATAGCTTTGCTATTCTCTGTGTCACAGGTGATGGCTACAGATCAGTGGAGGATAAGACACAAGGTAAAATCTCAGTCCCTCTTAATAGAGCTCTGCCATAGTTTTCAGAGGTGACAAGGTTTTGCCCCAGCTTCCCTGATAAGCCAAAGAATGCCAAAAGGTACTTGGAGTTAGCTCAGCTTAAGGAGAAATCACAGTGACACAGAATATTTTACCTTTGCTGTGAATTTAGGTAAGTCCAGCATCATTGTTCTTTCTTGTTGTCTCCTGTAGTCTAGACTCTCTTCTAATTGTATTATTTTGCTCTTTTTCTCTCACTTGTAGCAGCTCTTCTGGGTGCCAGACTCTCCCAGGTAGCAGAGCTACCTCCATTCCAGGAGCTCTAGATTTCCTGGCAAAGACTGTAATTGTCTCAGGAGATGACTGGAGAATACTAAATCAATTTACAATAGTACATTTCACATTTTATAAACCAGCAATTCCACAGATTTCTTTCTCCTCCTCCCCTGCTATTCCCCCAGCTTATAGCATTGAACATATAATTCATAAACACATACAATTTTGGTGTGATGTCTAAAACAAAAGAATTACAAATCAATTTTTCATTATCTGCTCAGACACTTCAGCTTTTGCAAGAGTTCGGACTCGGATAGCGTTTAATCTTCACGGAAATTGTTAGAGTGCCACCTATTGGAAATACACGTGCAAGTGAAAAAGACCTTGGTTAACCTATATAGAATATTTTATATTCAAATATTGGTTTAATGAAGTTAAAAGGTTTCAAAGCACTTCACATTCCATTCATAGTTGCGTTATATTTAGATGACTGTGTAATTAAAAAAAAAAAAAAAAAAAAAAAGAAGTCTCTTTAAGGTGTAAAACACTGGCAAGTGGTAAAGGTTTAGAGCCCTGTAGTACAGAATAGCAAAAATCAGAGCAGATCCACTAAAATAACCATCTGCTTAGAGCCTGAGTCATGTTACTAAGCTCTATATCCATGGTAGGTGTAAATTCTATGTCAGATCCTGGTCTGCACTATGCAGAGAAATACATAATCTTTAGACTCATACAGCTCAGATGTGGTTTAGACTGTAAGCTTAAATAATTAATTTTGTCTATGGAAAGCAGCCACCTTGGGATAAAATAGCCTTTTCCTCCTGTGAAAAACTTAAAAAGCAGTCCTGGGACAGTACAAATAGTTTTGATAAAATTCTTTTCAGCTTCCATTTCTGTTCAGAAGATAGTCAGTAATGCCAGGAGTGACTTCTCTCTTTCTCTGACTCCCATGAACAGATAAACTTATGGGTTTATCCTCCCTCCCCAGCTTTACCTTCAGGCCTTCTAGCCTCTATTAAATGAAAGTGTGATGATTTACACTTAATATTGATTGAGAGTGTACAAACTTTAAGCAATTGAAAAATTTTACTCAGTTTTGAAACTTGAACCTGATCCTTGCTCTGTCTGCCCTCTCTTCTTCCTTATCGCCCAGTAAGCAGCTGGCTGGGAGAGCCGCTGCCTGAAGAGCATCACTACTGAAATCCTCACATATCTGCTTAATTTTCTCATCTTTACTATTACAGCTTCCTTCTCTGTGGCTTCTTAAACTCTCACTCTAATAGAAACAACTGTGATGCTTAGCTCTTTTCTGCCCAAACATCTCAAGCTTGATCTCAGAATAAGACTATTCTTCTGAGTCCTTCTTTTAATTAGCACTGACCCCTGCCCAGATCTTGACAGCTTTTTTGACAGCTCGTTTCATGGCTGAGTTTAAGAGACCTGCACAGACATAGAGTGGGAGCTTTTGTAGACTGCTTTAAGAAGCAAACAAAAAACCCAAAGAAATTGCAGTTAATTAAACCAGATACCATAAAGTAGAAGAAGAAACTGCAGACTGATACAGCACAGAGACAAAGTGAAACAAAATACACTGAGTGTGGGCTGCCATACCTATTGAATTTCATGCATTCACTCATAATTATTCCAGCAGCTAGCCTTTCCAACATGCTCAGTCATCCTGGGTGGTCTAAAATTCCCAATTCTGATTCCTTGGCTAAGTAATATTTGATAATATGTTTATAAAAATATCCAGTGGAATTGAATTACTAAAATACATGCTATTTTTTCTTATTTGCAGTAAAGGCTAAAAACATCTTTTCTATTCTTCTTGATTATGAAGAGATTTAGATAGTTAGTGGCAGGAAACCCTTCTAAATCAGTTTTCAGTCTCTCACACTTTTTATTTCCAGCAGGTGCCTGATACATATTTTCATTCTTCACAACCACTTCTTTTTCCTGGCAGTTTACCTCATTCTATCAATGCACAAATTTTTATTCCTTGGTTTTATCTCTTCCTCCAGATCCCACAGAGTATGCTCCAGGCTTCTCTGTGGTTTATAAAAGACTTTTTCTCCTATGGCTTTCTCTTGAAACTTCAATCATTCTCTGCCTCCTCTTGAGGCACACTATCACATATAATTTTCCTCCCTTAACAAGCCTATTTTCTTCTTATGGGCACATATTTATACCAAAAGTTCAGGGGATTCAGAAGCAACATTCCTTTAGTACAACAGTTGTAGACCTATGTCTGAGAATTATGTTGTATCTCCAACACCCACTGTAGTATCTGTACTTACACTGCATACTAAGAAGAAGGGAATGTGAGGAGAATAAAAACACAAAATAATTCTCAGTGAAATCACAGGTTTGCTTCAGGTTTCATGCCATATTTCCTATTTAAAATTACTATATGACATAAATAAGCATTTTAGATGAGAACTAGTAGGGGTGAGCATAGCAGTAATGTCCTGGTTTTGAAAAAAGTCTTGGAAGACATATTTGTGACCAGATTTCCCTAAGTCCACATCCTAGTCCCCTCCTATTCTTCTTTTTCCTTCCAGGTGAAACTTTAAGCCAACTGTTATAGTAGAGGAAAATTAACCTGGACCCGTTCCCCTACACAGTGCTTCTAGAATGTCAGTCAAGTGTCTTTTAGACTGTCAGTTAAGACCTAGCTATAATGTTTCCTTGCTATTCTAATTATTCAAGTATTTACAGCTCAATATGAGTAGATTTATTTTTTTTAAATTGGTGAAGGAAAGAAGTCTAGTCTGCTGGTTCTCTTTCTGCTGGTATGCTTGACATATGTATTAGGTCAGGAAAATCTCTGTGGTGTTGTTTAGATACCAGGACTAAGTCAAACAGATGAAAAATATTGAGTATTTTAAATTTTATCCATAGCCTGAAAGAAATTATAATTTCTACATAATTTTTAGCTGTGGATATCTTATGCAAATTTGCTTAAACTTTGTTCAGAATTTCTTTTGAGAATAAATTGGAGTGGTAGAGAAACTGGAGTTCAGCTGTACCTATCAGCTAAAAGAAGAGAAGGAAGATTTAGGAGTTCTGTTGGTCAGGCTGTACAAGAACTCTGGATAGGTGATATGGCAGCTGTTGGTGGAAATTAAATTAATAACATATTTTTCAATAGCAATTAACATAATTGGGTGAAAAAAAGAACAAACAAGTATGGAACCATTTTTACTGCCACTCTCCACAAAAAAACCACAACCCAATAAGCCACCAACCAACCAAAAACATACCCCAAAACCCACCACATGTGCGGCCTGAAGGCTTCCTCGGTCATTTTAATATACCGGTAGTCATTGGCTGCCCATTCAATTTAACATGAACCGGCATACTAACTTAATGGGGGTATTTGTAATTTCTACAGTATGTATTTCTCTCCCATGATATAAATGTCTGTAAAATACTCCCACGTGGGATGGCAAAAGATGCATTTAGTTCTTGCACACATAATTTCAGATCAGTTTATGGTAATTTTTCTCAGAATGAAACCATATGTCATCTAATGACTTAGGGGAGACACTGGCATATGGAGCCTTTCAAGCTTTAACTGCCAGCTTGAACCCAGCCCAGGACAGTAACAACCATCCCTGCTATATCTGCAGGATGTTGGGTAGCCTGTGTGAAATGAGCTGGCCATCTCAGCCAACATCCTACATCACAGCTGACCACCTGAATGCAACCATTGCAGGCGGTTCAGGGTGAACAAGTCAGCCAAAGATTAAATGAGCATTGTACGTGGATGGGTTTCACTTTGTTGAAGTCATTCTCCCAAGCCAGCTATGAGACCCTGACATGCAGGGCAATTACTGTGCAACACTACCTGTGAGAGGACTTCTAGCACACCTCCAGCTATTTTGCATGATCATTACTACACCTCCTCCAATCTCTTCCTTCCCATGGGAGACATTAGATGGATCAACATTTAATACCTGCATCAATGCTCCACACCACATAGCAGTTCTTTGAGTAATGATATCTTGATTGTCTAAAGTGAACACTTAGATCTGAGAGAAATCTTTTTAAAAGGAAGAAGAATGAAGAATTAAAGTGTCATGATGAAGGAAGCTTAAACCTTGTAATCATTTTATGAAATCTGAAGAAAATATTGTATGATAATAAACAGTTAACTTGCTTTGAAATAATACCCAAGAGCAGAAAATAATCCAATAGTAGTCTTAATGCATCCATTTTAAGTAGAGAAGATTTAAGACCTGAGAAAAATAAATTTTAAAGCCTCTTAGGAAAATTGCCAGGGAGTCTGTTCCTAATTTTCAGCAGGAGGATTTTTACCAGTATGAAATGCAAATTCTTCCTTTGCAATGGTGAAAATATTGTATGTCCATATTATCAGCTCATAGACAGGATAAAAGAAGTATCATTCTGGTTTTCTTTCCAACTGGAAAATTTATTGAGACAGTTATTTTAATGCATAGTGTGACACTGATGTACATCTGGGAAATGAAAGCAGGCAAATTAATTGATAATGCGGTTCTTTGTGCATTCTGGGAGAGCTGTGTCACAAAAGAGGCTAACAGGGGGGTGTTTACAAATAAAACAGAGACTCGGAGATGATTTTAAAACCAGAATTCTCCCTGCTTATAAGATTCTAGTCTACATGTTCTCAGGTTTCCAAAAAGCTTACATTAAAGCATTAGTGTTAGTGATCCATTAATTCACTGGTGGAACAGCTTATGTATACCCATTTATGCATGGTGTTACCAGTGTGTTTTGCATGGTGTTTTTGTGTGTTACCAGTTTTGATATTTTGCAGTTTTTTCCCACTGTATCTTTGTGAAATAAATATGCACGTACAAGAAAGCAACATACACACTTCACACATTTGCCTGTTTTTTTGCTATTGTAAATTAGATTGTTATTTCAGAAAAGATACATATTGTGCCAAGTACTGAAAAGCACGCTGTCAGGTTCAATACATGCTCCCCTTCGTTGCTATAGTAACTGGACTGTTATCTGTACCTCAGCTTTTCCTCTCGTGTCAGACTTGACTCAGTTCACTTACAAGGCTCCATTCTCCCAGTCTCCCAGAGAATCTTCTGCACCCAGAGAATCTACCTGCACCTATGCTGGTAAGCCTCATAAGCAGAGCTGTAGGAGAGATGCCAGGAGGTGATACCACCCCAGCCATAACCATGTGTGAAAATATTTCAAATGAGGGTGTATTCACCCCTGTAATCCACTGCTGGCTGTGACCCAAGTGATAACCTGAGCAAGCGGTACTGCAGAAGATGAAGAAATAACTGGCAAAAGCTGTGTGCAGTGCAGAGGGCTTGCATACCAAGTTCCGTGGCTGCAAAAAGTGTGAAAGTGAATTGCTGTGGAGGGGAGGGATGACATTCTAAAGCCACATTACACTCCCATTTCTGAGGAACATTCTTTTGAATCCTACAACTTATTTCTTGAGGTGTCCAATGGTACATGAGTGGAAATTATCTTGACTTCTGTCCTAAACACTACCTATCTCAGAATTTTTACAAAAGCTACAGATCAGAGGTTGATCTTATAAACCTCAGCCTTTTTTATAAAATCAAGCCATGTCTTATTGTAAAACATTTGATCTCAGATAATTTATGTAACCATAATATGTTCATGCAATATGTATTATATTTAATTTTTCCTTTCCAAATGTTAACTTCTGCTTTATATTTCTATTAGGCACAGACTTCAGATTCACAAAGGTTTTTGCAGATGAAGTATAAGCACTGGTTTCTTCCAGTTCTGTTTTCTTTATCCTGATAACAAGCCCTGGGATGTAGTTAGATTTTGAGGGCTGCTTAACACCTAGATGTATGGATTAATCTAAGATTAAGTAGAATAAGATTCATAATGGTATGTCCATTATTGATTTAGGAAAAAATAGTTGATTTAAAAAATAGTTCTTTTGAACACCAAGTTGAATTCAGTACATAAAAGTTACAATTTTTTCGTAAGAACAATAATGGTGATGAATCTTGAAAAACAGAATAATCTATATGAACACTAGAAACAGTGCTCAGTTAGAAACACAATAATAACCTTAATGCAGCTAAACTGTTGACTAAAAGTCTCTAAAAGTTAGAGAAAAAACACCCTTCTGGGATAATGGTTTATTAGTATTCTGTTCAGATGTGCCGTTGGTCTGGCTGAGGAATAGTTACAATGCAACTAATTTTGGCACGAAGGATTGGGATACTCCAGACAAGTAAGATAAAAGGGAATCAACACAAAGGTTGATATTTAGACTAGAGATCTGGTTGTACCTCTTTTTTGCCTTCCATTGTACCTTTTAGGTATTTGACTCACTTCTACTATGCTTGAAACATTGAAAACAAATAACAGCAGTGAGGTAAATGGTAGATAAATGCACATATCCATTATTAATCTAACAGCACATCAAAGAGAGAAAGAACAGCTGTCATCTCACCAGAGGTGGGATGATTAAGTATTTGGGTTGACTCCTCATTAATGGCAAGGCTGTGACACATTTTGGGTTTGGGATACCTTTTCTCTGTCAGGAAGCTTATTACATCATGACATGACGTGCCTTTCCCATTTCATAAACCTTTAGCACTACTCCCTTTGAACTAGAAAAATGCAAGTGGTATTTTGGATTGGTTTAGATTTTTCTCCAATGAGATCCATGCAAAGACTGTAAAGGGCGATAGAAGGAAGCCTAGGAAGATACCTTGACTAAGAAGAGTCTGATCAGAGAGACGGAGGACCCAGGAGACAAAAATACCTGCTTGGTTGGAGGCACCTCACTGCCTTGCTGAGGAGGTCCCAGTGGATAAGCCAGCTCAGCCTGAGTGAGCAGGATGCCCTGCCAGCAAGGCCTACAGAATACTGGGCTTCATCAGCCACAGGTAACCCGGCAGCTTGAGGGATGCCATGAGTCTTCTTGCTGCCTATCAGGCCACACCTGGAATGATTAATTATTAATAGTTCTATGGAGGAAAGAGGAGAGCTGGTCACCCAAGATGTAGAGAAGCCCAGGGTACTCAATGACTATTTTGCCTCTATCTTCAGTTGCAAAGACATCATATTTGAAAATTCATGGCACCCCGAAGTACCTGCTGACTGGAAAAGGAGAAATATAACCTCCATTTTTAAAACTGGAAAAAAAAAAAGAAGATGCAGGGGACTATAGGATAGGCACCCTCACCTCTGTGCTTGGCAACAGTTGTAGCAGATCCTCCAGAAGGCTCTGCTAAGGCATGTGGATAACAAAGGAGTGACTGGTGACAGCCTATATGGTTCACTAAGGGCAAGTCCTGCCTGCCTGATTTGGTGGCCTTTTACGATGGGGTCACAGCCTCAATGTCAACAACATCTTTGTCAGCAACATTGCCAGTGGAATCAAATGCACCCTGAATCAAATGCTGATGACATCAAATTGTGTGGTGAAGTCAACACACATCTTCAAAAGGATGCCATCCAGAGGGACTTCAAAAGGCTTGAGAAGTGGACTTGTGCAAACTGCATGAAATTCAAGGCCAAGTACAAGGTTCTGCACCTGGGTCAAGGCAATCCCATATGCATGAATAGAGGTTTGGAGAAGAAAAGATTGAGGACAGCCCTGAGGAGAAGGACTTGGTGGTGGTGGTGGACTAGAAGCTTAACATGAGCTGTAAATGTGCACTTGCAGCTCGAGAACCCACCAGAGTATTGTGTCCAGTTCTGCAGTCCCCAACATATGAAGAACATAGAGTTCCTGGAATGTGTCCAGAGGAAAGCCATTAAAATGATCAGAGGGCTGGGGCAGTATTTTCTTCTCCCAACCTGTATTCATGCATATGGAGCCAGGCTGAGGAAGTTTGGGTTGCTCATCCTGGAGAACAGAAGGCACTGAGGTGACCTTATAAGAGTGACCTTCCAATATCTGAACAGGGACTGCAAGAATGCTGGGGCAGGGTTTTTTACATGTGTGTGTAGTGAGAGGAAACTTCTAACTTGAAGAGGGAAGATTTAGGTTGGACGAGACACTGGCACAGGTTGCCCAATGAATCTGTGTCTGCCTCCCACCTGAAAGAGTTCAAGGCCAGGTTGGATGGGGCCTTAGCAACCTGATCTAATGGAAGTTGTCCCTGCCCCTAGGCATGATCTAGATGATCTTTAAGGTCCCTTCCAACCCAATCTATTCAATGATTCTGTGACAACTAAACACTGAAGAGATGGAATCTACTCTGCTGGAGATACTAAAGACTCAGCTTGATAGGGCCTTGCATAACCTTGTGTAGGTCCCCATTTTCAACAGAAAGTTGGACAAGGGGATCTACAGAGTCCTTTTAAATACAGACTTTTCTATGGTTTCTTCCCTGATGGAAATCATTAGGGTTTTCATTTGGTTTCAACTGGATTGGGCAAAAACACAGTTATTCTTAGGAACAATTATTATCTAGAAGCATGAATTTCAGAGAAAAAAATAACAATAACATACCTGTTTTGGAACTGTTCAAATGTATTATTTAACCTGCTCAGCTGCAGCCCTTGCCTCACTATAGTCCAGAGTCCTCACATCTCCTTTTACTGCTATGAGCCAGACACCAAACCAGATAGCAGATTTCTGCCGTTGCAGAAATTGTAGACAAATTCCAGCCTGGAGAGAAATAAGAAAATCAGTTATATTCAAACTATGCCTCTGCACTGAAAAACTTAGTGGTATCTGTACATTTCAGAAATAATTTTAATTGCCACCAGAAGTGCAAAAAGTACTGTCTACCTATTCAAGCTTTGAAGAGTTGTGAAGACTTTTTCCTTTTCCAAACAGGCACATATTTCTTTTGTGAAAAGCTCTGTTTATACTGAGGGCAGTAATTATTCTGTGAGTGCTGCTGAACAAAGAGTAGATGTACCCATCATTTTCTGGGAGTTTTAAAAGGATGAGAGCAGGACAGGACTAGGTGCTCATTGCTCTGCTTAAAATGCGATATAATCACCTTCTGGCAAAAAGAATCACAAACAAAAATGGTTACATTTTAAAAAATCATTACTGACTCTCTTTCTATAAAGCTGTTAACACTGCACATTTGTTTCCTGCACCTCAAGGCTTTTTACATTTGGAAACACATTTCTCTGATACAAAGTTACCAAATTTCCCATGCTTCCATTACCTCAGATACTAGTGCTTCTTTCTGTTCTCTGACTCTGAACTCAGGTGTTGCACCTTGTACCACATAATTACATATTGTGCTAAATTAAGCTAAAGCTTAAGGAGTTCAAAAATAGTTACTGTGCAGTTTTCTCAGTCTCCTCTGCTAGTACCCCCAGATATCCACTCTCATTTATTTGTTGCTTCCATGTTTTAGTTATTTATCACACTTCCTGCTATGTTTTCCAGACTAAAAATAAACCCATATTAAACATTATTTGCTAAGAGTACTAAAAGCTTGAAATACACCACTGATGTACACAGCTTGTTCCATCATTCTAAGTATGCCATAGATCAAGCTATCTACCTGCAATGGTGAGCATATTAAATCACTTGAAGTTCTATTTGCATGATCATCTTTCCCAACAGTCTTGCTGTGTTGCTGACTCAAGCGCTTTGAAAGACTCACTCGAAATTACTGTTTAAAAAAAAATGTGAACATTGTCTCACTGAGTATGCAGGAAATGAAATGTGTTAGCACTTACCCATCTCAAATTAGATTCAGCACGTAACTGACTAATGTGAGTGCACCTAGCTATAGTTTACATTTCTCTCTCCAGTAAGCTTTTTAATCAAAAGTAATTTAGTGTTAAGCATATCAAAAAGCCTTTCATTAGCCATCGATGGGGCTTGATTTATTCATACACTGTGAAACATATGTTGCTGATGTTGTCATCTACAACATCTCCAATTTTAACTAAGTGTTCCCGTTTTGAGTTTATATTTTTGTAAAGAGCTCACTGCAGTTTTGCATTGTACAAGGCAGAAATATTCAGGTGTTCAATGTGTATGGTTTGCACTGATGACTGAACTGCGGAAATAGTGGACTCCATATGGCTGATTGGAGGGGATTTTTCTGCTTTCTTTTGTCTTGCTGCATTTTGTTTTTCTCAAACTACTTTCAGGGCATTATTTTCATTTGCATGCTATTTTTGTAGCAGCTGCAGTTACCTCCCTGTAGAATTGAGATGCAGTTCAGAACTTTTCAAGCCCACAGCAGCCAAGGTATCAAAGTTTTCTTTTTAATGAGGCATCTGTCCTGAATGAGACATTCCATTGGACAGTTTCATTGGATGGTAAAACAAAGCTCAGTGGTTATGTCAAGACATGGCTGCAGAAAGTGGTTCAATGCCTACGTCCACCAAGGTGTCATCAGGCAATTCTCAGAGGACTGGGATTATTAAACATGTATAAGAAGTACAGGGGTACTGCCAAGAATCCTGTTTATTCTCATATTATATGTACTCATTACTCATTTCTGGTAGCTCCCAGGTAGTCCTCCGGATCAGCTGTGTGCTTTTCAAAAAGTCCCACCTGGCTTCCTTGTGTCTCAATTACCCACCTCCAAACTGAAGAAAAAAAAGAGAGGAAAAAAAAAAAATGCATCTTTTTCTCATGCCTCCTTTTGTCCAGTTACCTATTGACATAGGTGAGGATTTTGTTGTACTTTGATGAAGTCAAAATTTCACTTTGGTTTATACAGCAAGAATCAAGAAGGTTCACTTTAGGTTTGCATCAACTAGGTAGTGTCAGAAAATGAGAATCACATAGCCAGGCTCCTGTTAATATGGAAATAATTTATGTTATCAGACAGACAGAAACATGAATAAACATGCATTTTTCCACTGGTCACTCAGATAATTCAACATGACCACATTACCTGTTACACAGGTATCTGGCCATGTTACATATTTTTGAAACACCTGTGTGAAAATGCTCAGTTCTTTTAACAAATTGAAAGCTGAGATGTTCTGATATATTGCAAAATTACTAGATATTCTCTAAAACAGTGTTCAATTAGGCAGTGCAACAACATTGTGTGAATAGTTTCTTACCTTACTAAATGAACCAAACCAAACCCAACAACAAACCAAAACCAAACCTCTAAAGATTTAGTTCACATATTTTGTTACACAGAAGCAAGTCTTTCAGATTTCCTCAGTAATGTCCACTTCTAGAGGTGCCTTTATAACAGGAATGTCAGTGATTGTGTCTGGCAAGAACTGTTCAGATGTTTTAATGGTGAAAGTTAGCAACCTTTTGTCAATTCAGGGGGCTAGAAGGAGAGGAAAAGGAGAGGCAAGTAGCTTATAATATGAAATAAATCCATTTCCTTTCACCTTGAAGAATCCAATTCAGACTACTATCAATCGCTCAAAATATTTACGTCTTTGTTAAAACATGTATCATCTCACATGGCAGGAAATACAGTTCAGCTTCATTTCCTCTGTACTGACTTGCATCTCCTCAAAACTTTAAGGGGAAGAAAAGAAAGAATATTTTCCTCTGTGCTTTTCCCTACCACCATGGAGATTAGAACTTGTTTTTACATACTTTTGATATGTGTCCATACCTCAGTCTTCTTCAACCAGTCTCTTTCACTTTGACAATATTTGAACCTTAAGTTCAATTTCAGCCAAAAGGGAAGTTGCTTGGAAATGGGCAGGCAACAGAAAGAGAGAGACATTAATGCCCCAAAGATGGAGAGGCTAAAGCATGCATTTTGACATTATTAGTCACCTGAGATAGCTCTTGAAGGAGAAATTTGGTATTTCCCAGCAATCTCTGAATATTTCAATTGCCAGCAAAGATTAGATTGGAGATCATACCTATTAGACCCCATAAGGCACAGACATCCACTGGGAACCAGCTCTTAATAGAAGAGCTGTTTTGCTCTGTCTCTCACAGCCCTGCTCTCTCTTTCCTCATTGTCTCACAAATGAGTTTCATTTTGTGTCTGTGAGATGAGCTGTAAAAATCTACTAAAGCAGTCTACCTCACTATTACCCTGATTACACTTTGCTTTTGTGGTGAAATGCAGCTTCTTGTGCACAGAGCCATCCAGTTTCCTGTGCATTACTGCACCCAACCCCTGGGACCAGCTGCCTCTAGTTATCCATTACTTCATGTAAAGAAGGAAGGCACCAGAGCCCAACAGTAATAAAGGTGTGAGAAATATCTTGTTTATGGGCTGAAAAGGGGAGTTACTCCTTCCTTTTGTCACTGGGAGAGTATTTCATACCTATTTCTTTTGACAAGGGAACCCATCCCCCACCTCTCGCTCCCCTTCCACCTATTCCCCCCAGACCACTGCCCATCTTGCTGCCCCACAAAGACCTCCCTAATCTGTAGAGGACTGGGTGTTGGTTTATAATTTTTGTATGAGTCAGGATGCTCTCAAAAGCAATCTTCAACTAAGCTAGAGCCATGCAGAGAAAGTGATATGAAGACAGGCACAATTAACTTGCAATGTTTCCTTCACTAGAAAAGGGTATTACTTGAATTATGAATGAAGTTAATTACTTGTATTTGCTATACAGAGCCATCTGTCTCAATAAAATAATACTGTATGAACAAAGATATATTTTGTTATATGGAATGGGGCAGGGAAAAAAATATATATCTTACAAAACAATCTTTTTTCTGAATGTTAATCTGGCAATATTAAAACAACGCATGATGGGTTTAATTTAAATGAAATAATCAAGATTATTTAATTAAATAAGGCTTCTGTCACATGGAATTTTTAAATATTTTATTCCACCAGTAATATCTGCGCTTGGAAGATCTCCCACTAAAGCAGATCGAAATAGAATCTGGCTACACATTGCCATCTAGTGGAGCCCTCCCCAGCAGCGAATGCTGCAGTGACCTTAAGGCTTCCCTGACTGGTGATCAACTCTGTTAGGAGTTGTTATTGATATTTAACAGGAAAAAAATTTACTAAGATACAGAGGTTATAATGTTACAGTTTAGGTCACCTGAGCCTCTGTTGGAATATCTTAGTTGGAAAGTAAGACAAAAAACCTTTCACCCTTAAATCACTGCTTCAATTCAGAAGCGATTGTTGTAGAACAAATAAATACACTTGTCTATTCCACTTTACAAGAAGTACCTGACTGCAAAAGTGCTCTGTTTAACATTTAAGACCATGCTCAACAAGCAAGGCAACTGAACATTTATTGTGTTCATCCTTTAGGGAAGGTTTGAAGAACAGTGGGCCAGTGGGGGAAAATCCAAAGCTCTCCTATATAAGTCCTAGCAATTTGTAGTCACAGAAATTGCATGATTTTGTCAGCTCAGTGACTTCCGCAAGCATGAAACTTCTTTCACAAACTGAAATGTTTAGCTCCAAGCTTAGATGAGTCAGGAAGTTATTTGTGGTGGGATTAAAAAATACCAAATAAAGAAAACCAGAGAGGGATGAGTCATATCACAGTAACACCAGATATAACTCTTACTCTTTTTGTGGCTTTTTGTTTGTTGGGTCTCTGTTTATTCTCATCACTTCAGGCTTAGACTCTTTGCATATTTTTTCTACAGAGCTACCTCACAAGTGAAGGAAGCACTCATACACCTGATAGAATATTAGCAAACAACCTACAGACTGCAATCTCCTGACCTTTTTTGTCCTGACTTAACTTGTGTTAGCCTTAAAGCCTTTTCACTATTAAGTAACAAAGCTCAGTCCCCTCTCTCGCATTATCACTCCTTAAATTTATCAACTGGGACAGCTGGTAAGGCTATACCTGTGCCAAAAACAGCAACAGTACAAGACATTGTACATTCTTCTGCACTTTTTTTGACAAAGAAAAGGCTATCTTCACATGGGTTTCATAGTATTTTGCCTAAATCAACACTTGTCTGAGAGGTGATGAAAACTGGACCCCAATACTGTTGAAGTAGACGGGCAGTCACTGTGTGGTCAAGATGAATAATGTGAGAGGGAGGAACACCATTACCACAGGGAAATGAGGCAAATGGATTTCCAGGCAGAAAGCATGGTCACCTAGCTGAGCAAGTAAATGTGGCTGCAGCATGAAAAGGAGAAAAGATAAAGCTGTTGTAACAGGAAAGAGGGCTTCAAGGTTATCCAGTAACACCCACAAAAGAGGTGTCAGGTAAATACACACGCATTTCATCAGTGAAATGCAGAGTGTGTGCACTGATCAGATGAGGGTACTGAATAGATGAAACAGAGGTTGTGGTCCTTTTGCAGACTACCACCAATGAAAAGGATAAAAGAAGTCATTGTCTGATGCAAGCTGATGTCATCAGAGGTATCAGGATGGGATGTCATATGTGCCACTAAAAATTACATTAGTTTCACTGTTCACTTAGCAGAAGCAGGACATAGATTTGGGATCACATGAAGTTGTACTTGACTAATGTCTGTGAAGAGTTCTAGGCCACATTCAGTGTCACAGGTGTTAAATATGTGCATACTGTTTATTCAGTTGCTTTCATGTAAGTAAGAAGAAACAGAACTACAACTGGAAATTCCAGGGGTATATGCTAGTAGTGACGTGTACTTATAGAAGATATACTGAATTAATCTAAATTTCATCAAACCCCTGACCTAAACTACACCCGCTTAATGAAACCCTGGGCAAACCAATTGCATCTTACTTCACAGCCTTTTATCAATTTGATGCTTTCCATTCATATTTTTACATAATAAAATGTTTTCTTCCTAACCCTTGCCCCACGGAGGGAGTAATAAAAACATTTTTTCTTATATACCTTCACTAAGATTATTATTACTACCAACCAATACTGGGGTAATAAAATAAGAAAAAAAAATGTTCAGAATTCACATCTCAGCTTGGGTTGGTAGTTAGGAAAAAAGCCCCTACATTATGAATGGAGCAAATTTGTTACCAGCATCATTGAAAGAATAAATACACTGTCATGTAATGTGATTTACAATGAAGTGTTAAAAATGTCAATTCTTATAAACTGTGTTGGCAGAGGTTAGAAAAATAGATGCCTCATTAAAATCACTGTTACTGACAACAGACATACTGGAACAACCAAAAAATCACTTATCCCAGCAACATTCTTGTGCATCTCAGTTTCCTTTGAATATAGGTCCATATAAATTTAACCCTGAAACTTCTGTACCAACAGGAATAATCATATCAATGTTGTGTAACATAAACTGAGCAAATTTAAAGAGAGCAAACAGAACCACATAACTCAGGATAAAAAAAAAATAATAAATTTCTCACCATCTGACACACATCTCCTCTGCAGGTATTGGTATGTTCTGCCTTGTGAGAACTGGGCTTGGTTCTAGCACTCAGCAAGGACATACAGCAGAACATACACAGCAAAAGATGATTTTGCAGTTTCTAAGATGAAGTACTTTAAGTACACTGATATACTACCATGCAAAACTTTTACTAAAAAAGCCAGTATTATAGACAAGAAAATCCAAAAGGATCTAAGGCTTTGACCTTGAAAATAAGAGAAGGTTTTGAGGGAGTAGGTGCACTAAGATGAATAGGGGAGGTTAGGGAACAGAAAGCTCTGCCAAAAGATCCATTTTGAAATCAGAGGAGGCTGGGATTCCTTCTTATTTCTTTTTTATTTCTTCCTAAGAAGAGTCTCACTGCAGTGTGTGCATTTAAAATTGGCAAGTGGAATTGAGGCTGTTGTATAGATTCTCCAATAGGTCTGTAACATCATGAAGTACAAACCAAGAGATGATCACAACAGCCAGAAACAAAGAGTGGGCCTGATCTACCTTCTGCTACAGTGGTGTAAAAATGGTATGTCTGTTTCTAAAAGACTGGAATTTATTCAGATTTTTAACAGTGCAACTGAGGGCAGATTTGGCTCAGCCTTTTCAGTGGCCACCAGGACCCACAGTACAAGTGAGATGATGCACAGACATGTAGCAAAGTTTGGAAAAAGTACTATGTCTTTTTTCAAAGTCTGTACAATGAATATTAAACAACCCCCTGAAGTACACTTTAACACTTGCCTAGAAACAGCACTGTGATCCTTAAAATACGCTGCACTATTTGGAATGACTATTTAAACTAATTCAGAGAGGATATGCAAAGAGTCAGGGCATTGACAGAGATGTGGTATGTAATAAGTGCAGGATTATTCTGTTGCTTTACATACTCCTTTTTCTTTCTTCTTTACTTCAAGGAAACCAAACATTTTTTTCTAATTTGGACAATTTTTAATAGCCTTGAAGGACAGAAAATGAGATTTCAAAATCCAATTGGTTAAGATACCCACAGACCAATTTTTATTTAAGAAAAAGGAAAAGCTTTCAAGAACTAGAATAACACATTAAAGGCTGAGATGACCAATTGAATGATAAGGGAAATGAATAGGAATCTTCCTTAAACGTGTAGCATATGGAGATTTCCTGTAAGCCACAATGCTTTATAACCTTATACTTGTGTTCTAAATATGTTTACATTAAATTTCAAAGAAATACAGCCCTAAATTTTAGAAAGCTTAAAGATTTATGTTCAGCAAGGTGATAGAAAGCAGGTGATGTGACAGCCAATTATTTACATAACTAGAGAGACTGCGTATACAACATACAGTCCTTATTAGCGTATCTCACTTTTTCCTTCCATTTTCTGAAAAATACTATAACTAATGCAACAGTCAGCAGCAGAGTCAGATGACTTAACCTTCTGGAATTCACTACAATTTCCACTTATTATCTGAAAAGTGGTCTAGTGTCTTTTTAAATTGTTTTTCTGGCAGCATTGCTTGTAGCTTGAAAGAAGCAGTATTCAGATAGTATTCATCTAACACTATAGCAAACTACATCCAATAGGATCCACCCTGTTCTGGTTTCATGCCACTATGCTCTCAGAGGGCATCTATCCCAAATCATCACTTCAGTAAATACCAGTCTAAATTTAACTCAATATTAGACAAATATATTTCCTGAGGAAAGCTGCTACACAAACTGTGCTTTTCTCAGGTCCAAGATAGCAAAACTGTTGCTGCTATGGCTTTGTAAAAAGTTCATAAAGTGGAAGGATTGGAGACAAACTGTTCAGTATCTTGCTGCATGCTTGCACAAAAGTTAAGAACACTTCAATACAGAAGTTTAAAAAAAAAACAAAAAACAAAAAACCAGTCTCATTTAACACCTTAAAAGGAACAGCAGTCAGGGTGTTATGTAGATAGGCAGGTTGTTATGTAGCTGGCCTTGATGTTCTTTGCTCAGTTTATAGCATCCTTTTGCCTAATTAGAACAGTGAGGAGTTTTGTTAATTTTTGAATAGATGCATACCCTCCTTCTTTACTCCCCTGTACCAATAATTTTTAGCTCAGAGAGTTTCTTTTAAAAATTCTTTTTTTTTTTTTTTCAGGCTTCAACTATGAGAGAAAATTCTGAGCACACAAAATATATCAGGAAAGGTTTCTTTTTCTTGCACACAACTCCTGACAAACACATTCCAGCAGGATTTGGTCCTACCAGCATTTTAGCAAATCAAAATTTGCAGCAAAAGAGCAAGAATAAGATATGTGTTTGTGTGTGTGTGTGTGTGTGTGTGTGTGTGTGTTATAATGAGAATATATCTCATTATATAATATGATGTATTATATATATATATAATATATATATTATATTATATATATATATATATAATATATATATATATAATACATCATATTATATAATGAGATATATTCTCATTATATATAATCTCAATATATAATATAATACATAAAATAATGAGAACCCAAAGACTGAAAAGAGATAAAAGAATATAAAGAATAAAGAAACAGATGAGGCAGATTTTTGCTGTCGCTACATCTTAAAAATAAACATACGCAATGCCAGCCACTCTCAGCCCGTTCACATTAGAGCAATACTGAGCTATGCTTTTGTGACACCAAGTGGTTAAAGTGCGAAGTTGCACTCTGAACGTGCTCCTCCCTTATGCAAAAGGCTAATAAAAGAAATCCGTACTCAAAGGTGTTTATAAAAACAATCCTTCTCCGACCACCCTTGGTTAGATTACGCGTCCTAAAATTAACTTCCATAACAATTACACATGTCAACTCAACTTTAAAAATAAATTTTATTCCAAACCTTTTATTTTTCAAATTAATTTTTATTTAATCAAAGTCAAAATGCTGTTCAATTCAGAATTCAAAGTAGGTATTTTAAAAGACCCCATCTAAGAGAAACCATACCCACAGCCTGTGCAGACTACTAACACCTACAAAATATATTATTTTAAAAGGAACTCACGAACAACAAAAGAGCCCCAAGAGGAGTTAAAACTATGCCTGGTATGGAACAGATTTGACTCCCTCCTATACTGCTATTACAGAAGGAAGTCAGGAAAAAACCAAAACCAAAACCAAACTAAACAAAACTAAACCAAACAAAACGAAACAAAAAAAACCAAACAGCCAAGAAGAATAGAAAAACAAATACACCAATCATGATTATCATTTTGTTGAGACTAATTGCGTCTCAAAGTTAATGATTATTGGGACCCAGAAGTCTTCAGACTCTCTCAACAATAAAAAATCTGCTCTGGTTGACTGGCTGTGATCAGCATTCAGGAAAAAAATAATTTCATTTTCATTCTAAATGTTTCTGCCTAATTAATAATTAAAATTAGTGCAATTATTTCTGCTTCCTGTAATTCCTACACGTTTTCACATCTTTAGGACATCTAGCAAATACTTCACAGTGGACTCTACACACAGGGTGTGTCTGTGGACATTTAAGCCAAGTACATTCAAATTCTCATTTGCTTGTTGATTTCCTTCATTCCTGACCTTTCTGTTAATACAATCCTGTCTGCAGTAACACAGAAAAGATTTTCCTAGCAGGTAAGCATTGCAAATTCCATTTAATATTTATTTTTATTTCATTCATTAGCTCCCTCTGCAGTCAGGCGACGATACTTCAACGAGAGTCTTCATCTGTCCAGAGCTTATTAACTACAGAGTTCTGAGAGTACAGCTTTTGTATCAAGCTGCAAATGAAGGAAAACAGATTAAGGGCTCTTGAGTGGGTACTAGAAGTCAAATAAGAGATTGTGGAGGATCATGGGAGCTACAGCAATGTGCTGGTACTTTCATTTTTATACAAGGAAAATTAACTACAACATTTATACCAAGTAGAGTTGGTGCCTACCATAATCTTCATATATAAATTATTACAGCAGTCTTTGCTGAGGTGGTGATGACCAGGGTGGATTGTGGCCAGTAGTTTCTTGTGATAAAGAATAACCATTTTTGCCTATCAAGCTAGACATGAAAGAAAGCATCTCCTCAGTCTTCATACTAAGTTTTGTGAGACTCATCTTTGGTAATTGAAGGCAGATACCTTCAAAGAAAGGCAGAGTTATGATAAATCTTTAATACATTTAAATTTTTAATATCTTCCTTTCAATTCCATTTGCTCTAATTCTTGCTTCTCTGTTTTCAAGTGTTATGTCAAGTGGGCTATCAGACATTCTACAGGAAGAGCCATTTTCAAAAAAGGCTTGCCACTAACAAACAGGAAGTGTAACAACACACAACCACAGGCTAAACAAACCAAGAGGCATACTCTGAACTACCTGGGGATGTCCTGGGAGCCCACTCAGTAAGAGTTTGTCTTTCAGGGGCAGAACATGCCACACAGAAACTGCACTCAGATGCTCTTCAGTGCAGATGTCAGGATTTCTGTAGCCAGGGGCTGCAAGGGTACCCTGCAGGGAGAAATCCATAAGCTGACCTGTGCAGTCACAGCTGCTGGCAGCTTGCTCTGAAACTTGTGTGCACCCTATATCACATATTAAAATTTCAACCAACCACACGGTGCTTCTGTTCAAATGTGTTTAAAAAAGAGTAGCAGCTACTAGGAGAGAAGCAAGAGGGGAGACATATGGACAAGGGTATAGCTTAGGGCATAGATGGACATGTGCTCCTCAGAGATGCTCCATGCCAGAGGAGGTGAAGCAATTGCAGCCCATGAAGGGATTTGCAGCACAGCAAGGATGCCCTGAAGGGACTGTGGCCCACTGCTGATACACACTAGAATGGGGACATTCCTGAGGGTCTACAGCCCATGGATGATGGACACCCAGACTATGGCCATGTAGAATATATGTTAGGGCAGGAAATCCTGGGACTGTGACCCACGCATAACCCACAGTGGAGCAGAGGAAAACAAGAAAGAAGAAGTGACTGTCAGAAATAAAACATTACGTGTACAACCCCAACTGCAGTTACACAAATCATGGATGTTTTCGTAGAATCATAAATTTGTTTGGGTTGGAAGACAATTTAAAGATCATCTAGTTCCACTCACCTGCATGAGCAAAGACACCTTCCACTAGACCAGATTACTCAAAAAACAGTCCAGCCTGACCTTGAACACTTGCAGGGATGGGACATCCACAACCTCCCTGGGCAATCTGTTCCAATGTCTCGCCACCACTTCAGCTGATCCCCAGTGGGATCCCACCAGCCCGGGATGCTTCTACAAAGCTGTATATACTAAGCCTTTGAAAGACTATTCAACGTGAAAGGTTGGTAAGTGTAAGTTATATAAAATTTGTACTGTGTGGTTTCTACTTTTCAAGGTAACAATAACTACCAAGTAGCACCTGTTTCTAGATAGACAGCAGGCATTAACACAAATGACTCCAGAGGTAGTATCCTCACCCTTGAGGTGGTATCAAATAATATACCAGCACAGTGTCAGGCTGAACTGTTGGAAGCGCTGTCTTTAAGATGCAAGGTTAAACCTGTATCTGAAGCATTTGCAGTACTTGGAGACCTCTATTGTACTGTGCACAAGTTTATCCCTGGAGTTCTGACATAATCACATTTTTGCAATTGCATTCTGTCAACATAAATTTCCACTGCACTTTTGTTTAGATACTGTACACTTCTTTGCCTACTGTCTTAAGCTGGTGTGCAGTCTTCATGCACACATTGGTAAGTGCTTGGGGAAGACACATCATGCTGCAGCTGCAATGGGAAAAGTGCTTTTATTTGACTCAAACTGAAGACCTGGCCCAAGAGGAACTTAAAGAGGTTCAACAAGAACAAATGCAGAGTCCTGCACCTAGGAAGGAATAACAAAATGCACCAGTACAGGTTAGGAGGTGATCTGCCAGAGACTAGCCCCAGGGAAAAGACCTGGTGGAAAACAAGTTATCCATGGGACAATGTGTCCTTGTGGCCAAGAAGGCCAATGGTACATCCTATTGGAAGGCCAATGGGGTGCATTAAGAAAAGTGTGTCAGCAGATAGAGGGAGGTTCTACTCTGCCCTAGTGAGACCTCACCTAGAGTATTGCATCCAGTTCTGGGCTTCCCTGTTCAAGAGGATCAGGGATTTACAATGAGAGAGTACAGTGGAGGGCTACAAGGATGATGAAGGGACTGGAACACCTGCCTTATGAAAAAAGGCTGAGAAACTTGGGGCTTTTTAATGTGGGAAGGAGAAGATTCAGAGGGGATCTAATTAGTGTGTATAGATATGTGGACTGGGCATCAAGAAGGAAGGGACAACCTCTTCTCACTTGTGCCCTGTGACAGGATGAGGGGCAATGGATTCAAGATGGAGAACAGGAAGTTCCACCTCAACATGAGGAAGTATTTCTCTACTGTAGCTTTTACAGAGCCCTGGAACAGGCTCCCCACAGAGGCTGTGGTGTCTCCTTCTCTGGAGACTTTCAAGACTCATCTGGATGCATTTCTGAGTGAGCTGCCCTAATCTTGGTCCTGCTCTGTCATGGGAGTGGGACTAGATGTTCTTCAGAGGTCCTATCCAGCCCCTAAAATACTGTGATTTTGTGATTTGAGAATCATGATACAATCACATTCATCCTTCAAGTACTGTAGTGGACTTGCACCGTAAAATCTGAAAGGCTACAGGATAAACACTGCATATGCACACGAAGCATTAGAAAGATGTGGCCAGTGGTAACTTATTACTGACATCTTCAAGTAAAGGTAGCTATTGACCCAGAGTCCTTTTAAGGGTAGCACACCTGGGGTTCTTTTTAAACTGAATTTGAACTGTGATGAACATGAACATAAGTACATGAGTAATATTTTGATTATTTGGTTTGTCATAGAAACAGAACTAGTACTTTCAATGAATGTTCATGATTGACACTTTTCATTCAAGTCATCAGGTGAACTGAGTAACAGAGATTGCTGCACTCACAACATCCTACTTTCTCTTTTCATCCACCTTTTACAAGTGTTTCAGTTGAAGTTCTAGTATAACCTGCAAAAATGTAGGACTAAATTTTGTGACATATTACACTTAGAAGTAAACTACTGTCTAGATCTCATGAATGCCTCAACAATGCACAGAGAGAAATGATGCACCCAGGAAAACACATTTTTTACAGCCACAACAGGAAGCTTTTCTCCTTTCGGTGAACAAAGTCTTCAGAACTATGTCTTTTTTTATTATTAATTCTAATACTTAAATTTATGTGGAAAACTGTAGACAGACGGTATCACCCTCTTTGTGTAACGACTTTATCTGTCATTATCCAGCTGTTGACTCCACAGTCTTCATACTTTTCTACTGGAAGTAGAATCCAGTAAATAATTTACTGTAGAATCTTACCGCCAATTTTCTTCAAAGAAAGCAGTCCTCTTATGTCAATTTGAAATAAAATAAAACTCTCCTATCTAAGTGACATCAGAGATAACAAGGAAAAAGACTTCATAATTTTTTATCACCTCAAATTCTCATGAAAAGCTAAAATAGTACCACAGTACAATTCTCATAGCTTACCAACAGTAGGAGGTATAGACTTTCTGAACAACTTCATGTTTTACATGCCTTTTCCTGTAGAATTATCCCTTCTTCTGATTTAGTTTCATTATTTGAAAATTATTTCACATAGCGGAATTCAAATCAAACATCCACAAGTGGAGTTACTTGGCTACAAAAATTATATTTACAGCTACTTTAATCAGAATTAATTATCAAATGTGAACAAGCTCCTTATTACGTTGTTGGAAACAGCAAAATAATTAAAAGTATGACTACAGATGATACTTTATTGAAGCTTTTATTCAAAAGACAGTGCCACAAGAACACATACAGACACAGGCCTCAGAAGAAACATTCCCGAGTAGCTACACACACACACACTCCACACATAAGAAAAATGAATTATGGAGGAAAAGTCTAAGTACATATGCAATTCCCAAGTGGAGCATACTTCCTGAAAGAAGACATTTTTAGAGTAGAATAAATGTGCCCACAGGCTAAGCTAATCACAAGCCATTTTATATATTTGTTTAAATACATACGTACATACATAATCCTACTTAGATTCATCTGCCTTATTTATTAGCAGACAATAAGCAGTAGGAATGAAGTAGGATGGGATCTAAAACCAAATAAATCAATTATTTTTTTTTATATCTTCTGGTCTTTCCATTTGAAATAAGGAACAGTGGATACAAGTACCCAGAAAAGGAGACACAAATCAGGATAGTGAGAGGTGGTTCCTGCTGAGATGACAAGTCTAGACTCTGCACTAATCTCACTTGGCCAGATTTCTCCATTCATCTGATATTTTCAAACACAAACTGTTGCTTATTTAAAGAATTTCACTTTGCAGAATTAATGGTAGCATAAACATAAAACCAAATATGTTTTACATATCAACTATTATGATACCCAGCTATTTTATTTGTATGATCAAACCTGTACTGAGGTTACTGGGGTTCTATGTCAGGACCCCAGAAACCATAGTAGAGCCATATCTTGAATGTTCAAATGCCTAATGAGAATTTTTAAATGGTATCTCTTGGTCACTCTTTCTGGAGTGAACACAAGAGCACTTAAATTCAGTCTGAAAAAATAATCTGACTCCTGTAATATGCAGAAAAGGCGGCAGCTGCTTTTAACAGACTGTTGATGAATGAAAGACAGCATCAAGAAAACTAAGTTAAAATAGTTGCAAACATTTTATAGAGGAACAATTATGAAAATGTAAAACAAATAATTAATAGAGTTTTGAGATAATGTAATCAGACATTCTTCACTTCTTTACCATTCTTTTCTTTCATGAATTTTTCTTTGTTGTCTGTACTTCATTCTTCAGCACTCATGAATGAAATCTTTGGTTGCATAAAACGAATGTTGCACATGCTAACTTACAACTTGAAAGATGATGGTGTAATGGAACAAGAGTACACAAACTGGAACAAGTTAACATAACCTTTCCCTAATCTGCAAGGAAAGATAACACTTTTTATTTTTTACATTTGCAGCTCTTTCAGCAAAGTTATGTTTTAGCTGGGAAGTTAATACATTTTTATTCATGACTGTCTGTAACTAAAGTATATTTAATGTATTTGCATTCTGTCCTTTTATTCCATTTTTCACTTTTACTGCTAGCTTTCTGCATAAAAAAAATGATTGCATTAGAAATCTATGTACAAAGAGAATTGAAAATAGAAACTGAAAAATAAGGAAAGAATAAATAGCTTCATCAAGAAGTAAAAGTCTTCTGAAGCAGACTGACATCTTTGTTGAGGCTAATAACATAATTATGATGCAAACAGCAGGAAGGAAAACAGCTTTCTCATTCAAAGACTGGGAGACATAGCAGGGGCAAGATTATTAGCTGTAAGCCAAGAATCAGCTCCCAGAGCACCAAGTGCAGGATTCATGCAGACATATGCAAAAAATCCAGACCCAAAAGGCTTTCAGAGCTCAGCCCTTAGCTCTGGCATGAATTTTACTGGCTGTGGTGGAAGTTTTCGTCATCAACAAACCACACACATTGTTTCCACTGGAGAGGATTTTAATGGCTCTTATAAGAGAGAAAGCTGGAAAGCTGTGGTCTCTAAAGTTCCAGACAGAGGATTCACGTGATGGTCAGTAGACTCTTTACCTTTGGGCTTCTTTTTCTTACTCAAATAATCTCTTCAGGAAGGCATTGCTAAGTGAAACCTGTGGCTTACTTCATTCAAGTTTAGCATATGCATCATCTCAGGCAGACACACAATAATAAAAGATACTTAGGCAACATATTTCAGCCATTTTGAAAGGGAGGAGGGTGGTCATAAACCATTGATTTATATTCTTCGGGACAGAAGTAGTCAATCAAGTTTTAGTGTTTGAAAAAAAAAAAATCAAATCTATTTCTGTATGGGAATTGGTCTGTCTTTCTAGTTGATCCCGCTAGCAAAGAGGCACAAGACATACCTTTGATGTTAAAATGAAGCTTCTCTTAATTATATACCAGGAAATGGGATCTGTTTCAAATGTGCGCTAAAATTAGCTTAAGCTATTATTCTCCAGTGAGTATATCATCCACTGGCCTCAAGAAAGGAATTCTTAACTATAGCTAAATGCCAACATTGACATATGTAAAAGAGCCATTTGAACTGAGTCTACTACTGGTACCTAGGAGCTACTTATGAACACAGAAAATAGAAATAGTAGGTGGGAACTACAGTTTTCTTACAGTATGCTTTTCCTGAATAGACAAAAAACTGCAGAATACTGCATGGGGGGAAAAGCCTTAGATTGTTCTACTGGGGAAAAAAAAAAAAAAAAGAAAAAAAAAAAAAAAGTAACTTTATCTGAAGGTTTCAATAAAGGTTTTGTTTAAGACACCAGTGCTGAGTCTTCAATAACAAGTCTTAATTTGGCATGAACACTCCCTGAAATCACCTCTGCATTTTTATATGTTCTTCTGATCTAGATTACACTATAATTTAAACAGTAAAGATAATTAGGTCACTTTCTAAGAGCCTTATTGCTAAGAAGATACAGGAGATGCTTGCTTGGACAGTTTGGATTTTATTTTATTTGCTTTTCAACTCTGTCTTACATATTTAAGCGGTGATTTCTTTGAGTGAGAGACTTGCCTCAGTTCTTTACAGACGCAAGGCAGTGGCACTTAGGGCAACTAAAAAGCATCTTCAGATACAATTTACTATTCTTGACATATAAGTCATCATCTCTGGTTTTGTTTTGAATCTGAACAGAGAGTAGCAGCAAAACAGAGGAAGATCAAATGCAGTGATCTCTTACCAAATATAGTAAAGACTCTCCTTGTGACATTAGGCTATATGAAGCAAAGTGTGGGCATTTCACTTAATATTGTTAAATTTTCTTGTGTAGTAAAGCTTTCGCTTACTGCTCTTTCTGTAGGGTTTGTATAACAAAACTATGCCAAACATAACAGCAATTATTTTTTCTCTCTGTATGTCAGTATGATCACTAAAATATTAGAGTAGATTTCTAATTACAGTTGCATTATTTTTTTGTGAGACAACATTTATTCAGCTTGCAATTATGTACTGACAGTGAAACCAGACTGACAAAGCCCCTCGTCTTGTGATAATCTTGGATAATTTTTAACTGGACTGAAAAAGCAAAGCACAAGACCTTTGCTGAAAATGTAGGATCTCCTCTCTCAATGATAAAGAAGAAAGTGAATCTACAGAGAAATTATATCAGGAGGCAGAGAGCATATACCAAGTTGCAGAAATGGAGATAAAGCCAGCATTCACAACATAACCTTCAAGGCTACAAATGATTCCCCTAGGTGCTCAGAAAAATCAGCCCCAAGAAGCCTAGTGTACTCCCACTATATCATGACACTAAGGAAAAAAATAAAATCAGTCATAAAGGAAAAAGCTCTTTACTTACAAGACAGTGTACATTTTACGGCTTTTTAATTATGACAACAACTGAAAAACAATATATTTTTAGCTAGCATGATGTTTTTACTCTGGAACTGTACACACTGTTTTTAGCTGATAAGTAATAACTACGTTATCTCTAGCTAAATAATAGTTAGATAAACAAGAACAGCAATATACTTGTTCAAAATAAATAGCACATCTTGCAAAAAATTTATAATATTACATTGCTTTGCAAACACAGACCACATGATCCAGACAGTATATATGCTACTGATATAGTCTACACCTCTCTTGTCAGATATTTTATTCAGATAGTGTAAATAAAATAAATCAGGTTACATAATTTCAGCTGGTATTTTGTTTCATTAGTCAATACAGAACAAATAAATTATTCCACATCTACAGCTATGTGTAATTATTTTTCTTCCTCTTGAAATGCCAGGAATCTGAATTTTCTACCCGGAGAACAAAGTAACCCAACCCTCAGTTAATTAAATTTTATCTAAGTTTCTCTTTATAACTGTAAATTGCACTGCAGGTAAGAAATTGATTTATATATTGAATGTTAAATCATGATTAATAACACCAATGTAGTAATCGGTCATCCTTAAGACGCGGAAAAAGACATCACTGTGATGACTATGGTTTTAAGCTATCATCATCTTTATATATAAGAGCTATAAAGAAAAGAAGGGAAAGAAAGAAAAGATTTCCCAGTCACAGCTCACATTGGATAATTTTATGTTTTCAGTAGACTGCAATTAGACAGTCAACATTGTGCAGAATATCCACTGATGCAGAGCCTTTCTTTTCATCTCAGTTTGTGGAACTTACATCTATATTTTTGTTAAGCATCACAAATGAAAGACTTGAAGCTTCAGCTTTTAAAAATTACTGCAAATTTTTAATTACTCCTTATTCAGAGGTCAGTTCAGCTGCCTTTCTCCATACAGCTGAGTCTGACAGCAATTCTTATTTGTATTCCAGCAACACTTGAGAATCTTCATCAAAAATTAGAACCATGACATTTGAGGGTCTCCAGAGAACACTTAGAATAACGTCCTTAGAAGAAAGTTACTGCTCCTCCACTGTACACTGCTGAAACCAGGCATTGAAGATATGTTTCTTCAGCTAGTTTAAGGAAGCCAAATAGCATAGAAGAGGAAGAACTGAAAGCAGCCTTGATTGGTTTAGTAGGAATGTTTGCCATCCCACCCAGACAGGCTGGGGTCCTCAGAGATTTTATTTCAAATCAAACCAGAATGAGTTCTCTCAACTCCAGGCATAAGGCCAGCTATTATGCAGACTTAACTGAGGCAGTGTCCTTTGGGTTTGTGATACCACCCTGCCCCATTCTTTCCATCAGCAGGCTCATCCCTATTTATGCTCCCACTCAGAGGCTGTGGCAGCGGATCCCTTGTTGTGGTGTGATGGCCTCATCTGCAGGCTCTGATTTCCAGATGCAATCAGAAGGGCCTGGTCCAGACTGTGCCAGTGCTGAGCTGACTGTGCTGAGCTGTGTCCCTGGGCCCTGCCTACCCAGTGGTTTTACTGCAGCTGTAACATAGAAGGTTCTGTGCCCAGCACACCTGCTTCTGACTCAAGATGAAGAACAAAGTGTGCCAAAAGTGGTTAGTTCTCCCTTCTTTGCTGAAGCCTGTGGTAGCCAAGGTAGACAGCTCATTCCCACCAATGTTGCTGTGGGGCAGCAGAGCAGCACTGCACAGCTCACTTTTGGTTCAAGGGCTGCTGGTTGTAGAAATCCATCTGAGAGCTTAATACATAGGTAACTATTAAGTGAGGAAATAAATCTGATGTCAAAACCAACAGGGAATTAATACTGTCCAAATCCTTACCTAGCAGAATATAAATTTCACAGCTTTCAGAGATTCTTTACCAATTGTACCCATTGCTTTTAAAATCATAGAATCATAGAATTGGCTGGGTTGGAAGAGACCTCAGAGATCACCAAGTCCAACCCTTGACCACTACCACTGCAGTTACCAGACCATGGCACTGAGTGCCACATCCAGTCTCTTTTTAAATATCTCCAGGGACAGAGAATCCACTACTTCCCTGGGCAGCCCATTCCAATGTCTGATCACCTTCTCCGTAAAGAATTCTTTCTAATATCCAACCTAAACTTCCCTTCGCACAACTTAAGTCCATGCCCTCTTGTCTTACTGACAGCTGCCTGGGAGAAGAGCCCAACCCCCCCCTGGCTCCAGCCTCCTTTCAGGGAGTTGTAGAGAGCGATGAGGTCTCCCCTGAGCCTCCTCTTCTCCAGGCTGAACACCCCCAGCTCCCTCAGCCTCTCCTCACAGGGTCTGTACTCGAGTCCCTTCACCAGCCTGGTTGCCCTCCTTTGGACCTGCTCCAGGACCTCAAAGTCATTGTTAGGGTAAGATTGGTCATTGAAGTAGGCAAATACACAAGCAATGCTTTGCTAATGGTCAAACACTTATTTGGTAGCTCAGCAAAATATTATTATTGTGATTACTTCTAACCAGACAACGCCACAACGTGTATCTCTTTAATGAAATGAATTTTAATTACTGAAACAACAAGAATGTACTATTGCCTAGGTCATTACACCTGTGTGTATATGCTGGAAGTTGATAAACAGCTATAAGCCAGGGAACACTGCCTCATGTGGTTATTCATAATGCAGAGCTGAATTGTCTTTACTGTTGATATGGCACCGAGCACCTTACGTGCCCTGAAGGTCTTTCTGGTGAGAGTTTTAAAACTGCTAGAATGTAACTTAACTGGAGGGAGGGCCACCTACGTTGTATCATCTTGTGTAAGTGTCTTACAGAGCTAATTTAACTTTTCAGACATTGTGACATTTGAGAAAACTTCTTTCACTGTAAGACAAATTGTGGTAACACACTCCCTCTAAGGTCTGGAGCAGAACAGGTGGGAGTGATGGTGGCTCTTAAGCTTGAACAGAAATCGATAAAACTGCTGTTGCAAAAAAGCACAACCACAATGCCAGAATCTTGAAGGGGACAGGTAGATTCAAGACATGAAAAAAACCTAACACTTAGCTAAGTACTGTGTCTAGTACCATCTAGAAAATCCAGAGGAAAATACAAAACCTGTATTCTAGAAATTCAAGAAAACATGACCAAGCCTAGGAAACAGAAGACTGAGGGGAATGTTCCAATAGTCTGTGTATAGTTGGAAAGGGGATGCAGTTAGGGGATTAATATGTTCTATATGCTAATTCCTGGTAATACAAAAGCAATGGGCTTCACCCAAAGTAAGAGGGATATGAGTTTGAATATCATTAATATTATACAGACATGGACGGTTTGCCAAGAGACACTCTAGAACTATCATCAGAGAGCTTCATAAAGGAAAATAACTTCTGGATATCCCCCCAGTTCTCATCTCTCTGCTGCTTCTTTTTCTCTGCCCATTAAGAAAAGGAAAGTGCTCTCCTCCTCATAAACCTTCAGATAATTCAGCACACCAGAAGACTACGATGCCCCTTTAGTTGGCTATTCAAAAAAATCCTTCACCAAAAGAGTCAGTAGGCACTAGGACAGGCTGCCCAGCAAAGCAGTGAAGTCACCATCCCTGGAGGTGTTTAAAATTGTACATAGATGTGATAATTAGAAATATGATTTATTGGTGGACTTGGCAGTGTGCTAGGTTAATGGTTGAAGCTGATGATCTTAAAAGGTCTTTTCCAACCAAAATGATTCCATGATTCTATGATTCTTCAACTGCCTAGAATTTTTCTTAAGATCTGTTCTGTTTACTTGTTTCTGTGTGTATTTGATAGACCCAAAGTCTCCAGCTTGATACACTGCCCAAGTCCCCTGCAGTTCTGTATTCACTTTGACAAGGAAACTAGGTCTGTTTTTTCTTACACAGTGTCTTGACAGTTGCTCGAGAACAGAATTATCTGGATCGCTCATCGTCCTCTGAAGTGCTGTGACCTTCTGCAAAGCAAACCCTGACCCTGAGACTGTATAATAAATTCCACCTCTGCAGCTGTTTGCACACCATTTCAGGGAGGCTGGGGTTGATTTGATTACGGTCAACAAATCGCATTCTGGCTAACGGCGGGGTTTTGGCAGCAGATTTCCCTCCCTTCTTCCCTGGCGGCTCTGAATTCACAGAACTCACCAACAACTCCCCCCTCAGCGGCCGGTGCTGACCCGACTCGACCCGACCCTGCGGCCCGCCCAGATCGGGAGCTTCCTCGCTGCCAAACAACCCCAAAGCTTTCCTCTCTCTCCGGCTCCGCCTCCCTCTTCCTCCCCCTTCACGGCCGGGCGGGCCAGGGCCCGGACCGGGACCGGGGTGATGGAGGTGCCGCCGTCTCCTCCCGTCAGGCAGCAGGTGGGCAGAGCAAGGGGCGGCGAGCAGAGGCCGCAGCCGGAGCCGGAGGAGCTGCGTGAGGCCGCCCGCTGCTTGGTACTGGACGCGGACGGGAGGAGCGTCCTTTTCAAGGCCCTGTATGGGGAGCAAAAAGCCATCGTGGTGTTCGTGCGGGTGAGGAGGGAGCGGCTGCCCGGCAGGGGTGGCTGGGTCAGGCGGAGCACAGGCAGGCGCCTTGGCGGGAGCCCGGACTTGTCTCTGCCGCCGCGGTGGCCGGGGAGGAGGGAGGGCGCGAAGAGGAGGAGTTTGCACAAGCTAGGCCGGAGCGCGGAGATAGGAAAATGTAACGCAGATCAGTTCTAAGATCCCTCGGAATTTAGTAGGATGATACGGCGTTCACCCGAAAAGGGGTAATTCCGTGTGTTTAAGGAAACGAGCATTATGTACCCGGATTTCCCAGCTGGCAAGCCAGCTCTCTCATTCCGAAAATGTCCACAGATAAAAATATTATCAAGGCACGAAGACCAGGGTCATTGTGCAAACTTGGAGTAAACCAGGATCCTGATCCAAATTTTGGTGGTACTAAAGAACTTTAACCTTTCCTGTTTCCATTTCCTGATCACCTCCAAAATTATTTGTGTCTAGTCAGAATCTGCTGCTTCATTGCTATGCAATTATGTCTCTTTCTGACATGTCCAACTGCCTATGTTGCAGAATTTTTTATGTTACACTTGTAAGGAGTATGTAGAAGACCTGGCAAAAGTCCCCAGGGCATTTTTACAAGTAAGTACTCAGCCCTTAATATGTACATGAGGTTGCTGTAGTCGACCATACATATTACACACTGCTGCTGGCTTGTGTGAGGCTTAAACCTTCTCAGAACAAAACAAAACAAAACACAAAAAACCACCCCACAATCAAGAAAAAAAAAATTAAAAAAAATAATAAAAAAACAAACCAAAAACGGTCGGAAGAAAGTGCTATCATAGTTTGCTACAATAGTCATATCTGCCTTGGTGGCTCAGGAGTATCGTGGTTCCACTGCACGCTCTGTTGCAGCAGTGTTGTATCTGTCTGCCTGAAAAGCTCTGTGATGTTTTCTCTGCTGTGTTCAGAACAGCTAGACAACATCTGACAGACATTTTTTTTTTTTTTTTTTTTTTGTTATTAGTGCAGCTGTCTCTTCCTGACTACTAATCAACTACCACCCTTTCTATTATGGCTATATGGTTGAGTGATGGTTGCCCATGGGAAAAAACAAAATTGATCTGTACTAAAAATAGTCTCTTTTACTAATGTTATTTGTAAGCTGCATCATTTGTGTGATCTGTTCTCGAGGCAGGTGCAGAAACAGCAGCAACAAGAGAAAAGGTGGACAAAGGTTGCTATGGATGAGTATTTGTTGCATGGTAGAAGATATCAGAGAGAGACAATGATCCCCTGCTAAATGTGGATGGCTAATCTATCTCATCTAAGCTACTGATTGAAATTCTGTCATATTTTATTCCCAAGAGCAGCATAGCAAATGACAGACACTCAGTTTGTTGCTGACATGAAGCCTTAGATGACTAAGAACTTGGGGATGAAAAGGGGCAATTTCTTTGGCAGCTCCTATTCTCAAGGCAGATTTTTCTAAACTGCTCACTCAGTGTAATTCAGAATGACATTTTCTTAATTTGGCTGCTCAAATAAATGCATAGGTAATCAAAACTATCCATGCTTTTTTTTTTGTTTTGTTTCGTTTTGTTTTAATGTGTGTGTGAGTATTGTGTTTCTTTTCATAACAAGCAGAATGCTTCTATATTGGAAGGACAAGTATAATATCCTAATATTAAACCAACATCATATTTTTTACCTGTTTTACTGACAGCTAAATGAACATCAGTTTTGACCCTTATTCTAGACTCAGGCCTAATGCTGTACTTGCAAAAGCTGGCAGTATATGTGGATACAAGCTATTTCTATAAATGAACTTTGTTTTATGTAAATCACAGATTTATGTGCACTGATATGTGCATCCTCCTTCTTTAGACATCGATGCAGCTGACTGGAAGTTTTGAATTTGCAAAATCTTGTCAGACTGCAATCAATTGAAAAGATGATTCTACTACAGAAAAGGTTTACACATCTGTAATTTACAAGTTATCTTTAAAAGTAATTTCTTCACTTAATAAATTAATGTAGTTTCTAACTGTGTGTGGCAGAAAAAAGTAGAGACACCAAATATACAAGTGAGGTTAATTTAAAATAATTTAACTTCAGTGCACCGTGATCATTAAGTCAGGACACCAGATTCTGCAAATGCTTTGCAGCCATGCATAAACACCGATATCCTCTTTAGTGTTTCAATACCCATTTTCTGTTCTAGGAAGCAAATGTGAGGCTTATTGTTATTGGACAGTCGTCTTATCATCATATCAAGGTAAATAAAGTTGTCATTAAATACATTGTACTCTCTATTGTGTCTTAATGGTTTGCATTGAAGGATTTACTTCTGTTTGTAAAGATGTTAATTGGCAGCCACAGAAAAGAGGACAGTATTCTTTTCCACGAAGCAATTCGAATAGTGGTACATGAATAAAGCAAGTAACTAAAACTTTCAGTTTAAAAACCACCGGGACTTGCTGAGGAAATATTTTTTTTTATTATTACTATTATTATTTCACTGGAAGCTAAAAAGCTGCCTAAATTTTTTTTTCCTTTAAATTAACATGACAAATCCACAGGTTTCCAAATTGGTGTCAGGGTGTCGGTATTTTTTCTGCTGTCAATTCATCCTAACTAATTGTCTTAACCTGAAAAATAGTATTTTTAATACGCATTTATTTTGCAGCCCTTCTGCAATTTAACTGGTTATATGCATGAAATGTATGTTGATCCACAAAGGGAAATTTATAAAATACTTGGCATGAAACGAGGTGAAGGTAATAACATATCAGGTAAGAATAATTTTCTTACCTTGTTTGGTCTTATACAGAACAAGAATGCCCTGATAAAATATTATGATCACAATATAAATAGGAAGGGAGTTGCCCACCAGCTCATCTCTTGTAAGCTATATTTTGCCAGAACACTTATAATCAGGAAATTCTAGATTATTCATAGCAGCTTTTTTATTTTGTTGTTCTGTTTATATACTTTTGTATTTCCAAGTATTTTAAAATTTTTTTTTAGTGAAAAGCCCTCATGTGAAATCAAACATGCTCCTGGGAAGCATTAGGAGTATATGGAGAGCAATGACTGGCCCAGCTTTTGATTTTCAAGGAGACCCTGCTCAGCAGGGAGGAGCTTTGATTTTAGGTCCAGGTGAGCTTCCCTATTTTGTGTGAAAAGTTATTGTCTCCTCCTGTAGCTGTTTGCTTTAACACTACCCCCTTGGCTGCTGTCCCTCTGGATCCCAAGGAGATAGTCTTGTGTTGAACTGTGTGATTTTGACAGATGAAGTAACCTCTGGAAGTGTCATTCTGTAGTTCCACCTCCCAGAGAGGTAGCACAAAGATTGGAGGTTTTTTTCCGACATCATGGTGTTCACCTCCATTCTGCTTTCACATTTGATATGAGGCACATAATGCACTTTTAGTAGAGGCATAATGCATAAGGGGGGCTGCAACATGACAAAGTCATCTCATTGAATCATTAGAAAATACCATGCTCGAGCAGATTTAATTCAAATAAATGCAATAATGCAATTGTTTAAAATATAGTATGTTGTGCAACCTATAGAGCTAGTACACATTTGTACAAGAACTAGAAGAAGATCAGAATGCTTCTTTGATTCGGTTATGTCTTTGAATAAATAAGTATTTTCTTTTTTCTTGAACAATTTACATGTTCTCATTCTATTCCAGGCAATAAAGTTCATTTTCTGCACCTTGATAAAAACAGACTGGATCATGTTCCCATTAACACAGTTTTGCAGCTTGCAGGAGTTAAAACAGTGAATTTCACAAACAGCCCTGATATTATTGACATATGACACCGGCACAGTATATAATTTTTTTTACTTGTGTTCTAAAAGAGCACTGCTTCAGTGAATTCCCACCTGCATGGGCACTGTTGTGTCTTTATGGGACATATGAAACCCTATCTAGAAAATCAAACCACAGAACAAAATACCTGGCACTGAAGAAGGTCACAAAAGTGCTGTTTCCCTTGCATATAAGATAGCAAAGACTAAAATACAATTAAGGCTCAGAGCAAAAAATCCTGTAGCTTATTACCTCCTCATCAGGCAAAGCTGCTAATATATTTAAACAAATCTTTGCTCAAGATGAACTAAACAAAAAATACGGTTTTAGCTGGGAAGAATTTGAGATTCTTGCCTTCAGCAGATCACATTGGCTTTCAATCCAAAACTTGTTAGCAATATTTTAAAGCTTCTATCACCATGTGACAATCTTGTATTAAAATATACCTTGAAAAACTGCAATTTCAAACACTGAACCTTTGCATCTGGAACTGGCAGATATTATGAAATACATTTTATAGCTTTAAATAAATATTAAAAAAATATCACCCTTTGTCTGCTATTCTTTTGCTTCATGAAAAGGCAGCTCTGAAAGACAGGGAGAGGTGTGTCTTAAACCTATTTTTTATCAGATTGTCAGTTTTGGAGTAGGCTGTAGTCAGTTACTTGGTGTCCTATGAAGATTTGCAGCAAAATATTCTTCTCTGTAAGCATTTACTTTCTCTCAGAGCAAGAGATCTCCAAAAAAATATCCTTAGTTTTTTTTTTTCCTAGACCACTGAGCTTTTTGTTTGTGTTTGTCATAGATGACAGCAGCATTTTGGTTTGCAGTTCTGTCAGATTTCATATTATCTGGTTTTCAAGAATGTTTTTGTTCAGAATCTATTGCTTTCATGAAAGCAGATGTTCCTTCTTTCATCCATCAGCCATTTCTTGTTATCAATTTTAAAATAAGATTGCCCAAGATTTAAGGAGGAATCTCTCCTGGTCTGTAGTCTCTCATCTTTGGCCTTCATTGTAAAATGCTGCCATTCACATGTATTTCACCTGCAATTTCTTTCCTCTTTCAAGCCTTAGCACGAATGCAATTGTAAAATGGCATGCTGTGAAGAGGTTTGTCCCTGCATACAGTAAGGTCAGTGGCAGGCATAAAGCAAACTCAGGAGAGCTCTACACCATTGCGAGTATATGAAATTAAGTGTAGTGTTGCTTGACAAAAAAATTAAAGGCTTGCTTAAGAAACATAATAATACTGAGCAGAGTAATTCCACTAAATGTACTATGCCCTAGCATCTAATTCATTACACGCACGTTTTGATATGGTGAGTTTAGAAGGATATTATTAATGTAAAAATGCTGTGCTAAGTTCCATGATTTGACTAAACAGGACTTGGCACAGGACTGAAGCAGCTGTGTGCAGACTCAGAACCTGCATGATTTTAGGGCTGGCCAGAAGCTTCCTCAGAACTTGGCATAACAGACTGAGACTAACAGCTGGAGCTCCAAGATAAGTAAAGTCAGATTTTCGTGACCACTGCCCCTTCAAATAAGGAGCTGGTCCCTCCCTCCTTCCAGAGTTCCATCCCTCCAGAGCTCACCAATATTTTTGCGGAGGTCAGGAATTCTGCAATGCAGCTGCCTCTGTGTTACTTAAACCACAGTAGAAAGCAAGCTAGGGAATTGTTCTTAGAAAACTGGTCTTCCGTTTGCAAAAAATATAAGAAAGGCAGAAAAATTATTTTCAAAGGGAAAGAATCATAAATATTCAATTTATTTGTAGCCCTTCCACTCTGCTTCATTCACCTCATCATCACTCTCAAAGACACTGGCTCCAGTTCCACTTTTTGTTTGCAATCATTTCACTTTCATGTTATTGATGTTTTTGATTTTAAAGGGAGTGTTTGGCTGCTTGTTTTGCTTTCGGTACAATTAAAACAATACATAATGGGAATGAATCTATTACTGCTTTTAAAATACATTAAATAAAACTAACCATAGCTAAAAGAGCTGTGGTCTCTTACAAGGGATGGACTGAATTAAGTTGTAGCTTGACAGCTCTGTAGGTTGAAGTCATCCATCGTCACCACGTCAATAGTGACAGGGACTATACCACAGCTTCAGTGTCATTTCAGCAAAACCACTTTTTCAGAAAGACTCACAAACAAACAAACAAACAAGGAACTCAAAGAGGAGAATTCAGTCGAAGAACAGTCTCAACTGAGGCATCAGCCCTGGATTTGTTACATGAAGATGGACTGTTGCATCTGACCACTGCTACACTCAGTTCGATGGTTCCCTGTGGGACAATGGTTGGCACATGTGTAACAAATAGGAACAGAGATGGTCATAGTCATCCGAAGGAGAAATCCGAAGGTTTTCAAAGTGTTGGTAGAATTTTAGGTTTCTGGTACTGCTTAGGAAAAGTATGTTTTAAAAGTTATGAGGTGAAAGGTGGAAGTCAGTGGAAGATAATCTCTGACTGTTTGGTGCTCAGCAGATGGAAGAATACTTCAGCGAGGGCTTTTGTCACGGCCGATTATGACAGGGGTGGCAAGGGAATGGTTTTCAGAAGTTTCTGTAACTACTGGCTTGACACATTTCAACACATACTGAAAATAACGATGTGTTCCAAGGCAGCAGCGTGTCTGAGGGGCAGGCTCAGCGCAGCTATTTTAACTTTCCAAACGAATCCATCTATCGCTCAGCCCAAAAGGCGGCTCTGCGTCCTGGACCGGTTTCAGTCGGCCTTACACAATGTGCCCTTGGGACCCGCTTTTGGTTCGCGTCGCGAGAGGCACTTGAAAAGCTTCGGCGCCTCCAGAACCGCAGCTGCGAACGCTCAGTCCCACAGACGGCGGCTCAACATTGCCGGCCCCAACACAGGAGCGGAACCACCCCGGTGCCGGGACCGTCGCCCCGCTCAGGGTTACGTTTCGGACACGCCGTGAGCACCCCTCGCCCTGCGAGAGAAATCCCGCGCCACGTCAGCAGCCCGCACCGCTGCGGGACGGGGAAAGGGGCGAGGTTCCGAGGGTCCGCCCCGAAGTGTCAGCGACGGACGGGCCGCGCCGACCCGGCCCACCTGTTACAGCCGACACTGTGACATCACCGTCCCCACCGCTCCGCGATGCTGACGCCACTCCGTGCCGACCCAATCACCGGCGGCGGCGCCGGGAGCGGCCGCCGGCTCGGGGCGGGGGGGTGGGGGTGTGGGGGGGGGCGGTGTAGGTCCACGGGGCGGGTGGGAGGGGGCGGTGTCCGGGGAGACGCGTCAGCTGCCGCCGTGGGTCCCTCCCCTCCGTCGGCCCGAGCCCCGCGGGGAGCGGCGCGGCGGGGATGAGGCGGGTGGCCTCGCACCCACCGTAGCGGCGCGGCCGCCTCCGCCATGAAACGGAAGAGCTGGGCCGAGACCCGGCGCCGCGCAGCCCCGGCGCTGCCGGCTATGAAGAGAACTCGGGGAGCGGCGTGGAGGGCGGTGGGGGGCGATGAGGAGAGGCGGCAGCCGCCCCCCGGCGCTCCGGAGACCTGCCTGAGGATCGCCGGTGAGGGGGGTGTGCCGGGGGGGGACGGTGGCGGGCAGGGTGGCGGCGCGGCGGGAGAGTTGAGGCGCAAGTTGGTGCCGGGCTGCCGGCGGCGCGACGGGACGGGACGGGACGGGACGGGACGGGACGGACACCCCCACGCTCCAGGGGCCTCCCTCCCGCCCCGTCCTGTCGTGGGGGCCCGGCGGCGGGGAAGGAAGCGTTCCTCTCCGCGCTGGGTGGTCCTATCCCCGCCGGGACCCCCGGGAGTCAGATCGGCAGCCGCCCCTGGAGTCCGTGCCAGGGGGGAGTCCTGGCGTCGTCTCTCCGGCGTTGCAGGCAGCGAAGTGTTCTCTTAAAAATACGTGGCTAGTCCAGCCACCCTTCCAGAAGAATAAATACCGTGGCTCGTTAATAAGTCTGGCTGTACCGAGCAGTTTCCTTCTGCTGTCTGTTTCTGCTTGCCAGAGGGTATACTTGAAGCCGTAGAACATGTTTCTGTGGGTGAAACAAAATAATGTATTTCTCCCGATATTGGGGGTTTCTATCTTTCTCCTCGTGTTGTTCTTGTTGGCTGATGGGTCGAGTAATGGGCAAGCGTCGCATCGTTTCTTGACACTGGAGTGCCACCGGGGACTGCAGGCAGGTTTGGTCCCTGTTCTCCTCCCGGTCGTGGCCCTGTGGTTTGAGCCGTGCTTTGTTTTGGCACAGGACCTGACTCCGTGGAGAAGCGTATTGGATTGAAGCTGGAATAGATATAGATCTAAGTTTGCATTCCTCAGCTAAAAGACAGGCTTGAGTTTAGTTTGCCCGATAGAAAAAGGGAAAAAAAAAAAAAAAAAAAAAAAAAAAAGTCCTGTGTATGAATCTGAGAGTGGTAGTATTTAGAATTATCTTTTAAAAAAAAAACAAACCTCACTTCTACTGCTTTGTGAAGGACATGAGAATTTGTTGGCAGAGCAAGCAAAAATACAAAGAAAAAATGAGGCTCCAGACTTTTAACTGTGCCAAAAAATGGGGTTCTTTAAATTAATTCACGTGTCTCCTAGATAACAATATAATTGGAAAACCATGAGATTTTTTTTGAATGTTGGGCACAGTGATGTAGGAAGAATGTAAACTCCACAGACATACCAGATACCTCTTTTTAAAAGCTTTGGTACTGTCAGGGATTAAAATGATAAATTCTCCAGACTAAATTACAGCATTTTTGGCCTAATCTATACAGAGAAACATAATGGTGTACTTACATGCAGACCTATAATGCTACTGTAACTTCATGTGTGTTTTTCTAAAACTCCAACCACTTATATGGGAAACTACTATGGTGTAGTTTTAAGGCTAAATGTAGAAACCACTCATTTGGCAGGTGATGACTTTTTGATATTGAAGTATTTTCACTACCTAGAATACTGTGTGGCCCTGTCCAGCTCAGATCTCCAGTAAACAGGTCCATCTAATAATTCACATGCAGCAGTTACTTGGATATGGTGATACATGTCTGGCATCAATAAGCCCCTTAAATTACTGTATTTTCTCCTCCAAATAAATGTTTTTCTCATTTAAGGAATACATTAGAGCACCTAGGTTTTAACATGTGGGGTTTTTGTGGTTTTTTAGGTTGATTGAGTTTGGGGGTTTTTGTGTGTGTGTGGTTTGTTTGTTTGTTTGTTTGTTTTTAACATGGGATTTCACCATAAGCAACAGTGCATAGTATAACAAATTTGATTAAAATGTAGTAGAGTTTTTTATAATATTTCATTTTTCCTTCATCTTCTTACTGTGCACAGTGGCTGCAGTTTACAAGCTTCTAATCATGCAACTATTGTAGCCTAATTTTTATTATGTTGGTATGCTATGCTTCTTCTAAAAGAGAAACCTAGAAAGAATAAGCCCACAGGCTTACCTTTTTATTCAGCTATTTTAAAAGTTACTTCAGCTTTTAAGCTGTTGGTTCTGCCTTCTCATAATACACTTCTGAGAAATTAATTAATAGTTCTGAACTGGAGTTAGATTAAATCATAAGGCCATATTCTTGCAAATGGACATACTGTAAATATTTTAGCTTCTGTAAAAGCTAAATGAGCTGCATTAGCTTAGCTGCTTATAGAAACAGTGCCAAACTCATTAAGAACATTGCAGCCTACCCTTATTTTCATCTTGGCTAAAAGAGGCAGAAGGCAAACCTTAATAGTTGTAAAGAGCTATGAATTTTTTCCTGCCTGATGTTATATTCATGAACAGCAAAGTTGGTAATCTATTACATGCCTAGACTTTATACTCAAAATGCTTAATTAGTGCACCTCTCTATTTCCTAGTGAATTGTACACATCAACCGAATGTCAGAATAATTTTTAATAATACTTATCTAAAGTTGTTAGGGTTTTTTAAATTTTTAGAATAATTCAGGAAAGCTATTCCTGTAAAAATTGTTTATTTGGCTCTGTTAAGTTGCATGGTAAGCCTTACCATTTTTTCTTTGTCAGCTAATGCATGAGGGTACCTGGCATGAATTCTATTTGCTGGAGCTAAATGCATTTCTTCTATTTATTAGAAGCATATCCCCATAGCCTTCTGGTCTCTGAAAGATGTAATTTATGTAGTCTAAGGAAAAAGTAAGAATTTTGTAGAATATGCTTGAAAGCTGTTGACTTCTTTTCCTTGGCTGCTTTTCTTAGTCATTGCTCTGATTTTATAAATAACATTTTAAAGAAGATATGTAATTAAAATGCATAAACCTCAGCCAAAAGTTGTGTGTTTCTCTCTCACTCCTTTTCAGTACTTAATTCTAAAATGAAGTAACAACAATAACTGTGCATGGAATTAAAATTTAAGTGCTATAATATCATGGATCATTTCCTGACATTTGTTTTTCCTCTGCTAAATATATATTTGGTTTATTTAAATTGAGTATCTGATATCCTAAAGGATGCTCTAAGCTCTAATCTGTATGCCTTGTTTTTTTGTTTGTTTTTTAACTGAGAATTGTTTTATTTACATTGTCATTTTGAGTTTTTTAAATAGTATTTGGTTTAATAAGTTCATTGGTAGGTGGGTTGGTTTTTTTGTTTTGTGTTTTGTTTGTATTGTGTTTTTTTTCTAGCCATTGAGTTGTTGTCTTTTTGTTTTTCTGTTATCGCAGGCTTGTCATTATGAGCCTTCTCTATTATGTGGAAAACAATTTATTTTGCTAAGAACATTTAACCACAATATCATTAAATATCAAAATTATCATTTTGACAATCAACACTTTCAATTTGTTTTTTTATACAACTTCGTAGAAAAGTTGTATGTCCTTTTTTGACAATATGACCTCACTTACCTGTGAAGTTTTCTCAAATATTTAAAATATGATTTTAAGGCTTTTGGAATCTAATCCAGAACTGCAGGTGCATGAATTTATGTGAAGTAACCTCGTGTATCAGATAAGAGCAGCAGGATGCTCTGACTCTGACTACAGTAACACAGTGCTGTTGATCAATTGTAAAATAATTTTTTTATGTTTTTCTGTTAAATAAAAGTTCCTTTAACTTTTTAGTGTGCTTTCATTTTCTTTTTCAGTTTTTCTGATAGGCAGTTCTGTCATGACTTAAAGTTGGAATACTGTAGTAATGGATAAAGGACTCTTCTCAAGTGTAGGAAGGCTAAAAAATAATCTTGTACAATTCTGCTTTTTGTCTTGATATTGCAACATAACTTGTCTTTTATGCTATCTGAAGTCTTAAATCAAACATAACAAAATACCATGTACCAACTCTGACTTCAGAAGTATACTTCTCTAACAATAGCAAAAAATTCTCTGGTTATGTTTCTTGGTAATTCAAAACAGAGTAATGTTGGGTTTTGTTGTACTGTCATTCCCCTTTGGATTTCTACTGAGGGATCTGTTTAACAATAGAACTGTTGAATTTATCTTTTTATGAAATAATCTTCACTGATCATATGCAGACTTGTCCTGCTGTGGTGCCTGTTTGGTATTTAGTTGTCTCGAATTACATAAATTTCTTTCTCCAAGGCCTGTGCAGCAGATCTCAAGAAACATCAGGCTTATTGAGACTAAAAGGAAGGAGATTATTTTATCATCTCTACATTCCCATTAACATGATTTTGAAGTGGTAGCTCTCAGTTTTCTACATATCTTTTTCCACAGAACACTGCAGGTCTGAAAAACAGGCAAAATGCTTTTCTTTCTGTATGTGCATTGCAATCAAATGGATAATTATTATAGCTTGTGTAGACATGCTTGTGCTAGCTTTAATTGCATTAGTTCATGTACCTGCAGTAGTGAAGCTGTTGTAACATAGTCCTCAGTTAGGGGTATGCAGGCTCATTTTGTTGTACATTGGATGCCTGCTCAAATTAATTGCCTGCTGGAATATCCATGTTTCTATATTTTTGCCATTTTGTTCTATAAGACTAAAAAAATTAAGCGTAACTGTACATCTAGTGTACTGCTGTCATATCTCCTAGTTGCAGTGCAGATGCAGCCTGTAAGGCAGTGAGCCCTACTCTTTCATTCTGAGATGTTTAGAAATGTCTGCACTAGTTTGATAGGTTTACGATGACCTTTTATCAGAAACTTGCAGGAATCTGGAAGTGCTCAAGCACAGTATATTTAAATGAGATACCAAAAAGCTAAAATCAGCAAAGGAAGCACTAAAATGAAGGCCTTACTCCTGCAGTCCAAACCTTTGTGTTGTACCAGTGAAAGCAATTCATCGGGGTTCTGATGTGGTTTATATATCAGCCCTTATCCTGCAATCAGATCTTTAATGAAGGAATCTCCTTTGTCAGCATGTGTTAATTCTATTAAAAAATCAACTCACTAATCTTTGGCTACTGTAAACGGAACTTGGAATGTGTTTGCAAAAAAATCCCAACAGGTAAAAACAGACATGGTGAGTAATACAGCAGTTGTCTGACTGGTAAATCAGTAGAAAGGTAAATAGACTTACAGAAAAGGATGCCTCTGTGTAGCTGATTTCTAAAACCTCTCTATAGGGAAGTTAAAAAGATGGACCCTGGTTTTTACATGTTAGAGAGCAATTATGGTGGTCCAGAGGAATGCATATCTTGTCAGGATGTTGGCATTCGACACACACTGAGGTAGTTATGTAAATTCATTAAACCTGAGTTTCTTTCAGGTGTTTAAAGAATAGCGACAATTAACATGATCTAAAGATAGCAGTGCAGAATTTAACTCCAACAGCAATTAAAAAGGCCTTGTACATGCTGTTCAACAAAACCATTCTTCACACTGCAGAAAATTTTCAGTAAAAATAGGAATGTTGAGGAAGTAAGTTACTCCAAACCCTGTTCAGGATAAAAAATATAAATTATTTTAGGTCTTCAACCTTTACAAATGTATTTCTTTTCTTTTTTATTCTCCTTTTGTATTTGAGAATTTTGGATATCTCTTTTTATAATGCTTTTAAATTTTCAGAAGTGATGTAATGTTTGTGTGAAAATGCTTATGTGCAACAAGGTAGCATGTCAGTTGGAGTTCTACAGCCATCCTTCCCAGACTTCATCGTGGTAGTCTTCTTATACAGGGGAGAGCTCACTCTAAATCAACAATTAGACTGGATCTAAAGGACAGATGCCATTGAGGAAAAAATTCTGGCTGTGTATTCCCACTGTTAACCCCCAGTGGGCTGATTCAGTGAACTAACGCAGAAGAAAACCTTTCCTTGTAAAGAACCTGGTGGCAGCTAGCCATGAAATCAGTTTAGAAATGGTGTGAAATTATAGCTTGGGGCTGTAGTATGATGTGTTTAATCTAGTAATGCCAGTTTAAAAACAATCCCTAGATATCATATCCTCTCAGTTCTCTCTGCTTTCTCTTTGCCCTCTGCCACCTCTCCCTTCCCCCCACCTCTGCCCCCCATGTGAGCTCTGATTCCTGGGCAAAAGGGGAAGAAGTGAAGCAACTTCCCTTCCCCTCCTTCCCCTCCTTCCCCTTCTTCCCCTCTTCCTTTCCCTTCCTATTCCCCTTCCCCGATTAATTTCTTTTCTATAAGTTTCTTCTATTTTCTATTTTATTTTCTTTAAATCTGTGCTAGGACAATTGTTAAGAGTAGTTACAATCTAACACAGTGGCTGGGACAGAAGATGCAGGGGTCTTGTGGGAAGCTGGGGCTCCCTCCATTCCCAAAGTGTTGGCCTGAATGCTTTCTCATGACTGCTTTTCTGTGAAGCAGTTTTCCTCACTGCATATTTTGCATCCAGCAGAGTATCAGTGTATTTGCTTCTCCCTACATATTTCTCTTTGTGGTCCAGTTTAGTAACTTCTTAAAAATGCACAGCATTACTGTACATTTCATCCCTGGCCTTGTTTTTGGGACATGCTTCTGTAAATGCTGGGAGGTACAGAAGTTCCAAAGCATGTAATGCACTCCCCAGCTAGTATTGCAGTTGCTGTGCCTACAAGATGGGACTGCCTTGCTTCTGCTGAGAATAAGGAAGCAGATGCTTGACTTGCTCAGAAGTTACTGTACCTCGCACTGGTTGCACCTGACCTGTAAATGTTTAAGCCAAACTATTTGCATCAGGCCCTTGTTCTACTGAAATGTGCATTTAGCAAGTGTACACTTCTTGGTGTTATTGTCTGTCTCCAGCCCCCAAGACAGTGTTGTATTTCCTCTGGTGAGCTCTGAGCATGAGTGTTGAAATACAGATGTGGGAACTCCTTTCATGGCATAATTTACCTTGTCTTTTCAAAACAGAAGTAATGATTTCTAAGTGCTACTAATGGAGGACTTAGTTTTAAAGAATAAAGGGACATTCTCCCCCTGCTCTCTAGAAAAGGAACACAGTTTTCTCCATCAGAAATTATGCTCTGAAATTGTATGTTTATATGCAGGTGATCTGTTTTGATATTTAAGTAATATATCTGTTCCAGGTATCTAGTTTGCAAAAAAATAAAATAATTCCTTTTAGGTTTAAATTTAATCTGGTTTTGTAATGATATTTTTTCAGCAGGAAGAAATAAAGTATTGCTGTGGTGCTGCAAGACCTTCACTTTTTATTTATGCAATTACTGCAAGCAGAGCAATTTACTACAGTAGCATAGTTGATGTTTAAAGTTCGCTGGGGCTACAGCTCCCTCATCCATAAAAACAATTTACATTTATTTGAATGCCACTGGCTTTTTTCCCCCTTAAGCTTAACAAGGCAAAAAAAAGGTGCCTTCTGCCTGTATGCATGCAGGAAGGCTTTGAAGGGACAGCTGAATTTGGGATGGGGATGCAGATGGAGGTGTCCAGGAGGCAGCTGCAGTGATGGGCAGTGGGCTACCACCTCGCCCCCTCACATCCTTCCAGTGTATATTGTCTGCAGGCTTTAATTGTGTGACACTACTGTCAAAGTCATAATTTTACAGAAAGATAAGAAGTGCCTGTCTTGAGGTGTGGGCGTGCTTCACCACTTAGTTTGATGCAGGTGCTGTCGGGTGCTAAAGGATCTGTGTGTGACATTCAGAGTGCAACAGTTGGGGTCTGTTGACAAAAGGAGGTGGGTCTCTGCTGTATGCAAGAGTGCAAGTGGGGCTGCCCCTGTATTGCAATGTGTAGATTTTCTGGGAAGACTTTCTGAAAGATGACTAGAGAGCTGCAGATTACAGGAACACAGTTGAGCAAAAGCCTGAGTCTTTGTGTGCCCCGTTGCTTAACATAGAGAAATAATGACAATACCTAGTTCAATAATATTAAAAGATTTCATTCATTTTAAATTACGCAAATTTGTTCTGTTGACAGGAAATGTTTCAGACTTTCAGCAGAAAAGTGTGATGTTTATAAAAGCTTCAAATTTGCTTGTATTTCAGATCGCCTTTATTTTGCTATTCTCTGCCAAAAACCAAAGAGTGGAGCTGCAGATACCCATTATTTCTGCATAGATGATGAACTTGTATATGAGAAGTAAGTACACTCTATTTTTTCCTGTTTTTTATGGAAATAAAAAGTCAGACTAACAGCAATGAGGAACCAGTTTAATTTGGCATTCTGTTTTCCAGTGCAGCTGAAGGAAACATACCATTTCCATTATAGATCTAATTGGACAATTTTGGTGCTCTCTGACTTATCTGCCATGATGATTTATATATCTTAGAATGGTTCTTTGGCTTCTCATTAGGGTTTCTCAGAAATGTTTTAAAAGCAGAAGCTTTCATTGTATCCATTCTTGTTAGAAGACACAGGAACACGATGTGGCAGTATATATATACAGAAGTTGGGATAGGGCAGCTGAGCTGAAGGGGATGGGATGTCTTTGGTTGCTCAAGTATTAAGTGGAACTTCTAAACTTCCTCGAATAAAGAAAAAAACTGCCCAAATCAATTCAAGCTTTTATGAGCTGACAATGGATATATTATTTCCCCTGTAGTGAACAGAACAGTGTTTGCCTTTGTATGTGATCTGGAATGCTGCTAATTCTTTACATATTTTTAACCAAGGGCATGCTTACCATTTTTGAAAGTACTAATCAATCTTTATTCTCTGTGTTCACTTTTCTGTAGCAATATTAATGGCCTTCTTTTAAAGTAAAAATTTTAAGATTCTCTCTCTTAAAGTAAAGTTTCTAGTGGTACAGTAGTGAGAATTTTTCAAACCCTGAATATTCCAGTTTGGTTTTGACTGGTGGCACGTGGAAAACAAAAAAGTTTTATTTTCTGTTTAAAGATGAAAAAACTTTCCTCCAACAGTATGTATAGTAGAAGGCATTCTTGCTTTTAGGATGATGCATATGTAACACAGATATATTATTACTCTTTGCTTTGTGTGTCTGGTTTAAAAAAAAAAAAAAAAAAAAAAAAAAAAAAAAAAGAAACAAACAAAAAAAAGAAACAAAAAACATTTACAGAGGTCATGTACAATCTTTCCCTTTTCTCCTACCAGTTTCTATGCAGACTTTGGACCACTCAATCTGGCAATGGTCTACAGATATTGCTGCAAGCTAAATAAGAAATTAAAGGTAACAGTTGGTGGTTTTATTCATTATTCTTTGACTTGCTGAAGAACAAAAACAAATGGGGCCAAAAGTTGTTCTGTTTTCATTCAGGTGTTTTTCTGGGTTCCTAATCCAGATACATTTTGAATACAAATGCTAATTTCTTCAAGGTGAATTTAGGGAGGAGGAGGATCAGCAGGGAAAACCCAGTTACTTTTAATATCCAAAAGATGCACCACCATGGCAGTAACTACTGTTAATCCTATAAGATCTGTTGCTAAAGAGGTAGAGACTTCTTTAAATTAAAAGCTCCCCTCCTGGAATTCAGTCTTCTTGTCAATCTGCCAGCGTTGAGTGAGCTTGAAGATGCAATTTTTGATGGTTTTTGTTTTGTTTTTTTTAGTTGGTTGGTTGGTTGAGTTTTGTTTGGGTTTTTTTTTCTTTTTCGGCTCCTGACATCTCTTTGGTAAGAAGCAACATTTGATCTTTGATAGCATTCATGGCACTGTGACATGGCAAGGAGCTGCCATGCTTGTACTGCTGATTATCTTCTCTGGGGAGTGCTCAGTGATTTGGGGCATTGAGCTTTTGATAGAGCATAGTGTCTTAAAATCAGAGTTCCTATAATAAGTAACATGAATGACTTCAAATTAGTTGACCTCGAAGAGGTGTTGGAAAGTAAGACCTGTTGGTCAGATAATAAAGGTTATTAGCATTAATGTGAACCACAGTTCGCCTCTTCAAAACTGCTTAGATCTTGAAACAGCCACTAAACTGTGATAAGTGTGAAGTATGAAGAACATAATACACTAGAATTTTTTTTTTTTTTCGTTCCTTGATGTCTGTCACTGGTATTAGTTTTCATAATACAGACCTGCTTTGTCACTGTGGCACTACTAACAGGTTCAACAGAGACAAGATTCTCTGACTTTTGTTTGCAGAATTTTCTGTAGCAACACAAGTTTATACTATAATACCTTTTAATAATTTGGATTTGATATTGGAGAGGCATGTTAGGATTGCTGATAATATACTACTGTTAATGACCTGGGGTCACTTGTCTTTGCTGCATTGAATAGTAACTGAGCAAGTAACATTGCTGTTTAAATAGTGACATTTTATGATAGCTTAGCAGCTGATCAAAGTATACAGTTTCAAGGCCATCAAACTTTGTTTCAGTTAGAAGACAGTTTTTGCTGCCACCACAGATCTGGAGTACTTTCTATTGGCTTTACCATTCCACCTTTTTTTTCAAGATAGCTGGAAAATTTATATGCCAAGCTGAGATAAAATTTTTTTAAGTTAATTATGATAAAGTTTAGAAATACTTTCAAAATATTTTAACCTAAGCATGTATTTTCCAGTGGTTTTAATCTTTAGAAACTACTAGTTGATTTATCTAGAGTCATATTTTCTTTAAGAATAAAACAGTCTAAATTCTGTTTTCAAAACTGGTGTAACTTTAACATACCTCTGGTGTTTTTGAGAATGCCACTTTGTATTTACTTCTATCTGTTACACAGGGCTGTAAATCAGAAATAGTAAATGTATTCAAGAAGAAAAGAAAGATTACTGTAATTTGTATAAAAAACTATTTAGGTTGGATACCTGGAAAAATACTGGAACAATCTAGGTAGGGATGTAGTAGAATTTTCTACAGCTACTGAGGAACAAGTCTAAAGTTTATTTGATTCTCTGAATACAGGTGGCTGAAAGTAGAAAAGATCCATTTTTTCCTCCAGTATTATTAGACAAGGAATGAGAAGTATAAAATATAAAATCATAATGTTCTTCATTTCTTAATACAGTCATTTTCGTTGATAAGGAAGAAAATAATTCATTATACTGGCTTTGATCAGAAAAAGCAAGCAAACGCTGCATTCCTCATAGGCTCCTACGCAGTAAGTATTTAAATTTTTACATTAAATCATCTCACTAAATATGTTTCTTTTTCATACTAGTTCTTTAAAACAGCAGGATCAAAACAATTCTTGTCTCTTGAATAATATTCCTAACAATGTATTTTATAGTAGGGTATACCAAGAGAGTTTTTAAAATCTACCAAGTATGTAAATGGAGTGGCGTGCTATGGGATTTTTCCTCTCTACTGCAATCTGTGCTCTTAGAAATTTCCATCTGTACCACTGGAAAAAAATCTTTATGAATATTTTAGTGTATAAAAAAATAACTGCTTAATGTTTTTCCTTTCCACCAACCAAATATAATCTCTTCTTTTTGGGAAAAAAAAAAATCTAAAAAAATTTCAAAACACCCAAAACTATCTTGCATGAATTATGGTATGTAATTTCCCATGTCATGCATGTTAAATTTATCTTTTCTTTACCAGCTGCTTCTTTTCTAATTTAAGGTGATCTCTTCATTTAACCTAGGAGAAGGAGTGAGGTGGTGTGCTAGACTTAGAGATGGTATAAATCCTGGGAATAGGCTTTATACAGAAGGTGGCTGAAAATGTACTGAGCCAGGTTCCTGACTGGAGAGGGGAATACTTTACATCACAACTGTATCTAAAGAATCAGTGTTTGATTCACAAAAGTGTAGCCAAGGAATAAAATGCTGAAGGCTTTAGAAGGAAAGATGTGATGTACCATATTCATTTTCTGCTTTGGCATGTAATGCACCTTGGTTGTAACCATCTCTCTTGTTTACTAAGCAATAAAATGAAGTGAGGACCTATATGTGTTCTTTTATGTTGGAGATCTGAGTGCTCAGAGTTCATGTAGCCTTTGGTCATTCCTATTTATTAGTTGCAAGGCTGTAGAGTACTTGCTGTGATGTTGGCAGTCTTCTTGCTGCCCCTTTTTGTCATGCAGGAGTCCATTTCCTGGTCCCCAGGGTTTCTTGTCTTTTTCCTACAGTACTTACTACAAATTAAGAACTACATTTCAAAATCTGTCTCTCTTGGAGTCTGAAACACAGGCACATAATCGTGTTGCTGTTCAGCTTTGCATTCTTAAACCATGTGAAAATTGACAACATATGAGTTTCTAAAGTTGCTTGCAGTTAAGGTGTTATGTTGACAAAATTGCTGTAGCTTTTAGGAAAGAAAGTTTCCTCTTAATTAGTGACTTGGTCATAATGGAGGCACAGAAAGTGAGAAGGCTTCATTTATCAGCCACTATTTGGAAGTAGGCATGTCTTGGTTTTTTCCTAAGCTTTTCTTTTGAGTATGTGTAGTATTATAGCACAGCACAGCAGATGATATTTGGAGCAGAATCTATTACCGTTAGCTAATGGCAAAAAATCTGATATAAAAATACTGTGGCTGACTATGTAAATTATACAAAAAACCGAACACAAGTCTTATTTCTGATAATCCAGTAGTCCTATCATGTAATAAATGTACAGTTGAAGGGTAATGCTTAACCAGACTTGACTAAAGGTGTCAGATTAATATGGATGGATTATAGGATTCCAAAGCAGGGTAAGGAAAAATGGAGGCCGGTGGACAGAGGTGTAGATGTTTTTGCTTCAAAGAACTGTAGTGAAGGGGGTGGGAGCTGCAGAGTAGAGAGCAGATGCTAACACAGATCCAGCTGAAGTATGACATGAGATCATGACTGACTAGTCTGGCAGAAGGAGGCTAGGCATTGGTAATTTTCAAAGTTCCGAGACTTGTGCTTAGGCTACTGCATTGTACATATTGAGTATTTTGGCAGTTTTTGTTTAAGTCCCATGGCAAAGTGAAGCACTATATGAGTAGCACTCTCCTCCTTAAATGGGGGGCTGTCTGTCTTGCATAATCACAAGTCCTGGATGGTGAGGTACCTCTGTCTTAGATGCTAATTTTCTTTCAAGAAAACTTTGGCTCTGGTATTGCTTTTTCTATACAGTAGGGTAGAGTTTCTTCCTGGAGCAATGTGGGAGAGATTCCAGTGAAAGGAGATCATAGAAGAAAGAGTGTGCCCCTGAGGCTTGCTTTTTTCCCTGGTGTCCTTTGATAATCTTACATGATGAGGCACGCCTAATCACAGCACTCATTGCCCAAGTGTTGAGACATACACATCCCATATTTTTGCTTCTGCAGGGAGAATTGGGTTGTTCTCTCCAACTTTAGCAATAGATCATACAGGATCTGTTCAGAATGCATGATAATTATATGTCCATAAGCATCTTCAGTGATTGAAAGGTAATACAGTCTGTTTTAAACAAATGTAGGCTTAAGTGTCCACCTACTTTTTTAATTCAGGGTTCTTTGTTTTTTGATGAGTAAGGATTCGTTCAGCTATTGCTCAAAACTTCTAAGAAGTGCTTCTGTAACTTTAGTTACTCAGACTATGTCCTGCCAGTAATGCTCTTTGCTGCTTAAACTGAATACCATAATTTCTTATCCCTTACAGTGTGTAAATGGTAGGTTCCCACTGTATTCTGTTTTCTTTCGATTGAATGTGTTTTCTTGTTTCATTTTGGTTTTTTAGCTTCATGGTGGGTTCTCATTTCAAAAGTTTACATTAGATTGAGGGGACTGTGTGCCAATGCATCAGGTTGGAGAAGTTCAGATGCAAAGAGCAAGGAAACAGAAAGTATCCTTTTCAAAGTTAGTCATGAACATAGTGCTTGTCTGTGTGTGTTGTAAGGTCTTTTATAACTTCATCATAGTTCTGTGTGCAAGGTGCTCTGCAGATGGAGGAGCTTTAATTTATGTGCTAGGAATAACAAACATGTTGTGAGATTCTCAGGAGTAGCATAGGCACAGTAAGTGTGTGTGCTTTCTGGTCTTGTTAGGGCTTTTTTTGTTTGTTTGTCTCTTTGGGTTTTTGTTTTAAACACAGGCACATTTTAACACAAAGCTACATTAGACTATAGTTGAATAGTGCCCTCTTAAACATTCAGTATTTTTATGCTAGAAGCTTCTGAGGTTTTCCTTTCAATGGCTGGTTGACTTTAAATAATATTCTGTTTAAGAATACTAATTTAACTTCTGTTTAAAGCAAACGGGATATATTAGCATGATTTATCGTGCAACATGTTTTGTGCACATTTATTTATGTGTGGGGATATATTCATTTTGACTAGGGCAATTATGAGAGACTTCAGAAACTGTGGTGAAGTGTTAGGACAGCTGTTAGTGTTCTGGTTTACAAGCCAAGTCTGTTCCCAGTCTTTTCTTCACAATTGGTGTGTTAAATGTTTCCCCACTTGCTTCATCTAACTTGTCTTTCTTTCCTCTTAAGTGGAGATAGTTTCTGAATTCTCCAGGCTACACACTTCTTTCTCCCCCCTCCCACATCTGCTGCTTCCTTCCAGGTGTACTTTGATGTGACAGCACAGCCTAAGTCAAGCTGCAGGGCTCTTCAGTATAACATGGCCTTAAAAGTGAAGAAAAAGTTTTCAAATGAAGTGTTATGTATATGTAGTTTTAGAATAAAATATGAATTTTTAGAGTAAATCTTAGCAATTTACATCTCAATCCCTTTATTGTTTATCTTCCATCCATTTTAATTCTGCATTTTATTTCATTTTTACAGATGATATACTGCATAATGGGAATAATATTCTTCTGTGTAGATTAGCATAAATGTGGCATCACCACCCTTCAGCCACACAAAGCCACACACATCCATTTTAATTCTGTATTTTATTTCATTTTTACAGATGATATACTGCATAATGGGAATAATATTCTTCTGTATAGATTAGCATAAATGTGGCATCACCACCCTTCAGCCACACAAAGGGCAGCCAGAAATCAGTGTGTTGGGGTTGAATGTTTACACTTTATATGGGTGGAGGGGGTGAGGGGAAAGGGTGGAGGTGGGAGGGGGGATCTGTTTGTTCTTCATCCTTTAAAGAAAAATTGCTTTTCCTTGGAAGCTGTCTGCACTGTTCAGGCCTTACCACTCTACCAAAGCAGCAGTGATCTTCTGAGTTGATCTCTACAGTGGCTTCTCTTGATTTTCATCAGGACTTGGCTGTGGGTGAGGAAAGTCTGCTTCTTCCATCATTGCTCCTTCTATATTAAGAAAGAAAATGTATCCTCTGTGCCCTGTCCACCCAATTCCCAAGCTCCCCCCCTCCCCCCTTGGCTGCATTAACTTAGTGTTTTTTTTCTCAGGCCTGGCACTAATTATGTACTTGGAGGGTGACCCTCCGAGGGTACCGCCCCATGAACTGCTGTAATTCAGGTCATCTTCTCCAGGACTCATCTCTGTACTTTGTCTATTTTCTCATCTTCTTTCTTCAGGGTAAGCAGTGTTTCCTTCATCCATTCTGATCTGTAGTACTGTTTTTTTGCCTTTTCAATTTGTTAGTGTCCTCTGTAGCTGTGGGCCTAATACTGGGTAGAAGGTGGAGGCTGCAGAAGCAATTAGCAGCCATCTGTGTGAAGTTGAACAGTTCAGTTTTTACTGTGGCATTTGCAGAATCTTCTCTGGCTAAGCCAGGGGAAAATAAGCAAACCTGCATGTTTATTTTAGTGGTCCAGGCTGAGTGATAGTGAATGGGTAACTGGTAACACTCAAATTACAGGTGGTTAGACTTTGTTTGCCCTCAGCTACATTTTGATGAAAGGTGCTTGTGCTTAATAAGCAAGTGGCAGAGATGAGATGGACAAAATCTTGGCCCCTCATTTAACCAAAAGTTGCCTCAAGTCTTTTTGGCCTTCTTTGTGTTCATGTCCTCTAAAAAGCTTCCATCGCTGAACTGTATTTGGGATATCATGATTAGCTTTCATAACAGCAGATTTTCCTACTGTTTGTGCTAGGTTGTTCCTCATGATAGTCTTACCAGGATACTTGTCTCCACAGGGTAAGAAGGGTTGCTCTTTGAGTCACTCACCTGTTGCTGTACTGAAGTACTGATGTGCCCAGGCCCCAGTCAGTTCTGAGCTAATAGAGTTTTCTATATAACCCCTCCACTGTTTAAAAGGCAATTAGAGGTTTCTTGCTTTTGTTAATGATGAATGAAGAGAGCTGCCATAGACAGGCAGCTATTCTCTTTCTGTCACTTTTATCCACTTAATGACCATGTTCCTACTAATGAACTGTTGGCCACATGTGCATTTCCTGAGTACAGCACAAATCCATGCAGGAAGGTTTTTATTATAATGTATTTCTGCTTTAATTTTTTCTGTGTTTAACCTTTCCTTCTAAGGAATATTTTTAAAGCTGATGTATTAACTCACTAGTATATCCAGTGGAGGTTTTAATGAAATACATTTTAAAATATTTTTAAGTTACAGTAAAATTTCATGTGTGTGTGAGCTTGTGTTTGAGTCTGATCACACACGGCAGTTGTTTGTATTCGAACAGGAGCGGAAGGTTGTGATTATTACAGTTTACACCATTTCAGGCTGTTTTGGGTGAATAATATTTATAGAAGATAGCTTTATCACACGAAACTTGCTTGTAAGCAATTTAAAATTAATCATCATCTTGTTTTCATGCTTCTAAGGATGGTAAAATGTGTGATTTAAGTAGCAACCATTTTGCAGTTAAGCGTAAGCAGGTGGATAAACATGGTTACATTAAGCATATCATAAATGTAAATTTAAAGTGCTATTTACAGGCTTGAGTTAATGCAGTTTCTAGCACTACAACATATTTAAATGTCCTATTTAATTTTCCTGGAAAAGCACTGAGTTGTGTGATAGATTATTATTATCAAACGTGCTTCATCTTGTATGCAGCATTACTATTTCACTTCATAATGCCATGTAGAAGAGTAAGATGCCTTTTTCAGCAAGAGCCTCCTTTTGTTTTCTACCAGGGATACTTTTCATCCTGCTGTCAAATCATTTTCACAGGTTTAATACTAATGTAGAAAACCTTTGTTTAAAAATAGGGTTTGTTTGAAAACACCAATATGAATCAGACAATGAAATTGCTTGCTAAAAGGACTCTTCTTCTATGATGATTTTAAATGCTCATAATTAAAGACTGGGTTGTCTACCCTGCAAGGCATTCTGTTTCATTCAGTGAATGTTATAGCACCTCTTTGACTACACATGGTTGGCAGGAGCAGTGCTTGAGTGCAGGTTTCATAGTATTAAACTCTTGGACAGTTCTTGACCATTCACAGAGCTGCCTGCAGTCCCTGAATTAGAAACAGAAGTCCTAAATGAAAAGAATGATTAGAACAATGTTAATGGTTCAGCTGCTAGTTGCAAATTTCTCACTCTATTTTGAAGTTCAGTTCAGTACAATTTTTTTTTTTTTCTTTTGGTATGCATAAAGAAAGCAAATTTCTAAAGTGTTGGTATAGAGGTGATTACAAAGTGTAATGAAATAGTATTTCAGCTTGAAAGATGTCTGTTTCTTATAGTAACATTTTTTCTGGAAGATACATAAGCAGAAGACTTGTAAAAGATTTTAAGGGTCTTTCCCTTTCTATGTGTGTGTGTATATACTCCCATCTGCACTTGAATATCATTGTAGGAATATTCTAAAACTAATGAAACTGTACTTCTGGATCATTTACTTAAAATCTGCTGAATTTTTTTAAAAGCTACTTTTTTTTTTTTTCTTCAGTAAATGCCTGGCCTGCAGGGAAAGAGCCCCTTGGGCAATCAATTTAAAATTTTAATAGGCTTTTTTTCCATCTGTACATATAAGAATGGGCAAACGCTGTCCCAGAAAATGCCCGCTTCTACCTAATCATAGTTAATATAATTGCTTGAAAAATATTTTAGTATTTTTCATCTTTTTAATAGTACTTCTTGTTGGTTGCTTATTGGGATTAACTTTAAACTGTGGGATGATTTAGGCTGGAAAAGACTTTTAAGACCCTCTAGTGCAACTGTAAACCATGTTCCCTAAGTGCCACATCTATTCATCTTTTAATATAATCTTTTTAAACTTCAGAAAACAGCATTACTTGTGAGAGTTTCTATCATTTTAGAAAGCACAGCAGAAACACAATCAGCATCTGGACAACCACGTTTCTGCTGTTACATATTTTGATTTCTGGAGATTGTCTTTTCCCATTTCACCACCTTCCCTCAGTACGTACCTCATGAACTTACAAATGTATCTTTGTTTTGACGTTCATCAGGTCAACATTTTCATTCTCTTCTTTTCTGAAACTTCAGTTGTTCTTACTGCCTTAAAAATGTCTTCCTTTCTTACAACACTTCTGCCTACTGCAGCTCTCTCTGATTACATACTTTCTCATTTACTGGCTTTCTTTAGTCCTTTGTTCACCTGCATCATTCCAATGAAACTGTTTGTCTTTAAGGCTTTAGCGGCCTCCTTCTTGTCAGAAACAGTATTATATACAGTTATATATATTAAAAAATCCTATATTACACTTTCAGTTTGTGTCTAGAGTAAGTTTTTGAAGTGAATTGTTCCTTAAATCATATTCACTGCATTTTGACTCACTTCACAGAGTAGTCTGAGATCAATCCCAACAGACAGTGGGTCCAGAGGACCAGCCCAGAACTAGCTGTTAATGTTAAAAGCTGCTGGAAGCGTACAGTGCAGATGTCAGATCTTCACTGCTGGCTCTCAGCCTACGGATGCTTTTCTGCTGGTGCACAGTGCTTCCTAATGCAGAAACAGTCCCTGCTGCCAGATGTCTGTTGCTTCTCTGGGCTTTGTTGCTCCTTTGTTCACTCCTTCAGTTTTGCCTGTTTCCGCATCTGGGATTTGGTTCACGCACAACCCAAGCCCAGGTTCACCCATGTCTAGCCTCCACCCAGCCTTGCTTGCACCCAAGGTTTCCAGTAGTCTGCTCTTTTATGGCCTTAAGCTGTGACAGAACCTGATCCTGTCTTCACTTTGACTGTCACAGCTTCTTGTGCTGTGTTACTGCCAGGATACTTTCCTTGTGAAGTAAGTATCTCTATATGGGTGTTCCCGTTCCATGTAGAGACTGTATGCTATTCTTCCCTTTTGAAGCACTCCACACCACTGCACCTGTCTGGATATCCTCATGCAAATCTTATTTTTTTTCTGAAGCACTTTTCACTGGAAACAGCATTTGACCATTTCATCAATGTTCAGATCAAAAAGCCTCTGCAACTGTTCATATGTTGTATCTTCTGTGTGTATCAGTGTCAAAGATGAAGTGTGGGATCTCCATTTCAGAAAATTCAGAGCAATACAGGCTAGAGCTTTCTTCTTCAATCCATATACTGTATATTTCTTTAGTTGTACAGGAAGTGCTGTGTATTTTTGCTTAGTAGCTTGGCCACGTCCTTGCAGTGTTTTTGGTCTACGCTGGTTGATGGTGACATTGGATTTTTATGTCAAAATCAGGTTGGCTTTTCTAAGTGTCCTTGTATATAGTAAGGGTTCATGTAACAGTGTTAAGGAAAATCCATGCAGACATACATGTATGTTAAAATAGTGTTTCTAGCAACTTCTCTTGTAAGGTAAATTCAGAAGTTGGATCTGTGCTTAAGAACTGAAGTGTTGCAGTATACTGTAACATTATCTAGACTTATTTGAATACAGCATTTAACATTATGGAGAAAACTTGCCTCTTGAAGGTATTATACTTGAAAACAAATGCTTCTGCATTTAGGCTTGTTTTCTTTAAGAAGCTGGCAAAAGCTCAGCTGAGATACAGGAGAAATCCTTGGCCTTTCTGAGCTACATGCACTTAGAGGATTAGCTAATATTAGCTGCATTTCTATTTGCTTGTTGTACAAGTAGTATTCTCTATATTACCCAGCCTTACAGCACTGAATCCCAAGTTTTTTCCAGGTGACTCACTTCTGGCTACAAACTCTGTTTCTGCTGTTTAATTACCTTCTGTTTGCTAATGCCATTTTGTGTTCCTGGTTTGCAAGTTTTTCTGGGGCAGGGTTGTTTTTCTGATAAGAAAGCAGTGCTGGATTTATAGAGTTGCTAGCAATATGTGTTCACTGAGCTGTAAGATGCAAAGTATGACTGTATCAATGCATGCAACTGGAAATTTCTTGGAACATAACTTTATATCCAATTTAGGCAATCGGTATGCCTGCAGAATAGGAAGTGAATGCTGGCATCAGAGGAGCAGCTGTTGTTATGGTATTTGGTGGCTTTCTAAGTCTCTTTTCTATTCCAGGTATATGCTTGCAAATACAAACGCAAAAGTCACCCCTTCCCAGTGAAAGCTCACACACACAAAACCATACAGATTTCATTGCTTAATAAACTACTTTTTTTTCTTTTTTTTTTTTTTTTTCTTTTTTTTCCCCCCTCCGTCTTTCATTTTGCTATTGGCACAGAAAAAATGCTCAGAAAATAACATAGTAATAGAATCAGAGAAATGGAAGGGGTCATCCACTGCTGTGTATGTTTCAAGCAAGTATGGTTTGGTTTGGGTCTTTTATCAACATCTGTCCCACCTCCCGTTCTCACCTCACAGGAATGTTTGTGTATGTATTTATCTACAGAGGGTGCTGAAGGTATGTTAAGCTATTTGTTCAAACTGGCTTTGCAGCAGCATAAAAAAATTTTGAAAGGCAATGACAAGGAAAAAACTTCAAAAGTAATTGGAAGCAAAAGTGCCATACTTAGATTTTTGGGGGATGTTTAATTAATACTCATTAGAATTCTTATTTTCTAAAAACCGCTAATTTCCCATTAATGTGTGAAATTTAAATACTTTTACTGAATATTAATGAAAAAAGCCACCTTTCTCTACTATGTTAAAGCATTTTATGTAAAATGTGATTTAAAAGAAAAAGTATAAACTTGAAATTACTGAATATTGACCCATTATTAACAGGTCATTGTTAACAGTTGTTATCTCCTGGCCATGCTGGAGATTGATTTGTATAGGAAGACATGATTTGCATAGGAGTTTTACAGTATTCTTTAAGGAGACTTTAGTGTTAAAGGAGATCCAAAAGAGACTAGACATGTTGTGATGGAAGATAATATGAAATTTGCCATGAGCTGATCATTTGTGAATTCTTTTCTGAGTGTTTGTAAAAGCAGAAAGTTTGCTAGGTAGTGCTTCAAGTCTGTTAGTTTATTCTGTTCTTAGGATTTTGAGTCTGAATCTACAGATTTCTTTTTTTTTTTTCCTTTATGGCATCTGGATTTTGTTACTGGATGTTGCCTCACCAGTGCAAAGAAGGAAGTACTGTACTGTTCTTTGAACATCAAAATATACAGAAATTACTGTTTTAATGTTTTCTGCTGACTTTTGTACTCACTGTACTACACTGTTTTGTAGACCAGAAGAGTCATACCTTTGCTGATATCTGTGTGGGGTTTTCAGTTTTTATTTATATCTTAAAAGCATAATTAAATATATATATATATATATCTACAAGCTGGTCCATCAGAGTTTCAGTAGAACCATGGAAGAATCCAGAGGGACAGAAGGTTTTTCACTGTAGCCTATAGCTGTACAACTCCTGCACAAATCTATATATTTTGTTTGAAAAAGTATATTCCTCTAGGTTGACCAGTATTTTATATTGTTTGTTAGTTTTATTTTTCCTCATGGATACTCTTTCCCAGAAGTTTTGATCTCCGTGATAATTAATTATGCCTTCTTTAGTAAACAAGTGACTTGAAGTTATTACTATTAAACTTAAAATAATATTTTTATTTTATTTTCCCACAAAAATAGATAATATACCTGAGAGAATCTCCTGAAGATGTGTACAGGCTTATATTGGCAGGAAGCATTTCATATCCTCCATTCAGGTAAGTAGCAAGTTAGAAATTTCTATACCTTGATATTTTGAAGAAGAATGTAACATTGAGCAGTACAAATTTGGTGGTGTACTTGGCTGAAATTTTAACATGTGACACATTCACTGCCTGAGCTTTATGTGCAGACTGCTGAGCAGAGGTGTTAGCAGTGGGTACTAAAGTGTACTGACAGAAAGTGAAGGACCCATGCTGCTTTGTATGCACTCTTATTGGCCTTTTTGATTTACCCTGCTACTCAGTTGGCAGTCTGATTTTGTGCCAGTTAACAGTCAATTTTATGAAAATACCACTCATTCATCACAAATGGCTTGTAATACTAGTTCTAGAACTTCATTTTTTCCTCTTGTTGAATATATCCAGCAACCTGCAAATATGTTTTTGTGCATACCAGATAACAGAATACCAGCTAATCTCATATGACTTAATGTAACTTTAAAGTATTTCTTTTTACCAGTGAGGAAATGTGTAAAACCATTGGTTCACAGCTGCTTGACCCTGAGTGAATATGAGCCTTGCTGTTTCAGACCACAGATTTCTCTTTGTGGTATATGCTGTGCTGCTCAATGTAGCAAATAAAGTTGATCTGTCATAAAGAGGAACAACTTCTTAATTAATTCCAAACAAGAGTTTCTAAAAGTTGGACTAGAGGAACATTCCACTGGCTGCCAATATGCAAAAAATACAGCCAAAAAACTTTTTAGGAGGCAAGTTTACTCTCCAGATATATTGTTATGGCATAATTAATTCACTCCTTACTTGTTTAGATTTTCTAGCTCTCATGCCAAGAGATGGGTTTTTGATGATTTGAATTTCTGTTACTTCCCTGCCACAACCACAGTATAATGGTGGAGTGGCATGCCTCTTTATTGCATACTCCCATCATTGCATTTCCCACTTCTAAATTCCATTTTTATATTTCCAAAACAAAAGCCCTCTTTAGGAAGTCTCTAAAGCTTTTTTCTAACTTTCATAAAGGTATATGTGGTTGATGTAAGTAGTAGCATTTCACTCAAGTCATATACCAAATTCCCAGACTATCACTTCAACAGCAATGCTGAAGGAAATGCAAAGTTATGTTTTATCTATGACTTATTGAGAGATGACTTCTGAAGGCTTCTCCAGCTTCAGGGATAAAGGATATAGTCTGCTCAAGTGTCTGCAAACTTGACCATTTTCTTGAGTTTAGTAGTGCAACTAAATCTGGTTCAAACAGAGGAATTCAAATTATGTTAATGACCAACAGATGTTTGTCTGGCCTCCGCCTCCTTTAAGATCTTAATCTCTGGAAAAAAAAAAAAAAAAAAAAAAAAAAAGAAAAAAAGAAAAAAAAGAAAAAAGGAAGAAAAGAAAAAGAAAAAACCTTCCGATGGAATATTACTTAAGGTTATTATCAACTCATTCCTAGTAGGATGCGAAGATTCTTTTTTTCAGTCACTCAGAGTGAAAAAATGGTTTCTGATGTTCAGAGGGAACCTCCTGTGCTTCAGCTTGTGCCCATTCCTCTAGTCCCATCAACGCGCAGCAGTGAAAAGAGCCTGCACTTAGCTTTAAGGCATTTATATACATTGATAACATCCTCCTCAGCTGCCTCTTCTTCAGGGTGAACAGTGCCAGCACTCTCTGCCTTTCCATGTGAGATGCTTCAGTCCCTTAATCATATTTTCAGCCTTTTGCTGGACCCTCTACAGTATGCACTGTTCCCTTCTGCACCGGGGAGTACCACTGCTGAGGAGGGGGGAAAGATCACTGCCTTAAACCTACTGGCAATACTTTGCAGTCCAGATACCATTAGCCTTCTCTGTAGCAGCACAAGTTGCTGACTCGTGTGCAACTTGATGTCCACTACAACACCCAGGTCTTTTTCTGAGAAGCTGTTTCCCAGCTGGGCAGCCCCCTGCCTGCACTGGTGCCTGCGGTTGTTCCTCTCTAGGTACAGAATGTTACATTTCTCCTTGTTGAACTTCATGAGGTTCCTATCAGCCTGTGAAGGACCCTCTTGTGTGTCAGCCCCTCCTCCCACTTTTGTGTCATCAGCAAACTTATTGAGGGAAATTTCTGCCCTTTATCGAGATCATTAATGAAGATGCTGAACAATATCAAACACTGTATTGACTCCTGGACTACACTGCTAGTTCCTGGCTTCTAACTAGACTTTGTGCCACTGACCACCAGCTTCTGGCCAGTCAAATCCACCTGTCTGCTTGTCCAGCCCACACATCACTAGCTTGTCTATGAGGATGTTATGGAGACATTCTCAAAGGTCTTACTGAAGAAGTTCAAGCAGAAAACATCCACTGCTGTCCCCTCATCTACAGAACAATAGTTTCATTGTAGAAATTTATCATATTGATTAATCATGACTTTGCCTTTGTGAATCCATGCTGACTGCTCCTTATGATTTTCTTGTCCTTAATATACCTGGAAATTGTTTCCAGGACTAGTTGCTCCATCACCTCTCTGGGGTCTGAAATGATACTCAATGTGTCCTGTAGTACCCTGGGGATTCCTTCTTCCTCTTCTTGAACTTGAGGGTGACATTTTCTTTCTGCCATTCTCAGGCATCTCTTCCAGTTGCCATCAATCAGATTATTGAGAATGGACTTGGCAATGACATCAACCAGCTTTCTCAGCAGTCATGGGTGCATCCCATCAATGCCTGTGGACCTAGGTGTGTCCATTTTGCAGAAGTATTCCTTGACATGATCCTCTTCCATCAATAATCTTTTATTACTCATTTCATGGTCTGCTGGTAAAGACTGAGACAAAGAAAGAACTTAGTACTGCAGCCATTTCTATGTCCTGTGTACCCAGATTCTCTGTCTCATTGAGCAGTGGGTCCACATGTTTCCTAATCTTCCTGTTGTCATCTATCTATGTACAGAAGCAGTCTGTGTTTCTTTGACAACTTTGGCTGAGGTGACTCTTAATTCCATTGGGCTTTAACTTGCTGAACTTCATCCTTGGATGTTCAGACACTGTCTCTATTTTCCTCCCAGGCTACCTCTCATTTTTTCCACCCTCTCTCATGTGAGATTCTTTTGGTGTCTAGTTTGGACAGGAGTTCCTTGTTGATTCACACAGGCCTCTGGCCATTTTTGCTTACATTATATTCATAAGGATTGACTGCTTTTAAGCTTGAAGGGGGTGATCTTTGAACCAGCTCTCTTTGGCCCCTCCTCCTCCTATGGCCTTATCCCTTAAGGCTTTTTCAAGCAGATCTGTGAAAAGGCCAAAGTCTGTTCTCCTGAAGTCCAGGGTAGTAAGCTTGCTTTTCACCCTCCTCACTGCCCTCAGGATCCTGAACTCCACCATCTCATAGGCACTGCAGCCAAACCTTCCTTGTAACTTTCACATCCCCAGTGAGCACCTCCTTGTGAGCGATTCTGAGGCCCAGTAGAGACTGGTCATTGGCTTCTGTATCACTTGAAGGAGGAAGTTGTTACCAGTTCACTACAAGAACCTCTTGGATTGCTATGTCCTGCTATGTTGTCCCCACAGATATTGGGGTGGTCCAGGTTCCCCAGGACTAGGGCCTGTGAACATGAGGCTTCTCCTATCTGTCTGTAGAGGGCCTGATCCACTTGATCTTCCTGGTCAGGTGGCCCAGTAGACATACGTAAACTGTCTCCTCTTTTACCTGAATAGACTTCTGTTATATTCTTCTTCTACTGATTTTTCTCCCTGCCTTTCACAATGATTCATTAGGGAATAAAAGGATATAAAGAAATTATAGGGGCACCCATACAGGTTCTTCAGAAGTTCTTCCTTCTCGCAGTTTAAATTTGAACATGATTTATTGAGTCATTCTATTGAAACATACGTTTTTTGAACATTAATGATGCTCTGCTGATGAGGACTGCATGGTCTCAAAAGAAGATACTCTGCCAAGAGATATTGTTCTTTGATGTAGAATCTCTTTAATTATCTTTTTTTAATTGGCTGTAGTATTCCTATAGCATGTTTATTCTACAGTGCTTATGAAATCTACTAACAGTCATGTTACCATGTCATTCTTGGATCAACAGTATTTTAAAAACTGGAGTTGAATGAAAAGCTTTTAAGGAAAACCAGTTTATTCTCATGTTTAAGCATAAACTACTTTATGTATCTTGGTCTTTCAAGGTCTTTCAATGTATCTATTCAAATGTGTATCTTAATAATTTCATTAAGATGCTGTACACACACACACACACAGAATGCATAGGCACAGCATCTTTTTTTCATTTGTTTTAAAGGGAGTTTGAAGACAAAATATGACTTTTTCAAATGTGTTTCAAAACTTTCTAAGAGTGTATATTAAAATATGATATCAATTTAGACAATAGCTTTTGCCAAAAGCCATTTGTATTTTCTGTTCTGTGTTGACATGAATAGTGAAACAAGACATTTTAAGTGTTCATGTCAAAAATTGAATATGACAGCTTTACCAGAATTATAACAAGAGAAATCTTACTCTTGGATCATCTGTTAATTTATTTTATGTTTTGTTATTATTGTAATATGCAAAATGGGGGGAATGAAGCAATAATTTGACATAATTACTTTACTGTGATAGTAATTATCTTGAAGCAATTTTTAAAAAGTATCTTAAAGAGATATTTTCATTTACTTTCAGTTGGATTAAATGGTAAATTTATCCTATTTTTGGTTATCATACATTATAGGGATGCTTCCTTTGGTACTTGCAGTTTTCACCTGACATTGCTAGACTGTTTTCATGCAATCAACAAGGTCAGTAAAACAATATTTTTCATACTTCAGAAGTTTAGCTCACATTGCCCAGCAATAAAAGAAGGCCTAGCAATTTAGGATCTAATTGTAGATTGCCACACACATTTATAGATGTGCAGTAGCAGATTTTGTTGACTATCTTATTATGTGTTATGCATTGTAACAAAACTTATAGTTACAGAAACCCTGCAAGTCAACTGATAACTTATATAGCCAACTAGTGAAGATCTTATGGAAAGAATTAGAAGTTTTATTTAATCTTTCAGGACAGTCATTCACATCTCTGCTCCTTAGGAGTTGTGTTTATTATGGTTTATTATAGGTTTATTATGTGCCCCTCTGGTGTTACATTTTAGACTGAATACAGTCTTTGAAAGTGGTTTTGAATTAGTGATGCTTTTTAGGCATTTATAGCATCTGCTAAGGACTTCAGGTTTTGCCTTAGTAATACAAATAGAACAAATGTTAGGAGGCAACGGCGGGGTTTTTTTATACTATGTATTATTATAATCCAGTGTTTTATGGGAGTACAGCTGTGAACTAACATGACATTGAAAGAAAGGAGTATTTTTATGTATTATTTTTAGTCAATCATTTAGTCAATCAGAGTAGTGAAACAGGGAATTCTACAGCTAATCTGTCTTTTGTTTTTTGGGTATCTCTGCAAAATACTGGGGCTTATGATTTAAGCCTGCTTCTTGCAGACTTGTTATGTTCAGTTTTTCTGGATGTTTTCACTTTGACTGCTTGTAGGATAAGAGTGATGAATTGCTTTTCTTTTTAGTCCCAGTGAGCAGCTAGGAAAACTACAGAAGATTATTGAAAGATAGAGGAGATTAGAATGTAGCATTTTAAATGTCTGAAGATACAGGACTGTCTTTTTACTTCGTTGTCTAAGAAGTGGGTAAACTGCCAGTTACCCAAATATTTACCATTTTATACAATATTAAATATAATGGTTATGGATACTTACAGGACATAAGGAACAAAACTAGGGTCTGCTTAGAACTGTCTGTCTACAAACAATTTAAAATCAATGAAGATAATAGCATCTCAATAGAGTGAGTAACATTCAAATATATTTGCATTACTTGAATGAAGACTTTAGAATATACTCATTTCAACATATAAGTTTTGCCAGTTTTTCTCTTTTTTATGTGTAATACCAGCAATAAAGAGATTGACTAGTTCTGTAGTCCAGAATTCTGTAGTGATTCAAAGAAAACAGTAAAGAAATTTGCTTGGCTAACTTCACTTCTAAAATTTACAAACCTATTTTGAACCAAGATTGAGTTGATCTGTGTTTCTTCAAACAAATGATGAAATCTGTCTGAAAGAGCAGAACAGGTATTAGGAGGCTCTAAGAAACCCAAGAGTGATAAACTGACTACATTGAAAAGATGCTGTCTGTTTAACAGCTGTATTCTGAATTTTAGGCTTTGCAATATGGTTTCCTGGATTTCAATACTTTTGATGTAAATGAATATGAGCATTATGAAGTAAGTGTTCAATATCAGTATTCTGATTTGTTTGCTGTTACTACTGCTAAGATGATTGTTTAAAATACATGCTGAGGTTTTGGTAGTATTAGGTTCTATTTCTGTTTTGTCTCTTTAAACTTTGATTGTTAAATAAAGCTGTGTGATCAGAGAGAACATAACAAGTTTCAAATTTGAACGTAGTCAGCTTCAAACATAGGGGGAAAGCAAAAACCAAAATGGAAATAAACACTTTTTTCCATTATTATTAAGACCCTGGAAGGTGACTGGGGAGTGGGTATTTGGCCACATTTTAGAGGTCATGCATATTCGTGAGCAGTCTTGAGAAACTAAAGGGTATGCATGTCCATCTCTGACTGAATTCCAAAGAACAGCTACAGTACGTATGTGTGAGCAAAGGGGTAAAGAAGGAAACATGTCTGGGAAATTGCAAACCTATAAAATAAACTTTAGGGCATGGAAAATGAATGTAAAAATTAAGGACTACAACTCTTGGCTATATGCAGTCTCAGAAATGCAAAACTTCCAGTTATCTGTAAAGAGAAAATTGTGTTCTTAGAATCTAAAAAATCACTATTTAAATTGTTAACAGAGATAAGGCCAAGATCATAATTTAGATACCTATAAAAATTAAAATTGGAAGTTGACCTTCAGATGAAGAGTATCAGTTATATTGTTCTGAAACACTAATGTAGAAAGAGGAGAGCACAGGCAAAAAAGTGAGGTTGAGAGCATCTGGCATCCTCACAATGAAACAAAAAGTAGACAACTGACATCTTTTTGCAAAAACTGTACATCACTTCTATCTAGCATGTATTTTGAAACAATAAGGAAAGGCTGAAAATACAGGGATAATGATAAACCAAGCATTTTCTCTTGACAGAGAGCAGAAAATGGAGATTTTAACTGGATAATACCAAACAAATTCATTGCCTTCAGTGGACCTCATTCAAGAAGTAAAATTGAAAATGGTATGCTTAAAAAAGGAGGTGGGGGACACGAGCCCACTGCTTTCTTAGTTGATTGTTATCAGTAAGAACAAGCTTTAAAAATTTTTCCTCAAACAGTGTGTTTTTTCCTTGGCTCTTTTTCTTTTATAAGAACCTTGGCAGTAAAATTTTAATGCTTGGTTTAATTGTATCTGACCTAGGTGATTATGTTAAAATTCCATTTTCAGTTAGTCTATTTCTTTATGTTGAACACCAGTTCTGTTTTCAAAGTGTTTTTCTCTCTTGTTTTTGAGTCTTGGTTTGTTTCTTTACTGTCTTCTTCTCTTTTTTTATTTTTCTGTTTTCAAATAGGCTATCCCCTCCATGCTCCCGAGGCTTATTTCCCCTACTTCAGGAAGCATAAAGTCACCACTATAATACGCCTCAACAAAAAACTGTATGATGCCAAACGATTTATAAATGCTGGATTTGAACATTTTGACCTCTTCTTTGCTGATGGAAGCACACCTAGTGATACTATAGTTAAGACATTTCTGAATATTTGTGAAAATGCTGAAGGTGTTATAGCTGTTCATTGCAAAGGTATGGTATCAAACCAATTTATATAACAGGTGATGCTTAGAGTTTCTCAGATATTGTGCACTGTAATTCTCTTATATCTAGTTATTAACATCTCTGCCAATTTCCATACCAGTTATTTCTGTGCTTCTGTTCTTCACTTTATCTTCTAATTTTTTCCAAGTTCCAGAAAAATCTCACGAGCTGTTTCCAACAATGATATTGGGAAAAGTGAGCATGCCAATATTAACAGCTCTTCCTGCTAGTAAGTGTTAGCATTTTCAAAGGACACTTACAAGCAGGAATTTGAAGTCCTATGAAGGTTTATAGGTCTTTTGGAACAGTTAAATATAGCAAGTCATAAATTTTTGAAAACATCAGTGCAGTCTTTTTAAGAGATGGCTTGTAATGTATAAGTGTTTTTCCATAACCACAGAAGCCTTTATCCCTCAAAACCCATTTATACTGGTTACCTTGGGCATGCCCTTAACATTTGTTCCTCCAGAGTAAGACTGCCAAGGAAAAGATATTCAGAGCATGCCCAATGCAGCTAGTATAAAGATAAAATTTTCTGTGATTCTTGAGAAATTGTTTCCCTTCCCACACCATGTTTAATAGTGTATTACTCTATGGCTCTTTTCCCAAGTAACGATGTCTGTAGCTGCAGCAAATTCCAGGTAAAGAGGGGTGTATAAAAGAAGCCATTCTTTTCCCCTACACAGCTGGTCTTGGACGAACTGGTACACTTATTGCTTGTTATATTATGAAGCATTATCGGATGACAGCTGCTGAAACTATTGCCTGGATTAGAATAAATAGACCAGGTTCAGTGATTGGACCACAACAGCACTTTCTGAGGGAGTAAGTAAATTGACTATAAATTATTTCAAAACCAAACTGAGATGTCTTTTTCTTCTTATATTGCACACATAATAATCTTTGGTGTTAATTTGTTGTATTTTGGGCTTCTTTTTTTCCATTTTATGATAGCAAACAGGCAGAACTTTGGACAGAAGGAGATATTTTCCGTGCGAAGTTGAAAGGAAACCATAAAATTGCTGTAACAAGAATTCTGTCAGGAGTAGATGATATTTCAATTAATGACACAAGAACAAGAACCATCCGAAGGGACAGTGAACTGGTAATCATAATAAAAGTTGTAAAAGTTGTCCTGTAAAAAGTGTAACTGCTGTTGAGAATCTCTGCAGTTCTGAAGGAATATATGGGTACAGTAAATCCATGTAAATCAGATTCTTTTCCACTTTGCCTTTTTTTGTATCAAGGGATACAGGAGCGTGTGGAAGTTACGGACAATACGTATGAAAAATCAAGTCCAGTATAGAAGTGAAGTAGGAACATCTTTATCATACTTTAATAATTAGCTAAATATTAGAACAAAAAAGAACTCATGATTTGCAAGCAAAACCACTCTGATTTTGTTTTGGATTATCTGTTACTTCATTGTGTGAGTTTAAAAGGAAGGGATTAAAGGTTTTTTGATGGTTTTAGTTTCTAAGTAACTGCAACTTCTCTAATACCTTTTAATTATGCATTTTAAAAAAAAAATGGTATTGCTGTTTTAAAAAGGCAAGTGAAGGAGGGAAATGCTGTACTGGAGTGAAGATTGTGCTGTACCCAAGCAAAGATTTGATAATATGTTTCCACTGTTTTAGAGGTGGACGACATTATTATGCATGTCATTCTTGTCACCACTTAATGGTTTACACATTTAAAAGCAAAAAAAAGAAACTGCAAAGAACAGAATTGTGTTTATTGATTTTATGCTGGCATACTTTCCTTTTGGGGTAATTCCAACCTAAAGATTTCAAATAAGGTTAATTCTTAAATGTCTAAGTGTTTATATTTTAATCTTGGTTTGGCTTTTCCCTACTTGCACTTATCCAGTACAGTGATGAAGATGAAACAAACTGTGTAACACAAGGTGATAAGCTTCGTGCTCTGAAAAGTAGAAGGCAGGCAAAAGCTACATCTGCATCTCCTCTAACGTAAGTCAGTTTCTGAATTTTTTTATTCATACTTCCCTTTCTCCCCAGCAGTTTGTTTCCAAGGTTGCTTTTACTTATTTGAAACACGCACAAGATTCCATTTTTCCAAAGGCTCAATGAATGCTATGTAGGCAGGAGAACTTGGTTAAAGACCTGTGTAACTCACTGTCTAGTTTTCTGTGTTGTTTTCTGATTCCTGTAGTCTGCTTTTTACAAGCTCCAGTAGTACTTCTGGAGGCTTTACTTTTAGTTTAATTATGAACATTCACTTGGTATTTATGGTGGAAATATAAAAATGGAAGAGTACGACTCCATGTGGTGGTATTTGATCAGTTGAATTAAAGTATGTGCTGATTTTTGAGGTAAGGTCAGCTACCTAAGGAGAAGAAATAAAAGAAGAGTCTTTAGCTTTCTTTCATTTACTCTTCCTTGGAGAGGAACATTTGCTAAATTCTATGGGCTTTGTGATTATGGCTGGTAGTTCTGGAAGGCAGGGAGTACCACTATTTAAGTAAATAAATGCATAAAGAGTGCATTTCTATCAGGGACCCTGGTATTCAAGTCTCTTTTCAGACAAGTACTGAAACTCCACCTGTAAAAGAAAATTCATCATGACTTTTGCATCTGTAACCTGTAGCAACTCTAGTTAGAAAAACTTTCTGTCTTCCCTTAAATAAATTGCAAGGGAATGCATCTTCCATGCAAGCGTTGTATGGATGCAATTTGATTACTAGGAAAGGGATGGTGACCCCTGGCTGTCAGATTTTTGCAAGTAATACAGCAATAGAGCCACAGACCAAAAGCAATTTAGCTTTTGTTGTGCTGCCTTTCTGTAAGGAATAATGATGATTCTTTTTTTTTTCCTTTTTTTTTTTTTTTTTTAAGAACAAACAGTGTCATCAGAATTTTAGAAAAAGTGAGAGTTATAAAGTAACAATGCACTAAAGGTAGATGACTATGTTTTTGGAGAACCTCATACACCACTATGTATGCATTCTGCTTTTCTGCTTTTGTTTTAAAAGATCCTCTTTGTTCATGCCCATAATTTACACGGGAAGTTGTATAAGAAGCAACGGGTTCAGAACAAAAGCAGTACCTAACTGACATTAAAAAAACCCCAAATCACATCATTTAATTTACCTCATATAGCGCAATAATAAGCAGCTTTCTGACACATTAGTTTCTGTGCCTCAGTTTGTATTTCATAATGTTTTTTCCTAGAGGGTACTTTAACTCATGTAAGCCAAGGCTGTGAAAGATGTCATTTATATATGTTCCATAGAATGAATGCAGGCTGTATGATGATATGTCCAGAGCCATTGTCTTAATATGGAGAAAGTCTATCAAGTATTAAAATATTATTCCATTCACAAAGCATTTTGCAACATGGCTGCTCTAATTAAAACCAGTTAGCTTATATTTCCATAGAAAGAAAATACTTGATCTAGAGCTTATAGCTATTTTTGCATTGCAACCCAGGAAGTTGGAATTTCCATCCTATTCTCTGAGTTATGTGTATGGTTTTCAGCTTTTACTGAAATAATTTAATGAAAAATGAATTCTTACATAGTGTTCTCTTATTTAGCCAAAGTATCACTAGGAATATTAGCTGCCCTTCTTTACTCAGAAATCTTTCCTACTAGAAGAGGTATCAATCTTTCCCTTTTAGTTCAGTCTCTTAAACATAATTAATTGTGTCCCAGATTAATTTTATCTAAGTAAACAAAAAGAAGCTTCTAAATCTCCTGTGTAGTTCTGTTTCACAGAAAAAACACTAGACGCATTACTTAAGACTTAAATTTGAGGGATTTGTCTGTAATGTTTGTTATTTTTCATTGAAATTGATTGTATAAACGCTGTATGCTTTGATGACTGGATATTTTGTATATGTTCTAATTAGCAATATTCAGCAGCTTTGGCAAAGAATTCCAAATTAACTTTTGCTACTTTGAACAGAGGAAGGTAATCGACTTCATCATTTTGGTGTTTACGTAATTTGTTTGTTCCTACAAACTGATCTGCTCTAATCTAGTGTAATAAAACAAATGATTTTGAAGACGGATGTATTAATAAAGGCTGATCAAACTACAGAAGGGATGGCAGTAATTGATTAGGGATGTACTGCTGCAGCATGTACTTACCTTCAAAAGAGTGAGGCAGACTTTCTTTGGAAAAGACTATAGTGGAGATTGCAAAAAATTTGCTTTGATTCCAGTAACATGTGGATACTACTTTCAGCAATTTATGGTTGCACGGATTGCTACAGTCAAAGAGAGCAAGAAAATGCTTGGCAAAGGTTATAGAGCAATATGCTTTTGGAGAACTTGGAGCAAGCTAAAATGCACCAGTAGCTTTTGCTTTTGAATTTTTGTTCATCTTTTCCTCCCCCTCCAACCCTTTTTTAGATGGCTCCTAGCCATGCTGGTGTCTACACTCTGTAGCATTGTCATCTGGTGGATTGTATGTAGCTCCCTTCTGCCCAGGCTGCTATTCTGTCTAGATGGTTTAAGAACATAGTAACCATCAGGACCCTCTGAGAGAGAGCCACTGTGTAAGTGTCCCATTCCATTTCTCTACAATAGCTCATGATTTCTGTCTAGTGTGTCTCTTACATGCATGTTTTCATATCATGTTTCTTACTGGCTTTGCTGCAAGTATAAATTTCGCTGCTCTGGCTTTGTTGTATTTTTGTATGTATTATTTGCTATAAAACATGAATTTTATGGCTGGCTTGCAATACAAAAGGCTCTGGAGCTTTTATGATTAGGATAATTTGTAATTTTGAAGCCTTTCTTCTCCACATGCTCCTGCAAATAAGCAGAACTTTATAAGGAAAACTACATTAAAAAAAAAAACAAAACCAAAAACAAACAAACAAACAAAAAGGAAATGCACTGCTTTAAAATATGATTCTATCTTTTGTATATTGCAAATGGAGATATTGGCTCCAGCTTTACTTTGAAATGCATGAACTTGCAAATGAGATTAGTTCCTCAAAGGATGGTTTTACTCACATGAAGTGCCAGGAGTTAGAATTTGTTAGAACTATCTATAGGTCTTTATTTTTTAATAAGAGGTGATAGTATAATATGCCATAAGAGGCTGCAAAATGGAACTTCTTTTTTCCTTTTTAACATAATAGATGATTGAGGTAGGTTGCAGTATTAGGTCAAGGCTCACTTGTCTATTCAGCCAGTCTGTTTTCATCTTCATTATCCATCATTTTTTTAAAATAGTGCTTTATGAAACTAGTCAAATCCCTTCTGTAAGTTACTTGGATTAAAAGCATTAAAACACATTGGTTCCATTAGTACAGTTTTCACTCTTCCTCCACTCAGCTTTTGTCAGAGTGACTTCAGGGATTGCTGTGCCTCACTTCCACTTAAAATGTGCAATGTTCAATCAAATGACAACTTCCATTGGCCAAACAAAGATTCAGAAGCACACAGAACTGCCAAGCAACCCAAACAAGAACTATTTGCTTGGTACATGCCTCCCTGGAACTGCTCCACTGCCACTATGGTCAAAGCTAAATGGTTTGGGTAAAAACTTTGTTCTCAGGGAAAAGATAGGTCAGAAAAAGTGTTTTACACTAGTGTACTAAATAAGAAAAGGCATTCTCTCATAGCGGAACATTAAGGATGAGTTTCTAGCCTTCTTACCTTTGTCCTTGCAAGTTTTTTTATCCATACTTTTAAAAAGCATGGGACTGTTTCTGCTAAAGTAAATGACAGAATAATTAACAAACCAGAACTTAGAGGACTTGTGGACAACATATTTACCTCTTAGTCGTAGCTGAAGTCATCTCACTTTATTCTTTTGGAGAAAAAAAAGTCCACCCAAAACCTAAAGATCACTTCAACTGCTTTGTTTTTTCTTTCCTTGGTACTTTGTCAAAGAACATACTTAAAGGCTTTCTTTTCAAAGTTTTGCTCTGAATGTAGCAGTATTTCTTCTCATTTTCCAGATGTCAGACCTCAGATTTCTAAACACAGACTAAAAGTCTAACTTAAAACACTGGTTAAAAAAATGAAACAGTCTGTCCTTTGTTTTCTTGTACTGCAAGATCTATTTCACTCAACTACCATCCTTTCTTTTGTTTACAGTTTCTGTGTTCTGTCTAAAATCTCCTTTTCTAGAGGGAAAGAGAAAAGACCATTGTTGATAAATGTGTCACAGTGCAAGCCATTGGGTTATTGGTGCTGCTGCCTCATATCCAGAATTGACAATCACATAATATTCTTTTATGTCCAGGAAGACAAAATGCTTTTCATACAATGGTTTGGGTTGGAAGGGACCTTAAAAATCACCTAGTTCCAACCCCACTGCTGTGCACAGGGACATCTCCCATTAGACCAGGTTGCTCAAAGCTCCATCCAACCTGGCCTTGAACATTTCCAGGGGAAAAACTTCCCTGGGCAACCTGTAACAGTGTCTCACAATCCTCACACTAAAGAATTTCTTCTGAGTGTCTATCTTAAATCTAACCTCTTCCAGTTTAAAACCATTACCCCTTTTCCTGACTAAGTGTCCTCCCCAGCTTTCTTGTAGACCTCTTTCAGGTACTGGAAAGCTACTGTAAGGTCTCTCCTTAAAAGCTAGACTAACATTCTCTCAGCTAGCATCCCTTGTGTTTTAAAATACAAAATTATCTATCAAGATCATTAATCATTTGGGACTAGCCTGTCAGTCCTCTTGGCTGGAGCCTTGTAGACTGAAGACTATCAGTCATTTGTTGCCTTTCAATGACTTGGAACAGTGGTAGAAGTCTCAGACCTCTTTTCCTAAACAGCATGAGCTGATGAAGGAGAAAGCAATATTGCATTTGACAGACTTCATAAAACAAGTAGCCTAGGCAAGAGTAAGATGCCCATCATAGGTCAAAGATGATATGCTTCTGTGTAAACCTCATCCATCCCTAGGATACTGAAATTATATTTCCTTTTAAAAAGCTTGATGTGTATATACATTTCTCTTCAAGATATATTACCTTGCTGGCATTCCACATTTTGTGGGTTTTGTCTTAGGTTGAGGAGATTTGGGTTTTTCTGTCCTGGTAGTATACATGTACCTGTCCCTTCATCCCACTCTCAATTAGTCATGAACTATAAAAGATGGTGCTACTGACCCAAACAATGTTTTGCTTAACCAGGTTTTTATTTCTTTAAGAGCAAGTATATTTGTTTGAATAAGAAAGTAGTGTATAAACTACTGCAGTGTTTGAGAAGTATAGTAAGGTCTGAACTACCAAGCAATGTTTCCATTATAGATGAAGTGGAGATTAAAAACTCTTATGATGTATAGGTTACCTACTTAAGTAGCATGACTATTACTGCATTTTGGAGCCTGTGTTCAGGATACATTCTGCTTTTTCCTTTGAAGCCATATTTAATTGAGTTAGGAAATCTTTTTGTGTATCAGATTAGCTTTCTGCTGGTGCTTCTGGATGCTGGTTGTTGTCATGTTCAGCATGACATACTATTTTATATGAACTTCTATAAAGCAGTAACATAGAGGTCCTGAGGATCTTACTTTACTACTAGTCTAGTTGCAATGAATAAAAATATCAGATGATGGTATAGATGGTACCTCATAAGTTTTCCTTGAGGTTCTATCAGCCTGGGAATTCTAGGGTTTTAGTCTACTTTAAACATGTCTGTCTGATCATTCAGCAAATGTTTCGTTCATAGAGATTTCCATAAATCTTTCCTCTTGGGTAGCCATGTGAAGATGTTTATTGCTGAAATGTAAATGACATCTGCTGAAGAGCAGGTGACATTAAAGGTTCTGCCATGCTCACAGCTGGCTCTGAGCTGACCCCACAAGCCAGCTCCTTCTCTCCCTACCCTCTGGTATATACAGCATTCTTAAGGGGATGATGTTGTGGTTGGTTTGGTTTTAAGGTGCAATGATATATGGTGACTATGAGTAACTGTCTTATTTAAAACCTCTTTCTTTGATTTGAGCAGGTAAAATGAAATTATGTCAGATGTAAGGACTTACCTATAATATGTTGAAAAGATGAATAAGTGTTTGTGAAAGATGTTGTCTTACCACTTCATAGTGTTTCAGATCATATTAAATAAGTGTATAGGGTTAAACCATATAGACTGAACTGTTTTCTCAACTTCTGGTGTCTGAAAAAAATGGGTATCTAAAAGAGAAAGATTATAACCATTAGATCATGTTCACATAACTTTTGCTGTCTTTTATATGTATGTTACATATGTTTTATACAGAGAGATACACTATATATATTTAAGAAATTTTGAAGTGAACTTCCAGGTTTTGAAGCTTTTTACCTTGGACATGCAAGGAAAATGAACTTTTGTTAGAAGAATTTGTGTTGGCTTCAGAAGCATGATATGATATTGAGAGTATCTGGCTTTTGTTTTCACCCTCTCAAATAACTGATTCCTCCAAATTTGGATGTGTTGTGTTTATAGTAGAATTTGCTTTCCATGTTGATTGTAATTGCCATTACGATTTTGTATTTTACCATGGAGGAAGAGAAGACTGGTGGAGCTTTTGCAAAACAAGTGACAAAACTTTGCAAGTCTGAAAAACTAAGAGATATTTGTTCCGTAAAAATTTAAAATGCTTGAACTTCCTGTTTCTGAGGTCATACATTTGCTAAAAATATAGAAGTATATGATAAACAAGGTTGCTGATCAGTTTCACTGCTATAAAGAATTTATTTTGCATGTTATTATGTTATCTCCAGTGCATATTTTAACTCTGGTATCAATCCCATATAGAAGAGTGAAAGCATAAGTTATTTTTTTTCTACTTCTGTTTCTGGTGAATGTGTTCCTTGAGTATAAGAATACTCATATTTTCTCACACATATTTTCTGTCCATTTTCACTCCAAAAGTTAACATTTTATATTCATATCTAAGGATTTCTGGAAAACAGTTTTTTTCAGATCTAGTATTATTCAACCAGACTGCAGTTTATACAACTTGATGAAGGTTCTTTTTTCCAATCCAATACAATCTGATGACACAGATACTCATTGAAGCCCCTGAAAATCAGTTTGATAACAGCAGGGGGAAAAAAAAGACAGTAATTGCTTAATTATTTTTAGCTCTGAATCCCTAAAACCATGCAGGGTTATGTAGTTGGACATTTGCTTTCTGTATTGGTCTGGAAAATTAATGCATGTTTTTTTTGATACTTCAAAATTTCTCTTTTCATTTTGTCTTGTTGCAATAATTAAAAATATAATTTCTTGGCTATTTGTTTTCCAAAGACATAGCAAGAAATTCAAACCATTAATTTAATCCATTCTTTGAAAGAAAAAACCTCACAACCCAAAACTAAACAAACCAAACAGGTATTCTCCTAATAAAACAACTTGGATTACTATAATTGTGACAAGGATGTTATAAAGAGAAGGATATGTTTCAGGCAGAACAATTTACTTTTCAGGATGATTTGTGAGAAGATATTTCACATTTGATAGCTCTACTGCAACTGAAATACCCTCTTTTCAATATTTTCCTAGAAACTTTCACGTTATATAATCTTTCTTTTTTCCTACTCTTTCCAGAGTAATTCTGCAGTCCAGTGTTCAGAAAAATAAAACCTCTGAACCTAGCATTTCTGACAGTACAGACATTACTAAAAGAACTACCAGGTCTGCTGCAAGAAAAAAACATTTAAAAAAGGTGAGAGTTACCCTCTTTGCAGATCCAGTAACTGTTCTTTAGGCAATTACTTAGAGCCAGCATATCTATTGTTGACAGGAGCTTTTTCCACAGTTCAATTCCTCCCTGTAGCAATGGAAGAAACAATTTTATGGTTTATGCCACACATTGACAATATCTGGAACCTTAAACCTTATGTCATCCGTTTATGTTGCTTAGTCTGCCAGCTCAGAGAATATTGTATTGTAATTCTTAATGTGAGTCAGGTTTACTGAAGGTGAGGGGTTTCAGCAACTAAAAAGCACCTTTCTTTACTAAACCTCTGCATGGACTAAGAGGTGGAAAAGTTGTTCATGTCACTGAGTCAATTATTCTTCAGTTCACTAAGTAAAAATTTAGAGTAATTTTATGGACAACTGAAATGCCGTAGTAGTGGAGAGGTGAAGTGTACAAGATGCATGTTTATCCTAGTATGAGATTTTGCTCTGAGCATGATTTATAATCTGAATTTAACTTGTTCAGTAAAGCTTAACAACATTTAAAATTTGGATTTAAAGGACTGAAAGTACCTTTTGTCCCAGGACCATATATATGGCTACTGTGTTTCTTTGTGTGTGCATGTGTTCATGCCCTTCTACAGCAGGTCATTATGAAAGAAGAGCCTGGGAGCATTACTTAAAACAATTTCCAAGCAGTTTCCAGTGGTTACGACTGAACAGAATTTGTCTTGTGTTTATATTGAACAACTTTTGAATGGGACTGTCACGTGCTGAAGAGACTTGTTGGGAAGAGTAAAAGGTGGTAAATAATATCATAGGTTGTTAAATTTGAGTTATAAATATTGCTGGAAATTCCAAGTTCTTGAGCAGTTTTTTCTGCACAGAGCTTTTTTTCCCCCTTCCACATTCTGATACACTGAAGGTAACAGAAGTTGTGAAGAAGTCACTCTGTCAAGAAGTGGAAATAGCTACTAACAGTAGACTGCAAGTATTACTAAAAATCTGAAGTATTTCTTGGGGTTTTCCTGTTTGGTTGGTTGGTTTTTTCCCTCCATTTTGTAGCATTTTCACTATATCAGTTTTTGACCAAACAGACTGATGCGATTCTTCCTGCTGGTTTTATTCTTTATGTCTTTCCCAGTTTTGAGCTCCTTGCAGCTCTTGGTAGCACATCTGTAACTGAACAAACATTTTCAGTCCCTGGAAAACACACATCCAAACTTACCTTTGTGCTGCATGAGATGAAAATACCTATCCTTAGAATGAAATAACATCCCCAATAGAGTTCACAGAAGAATTTTTGAAGTAAATCTTATAGGTGTATTTCAGATTCATGACTCCAAAGACCGAGGATCATTTTGGTCTCAAACTTCATAAATGACTTCATGTTTTAAGGGATTTTCTAAAATTTCTCCCCCCAGTATTTTTTTCTCATACTGTTTGTTTTCTTCTAACTTTCTAACAAGGCCAAAAATTTCAGCCTCTTCAAGTTTGGATCCAATACTCAAATCTATCTTGAATAGCTATGTCAAAGTTCTGGCGTTCTTAATTATCTTGCCATTTGAGAGGGTTACTTGAGTCCTGTCCCTCTAAGTAGTGTTTTGGTATGACTGTACAATTTCATGAACCTAGGGTGCAGTACCTTTTTGTTAATCTAATAGACGTTCTTTTACTCTCTATCTCTTTCTCTCTTTTTTTTTTTTTTATACATCCCTTTGTTTTTTCATCTCTTTTATTTTCATTTCTTGAAGTCCATGCAGTTGGCATTACCTCATAGTGCTCAAATTGATTGAGAAATCAATTCAGAGAAACTGAATTGCAGAGTAGAGGATAATAATTATTATTACAAAATTGAGATCATGACCTAGCCACCTTCTGTCTTTGTCAAGACCTTGTTGCCTTCTTTGAACTTATGATATCACTATGAACCATATTTTTGTTTTCCTGTGTGATACATGATGTGTATCACATGTGTATCCACGATGTGGAAACATCGTGAAGTATTTTTATATTAATCTCATTTGTTGATGCTTTAGGTAATTTTCGTCAATTATTACTGTCAATAGAATCACATTTGTCACCCATCCTAGTGGAGTACAATCTGCAGTGATGGGTAATTCATTTGGCACTTCATCCTTCATTCTGTTGGAGACACTATCATAAATGGTCCCAGAATGATTTTTCAGCCAAAACGACCATTTGTGTCTAAAACACTCTATACGGGCTTTGGAAAAATAATGCAGGGAATTTCAATCCATAACATTCATCACATTGCCTTTGGGGAACATCTCCAGATGACGTCTGCCATCTATGAAAGACCAGTACTGGTGAATATAACAAATTATATATTGTGACTGAAATAATACATTTGTTGAACTGCAAGAAATCACCTAAATAGGGCGTTATCAAACCAGACCAAACCCTGAAACTGATCCTGAAACCCTTGTTTCTCTAGTTAGGATGTCTTCCTCATAAATTTGCCAATTACTGAGAACTTCATGTTTGTATTTTAAAATGCATACATCAGATCCAAACCAATTGAATCACAGGAAGACGCAAATGAAGTACTCTTTTCCATGTTGCCACACATAAGAGAATTAGCATGACGTATATAGCAAGTAGTTGATCAGAAATTAATTGTTGAGTGGTAAAGGAATTTTGGTAGGTAGAGATGCTTAATAGAATGCAGGTAAAATTATGGAAAAGAAAAAAAAAAAAAAAAAAAAGGGAGTGTGGGGGAAAAATAAGATTCTTGTATGCTTTTATGTCTTTTAACCAGAGAGGCTTATCACAAAACCTTACCAAAGACTAATCTGCTTGAGAAGTCTAATATGCTTTAAAAGTCTCCTGTGCTTTTTTGCTTTGCTAGGAATTTAAAGCAACCTTCTGCACCCTTGTTCAAACACAATATCACCTTCAGCATTTCAGAGCTTGTCTATATGTAATCTAAATCTTAAATCTAGCTTTAAAAAAGTAAAGTTTCTGTACTATTCTTTCCACTTTCCCTGCAGTCTTATACTTCAGAGGGAAAGAAGAAAAAAAAAAAAAAAAAAAAAAAAAAAGAAAGAAGAAGAAGAGCAGTGCTTTACTGCAAATCTGCAATGTGCTTAATGAAATTATGGTATTTTTAATTTTCTGTTGCATTTCCTTATGAAATCAAACCTTTCTTCATCTTTTCTGTGACCGGACTAGTTCATGCTTTCTTTACAATCAATATTGCTGTCTTCCTAAATGCAGTGACTTTTATCTTGTTTGAAGTATTGTTTACCTAGTCTAAAATGTTTGCTAGAGATACATGTGGAATTCATGTGTAACTTTTTTCCTCAAATTTATTTTATTTCAGCAGCCAGTCCGTCCCGTGGACTAGAACAGTATTGCACCAAATTTCAAACAAGCAATCAGTGTTGAAGAGGATATTCAGGAATCATGGGGATATAACTTGATGGGACTTGATGCAATTCAAGGAAGAATACTCTGGCTCCATTTTTCAGCAAAAGTGAAACAGAAGGATCTCTTCCATACTTGTAGAATAAAATGAACTATCAATAAGACAGTTGGTAGGCATGTTCCTAATGTTCTAACACTTCCTCAAACTAAACCAACAAAATCTGTGTACATGTAGACTCAGGTGTAAATACTTAAGCTCTCTATCAGAGAGAGCTTGCAAGTATGTAAGATGCATGTGTATAATTGTGATGGCAATCACTTAGCTGCTGACCACCAGAAAGTAAAAAATGGTGGGGAGCTTTTAAATATATAAATCTGTGTTGTCCATTCAGACTGGGCTCAAGTCTTGACTTGAGACTGCATATTAACCATGAAAGCTTTCTTCTTATAGTATGGGTACTGTGTTAATTGGCTCTTCTTTCTTATTTTGTATGAAGTTTTTTATGAAGCCACAGTATTGAGTACACAAAGTAACTATTGTCCACCAAAGAGTGCTTTATTTTCAAAGGTTGTGTGGTTCATTTATTTTGAAAATACTAACTCTAAGCAATTAACTTGTTTTTAATAGACTTTTAGTTGTTCACAACCTGTCTCTCTTTTAAATAGTTGTAATTGCTTTAAATCTAATATGATTTTAAGGGGGAAGGAAAACATCTTACCACTTAAAGCAGTGCTATCATATTGAAATTTCATCACTGTTTCTTCCCCTATCCTCAAGTCTTTTAGGTGAAACTTCAGATTACCATATCTAAAAGCTTAGGATTTTTCCTAGGTTTTATTTGTACACTTGATAACACAGAGGTGTTACAGTTTTTTAGCTTTGAGACACTTAATGAGTACAGCACACAAAAAAGGGAAAATAAGCTTGCTGTACAATCAAGATTAGTAGTGGAACTTGAGCAGATACAGTTTTTAACATGTACTTTAACACTATAAAAACTACAGCTTACCTCTGTTAAAAAGCAGTGCGATTATCAGAAGAGCCTGTCTGAGACTGAATTTTTTTTTCCACTACAAGACTGTCTTCAGACATTGGCATCATTTTTTCAATATCACTTTTCACATTATGAAGTCTCAATTCTGGCTTTAGAAGTGTACCCTTGTCTGCCAACTGAAGTTTATAGCTGCATATTCCTCAGATGAGGACTGTTACCACATGGCCTTAAATATTATCGAGTGATATGTTATGTATGTTATTGTAGATCTATTATTTAGTGACACAGTAGAAAGTAGAAGAAATTGAGAGATCTGAAATGCTAGCAAATATTAAAGGTACAGATTACTTCTGCAAGGGAGACAATTTTGATTTTATGAATGTAAGTGGACAGGTTCAGAGTCAAGTTTCAGTCTACATTTCAGTCTATATCTTTTAAATTAAAATTATGCTTTCTGTTAGGTTCTTGAGTTTTTTAATGCCAATCTGAATAACCACATATTTGGTGGCAAGAGCATCATGAGATGGGAAGGGAAGCAGGATGAAAAGTGCAAGTGACTTTACAGATTGCGTCTTCAAGTTTGTATCGTCAAAATTTGAAGCATGAATAGCAGGAAAACAGAGGCAGAATAAAGAAGCATCAGGGCTCATCCCCAAAATGTTTTTGTTTTCCGCTTCACCCTCACCACTCTTTTCATCTAGGTGAAAAGCACTGAAAAAGGAGGGACAGAATTCATTCTGACACAGTGATGAAAATTTCTTGATTTTCTTTTTTTTTTCTTTTCTTTTTTGGGCCACTTGCCCAAAAGTTGAAGTACAGGTAACCACATACACTGTGCAAATACGAATCTGTGTTTATTTTTGAAGAAAATCTTGGAAAGCAGAAGGGTTGAAACTAGTGTGGTGAGAGTCAAAACAAGATTTGGAAATGTTTATTGTGTATGGCTTTGCCCTTCTCTTGGCTGAGCTTCATCTTTTAGCTTCTTTGGTTTCAACCTAAAAACGATTAGTCTGTTTCACACTCCTTCCAAATTCCAAATTGGAATTTGAATCTTTAAAGTAACCAGCAGAGCCGTTAGCAATTTCAGGTTCATCAGAAGTAAATTTGAGTAAAATTAAGTGCACAAACACATACAATAGCAACTCTAGCTAAAATAAAACTGCATGTTTAGCATTAATTTGTTTCAGGATACCCAGTATCTAAGTAAGGAACACATAGATGTCAACAGGATTTTCTATTTGAACTCTCTAAATAGCCTTTATATGGAAAATCTCATTACCTCATTGTGTCCCACCTAATTGTATTGCTTAGTTTGTCCTTCTGAATTTTTACTATTTTGTCTAGCACTTTTATTATACCATACCAAAGCTGACTTAATGACAAGAATGAAGAGTGGTTATGGGTGATGAAGTCCTTGGTTTCTAAATGTTTTTTGCATTGTGAAGTATTATGTGCCAAAATAGAATGTGTGATGGCAGCTGCATCATCATCGAACCACAGAGCAGCTGAAATCTTTCTGCTCTCATCAATTGGAGATTTTCCTTACAAATTCCTTACCCTCTTCCAAATTTATGACACATGGATTCTCCCTTGATCTCATATTCAAAAGTATGCAACATACTCAAATGCTGCAATATCTTTGGTCAAATATCCAGCTGCCATTACAGCATTAATGACTAACTCCAATGTTAACCCAGATCTTGTCTCTTTGCCCCAGTATGGCAACAGAGGAAGTGCTGCTGATTTAAAACAAAACAAACAAACAAAAAAATTGTAGAGATTCGTGCATTAAAATGGAAAAAAAAAAGAAAAAAGAAAAAAAAAGAAAAATGTGATGTTCACCAATTTGTTGCACTGCAGTTTTTATATTAATGGTTTGCAAACTTTGTCTTGCATAAACTCATGTACAGACTATCAAGATCTAAAAGGTCTTGACTAATCAGTACTGTTCATCCTGATTATTTTTAAATTGTATATTTCTAATCATATTTTTTTAACTTGGATTGACAGAATGGGAGTTTATTTTGCTGAAGGTATTTTTAAGATAAAGCTTAATATTATCTTGTAATATCAAGTAGTTCAATGCATTTGGGTCTCATTTGAAAATATTGCATATTGTATCTGATTTTATACAAAATACTGAATAGTGAAAATAGTAAACATAAATTGTGTAAAATTAAAAATAATTTGCTTCTTGCTGTTATTTCCTGAACTGTAAAAAAAATCAGCATAAAAATCATCATATCTGTACCACACTGACTCATATGTGCTCTGAAAAATAATGCAAGAATCTCAGCTGTTTTAATTAGAGGAAAAATCCTTAAAACATATGCTTTCCTAATTTCAACAATAGTTAACTCCTGGCTCTACATTTCAGAAGATGTTGGACATCAGTAATAGTGTTTGGATTATTGGGATACTGCTACCCAGTAAAAAAAAACAGTGGGATTCCAGTTAATTTGTTTTCTTCCTCCATGATCATATGGTGTCATTAAGTATTATATGCTTTGATACTTACCATGAAACTAAAGGATTTTTGAAAGAAAAATTAAAAATTTTGGAAACAATTCTCAGCATAAAAGTTGGTTGTGGTCTAGTTTTCATTTTTGAAAAAAAAAAAACCCAATTCCAAACGCAGCAGCAAAAAATACTAACCAACTCAAACAGCCTCACCTTCCCTATGCTAGAAAATTCAGAATTTGCACACCCCAAGCAGAGCCTGTTTGACAAGCAGGTAAACTTTCACTAATGTTGGAAAATCTGTGTTCATGTGTTGCAAGGTGATCCTTTATAAACTTACATGAATGTTTAAAACCATCTTTTCCTGCTGAACTAATTGCCTGGTGAAGAGTGAATGGTGGGGTTTGTCTGGGAAAACATCAGTTTATGCATACGATATCCAGAGGAAAATACAGTTAAGCCCTATCATATCATTTGCAATTTAACAAGTCCTACTACTGGATAGGGGAGGGTGGAGGACTGAAAAATTCTACAGAAAACAACCAAACAGTGACCTAGGTCAAATCCATTAACAAGCTAGTGTACTGCCAGAGTTACGCCTTACAAATTTTTAAAATAACTTTAATTTGGGTCTATTCACCCTCCCTTGTATTAGTTACTACACAGCCTATTCAGTAGATAAAAGCTGGCTGTAGGATAATGGATGTGCCACTAGAAATATTCAAGGCTGGTGTTAAAAAAGAGAAATGTGTACCTCATGACTAATTCATTGTTTTTTGCTTTTTCTTGCATTTGTGGTGTTGGGGTTGGTTTCACATGGGTGTGACTGATCAGTAAGCCCCTAAAATGGAAGATGTCTGAGAGGTGATGGGCAAGGGTGATGTGCTTGTGAAGTTCAGGGGGTGGCACAAGGTGTTAATGGACCACAACTGCTGTAACTTTATCTGCAACACAAGGGAGAAGGGGGGTGGCCTGTGTTTTAGACAAATGGCTGTCAATAGTTGAGTGGATCACCAGGTGGCAGACTTGTTTCTCCCCAGTTCTTCAGAGAGTGAATGCAGCACAGGGAGATTGAATACACAGAGTATAAACCCTGGACACCTGCCAAAAGAATTCCAAAGAGTGCAATGGGCTGGAGGTGGCATCAACCCTTCTCTTCCTTCCTGGCACCTAGGGTAATCCTCCCTGATGACATTCTGGGGACCAGTAATGGGAATCACACTGCTATTGTGATTGAACTGTGTATTGCAGCTGCTGTCTTTGACAAACTAGAACCAGTATTTTTGTTGTGTTTTCAGTATACTTTTTGTCATAAATCAGAAATGCTGTATGGATTTGATATCAACCCTCTTCAAATAAGTAAACCTGGTACTAAGCATGAAATCCTCCAAGAACTGGGGCTATATGTTGGGCAGTGACAACAGGGACTGGGGCAAGGCATCTAGAAAAGGTCCCTCTTAGAAGCTCCACTCCTGTACTTTGTGTCAAACTCTGTCCCAGTGCACAGGGCTGCTAAACAACCTGTCAAAACTGGAGAACCCAAGCAGCAGCTGCTGTTTTTCATCTCTCAGCCCTGGCATGCCATGGTCTTGCTGCATAGCAACAGATACAAAGCACTTCTGTGCCACTAGTACCTCTGATTCTTCCAACTACACCTGGTGCTGCAGTCTAGTCCAGCAAGAGGACGAAGTGGTAAACCCCAAATTCATTGTGCCCCAACAGGACAGAGAGAGCAGGACACTGTCCATGGCAGCAGCTATTACTAATGCAAAAAAGATCCACGTGATTGCTGCTAATAGCAGGAAGATAAACACCATGCAAATGCTTAAGAAAGATGATTCACACCATTGCGAGCTTGCTTTTACCTCCATCAGTGCTTTGATGCTGTTTCCACAAGGGGGCATGGCAATTCTTTGGTCTTCCATGCACTTGAAGAGGCTCAGCCTCTTCATTGCACCTCATTTAAAAGGTGTATGAAATGTATGCCATTCTAGAAAGGCAGTTTCCCTCTAGACCCACTTGTGTTTCTTCCCAGGTTTGTGTTTTGCCATTACCAGATCCATCTTTTACTGTTCTTCCAAAAATATCATGTTCCTAGGACTAAATCTCTACTCAATACTTACAATAGGCGACATTTGTCCTGGAGCAATGCTTCTAGGTGGTTTTTGTCCATCTCTTCCACACCAACATAATCTCTGTTTTTATGTAAGCTATTATTTAATGTTGGTTTGTTAGGTCTTCTTCCCACTCACTTGGAGGATTCCTTCCCTTCCTCCCACTGATGATCAGACCTTTTCTAGCCTACTGTAATTTACTTCAGTGGAAGCTTCATTGAAAAAGTTACTAGGTTTTACTTTTCCCACAACAGCTTTCAACATTCAGAGCCTTTGCTAGAGCCAAGAAAAATCTCTAAAACCAGCATTCAGTCTGTAACAAATACCTTGTTGCTGCTACTTTTACCTTCTGATAAACCTAAGCTGCTAATGCAATTGCAGTTGCAGGATGTTAAACTTGGTATCTTTCATTCACATAGTAACAACTGTATAAATCTAGACAGGAACTAATTATGCTAAAAGCAGACAGCAGCTTATTGAGTCCTGCTAACTAGCAGTAAAACATTAGAGATAATAGAACACTAGATATTCACACTAGCTACCCAAACACAGAGAGAAAAAACTTTATTCAATTTGTTAAGTGCCAGTCGGTCTCAAACAATGCTGCCATTAAATGTGATGGCTGCTCTAAAGATGCAGCCATCTGCAACATTTTTTATATTGCATCTTAAAAAAAGCAGACAAACAAAACCTGAAGATTTAATGTATTTCACCTTGAATTCTAAATAATAGAGCCAAAGTGTGGCATTATTATTTCTTCCATAGACTGAAGGTTTCTCCCCTCCAAGCACAAACTGGTCCGTACACACACTACAGTATATGTAACTGAAAGAGAAAAGCTCTGATTCCATGCCTGCTATTCAGAGGCCAAATTGTACTTTACTGCAATAATCATGTTTCACATTCAGTTGAGTCCAGTGACAATGAGTCAGTGAGACATTACTTTCTACACAGCATATACATGTCTATATGTATAAAAACTTTCTGTGTGTATGTGTGTGTATGTGCACATGTGCCTGTGATGTCTTTGAAGAGGGGCAGGCGGGGGGTAGGTGGGAGAGCTTAGACATTGTTAGAATAATCTTAATGACACAGATGAACTAGAGCTACAAATTTTTGTTTTGAGACCAAAGACTGTGCATACCCCACCCCTGTTTTCATGTTAACAAGTGTAACCAGAGCTGAAAGCTCACCTCTCATGGGCTGAATAGCCTAATACTTCTATTTTTCAACTAAAGTTTTTATTTCTGAGTCAGTTTAGTCATGTGAAGAACAGGCATCTCTCTTCTCTTTCCTTTAGGGGGACTTCCATAGTAATACTCTCTTGCCAGTCCTATACCACAGCACTACATACGACTCAAGTGGGCAACACAGTACCAACACTATTATTCATATATTAATAACAGCTGTGGCAAGAGGCAAATTCCTTTCTTTGTGAACTTAGAGTGCTACATTAATCTAAAACTCAAAACTGAAATGCATTAATTTTTCTTAGGCACTATAGTAGTCTTAGCAGCAAAGCACTTTAATACTATAAGTGTAGCATGAATAAAATGTGGAACATTTAGTCTTCCTAAGAGGCATGCCATGTTTTACTAGTGTTTGTATATGTATTTACATATGATACCTTTTGCTTTACATGTAGGAATAAAGCTTAACCAGGAGTGACTGTTAGCAGAAGACATGCTTAAAAGACATAACAGCTATTTTGGTACCTTAAATACTATAGGTGACTGAGATTTAATAAGTTCACTTCACAAAGAGGAATTGGAATCCTCACAAAGGAATTGTGAGGATTCCTTCACAAAGGAATTGGATCCCCATTTAATAATTTTGTCTCTAGAGATGCTATTGACCAGAGAAACTTCTAAGCCATATTCAAGTCTGACAGACTGTAAAAAGAAAATGTCAAACCTAGCAGCTCTAAGACACTTCTGGTTTAATGAGTCAAACAACTACACTAACCCTCATTCTTACAAAGTTTTGGGTTGTGTGGGTTGTGATTTGGTTGGTTGGTTGGTTTTTGGTTTGTTGTGGGTTTGTTTGTTGGGGTTTTTTCAAACTGTCTTAAACCAGCCCACTTTTTTTTTTTGTTAAATCAGGACTTTTTAATTAATCTGCTGACCAGATGTTGATTATACAGATACACTTTGACAGGTCCTTTAAAGCATTCCCAAATAGCCTATTTTTCATTCTATTTTGAAAAACAGAAGTTAGAGGTGTACACAGTAACTTTTCAGGATCAGGAACCAGACAAAACAATCCTTTCAGCCTTCCTAGAGAACAGCCAGAAAGAAACCAACTCTATAACACCAGATCCAGCCCAGTAGCATAATAAGGTTTCAAATTATTAGTAAAAGGAAGGGTTACCTTTTAAGTTTTTCACTACTTTCTTTAGCAAAAATACATGTTAGTAAATAAGAGGCTGTCTTCAAAACATAATGGAAAATAAAGGTAAGCCTTGCAAAGGAAGCTCTCCACAACTATACACTCATTCATCCCTGCAAGCAAAAAAACCCAAATATTTCAAACACTTTTTTCCCCTGTCCAATGTAATAAAGGAAACAGGAGGGACAGAATAAGAAAAAAAATCCAAGACTGCCATACAAAAAAATCACTTCTGTTCCACTACCATGAAATAGACATTTTTGGCAAAAACACACCAACATGAATTAAAAGAGCAGCAGCAGCAATGATTTCAAGTAGTGTCTCACTACTATGAGCTGAAAGGGTCATTATTTCCTCCAGTTCAAAAAGCAGTAGCATGGGAGCCTCTAACACTAAACACTTTGCACTTGCATATGTGTATAACACTGTTTGCATTTGCACATTCTTTCTACTACAAGTAGTCAGAGTATCTCTAAGCCACTAAAATGAGCTTTTTCTGGAATCCCAAATCCCATGCTACTGTAAGCTGTCATGAAGGTAATAAAAAAATGCAAGAAAAGTCCCCTGGGCAAGAAAAGTCCCCCACTGCTTTGAAGACCACCTGTTTGGTGCATATAGAAAAAGAGGCAGTAGTATGTCCAGGATGATTATATCCTACTTGTGTAAAGCCTTTACCACTGAGGTAAGAGTTACTTTAAGTTCCTGAATACTCTTAGAGCTTACTCAGAAGCAAAACAGTTTTTTTTCTTTAAATCTCATTCACTATTTGCTCTCAAGGAGAATGCTTAGAAGTAATATAAAATACAGTGAGGCAGAGAACAGGAAAAAAAAAAAAGAAGAGTTTATATTCATCTGCTTTCCCAGATTGAAAGAATGACTTCAAGTTGAGCAGGCATTTAAAGACTCCTTTGTGGCCGACAGCTACATCCAAAATGTCCAGTGTGTTTGTCTTCTTATTTCTTACCCTCATCATTTCTGGCACCATTTCCTTCTTTCTCTCAAAGAATGGCTCTGAGAAGAAGGGATTAAAGCTACAAGGAAAAGACACACCACCTCATCCCCAAAGTCACACAAACTTCTTGGTAAGGCATGAAACATTTTAGTTTGTAGTTGCTCCTGTTAAAATTAAAAGATTCCCTAACAGTTTAGCCTTTAGCTCGAAATTCTTATATTACTTCACTCTCAACATCTCCAAAGTGGCTGCAAATTATATCTTGTTACTGATGTAAGACTTCTGGTTAGCTATCAAAAGCATCTGTGCTGCCTTAATTTTAAAGATCACTTCTGCTTAGAGAGATGCTCACTGTTTTGGGTTGGGTCTGGTATTTAGGTTTTCAGACTACATTCAGATAGCAAAAGCTTCAATCTGCTATTAAGAGTTGCAAAAATAATACCTCAAACCCAAACCAATGAGCAATTTATTTTATTTGCCAAATGCTGAAGAACTGCAGCTTGTGACCATGTGAAACACGTACTTCATCCAAAGGAACAGGGAAAAGTAGCTTACAAGTGTAGAGTGAAACATATTCTCAACTGCAGATCATGTTGTACATTTTCCTTTTCACCATGGTGACATGGAGAACTTGATATAACTTGATACACATCTTAAAACACTGTATTCCTGAACTTCATTTGAAACCTTGTAGTGAAGTAGTCTAAGAGTTTACACAGTTTTATCAAATGGAGGCAGACACTGGACCCTGTGACAGGATACCAGTCCACCTGTTATCTCCAGAACCCAACTCACTAGCAGAGGGCTGCAGTCCACACCAAACACCCAAACAGCTTTTCCAGTAGGAACAGACTTTGTTTATCCACACCAGCATAAAACTGGTCTCCACAGCTACACCAAGATACTACCATCCAAGGTCAGTGCATCAAGCTAAAGCTGGAAAATCCTCAGGATCATTAGGATTTGGAGCAACAAGCTGCACCTATAAAGTAAGAAAGGAATATTTATAAAAATGAATACATTTTATGTATTTGTGTATGAATAAATTAATACAAAGCCATCTGACAGCTATGTATATTTATTTTACCTTGGGAAGGGTTCATTTTCTATTCAAAGTTATGTCTTTTGTATCCATCACTGTCACAGAAGTGCTAAGCACTTTTCTCTCAGACATTATGACTCCTATGATTTCAGCATTATAAATACATTCACAGTGAAAATCTACTGCCTGGGGAGGACCAAAAGATCAGAAGTTCTGCAGCACTGAGATGATGAAAAAAAAGTAGTAAAGCAATCTCACCCAAAATACTGTTTTTAGAAGCAGCCTTATTGGGGTTTTTTTACATTCTAAGGCTACTGTACATCTTGACTTGTAGTTTTAAATTCTGATATTATAAAGAGGGTTTTCCACTCAGATAAAACAAATGCATCAAATCCTTTCCAAACTCTCGTATTATAAAGAGGGTTTTCCACTCAGATAAAACAAATGCATCAAATCCTTTCCATATCATTCTGTAAGTTCCCAACCTCAGAGCATTTTAATCATATTAGGCAGAATTAAACAGAGACCTTCAGTTAGTATGACAAATAAAGATATCTTTTTTCAGTGAGGAAATGCTTTAAGAAAAAAATTCAGTGGATTTTTTTTAAACAGTTATATTAAATACTTGTGTCATCCTGTAGGATGCTGTAGAATTTTGTCTTCATCTGTTGGATCCCAGATTTTTTGATCTCACTCTCAATAATCAAATTACTATTACTGTACCATACTGAAATTTTTTGTAAGGGATACAACCCTTCAGATGTACTTCTCAATTTATACTAAAACTTACTTCAAGAACAAATCTTCATTGCCTCCTTTCAACTAGTTACCTTTATAGCAATCAGACCTTTTGCAATTTATGTGTTAAGAGTTGTGACTCTAAATTTTAATTTTAAGTAAAATTATATGGGTCAGGAACTCAAAATAACCAGGTCAACGTACTATGAGACAAGAACTAGAAACAGTCAGTTGCTACAGCAATTAGTAGTTCCACACAAAAGGAGACAGAACCCTCACATGCCCCACAACAACAAAAAAAATCCAACCAAGCTAACAAAATCAAAACCCAAAAAACCACATTACCACTACTTGTGATTGAGGTCCTGCCTCTTCAACTTGTCTGCCACGACCACGACCACCTCGTGCTCCTCTTGACCCACGGCCAGGGCGAGAAAGACTCCCAAAATTAATATCCAGCTGAGATGTTATGTCATTCACTGGTCTTCGGCAGATATGAGAATCATCTTCAAAGCCTTTTTGCAACTAGAAAGAAGATCTGGTTAAAGCCTTTATCTTTCATGTCCAAGTTTCTCCACTCCCTGATACATATACACGCACACACACTTATATTACAGACTAAGCAGCAGATAAATTAAGAGGACATACAGAATAGAAGACAGGCCCTAACTTGCACAGGATTTAAGAGAAGTGATGCAGTAGGAAACAATCCCAGATGCCTGGGATTTTTATGTGTTGGCTCAGAGTCCAGGCAACAGCATTGTCACACTGAGGTGTTTTTTCATAAGTATCATCTGAGGTTTGTAACCAAGTAGAGAATCAGACTTTAGCTATTTGCTCCTGCAAATACCTTCAAATAAGGGTTAAAAGGTCATAGTAAACACAGTATTTGGCTTCTAACCAATATATTAGTCCCTTTTTCTGCTGCTATGAGATTACTGTTGTTTTAACACAGTATATTCCTAGTAGCTAGTGGATGTAAAGCAATTCCATTCCATTCATTATAAAGGATGTCATAATTTTAATGTGCACTATAGTAACTATAACATATGTCTACTCATCCCATACAGTGATGAACCACTTACTTTATTCAATGTCTAATTGCATTTGACTTTTCCATGTTGTGCAGTTCCTGAACCTTCTATTCTGTTTTGGCCATGTCCCTTGATAATGCCAACTAAGAGACTTGACAAGTTTCTTTTCTCTTCTTTAGAAGGAATAGAAACTTGCATGCACTCTTCCCATGTTACATACTTACTTCAGAGCTTGTGAAAGATACCTTTCCCACCCCTACCAACACCTCCCTCAGAGAAGGAAAAGGAGATAATGGCAGCTGTGACCACTAAAAGCCATGCTAAAAAGGATTCAGGCCACGACTGTATTTGTGTCTGGTAGCACTCAACAACCTAAAGTGATTAAGGCTTAAAAAGCTGCAAGTTCTGATGTTAATATTTTAAGTACACAAAGGATAATGTGTATTCATATGTGCATGCAAACCCTAAGGATCAAAATTTCTAGTATATAAAAAACATGGTAGACTACAAGTATATTCACATACTTCTGTGCTCCTACATTTCAAAAAATAAGTGAGCAAGAATCTGCCAAAGAAGCCTTCCCTCTCACCCTAGTAATAGAAATTCCCCCAGTAATGTCAGCCACAGCAATATGGTGGACTAAAAGTTAAGGAAAATGGGGGGGAGCACATCCTGTAGCACAAGCTCTTCAGAGTTACTTCTAAGAAGCAGGAGCCTAAAACTGGAAAAAAAAAAAAAGTTCTGTATTTTAAGTACACAGTGAAAGCTGGGATCCAGCACAGATGAGAACTAGGACATTTAGCATCCAACTAACAGATGCCAAAACCCTAGTTTTGCAGGCAAGTAAGCTAAATAGGGTTCAAAGTAAGGATAAGTAAACTAAGTTGCTCTATCACCATTACCAGATATCTGAGTAGGTGGCAGCAGCAAGGACACAGGTTTTATATTACTAAGGCTGAGCCACAGGGTAGAGCAACTTAGTATATTAGGTATTTACATACAAAATAGGGGTGATGATCTCAGAGAAGAAAATTGAACAGACAGCAAGTTTAAAATAAGTTTTGGGAGCATATGTGTGGTTACAGTAACAAAGCTTAGGTATTGATTTCTAGCTTGTTCAGATTATTCTAAACTATTAGAAAAAGACTAGAGACCATTTCCTAATCCTGGGCATAAAGCAGAGCTTACAGAATTCCTGTGGCAATGCTTACATCATCACTGTATTTTGACTTGTGAATCACCACTGCTTTGGAAGGAACAGTGGATTCTGGCTTCCGGATGTTGAATTCAGGCTTTGGTCGATTCTGTTGCTGAAGATTTTTCCACTCATCTAAAGTCATCTCGTGAACTACTTCTTCCATTGGCTTTCCTTCAGCAACTCTAAAGGTTTATAGTTGCAAAGTAAAAAAACCATTAGCTTGCAACACACCAGAATGAACAAGAACATCAGTCTCTGAAGTACGGATGCTAAACAAAATATTTTGAATGTTTCTTACCAAATTACTATCCTTAATTTCCCTTAGTCCCCACAGTAGCCTGAAGTGCAAGTTTTACACTACTGTAAGTTGGAAAATATACCTATGGCCTTCATATTCTAGACAAAACCACCATGTCTTTCAATCTGGTGTATTCTCAACTTTTCTGTTTAATAATGAATCTACTCCTAGCAAATATAGCCATAGCAAAAGAAGCATATAAAGAAGCTTTAAAGCACCCCAATTGCACCAAATGATTCATGTCATTGCAGGATGACAATATGGAATGGATGCAGTGAAGCTTCTACTTATCAAAAAGACACAGTGATCACACCACAGGATCTTCTAGATAAATATTAATATTTCCCTTGTTAATTTCACAAATTGTTTCTTCATTTTCTTTTGTCAGATGGACACAAAAAGACACAAGGAGACAGTATCCACCACCTGACAAAACCAGATCATTCCTAGTCCCATTTTAACTTGTCACAAACTGAAATAATGATAATATATTCAAGGAAAATGTTCAAGGAAAACACCTGGAGTACATTGGAGTCTGCTTTGCATGTATTTGATCTGTAAAGACAAACTTTATATTTGTAATCATAAGACAAGAATCATAAGGCAAAACCAAAGATTCTCTTCCACTCATCACTGCTTCTCTTCTGACACTTTTCTAATGGTGACCAAGACTGACTTACACAGGATGAGCAGCTTTTAGGGCACTGTACACATGTATCTTTTAGTGATATTTGCAGAAAGCTATTCTCTATTAATAAACAGCAATTTATGTAGGGAACACAGCTCACTTCATCATCATAACAGTTTGCTGCAGACACAAGTCAAATCCCATGAACTACAGGAAAAATTGCACTGATTTCTCCCAGACACTTGAAAAACATTTCTGCCTTCTCCCACACAAAACTGTTACACATCACAATAGCTGTTGAAGTTGGTTAAGGAATTACCTAAACCCGATTTTTCTCAGAAAACCTTTTCATTAGGTCCCTTCTACTAATGCAGAAATCTGTTTTGTTTTTCCTCACTCAATCACAGTTCCAAGTCTTCTACCAAATGCCAATGATTTTTCTCATGTAAATAAACAACTAATTAGATGCAAGCTGGAAACCAGATCACACACATTTGCTGAGAGTGCTCAGTATATTTAGAACTAGCCGGTATAAGAACAGGCCCATTCCCACTTCCTACCTGAGCTTGTAGGGAACCTTTCTATTCCTAGCCAGTCAAAATTATACAGTATTTTCCTGAATCACCCAGCACATGGCAAGTAAAAGCACACTTGAACAGTAAGACAGCCCTTAATTTTTGCTCCAGGGTGAAAAGAGGTTTAAATGCACTTCACACTAAATAAAAAATATGCAATTCTAGTACTATACAGTTGGCCTCTGACATGCTTTCATACCTTATTATTTTAAAAACTCCACTTTTACAGGAAGTTGATAGCATTAAGAAACAATTGCTCAAACATTTAATTTGTTGTCCTCAAGAGCAAGAACCCAGCTAATTTTTTATTAAGTATCTGAAGCTTCTGTTTTGAGAATAAGTGTTGGATAAACAAGACTAGTTTCAAACACCTAGAGGAAGAAAAGATGAGAAAGTAAACAAAAAGGGGGCTCTATAAATTATTTCCATTTCTTCCCAAGCCAATATCTCAGGACAGAATCAGTAAATGGTATATTTGGGGGCCAATGATTTACACAGTGTGAAGAGAGTTGGCAAATGTGGTTGCCAAGCCTCTCTCCATCATCTTTTAGAAGTCCTGGCTAACCAAGGATGTTCCATTGAACTGAAGACTGGTAAATGTGACGCCCATTTTCAAGAAAGGCCAGAAAGAGGATCCCAGTAATGACAGACCTGTCAGTCTCACCTCAGTGCCAGGGAAGGTCATGGAATAGCTAATCTCAAGAGCCATCATAGAACAGTTAAAGGTCAACCAGACAACCAGGCCCAGTCACCAAGCTTTCATAGAAGGCAGATCCTGCTTGACAAACCTGATCTCATTCTATGACAAGGTGACCTGCATAGAGGAGGATGGAAAAGCTGTTGATGTAGTCTACCTGGACTTCAGTACAGCCTTTGACATCATTCCCTGTAACTTCCTAATGGCAAAGCTGGCTGACCATGGCTCGGAGGGGCATATACTCTGCTGGGTTAAACACTGTCTGGATGGCTGGGCCCAAAGAGTTGTGGTCAATGGAGTTAAATCCAAATGATGGCCAGTTGTGAGTGGTGTCCCTCAGAGCTCAGTGATGCTTAACATCTTTATTAATGATCTTGATGAGGGAATTGAATGCACCCTCAGTAAGTTCGCAGATGACACAAAGTTGGGAGGGAGTGTCAAACTGCTAGATGGTAGAAAGGTTTTACAGAGGGACCTGGACAGACTGACTGTTGGGCTGAGACCAACTCTATGAAATTCAATAAGGCCAAGTGTTGGGTTCTGCATTTTGGTTACAACAACCCCAAGCAATGCTACAGGCTTGGAGAAGAGTGGCTGGAAAGCTTCCTTGCAGAAAAGGACCTGGATTTATTGATTGACAGTTGGCTGAATATGAGCCAGCAATGTGCCCGGGTGGCCAAGAAGGCCATTGGCATTCTGGCTTATATCAGAAATTGTATGACTAGCAGGACTAGGGAAGTAATCCTGCCCCTGTGCTCGGCACTGATGAGGCCCCACCTAAAGTGCTGTGTTCAGTTTTGGGCACCTGAATACAAAAAGGACATTGAGGTGTTGGAGCAAATACAAAGAAGGACAACAAAGCTAATGAAGTGTTTGGAAAATATCCCTTATGAAGAGCAGCTGAGTGTGTTGGGGCTGTTTAGTCTGGGGAAAGGAGGCTGAGGGGAGACCTTATCAATCTTTACAAATACCTGAAAGGAAATTGTAGTGAGAGTGGAGCTAGTAAGAGACTCCCTGGTGACAGATGACAGGAGAAGGGGAAATGGCCTCAAGTCACGTCAGGGGAGATTTAGGCTGAATATCAGGAGAAACTTCTCTACAGGAAGGGTTGTTAAGCAGTGGAACAGGAAGGTGGTTCAGTCTCCTTCCCTGAATGTGTTTAAAAATCATCTGGAGGTAGTGCGTGGGGACATGGTTTAGTGGTGGGTCATCAGAAATAGGGTAATAGCGTTAGGATGAGGTTGGACTTGATGGTCTTGAAGGTCTTTTCCAGCCTGAGCAATCCTATGCTTCTATGAACTTTTTTTTTTTAAGTCTTTCATTCTCTTTTCCCATTAAGTTTGTCCATCTTAGGGAAAGTGTTTCTCTCCTTGGCAACTGCCTGAAATAAGTACTTAAGAAGTAGTTATCAGTCTGTCAATATGCAAAAGAAAAACAAGAATTTGAGTGAAGGCTTAAGGTCATCTCTGTGCATTTTTTCACAGCATGGTACTTTATAAATTGTCTGCATTTTCTATTGCACACAGTCATCAAGAATACTGAATGAATGACCAGTGGTGTGAGATGCTAAAGAAACCAAGTAAGTGATTTGAAAATAAACAAGCATCATCAGAAGTCAAAAGGACAAGCAGAAATACCTACTCTCAGGCAAAAGTATCAGCCAGCAAAGTGCAGAAAGAACTACTGGAAAGGCAGAAATTCTGAAGAACAGATCCCAGATTTGCCTCTCCTCCCCCACCCCCCAACCATACAAGAGTATTGCAGGTAATCCAGTCAAGCTGAATTTCAGCATCATTTGACCTTTCTGCAACAGCATACTATTATAAGAAGAGAAAACAACAGTGCTGTTTGGAACATATGTCATTGCTGGAAGGGTGGAACAACTCAAGAGTCACATCATGTATGTGGAAACAGGTAGAAAAGTATTGTAAGACAGATACAAGGTCAGAAATACGTGATTTGTATGGGAAACCTTGAAAGAAATGCTGATGAGGAAACACACGCAACTCTAAAAAAAGAAAAATTGCATATCCATGATGGTAAGGCAGGACACTCAGGTGAAAAAACAAATACAGTACTTCATTTTCAAAGCATTGGAAAGACCAAAGGATAATGAAACCTCTATCAATAGAGAAATTAAAGTCAACTAGACAGGTATATCTAGACTGGTATGGTTGGTTACACGTTGGGTCAGCAAGACCTCTCAGATCTAAATTTTTATCACCATAAGACCACACAAGGACATTTCACTACACAGCAGCTTGAGCTCACAAAAAAGCAGTCACAGGCATTGCTTTGAAAAGTACACATCTATCAAAAACAACCACTTGCCCAATCTAAAGAAATACCGGTGGATTTTTACTGAAAAAATGTGGTCTGTTAAATCCAAAATGCAGCTTGAAATGCAGCTTCCATTGCTGAAACAGTACAAAATTGTTTTAGGAAGCCAAGACTCACAAGGGGAAACACCCCCAATCATTGAAGCACAGCAACAGGAACCTGCATATCACATTTTGGACGAAGACTTGATTGGAGATTATTTTGGGCACAAGGCCTTTATGGAAGTGCACTCTGTGCGTTACTGTTTACCTTCAAACTGTATAAATTTTTAGTAACTGCTTGGTGTGCATTTTCATTAATCAAGGTAATAAGCTCCTTGGCACACCAACAATGATGCTTACAAAATATTGGCAGACACATAATCACTGCCTCGGGACATGAACAAACTGAATTCACAATGCACATACTTACCAAAACATTACATGGGAGTAATTGTTACTACTCCTTCAGTGTTTTCAGTGGGTGATCATAACCCAGTGCATTATTTTCTCTGTATACCTTTTTTGCAGGAACTTCTGGTACATGAATACATAATTATGCAGGAGAAATACAAATGAAAATAAAAATGGAAATCTGAGCATTCAGCTCAGCTATTTGGCTCATTATTTTTAATGACAACTGGTCCTCAAATCAGCTTTTATATTATCCAGCTGCACAAAACATGTTTATTCAGCTTTTATCACAAAATCAACTACATTAATCTTTCCTACTAAACATCATCTACAGGAGCAGTTCCACTAGTTATAGCAAAATTCAAGGTTAAAAAAGGTAATACCAAGTGACAACTGAACAAGCTAACTATAGAAACAAAACCAAACCAAATACTTCTAAAGATCTGTATCTGTTTATGTACAGATTTATGTCACTATAAAAAAATTACAAAAACAACAACACAGCCAACTACCACCCACCACCTAAATAACAAAAAAACCAAAAGAAATTCAAAACAAAACAGAAAATACAGACCAATCTAGAGAAGTAAACAGCTCAGTAAACTTGAAAATTAATTTTGAAAGCTTTCTATTAAATGACCAGAAGAGTATACAACTCCACCAGAAAATAGTTAAGTCCTGTGTGAAGAAATGGAAGAAAGTCCTGCAGAATAAAGACTAGCTTTGAAAGCAGCTTTGACAGGAATTTATTAGAATATGTCTTGCTGAATAATAAGAAAAATCTATGTATTCGAGTTACTAGGAAAAACAAGAGTATTACATCATTCATACTATGAAGACAAGTTCAACAATATGCAGTGTGAAGAAAGCTTATGTCATTGTACTACTTACATATTTTACATATATGTCGAGAAGCAAAAAATCCCACAGCTATTACCATGGAGTTTGGGATCCTATAAATAGTAATATTGCTGATACACTCAAAGAAATTTGAAGATACAGGAAAAATAAATTGATTCCCATTAACAAACTTCTAAAGAAACTCTTGTCCTGCAATATTTTTTGAAAGTGGAAGGTCCAAAACAGCAATGTGGACACAGTCCTGAAGGCAAGATCTCATAATTTAAAGAAGCCCAAAGAAGTCTTTCCATAGTTTCATTGAAATTAGCCAGCATCACACCAGGAAGCTATAATTACCATGCAGACCTATTCTTCCCATTTTCCAGCAATACTTTTTTAATTGGAAACAGTCACAACAGGAATGACAATGAGAAGAAACAAACCCATGTTTTCCATTTCTTCCTCACTACAAGTACACAACTGCAATAAAATAGTAGAAACAGATTCCTTGAAATTAGTGCATCTGAAAGTCAAAATGAGAACAAGCCCAGATAAAATGAACACCTCCCACACAGCCTCAATATTCAAGATGCAGCAAAGCAAAAGGGAAGCCTAGCTATAATCTTTGATGTTATGTGTTACTTGCCAAACAACAACTCTGGAGAGCAAGAGCAAATTAAGCACACAAGACCTTAAAATATATCCTGAAGCCTGAAAACCATATGCCATCAGCTTTTGCTTGTAAATATTAAAAGGACAATCAAAATAATTTCACCTTGTTAAAGCTGTATGCTATACAACCATACTTAATTACCTAGGCACTATTCACATGATGTGTTCTCTGCTGTTTTAAAATAGTTTCCCAAGCTGACACTACTCTCAAAATAAAACTTACACTTTGTTATACAGATTTGTGAGTCTTCGCTACAGAATTTCCTGCTCTGAAAAGACTCTATGATGCAGAATTTTGTATTTATAGGTTATTTGTATATTTTAATCTTACAGCCTTCAGTGGACTATTCCTAAACAAAGTTTTTTTAAAAAACATGAAGAGGAGTAAAATCTTCCAAAACTCTCAGTCTGACTGAACACCTAGTGACCCCTGAAAGAGGAAAAGGAATCAAAGACAACAGGCAGATTCTATCAGGTGCCTTTGCCACTACACCACGTGTTACTCGTGCCTTACACTTCACAAGGAACTGATGTCAGGACACACCTACAATGAACTTGTATTGGAGCAGAAACAAATACAAGTCTTTTACAAGTAAAGGTACCATTAGCTGACCAAATAAAGCGAATAACTGTTCTCATATTTAGCTCACACAGTACATTTTTAGCAATTTATCTAACTGATTTAAGTTAGATAAATCTGATTTAAGTTAGTCTAGAAATAGTTATCTGGAAATCAAATCATAGCCATTAAATTTCAGAGAAAGATTTCCCCCTGTACATACCTCACTAGCTACATACTAAAATCTAGTTTAAAATTAAAAGAATAAAAGCTATATCAACTCAATTTCTTATAGGGTTGTATATGAACATATAAAACAGATTTTGTAACCTAGTCAGCTTAAAATTAAGAAAAGAACTAAAGCCACTAATAACTGGAGCTTCATCATTAGGTAAAAAGGGCTGATTTCTCTTCATAGAAGAAGAGACAGATGACATTTTGCACTGACCCTCTTTAAATCCTTACAATATTCACCATATACTATTTGATTAAAGTCTCTTACTTGGACAAGATTGTCTAGCTACTTCTTCTTAAGCCAGTTCACTGTGTTGGGATAGAAAGAAAGTAAAAGAAATATATTCCAAATCTGATTATTTTAGGATTGATTATTTTAGAATTAGAGGTAGAAATAGAAGTGTGGAAACATGTAAAAGTTTTACCTTGTAAAGAATGGTATAGAAAACCATGTATTCAAGATTTATTGGTACCTCGTTAGGTAGCAAGATAAGGATGGGACTGTGCATACCAGAGTGAGCTAAGTAGAGATAAGAGAAAGTTGGCAGTAAAATTCACGTTAATCACATTGGAAGTTGCCCAACACCAGATGGACATTATCCAAGAGAAAGAGGTGAAAAGGGCACAGTAAGGAAGACTATTTACTTCATCAGAGGAAGACTATTTACTTCATCAGAGGAAGACTATTTACTTCATCCTGACGACCACCTAACGACCACCAGAGGGAACCACGCAAGCGCAAAGGGACTGATGCCATAATCCATCGATGAAGTAATCTACACATGAATATGTATTAAGAAATGTTGTAACCTGTTGAATATGTAATTAGATTGCAAAATTTTCAGGGATAAATTATGGCCGCATTGTATAGTTTCTGGGAATCAGATTTGGGTGCGTACCCCTGGTTCCTGGGGCCTCAAATAAAGCACCACATATAACCTCTCCCGAGTGGTTATGTGTTTGTCTTAATGCTAACATCTGGACACCGGTAAGAATGAAAGCCAGAGGCTGAGGGACAAATTTCCCTATTTCTCTGTTTCCAAGGATCACTGCAAGACCATTTTCAGCAAGTTTCACAAGTTCTAGGGGGACTCTTCATGAATAGATGATAGCTGCATGGTATTCATGATTGATGAACACTGAACAACAGAATTTTATCTTAATGTATTTCAATTGTGTTTTTATGATTGCAAAGGCAAATTGAATACTTTTCCCCACAAAAAACATCAAAAGACTGGTTGGTTCAAACTAGCCAAGTTAAAAAGTTAATAGACAATAAGTAGTTCCTCCTAAAATTATCACCAATTCTTAGGACCACAAGTGTCACTGGGCAATTAAATGCAAATGGCATCTGTATAAACCAAGTTTTAGACTTAATTAGTGGATGCCTTTTCATGACTTACAAATATAGACAAAGCTTTTCTATTTTTAAATATGTGCATTCACAAAACTTCAGTTCACATTTCAAGTGAACCTCCCAATACATGTATCTCAGTAACAGTCATTTGTGTTCTTGGCATTTAGAAAGAAAGTATATTAGTCAGACAATACTTATTCAGAAGTTCTCCTTCAGATGCCCCTGGCTGCTCAGCTGTTTCTGCCATCTCTTCCATAGGAGCAGTCTGTTCCATCCCACTAAAACAGTAAACAGAAAAAAAATAACAAAATCTTCATCAGTCACATTGGGAAAAAACAACTTGCAGATCAATACATCACTTCTTTTTTCCCTAGAATTCCTTGAGAGGGTAAAATAGAGGAGAAAAACTCTAGAATCATAAGTTAACAGTAGATCTAGTAAGTGACTAGTTGAGCAAGTAACAAAATAAGCAGCATTAGAAAATCCTAATTTCTGTGTACTTTTAATCAAAAAAAAGTGAAAAGAATGTATGAAGAGAAAATAATTAATTTGTGAAAGCTAATACCAATACTTGGTTACAGTGTATCACTGATGTTTGGGTTTTCCTTTTTTTTTTTTTCTTTTCAGCTATTAAAATGGCAAAATTCATACTCTAAGTTCACGTTTTCTGCAACACTGCCATTGGCTTGCTATTAAATGAGAGCAGTAGAATACTTCCTTTCAATTCTACTGGTAGTCATACATATTTAAAATTAACAGCTTCTATCTTTGATGCATCATTGGGCACAATTAAGGCACAGATATACAACCAACATTTACAATTACTGACATTTACATTTACAAAAACTGACAACTCCAATTTACTGTCACTTCCACCATATGCACCCAAAAAACCCAAACCCAAAACCTAAACAAAAAAAAGCACCAAACCAAACCTAAACAACCTACTGGAAATAAATATAAGAGATCTTAAATATCTAGTACTTCACACAACCTTCTCTGACATCCTACAGAAGCCAGTTTTGTTCTTTTGGTCAGCTATTTTTGTGTTATCAACTCAGAACTATGTTAACCTAAATCCTTTGTTCTGAAAAGCCAGAGTACCTAATCAACCTTTTACTTTTAGGATGAAATATTATAGAAGAGATAGAAACTAGAACAACCTTTCAGAAAAATATTAAGACCCAAAATCATTATCCATCAAGGCTGGTTTTCAACCTTTTAACAAGATTGACTGAATCTGTAACATAAATTTTTAAAACAACATTATTTTTAAAACTATTTTTTGAATGAATATGAATGCAGCCAAAGATGCTTGTTATAAGTTCAAAGTAATGCCTTTTATCTGTCCCTTATCAGCATTCGATTAAAAAGTTCTAAATGTGCAGGAGAACAAAAACTGGAAACAGAAACACATTGCTAGGTAAAAGGAATGGACAAAAGCCAACACGTATAGAAAGCTTTTTGCAGATCTGAACAGAAATCCATACCAAAAAATACAGAATTTAATTGAATTTAATTGAATTTTCCCGATTTTTTTATATCTGACCACTAATAAGCCATCACATTCTGTTACTGATCCTCCTGTGCACTTTAAAATGTATTTCAGTGGTACAGTGAACCTTATGACAGCTTTGCAATTTAGAAGTGATACATAAAACTTGAAAGAAAGACTGGACTTTAAGCCTACTACAGAGCTTTAATCTTTTAATCGACATTTTGTAGCAATGCCATTCAATACCAGAGTCCCACTCACCTGACTATTGAGCAAAGTCATAACTTATTTCAATTAAAAAACACCTTGCCTCCCATTAAAATATTTTGGCAGTCTTAATTGAAGAAACATCACTATGCTTTTGCTACAAATTAATCTCATTCACATGGAGATGAGTTCAGAATACTCTGAACTCATCACAGTTTATAGAAGACAAGGCTTATAAAGCCCCAAATGAACATGAGACTGATGAACAGAAAATTATTATCTGAGGTAGACGACAGAAAGTGAAGATTCATGATGAGCACATGGTACCTTGTGTCATCTTTAACTGCTCCCCAGTTGCGAGCTCCACCTCCACCCTTTTTGCTATCTGCTGCCATTCCCCTAGAGAGTGAAACAGAATACTGTGATTTTTTTTCATTAGAACTTCAAACTAAAACCAGTATTGACTTTTTTGACAGCCAACTTGGATACAAAAATAAGGGAAAAGAATACTTAAGAGACACTACCGCAATGCTGATTTATTTATTTTTACACCAAGTAAGAAGCAGAACACTTACATTTTAACATTCCCACTTTGTCTTTCAAATTCCTGTTTTCGTCTTTGGTCAAAGCTATTGAAACTTCTATTTACTCCACCACCTCTTCCTCTACCTCGCATTCCACCTCTTCCTCTACCACGACCTCTTATTGGCCTCTCACCATCTAATCTTTCAATTGGTCTAAAAAACAAAACAAAAAAATATATAGTCAAATTTTTGTTTCTACAGAGCAGTTAAGAAGGAGGAAACAAAAATCATATGGTTGTATCTGTGCAGCTGTGAGAGATGTCAGTATGAGAGCTACTGCACAATTCTTAGAGTGTATCCTTAAACAGCACATGGTACTGCTGTAGTAGTTTTGTCATTAAAAATGGACATAAAATGAACTCAGGAGGAAATATTACAGATAACAGGCAGAATGTTCAGATGTTTACTGATAACACTGGAAATGCAAGAGAAATTAAATAAAACTCTATAAAACTGTCAATTCTTCAGGAACTTTATCAGACAATACCTCCACTGTATAAAACCAGAATCATATTCAACTGCTAAAAATTTCAGGGAATTTGTTAAATACCAACTATTGTGATGTAAAATAAGAACAGACAAACTCTCAAGCATAAAAGGTTTAGGTGGAATTTTCTAGTACTGATCAAGAATGCAAAATTCATATGCATTCACTGTCCAAGCAATAAATAGTATGGCAACATTTATTTTCAGTTTTAGGAGTAAAATTCATTCAACTTAGAACTCGGACCAGATGTTCTGTGAAGTGTGGTATGCAAACTCAGAAATGAACATGACGGGCTAGGCTATGTTTTCAGATCCTTACACTGTTCTGTTGCTTTACATTTCTAGCAGGTAACAAAATGGCTCCTAATCAGTCCACAAGGAAGATGAAATTACAGTTCAGACTGGCATGAACTAAGTAGTCTTGCCACAAATCTTCTTGCTACCAACACAATTAATGTCTTCCAGTCATGTCTGGCTATTAGATCTACTTTAAGAAGGTTGTCTTTACCTTCCCATCCCTGTTCAGATCTTCCTGGAGACTTCCAGCCTTACTTTTGGCAGTATGGTACATACCTTTCCACTGTGAATTCCACTTGTCTTTCTGTTTCATAGGAACGGTATTCCCTGAATGATGGTCTCAAATCAGTTTTGTCTTGTTTCACCTCTGCTCCTCTGTTGCTGAATCCTTGCTTTTCTCCACGCTTTGTTGCTTGCTTCTGGCCTATACACACAGACACACAAACAGACATATATATAGATTACTAACAGTTCACTAAAATCTGAACAGCAGCTTTCAAACTACCGAATTAAATTAATTGATTATACCTTACAATTTTCTGCTGTACACTCTCATATTCAAAGTCCACCAAAATATTAACAGTTCTTGCAGCTAATGTTACCAGACACTGCCTGATTTAAAAGACATCTACTTATTTTGCCTTTTTCTTGATGAACCTGCCTCAGGCAAAAACACTGTGGATGTTAACACAACCTAGAAATTTCCAGAAAAGACAGACTAAAGAAAAAAATGAATTGCTTACATTAAGTAACAGAAATGGAGAACAAAAACTGCCTCTTTCATGTTCACTCAAAAAATCTTGCCAGAGTACTACAGGACAAGGCAGAGTAGCTTCAGCTGAAGACATGAATTGCAAGATGGATGCAGGAGCAATGAAGATGGGGAAAAGAGAAGGACCATTAGAAACAGACCTTGGCTGTTGACTGTCAGCCAACATGCTGCCAGATGAGCTGAACTCAGAAGTCTGGACTTGCATCTCTACTTTTGCTATGGTATCCAACAATGAGAATAGGATCACTTTCTTCTAGAAGTGCTCTACAGAGGAAAGGATCATTCACTAACACTGTAAGTCACTGAATTCAAGTAGCAGAAACCCAGGCTGTACAAAGGCTCCAACACCACTAATTGAATCTAGAATGTAAGCATATGCTGAGATATAGTGTATGTAATCTTTTGGGGATTTTATTTGGTCACTGTTGGGATTAAGGACGAGCAGGTTGGACAGGATGAATGCAGAGAAATTGTCTATTTTGAGAGAGAATAAACTGAGGTTATTCACTGAACCCACACATGCCTGGCATAAGTTTGAAGGTCATTATGTGCTTCCTTACCCATTTTTACAAATTCTGTGCTCTATTTAGGATGTTTTTAAGAAGTAAGCAAGCCTATTGCTTGCTAGGCCCCTGTAATTACACTGTGGGCTGAAAAAGGTTTTGGTTTAAGTCAAGCAAGAAAGGAACTACTGCTCTTGGACCAACAGAAATGAGCTATTCTTTCCACAAGAAGCACCTGTGCAATACTGAGGAAGTCACTGAACTCAGATTAGCGGACAAGTAACAGTCTTGGCAACTCTGCTTCTCTCGCCAGCTCACAGAGAGAAAAAAGTCTATTATGTGTCACACTATTAAGACACCAATTAGTTCATAGGTCCAAAGAAATGCCAGCACAAGAAGACCACTGCTTAAAGATTAGGTGGCAAGCATGTAGTCTGTGATGTCACCTTCAAAAAACCCCAAAACAAACAAACAGCTTCAAAAAACTATCCACTCAGTGAATAAGGTAGAAGAGTGGTACCTACTGCTTTTTCTTATGCAGTAGGAACAGTGGTACCTGCACAAAGAACCTAGTTTTATTTCTGCTACAGAACCAACCCTAATTCTGTTTTCTACAAACTGCAATCCACATAGCATAATATATTCCAGTAATTCTCTCTTCAAGACTGGAGTTGTTCAGCCTTTACAACAGGAAACATATTTGCATCCTAAAAAAATACACTACAATCTCTGGATAAAGGACAGCTTTTGAAATCTGTTTCGGAGTAAGCTTTTTAAACTGAGACACTTTAATAGAAAACAAAATTATATTCAATAAAGAATTGTATATGTGTTTAGAAAACATGTCTGCTCCATGCACATAAAGTACACTACCAACTACAATTGTTAATATTGTTAAGTGCTAATTCCAAATTGGAATCCTCCTGTGGAAAAGCTGACTACTCATTTGTGACCTCATTGTTTCTTTTTTTATCTGAATGAGCAACTGCAATACAAGAGTGCATTCTTTTTAGCCTCTCACTGTCTATGAGAAACAGAAGTTACTCTGAACAGAGTAACCTAGAAAGAACATCATAGTCAGAGGCCAACTTCTATACATAATTTAGAATCAACCTCAATTTCACCTTAGGATTCTAAGAGCTCCTTAGAACTAGTAAGGCAATGCTAAAAAAATGAAGACACAAGAGTAACTTTAAAAAGATAGTCTCTGGTTCTGTTACACAGTATAGCCTGTAAGTACATCAAGACAAGTTATCTTGCCAGATAGGCCAATCTATTACATGTCACAGACACTGACTACGCTAGACAAAGCAGTCAGCTCTACTCCAGTTTCAGTGTGAAGCTATTTCACTTTGATTCTAACAGGTGTCTATAATAACTGCAGACAGAATGTTACAATTACATGTATAAAAACATCTTTAGCTGCTTTGATAGACATGCAGCAGCAGATTAAAACAATATGCAGCAACTACATCTCTCTAATAAACCAATTCACCCTGAGGACAGAAGCTTTCAATCTGCTTGTGAATCAGTTCAAATACCAGCATAACTTTCAGCTCTGTATGTAAGAGCAAAAAAAACTGGAAGCAGTGACAGCATTAGCTATCCATTTTTAATCCTCTGCTATATGTCTGCTCCAGTGCAGACTCATTCAGGTTCACTTTTACCTAAGGGCCACCTACCCTTGGGGGGAAAAATAAAGACCAAAAAACCCCAACAAAGCAGTCTTATGCAGTGCTGCCATAGTAGCTAAAAAGCATTCCTTAAATGCTCATTAACTGCCTCTCCAAGTACACATAAATTGTGTGCTTGTTTGCATAATGGACTGATATGCAGGTTATCTTTACAGCAAGAATAATCCAGAGTTTTGTATATGATCTACTTGGTGTTACAAACATCACTCTTTCCCAGTTGCCAAATTTTCTCCTTAAGGTGGTATTTATGTCTTGCAGTTACACCTGTAAACATATTCAGCTGAAGACATTGCCCTCATCATCACAGTTTCTGCAGGAGGTTAGACAGCAGTCCAGTCAGCTGAGCTACCTATCACTTTACTTTTCTAAACTGAGGGATCAGAAAAGAAATCTGATGCTTAAACCATTTCAACAGATACAGTTTTTTTTTTCAGAAGCAGCAGCTAACATTAGTAGAAAGACATCTGTAAATACTAAAGAAAAAACCCCAGTCTTACAAGACATTGTTAGAACTCTGAATCATAGAATTCATGTACTTAAACCATTTTCACTTTCCCAGCAATACTTTACTATCAATATTAATTTTGTTTATACTCAGTATTTAGATAGGAAGACCTTCTAGAAGTGTTATCACAGAACTTGCAACTGGGAAAGCAGAAATTGTTCTGCTTTGCCTGGCTTCCCAGATGCTAGATGTCAATATTTTAACAGCCAGATTTAAAACAATGCATAAAAATCTGAAGTGTTGTTGTCTACCTCTCACCAAGTTTCTCCATACATATCATCTGTCCTCAAAAAGTGGAACTTTTGCCTGGGAAGAGATACTTGCTTGCGAAGAGATTGTTTTCTAGTTCTTGTGGGCTCTTCACCAGCTTCCCACTGAGACATCATACTCTCAGCTTTTTGGGTTGGTTTGTTTTTTTTTCATTTAGTTTCAAGGGCAAAACTGTTTTGTTTTGGGTTTTTTTTTTGTGGGGCAAGCTTTGACTTTAGACAAACACTGCAAGGAGTCAAGCTTGCTGTTGGTATAAGTGACTATAAGCTAGAGCAGAAACCTTGCTCTGTTTCCCTCAAACCTTATGTAAAGCAACATGGCAGGGGAAGGAGACAGCTGGCATGCAGTTCATAGGCTGAGGGAGGTTACTGCTGCAAAAACAAAACCTTGCATTCTGTCCCAAAATCCAAATGACAATGTGCCCGAGATCAAATCACCTTACCAAAATAGTGGACACTCAAACCCAGTGAGGAAATTCCATCAGTATACCGTTTCCATAAATGCAGCCAAGCATGAAGTGCCAAATAGATATTTCTGTTTTGCCCAAGTAGCACAAACAGAAACAGGGCAAAGGCAAAATGTGTGTAGTTTTGATTCAGTTTGGATGAATGACAGAGCAACCGTAGTAGCCAGATGAAAGACTTGTGTATCTTTCAAAATTTTTTTTTCTTTCTTCAAATATATGGTGTAATATCTCCATCTGGCAAGCAACCCTTAGAGGTTTTGTGAATCAAAGACTTTAAGTGGTGATTTACGGAGGACAGATCCACAGATGGGCTGCTAAGTTGGTATCCACATTACTGTCTGAATGCATTGATATATATCATCACTCTACAAAACAAGTGCTAAAGGTCGATTATAGACTCTGCAGAAGCAGCTGTCTATCTCTTTACTTCACAAAAACTGTCTGAAATTTTATCTATTTCTGTAAAATAAAAACCCTAAACATTTTTCCCTTTCCCAAGACTCACCTGCAGCCCTACATACACATACACTCCCTTTGCTACTATCCCTGAGCTCTTCTCAAAACAAACACCTTAATTTAAATATCTCCCAATTTACTCTGTAAGTTTCATCCTGCATATCACTCTCATGCGCTTTTTCTCTTTTTAACATATTTAAGGTGACCAAATGAGCAGACAGACACACTTCAAGACTTGGGAGGGTGATAGCCCTTCAAAAGCTCAATTCCTTTTCTACTTTCCTTGCTACTGCTACCTTAGTAATTCCCAATATTGTGTTTCCCCTAGATGGCAAGTGAAGACAGACCAGATGTTCTACTCTTAACAGTTCCAATAACTCCAAGTTCTCTTTCCTAAATTGCAGTAGTTGAATTGCAGTTTGAAAACTTGCCCACCTTCATCTACATTCTCCAATGCATGTTGCTTTACATTTACTGATAGTGAATTTCTTCTGTCATTTTATACCTCATTTACAAAATGCAATTTGAGTCATTGCCTAGTAAGTCACCTTCTGCTGGGCTAAATAACCTTCTGCCAGCAAACTTCAGTTATTTATCCCTCTCAGATCTCTCTTAGCACAAACTTCCCACCCATTTATATATGCACAATATACAAAATTTAAACTGTGATTAGAATTTTTCATTTCAGACATGTTTCAGCTGCCTTATAGGTGTTAAAACAAAACTTAGAGCAACACAATCACTAGTCCTAAATTTAAATCTCTTTCTACTTATTCCAAGTGCTCTGCTTTCAGCTTCACAACTCATTTTTAAATGGAAAAATCTGAGCTGAGCCTTAAGAAACAGCTCAATGGGAATTCAGGGGAGATAAAGCAAGTAGAAAAGACAAACAGAACTACTGCTTCAGTTGGTCTGGAATGAGGGCAAGTGGAGAAATTCAAGGATGTCCCTCATTAGTTATGGCTGTATGTGAAGACACTACTTCATTACCACCTCAGAAACACAGTATCTATACAGGCACAATTAATATTCCTTTACAATAAAACTGCATAACTGCAAATAGCAAAACACTTCACACTCTCAAGGACGTATTTTGATACATTTCAGACCATAGAAGATTTAAGACTGCACACTCAATCTTACTTGCCTGTGTGTGTCCATGTGATTTTAGTTCCAACTTCAGGCAGTTAATTTTGGGAATCAATCATGGCTAATTATGCAATTTGCAGAATACTACCACAGTATTCCAAAATAATAATTAAAAAAAAAAAAAAAAAAAAAAAAAAGCTTTATCTGTTGCTTGCAGTGCACCAAAAGCACCATGAACTTAGACTTACAGAGTTGCTTACTGCAGCTTTCCTCCAAACAATCTTTATGACTATGCAACTGAAAAAATTACATTAAATATTTTATTTTTAAATAAAAAAATTGCAGTCAGTATAAAAGAAAATCCCCTAGAAACATTTGGTGCTGTAGTAACTTAAAAATTGTAACTTGTATTATCCAGGAGCAACATCTAAACGTTACATTAGTCATCAAATGTACATGAAAGAAGAAAACCTTTTAGAGGTATTAACAAAGGTTTAGAGATCTCAACAGAACAGAGCTTATTACTGCATGATCAACAAATTTAATTTGCCTGAACCAGTGAAAAACGCAAGCTCGGCAACTGGGCCTTTTGAATAAAGAGCTGGCAAATGCAATTTGACCACTGTGCTAAGAATGAACTGAACTAACATTAAGTGCTGCAATTATATGAGCTGTAATACTTACAAACAGCCTTTACCCAAATCTTCAGCATACAGTCTAAAAATCATTTAAAAGTAGTCAGAAAAAGTGAAAAAAAATATATATACCCTTAAGGTCAAAAATGTAGGTTTTGGTAGGCTATTAAATAGGAGTCCATTTTCTCCTTATACAAATATTTTAAAATATTAAGTATTAATTATTTAGAATATTAAGAAATTGGAAGCATAACTGAGAAGGCTGCGGAAAATTTGAGGAAAATCAAAATTGAGGAAATTGAGGAAAAGCTCTGGAAAAGCCTGTGAAGAACAAAATTTTAAAAAGCTGACTAACAGAATGTTGTGAGTAAACCTTTCACTCTATAATCAAAACACAAACCCAAAAGAAGTTGATCTGTAAAACTTTTTATATATTGCAAGATTGAAGACTAGGCTTGCTTCAAGTGTTTCTAAAGGTAAGACTATTTTGTTCAGATTTACTATGCTCAACAATACAGTAACAAAAGAAAAACCATGGAACTTTTAACAAGACTTTTTGTGACCCCAACAAGTAAAACACACAAGTAATTAGATAAAACAGTCTAAATTAAGGTTGGTTTTGTTTTGTTTTTAATGAAAGTTTCCTCATTAGTTTCACAATTTACTAAGTTTAATCAATATTATTTATTTCTCCAGACAAGGGTGTACTTTTCTAGCAATGATTCTATCATCAGATGACTATACACCAAACTGAGCAGATACAAGGACTTCCCAAGGGATTACCCATTCCCAAGTATTAATCTGATAGTTCCCTAAATCTTTTACTGTATCCATAAGTTTTCTGATTGGATCCAGTATAAGAAAACAACTTTGTATAGCCCTAAGAAAAAGCTGCCTTCCCTCTTCCAAAAAAAGACTAGATTTTGCTCTCAACCCACCACTTCCTTTTATTTGTCAGCTGCACCATCTTCACTTGCTCTAAATCAGAGGGTCACTCCTGTCCTTCAGAGCAGGTGTGCTAAGAGAGCACATCCAGACAGGACCAAGTCTCAGCTCTCTACCCTGGTTCAGCATCCTGAGCACCACCTATACTGACAGCCCATACTTTACAAGATGCTCGAGGCATAAACATACAGCACACACAAAATCCAGGATTTCTTTAAAGAAGGAAGAGTGGCATTTTTCAGAGCAAGTAACTCCTCTTAAGATAAATGTTAATTCACTTTCACAGAAGCTGTTTTAAGACAGAAGTCTTTTTTTTAATTTTCAATTACCAGGAAATGAAACAAGATGCACATGCCTGATGCTTTTAGATAAGAAACTGCATCTTAATATCACGATAGCAGAGAAGTCTGCTTTACACAGGGAACTGTTACCACAAAGTTACACTCAGATCCTGCATGATTAAGATACCTATAAACAAGTAGGAGGAGCATCTTGAGATGCTTCCCTTCCCATATTTCCACACTGTCCCTAGGCAACTGATAATCACCAGTTCTTATTCAAGAACTTTTTCATCAAAACTTGAGACACTGCTGTTCACTGAACAGGCTCCATCTTCCATTTGATAACCCTTTAAATAAAATAAGGTTGTTACTAGTGTGAGTACTGATTTCACAGGCAGAGATCTCTGACAAAGGCACACAATAATGGCATTAGAATCTCAAAAGAGAAGTTTTGTACAACTTCCCCAAGTGATAGTGACAACTGCTTTAGATAGTCCTCTACAAAGATGCTCGTTTACTCATATGCTCATTAATGCTACTAGGCATTAATAGTTTCTCTGTTCCACAGGGTCAAAAAATGTGCTGTTGGAGCAGTGAAAAAACTGTAGCCCTAAGTAATAGCACTGGTAGCACTGCCAATAACTTGATGGAGCAATAACCCCAAATCAAAGGCCACACCTTTTTCTGTAGTATTAAAGCACACAGTTCAGTTACTACAAATTTAACAGAAGCTTTTACTACAGGAAGAACCTAGCAACTTTATAACAGCTGATGTTCACTTCCTGTTTAAGGAAAATGGGAATTCAAAACAACTCAAGAAGGTGAAACCAGAGTCTTCTCTGTAGAGATTCTCAAAATCTGGAAATAATCATCCAGCTCTCAGATACATTAGATACTGAATCCTGCAACCTGAAGCTCAACAACAGATTAGTAGTAGCAAGAATAGTCAGAAAACCACTTCTAAATGCAAGGAGCTACTGCCCACCAAAGCCATCATCTGCAAAGAGCACTGTGCCAGTAGTTCTCATATAAAAGCTGAGTGGCTTCCCTGCTCCCCCAAGGAACAATTTTCATCAGATTCTGGCAGCTGACAAACAACCTAGACTGTTCCTGAACATCGTGGTAAAGAGCTCACCCGGAAAATAAGTTTTTGTTGAAAGGTTTGGGCATCAGTACAAACTAAGCACAGGTCCCCTGGATAAGTTAAAATCCTGAGGAAGCTGAAGGCCGGAATACAAGACAAGAAGGCTGTAAGCATCAAACGCCAAAGGAAAACGGTAAGGGTGACAGCAAGGAAATGCATCAACAAGGCCACTAGCTGAGCATGAAAACAACAGATGATGTGTTGTGGGAGAGATAGGTCTCCTCATTTGCCTCTGAGGATTGTTTCTAAAGTTTTCATTTACCCTTCCAGAGGCCCCTTTCCCTACCAAAGCCTTCCCGCGCAGGCTGGAAGAGCTCCCCAAGAGCCCCGGGACTGTGCCCAAGCACGGACACCTGCAGCAGCGCTCCTGCTGACATTTCTTTCCTCCCATCACCGCGTCCTACTTCCAACCCCTCTGCCACGGGCGGGAACACCATCAACCCGGCCAGGTTTCTCCAAGGGAACTTTCGGGCACGCATTGGCGACACAAATAAAGAAAACCCAGTTCTATTCCTCCCCAGCTAACTGCAAGGCACCCCACGGCTGCCCAGCGGCGGGGTCAGCGCGGAGACCGCGGCTGCGCTCTGGGACGGCTCTGCCCGCAACAGCGGCGCCGGCCAGAACCTCACCGGTGCCTCAGGGAAACCGCCACAGACCCCGAGCCGCCCCCCGCCGTCCCCCCAGACCCCGAGCCGCCCCCCGCCGTCCCCCCAGACCCCGAGCCGCCCCCCGCCGTCCCCCCAGACCCCGAGCCGCCCCCCGCCGTAGAGGCGGCGGCGTCGCCGTACCGGGCTGCGGCGGCGGTGGCGGTGGCGGCGCCCCGGGCTGCCTGCGATCTTTCTGGGACTCCTTCTTGCCGCCGCTCGCCTTGCCGCCGGGACCGGCTCTGCCGGCGGCCGCCTCCGCCTCCTCGCGTTTCTTGCGCTGCTGCTGGCGCCGTTCGGCCTCCCGCAGGATGTCGAAGGGGTCCGACTCGTCGTCCAGGAGGTGGTAGAAGCGGTTGGCGACGGCGCAGCCGAAACTCTCCTGCATGACGGCCGCCACCGCGCTGCCCACCGTCCCCTTCATCATGGCCGAGCTCCGCGGACGGTCCCGCGGCCGCCGGTGCGCAGGGATGAAGGACCTCGACGGAAGACCTGGAGCTGACACGAACCCGCCTCCGGCTCAACTCTCCCCGGGCAGCCGCACCAGCACCATTGCCCTTGCCCCTTCCCCGACACTCGGCTGCCAAGCGGGCTCCGGAGCCCCGAGCAGCCGCGCGGCCCTGACCAATCAGCGCCGCAGAACCCACCCGCCGCCAATGCTGAATAACGGCAGGAGGAGGAGCGGCGCCCAATCCGGGCTTGAGCCACCGCTTCGTCCCGCCCCTGACGTCCGGCTGCAGCCAATTAGCGTGCAGCGCTGGCACGGTCAGTTACGGATCTCTGACCAATGCGGTGTGCTGCTGGGGAGGAGGACAGAGGAACGGGGGGGTGGAGCTAAAGGACTGATTAATTATTCATGAACATGCATTATTCAACAGCCCCTCCCACTCTCTGGTGTCCTGAGCGCTCTGCCCGGTGCAGCCCGGGACAGAGTGGGGAACACAGCCCTGATACAGTGGGAACACAGCCCTGATACAGTAGGAACACAGCCCAGACACAGTGGGGAACACAGCCCGGACACAGTGGGAACACAGCCCGGATACCGTGGGGAACACAGTGGGAACACAGCCCAGACACAGTGGGAACACAGCCCTGCTACAGTGGGGAACAGAGCCCGGATACAGTGGGAACAAAGCGCGGATACAGTAGGGAACACAGCCCAGAAACTGTGGGGAACACAGCCCGGGCACAGTGGGAACACAGCCCTGCTACAGTGGGGACACAGTCCGGACACAGTGGGGAACAGAGCCCTGATACAGTGGGAACACAGCCTGGATACAGTGGGGAACACAGCCCAGGCACAGTGGGAACACAGCCCGGATATAGTGGGGAACACAGTGGGAACACAGCCTGGATACAGTAGGAACACAGCCCTGATACGGTGGGAACGCAGCCCAGGCACAGTGGGGAACACAGCCCAGACACAGTGGGGAACACAACCCGGATACAGTGGGAACACAGCGTGGATACAGTGGGAACACAGTCCGGATACAGTGGGAACGCAGCCCGGATACAGTGGGGAACACAGCCCGAACACAGTGGGAACACAGCCCGGATACAGTGGGAACACAGCCCTGCTACAGTGGGGACACAGCCCAGACACAGCGGGAACACAGCCCGGATACACTGGGGAACACAGCCCTGATACAGTGAGAACACAGCCGGGATACAGTGGGGACACAGCCTGGATACATAGGGGAACACAGCCCGGATACAGTGGGAACACAGCCCAGACACAGTGGCAACACAGCCTGGATACAGTCGGAACACAGACGGGACACAGTGGGGACACAGCCCAGATACAGTGGGGAACACAGCCCGGGCACAGTGGGAACACAGCCTGGATACAGTAGGAACAAAGCCCCGATACAGTGGGGACACAGCCTGGATACAGGGGGGAACACAGCACTGATACAGTAGGAACACAGCCCAGGCACAGAGGGAACACAGCCCGGATACAGTGGGGAACACAGTGGGAACACAGCCTGGATACAGTAGGAACACAGCCCTGATACGGTGGGAACGCAGCCCGGGCACAGTGGGGAACACAGCCCAGACACAGTGGGGAACACAACCCGGATACAGTGGGAACACAGCGTGGATACAGTGGGAAAACAGTCCGGATACAGTGGGGACACAGCCTGGATACAGTGGGGACCACAGCCCAGACACAGTGGGAACACAGCCTGGATACAGTGGGGAACACAGCCCGGTTACAGAGGGAACACAGCCCTGATACAGTGGGGAACACAGCCTGGATACAGTGGGAACACAGCCCAGATACAGTGGGGAACACAGCCCAGACACAGTGGGAAAACAGCCTGGATACAGTGGGGAACACAGCCCTGCTACAGTGGGAATACAGCCCGGGACACAGTGGGAACACAGCCCGGATACAGTGGGGAACACAGCCCGAACACAGTGGGAACACAGCCCGAATACAGTGGGAACACAGCCCTGCTACAGTGGGGACACAGCCTGGATACAATGAGAACACAGCCCTTATGCAGTGGGAACACAGCCCTGATACAGTGGGGACACAGCCCGGACACAGTGGGGAACACAGCCCGGATACAGTGGGGAACACAGCCCGGATACAGTGGGAACACAGCCCTGATACAGTGGGGACACAGCCCGGTACAGTGGGGAACACTGCGGGATACAGTGGGAACACAGCCCGGATACAGTGGGGAACAAAGCCCAGACACAGTGGGGAACACAGCCCAGACACAGTGGGAACACAGCCCTGATACAGTGGGGAACAGAGCCCGGATACAGTGGGAACACAGCCCGGATACACTGGGGAACACAGCCAGGACACAGTGGGAACACAGCCCGGATACAGTGGGGAACACAGTAGGAACACAGCCCAGATACAGTAGGAACACAGCCCTGATACAGTGGGAACACAGCCCGGATACAGTGGCGAACACAGCCTGGACACAGTGGGAACACTGCCCTGATACAGTGGGGAACACAGCCCTGATACAGTGGGGAACAGAGCCCTGATACAGTGGGAACACAATCCGGATACAGTGGGGAACACAGCCCAGACACAGTGGGGAACACAGCCCTGATACAGTGGGAACACAGCCCTGATACAGTGGGAACACAACCTGGACACAGTGGGAACACAGCCTAGATACAGTGGGAACACAGCTTGGATACAGTGGGTAACACAGCCCGAACACAGTGGGAACACAGCCCGGATACAGTGGGGAACACAGCCCGGACACAGTGGAAACACAGCCCGGACACACTGGGAAAACAGTCCTGATACAGTGGGAATACATCCCGGGACACAGTGGGAACACAGCGCGGATACAGTGGGGAACACAGCCCAGACACAGTGGGAACACAGCCCTGATACAGTGGGGAACAAGTGGGAACACAGCCCAGACACAGTGGGAACACAGCCTGGATACAGTGGGGAATACAGCCCGGTTACAGAGGGAACACAGCCCTGATACAGTGGGGAACACAGCCTGGATACAGTGAGAACACAGCCCAGATACAGTGGGGAACACAGCCCAGACACAGTGGGAAAACAGCCTGGATACAGTGGGGAACACAGCCCTGCTACAGTGGGAATACAGCCCGGGACACAGTGGGAACACAGGCCGGATACAGTGGGGAACACAGCCCGAACACAGTGGGAACACAGCCCGGATACAGTGGGAACACAGCCCTGCTACAGTGGGGACACAGTCCGGACACAGCGGGAACACAGCCCGGATACACTGGGGAACACAGCCCTGATACAGTGGGAACACAGCCGGGATACAGTGGAGACACAGCCTGGATACATTGGGGAACACAGCCCGGATACAGTGGGAACACAGCCCAGACACAGTGGCAACACAGCCTGGATACAGTCGGAACACAGACGGGACACAGTGGGGACACAACCCAGATACAGTGGGGAACACAGCCCGGGCACAGTGGGAACACAGCCTGGATACAGTAGGAACAAAGCCCCGATACAGTGGGAACACAGCCCGGATACAGTGGGGAACACAGCCCGGACACAGTGGGAACACAGCCCGGATACAGTGGGGAACACAGTGGGAACACAGCCTGGATACAGTGGGGAACACAGCCCAGACAGTGGGGAACACAGCCCGGGCACAGTGGGAACACAGCCTGGATACAGTGGGAACACAGCCCCGATACAGTGGGGACACAGCCTGGATACAGTGGATAACACAGCCCTGATACAGTAGGAACACAGCCCTGATGCAGTGGGGACACAGCCTGGATACAGTGGATAACACAGCCCTGATACAGTAGGAACACAGCCCTGATGCAGTGGGGACACAGTCCGGACACAGTGGGGTACACAGCCTGGGCACAGTGGGGACACAGCCCGGATACAGTGGGGAACACAGCCCGGGCACAGTGGGAACACAGCCCGGATACAGTGGGGAACACAGCCCAGACTGTGGGGAACAAAGCCCGGGCACAGTAGGAACACAGCCTCGATACAGTGGGGAACACAGTGGGAACACAGCCTGGATACAGTGGAAACACAGCCCGGTCACAGTGGGGACACAGCCCGGATACAGTGGGGAACACAGCCCGGGCACAGTGGGAACACAGCCTGGATACAGTGGGGAACACAGCCCAGACTGTCGGGAACAAAGCCCGGGCACAGTGGGAACACAGCCTGGTTACAGTGGGGACACAGCCTGGATACAATGAGAACACAGCCCTTATGCAGTGGGAACACAGCCCTGATACAGTGGGGACACAGCCCGGACACAGTGGGGAACACAGCCCGGATACAGTGGGGAACACAGCCCGGATACAGTGGGAACACAGCCCTGATACAGTGGGGACACAGCCCGGTACAGTGGGGAACACTGCCAGATACAGTGGGAACACAGCCCGGATACAGTGGGGAACAAAGCCCAGACACAGTGGGGAACACAGCCCTGATACAGTGGGGAACAGAGCCCGGATACAGTGGGAACACAGCCCGGATACACTGGGGAACACAGCCAGGACACAGTGGGAACACAGCCCGGATACAGTGGGGAACACAGCCCGAACACAGTGGGAACACAGCCCGGATACAGTGGGGAACACAGCCCGGACACAGTGGAAACACAGCCCGGACACAGTGGGAAAACAGTCCTGATACAGTGGGAATACATCCCGGGACACAGTGGGAACACAGCGCGGATACAGTGGGGAACACAGCCCGAACACAGTGGGAACACAGCCCGGATACAGTGGGGAACACAGCCCGGACACAGTGGAAACACAGCCCGGACACAGTGGGAAAACAGTCCTGATACAGTGGGAATACATCCCGGGACACAGTGGGAACACAGCGCGGATACAGTGGGGAACACAGCCCAGACACAGTGGGAACACAGCCCTGATACAGTGGGGAACAAGTGGGAACACAGCCCAGACACAGTGGGAACACAGCCTGGATACAGTGGGGAACAGAGCCCGGATACAGTGGGAACAAAGCGCGGATACAGTGGGGAACACAGCCCAGAAACTGTGGGGAACACAGCCCGGGCACAGTGGGAACACAGCGTGGATACAGTGGGAACACAGTCCGGATACAGTGGGGACACAGCCTGGAAACAGTGGGGACCACAGCCCAGACACAGTGGGAACACAGCCTGGATACAGTGGGGAACACAGCCCGGTTACAGAGGGAACACAGCCCTGATACAGTGGGGAACACAGCCTGGATACAGTGAGAACACAGCCCAGATACAGTGGGGAACACAGCCCAGACACAGTGGGAAAACAGCCTGGATACAGTGGGGAACACAGCCCTGCTACAGTGGGAATACAGCCCGGGACACAGTGGGAACACAGCCCGGATACAGTGGGGAACACAGCCCGAACACAGTGGGAACACAGCCCGGATACAGTGGGAACACAGCCCTGCTACAGTGGGGACACAGTCCGGACACAGCGGGAACACAGCCCGGATACACTGGGGAACACAGCCCTGATACAGTGGGAACACAGCCGGGATACAGTGGGGACACAGCCTGGATACATTGGGGACACAGCCTGGATACATTGGGGAACACAGCCCAGATACAGTGGGAACACAGCCCAGACACAGTGGCAACACAGCCTGGATACAGTCGGAACACAGACGGGATACAGTGGCGACAAAGCCCAGATACAGTGGGGAACACAGCCCGGGCACAGTGGGAACACAGCCTGGATACAGTAGGAACAAAGCCCCGATACAGTGGGGACACAGCCTGGATACAGGGGGGAACACAGCACTGATACAGTAGGAACACAGCCCAGGAACAGTGGGAACACAGCCCGGATACTGTGGGGAACACAGTGGGAACACAGCCTGGATACAGTAGGAACACAGCCCTGATACGGTGGGAACGCAGCCCGGGCACAGTGGGGAACACAGCCCAGACACAGTGGGGAACACAACCCGGATTCAGTGGGAACACAGCGTGGATACAGTGGGAACACAGCCCGGATACAGTGGGGACACAGCCTGGATACAGTGGGGAACACAGCCCGGTTACAGAGGGAACACAGCCCTGATACAGTGGGGAACACAGCCTGGATACAGTGGGAACACAGCCCGGATACAGTGGGGAACACAGCCCAGACACAGTGGGAACACAGCCCTGATACAGTGAGGAACACAGCCCGGCACACAGTGGGAACACAGCCCTGATACAGTAGGAACACAGGCCAGATACAGTGGGGAACACAGCCCTCGTACAGTGGGGACACAGCCTGGATACAGTGGGGAAGACAGCCCGGGACACAGTGGGAACACCGCCCTGATACAGTGGGGAACAACGCCCGGGCACAGTAGGAACACAGCCCTGATACAGTGGGGAACACAGCCCGGATACAGTGGGAACACAGCTCTGATACATTGGGAACACAGCCTGGATACAGTGGAAACACAGCCGTGATACAGTGGAAACACAGCCCGGATACAGTGGGGACACAGCCTGGAAACAAAGGGGAACAGAGCCCGGATACAGTGGGAACACAGCCCTGATACAGTGGGAAAACAGTCCTGATACAGTGGGAATACAGCCCGGGACACAGTGGGAACACAGCCCGGATACAGTGGGAACACAGCCTGGATACATTGGGAACACAGCCCAGTTACAGTGGGAACACAGCCCTGATACAGTGGGGAAGACAGCCCGGTTACAGGGGGAACACAGCCTGGATACAGTGGGGAACACAGGTGGATACAGTGGGAACACAGCCTGGATACAGTGGGGAACGCAGGGGGATACAGTGGGAACACAGCCCGGATACAGTGGGGAACACAGCCCGAACACAGTGGGAACACAGCCCTGATACAGTGGGGACACAGCCCGGACACAGTGGGGAACACAGCCCGGATACAGTGGGGAACACAGCCCGGATACAGTGGGAACACAGCCCTGATACAGTGGGGACACAGCCCGGTACAGTGGGGAACACTGCGGGATACAGTGGGAACACAGCCCGGATACAGTGGGGAACAAAGCCCAGACACAGTGGGGAACACAGCCCAGACACAGTGGGAACACAGCCCTGATACACTGGGGAACACAGCCAGGACACAGTGGGAACACAGCCCGGATACAGTGGGGAACACAGTAGGAACACAGCCCAGATACAGTATGAACACAGCCCTGATACAGTGGGAACACAGCCCGGATACAGTGGCGAACACAGCCTGGACACAGTGGGAACACTGCCCTGATACAGTGGGGAACACAGCCCTGATACAGTGGGGAACAGAGCCCTGATACAGTGGGAACACAATCCGGATACAGTGGGGAACACAGCCTGGATACAGTGGGGAACACAGCCCAGACACAGTGGGGAACACAGCCCTGATACAGTGGGAACACAGCCCTGATACAGTGGGAACACAACCTGGACACAGTGGGAACACAGCCTGGATACAGTGGGAACACAGCTTGGATACAGTGGGTAACACAGTCCGAACACAGTGGGAACACAGCCCGGATACAGTGGGGAACACAGCCCGGACACAGTGGAAACACAGCCCGGACACAGTGGGAAAACAGTCCTGATACAGTGGGAATACATCCCGGGACACAGTGGGAACACAGCGCGGATACAGTGGGGAACACAGCCCAGACACAGTGGGAACACAGCCCTGATACAGTGGGGAACAAGTGGGAACACAGCCCAGACACAGTGGGAACACAGCCCTGATACAGTGGGGAACAGAGCCCGGATACAGTGGGAACAAAGCGCGGATACAGTGGGGAACACAGCCCAGAAACTGTGGGGAACACAGCCCGGGCACAGTGGGAACACAGCGTGGATACAGTGGGAACACAGTCCGGATACAGTGGGGACACAGCCTGGATACAGTGGGGACCACAGCCCAGACACAGTGGGAACACAGCCTGGATACAGTGGGGAACACAGCCCGGTTACAGAGGGAACACAGCCCTGATACAGTGGGGAACACAGCCTGGATACAGTGAGAACACAGCCCAGATACAGTGGGGAACACAGCCCAGACACAGTGGGAAAACAACCCGGATACAGTGGGGAACACAGCCCTGCTACAGTGGGAATACAGCCCGGGACACAGTGGGAACACAGGCCGGATACAGTGGGGAACACAGCCCGAACACAGTGGGAACACAGCCCGGATACAGTGGGAACACAGCCCTGCTACAGTGGGGACACAGTCCGGACACAGCGGGAACACAGCCCGGATACACTGGGGAACACAGCCCTGATACAGTGGGAACACAGCCGGGATACAGTGGGGACACAGCCTGGATACATTGGGGAACACAGCCCAGATACAGTGGGAACACAGCCCAGACACAGTGGCAACACAGCCTGGATACAGTCGGAACACAGACGGGATACAGTGGCGACAAAGCCCAGATACAGTGGGGAACACAGCCCGGGCACAGTGGGAACACAGCCCGGATACAGTAGGAACAAAGCCCCGATACAGTGGGGACACAGCCTGGATACAGGGGGGAACACAGCACTGATACAGTAGGAACACAGCCCAGGCACAGTGGGAACACAGCCCGGATACAGTGGGGAACACAGTGGGAACACAGCCTGGATACAGTAGGAACACAGCCCTGATACGGTGGGAACGCAGCCCGGGCACAGTGGGGAACACAGCCCAGACACAGTGGGGAACACAACCCGGATTCAGTGGGAACACAGCGTGGATACAGTGGGAACACAGCCCGGATACAGTGGGGACACAGCCTGGATACAGTGGGGAACACAGCCCGGTTACAGAGGGAACACAGCCCCGATACAGTGGGGAACACAGCCTGGATACAGTGGGAACACAGCCCGGATACAGTGGGGACACAGCCTGGATACAGTGGGGACCACAGCCCGGGCACAGTGGGAACACAGCCCTGCTACCGTGGGGACGCAGTCCGGACACAGTGGGGAACACAGCCCTGATACAGTAGGAACACAGCCCTGATGCAGTGGGGACACAGCCCGGACACAGTGGGGAACACAGCGGGGAACACAGCCTGGGCACAGTGGGGACACAGCCCGGATACAGTGGGGAACACAGCCCGGGCACAGTGGGAACACAGCCCAGATACAGTGGGGAACACAGCCCAGACTGTGGGGGAACAAAGCCCGGGACAGTAGGAACACTAGCTCGATACAGTGGGGAACACAGTGGAACACAGCCTGGATACAGTGGAAACACCGCCCGGTCTCAGTGGGGACACAGCCCGGATACAGCTGGGGAACACAGCCCGGGCAAGTGGGAACACCCAGCATGGATACAGTGGGGACACAGCCCAGCCTGTGGGGTACAAAAGCCCGGGCACAGTGGGAACACAGCCTGGATACAGTGGGGACACAGCCTGGATACAGTGAGAACACAGCCCTTATGCAGTGGGAACACAGCCCTGATACAGTGGGGACACAGCCCTGATACAGTGGGGACACAGCCCGGACACAGTGGGGAACACAGCCCGGATACAGTGGGGAACACAGCCTCGATACAGTGGGAACACAGCCCTGATACAGTGGGGACACAGCCCGGTACAGTGGGGAACACTGCCGGATACAGTGGGAACACAGCCCGGATACAGTGGGAACAAAGCCCAGACACAGAGGGGAACACAGCCCGGATACAGTGGGAACACAGCCCGGATACAGTGGGGAACACAGCCAGGACACAGTGGGAACACAGCCCGGATACAGTGGGGAACACAGTGGGAACACAGCCCAGATACAGTAGGAACACAGCCCTGATACAGTGGGAACACAGCCCGGATACAGTAGGAACACAGCCCTGATACAGTGGGGAACACAGCCCAGACACAGTGGGAACACAGCCCGGACACAGTGGGGAACACAGCCCGGACACAGTGGGGACACAGCCCGGATACAGTGGGGAACACAGCCCGGATACAGTGGGGAACACAGCCCGGATACAGTGGGGAACACAGCCCAGGCACAGTGGGAACACAGCCCGGGACACAGTGGGAACACAGCCCTGATACAGTGGGGAACACAGCCCAGATACAGTCGGAACACAGCCCGGATACAGTGGGGTACACAGCCCTGATACAATGGGTAACACAGCCCGGGACACAGTGGGGAACACTGCCCTGATACAATGGGAACTCAGCCTGGATACAGTGGGGAACACAGCCCAGGACACAGTGGGAACACAGCCCAGATACAGTGAGAACACAGCCCTGATACAGTGGGGACACAGCCCGGACACAGTGAGAACACAGCCCGGATACAGTGGGGAACACAGCCCGGACACAGTGGGGAACACAGCCCGGGTACTGTAGGAACACAGCCCTGATACAGTGGGAACACAGCCTGGATATAGTGGGGAACACAGCCCAGACTCAGTGGGAACACAGCCCTGATACAATGGGAACACAGCCCGGGTACTGTAGGAACACAGCCCTGATACAGTGGGAACACAGCCCAGGAAACATTTGGGAACACAGCGTCGATACAGTGGGGAACACAGCCCAGATACAGTGGGAACACAGCCTGGATACAGTGGGGAACACAGCCCAGGCACAGTGGGAACACAGCCCGGATACAGTGGGGAACACAGTGGGAACACAGCCTGGATACAGTGGGGACACAGCCCGGACACAGTGGGAACACAGCCCGGATACAGTAGGGAACACAGCCCTGATACAGTGGGAACACAGCCTGGATACAGTGGGGAACACAGCCCAGACTCAGTGGGAACACAGCCCTGATACAGTAGGAACACAGCCTGGATACAGTGGGGAACACAGCCCTGATACAGTGGAAACACAGCCCGGGACACAGTGGGGAACACAGCGTTGATACAGTGGGGAACACAGCCCAGATACAGTGGGAAAACAGCCCGGATACAGTGGGGAACACAGCCCAGACACAGTGGGAACACAGCCCGGATACAGTGGGGAACACAGTGGGAACACAGCCCGGATACAGTGGGAACACAGCCCGGATACAGTAGGAACACAGCCCTGATACAGTGAGGAACACAGCCCAGACACAGTGGGGAACACAGCCTGGATACAGTGGGGAACACAGTGGGAACACAGCCTGGATACAGTGGGAACACAGCCCGGACACAGTGGGGACACAGCGCGGATACAGTGGGGAACACAGCCCAGACAGTGGGGAACACAGCCCGGGCACAGTGGGAACACAGCCCGGGACACAGTGGGGAACACAGCCCTGATACATTGGGGAACACAACCCGGATACAGTGGGAACACAGCCCTGATACAATGGGAATACAGCCCGGGACACAGTGGGAACACAGCCCTGATACAATGGGGAACACAGCCCGGGACACAGTGGGGAACACAGCCCTGATACAGTGAGAACACAGCCCTGATACAGTGGGGACACAGCCCGGACACAGTGGGAACACAGCCCGGATACAGTAGGAACTCAGCCCTGATACAGTGGGAACACAGCCTGGATACAGTGGGGAACACAGCCCTGATACAGTGGAAACACAGCCCGGGACACAGTGGGGAACACAGCATCGATACAGTGGGGAACACAGCCCGGATACAGTGGGAAAACAGCCCGGATATAGTGGGGAACACAGCCCAGACACAGTGGGAACACAGCCCAGACACAGTGGGGAACACAGTCTAGATACAGTGGGAACACAGCCTGGATATAGTGGGAATACAGCCCGCGACACAGTGGGAACACAGGCCTGATACAGTGGGGAACACAGCCCTGATACAATGGGAACACAGCCTGGATACAGTGGGAACAAAGCCCGCGACACAGTGGGAACACAGCCCAGATACAGTGAGACCACAGCCCTGATACAGTGGGGACACAGCCCGGACACAGTGGGAACACAGCCCGGATACAGTGGGGAACACAGCCCTGATACAGTGGGAACACAGCCCTTATACAGTGGGGACACAGCCCGGTACAGTGGGGAACACAGCCCGGATACAGTGGCGAACACAGCCTGGACACAGTGGGAACACTGCCCTGATACAGTGGGGAACACAGCCCTGATACAGTGGGAACACAGCCCGGATACAGTGGGGAACACAGCCCAGACACAGTGGGGAACACAGCCCAGACAGTGGGGAACACAGCCCGGGCACAGTGGGAACACAGCCCGGGCACAGTGGGAACACAGCCCGGGACACAGTGGGAACACAGCCCTGATACATTGGGGAACACAACCCGGATACAGTGGGGAACACAGCCCTGATACAATGGGAATACAGCCCGGGACACAGTGGGAACACAGCCCTGATACAATGGGGAACACAGCCCGGGACACAGTGGGGAACACAGCCCTGATACAGTGAGAACACAGCCCTGATACAGTGGGGACACAGCCCGGACACAGTGGGAACACAGCCCGGACACAGTGGGGAACACAGCCCGGATACAGTAGGAACTCAGCCCTGATACAGTGGGAACACAGCCTGGATACAGTGGGGAACACAGCCCTGATACAGTGGAAACACAGCCCGGGACACAGTGGGGAACACAGCATCGATACAGTGGGGAACACAGCCCGGATACAGTGGGAAAACAGCCCGGATATAGTGGGGAACACAGCCCGGACACATTGGGAACACAGCCCGGACACAGTGGGGAACACAGCCCTGATACAGTGGGAACACAGCCCTTATACAGTGGGGACACAGCCCGGTACAGTGGGGAACACAGCCCGGATACAGTGGCGAACACAGCCTGGACACAGTGGGAACACTGCCCTGATACAGTGGGGAACACAGCCCTGATACAGTGGGAACACAGCCCGGATACAGTGGGGAACACAGCCCAGACACAGTGGGGAACACAGCCCAGACAGTGGGGAACACAGCCTGGATACAGTGGGAACACAGCCCGGACACAGTGGGAACACAGCCCGGGACACAGTGGGAACACAGCCCTGATACAGTGGGGAACAGAGCCCGGATACAGTGGGGAACACAGCCCTGATACAATGGGAATACAGCCCGGGACACAGTGGGAACACAGCCCTGATACAGTGGGGAACACAGCCCGGGACACAGTGGGGAACACAGCCCTGATACAGTGAGAACACAGCCCTGATACAGTGGGAACACAGCCCGGACACAGTGGGAACACAGCCCGGACACAGTGGGAACACAGCCCGGATACAGTAGGAACACAGCCCTGATACAGTGGGAACACAGCTTGGATACAGTGGGGAACACAGCCCAGACACAGTGGGGAACACAGCCCGGATACAGTGGGGAACACAGCCCGGCTCAAAACACCTACACAACCGGACTACAGCCCAGGCACCCTCACTCAGCCATGGTGCTTTGGACACAGGGATCACTGGAGGCTGGCAGATGTTGTGCCTGTTTATATGGATGTCTATGTACGCAGGAAGAGCAAATATCCTAATGCCATCATGATGCCATCATGTATGTGTCACCACACATGCTAATGAGTTACTATTGAAAGATGCAACATACTGGATTGGGAGCTGCAAAGGCGGTCTGTTTTAAGGGATCAGCACACTTCCATAAGCTAGCCTGGTATTCCCACAGTTTCTGAATTTCTCTTTTCTTTATAAAACTGCAGTAAAACAGTTTCTTTATAGAACTTACATCAGCAGACGTCCATGAGCACGTCCACGGCACTTACAGCAGCTTACAAATATAGGTCTATAGTGAAACACACAGGTTTCATGCTTTAACTTGAAACAGAGACTCTTCATTGAGGAAAACTAGCAAACAGGGCTCCTCGGCCTATCACTGAACATTCACAACATTAGACTGCAGAAGCCCTGTCAGTCACAGCCAGCAATGCCTGGATTGAGCTGCAAGTCCTCCTTCTTATCTCAGGTTTATCAGTAGGACTATCAGTGCAAACACTTCTGGATACTCAACATGTTTTGTTCACAGGGGACAGGCAACTGCGTAGACAAAACATCTTTATCAGCTACAGAGACAGCACTTGCAACCTTGCAACCACCCCCACTCCCCCTCTTAGAGTGCAGATAGCTTTGGGCACACCATTGTAAAACAAAATGTTGTACATGTTATTCCACAACCTTGAGCCTGATCACTATGCCTCTCCTAGTTTGTACACAGACCCATTTATGTGGGGCATGCTTGTGACAGTATAAAACTAATTCCATTAGGCTGTGCCTATTCCAGCTTAATCACAAACAGTTTAACATCAATGGAAATGACAGCAACTTAGTTAGGGGTATTATCTGCTCACAAACAGCTTTACAAAGTTCTGGTAGTCACATTGGATCTCTTAGTCTCTGACATGCTTTAAATTAAAGCACAGAATTCTAACTCAATAAGTAATATATTATCATTATCTCTCCACAGTTCTTAAATTTAAAAAAATAGCTAGCTCTAATTAAAAAGAAATAAATTTTTAAAAAGATATTTCCATGAATATGGTACATTTAACTTGATCAACTGTGCTTGCCTCTGACCAATTGATTTATTATGTAGAATGATGAAACTATATGTATATGCAGTGAAAAGAAGGAACAGGAAAACTACTTTGTCCTGTTCTGGTCTGGAGAAATACATTACCACAGTACATCAACAAAAAAAGGGCACCAAATCTTTTGCAGGCCTTTGCAAAGCCTTTTGGTGTTGTAAAAATACAACTCATAAATTCAGAATGATGTTATTATTTTGTGTAAGATGCACTCTGTATATACACAAATTAAAACTGTACTCAGAAAAGCCCACTATTAGTACCAGAGATATCACTGAGCTAGGACATAACTAAGCATTGGAGGAGGCAATTAATCAAGGGTATCTCATGTAAATCACCAACTTGACAGAAAAAAGTGGAGGTCTACATGGACAACTGGAACTAAAGAATGCAGGAGGTGAAAAAGAAGAACAAAATCAGGAAGATTGACTGCTGAACCTGTCTTGGGCAGTTGGAGCTATAGAACTTGAGAAACTGTGCACTTTAGGAGAACTTTTCCTTGTTTTATGCCATTATTATAGTAAAAATCACACCCCCAGACCTCTGCCCGAGTAAAGACCCTTGCCCTGGAGCCTGCATGGTAATAGAAACAGTCATGTAACTATATTATAACTGTAAATCACTAACCATCCATTGAAAGGAATGGTTGTAATTGGAAGCTTACTAGCTTGATAACTTTATTTTTAAATACATAGTGGAAAATCTTATTCAGAGTGCCTGATTTGTGGGAAAGCACGCATCATCATTTGTACACACCTGCAGTAAATAACAATGTCTCCTTCCTAACTGAAGTATCTCTGTCTGGGTTTGCGGAGCTAATTTTAAATGGTAACAGAATCACCAAAGGTGACTGAAGCATCCATACTAGACATCCTCAAGAAACAAGAAACAGTATATCCAGAAAGCTTCTGAGAAATTTTTGAAACATTTTTATTTTAAATATGACACAAGATGGAATAAAAAACTTCTATAGTTATGCCCTATTTGAAAGATGGCAGTCAAAGGGGTGTCATTATTTACTGTGGAGGCAATGTTCTTGTAACATTAATAGGTATTTGAAGGTCATCATGTCTTTGGAGGGACAAAAACAAGAAATTCAGAAATATTTCAGTGCAAGATTGGAGATGTGGTGTTTTGCGGAGTCTGTCTTTGTTTTCACAGAGCTTCAAAAGATTTAAAAAATAAAGATAACTCTGGAATATCACAAGAGACAAAATACTTTTTCTCTTTATTCATCTATGAAGATTATACCCTCCTTATTTATCTATGTGTTGTTTCAGTTTGAGAAATATAGCATTGACCTACCTCAGAGAGTTGTTTTTTCCACTTTTTATTTCTGTGTCAGTTTATTACCCTCAGACTCCTGAATTGTGATGTCCTTGAGTTTTAATCAGACAGATGGAACACAGCTACTTCTTCCTTCTGTTTTGCTGAATTCTTGCACCTTATTCTTTCATTATTTCTGTACTATGTCGTGTGTAATAAAAGCTATGCTTTTTTTTTTTTTTAATAATAAGTACAATTCAATGTGATTGTAGGTTGCATAAAGTTTCATTATCTTGGTCCTTCACCTCTCAGACATTTTGCTTGTTTCTACACAAACACAAAATGTTAACACTTCTATATATTAAGCTAGTAGCATAGCATCAAAATACAATCAAGCACAAACATTCAGTATTAAGACACTGTAGCCCAAATAATAATTTTAGAACTGTTTTGACATGAACTGTTTTGACATGAACTATTAGTTTATATCACTAAGTACTGAAAAGCAGTGTATTTTAAACCCTTTTAGCCCACATGCCTTCTGTGTGCATCCTTTCTCCTCCACTAGTAGTGGCATCTGGACAGAGAGGTCATTGTTTTTACAACGGTTTTGGTCATTGTTATTACTACATAAAACACTACAGTTCAGAGCAGTTAAAATACCAGAAATATAATCAACTCACCTCTTCCTTTTTTACTGTGCTGCCTCCATTAACTGATATTTATTATTTGGTATTAGGAAAGAAAAACAAAAAACAAACCTACAAGATCTACCTAAATAAGTTAATTTGCTGGCAGGGCTGTGAATGTTATTACAAAATTTAATGTATAAACTGATGTGGCACAGGGTAAGCATGCATATATCCAGTTCAATGCAAACCAATTCATGGTTGACTATATCTACAATTTTATGTACTAAATCGTAACATCAGTCGAGTTCCTCAGCAGATGTACTGCTTGAAGCCTCTGGTAGCTTTGGAGAGTTACAAAGTGTATTAAAAGTTTGGTTTTGGGATACAACTATGTTAACAAGTTGTTTGTTTTTTGTAGTTGTTTTCGTTTTTTTTCCCAAATAGACTTTAACATATCCTTCTATATTAACATTCCTTTGACAACAGTGTTCCTTCACTTTCTTTCACTGCTTATTTTGAGGGCTGAAACTTTTTAACTAGGCCCTAGATAAGCTCTTGGAAACCTGGCTGCACATTTTGGCAACAAGAGTTGCAGGCTTCAGAGTTCTCTTTCTGCTTGACCTGGCAGTAGTGGTGGGACTTCGATATTTAAACACCGGGCTTCAGAAGCTGGGGTATTGTTACTTTGTACAAGAATTTACCTAAGTAAAAATCAGAGTGGTTGTTTTTAGTAGGTTTAAAAGGATACACGTGACAAAATGAACTGTAATTCATAAAGAAAGGGCTGCCAATCTCTGGATGGATGCTTAGTACTGCAGTCTCTGTGTTGGAAGAACTTGTAGGAGTTTCCCATTACCCAGGTGTGAGTAAGTAATCATACACTGCAAATTTACTCTGCCCTGCACTTTGTTCCGATCAGCAGTGCCAGTTGCTAATGCTCTTAAAAAGCAGCACAGAACTGCACAGAACAAAGGTAAAAAAACTTTCACTATTTTTACAGCTCTGTGCTTTGCCTCAAGACCTATCTATTAATGTCAGTTACTTATTTTGCATCCTGTAACCAGTCAGCAAAACTGTTATGGTGAGAAAGTGAGGCAAATTATCATGTTACTGTAAAATATGCCTAGTTAGTTGCAAGCATAAAGGGCCCATACCTAGTGCCAAGAAATTTCCTCCTGCTTCAGAACAGCAAGATCTGATGAAAAGGAGGAACGTGATCTGAGGAAAAGGATCTATGAAAAGGAGGAACCCACCACGAAATAAACAAAATATGGCTGTATCTAACAAAGGTAAAGCTTTTTATTTTCAAATAACCATATTTGCAAAGGATTCTGTAACTGAGGCACAGTGGTTACTTGTGGCTTAAAGAAGTAAACATAAAACTTGTTCGAGATATTTGCCAGGCCAGCAAATACCTATTTCCAAATCATTTCTTGCTGCCACCAAATCTTTCGTAGAACACCCACACAGATCGAGCTAGACCTGACACAAACCCCAGTTCCCAGTGGCCGTGGGAGCCTTGCAGGCTTTGGGCTTAAAAGGGCGGGGACGAGAGGGAGAGGGAGAGGGAGGAGGGGGAGGGGGAGGGGGAAGGGGGAGAGGGAAGGGGGAGAGGGAGGGGGGAGAGGGAGGGGGGAGAGGGAGGGGGGAGAGGGAGGGGGGAGAGGGAGGGGGGAGAGGGAGGGGGGAGAGGGAGGGGGGAGAGGGAGGGGGGAGAGGGAGGGGGAGAGGGAGGGGGAGGACAGAACGGAGCAGAGCGGGGCGGGCCGGGGCCAGCCAGCCCCACCTCCTCTCCTCCCGGCGAGCCAATCGGCTTCTTCTGCCGTGCCGGGCGCCGCGGCCGGGCGGGACCGGGCGGGACCGGGCCAGAGGCCCGCGATCCTACTCAGGTTCGAATTCCGCCGGTGAGCTGGGAACTCGCCCAATGGGGCGGCAGAAGCGAAGCCACCACCCCGCCGAACCCCGCCCCCGGGGGGCGGAGCCTCCGCCGCCTCTGCCCAGCGGTTGGTCGGCGGGAACCGCCGTTGGGTGACGCTGGCGCCGGATTGGGTGATTGGTTCCGCCCAGGCGCGAAATGTAACGCGGGAAAATCTGCGGCTCGGCCTGGGCTGTGGGTGCGGAGGGCTCGCGGCGGCTCCTCCTCGGGCATCGCCGGGACCGGGATTGCCTGCGGGGCCGGCTCCGCTTCGGACAGGTGCGGGGAGGCTGCGGCTGCTCCATCTCGGCCGTTGCTATGGCCGGGGGCTGCCGCTGACTTGGCGGATCCGCTCGGGGGTGGCCGCGGAGGGGAGGGAAAGCACTGAGACCCCGCCGGGAGCAGCCGTCCCCGGCGATGAGCGGCTGACCCGGGCCACAGCGGCGACAGGTGGCGGCGGCGGTGGGACCTCCGTGCCGCTCCGAACCCTACCTCCCCCGGGCTCGGAGGCGGGCTGGGACAGCGGGGCTGAGTCGCTGAGGAGAGCCCTCGCTTCCTCACCACCCTTGTCGCGCCGGAGCCCGCGGGGGTCGGCGATGGCGGAGCGGCTGCCGCCGGGTCCCCCGGCGATTTTTTGCCAGGAATCTCCGAAGCGCGTCCTTGTTTCTGTTATTAAAACCACCCCGATCAAGCCTTCCTCGCAGGGGGGCGGCGAAGAGCCGACGCCCATCCCACCCGTCCCCACCAGTCCCGGCTTCAGCGACTTCATGGTGTATCCCTGGCGGTGGGGAGAGAACGCTCACAACGTGACCCTCAGCCCCGGCGGCACCGCCGCACCCCCGACCCTCCCGCCGCCCCGCGGGGGAACTGGCAGAGCCACCGCCGGCGACGAGGAAGAGACGGGGAACCTGGGCGGCAGCGGCGGGGGCGGCAGCAGCAGGCACCGGCTCCTGAAGGTGAGTGCGGGGCCGGTGCGGGCTGCGGCGGGCGGGCAGCGGGAGATAAAGCGTGACTCCGCGCCGCGCCCTCCCCTCCCCTGCCGGAGATTTAAAATGAAGTCACTTCCGGTGGCGGTGGGCGCGGATTCCGCCGTCTGGTGCGTGGGGAGCCGTGGGGATGCAGGGATGGGGCGGTGGGGAGCTTGAGTTCCGTGATTGCTTCCACGCAGGATGGCACAAGGCGTGGCCGGCCGAGAGCTGATACCGTCCGTGACCTGATCAGCGAGGGGGAGCACTCTTCCAGCAGGATACGTTGCAATATCTGCAACAGGGTCTTCCCACGCGAGAAATCACTGCAGGCCCACAAACGAACTCATACCGGTGAGTGAAGGGAAGCTGAAGAACCAGCAAGGAAAGAAGTTAAAACGAGGCAGAACAAAAAGCAAACAAACAAAGCAAGCAACACAAAAGCTCTACCTGTTAATTCTTAATGATGATTAACTTAACAGTTACAATATTCTTTCAGTCTTTGTAACTGTCTTTGTCGTGAGAAAGTTTAGCAACGATAGGGGCTGCAACAGTATAGGCAAACAGTGTAAATATTTGATCTGCTGTCACAGGCTTACTATGTAAGAGGGAGACTTTTCCCTCCCCTGATGCTCCGTACACGGGAGCACTGACTGCCTCTTCTCTGTGATTTGTTTCCTTCATAGTGGTGTGGTTTTCACACAGCAATTGAAGTTCAGCTGCGAAGCTGGCAGCTTGGGCAGTGTAACACCCTAGAAACATAGCTTAATGAAAAGTAGTTAAGATGCTTAAAATCACCATCCGGTAGTTTCTCCCACAACCAGATTTAATTTTCTGAGGTGGAGGGTGTCACACTAACTTAACTGAACTGTATGTAGAAGGCAGGTAAGTCGAAATGTAGGGCCAGCTCACTTAACACCCAGCTGAGCCTGAACTGGAGATGCTGTTTTTTTTTAAATCAAGGACACACATTTTTTTCTTCATATCCCAGCCTGCCTCTGTATTTGCAATAAAGGATGAACTGGTACAGGTCACAGTATGGACACAATCATCAGCACTCCCCCAAAGAGCCAAACCAACAAACCAAACAAACAAAACCCCAGAAAAACCTTGGTTCCCATGACTCAAGTCACAGAAGAAAGGAGTGGTTTGGGTTGGAAGGGACCTTAATGATCCAACAGTTCCAATGCCCCTGCTATGGGCAGGCACACCTCCTGCTAGACCAGCTTGAACGTTTCCCCTTGTCCTGGAATGCTTCCAGGGATGAGGCACCCACATCTTCCCTGGGCAACCTGTGCCAGTATCTCAACACCTTCACATTAAAGAATTTATTCCTAATGCCTAACCTAAATCTACCCTCTTCCAGTCTGAAACCATTCTCCCATGTCCTATCACTACATGCCCCTGCAAACAGTCCCTCACCAGCTTTCCTGGAGGCCCCTTTCTCTAGGCTGAACAACCCCAGCTCTAAGCCTGTCTTCATTTCAAGCAGTGCTTCAGTCCTCTGACCAGCATCCTCCTCTGGACTAACTCCAGCAGGTTCATGTCCTTATGCTGGGGGCTCCAGAACTAGACACAGTATTCCAGGTGGAATAGAGAGGGCAGAATTGCCTCCCTCAACCTGTTTGCCACACTTTTTTTCATGCAGCCCAGGAGGTGGTCGGCTTTCTGGGATGCAGGTGCACTTTACTGGCTCATATTGAGCTTTCAATCAAACAGCAGTCCTGAGACCTTCTCTCCCCAGCTCTTTCCCCCTTCTTTGTCCAACCTGTATTGTGCTCTGACCCATGTACATGACCTTGCACTTGGCCTAAATGCTGATGCTAAATAGCAGTTTCCTTGTGCTTTTTGATGAAGAGATGCTTTCATGGCACTTCATTGTGTTTGGAGTTGAGCCTGCATGAACAATTTAGCTGGTGTTACTTCTGTTACTAAGTCAGCACTGCCCTTGTTTCTAAGGAGTGGTGCATGTGTGGTTGTACACTGTTAGATCTTCTTGCAGGAGGAGGTACCTGCTATCTCTCTCTAGTTTGCCTGGGAAAGTCTTCTTTGATGACTGTCTGAAGAAGACTTTCTTGGTTTAAGTATGGAAGAAATTTCTCTTGTGACCTCTATTTGTCCATTACAACTTTTCTGAAATAGTCCCAATATGATATTTCCACATCTTTATGTTACTATACTATTGACCTCAGTTGTTTTATCCTAGTTCAGTCTTTGTTGAGGATAGAATTTATCTGGCTATGACTTGAGTGACATTACTTGTCCATTTACTCATTTCACTTTGAATGTTTCTTGCTCTAGAGGTGCATAGTCCTGTAAAAGCTTATGAATTTTTGTGCAAGAGGCTTAAATCAAAAAATGTGAAAAGGAAGAATATGACTGTGGCTTGTTTGGTTGGTTGGTTTGGTTTTTCACTGATCAAGTTCTGTTGTCCAGCATCATTGAGCATGTGCTTTGAATTAAACACCTTACTGGGGCAAAAGTGGATCTCTGCTACTTTATAGACATGGGGTTTTTAAGTAGGTGCAAGTGTCTGAGTGGGTAAAACGAGAGAGCTAGCTTGTGTCAGTCTGGAGCTGGGAACCACCACTGGATACTATAGCTGTCTTTTATATTCAGTTTTCATAAACCTGTTCTGTTTCGTTGTTGTTTTGTTTTGATTTTTAAGGTGAAAGGCCTTATTTGTGCGACTACCCAGACTGTGGGAAAGCCTTTGTTCAGAGTGGGCAGCTCAAAACTCACCAGCGGCTCCACACAGGGGAGAAACCTTTCGTCTGCTCAGAGAATGGTGAGCCATCAGAGAGCAGTTGGCAGCTTTCAGAACTGGGGTCAGTCTAATACTGGGAATATGTTCACATTCACATGGCAAAGATCCATTAGAAGCATCAGTTTTTAATTTTGGAGGACATTCTAGGGAAGGGAGGAGCCACGCAGCATCTGCATAATCATGCAAATCTGTATCTACGGATTGCATCATTATTATGTAAGTAGGTTATCAGTAATTCTGTCAGTTGACAGTAATATGTGAAATGGTGGGGCATGTTATGAACCTTGAAACTGGAGCTTGCTTTTTTCAACCATACTGAGGGTTTTGTGAGGGGGGAAGGCTAGATTCAGCAGCACCCTCATCCCACAGGTGTTATGTGTACTCATGGATTGGCTGCGTCCCATAATGTGTTCTTCATTAACACTTTGTTGTTTTTGAAGGTTGCTTAAGCAGATTTACCCACGCAAACCGTCACTGCCCCAAACACCCCTATGCCCGACTGAAGAGAGAAGAGCTCACAGACAGCCTGAGTAAGAACCAGACAGCTGACAATAAAGCTGTGGCAGAGTGGCTAGCAAAGTAAGTTCCCTCATGGTCCCATTTTTCTCTAAATACAAGGTTGGTCTGAGAAAGCATTTTATTCTTGTGGGCAAAAGACACACAGCAAACCAAAAGGAGCTCTTCCTTCAGTACAGATCAGCTTGGCCTTATCTTTACTTAAAACAGTATTACCGACTCCTGGTCAAAACACAGTTCCTCGCAAGCCTTCTTCTGTTTGTTGCTGTTGTTGTTTTAGTTGGTTTTGTGTATCACTTGGGCACTTAACGTACAAAATACTGAATAAAGGTGGTTTCTGATAGCTTAAATTAAAATATAAGCAAAATGCAGTGCTTAGTCAGATGCAGGCTTTTGCCAACTTTGAATTGTCAGTGCGAGTCAGTTTTCTGGGTTTCAAAAGCATTCCCCACATCTGGTTTTGTAGATACTGGGAGACTCGAGAGCAGCGTGCTCCTGCTTTGAAAACTAAACCAATCCAGAAAACAGATCAGGAGCAGCAGGACCCGATGGAATATCTTCAGTCTGATGAAGAAGACGATGAAGAGAAAAATGGCACGCATTCAGCTGCTTGCCACCGCCGCCTCCAGGAGCAGCGGGAACGCTTGCATGGTGCCCTGGCTCTCATTGAGCTTGCAAACCTAGCCGTGGCACCCCTGCGGCAGTAGATAGCAACAGTCTGCCTATACAAAAAGTACTTCCTGGTGGTACTTAACCAGTTAGATCCTGGGCATAAGCTAAGCACCTTATTTGCTTGTTGTAGGCTGCTATTCTGTAGAATTTATGAAGAATGTTGTTGCCTCATAACTTGGGGTGAGAGAATTGCACTTTTTGTAAGGTAAAAGACAGGTGTAAAGTTTCTAAGTATTTTGTAAATACAGGACTGCATAATGCAGGGCTGACAAATTTACGCATTGTGGGAAGCTAGATTTTGCAAGGTTAACTCATTTGTTTGAAGCAGTTTTCATACGAAGCACTTTCCGAACAAAGTGTTTGTGATTAGCAGAATGGTACACGTGGCCAAAGAAGGCTGACAAAAAGAGAAGTGTATATCTGGCTATTTAACTAAATTGATATTAAGTGGTATGTCTAAATATATAAAGCAGCAATGAAACCAATTTTTTCTAATGTCAGTATATCTTTGGCTGACAAAAAGAAAAGTATATATCTGGCTATTTAACTAAACTTATATTAAGTGGTCGATCTGAGGATATTAAGCAGCAATGAAATCAAGGTTTTCTAATGTCAGTATATCTTTACCTAGTATCACTCAGGCAAAAGGCAAAGCTTAGTTAGCTTGTAGAGGGGAAGAAACTGCTTCATGCAGGAAAGTAGGATTGCTCAGGATCTTCACTGGGACTGCTCAAGGTATGACGCTTGACTTTGCTGTTTTATGTTTTCTGATTTGATTTCAGCAGAATCTCTTGGTAGCACTTGTTATTCCTAACATGTGATGTTAGGAACTTTTGCACATTGTTTGGTATATCTGAAAATGATTAGTCTTGCAAAGTCTAGACAGAGGTAAACAACTGGGAATATTTTTTTCAGATATTTTGGATCCTGTAGTGATTTGGCACTTGATTTTGTTAATAAATGTGGGACTTACAGGGTAGTATGGATTTATAGTAAACTATAGATCTCCTACTAGCAAACACTAAGTTTTAAAGTATTGCTTTTATATAATTATTAGCAAATAGAAGCCTCCATATTTTCTGTGCATAAAGCCACCTTATTGCTTTACTTCAGGATAATATGCCAGTTTTATTTTCACTAACTGTAGCACAGCTATCAATTAAACAGTGCAGAAAAACATTCATTATACAACTAGAAAATAGGCTTCCAAAGATAGTTGCAAGTGTGTTAACAGTGTGATTCCATGTATTTCTCAAATAAACAAAGTTACAGAATGCTATCCAGTACTCAGATGTTGATATAAAATGTTAAGCAGGCTATCTTGTCATTTCATGAATGTTGTATACTTTGAAATGGGATTGTCTCATGGTGATGGTTTCCTGTATTTTGCTTTGAAGGGAACCAGAGATTCCTAATATGCTAACAAAACTTTCTTTTCAGATTGGATGTTTTGTTGTGTGTTGTTTGTGTTGTTTTTTTTTGTTGTTGTTGTTTGTGCAGATTTTTTTTTGTTTTTGTTTTCTGTTTTGTTTTTTTTTTGTTGTTGTTGTTTGTGCAGTTTTTTTGTTTGTTTTTGTTTTCTGTTTTGTTTTTTTTTGTTGTTGTTGAGCTACTGCTTTAGGGGTTTTGCTGACCTGCTTGCTTTAACTTCGTCCTCACTGAAGGTCAGAAAATTCAGGTGAGAAGGCAGTCCACTTTCCCTCTCACCTAAACAAGAAGGCAAAATAATTTTAGCAATAACTTGCTATGGACTGACCAAATGCTTACAGCTGTTGCAGGAAAGTGGTGCAATTTTACACCAGAAACTGCTGGATTGTGTTCTCTGATAATCTGCTGTGGCTGAAAGTCTCATTAACCCAGTTTGTTAAAGTCATATATTGATGCACTTAACTAAAGAGTGAGTAACTTAAATAAAACAGCCTCTTGCATTGTATGTAAATAATTGTACACCAGTGATACGGTTATCTTTTGTTTTGATCTCTTAAGTTTCAGGTTCATTTGCTTCTGGTTTAAGTCTTTTAGACTCAAAAATATGAAACACTGGAGCTGTTCTAGCTTATTTAAAACTGGTAATTCATGTGGGTATGTTTGGAATTTCTCAAATAAATTACATGCTTTTGACTGTTCAGTTAGCTGCATGCAAGTAGTCTGATACCAAAATAGGCTCTGAGCATAAATGTTATACTAATGAATCATAACTCAAAATTGCTCCTGAACAGTATTTCACAGGGTACAAGATTGTAATTACCAGCCAGATGCAGACTGAACTCATAAGATACTTTATTAGCTTTTTTTTAATTTTTGTTTTCCTCAGTCATCTGTAATGCACTGGGCAACTCACACAGTATTTCTTCAAATATGAAGTATACCAAATTGTACTTGGCTGCAGACAAAATTCAGACAGCTCAAGCAATTTTGTGTCATGACAAGTTTTGGGTAAAATACCACGTAAAAAAATACTGGATGTGGAAGTCTGCTTTTAGCTTTATTAAGAAGTGATTACATACAAGAAAATTTTAAGTGTTCCGTGCTTCATAAGGTTAAGTTGTAGTTTGGCATGACATCAGAGTCATTTTAATAGATGCTTTGAATAAAAACTGGGTTTGATTTTCAAGTCTGGGGTGTGCTGTTTGCTAATTATTAAACGTGGCTTCTTCCTTGTTTCTGCAGACTGCCAGATGGACTCAGCAAAGCAGGAAAGTGTTTGTTTTGCCTTTTTGTTGAAATTTGACACATTAATCCAGCTATTTATAGCTTTTTCACAGCCTAACAACCCCCTGTGAGTTCCTTCAAAGCATGTGCCCTGAGAGAGGTGGTAGCCCTTGCCCCACACAGAAGGGAAGAAGATGGGTACAGACTTTTTAGCAGGGCCTGTAGTGATAGGACAAAGAGTAATAATGTTTTTAAACTACACGAGTGTAGATAAGAATCTGAATGTTCAGAAAAAAAAAAAAAAAAAGTTTATAATGAGGATAGTGAAACACTGGGAAAGGTTATCTAGAGGGCCGTTTGGTGCCCTGTCGCTGCAAATATTCGGGGTTACATTGTACCTCTGAGCACCTGAGCACCTCTGAGCACTCTGAGCACCTCTGAGCATCAGCTCTGAGCAACCTGATCCAGTTGAAGATAACTCTGCCCACGGCAGGGATGTTGGACTGGATGCCCTTCAAGGGTTCCTTTCAGCCTGCGGTGGTTTAAACCTCGCTTTCCTGAGGGCGAGTGCTTGGAGGTGCTGAACACCTGCCCCATGACCGCTTCCGAAGCGGAGCAGGTTGGTGCCCGACGGCAGCGGAAGGTACCGGTAAGCCCCGGCGAGCCTGCCCCTGGAGGAACCAGCACCTCGCACCGCCGAGCCCCGGGGAGCGGCGCTGGCCGGGGGCGAGGGCTGACCCAGCCCGGCGGGAACATGGGCCGAGCGGCAGCGCCTCCGTGCCGGGGCTCCGCGCAGCAGCCGGGACCGCCAGGGGGAGCCCCGCGGCCGCCGCCGTCCCTGACGCTCGGGGCCGGGTCGGGTCGGGCCGGGCCGAGCCGAGCCGAGCCGAGCCGGGCCGGAGGGGCGGCGGTCCGGTCGGCCGTACTCGTGGAACCCGGCGTGGGGTCCCTGTTAGCCGCCGCCGCCGCCACCGCTCCTCGCCGCCATGACCGTCGGGCAGGCCGCGGGGGAGGCGGCGGGTGCCGCCGTGCCCTCGGCGTTGCCTAGGGTGCTCTCAGCCCTCTTCTACGGGACGTGCTCCTTCCTCATCGTCTTGGTCAACAAGGCCCTGCTCAGCGCCTACAGGTAAGGAAGGGCCGCAGGCTGCGGTGGAGCAGCCGCCGGGCAGCGCGGGGCAGCGACGCCTGTGCCGGCCCTGACGCGGCCCGGCCACGCTGCGAGCTGGCGGCGGTGCCGCCTTTCTGTCAGCGGCGGCGAGTTGTGCCTCGGTCCCGGAGCGGAGCGGGGTCACCTCGCTCGTTAGGGAAGGGTTTTCACTATGGTCAGCGCTACCCAGGGGCATCCGTGCCGCTGCGGTCCCGGGGCAGTGTGTTGGTGCACCGGCGCATGCCCTTTAACACCGGAGGTGTCGGGAAGTTTGCTGAAAGCAAGCTCGGTTTCTCCAGTGTTCTCCGACCGATTTATACCCAGCTGGTACCGCTTCTGCAGCACCACTCTACGGCAGAGTCCTTCGCTGGCATGTTTTCCAGACCCGCATTTCTTCCCCTGAAGGCCTTTTCAATATTCCCAGCGTCGAGGCTGGAGTTTCACTGGCGGCGCCAGCTCAGAACCAGAGTTTCACACAGCTCCTCCTGCCAATCTCGTCATGGGCCTGCGAGCACCTTTTTTTATGAGGTAGCAAAAACTTAAACTTCAGGAAACCTCTGAATCGTAAAAACACTGGAGAACTGTCAACTTGATAGGAGGTCCCATACATAGTTCTTTCTGTGGTATTCTCACCCGATCGTATTGTTCATGCTAAAAGGTTTGCTTCTGGTTTTTCTGTGGTTTTGATTGTTATGAACTAACAGTAGGAAAGGAAAAATACCCAACTCAAGCAAGGGAAAAGTTAAGAAAAACACAAAACACACCCATAGGCAAAGTTTGCTGTTATTTTCTAACAATCAGTGCTATTTGAACACATGAGAACTGTATATAACACCTCCCAGAAATCATACATGAAGTAAGTTGTGATTTTGTTTTATAGTTGTTTTCATCAATCTGCAGCTCCCTTCAAATGCCTGGCATAGAGCTAGCACATCCAGAAGAGATGGTCAAGGATGGCATGGCCATCAGTAAGCCTAAATTATGTGTAAAAAGCTTACAGCATTGCTGAGAATATCAGCAATGAGCAAATCAAGAAGTCTAGAGAAGTCTGTGTAGTTCAGAAGTCAGTGTGAAGTCTCCATATTTTTATTTTGTAGCTGTACAAAACAGTGTAGGTGTCACGTGATTACAAGTGGAAGTCTTATTTCTTCTGCTCTTTTTTTTTTTTGTTGTTTGGGGTTCTTGTTTGTCTGTTTTTTTGCTTTGTTTTCCCCTTATACCTCATTTCCTGGAGTCAGTTTTGCTACTGCCCACTTTTAACCCTTTATCTATGTTGTGGCCTTTCTGTTGCAGCTCAGAGCATTTCTTTCTTTGGCTAATACAGGTTTCCTGTCCCAGTGGTGCTCATTTGAGATCTATATTTCTCAGCACACTGGGGTACCATAGCATTTATTGGTGGCTTCTGTGATAAACAGAACAACATCAAAGAGCCTTGGTAATAGATAATTACAAAGCTTGTTGTGAACCATCTTTACGTATTTGGAAGTGCAGGTGTGCTCAGAGAATGAAGTGGGTTTTCTTTGGATTCCTTCAATGCAAGTTTGTGTTGTGTCCATCCCTTACAGTGCAACCCAGCAAAAAGGTGTGTGACTCCTGGGAGGCAGCAGGAGGTATTACATTCAGGATGCTTCTTGCAGCTGAATGGTTTTGGGCAGAGAGGTTTCAGACATTGATGGTGATGGCATAAATCAGCCATCCATTGTAAATAACTTCTTTGCTTGTGTTTCAATATGCATGCAGGGAATTAACAATTACTGTCTCACTTTGTTGATTTTAACTTGATGTTGATACAGGGGAAAAGTGGAAGTGCTCAGGCTCTTCATCTGTCTTGTTAAAGTTTCTCCTTTCCTAACATTCAAGTATCTATGCTTTAAAGTAAAGCTAACTGAAGGGGTATGGTAGAAATTCAGCTGTTTTACCATACAACAGATGTTTCTGCAGCATTTATCTAGGTACTTTCTTTTGACAAAATTGTATTAGCAATACTGTATTTAGTGTGTTTGGGATGTAGAGATAAGCTTCCAAATGAGGTAAGTGCAAAATATTTAAATTCCTGTTATATCTCAGGATGTATTGTGTATGTGTGAGATCATTCAAAAAACCCACGCATGTTCTCCAAGCATGTTACCTTCACTTACAAATATACCCAAAACTTAGCTCCTTAGAATTATCAGCTGGGCATATGCTGTATTGTTTGGATGCAGCTTATGTTTTGCTGCAGAAATAAAATATTAGGACTCTAATAACTATAGCAGTTCCAGAGCTCTTCTGAAAGACTGTCCAGTCATCCACAGTCCACATGTCCATAGTTGACTTTGGTGTTACATTTAAACTGTTCTTTTTTGTTATTTTGTTTTGCTTGGGTTTTTTTGTTTTTATTTCCCCCCTTTCTTCAGTATTAAATATCTGCTTATACTTTTCAGCTTCCCGTCACCAATGTTTCTTGGAATTGGACAGGTATGTAAAGCACACTACCTGTACTCATTATATCACATGTCAAACCAGTGTTAGCATATATTTAAAGGGAAAAATCCTTGTTACACTGCACTGCTAGCCCTGTCTTCTGGATTGGCTATACCATAAAGAAAAGTGATGTGTTTTAATGAGATCAACAAAATTACAGCTTAAATCTAATCTGGAAGAGATTGCCTGGGAAAAATCAGGTAAAAACTCAGGTAAAGGTCTAGAAATGCCATTTATTTCCCCTGGTTGAGTTCAAGAATGAAGAGATCTGACCTTCTGGACTTCCAAGATTTGTTATAAGAAGTGCATAGATCGTAGGCGAGTTCTTGAGCACTTGTGGGCTCTACGGAGAGCTATTGCCTCTATTTGTACACAATCTATATGCTTCCTCATAATGTCTCCTTTCCCATAAGTTTACCAGCAGGATTGCCACATAAGTTTTGGGGTTTTGTTGCTTTATTTGCCCATGGGCAATTGGCAGTACTTCATCGGGAATGTGTTTTTTTGTTATTAGTAGGCATTGTAGTAAAACCAAAGTTCCAATGTTTGTGTACATGATCCATAAAGAATAGCACATGACTCTGCAGAGTGATGTCTGGGAAAGATGGAGCTTTGAATCAAATGTTGTTTAGTCAATGCTCTTTAAAAAGAGCATTTATTTTCTGCCAAGGTTATAAGCTAAGGGACAGTGAATAACAGGTAAAAACCACTGGGTTTTGTGCTGAAGAGAATAAAATGTCTTGTAAAATCTTTGCTGTATGAGAGAGGGAGAGAGAGTTTCACACATCCATACTGCTTAAGGAACCATATACTGTCTTTCAGTGGAAGCCAAAGACTAGAAAATGAGGCAAAACCTTATGTGATGATGTGGCTTTGTTTCTTTGCAGAACCTAAGACTCAATGGCACTCCCTTTTTTTTTTTTTTTTTTTTTTTTTTTTTAATTAATTAATCCTTCCGATATTTCTTTGAACGGTTTGTAAAGTGTGTACTATGAGGAAAATTTAAATTTTTTTTTTCCTTTGTGTGGCCATCATATAAGTCTTATAACTGTGATTGCTCAGATACTCTCCTTCATTCTGTCCATATCATTTATTATTAATTCCTCATGTTGTCAGTGGACTGATCAATGCACAATGCCCACTGCACTTTACCAAAGAAGCTGTCAGAGTGTTTCTGCAGACTAAAGAACACTGAGTGAAAATAGCATGATTATTCCAGGAGTCTCCTGTTTTATTTTCTCAGCTTCTTCTCAGCATGAATTGCTTTATAGAGTGCTGCTAATTTTCTCAAGTGAGTAAAACATATGTGAATATTATACTTTTAAATAAATAGTAGGCAAAATTGCTAAGAGTAAAGGTTATATCACTTTATTCATTGCATGCTCTGTTTTTCTTGGGGAAAAGCTGTAGTACCATTTGTCAGATGAATATAAAGATTTTGTCTTTATAGCAGTTCTTTCATTCATACATTACAGTTTTGCTCTTACATGACTTCTTGGTTTTTCTTTTTGTTTAGATGGCAGCCACTATACTTATTTTGTATGTGTCAAAATTAAATAAGATTGTTCACTTCCCTGATTTTGACAAAAGTATACCTATGAAGGTAAGGATTGGTATTAATAAGAGAATGTTACCTCTTGTAACAACATTCTTTCTGATGGAGACAAGATACAAAGAACAGAAAACAGTTTCTCAAGTTTGTTTCTCAAGTGTGTTTCTTTAATCTTTGTTTCATTTAGTATTGGATTTGACCGTTTTGGTTTCACTACAGTATTCTTGCCTTTTGTTTACAGAGAATTCCAGTGCCATTTAGTTATTCAGTACATGGAAAAGCATGCTGTGCTTTTGTACAGCTGTATGAATTATGACATATTCCTGAAGTAGTTTTCTGACTGTATACATTTTCCCAAGGGATCAATGAGAGATCTGTGCTTTAGAAAAAATTATGGACACAGCATGAAAGACATATGATAAAACAATAGAGAAAGAATATGTGATAGATCAAAACTCCAAACAACAATTGTTTCAAAATACAAGATTTTTGTTCCATAGAAGAGGCTAAAATAATGCCCTTCAAAGTGGGCATTATTCATTCGAAGATTAAACATTCGAAGTTTCCCAGTGGATAGTTTTGAGTTTGGCATATAAACAACTTGCTGAGACATCAAGAGATTACTTCCATCTGCACCCTTCCTATCTCAGTACTCACCCTCCCTGCTGTGGCCTTCACTTTGAAATGAGCACAAGGGCATTAGAAAATACAGCACTCACTTTATTTGTCCTAATAATATTGATCCATGGGAAGACTTTCTTGAATGTGCTGGGAGCAGTCAGCAATACCCAGGACTTGGGTATTGCTTGTAGTGCTAAATTTGACTACTTGCAGTGATTCAGCCCATTGCTTACTAATGATTTATTTACTTTTTAAAGCACACTTTGATTGTCTCTTTATCCTTTTCACAACTTTTGCTATCATTTACATGGTTGCTTTTAATTTCTGAGCTGGTTTATGTCCTCATTGCTTTCAGATAGACTTTAAAGTGGCAAAATGCTTATTTTGGTTGTGAACTTTGGAGTTCTTGACCCGTAAGTGTTTCACTGATCTCTGATGATGTGCTGGATGCTGTGATTTTGCCTTTATGATAGATGAAGTTCAGAGGAAAGGGAATGTAATGTCAGCTCTATTTTCTAAATAAAAACATGCAGAAATCTGTATCACAAAATTTTGTTACTTACACAACTCTTACTTTGTATTCTAGTTTACTTTTACTGTTACCTTCACTTAAAAGTTAACTTCATGTAACCATAGTTAACTCTTACTGTACTTTCCTCCTCTATTCTCTCTGTTGTAAAAGAAAGACAGAATTTTTAACTTGGATAAAATGCAAACCATCCCTCTATATGCTTCTCCAGCACACAATGCTTTCAGAAGATGTAGCCTCTAACAGTGTCTCCTGAAGAACATATAAGCACATTATATATAAGCATATATATGTAATAGCAGCAGCTATCACATATTAGTATGGAGGATCTGTTTTGTCTTTATGCCATTTCAGCTTTGCTCGACTGATAGTGAATGGGACTAGATGTACACACCCCCAGTGATTACTTTGGCTGGTTTTACTCTTCTGCAACTTTTCAGTAGTGGGATAATAACAGCTTTGAACTGCATCTGCGTATTGTCTGCCAGTCCCTGTCTTATGGTACATTTTCTTAAGGTTCTGAAGGACTGTTACTTCTTCTCTGTATTGTGTAGGGCCTGTATGTTTCTGTGGGAGTCAGTCTCATTATGCCTGAAGCTGGAAATGGTAGAGTTCAATTTATTTTCCATTATAGTATCTAGCATAGCATAATTTATGAGGTAGATCTAAAATGGTCTGTCCTCTAGACGTATTTCATATAGGTATGTGGAATACCTAGAGAAGTGTAGCATACTTACAGCTTATTCATTCTTTTATTCCACCTGTTCTTTTGCTTATTTATTAGCTCTTTTTAGGATTACTCTTATACCTAAAATTCAAGTGTTAGAATGAGTATTAATCTGAGGATAAGTGTAATTAAAATAAAATCAATTATAATTTATATTAAATTAAATCTGAGTCTCATTAGAGGTAAACTGTCACTCTTCTAATCAAGTCAGTGAAGCTGTAGTCATGAATAATCAGTCACATGAATGAGAGCTGTTACCAGCATATTTACATTTTTTTCTTTAAAAAACCTCTCTTGCTAAAAGTACATCTGATATTAAAATTATTGAATTCTATCAAGCAAAGTTTCAAAACAGTAGCTGAAAACATAATAATCTGAGTTGTGCTTTTAATTTTATCACAGTTGTTTCCTCTGCCTCTGATTTACGTTGGAAACCACATAAGTGGATTATCAAGTACTGGCAAACTCAGGTACAGTACATGAAAGTTATAAATAGACTGTTTGGATTTTATCCTTTTCTTTTGTGGGGGGTAAAAAGTAAACACTAAAAGTTGCAACTTATAGGACTATACGGACTTAAATACATATGATGTATGTCTTTCTAAATCTCTAATACTTTTATGAATTTCTTACCCAAACATTTGATCTGTTTACAAGTTGTCTGCTTCTTTTAAAGGGAGTTTAACTAGGTCTGTACTGACAAAAAAAATCGCAATACTTCTTGTGACAATTAAAGTGTTCTCACATACCCCTCATGCCCAGCTGTCTGGCTTGTCCTGGGTGCTCTAACCAGAGACTTTGAAAGATGTAAGAAAGGCATTTTAGAAGGAAGAAAAATAGGGGAAAGGTATAGAACATGATGTCAGTGCAGGTTAATTAGGACACACCAAGAGATGGGAAAACTACAGTGTAGTAGGATGGTGGCTGCAGTGCAGCCCTGCTGAGCACCATGAGTAGGTTGTGGGGGGATTGCTCAAGGGCTTGCTGGCTCCTCTACATCTGGTAACTCTCTGTGCAAGTTGCTTCCATGCTAATGCTAAAAACATGTAATCTATGTAGTGGATGTGCTGTAAGGGACTGAATGACCTGATAGGATGAGGGGCAATGGATTCAAGGTAAAGCCCAGGAAGTTTCACATCAACATGAGGAGGAGTTTCTTTACTGTAAAGGTTACAGAGCCCTTTACTGTAAAGGTTACAGAGCCCTGGAGCAGGCTCCACAGATAGGTTATAGAGGCGTCTTTTCTGGAGACTTTCAAGACCCATCTGGATGCACTTCTAGGTGACCTGCCATAGTTTTGGTTCTGCTCTGGCAAGGGGGTTGTACTCAACAATCTTCAACAGTCCCTTCCAGCCCCTGACATTCAGTGATTCTGTGTGATTCTGTGGTCATATTTTAATTGGAAGAGTGCAGAAGCAAGATGACAGCACCAAGATTGGTGGTGTCATTGTGGTGGTTTCTTGTATCTTATTCCAGCCTTCTGAGGATTTGATAGCAAACTAAATCAAAACACAGAATTTTGTAGGTGTCAGCATTTTGTAACTTTGAAACATTAAGCACCTGAGTCTGCAACTCTGTTGTACACATTCAGAAGTTCTGCAGAAATGATTGCTCAGGCAGACATAAGGATCCGCAAGCAATCCGTAGAAGCACTTCAGCATATGTGAATATGGAAGTAATTTCAGTCCTGGAGAAGTTTTTTGATTCATGCATTTCATTTGTTTCTCTAACTGATTTAAAAAAAAAAAAAGTTTATTAGATTATTTTAAGCATAAGTGCACTATCTCTGCCTCCTGTGAATGACATACTTCTTGTAGATTCACTATTCATAACTGATTTTTATAACAAAAAAGTAAGAATGGCTGCAGTGTTTCTGCCTTTAATATTTTGTTACATTGTGTTTTGTTAATAGTAGGTAACATGGGTTTACATAATGGAATTTTCCACCTTCTTTGTGTTGTCTGTAAGGTGTAGGTGATCCTATGCATAACTTCAAAATGTCTTTTGTAAAGTGGTTAAATTCTGTGTTAGGATTTGTATTGTTTATGCATGCATTTGCTAGTAGTTAACTTAAACAAAGGGTTAATTGGTCCATCCATGCTGTCAGATTTCCATTGTGCCAGATGCAAATGTTTTCTCATTAATCAAAAAGGTTTCCACCTGCAACACTTTGTGAAGATCAACAATATAGATGTTTGTTTCGTAGCTGTAGCTGGTTCCACCTTTGATGTTTTTTGTACTTTCTACGATTTTATTCTTGTGGATTAATTTTACTTTTTTTGAAGTGCAGCTTGTCTAATAGCCACATTTGCTTTGTGTTTTAGTTCTGTTACATGTTTTCAGAAACAGATTTATTGTGTGTCCTTTACAATAGAAATAATTTTTACTTCTTCTGTCTGAATTCTACTGGAAGAATTATTTATAGGGGTGATGTTAAGTAGAAAATAGCTTTTGTATTTCATCTCACTGATACAGAGGGGCCTTTTGGAAGGGATCTAGTTACATTGTTTTACTAACTGGCAAATACTGTTCTTTTGCAATGATTTTGTTATCTAATCTGCCTTTAGTGTCAAACTGACATTTTTAATATACGTTAAGTGGCTGGGACTTTGTTGCTTATTGTTGGACTAATGGTTTCATCTTCTGCTTAGTAATGTTAGATAAGAATTAGAACATAAAAATAATATTAATCTGATGCTGTGATTCAATTTTTTTTTGTGTGTGTTTTTTTGACAGTTTGCCGATGTTTACAGTGCTCAGGAAGTTTACCATTCCACTTACTTTACTACTGGAAATCATCATACTTGGGTGATCCTTTGCCTTTTGTTTTTGTTTTCATTTATGATACCTTTATTTTAGGTCATGCCAAATGGACTACTTGTGGTATCTCACCAGAATATTGAATAAGTGCTTTTTACTAAGGAACAGAAAAAAATCCCAAAGAAAGAGCTGTTATGCAGATTATTTTTTTTTTAAGACACAGTTACCTGCACTTTTGCAGGTGCTAGTAAAATATTCAGCTTACTCTTATTAACACAGCTCATTCTCCTGACTGTTGCACAGAAGTCTGGTAAGCACAGCAGAACTCAGACCCTTATTTTAGTGGTTGTGATTTGTCTCTCATCTTGGAGGCCCCTAAGCTGTCAAACAGACAGATCCTTATGTCTCAAAACAGTGATGACAATCTGCTTAAGTAAAGTAGCTTTCTGGATAAAGTCGAAAAACATACTCATTTACTGAAGCAAAATGTTGTCTAGAAGTGTGCTGTTAGATCAGGAAACTCCTTAATTATTTTATCAAGAAATTAAGAAGTGTACACTATTGCAGCTTGTGTTTACTAGTTTCAGTGGTACTGATGTGGAAGAACAGGAATATAAATACATCATACTTTGTCACCATCATAGTTATATCCAAATAGCTTGTGTGTGGCTAAGGTGAAGTAGCAAGGGAAAAAGCAGCTGAAACCAGACAACACAAAAGTCATAGTCTGGGCCAGAGCTTTTCAAAAAGCCTTCAAATAGGCCTGGCATCTGCTTTTGGCTGAAACAGCTGATCAATGTGATTCATATGTGGGAGTGCTCCAGGATTCTTTTCTTGTTAGAAATTCTCACAAGGACACCAGAACTTGCCATGTCTGAGACCTCTTGCAGGCAACAGATAAAAATATGAGTCAGTGAGATTGTCATCAATTCTCAGGGGGACTGTGACAGTGTGGTGTATGAGAACAAGAAACATCCTACCCTGGGGCAAGTTCAAAAGTAGAACTCTGTATTTGTACAGACTGCTACACACTGTATTTGCTCAGGGCTGGAAAGGAAAGTATTCCAGTGAGTTGGTGCTGGCTTACCTCATGATTTGAGAAGCAGTCAAAGTTTGGGTTGTTGCTATTGAGATTCATTATGATCAAAGCATAATATACACAGAGATGGTATACAGCTTTTTGATTCAGACAGTGATCCACATCTGTGCTCCTTTGACAACCAGGATTTCTCTGAGAGCATTGTGCATTTATTTTGATGCCTCTTTTCTCACAGGCCAGCTCAAAGCTGGGGGCTGACCTTAGAGAATGACTAGGGGAATGTCTGTAAGGCATGTTGCATTAGAGTGCAAAAAGGCTTAAGGAACTTCTAAATAAAGTAATACAGCTACAAAAAGCAGAAAAGCTTTACAAAATGCTTTTTCCTACTCCATGGCTGTGCAAACCTGCTGAAAAATATAGTAAATTTCTGTTATTTCTGTTCTTTCCTCTCTATGTACAAGGTTTCAATTAGGCTTAAAAAATAACTATCTATTTGAAAAATAGCACAGATAGTGTGCTGTACAGCATATTCCCCAAGAAAGGTGATATGAAAAGTGATACAAGAGATGTGTAGTGATTTTCCTTTATTGGCTTACTGGAAGACACTGAAATATTTTCATTATTACCAGTACAAAGTGAATTACAGTTTGTTTGAACCCTGTTACTTTAAACCTTTAATCTTTACTCTTAAATTTATCTAGTAGCAGAATGCTCACAATGCATTTTTCTACCTCTCTTCTCAGGCCAAAGTCTGACAGTACGGCATGTAGTCAATGGCAACTTCTGTAAGGTTATCAAGACTGTGACCTCCTGTTAAATGTTCTGTTCTAATTGCTTTGAAAGTTTTCAGGGAGTCAGCTATTTAATTTCCTTTTCAAGTAATGAAAATGTGAACTGTCTAATTTTTCTTTACAGGAAACGATACCCACTGAGTATTATAGTCAGCATATTTGCCATAATTCTTGGGGCTTTCATAGCAGCTGGGTAAGGTTTTCATCTCTTACCTGAAGTCATATTATGAGAAAAAGGACAGCAGGAGGATTTTATTCCTTGCTAAGTGCTAAGTAAACTTGAGATGAGCTACTGTGAATTAAGTTAATTTGCAAAAACTTTCTACAGACATCATTGAGAAGTGCAGGAGTACAAAAGGAAAAATATAGCTCCAGCTGGAAGTATTTGGGTGCTTCTTTTTTCCTCAGATTTTCCATGTTTGCAGGATCATAAATGAATCTAATTAACACTGTGTGAAGAAGGCTGCTTTCATATCATATTATCAGTGTAGTTTAATAATCTTAGAAAAGTATGTTCTTGTTCTGGGTAGACAGACTGATCTTTTGGTTGTCAAATATTTTTGAGTTAGGCAACACCTGCTTTTAAATTGATTTTAACAAGCCAAAATGTGAGATTAAGTTCACAAAGCACACATATGTTAATCTTTTGTGTTTATTTTATATTTGGCTAGTCTTTTACTTAGCTTGAAATTTGATGTTAGTTCTTGCTTCTTGGTTTTGCTATGTGCAAAGGTAAATAATTGCCATGTGATCTTACTCTATGTTAGAGATAGGGCCTATTGAATGAATTACCCTATCTCCATGCGGTAACTAGTCAAAACAGAAAGGATTACAATATGTCTGGTTTGTCTCTAAAAAACAAGTAGTCATATTTTATTCCCTAGCTGCTTTCTGTGTTAAAAGAAGTAGATAAGTATACTTACTAATAATGTGACAGGTTGTTAGGATTGAGAGAGATGGAATTTTTCACAGAATGAATGTTGAATGTTTCCTGCCACTTCAGCACTGTGTTTTGAAAGTTCTCTAATGACTTATTTGTGAAGGTCCTGTGACTGGAGAAATGTAAAGTACCTTGACTTAGAAGAAGGCTTAAAGCACCATATTTATGATATTTCTCTAGGCAAAGAAGGTATGCAATGAATTGTGTACTGTTAACTGATTTACAATATAATTATTTCCCAGGTCTGATCTATCTTTTAATCTGGAGGGCTACACATTTGTATTGCTAAATGATATCTTCACAGCAGCAAATGGAGTTTACACAAAGCAGAAAATTGATCCAAAGGTAATTTTGGAGTGATTAGGTTGAATTTAATGTTGTAACAATGTACTAACCATGGGCTACTTATTACATGACTTGATGAACGTACAGTTGTGAACTAGTTAATTAATTTACTCTCACATTTCAGTTTTTATATGCATCCTTATCACAACACCCTGGGAAAAATGTGTTTTAGATATCTGAGGACAGGCTTAGATGAAACTTTTCACAGGTATTTTGTTTTTTCACTGGTATTTCAGGCAGAATTTTTAGTGTATTAAAAAAATTAGATTTGGGGAAAAAAAATTAAAACCAAAAGCATATATTTTATCTGTACTTTTATGCATACATCTAGGGAAGGTGACTTGTTAACAAGAAATATGCTTTGAATGAGATTTATGTAAAATAAAGAGGAACAGAGACCTGGCTAGTTTGCATCAATAACATCTGATATCTTTTTTGGCTACCTTAAAGCATTGTTACATGATACTTTGTGTAAACATGGAGCAGACTGTTCTTCAAATACAGTGCCATAAGAACATACCAAGATGTAGCAAGGAGCAGTCTTGGAGACACTGGATAGAGGTTTTGTCACTGACTTTTGTGGCTCAATCTATGCAGTGGCAATGTATATCTTTATTTTATTAATCTTAGGAGTTGCGTTGAATTCAGACTCCATATTTTTCTTTTTGAGCAGCACTTAATGGCCTCACGGATTTATGCAAAATATGTGGTTTCAATTTAAAGCAAGAGATTTGTTGAATAGCATCGGAGAATCTGGAGGGAGAGAACACTGCTGTTTTGTTCCCCTGGTCTTCTACCTTTGTGTTACACAAGTTAACCAACAGGAATATGGCATCCCTCACGTTGCTTGAAGTTACATCAGATACCAGGGATTACAGGTGCTCTGTCTAGGAGTCAAGCTTAATTTTACTGCTCTGCTGGCCCCAGTAGCTAACCTATGCTTTTGTGGTTGATTTGCAGCAAATGTAATTAGTCCTTTGGCCAGGCAGATGCTTACCTGCAGGCTTAACACAAGCAGTTCTGAATTCATGTCCTGGAAATTTTCTGACTAGCTGTGTTATATGGAAACTTTACAAAGTATAGCAGAGCAGTAAATATTCTGCTGAACATAAAAAGTGACTGAAATAGAAACTCAACCCAGTACTAAACACTGAATCCAGTGATCACAAACTTATATTTTAAGTTGAAGTGTATTGTTTTGTTTGCTTGTTGACAATAATGACAGAAGGATTGCCAGAGTAATATTTAATATTTTGCTCCCAAATGGTTTGTAATTCCAAACACCATGTTTCACTTTTTGCAGGAGATGGGAAAATATGGTGTCCTTTTCTATAATGCTTGTTTCATGGTGTTTCCAACAGTTATTATTAGTTTTTCTACTGGAGACTTTCAGCAGGTAAGGAGCAGTATTCCATAACTCAGACTATTAATGGTATTTTGTTCAGCTTATTCAGCTGGGGGGTGGTTTTGGTTTTGGTTTTTTAAAGAGTTCTAGAGAGTTTAAAGAGATTTGTAACACTGTGTTAGTGACTAGTGTTTGAAATATGTGACTTGGACTTCACAGGTGAGAACTTGTAATTATTCACTGCAAGGAGAAGCTTAAACTGTGTGTTAGCCCTTGTATGAATCTTTGATTAAAAACTAATGTACTACTGGGGACTCTCAGCGACAGCAGTTGGTTGGGGATCCAGTTGTACAGTGTGATTTGCCAGATACTCTAAAATGAGATAAATACCAAACCAGACAATTTCCAGTCCTTCTCTCATTTTGATACATAGGACAGATTCCTGTTTTATCTCAGTCTAGTTTAGTAACCTACATTTTACTTTCTTAAAGAACAATGGCATGACTCTCCATAGCTAATTGTAATACAATGTAATATTGTAGGCAGTGTGTCCTGGCACATAAACTATCAGATCAGGAGTTTTGTAATGTTTTTCTGGCTCCCTCATAGACTTGCTGAGTTGCCTTTTTCCTACCAGTAAAATTAGTCTGAAGATTCATTTTTTCTTTTGAAAATATTTGAGATTTGCCACTGAAAATTGTTACAGAGCTTGTGGGTGTCATAAGTCATTCCACGGTTTTGTATGTGTTTCGTATGTATGTTGTTGTGCCCTGTACTCACATCATTTTGTCATTCTGTTCTTAAAATTCTGCTTTAAGTGGAAAAAGTTGTCATTCCCTGAAAAACAAGGGGTTTAGATTTGCTCTGAATGTGAAATCTCTTCTTGTGAGGCCAGTCTGTCTTGACATTATACGCGCTTAGGAAAATGTAGCTGATGCCCTTCCTGGCAGACCTAGAAGGGGCCAGCTGTGTATGGTGTCTGTAAAAGTGTCTGTAAGGTTTCAGCTGCTTTCCCAGTGTTCATGGCTGGAGGCATTTTGGGAGAACTGAGGAGGGAAGTTGCTAGATTTATTCCATGAGAGAGTACATCGTGCCCACACGTTGACTTGGCACAAACAGTTTATTGCTCACTTGTCTGAAAAAAAATAGAAATGCAGAGTGCCTATTGTGCTTATGCATTGGTTTGGTCACTTAATATTAAAAGTACCATTAAATGATAAAGCAACTAGCGTCAAGTTGGTGCAAGCCAAGTTTGGTTTAAGAGATTAAACCAAAGAAAAATGATAAAAAATGGAAAAATACTGATGAAAAAAATCAATATACAGTTGTAGATAACACCTATATTTAGCAGATTTTTAGGCTGGAGAAGGGGGCTTGCTTTTACCCTAGCAGAGGTTATGCTTTGATCTATCACAGACAATGCACAGCGTGTACCTTCTATTGGCCAAAATATGAGTGCCCTGTCTCTGTGATCAGGAAATTGCTTCAGTCCCTCTGGCTCTATCCAGAGCTGCAGCGACCGCATCTTGCGTATGTGCAGCGTGTGAGCACCGCAGCTACTCACCTGTCCTTCACCAGCTGCCTGACAGAGGACAGAAAAACATCATGTAGTGGAACAGAAATGAAGCCCCAGAATGTCTCTTTGTAATACTTTGCAGCTTGTTGTTGAGCACCAGTATGATTGTAGCAGGACAGATGTGCCCGAGATCTTTTTATTACCTCAGATGCTGGAGGCTCAGGTAGACACAGCTGAGAGTGGACTGCCAGAGAATGTTTGTCCCATTTCTCAGGGATGTGTTCAGCCTTTGCCAAGTTGTCTGCTGATACATGTGGCTTTAAACTAACCAGATTAAAACAAGGTGTCTCCTGGAGGTGCAAGAGAGGCTGTGCCAGGTGTTTTAGTGATTGTTGTGTGGTACTGTGTGTCTGCTGCACATCATTAAGGAGCAGGCTTCAAAGTGATGATTTAGCCTTTTTATTGGCGGATATCTCTGATGGGAGACATCAGTAATGCTTATTTCATCTACTTTTGAGCTCAAAAATTCAGGCTCAGACCTTGAAAGCTGTTCATGAATGAATCTGTAGTATGAAATAGATTTCAAGGAGATTATATGTTTGCTTGCTTTTTTCTCTGGCTGATAAATACACAGCACTATTTGTTGTGAAGTACTAATCTCAGTGTTGATGTCTGCATTGATAAATATATAAATACAGATTCTCTATATTGTCTTTGTATCCACTATTTGCAGCATGCAGTTTTATATCTGCACTGCTTTATGTTAAAAGAATGTGTCCAGGTATCACAGGTGCTGTCATCCTATTGCCTCTGAAGTTAAATGCATCAAACTGTTTCCATGTGTAATATAAGCATTTAAAACATTATAATATGAATCAAATATATGTTGTGATTTTATACATTTTCATATTTTACACATACACATATTTTTCATATTCCACATACACATTCACATTCCACATACACAAAAACATTTATATGTTTTTACAGTTTACTATACAGCATGTATTGCTCTCTCACTCTTTTTTCTTTTTCTGTGTTTTTTTTTTTTAATAGGCAACACATTTCCAGCACTGGACAAATTATTTATTTGTCTTTCAATTTCTTCTTTCCTGCTTATTGGGGTAAGGACATAGGGTAATCAAGTAAAATAGTTTAATAACAATATTTTTTCATAATGCAAATCTCAAATCAATAGTAAAACTCACTATTAAATTATGTTAAAATTCAAAGAAAAAATATTTTTCCCCAGGCTTCTGTATTTTAAGTATTTCTGGTGGTGTAAATAGCTGCTTCAGTATTATCTGTTTTGCAAGTACAATAGTCAACAACATGACATTTAGCTTTTTACTCTCTGCACTCAGTATCTCTGCCAGCTGTCTTTTCTGATTGTTTAATTTCTTTGCCGTTAATAATATGTCAGCTCTTTAGTATAGGAACTGTTTCAGTGGATTTGTTCTTTAAAGTACCTGGAAAAGTATGGGAGATTCAAAAGTTATCAAACAATGTTCTGTTCCTGTTGGAACTGCAGAGTCAAAGCAAGAACAAAAACATGAGTCCAATCCTGTTCTGTTCTTTCACAAATCACCAAGGCCTCAAACTGATATTTAAGGGGCACAGAAAGTAGGGACAAGTCTGCTAGAATACTGGCATGTACATTTTAATGTGTATTTTGACTACTCTATATATTCATTAACTTAAAGTCCACACCCATAAAACCTTTTTTTAGGGTTTGGTTAGGTGCAGTTGAAGATCCTAGAAAAATCATGATCCAGAAAATGTTGAGCATTTCAAAATATTGCTTAAATTCTGAGCTCCCTGCAATGAATTTATAAAATTTTCTCCTTTGTTTTATTTAGGTTTCTGTTGATGTATTCTACTGTCCTTTGTAGTCATTACAATTCTGCACTCACAACAACAGTAGTTGGTGCCATCAAGGTGAGTTCTGAATTAGAGGCAGATGAGAATGCTTAAAAAGACAGGAAGGAGCATTGCCTCAGCAGTAATTCTGATTATACTTTGAGCTGGAAACTCAGTATGTGAGCTAATACTGCTACACTGCTTGGCTGATATGTTTTGGAGATCCAGACAACAAAGTGACCTTGTTTTCTTCCATTGAAACTTGGATATACTGTAGAAAGCAGTAGGAGTACTGATTTAATTTTATTTTTCATACAGAAGAAACTTGAATTGCTTTAATTAAAAGATGTGCTATAACCACATTTCATCAGATATTGTCACCTGCTTCTGCTACTGGTCAAGTTCCTATGAGTTAGTCAAGGTAGCCTGGTGCAAATGCATTGCAAACTGGTACAGACTAATGCACTGTCACTTTGGGCTGAACTGCTTTCCATTGCTGCTCATAAAAAGGACATTCATAGACATAGCAATTGCTTATCTGTAGTAAGGAGTTTATTGCTTTATAGTTAACTGTCTCTGAGTGAGAACTTGTATGCTAGCTGGATGGGCTATTTAATTTTGGTTTGGTTGTGGTTTCATTCCAGTTAATCTGATCAACACCAAAACACGCCTGCCTTAAATAACTGAACTTGGTATCCTTGCAGTCTGTTTTTACTACTACGGTTTAATTTAAGACCAATGCAACTTCCTCTGTGTTGATGAGGCCAGCATGTCTGAACTTGAGAAGATCACTGATTGCACAATCACCTCTTTGTAGGACATTTTGGAAAGAAGGATGGAGCTGGAAGCTGGAAGGCTTTTAACAAAACTTAGCTTAAAAACTTAGGCCAAACAACTATCAGAATGCAAAGTAGTTGGCAGAGAAATAACAGTCCCCCATTTCAAGGGTGCTCCACTTTGTGGGTGACTCATACCATAGAACAGCATGGAGGAAAATAATACCTCCAGCATAGCAAAATCCACAAAAAGACAATGGTACTTCTCTTTTTACTGTTGTTTTTATGAAAACCAGAATTAATCTAGTAGTTTTCACTCTGTTGTCCTGAAAGTGTTACTTAAAATTTTATGTCTGTATTGACCCACTAAGACAGAGCAACACTAATGTTGTTTTTCTCAGTAATAATGAGTCTTTGAGATGCTTTGCACAGCTTTAAAGTTGAGAAGCACTTTATGATGCTGTAGTCCTCAGTAGAAATTGGTAGAAATTACACCCTTGTCCCAGCTAACTGCTAAAACATTTGAACCCAACAAAGTGTTGGGAAAAATGATCACACAGTACTATAGCTTTCCTTATGTTTACAGGGGACAAGTTTCCCAAAAGTTGATGGGGAGGAGTAGAATATTAAACTTTAAAATGTTCCTGCCTTGAATTTGAGCCAAGTGCTTTCAATGTACATTTAGTTGGTGCAAAGTAAGGAAGTAATTCTTCTAAAGCAATAGTAAAGACCTTTTATTATAACTTTAAAGGGTAATTTTTATACTTGAGAAACCCAAACCTGCTTTTAAGAAATAGGATTTGAGATGAACGTTCCAAAGATTAAAAAGAAGTTGTGGAGAGAGAAGGTGGCATAGCTCCATTTTACTAATTTTATTATTCTGTTTCACAGTTACATTACCCACAAGGCTGTATAAAACATCCAATGCAAATAATTTAAATGCTGATTTTTTAGAGAGGCCAGCAATAGTATATAGCCTTTCCTTAGAAAAATAATGTAACTGGTGCCATTTATATTCTTGGAGATGAAAACTGACTTCAATAAATGCATGCTTTTTGTTTCCTTTCAGAATATATCCATTGCTTACATTGGAATGTTGATTGGTGGAGATTACATATTCTCTGTATTAAACTTTATAGGTCTAAATATTTGGTGAGTGGAATTTGAATGGATTTTATTTGCCAAAGCTGAAGATTTCTTAGTGATGTATAATTTTATGTTCTATTTGATTTGGCTCACTTAGGTGATGCAGTTTTGAGATTATTGGCCTGAGGACATACTGCCTCAGGATGAAAAGTTCATTATAGTTAGTTATGTCTTTTGATGTCTCTTTTCAGGTATTGAATCTTACTATGTAAGATCTTAGCTATGGAAACATGGTAGCAGTTTTACTGTGTGTGGTTCTCTTTTTATGAGCAAAAGTTCTGATCTGCAAGGCTTCCAAATGAAAGCCAGGTGGTGAAGTGAGAACACTGAGTGGATGAGTTGTGCCCCTTGAGTATGAGTTACGACTTACGAGGTTTTTTGGTTTTTTTGGTTTTTTTGTTTTTTTGGATGAACTGCTACATATGTTTGTATGAATCTGTTGCAGCAATAGATAATTGATCTTCATCTACTTGGAACTTGCTTCTCAGATGGCTTGCATAGCTCTGAGGCACTCCTGATTTATAGTAGCTGCCATTCTTTAATCCTTTGGAAGGAAAGGTACATACCTATAAAATGGTATATACAACATCAAATATCTGACACCTGTGTTCATTCTCTTTTCTTTAGTATGGCAGGAGGACTGAGATACTCGTTTTTAACCTTAAGAGGAAACAGCAAGCCTGCACAACCTGGGGATGAAGAGAATGCACTTCCAGAGTTAAAGAGTTAGCCACAATGGCTACCTTGAAAGAGACTGAAGATACAAGTTTGTTCAGCATTGCTGAGAACTTAAATAAGAATATACTGGAACATATATGGAACAAGAAAAAAAAGCTACCTCAGTTCCACACAAATGGGCACACAACTCATTGGTTCAGAAATATTCTTGTGCACCATGTTTTTCACATGTGGACAAGTTTAATTTTAGCCTTTTTAAAATTCAACAAGGAAATTTGTAGGAAGGAATGCCACAGGCATATATCAAGTAGCGAATTTCTTCATTTACCTGCACCTTGGTGCTATTTGTTCTGTTTCAGTGCCTGCCAGTACTCTCTGAGGAAAACTATCTGTAAAGATCATGAAGCTTGATTCACCATTGCCTTATATGATGTGCAATCCTTGGTATCAATGCAAAGATGAAAGATACTAGTGATCCAGAATGATTTCCCATTTGTATTTGCTCTTGTGCAAGTGACTGTAGAACATATGGGACAAAGAAATGTGCCCCAAGGTTGTTCCCTGTGTAAATGTTAACCGAAAAATTCAGGATATGGCATAGTGTATTTGATATGCACTATGAAGACAATCTCTTTCAATCTTTTCCTCATCTTCATAGTGTTCTGCAGTGTTTGTCACTGCTATAAGTGAACCCTTATAACTTTGTTGTAGGATTAAGAAGAGAAGGAAGTTGAGAGAATATTTTTTTATATTTAAAAAGATTTTTTGAGCTGGGACCAAACAGATAATTAGGATAGATAACAAAGATAAATATATTTTTGTTTAGGTACATTAATCTTTTTATTTCACAGTCCCTTTTAATGCTGCAGAGAAGTGATGCTACTATACAGAAACTACAAGGGGGGAAACTTGTTGATACATGGAAAACTAATTTGTTTAAATGAGGAGAAAGTATCATTGTTTCATGTCTTACATGTGCAGTGAAAACTTATCCGGTATTAGTTATGCTTAAAATTCAGAATAAGGAATAAACAAACCCTAAGGGTTTCTGCAGTGGGCAAGGCTGGTCCAGTGGTAAAAAATAAATAAATAAAAAAATCTGGTATCCACTCTATGTCTTTATCTCTTTCTCTAAAAATAAGATTGATAATGCTTACCTGTATCTCTGAGGATATAGCATTGATCTTTAAAAACACTAGAAACTTTGCAGCACTGGAGTACAACAAAGTTACTAATCTTGTTGAAGCAAGATTTTAAAAAAACAGTCAAATCCAAAGAAGATATTAGAAGACCATGACATGGAACCAGGGTGATCTAATGACTTATTTTATCCTTGCCTGAATTAAAGTCTGCTAAATTTGTAAAGCACTACTCTCTGTGTAACTCTGTGTAATCCATAATGTACTAGATTAGATTTAAGACACATGAGAAGCTTCAGGGAATAACTCAGCTGCCTACTATCTGTGTGTGCTTGAGTGGCAAGAGGAGGAGTGACTGAAGATACAAATGGAATCCAAAGTCTCAGTCAAAATGAAAACAAAAGTCTGGCCCATTCAGTTTCTCACAGCTGGCTAAGAGATGTGACTTTTGTTTTCTGCCTACTGAAGAGCTAGGAAGGGGTTGCTGCAACTATTTTAGAGAAATACTCAGGTTTTAGGGATTTCTTTTATCCTTAAAAAGCTTTTGATATTATTCTGAAATACAGGTTCCTGTATTTCAGGAGTTTATAGTGCTCTTCTTTCTCCAGATCATCACTACCTCCAGAATCCTTATTACTGAACCTCATCTCTCTGCAGTGGGACAAAACATTGGAAGCTTTTCATTAATGATGAATAGGTTATGGCAGCCATTTGGTGGCAATTCAAGGGGACACATAATGACACAAGCTAAATGAAAAGTAGTTCTTGCAAAGGAGCAGCTGCCGGGTGTGGTTCTTTCGTTAATATTTTGCTATCACTTTTTATAAAGAGATGCAGATTATAGTTTTAACTAGTTGTTTTTGTGAGGATAGACACATGAAATGCTTTTAAGCACACATGGACACGTGTGAACGGACAGCATGAATGTTTGCTTTCTATGACGTGCTGCTGTATTGTACTTGAAATAGTTTCATTAGATCTTTCTGTACTGTGGTGGAAGTGATCATATTTAATTCATTGTTATGTTTTTCAAGTTCTTCAAACTCAGATTTCTCAGCTGCAATACAGACCTGATTCCCAAAGTCTTTATGATAGTATTACTCAGAATAATTTAAAATATGAATTTAGGAATAACTAAAAGTAGGTATTACGTAGAAGAACTTAAATATGCCTGCATCCTTTCACAAAGCAACTCACCTTCTATCACTTACTATTTTCCCCTGTATCTGAAGAGAGAATATTGATTCCTGTAAATCTGTTGCTTGAAACTCTGGGTATTTGGGCTCAACTAGGCACAGGTTTCATATTAGATTTTAGGCAGGTATGAAAATAGATATTTCATTCAGAACCTCAGTAATTGTGTCAGTTAATACTGTAGTAATTTTAGGAATCTCTTAGGACTCAGTTTCTTTTCTTTCTTATGGAAGAAGTGGTAAAATTGATACAGAAAACATTACTCTTCAGAATACATATTTAAAGTAAGTGTTAAGTAGGCTGGTTTTAAGAATTACTGGATTGACTTCTCAAAGTCACATTCCCTTACAGAAGTATCTTTGTGGTTACATGTTGCTAGCTGCAGAAGCTGATTTTCAGAAGCCAGTCCAATACTTCTAAAACTTTTAAAATTCTGCGGGTGGCAAGGTGTGTTTACAAAGGAAAATAAAAGAAACCTAAAAATGGTAACTGTTGGAGAGGAATATTGTACTGCATGGAAGAACTACCTGGGAAGAACTGGAGAGCAAAAGAAAAGGCTGTCAGTTATGGAAGTTTGCATTTTGACTCCATCTTCAGATAAAAGTGGGTCTGTTTCTGTTTCAGGAGGTATTCAGCATCAGTGTTGCATATTAAGAACACAGTGCAACTTGTTCAAATATGAAGTGTTCATCAAACAGTGCGTGACTCTTTGGGGAATTTGTGATTGTATGTAAATTCTTTTAATTCAGTACTTGGGCCTTTCTTATCTGACTGGCCTTACATATGGGGTAAACAAGAAGTGTTGTGATATAGACTACAGTAATTATGCTGAAATATTAAAAGAACTTGCGTGTAAGGAAACAGGTTTGTTGTTAAGCTGAGATTGTAATGAGTTTTATATCTTGTTACAGTTACTATTAACATTCCTTGTATTTCAGACATTACTTGCATATTGTGGTTTTCTGGATGAAGGCGTCATAATGTGGCACTAGACATATATTGTTGCTCTTCAGCTGCAGAGTTCTGTGTGTCAGATGTTAAATTTTAAATTTGATGTTAAATTTAATTTAATGATTTCTGATAACTATCATTAAAATAGGCAAACTTTATTTTACTTTATCCTAAGTGCATGTGTGTCAGTGTTCCTCTTCTTCAATTTAAACTCATCGTGGATGTTTCAAATTGCCACTACAAAAAAGAGAGAAGGTTTTTTCTGTGCCTTCCCTGAGAAATTCCATATGTTAACTTTATTTTAATCACTAGAAGTCTGAATGTCATTGATTTTTTCTGTCTTGCAATGGGATCATAGAATCATACTGTTCTTGTAAGCATTTTTTCCTCTTTAAGTTTTTTATGAGGAAACTGTGATACTAGTTTAAACATACTTTGTTCAGAAAAGCTGAAAGTCTTTTTCCCTTGTTACTAATTACTGCACTTGTTCATGCTGAAATTTCACCATTTGTAACATGGCCATAACACTACTAACCTCTATTCAGAAAGCTCTTTGAAAATTTATATAATGCTGCTTCTTCTATATAGAAATAACCAGGTGACTTTAGTAACCTTTCGTTATTTTGTCATCAAATTTGTAGATAAATGTTTTTCTGACCTCCACCCAAGTTCACTGTGAACTTGGCCCTGAAAGTGTCTAGGATATCTAGGTTTTCAGAGCTATAAGAAGTAGCACTGATGTGTCTTATCCCCCAAGGTTTGGCATATTATTATCCAGGGTTTTGTTTTAGACCCGTCTTTATTCTCCATTAAGTCTGAACAGTGACAGTAAAAAGGTTTTTATGTTCTTGGATAGTTTCCAGAAAAGGAGTGAAACCTTTTCTCTAATGTAAGCATGGAATAATCGTTTAGTTCTTGTTTTGTTTTTTTTTTTCAGTAGCTTACAAATCTGGGTGTAATGTAGGGTTTTAATCCAAGCCCTGGACATGCTTTGGAAAAAGAAACTCACGTGATTAGATTAGGCTTCTCACTTCTCTGCCAGTGCTCAGAGGCTAGCAGTGTGCTGGAAAGAGGCATTTCCTGGAGAGAGAGCGACTGATTCAGACTAGCTCACTGCCTTTGCTCAGCATGGAAGCAGTCCACCACCAGCTGCTCACGCTTACTGGGGTTCTGATCTGTTTCTGTATTCTGGTAAAATGGATCAGAGTTATGAAATGTATTTACGCACATTTCTGGAGTGCTTTGCCTAAGACTTTCTTTCGATCACTGGGAGAATGGGCAGGTAAAAGAAAACTTCCTCACCTTCTTCCTGTAATTGAGTGACTGTTAAGTTACTAATTGGGAGAGTTTTTCTTGCATTTCTTTATTCTGTCCTTTCCGAACAAAACGCAGTTACCGTTAAGTGTGGTTTGCTTATTTTGTTTTTGTTTTCTAGTAACTTTGGTTTTGTGATGCTGAGGGTCTTGGGGAGAATAGAAAAGCTGTCATACTGATAACAGCTCATGCACCTGGTGTAGAGATGCGAATTTTATCCCTATTCTACTTTTGACATTTTTCTCTACTGTAAATGCTCTAGTTTTAATAGCATTGCCTATATCCTGATTTTCCTGATACATGAAGCAACTAGTTTTTGTCTAGCATATGGTCTCTGCTCTTCAAAGCAACTTCTCTTTGTTCCTGGTGACTTTGCTCCAGTCTGTTGTTTTGTTTTGTTTTTGAATTGGTGACCTTTCCTTAATGGTATCATTAATGAGCCAAATCTAATTGAGCCGAAAAACTTCAAAGGCTGCAACTTGGCAGTACTTTTAAAAAGATACTAAGCATTCTCATAAAATAACAAAAGTTTAATAAACACCCTCTTTTTCCTCCTGATCATTGATTTTTTTCTTAAGATCATCAGCTTACCAGTATTAAGCATAAATGAATATGTACTACAGTGTCTTGAGTTCCTGGGCTACAGATGTCAGTGATGGTGGCATCCTGTGAAGAAATGACCCAAATAGTACTCGGATGCTTCATTATTTTCCCTGCATTAGAGATTTGATATGTCTAGACTGAGTACATGTTTAGCAAGCACATCTAACAGTGAATGAATGAGAAAAGAAATCTACCCCTTTGATTAGTAGGAAAGGAAATCCACTCCCTAGACCTGTCTTAATACCAGCTGCTTCTAAAGCAATACATAACTCTCATTTTGACTCCAGTGAGGCAAGGGACTCTGTTTTGTGTGTGAAGTAAGGAGCAGCATGTGGAACTTTCTGTAAAATCCTTGTTTCCTCTGAAGGCTGAGACTTGTTTCCTTCAGTGAATTGTCTATGCTCTGTACTTTTATAAAGATAAAGTCTTCTGAACCTGGTAAAATTCAGAAGACTTAAACAATTCGCTGTATGACATGGCATATGAGATCTCGAGAAACATGAAAATTAGTCAGGTGGTGGAAGCTTGTTTTCCAACAAACTCTCATTTTTCATCTGTGGGTCTCTAGAAAGAAAACAATACACTGCTGCTTTGCTGTGGAGTCATTAAGAAATGTGAGAGTAATTGGTCTTCTGTTAGCAAAAAACCTAACTATTCAAAATCACTTTGCTTCCCCAGTGTCTTCTTCATTTGGGAAGTCCTTAATCCACCTTTTTTAGATGCTGATTCAGTTTTAGTTTTGCTCAGAAAATTTAAACAGATGTACCCTGTAACAGATGAAGTGGCTTCCTAATTTATTTATTCTTTATTTATGAAGTGTAAGGTTTTCTTCTGTAGTTTCTCTTTTTTGCATAACATTTAAAGTTCAGAGTGCTTTACAAATACTGAAGATTGTTTTCACAGTAACACAGAATCTGGAAGTAATGAGGACGTTTCTGAAGAAAAAATGTTTTTTAGAGGTGATAAATTTCCTGTGATATTTCCTCTAAATACACATTTCTTGTGTGAGAAATATCAGCTTGTCACCATTCACCTACCATTCTGCCACCAGTATAAAGCTTGAAAGGCTTGCAAAACAGAACTTGTAAAATATGTATATGGAATAAAATTCTACCATCTTTTAGGAAATTGTGTTTTTCAGTGGCTCCCCATTGAAAATGAGAGTAATAACTACCTGCAGCATTATTTACAGGTTACTGAAGGGAGGGATTTGCTTTGAAGACAAAATACACCAGTGAAGTAACAAAAAGATGAAAAAAAGGCAAGAAATTTCTAGAAGGGATTAATCTGAACTTCAGTAGAACCAGTTAGACTGCAATGCTCAGGAAACATAGATGATGAAGACTGAAAAATTCAGGAACTGCTTTAGAAAGAGCAAGCTAAAGCAGAACTACACATGTAATCCTGATTCTTCTTTTATTTTTCTCCAGTGGTCACAGGAGCAGGAGATGGTCTTGGAAAAGCATATTCCTTTGAGGTAAAATAGATTACTTACCCTTATGCTTATTTTAAGAAAATGGCAATTGCTACTCTTTCATCAGACTGCAATCTAGTAAAATTATTACAGGATTAAAAGCACTGTGACAAACATGGTACTAATCCTTGCCCTCTTATTGCTCTGCATAATATTAATCAAGCTCTGAAAGAAAATGATACATTGGATTCCAGAGGAAAGGTATTCATGCTTCAGTGGTCTTGTCAGACCAAGGAAATAAAGTGGAAACACTGAAAAATTCAGAAGATGTCATTTTGCCTATCCAGGATAGGAAGTCACCCACATTGTCCTTTTTTACCCAGTTTCAGAGCTAATCTGCTTTTTGACTTTCAGTAGGGTGGTCCAGCATTAACACAAAGTGTGATATTTCTAGCCTTTGCACTTGCAAACACATTTTTAAAGATGTAACTCAAACAAGAGAATTTAGGAAAAATCTTTGTAAAATATTATAAACTACAAGTTAAGGAAATTATACAGAAATCTAATTGTTTAAATAAGAATCCATAGCTGTAGGAGGCTGCAGAAGGAGTGAAGCTCTGTGCTGACCCTGTCGTGCTGCTGTGGAGCATCATTAGAGCAGTCCCTCAGTTCACTGAGGCCAATCAGTACAGAAGACAGGGTAGCCTCCTACAGTGTTGTTCCAGCCTTGCTATCAGTGACAGTGGCTGAATGGTAGATTTTCAGTTTGGTGTCTTCATTAAAAACTGGTTCCTTTCCTAGAAGCTAAACAACAATAAAATATGAATTGCCTTCAGAGCTGAGGTGTCCAGATAAAAGTTAGCAGCAGCCTGCTATATGCAAGAGTTTAGATGTGATGCTTTCTGCTCAGAAATTACAACAGATAGCTCACGGGAAAGAAAAATGAGTTTGCTTTTTAATTAATGTACAGGATTTTTAAACTAGTCTTTTTACATTGTATGCATTGTTTAAGCATCTGCATCATGTTTTTCATTACTGGGAGTGCCGATACAATAACTGCTTTTGAAAGTGCATTGAATTCAGGAAGCCCAAATACAAATACCAGCTATTATAGTTTAATGTTTGACATAGTTATGATAAAGATCGCAAACTCTTTTGTGGGAAAACTTTGCTTTCTGTCCACTCACTGGGTCATTGTAGTGATGAGTAAATGGGAGGGGTCTTACGAATACTCAGGTCAGAGGAATATGGGATGGAATCAAGACATGGGGGGGAAACATCAGAAGTTCTTAAACATTTTATCTAGCCCCCTGCCTCTGAGTGTAGTCAGCTGCTGTATGTATATTCAGCTTGCTGCACTGTGTGTGAGCACTTGAAGATATTGTATCCGTGTGAAGGCTGCAGGCACCTGTGACTGTCTAGATCAGAGTTTCTGTTACTGTTCTGTGACCTTTGTGCTGTATATGGGTTATGTAAGAATAAATCCCATTTAAAAGGCCAGCTGTAGCATGTGGAATGGCTGCTTCATTCCATGAGACAAATATAAAACTACTATGGGGTTGGGGTTTTTTTCAGTTTAGTTTTTTCTGGGTTTTTTTGGTTTGGTTTGGTTTTCTTTTTCTAAAACTTGGATGGAACTAGCTGGATTTTTTGGAACATTTGTTCATTATTTTTGGCTTTTATGGGATTACTGAGAGCCATCTTTATGCATGCTGAGACATACATTCCTCCCAAGGTGGTCCCTTTGAAGCTGTGCTCAGCTACTGCTCTATGGAGCAGATCCCAAGTACACACCACATGAACTCATGCCTTGGCATGTCATCTTTCTCACTGGGGTCAAAGCACACACACATGTGTGCCTTGTGGATAAATAAATCTGATCCTGCAGTTTAATTTCTGTGTACCATTTGAGTTTCTGGCTCAGCACTACTGTCTTGCTGGTCTGATGTCAGAGTACAAAATTCTCTCATATTTTTCTGGAGAAGGTCTCTCTGGTGTTACAGGCTGATGTGAAGGCAAGCCTTGTTTGATGGCCACAGTGACTGTTCTTTTGGAGTCTTAGTTCTTACACCTGGTGATGGATCCCTTTGTGGCATCTTGGTTTCAAGCATGGGCTGATAATCACAGGCTGATCTAAGTGCTTCACACTTGTTGGCAGTATATAGTATAGGAGCCTAAAGACAGAGTAGAGTTCTTGTGTTTTGGAAGGGTAGTGTGATGTGGCTTTCCCTCTTTGGTGTTTTATGTGGAAATCTCAGTAGGTGGTTTGTTGGGTAAAACCCAGCAGAATTAGGTCCCGAGAAAAATTACAGTATATTCAATACCTTTGTTTCCAAGTTTTACGTCTAAGTACAGGTCTCTCAAAAGTCTACTAAGTTCAAGACATGACTGGGATTGTGTGGAGACAGCTCTGAGGTCTCAGAATAGTACCTTGTTGATGGCAGGACACAGATATATTAGAACAAATTATATTCCCTTTCATTTTATGAGCTTGTGTTGAGAGGTAGGGACACAAACATCTGCATCTTACCCTCTTCTATATGGCAGTCCAAGCTTCCATGAAGCCTCTGGTCCATATTTCTAGCACATCAGGTTGATTTTGAATTACTGGCTTTCTTAAGCATAAAGATGCTGGCCTTTTAGCTGACTGCTGTGATGTCAAAGTACTGGGAGTTTGGGTCTAGTTTCCTATACTTTTTTGAGAAGCCAATGTGTCTGTTAATTTGGTCCATCAGTTCTTGGGATAGAGGGATTAGACGCACAAGGCTTGTAACAAAGAAGATAAATCAACTATGAGTGTGCTACTAGGCTGTCACATCTCTACTAATCTGTAAGGGTTCAGGTACTGGTGCAGTCTTGTTTACTCTGTTTTTCTGATGTAGTAACTACAGGTGTTCTTAAGGATTTGTTACTGGTTTAGGACCTCAAACATACAGGGTTTATGGACAAATCCATGCCATACTCTGAGATGTATGTTTTACCTTCTGCATGTTTCCTCTGATTGCAGGGCAGAAGCAGGATGCTGGTGGCTCACATGGTTGCCATTTGTGCTATTGTTAATAGTTTATAACTCTGATAAGTCAGGCTAGTGTTTGAGTCTAAATCATAGTTTTAGCAAACCATTTTGAAACAATTCATCTATTAATACAACAGTTTCTTAAATACTGAAACTTCATTTCATTTCCTGACTTTCTCTGTAGCATTACCAGCAGTATAATACAAGCTAAAAAAGGGTCAGAGTTTTCATACTCCAATTGCATATGTAGTTTAATTTCTTCACTTGGTCCTGGACTATTCATTTAAATAGTTCTACTTGTGTTGCACAGGTGCTGAAAGCAGAAAGCTTGCAGAATCCTTGTGCCTTGTCATCTCAGTTCTGGTCTGCTGGACTACAAATGGTTGAAAGACTTGAATCAGAGAGACCTTACAGGTCTGAATCACATGCAAGGGAAGAAAAGGAGTGAAACAGTGAGGCAATATCAGAACAACCACAGAGAAAAGAGAAGAATGTCTTTTGTAATAGGTAGAAATTTGCAGTAGTAAGCAACAGATTCCATAAAGCATTATTAGGGATTTCAAGTTGTTTTATCTAGTGATCCGAGTAGAGTATAACCAATTTGTCAGTGTAACTGTACTAGTTACATGCATGGTATGAATATGGCACCTATGTCTTGCCTTTAATGAAGTTTTATTGTTTAAAAATTCACCTCAGACAGAGCTGCAAAAATGTGCTAGAAAATGCAGAGTGACTTTACACTAATCTTGGTTTAAACTGTTTAACAATGAGTCTGTGTGATTCCAAAGTGCAGATCCTGCTTGATCATTCTTCATTACTAGCTCAGTTCCTAAATACTAAGTTGTCTGAATTCATTAGGGATGGAGTCATTTCAGTAATAATGATTTTATATTTTAGGAGTCTGAGAGGTTCTGGAGCATTTTAGTCCTCTGCCACCGGGAGTCAGGATTTCCTAACACAAGCAGCTTCGCATTACGAAGCTGGTAGAGGGTGCTTATGCATAACTATAATGGGAAATACCATCCTCTAACGTTAAAACCTTTTTATTTTAGTAAAATGCCTTGTGCTAAAAGTCACCTTTTTGTTGGTTTGAAATTGTGGTAGTGTTAAAACTGATTTTACCTTTGCTGTGGACTGCAAGGTAATTCTTTTCTAAGCAGTGTTTGTTTTGTTTGCTTGAGGGTGCATTTAAATCTTGTGACAGCTACAATGCCCTATGAAGCCTATTTCTGAGATAGATAGGTAGATAGATAGATAGATAGATAGATAGATAGATAGATAGATAGATGGATGCAGGTTTTCTGAGTAGGTGAGGAAGCAAAAAAATAGTGGTCAAGTGTATAGCCATTTTTGTCTTGAGAAAGGCTGCTATGACCTTATACTTCTGGTTAGTCTGGTATACACCAGCAAGGGAGAGTGCTTCCACCTGATGGTTAACAATTTTATAACATTACAACAAGCATGCTTTTAGCTGAAATACAGAACAGTCTTAGTGACTGGAATTATTTTTTACTTGGGTTTTAGGAGGGATTCTTGTCTGCCTATGAAGTACAGACACACAGCTGAGATAATATTAAGAAACTCAATGAAGCAGAACTTTGTTTTTATTCTGTATATGACATGGCTGACATTTGGTTTTGGATCTAAAGGCACAAAAATTAAAATAATCCCCATCTGAGCAGTCCCAAATGGCAGAAAGGAGAAAGTGACCATGGAAACAGAGACCATAGCAGTGACTGGAAACTGCTTGAGTCATGCTCATTGTCAGCAAAGGGAAACCTGCCAGTATGGAGACAATTCGAGTTCTCTTTCTGAGAACTTAAAGTGGAGCCCTTAAAATAAGCTTTCAAAACTCCCAAGTGTCTAAGTCTGTGCAGATCTCTTTAGAGCACTCATCAATTATGTGAGAGGTTCTCCAAAAGTATAGAATTGTGAGCACAGTCTTTGTGCTATAAATGCAAATGGTCTTGGCTGATATGTTTAATAGATGGACTGCCCCATTTCTCTCAATGTAGTGAATTTTTCACAAAGGTCCTTATTCCTTAACATTCTCTGCATTGTTTTAGAAGAGCCCAACAGGACAAACTGTTTCTGTCAAATAGGTTTAAGGATAAAGCCTTGCAAGGAGTCAGCTATGGAAATGAATGGGTCTCCAGTGTGTGGGCTTCACCAGTTAGTTTCTTCTTCTAAGTAAATGTGGTGCTTTTAGATGAGGTTGGCTTTATCTTTTGTGCTAATTTAGCTCTCTTTTTGCTCACAAGGGCATTTTTCTAGTTTCAGCTTTGTCTTTCTTTTCTTTATGCACACAGCTCTGTTCAGCTTCTGTTTGCTAATAACTTTGTTTCGCAAGCTGAGACCATGTTCGTCTGTCAAGCTTTGCCTAAAACTCGTTTAAGTGATGGGAGTGGGGGGCCTTGGGGTAACTGGAGAAAACTATTCCCTATTTGTTCTGCATTTGTTCTGTGTGTGGTATAACCAAACTGACTATAAATGGACTACTGTGTTAAACAGTTTTTGCAGCTATAAACTGCTACTGTTGCAAATATTTTTGTGGATGTGCACAGGTGTGTTTTGAGTTTTTATATATTGGCTTCACCTTTTTTCCTTGGTGTTTTTTTTTGTTTGTTTGCTTGGGGAGTTGGTTTTTTTGGGTTTTTGTTTGTTTTGTCTAGTTCGTTCGTTGGTTTGTTTTATTTTTAATTTTATTTTACATCTAATGAATAAAAAATCTATCTGATTTTATTTGTATTTAAAAATATGAGTCGTCCAAATTCTTTCAAACACTTGAGCCTTCAGTTCAATGTGCTTACTCTGTTTCCTCAGGATAAAAAAATGTGAGGGTGGAAGATGATGTTGTGAAATAACTAGGAAGTCATCAACCTATTTGTCCTCTCAGATCCAAGTTGAAATTAATTAAATGAAATTAAAATGTATTTCTGGGACAAGCAAACTTTTATTCATTAAAAATTGTCTCAGATTGGGTTTTTCATCCATATTATTTGGGTTTGATTGTCTTCTGGTCTGTTTTTTTTATAGGGGTTCAAGATTATACAGTGAAGAACATGTTTTGGAAGACTGTTAGAAGCCTGAGTATTATTTGGCCTGGATTTAATGTCTGTTTTGTTGCTGTTAGGCGGGTGGATGAAAGCAATTTTTAAAAATCTATAATATTTTTTAATTGCAGTACTGGTAATGTTGTAAAGATTCTTGCCACCCTACTGTTTTCTAAAATCTTGTGTTCTTCTCTTGCAGCTGGCAAAACGTGGATTAAATGTAGTCATGATAAGCAGAACTCTTGAAAAATTGCAAAGAGTAGCCTCTGAAGTTGGTGAGTGTTAGTCCCAAGCTTCCCTTCCATTTAGCAGGCTGGCTTTACAGGGATCTGGAGGTCTTTTTCTTTGGTACAGTATCTAGTAGTACAGTAGGGGCCCAGATAGTGCTACAGATACAGCCTCAAGTGTTACTCCAATACTCTAAATTAATTCTGGTATTATTGTGTTGCTTGAATACTTCTGGTATGGGTCACTTTAAAAATACATCCTGTATTCCAACAGTGCAATTGTTTGCTTGACCATACTATCACATCCAACCCCTAACATTCTGTGATTCTGTTCCTATGATGAAAAATATCGATGAAAAGTGTGTCTGAAGTGTGGATAACTCCAAAGACTTAGGTGTTTGGCTTTTGAACAGTTCCATGGGCCACAGGTGTGCCTGTGAACAGCTCTCAGAGCTCTAACATGCAAAGATCCACCATGAGAAAAACATTTATCCAAAGAAGCACTAGACTTGAAAACCAGATTTCCATCCACTTAGACAGGAAAGCTCTTTTAGGATGAGGTAAAAGTTAACAAAGTTAAGTCTTGTGGAGGACAGACAGGGAGGACCATTACAGCAGGTATACTGCTCATCTAGCACCTTTAGTATTGCAGCTGTAAAACATTAATGAAATTAAAAATCCCAGGGATTACTTCACTGTATATGCTACTAATTGTACTACGTTTTTACTTCTTCAGACGACATTTCTTAAGTAATCTATGAAGATGGGGGTAGCTCCTGATTGAAAAGTTATAGTTTAGATCTATTTGTAACCAAGGTCTGTGTTGTTTAGCTATTAATGCCAAAAACCCAAAAGCTACTTCTGTAAGACATAATTTTTTTTTTTTTTAATCTGGGGCCTTTTGGTTTTAGTTGTTTCAGGGGTTCAGGGGCTGATTGTGTTTGGTTATGATTTTTGGTTTGGTGGGTTTTTTTTTGGTGGTTTTTTTTTTTTTTTTTTTTTTTTTTTTTTATAGAAACAAGTCTGTATTTAAGGAACGATAAGGTTTGTGATCCTCAGAAAATACAGCTACACCAGTTTAGACTAGCTGAGCATGAAAATTCATAAATTCAGGTTTGGTGAAATCATACCTGTGAGTATACAATAAAGCAGGGAAAATAAAAATCACCCCATAGAATTTTAAAGAACAAAATGTCTCTTGCACCCCCTGAAAACTGTATCAGTGCTAATACCCTTAGCAGATGACCCCTGCTGCAGGTTCAGTTCCCAGTCTGCCCCTTGTCCTTCCAGGGCTAGCTCTGAGAGCTAAGCAGGGAACAAGCTGAGATCACTGACTTGCATAAAACAGCCCACGTGGCACATCTTTCCTTCATCCTCAAAGGCTGTTAAAGATGCCTGTTGTGTCCACCTGGTCACTTGAGTTAAAACTTTATTGCTGGGGGCTCAGGGCATTTTCCCAGTATGCACAACTACTTAACAGGGCACCACTTCAGGTCTTTGACTGATAACTAGTAGTTACTTGTAGTTACTAGTTATCTGATAGTTGAGTGATAGTAGAGTACACTGATGACTAGTTGTAATACTATACATGAGGGTTTTTGTGCACTGTTTGCATTCTCCAGTATCTTCTTTTGTCTTTGCAGTTCTGCTTTTACAATAATTCTTCCTGTTTCTTCTCTATTTTCCTGTTATTTCTGAAACATAGTTACCTTTTATTTCTAAGGGGATACATTCCTCCTGAAGACTTTATAAATGTAGCCGGAACCTGTGCTTTATAATCTAAGAAATTTTTTATTTCCTCCCCCCAGTCTTAAATCTTTATTAAACAATTTTCTGTTCTTGAAATTTCTCCTCATTTTGCTCTTCTCTTGGCAAATTTCCATGGAATATGAATGCCACAGAAACACTTAGCCTGAGCATTTCTCTCTGTATATTAAGATTTTGCCATAGTAGTTCAGAAGGGTCTCCTTCTTCTATAAATATCAGTTCTTGTACCACTCAGACATTCATTTTGCTTCCTCAGATTTTTGGATGATCTTCATTACTGTCTAAACAGATGAGATTCTGTCAGACTGTATGTCCTAACCAACTTCATGTCTTATACTGATTTATTCTTCTCTCGGTAAATTTCAAAAGGCAGTGCATTACCCTAAAAACCAAAAACAAACAAAAAACCCACCAAAATGAACAAAAAAACCCAAATGCAAAACCAAACTAACAACCAAAAAAAAAACAACCAACCAAAAAAACCAAACCAAACAAACAACCAAACAAAGAACCCCAGACAAACAAAACCTGTCCTGGTGTTTGAAAATCTTGGGTTTTTGCTTCTGGCATACTTAGGACTTTTAAAAGGAGTTGTAATAGCTTGTTGTGTCTTCAAAAACTGGCATAAATTTGTGTCACAGAAAGGGAGAGACATAAGAAACATTGGAAATCATTTTTTTGGCTCTCTCCTTTGCAGAATTGTTACCATTTTCTGAAGAGCTATCCCTGGATAATTCATTTATCAGCACGCTAGTTTTATTGTTTATTAATATATTGTTTTATTCTTAAATGAGACAGAGAAAAGCCATCTGGAGTACTTGTTTGTTGGCTGACAGTGCTGATTGCAGCAGTACTGGACAGACAAGGGGATGCAGAGAGAGTCCAAATGGTTTGTTTGATCCTCATGTTTATGTTGCTCTAGTTTTGGCTGCCCTTCTCATTGCCCGCAAGAAAGATGGCCACAACATCACTGTCCTTTTTAAGACCATCTCATTTTGTTTATAGAGCTCTTCAGTCAGATCACCATAGGTGTCTGCTCCAGCTGTTGCTCTGTTCTTTTCCTTCACCACACTTACACTCACAATGTCCTTTCCTTTATAGTTGTACCATTCCCCCAGCCAGGGACCACTGGGGGGTCATTTGACACTAGAGTTGCTTTTATAGGTTGGAGGTTCAAAGGGTGTTTTGTCCCTTTCATACATACAACTGCAGCTTGGAAAGAGGGCAAGAAAAAGGACATTCCTTCCTCCTTTATTCTGTCATCAAGACAGATGTCCTCTACAATTCCACACAAGACAGACTGCATTTCAGATCTGGAGTCAGAGTGTCTGCTGTTTCCTCAGACCATTTGTGTTACTTGGGTGGTGTGAAGTGCTTGGGACTTGAAGTGTAGCAAGGGACAAGGACAGTGCAACCAGGAAGGAATAATATCCTCCCACCCTCCAGTGCAGGTCCTGTTTTGTTGTGGACTGGACTACTGGACCCAATCCAGCCTTCTGCCAGCCTTGCTCTCCTGTGGGAGCTGAAGCGAGACCTCGTACTACATTCTGAGTGTACACAAGAAAGGAGGCAAAATTTCTTGGTAGAAAGTGGAGAGTCTGATGTCCGTTCAAGGCAATGTTCCCTATCACCTGTATGATAAAATCAGGCTACAAACAGAGGCATTTTCCCAAAAAGCAAAGTTCCTGACACCCACACGCACTTGAATTCCTGCTACTTGCAGAGAATACGCAGACCTATCATCTACTGACATATTTTGACAGCTTTGCTTGTCCCATTTTCAGCAAACTTCATCCGGATTTCAGGTTGCCCATAAAATTCGAAAGCAGGTTTAGAAGCAAGATTTTACAATATGAGCATCTAGTTAGAAGAGACTGTACTGGGCCCCTGTAATGATGAACCTTGCCTTTAAATGAATAAATAGGAGCCTCTACCTTTTTTTTTCTCATGACACTTCAATGCAAATATGAACAGAAATAAATCAGCATCTGGGAAAATGGTAACGTACAGCTGGGCTCCACTCCCGCATAGCAATGACACTGGAAAAATCATGTACATTTCCTTTCCTCTTCTGTGTAAATTGACCTTGTAAAAGTTAAACTACACCCTCCAATTAATGCCTTTTACTCTTACAAAATCACAGGGACAATTCAGTCCATGGAAATGCAAATGTCAGAATAGGAAAGGAATTATTCTAAAATAATACATAAAATACTGCATCACAGCAAGCTCTGTTTTGCCATCCTACAGAAAACTATAAGCTCTCCTTGTATGTATGTTCATGTTAAATGTGAAAACACTTTAAAACAATTTTGCAAAACTGTTTATATAGAGGATCTGGCACCCATATTCTCTTGTTTAATGTATGCTGACAGTGTTCATTTATAAATATTATGATAGCCAGGGGAAGAAGTCCAGTGTTGTTTATTTCTGGACTCTTTTCCTTCCTGAAGTACCAAATGATGTTTAGATTTTGTAAGGGAACTTCCCTTGATTTCAAGGCATAAATTTATCTTATATTTTCCAGACCAGTTCCTTGAAAACTACTTGGTACAATGAGAGTGCTTTTCTTGTGGTTTGATGTTTCTTAAAGCAAGAAAAATTAAACAATTGCTTACTGTATAGTAAACATTATTAAATAAGATAACTATTTCTCTCACTAGTTAGTTACAGCTCTCCCTCCCTCTGGGTTGATGCAAAGGGGTTTTCTATTTTTTTTTTTCTTAATTACAGAGCAGACCACAGGTCAAAAGGTAAAGGTTATACAAGCTGATTTCACCAAAAATTCAATATATGAGGACATCAAAAAGAATCTGCAAGGCTTGGATATTGGTGTTCTGGGTGAGTCACTAAAGTCTGTTAACTGAAAAGTATTATATGGCCACAGTATATAAAATAGAGAATTGTATAAATGATGTGTCATAACTTGTTAGCCAACACATAAAACAATCATACATCTGCCTAATGCATTTGAGCATTAGTTGTCATGAATAAGTTTTAAAAGTGAATTAAGATTCAGCAGAGGGTTCCTGTGTCTTTCTACGGTGGCTTCTTTACTGTGAAATCTTTTCTGCTCCTTTATAAGCAGCATCCAGCTTGTGGGGCAACTTTGTGTTTGGCCTCAAGGAATTAATTTTCATTATTGGTTGTTTTACAGCTCTGTGCAATTCTTATATTCAATCTGAAATGAGCCTGTGGCTAACACTGATTGTTACAATACACACAGCAACAACGAAAACATGTTTTGGGGGGAAGTTTTTGTGTAGGTTTTTTTGGTTTTTATTTGGTTTTTGGTTTTTTGTTTAGTTCGTGTGTGTGTATAAAGAAAATAGTTCTTTTACTAGTGAAACAACAAAACACAGAGGAAGAAAACCCCAAACTGTAGCAACAGACTTTTTCTGTTCCCTGAAGTCAATACTGATCACCATGGGCAACTGCAGTGAGAAGAAGTCTTGGAGTATTTCTCTCTACATAGAGCTCAAAAGCTTAAGTCTCAAGGAGAAGCCATTTTTTAACTAGCTCAACTGTGCACTTTGTCTAGATTTGTTTCTTATCATTATGTTTCCTTTGATTAGTTAACAATGTTGGAATGCTGCATAATCCTCTTCCATGCCGTTTCCTTAATGGACCAGACATAGATGAGGTAGGATTACTCTATGGATTTCTAACCTCCAGTATAACAATGAGGAACAGTAATTATACTTAAAAAGTGAGAGATTGTGCTCTTGCTACAACCAACACCTATTTAACTTTTAACAGTTTAGTGGGAAAAGAACATGAGAATATTTTGATTTGATTTTAATGCTCAGAAGCACTTGAAAGAGAATGGTGGATTTCCAGTAAACTGGAGCAAGCACTCAGCAATAGAGGAGAGAACACACCTGGCCAGGTTTTACCAGGGATCAACCCTCTCAACTCACTGCTTATATGTTATGGGGTCCAGCCACTTCTGAAGCGTTGGGTTCTTGTTGGTATTACTAAAATCTAATTTCTTTGGAACACTATTGCTTACGTCCATGAAAAAGTAAAATAAATAAACAAATAAATAAACAAAACCCCAACAAAAACCTCAAGCAAACACAGTTGTGGTTTTGTTTTTTTTTTGGGGGGGGGGGGAGGATGGGGAAGATAAATTTACACATGTAGAGTGGTTTGACACACTTAAGGATGTGATCAATTTTTCCATTGCCTTATTGGTATTTACATCTATAGTATTAGCCATGAAAGAAAAATCCAGTTTCTAAATTTATTTCTTGCTAGCAGTGGCTCAGGATCCATTCAGTCTATATATTAACATTTACTGCAAATCAGAGATCTTTGAGTAGACTTTTTTCCTCAGAGCTGCAGCCATATGATGGCACCTCTGCTGCTTTTATGGCTTGTGTTTGTTTACTGAACAGGCTGTATCTACATGACTGCTTTTGATGGACAGTCTACCACTGTCACCAACAGCCACTCAGTCTCAGCCTGGCACCCTCATAATTTGCATCCAATATGGTGTGCTGGTGGTATCAGTGCCTGGACACCATGTACAAAGATAAAGCTGAGCAAAATGGCAAGGATGCAAAGTCAGAAGGAGGAGAAGGATCTGGGTGTCCTGACAGATAGTAGATTATCCGTGAGCCAGCAGTGTGCCCTTGATGCCAGGAAGGCCAATGGAATCTTGGGCTGTATAAAGAAGAGTGTGCCCAGCAGGCTGAGGGAGGTCATTCTCCCCCTCTATTCTGCTCTCCTGGGACCACAGCTGGAACAGTTCATCCAGTTCTGGGCTCCCCAGTTCAAGAGAGACAGGGAACTGCTGGAGAGAGTCCAGAGGAGGGCAACAAAGATGACTGGGGGATTGGAGCATCTCTCTTATGAGGAGAGGATGAGAGAGCTAGGACTCTTCAGCCCCGAGGAGGCTGAGGGGTGACCTTGTAAATGTCTACAAGTATCTAAAGGGTGGGAAGGCAGAGCTGGACTGTTCTCAGTAGTTCCCAGTGACAGAATGAGGGGCAATGGTCATAAGCTGGAACATAGGAAGTTCCATCTAAACATAAGAAAAAGCTTCTTTACTATGAGGGTGACAAGGGGTGGCATAGGCTGTCCAGGGAGGTTGTGGAGTCCCCTTCTCTGGAGATATTTGAAACCCACCTGGCAGCTGTGTAATATGCTTTAGGTGATCCTGCTTTAGTGGGAACTGAGTTGGACCAGATGATCTCTAGAGGTCCCTTCCAACTCTGATAATTCTGTGACATGTGACAAAAGTGTGCAAAACAGACTTGAAGGCTGTTATTAAAATAAAAAGAATCAGGGGTCACCAACCTTTGAGTATCCCACATCCCAGGTACAGTCTGAGACAAAGAGGCTGCAAGAGCAGCTGCCTTGATAGAAAGCTTTGCTGTTGGAATCACTTGCTGTATTACCCAGGTAACACACCAACTTTCAGCAGTTAACTATGACCTTACTGTTTTCTTGCTTCCTGCAGAATCTTATCAACTGCAATGTTATTTCTGTTACAAAGGTATGTGACACACTCACCTTTATGTTACATGTGTAACAATTTATTGGAAAAAAATTAATTACACGCAAGAGTGACCAGCTAGCTTTCCTGTGCATTTTCATGCTGCAGGCAGTAATTTTCAGCAGGAATATCAGCATTATTTTAAGAACCCTGACTGCTTCTACTGCCTATGCAGAATTTTTATCAGAGATGAGTGGAAATGTTTTAACACACTTGCTTGTATCGAGACACATTGTTACACTGCAACTGAAACATTTTGCAAAAACATGCTGATTTCAGTAAAAGGGAGATCTGTTTAAGAATTAGGATCTCCAAGACAGGGAGAGTACTTTTTGTACTCTATGTGTATTTTTGATCCAATTCGGTTCAGTGAGAATATTTTTGTATCAGACAAGGACAGAAACTTAGGGAGTTGTCTCCAGTTCTGTATTGTTGATTTTGGTTGGCTACTTCCCTTACAAGGACAGTTAGTGCTTTGTGCTTTCCACCTTTGATTAAGATTTGTGTTGCTCTGCTGTTTGCAAGCAGCATGTCAACATCAACAAGAGCAGAACAAGAACTTTGTAGTTCATCTGAACCTTGGCTAATGTCTCTTTAAACACGAAAATTATCAACAGATGTTTGGTTGGCAAACTTTACATCCCGGATTTGTACTGCTATTTAATGACTTCAAATAGTAAATTGTGTAATATGAGTAAATTCAAACAAAATCTTCCTTGAAGTACTTTGATGCACTTTCTGCTTGATGATTTTATACATCAAAAGAAGAGAAATATCCACAATATCTGAATGCTGTATATAGATGCCTCACCAAAAAAAAAAACAACCCCAAAACAAAAAAAGCAAAACAAAAAAACCCATACAGGTAAACATTCTATACACTCTGAATCTGGATACAAAGGGTTCTGTTATGATTTCCCACCTTATCTTGGAATCAACCTCTGCTGCTTCACCAAGGCTGGGGTATTCCTCTCTTACAGTGCTGTAACCATATCCTTTTCCATGAGGATAAGGATAACTATATCCTTTTTCATGAGCATTCACCCTCCTCCAGAACACAAAGAAGAAATCAAGCCATTATTCCTCATGGTTAGATCCAAACAATTTTTAAACCTCTTTGGCTTATTTTCCCCATGTTCCTGCCTTGGAATCTTTCTTAACTTGCAGTCAGATGCCTGAGCTCCAGGTATTTCTGGCTCCCACAGATACCAGCAGGATTTTCAGCACTGCAAAAGCTGGACCTTTTCCTATATTTTTCCACTTCACTTGGAAATTCCCCTTCACCCAAGCTGGTGTGAACCATCTGCATTGTCTTCCTTCCGAAAACAAAACTTGTGAACGTGGTGCTCATGCTGTCCTCTTGTGCCCTGTGACATTCCTGAAGAAAACAGGAAATTAGCAAGCATTTAATTAAGCTGCATAATTCTTATGCACTGTTTTTTATTACTGCTCTTTACAAATCAAGTAATCCTGAGTTTTATGTTTTGTGTATTTTTTATGGAGTCAATAGCACCAGTATGAAATGCCCAGGGAGTTGAGGCTTGCTATCAATAATACTCTTCAAATACAGCAGAGATTTCTTACCTAAAAATTGATTTAATTGCACTTTAAAAATCACAAGCATGATTAAGTCTGTTAAAATAAGAATTAGTTATGACATAAGTAGCCTTAAGATTATCCTCAAGTTTTCTTTGGTAGCAGAAAAGGAGTTTTCTTCATTTTTTGCTGTTTCTAATACAGATAGAGTCAGAAGTGAAAATGCAAAAACACTGTGAAGCTGATTTTCTCCATATAGTTAGGATTCAGTATTGAAGAATGATGGAATTTGCATGTTGTTGAAAAGCTTTGGATAAGAATAAGATTTTCACTACTTAAAGGACTAACCTTTGGAATTTTTTGATAATTCAGTTGCTTTGCCAGCCATTAGCTTTCTTAAATATATTTCAGAACTTTGAATGTACCACTTTCTAGCAATAATACTGGGAGTTGAGCAAGTGGAAATCATCTGAATGAAACAAGGTCAGTTGAAAAATGCAGTCTGAAAGAGGGAGAATGGAAATAATTTTTAACATAATTATCTTACAGATGACAAGAATAGTTTTGAAACAAATGGTTCCAAGGTAAAAATATTTTTTTCTATAAATTTCAATAGGCTTTAGCTGTTATCTCTAGTTTATTCAATAGTAGCTGTGCTTTTTCCTGATTAAGTTATGCACTTTTGACCATCTCAATCATTAAGATCTTCTTCTGTTGCTGTTAGTCTATGTGAATGAATGAGAGGAACTGCCACAAATTGTCAGCTAGAATGTGACCAAAGAAATATAAGATATAGGTCTGTGTCCAGTAAAAATATGCAGATGTTGAAGAAATAAAATGATGTGTGATGGGTTTCATTTGGTAAGAAATGGTGTATAAATATATTGCCATGTTCTTCTAGGAGTGATGCTGTGCTTGGAATAATAGTTTTCAAGCTCTGAAAATATCTGTACTACGTCATAGAGATTAACTCAGTTATGCAACTAAAATCCCTTTTCTCCCTTTACTACAATATATATTTTAGAGGTGGGGTTGCTTAAACCAGAAATTAAGGTCTTCAGATAGAGTGTCTAGAAACTATTGTTAACTGCTGCATTTTAGAGGACAGTCCGTGATTTTTGTTTTGGCAAAAAAATAAACTCTTGCAGTTTAATTGTTTAGATTTGTTTGGCGTTTTTTTGTTTGGGGTTTTGTTTTGTTTTTTTTTTTTTTTTTTTCTGGTTGTTGCTGAATGAATTGATTTAGTGATTTGTACAGGGGACTGTGACTAGGGAAGCTAAAACAACAGATGCACGGAGCAAGTGAAAGAATGTGCTGGCTAATAAGCAAAGGGGACCTACCAATTACTTAGGAGCATAAAATCTTTCCTCTGATGGCAGGTTTTGCTCTGTTAGATGTACAATAGCATGTGCAATGTCTGATTGCACTAGGCATTTGTATTTCATTTATGACATTATTCCTAGCTGCTTTAGACTCGATTGTGCTTAACGAAACCTTAAGAATGTCATCTTTTGAACGTGTACTCTGCAGTGTAATAGGAGAGCAATGCCTCCTGCAGGAAAAAGCTGTTTTCAGCTTCTGCAGGCTTTTACTATTATACTGTCAAATGTAAAATAATGTAACTGTTTAAATTAAATTTCAGAAAAAAAGGTCTTATTCTGAATCTGTCCTCTGGTCTTGGTACTTTCCCTTGTCCATTATACACCATCTACTCAGCTTCTAAGGTAAGTCATTCACATTGCTTTTTAAAGAAATCTCAATCAAGTGTTTACCAAAGTGTTTATATTGGCAGCATAGGGCCAGGTTTTCAGGATATAAATCAACGTTGCACCACTGAAATAATGAAGTGATTTAAATAAGCAGTAGCTGAGAATTAAGAATCAGTGAAGTAAAATCAGTATGTAAGTGAAATCAGCTGAAGGTGTGTCTGATCAGAAAATTTTTGCCTTTGTTTAAATAGTATTGTGCCAGTGCTCACAATATACACTATATGCTGCTATACACTGAAGACATAGGTTTTATTTCAGTCTCCTTAATTGCAAGAAAAACAGCTATGTAAACCTTGAACTTGGTGTCAGCCAGACATGAGAGCCACATGAAACAAGAACCACGAATAAATGGAACTTAGTCATTTATACATCTGCATTTTCATAAATGTAGCAAAGCTTTCAGTCAAGACTTCAGTAGCACTTGTTCCCATACTGTCTTGGGCCAACACAAGGCTCTATCTTTTCTGGTGCAGATGAGCAGTCCATCTCGCCATTGCTCATGTGCACCAGCAGAAAGTATGTCTTGAGAAGTTAATTTCTGTGTTTTTCACAAATGCACTGTGCCTTACACTGTGCATTACACTTGGCTATTTTTGTTCAAGACCTGTTTGCACATATCTGTGAACATATATGAAAGTACTTTGTTTCTTATTCTAATGTTGTTTTCTTTTATTCTAGGTTTTTATAAGCACTTTCTCCAAAGCACTACAAGCAGAATATAAGGCAAAGGGAATTATCATACAGGTAATGCTATATCTTGCCATATTTCCATTCACTTTAACAAATTCCTCAAAAAACCTCAGATTCCTGAATCTGCATAGTATAACTGTCATTGGTGAAGTGCTGGGTGACCCTTTCAAAGCTTTCTGTCTTCCCTGTATGCAGCTATAGAATTTCTTTCTTCTTTCACCATAGCACCACTTCTGATTCCACACAGTGCTTTAATCCACTGCAGTTGTCAGATGCTGTAGGATTCTCCAGAGTGACTGGCTTTATCTGAATGCTACGTGATGTTTAAATGTTATTATGATTTCTCATTTTAGGTAGTGGCTCCTTATGGTGTTTCTACTCCAATGACAATGCACCAAAAACCCGGCCTTCTTACAAAGACGGCAGAAGACTTTGTTAGTGAATCACTGGATTATGTCACCTCTGGAGATGAGATTTTCGGGTGCTTAGCCCATGAAATGCTGGTAATTTAATCTGATAGTGTAACAATGGGTCCCAGGGGTTGAATGTAGTCTCTCTGACCTCAGCAGGTTCTCTTGCATGATTTCAGAGACTTCAACTTTGGATAGCAAATGAGAAACTATTAATAGGTTACTCGGGCTAATAAGGCACTAGTAATCAATGAAGGGAGGAATATACAAGTAAAGTACAGTGGTATCAACAGTGTGTCTTTCTCCACTTTTGTGTATTGAGCTGAGCTCAGTTTGATATCTAGTTAGTCTTTATCCTTTCTCCAGCTGCCTGTTTTCTTGACCCTATTAGGAGTATACTTCTTTCTGTGAATTGTCCCAGGTATTAGTGGGGAAGAGAAAGGACATGAAAACAGACTGAGCTGTCACATAAATATAAGATCCCTAGGCCATCAAGCTAACAGAATAAATATTTATACATGACAGCTGTTAATGATGAACCTTTAATGAAAAGGGATGAGAAAAGATCTGGTGAAAACTGAGAGCAATGAACATTTTCTTCTGAGAGAAACATACTGAAAGTATAAAGTAAAATCTTTTGCATTTACCGTTTTCTACAACCTCAGTTAATTTCTTTCAGGAGGTTCCTATAACCCGTGACCTTAATATTGTTTTTTCTTGATTATTATGCTGAAGGCATGTGTCCTGCAGTTCGTCCCTCTATGGGTGTTTCACAGCAACATACTTCAGGAAGCAGTCCTGTATGCATTTACCCATTATCTGAAGAAGAGGTGGAGGAACCCCTAACATGGTAATTTTTTTCAGAAGATGTACAGCAGCAAACCCCAGCAGGCCACTTTGTCTGTCTGTGTGTGAATGTAGAAGGAATCAAATCCGTTTGAGCGATAGCTCCATCGAAACCACCTATCAAGTCATAAGTGTTTTGATCCAATGAATTTATTAAGCAAATTAATTCCTGTACCTTTCCAAAGACTATACATTTTTCTTGAGCTGTTCTAGTGACTTCTGTGGGCCTTAGAGTAGTTGTAAGAAATTTATGCTACTATTTTAATGGAGGCCAAAATACTTGTTTGATGTTCATGAATAAAACAATAACTTGCTTTATTTCCAAAGTTGTTCACAGTGCTTTCAGTCAGTGTTTTGTGTCTTTGTTTTCCTCTGGAAAGTCAAGGAAATTTTAAAGAATTAAAAAAGGGTGTAAAGTACACATTAAACCTTTTGAAGTCTGCAACCATAAGAAAAATGTATTTCTGTCCCAGAGCATGTGAATGACTTCAAGCTCTGCAGTTTATGATACAGGCTGGAGGCACAGGGTAAGTTGTAATTCTGCAATCCTGGATGAATCCAGAAGGCAAACTTTTCAATTGTAGATGCCTATGAAGATCATATTGGGTGCTGTTGAAAGGAGTTTCAAGAACAATGAAATCACCAGGTACAGTCAACTTGGGGTTACAGCAAGAAAGTCTGTTCAGACTACTCTGAGATCCTTATACAATAGTCACTCATTTAATCAATGAAGTAAGGGTGGTAGATGTAGTATTTCTGGATTTTAGTGCGACTTTTGATCCTGTCCTTCACAGCAACTTTCTGGACAAGTTGTCCAGCTGTGAGAGGTGCAGGTGTATGTTTCACTGAGTGAAGAACTTACCGAATGGTAGAGCTCAAAGGGTTGTTATAAATGGGGCTACATCTGGCTGGTCACCAATCATCAGTGGTGTTCCTCAGGGCTCCATTCTAAAGTCACTTCTGCTCATCAATTTTTATCAACGGTCTGGATATAGGAGCTGGATACACCTTTAGCATATTTGATGAAACTACCAAACTGGGAGGTGCAGTTGACTCTTTTGAGGGACAAGTGGCCTGGCAGAGGGATCTAGATAGATTAGGTTGGTCAATCATTAATAGCATGAAATTTACCAAGAACAAATATTAAATTCTGCACCTGGGGTTGAGTAACACTTGGGAGAGGAGTGGCTGGAGCTCAGCCCTGCAGAAAGGGATCTGTGGGTGATGATGGGCATCATCAGCCCCACATCCTGGGGGTATCACACACATCATGAGCAGCCAGGGGAAGAGGGAATTATCCCACTGTGCTCAGCATTGGTGCAGCCTCATCTTGAGCACCATGTGCAGCTCTGGGTCCCACAATTTAAGGAGGATGTGAAGGTCCTCAAATGATAACCAAGGGAGGGCAACAAAGCTGGTGGAAGAGCTGGAACTCATGTCCTGTGAGGACTGGGCAAAGACTCTGGGTTTGTCTCCTTTGGAGAGGAGGAGGCTCAGGGGTGACCTCATTGCCCTCTGCAGCTGCCTGAAGAGGGGCAGTGGAGAGGGAGGTGCTGAGCTCCTTTCCCTGGGATCCAGTGACAGGATATGTGAGAATGGTTAAAAGCTGCATGAGGGGAAGCTCAGACTGCACGTTCCAAAAGGGTGGTCAAACAATGAATGGGACAGGGTCCCTATAGAGGTGGTCATGTGCCATGCTTGTACTTCAAGAGTCATTTAGACAATGCTTTAACTTGTGATCAGCTCTGAAGTGAACCTTGGACTAGAAGATCTTGGTAGGTCCTTTCAACTGAAATTGTTCTTTTCTAGACTAGTTTAGTTTAGTCTAGTCAACTTATTTGGGTATACTTCTGTTTGTTATAAATCAGAAATGTTAATGTGTCTTCTCAGTTTGAAGGTTTATTTTATTTCTGCATTCCAAAAATGTGGTGGGGTTTTTTGTTTGTTTGTAAAGATGCATGAAGGTATCAAAGACTTCATTAACCAAAGTATATGTTGGTGGGTTCAGTCCAAATGTGAGGAAGAGTCTCTGTAATCTTTGTGACAATTGATGGAAAGGAATCACAGAATGTATCCTACTGGCTCAAAAAATTCCTATTCTCATTCAAGGTAGAGACATATGTAGGCTGCACCACACAGACTTACAATACAGCACTATTTTTCTGCATGTGTCTCCTATTCTTTTCCTGTAATTCTCAAGAAGAATACCTAAAGATTGCATTGAGATAATCTTAACTGAATAATGAAAACCATATCATATCATATCATAGAATTATATCACAGAATGGTTTCAGTTGGAAGGGACCTTAAAGATCATCTAGGTTCAAAACCCCTGCTTGGGCAGAGACACCTCCCATTAGACCAGAGTGCTCAAAACTCCATTCAGTCTGGCCTTGAACACTTCCAGGCTGGGTGCATCCACAACTTCTCCTGGGCAACCTTTTCCAGTGTCTCACCACTCTCACCCTAAAGAATTTATTCCTAATGTCTAACCTAAATCTACCTTCTTCCAGTTTCTGGAAGATTGCTATAGGTGTCCCCAGAATCTTGTCTTTCCAGACTGAACAACCCCAACTCTCTCAGCCTGTCATCATATGAGAGCTGCTCCAGCCCTCTGGTCATCTTCATGGCCCTCCTCTGGATCCACTCCAACAGCTCCATGTCCTTCCTGTGTGGAGGGCTCCAGAACTGGGTACAATAGTCCAGTGCTGTCTCAGGAGAGCAGAGTAGAGGGGTAGAAGCACCTTCCTTAACCTGCTGGTCATGTCTCTTTTGATACAGTCGAGTATACAGCAGGATTTCTGGGCTGCAAGGGCATATTGCTAGCTCATATTAAACTTTTCATCAGACAACAACCACAAGTCCTTCTCCTCAGGGCTGTTCTCAATCCATTCGCCGTACAACCTTTAACTGTGCTTGAGATTTCCATTACTCTGGCACTTGACCTTATTGAACTTCATGTGACTTGCATGTGCCCACCTCTCAAGCCTGTCAAGATCCCTCTGAGTGATCTCCCTTTCCTCCAATGTGTTGACTGCACCACACAGCCTGGTGTCATCGGCAAACTCAATAAGGCTGCACTTGATATCGCTGTCACATTGCCAACAAAGATGCTAAATACCAACAGTCCCAGTACCAACCCAGGATAAACCTCTCTATGTAAGTGGATTTTTTTAAAAGAAAATAAGCTCCAAGCTTGCTCCTAGAACAAGCATATTTCTAGAATTTGGTGTTTTCAGAAAAACACAAACAAACATGAATGTCAATGAAATTAATTTCTCTTGAGTTTTGTCTCATTATCTAATGATCACACTGTGTTCTTTGGGACAGGAAGACATTTCTTAAAACTTAAAAAAACCTAACATATGGCTATCACATCTCAGCCTTTTTAATTAAATGGCTTCTATATTTCTCTATGGACTCTTGTATTTCATACCTTAATATAAAATATTATTTCAAATAAAACTACTACTGAATATTGCCAGTCAGTATAGAAAACCCGTGGAAGTTGCAAAGAGACATCTCTGCTGGACATGTCAGCATCGTTGGTTTGAAAAGGAAGGAATAGGAATGGTTAGTTCAGCATTTCATAAAGATTGTTTTTAAGTGATTGAACTATACTCTTCTGAGTATGATATTTGTGCATCTGCTCAGCATATAATTTGCAATATAATATATGATAAATATTACATGTAGGCCAAAATCTGAAGTTTCTGGGGGAAGGCACATTCAATAGAAGGACTGTGTAATGCAGAGTTTGTGTTTACTATGGGTGTAAGTGCTCATTTCTCTCCACAGATGCGTATTTTCAAGCAGTATGTTCTCAGAAATGCAGCACATGTCTTCTTGCCTTCACTCGAAATACATATCAAAGCCTTGATCATAGAAAGGCAGCTCTTTCTATGTTTGGTTTACATGTATAAGTAGTACCAGCAGGGTGAATCAACTCCTCTAGAGCACTGACTCTACAGCACTGCTCCTGCTCTGCTCTATCAGGGGATTCAGTGGCAGTAGCAGCAAATCCTGCAGACTCCCTCGCCTGCAGCTTATCATGATTCCACATAATGTAGCTACACATTCCCCATTTTCTTTCTGACTTTGACAGCATTTATCAAGGTCATGTTAGAGAACACCCTTTCACCCTCCCTATGATGACAAAATATTGGTGTGTTTGACACGGAAGAAATGTATTTGCTTATCTGACATGCAGGGACCCCAGTAACACAGGAGTAACATTGCTACAGGCAGAGATGATTGGGCAACGAAGGTTTGGTTTTCTAGGTTTACAAGTTCTGTAATCTATGGCAAGTGACATTCCCATATTTCTTGTTTCACATTTGGTTATGGTTGTGTGTATCTTGTGAGTCCTGTGTAATGTTACTGAAGCTGAGCCATCAGTTCAGCACTGATTTTTTCTCTTGAGGAGCAAGAGAATCTTGTTACTCACTGCTCTTGTGTAGTTGCTCTGTTAACATAGACATCTTTTGACCTTTTCACTCATTAGTTGCAAAATTTTAGGCTATAGTCTTGCTGCCTTGCAATCTTCAGCGTGCTCTACCTGACAGTGCATTAACATAGAGCTGCAGAGAGGTGTTTCTTTTGCCCTTCAGAGATGTTGGTGTGTAGATCAACAGTTCATGTGTAAATCTGGGGTAGAAACAATTGTGCCTTCCCTTTCAGGTTGTAATGCTAGGTTCACAGGCCTGTCAAGGTCCCCCTAGATGACTTCCCTTACACAGAGCATGTCACCTGCAGGTCTCAGCTTGATGTCACCAGGAAACATCCTGAGGGTGTACTCAATCCTTAAGGACTACTCACAAGTGTAAAGAATTTTTATGGCAGCTTGCCTGAATAATTTATTTGTGATACACTGATATGTGGTATCAGCATGAAGGAGCTGTTGGAGTGAGGGGTGTTTTGCTGAGGTAGCAGCTGAAGGTATTGGCATTGACAGCGACTGCAGTGTGCACTTCATAAAAATGTCAGTCCTCTGAAACAGAGGAGAAAGAAAACTTGGGTGCAAATTGTCTACTTGGATATTCTCTTGTGTCTGCTCATCTTTCCATCATAATGCCATTTCAAGCATCATAAATGAATCATAATGTGTCTAAAGGGTCAGTTGTCCTTATTTTTACCTTTTAAAGAGCCTGCTTGCAGGCCCTATGCATGCCATGGTAGCATATATTTTTTACATATTCATCTTGGGGCTGAAGGCAGAGTTCAACATTATAACTAAGAGTTTTCCAAAGAAAGACAGACTACCAGTCACTGTTTGTGGCTGCAGCAGAAGCATGGCAGACATCTGGTATAAACTGTCCCTTGACATCCCTCTGCATCTCCTGGGTCAGCTGTGAGACACTGAGAGCTTTCTAAACCACATTTTCAGTTTTGAAAGCTAGGTACGTAGATTCACATACATTCAGGTCCTCATTTTAGAACAGTATGTATGACTTAACATTTAAACTGCCAGCTTACTCAGCAGATTGGGAAAGTAGAACGATAACAAAATACACTTGTGACCAAAACCTCCTACACTGGCTGTGATGTATTTTAAACTTTTGTGTTTAAATCAAGAGTAACTGCACTGTTTATATAACGTATGTTTCAAACTAAAGCTACCTAAACTTCTCCTGATGTTTCAAGTCTAAATGAATCTGGGCGTTTGTCATGATGAACTGTAGCAAATGGAGCAAAAAACAAAAACAAAAACAAAAACTAATTAAAAAGTTTAACAATTAAAAATAATAAATAATAAAAAAAAGATCGCTCAGCCAATCAGGTGTGGTGGGGGGCATGTCCAGGCACCCACGGGGAGATTTAAATGCCCTTGGGGAGCACAGAGAACAAGGGTGGGCAAACAGGGAAGTCTTCAAGGCAGTTTGTGTGGGCAGGGAGCTGCAACTTACTCCTAGAGTGATGGTAAGTGCTTGGAGAAAGAAGACTTTACTCCCACCACCCACAAAAATGGGTATCAGTATCGAGGCCATAGGCTGTGAGGAATGCCACAGGCAGCAGGAAGCATCTCCGGCTGTGGCTGTGTGTGATGTGAGCAGTGGGTGACCTGCTCAGCATGGGAGCAGAGCTCCAAGACGAGGTGATGGAGCTCAGGGAAGAGGTGAGCAGGCTAAGAAACATCAGGGAGAGTGAGAAGGAAATTGATTATTCTTCAAATTATTTCCCTTAAATTAGAACAGGAAATAACTCTCGGGAGAACAGAGGATCCCATATCCTCCAATAACGATGTCCCTGAGCCCTTCCACAGTAACCCACAGGAGGAGGGTCAATGGGAACAAGCCAGTGCTTGACAGAAAAGAAAACAGAGCAAGCGTGTTCCCCTAAGAAGTACACCGCCTGTAGTGCCCTTGCAGAACAGGTATGGGGCTCTGCAGGAGGACTTGGTTACAAGCAAAGCCAAGGGCTCACAAGGACTAGAAACACCACGAAGGCCGACTCACCTCAGGACAGCCATCAAAACTGACCCTGAAATGAAAACTCGAGGTGTTATTGTAGTAGATGACTCCCTGCTGAGGGGAGTGAAGGGCTGCATATGCAAACAGCTCTTGAAAACAAAGGGGTCCAGGAGGGATGAACGTACTTCAAGGAGCAAGTCCTGAATGCACAGGAGCAGTCTGTCCCTGTGTGCTGAAAGGAGGGGAAGATGACCGGTCTGTCTGAACAGGGAGATAGTGAAGGAAATTCAGGTTAAAAAGAGAGCTTACATACTATGGAAAAAAGGGCTGGCTACTCAGGAAGAGTTTAGGAATATAGTTAGATCATGTAGAAAGAAAATTAGAGAGAGGAAGGCACAGTTTGAACTCAGTCTTTCCACTTCCGTTAAGGATAACAAAAATTCTTTCTACAGATACATCAAGGGCCAAAGGAGGGTCAGGGAAAACCTCCATTCTTTGGTGGACATGGGGAGAACCACAGTTACCAAAGATGAGGAAAAGGCTGAGATATTTAACACTTTCTTTACCTCAGTTTTCAACAGTAAGACAGAGTGTCCTGAGAACAGCTGCTTCTGGGGCTTGTAGTGAGACATAAGAAGCTGAGTAGCTCCCCTGTAATCCAGGAGGGAAACTTGGAGGAAAAGTCTATCTAGCATTACTGGCTACTTATGCAGTGCAGAAAAGCACAGTAAAAGCAGCTGGCCCAAGAGGGCTATTCCCTCTCCCCCTCTCTTCCCTCTGCTGTTCTGCAAACTTTCTCCAGAGCTGAATGGTACAGCCAGGAGGAGCGTGGAACAAGGTCAAATACAAGCTTCACATGCCAAAGAGCTAAACAGCTTTGCTAGCACAAAGGGACAGTATAAAATGTTTTGAGGTAGACCTCAGGCAGTCTGTACCTCCCTGAAGTATCAAGGCATCTGGGACTGTTACTCCCTATGAACAGACTAAAAGATCTATTGGGCTTTCCCAGGGAACTTTTTGGAAATACCAAGGATGGCAAAATTCTGTGTGGCCAACTGACGCTGCTTGCTGCTGTCTGAGATGATAAAGGCAGGCCTATTAGTGTACAAAGAGAGACTTTACTGGTGTGCTGTGACCTAGATGATGTCCTCGTGATGCAACATTTTGCTGCACTGTTAGCATGGTGGGACTTTGTATAGGGGAAGTATCTTCAGAGAATAACTCCATAAAAGTTAAACGAACACACATCGAAGTCCTGCTTGCTGTTTTTGAACAGACAGGTGACATAGAATTTGCAACATAAGTAAATAGTGCAAGAAAATAATGGTAAAAAACATTCATGCAAAAATACTTGGCAAATGAAAGGAAGAAGTCAAAGGCAGTTTTGCTTTGATGTAGACTGCAGCATATTTGGGGGGTGCAGCAGTGGACAGAAATGACAGGGGAGAAGGGGTCTCAGGGATGATTCAGGTGCCTGAGCAGGAGCAATAGGAGAGAAATGATCTTGGCTGGGGACTGGTGCTGGCACAGACTCATCATGTGGCCAAAAGTGATCATTATAGTCTCTGGGTCAAACTGTCCCTCCATGGAGGCAAGAACATCCATCCCACATCAGAAGCGAAGCCACTTTCATGAAAGACTTATTAACAGAAATTTAGGGGTGGCTGGTTAACTTTATGGTGTCTAATGACTTAGAACATCTTTAGGTCTGCAAGTGACGGAAAACATAATTCTTTCCCTAAAGAATATACAGCCTAGAATATTTACTTGAAAACAAAACAAAACAAAACCAAACCAAAAACCACATTGTGTTCCACTGAGCAAGCTAGAACAACTTCTCCAGGTCTGCTTTAAAAAGTACTGATCAATCAGCATAGAAAGCAAGGCAGAAGAATAATGTCTGGTGACCTCTGAAGGCTTTGGCTCGGTCCCAAGCAAGACAGGATGACTTTTTTTTTTTTTTTCCAGAAGAACAGAAAAACTTCTGTCAAGTTTGTCTGTTGTACGTCAAGCAAAAGTATCATGCTCTAATTCCGTTTAGTTTTAGCAGCTCAGTCCTGGTAGGTAGGTAGGTGAGGTAGCAGCCATTTCCTGCTGCTACCAGGGAAGTGCTGCTGCCGGTGCTAATCAGGGCAGCCGAGGCCTCTTACTGAACAACTGGCGCTAGCTAAAGCAGGAGAACAACATCAGTTTCGAGATGCTACTGCAGGCTTGGACCACCCATCAGCTCCCCAGGGTGTAGGTGGCCCTGGCTCCTGGGCAGAGCCGGGACATGTCCGTCGGGGCAGCTGAAGCGCCTTTTGGCGTCATACCGCAACGCTGTATGTATATGTATATACGTCCTGGTGACGGAAGCTGCCTCTCGGAAAACTGTAAAAAACCTCGGCATCTGGTCAGGCATTGGAATGGACTTTCCAGTGAAGTAGTGGATTCTCCGTCCCTGGAGATATTTAAAAAGAGACTGGATGTGGCACTCAGTGCCATAGTCTAGCAACTGCAGCAGTGGGTCAAGGGTTGGACATGATGATCTCTGAGGTCCCTTCCAACCCAGACAATTCTATGATTCTATGATTCTATGATCCAAGCGGTGCCACGGGAGGCTGTAGCTGGGGCTCCGCTGGCAGCGTAACTACAGCATCTACGGACCGGGCAGCTCTGAGCCGGGAGGTTCTGCGGATGCTGGGGTTTCCCAGGAGCGCAGAAAAAGCAGAAGGAGATAGTGCTGGGAAAAAAAATGTTAGGTCCTTAGGTTTTATGTACGCTGCCGTATATATAAATAAGCTTAAAATTTGTGGGGAGCCGCGCAGAGATCTGCACGCACTGATTGCCGCAGGGGGGCACTATGGCCTCAAAATAAAACCCTGACAGCATTCCCTGTTGTTTTGTGTCGCCTCGCTTTGCCTTTTCTAATACCATCCCCAGCATCGTGCAGTCATCCAACTTCTCTCGGCAAGAGTATATACTGTCTTTAAAAAAAAAAAAAAAAAAAAAAAAGCAAATAAAAATAAACAAAAAACAACTAAACCCACACAACCGCCCCCAAACGAACAACAACAATAAAAAACCAACAAAAACAAAACAAAGGGAAAATGGAATGCCAAATCAAACACTGGTTTCAAGGGTGCTTTTCATGGTCCAGAACTTCAGTGAAACCCAGGTACAGACATTAGAATTTGTGATCTTTGTTCTGAGCCCATCCGTACACAGACCACAGACTGATATAACTCACACTGAGCTGGAAAATCTGGCAATTCAGCAGCAAGTCCTGCTTTTCATGCACCTCTCAACAGCATGCAGTCCACATTAATACCTTTCGAAAGAGCCAGACTTGGTGCATGCTTGCACCAAAACACCATTGATGTTAACTCAGTATTAAAGAAGGATCAACTCTAAAAGAGATCAGCCTATAGGAACACACCTGGTTCTGGTTTATCTCAATTGTGCTTGCAGACTTTGGTCTGCAGCCCCTACATTGCTCTATTCCTATCCATAGGCTAACAGACAGAAGTCAGATCATTTGACTTCTTTATGGGCTCTTATCTTATTCCACTGTGCTCCACACAAGTAGAAATACTTCTTTATGTTGCTCTGGGAGATAAAACAATGGTATAAGGGATATTAGGTGAATAAAGTACCTTTTTGCCTTTGAAGAACATGAAAGAATGTTATGGTAAGGCCCTTTTTGTTGCATATATAGATTTATTTTAATGTGTCACTAAAATTTCCTAGTTTGTCTGGCTTTGGTTTTATCTCTGCTTTGACAAAAAGGTTTGATGTGAAAGTGTAACTTACTCTCCCCTTCTATTCTAAACTGAGCTTTCACCTGCATATCCTTTCTAATCTACTCAAACTACCTACTCTCTGGTCTATATGTACCAGATGCACAGCATTGTTTTTTTAGGATTATAGTAAACATTTAACTTCAGACAGAATGGAAATCTCTCAGATGTGACCACAATGGCTCTCTGCATCATGTGTGGGGTGACAGTGACAGAAGTACTTGAATATGCACAGGAGAGTAGGAGGAAAAAAAAAAAAAAAAAAGCAGGCAGAAAAACTAGGCTGGAAAAGGAACTAAATTTCAGCAATAACAGCTAGATACATGTTGGAGCTCCCTAGGCAGACCAGCAGCTTTAAATTGCTTAGAGGCTTTTTGGGAACAGTCAGGGGCTAAAAAGTCTGTGGAGCAAGGCCTTGTGCTGCCATCACCAACACAGCCAGTCACACACACTCATTCTCAGTAGCATTTTTAAATCCTGCTGCAACCTAAATCATCTTGAATTGAAGAGTCCAGGGATGACTTTCTAAAAACATAAATGGAGTTGAGTTTATGTGAGAGCTATAAGACAAAGTAAGTTTGTAACTTGAATGATCTTAAATCATCTGAGGGCATAAGATCTATTTTACATATTTAAATCCTGATTCCCTAATATCTTAGTGTAAAGAATCCGAGCCAGTTTATCTAACTGAAAGAGCTCATCCCAGTGATTCTCTGGGCTTCGCTGCAGCTTGGGCTATGCCTGCTTCTTTTCTTGTGTTTTCTTTATTTCAGGCACACAAGTAGATCATTCTGCAAAATGGCTTCCAGACTTAAAATCTTTATTTGTTTTGATCCTTGGATGGAAAAAATATCTGGGAAAATTAAAGCCCTTTAAGATAGACATAAATTAACTCTTTTTATCTTTTCCTAGCATAAGCCAAGTACTTTGTAACTTCAGTCAAAAGTCTGCCTTTAGATAGTTTCTCTATTCTCTCTTCTATTTACTAGCAGCATTAGGTCTGGGTCACCTGGAAGGAGAGTCTTCTACTGAAGAAACTGTATGCATGACAGGAGGACATCTATCAGAGAAGAATGGAATCCAGAGACAAGAGCTGCCTAGGGAACAGAATGAGAGACTAACAAGAGAAGAATTGGACCTGATTGCAAAAAATGCTCAGAGAGATGCATGGAAGATGTGAGCTTTGGACATAACCTTCACTGGGACAACTTACAGATGAGTGCTTCAGACAGAAAAATCAGGAATGTGTCAGAGCTGAGGGACTAGAACAAGGACCTACAACAGCAAAAGAAATAGGCATGAAGACAGAAATAAGCTAATGAGGCAAACGCCTAATGGCCAAGGACAAGTGGATGGAGTTTCTGTAGAGTGGAAATTGAAGAATCAGCAACAGGCAATATCATTTGTTCCTGGCTCTTGTAAATTAAGAGCAACCAAAATCTACAAGCAACTGAGTTACTGCTGCCTGTTCCATCATTTCTCTACAAGGCTGCCCTAGCATCTCTCTTCCGGCCATACTTATTCCTATGGGTCCTGAACTCTTCCCTGTCACATGGCTTGAAGTGGCCAGAACCCAGGTCAATCCCATTTCTTCTTACTGCTTCTCTACAGTTTTGGTCTGTGTTGCAAATATTTCTTTAATCACACAATGGGGCAGAGTCAGAGGTTATGTGGCTCTTGCTGCTCTCTGTGGTGAGCTGTGTAGACTGCCTCCTTCAGAAAGTTCTCCTATGGCATGCTTACTGTTGTACTTCTGCAGTTTTGAGAAATACTGCTTTTAGGTATGAGCCAGTGAAATGTTCTGCTTGGGTGTACAGCTGTGATAGAATTAGGGCAATTTCATGTTTAACTATGACTCTTATTTTGATAGTTTACATTAAATCCATCTTGGTTCTAAACATATTTCTTCCATTCTTTCTTCTGAAGTTGTTTTCCTACAAGACAATGCAGTACATTCTTAGTTTTAATTAAAACTTTAAGTATTTTGTAAGGAAATTGTCCAGACTGTAATGATTAAAAGCTTTGGAAGGTGTTTTATGTATTTTATGCTTGACCATTTGCTCCCAAACACAATATGTGAGTTGCTCAGAACGGGTAAACAAAATGCATTCTGCTTTATTACCAGAACAAGAATTTTGAAAAGGAGGATGTTTAATGATGTATTCTGTTAAAAAAATATAGTAGAAGCTCTTGGTGTCTGACACAAATGTTCGCAGAACAGTGCCTAACTATCTTCACATGCTGATTTTATAGATCCAGGCTTTAAAAGGCAGCTTTCTTCCCTCAAAGCTCCTCCCACATCATAAATCAACAAATAGATCAATAAATAAAGTGACAAAATGTCTCAACTGCTGATACAGAGTAGATGCCAGTTTTTCTTCCTCTTCTGTTTGGCAAAATCCCACGAATGGCACAGAGTGGGTGGCCCATACGTTGATAATCACCTTGATTTCCAGAGGTGCCTCTGTTATTAAGCCATGTTGCTGATCCCATCTGGATTACAGAAACCCATCTTACTGATGGAATCACAGAAGATTTCAGTAAAAGTTGAATGATATTCTTTCAGTATTGAATTACTGTGTGTGGACCTGGCAGTGCTTGCAACATAGGCATATGGCAAACACATGAACAACATGTTGTACTCTGAATCTATTGTTTTAGTTTGTTTCCAGCAGTTTCAGACCAGACAAATCCATAGCTAATAAATGACTTGTGGTGGTTTGTTGGGAGACAAAGATGTTCTAGCATAGGAACATCTTGCCTTTCCTCTTCCTTGCCTGTCTTTTGGGATATTATTGGAGAAATTTACAATAAACATTATATACAAATTACTTTTAAAAAATTCTAAGAAAGTCTGGCAGAAAGAAAGAAAACGGTTAAGAGTAATAAGAATAAGCAGAATTTGTCAGGAGAAAAAGTGTCCTTTTTAAAATTGCCTGCTATACTTGGAAAAAACCCAACAATTTTACAGAGCCTTCTTCATTTTGTAATCTAAGATATCGCTTCTCCTGAAAAACCTTGACTACCTTTATCCTTGTATCAACACAGATACACTAACACAACTGTTAGTACAATGAATTCATAAGCTTGTGGACAACAAGCAAAGATACTCATTCGCTTTTGCTGCTGATTTTGGAGTTTCTAAAGACACACTCTCAGCCATCTTTTTTTTCTTCTTGATATCCTTCACTGTTACAGATTTCACAGTAAAAGTGCAAATCAATGCATTTCCAAACTTGTTTTAATTTTTAGACTTCTGGATATTCTCCAGTGTAGGTGCAGATCTCTGTTTAATGTTAGCAACAGGCTTGCTTTTCTTAGCAGCTTCTTAATGACCCTATAGAGACAGCCTTTGGCCCTCCCAGGTGTCATGTAATTCTTGCAGTGGTCATATTCCTAATCCCATTTAAGTGTGAAGTAATTCGCTACCTTTTCTCTGCAAGAGGAACTCCCTAGCACTGTCTGATAGTGTGCTCAAAAACACAGCAAGAGGGTGGTAACAACTTAATCTGTGAATTTTCACACTCTTCATTCTCTGCAGACATACAGATGGTGCATTCGAGCCTATGCTGAGGGCAGCTGTCTCTTGATTTAAAGATGGTCCTGCACATGGATTTGGCCTTCTCCTTTTTCACCATCAACCATGTTCTTGTGAAACCTTAATTTCTGTTGTGGTATGCCTCTTCCCTTCCCAGTGAAGCAGTGTAAAATGCAGGTACAGCCTCTCACAGGATCTGAGATGCCTTCCTGCCCCAGGTGCCATTGCCTGCCTCCATGCTGCATCTGGGGCTGCAACTCACCCAGGGCATCCCTCTTCCTCATGAGAATTAGGGAATATTGGGCCTCCCACAGTGCTCAGGAACTGTGCTGCTGACCCTGGCCCTGAGCAATGTAAGATTGGGCTGTGCAGCTTGATGTAAGGTGACAGGCAGCCCCTCTGGGGATGAGGTATTCACTCTGTCAACAGCACTGATCCAGCTTTTCTGGATGGGCATAGCCTGTGCAAGCAAAACTGGATTCAGCTTATTTCACTGTCAGGAATGATATTGTGGCTGTGTAATTCATAAGAGAAGCAGAGTTCCTCCAGGCATCAGGGCAGGCTGCTGTGTCCCAGCTGGGGTGTTGGTCCTGATGGGTCCAGCCACACCACCTGTAGCATTGGTGTAAGCAGGGAAAGCTACACCTCAGCTTGGAGGCCAGGGTAACACCTGGCATAGGCCAAGCAGTCTGAGGGACATGTAAGCCCTTTTCCACTTCTGAATGCACAGATGGGCACACAGGTTGCCGTGGGACTTGACCTTTTATCATTCACAGGAATAAAGTATGTGTGAAATATATGTGATATCTCCCACACACACATGGATGACGTGAATGCTATGAAATTATCAGATCATTTATGATGTTGTTTGGTTTTTATTACTGAGCAGACACAAAATTATTCATGTACACATCTTGCATATTCAAGAATGATTTTCAGCTGTCATAAAGTAATAAACATTCTCACACACCTGGCCATAATGGTGCTTCAATTTGCTTTTCTCTCATAAGTTCATTTAAAAGTGCTGCATTGAACTGTAAGTTTTCAGAACCATGGCCATTGTTTTACCCTGCTAGAAGAAAGTGAAGATAATTTATTGGGTAAAATACTTGTTTGTCAAATGTCAAGCTCAGAGATACTGGGCTGCTAATCTTTGGAAATGATCTCTCTGCTGCTGTTGCTGCTGTTGTTGCTGCTGCTGCTGTAGTCACTTTTAATTTGATAATAAGATGCAGGGACCACATAGTTCTTTCACATTTGTGGCACCATTCATATTCCTGGCAGTCTGTAAGCAGTAAAATTTATACCTACTCCTAAAAATTGTCACAGCACAGACTGTATGAGGGGAGGAAACAAAGTAAAATTATGACAAGTATAAAGACAGAAGCGACCCAAATAAGACAGCTTCTTCCCATGTACAAAAGTGAGATGACACTACTGCAGCCCCATGCTGCCCTGCTTGAAGTGCACAACACTTACACTGCTGTCTCCCAAGGAGTAGCCTTCCTCTCCAGACCACACATCAAGCACTGTAACCACAGCAGCAGATATCAAATCCAGTATTCAAAATTCCTCTTGCTGCAGCTGCAGATCTGGTGCAAGTGTATGAGGAAACCGCCACTGCTCCCTGAACAAAGGCATTAGGGAAACTCCCCACACAGAAAGGCATTACAGGTGGGTTTTGCTGTTTTTGACCCTGCTGGTAGAGTCCAGTGCTTCAAATGACAGGGAAAGGAAATAAGTCTGCAGCATTTTCTCATATTTTCCATGGTGGTACATGGTGTGAGATAGGGAGAAAAAAAAAAAAAAGTAAGTTATTTCACTGCTCAGTGAGACAAGATTCTGTGTGGCTCTTCATCAAGGAAATGACAGATAAATTACATTTGCCCCTGCGATGTATTTCTAACAGCACACACAATCCCCTCAGCTGGCTTTGTGGTAGACTACATCAGTTTGTAGTTGTGGGAATTCAGTATGACATAGGGAGCAATTGTTGACCTTCAAGATTCAGCTTTTTTTTTTTTTGAGACCATTAGGCTTTCCCATCAGTTTCAAACCCTGGAAAAAATGAGGAGGGTAAATCCTATGCAATTGACAAAGACTGAAGCTATAGGATATTGAGATATACTGGAAAGGGTCTTCACTTTGTAAGGGTCACCCATGTCCTCTGCTTTGACCTTGTCTTATCCTAACTAACATGAAATTTCCTTGAGTCAGGGGTAAAAAAAGCAGAGTGAAGCAGTAAGGACACATGATTGGGAAAAAGTCTCTGGTATTGAGGAAGGACAGCACTAAAAAAAAAATATGATATATTGGAATATGGTACCACTGACTGTTTTATGCTTGTAGAAGGATAAAAGTATTTTGGCTGCCACTTAGATATATTTTGAAAGTACAAGAAAAAAACCCTTAGTCTTTATTTTCTCATCAGATTGTGTCCCAGGTGGGTCCTGAGACAGAACAGTATTTTAGAAATGGCATTTAAAATCTAATGTGAAATGAAACATAATTCTTCAGGTTTATGGATATGGGTTGTAAAGACTGTGAATGATAGTCTGGCAGAAAGGTCCTGGCAAGGAGGATTACAGCGGATTTTAATAAGACTTTGGAATGTAATGAGGTTTCTTTTGATGTCTACATATTTTGGTATCTGTTTTTCCTTCCATGTGCTCCAGGCATAATGCTGCAGCATTAGAAATACTGAATGAATGTTACTATGCACATGACACTGCACTGTTTCTACTGCTGGATTGTCCTCTGGAGAAAAGCAATTTAAGAAAGCCTTGCCCCAGAGGATAACCTTCTTGCAACAGTGGGATGAGTCAAGAGAATGCACACATATATTCACAGTATATTTCATCGTGTGTTTTGGTAGCTCATCTTCTCACCCTTTTGCATCTGTTTGGAAGAGCCTTTGACTCTGGACCACTGCATGCCATGCAGGGAAAACCTCCAGGTTACATGGCTGTGAAAATATCAGCTGCCCCTTCTGCCCTATCTTGTACTGACACTGTGGTAAAGAGAAGCACGAAGGGTTTTTTGCTGGCAAATGTCCTGGCCAACAGGGAAAGGATTCCTGATAAGGTAACTACTAGCCAGTGGGGATACCCTGGTCACTAACCAGCAGCTCCTGTGAAAAACAACACACCTTCAACAATAATTATGCCGGAAACTCTTCCCTTTTTTTAGGTGCATGGGATTAATTCTTAATGAGAGGCTTGCACTGCTGAAGCTGGGCTATGCCTTTTATTCTTTCCAGTATGTGAAAGATGAAAAATGTTCTTCGAACAAAGTTTAATCTGTGGAGAAATAGGGAACTCAGATCACCCACTTAATAAAGAATCCTTGAAGGAAACTGCCCTTGTTAAAATTCCTCTTGGTAAAAAACTGTGAAGTCATAAAATTTTACCTAACAATGGTTTTCCATACAAAAGGGCTCTTCAGTCAATAGTCCCTCTTTAAGCTGTTTCAAATCACCCTGGCTTCAATAAGCTCAGATCCTCAGACAATCAGTGCAGGAAACAGTGTGACTTCCATAGGTTCAGCAGTTCTTTAACGTGCTCTGTTGTGGGTCTGTCTATCTCTGTGCGATTTTGTTGGTTTTCACAGATTTCCATTATTATGTCTACTAGACAGGACACAGAGAGATCAGTTTTTAAAATGGTTAGTCGGGGGAGGCATTACCGTTTTTGTTTTGTTTTGTTTTTTCATCGGGATGTAGAGAGGAATCCTACTTACTAAAGCTGCAGATGGTTTTACACTAAGGTGGCAGTTTGAGAGAGGACTTTCTGAGCTTCGTGAAGCAGACAATCTCATATGACAATTAATGTTAATATTATTTATTTATCTAATGAATGCCATTATTCATTAAAAAAGATATAACACAAGATTTTCCAGAAAAGCTGAAGATCATATCCAACATAAAACGAGTGTAAATGCTAATAGTCTCAATCCTGTTCTCCTTTATCTGACAACCAGCAAAGTAGAAATACAATGGAGAGGAGATATATTTGCATTTCGTACAGTATAAACTCACAGATTGCCTTGTATTCTCAAATTAAAACGGCATGTGCAGTGGATTGGGTACCACAGGTTCCTGTAATCTCTTACTGAGAGTGTATTTAAATGTTCATGCATCTGATGCTACTGCTGTGTTCTGACAGGATTGTTCCTGACAAAAATTTCAGATTTCACTGAAAGCATTGCATCTTCTTATAGTTCACTCACAGACAGATGGGAAAGTAGGAAAAGTGTTGTTCAAGAGAATGGACAAGGTATTTTGTTTAAATCTAAACCACAGAGTTTCATTCCAAGATTTTTTTCTCTTACAAAGTAAAGCCGGATAAATTTCTAAACAGAATGTCACTTCAAAATGCCAAAGCAAAATTCCTAAGTTTTGAATTAGGATGTCTAAAAGGATTTGTCTTTTTCTCTGTGAGGCTAAAAAAATCTTGAAAAGTTCAACATGAATTCCAGCTTATTTGTTACAAAACAAACATCAGCATAAAATAACTTCACTGAAAATGTGGTTCATCTCCACTCTCCACCTGCACTTGTTTCTAGATTTATTTAGATTTAGTAGAATTTAAGGACATGGGAGACTGGTTTTCACAGAATCACAGAATCATCTGGGCTGGAAAGGACCTCTGAGGTCATCAAGTCCAACCCTTAATCCACTACCACTGTGGTTACCAGCCCATGGCACTGAGTGCCACATCCAGTCTCTTCTTAAAAACCTCCAGAGATGGAGAATCCACTACCTCCCTGGGCAGCCCATTCCAATGTCTGATCACCCTCTCTGTAAATAATTTCTTCCTAATATCCAACCTAAACCTCCCCAGGCAGAGCTTAAGTCCATGCTTAAGTCTTGTCTTACTGGTAGCAACTTGAGAAAAGAGCCCAACCCCCCCCTGGCTCCAGCCTCCTTTCAGGGAGTTGTAGAGAGCGATGAGGTCTCCCCTGAGCCTCCTCTTCTCCAGGCTGAACACCCCCAGCTCCCTCAGCCTCTCCTCACAGGACTTGTTCTCAAGTCCCTTCACCATCCTCGTTGCTTTTCTAATTTAGAGGAAAAAATTAATTTTTAAAGTATTTTAAAAGAAAAAATAACTTTAATTTATTTCTATCTTCGATTTAAATGAGGAAATGTAGTACCCTGTGAAAATTCCATGGTCTCCCTTTTGGAGAATTTTCAAATGTGTTGGAATTATGCTGAGAATTTTAGTGAAGCTAATGATGACTAATCACTGCCAGACACTTGCAGTCCAGAGTGGTAAAATCAGTATGTGTGGCACGTCTCTAAACTTTCTCTCCTTATAGATAGTTGGAGTGAATGGAGTCTATCTTTTATTTCAAGAGCCTGAACTTGATAAGAGTGTAAATCCATAATATATATTGGTAACAGAGCACTGTGGTAATCTCAGATTTAATGTACCCAAATTTCAAATTACCCACATATCAAACATATCCATCAGTTCTAAAATTCATGGAATATTTTAATTTATTTGAAATAATGACTTCTGGATTGTCCCAGAGCTTTTTAGACAATTGGGATTTATCTGCATTACACATGGGCTTCAGCAGACTTTCCACCACACAAAAATTTGCAGAATGAGATCTTACAGATCATTTTTAGTCATATATTCACATGCTTGCATGCTAGTTTGTGTATTAATATAATGTTGCTTGATTTTATTTATTCATATTTTAGAATTAAGGAATTAAGGATATTCTTATCAGGTAGGAGAGCTGTTCATCCTCTATGTCTGTATCTACTCTACCATTCCGCAGTCAGATTTTCCACTCAAGTTCCAAAATAATTAATCTTGTTTAGGTACTTTGGTCTGTGTGATATTTTACAAACTCAGAGAAGTGCAGTAGTCAAAACACTGTTTACAGCAGTACGCTGGTGGAGCTGCATCAAAACAGCATGCAGATTTATTTTTTTTTTGAGATAAATGCTTGTTCCCAAAACACATTTGGCATAAAGCTCTGTCACTCCTGAAGGGTTTTAGCAGAAAGCAATAGTTTATTGAAGTGCAAACAGATTTCTGTATGTCTGTTGCCCACCTCTTTCCTCTTTTGGGAAAGGTGCTGGTTAATGGTTTAGACTCCTGGCACAACTACAAATGTGTCATCGGGGGCACTAACTTAGAGGTTTGTCATTCACTTGAGGCTTGTGAAAAAACAGAATTTCTACTCCTCATGTGATCACTTAGAAATGGGATAGTTAAAACCTGCGCCTGAAGGCAATTGTTCAGATTGAGTCATTACTTGTCAGAAAATACAAGTGTTTTCTCCCTCGGGTAGCATGCAGTAGAAATATCTGTTTAAAAACCTCCTTCTTCCTTTCCCAGAGGCAGCCTGATGCTCCAGTTAAAATTACATCAGGGAAGGACTGTGCTATGTTTCTTTAATGAAATAGGGAGGTGGTGGAATTGCCATCCTTCAAAGTATGTAAAAACTACATAGATGAGGCACTCCAGGACATGCTCTAGTGGACATAGTGATACAGACATTGATAAATAAATTTTATTTATTTTATTGGAGGGGGGATGTTGGTGGTTGGACATGGTGACTGTAGAGGTCTTTTCCAACTGTGACAATTCTGTGATTCTGTGATAGAAGTACATATTTACTGCTCAAGCATCTGAACATTTAGACTGTCAGCATGGTGTACCATTCAGGTCAAAAGTTTTCAGATACCCATAGAAAGGTTACAGTGTTTACAAATACTTTTTTTTTAAAGAGCATTTTGCAGCAGCTTGGTGCTTCAGTGATGCTGTGTGAGACTGTATCGGTATCCATGCACAGCAAATGAGAACTGAAGAAATAAAAAGTGGGGTAGCAACACAACTCAGAATGCTCTATCAGTAGAGGTTTCACACACAGTATTGTCCACTATGTGCAACGAGGGATGGATGCAAGGCCATGTCTCTCAGACAGGCACTTCAGTTATACATTTGATCAAAACACAGACTATTGAATAGGAAAACTGATTGATGGTAAAACCAGGCACCAGCTGTCATCTTTGGATGGGTAACAGTCTAGGCAATGGTGTTCAGTGACATGGCCAAGAGACATTGTGACTGCTGATAAGTCTCTGTTGTGACAGAAGAGGCAAACTATCTTTGTGGTCCACATGGAAGTAAGAATGCTGTTGATTTTAAGACCTCTTCTGGAAAAGTCAGGTGAAAGAAATAGTAGAGTTCTGTTTTTTGACAATTTTAATTCAACCAATATAATCCTGTGAATGTATGGTTAACCTGGCTGTGTATGTAGGCATCTGTATACCTTTTAAATTTACAGCTCATCTATAGAGGTGTCAGAATAACTATGTCTTTTTTATACCATGGTTCCCCGAGGAAAAGGGAGTACACACAGAATCTGGGGAGCAATCATATGGATTCATCTCCTTCTGCTTGATCCAGTGAAACAGTAGGAGTGAACTGCTGTTAGACAGACAGTAGTATCTATGAATTAAATAGGTATGCATATCTAATGTCATTGTCTGGGCAGACTGTAAAGTATCAGCTCTGTCTGTCCCTAGTTCTGCAGCCAAATAGTTTCATTTATTCTAACTAGAGCTATGGTTCTCACATGTGAAGAACTAAGTGTACAAAAGCATGTGTATATACAGGCACAGAAATATGGTCTTCCTTGACCCAAAATACATTGCTCTCTGTAGTTTAGGATACCCCTGTTAAACTGTAAGCATTACACAATTAATTTGTGAAGCTTGCTGCAAAGGTAGCAAGTATTTACTAGCCTGCTGTAGCATTTTTGGAAAATCATGGAGGAAAGTGTCCTTCTCAAAGAAGGCTGATGAGCTGTGCTCTGATGCCACTTTCAAAACTTTCTTTCACTGCTCTCTCTTCCAGGTCTTCTGGCAGATTTCTAAACTGCATGAGAATGTGTACTTTGAGAGAGAGCTATATTTTATCTTCTTACAAGAATAAGGTACAGAAGGGGATGTCTGCACAAGGTTTTGTTTAATGACAATCTGACCAGACAAGAGTGGATTATCAGTATATGCCCAGGGTAGTAAAGTCAACTCAGAAAGCTAACTAAGTGTCCTGTAGGAATAAGACAGCTAGTGACTGCAGTTGCTCTCAACATAAGGGCTGAGGATTTGAAGAGCACAGTGTTAGCAAGCAATCAGAAACATTTTGGGAAAGAATATGCAACATAGAAAGGTATTTTAGGTCTAAAGGAAGAGTGAAAACAATTGTGTTTACGTGACAACGTGTCAGATTTATCAGCTTGTGGTTTTTTTTAGATAATTGAGTTTCAGATGCATATTAGCATTCAGTGAGAATTTCTTTAATTAGTGAAGAGAGACAGGAAGTTCTGGCCGCAGCTCATCTCAGTGGGTGGCAGAAATTCCTTGTCATTGATTGCTGTTGAAGTCCAGTCAATAGTTAATCTTAACTAAAGTCTAAATGCAGCAGTATTAAATGATCAATATTTATTTATTAGATAATAAATGTTGATGTCTACTTTTTATGCATCTGAGTTTAGACAAAAGTAATTTAATTCCTGATGACTGAGGAAATGAGTCTCCCAAACGCTGCTGAAACTGAATTTTAGTTGGTACTTTATTACCAGTATCCAAATAGTTAATAATTCCACTAACAAAGCCACTGAGCTGGTATTTATCAGACACAGAACTAAACTTCTTGATTCCCTGGCCCATCTTTCATAGATGACAAGACCCAGAGAAAATTACTTGACCTTTCACAAGTTTTTAACATTCTCATGGAGAACATTTTGGGGTGGTATAGAGGAGCTTGTGCCATCTCTCAGGCATCCTTACTGAGAAATTTGTCCCACTGCTGTCTCATAAACATGGCATCTGGGACACTCTACGGGTTTCAGATGGCAGAAGGAGAAAGTCCAAAACCATTTAGGGCTTTGCAGGTCAAAGTCAACACCTTCACTTCAATCTGGAAAAGCAGCAAGCAGCAGAGATCAGTGAGCACTGTTGCCCCACATCCCTGTGCTAAAGAGCTGTCAGCAGAAATCCAGCTCAAGTCTTGCTACAAAAACAACAGATAGCAAAAGGTTTGTTTTGCTTGATTGCAGCTGAGTTCTGAGGTTACCAGCCTTTATAGAATGACAACGACAATATACATTTTTATAGTCCAGCAGAGTTCAGAGCCCTGGTAAAAAAGCAAAGCACTGCTTGGTCAGCTCCACACAGGCACAACAGTTCAAGGATTTGTGTTTATTCCCCTCTCAGCTAAGCTGTTTTCCCAAGAACATCTTTGTTACTTTTTGCCATAAAACAAAAGGTCAGGTTTGATGTTGCTCCTAGAAATGTTCTTGTTGTTCTGTTTGTTTATATAACCCCCTTCTTCCTCCATCTGAATGAGTATGAGCTCTGCTGCTTAATGCCAGCTGCACACAGGATGGTGAGAAGAATGACAGCTCCCCAAAAGGGGGCCAGTGGCAGGGGACACAGAGGGGTGAAGGAAATAAAGGGAAAATAAGCAGAGTTTTGCCCCTGGGCATTTGCAAACAGCTTGTGAGATCCTCACATCACACACATTACTGGGTAGCCTGTGACGTTTCTGAACACACAAGCTGTCATTTCCTCACAAGGAGTCAGCGCTGCTAAACCCTTTCAGGCGATGTGGGTGGGCGCTTTAGAAGACATACTGTCTCATCCCATTCAGGAACTGCCCTCTGTCACTGCTCTCCTGGCATACTGAATGTTTGTTATTTAAGTAAATAAACTGGCCAGTGTCTCAAGCTAGCTTGTGAATGCTGTGTTCTCCCAGCACCACACTTCCCCGGCCACTCCAGGGGAACAGGAGAAAAAGAAAAAAGAAAGAAGAACAGCCAAAAGCAACAACAAGATGAAAAAGTTCACAGAGAGTTCCAATGCCACCCACTAAGCCCCAACCTACAAATAATCAGTGACCAAATGGTATCATTAGAGTCCCCAGCATCCTGTCAGCACTCGGCCTTCCTATGGGAAGTCCATGGTGGAGGTTATTTTGAAACCATCCTTCCTGTATCTTTCTGAAAGAAGATTCTCTCAAAAGGCTGTCACAGGATACTTCGATTTTCCTTGTTTCTTCCAAATAAATCTTTCATGTTCCAAGTCAGTGGTCAGCTTCACCAAAACTGCAGCATTGAAGCCCTGTTGTCAGCCCTTTCTAAACTAAGGGGTGTAGAATTTGGTGTAGAAGGGAGAGGCAAGATCATGAATTTGCACTTGTTTTGACAAGGAGGCACAAGCAAGATTAAAAATAATTTTAAATTGGGATTTTACTATATCATCACTTCTTTGTCCTAGGTTAAGCTACATCAGGGAAAACAGATGTCTGTTACAACAGAGCCTTTCTCTAGAGTTAATATGAACTTTACATATTGGCTGGCAGAATGTACAGTTTTTCACATACTTCTGTTGGCAAATCCATTGGTATTCACATCACCCAAATGTAGACACCTCATTAACTAAACTATCTGGCTAGCCAGCCTCAACACCATATGCAGTCAGCAAGAAAAAATAAGGCAAATCAGAATAATTCCAGTAACTCTTCTTTGAAATTACCATCTGCATCATCTTCTCCCTCTTATTCTCTCACCTTTTACCTTTTCTACTGCTGCTAATGGGACCTTAGGAAAGCTATCTGGATCTACAAAATGCCAGTGATTTAATAAATAAAATTACATATTTGCACATATATTTTTAATGCGTATTTGCTACTTGTGAACAGAACAGAGTTTCTTGATGAAACACTCTTTCTGGTAAAATCCTTGTCTATTCATTGTGCAGACAAAGTTAATTAGGGGAAAAATACTGAATGATGATAGCTCACAAGGGTTTGCTCTATTGGTTCTGCTTCCCTCCCCAAACATATTCACCTGTTTTGAATGTGGATTGATGAATCTCAGCCACAAAAGGGAGTAAGGCATAGATGAACTTTGTCACCAGGTGCACCCTGCAGATATAGGACAGCTAAACTGAATGTTTTTATAGGGTGTGTAGGCTTCCAGAAGTACTTTATTCAGTGAAGATATCATAGATCATGAGTTAGCCATGGTGAGCTGTGTTGATGGTTCATTGATTTCCCTAGTCTATCCATACAGTTGTTCATAAACAACCTGAAAAAGGCACAGATATCACCACCTCTCAATGAGACAAGCAGGGCAACAGGCTAAGTGCACAGAGTGGAAGGACTCAGCTGCTGGAATCTATGAAGAGAGGCAGTGGTGAGAACAAACAGGTTACTGAAAATCTCTCTGAACTCCAGGCCCAAGCAAATCACATTGTCTCTCATCATATCACTTTATCTCCTGCTCCCCAAAGGACCAAGATTCAAAACATAAGGATTCTGAGGTCTGTTCCTCCTAAATTCAGAAGTGCTTGTCACCATATGCTCTCCATTAATGTGCATCTGAAACTCATACAAAAAGTAAAAAAGCCCCAAACCCTGAAAAGCCAGCCTTTAGGAGTAAGATCTGTTTCCATCCATCCACTCAACCTCTTTACTGTTCCACAATCCTCAATAGGGAATCTTATCACCACTGAGGTGTTTTTCACTTCTACAAATAGACTACATATAAGAAAATCAGAGGGACTGATCCATCCAGAGGGACTTTGACAGGCTGGAGAGGTGAGCCCATGCCAACCTCCTGAAGTTCAATAAGAGCAAGTGCAAAGTCAAGGAAATCCCAAGCACTGAATAGGCAGGGCAGTGACTGGCTTGAGAGCAGCCCTGAGGAAAAGGACTTGGGGGTGTTGGTGGATGAGAAGTTCAACATGAGCCATCAGTGTACACTTGCATCCCAGAAACCCAACCAGATCCTTGGCTGCATCAAGAGAAGCGTGGCCAGCAGGGCCAGGGAGGGGATTCTGTCCCTCTGCTCTGCTCTCCTGAGACCCCACCTGGAGTACTGCATCCAGTTCTGGAGCCCCTTTCACAGGAGGGACATGGATGTGCTGGAGTGTGTCCAGAGAAGGGCCATGAGGATGATCAGAGGGCTGGAGCACCTCTCCTATGGAGACAGACTGAGAGAGTTGGGGTTATTCAGTCTGGAGAGGAGAAGGCTCCAAGGAGACCTTATTGTAGCCTTCCAGTGCCTGAAGGGGGCCTACAGGAAAGCTGGTGAGGGACTTTTTAGGATGTCAGGTAGTGATAGATAGAATGGATTGAAACTAGAGGAGGGTAGATTTAGATTGGAAGTTAGGAAGAAGTTCTTCACCATGAGGGTGGTGAGACACTGGTCAGGTTGCCCAGAGAGGTTGCAGCAGCTCCATCCCTGGAAGTTTTTAAGGCCAGGCTGGACAGGGCTCTGAGCAACCTGATCTAGTGGGAGGTGTCTCTGCCCATGGCAGTGGGGTTGGAACTAGATGATCTTAAAGGTCCCTTCCAACCCTTAAAATCCTATGATTCTATGATTTTATAATCAGTTTGATGCCAAATTTAGGACATATCGTGGATAAGCACAGAAAGAGACAACACCGTCTGACAGCAGAAATATTAGCAGTTCCTGGGGGCCCACTTTGAACTTTGAAAGATCCTAGCTTTCTGTTTCATTATGAAGCCAAAGCACATCTTGCCTTTGCCAAAGATTCCAGCAAATTCTAGAAAAGCTTTGAAATCACAGGAAAGAAGTCTGTTGTTCTCAGAAGCAAATGATGTGGTTTCATGAGATCACATTTCTCCTTCCTCCTTCTCTTCAAATCAAAGTTTAATATTTCAGTTCCATTCACTTTGACAGAAACAAAAAAGTCAAAGCAAAAAGGGACCTACAAAAACCGGTTTCATTTTATGCTGAACTTCAAAAGTCTAATAAAATGTACAAAGAAATCCTGAGCTCTCAGGTTCCCTCATGCAGAAAAAATCCTCAGGTGGCAGGTTAAGCCACTACTGGAATAATTTAAGTAGTGTAAATAAACGAAAGCATACCAGATAATGTGGCCTAAAGCACTATGGAATCATACTCTCTATGGGAGTCAGGCTTCCATAGTTGTGATTAACATAACTAGATTTAACCTTCCTCTCAATGCAACAGGCAACAAGTATGTTTTGCTTCAAGCCAGCCACTGTCCTTTCTTTTAAGAAACATTCCATATATGTCGTGGACCACACGCTGAATGCTCAATGTCTTAGCAAGAGATCACATGTACATGGATGTGTCCATAAGAGGCTGAGAAAAACGTCATTTCAAATCAAGAGTGTAAGGTTCTGAGGTCAGCTTTTGTTCTATATTTTCTACTTCAGCTGACAGTCTGCCTGGAAATGGCAGAGTACAGATGCTCATTCACCCACCCATCTCTCCATCCCTTCAGAGTGGGGACACAGGGCTGTTTCCAGAGGCCAGATCCTCACTATGGAAATGAGAAGTACTTCTGGCCTTTGCCTCTGGCTCGGTTCCTGTCTTGATGGCACTGGTGACTTCCACTCCTGGTCAAGCATGGAAACATCCCCTTCCCTTCTCCACCTAATGTAAAGACAGCGGGGGGAAGAAGATCTTGTCCATTTCCGAAGGCCAGATTCTGCACTGTCTCCAGGGTCCTCCTGGCTTTAAGGGTGCAGTCAGAGCTATTGAGTGACCCAGATGATCTGTAGTGACTTGTTTTTTGATAGGCAGGTCAGTGGTTCTGAAGCCAGCCTTTCTAGCCAGCCCTGGCTATGGCTGTGAACACTTCAGAGAAGTGTAAATCCCACAACTCACTAGCTAGCCCTTCTCACAGAAAAATCAGGCATGAATGGCATTGTAGACACAGCACTGCTAGGTGTCTCATAGCTATCTAAATGTCATCTTTCTTGAGCAATGTGTTTATTTTAATTTTTTTAATTATTCTTTCAGTAAGTAGAGGGCTTTTCTACTGGTGACAGCTCTGCTTTGGCGAATGATCATAAAATGGAAAAATGTGTCTCACAGATTGGAGTACAATATGCCACATATATCCCTTTGCATTGCAAGCACAGAGTGGTACCAGAGCACCAGGAACAGTTTTTCTGTATCACTGAACTACTTTTTGATAAAAACTGATTTAGAAACACACAGCTGCTCAACACTATGTTCACACAGACACTTCAGAGGGTAGGACTGCAACTGAAGGCTGTAGAGATGATGTTGAATACTAATGAGACAACTTGTAGTTTAATCCCTGTTGAAATTTAGAGCTGTTATCCTTTGGAAACTTACATTTTAATTTAGCTGAACTCTAAGTTTTACTGACAACATAACTATCCTATTTTATTCCTTATGCAATTGCTGGCGAAAAATCAAAGCTAAAGTATGTTTACTATGAGAACCATAAAAACTCTCTGGACTGTGAATTGTCTTTTTAAAATCTGCACCATGCCTGCAGAGAAGGCTGGAGGGTTAAGAAACTGTGCTTAAATTGTCACATGCAGACAAAAAAAGGAATGTCTCTCCTCTTCCCCTCCTATAGCTGAAAAAAAAATTGTAGAAAGACAAACCAGCACAGAAAATATGCCTCTGAATCCACTTCAATTTAATTAACACTACACTAGTTACAAATGCAAACAGGTTCCCAAGCACTCAGTTTGGCTGCCTGTCCGCTCTGTGGATTCATTTTGACTCTTTGCTTTGTTCTAAGAGAACAAAGACAGCAAAGAACAATGTGACCCTGACCCTTCTTTACCCCTTCACATACAAATGTCCCTTTTAATATTCAGACGAGCAGTGACATTAAGAGGTTCCATGAGAGCAAACACCTGCCATTCCCCTGGACAGCATTTCTACCAGGCATTGCCTATCTGGAACTAAAACAACTTTAAATTCCTGTTGTTGCTTTATAAAGAAGATGGCAATACTTGCATCTCAGGACAAAGTCTGCATTTCAATGCAAAAGCATGCAAAGCAGTCCCACATAAACTATCTCCACCTGCAACCTCACAGCAATTTTCTTGCCTGGAGAGCTGATGAGATAGCCTTGGAGGCAGCAACAGTCTACTATCCCAGGGACAAACTTCTTCTGAACACAGAATCATGGAATCATTTGGGCTATAAGGGACTTGTAAATGTCATCTAGCCCAGAATGTGATGGGCCTTCTGGCTGCAAGTGTGCACTGTTGGCTTACATCCAGCTTTTCACTCATCAGCACCCCCAAGTCTTTTTCTGCAGGGCTGCTATCTAATACCTCATCACCCAGGCTTTACTGATAGTGCAGATGGTTCTGACCCAGATTCAGGATCCTGCACCTCATGAAGTTCACCTGGGCCTACCTTTCCAGTTTGCCCTGGTCTTTCTGGATTACACCCTGTTCCTCTGTCTTACTGACAGCACACTCATCTTGGTGTCATCTGCAAACTTCCTGATGGTGCACTCGAGCCTGCTGTCTATATTGATAGAAGTATTAAACAATACTGGTCCCAATATGCACCTTAAAGAACACCACTTGTCACTGGTCTCTATCTGGACTTCAAGGCATTGACTACTACCCTCTGGATCAAGCCAGTTCCTTTTCATCATCCTGTTCCATTGAACTGTCCCACCAACTTGGGGAGCGGGGTATTGGTGGGGGGGGAGGGTGTGTGTCAAAGGCCTTGCAAGAATTCCAAATGGGTCACATCCATAGGTCATTCGTTGTCCACTGATGTAGTTACCTCATCACAGAAAGCCTCTAGGTTCATCAGGCAGGATTTGCTCTCAGTGAAGCCACAGTGACTGACTTGGATCACCTTCCTGTCCTCCATGTACCTAATCACACCTTCTAGGAGAATCTGCTTCATGATCTTCTCAGGCACAAAGATGAGGCTGACAGGTCAGTAGTTCCCAGCGTTCTCCTTACATGTGTGCATACAGTAATTTGGACAGAGATATGTATCTGCAGCCTCTCCACACATCTTTTCCCCTTTAAAGTGGCTCCAGACCCATCAAATGAGTAGGTGTTAGGAAAGTGCAAGGACTGTCTAGACTGAAAGTGCCTTTTCATTCCTTGTATGTGCATAAGTAATAAAACAAGGGGCTCACTGTCTCTCCCCAGAGAGCCCAGCATCAGTGGTGCTGCAGACACATGTGGGCAATGCAAGAGGCTGATCCCTGTGTCTTCTCCACTATCTGGGAGTCTGCATCCCATGCCTGCTCCAGCAGCACATACGGCTGTGTACTGATGATGCTGGAAGCTGGCATGAGGCTGATGGGATCTGTTGTCTGGTGATTAGGGAATACTTTTCATCTCCCACCCTCCCCCATCCTTCCCTGCCTAGTTGTACAGAGTAAAGGAGATTTTTTACTTGAGGTACTCCTTAGAAGCCCAGTAATAGACAAAGAAGCTTGGTAGGATCCAAATAAGTGGCAGAAATATGTTATTGCTGACTGATACTTGCCATACCCTTAAGTGTCAGGCATTCTCACCCTGCCCTGGAAATCCATGCCAATACCTCCCCAACCCTACCATTAAAATAAATTTCTTAACATTAAGTATGAATCTCTTTTGCTAGGATTTGTAACCAGTTTTGTCCTATCTGTCGTGGACACCGAAAGCAGATTATTTAGAAGAAATATGCTACACTGGATGGAAACCCACCCCTGATAACTGCTGCAGACCTGTGTCTGCTCTGTAACCATTGCATCCCATGATCATCAAGATCTCTTTTTGCCAGTCTGGAGTTCAGAGTAAAAGTTGGGTTTATGTTCAAACTTTCTTCCAAAAAAGGAGCTGTTCTGCTGACAGAAGGCATGCAAAACTAGGTCAAAGATGAAGGGAAGATAGGAAAGCCTAAACTGGACAGTGGTGGGCATTGAACTTGATGTGGTCTGAACAAGATGTTTTCCTCCACAGTTCTCACTCCTCTGTTGATAGAGAGCAACAGCCCAGGCTGAGCAGAACAAGTCAACAGTTATGTGGGTTGCTCCTGGGAAGCAATGAGAATTAGGCACTGACGTATCATTGAGACTCATCAGCCAGCCTTGTGTCTGGATTTTAACTAACAATTGCAGGAACTCTCCCAGTCCTTGCTGGCGTCAACATCAAAGAATCAAAACAAAGTGTTAATGTCAAAACAGTTACTGATGCCTCATATTCTGTAAAAGGCTAAAGCTACAAGAAAAACAAGGTAGCTCCTCAAAAAGATGCCTGTTCAGAATAGTTAGACACAACACATTTCTTCCCCTCACATCAGAAATGAGCTCTTGCCCATGACTGAACACTGCGAAGGATTGTACTGTTTTAAAGTCACAACCTTATCATTTTCCCCTCTGTTAATGAGCAAGTACTTGTCATCCCATGGACTCTTAGAGACTCTGTATGGGCATGAGTTGTCCATCCACCTCTGGGAAGAGATGCTGTCAAACATCTCCTCTTAGAGGACAATGTGTGGGGAGAGCTGTGTGCTCAGGGGAGAGAATGACCACTCTTGGCCAACTCCCTCCTTTGCAGGTACCTGGGTCCAAACATTTTGTGATGCTTGACGTGCACATTACGTGTGGCATACTCGTATATGTCCAGTGAGGGTGAGTGCCCCTCTGAGGAAGGGATTCCTCCAGAGAATTGTCCTATTTACAAATGTGTCATTTGTCCATACTTGTTGCTCCAGTCAGGTTTGTGCTATCAAACACATTTGCAAGGATATTTACAACAACTTATTATGAACATATCACCAGTTGTTTATACATTCAAAAGGAGGGTAGTGTTCTACTAGTCTTTACTGCTGTTCTGTTTGTGCTTCATATTTTCTGCTTCCAGGTAAGCTGGAAACCACACAGAAGAATGCTTATGCTTCAACCATGTTCCCAAGAAAATTTAAAGGATTTAAAAATCGTGCCTTATAGTAATGTTGCTGTGTAACTCATAGGCTTATATCAGTGGGAGTTAAAGGAACCCCTTTCTCCATTTGACAGATCAGAGAGCTGAGAGAAGGAAAACTGGGTGGCACTTACGGTTGTGTCTTCAACAGCTGAGCTTCTGAGAATCAGATGTGTGCATCTCCAGCTATGCAGATGTGCAAAAGCAGAGTGTGCAAAAAAAACAACTCTAGATGGCTACTAATGTGTGTTATGACCACAAAATATCATGAAGTGAAGTATGCAGCCAAAATAGCCATGACAGAGTCTAAACTAGAATTAAGAGTGTGTTCATCTCATTGTTACTCACTTAAAAAATATTTGGATTAAGACTTTTCCTCAACTTTGAGCAGAGATTGAGACCTCTGCTCAGACAGGCTTATTTTCTGTGAAGGGCGATGGTGCTCTAAGCATTAAAAAGCAGGCATCAGAGAGCTTGGGAATGAAAAGACACCGCAGGTACTTGTCTGTGTTTTCAGATGTCCACTAAAATATGGCTAAGCAACATTTGATACTCCTGAGGATAACAGTTCCTGGGTGGTAGTAAGAGCAATATATACATTCCATCAGAAATCTAAAGCATGTAAACAGACAGAAAAAAATTGTCAGAAGGTTGTGAGAAACTTGTAAATTCACAACAAATGCAGGCAGAGGAGGTCCAGAAAAAATACACTGATGTTTTTCACAACCATGGAGGAGTTTAATCCACTGGTTTAAAAAACATATGGTACACTGAACATAAGATGGGTAACAGGCAAAGAAATACTTGGCAGAGGCCCATGGAAATATAAACACAAGACACTTATTTAATTGTGTTTCTTTTTCTTTAAATATTTACTTTCTGTGTTTTACCGAGATACAGTTTTTCGTCTTATATATATAACAAGCTACCTTTCCAAAAGCAGACTGGGGGAGCACCACACTCAGGGATCCTGGTTTGGGTCCAGTGGCTCTTCGTTGGGATTTAGCCATGTCTTGATGAAAAAACAGCCATGTATGACTTCCCTCCTCCACTTCCATTCTCCCAGGCCCCACCAATGTGTTTGGTCATCCTTTTGTCAAAAACTACCAAGAGACTGAATGGGTTTGGAAAACAGAAGCTGTTTGTTTCTGCCCTTTTGAATGGGTTGGAGTATCTAGAAAGCAGGTAGGCTTAAACTCCATGTTTGTATGGAGTGGGCAAGTATCACAGAAGCACAGAATACTAGGGCTGGAAGGGACCTTGAAAGACCATCAGGTCCAACCCTCTTCCCAGAGCAGTATCACCTAATGTGGGTCACACAGTAGATGTGTATGCTTTTCTCATGTCACTGTAATAACGTTCCTAAGGCCTTGCTGGCAGCTTAGATGGTTCTCTGCCCTTTGAAATGTCATGGCATGGAGTAGAACTGCAAAGCTGGAAATGGGCATATTCATTTCTAGTGTTGACACGCACTATAATTTCTAAGTATCTCTCTGTGGATTTCCAGTGCCATGTTGGAAGACAGGACTGATGGCTATAAGTTTGCAGGGACATCAGTTGTGGTTCTGGGTAAACTGAGAAGCATGGGATTTGGAGGCCAGATGAGAAAACCATAAGAGGGGGCAAGACTATCTAGAAGATCAGGAACCCACACAAGATTTTCCTTTATAGTCTTGAGTCTTCATAGCGCCTGTGACCCCTTCACTTTCCTGAACTGCTTCATGCTGAGAGGAATTCATCACTTGGTGCTTGAGGGCCTTCCCTAAATTTTATCTTCACGTAGAAACCTCAAGCAGCTGTAGGGACAATGGTCTTTAGGATGGTCTTACATTGAGGAGAATTGTCATGATTCAGAATTAAGGCAACAGATGGAAATAAGGGCAGACCAGGGGAAATAATCTTGCTATGCTTCCTCGGTTTTGTTTTGTGTTTTTTGTTTTGTTTTGGGCTTTTTTTTGTTTGCTTGTTTGTTTGGGGTTTTTTGTTGGGTTTGATTTTTTTGTCATGTATTTTGTTTGTTCATTTTGTTTTGTTGTTATTGCTGGTTTTTTTGTGAATAAATAATCTAGGTCTTCATTTTATTTCTACCCTAAGAAAGTGCCCAGTGACTGCACCAATACACTTTTGTGCACACCCAAAAAATGATTCTGTGGATTCCTTTGGAAGGAGGTATTTCTGACATAAGAACAGACAAGAAATATCAATGGTGAGGTTGAGAAGGACTGTAAACAAGATGGGTTTTGCCAAAATGATCTCATTTACTATCCTTGCATTTTCTTTGACAATTATCTCTACTCTAACTTGAAAAACAGTTGAGTATCATGAGACATACGTGAGTCAGGTTTAGCCCAGCTAGTTCTGAGAGGGCTGGCAGTGTAATAACACAAGAGCTGTGTTCAGTGATGCTGAATTGTTTCAGCAGAAAACTGCAGCTACTCCAGAAAAGGACCAGGTCCTTGCTTGCTTTTCCACAGCCTTCCATGAAGCAATGTAAATAGACTTCTGCAGTTTCTGGACTTGCCTTCAAAAGCAACAAATTTGAGACATGATGTGAATGTCTATGAACATAATGGACAATTTCCTGACATCTCTAAAGACTCCGTGCTGCAAAAGACAGGTAAATAGGGGGCAAGAGTAGGTGTTGGGAATGGTCTTTGATTAAAACATTATTGCACGGGACTAGCTGACATTTTTCAGTGCAACAAGGGTCTCCTTTGTATGCATATTTTCTATTTTTTCTTTTACATTTAGGGAGTTTCAAACAACACTTAACAAGTGTAGGTCTTTCTCATCAAGTAGTTAAGAAGTAAAATATTGCTTGTGTCAAAACTAGAAAATAAATGAATGACAAACACAGGAGAATTACATTTGTTAATATTTATTGCAGAATTCGTCATCCATCTCACTTACTGCCGAAGGAAAAAAACTACAGAGCACATTTAACTCCACAGGGGGCATTTTTTCTTCCTGTTTCCCATTTAATCTGAACCTCATAAAAGCTGCAAGATACTCTAGTCCTTTCCTCTATTAAGTTTATGGACAATTGTGGAAGACATAGCAGAAGTGGTTTGGCTGTTGGATGAAATGTTCAGTGACAGACAGAAGAAGCAGGCAGGAAAGTTCCCCAGCAATACCCATGAGCAGTTATCTACCATCACTTGAAGAACTCACTCTATTTTTTTTACTCATCCTTTTTTTGGATCCTTTGATTGCAAGTCATAGCTTCCATAAAAAAATAACATAGATGGCAGGAAGAACAAAATTATGTCATAACACTATGCTCTTAAAATTGCACTTGAAGCAATAAAATATTCTGATATCAAGTAATGTTTTTTTGTTGATACAATGGAAAAAAGAAAAACAGGCAAATATCTGTTATTTATGTGTAGTGATTATATTGCTTCTCATCAGATCACTTACCATATTATAATTTTTAATCATGCTGTAAGAATATATCTTATTATGGCTTTAAGTTCTATGTCTATACTTTTACTAGTAGCATCCTCAAACCTCTATATGTATTAGAACATGTTACTTGAGGTTCTTTACTTTAGAACATACTATTTAGTTGTGGAACATTAAACAATGATACAGAAGTCCAGTCTTTCACTAGTAATACATACAACAATTTTGACATAGGATCTGATCATAATACCCTTTTTAAGTGTGATACTTGTGTCCTCCAGTAAAACTGCAAAGGAGAATAGTTAATTTAGGTCAATTTCAAGTTTAGGTTTTCTCAAATTTTTTTTTTTTTTTTTTTTTTTTTGTGAGGCTCGGAGTATAACTTTACCTAGTGGCATCAGGAAGCTGTATGCTGGCACTGTTTCCATCAGGCCACTTGCCCATTGTACACTCAGAGCTGATATTTGTGAAGATGAGGTCAGGCTTACCAAAGACATTTAGGAGAGAGGCCAGAGCCATGAAAGAGACCTCACAAATTTCAGATCTTATCTACATATGGAAAAAACTGCAGAAGTGTATCAGGGTCTCCCGTTTTGTCAGAAACACAGCAAGCTGCTTGCTTTGTGACAGCCCTTCCCCTGGAGATGTTGTGCCATGGCAGCATCTGCTGCTGCCCCAAATGCACAGGGACCCTGAGGGTGTTGTGGGGCACACTCAGTGTGCAGAGAAATACCTGACTCTCTCTTCACTAGCAATTATGCTTTCAGAGCAGGGCTAAGGCATTCTGCTTCTTCTGATGTGGGTTATTGGGGTGGCCATCCAAATTCACAGGCAGATCACTTTCTGAAACTCTTGCTCTTGATAGACAGAGCGCTTGTTCTGTAGCTGTTGCCGGAGAAATATAAAGAAGTTTGGTGTTTCAGTGCCTATGGTCACCATACACTGTCACACTGTCAAACAACTTTTTTTCTTTCATTATACAGTGCCCACACTAATGACACCAGCTCAATAATTTGGCAAGACAATCAATCCGAAACTGTGTTGGAGAAAATATTCAAATATAGGTTAAAATATGGCTGTCATACAGGAAGAGCACTAAATAAAAAAATCCGAAATTCTCTTTTCTTAAAAAAGTGTGAACTCAAATCTTATGTTGAGCTACATGCTGAGCACATTAAAAAATCTCCACAGGAATAAACAAATCTGTATTTATAAATCTACGGAAGGTAAAACTAAATCTAAACCAAAACAGCTTTATTTTGTGTGCAAGAGATGCATCTTTAGTGTAAACTAAATGCTATTTTATGTATGTATCGGGATGTATTTGGACCATTTGTAGGGAGTCTACTGCATCCTAAATATAAGCCCTATAGACAGTGAAGACAGAAGGACTGCAGAATGTGGCAGTAGGCATGAGGAGCCTAATCACTGCCAGAGGAACAAGGAATAACAAACAAGTTTATGGAACCAGTCTCTTCTACTTTTTCCCATAATAAATTGAGTAAATATCCCAGGCTGCCATCCATTTCTTCCATCTTCCTCCAAAAGAACTTGTCTCTGGGGAAAGGATTTTTCTTAAAGCAAGTTATAAAGGCCATCAAGAAAATAATTTCACCCGTGTCCATCATTGACAGGCAGTTTCTTTTCTGGGTGCTCCTCTTGCAGTGTTTGCAGTTGCTGTTTGCATGCTGGTGTTACCAAAGCCATCTGCTTTCCTACATGAGCAGATTTCGGATGTCAATCTAATTAGCCAAGGCTAATGTCTGGTTTCCTGTAGAGAGCTTTTGTAGAGTAATTACCTTCCTCGAGGTCAAACTGCTGTGATTACAGGTCTTTAACTAGTCGAGATAAACAGCTTTTCAATTCTTGCAGTGAGTCAGCAAATCACTCTCGTGGACTTTTATCCTAACCTAAAACAATATAGCTTATTAGGCCAGATGATAGCAATGTTTTTTTATTAGTGTGGGATCTAAACAATAACAGCTTTCACTTAAAACCATATGAATTATTAACATCTATTTAAGTCCCTGCCTAGGCTTGAGAGAGAAATTGTTACATGATTTTTTGGGTAGACATTCATATTTAAACAAACTAGAAATAATTTTCACAGAAGCAGATGACACATGAGTAAGAGCAAGAAGCAACTATTACACCCTAATTTCTCATTATTTGCCTAGTTTATATATATTTTTCCATTTTTTGTTTTTTATTTTGTTTTGCTTTTTAATTTTAGCCGTAACACAGAATTATTCTTTGAAGATTAATATTGAGGACATTTAAAAATAACCTTCCAAACAGCCTGTGTCTCCTGCTTGTTTGTCTTACTTCCTCTGTGCCCCCTGTGCTCCTTACACCTCTTCTTGGGCCTCTGATATCTTGGGCAACTATAGGAATGTTGGCAAATGTCTTTCCACCTAACTTCATTATTTCAAAGGTTAGTTTCTCTATAGCATTTTCTCTTCAGAAACTGTTATTTGACTTATTCCCTTTCTGACTATGCTTGGGTGAATAAAACTCTAATATAATATAAACTTTATCTAAAAAAACCCCAAACAACAAAAAAACCCAAACCCAAACCAAAAAACCAAAACAACACCCTACTTCTAGTATACTGTCCAAAGGAAGAAAATGAAACTGAGTGTGAAAGCAAGTTAATAGAGGCTCATCATCTTCAGAAGGCTTCATCTCACCTTCAGAGTGGGTAACAAATTTAAGTATCATATATTCTTTATTTTAGAAATTGTTGCACTACTGCATTACTAGAAACATATGTAAGTTTAGTTTGGATTTCTGCTGCACATCAAAATCACTATTTGGGAACAACCTTCAGAGCAACCCAATCTATAGCCAGCTGCCCAACAAGGAAGAAAATACTATCCAGAATGTCATTCCCACTTATTTGACTTTTAAAGATATAATCAATTAAATTTGCACATTTCCTTCTTTTTTGGAGGGGAAGTGATTGGGTTTGGGTTTGATTTTTACTTTTTTACAAATAAACTACAAGTAAAATTTAGTTAAAGTTTTACTGTAGGTGCCCAAAATACAGCATGGTTAACTCTAGAATGGTAACCCATGTACAGATCATATTCAGTGTCAGAAAAGAGTAAGTCATCACCAGCAATCTGTTTAGCAGAAGTTTTGTAGTCATGTATGTGAACTGAAAAGAAACAACACTTCAGTTTTATAAATTTTACATACTTGGCACTCAGTGTGAATTTTCTCATCTTGGATGTTGTAACCCCTGTCTCACAGTGGGTCTCCTGCAATGCCAACACTGTGCAACATCCCTCATGTAATGACACCAGTAAGGACTAGTAAGGAATAAATTAGCTCTTATTAATCAAGTATCTACATTTTTACAACTCTTCTTCTGAACTCAGAACAAAAATCTTACTTTTCGTGTCAATATTTGTACCTATACATGTTTGTATGTATTTAATAAAAATGTGTGTATATGTACAGTTTTTCATTCAGCCTCTGCCACAGGCGTTTGCTCATGAAGATCTATGAAAAGGATGTACAGCCCAGTCCAATACCTCAAGCAATACAAAAGTAACTATGATGCTGGAATCCGCAGCCCTCACTACAAAAAAAATATCAGTGAGGTCAAGGGGTATATGAAAAGATATCCTTGCAGTGGTGAGTTATACTGGATAGGATTTTATCTGACTAATTGTAGTGAGGTACAGGTTACAATGCAGACATCTGCTTTGTAGTCATTCCAGAATCTTTTCATAGTCTGTAGCTATCAAGTCAACATACAGTGCAGAGTAGAGAATGATTTATTGCTTTTTAAAGTTCTGAAATAGTTTATCTCCCACAGAGGGCTGGTTTCTCTCCATTATCTATAAAAGGACCACAGAGACAACATTGTCAATATATATGGGGCATGCGTGGTTGAAGAGTCATTGGCTCCCTTTATCAGCCCTGTACCTCCTGCATTTGCAACAACAAAGCATCCTCTATGACCACTTTTCATAATTCTGGTGTTCAGTGAGACACTGAGAACTTTTCTGCATTTATCCTTTGGCATCTCATCTCCATTGCAGTTCTCTGGCAGAGTAATACAGCCTCACACAGGGGACATATTACATCCACATTGCTTCAAAGCTCCCTGGAGTTGCCAGCACAGACACTATGCTGTTTTAAATGTGCATTGTTCTACAGCAGACACCCAGTTCCAGCCTTCCTCAAGCTATGTAACATGGTGACTCTTCTGCAGTCTTTCCCTTTCCCACTCCGTATACACTTTAAATCACTGAAAATATATTAAAACAAAAATATGTTAGAAATTAAAACCAGAATGAGATTCTCAAGGCCGGGATTCAAAACCCTGTTGTAAATGAAACATCTAGTTGCCTTTATGCGACTAAAGTGGTATAATGTTAAATAAGAATTCTCTTTTAAAGGGTGATTCATGTGCCAGTGCAGACCGGAGGCACATGCACAATGAACCAATTTGAGTAGTCTGTAAAGTGCTAAGATGTTCTAGCCTTAGACACACACAGGCACTTGGGTCCCTTTGACAAGTTAGTTGGGACTTTTTTTAAAGAGACGGGGACTTGAGGCAGCTGGCTAAGCAGGAGAAAAAACACTGTAGCATCCTTGGGCTTGATTATGAAGCTCTGCCAGGAGCAAGGTTTTTGTGCATGACAAATCTGATTCATACATGGCAAAAAGTTTATCTTGTCCTTCAGTGACAGGGGATGAAGCACTGACCATGGTTAGTGCAATTGTCAGAGCAAAATTAATTCCAGCATTTTCCAGTATAAAGGCAAATTTCCAGAGTATTTAATCTGGAAGCAGCCACAAAGCTCGTACAGTAATTGAATAAAGTCTTTGAGTTCTACCCATCTGCCCAGTGGCAAAACCACGAGGCCCACCAAATGTATAGACCCACAAATATCACACTGTGTTTGGGGTTTCTTCTTTTAATCCACCCATGTCAATTCGAGAGGAAACCTATGAGTCTATTATTCTCCAGAGAACCCTGGGAAAACACAGAAAAAGCCTATTTCCAGCTTCCAAAAGTAGATCCATGAGCTGGGTGGGTAATGCTCCACTGACCTCCTGTTATTAATACAAGGAGAGTAAGGTTTAATAGTCACAGCAACACATTAACAGAGGGATGAACTGGAGTTGATTCTTTACATCTGCTCTGACTTTCCCTAGGTCACTGGGAATCTAACACCTTCTCTCTTCCTCACTTCACACTTTCCAGTCTTAAAGATATAGGAAGAATTTTTCCACTTCTTGGAAAGAAACATCAGTGGAAGGAGTTGTATGTGCAAAATATTATTTATAAAAGAAAAAAAAAAAAAAAAAAAAAAAGATGGTTATTCACTTTCTGGAAACAAAAGGAAGTGCTTTTGTTTGACATTGGAACAGATTTCCAGGCAGTGCATTTTTAGGCTGATACACACTTTTAGTCATAGTTCACATTTGAAGCAAACATTAGAAAAACCTGTTCTAATGTATAGACATCAAAACTATGTTCACTCTAGAAGGTCTGAATATTTGACCTTTCTGTTTAGATAGTTTATTTGAAATTGTAAGATAGAGTCACGTTTGCATTTAGCTTTTTATTATATCAATTATTTTTCTTGTATCAAAAATGAGAATGAAGGCTGCTCCCTTCCAAGTTTGGGACTCTTGGGCATTTGAAGCTAGGATTCTTTCTTCTTAGTGTAAAGATGGCTGTATAAAAAACCTCTTCCTGCTGATAAGTTAGTCCTTGAAGACTGCTTTTCCTGGATGAGACTAAAATTTTACTTTAAATATATGATTTGGGATATTCTGTTGGTGGTGGTGGCAGTTGGTTGGTTTTAAAGCCACAGAATAAAACCATACATTCACAGTTCTGGGTGTAAAGAGTTGTTTGCAACAGTAGTAAATTACTATCTTAATGCTTGGTGCAGAGCGAACTCTAAATTTCTCAGGGTCTTTCCTGACTATCCCTAAGCTCTGAGACAATTTACTTTGCTCAAAGGTAGTGAGTTGTGAAAATTGTACTTGTTATCTTCCTGGAATCAATACTTATTTTGGGACCTAACAGTTAATCTGTGTATAGTCACACCTGCCAGAATGACCCTCTGAAACTCACACCACCCCAGAACAGGGTGTGTTTGAAAGCCTTCCAGAGTTTGGCCAGGGACCCCATCAATCACAAGAATGACACTGTGTTTGGATAAGAGTGCTGATGGGTTTGCTTGCCCCTTCTGGTGTTCCCTCTCTGCTCTCATTTTAAACATAAGTCCTTGAAAATGCACCAGCTGTTGCTGAGAGAGGGACCTGAAAACTATTTCCCAACTGTTGTTTTGAGAATGAGCTACAGATTTAAAAGTCACTAACAAAACACATAGAACTTAGCTCTGTTTCTCTCATATTCAAAGAAAAGGGAAAATGGCCAGCTATTGAGAATACTGCAATTAAAAACAAAAGCTGAAACAATAGCTTTAGGCAAGTGTGATGCTGTCACTGAACATCCTGCTTTGCAAGCAAGCCACGTGGAGTGGGACTGTAATGAAAGGTCCCAAAGGAAAGGCAACACAGAGAAAAGGGTGCTACTCTGTCTGGGACAGTCCTAGTTTCCCTTCAGTGGGCAGGCTGGGGCAAGGTGGGGAGGGAGCAGCAGTGTTGACACAAAGAGCCTACCATAGCATTTTCACAGTAGCTTGCCATAAGGAAGTGCAAGCCAGCTTCCAAGAAATATCTCACTCTCTGGGTGGGCCAGTCCATTACCACACATAAGTTTATTGCATAGGGCTGCAAAGTTCAAAGGAAGCTCTGGGAACTGTGGCTCAAAGTGCTGATCCCAATCTGCTGCACCACACATGGCTAAAGTACACACTATCAGCAATCAAGGGAAGGACCTCCCTGAAGCACAAATGGCAGTGGGGGTACCCTTTTATAAATATCCTGAGAAATAGCAGAGTTTCCCTTTCCAGTTGCCGGAGTGACTCCACCTCTTTTGATAGCTTGCAAATGTTCCTTTGGTTTAATATTTACCACCGTCGTGTGTGTTGTAGATCAAAAACAAGTGCTTGGGAAAGGCAGCTGAGCACAATAGGCATGGCTTGAATTGCATGCAGTAGGGACTGTTTTGGGGTTGTGGCTGTGTCCCTATACTTTTTTTCTTAACCTTCTAATCCCTTTCCTTTCCCAGTTACTCTCTGATTTCCTATAATCAGTCAGGGCAGCATAATGCCAGCTACAGCTCTCATCCCCAAGGAATTAAAATCATACCCACAAACTAGCAAAAGGAAGTTTCAGCCAACCCTTTTTACTTCTGCTGCAGTCAGCAGAGAAGAACAACCTAACAAGAGCACACCAACTCAAAGCCACCAAAAAACCTCACTGGAATTTGCGTGATCTTTGTAGGTTCATAGTAGTAGTGCATATTCAACTGTGAGGTCTGGGTTTGGATGATGATGACCAAAGCCTGTAGGAGAATTTGCCCCTGATACCTTTCCACTGGTCATTAGAAAATCAGGTTTTGACTTCACAGAATTTTGTAAATTCAAATCTCTTTAAAATTATGCAAAGCACTAATAAAGTATTAAATTAGAAATTTTGTTTCTTTAATACTTGAGGTCCTTAGACAAAAGAAGCAGTAAAAAGTTCCCCTGTAAGATAGCAACTTTGTTCCATAATTAAGAGAGGTAGGAAAATCCAGTAATGATATTACATGTAGAGTATCAAATTTAAATTAGAAGGCTCATGTGTTAGGAAAAAAAAAAAAAAAAAGAAACAAAAATTCCTCCTTGTTGTTCCGGTGCCTGGAAATGGTTCATCAGATAGGTAGAACTTAGAAATAAGTTATATTTTGGGAAATGACTGGCTGCTTCCTCCCATTCTAGGTCAGATTTAAATGAAGGAACTGTAGAGTAATGCAGGCTGTGCAACTCATCTAGTTAATTTGAAAAAGCTTGAGGGATGGACTCAATTTGGAGTCTTACTGCATCTCTTCAAGGGAAAGGAGGGAAGAGAACACACCTTCATGGAAATCTCCCTTAAAAGGTAATCGAGGCCTTTCTGAGTTATCCTCTACTAATAGAGGATTATATCCCCATTACAGAATAGGAAGACTCATGAGCATTAGGAAAGGATATTATCCCTTTCTGTGTATCCCTATATGTGTAACATGCTACAAAGCCAAGGTTCCTACCAGCACAACACAGCGTTTAGGTGGAAGAGTTGGATGGTTTTTCAGATCATAAACTCCCCCACAGGTTTGGATCATATCTGAAATCTGAAAGTACTTCTTCTGCATGGGACATAAATGCAAGCAGAATTTATTAAATATATCTTTACTGCTGAAATTTCAAGAACAAGCAAAGGATAGTCAGAAAGACAACTGTTAAGCAGGTGATGTTTCCAGTATTAATAACTCACAAGAACAGTATTCTCATGCCTTCTGACTGTCATGGAGATGGGAAGTCCTGCAAGTGCAGAAAAGACGTTTTTGGGCTGGCCTTGAGCCCACCCTTGATTCCAAGTTCCAGTTTTGCCTAAAATATTGTCTTGAACCTACTCTGAGTCCATCTGTTTGGGCCCCGTGTCTTCCACATGGTACAAATATGTGGTAGATCATTAGTGTTAAAATGGAGCCATTAACTATCCCTTTCATTTGGTAAATTTTATTGAACAATCACATGGACTTATTAAAGTTATTACAGAAGATATATACTTGCACAATAAATGCTACTTACACAAAATAAAAGTTAAAAATTCTTTATTACTCTTTGAGCAAGCTTTCTGACAAAGCCAAAGCCTTTTCTCTTACCGACAAACCTCATTTCATATTTAGAAGAAAAAAAAAATAATTGGCAGATGCCAAAGATCTCTTCCTAGAAAAACAGTTCTCTTTGGCTCTATTTTTACCCTTAAGCTATAGTACTTAACTGCACATTTACAAACTATAGCCATTGCCATACTTTATTTATGCCAGAATTATCTATGCTAATGATGCAAAGTGCTAAATAATCAGTAATTATTCTTGCTGTGATGATTGTGCTGTGATGCAGCCTTAGTAGCTGCTAGTGTCTTCTATGGAATTCCTTTTCAATAGGGTGGTCATTTAAAATCTTTACTCTGGCTGCAGTGTTTTAAAATGCATATGAATTTCTCCCTTGGCATATTGTTCCCAGTCAGGTAAGATGCATATGATAACTCCAAACCTGTGTTAAATTTTCTGTACCTTTCATGTACATGTTGCCACGTACACAGCTTGCCATAACAGAGTTTAGTATCTGTTTTGAGTCATCAAAGAGAAATATCTTTGAAAAGAAATAAAAGCAGCCTTGAATATGTTCACACAAACTTGGTTTTACTTTTATCTTTCCTAGTAAGTGTTTATTATTACTATCACTATTAATGATAACAATAATAGTATTTTAACTATAATGAGAAAGATTATATTTGTGAGTGCCATCAAGAGAATTGTTGCAGCCACATCCCCTTGGGCTGGAATTTTCTGAGACTTGGGAAAAAAAACAGCCAGAGTTTGCTCAGCACTTAGTCCTTCATGAAATCATGTTACACAGTTGTTCTTGGGAGTTCATTATTCAGTTGGTTCTTTTCTTCCTTTCCACCCAACATTAAGATAATTTCCTACCAGAGGACCTGATTTTCTTTCTGAGAAGTCATAAGCTGTTATCCTGACTTAGTGCTATAATTAAATGCCTCTTTGCACTTGGGGCGAGAGCAGGGGATGTTCTCTTGGTCAAATTACAGTTTGAAAAATTACATCCTACCTTCCTAATTTGCAGCCATACATTCAGCTGGATACACGATTTACCACTTTCCAGCTTAAAATGTAAAAATGTGAGGTGTTTTTAAACAGCTGCTGCTCTCCCCTCTCCTTCTCCTCCAGGTGGCTGCACTTTGCTGGTGGGTAAAGTGATTTCTGTTTACAGAAAAAGCAGTTTTATAGTTTGTAAATGGTTTTAGGATCCTTTGGGAGGAAAGGCATGGTGCAGGAATGTAAGCTATTCTGATTCTTGTTAAGAGAGAGGGACAAAACCCCATAGGAATTAGACCAAAACTAAACTCTTGTAAAAACCTCCAGGTGTGCAGTCCCTCAGAGTAGAAACACTGGACCAATAAAATGAGCAGTTGAGGTTTCAATTGAAAGTTTTAAAGAAAAAAAGTAAAAAAGAAAACAATAAGAGAGAAGAAAGGTTAGCCATGAATAAACTAATGGGATTTTTTGGATGGGGGGCAGGGCTGGTTGAAAAATAAGAGTTGCCACCTTCAAATGCATATACAAAAGGAAGAAACTTGTCCTAAGTGCTGATGACATGACCAGAAGTATTCTCACTTCACAGCCAGGAGCCAGTTTTTTGCAAACTCACCTGGACTTCACTATGCTGCATTTACTTTGTAGGATGGAGGCAGGATCCATTGAACAGTGATCCACAGGGACTTCTTGTGCTGAAGATGTTAATCAATGTCTGATTAACGATGTATGCAAACACAGTCCCTACGCCTCCTGGCTTTGGGCTTTAAGCTCAGCCCAACACCACTGGTGACCTTTAATCCTGTAAGCAGCACTTTGAAGTGTCTCTCTGAGACACAGACAAGATGCACGTGGAAATGTTACCAAGCAGGAACTTGGGTCCCTTTTCAGCACAGAAGGAAAGGAAAAAGAAAAAGAAAAAGAAAAAGAGAGAGAAAAAGAAAAAAGAAAAGGAAAAAAGAAAAAAAAAAAGAAAAGGAAGAAGAAAAAAGAAAAGGGAAAAGGAAAAAGAAAAAGGAAAAAGGGAAAAGAAAAAAGAAAAAAGAAAAAGGGAAAAGGGAAAAAGGGAAAAAAAGGGAAAAAGGGAAAAAGGGAAAAAGAGAAAAAGGGAGAGGAAAGGAAAGGAGAGGAGAGGAGAGGAGAGGAGAGGAGAGGAGAGGAGAGGAGAGGAGAGGAGAGGAGAGGAGAGGAGAGGAGAGGAGAGGAGAGGAGAGGAGAGGAGAGGAGAGGAGAGGAGAGGAGAGGAGAGGAGAGGAGAGGAGAGGAGAGGAGAGGAGAGGAGAGGAGAGGAGAGGAGAGGAGAGGAGAGGAGAGGAGAGGAGAGGAGAGGAGAGGAGAGGAGAGGAGAGGAGAGGAGAGGAGAGGAGAGGAAAGGAAAGGAAAGGAAAGGAAAGGAAAGGAAAGGAAAGGAAAGGAAAGGAAAGGAAAGGAAAGGAAAGGAAAGGAAAGGAAAGGAAAGGAAAGGAAAGGAAAGGAAAGGAAAGGAAATCTGGGATTTGAATAAACTTGTTAGATTTTGATCTGCTAGCTTATGTCATTTTTTCCATGCTTCCCTTCAGAGAAACAAATTCCACAATTTAAATAAAAAAGTTCAATTTTCTTGGGAAAATATTGACTTTGACAAAATAACCCGAAGTCCTTCCATGTGCTGCCCAGCCTTCCCCTTGGTGGCTTGGCAGCTGATGGGCTGGGCATGGCTCTTGGCAAAAGCCAGTGGGGATCAAGGGGACTGTGGGGAGTTGTGGGGCTACTCCCTCTATGCTGATGCTGGGAGGATGGGCACTGTGCAGAGCCCCTTCCTTGCCATCCTCAGGCCTGTGGCATTAGTCACACCTCACACACCTTCAGCAGGTTAACAATAAGGAGACATTGAGTGGATTGGGTTTAATAGAAAAATTTGCTGGCAGGGTCTGAAAAGGATTTTAATTCAGGTTATATGGATACCAGGGTATTCTGAAGACAGAATGCATACACATGTTTTTTTTCTGATACATTTGTCCCAGTCTGCTTGAAATACATTAGCATGCTGCTCCCTAAAGGGATCTGATTCAAGTTTATGTGGGAATTGGCTGTGGCTGCAGCTTCTGGATGCAGATTACCACCCCTGCAGCAAAGGATGTGGTCTGGGTGGTCTACTTTACTCCCCAGCTGCCACCATTAGAAGCCCACCTATTTCACCTATTAGAGTTTGTGGTAATGAGCTCACTGACTGGGCTCACAGGGACACAGTGGGATATGAACTGTAGTGATTCACACTCCTTGCTCTGTGCCTTCAAAGCAGGATCAGCAGTAAACAGCCAAGGCACAGGGCCATCACCAGGGCCATATCCTGCCACTGTGAAATCAAGCAAGGGACCACGAGTCAGGATGCAGCAGGTATCTACAAGAGAGAGCCGGGCCTCATTCGTGGTGGCCACTCTCTGCTACAGTTCTGAGCAACTCAGACACTCAAATCAGACATTCAAATGCAGAAAATAGAACTGTGGAGATCAGTCCCACTCTAATGACATATTTTCACATGTGTGATTGGCTTTGAGGCACCATTTCGGCAGCTCAGTTCCATCCTGAAGTAAGAAAACCTGAAAGTGATCATTTGGTAGCAGTTCAGAGGCCAACCACAGCTAAAGAGATCCAACAAGTTTGAAAGGAGATGTGCAGTTGCATGGTTAGAAGAGGAAATGCTGTTCATCTGGATGTAAGGTATTTAGCAATGTTTATTAACTGTACAAGATCAGGTTAAGGATGAAAAAGGAGGTGATTGGCTGATTTATTTGACCTAGTTCTAGCAAAGCTTGCAGCAGCCTGAGGACTTTTCTGTTTTGTTATAGCTCACTGTGGCCATCAGGGTCTCATTATCCAGGTATAGCTGGAGTTTGCCCTGGTGTTCATACAATATTGACCAATCCCCAAAAAGTTCCTTGCCTCAGAGGATGCAGGAAAGAAAGAGGTGATACTTCCACACATTCAGGAAACTTTCATGGCAGCCAGGTCCCTAGGAAAATCTTTAAAAAGACTGCCACTATCAGCAGTAGCAGCAGTATCCTGACCTCATGCTGGGCAAGAAAACCAAAACCAAACAAACCTGGCAAGTAGTAGTCTGAACAAAATTTGTTCTTTGCTCAATATTTTCACATAAATCAGGATTGTAACATTGCTGCTCCTTAAATCTTCACAGAAACTCTGATGGTGTGAGGAACCACAAGCCTAAAAGCCAAAGCCAACCAGGACCAGGAACAAAGCCTAAGTGGCATTATTTCAGATGAGACTCCTTTTGTCCACAGATATTTTAGCTTCAGTTTGATAATTCACTACTCCAAGCTGAATGTCTTAGAGGGTGGCAAAGCAGACGAGAATAATGAGAAATTTTGGACAGAGACACAGAAGCACTGGCTCTGAGATTTTGAAAGCTTTTTAATTACAAAGCCATTTTATCACAAAACATACCAAGTTTTAGGGGAAGTAAAGAAGTTGTGGGAGTCCTCCTTCTACAACTGTAGCACACTGGTCCTTTTTGATACATTTACAAATGTCAGACAAGTTAACATAGGCCTGCACAGCCCAACTGGTTTCATGCTCAGAGCCCCTTCCATGCCAGGTTTCCCTCAGGCATGGGGGCATCTCTCAAAAAGGAATGTATGTGTGGCACTGGGACAGGGATGGCACAGGTTTGGTCCCAAAGGCAGGTGGTGAAAAAAGACAGCCAAAACAAGCCAAAAGCCAGCACAAGTGCATGGATGTGTTCCTCTGTCTGAAATGCCCATAAGTCAAGCAGGGATAGTGAGTACTACCCTCCCACCTAGAAGCCATGCAAGCTTAAGTGAACAAATATTTCAGAAAGAGCCAGGAGGGTACTTAGAAAAACACTTGCAGTGTTATGAACTGCCCAGAGCCTTTCCAGCCAGTGTGGGCTCACAGGAAGAAGCAGGAGGCTGCAGGCCTGCCACCAGCCACCCCTTGGTGTGGTGGGGCAGGATGGTCACAACATCCCTCCACTCGTGTGGCAGCTGCACTCCCCCTTGGTTATGGTGCTGTATAAACAACAAATAATAGTATCAATAGGTTAGTTATAAATTAAGCAAACGATATTAAAATTGATTTTGCATTGCAGGGAAAAAGTAAATTATGAGGTGTTAGAGTTGCAAACATTTTGTTTTATACACTACTTCCAAGAAGAAAAATATTATGCCAAATGAAAAAGAGGTGTCGACCAATAGGATCTCCTGATGCCTGTCCCTTCCTTCAGTAGTAACAGTCCCATCGTGCTGTTTTACAAGGCAGTAAGCCAGTCACCAAATGGAGAAACTGCCAGACTAAAGTTCTCCTGGTTTATGCCAGGGAGGGAACAAAATTACAGCCTTGTAAAACAGTGTGACAGTGCTATTATTGTGCTAGTGCTACAAACTACTTAAAATAGTATTTTGAATAAGTTTTTCAAATATTCTCGGGAGATGGTCAAGTGGTAGAGGCTGTGACACTGAGAAGAATAAAGCAGAGGAGATCTTTTACTAATGTATATCATCTCAGGAAAGACATCCATGAACAAAGACCTCGCATAGTGCTGCATGCCATTCCTCAGTTCCAGGCTGAACCAGCATCAGGCTGAGTCCTGCCCACCTTTCTTGTGAGATTTTCAGCCCTTCCTCATCTTCTGGCAGAAAGGGAAACAGACATTTCATGAGAAAAACTGTTATCTCAGCTTTATAAGGATGAACTAGGGTGTGAAAGTCAAGCACGGTTTAGCAACTGGTTTTACGCGTTGCTACAGATGTGCCCCCTTGGCTTTTGTAGTCTTCCCAGTACTTCTTGACAAAATTATTACTAAAAGGAGCACTTTCCCTGAAGCACATTAAGATGCTAGCATGATAAAAAACCAACATGAGCTCCCTAGTCCAAAGGTTAAAATAGTGGTTTAGTACAAACACCAAGAGCGGTGTCTTACATAATGGGTTGGGGGAGCAGAATGATGTTAATTCAGAGCACTTCTCATAGAAGTTTTCTCAAAGGAAAAATGAGGTTTCAACTAACAAATGTGTGTTTACAGCAGAAAACGTTGAATTTCTGCTGGAAATAATGAAAACCTCAGTTTGAAAACACTGTTTATAGCATGAAGGCCGAAACAAGGGGACTGGCCCTAGGGCAGGAATCCCCAGCCACACTTTGTCTCCCTTGACACACTATAGCCAGGGTCTTTTAGTGCTCACATTGTCTCTCAGCAACAAAAGAAGGCCAGGATGCCAGAGGGAATATATGGCTCACAAAGGGAGCCCCTGCTCAGGTGATTAATCTTTGCTAGTGCTGCCAGGTCACTGGAAAATACAAAATGTGAGTGTGTCAGCTCATCAGTTGCTCAGGTAGAGAACTGCAAAAGGCACCCAGGTTCCCCCTGAAATACACCAATCATGCACAGTACTCTGAAACTGTGAGAAAGGGTACAGGGTAGACTGGAGCTGTTTAGGTTATAAGTTAGCAGTAACTTATTTCCTTAACTTTTTAAATATCTGTGTAACAAAGGAGCTAAAAACCCCTACAAATAAATAATAAATCGCAGTCTTCATCTGTGGAATTTACACTTAGAGCCATATCTTGAGCTCTTGTATGTGAGCAAAACCAGACTGAGAGCAGTCTGGCAGTGAAGCAGATGGGAAAGCAGATTTCACTTGTTCATTATTTGTAAATACACCAGAGAGGAAATCTCATTGCATTTAATTCTAGGCTCTGCTTGTTTGCTGCCTCCAGTAAATTAGATTTCCAGATAAAATGACCAATGGACATTTGTGAGATTTCTATTTTCTTTTTTTCTTTTTCTTTTATCATGTCATTACTTAAGGAATCTAGCAGAGCATTTAATAAAATAAACAATAAGCTAGGAAATCAATTTTAATAGCTTGAATGATGATCATAGGGAAGGTAAAGTTCTGGTGCAATAGTGCTCAGAAAGAAGGCATAGGCAAGGCCTACTCAAGTTGTCTGAAAAAAGGTAGGAGTGAACTAAGAGGCAGGATTTTGTAAAAGGCCTCAATGTAATTATATATTTCACATTTCTTTCAACGCAACACTTTGTTTAAGCATGGGAACACTCTAGCAGACTTATAACAATATTTCCATACTGCACATTTATTGTAGCTACTCATTAAGTCAAATTGCTAGCACATGAAGTCATGTGGAAAAAAGAGGGATTTAAGACGTAACATTTGCAGGATGCAAACATGAGAAGTGAAGACTTTCATAAAACTCTTGCTCACAGTCAAAGCAAAATTCCAACAACTGTTCAGAGGAGAGCTAAAGGGAGATTACTATCAATTTGAAAATGACTTCGCTCTCACCTTCTTAACAAATTACAACTCTTACCAGGCTGGCTGCAGCATACATGGGTGTTGCTATTCATACAAAAAGAAATAAGAACACATTAGAAAGTTAAGCTTTAATAATTTTAAAAGCTATAAAAAATACAGTAATAAAAAAGAAAAAGAAAGGAAAACAAGCACTACTGCAACCAATCATTTAATAATTACCAATATATTATTATTCGTGCTCTGACAATGAACCACTCAGAGACTTCTGTATCAGAGTTTTCTGGAAAAAAATTGGTGAAATATAGTATAATTAAGCAAGGAGAAATAGTTGGGGTGTGAAGGGAACTCTGGTGATGTCTTTTCCATTTGGGGCCACGTGTATGCACACTCCAAATAATACTTTCCCCTTGATTCATTCTTTGGTTACCCTACATTCGCACTGCTTTCCATGATAATTTCTGAATCTTAATGTTTTAGTGTTTATTGCATGCAGTCATATTTTGCAGTTTATCTTGACATAGAGCCTCAAGCAGTGTAGTTCTGTACCCACCTTCTTCTTGGCTGTTTTCACCTCCCTTTGCAGCTGAGTCAGTGCCTGAGCCCAAGGAGTGGGCTGGTTCCCAGCCAGCCCTGCAAGCCAGCCCACTTGCCATGGGCACAGCAGCTTCTCCAAGGGTAAATTGTCCCCCAGCCCATGCAGAAACCTGCCCTTCACAAATGCTATTGGTAAGTTGGGAACCAACAAAACACATTTCAGACACCTAAAGGGGGAGAGAAACAAGGGGAATATTGCTGAATGTGAGGAAAGGCAGAAGAAAGGTGGACTGTAGTAACTGTATGTTTACGTGTATATATACACTTATGTACATTTTGCAGAGGAAGTGAGACTTGTGTAACTGATGGAGTTAAAATATTGGCAGCATACCCTTGTTGGGGAGCAGCAGCTGTAGCAACACCAAGAGAAACAACAGCAGCCACCTTCCTGCCACCTGGGGTGGTCAGTAGGCAGACATTTCTCCTCTTCATCTCATTACAACGTGACCAAAATATGTGGCTGTAAAAAGGCCCTTTCCACTCCCTGGTGCATATTATTTGCTATTTGGTATAGCAGAAGGGGGAGGCAACAACAGCTGCAGGAGCAATAGGTAAGTCTGAGGTTGAAACAGAGTTTCTGTGAGGTCAGTCCCTATCTTTGCCCCAAGTGTAGGAGTGAAAGAACTGTATATTGCATGGGTAAACATAGGTTAAGTATAGGAAGGTGGTCATTTTACTGAGATTACAGTAGTTAAAAGGAAACTGGGGCCTCCTCACCATTCCCATGCTCCTGCTGGCATAGAACTGGAACTACTGAGGTCCCTACGCCACATCAGATGGAAATTTCAACTGAGGCATAAAAAAAAGCAAAAAATAAAGCACCATCAAGATCTACCAGCTTTATCCGATCCAAGCGGCACCACATAAATTGTCACCTGCCTGTCACCTGTGCAGCTGGGGGTTGGAGTAGGCAGGGACACCTCAGTTCCACCAACATTTTCAGAAGGCCCCTAGTGCAGGAAATGCACCTTGTTTCCTGACTTCCTCTGTTTCAACAGACCTCTTCCTTTTCTCTTTCTAACCTGCCAAAATTCTTTTACTATTTTAGCAGGAGTTTCACAATAGAAAAATCTTCTATTTTTCATTATCCTAGCACTGTCAGTCTTAGAAATACTGGTTAGAGGCACAGGTTAGGTGTTGCTTTGTGTTTGTGTTTCTTTCCTCTACATGTGCAAGGCAGGAGACACACTTACCTAAAATGACCTGGTAAATGCTTCTCCTACTGGGCACACTTCCTCACTGTGCAATTCTGAAACCAGCGTTGTTCCAGGCAACCACCAAAAGTCACTTTCCAAGACTGTGCTGCAATTTTGACACCTGTACAATGACTTCTTTGTGAACTGTATCACAGCTAGGTATTTATAATATTACAGTTGATTTTTTTTTTTGAGATGGAATAACTCAATTTTAGACTGTGTTTTTTTCAAAGCATTGATGTACTTTTCCTTTTTATCCCTGGAATGTACAATCACAGTGGACTGCAAATTTAAAAAATCCCAGAGAGTAATTTTATTAGCTGCTGAAATACATTAGTGTTCCTGGACTTTGAACTAGGAATAATGATAATAGCCTTTCTTGAGAGGGAATTTCTGACAGACTTCTTTTTCTGATGTTAGATTAAATTATCTTTGTATTGATTTAGCTTTAGTGGTTCATAAATAGCTCTTTCTTAGTCTTTCTTGATGTGAGAGGACAGTAAATATGGTTTGCTTTTTGATCTGAGTTACATGGTGATCATTAGCCAGATGATGGCTGTTGCTGAGCAAGCTCAAGAAAGAATCCAAGCCTCTGATCTTTCCTGTCACTTAAGAGGCCTGATTTTTTATGGTGGCTTTTATACCTGGAAAGTCTGTAAGGAATCATGGCGAGTCCCAGGTTTCTGGGGTTGGAGAGATCACTGATGACTTTGTCTATGTTTCCTGGTTCTGCTAGTGCTCTATGTAAAGCCTTTGTGGGACAAACAGCCCTGGTGTTACTGTACTAGAATATATCAAAATGATGGTAACATAAGGCATTAATTCACACACCTCTATCACTGACATAGATATATCAAGGCACTAAGTACCCTTCTGTTGACTGAAGCAAGCTCAGATGCTGTCAATGCACTGAAGCATCAGGGTTTTCATTGTGCAAGATTCTAGTCCCACCTGGGGTGATATAAACCACCTTTGTTATACATCTGTGCAGCCTGGTGATACTGCCTAGCTCCATGGATATTCTGCTCCCTGGGTCTGCAACTCTTTTGTATGGCATTTGCAAGCATGGGCTTACCCAAACCTCCATATCTAAAACCAAGAGGCAATTTTTCTTGTGTTGGTGAGGGTGAGGTCCAAGTTGCCCACACCACATAAAAGAATATAAAGGATTTTCTGTTCCACCAGCATTCAAGTGCTTTTTAAAATTCTTTCCCTCCCTTTCATGAGCGGCAAGAAGTTGTTCTTAAGCTTAAACATTCAGTATTTGCTTGCAGCAAACACCAAAGACTCACAGATATTCAGAATTAAATTCAGTTGGAATAGGATCAAACAACAACAGAAAAAAAAAAAACCCACAACGTGGTTAGTTTCACAGATCAAATTTTTACAGAGATTATAAAAACCTGAATACACAAATTAGAATTAAGAAAAGTCTGTGCATCTGCATGTATGAGAAGATTAAATAATGCTTCTTTAGTACTGCAATCATCACTCCTGAGGTTACAAATTGCTGTTTTCCAATGGTCAGTAGATCACAATTAAATAGTCCTAGCTCTTCTGGAACTATTTTTAATGTCTATAGGATTTTATCAGAGATTTCTTGAGATTTTAATTTCAGAAATTTAGAATTCTCAAGCACAGGGACTGAGTATCAGTTTCATGAGCTACCTGCCCAAGGCAGCTGGTAGGAAGAAAACTGCCCACTGAGATGGGAGTGCAATACTCCTGCCACAGCCTGGGCACTCTGATTACTACTTGACCTATCAATCAGTCAAATAAAAACATTTTATAGAGGAGAGAGGCAATAATACATCATCTTCACAATGGGCTACACTTGGGGAGTAGTGCCCCAGTCTGCATGTCAGCAGCAGGGACCAGAATGGCTGGATGTAAATTCAAGGAAGTCATTATGAATATGAAGAAATTTTAGCACCTGCTTAGCTCCAGAGAAGTTAAAAGAACTGTTTGGGAGTTTAAAGGATGCATAACAGTCCCCTCCTAACCCATGAGACTGGAATTGCAAGGGTGTAACTCTAGCACAGGGTCTTCATCATAAAGAGGTGAATACTAGATGTTCACATTGTTGATTTTCTTCTTGTCGTACATTCTTTCTGAGTCTTCAGTGTAAATTTTCTCAATTTATAGTTGCTCAGCTGAACATGTATTTTACATGTCTTTATTTTGCACTTAGTATTCAAAACAAGCTAATCCTACATCCTTTGAACATTTATTCTCCCTCTGAACAGAAGTGAAAGTACAAGTTCTGCATGGTCCCAAATCTGCAACAAGACTTCACTTCTGAAGCTGAATGTCACTTTTGTATCAATCATACAGTGAACAGGGAGGACAAGCTTACACAAAAATTATCCTAAAGCCCCATAGTTCCTCATGTTCAGCAGCTTCTCTATCTTCTCTATCAGCCTTCCCATTTTCCTAACTGAAGACTTTGTTCAAAACCTGCTCCAAGGCTGACGTGATTCGTTCTGTTGTTCTACCAATGTTTTCAGCAGGCTCTGTATCACATGTAAAGATTGGGAAGCACAAAGAGTTGGTAATTTTATTTATTTATATATTTATTATGCAGATAGTGCAGATAATATTTTAATCTGTTATCTAATAATTTGCATCACTGATGAACTGTCAGGTATTTTAAAGCCTGCTTTTATCTTTCTGAAGTTGCTTATGCATTATTTTATCCAGAACCTCAGACTATGTAGAATCTTCTTAAAGCCTCAGGCACTTAAATTGCTGATTCAGGAGTTTTTATGACTAACATCTATGCTCCATAACTAAAGCTTGAAAACTGCAGGGAAGTCATAAGCCTCAAATAAAGAAATAAAAATACAATCTGACTTTCATCATTATGTATTTTAAACTGCTGATTAAGGCTTGACCCATTATAATTTAATTTTTGAAACTGGAAAAAAGTATAATTTCTTCTGTAAAATTCTGTCATCTAGACTTCAGGAAGTGGTAAGTAGCGGTAAGCAGTGGTAAGAAGTAAGAAGTGTTCCCTAAGTAACTCCCATAACATCATCATTCTTAGTGTCTTTTCTGGTAATATGAAACATCAAGATCGCTTTTTCACATCTCCTCAAAGGTGGATTTTAAACTGATTTTAAACTGAGCACTTACTATGGAGTCCTGAATATCAGACTCCTAGGTCTGTCATGTCAAGAAAGCAGTAAAAGCTAGAGGTACGAAACACTTGTAAAAATGTGGATTACTGATATGCTATGAATGTGACTGAGAGTTCAGCTGTGATTGAGAGTTCAGTGCTTACCAGTGCAGGGAACCCTTGCATAACAAGTTGGGAAAGAAAAGGATTTGGATATACAGTACTCAATACTTCCTAGTAGTTGCCTGATCACAAGCCATTTAGTATTTCAGATCTGTAAGGGAGAAATTTTATCATGAGATCTTGTGTGCCACCCTCTCCCAGCATCATTCACAACTCAGAGCATCAGGAAGTGTCCTAAATAGTAACAAATTTGGTTTAATAAACAGTTGCAGACTAGTTATACAGGATGCTTAGGGGAAAAAAAAGATTTGGCATCTAATGTCAGAAAGGGTAGAAAGGGTGCACTGCTTGCATAGCAGAAATTGACCAGTTTATATTGGTTATTTCTGTTTAATAGTCATATACTATAGCCTTTTCACCATTTCCTGGTAAGATAAAGGGTTCTGTTCTCCTCTTCCTTATAAAGATCCACTTCAGAAGCAGATGCAGAAACAGCATGTGTCATTTTGTCTCAGCCAGTAATAGAGTACATATGTGAAGACAAACTGCTTTTACTTTCAATACTTTCATTAAAATAATGTGATGCTCTAAACAGACATTCCTGAAGGCTGTTGATAAACAGCAAGAACTCTTGGCTATCTCCTTGCCAGTTAGATGAAAAGTCTACCAATCTTCTTTGAGAGGCTCAGTGTCATTTTTGCTTCGATCTGCATGGCTTTTGAAAAATGTGTCTGTTTCACGCTACCTTTCCAAGAAAATGACCTGTCTACAGCTACATTTCACTGTCAGTACAGATATGAGCCCAGCTCCTAACACACAATCTCAGCTACATTGCCAGGTGGCCCAGAGTACATTGAATGATCGCACTCCCATGTTTAAAGGGATGTTCCTGTTTCATAAGGATGTAAGCAATACATTAATACATTAACGCATCACCTCCTCTTGCTGAGGGCTGAGTATAGAGCAGTCTCACACGTACAGCAGGAAAGTCTGTCAGTGAGCACATTAACATAGGAGGATAGGTTTAAATCTTAAATCTTTAAAGGTGGCACACCTGGTATGTGAGATTTTACACTGATGATAATATGTAAGTTAAGAACCCTTGAAACAAAACCAAGACAGTCTAACTTATCTGCACTCTTCAACCAGTTAGGAAGATTTCAGAGCCGTGGGCAAAAATACAAATAAAGCAGAGTGAGAGGACAAGGGAGCTATGCATTAAGAGGTTAACTAATTAGAAAAATATCAGAAGCAAAGGCTCGCATGTGAATATTATTTTTGGAAAAAGGATTTTTTTTTTTTTTTCTGCAAATGGAAAATGCTTCAAGTTCAAGCCATGCTTAAAAGCATAACCACATGGGACAAGAGAGCAACAGCTGCACTCAAATATTTTCTTAAGAGATGAAAATTCATACTCACTCTGTGTTATATCAAAATAACATTTCTGTATATCAACTTATTTCACAAGTGCTTTTGAAAGGGACTCTTTGTTTTTCCTTTCTGAAGCCATTTTTAGCTGGAGCCATCATTGCTCAGTCTTCCCTGGTGACACACAGTATACTGGATGCTCATAAGCAAAGTAAAATATCCCTTTTCTGGCAGTAAGTAGGGCATTGGCCCCTCAATATTGCTTGAAGAAGGAGAAAGGGAGGAATATGTTCTGCCCACATTATTTCAATATTTATCCATCCCTGAAATAAACATTCAAGCATAACATTTTAAAATGTTCAAGATCTTGCTCATAAATACTTTATTTATGACTTTGAAAATATAAGTTGGAATGTCAAACTAAAATATGTCCTGCACTTACATTCATAAATTATACACCATCATAAATTTTCTAGACATTTTACAAATACAGATATTTCCCCTGTCCCAAAGAATTTAAATTTAAATCAGGCATGACAAACAGAAGGCATGGCAGAGGACAACAGTTCATGACAGGAATTATGAGAAAGGAATAAACATTGTCTGAAGTGATGAGTTTAAAGTAGAAACAGAGGGAAAGTTCTTTCAGGTGCAGAAGAGAGTTTTAACTTAAAATCATCTCTGTTTTCAGAGAAGGTTTCAGAAGAAGAAAGTGTTCAGAAGGTTTCAGAGAAGAAACCATCTTTTTCCAGAGAAGGACAAAGTACAGCTTTGGCAGTCTTCATTTACATGCTTACTGATATATTTGCTTGCTGAGTTTTGAAGATTTGGTTGGAACTTGTTTATGTTTGATTGTTAATAGGTTATGATTCTGAGTATACTTACAGAATACTGAATGTTTAAGTATGAATGTATAAGTGACAGCTTTTGGCTTAGTAACAACGTTAAAAACCTGAGCCAGAGGAGGCAGAGGGCTTTGTTTTGCTCTGTGTTCCCCACACAGAGAGCCTGTGCCAAGCATACGGAGGGGCCACAACTCTGGTGCAGCCCTGACTTCACAGAAAAGACAGAGTCAGCACAAAGCCAGCTCCATGGGAACTGAGCTGGTGGCAGGCACCCAAAGCTAACCTACATGCAATTTATAGGTGGGAGAAGCAGGGCTGATATCACCAGACAGTATGGTGATACTGCGGGGTGGGACCCAGCGAAGGGTTGCTGGCAAAACCTCAGTGGATCTGCAGAGCACTGACACTTCCATGGTCCTTTGTCTACCGTGGAGGCAAGGACAGCGAGCTGACAGATGAAGGTTGTGGTGGGATTAAGTGATTTGGAGCTCAGAAAGCTGGACAGTAAATACTTGGAGGTCAAAGCTGAACTAGTTCTATGTGCAATGCTTTGAAGTAGTCACTACCCCAAATATAAGCTATAGCTTATACTTACACTTATAAAAGCTTATACTTAACTGTTCTTTGTTGGTCTTTTTGTGCCTTTGCAGTAATACATTAATTTTCTTGTCTTAATAAATGTTTGTGACAGCTAAAAAGCCAGAACTATTCTTACACACCATAGCTGTGGTGCTATAGCTAAGGTACTTCATGGGAGGCACAGTCAACTGCAGCAATAAAGCCAATTGCACGTGCTTTGACAGAGGAGCCTACTGTGATTTGAAACACCCTCAAACACTTGAAATTCATGTAAGGGATTTGTAGGAGATATCTATCCATCTGGAAAAACTGGTGATGTGATTAGTCAATAGCACCTAAAATTACAAGACAGCTATTTTTAAACAACTTAATTTCCTCTATGTGTGAATGAAAAGTGAAAGGGGTAAAACAAAAAATACCTTAATATGTGAAAATGAAATGATGCTCTACCTTTGCCATTTTCTCCTGGCTACCACGCAGCATCAACAAATTTAGTTGCATTTTCAAGCTACAAAATACCTTGTTTATTTACTAGCAGCTGAAGCTGCTGAGCCTTTAAAAAGGGTCTCTTGCCCCACTGTACCCACCTCAGCTTTAGATAAAACCACCCTCACTTTGCTGATCTTCATTAGTAAGCAGAGTAGTTAGTGATGAGAGGCACATCAAGTTGCCAAAAGTGTACAGACCAGCCTGAGCACTGGGGGTCTGAGGTGTGTCAGACAGGTGCTGGAAAGATGTGGAGATGGTCATGCAGTAAGACATCTTGTAAGGAGCTCTGGCAGTCGATGCCTTTTGCCAGCAGGAAAATTGCCCAGCTCTGATTTCTGATTGCATTTCACAGAAAGACAGATGTATGCTAATCTCAGTATGAAGGGTGGATGAAGCATGCTCGTATTACTGAGGACACTTGCCTCTCTTGATAGCAAGAAACACCATTACCAATGACTTCATTAAAAGTCCGAGTCTGACATCTGCAAGTAAAGGGTTCTGCTCATATTGGTGGATACATATGAATGTAAACAGCTGACTGCTGCTGGGAAAAACATTCAGGACAATTTTTTGAGATATACAGATTTCAATGATACCTTGTAACTTCCAGCAGGAGACCACATCTCTTCTAAAAATGACAATAAGTATGCAATTGCCAGCATAAATATGAGCTCCAGGTGCAGATCCAGGCTACCTTCTCTTTCCTGAAAAGGCAGGTTGTATTTAGAGCAGGTTGGTGAAATCACTGTTGTCCTGAGTTATTACCTTGTTCAGATACAGAGACTATACTGAAAGCTCTTTTAATGGTTAGTCCAAGTCTCCATCATTCTTGTTTAGTTTTAACCAAAGATCAGGAAGAACACATTGATTTCTCACTTCTGTATGATGAGATTGCAAACCAGTCAATGTGCTACAAGTCATGAGGCCAAAGCATCAAAGATAAACATATTTTTTGCAAAAAACTATGCTTTCAATTTTTCTAATTGCTGGATCCAGCTGCTTGTTTCCAAAGAGATGTGCCAAGGTGCTCCTGAGCAAAGGAAAGAAGAACTGGTCCTTAGAAGAAATTCTCATATCAGATTGTACAACAAAATTTAAAAATGTAATAGGGACAGATGAACTGCTATTCCAGAGATATTTCAAAAATTAAAAGTTACAATAAATTAGCTTTGCTTGTGACAATGTTGGTCTTACACATAGCAAGTGTAGTACTTGTACATAGGAACAAGCAGAGCAGAAGAGACCACTGCACTCTGCTGAGATGAAGCATATGTCTGATCAGGCAGCAGTGCCATGGGGATTGACTATAACTCAGCACTTTGGCTTCTCAAACTGAAGAGAAGCAAGCTGATATGAAAGCTGCTAATATGCTAAATCTTGGTCCTGGATATCTAGGCTTAACACAACAGTTTTGGACGGTGCTATCAGGACAGCTCTTGACCTCCCACAGATGGTAGCAAGGGAATTGCTTCCATTAGGCCACAGCTGTCACAATATATGTGCTGGTGTCCCCCTTAGACCAGTTAAAACATCCAGTTTGTCAGTGTTGGAAAGCCCTGTGACAATGGGTTGCCTCACACAGTTCTTTCAGGTAGTGGCTGGAATCTGTAACTGACATTTCTTCATTTTGTTTAAGCTTTAGTTGCTCAGGTTGTAACAAATACCAAGTTTATATAACACCACAATTTACACATAAATATATATATGTATATACATATATATACACAATCTTAAACAGTTAAAAACTATTGGTGCTATTTATCACATGGCTATTTTAATGTAATATTCAAAGTTCCATAGAAGAACACTAATTTTGAAACAAAATTATTTTCAATAGTACCACAGTAATCAAACCTTTTCAGATTTTTTGTTTTTGTTTTTGGTTTGTTTTTTGTTTGTTTGCTTCTTCGGGTTTTTGTTTGGTTTTTTTTTTTTTTTTTTTGCTGTTTTTTCTAATGGAAACACATTAGGATTTTGTTCTGTTTTGGAATAAGCTTTGTTTCAAACCATTGGCATTTCCTTTAGAACAGAAATCCCAGTTCCCAACCATTTTTGTTTCCATTGTTCCTGCATCCCAGATTCCAGTACCCAGAGGCTAAACTTCTTTTACAGTGCATGTCCCCATTCCACCTCCCCATACCCACAAGTCTCACTGTGTAGTCTCACAGTCTCTCTTTTTGAGAAAAAAACCCTGCAGACAGCACAGGCACACAGCCCACTCTTTGGAGCCCAGTTGTATTGTTAGGTTCCTCTGCCCTGGGGTCTTTGTAGCATGATCTCTCACAGCACTAACATCAACCATCTGGTACTGTTTACCCTAAAGAGAGACACCATGGACTACAGTACCCAGAATGCTTGACAGGGGAGTCAACAAGTAGCTCATGAGTGAAGAATAAATCCTGCTCACCACTGTGTTCCTCAAAGTCACATTATTTTTCTTACATAAAAGCTACTGGCCTAATGTACACACTGGGTGATGGTGACAGCAGGTAAAAAACACAAGCCAGAAACAGGTTGCACTTAGAGTCAGCTGAATAGTAAGCAAAAATTCAGACCAATGGATTCTGTTTAGATCTGTGTACCCATCCATAACATGAAAAACTTACTTCTGCTGAGACCTAATAGAAATAACAAAAAAGTCACAGTCTTTGCAAAATTCTAGTAAAAAAGCTCAAATTCTATCAATAAAATACCTAAGAGATTAACCAAAGTTAATCCTGATAGGATAGTGGGAGGCAGCTATTTCAAAATCAAAGACAGGGATTTTTTTTTACAGTGAGGGAGACAAAACACTGGAACAGTTTACCCAGAATGGTGGTAAATACCCCATCCCTGAAAATGTTCCAGGTCAGGATTCATGGGACTCTGAGCAACCTGATCTACTTGAAGTTGTCTCTGCCCATGGCAGGGGGTTGGAGTTGTTTGGATCTTCCAACCCAAATTATTCTTAGATCACTCTCTAGATGCCATAGCATGAGACATTGCAAACACAGCTGGAGTGATGCCACTGCAACTGAAGCAGGTGGCAGTGAATCTTTGATTCTTCCCTAAGCAGTCACATCACTGACAGCTTGGCATTTGCACACTGCTCCTAGCTCTTTCAAGTAAGAGTGCTTCTGCTTTCAATGCTGACAGCAGGCATCCAGTTTCAGACATGGATCACTGTACTTTGAAAAAGCTTCCCTAAAGTTTATGATACTGGAGATGTCACATAACATTTGGCTTTTGATGTGATGCAGTGTAAATGATGTAATTATATTTACAAGACATGATTGATAACATGCTGCACATGAACCCTTTCCTTTAAACTTTACCATAAAACGCATTCATCTGCCATTTCCCAGTCTCATTCACCAAAGGATCCAAGTGAAAAAGGGGACATTAAACAGGTTGGAACAGCAAAAATAAGCCCTGAATGACTGTTCAGGAACAGGAGATGAAACCTGATCTCCAAATTTAAGTATGCAGAATTATTATGCTCTTTCCTTGAAAGTCTGCGTAAATTGTGGGATTTGAGTGGGTTTTGGTTTTTTTTGTTTTGCTGAACTTAGAATCCTGTAAGAGTAATGTTAGATGCCAATGAATGGTAAGAGCAAAACCATTCACTTGATTACTTGTTGATTAATGTCTTTTTCAGCAGTGTGATCTCACTAATACATAAAGTTACTCCTGAGCTCCCCTGCTATACAGTGATGTATGGGAGGACACTGTGGAGGAGGCTACAGATTTCTGGAGCTGCTTTCCTACCTGATAATGCTTCCCCCTTGCTGCAAACCTCAGTAAATCACCATAAGTGACTACTAGGCTAATATAGCCAACTTTGCTGGCAGGGAATCAGGGAGCACTCCAGAGCTAGGAGGTGATAATCTCTGACAAAGGGAAATCACAAAGCCTAGAAGGGAGCAGACTTCTTAGATACAAAGAATTTCCACTGCAGCCTTAGGCACCTCAGTCTGTGTCTGCAAAAGGAACATTTTACAACTGAGTCATGCAGTTGTCCTCACTTATCTCAACTAGATTGTGACAGGACAATTAAACCGCTAGCAAAAATGCAAATTTGTCACAGTGAAGGAAGAACATTGTTAGTCAAACTGAAAAGGAAGATCTTAATATCCATTTGTGTTTCACCTCACTTTCACACGATTCTCAGATTAAGGCTCCCAGGTAGCATGCATGAAAAACCCAAGTTGCCAAAGAATGAAGTTCAATTTTTGCAGCATATGTAAATATATTATTTTGCTATAGCATGTGTGAATCTACAGCAAAGAATACCTAAAATATTCTGCAAACACTTGGGCAAATAGGGGATGATTTTAAAGCTGAAGCAAAATCATCATCCCAGGAATCTGGCATGTGGTAAAATCATGTTGTAATCATTTAAGACATAAGTTTATCTCGTGTAGTTGTAGGAGATACTTTGAATGGTAGAGCAACATCCAGTCCTGCAGATGTTCAGATAGCAAATGTTTTCAAGGCACTTTGAAGATGAAGCGCATAAATAGAAAGTTTTGTTATTAGATATTATGAAGAGTAGTTAAAATACAGTTAATACTAAACATTTGAAGGTTCTTTTAGGAGACACAACATAGGGATCTTTTCAAAGCAATGATTTATTTTTTACTTTACTCCTTGTGATTAGCAGAATTCAGAAATTTGAAAATTTCTGTTTCATTTAATCCAGCAGTGTCAAACGCTTTTGCCAAAAAAAGACACAGCTACTCAGTGTAAAGAAGCTTGTAAAAAGCTACTAGGTAGAGAAGTTCACTCAATCACAAGCATCACTGATTGGATCCAGAGCCACAATAAAAATGGATAGGCAATATATGCCTTTACGTTAAACCATCTCAAATACCACACAAAGGAAGGAGGGCAAAGGAGCAAAAGAGCATACTGTAGAGAAAGAAAATGAAAGCCATACACTCAACATCAGTTTCGAACAGTTGTGTAAAAACATCTGGAAGTTGCAAATCCTGAAGAATACAGCAGTCCCCCAGTCTTATGTTTCACCCCTGGACACCATATTTGGTCTCTATGAATTAGAGAACAGGAACAAAAAGAAGCATAACACATCAAGTAAGGAGCAAGCACCAGCTAGAGATTTGTTGGCTCCATTACAAATGAATCCATTTTCTGTGTGATGAATGGAAAATGTTCTACAGACTTGGGCTATGACACCAATGTACTGCAAATTTCCTTTGTTATATGGATAGGCACTGGCAGAGGAACTTACAACCCTTAGGCTTATGTCCAGGCAAGTGTGATCTTACAGTCATGTCCCTACAGTTATTGTAAGTGTACAATATATCTAGTCAACATTTTGCTTTTCCAGTGATGACTATGTGTAATGACAGTATCAATGAATATATCTTCAAAAAGGAAAATTCCAGTAAAATTCTAGAAGTTGCTTTAAAGTAAGGAATATACTGAATGATAGCCATTAAAATTTTATGAGCTTTCATTTGCTGGTAGAATGGAAAGCGTTGAGGTATTTGATAGACCCAAAGATAGAAACACTGCAAATTTAAATACTACTTACAAGAAAATTCAAGAAAGTGTCTCATGCAGAGCTAGGAAAATACTGCAATTTTGTGCATGGGATGATGCTAGTCCTGTGAATGTTAATATTATCAGAGAAATCCTGTCATTTAAATACTTGACAGGATATCCTCAGAAGGAAGAATAAGGCAGGGGAGAGCTGGGAGTTAAAACAGAAATTAAATACTTGTCAAATGGGTCAGTAAACGATCACTTGCAGAACTGAGAACAAAAGAAGGTAAGGGAAGGATATTGCTACAGCATGCAAAGCTCTTGATTTTCCCTGTGACTCTGTTGACATACAGGGATTGTTTCTGGGCAAACAAAAAACCCATTTCTATGATTTAGATGTAAAAGATAACATGATGACAAAGTTCCACAAGCAGTTTAGGAACCACCAATTAGGGTTAGGACTATAATGATCCCCAAAAGCAAAGCTATTAGGGATGGCAGTATTTTGCATGTGTGCGGCACACATGTAGAACCAAAGATACAGAATGAAGTTTCAGATTCAATTACTTAAAATTAAGAACATCAGAATTTCCCTCACTCATAAAATCTTCCTTAGCTTCACTTGCATGTGTGTCTCAGGGTATGGTGAGGCCTTACAGACCAGGGTGCTACTCAGCAGCACATCTCATTCCTGGTGTTCTGTATGTGTCTTTGCATAATTCAGGCACAATTCTGAAGACTGAAGTGCTAAGCTGCTTGCAGGTTTCTCAATTTTCCTTCTTATTATAATACTTGAATGCTTCTCAGACTGCATTTATAACAATCATATGAAATAAGGGACTACTATACAAGATGGGAGCTGAAGCACAAATAGGTCAATGTCCAAGCAGTCCACCACTTCTGGGAGCTTACATTGAGGCTCCTAGGATTGTATAAATACTTTTAAGACTTTTTGGCTCTAGCAGGCACTTTATATTTTCTAGATACCAGTTCCATTGACTTCCGTGGCTCTTGAAAGCAGTCTGCAGTTCTGCAAATGCGGCTCCTGCACACAGTGAGCAATTACCTTCTAAATTCCTGGTGATATGCTGCACATTATATGAGTTAGAGAGGGAGAATTCAGTTGTAAGTGGCAGCATTTCATCACCCAGCTCTGATAGATTCAGTAAATACCTTCATTTCCCAACAACGAAGGCTAAAAAAAAGGTAACAATTATCTTTCATTAAACAGTTCTGTCTGTTTTCCAGAAACAGTCTCCCCTGCAAATTGAAAGTAGCAGTTTTCTCCTATCATCCTATTGTGTTTCTTCCTCTTTTTGGAGAATTTCTAATATCTTATTGAGAAAAGAGTCCATGAAAGATTAACGATTTGCCAATTTCAAACGTAAGCTAGATAGAGAGATGGAACCAGGAAAATATAAATCCAGCATGGATCCCTAGATTTCTTTTTTCCAGGCAAAAAACCTAAAAAAACCCCACAATGTGTTTACTGGAAATCAGCTGTCCTGGTTTTGACAGTGTGTGCAGAATAAGAGTGGATGATGGAACAGATCCCCTCCTATCTTGTGTTCCTGATTGAGCAAAATAACGTGCAAAAATCACATAGGAATGAGTAGCTTTTGGATACTAAGATATGCCTATATAATGAACACCTGAAGGCTACCTATTTATATATTGCTCAGGACAGTCTTGAAAGTATAGAGGAAGCTGTTTAAGGTTATGCTTAATGTCCTAACATAAAGCAAATGAAATCCAATAGCTGTGGAAGCTAATGGTCCCTTCTAGTTTTAAACTCCATGAATCTATAAAAAGATACTGAAATGTTACAGAGGCAATATTATTAATAAGATAAAATTTCTCCCTCGGTTGTATATGAATATCTGGCTACTTCTTTCAAAAACTTTTGATTCAGTATCTTTGCAAGATGTTGCTTGGTGTATAAAAGAGCTCTGATTCACAGGAAAAATAATCTGAAAAAAAAAAATTGCCACTCTAACTTATTTTCAAGTAAAGAAGCATAAAAAAGTTGTGTATATGAGTCAGTCCATTTAGCATAATACACTATGGTTCAGCCAGGATGGGATCATATTAACTTTTGTCCCATCATATCAGAATATTCCACAAAAATAGTGTCTTCAAGTCCTTGTCAATATCGTCAACTTCTGCTTTCACTGAAAACAACTGACATTTGCAACATAACTCGTAGCCTGACATGAGTATTTTAGCAGTTGGTGCCTAAAAAGAACTAATTTCTCTGTCATTCTCAGAGGACCTTTGCAAGAACTCCTTGAGTAAGATTTAGAAGCTGGTCATTTGCAATAGTAGAAAATAATTTACTACTCTGCAGCCATTAGTAGATGCTAAGTTCCTCAGTCATGATGAGCACAGTGACATTCTGCTGATGTGGAAAACTGAAACACAGGGACAGGGAAGACCTCCCAGCACATGCCATGCCTCTGCTCCACATGGGAAAATCACTTGTTCACCCTGTGGGCAAAGGTGAAACCTTGTAAGAAACCATGGACTTCTATCACTTGTCAGAAGTTTTGATCCAAAGATGACATAGCTGAAAGTTATACTCCCTTTTTATTTAGGCAGGAACTTATTTTTTTTCCTTTTCTTTCAGAGCACTCAGGCACTCTGGGCCATACTCAGTGACATTGCACTCCTGTTACAGCCCCCAAATTCAAGAGTATAATGAGTTATTGAGACCAAAACCTCTGGTGGGAGCATGGTGAGGAAGGTGATGAGATTCGCCTAATTTAGTATCCAACTGTATACTCCATATTTCAGTAGATCAGATGAATAGCCCCTTGCCAGTTTTTGCAAAAGAATGCAGCACTGCACTGCTCCACAACACAGAGTTGTAGCCTCAGCTTTTTACAACTACATGTGAACTTTGCTGTACAGGAAGAGATGGATTTCCCCTTATGAAGCTGCTCTTACCATCAAGATTCTTTGCATAATCACCCCTTTAGGTTGTCTGTGATAGTCTGAGTGTGAAGGAAGAGGAACCATGGAGGCAGTATCAAGCTCTGACTTAACTGACATTTAATATACTATTATTTTTCATCAGGTTTCAGCTGCAGAACTGCTACAACATTTTCAGCTGGTTCTATGCTGTCACCTGTAACCTGATGAATTCAAAATAGCCCAGTGTTGTTTTCCTGAAAGTCTCACACTGACCTCCGATTTTTTTAGTTTGTCCCAATTTCCAGCAGTTTCTTCAAGATTTGTTTGAACAAATAGGCATTTGCATTGTGAGGCTGTTTTCCACAACAAAAGGAGACAGTCTTTGAATGTGGTCTTTGTGCTTTCTCTTTGACCCCAGTTATTTGTTGCACAGACAACATGTCGCTGTTGCAGTTCCCTGGCATCTGTACTTACTGTCGCCACTAACCCAGTAATTTCTAGTGCCCATTTTAGGGCCAAGCCAGGCATTCACTGCTTTTTGATTGCCTCCTTTTGCACTCCACATACCAAACAAGCCCACAAAACAATATTGAAACTCTGCAGCTTTACACAGCTCCATTAATTTTCTTAATTGAATCAAACACTCAGAATTTCCTTTGTGTCATTTTTTCTCTACTTGGAGACACACTTTTTATTAACAATACATAGCAATTACATAGAGTGACCATGATTTCCAATAATTGCACTGAATAGTGTAAAACAGCCTCATGAAAATTAGCTTTATACAGTCTACTCTGTCTGTCTTCTTGAGTGGGACACAGCAGGCATCAGTATCTGCTCAGACAATTTTTAACATCCTTAATGAATGTTTGAATGTCCCCACATTATGCTTTAATCTTCTAACCTGGCAGGTTCCTCTATGCACTGAAGAGTATATGCAGGCTTTTTGACAGGTATCTCAAATGTTCTGATGACAAATCTGCAGAACCACAACACAGAAGAGGAATGAGAAGAAATCTTTCCAAGTGGGACAGGCGTGTGTGATCTTCTGTTTTTCCACAGAGGACTGTCCTCCTGAAGGCAGAATCAGTTCTGCTGTAGATTACAGTGGTAGATCATGATTATTACAGTGTTTTACTTCCTTTCCTGTTTTACTTCCTTTCATGTTTTACTAGAAAAGGTTCACAAGAAGAAAATCTGGTGACAGATCCATACCCTTCCACAGTGGCCATACTTGACTTTTTGTCTCAACCAGTAATAGCTGACATACTTTTAAAAATTATTCAAAGGACTTTGTGGGAGAATTTGGTCAGCAAGTATGTCACCTTAAACATTAAAATAGTGTATGGCAGCAGGATAGAGATGAGGCTCCTCACTAAACTGAAAGATCCTAGTATTTGCCTCCAATGGAACAAGAAGCTATTACAATATATTCTACAATTATTGTATTATAAGACACAGAGAAGTTACAAATTAGTTTTGGTTGTCTCCCTCCAAATTGAGAACTGCCAGTAAAATAGCAATGGAGACACCCTGAGGAGATAAGAAACATTTTAATTGGGAAAGAACTGGCAAGAGGGAGTAGAGTCAAAGGGCCAGCATAGAACTGTGAGCCTGGAGGATGTATGCAGCTGGTGCTGGGCAAAGGATACAGACAGCTCTGGAAAAATAACTCAGGCCTTCACATAAATGTACCAAGTTGCCTCCTGTTCTCTGAAGTTACAGAAAATTAAGCATTTAGAAAATGTGTGCTTAATACTGAACAAAGACACAAGGTTCCTTGAAGGTAGCTACTGCTTACAAGCTATTAGCTACCCCTGGTATCTACCCTTGGAAGAAAATTGTCAGCTTTTCCATTTAATGTTTTTCTAAGATTTACTATACATATTCTGAAAACAATAAAAAGGTGCGGCCTAGGAATCCAGTGGAAAATACAACAAACCCTTGCATCAAGTAGAGAAACAGAAAGCAGAAAAAGCCAAGATGAGGTTATGCCTTCTTGGGATTTCAAAGCCATGATTTAAAAAAATTTTTTAACATAACGTAGTTCTGCTGTCCACTGAATGTGACAGAATGAGAAGACCACTCAGTATTTTAGTAGTTTAAATTATGAATAAATTTACTACACAAAAAGCTTTATTTTCTTTTCTGCATTTTTCTCTCTCACTTGCCTCTCTAGCACATTTTCCTCAGAGCTTCCCACTTTAGCAGTTGAGAGGTGTTTATTGCTGAGATCTATCCTTACTTGATTGAGCAGAAGAACCTTACATATGTATTGCCCAGAGAAAATGAAAATAATGGAAGTGAAAAAATGTGTGTAAGGGCTACAAAGCCCCATTACTTAAAGGTCTTGCAAAATATAAAAGACATACCTGTCAAGAACACTGAAGAGCGGGCAGTAATGATTAAAATCCCTTGGTTACTGCTTCAGTCTGTGTATAAATTATCCCTCTAGAGGCCAGCAGAGTATCAAAAAACAGTTACTGTGAACTAGACGGTAACACCACTGCAGTGTTATCCAAATTATTAATGTTTAAAACTTCTTCCAGCTGTCCAAACGCTGCCTTTTGCATTGATACAGAACTGTGCTGCAAATATAGAAGGAATATAAAAAGCATGCTATAGGATTACCTTTTTAATGAATCTAATTTTTTTTTACATGGCGTTATGGGTGTTAGAAGTAGAGAGTGCTTACCAGGACAGATTTATTGCTTTTATTCCTATAGAGGAATAAAACACAGTGTGCTTGAGATTAGTGAATACTTGGGACAAACTCTGTGCATTGTGGTTAGGGCCAGGAGTGGGACTCTACCATGCTGCAGCATTGACTTGCTGTCCCTGAACTTTGTGTCTTGGTTTTACCTTATGTAAAATAGACTCTGTGATACTTAAAATGCACTGCTGACCTGCAAGAAGCACCTCTGGCCTCAATTAAGTGGTAGGATGATTAACTTCGGTAATCTTTTACACAGAAGAGCCTCAATAAAGAGTGCAATGAGAAGGCAAAGCAATGAGAGACCTAGCAAATGAAATGCTTTATTGTTTTCTTCTAGCTGGTGTGTTGATCTAATGCTTTCACTTAGAGCAGGTTCTATTCTAAGGCTTGTCCCTGTAGCCCTTGCACAGTCACATTCCCACAGATGTTTGCTGGAGGAAGGCCTGAAGATTCAGCTTTGTGTATTTTGTCTTGGTGCCAGGAAATATTATCCTTTTAATTAGCAGGTCCATTTCTTTGATAAGTGTTTAAGTGGCTTCCCTGCAATTTCATGCCTTCAGTTGTCATCCAGCACCTGGGAGGTAAGGAAAACGGAAGCCAGCACCAAATATTTCCATTGTTTCTACAGAGGGGTATTTCTGAGACACTGTACTTGTGTGGGTGGGCAGACGAATGGATAGACAGATGGAAAAGGGAGTTTCCTTTATGGGATTCCAATAATTGCTATGTGGTTTACATTCCATTCATCTGAAGGACTCTGATTTTAATCAGAAACAGGCTTGGGCTACTAAACCACCTCTAGTGTTCAAACCATGCCCTTGCTTTCAGCCAGTGACTTTTCTCACATGCATCTTTTCTTTGTCACCCACAGGCCCCAAAGAGTAATGTGGTCATTTACCACCAAGGACTCATCATCAGGTCCTATAATAGAAGCTGGTTCAGAGCACTCTTCCAGGCAGAGGTTTTCTGATTGCTGACTTCACAAGCAGAAGCACTTTACAGTGTGGTATTTGAAATTGGCATCAATTTCTCAATGAGGGTTTTGGTTTTTTGTTTTAGTTTTGGTTTTGTTTTTTTCCTAGGTTCATACAGCTCTGGGAAAGACTTGTCTGGACAGTGTCATGGAGGTCTGGCAGCACAGCTTGGTCTTAGTATCCAGATGCTAATGCATACAACTGCTGAGAAAAGTCACATATTTAGCAGCTGGACTTGCTGCTGTGCATTAAACACTAATAAATGAGGGGCTTACACCTTGTCCATAATGAATCAGATTAAATAAACAACAACAAAAGATAAATTTCAGCCTTTGAGCTGGTGAAAAAGTGGAGAACTCCAACATTAAGTGCTGTCATCCAAGGGCACAGAAAATACAATGACTTCTGTAGTGCAATGGTAGGTATGCTGTTTTTCAGAACTCTCTCCAGACCATTTGTGAAAGGCCTGCAGCAAACTCTAAAATTTCTTTAAATCTCACCTTTCCCCACCCACTAAGCTGTTCCACTGTGAGGATTTGTTTACCCATAACACGTCCCAATACATTTATCTTTCCTGGGTCCTCTGTTGACTAGCCTATCTAGATCATAACTGCACATGCTTTGGAGATTTCCATACCCCTTGAGCACACAAAGTGTCTCACGTCCCAACTCTCTCCAGTTCTTACCATTTGGGCAGGTCTTCCAATTATTCCAGCAGAAGATCTGCTTCAGGTCACTACACAACCTGAGAAAGGAAGAACAGCATTTCAGCTCAGGTCTACAGCAACCTGAGCCTATCACAGACTTTTTGCATCCACTGTTGACCTGCCCTGTGCCTCAGTTTCCCCATGGGGAGGTGGTACCTAGGGACAGATGCAAATCTGTCATCAAAGTGAAGGCTAAGCTAACCCACTCATCCCCACATAGAAGATGCAGTGGGGGAGGTCTGTGGCTCTGGCCTGAAGACACAGACAAGAATTGCAGTGTTGTCACTTCTGTCTCTGCAGATTCTGCAAATACCACATGTAACATGGCATTGGGAACTTACCAGTACTTGGCCTGCAATGGGTAAGCAAGAACTGCTAATGCTATGAAGAAATTAAAAATATCGAATACCATTTTTTCTCTGTTGTGATTCAAAGGTCTCTTGTTAATATTCAGTTCCCCACTACTTATTCACTGTGAGACCCTGGGGACTCAATTTAACATTAGTACTGGCAGGTGAGAAGTATTCAAAGTTGAGTAATAGATTGAAAAAGTCTCAGGAAATTCCCTCCCCCTTAGCCCAACTGTGTCTTCTCATGCTACCTCTCTCCAGGAACCTCTCCTCAGGGAAACACCTATACCCCTGCACTCTGCAGACCTCTGAGAGGTGTGGGTCCAACACAGAATCATAGAATCACAGAACAGTTTTTGTTGAAAGGGACCCTAAAGCTCATATGGCCCCAAGGGCATACACATGGGCAGGGACACCTCCCTTTAGACCAGGTTGCTAAAAGGCCCACCCTGCCTAGCCTTGAACACTTCCAGAGATGAAGCATCCACAGTTCCCTAGGCAACCTGTTACAGTGTCTCACCACTTTCACACTAAAGAATTTCTTCCAAATGTCTAGCCTAAATCTACCCTCTTCCAGTCTAAAACCATTACCCTTGTCCTATCACTACAAGCCCTTCTAAAAATATCCTTACCCAGCTTTCCTGTAGGCCCTTTTCAGGTACTGGAAGGTGTCTGTAAAGTCTCCCTGGAGCCGCCTTCTTCTCCAGGATGAACAACCCCAACTCCCTCAGTCTGTCTTTACAGGAGAAGTGCTCCAGCCCTCTGACCACCTTTGTGGCATCATCTGGACTTGCTCCAACATCTCCATGCCCTTCTTCTGTGGGGGGCTCCAGAACTGGACACAGTATTCCAGCTGGAGTCTCATGAGAGCTGAGGAGAATCACCTCCCTCAACATGCTGACCATGCTTCTTTTTTCCATGTTTTCTTTTTGAAAATGGGGGTGATGTTCCTCTTTTCTAGCCAGTGGAAACTTCACCTGATTCCCATGATTTTTCTGCCGGTTTCCTCAGGAGCTGCAGATGGATCTTGTCAGGCTGCATAGATTTGTGCACTTTTGGGTTCTTCAGATGTTTTGAAACCTGCTCTTCTCCTATAGTGGGTGGATCTTCCTTCTCCCAGTTTCTGCCTTTGCTTTCTGTGACTTGGGCTGTGTGGCCAGAGCTCTTAAGAGTGAAGAATGAGTTATCTAGGGCAAGAAGAGAATTGCTTCATACCTAGTACTGGATGCCTATTTTAGAGTAAATCTATAAAGATCAATGATATTCTGATAACTGAGTAAGATTTAGCACATAGTTAACATTTGCTGCTCTAGTGCTTTTCTGCTGGACACCCATGGTTTTCCAGGGTACAACCATTTACTTTTGTTGGATACACCAAACCAGCTTGATAAAAGGAGTCTTTGGATTCCTCTTTTTTAGGGTGACTACAATGAATTCGCACCACATTTCATTAGAGTAAGGTGAAATGAAGAATAAACCATGACCTGCACACCACAGGGGACTCCCAGAAGCACAGTCAGTTCATTTAATCATTCACCATTGTTCTCCTCAGACTGATCAGACAGCACCTCCACACACTGAGAATTATAATCAAGCTTTTAATGTTACTTAAGGTGTGACTGCTTAAACTCCTGTGTTTTTTTCCCTTTTTTTCCTTTTGGCTGGCCACAACTGTTCAAGTGTTGCTGAAGGTTATTCTGTTTAAGTATTAAAAAATGCTTAGCTAAATAGCTTAGCTTATTTGCTTTTGCTGATAGTAGCAGTCCACCCACAGAGCCCTTTCAAATCTCCCCAGTGTTTTGGAAAGTGGATAAGGGACTTATTTAGTGACATGCAAGTTTTGCCTGAGCCAGGAATGAAGCGTGCATTTCATGAAATGAGAAATAATCTGAGACCACACACATGGTGTAATTTCTGAACTCCAGATCACGCTCTCTTCCCCTGGTTCTCGCACACACATACACACACACACTCCTGTTAAAAAACAAGATGATGACTGACATCCCTAAATCCTTTAAGCATTCTTCTACAGCTAATGGCAGAGGGAGGTTTTCAGAGCTTAGGCAGCTCATTATTACCAAAAAGCTGATGAAAAAATGGATTAATACAGTATGTGCATAGCATGCCAGACAGAAAAAGCAAAAAGCATATGACATCTAAACACAGCTTTCAGGAGGAAAAACTGCTGATGCAAACCTAATGCAGCTATTTTTACGGCATAGGAAGATGAGGAAAAGCCCTCCCTACAATTTTCCTAAAGAATAACGTTGGTTCTGTCAGTCCTTGTTTAAGCTAAAATCAGTGAGTGTTTAAAATATTGTTTTCCATTATAACCCAGTGAAGTAAAACAGACAGATAAGTTAATCGCATTAAAAAAACTCATGTCCTTTCCTCTTCTAGGCATAGGAATTATGTTGCATGGCTGGTGAGAGCAAACTGCACACAGAACAGGCAAAGGGCAAGATTTTCCACAGCTGTTACTTCATTGTTTCAGTATCACCTCCAGAGTTCAGTTCAGCCTTACAGTAAGCAAGTACATTTAAACACTGAGACATCGGCCAATGCCCTGTCCAACTTTCCTTAAATATTTCCTCTATGGTGGCCTAAAAGAAGTGACTTGACTGCTTTCAACAGGTAGAGTTCTCCCACGTTACAATTGTAGCATGAACAAGCAAAAAAAAAAAGACTGACTTTAGTACCTCTTTTGTTGCTTTGTACCTTATCACTAATACCATCATCTGAGGCATCAGTATCTACTCCATCATCCTGATCATTCTGTATCTGCTTTTGCATAAAAATGTACATCTACACTTGTATTAAACACACTGCTGTTACTTCCAGCAATAGTTAAGCTTGTTTCACACTATACATTATAGGATCTTGCTTTCATTTGTTTATAAATTTGCCAGACTATAAGTGCTCAAGCTGAAATTTTCCATGCTGTCAGCATCAGGCTGAATTTTTCTGCTAAGTTTCAACTAACATAGTACAGCTGTTCTGAAAATGGGGTTAAAGGAGAGCAATCTCAATTTTCCCCATCTTTTTTCTTACAGGCATTTAATTTGAAGTTATTTTGTCTGTGTGCTTTGGGAGAGATATTGAGAGAGGGAAAAAGGGTTATGCTACTGTAAAGGATCAGACTGTCAGGTTCATGCCCAGTACTAGCCTACTGAAAATGTGCCAAACTTTGTCCACGTTACAGTTCTAAAAACTGTTTTATCTGTGTTCCATTTAAGTCTCAGAGAGTACCACCATTACTTTCTGAATACTCCACTGAAACAGAAGATGACTTTGACCCCACACACCTTCTCTGTGTCCATCACCAGACTGTGTGTGCATCCTTCTCACGGATCAAGCTGATTAAGACTCCCAGTTAGAAAGAGATCTATAGGACAGTTTGGTACTTGTCATGCAAATTCTAGTCCTAGCCTCCAGAAGCTGCTGTGGCACAAGAACTGAGAGCTTTGAAATTCTGCCCATTGTATCTATCAATGGTGCTCATGCAGTACACTTGAGAAGCTCCTTAGCATGGAAGCAAGAAGAAAGATTGAACGGAAGACTCAAGAGACAGATGTAACAGGACAGTAGAACAGCCAGGCATAAGCATACATCGTGTTAAATACACACTCTCCCCGGACTGTAGAATAGAACTAAGAATTCACAAATGGCAACACACTTCTGTTAACGTTTCAGTGACATCTACTAGCAACTACATTCTTTCTTCCCCTAACTGGCTGGTCCACAGAAGAGACTGTAACCTACTGCTTCCTGCTACTAGTCACTCCAGTCAACCAAGCAGCAGAAATTTGGGTTTAAATGTTGATGACAATCTGCATAGGAATGAATAATTTCTGAGCAAAGGAACTCCTTTTCCTTTTGTTCTTGCATTGAAGTTTTCAAAATGCCCATAGTCAAAACTATTCTAGAAATACTAGAGTTATAGAAACATTCATAGGTTAGAAAATGCCAGCATTAAAAATGCTCATGCAAACTGGTGTAAATGGATTATGGTACAGTTTAAATGCATGCTCATTGATGCTTTTTCCTCAGGTTGTCTGTGGGAAGGATGCAGAAGCCCCCGCTTCTCTTCAGAGACCACCATGTTTCTGATCCCTTCATTTCCTTTCCCTTTCAGATTTGCAGCTTCTCCCTATGGCTGTCCCAGCACAAAGACATGAATAAGGAAATTCCAGGTTGTGCCTCCAGATCAGCAGAGGCTGAAGAAAAGGCCACAGCTGCACAGTGGCTACCATCTCAGTGGCAGCCAGTTTCTCCAGAATGCTGTGGGAAATGGTGTCAGAAGCCTTACTGAAGTCTAGGTAGACAACATCCACACCCTTTTCTTCATTCACTGAGAGGGTCACCTTGTCATAGAAGGAGCTCACATTCACCAAGTAGAACCTGTCCTCCATAAAGCCATGCTGACTGGGACTGACTGCCTTGTTGTCCTGCATGTGCTGTATGATGGCACTCAAGATAATCTGCTCCATGAATTTCCCCAGCACTGAGATCAGACTGACAGACCTGTAGTTCCCTGGATCCTCCTTCCTAACAGTCTTGTAGATAGAGGTCACATTTTCTAACATCCAGTCTACTGCACCTCACTGGTTAGCACAGACTGCTGACAGATGATGGAAAGTGGCTTGGTGAGCACTTCTGACAGAAGTACCCTTGGGTGGATCCCATCTGGCCCCATAGAGTTGTGTATCTCTTAAGTGGTATCTCTAACCATTTCCCCTTAGATTATGGGGGCTCCATTCTGCTCTGTGTCCCTGTCTTCCATCTGAGAGAGCCAGGTACTAGAAAGCAATTGGTCTTACTACTGAACACTGAAGCAAAGAAAGAATTAAGTGTCCCAGCCTTCTTCTCCTGTTTTGTCAAGTTGCTCATGTATTTATAGAAACATTTCTTACTGGCTTCTTACACCAGAAGCCAGATTAAGTTCTAGCTGGCCTCTGGCCCTTCTAATTTTCTCCCTGCATAGCCTAATGACATTCTTGTAGACCCCTTGAGTTGCCTGCCCCTTCTTGCAAAGCCCCTAAACTCTTCTTTCCTGAGTTCCAGTCAAAGCTCTCTATTCAGACAGGTTGGTTTGCTTCCCTGTTGACTTGTCTTTTGGCACAGGGGAACAACCTGAACCTGTGCTTTTAAAATTTCCATCTTGAAAAGTGTCCATCCTTGCCGAACTCCTTTGCACTTCAGAACTGCCTCACAAGGGACTCTGCTGATGAGTCTTTTAAATCCTCCAGAAGTCCAGGGTAGCAGTTCTGCTTACCCTCACTCTTACTCCTGCAAGAATCAGAAAGAACCACTGCCATTTCATGATCAATGTGCCCAAGATTCCCTCCAACTATCATCCATCCATCCATCCATCCATCCATCCATCTTTCTCTGTTCACAAGCAGCATGGCTAGCAAGGCACATTCCCTAGCTGTCTCCCTCACCAGCTGTGCTAGGAACTTCCACATTCTCCAGGAACCTCCTAGATTATTTCCTCTTTATTGTTGTATTTACAGCAGACATCTCGTAAGGTGAAGTCTCTCACAAGAAAAAGGCCCAGCAATTGTGAGATTTTTCCCAGCTGCTTATAGAGTATTTTGTTTCTCTTCATCCTGGTGGAGTGGTCTGTAGCAGATCCCACCATGATATCTGCCCTGTTGGCCTTCTCCCTGATTTTTAGCCATAAACACTCAACCCTAAAATCACCATCATCAAGCTCTAAACAGCCAAAGCATTCTAATATACACAACCACCCTACTGCCTTTCCTGCCCTGCCTGGCTCTTCGGAAGAGTCTGCTGTGTTTGCAGTACTCCAGCTGCAGCATGGTCATTCCACCATGTTTCCATGATGGCAGCTACATCACAGCTTTCCTGCTGTCCAAATGCCTTCCAGCTCCTCCAGTTTGTTGCCCATGCTGCATGCACTGGTGTAGATGCACATCATTTGGGCTACTGATCCCTCCCCTTTCTGAAGGGAGAAGCCTTAATCCCTACCTGACCATCCTCACGTGCTGCTGTGGTTTCTAACCCATCAATAACCAAACAGTCTTTGCTGCTCCATGGTTCTCCATCTCTTACCTCCACTGAGACTGCAGACAGCACTCACTAACTAGGACAATCTTCCTTTTAAATACTTGTAGTGCCTGAAACAAAGAGTAAAGATTAAAAACACAACTTTGAACAGTTTTTCTAACTGTTACTGAGGATTTTAATATTTCCACTACATAAGCAAGATCATCTTGCTCATCCCTTTAAATGCCTTCCTACTTCTCCTGCCTCTTTCAATAAGATGGGATTTATGAAGATAATCCCTTCATACATATCCAGAAACGTTTCATGAGAAATAATACAATCTAGGCCAAGTTAATTTTCCTATTTCTTTTCTTCCCTGTTCACATGTGCATCTCACAAAGAACCAGAGACATAAATGCCACTGAATTCAGGTATTTGCTATGGATGCGAGTTACGATTTTTCAGTGTTGGCAGCTCAAGCTTATGAGGTTGAAAAGTGCCATCCGATGGTGATTCACCTGATTAGCATGACCAGTGTTGCAAATAACATCCCTTACACAGTAGCAGATTCTGATCTTGTCAAATACTGCATACAGTGTAGTCACATAATTAGCAGAACAGAAACTTTACATTTGATTAAAGAGAAGACATCCCTTGACATTCCCTCCATATAGAAGGCTCTTAAATTGGACGTACTGTACTGCAGTCCAGCAATATATTTAGCTGCAACTACAAAACAGTCAGGGGCAGAGAGAGGCAAGAGGAGCTTGAATTACTTAAGGTACACTAGCACTTACTTAAGGTACACTTAAGGTACACTCTGTACATAGAAAGACCAAGGCAAGCACACATCTGATTCTGCTACAGAGGTGGTAAAAACAAAGCACAAAAAAAAAAAAAAAAAAAAGAAAAAAAAAAAAAAAAAAGAAAAAAAAGAAAGAAAAGAAAGAAAAGAAAGAAAGAAAAAAAAAATTTAAGAAAACAGCTTTTTCAGAGGTACTTAAATTATGGTTCCTATTAGACCACAGTATGAATTTGTTTTCTTTGCCATTGAGTTATAAAGCAGAACAGCTAGAAACTGTGCTGGAACTTTCACTGCAGCTTGAATCACGGAGAGGCCAACGCTGCCGACAGTTGTGAGCATTTACCTCAAACAATATAAACAGACATCTGGTATTTGTTTTTAAAGAAATTGGCACTGAATGATTTTCAGGGTGATATAGGAGATCATGTTTACATGAGTGTTCACTTGATGGAAACAACATCAAACCATAGGGGAAGAAAATCCCTTTAGTATAAACAGTTCTGTTGAAGTAAAACACAGATTCATTCTGCGCTGAGCTGGTATTTGTTTAGAAACTGAGCAATCCCCACTGCTTTGACATAGACTTTAATAGGTACAGTGTTAGGGTTTGCTTATGTTGCTATCAAATATACTATCAATGTTTAGCCAATGGAACTTGTTTCAACAGACCAGTGCAAATTGTAATGTAATTATACTGTGGTTGTACATTTTCAGAAAACAATGCTTTTGGTACAGCAGGCCTTCTCAGACTCCAGTTTGGGTGAGTTATGTGTGCAATCTCAATTCTGCCTTAGTGCATGTGGACTCATAAACACCAAGTCAGGTTTTGACTTTTCTGTTCCATCCTCTCAGCTCTAGCAAGCTCAAAGAACAATTGAGATAACCTGTCCTCAAGTATCACACATATGAAACATACTTACCTTCAATTACTTCTTTTATTTTAAAGTACAACAGTCACTTAGTCTTTGCAAAAGGCAATCAACTTTTTGGATGCCAACTAAACTAGGGCTGGAATGCCAAGCAAACAACTCTGAAGCTCTCCAATCATCATGTTTAGATGTACTTGCCTTCTCTTTCAGAATCAGCTGGCAGAACTGCAAGGATCCTCTTATGATCCACGTGTAATCTATAGGAAAAGAGGCATGTGGAGGAATTTCTCAAGGAATGTGGACACCCAGCATTTGTGGCCAATCCATGTTTTGAGAACTGTGAAGCAGACTGAAACTCAGGCCTGAGAGCAGTAAATAACCTGACCTTGAAGAGACTCTGAAAGTGTGATTAGAGCAACTAGTTTGGCAGATGCAGGTGCAGCTTTAGCAAAAACAAGATGCCTAGCCAAAAAGTAGTTAATTGCAAGAATTTGTTATCTAGAAGAGGCGTGCCCCTTGAACCCTATATAACGCTGTGTAACTATTAATAAAATGGAGTGCTGTGTATCAATCATACTGGTTTTAGTCACAGACTCCGTGTTTTTGCGCTCTTCCCGACAGAGGCACACCTCTTAAATTATCTGAATCACTGCCTGCCTCTCTCATCTGCACACATACACACCCAGTTAAGAGCAGAGAAACTGAATTTCCTGAATTATCTTATGCCAGTTACCTACTCTTTGGGTGTCTTCGTCAGGAAGGTAGATTCTAGCACAAAGTCTGTAAGACAATTACTACTCTTTTTCTATAAGATGCATCAGTCAAGATGTACCGAATCGTGCAACATGTAAATGCAAGGAGAGCTTTCATATTACCTCATTTATTGCATAAGTTGGAAGACGTGAATAAAATATGCAGGATGCTGCAGAACAGAAAAAAACCTAGCAGAAAAAGCAGTTAAATGCTTCCATGAAAGAACAGAACCTTCTCCTGTTGGTAAGATTCTTAAGCAAGTAACTTAAACCACCCTTTTCATACCTAGTCACTGTATTTTCACCTTTAAAGTGCCCAGTGATACTCTGGCTGTGCCACTGCAACTCCCCTCCTTCCCATTAATGATGCTTTCACTCCCTGAGCTGAAGCCATGGCATTGCCATCAGTCCACCCCTCACTACTCAAAGTCCTGACCTGCTAAAGCTGAGCAAATATATCCTTCCAAACTGCCTTACTGTGCTCACAAAATGTTTATATGTATATCCTGACTTTCTCAAACACATGAATGATCTGAAATTATTCATTCTCCCTCTGCCAGACCAAATATAAAATTTGTGTACCACATGGCTATTCCCAAGTTTATTTACAAGCACAGATCCAGTTTGCAGAATGTTTGAGATCCAAACTATACTCCAAATTGGCCCAGGGCACACAAAGTATTTTTAACTAGGTCTGGTGACAGTTTCGTAAACAGACTGCTGACAGAGCTGCATTTCTTAGCATAGACAGGGCAAGATTTCTTGCTCTTTCACTGGCAACCTGTATTTTGTCAGTTTTGTTTTGGTGGGGTTGTTTGTTTGCTTTTTTCCCAAAGAATTTCTGCTGATGGCAATAGGAACTACTGGTACGGCCTCTTAGGTCTGGGATCTAGAGGCAGACTCACAGGAACCTTATGGAGTAAAAGAACAAAGAAACAGCAATAAGTAACAGTAAAAACCTAGTATGCCATTCCAGCTGAAAGTGATGACAAAAAAAAGACACCCTCTTCCTGATGGCTGATTATATTGAGAACAGGTGCTAACTAACATGAAGACATCTACTTAACCTATAAGGCTGTTACAGTTTCCCTCTGGCCTGTGCCTGTGTAGGAAACTGCACACACAAGCTGTATGAACTCCACTCTACCATAAGGCTAAATACAGCACCCCCAACACTTCCTCCATTTTAAAAGCCAAATAAAATTTTAATAAGACTTCCAAGAAGACAAAAAAATTGCTGTTTTCAATGCTTGAAGTGTAAGCCTTCAAATGCAGGTCATAATCTTCCCTTCTGAATTTGTTCAGCTTACTGTTTTTGACATCATACACAAATCTTATTCATGACAAAAATATTTTATACACAGATCCCTACAGCCCAAAATTGCTGTAATTAAGGCTTAAGTGAGCCTACCAAGTAAAATATGTTAAATTTGGAGAAACATACAATGGTTTAGGTTGAAAGGTACCTTGAAGATCATCTAGTTCCAACCCCCCTAAGGATGCCTCTCCCTAGACCGGGTTGCTCAAAGCCCCAGCCAGCCAGGCCTTGAACACTTCCAGGGAGGGGGCACCCACAGCTTCTCTGGGCAACCTGTGCCAGTGTCTCACCACCCTCACACTAAAGTATTTCTTCCTATTGTCTAAATCTACCCTTTTCCAGTTTAAAACCATTACCCTTGTCCTATCACTACATGTCCTTGTAAAATGTCCCTGCTTTCCTGCAGGCCCCCTTCAGAGGAATCTATACTAACTTAAGTTTTACTTCAAGACATTTTCCTGCAGCTCTACTTAATTCCAGATAACAAACGCATTTCCACAGATGGAAATTTCCACTTTTCCTGCTTTGGTAGGGGGGCTGGACTCAATGATCTCCAGATGTGCCTTCCAATCCCTATCATTGTATGATTCTATGAAATTTATTATCAGTACTTAGTATACATGTGAATAAAACATGAACTGCTATGGAGGTTTGTTTTAAGCATATCATCACCTTACAGATTAGACATACAATTTCCCAAGTGCTTCAGGAAAATTATGATGGCTTCATACTTGGGAATCAGTATTGCACCTGCACAGTTCCACTGCTCTGAGGTTTTTCTAAAAGAAGCAAAATGAGAATTCTTATCTAACTCAATCTGATTTAGCCCTCTCCAGTATCAAAATATTTAGACCATAACTGACAGCACAGTGGTGGTGAGGTGAAACCTCTCCCTACTGTCCTGATACCAACTGAAGTGAGAATGTTTATTTAGCCTCTTCTGGCCCTTGGACTAAGCAGGTACCTGCTTTCTGACCTCATTGCACCTAATCTTCTCTAGCTAAGCAGCAATTTGTCTAAGAAGAAGAATGCTGTACAGAAAATCAGTAATGATGCCACAACATCCATAAGAAGGTTCCACATATGCCCTGTCTTGTTGACTTCCTTCAGATCTACATAGTTCAAGGGTGCCAATAACTAAGTTTCATGGCTTCTTCTTTTATTTTTAATAGTCAAGATTTCATTTACAGAAGCTGCTCCAACTGACAATCCTAAAATTAATTTCGTAAATATCATTGGGTATAATGCAATGGTAATGGCATAGATTCAGGGTGCAATGATCAGGGAACACATATATCTTATGTTAGTTGCCTGAAAATACCAAGCTTCTTACTGCTTTATCGTGTATATTAAAACTGAGCTCCTTGAGTTCCTTGCTCCTTGTTAAATCAGCTATCCCAATTAAGTTTAGATGGCTTACACTTAAAATAAGCATGTAATAGCTAACACAGAGAAAGGCAAGCCTGCAATATCTCCCCATGAGCTAAAGAAGATGCTGTTACAAATCAAATTTAAGCTTATTTTCTAACGGGCAGGCATCCAGACCACAAAAACCAGCACTGCTCACAGACTGCTGCTGTGCTGCTTCAGTACCCGTGCTTTTAGAATTTTGTATCATTTACCCTTTCCATAAAGCAATTCATACAGTATACTCAGTGTAAAGCTTTGCACTATTAGAGCACATTTGAGATTTCAAAGCTTACAGAATTCAAAGATGTGGGTTAATCTTTCCAGATGAATGTGAAGCCCTGCCCTCTTTCAGTTATGTGTTATGGTAAGATGCCCCTTCACATGATCTGTGAATGTGATGGAGTATTTGACAAATGATAAATGACTTTGCTTATCTTATAACCACTTCTCCAACCTGTGAAGAACATTTTTAAATGTTGTTAGAGGCAGTGTTCTAGAAGTAACATGGCAACTTGTCTGTATATAGAAATCCTTACTCTATGTATACTACATGACATATTCTCAGGAACTGACAAGGTAAAACCTTCCTTTCTGAAATACTGGCAGTATATTAAGAAGTCGAAGGAGATCCAGCAGCTTCTCCTTCTCCCCCAAGCATGTCTTGGAAAGTATTTATTACATTCTCAGGGATATATAGATTTATCTGTGTTTGGCATCCAAAATGCTAAATGAAACCTTGAGGTCCCATTCCTCACCATGTTAAGAGGAAAAATGAGTATGTTCTGTTAGAAAAGTAGTTGAGTGGGGTGCAGCCTTTTTTTATCCATGACTGGGTAAAAACCCGACACAATTATCTATCACTCCATTAGATAATGCATGCATTTGATTCATGGGGATCAGAGAGAGGAGCTGTAATCACAATTTTATACATACTTATTCTGAAAGCCTAGGTCTGTAATTCTACACGGCAATAATGAAACGTTGGGCAAAACTAATGTAGTGCAGTGTAAAAATTGCTTGCCCTAAAAGCTGTAATTGTGAAGAGAAAACAAATTTGATGTTGTGAGTAGTGCTATGATCATAACCAGGTCCATTTCAACTCCACTTTGAGGACGAAGTTAAATGTAGATGACATATAAATACATTTGCTTTAGGTAAAACACAGCACCTTAACAGACACCCAGCAGCTGTCATGCCAAAGCCAGAGGAATGCACAGTACACACTGCTTCATACAGAAATCTGCCTATTTTTTTGTAGCAGAGGTGGCATAAAGCAAGGACTGGCACCAGTGCTCTCCTCAAGTATGGACTGATGCATGATGCATAAGCTCCTGCTTCCACAGCCCCCATGGTAGAGCAAACACATTCCTGTGCCCATACTTGCATTAAGGCCCATCATGTTCCAAAAGATAACACCTGCTCCTAAGAGAAGGCCATCAAAAATTTTCCAGAATTGCCTCCTGCTGAAAGAAGGCTCAAAGGGTAAGGGAATTAAACAGCAGAATATGATCAAGAGCACAGATTCTCTACTCTTTCCACAGTGAAGGGATGCATGGTGTGTATACCCAGTGTACCTGGGCCAATTATTCCTTGAATTGCTGGTCAGCTTCCTAGATGAGATGGTGGAGCTGCTTCCTGGATGAGAGAATGGTCTTGAAACTGGATGATTAACTGAACCCTCATATTTAAGTGTGACTGATCAGCACAGGGTTTTTTCAGGTGACAATTGTAGATAGCAGTTGTCCCCCTCTGCTCTACTTTAATGAGGTCCTACCTGGAATACTGCATCCAGCTCTGGGGTCTTCATCTGAGACAGACATAGACCTATTAGAGTAGCTCCAGAGAAGGGACATGAAAATGGGTCAGAGGGCTGGAACACTTCTCCTGTGAAGAAAGGTTGAGAGAGTTGGGGTTGTGCTACCTAAAGAATGGAAGGTTCCAGGGAGACCTTATTGCATCTTTTCAGTACTTAAAGGGGACTTCATAAGGAAAACTGAGAAATACTTCTTATTAGGGCCTGTCAGGCAAGGACAGAACAAGAGGTAATAGTTTTAAACTGAGGGGGAAGATTTGGATTGGACATGAAGAAGAAAATTTTTCTGTGATAAGGGTGGTGGGACAATGGAACAGGTTGCCCAGAGAGGCTGTGGATGTTCCATCCTTGAGGTGTTCAGGGTCAGGTTGGATGGGACTTCGAGCAACATAATCTGATGAAACATGTCCCTGCACAAAGCACTGGAGTTGGACTAAATGATCACAAAACTGCAGAACCAGAGTTGGAAAGCCCAATTCAGCTCCCCCTAAAGCAGGATCACCTAAAGTACATTACACAGAACTGCATTCTGATGGGTTTTGAATATCTCCAGAGAAGGGAACTCCACAACCTCCTTAGGCAACCTGTGCCAGTGCCTTGTCACCCTCATAATGAAAAACTTTTTCTTACATTTAAATGGAACTTCTGATGTTCCAGCTTGTGCCCATTACCCCTCCTCCTGTCACTGGAACTACTGAGAAGCCTCTGAGCTTCAGCCTCCTTACACCCTTTAGGTACTTCCAGACATTGATAAGGTCTCCCCTCAGCCTTCTCTTCTCCAGGCTAAAGAGTCCCAGCTCTCTCAGCCTCTCCTCATAAGAGAGATGCTCCAATCCCCCCGTTCATCTTTGTTGCCCTCCTCTGGACTCTCTCCAGCAGTTCCCTGTCTCTCTTGAACTGGGGAGCCCAGAGCTGGATGAACTGTTCCAGCTGTGGCCTCACCAGGACAGAGCAGAGGGGGAGAATGACCTTCCTTGACCTACTGGGCACATGCTTCTTCATGCAACCTAGGATTCCACTGGTCTTCCTGGAAACAAGGGCATGCTGCTGGGTCATGGATAATCCACTATCTATCAGAACACCCAGTTCCTTCTCTGAGCTGTTTTCCAGCAGGTCCACCCCTAACCTCTATTGGTGCTTGGCCTTCTTCCTCCCCAGGTGCAGGACCCTATACTTGCCTTACATACACCAACCTTTTGACTATCAGCAGAACATGAATTCAAGCTGCAATACACTTATCAGTAATATTCAGTGCCAGCTGCAGAACTCAACAAAAGATTATTACATTTCACTTCCTAAAAATGTTACCCGACTAGTTTTTAAAGAATATGCACACCAGGATCTAAAAAACAAACCCACCCTCAAAACAAATGCCCACAAAATTGCTCATACTAAAGCATCCATATTTCAAGTAACTAAAGAAAAAAAAACCCAAAACAAGCTGCAATCTTCACATGCATGGTACTTTCTAATTTCATGGGCAATACAACAATATATCTAAAAGTTCTTCAGAATTGAATGTGCACAAAATCAAACTCATTTCAATAAGCCAGGCAAGAAATGTTTTTCCAATATAAACTTTTTTCCCTACATGCACCTACTATGGTGCATGAAATAAATGGAACACAACAGTAAGTCTGAATTACTGAATGGCATTAGAATCTTCCTGATACTCACTAGGAAATAGTCTATGTATTTTTTTTTAAGACTATTCCTGTTCTTTCCTTGCATAGAAAATTAAGCACCCAAGTATTATTCAGACCACACCACCTCACAAAGACATAACAATAGTATATAAAAATAAAAAATGGGAGATGAAAGTGATAAAACATGAAATTTGACACATGGCATCATTTAATGTTATGTAGATCTTCCACAGGAAAAAAGTGAACAAACAAAAACAGTTTATTTTTCACACCAACCAAGCTGCAAGTCACTGCTACAGGATACTAAAGAAAATGAGAAGCTCAGCAGCTTCTAAGAGAGACTGAACACAGTAAGAGAACAACAAGAAAATGTAAAGGATAACACAAAGACATCACCCATATCTCATGAAGTCTGAGTCTCTAGTAGCTCAGAAAATATGTAGAGTACCATTGTTAAATACTTTTAATATCATTAGATTCTGCTGAGATGACTGAAGGTGTCCTAATGAAAGGTGAAAAATTACTTGCTAAGTACTGCTAAGTCTAGAAATAAAATCAGGATTTAAGAAAGCAACATGCACTTGGAATGTTTAAAAAAGTTTTATTTAAAATTAATATATAATAGCTTACACTATTAAAAGCACACATATGAACTACATATAACATATGTAATTCCATATATATTCACATCTATCAAACATCTATAAATCTGCATAATGACAAAATTCATCACTTTGCCTTTAATTTCATGGAGGCATTTCCTTGCATACTGCTGAAGCTGTGCATATTCTAATGTTTCAATAAAATTCCAGTGCAGCTCAAAGAAAACATTCATTTTACTGAACTACAAAATGTAGTAGTGGATGCTATGTCTGAATCATCTGGACTGTGTTTTTTCCACAGAAAATTTTCATTTTTTTTCCAAAGAGAACTTTCACACCCTTCTCTCTCTTCTGTCACTGGAGGATGGGGTGCTCTTTCACATAACTTCTGTATAACTGCAATGTCCGTGAGCTTTCTGAGGCTCTCCTCATTGTCCTCGTTTAACATGTCCCAGAAGTCTTTTGGTCTGTCCTTTGATTTTTCTACCTGTCCTGAAGGTAATCTTGGTGATTCTGTAGGCTTGTTTCCATCATTTTTGAAGAGGTCATTGAGAATAGAGGTATCTCCAAGTAAGTCCATAAAACACTTTTTCTCACAAGTCTGGGCTTTTCTCTCCTTATTTTCTGACTGAGATAGGGATCTTTTTCTTGGCAGCTGTGCTCCTTTGGAATTCTGCTGTCCTTCACTACTTTTTACGGACAGCACCTCAATTATTTCTGATTTACTGCTTAGTGAGCCAGATGCCATAAAATCCTTGATTGCCTGACTTTTTCTCCTTTTGATACATTGAGCAGCAACAGTGGGTGATTGTTTATATTTTGCATCAACACATATATCTTGCATATAGGAGTCATTGTGAAGTTGCTCTGCTTCTCTGTTACAGGTCTGTTGGTTCTGTGTTTCCACAGTTCCACTCAAAAGCTGATTGTTAGCTGATGAAGATTTAGACTTAGATCCTCTAAAATTAAGAATAAATTTTCTTTTTTGGAAGCGTGGCCCGCCCAATTCTCTTTCCTCAGAGTAATTTGTAGCTTGTGTTGGTATTGTAACTGGGAAGAAAGATTCCATCTCTGGATGCTTGGTAACATAGAATTCCTTCAACATCTTCCGCCTTTTTTCTGATGTTGCTTTTGCAATATATTCTGCCAGTTTCTCCACTGACCCCATATTAAAATGGGATACCATTTCCTCAAATTGTCTCCTGCAATTATTAAGAAGGAAAAATGGATTGATACCTTAACTGGAAATAAAAACTGCTTTCAAGCAATTCACTCAATACACACACTTCACAAGTCCCAGAAAGTAACTGCTAAAGATAATTTCTTATTTGTAGTTTAGTTTGTTTTGATTTTCAAAGAAAAGAAAGCATAATGACCTCAAAATTGAAATGCATTCTGAATCTCAAATTTCAGTGTGACTTCCTCAGCTTATGAGCCAAAGATTTCAGCATAGGTAAGATTCCATACCAAAGGACCAGAGTTCAGAAGGATGCACATGGACACATGGCACAGTGCTTTTCAGAAAAAAAAACAAACAACCAAACAAAAAAATCCCACAAAACCCAAACAACACCAAAACCCACAAAGTAGTTTCTCAGTGCCTTTAAAAGAAGATTTGCTAAACAAGACCTGAATAAACTCATTCACAGGAGACAGGAACTGCTGCTGCAGTCCTACCTAGTGAGCTATGAACTATTTGCTTCTGTCTAAGAGATCTTCCCAATCAAGTTAACCATGTTTTGGTAACCTAAATGGGAGGCTGGATAGGGGGTCTTATGCTTTTCAGATATGAGACATGCTGCCTAATCCTGTATGAGGGCTGCAGTAGGCAGTGACATTTAATGCTGTTTGGTCTTAATACTGCTGGATGCATTCCTCTTTTGTGTGAGGTGACTGCAGGCACCACACATTGAACTGAGGCACCTCATCATCATCATCCACTGTACTACAAAAATACAACTGCAAGCAATGTGCTAACAGATGACTTACTGTTGAAGAGTGAATACACTTCAGCTTTTTGCTAGATATGGCTTTACGATCTTGGAATAACATCCTTAATTACTTCATTGTCTTTGAAAAAATTTACCTCAGCAAATAATTGAGAACTACGGTTACTATTCTGAGTATTTTTTAGGATGAAGCATTCTTCTCCAGCTGCCTGTTAAATTTTTTTTTTTTTTTTTCAGTACCAGTAATAGTAAGGAAGTCTGGCAGTTCAACAGTAACAGCTGGGTTGCTGAGGCCAGCCGACTAACATTACTGATTCAGAATACAAAGATACTACCTAGATATCAACCCTCATACAGTAATTCGTTATTTATTTGTCAAGGTTAAATTAAAAATGTATACTAATTCCCAGTTCTATAGGTTTGCCTAGTTAGCTACAGTTTTCCACTATTTCGACACACCATCTGGCTATTTTTATTGAACTTCTATCTTGGTAGTAATGGAATTTAAGTATCATATGAATAATACTGATAGTTTGGGGGGAAAGGAAAAATGAGGAGACAAGAGAATTATTATCCTGCCAAACATGAGGGGAGAAACAAGATACTAAAAGAAGCAGTAAAAATACTGAGCATTGCATTAAAAATAAATACAATTTGTTTTAACAGTCTTTCAGTGAAAGTGATGGGAGCTGGGCAAAAACAGTCAGCAGTCAGAAGCTCACACTATAAAAATCTCTTGCTTCTATACAGTTTAAACACTGGATTGTAGTACTTCATGGTACACATACCACAACTATTGTGCTGATGACATATGCACAGGTATATAATATATGATACACCAAGTCAATATGTTAAAGTTATTTCTGGGTTCAATTAACTTTATTAATCAATTATAATACTCTTTGTGTAGTGTGAGTGGACACTTCCCATTGGTTCTCCTGACACAGAAAACTATCAATACTCCCTCAGTATGGGTGGAACAAAGACAAAAGTAACTGCCTAGAGGGAAGTTTGTTTCAAGCTTAGAATTTTACTTCCACCTCACCAAAACCAACTCACCTGCGGATTTCTTTGGGTGTCTTTCCAATGAAGAAAGTGGTTGAACCTGCTCTGTGTACTGTTTTGGTTTTCTGTGTCACAGGATGTGTAACATAAAGGTGATGCTGCTTACTGTTCATCAACACTTCTTGCCCTTCCTTAATAATGTTGTTCTCTGATGTGTCATCTTCTGGGTGTTCCTCATTTTTCTAGGAAAATAAGACACTGAAATTGTCAACACAGCTGTGTCTAGGACACAGTGATGATCACTATTATGCTTAATTCTGACACTCTTAACTAATAATAGTTTGAGCACTAAGAATGGGATCCAGAGCTGTAGTGTAAACTCCTTCCTCAGTCACAAACTTCCAGGGATACTGACAGCAAGTAAGAAGTGTTGGCTCTCTAAGAATAAGGTAGGATGTTTTTCCAAACTCATGAACTGTGAGGCTAAATGAAGATCTCTAAGTTCTCTAATGTATAAATGGGTTACACAAATACTTAAACCTGCACCACAGGACCCAAATCTCAGTTAGAAGCCCCAACTATACTATATATTCATATATACATATATATATATATAAAATACCTACGTTAATAGCTTACAGTTTTAAATACATAAATTAATTGAGAGATTTCTGTATTAGTATTGATAGATTATTTGGATTCACCGTTTCCTGCTTGCTAATCTATGTTACACAATTTTTGCACAGCACATATTCAGAACTCTTTGTTACTTTAGAATTTTAGATACTTTCAGAAAAGATAATACTGCACTTACCTGCAAATGAAAGGAATTCTAGTCTTTTCATGGAAAGACTAGTAAGATTCAAATTAAGATTAAAATTTTGAATGTAATGGTCATAAAAAGCTAATGTTTTAATCAAATTCAGTAAGATGAGGTTAGCTGCTACAGATCAGTTCATCATATATTGACGTTCAACTTCTTGCAAAAAATACAATCCTATTTACATTTTAGTAATATTTCAGAAATTCTCATCAAAATTTGAAAAAGTGAGCCAATGGAAATATGAAAATTAAAGAATGTATTTGAGCAGGGACAAAACCCAAAAAAGTCTGAAAATTAACTTTTTTTCCCCAAATGAAGTCAGGGGAAAGAGTAACTGCTTAGTGATGCCCTCGGTGCCATAGTGACATCTGCAGTTTAAAATTTGATCTTGGATCTACAAGTTTCTTCCCAGTGTGTTACTATTTGATCTATGTTCACTTCATTTACTTCCATGGGCTGAATACAACACAAGTTCTTTCTCCTGGAATTAAGATTACATAAGTAATAGCAAGTTCTTCTCTCCCTTTAAAATGTAAATAAGTTTAAAAGATTCAACCTCATGAACAAGTTTTTCTATGTGACAACTAGGAATCACAGTTTAGAAATCCAAAAGCTTTCTTGCCAAACATTATACCATCACACACACACTCATACTGTGTTAAGAGGTATTCCACTGCGTATCTTCTGTTCAGGCTTCTGAAAATTAGTTTCAAAAGCATATATACAAGACAAAGGGTCACAGAGACAAGCTGTTAATAGAAGGTGACATTATTGTATAGAAAATAGCCCAGTAAATGCAAAGGAATAAAGTTAATGAAAGCACAATAAAATTAATGTGATGTATCACTGCAAACTAGGGAAAATACCATATAAAAGTACAGCCATTCCTTCTTGTGTTACACTTAGTTTATTATCCTATCTCCTCTTCATTTATTGCACTCACTCTGAAGAGACTTTCCATATATTAAAATAAGAAAGAAGAGGGTTTACTATGGTTATACAGAAAATAGTTTAAAAGGAATTCAATAAATCTAAGGACTCTTCTGACACATGAAAAAGTAAAAACCAAAGTAAGCATTTATACTTGCTTTTTATTTCTATTTAACCTATGGAGTTTTCTGCAAAAGCACATTTTATCTTTCTACCACAGAAAATTGTCCTCCACCACTATTTATTCTCTTATGCATGCCTCTTATTCTTAGAAGCATATAGCAAGTTTTGGATATCAATGATGAGTTTCCATTTCTTTGACTTCCTAGCATCTGCATATTTAGAGTCCCACCCCAGTCCACATTTAACATTCTTTGAGAAACATGAAGACATGCAGCTGAGTATCAATCAAGAACTGAAGTTCCACACTGCAGCATTAACTTCTACTTAAGAGATTCCATACTGAATCTGCAATAACTCTTGGATCTGTTAGCTCCATGTGACAATCTCTCTCCTGACACATAGTTACATCAGTTTTAAAAATAGCATATACCTACCAAAAACATTTTTCTCTATATTTGACAGTACAAAATTTCAGTATTTCTTCCAACAAAAGGTATAAAGAGGTGTCTCTACACTCTGGAGCAACAAATGCTAATGCATGTGAAGCATCCTCACACATACCTGAGATAACTGGCCACTTTAAGCCCATGACTTCCCTTTTCCTCTCTCTAGCCACTTTAAGCAAGGAAGAGAAAATACTCATCTTTTAAAGTGCAGCAAGATGGAAATGTGTAAGAGGCCAAGTGAATAGAGAAAAAAAGAGAGATTCAAGGATACATGTTTTTTAAGCCATCTCATGTTTGTGGCAACTCAAGTCAACAGACTTGGAGAATAATGAACTGCTCTCAGAAGCCTGAATTTGAAGTTAAAAACATGCTTGCATAATTATTCCTCTGCCATAGCTGTACTATGTCTGAACACCTTCCTCTTTTTTCCTGCTTGACAACCCGAAGTATTACTATGGAAGTATATCTTGCCAAATACTGACTTACAGCCTACAACAAACCCCTCTGACTCACAGCTGAAACACTGTCAACAGTGTTCAGCTATGTATGAAACCACTACTACTAGATATTCATGATACTTTCCATTGCAAGATTTCACTGATTTTTTTCATTTCTAAAACAAACAAGAAAGGCCTTCTCAAATCTCTAGCTGCCTTGCAGTCACCTAAATCATACAAAAGCATGAGATGGTGAATTAAGAGTGACTGTTCTTTTAAAACACAGCTTGCAAACAAATAACAAACTTTTATGCCATTTTACTTCATTTGTCCCCTTCCCTCAAACTGTGAGAAAGGGCATGACTTTCCAGATACATATTGAGCTGCAGTGGGTTTGGATGGTTGTTACTCTGATCAGGTGATATTTAGTGTACTACAGTGATTTTATCTATCCAAATTACAACTCTAAATTGTTTCAGCTACTCCTTTTTCCCTACATAGATATATATATGAATACATACATAGATATGTATGAATTACTATGATCTTTCTAGACACTGTTCTTGAATGTATTCTATAGTTAGATATTTTTATTTCCTGACAAATAGAGGAAACATAGGTAAAATACATACCCTGAATGAACTACCTGACAGTTCATTCTTGGTTTTGTTTCCTTTTCTCTTCTACATATAAACATGTCAAACAAGAATTTCTTCCAGAATTACTCTGCATGCCAAGGAAGACAAAGTATAATAGTGTTTACATAAAACTTCATGTAGCTTCTCTAAAAATGACATCCGTGTGGTCAAGATAAAAAGTTACCAAATAATGAGAATGTCTGTACTTTTACCTGATACTTAAATAAAACAGAATTGTTTTTCTACTTATAGAAGTGACACTACTAACAAGCTATGTAATTCAGAGCTTAAGGTGACTTACCCATTCCAGTTTGAAATAAGCCTGACTTTTACAATATTTTAGAATTATTTCTTATGGGGACATTGATTTTCCCTCTGAATTTAACTTTTTTAATTGAAAAGCAGTTTGCTCAGTATGACTATTGTTCTGAGAAAATGGGTAAGAAAATGAGAATTAGAGGTAATTGTATAGCTAATGATCAGTATCCCAACTATCTTAGAGAATGAAGCCAACCTACCTTAAAATTTTAGAATACAATCACATTTATACTCAGACATTCTGAACTGAACAAAGCTACTCAGGATGTTGGCTCTGCAAACAAAAGGTATTTAAGACATTTTTCTATCACAGGAGATGAATAGCCAAAATATTCTTCAAGCTATGAAAAATGTTTGACTTATTCTGGGTATAAGTTACATCTCCAAAATTCTGTGCCAACTTTGAGACCAGTATGTAGCTGTGCCTGTTAATAAACATAAAGATACTTCATCAGAACAATGTGTCAGCCAGAAGGAAATAACTACATATCTAGCATTTTTTCTTGTATAAACTGAAACCATGGACATACCATAAACTCTAATCTTTAGCTTGCTACTGGAGAATCGCCTACAAAGTCAGATGAGAATTGTGTTCTCTCTATTTTACATTTGCTTCTGAGCCTGCTTCTTCTCCAGTCACGTAACAGGGCAAGAATTTCTCACTGGAACACATTTTTTTATTTGTTCACTCTTTTTGTTGAGGAATTCCTATATGTAACATCACTTTCTATCACTTTCTTTACTGCTGTTGAGAATGAGAAGTGATAAATCAGCCTGCACCAGAATTCAAAGCAAAGGTAATTGCTTATTCCAGCAGAAGCCTGGGGACATTGACCATCTTTTCTTCACCCTCTCAACCCTCTACCAAACAGCAGCAAAACCCAAAAGCCATTCACATGCACCATAATAATTATGCAACTACAGGCTTCACAGAATGCTACATACAAACTCATTGCATTTGAAAAAACAAAAGCAAGCAAAATCACAAGCCATACTGAAATGGTTAATTCCACAGTAAACTGTTAACTCAATAAAGCAGAATTACAAGGCAATCATTTGTGGATAATTATTTTAAAGCTGAATAGCATTCCCCATGCCAGAAAAGCAGGAAAATGGAATGCTATCTCCCAAAACCCTAGTCTTGGTAAATAACCAACTAAACTTGTTGAATCTGAAAGCTGTGCAAACACACTGCAATGGGAGTTACTGTAACTGATGGAAAGTCTTTGTTTAAATAATGTACAAAATGTCAATGTAATACAAATAGGATAAAGAGGAGGTTCTTAATAACACAACTTTTGTATTTACAGTATTCTCAACAGCACTTAAATCTGCACTGGAGATACAAAGGACATGTTTTTCTCTAGGCTGACAGCATACTTAGTTCTCTCATTTACAGGACACTGCAGTAACATAAAGAGGGGTTTACCATTAATCCAGGTTTTACTACAAAGCATCCTGTTACTTCTCTGTCAAACACTGTCAAGAGCGCCAAATGTCTGTCATCCAAATCAGAGAATGAAGTCTTCTTTTACAGTGTGATTCTTCTATGAATTTATAAAAATACAAATACAGTTTCTTAGAGCTGGTCACAGTCTATATTTTGGCCTGAATTCATGCTGCAAAGGTTGAATATGACAGCTGGCAGGAAGCTGAGGGGAGAATACATCCTCCCCTTTTCAGTCACCACATTTCTGTTGCCATAGTGATTAATCCTCAATTGAATGGCTGTCTTTGTACATTCCTTTCAGTAAAACTTTAAGTAAACTTAAGTTGAAAACTTGCAGTAGACTGAAATAAGAAAAAGACTCCACATATTCAACAGGTACAGTTTAAGTTCTTGTGTCTAATAATTTTCCACGTATTAAAAAGCGGAAATTAGCTCTAATGTGCAACATCAATGTTTCAAATTTCTATGTCCTTATCTCATTTTTTGTCCTTTTTTGTAAAGTTTCCAGGCCATTTCTAAAGTCTTCACCATCTTTTAACCTCCCCCAAGATTACCACTGAAGAAATGCTACACAAATTCAGCTTTATAGGAACCAGTAAAAGCCTGTCCCAGGCTTATGTAAAGTCACACAGGATGTTTTTGCTGATTAAAACAGATCAGGAAATTAATTAAGGAATGCAGTTATTTACTTCAGAACAGACGAGAATCATTAAAAGAAGATATTTAATCTTGCCTTTCAAAAGGCTTCTATTTCTTATGGTAGCCAAGATTCACAAATATCAGTTCAATTTAGCCCAAAAATGAAGTAACATGGTCCTGCATTGAAAAACATCCAGGCTGCTTTTGAACCTTGAACCCACCCAGAAAAATGTCAAAATCCTTCATATCTCTAAAAACACTTAGTAGGTGACTAAGATCTTAAAGAAAATGCTAGAACTTCCACTTTTTTTCCCCAGAATTATTAATGCCAGAATAATTTTTAGCAAATATTCCATGTCAGACTCAAGACTTCTTTTTTTCTTCTTTGAAAGGCTGAAATACCTGTAGGTTTGCTCTGAAAATTATAGTTTGGCTTTGTACATCCACCATGTCCAGTCTACAGATTGATTTCACATGATTTAAAAGGTGGGGGCTTTTTTATATAATCACTCTTTCAATAGTTACACAAGATTAATGAAAAACAAAATGAAGAAATATCTTAACAGATAGTAACGGGGCAAAAGAGAAATCTTCATTTGTGTCATGAAAAGAAAATTGATTTTAAACCAAGTCCATTTATTTGCACACATGTACAAACAAAAGACTCAAAATGAAACAACACAAAACAAAGATGACTCAATATCATTAAATCACCCACAAACCAACACAAAATCATGCAGGAAAAACGTCTAATTTGAGTAGATTTATTTTTAATATAATCTTTACTCATACTTCTCCACAGAAGACCAAAAGCCCTTTTTACTACTAGTCTTCTATGAAATAACAGATCTGGTGTAGTTTGTAATTCTATGCAAAAGGAAGCAGCAAACACCAGTGCTCGGTCATTTTTAAGGGAGCCAATATCTGCCACAGCACTGACATGCATTTTCTACTCTGAGATGTTTACAATACCGAAGCCTGGTGTGATTCTCCAAAGTTTCCTTAGGAACAGCTTTCTGCCACACCTCTGCATGGAATGAAAATCCCCGTCTTTGTTTTCATTACTGAGGTTCCCATGTAACTCTAAATATTGATGTTTCAGTGCCTTCTACATGAGCCACACTACCAGAAAAAACAGCTGTTTGAGGGACTGTTATCACACTGGTTTTTCTTCTCAAAATCTACATTTATCTGACATTGTGAGTTGTGCTGAATGGTCAGAATATGGACAACACTAGAGAATATTTACAATTCAGAAATCATCGGCAGTTAAGTTAAAATATTTCTACTAGATAATTCTAGATATCCCTTAAATGTAGAATATTAAGTATATGTCTATGTAGAAAAGAATAATTCAGTCATTTAAGTACCTCCCTGATTATACTTGCAAAATAAAGTATCTCCTACTGTAGATGACTGTTTATGAAAGTTCCCACTATAATAACACAACAGGTTATCACTTGACTGAAAACCCTGCTACAACTTACCTACAGCTACAGAACTCCCACTGTTAATGCAATCCCATGGACTTATAAGGCAAATATATTCCCAAACCCACACCTTTCATAAGTGATATTGTGATAGCTCTCATTATGTTCTATTATTATCTCTTGACAGCAGATGTGCTTCACATTCTGATTGCTGTTACTTACACTATTTTTAACAGTTATATAGAATTTATGGATATACACACTGAACAAATATTCAGTACTATAAACACAGTCAGCTAAACCAGTTATGTTAGACATTCTTTTAAAAACAAACAAAACTGAAGAGTATTATTGCACTTCCTACCACCTACAGAGAAAGAGTCAAAGGCTCTGCCACCCTCTTTAAGTCATGTACCAGGACACTTACCGAACCTGGAGCACAAAGCAAGCAATACCATAAGAAACAGTAGCAAGACCTGTTTCTCAGAGAAAGAACAAAAATGTTCTTTTTGAACATTTTCAAAAATGTTCAAGCCTTTAGTGGTACCAAACAGTAACAGGATAAAATAATATGTTCTGTTACTTCAGAGGAAAGGTAGCTGTGGTATATGAATACTAGCTCAGGTAACATTATGGACAGTTTGGCTACTTACTACTAGATTAAAAAAATTACACTTTATTGAAATCTATAGTTTAAAAGGTTAAGAGATTTGGCTGTGAATTACACTAATGCCAACAGCCCAGATCTACCACAGACCTTCTGAAGTTATTCACTAGTTACTTCAATCCTGAAAACATTCAATCATTAAACAGTCCTGAAAACAATACTCCCTGCCTCCCTTCCCTTTTACTTTGTCTTTCAAGTATCTTCTTCTTGTGCAACCTCTCTCACTTTGAAGGAAGAGTCTTTACAGGTTTTGAAGTCTGCTCCCATTTTAAGCAGTTTCTACAGCTCATGTGACAATATTAGTCTCCATGTTTCAGCAGTAAAGAAATACTCCTTTTATCAGCTGCAAGTAGAAAACCAGGAAGACAACTTGGTTTACGTTGCTTTTCAGCAGCTTTTTATGTTGTTACTCATATTTGTCTCATTTCCATAAATTAGCTATTGAAACTAAAGAAATAACCTAGGATGTAAAAGTCTGTGAGAATTTAATGAAGTCAAAATGCCATTAGGTTACTAGTCCATAGCAGAAAATCCACAAAACATCAATCATCATACAAGCAGTCATCTCAGTTACTTTTAAAATTTTATTATTACTCTTATAATTATTATTATACCATTATTAACCTGTCACTCTAGATCCACATTTAAGCAAGAAACAAAAATGCTTCAGTCTCCAACCAAGAACCGTATTTCCTAACTTACAACTCACTTCAAGGGAATAGTTGGAATTATTTTAGTGTTCTTGGATCCTTTCCACAGACATACTAGTGATTTCTTTATTAAGTCAGAGAAATATTATTATAGATATATCACAGAGCAAAACTGCAAAGCAGGAAGACAGAGCTAGCACAGGAGAACTGAAGATCACAAAGGATATTTTACTTATGTACCAAAGAGACTTGTCTATGAAATGAAAGATACATTTTTTTTAGTCACTTCTACTTTCATATAACACAAATTGATTAAATGTGCTTAAAAAAGGGACATAAATATCATCAGGGAACTATTCAAAAGCCTTCATGATCAAATAAAGCTTCAATATAAATAAAATGTAAAAAAGCTTCTAATTAATTTTATATATAAATAATGGCTATTGATACAGAATGAACAGAAACAGCTACACATTTTCTGAGAGAGAATAAAGTCAGAAAACAAAACCAGTGACAAACTTCAGATCGCAAGTTTTTTTCTTTCAATAACTATCATTTTACAATTAACATTCCAATATTTAATGCCATGAAGTTTTATTTACCAAAAATAATTATTAAAATCTAAGCTGTTAATTTGTATTTTTAATGCTACACATAATGCTACTTTATTATGTTGAAAAGTTTTTATTAAACTTCATTTGAAATCAATATTCTCTTTATAACACAATTAGTTTCTCTGATAGTGAATGTCTTAGCTTAAACTGATGACAAATAAGCGAAAAACGACCGAAGTAAAAAAATAGCAGCAACATTCTAAGTAGAACATATATGAAACCTGTCTATGAACCCTTGGCAGATATTTTTTTAGCCAAGAACAAAAATTAAAAGCCCCACATATAAGAATATGCAGCCATTTCGAGATTCATTCTAGTTTAGTGCCCTATGTCAAAGAAAGCACAGGAAGCAAAGGAAGAAGGCACATTGGCCATAATTATTGATGTTTTCCTTCCTACTTGGACCTCCAAGAGAATTGATACTGCTGTAGCTTCTGAGTGAAAAATAGATAGCTTAGGAAAACTAACTGACAAGCTAATCAAGAGTGGTTAATTTGTAACAGTTGCAGTCACACAAATTAAATAATGAGATGCAAGTAACAGGGCCAAAACAAATTACTCCCACAAACTAGTTTCGAAAACACATGGATCAACAAACACTTATTCAAAGTACTCTTTTCAAAGTTTTCCTTTATTTATATTCAATGTTATTAATGTTGTCAGCCATTGCCCTTAAATAAGGAGCTTTCTACAGTATTCAAGTATTTTTTACCAACTTTTCTGTTAATAGGGGACATTCTAATGCAAATGTGTTAGAATTGAAAAGGCCTCACTTCTACCGGTTGATCTTCCCAGTGCAAAAATTCTTTGGCATCCCAGCTAATGGCTTAATTAAATACAGTGCACCAACAACACTGGAAGAAACTTTCAGCCACTGTGGATGTTAAACACTCCAGAAAGACTTAAGTCTTCTGTCTACCATTTCCTATAATGATTGTTGTTACATTTGTAACTATGAAACTGCACATTCACTCATTACTTTATGCTTGAGATTTACCTTAAGAATCAGCCTAGAAAATGGAAAATGTTAATTACAAGACAAAGAATATAGTATCAGTTAAGCAGAATAGACTAAAACCTTTATGCAATAAGACCAAAAAAACTGGAAGTGGTAGAGAGCAATACCTTATTTTGTTCCAGATCTGTATGTATTCCAAACACAACTAAACAAGATGTATGTCAAAAAGCATAAAACATATTGGTTGCTGCAAACGAGCACTCCCACTCAGCTCTCGTTTTATGCTTCATAAATTAATCATACACAGTAATGACCATTACCTTAACCCATTACAGTAACTGCATGTGTCCACCCCCCAAAACAAAATCTGCAAACTGATTTATGTTATCCTTTTTCTGCTGCAGATACTCCAGCATGTACCGTGGCAACTTGATCTTTGTTAACCTTCTTTTCAAGCTTTAAAGCAGAAAAACATGGCACAGAATTTGATTTCAAAGAATCTTCACTCCTTACATTTTCTCAGAAAAATCTCAGAGTGTGTGATCTGTTGCTTAATTACCAATTCCTTCAGAGCTGGCCAATCTAAAAAAAAATCCAACCAACCAACAAACCAAAACCCCTTAAGTAATTTATTAGACCTCCATTTGAGCCTCATTCCCTAATCCTCAGTGGCTTTGATCATTCATGGCGGCCATTAGCAGAAAAACAATTTGTTAGAGCTTATTAAGATGAAAATTAAGTATAAAAACAGCAAAACCAACATTTCCCAAACACTCCTCTTTACCTTGGCACTGCAGACTGCTACATTAGCAGGGAGCTGGGAGAACTGTTTCAGCTCAAATACATCTCGCACTGCCCACCGGCTCAAGCGATTCTCAGCCTTGCTGGATCCAACCACGTTCTGATTTGAATGAATATATGCCACTTCTTGAACACCATCTGATTAAGTAGGAGGAAGATAAAAAGATTTATTGCAAAACTGAAAATACAGAGTTGCACTGGAGAATCTCGATTTCAAAAGAGATTTATGCAAAAGTTGTAAATTTTGTTACGATTCCACTCAGCACCGTATCTCTTAGATCTCTGAAATGAACAATCTTAATGATTCAAGTCACTTTAACACTTCTCCCATTTCAGCATGGTTTTTTTTTTTTCAGATGGACAAAGGAGAAGTTTCAAAGCATCTATTATTTAATGGTTGCAATATAAATATTTAAAGCTAAGTCTCTAAAAGAATCAAATCTACATGGCATTTCAGACTCCCAATTCATATAAATAAAAAAATTAGGTACATAAAAAAAACTGAACAGCCCTGTCAAGACTTAAGGCTTTTCAGGTAAAATACTTGGATTTGAGAATTCTTAATAAATCTTCAGTCTTGGCATCTTTCAATGGACACCAAGTGTTTAACAAAATATTACAAAACAATCCATCACCTCAGAAGACAGGAAAATAAAGCTAGTATGTAAAAACAGATACAGAAAGACAGTACTAAATAATTTACCAGAGTATTCACTAGATTCTTGTAACAAAACCAGTAACTTTAGAACTATCTACAATGAGAAATTAAACATTCATATTTTACTTCAAATCAAATAAATACAATTTCTAGTTACCTAAATATTTGTCCATTGATTCCACTTTTTCCTCTTGAGGTTCTAATTTAGTTTTACTTGCTGAAGTTCCATACAAAGCATTACTGATAGACTTCATGTGTGCAACAGGCATATGCTGAAGAGGGTGAAGCATTTTAGATCCAAACTGAACTTTGCCTCTCTGTCCTTTACACTTATAACTTTGCTTTCTGGTATGAATTTTCTCAACTGGTAAGTTATCTTCAGAAGATGAAAATTCATCTATTTGCTGAGAATCACTTTGCTTTTCTTTTCTCTTAGGCTCCTTTGATGGTAGCGCAGATTTGGAGAATCTACTTACTCCAGTGCTATGGGAATGTCTTTCTTTCCTTTTTGGAAATCTACAAGTTCTTAACTTTCTTGATTCAGAATCATGGGAGATTTCAATATCATCAGATTCATCACTTATGTCACTTGTCCACATCAAATCTTTTCTACTGTTCTTAGAATCTTCAAGAGACATGAATTTGCTGAAATCTGACTCCGTTCTACTGAATCCACGTTGTCTACTGCCTTCCTTAAATAGCAATCCACCCTTTTCTTCCGCTACCTCTTTATAGTCGTTGTCATTCTCTTCAGAACTCCATTCTGTTTCAACAACTACATCACTTTGCTTTGAAATACATTGATCCTCACATTCTCTGTCCCCTTCCTCCTCAGAACCTGATAAAACAAGCCAGTCTGTACTATGCCTATCTTGTTTACCAGCTCTATCTGGTGAGTGAGCAGCTCTCTCATGCACATGACTTCGATACTTCTGAAAATCACCGTGCTTATTATTTGTGTTTGTTCTTAAATCTTCATCATCATAATTTGAATGATGAGACTTAATATTATTACATCCTTTCATAGTTTCAGTTTCGCTCTGCAACAATTTAGAAAATCCACACTGCATTAAAGAAAGCTGGCCCCTTGTTACCAAATTATTTGCACTGCAAGGCTTCCTTTTGTCACATTTTTTCACAGAGGTGTCAAAGATGTCATCATCGCTAAAGTCATCACAAAAATCCATTTCTTCTCGTTTAAACTGTCCTTGAATGCTTCCAGGATGTCCCTCTTCTTTACAGTCAGGTTGTTCATACTAAAGAAAAAAAAAATTAATTTACAGCAAAGGTACATAAAACAAATAATATATGGAACACACCTAATTCCAAAGAGGAGTAAAAGAAGTGGACTTTTGCTAAGTTACTCAGTCAAAAGAATACGCAAAAAAGTGTTAAAATATACAAATAGAAGGCAGATACAAATAAAGAAAAATTACACTGATGTGTTTGGAAGAACAACCTTGGCAGCATAATGAAAATAACCAAAAATACGTATCTGAGACTACTTATGTTGCATATTGCTAAAACAACGTATAACTTTGCAACGCATGCCCACATTCTATTTTATACTCATCTTGCAAAGGTAGTCTGAAAAGTTCCTTAATGATTCAGATCTTAAAAGCACAGAGAGTAGTTGCAAATATATTGTATTAATTATTATGGAATACTTTATTATTCTCAAAAAATTAAACAGATAAAAATCTATTAATCCTGATATTACTATTTTCAAAAAGCAGTTAACACCAACTAAAAGTTTACTGCTTTTCACTGAATCCACCCTGAGATCATGGCCATACAGTGATTTTAGATTATTACCAGTGTGCTGGCACACTGATTTTAATTAATACCTACATGTATCCATAAATATCTCCAAAAAGCATAAGAGACTGGCCAGTTTCCAGTAACATTCATTGTTATCTAATCTAATGATATGTTCACACTCTGAGGCCCTACTATAGACCTAATTGTTTGTTTCTCAAATCATCTGAATAGTGTTCAGTCGGAAACATTCATAAAAACATGCACACTAAATCAAGCCTTTAAAGAAAAAAAAAAAAAAGTTGTTCCAGAAGGGGAGTATTAGGTACCTTATTAAAAAATAATAAAAGCCAGAACTAGATGACTGATTTGGTAGGGACCACTGTCTGTTTACATTAAAGAAATGGCCCATGTCTTCCACAGAGGCCCACACAAACTGAAGCAAGCTTTCAAACCTCTAAACAAATTGTACTCCTTTCAACAAGCCTTTAACCAAAAATCCTGTAAAAAGAGTAGGTGATTCATTTCTCAACTGACTTCTTGATCATAAGTCCATCCTATTGTATCATGTCATATAAATGACATGTCTTAAGACACTACAGAGCAATGCTTCAGTAAGCAATATTGTTTTGTAGTAACAGCATGTTAGTGGCACCTTCATTCAGAGTGAAGATACCCAAGTGTTGTAAAGGTCATAGAACACCCTGTTAGCACATGTTCAGAATATTCCACTTCAAACTGAGACAACATGAGATGTTTTACACTATGTAAAAACAAGCACAAGCAGACAATAAAAGATTTTTACTGCAACCTAGTGTAAAAGCCTTGCCGGTCTAAAAATATACTCTCCACATTTGCCATTGGAGTATCAGGAACTAGACAGACTCTCATGTTCTGGTCCATAGAACACAAAGACACATTACCTTTTCTGAGCTGCATGGAGGAGTCTCTTCCTTTAGCCATGTAGTCGCTGTCATGACTCCTGCTTCTACTCGCCCTTCCCTCTAAAATAATCAGGAATGTATAGAATAAAAACTATACTATTCAAGTTTGGAATGGCAAGTACAGAAGAAATTAATTTTCCCCTTATTTTACAGAGATAAAAGCATGAGAAATACAATCAGCAAAGTTGAGACCAAGACTTATATTTTGGCACTTGAAGGTCTTTTATCTAGCCCATAACGCACAGGGCTTGTTATCTAGCCATAAAAACATGAAGTGGGGAAGTTATGAATACACTGTTTTAATGGTTTTTCACTTTTTCCCAAAGCATAGAACTGTTTGGGTTGGAGGGGACCTTTAAGTTCATGTGGTTCCAATGACCCTGTCCTGGGCAAGGACACCTCCCACTAGATCAGGTTGCTCCAAGCCCCATCCAACCTGGCCTTGAACACTTCCAGGGAGACAGCATCCAAAACCTCTCTGGGCAACTTGTTCCTGTGCCTCACCACCTTCAAGTCAAGAATTTTTTCCTAATACCTAACCTACACCTCCTGTCTTCCAGTTTAAAACCATAGCCCCTTGTCTTATCACTACATGCCCTTGTAACAAGTCCCAGCTATAATGTTCATATTAAAATCCATATTTTTAGTTCACTTTAATTTAACTTAATATCCCAAATTACATGTTCTTACACCACATGCCTGTTTTGGCTATGCAGCCTTCATACCACTATCACATTCCTTGGTCTCTTCCTATAAAAGCAAAATATCAAACTAAAGGGAAGACACAAAGAAAACTAGAATAAAGCTGCAATAAATTCCAAAATTCTAGCTAGCTGCAGCAAACATGCAGAGTCATAAAAAGGTGCAATACTACATATACTTAAAACTAGTGTGCATGATATGATATGGAATTGTGCCAACAGTCATTTTTATATTAACTAAGAAGTGAACTTCAAAATATGAAGCCTCCACTATTAACTTTCATCTTGTAATATTTTTAGATCCAATGTAATAAAGTATTTCATAAAACAGCTTTTGACATCTCAAAATGTGTACAAGCAGAATTCTGACTTTAAAGGTTACTTCGAACTATTAATGAATAAAAGTTCTGTGCACAAAGCTGATAATATGTCATAGTATCACAAAATTAAATTTGAGCATTTTCTTTATGAAAAGTGTATTAGCAAACCTCTGGAAAGTAAAACACAAATTTTTCCCAGTATATTCTTTAAGGAAATATTTCTGGTCTACAACAGAGTAGAGAAATTCACATGCCTATTTCATTTAAGGCATTGCATACTTAGGTACTTTAAAAGTCTCTTGTTTATAAAGTATTTTGTTGTAATTTTGAATGAAAACTACTCATGAAGTAAGGATAAAAGGAAAACTAATATCCAGAAGTAAAAGTGTTGGACTGCACCTCCAGGATGTCTTTGGTAAGACAGGACCCATGAGTCCTAAGTTTGAAAAGGTTATGTATCCCAAAAAGCTCTCCTTGGTGCTCCTTTGATCCTTGCACTGCCTCGAAATACCGCTTGGCATTTTCACTTCCAACCACTGCACACTGAAGTTGCTAAAACAGAACACAAGAGAATTCAGAAGGGTTTGCTACAACACCGTGTAAGAATTTCATGGCTTCTACATTACACATACACAGCTTTACTTTGATCAGGAAGAATTTCCCAAGGGGGGATATTTTATTTTAATTTCTCTGGTGGATGTTGTCTAGTATCAGACACCTACTATACAAACTACTTCTGCTCTGTATCTTTATTACGCATCCTTAATCAATACTAAATTCTTACTATTCTTGCTATTTTTAATAGTGCTTTGCATCACATGCATTTTTAGTAAGGACTAAATAAAAGCCACAAGATCACTCCTACTGATTGATGAATATTTTAATTAACATGCATTCTTATTGAATACATCTTACAGAAACTTAAAAATCCACCAGGTAAAAAGGAAAGTAAAGTAAATATTTTATCAGGTTGAGTTAAAATATTTGAAGAAAGCAGGTTTATAGATATTCCAGTGACTACAAATTTTCAGTACTTCCATTATATATTTGTATATTTGACATTAGACCGAATGTAAAAATCCAGGATTTTATGACACCAAGCCCATATATTTTTTGTAACTGTCTCTAAATAGTTGGCAACCTCTTCAGTTCTACTCACTTCTAGTTCTGGCACCAAACAAGCATTTTCCTAGATAGTCTATCTTTTGAATTATGTAGGTCAGTAACTGTACAGTCCAGTCCTAGCTTAATTTCAGATGAGCAGAGTTCACTCTTTCTTCAATTATGCATGTAATTTACAAAAGTATACTTTAGGATAACGTTCCTATTATGTTAGATTTTGGTTTAGTGTATCTTACATCACATATCGCTAGGTCATAAAAAGATCACCAATTTTAAAAAAATAGTAATTTTAAAATCAAATAGATTCCTTAGTAGAAATACACTGAGCATGCTAAGTATCTTCTCATACACTCATTTCATGGATAGGATGGATGACACTAAGCTCACAGAGTACATTTGTATAGTTTACCAAAAAATACACATCCATGTGTGCCAACGGGTTCTGAATTTTCAACAGCAGGTAAAGGCATTTTCTTCCCAATTTACTGAAAATTTCCTAGCTGTGCTCAATTGTCATTAGTAGGGAATGGAAACCAAGTGTAGACTAAAATAAAAGATTTTTACAATTTACAGAACAATTTACAATTGTTCTGTTTATTGCCTCTTATTTGACTTGAAAAACTCAAGTAAACTTGAAAAAAACCAAACAACCCAGCAAACAAAACATAACAAACAAAAAAAATCCCCAAATCAAACGCCTTTCAAGAATATTTATATATGCATTTTGGAAATCCAAACAGACACGTCTCTTTATCTATGAGATCACCAATTCCAAAGGCTTCTGTGAAGCATGACTCACTCCTTCATGATTTTAGTGAACATATTTGTTTGTAATCTGCTGATGATCATTTCTGTTAGCCTTTCAGAGACCTCTCCTACTGATACCTGCTGTTGAATTGCATCCTTGCAAGTACTTCACACAAGAGAAACTTTGGAAGAGGATGGTCTTTAAGCTTTTACATATATGCAGATATAAAGAATAAATCAAGTGAGTTATTTGCAATCAGGACTCCTTTTTAATTTTTTTTTTTAAAAAAAAAACCTTTTCAAAAGAAAAAGCTACCTGAATCAGGACGCTGCAGATACTAACTAAAACTTTTCCATATATCATAGAATCACAGAATTGTTTGGGATGGTCATGCAGCCCTCCTGCTATGGGCAAGGACACCTCCCACTAGACCAGGTTGCTCAAACGCCCATACAGCCTAACCTTGAACACTTCCAGGGAGGGGCCATCCAGAGATTCCTTGGGCAACCTGCTCCAGTGTCTCACCACTCACCCTAAGGAATTTCTTTGTAATAGCTAACCTAAATCTACCCTCTTCCAGTTTAAAGCCATCCTCTCCTCTTCTTATTGCTACATGCCCTTGTAAAAAGTTCTTCCCCAGCTTTCCTGTAGGCTTCCCTTCATGTACAGAAAGGCTGTTATCTATGTTTTACAAGCTTTAAAAAAAAAACAGGTCTACTCTCTGTATAATCTCATAAATGTACATGGCACGATTAAACCAACAAAGTTACAGAGGAACTTTATAACAAACTTCATTCTGTTCTGTTCACTAACAATTGCTAAATATCTCTGCTTAATAAGTTAACAGCATATTCATAAAACCAAGGTTAACTACACCTCTGATATTAGTTTAGCTTTCAGTCATTGAAACATTGAAACAACTCCTAATTGAAATAGTTTGTGAACATTACCTGTTTATAAACTTGTCGCAAGTACATCATCTCTTCCACAGTTCCCAAAGATATCAATCTAAACACTTTAACATCTTTGTGCTGGCCAATCCTATAAGCTCTGAAAGGACAGTAACATATTCAAATAACATTTTTTTAGCAGTGAAAAAATTTGTTGGGTTTTTTTGATGCTTTTCCAAATTTTCCTCAGTATTTCATTCCCTTCTCCTTTACCATTAGTTTTCCAAATCTCTTCAGAGTCCTATCCAGTTGAAAAAGCTCTCTCCTCAATTTGTATCACCAGCACTGTCTCCCATCTCTCTGTAATACACATCTTCCACTATGTTTCTTCAGGTTGTATTTGTCCCTCTCTCTGTCTCCATCTGCTCTTGCACAAGTTATTCTCCTATTTATGTCGTAGAGGAGTTAGATCATGGATTACTTGGGGCAGTATGTTCTTTCTTAACTTTATAAAGTACTTTGCAGGTTGTGATATAATAAAAACAGTTAACAAACAGGCAGTGTTGTATCTAAATGACAAATTCTAAGACTTTTAATAGGTTATATTAAAAAAATTCAAGAGAGACTGAACCAATTTATAGAAATGTCTTATATAGATTCTTTAAATGCAGCTCCTTGGAAACATCTTACATGGATTCTCTAAAGGCAGTTCCTTCTGACATTACAGATTTCTGATACCTGTATTTCTCCAGAAGGGGGGTACACAGACACCTCTGAGAAGTCAGAAAGACCCTTAAGATGGAATTACATAATTGGATGGGACAACAAAACCAAATTTATTTCTGCTCAGGCAAATAGGTAAATCTACTCAAGTTTGAAAATTTCCAATGATCTCTGCTTCAACTATTTAAAAGTCTGTCCTGAACTGCAGGAGAAACATCGTATGATCAAAAAGCCTGTAAAAAAAAAAAAAAAAAAAAAAAATCCAGATTCATGGAAATCCTCCAACGGCATAATACCAGAGATGGTCATGAGTGCTGAAAAGACAGTGATCTTCACAGGGGTCTAGCAGAAAAGAACATAAATTTTCTTCAGGGATCCTAGAACTGAAAACATCACTTGAACTAGCATCAATTATAACATACTATGTTCTGACAGGCAAAGGAAAAATGCTATCCAGCTACACACACAACTCTTCTACAGATCACGAAATGTTACTCTAACTATGGATCTTCTAAAAATCTTTTTTTATAGAGCTCACCACCACAGTGGCACAAAAATAAAATGCAAACTCAGTAAAATTCAGAGTTAAAAACAAGAACAAAGTTAACAAATTAAGCTGCACATTTATTGCCTTGTAGACAAGCTAGATTACTCCTTTAGGAAAGTTAGACAATTAGGCTACAGGATCAAAGCAAAAGAAGAGTAAAACATGAATCAAGTTCTGTATTTTGGGAGTGTACCTGTCAATAGCTTGAAGATCATTTGCTGGGTTCCATGTAGGATCGAAAAGTATGACAACATTGGCACCAACAAAATTAACACCCAGTCCACCAGCCCTAAAATCATAAAGATGACAAAAATAGAACTGTTTGAACTAAGAAAAGTCAGACAGTGAGAAAAACAGGAGAGGTTTTTTTCAGTGTATGAGATTCATAGTAACATACCCTTCCCCAGTACAGAAACAGAGCATAATAAAGATACTGAATACAGTGGGGTACAGCTTCTTGTTATTGTTAGTAAGCACCAAGTACTTAAATAACCACTGCTGTAAAATGCAGCCACTCCACCTAAGTAGTGAGATGAGCACAAACTCTCTAACTAGCTGAGTCATAACCAACTGCTATCACCTTACTATAGTAAAAGTCAGGATTGCTCCTTCATACCCACTGAGTCCTACATGGGCCAACTCCCCCAGCAACTTTACTGAAATTTATAATCTTAAGTGGCATAAAAGTGGTTAAAGAAAAAAAAAAGCTATCACTTAAATAAGATGTCTGCATTAAATTTTACTTCCTCTAATTCCAAAGCATAGTTTTGACAGTAATGCTATATCCAACTTCAACTAAAATAGGCAAAATCCAGGGTAACTCACACCTGTAGCTGTCACAAATGTATTTGTGCATTATGTAGGTCAACTGTTAAAAACACCGTTGGATACACAGCTACTTATCAGAAACATTCAGATGTGCCCTTACAAGGAAAAAGTTACTGTACCAGTTATATGGTCTTATACAGCTGTGCTGTGTTTCTGGGGAAAGCCTGTAAGCCAGGTAAGTATTTAAGCTTACACTTACACTTTACCTGAGGTAGCTAAAGCCCTTGCTGAATCTAAAACAACTACTCAGTTATTTGGAGTGTGGCATACACATAGCTGGATGACTGCATAAAAACAAAAGTGAAGAAAAGACTTCTCATGTGGCTGTATAACAAGCAAATAGTGACTCTTCTCAACTGTCACAACCAACATTCCTGCAAAAAGAGACAAGTTCCTATATAAGCACATGCTAAATACTACTATTAATTTAACTATTAAAACAACTCTTTACATTGACACAGGCAGCACTAATCTCAAGTGTTTTGTTTTTTAGGTTTTGGTTGGGTTTTTTGGGTTGGTTTTTTTGGGGGGGGGAAGGTGTTTTTTTCTTTTTCTTGAAAGCAGAAAACTGAAACAGACAATCCCATTTTATTTACCAAGCACTTGGTTTTAAAAAATTACTTTGTATTCTGCTTTTTTAAAGCAGTATGAAAGGCAGTTCCCAGGGATGTGAATAAATGGAGACAGAAGTCAAAAGCTTATGGAGACCCCAAAACTCTTGGTCTTCATGGAATGCCCATTAATGTAAATATAGTTGTGGATTCCTCCAGGTGTAATGTAGTGTTGGACTACTTAAATTTGGAAAAAATTTATTGTTAATACATGCCAGTATTAACAGAGGCTTCTAAAGGATGGCTGCTCTCAAAATTTCAAATGTTGAGTAAAAATCTGTTTTTTTCAGAATACCTTACTATATTTTGGTGTATTTCTTCTTTAGTGAGAACAGAATTGAGTCTTTCATATTACCAAACCAACCCTGCAGTCAGACTGAAATGTACATCAACATGTTTTTCCAAATGCTTTCTCATAAAACTGCACTATTTGAAGTGAAATATGAATTAAACCTCAGTGTAAAGCCTTATTGCCACTAAAACAGACTGACTATGAAAAACTAACTAAACAGGATACTTAGGTTTATAAAGACCTTACCTTTTAATATTTTTAGGTATACCAAAAAAATTCAAATACTCTTACACCAAAAAAGAATGGCTGCTATATCCTTCATGCACAGAACAGACACAACAGTTAATATCTGAATTACAAAGAATAGTTTCCATTTAAAATATCATTTTAACCAGAGGTACTGAGGTCATTATTTCAACATGGTCCATGCAGATTGCTTAGATGAAGAGCCCTGTATAAAATGGCTTGTAGCAGTTCTGTTACGAACAAAATAATTTTATTTAAAACTGCACATTGTGTTAAATAATGGCTTGCTTTTATGTCCTGTCACTGTAAATTCAATGCTACACTGTTCAGAAGTTCCAAAATGTCACATTAGAAACATTTCCTTGAAAGATGTGACTATGTAAATTCTACTTACTGACGTATGTAGTTTGCCTTAGTGAGATCTTGTGGTATACAGTTCCTTGAATGTGATTACACACACATTGAAAATTATTTACAACACAGTTGTGAATAAAGTTAAATTAAGCCCATTAAAAATATGGAGTAATTGACAGCAGTCAATTGTTGTTGACTAGACAGAACAAGACTGCCAGAAACTATGCAATTGGAAACTTTGCAAGTGGAAACAGAAGTGTACAACCCAATTCTGTCACCTTATTATGTGTATTGAGAAATAAAGAAGTGTGAAGGACTAAAGTCCCCATGCCTGATATCTGAATAAGAGGAAGGATTAATCTCCTGTAGACTAAAATTGGGATAAATCACTTTGATTACATAAGGAAACCTGCTTCCATTAGTGCACAAACAAGTAAAGAGAAGCTTTTGTTATTGAGTAACTTTGTTATTGAATAATTTTATTATTGCACTGTTTTTTTTTAGTAAACACCAGTTATATTGCAATTCCATCAGTGTTTGTTACTTCCATTAAGTCAGTAATATGAAAAACACCAAGACCCACAGAGTCATCTACAGCAACACCAGCAGGTATGGAAAGCTCACCAATCTATGTATTCACAAGGTCTAATTGCAGAGAGGAGAATAACCATCTCTGTTTACCTGACCTTCATTTTTATTTCTGTATAAATTAATAGAAGAGATTTGAAACAATTATAATCATGTAACTAAACTAGACTGATAGAAGCACAAAACAGAGTCTTTCCTAATGCTACAGATGCAGTAATTCCCTGCTGTCTTCAGGAACAAAGAATAGGGACTTATGATGAAGGTCACTGAGCACTTCTCTGGGCAGGAAGATTAAAGTTTCCCTGTGCTTTCTGCCCTTGCTTGGTAAAAGACTTCATCCAAGAAAAAACATGGAACTAATCAGAATTTCAAAAAAATAAATAGAAGATGACAAAAGAATGGCAATCACATTTGCATTAATTTTAATTGAAGATATTGCTGTATTTCAAAGGAATTCACTCATCATCAAAAAACAATAAGCAGATCTGATAGTCAAAAACATTTTTAAAAGACAAGCAAGGATTGCTTGAAGTATTTTAAGAAGACCTATGCTAATTAACATGTACATTAACAGTAAGATACAATTTTACTGTTCAACATGTTTCCTCACTCCTCCAGCCAAGTGGAACTTTAGAACTAAGGACTCAGAGAACTAGCCTTTTTCAGGTCTTGGCAATCCTCATAAAGCATAAGAGAGGGGAAGAAAGTCTTCAGTTATTTTAAGAAGCTTCAGTCCACAGCAGACAGTGTTTACTAAAAGACAAGGGAAAACTCACTTTCTCAAAAAAGTAATCCCTACAAGGTCAAATAAAATGCAGAGTAACCCATTTATTAAAGGCTAGAAAGGAAGAGTGAAACAGACCACAAGTTACTTTTTCTTACATTGTAGATACAAGACATATGTTGATCTCTTGAATGATGTTGAACTCCCTTACAATTCTGATTCTATCTTCTGATTTTGTATTTCCATCAAGTCTTCGGTAATCCAACCCAGATGCCATACAGTATTGCTCCAGCACATCTAGCAACTGGATGGAAAAATCAGAAAAAAGATTACATGTCTAGTGTTATATTTTTGATAAAACATAATCACAGAAGCCAGGATTCTCAAGTACATTTTCATTATACCAAGCACTGAAAGTCAAAGTAAATCTTCCTTAAGTCATTATCAACATCCTTGACAGTCTTTACTTGTGATTCTACAGCACTCAGGGTGACTAAAGTTGGACTGCTGTGGTGTCACTCAATCCTCCAACCCTGGCTGCCTGCTCCACCTCTAATTGATGTTGAGTAAGTTCAAACCAACAAGCAGGAAAGCAAACTAAACTGTGTCCTACAATCTTAGCAAGCTACAGTGACCTAAGTATGGCAGATGAGCAACAGAATCAAAACATAGAAACAGGCTGGTATGCACCGCCAGAGTTCAAAGGGCCTGCAGGATCAAGCAGTCAGTCTGGGCTTGAACACTGTGAAGAACAGCCTGAAACACATTGAGTATTGTGCTGCTACATACAAATACTAAATTTGTAGTCTGCTTTAAAGCTACAAAGTTATTAAATACTACTATTAGTTTTTAATGCTATTGGCTTGAATATTTGAGTACAGAAAATCATAATACAGTTTGCGTTATTTCAGGAAACACATTTTACCTAACAAGAAAATCAAAGATCAAGTCACTTAGAAGTGAAGTGTGCATACACCTCTTCCTCACATTAATCACTGTTTCAGTTCAAACCAACTTATGTAACAAGTTTCAAGATTGATATTTCATCACTAGTGATGGTTAAAAGTCACTAGAACAGAAGAAATTTAAGTCCTTCCAGTGCTAACACAAAGGCAGCACGCTACTTCAGTTGAATTTTGCTCTAATTCAAAACATAAGAACTGAACTCAATATGAGCTATCAAAACCTGAAGTAATACAATTTTTTAAAAGTATAAGGCAGCAGAAGTGTTACATTTGGTTTGCCATTACCATTTTTATCATAACCTAAGGTTTCAACGTAATTCTGCAGTAAGGCACATTGTCCTTATCACTGTTTCCCACAGCACAGCCACCAACAACATCTCCATTCTTTTTTTCATTTTAAAGCTTTAAGCTTCAAAATGTACTGTTGCAACTAACTGATAAACATCATGTGGAGCTCACCTTTGTGGAAAAGGAGAAAAGAAGAACTTTATCCCTGTTTTTTTCGAAGTGATTTAAAAGCTGCTGAAGGACCTGTAAATGAACCACAAAACAGAAATAAAGAGATTTTATCTACAAGTAATCTCACACACCTACTTCTGTTACCAGCCTTTAAATGGGCTGCACTGTACTTAATTGTCTGAAAAGCCAGAGGCCTAACAAAAAACATTACTAACATAATAAATGTGCTGAAGGTGATGGAGACACCAGACCTATGTATACTTCATTGAACTACATGGAAATCCTGCTATAAAAAGGTAAACATACTACCAAGAGGTAAATTCAGAAGCTGAAACAAAGCATTACTTATCTCCTATTTCAGTTGAGCTTGTGAATTTTTGCATTTAACAAATGCAGACAATTCCCCTGAAAACATGAGGGTCTGCTTTAGTTTGCTGTTCAGAACTCCTGTGAACTCGTCCTCTTAAAATAATCACTGAGATGTATGCCCCTCCCTGCTCCCACTCTCCTCTGTTGCTTTGTTTACAGTAGGATCCAGCTTCCCAGAGTCTGCACAGACCTAGAAATGCCAATAACCCACCCACACACAATGTTCTTCTGGTGGGCAAGCAAATAATCCAGAGCCTTGTGTATAACAGTGATACTGTTATTTTCAAAAGAAGCATGTCCACATCTGGCAGTGGCAGCTCCGGAGGACCACGCAAAAGCAATATGCAAACAGGAGAGAGGAATTTTTTGTACCATGTCTGTAGATTTCTCCCACTGAGCAACAGATATTTAAAAACTGTATTTATTCAGTGATAAATACATAAACTGTCAATCAACACTAATTTCACTAAAAGCCTCACAAATCTTTGACAACCAAATAACTAAGAATGTTTGTATTAAATTTCCAGATTTAAGTAATATCTTAAACAGTAATTCTACTCCACTGTATAAGCCCTTTTGTATACATTTGCCAGCCAGTTACAAGTTAAAAGAAAAAAGTAATGAACAAGGTATCTTTTGCCTGGCTGCACTGTACAAGAACACATAAACTAGGATTTAGTTTACTAGGAAAAAATCCACATCAGGTAATTTAACAAGAGCTAAATGACTTACTTTTCCATTTTGTTTAGCAACATTATAAAACAGTAAAATACATTTAAAATAGAAAAAAGTGGCTACTGTATTATTATACTTCTTATTTAAAGTAGAGGTCAAATAATTTCCTACAGAACACACAAACAAATCTATCCAGTCTGTTTAAATAAAATGGATCAATGTTATGCTTCATTGGAACTTCAGATATTCTGCAGTAAAGAACAGCTCTTCTCCTTTACAGTAAAAAGTAATTAATGGTTTTGCACCAAAAGATCAATAAATTATATACTTGAACACCAGTGCATTATCCTGAAAGTTGTTAGTCTGAAAAAGAAATACTTGATCATTCTCAAGCAAAGTAACATGCCCCTTTAAAGAGCCCACATAGATTTAAATGCCTATCTCCTCATTATTATACATTGCAAGTTGTCTGACTGTGATAAAATTTTACCTCTCACATCTAACACCTGGTTTGTACACAGATGTCAGGCTAGCCTGGGATGTTTTTAAGTCTTCAAAACCATGTCTACCTGGGTTAAGATAATGCCTAATAGTGGAAATTGCTATTATTTGCAAGGTGCTCCGATAGATTTCCATTTTTGTACTGAACTAATGATAATATTCTCAAGTAGATAAACCAGTTCAATACAGATATTCCTAAGAGCTTTTTATTAGTAAAGAACAGTATTCCAAAACTCCACAAATGAATGCTTGTGGCAATATTGCTTTTGTAGTTAAAAAAAAAAAAAAAAAAAAAAAAGTTATTTTGAGATGCCAGAAGTTTAATAGTCCTTTTCACTTTAAAAGGTATAGAGTCTCTTAGAGCCATAATTTTAGCAAAACCATATAAATAATCAAATCATCACGGTTGGAAAGGACCTTCAAAATCATTGAGTCCAACTGTCAGTCCAACACCACCTTAAACACTAAATCATCACCAGATCTACCCATTTTTTTAATACCTCCAGAGATGGCAAGTCCACCACCTCCCAGGGTAACCTGTTCTAATCCTTCACCACTCTTTCAGTGAAGAAATTTTTCCTGGCATCTAATCCCAACCTCCCCAATCAGACAAAGTTCTAGTGAAAATTAGTGCAGGCTTTTAAAACTACCCTCAATTTTCACACAAAAGAATAAAGGACTACTTGAAAAAGAAGCAAGAACAATCTCCAACTTCTATGTTTAAAAAGCAATGGAATCACTTGTCCTTAGACATTTCATGATGGCAAAAGGGTGGTTTCCAAACAAGGCAGCACATGCCTGTAACTTCAATTCACATAGTTAACTATTTAAAATTAAATATCTAGGCATGAAATTCACCTGGCAATAGAAAGTGTAAGCAAAGTCCTCTGATCTTATGTTCTGCAGTATGATTGAAAATGAAGGGATAATTTCACAAAAACAGATGAAGTTCAGAACTGTTCACTGTGTTATTACCCACCTCTCACAATAGCAGTGATGTATTTATTAGCTATAATTATACCACCAACGCTCACACATGAACATTTGGATTATAGGGACTGGTTTTTGTTCCAGGCTCTCATCATAATATCTTGCATTTAGTATGGCAAACCTGATATGGCCCATTGTAAATGCTGCAGTTTGCAAAGCATGTAGAGATGACTTCAGCCACAGCATAAGGTAAGACAACAAAATGCCACACTCTCATTCTTCTGTTCAAGCAATTCTAGTTTCACTGGTGGCAGTAGGCAACATTTCCCTATATGTTTTATCTCTACATTGTGAAAGAACAAGGTATTTTAGCAGATACGTGAACATTTTCAACCCCTCAGAACAGTTACAATGGCTAAGCTAACAAATTTCTTTAACCATTCCTAGCTTTTCACATGCCCTGAATAAATTTAAATAATTAAATAATTGCCACAAAATTTTCCTCCGAAAATATGATCATAAGAATAAGAACATGTGCCAAAATTTCTGCGTAGTCTGTACTAAATTTAAAATTTAAAGGACTAAATAATACCTATTCAATTTATCCTACCAGATGAAAGTTGAAGGTATTTCAATTAGTTTCTAGAATTTACTTACAGAACCAAAAATGTAAGATATTACAGTGGGACAACACTATTTTATTATAATGTCTCACTCAATAAACATCTTAAAAATATACTAAGTTACTTTCAAGCTCTAGTATCTGATGACTCTCCTCTGATTACTTTCTGACAACACGGGGTCCATACTAAATGGAATACTTTCTAAATTAATTTTGACTCCAGAATATGAAACTCAAAATCATGCCAAAAAGTTTGTTTTAAAATAGAATAGGAAAGAAGAGCTACAGCAAACTTTCTTTTGCAAGAGAAATGCAATCGGAAGCAGGAAAAACAAAATAAAAAAATAACAAAACCCAAAACCAAACACTAACAAAAAAATCCGCATTACCAGACATGTAAGAAACAATTTTTGGCATCATCATTATAGAATGATAGAATAGTTTGGGTTCTAAGGGTCCTTAAGGATCATCTAGTTCCAACCCACCTGCCATAGGCAGTGACACCTCCCACTAGACAGGTTGTTCAAAGCCCATCCAGCCTGGCCTTGACCACTTCCAGGGGAGGTGTCATCTGCACCTGGATCCAAACACCTTATTTTCAATGATGACTACTTGGCCCATTATGTAAAACTCCTAATTCCAAGCACAGTTATATCAGCACAGAGTTCAGAATATTCTGTTTATACTAGGATATATTTCTGAACTGCACAAAAGTCAAATTCCCCTTAAAAGAGAAAGCTGAATAATTTTCTTCAATTCTTTCAATAATTTACATTAATCCTATTCAGTTTGCAATGGGCTGAAAGAAATACTATGGATTTCTAAAATAAAGTATCAAATATACCAAATGAGTAAGGTATTTTATAAGTTTGTTGTGATATCATAAACACAGCATTTGAAAATACTCGCATTCTGTAATTCATAATGTAATACACAAACCAAACAAAGAGAACCCCCCCATAATGATACCAGATCGTAGTTTCTTATGCTGGGGGTAAAAAAGGTTGGTAGTGTTTTGTACCTTTACATAGTATTAATGCAGTGTGCCAGCCTATATGGTTGTTTCTGTCCCACAGCACTAATGACCCCTATGACCTTTTTCTGAACTTTTTCAAGGTCTAACACATGCTATTTGAGAGGATAGACGGGAACTACCCACAATGTGCACAATGATGTGCATAAATCATTAAGCTTATAAAGATTTTGTTTTGCTCTCTTTTCCTTCCACAAACATTTTTGTTTGCCACTGAGTTGACAGTCTCATGGAACCATTTGTAATATTATGACCCCAACCCCTTTAACAGCAAGGTCCATTTACATGAGCATCATTAAATATGTGAAGCTACAATTATCTTAGAATCACAAATCATTCTTACCCAGGCTTTGCCCAAAGGAAACCTGATCCAAGAAAGGAGATCCCTGCTGTGGTACTACCATCATAAACAAAATTATTAAGAAACACAGCCACTAAGTGTGCATTTTTTTATATCCATTTGCAGATCTATTACTAATACCCTTCCTCTAGAGAACAGGTTTACCTTCATTTTTCCACTGTACTTTGGATCAGAGATTGTTTCAAAGGCTGCATTTTCACTTAATTGCGCAAAATCTGGAAAACGAGAAAATACCTGGCTGCACACCCGTTTGATAAGTGCTTCCTAGAAGAAAACCAGAAAGTATGAATAGAAGTTAAAACTGGGATACCATCATTGAGATACCAATAAGCCATACAAGAAGTTAAACAGGTTAAAACAAGTAATCTACTTAAGCAACTCAGGCAGAAAGAGTTAATGTGTTTCTGTTCAGTTCACTACCGAACTGCTGTATACATGTCCTGCATGTTTTGGTTTGCTTTAATTTTGTAAAAGAAAGAAGACTCTAATCTGAAATGATGGATTCTAATTAAAAGAGTATGAGATGCCCAAAGTCTCTTCTCTTGGACCACAAGACTGCAATCGAACTGTCCAGAACTATAAATCTAAAGAACTCTGTTGACTTGAGGTTTCCATTACCCAAGAGTTGTCTACCAGCATTTCTCTTGACCCTCTGTCATCATAAGGCAATTACATACTGTCCCACCAACATGACAATAAACAATAGGAGAAATGCATTTAAACTGTTCAAAAGCCACATTAATGCTCCACTGCTAGAATGTAGGTAGTTCTAAACTTAAAGCATGTGGTCATTTTCAAGTTTCCATTTCCAGAGACGCAGAAAACAACCTACCTCTCACCTAAGAATGAGACAAGCGATGGATTTCAACACTAAAGATAAGAGATACTACAAAATATTCATTCCTTCAGCAGATCTGAGACATTAATGATTATGTATGACATAAAAGTCAATCTCAAAATACTCATATTATTCATGTATTGTTTTTTGGTGGTTAAAGTCTCAAATTTTATTACTAACAAAAACTGTAAGAACAATACTAAAAAAATAACAACACTGAAAATATTTGGTAATTTATGGCATGTAAGGCCCTGCACACTAACAGTAACATTTAATAAAAAGTGCAGATGCTTTGTGAACAAACTTGCCAAGATTATCTAAGATTTTCTATTGTGGCTTCTGAGAAGAAGTGGCAACATCTGTAAATCTCTTTGCTCATTTTTTGATCTTAAGGGTCACAGACAAATATTTCTAAAAATGATGCCATTTATGTGCCTTGTAGGTTGCTTGCCACCTAACATGATAATCAGTAACATGATAAACTGATACTGTTCTCTCTATGAGCATTTTCTAATAAAACTTATTTTATTATATAAACAAATATTTTAGATATATTTTATAAAAATATATATTTATATATTATATATAATATTATATTAATATAACGATATATTAATAATATACAATTAATATAATAATATTATATATAATATTTTATATAAAACAAATATTTTAAGAAGCTCAGCTCTGAATACAAAATATGAAGAAAAACTACTATCTGGTTGGATATTATTTGCACAAAGATACTTCCTCTTACTAGAAACTTGCCACAAATGGAACAGAAATGGCATTATTAAAAGTTACTAAAAATTCATTTTTCCCTTAATCTTCTTCACTGTTGCTCTAGCAGTGTTTCAGATATGCATAAAGTAAAGGCACATACTGTTGTGTGATTTCTCTATTAAACAAGGGGTATATTTTTAATTACTGAGTGGAAAAAGAATTTTCGCAAAATATTCTCAGTTGGCCAAGACTTGAAAAGGAGACCAGCAACACTTTTCTTTCAACAGTTTTCATTCCATTCTCCACAAGTATTTTTTTAGATACTGCTGAAACTAACTTGCTGCTTGCTAGTGTTGTTCGTCTGCAGCAGCGCAGCATGATTTGCAACCTTCTGTAGGATTGTCAGGTAGCTGAAGCGCAATGACTTAATTGTTTCACCATGAGCATTTACCTGCCAAAAAAAAAATAAATAAACCACAAAATAAATTTGCAAACAAGTACTCTTGAAGAAAGAAATAATCTAAAATAAATGCTATTTTTACAAGACTTAGTGCATTAACCATTCTAAGTAATACTAAGCAGTACTATAATTGATCCCAATGAGATCCATAGTGTACTTCTAACAAAAATGCAGCAAAGTTTTTTTCCACAGCTTTGTGGTCTCATTGATAGAAAACATCTTCTCAAAAACAGAAAAACACCACAGGTATGTTCACAGTTTGCTAAACATTTCAGATAGCACAAAAATTACTATTACAATAAAGAATTCCTAGGAAGATAAGGACAATAACTTTACAACTGATCTAAACATACATCAAACCAGAGCTCTTTGAATGACTTCTTACTCTACAACCACTATCTTTACTTTTCTCTTAAGCAGTAGTGTATGAAGTTTTGTAAACATTAAGTAAAATAATTCAAATAATTTCAGGCACTCTACAGTGCAGAAGCAGCAACAGCATCAGCTTTTTTCCTTGTTATGACTGTTGGCTGTTTTGACCAATATTAATTTTCCTCTCCCTTCTAAAGTTATGAAGAAATTGCATGGTTAATTTTGGAATAGGACAGTCCATAAGCGTACTTAAGTATCTGCAGGCCTACCTAATGACCTTTGTGAATTAAGTTCAGCAGCATCTTCCTTTCTCTACAAAACACCACAAGAATCAGAAGCCTGCAGAGAACACTAGTACCCACGGGATATTAAACAGGCCAATAGAGGGACTGTTATTAAAGAATGATACAGAAGACTGAATAAGCCACATAATTTGGGAGAAGAAAATAAAAAACAACCCACTATTTAAGAATCAAAACTGGACAAATTAGAGAGAAGCAAGTCCCAGACATGTGCTTCTCAATTTTAAGAAGACATTCTTAACCTGAGTCTATGTTACGTGTTACAGACAAAGTAAAGATACACTAATTGAATGTTACTGAAGTTCAGAGACTATGAGCTGTTACTCATGCACAAAGTTCTGCTTGTGCTCTATGCCTATTGTCAGTTCTGCCTTCTTTGAGGGAAAGCACACACCTAGATGCAATCTAACTGTAGCTAAAACATAAGAAAATCCCAGACAGCCTGCTAGGTCCAGGATACCTCTAATTTGTAGCTTTTGCACTGACCACCTGAGTCACATACTGAACACCCCAGTCCAATATCCCTGCCAGTATCAACTGCTTTGCAGGTGCAATTATTAATACAACAAACCCAGAATTTATCGCATAAATGACAACTGGACAAGCAAAGCAGTTTTGCTATATTCCCAAAATGCTTAACCCATCAAGCTTGTGATGTACCAACCCATGTTTCTCTTCAGGATTTCCCAAGCAGACGTCCTACAACTGCATAGCTATTTCAATCAGCTCTTCCAGAGCTGCTTGTCTCTTGATAAAACTAATTTACTACCCAAACCAGAAACACTGGGTTATAAAATCCAAACTGTGCACGTTCTTACTTTGTAACAGCAGTTCTTCCTTTTACGGCCACTGTTGCAGCTACAGGACTCTCCTGCTCGTAACACTAAGCTTACATCCTCTGTCTCCAGCACTGCATGGTAAACTGCTTTCTGGAATTCAGTCAGGGAACAGTATACTATCTGCCCAAGAGAGAGAACCGCAAAAACACAATTATGTGCAGCATACAACAAGAAGTAAAGAGCACTACACCACAAAAACATAAAAACTTGAAAATTAAGTAGAAAACAATAATATCAGTGTCAGTATCAATCTGTGACACCCTGCTGCTATGTTTCTACAAACCTTTCAGTATGGCTCTTGCAGATGTATAGGAGGAAGAAATAATCTGCATTTATTTTTCTTGATTTTAATTAAGGATTCCCCTCTCCTTTGCCTGGTGTTTGATTTACCCTTTCTTTCCTCCTTTCAGGCACTAGCTGTTACAGGGCACAACCACAGGCAGGACAAATAGAATAATCAATAAGAAGGCAAGGATCCACAGAGTGCTATGGCCAAAACTCTTATCCCTCCTCTTACGAGACCCTGGGTGGCATGTCCATGACATCTTTAGTCTTAAGCAGCAGGAGACAGAAATCCCAAGATCAGTCCTTAACCTAGGCCACCCACACAGCAGCAGCACCATACTGAGCTATGATAATACAGCAGTAGCTTGAACATATACTCACACTAACAAGAGAATGAAAAGAATAAAACCTCCTTGATTTAGAAAAGCAACAGACTGATGCTTGTATTAATCTTTCCTTCAGAAGACAGTTTAGATGTCATTATTATATATTAAGGAAAAAGAGTAAGTACCAAATTTTTAAAACAATATCAGCTGCAAACTAATGAATGGATTTGCATCCTGAAAAGTACAAATATATCTAATAAGAAATTATCAGAATTCTTCATTACAGTTACAAGTATCATCACTTTATCTTTAGTATTATCACTTTAGTATTATCACTTTTAGCTGAACAGAATTACAGACCTATCAACAATCAGCTTTAAGTCTGGAGGCTCTCTTTCATTTAGTGATCAAAAATGGAGATGAAAATTAAAAGCACACCATTCTACCTCCGAAGTGTGAAGCTTCAAATTCAGAAGTCCTACATAGAATTTCAAGAGATTTACATATACTGCAATGAGTTTGCACAGAAAAAATACAAAAGTGCACATAAAATAGATGTGTAAATCACTAGTCAGTCTAGCTGAGCATTTTCATGCTTGATTAACTCCATTTCAACATGCAATCATAGTAATTATGTGAACAAAGCACACTACTGCATGTGAATTTTTTCCAGGCTTGGGATTCTTAAATTCTGAAGTCCAAAAGAAAACCATAAACTACTAAAGGCATGATGAAAGTGAAAAAACCCACAATAAAAACAAAAGAAGATATATATTCATTAGCATTGCATTTGAAATGTTCAGACACTCTTACTCTGTCTTCCTTTTTTGGCAGCTGATCACTGATAAGTGCTTTGGTACGTCTCAGAAACCAGCCAGACATTTTTCTTGCTAGCTTCAGCATGGCCTTACGACCCGTTGCTAGCTCTCTTTTAGTCGCAGTGTGCCTCTGGCCATGCTCCACCGGATCAGAAAATTTCTTCTTGAAATGTAGTCTGCTACCCAAAAGTCCTGGTACAGCCCTATTAGAAAACAAAAAGGGAGAGGCTGTGTGAAGGAATAACAGAATTTTCTTTACTCCAAGGCAATCTATCCTTTTCCATTAACTAAAAGCATACCATAAATTGTGTCTGGCTAACAGCAAGAGATTTTAAATTATCGATCACTATAGAAATTAATACAACTTGTGGATATAAATAGAAACACATACTACTTCCAGACATGCCATTTTTTCAGTTACTTTGATCCTCAAATTTTAGGAAAGAGTTGCCAACTCTAGAAAAACTAAAGCTCAGCAAAGCAACGTGTATTTAGAACTATAAGGCTGCTACTGTTCAGGAGACTAAGCTGGAAGCTAAGCAATCATGGTTTTGACTATTGTTTTTCTCCAAATCAGGTTATAGAGATATTGAAATTTACTAGGCAAAATCTTAATAAACCCAACAGGAAATTTGGTAATCATTGGCAATATGACATATTGGAACCATGTATTAATATCAAAATAGAATGCAACACTAAGCTTACTATTAAAGTATTTTTTTCCTGGTATTTCAACTCAATGTGCATTTCCTTATATTTGATGCATGCTTGCTTTGTTCCTCATCTGTAAAGTATCCTCCATAAACCTTCCATGCTTATATTTGTATCTATGATTATTTTCACCTCTGCTACTTTCTAATAGCTGCACTTGTGCATTTTAAGAAGCAGCAAAATATTACTTTCAACTTCCAAGAAAGTCACAATGACATGTGCATACTGGACAGAGCAAAGGCACAACATGGTTCAAAACTGTAATGCATCTCAGCCTATTGTGTGGAGGAGAGAAAAATAAGAAAGTAACATCCCTAAAAAAGAAAAGTAAACATAAGTGAAAAAAAGAAAATTTTAACTGCTTCCCAAATTCCACAAAGATGACAGAAAAGAGTATCTCCCATCTTACTAAGTAACTGCAAAATAAGTACTGCAGACATATCTACCAGGAGCTGCTTCCAATACATCTATGGAAAAGTGTTTACATTCCCACAAATGGAGGGGTTTTGGGAGGACTATTGTTTATTGTAATTTTTTTGACACTGAGAGCTCCAAAACATCTAGTCCTATTCCCATCCCACTGCATGGTTAATACATGAGGCATTTAAATAATAAAAAAAACCTAAGATGTATTATTTACCAGTCCATAACACACCAAAGTTCCTTCATATTGTTCTGAAGAATGGTTCCAGTAAGGCCTATGCGAACACTGCATTTTAATGACTTCATTGTTTGAGTTATTTGAGCCTTTGGATTCTTGATTCTATGTGCTTCATCCACTATCACAGCAGACCATTCTATACTAGAGAGAAACAAGAAATACAATATTAGCTGGAATTATTTCTCCTGTCAGCCCACATACATGTAGAAATTAAAGTGAGCCTCACACGCACCTGCAATTACTGTAAGACACTCTTGCTTTATTGTTTTCCTGTTTTAGATAGTATTATACTACTCAGTATCTTTATATTCTGTTTAGTAAATTCAGTTGCCATAGTTGAGTACATTGGCTAAACTATATAGCCAAATAAATGAACTACAGCTAACTGTATCAAATGCTTTCTGTGAAACCTTCAAACTCTGGAGCAATCAATCCAGCACATATCACCAGCACTTACTCCAGTCATAAGTAAGACTTAGAAAAATTAGATAAATCTCTGAAGGTAAACTGTTGAAACGTGCTTAAGGGTAGATGCGCTTGGTTTTTCCAACAAAACCTATCAGGGTAGCTAGAATTAGACTGGAAGCATTTCAATCTGCATGGCCTAAAACATGACAGCATCACTCAATTTCTTTAGTTTCTATATGATCCCAACATGGCAGAATAGTTTCAGGATTTTGTGATTTTATGACTAGGAGGAACACACCTCCAGACCAGGACTGAAAGGTATCTTGCAGCCAGTTCAAGCATTAAACTAGAAGGTAGAATGACCTCTATGTATACTGCGATACTAATTAAATCACCATGTCTCTAGGAAGAGATGTAACTTTGAGATTGCTTAATATATATGAATTAATATTTCAGAACAAAATCATATCCACTTTGCTGACATCTCAAGCAGCAGAAAGATGAAAGATCTGTTTAGAATGAAACTTCTCCCCTGAGCAGACTGCATTTAGTTCACTAAACTGAAGGCTGACTTTCTGGCATTTTTGATTCCATCTAAACACAGTCACTCATATCCGAGTTCCCTATACTCCTAAAAATCTGTTAAAAATTGCAGTTTCTGAAAGGAACCTAGTAGATGATCATCTGCTAGCTCCCTCAACTTGACCTCTCATTAGGAAGATTTAAATGCATAACTGAGCCTACATATTCTCAGTAGTGATAATTAAGACCAGTTCTTGAGGGCAGTACATCTACAAGGGTACACAGTGATGGAACAAGGGCCAATAGTATCAAAGTGAGAGTAGATTTAGATTGGGTATTAGGAAGAAATTCTTGGCTGTGAGGATGGTGAGATACTGGCAGTTTGGCAAAGTTTGGTGGATACCCCCTCTCTGGAAGTGTTCAGGGCCAGGCAGCATGGGGCTCTGAGCAACCTGGTCCAGTGGAAGGAGCCTGCCCAAAGCAAGGGGGTTGGAACTAGATGATCTTTGAGGTCACTCACAACTCAAGCCATTCTTTGATTCTACCTAAGCTAGACACACAGCTTCTTCCAGCGTCAAGATGATAGGCCCATCCAGTTACATGCTCTGCAAAAGCAGTTTGGTAAATCTGTATGCTTAAGTAACACAGTTGCAAGCAGTCAGTCACACATCCCATCTGTTCTGAGCATGGACCTATTTCCTGACCACTGTTTACTCCATGACAGAGACTAAAGTTTTTCTTAGAAAGACGACACCAAGAACTAGGGCAGGGGTGACATAACTCCATTAGATTTCTCCTATCTGCACTTCTCTTTCAAACCTAAGCACAGAAAGAGCTAGAGATCCAATTGTTTTGGTGATGGCCATCATGAATCTCAGGACATTAATGCAGGTGGGGACCTTTCTCAACATCTAAAAGACCAAGATCTGCAGAGCTACTGAGAAGACCAGCTTCTAAGGGTGGGTTGCTGCTATTTGCTGCTCATACAACTTGTACTCTTACTTCCAAAGATGATGTAAGGGAAGAGGACCACAAACATCAGACGAGAGGTACCTCAGGTACTCCAGAACACAGACAAAGGAAAGGTAACCCAGTTTGCAAATGCCAACAGCTACAGAGCAAATAAGGTAGGATTTCTAATACAATCTGCTGTCAAAAAGATCTTGATTCTGGTAAATCCATGAGGTATTTAAAAATACACACACAGGCACAAATACATATCTTCTATCTCAAAGTTCTTAGGACTCAAGAATTTCACCAAGCTGGTGAAAAGTGAAATAACACAGAAAATACCTTTTGAAAAAAATTGCAAAATACTTTTTTCTAAAAATTCTGAATTTTATTCTCTTAACACTGTACTGAAACGAAAATATCTCCTGCCTATCTTATAGCTACCACCAGTTTTCAGGCAGGCAATTCTTGCATCTTTTAAATAATACTTAATGAATGGGTTAACAACAAAAACTAGCTTTTCTCATCTTCAGCACAATGAGTCACTTGATTTAAGAGTGAATACATTCCACAGAAATACTAAGTACTTGCAAAAAACAATGCAAACTTACATAGTTAAAATTGTGTGAAGAAAAAAACATTGAGATTATTACCTGTTAAATTCATCCAAATACAAGCGAAGTATCTCGTAGGTTGTAAGGGCAACTTCACATTTCCCTTGCTTGATACGACTCAAGTCATCATCCTTTTTACTGCCATGTAAGATAGAGATCTTAAAGTACCCCCATGTGTCTAACTCATCTTTCCAGTTGTACAGCACTGAAAGAGGGGCCACGATAAGGAAGGTCTGGAAACAGAATTGTTACAGCATTACTGGAAAAACTAGAACATAGCACTTTCTCAGCAAGGAAAAGCATAATTTTGAGATTCATTTTACAGCTTCATAGTTGGAATTGTTTAAATTTGTCACTTCAAATGGGATAAGAGTTAAAAAAAAATCCAAAGTAATCAGTTTTCTCAGATTACATGAAAAGTAGAAAAAAATATACTTTAATACTTCAAAAGATACCGAAGTAGTGCTACTAAGTCATATTATACTCTAACAACTCCAATAAGACACGAGATATTATGACTTTGCTTTGTTGTAGCATGTGGATTTTTGTACCATAAAATCTTTTACAGATGGAGAGAATAAAAGGATGAAGAGACCAAGCAGCTTCCTCTATTTTCTTCATTTTCCAGTCCTAGTCAATACCTGACTTCAAAACAAAAAGACCTGAAAAGGGTTTAAAAATTTAAGACAGGTCATACAACTCATTTAATAACATAGGATATTAAAATCAATGAGGTGGGAAGGGAACTCAGGAAGTTTCTAGTCCAACTTTCTGGTCAATGCAGGAACAACTCTCAGTTCAGGTATTTAGGGCTTTCCCTACTCAGGAATTGGAACAGGCTGCCCAGGGAGGTGGTAGGGGCACCATCCCTGCAGGTATTCAAAAGACAGGTAAACAAAGGGCTACAGTGGAAGGTTAGTGGTTAGGGTTTGTAGGGTAGACTGTTGGACTCTATGACCTTAGAGGTCTTTTCCAACCCTTATGATTCTATGCATTTAAGACCCTCAATGGTGGGGAAGTCCACAACCTCTCTCTGTGACCTGTTCCATTACTTAGTTTTCCCCAAAGTGATATTCTTCTCTTATTCCCAGAGAATTCCTGTTTTGTTTTGGTTTTCTCTCATGAAATGCTATCCCTTTACCCATTCTCTGCCTGTCTTCCCTGAAAAACCTGTATCCATTATTCACAGATAGTGTCATATGAACCATTCTGCTAGTTAAACACTCAAATGTTCCCAATAAAAGCAAAGGCAACAGAAACCAGAAACTGTATGGGTTCGATGAGTAAAACTAAAACAGACTTCAGTTTTCTCTCGTTCACACAGAACTTTTACACACATCTTTTTTTGCTACATCTGATTACCTAGCTGTCAGACTTACTTCTAACATGATAGTCATTTAAGAATATATGCAAGGTCACAAAAATATTAGTAATAAATTATCAGATTTAATACATTTGCCTTAATTATTTAAATATGTTCATATTTACATGCGCACTTTCTGTACTTTAGAAACATAACCACAAAAATCTAAGGTTTTCCTATGCACAAAAGTCTCACCCAGGTAGTTCATTATGTTTTGTGTTAGTGCAGATCAACAGTTACACAGTAACAGCTAGATAACACACTATGACAACCTAGAAAACCAAAACCTTTCCTATCACTATCAGGAAGACCATAAAACATTAATCTACCCAGGCTTCTGATACTGAAAATGAATACATAAAGTCTTTACGCAAACAAACAAACAAAAAAATCAATGTACTGCCTTTTACCAAAATCCTTAAGCTTTTATCATTAAAGCTGTACCTTCTTGGGGTTATATTTTGGTTCTTTTTTCATAGTCCTCAGTAAAAATTCTGGCATATTGTTTTCAATATCTTCACGCGTTCCCTTTTTGTGCAACACTGCAGCCAAAAACGAAATGACCTTGAAAAAGAGAACAACTCTCAGCAGTTATATTAAAAAATGCAAACAGAAAGTTAATTAGTTCCACTGAAAAGAAATATTTAGGACAAAATCCTGGATGGAATTCAGAAAGGGGGATTTGGGTGTTTGTTTGGGTTTGGGTTTTTTGTTTGTTTTATATCAATCTGTTTTTAAACTGGAAAAGTCCTTCCCTTGGAGCATCCCAAATTCATTATAAGACAATTGCTCCATTTTACTTTTTCAAACTCTGAGAGAAGTCCCAAAAATAGAGACGATACTATGAATGATCCAGCAAAAACTAGAGAAGAGTCTTGCCTTGCAGTTTTCCTCCATTTTCACATGGACACTTGAATCTTGGATGAGAAAACGGAAGAGATACTTGCTAACTACTCCTAACACTACTTATGCAAAAGCAAGAAGATACTTGACCCAGAAGACAAATTTTTACTAATATTTTGTCTTTTGTATGTTCAATTCCTGTTGTTAACTATGTTCTCATACCTGCCTCATCTTTGATTATGAAAAGACATTCTAATACACCACAGAAGGAAAAAATATCACAACAGAGCCTATTCCAAGCTGCTCCCATGGTAATCCAAAACAGGAAGAAGGCACAGAGGTATCTGGCCATAGAATTCAAAGCTCTAAAACCCACTTAGTATGTATGGGGCTAAGCAGTAGCAAGACCCATACTCATGAGAGAGGTGCCTTTCTTTTGAAAATTAACAGGCCCCCTTTATTCTGAACAGCCAGCTCCAGATGCTTCCTTTTGCTGCTTCTGCTAAACAGCTGCTCATAGCAGGGTGAGTAAAGGCAGATAAACAGAAGACAGAGGACATTGACTTCATATGGGGCTGCAGAGTAGGGAAGATGCATAGAAGAAGAGAAAAACAAACATATAGAATATAGTATTTCATATAAGCTGGGGTAGAAACTGCAAGTTTGCAATTTGTTTGACTTGAATATGTATTTTTTTTAATCCTAATAAGAATAAAGTTTAGCTGAACATGAAATCCCATTGTGTCTTCCAGTTCCTCCATTTTTGGAGCAATTAAGCATCACAAATTTTTAGTATCAGCAACTCTGTTGAGAAACCTTTGGCTTTTCAAGACAAAGCACAAAGCAACCTAAAGGTCTTAATAGGAAAGTTTAACTTACTGAAATTATGTTAAGGAACGATATTATTCTACTCCAGCTTGAAATGAAAGAGACATATAGTCAGGCCATTTAAGAAAACATCAGTTCAAAAGAACAAAGGATATTCATGTGGAAAAAACAAAACAAACAAACAAACAAAAAGCAACAAACACAACACTCTTCAAACCTTTCTCCAAACTTTACACTGTGATTAAAAGAAATGAGATGTCAATTTGATAGAATACAATAAGTGATAAAAGTGACCAGGTCATTAAGGAATCAGTTCTGTGACTGCAGTTCTGAGCAGAAACAAACTTCCATACCTACAGACTTGTTAAACAGCCATTGACAAGAGGCATGACTAAACTTAGGTATAAGCTAAGATAAATGTATGAAGTTTACTTTTAATATTCATCTGTTAGCAGATCAGAAATAATGGATCACAAACCCATACAGTTTTAAATGCTCTATCCAGAAGAGTTTTGCCAGTTTTGTTTATCCACTCCTCTTGTCAAGTTTGCTGCAGAACAATACTTCCATGCACTGATGGATGTCTGTCAACATTCTCTAAGGAGGGCAACAGACACTACAGCAAGAATTTGTCAATGAAGGAATGGGGTTGCATTTGATATAGAGAGAGAGAGAAAAGGAGGAAGGAAGGGGGAAGAAAGACTGACGCCATAAAATTCAAGCTGCTAACTTAAAATCAGACAGGTTAAACAGAATTTTCAAACATAAAAACACCCCAATTTCAGTAAAATAAATAAAACGTTTGGGCCACACCGATTCAAAGCATAATGGAAAAATACTTCATCCTTTCACCCAAATTGCATGTCTACAAAAATGATGAAAGTAACATGGAATATCTAAGCACTTTTTCCAGAAATGGGAGCATGTGTATTTGCTTCTTGTCATTCCCATTATAATCAAGCTATTCGTTTCCATGAAAAAAAGGAAAAAGACATTTTAAAAGCTACAATCAGATAAAAAGAGCTGTAAATAGTTCTAGCATACTCCAATACAAATTACTTTCATGATGCACAAGTAGCAATCCTCAAACATTCAACATATAATTAACACCGATATTTTAACTACCATAACTGCCTCTGCTTACACTAAAATGGGCCACATCCGAGTTTTGTGGCCTGTCAGAAGTGAATCTTAAATACAACAATCACTGGGCTATAAGTGCTGCCCTGGACAGTCATGTCTTGCCTTATCCAACTCCTTAATATAAACAGAAGGTTAAGCTCCACTAAGGTGGTTTTTCTTAAATAAATTCTTTTTTAAAAAGACTTACATCTCAAAGAAAAAGAATGCCAAAAGAATGATCTATTATCTCAGTGTAACAAACAAAAATAATACCTGTACTGTCTTCCCAAGGCCCATATCATCTCCAAGAATACACCCCCTTTTATTAGCGTAGTGTTCGTACAGAAATTGGGCTCCTTCTCTCTGATAATCACGCAGGTATCTGTTAATTGTATATGGGATAAAATCGCCATTGTCTGATAATTTAAAAGCAACTGCAGGAGCTGGAAGATTTTGGTCTGGAAAATAAGGCTTTTCCAAATCACCATCATCAAATACTGAGCTTTTCCACGGTTCTCTGCTGGCTTTGACTCTACAAAGTTTAGTTATTAGTATTTTCCTTTCTTCAGAATCCAAGAATGATACAACAGCAAATGATTTTCCATTCTTGTCCTTTTCAATAGAGAGTATTGTTCCTTCACAAAGTTTCCCATTTTCAAGACAATGGGCAAGGCATTTGTCCCCAGTACGCCAATTATCTGTAAAAATACAAACACACACAGTGATAACCTGGTCAAATGTATGAAGTATTTCATTCTGACACACTAATAAAACACTGGATATAAATTTCACAAAATGCATAACAGCTAAACCTAAGATTTTACTGAAGGTACCACTAGAATTAGGATCCTGAAATACTGTTTAGAACCAAAACCTGATGTTGATACTAAATTATAATATGAACAGCTATTTTATAATTATCTTAAAGTCTAACTAGGAAAAAAACTCACCTAAAATCCATATTCTGACACATTAAGTTTTTCCACAGTGGCATCACACAAGTAAATACAAATACACAGGTGCCTGCAGGTTTAGTACCTAGTTAACACATCTTATGAATTGGTAATAAAATTGTTCTATATTGGATACACTTCTGATCTATGAAAGTCCAATATTGGAGTGTCAGTAAATTGTTTTACAAATATAATTGGAAAACACAACCTCTCCCCTAACAAAGTCTAAAACAGGCAAAAACCCCTTAAGTTTGGAAACAACAGAGGTGCATTTCAGGAACACTTAGTAGCCTATCATTTGCCTGTACTGTAAATCGAAGTGTCTACCTAATCAATAAGCATACCTCTGCAGTCTGGAACTGTTACAATCTGTTCCTCCATCTGGTCTCACTATGGCCACAATAGAGCTTATCAAATATTAACAACAGAGATAACTGAATTGCTTCATTTTCAACTACCTCAATTTTACATTTCACACACAGTGATAATTTTTAAAGGGTGTGTACGCTGCCAACAGGGAAGAGTGGCAGTGTATCAGAGTCCAAATACTCCACATAGAAATGACAAGGAAAACCCAAAATACCTCTATCAGAAAAGAGAAAGCCTTCACTCTTTATTGTAAAACGAGAAAGCAGTAAACTGCTAGTAAATAGCAGTTCCACACAGTCTTCCAAATATCAGTTGAGGAAGCATTAGTCTTTTGTATTTGTGGAAACAGTTTCCATCCTCTCCTTGCTAAGCCATACCAAAACAAAGAGGAACATAAATTATTCATTTCAGAACTTTCATAATTTCTTATGTATTTTTTAGAAGCTCTGTTACTTCTGACAAAGTAATTACCAACAGAATCACCTAGGGCTCTTACGGGAAGTAGTATGAGAAAAAAAATCTTGCATCAGAGCAAGTATTCATACTTTGTAACTATGATCAGAGGTAGTACACTTTCCTGGGTGTGTCAACCCAATTAGTCTTCATAAGTAAGGAAAAGAGGAAGTTGTGAATGCAAGCAACTCCACTTTCCTCCATGTTTATGGTTAGTGAAAAAAAAAATGTGGAGAAAATGGTCTCTTCCTACTAGTTCCTGAGATTCCAGAAGTGTACACTGTCAGGATTACTCTACACAGCACATTAATTAGATCAGTGGTCATTATATTATGCTTGGTTTGGTTTTTCTTTTTTTAATTACTTAAACTACATACCCATAAATGAATACAAGAACACCCATGTAGCCCACTATTTTGTAACCATCAGTGGCCAGAAGTTGATATCTAGAGTGAACAATAAAAAGAGCACAAGCATACAGAATACCTCTCTTCTAAATTCTTTATCCTTGAAGTATTATTTTAGCAGCAGAGATTTCATGGGACAGGTATAGCTTGCCTGTTTAGTGAACTCCAGTAGACTTCTCTCTTTAAAGTAGCCCCATTCTTTGTCAACACATATATAATTCTGGCATTCAGTGTCCTCTAACTACGAATTTCAAAGGTCTTTTATCTTACAAGTTTTGCTTGCCATGAACTCAAGATCCCAAAATCCAAACTTATGACCCACCAGTTGTTATACTAAGATCATAAACCATGATCTCTTCATTACACTAATCATTTTGCAGATCTTTCATTAGGGTCATCCATCATCCTTGATACATTCAAACCCACAGCCTGTGAGATGCACATAAGCTGCTCCATACCTTCAGCCTTTCCTGCTGACCTTCAAGACTTGAAGCTAACATGTATCTTTGAGGCAAGGGGTGAAGTACAGACAGTATAATCAAGAAATCATACATAACGCAAGTTTAAGGCATTTGTACTGCCTATCACACACTCTCAAGTCTGTGTAAAAAAATGTGCATATGAACTCCCAGAACTCTTCGAGCCATTTCTCGAAATTAAGAAGCAAGACTTAAAAAACAAAACTAACTACATACAGCACTTAGTGCTGTATGCAAATACAAAGTTTGAAATGAGACAGCATTTTCATGATCACTTGCTTTTACAACCATATCTGACATTACAGAAGCACAGCAATGTCATGATTGGAAAATACCCCTAAGACCACCGAATTCAACCACCAACCCAGAAAAACCACCATGCCCACTAAAACATGTCCCGACGTGTCGCATCTACACTGTTTTTTAATACCTCCAGGGATGGTGACCCACCACATCCTTCAGTCCCTGACTAATCATTCAGCAAAGAAATTCCTCCTACTATCTAGTCTAAACCTTCTCTAGAACAACGTCAGTTAATTTCCTCTAATTCTGTTGTAATTTACTTAAGGGAAGAGGCCAACACCCACCTCCCCACAACCGCCTTTCAGGTAGCTGTAGAAAGTATTGAGGTTTTCTCTAAGCCTCCTCATCTCCAAACTAAACAATTCCAAGTCCCTCAGCCATTCCTCATAGGGCTTGCTCTCCAGACCCTTCATCAGCCTGCTTGCCCTTCTCTGGACACACTCCAGCACCTCAAAGTCCTTCTTGCAGTGAGGGGCCCAATCCTGAACACAGCACTCAAGGTGCGGCCTCACGACTGCTGAGTACAGGGGCACAATCACTTCCCTTCTCCTCCTGGCCAACCTATTCCTGATACAAGCCAGGATGCTGTTGGCCTTTGTGGCCACCCAAGCACATTGCTGGCTCATATTCAGCAGGGTGTTGACTAACAACCCCCAAGTCTTTTTCCTGTGAGCAGCTTTCCAGCCACTCCTCCCCAAGTCTGTAGCATTGCCTGGGGTTGCTGTGACTGAAACGCAGGACCCAGAATTTGACCTTGTTAAACCTCATACAACTGGCCTCATCAACCCAACCTGACCAGATCTCTCTGCAGAGCCTTCCAACCCTCAAGCAAATCAGCACTCCCACCCAACATGATGTCATCTGCAAACCTGATGAGGAAATACTCAATCCCCTCTTCTAGATCACCGATGAAGACATTGTATAAGACTGGCCTAAATACTGAGCCCTGGGGAACACCGCTGGTGACTGGTCACCAATTATATTTAACTCCATTCACTAAAACTCTCTGGAACAGGCCATCCAGACAGTTTTTAAACCAGTGAAGAGTACACCTGTCTATGCCATAAGCCACCAGCTTCTCTAGGAGAATGCTGTGGGAGATGGTGTCAGAGGCTTTAATAAATTTTCACAGCCTTTCCTTTGGCCACTAGGTCACTTAGTCACCGAAAGTGATCAGGTTGATCAAGCAGGATCTGCCTTTACTGAACCCCCACTGGCTGGGCCTGATTGCCTGGTTATCCTGCACCTGCCAGGTGAGCCCACGCAAAATGAACAGCTTCATAATTTTTCCACGCAACGGGATCAGGCTGACAGGCCTGTAATTCCCCAGATCCTCCTTCCAGGCCTTCTTATAGATAGGGATCACACTGGCAAGCCTCCAGTCATTTGGGGCCTCCCCTATTAACCAAGACTGTTGACAAATAGTAGAGAGCACTTTGGGGAGCTCCTCTGCCAATGCAGTCAGTACTTCTGGGTGGATCCCATCTGGCCCCATAGACTTCTGAGTGTCCAGGTAGCATAGCAGGTCAAAGATTAGTTGGAATATTCTCAAAGTAAACCTATGATTGAAGATGACAGTGTTATTTCTTCTAACTAAGCATTTACTTGAATTTAATTAAGTTAATATGAGTTGCATATGACTTAACAGAATTAGGGTTCCAGGTGCAAACTGGAATAAATTACACTGGACAACAGTTGCAGTACTACCAACCTGTCACCATAGTGAGAAAAAAAGAATGGAGTGAAAAAAAAACCACAACACAAAACAAAAAAAACACCCACAATTCCCCCACCAAAAAAAAAAACCAAAACAACAAAAAAAACCCCAAAGAGAAGCAAATTAAGGACACCATTGCTATAAAACAACAGAAAAGAACACTGTACAAGCCAAAGAAAGAACTGCTCCTTGAACTACTGTAATTCACTAACTTCTTGTGTTAGTGAACCACAACAGCAATTCCTGTAGCATATTATCTTTAAAAATGAAGGAAAAATTCTGGTATGACTTTGAGCATGGACACAGTAAACTAACTGAAGAAACCTGGTACTTAAGATGCCTACCTACACTTAACCCTTTGTGTCAGTTGAAAAAAAATGTGTCATTATATACACTGATTGTATATGATACTGCTAACATCTCAGTGTCACATAGTAGCTCATTTCAACTATTTTTCTACCCAAGAAAAAGTACCGTGAATGTTTTTTAACTACTGAGGTTTGACCACTTAAGAGTGCAATGGGTTTTTTAATGCTACAATAAATGAATTGTAAAAGCAAAATTCAAGCACTGCCCTTGTTAAACTGAAAAGCTTAACTAGGGCTAATAACCCTTAAATGTTTTCTTCCAAAATGTTTTGAGTACACTTACACGTCTTCCCAAGAAACAACCTCAAACGTTTCTGATAAGCAGAACCGATTTAAAGAGTTTTCCCACTAAGCATTTCTAAAGCATACCACCAATACCTCTTGCATTCAAGCGCCTCAGCCTGGATGTTGGGCACAAGGCACTGCTAGCCAGCTCCCACCCTGGATCACCAACCACCTCCTAACTTCTACAGCTGCTCTTATTTTCCACCTGGGCAAATGGGAATAAACGACAAGCGTCTGAACATCGCCCCGGAAAGATATACGGAAGGTGCTTACCTGGGGCATCATCACACATTTTAACTTTTGGCCGTGCCAAGCCCAGCTGAGCCCAGGGGCGGAGGCACCTGAGGACCAGAAGCCAGCCGGGCCTGCCGCTCTGGGGACTTTACTGCTAGAGGAGACCGGCACAGCCGGGCCTAGAGCCCGCATTCCCTGGAAAACACAGGCTCCCTGGGGCAAGGCAGGGCAGGGAAGGCGGTGAGGAGGGGCGGTGAGCGCGGAGCAGGCAGCCGGCAGGCTCCTCACAGCACAGTGTGACGGAGGGAAACCGCCTCCTGACCCCCCGTCTCCGCACCAAAAATGGGGGGCCCGGCGCCCCCTCCCCGCCGCCTTCGCCCTCCGCCAGGACGACCCCCGCTGCTGCAGGGTGTGGGCAGGAGCCGTGCCCGGGGACACGGGGGTGGGATGGGATGGGATGGGATGGGAGCCTCCTCCCCACCGCTCTTCACCCTCCGCAGCGACCGCGGCCGCTGAACGCCATCGGGGGAGATGAGGGTGGGAGAGGGGAGAGATATCGCGAGAAGAGCGGGACGGCGGTGGCAAAGGAGCCGGTGGGAGGAGCGGGAAGTATCGCGAGGTTTTCTGGCGGAGCCCCGAGGGGCGGAGCGCTGGGGGATGGCGGCGGGGAAGGGCCCTGAGGAGGGCGGGGAGGGGAGGTGGGGCATGGGGCATGTCGATGTCTCCGTGTGGGGGAAGGTCTCCCGGGTAGGCGGTGTTCGTGGCGATGGGTGCCGCAAGGTGTCTTGTTTTTGCAGGCGGGCGTGGGTGCTGGTGGCGGTGCGAGTTTCTGTGAGGGGCGTGCGGCGGGCGGGTGCGTGTGGCGCAGCAAACAAAAGGGAGCGCGGTTTGGGATGGGAACGGCGGAGGCGGGGTGTGGGTGGTGTGTGCCCGCCTGTCGTGCCTGATGGATGCGGCCCTGGATCCGGAGGTATCCCTGAATCGTCACGGAAGCTGGAACGGCGACAGTGACACATACTACCCGTGCTGTAACGGGGTTTCCTCCGGCTGTGGCCCTTGTTTGTAGCAAAATCGGTAGACAACGGGGGGGGGGGGGGGGGGGGGGGGAAGGCTTTAAAGGTATATTCTAAGAAAAGGTGCTCGCAAGGAAGCAAGGAGAAGAGCTGGTGCAATGGAAGGTGCAGCTGTAGCTCTGGGAGACTGGAGCAGCCTTGCAGCTGGTGTGGAAGGGTTGGGGTGAGGTGCCTGGAGCATGGAAAAAGCCAGGCATGCAGCAAGATGGAACAGTTTGGGAAAAGGCGATAGAGAGAGGCCCATGTTCTGCCTCTGCCCATTGTCAGACAAGTGTAACTGAATGCAGTAATGCCTTGCAGATTACAGACTCTATCAGTCATTTTATTCCTGCTGAAAAAATGCAGCCCCACCAGGAAATCTGTCCAGATGGCATTTTATCTCAGTTGCAATTTCTTAAATTGCTACACGAAGGGCATGAGTTCCCAGGCCCTTGATACTACTTTGACAAAGTACTTCAGCGTGGATTTAGTCTAGGTAGTTTCCACTTACTGGAATTAAGGGTGTGTAAATATCATACAAGATAATGTTTTTAGAGCAGCTTCGATGTATTGATGCCAGAGACGTCAATTTAAGGTGAATCCATTGTTCCTAGTTGTCTGGTAACTTCTATCATTGTAATGACAAGGCATTAAGCATTAGAGAATAAACATGATCCTTTTGGCATGTGCAGTTAAATGGCATACAATGAAGATAGATAGTCAGACTAGCTAATCAGAATTCTACATCCTACAGTATTTTCAGAAACAAGGCAAGGCAGTAAGTTTTCTAACTTGGGTCTACGTGCTGTTGCTGCATGCAGCTGCCATGCAGGGAGCTACCTGCCTGCTCTTCAGAGTAATGAAGGCTTATTCAACCTTAAGTAATTGTGTTGTTTCTTTAAGTTGTGTGCTATTAGCCACAATTTTGGACTAACTGAAGTTCATGGAAGCTGTCTGGGTTTTGATTAGTCAGTTACACTAGAGTAAGGTGAGAATGGCAAACATGAAGGCACTTGCGACGTGTGTTTCAGCCATGTATGTTGGGGGAAATAAAAAGTGATAAAGAACCAGGAAATTACATTGTTTTAGAAGTGTATATATAGTCATGTACTTAATAGCATTCATGCCAAAGGAATGTCACAAGAACTACCATCATAAAACCAAAGCCGAAACCATGACATTTTAGATTTTAAAGACTCAGCAAAATAAACACAACTTTGCTGTGACTTCCGATAGTTAATACACCTCAGCCCTCAGAGCATCTTATAAAAATAATTGAGAATCTAGGCTCAGATTCTAAGGCAAGGTTTTGAAGGGACCACGTTTGAAGACAAATGTGTGTTTATACCACAAAGTTTTAATTTAACAAATACTATGTTGCATTTAGATCTTACAGAGATATTGGAACTTAATAAGGCCTCTTTCATGGAAAGTACAGTTATTATTTTATGGTCACAAATAAAATATGACTTCACAATGGAACGAAGTATGGAACAGATTAAATTCCTGATTAAGCAATTTAATTGTTTTAATTAACAGTCAGCAGAATTCTTTCTACACCTATCCTACATAAAACAAGGATGGTTTATACTGGTGGTAAAACCTCAGTAGCTTTGCTGGAAACAGAATTGCACCTGAAAATCCCATTGAAATCACTAGGTTGGGTCCCATTGCAGTGAGGTACTTGCTTGCTCTTCCCTTGAGATTACAGGAACTTCCTGTATTTTCACTCCCACAAACAAAAAAACCCAAACCAAACCAAACAAAAAAAAATTAAAAAAAAAAATAAAAACAACCAAAAAACTAGGAAACAATCTGGCCCTCTGAGATTATGACCAGGCCCATAAAGAAAATGTTTCCAGAGACCAGAGAATTACTATGTTTTGTTAAATATCTTTGAAAGTTTTTTGAGTATAATAGTCCCAGTTTCAGGAAATCTTTTCAGCTCAAGGCAGAATTTATTTGCTGGGATGTCAAAAGTTAAGACACAGTGTTTCATACTGTTCCTGGAGGGGAAGGGTTGTAACAGTATTTTATTTTGAAAAGCTCTTACCATTACTGAAAAGTTGAATATATCCAAAATACATATGAAAATTTAAACTCTGCTCGCATTTGACTTAGTTTATACTCTGTAAAAGAAGTATTAGGTCCAGATGACAACCAAAATTAATAGGATAATTAATAAGCATTTCACATGTAATGTTGTGGCCTTCCTGTTCACTCTTCTTTAACAGAGGGGGGGGAGATAAATTAACAGATGTGCATCTAAAATGGCACCTTATGTTTACAGCATCCTCCACATCAGTTTGTCTGAAAAGCCTTTGATACTGTCCCACACGACATCCTGGTCTCCAAGCTTGTAAAACATGGATTTGATGGATGGACCACTCAATGGATTGAGAACTGTCTGGGTGCCTGCACCCAACGAGTGGCTGTCAGTGGGTCCATGTCCAAGTGGGGGCCAGTGACGAGTCCCTCAAGGATCAGTGTTGGGAGCAATCTTGTTTAACATCTTTGATGGTGACATGGATGGTGGCATTGAGTGCACCCTCAGCAAGTTCACTGATGACCCCAAGCTGTGTGGTGTGGCTGATATGCTGGAGGGAAGGGATGCCATTCTTCACAGGCTGGAGAGGTGAGCCCATGCCAACCTCATCAAGTTCAACAAGACCAAGTGCAAGGTTGAGGCAATCCCAATCACTGAGGCAGGGCAGTGACTGGCTTGAGAGCAGCCCTGAGGAAAAGGACTTGGGGGTACCGGGGGATGAGAAGTTCAACATGAGCCATCAGTGTACACTTGCATCCCAGAAACCCAACCAGATCCCTGGCTGCATCAAGAGAAGCGTGGCCAGCAGGTCCAGGGAGGGGATTCTGTCCCTCTGCTCTGCTCTCCTGAGACCCCACCTGGAGTACTGCATCCAGTTCTGGAGCCCCTTTCACAGGAGGGACATGGATGTGCTGGAGCGTGTCCAGAGAAGGGCCATGAGGATGATCAGAGGGCTGGAGCACCTCTCCTATGGAGACAGACTGAGAGAGTTGGGGTTATTCAGTCTGGAGAGGAGAAGGCTCCGAGGAGACCTAATTGTAGCCTTCCAGTGCCTGAAGGGGGCCTACAGGAAAGCTGGTGAGGGACTTTTTAGGATGTCAGGTAGTGATAGGGCTAGGGGGAATGGATTCAAACTAGGGGAAGGTAGATCTAGATTGTATGTTTGGAAGAAGTTCTTAAAGGGAAGATTTCAAGGCCAGGCTGGACAGGGCTCTGAGCAACATGATCTAATAGGAACTGTCCGTGCCCATGGCAGGGGGGTTGAAACCAGATGATCTTAAAGGTCCCTTCCAACCCTGAAAATTCTATGATTCTATGGAAAAAAAAAAAGAGAAAAAAAGCAAGCTAATGATTCTCAAATGCACAGAGCATTTACAAGTCTAACTGGAACTCAAAGAAAGTACAGAAACCTCAAATTTTTGTAAATGCAAGTAAGTTGTTTAATTATGTACTAGAAGAAACAAGAGGTGGTTTAGTTAAATGGTATTAGTTAAGCATGGAAGCCTTAAAAGTGCTATAAGGGGAACTCAGTAATATGATGTGTGCTGAATTAACATTTTAGAAAGCTTTTTGTTTCTCCAGCAGTTTATTTGCTATAGTATTTTACAAATAACCCACTAATCATATTCAAGAAGCTCTCGAGTGCTTTGAGGCAATCAGACCAGCAATGCTCTGAAGTGTGCATACACTTATGCACATGCCACAGGGTTCAGCACAGGGACATTTTAGCCTTTGTGTGCTGCTGCAGGGCTAGACTTTTTGGGATCACAGAGAAACGTCAGGAAAGCTCGTGTGACTGGAGAGCTGCTGAGGACTGGTTTGGGCCAGGGCACCGAGGAGCAGAACTGGTGTTTCATGTGAGAGCAGCAGGGATACGTGGAGCTTTGACTGGTCTTCAGCAGTCATGAGATGGTGGATTCCAGGTTCCTGAGGTAGGGGACAAGACACATAGGAGGATCATAACCCTAGACTTCAGGATATAAGGTGGCTCCTCATCCATTCCCAGAGAGAGCGCTGTGCACTCTGCATTCCAGCTGGTTATTGACATAGGGAGTGACACCCCTTCTGTGTCTCCTCTACCTGTCCTTCCTAAAGAGGCTGCATCCTCTCATTCCAACATTCCAGGCACAGGGACCATCCCACCATGTCTCTGTGATGACAATAAGATCATAGACCTGCAGCCAGGTCAATCTCTAGATTTGTTTATTCCCCATGCTACATGCATATATTTCCAATTTCATCTTCCAGTTATTCTCAGTGACCTGTAAGATCTTCGAGTCATTCTTCTCTTTTATGTTGTCATTTGTAAAAGAAAAGCTTGAAAATGCTAACTAAGGACATCTGGAAATGCTGCACAACAGCTGCACATGCGCAGAACACATAAAAAATAGATAACACCTTGAGAGTATAACTCAATAAATCAGATATCTCTTGTATTGTTAACTTCTCAGAAAGAGTCTAGCCAGTCCTAAATCTTACAGACTCTTAGAAGCTAGAGTAATATAACTCCTACAGCCTACTGCAAAACTGTCCTCTAAAAGTTTGTCTGCCAGATGATGTGTTACTCAGCTTGAATAAACCTGAGACTTATTCCACAAGTGTTACAAAGTATTGATTCATTTCCTTCGAGTGTCTGGTTAAAGAGTGACTTGAGGAAAATGTAAAGTTTTGTCCTTAAATAAATATTGTGTATAAATGGGTCATGTCAGCAACACTCAGATTTCATGATTGCCTAGAGTGGGAGGTGGGTAATGAGGCTTGTAATCTGCATTGGATTTGTAGCAGATATTTGTGTAGAGCAGTTTTGAATGTTTCAGAAAAATATGTGAACATTTGAAAGACTTGTGGACCAGTCTCAGTAATGCCCTGAGTGCTGTTAAACCAAATCAGCATAATTGTTCTTCAGAGGATCTTTTATTAGGTGTTACACATTTCACTCTACAAATAAAAGTTATTTCAGAAATGGAACAGAGTTTACCAGTAGGAGTAGTAGTAATAGATATAGTTTATAGAGATTATAGTCGAGTTTGGTTGCCATAATCCCTTTTTTCCTTGAGGAAAAAATAAAAAAGATTTGCTTCCTCAGGTTTGGTTTCACGTTTTTGATTGACAGCAAAGCGTGAAGGGAAGGACTTAAAAACACTGCACACACAGAGAAAGATTTTTGGGTTGGAGAGGAAAAAGCTAAAAGTGGGAATATACAGGTTTGGGTCCTTTCTTTTTTTTTTTGGAGGTGTAACTTGGCAATCTGTCTTCAAGAGGTAAGACAGTCATGATTTAAAGCCTCCTAAGGAGGAGAGACACAAGAATACCAGGACATGCAGCTTTCATGTCTAAAATCACAAAGCCTGAAATACATAACTATTGTAGAGAGACATATAACTTTATCATCAGGTCCAGTCTTGTCAAAACATCTCTGATCAAATTAAACTCTTGGGTCATCTTGGAAATGTGATGCCAGCTGTGATGACTCCTAGGAAAAATGCACAGTCACACTCTCACCAAAAGGTATATTACGGTGCAATTCTATAGCTCTGTTAAGAAGATAGGTCTCCTTTATAAACAAAAAAAATCCTGTTCCAGTATCATGAGTAGAATGCAGTGCTTTATACAATTATTTCTTCTTTGTACTATCTATAAGACACTTATAGCAAAACAGGGTAGCTTGATGAAGTGGCAGGTTTTAGGAAAATATTATAGCTGCATGCAAATATGTTAAAGATGTAAGTTGAAGCTAGACGATCTATACTGGGGGTCTGTCAAACAATTCACCAGTCAGTTCCCTTAAAGCATGTAAGAATTCTGCATGTTCAATGTGGAAGGCAGGGATTTTTTTGTTCCTGGAGAATTTTACTCTAACTCACAAGTCAGTTAACTTCTGTTACTAGGACGATCAGACTTCCATTGGTGCCAGAAACCACAAACGTCTGGGACCAGTATGTCAGAGATTATTTTTGCGGAGTCAGCTCTCAATATAACAAATACCTTAAACCAGTAAGTGAAGCACAGAGACATTTCATAACACGATGGGAACTGCACTGCAAGAAATTCTGAGCCCCTACCAAATGTTCACTTTCATGTTAAAAAAAAAAAAAAAAAAAAAAAATTAAAATATATAATATTTAGAATAAAATAGAATACCATTATATGATTTCTAAGATACCAAAGAAATTATTAAACCTGGTTTGTACACATACACTTACATGCAACGCTTTACTGCTGGCCACCAAACATACTAAAACTCATTCCTAGTCTATAATTAAGGCTTTCAAATGCAGGTATCAGCAATTAAAACTTAATAAGGCTGCAGAATAGTAAACCTGATTTATGTGCCATCGCAGCTAAGCTTTACTATCCAAATCAAACACGTGTACTTTCCTCAGTTATAGGCAAAGTGTCAGTTACTTTGAACAGCACTGTTCCCTGATTTTCTCTGATTTACCTTATCTAGTAAATTCAGAATTGATACCAGATTTTTTCCAAGGTGTAGCACATGGACTAAGTTTGTTATAAACCACAGAAAGGAACAATACTGTCTATAAAGGAATTACTAAAACCAAACCAAGTTGTAGGTGTAATTAAAAGAGGGGAAAAGATCAGAAAAAGTGTTCCCAAGAACATTCTTATCACAACCATCCACTCATATTGTGTGTGTCTTTTTTTTTCTTAAGGTATTAAACTTGTTACTTGTACCCATCTCTATGTGTGTAGTTTAGAGGGAATAAGTCTATGTTAAGACATGTGCTGCTGTTATGCTTTGATTTTTACCATACAACTACTACAATTACTACAACCATAAAAATAAATGGGATAGCAGCAGCCACCATAGGAAGTAAGGCAGAGGAAACATATTCTAACCTAAATTGTCCTCAAGTGCTGTGTCTTTTGTTTGGTATTCATAGCATTTGCATTCATGTGCATTGGTATAATGTTTTCTAAGAATACTTAAGTCAAAATACAGAAAGATTTAAAAATCTGTGAGTAGATCACTCTATTAATTCACCTCTATCTGGGGTGTTCACTTATAACAGCATATTTTTATAGATACAGAGAATAGGAAAAACAAAGTGGTTAAAATTTTGCTTAAGGTACACTTTCTGATCAGTACCATGCCTTCACAACAAAAAGAGTTAAATTTTTTTAGCTGCGTGGACTTAAGCCTTAGTATAAGCTATTTTCTAAAACAGAGTAAGTACTTAATGTTAGGGCAAATGAGAGCCTAGGTTATTATGTCTTCTCAGAAAAAAGGCAGAGGAACTTCTACCTTGTCTCTAAAAAGCCATATAATATTGATTCCTAAAAAAAAAAAAAAAAAAAAAAAAAAGAGAGAGAGAGAGAGAGAGAAAGAAAGAAAAAAGAGGGGGATTGGGGAGGAAAGGCTACTACAAATTCTTGAGAGGTAAGAGGTTGTTTTGACAGTGTCATTATACAGATTTATGGATGTATCATGCATCTTCACTCAAGATCTAATACTCAGTCACTGGAAAGGCTTGAGGAATAGTGATTGCTGGAATTCTCCATGGATTACCCCTGATCCTTAGGGACATGAGAGCAACTGCAACTTAACTTCCAAATGCATTTACATAAACTGTGTGTCCTGCTTCAGAAAGCATAATCCACTACATGCACATATAAACAGAATCTTTAAATAAGCAACAGATGTTGTATTTTCTTGAAAAGCTCTTGAATTCATTGACAGGCCTTTGGCTAAACTGATGAATTAATTTGTTTGGGGAGGATTTCAAAAATCCTCTAATAATTCTTACCCTTACACATCTTGACTTCATTTCTGTGATCTGTGGCATGTGTTTTAAATGTTTTAACCTTTACTACTTTAATCAGGTAACATTTATTTCAGGGCTGGATGATGATTGGTCATTGAAAGATAGAGTGGACTAGGAAATAAAATCCAATTTGTCAGTTAAGCAAACCACATTAGAAACAAGAAGAAATCAGTCATATTACTGGATCACTGAAATGCTAAAGAGTTTAGATGTCACCCCTTTCAAGAATACATAGTTCTGGATTGCTAAGTATTGCTGGTTGTAGTGCTGGTATGCAGAAACCACAGTTACCATGCTTACATGCAACAGATTTCTTGGGGTGGTTGGAATGCAACCTCTATATTGGGATTTATTTCTGTAATTTTAGGCTGCTTTTTCTTTTTTTTTTAAACAAAGAGGCTGAGTATCAAATTAAACAGCAAGGGAATCAGTCTGAAAATGAAATTTTGTCTAATCTGTTTGATTTGGAGAGGTCCCTGTGTTAATGCCTCTGATGCAATATACTAAATGATATCAAATAATTCAAGGGTTTCATAATGATATATATATTTGATGGAGTGCAATAAAACATACAGGTAAAACTGCATAATTTTATTTTTGTCAGACAACTGGCATGCCAGCCACCCACTCAATAAACCTTCATGGTTTTTTTATTATAATGGGACATTCACAGGTCCAAAAGTCTACAGTCTCTATTGTATGTACGAATATATTACATTTATAAAGCTATAATTTCTGATTAAAAACTTAAATAACACAGTCTTATCCATGACATTTGCTCATAAATTGAGGTTTAGCTAGGTTTAGAAGAGTTTGAGTAAATCTTTGCTACATCCTAATTAGAGAAGCTGACATCCATTCTGTAGTGTTTGATGCTGTCTTGGGATTTTCTGATGGTGTTCTAAATTAACTCTGCCTCATCAGTCAAAACTATGGATTTATGAAAGGGTTGCAGGATTAGACAGAACATAAAAAAAAACAGACGTGCCCATCTGATTTCAACCTTCAGAAATAAACAACTCTAGTTAAAAACCCATCTAGGTGGTTTACATTTGTTTGAGAGAGGTCTACAATCAAAGTTTCACAATCTTGGCCAGTCATGTATATACATTGCTTCTTAGATCTCTAACATGTAAATGCTGTTTATGAAGTGGAACTACTTTGTATTGGTGAAAAAATAGTTGAAAAATGAAAATTCTCTTTACTATTTTTTTTTCTTTTTTCTTTTTTTTTTTTTTTCTTTTTTTTTTTTCTTTATTTTTCCAAGCTATTCTGGAAACAAGAGACTTAATAAGGCATGTTTTTCCCCTTCATTTGTTAATCAGACTCTTTCTTGACCATTCCTCCATTTCTAAACTCTATATTTAAAGGGCTAATCTAAATTAAGCATTTACTGGTAGTATGTTGTTTTCTACTAACAATTTGAGGTTCATACAAAAGTCAAAGGACCCCAAATTCTGTTGCAGGCCTAGCTGCAGAAATACATCATATACAAATCTACAGTGAAACAGCATCACTCATGGCAATAAAATAATCTTATATCAACACAAAATTTGTTCTACTGTATCGACTAAAGTGGATACGACCATTTACACAACAGAACAAGAAAAGACTATACTGCTCAGTAACTGACTCTGCACTCTGTTTTGTAATGACTATGACCCTAAGATAAGAAAATGAAGCAGTTTTACTAAGTTTACATATTATTTTCAGTGAAAACACCCACCAAACTAGCCACTGTCATTTGCCAAAAGCAATTTCATTTGCCAAAAATAGCTAGTCTACAGGTATACTGAAAAATGTAATTGTAACATTAGTATGATTTCTAACAACGTATTTTCTCTAAGAAATTACTGACTTAATTTGTTTAGCTAAACAGGATAGGTTATTCCCCAAAAAAGTACTTTGATGCGACTCTGTGTTATATTTAAATTAGAAGAGTACCCAAGTATAGCTGTATTACAGTAGCTGTACTGCAAAACGTGTTCTTCAACTTGCCCAGACTGGCCTAGCTTTAAATTAGCTAATCTGGTATCAACAGAAAGACCCCAGCAAGGATGTGATTTTGTGTTTTTTCTGGCAGGCATTGCATTGTGTTCTGTCCTTTTGAAATGACTGTTACTAGCCCAAGACAATGACTCTGATAAATGTACCCAGATAGCTTATATTATTAAGTATCCAGTCCCATGTGAATCTCCTAGACCATTATGCTAATATCTACCTAGTTCAGTGATACTGCTGCATATTTACTTTCAGTTCCATCATAGCTGTGGCCCCACAAAATGGGTGAAGGCCCAGATATTTAGACAGGATGATAAGAGTTGTCAGTGTGCTTAGTTCCTACAGAATTCATATTTTTCCCTGAGAAAAAGAAAAAAGGTGTTTATTCTAATTCAGCAGTCATAAATGGCTGCCACTTTGAAACATTTCCTTAACTTTGGAGTAGACAAAGAAAAATGCTTCAGGCATTTTTCAAGGAACTAACCATTGAAAAGCCTTCCAGTCACATCACAATCCTATAATTTACAAAAGGGTGTTTTCTGACTTTTGAGTAATAGAGTTAGCTGGGATGAAGCCATAGAGTATGACCCCACTTTTATTCCTTGCTCGCTGTCCCTTTTGCCTGTGTTCTTCTGACTTCAGAAAAGATACCTAGGATAAGAGGGGAGCTAGAGTTAGGGACTGCACACCTTCAAAAGAGGTGGAAGAAATCATAGAACTGAAAGATACATTCATATGTGTGTTTGCTGATTTACAAAAATTATTTATGTCTAAGCTTCCTACAGATGGAGCTATAATGCAGTCTGTAAGGGTCTGTTTTGTTTCACAGCAGATAAAGGGATGGTGTCTTGTGGATGGGGATATCCATTCGGTGGATAAGGATTTGGCTGGATGGTTGCACTCAAAGAGTGGTGGACAATGGCTCAGTAGATGAATGGCAAGTGGTGTTCCTCTGGGACTGGTTTTGGGACCAGTGCTGTTTCACATCTTTGTCGGAGACAAGGACAATGGGATTGAGTACACCCTCAGAATGTTTGCTGAGGTGGCGTGGTCAAGTTATATAGCATGGTCAACACACTTGAGGGAAGGAATGCAATCCAGAGGGACCTTGACAGGCTTGAAAGACTGGTGCATGCAAAGAACATGAAGTTCAATAAGGCCAAGTGCAAGGTCCTGCATCTGGGTTGCAGCAATCCCAAGCACACGTACAAGCTGGGCAGAGAACGGATTTGGAAGAGCTCTGAGAAGAAAGACTTGGTGTTGCTGGCAGATGAGAAGCTCAGCATGAGCTGGCAATGTGCTGTGTGACCAGCAGGTCAAGGGAGATGATTCTCCCCCTCTGCTCTCATGAGACACCATCTGGAGTACTGTGTCCAGTTCTGGAGCCCCCAGCAGAAGAAGGACACAGAGCTGTTGGAGCAAGCCTAGAGGAGGGACATGGTCAGAGAGGGCTGGAGCACCTCTCCTATGAAAACAGGCTGAGAGATTTGGGTTTGTTCAGCTTAGAGAAACAACGGCTCTGGGGAGACCCTCTATCTACCTTTTAGTACCCAAACGGGGCCTACAGAAAGATGGGAAGGGGCCTTTTATAATGGCATATGGTGATAGGACAGGGGGTAATGACTTTAAACTGAACAAGGTTAAATTTAGGTTAGACATTGGAAGGCAATTATTTAATTTGAAGCTGGTGAGACAGTGGCATAGGTTACCCAGGGAGGTTGTGGATACCCCATCCTTGGAAGTGTTAAAGGTCAGGCTGGATCAGAGTCTGAGCAACCTGGTCTACTGGGAAGTATCAGTGGTCTTGGCAGGGGGGTTGGAACTAGATAATCTTTAATGGCCCTCTTAATCCATACCATTATATGATCTCCACAAGTGGGTTTCTTGTTTAGATGCTTTGTGTTGTGCTGCCAATTTTTTTCTGTTTTACTGGAGAGAGTAAGGTTAGTTTAAAAGCTACAACTTCTGCTAGGTTAAGTATTATCTAGAACAGTGGCTTTTGAGTTTGCTGAGCTGAATTCTTCCCATTGAATGCTACTGCATAAATGCTTTTAAATAAAAGCTTATTGCTTTCTTAAGTGCCATTTTTAAATGTGACCGTTAGGAGAAAAAACTCAAAGGATGTATTTGAAGAAAATAGACACAGTCCCACTGTCATTGATCTATTGCCCTACTCTTGTTAGATGCCTTCTTCTGTTTTGCCTCTTTTTTTTTTTTTTTTTTTTTTTTTTTTTTTTTTAAATCTACCTATATCATAGGCTTTTGGGACCAAAGGCGTTTTCTCCACAGGAAGAGTTACATGACTATTTTTCTAGATTCTTTATTTTAGAAAAAGGACAAATGAGTGCAATTTGATTTTTCTTGGGAACCTTCAGAAGGTTAAAGAGACAACTTTCATTGTGTTTTTCCCTTTTCTCTTATACTATATCCCTATGTATTCATACTTTCTAATTTTCTGTTGTGCCACTTACTGAGCAGACAGCACAAGGAAGCTCCTGGCTTGGCACCATGGACAGAAGCTCCCAGTGAGGTATCTGAAGCCGTGCACCTTGCTCATGTGTAACTAAGTAGTATAAATTATTTAATTAGCTTAACTTAATTAGCTCCAGTGGTGGATTTTGAAGATAGATAATTCTTCCTTCAAAACTAGGCAAAAAGTTCCTCTTCTATGAAATGACTGTAGACTGGGTGTTTAAAATTGACAGCTGTTAGCCAAAAGATTCTGCAGTTGTATTCCCTACCACAAAACATGAGAAGAACAAACACCATGAATCTACAGTCCAGTCTTGCAAACTTTGCTTTTTGGTAGCGGTCTTCTGCCACCCGAAATACATTTGCAGCTTCCTGCAGTGCTTTCCACTTATATATCATATAGCTCTAGAACTATGAAAACACAGGCCGAAAACACTCCCTATGGCATGCCAGAGTTACCATTTTTACTTCCCTCTTGAGAAATGAATTGGAACTAGAAGAAATTTGCTGTCCCCAAAGGGCACTATAATTTAAACACACTTTCTGGAATTTCAGCACTTTTATTTGCTATTCTCACTGACCTGAAAAAAATTATAATATAAATAAATATAAATATAAATATAAATATAAATAAATATAAATATAAATGTAAATGTAAATGTAAATATAAATAATAAAATGTGTGTAGTATGTTTGTCCCAAAATTGTTATTGTCATCCATTTGACGTTCAATAAATTGTCACACACTTTTGACTGCAGACACCTTGCTGATACACTGGAATTTCTTAGCCAAAGACAGCCCTACACCATCCACACCTGCAGGACTTTTGCAAGTGGATTCTCAAGACTAGGTAGAGATGAGGTACCCCCCAACCCTGAGGCAAAGCAATGCAGTGTAATGCAGTGCCACTCATCAAAGCTGTTTGCATATGAAGATACATTCCTTTTTATTAGTGTTGGCTTCTGTGAGATTCTATTGTTTATCAAATGCAAAATACAAGGAAAAATTCTCTGGAAGAGGCTCTAGGAGTTGATTTTTGGGGACTGCTATTTTTGCCTAAAACCTAACAGCTGAAGAGAGATTCAGGAGTGAAGAATAGCTTCTTGCTGGTCAGTAATATGGACATGAGGCCTCAAGAACACGAGGGAGAATCACTTCTGTCTGAAGTTGTGTTCCATAGTGGTGGCAACGTTAGGCTGCAATCCCTGCATTGTATTCTGTGGTAAATGCCTCTGTCTTAGTGCAGAAGATGATCTGTTTGTGGTCAACTTCTATTCATCTGGCACTCTCCAAATGGTGAAAATGCTCCTTGGCTGGCGAGGTAGGTCTCAAAAGTGGCTTCTGTGACTGAAAGTATAAACATGCTTCTCAGTGAACCACATAAGAATCTTGGCATATGGGCTGATTAGTCTTATGCTTATGGAGATAAATAGAGAAAACATGCAGAAATATTTTGGAATGTGGAAATTATTTTCTGTGGAAAACAAACCTGTCAAGTTATGAACCACAAAATATCTGAATTTCTGAATCACAAGTGGTCCTTTACTGAGAGATTAATTTGATAATTACAGCTTTGTGTAATGCTAATTTGGGGAAATTTCAGGTGATGAGGAGACAAAGCCTGTTTCATATGTTCCATATCATATATCATAGAATCATTTCAGTGGGAAAAGATCTTTAAGATCATGAAGTCCAACCATTAACACAGTACACTGCCAAGTCTACTACTACACCATGTCCCTAAGCACCACATCTACATGTCTTTTAAATATCTCCAGGAATGGTGACTCAACAACTTCCCTTGGCAGCCTGTTCCACTGCCTGACAACCCTTTCAGTGAAGAATTTTTTCCTAATATCCAGACTAAATCTCCTCTGGCACAGCTTCAGTTAATTTCCTCTTATTCTATTGCTTGTTACTGGGGAGGAGAGGCCAGTCCTCATCTCCCCACAACCTCCTTTCAGGTAGTTGTAGAGATCAATGACAATTCCCCTCAGCCTTCTCATCTCCAAACTAAACAATTCCAAGTCCCTCAGCCATTCTTCATAGGGCTTGCTCTCCAGACCCTTCATCAGCCTGCTTGCCCTTCTCTGGACACACACCAGCACCTCAAAGTCCTTCTTGCAGTGAGGGGCCCAATCCTGAACACAGCACTCAAGGTGCGGCCTCACGACTGCTGAGTACAGGGGCACAATCACTTCCCTTCTCCTCCTGGCCAACCTATTCCTGATACAAGCCAGGATGCTATTGGCCTTCGTGGCCACCTGAGCACATTGCTGGCTCATATTCAGCAGGGTGTTGACTAACAACCCCCAAGTCTTTTTCCTGTGAGCAGCTTTCCAGCCACTCCTCCCCAAGTCTGTAGCATTGCCTGGGGTTGCTGTGACTGAAACGCAGGACCCAGAATTTGACCTTGTTAAACCTCATACAATTGGCCTCAGCCCATCAATACAGCCTGTCCAGATCATGAGTTAGGGCAGTTCTTCCTTTTTCCATACACTAAAGATTGCATTTATTGCCAGCACCAATGAGCCAGCTCTAAAAGATATTAACAAAACTGCTATATAAATATAGACTGATGGTAAAAAAAAAACAATGTGCTTTGCTTCTTGTATTGATAATGGGTTCTATTCCATGTAAATAATACTAAAATTTTGTGATATGCTCCTAACATAGAACTGAGAGCATCCTCAGGAAACAAAAACTGGTGTTATGTCCCAACCAAACTGAAAGTTGTCCAGAATAAAAAGGCTTACAATACAACTGACATATTAGATATAGAGTTCCTTGTATTTTGTTTTTGGATATTTTTTTTTTTTTCTGTGTTACAGTAGTGCTTGAATATGAAAAAGAAAATGCTGATACCTGAGGTAGAGTTTTTCAGAGTTATATCTTGCAAGTTCATAGGAATACCACCCAACATTAATCTTGTGATGACTAGTGGATCAGGCTTAGTGGTGAGACTCTAAGCCCCGTGGACACTGGACTGTGTAGTGGATAGTTTATTTCTGTATATATATAGGAAACACATTAAATAATCTCCAACAACAGTAGAGACAACAGACTATACAAAGTGTATATATTAAATAGAAAAGTCAAAACATTTGGAAAAGGTTGCATGAAACTTCTGTCTACTTTGTACTCCTTTTCATGCTTTGGTTGGGTAAAAGGGCTGTAGCCTTCATCAGGACACTGATCCTGTGGTTTGATTCTCTCATGGGTACTACTTCTGAAGTTTACACTGTTTATAGAGCAGCTGGCAGGTTGGGTGCTGTGAAAAACAGACTGCCACAAAACTGAAGTAGCTGTGAAAAAGAGGGAGAAGGATCTGATGTGCCACATTCATGCCCAATGGAGACACTCTCATTGGCATCTCTAGAACTTAGCACATGTGTGGACTCTGCAATTTGCTGAAGTGCTTGTTTGTGCTTTAACTAAAGAGAATTGCTATGCTGTCTATTGTCACTTATCCAATTTACCACAGTCTGGCTATTGTCTTTTGCACTGCTAACCTCTGTAGCCTTTTGTATCTCTGCGTGCATTTTGTTTCCTAAACTAATTTGGTCTAACACCTGAGGTCTATGAATACCGGTCCTAATACAAAGGGGTTGAAAATGCTCCTTGCTTTTAAAAGACAGAATTTTAAAAAAAAATCTGATAATTATTAAACATTTGGTGTCAGCGTTGTTCAAGTTCTTCATGGTTTACTCAGTATCTGAGGAGGATTCTTATTTAAAGTTTACTGGAATTCTTAGGGCCAACCACTACTAATTTCAGTGAGGTGTGTTTCATCAGAAACCTTATTAGGCCCTAAACCCCAATTTTATGCATACTATTACAATCCCTTTTATAAAGGGATTTTATTGCATTTATAAAGATGTGCATTCAAATGTTACAGTTAAAGGTCTGTTTTCAGATTAGAAACTTAAACTATACAGATTGTTTCTGCATCATATAACTCATCTTTCGTATCCTGTGCCACGTAGCCTGCAGAAGAATCCAACTCAGCAGCCAAAAGAAATCACTCTACACTTGCTTGATATTTAACACTAACATTTGGGAGGGCAACCTAGGTGTCGAGTGAGAGGAAATGGCAACACCCCATTTAGCTAGAGTGCATCATCTGATCTTATGTCTCTTTTCTTTTCAGTTCTTTGAGAACTGTCAAGCAAGTTCTCAATTTTGGTTTGAAATGTCTGCTCCTTTTCCTTAATAAACAACTCCTACTTGGAAGGTAGAGTGCTAAAGCACATGCCTAGGCTCAAGAAGAAAGACTTCCTATCCTCGGTGAGTTAACATGGAGAGCATCCAAGTACAGGAAGATAAGAAGAAAAGGCTTGAATGAAATCCTCCAGTGTGTCTGTGCCATATTATGCTTGTGAAAGACACTAAATGATAAACAAACCATGAAAATGGGTGGAAGAGAAAAGTGGGAGCTTGTATGTCTGGTTTATATATGCTCTATATGCACCTATATGCTCAAATGCACATTCCCAAATTCCTTATTCTTTAAAAATTCTAGATTGCATACTTATTTGATCATCCAACTAAAAGGTAAAACTGTTTTCTGTGACTATTCACACTAGCATCTTTCCTCTCTATTATAAATCATCCACTAGGAAAAAGAAGCTTGCTTTTCAGAATTTTGCAGAATTAATATTCATTATTATTAAGTGAAAATACAATTAAAATATTTACACACTATATTGACCACGAATGGTGACTTGCTTTCAGGTTTTTTTCAGTGTGTTTAATCACTATTAAGTCTAGTGTCTCAGTATTATTCTTAATGCCTAATACTGTAATGGATTGTCAACACAGTCCCCCTACCCATGTCAGAACTCCTTCCACTTCTCATAAGAAACTGATGTGAATTTTGTTCTCATCTGTATTGCAGAGTACTGTTACTATATTGAATTTACTACTATTACCTTTCTTCTATCATTCTCAAATGATGTTGTTGCAAAAATCCAAGAGAGACTACAGAGGTTTTGTTAGCAGTGGTGCTGTTTCTCTGAGGTGGAGGAGTAGAGAATTGACCCTAATCCATAACAACAGGCCAGTGTTCCAGGCAAGGTATATTGCCTAAAACCCTCTTTCATCTCCACAGCAAAATTAGTGTTTCAGGAGCAATGACAGCCTGATACAATGCTGTGCTTTTCAAAACATGTAAGATGATGTTATATCAGAGAGAGAACTGCAATTTGTTTCAGTTAATGAGCAAAAAATAGCAGGCAAGTCAAGCTGAAAGCAAAAATAAAGCCAAAAACATATCTGAAAACTGTAAATGCATGACTAATGACACCTAAAAATAGGATAAACATTGGGTGGTAATTCAGTCTTTCAGCATCCTGTGTTATCATTATTGTTACAGTCTGCACAAAAGTTAGTTGGTCATCCTGAACAGGTTTTGATATTGCTGGAACTTAAAATTGGTAAGAAGCACACCTTAAAATGGAATGGAATGGAATGGAATGAAATGGAACGGAATATAATGCAATGTAATGCAATGGAATTGAACTGAACTAAATTGAACTTTCAGGGCTGGAAGGGACCTGTAAGATCATCTAGTTCCAACCCCCTTGCCATGTGCACAGACAGCTCCTATTAGATCAGGTTGCTCAGAGCCCTGTCCAGCCTGGCCTTAAAAACTTCCAAGAATGGGGCTTCCACCACCTCTCTGGGCAACCTGTTCCAGTGTCTCACCATCCTCATGGTGAAGAACAAGGGGTGAGACACTGCACTCTCTGGAAGAAGACAGTATGTAGGCAGGCTGCTGTTTCCATTTTCTCAAGTATTCTGAAAGAGGTTTTTCTCTCTGCTTCCAGGCAGGAGAAGGGACAGATACTGGAGACCATTGAAAGAAACAGCGATCTACTAGTCTCTAGACTTTAATGTATTATTATACCTTTTGGATATTTCTCTGCAGCAGAAAGTAAGTGAAGGAGAGTAAGGACATGTAAGTGGGTAAGTCATGATTTAGAAATTATGGGGCATCTTCTGGTCTTCTAGCATTAGTCCACAGAGACTGCTTTGTATAGTGGAAGACTTTAGCCTGGAGAAACATATTAGCAAAAACAAGACAACATCTAGCAAATTGTATTGGAGCTAATAAAGTAATAGCAGTTTATATGCGTTTATATTATTCCATGCAGATAATGTGAAGAGTCCTTGTGCAACGCAGTAGTGTTCTTTGTCACACAAAGTAATTGTTGGCACCAGGTTAATATTTTGTATAACACAGAATTCTGGTTCAACATAGGAAGTTTGGGTAAACGGCAGAAGATCACATCTTTCATGACCAAACATTTCTGATAAGGTGTATTTTCATCTTATCTACTTTTTTTTCTTTAATGAAAGTTGGTTTTGTTTGTGTCACAGTTTAACACTGGGCAAGCAGTTACCTGAATGAGAGATGCTCTCTATTAATCCCCCTCCCCTCCCTGATAAAGAAAGGAGAGAGATTAAGGGAGACTGTGGGTTGGAAACTGAACTACACAGCTTTAATGAAACAGTAATGATAAATAGGAAAAACTATTAAATATATACAAATATACAGGAAAATGATACCAAATTCCTCCCCCCTTTCCTCCAGTAACGCTCACATCACCACTGAGGCTGCAGGACAGCCCTGGGAAAGTCCAGACTGGAATCCTGGAGTCAGCAGCAGTCGGGAGCTGGAGGCAGGAACACACAGATTCAGGCTGGCATGGATCAGGACCACAGGCGGGGGAATGGATGGAATCCTCCCAGGATGCTGAAGCAAACAGGGACAGGTAAAGGCAAAAGGCTGAAGTAAGGGGGCAGAAGAAGAAGGGGTTTCACCCTCATGATCCCTCAAATTTATACCAAGTATGACACATATGGGATGGAATACTCTGGTCAATTTTGGTCATTTGTCTTGTCCCTAAAGAAGGGTTGCAGGTGCGACCTCTTAACTCCTTTTCTCTTTCAGGAGCACAAAATGTTCCTCAGAATCCAGCAGTGGCCTTGGCTCTTCATACCAGTCTCCAGCTGTAACTATAAACATTGAGTGTTGTCAGTCCTAGGAGCAGACACTGACTGAGAAACTTGCTGTTAATTTCAGCAAGTGCAGCTACTTACAAAAGACTTATCTGAAAGCAGAGTTACAAGACAGAAAATTAGATCTATCATGGCCCAAACCAGGACAGTTTGACTACGAGTAGCAAATTCCTACAATTTCATAGCTATGTGACATTGCTGTCATTGCCTTTAGCATAGGAAATGGTACATCTGCTAGTAAATGGACCAAGAGAAGTCTCCCATGACTCACCCAAAACCTTTTGCCAAAACTAATTAAACTAATGCCAAATATGACAAATAAGTTTAAGACCTGTAACAATTCACAGTACACGAACTTTGTAGAAAAGGGGTAGAATATGAGGATGAAGGTAGAGGAGGATCAAAAGTATAATTTCACAGAAGTAGAGCTCCCTTATCTGAATCTTTTTTTCAATAATTCATTAACCTGCGTTGAGCTAGTCCAACAACCATTTTCAATTCCTTTGTTTTATTCCTTTACCCTTAAATTCAGTTACCAGGAAGACTGTTCATTCTGTTTGAACTCACATTTTATATTTATCCAGGTATGAAATTTTAATAATTAGTCTAAATGAGTAGTGGTTTTCTTTAAACAAAACAAAGCAAGACAAGACAAAAACCAAAACAAACCCCTCCCCAGCAAAATGTAATGTTTTCAAGGAGATTCACTAATTTTTGTGACACGATTCTCATGACGATCATGAGAATCTCCAAAAGACATTTCTTCATTTTCTTAAGGAAACTGAATGAAATGTAAAGCTCTTTTATGTATTTAGCTAATTAATACAAGAACAGCAATCTAAGTTTCAATAATAAAGACTGCAGAACTATTTTGTCCCATTGTAACTGCAAAACAAAAATAATACCTGCTTGTGTATCAAGAAAGATGAAGTATCAATAATAATCAACGTGATTTCTGTAGGCAGTACTACATAACACCTAAGAACATTATTATTTTGAACGTACTAAATAGTCTACTTATTGTATGCCTACAGTTCCTGAAATGAGAATTTTTTTTCCCATTTGACAGCAACTTAGAGCAGGGAAAGTAAAAATATGTCTTTTAAAAAATCTGTGGAATAAAATATTAAAAAAAATAAAAAGCATGACAACAGTAGGAAAATATGAGACAATATTCTACTACTTGCAAAAAAAATCAGGATATATTCTATATTTGTGCTGCACATTGCTAGTGGAAATATGTAATTTTACATGTCCCGTGTTAACTAAGACAGTCTGCTATGGGGAAATTGGATATTTACCCCAAATCATTTATGGCAGGAGAAAATTGTATGGCTGATGGTGCATGTACAGGAGTAGTTAAAATGGACCCTGTATGTCCTACTATTCCCCATACTCCTTCCACATGTGCTTTTTAATCCTTAAGGTTTTGCATACATATAACAGAAATTTACCCCAAATGCTGCAGTGTTTCTCATGCTATGAAATACAAATATTATTAAAATGCAACTATAAGAGTACTGTAGAATTATTTCATCTAGATAAGCAATTGGGGTTTTTTCTATTCTTAAAAGCACTGCTGTATGGTTGCAATTTTTTGACTGCGGGTGCCTTGTGGAAGCACTGAGGGACAGAAGAAAAGATATCTTATCTACAGACAAGAACAAGGCCCTGACAACACCTGACTTTTTAGCTTGCAATATCTGCCACCCCAAGTCTTCCATCAAATAAGCACAAAGAACTGAGGTCCTGTGTTTACCTTTTCATTTCTCTCCAGTGTCTGCAAAACTTTATGCTGACAGTGCTATGAGCTTTTTCCTTTCAGACTTTTCTGTGGCAAATGCATCACTTTTAGTGTTCTGGGGTTTTTTTAAATTCAGATTTAGACCACCAGGCTAGAACTAACCATCAGAAATCCCTTTACTAATAAATATTGTGCTCCTTTTTTTCCTTATTCTGTTGACACTTTGGTGATTTATCAGTCTGTTCTTTCCAGAACGCTTTTGTGTCATGTATCTGCTACATTAACTTGAGTGATTCCAAATGATTGTTATGAACTAGTTTCTTTCCTCTTTCTAATCTAATTTAAAACCAGAGTTTCAGGTCTTTCTTGTTTCGGGTCTGGGAGTTTAGACTTTTCACTCAGATGAGGATTTTGTGATATCAAAAGAAGTTCTCTTCAGGAAAATAAAATCCAGGCTTTCATCACAGTTATGGTGAGCTGTTGATTAGTCTTCAACACTTATGATGATAAATTTCTGATGTAATGTACGTGGCAGTGTCAAGGTGTCTCTCTAGAACCCTGAAAAAATTCTCACTAACAGTCATGGCATAACGTGATGGAATAAGTTCTCACCCTGCTGTAGCTCTGACCTGCGTGTGGATTTCCTGTATATAAGGAGAACATCTTCTGATAATTTATGATATTTAGTGTTCTTAAATAAATATCTAATCCTATTATGAGGGAGGAAGTATGTCATACTACTTTCATTAGCTAAATTGAAACATCTGTGTCTCAAAGCTCCCTGGCATGGACCCAGTGATTGAGATCTTAACCTTTTTCGTGGATCATTATTATATTTTTCCAATTGGAACTCCTCATCCTAACACCTCCTGTTTGGATTACTACAGTCATCTTCACCAGGACTAGATTATAATATTCATTTATATGAATGACTCGAGTGCTGCCATGGATGGCTACAAGCTCTTCAGAAGGGACAGACAAGGTAGGAGAGGTGGAGGAGTGGCTCTGTATGTTAGAGGGCCTCTGTAGGACTCATGGTCAGTAACAATAAGGTTGAGTGCCTGTGGGCCAAAATAAGGGGAAGACAACAATGCTGACATCCTCGTTGGAGTCAGTTACAGACCACCCAACCAAGATGATGAGAGGGATGAATTATTCTACAAGCAGCTGGCAGATATCTCAAAATCACCAGCCCTTGTTCTCATGGGTGACTTAAACCTGCTGGATGTCTGCTGGGAACTCCACACATCAGAGAAGAGGCAGTCTAGGGGATTCCTGAGCATATAGAGGATAATTTCCTACTCCAGCTGGTAAATGAGCCCACCAGGGATGGGTACCCACTAGACCCTCTGTTCACAAACAGAGGGGCTGGTGGGAGATGTAGTAGTCAGAGGCCATCTGGGGAACACTGTCCATGAAATTGTGGAGTTTTCTATACACAGGAATGCAGGAGGGCCAACAATAAAACCTCTACACTGGGCCTCTGGTGGGCAGATTTTGGCTTTGTCAGAAGACTGATTAAGAGTGAACCCTGGGAAGCAGCCCATGAAAACAAAGGGGTCCAGGAGGGATGGACGTACTTCAAGGAGCAAGTCCTGAATGCACAGGAGCAGTCTGTCCCTGTGTGCTGAAAGGCAAGGCGGAGGGGAAGATGACCGGTCTGGCTGAACAGGGAGATATTGAAGGAAATTCAGGGTAAAAGAGATCTTACAGACTATGGGAAAAAAGGGCTGGCTACTCAGGAAGAGTTTAGGAATATAGTTAGGTCATGTAGAAATAAAATCAGATAGACGAAGGCACAATTTGAACTCAATCTTGCCACTTCTATTAAGGCTAACAAAAAGTCTTTCTACAGACTCATCAAGGGCCAAAGGAGGGTCAGGGAAAACCTCCATTCTTTGTTGGACATGGGGGGAAACATAGTTACCAAAGATGAAGAAACGCTGAGGTAGTTAACACTTTCTTTAACTCAGTTTTCAACAGGTAGACAGGGTGTCCTGAGGACAGCTGCTTCTGGGGCTTGTAGAGAGAAATAAGAATCTGAGTAGCTCCCCTGTAATCCAGTTTGTGAACTTCTGAGCCATTTGGATCCTCACAAGTCTATGGAACCAGCTGGGATCCACCCCAGGGTGATGAGGGAGCTGGAGGAAGAGCTCACCAGGATGCTCTCCATCATTTACCAATAGTCCTGGCTCACTGGGGAGGTCCCATATGACTGGAAGTTGGGGAATGTCACAGCAACCCACAAAAAGGGATGAAAGGAGGACCCAGGAAGCTGCAGAACTGTCAGCCTGACCTCAGTGCCTGGCAAGGTCATGGAGCAGAACATCCTGGGGGCAATCACACAGCACCTACAGGATGGACAGGGGATCAGACCCAGCCAGCACAGGTTCAGGAAGGGCAGGTCCTGTCTGACCAACCTGATCTCCTTTTATGATTGGGTGACCTGCCTGATGGATGAGGGGAAGGCTGTGGATGTGGTCTACCTGGACTTCAGCAAAGCCTTTGACACCATCTCCCACAGCATTCTCCTGGAAAAGCTGTCAGCCCAGGGCTCAGACAGGAGCACTCTGTGCTGGGTTAGGAACTGCTGGAGGCCCCCAGAGAGTGGTGCTGAATGGTGCTGATCCAATTGGCGGCCGCTCACCTGCCAATCACTTCTGTAGTCCTGTTGGCTACATTATTGTTGATACAAGCCAGGATGCTGTTGGCTTTCTTGGCCACCTGGGCACACTGCTGGCTCATATTCATATGGCTGTTGACCAACCCTCCTGGGTCCTTTTACTCTGGCCAGTTTTCCAGCCACTCTTCCACAAGCTTGTGGTGTTACATAGGATTGCTATGATGCAAGAGTAGGACTCGACACAAATATCCATGTGGAATTTCATACAACCTGCCCTGGTCTATTGGCCCAGCCTGTCTGGATCCCTTTGTAGAGCCTTCCTACCCTCAGGCAGATCAACATTCCCTCTCATCTTGGTGTCATCCGCAAATTTACTGGGGACACAGTTGATCCCCTTGTCCAGATCATTGATAAAGATACTGAATGGAACTGACCCCAGTACTGAGCCCCGGAGAACACAACTTGTGACCAGCTGCCAGCTGGGTAGAACTCCACTCACCACAACTTCTTGGGCCTGGCCATCCAGCCAGGTTTTTAACCCAACAAATTGAACACCTGTCCAAGCCATGAGCAGGCAGTTTCTCCAGGAAAATATTGTGGGGAAGGGTGTCAAAATCTTCACTTCAGTCTAGGTAAACAACACGTCCAGCCTTTTCTTAATGCACTAAGCAGGTCACCTTGTCATAGAAGGAGATTGGATTCACCAAGCAGGACCTGCCTTTCATCAAGCTATGCTGATTTGGCCTGATAACCTGGTTATCCTGCATGTGCTGCACAATGGCACTCAAGGTGATTAGTGTTTATGCACTGTGATGGACTAACAACCTCAGTAATGTACTCAGTTCACAGAATCATAGAATCATAGAATCATAGAATCATAGAATTGGCTGGGTTGGAAGGGACCTTTGAGATCATCAAGTCCAACCCTTGATCCACTACTGCTGCAGTTACTCTGTGCTGGGTTAGGAACTGCTGGAGGCCCCCAGAGAGTGGTGCTGAACGGTGCTGATCCCATTGGCGGCCGCTCACCAGCGGTGTCCCCCAGGGATCAGTACTGGGCCCAGTTCTGTTTAATATCTTCATTGATGATTTAGATGAGGGGATTGAGTCCATCATCAGCAAATTTGCAGATGACACTAAACTGGGGGGGAGTGTGGATCAGCTGGAAGGCAGGAGGGCTCTGCAGAGGGACCTGGACAGACTGGAGAGTTGGGCTGATTCCCATGGGATGAGGCTCAACACGGCCAAGTGCCAGGTCCTGCACTTTGGCCACAACAACCCCATGGGGAGCTCCAGGCTGGGCACAGAGTGGCTGAGAGCAGCCAGGCAGAGAGGGACCTGGGAGTCTGGATTGACAGGAAGCTGAACAGGAGCCAGCAGTGTGCCCAGGTGGCCAAGAAGGCCAATGGCATCCTGGCCTGGATCAGGAACAGCGTGGCCAGCAGGTCCAGGGAAGTGATTCTGCCCCTGTCCCCAGCCCTGGTGAGGCCACAGCTCGAGTCCTGTGTCCAGTTCTGGGCCCCTCAGTTCAGGAAGGAGATTGAGGTCCTGGAGCAGGTCCAAAGGAGGGCAACCAGGCTGGTGAAGGGACTCCAGCACAAGTCCTGTGAGGAGAGGCTGAGGGAGCTGGGGGTGTTCAGCCTGGAGAAGAGGAGGCTCAGGGGAGACCTCATCGCTCTCTACAACTCCCTGAAAGGAGGTGGGAGCCAGGGGGGGGTTGGTCTCTTTTCCCAGGCAACTTTCAACAAGACAAGAGGGCATGGACTTAAGTTGTGCCAGGGGAGGTTTAGGTTGGATATTAGAAAGAATTTCTTTATGGAGAGGGTGATCAGACATTGGAATGGGCTGCCCAGGGAGGTGGTGGATTCGCTGTCCCTGTAGGTTTTTAAAAAGAGACTGGATGTGGCACTCAGTGCCATGGGCTGGTAACTGCAGCGGCAGTGGATCAAGGGTTGGACTTGATGATCTCTGAAAGCCTTTCCAGCCTGGCTGATTCTGTGATTTAAAAAGATATAAAAAGATATAGCTAGCTCAAAATACAGAACCTTTTCCATTACCTGCAAACTACTTAGAAATCTACAGTTATATGGGTGTAGATAGTCTACTGTTCACAAGTCTACTGTGTGGATGTAAGACATTCAGTAATGTCATTAGTTTTTGAACTTGTTCCATTTTCTAATCCCATAACTTTATGATGCTGTTATTCTTCATCCTTTTGCTCCCAAAGGTATTTCAAGCTTCCTGATTTTAGGAACATACGATATGGATTATGTATTTCCTGAATTTCTACAGAACAATTTGATAAACAAATTCCTTTTTTATATTGTAATAGTAGTCTGTTTTAAAGAAAAAATGATCCTGCCAAGTAGATTTTGTTTTTTAAATAAGTAAAGCTATAGGGGAACAAAGATGACAATTACAAATGTAAAGCTAGAATATCAAGTGATTCTCCATCTAGTTGTGAAAATAGTATTTTTTTTTTTTTTGTCAAGGGCAAAAATAAACATCTATCATAGTAATAGATAGAAAATTATCTAAATAAGAAAATACAATATTTTGTGCAGAAATAAAAGAATTGGTACTCGGAATGGAGATTGAGAATAAATTTTACTCCTTACTGATTCAGACAGGGTTTTTTTTCCGTTTTTCTTTGGACTAGAAGATTTCCTTAGAATTCTGTGGAAAGTGTAGATGGCAGAGTATCTTATTAATCACACCACATTTATAGCCTGCACAAAGTAAAAAGTCATGGTAGTTAGGCCAACTCCTCAGTGGCTGGAAAAGGGGAAATATCATGCCCATTTTAAAATGTGTAAAAAACTGGGAATTGTCAACCAGTCATCCTTCCCTCTGTATGTGGTAAGATAATGGATCAGATGCTCCTGGAAGCTGTGTCACAGAATCATAGAATTGTCACAGCTGAAGAAGGCCTCTTAAGATGACTACATCCAACTGTCAACATCTCCCTTCTGAATAAAAGATATATTTATCAATATCTGTATCACCCACTACTTTATATCATGAAGTTCCTCATCTACACATTTTTTAAATACTTCCAGGCGTGGTGACTCCACCAGTTCCCTGTGCAGTCTGTTCCAATGCCTGAGCTCTCACTCAGTAAAGAAATTCTTCCTCAAATCTAGTCTAAACCTCCCCTGATGCAACTGCAGGACATTTTGACTAGTCTTGTCATTATTTACGTGAGAGAAGGGGCCAGGGCTCACCTCCTTACAACCTGCTTTCAGGTAGTTGTAGTCTATATTGCATCCATATGTCAATGCATATGGATGACAGGGAGGAGCTGAGAGACAGACAAAATGGCTGCACAAAGGGAAAATCATACCTGATCTGGTGTCCTTCTAAGATGGGATAATTGTGTTGGGGGACAAGGGAAGAGCAACTCATGTAAAGTATCTTGACTTCTGTAAGGCCTTTGACACAGTCCCACACAACATTCTTTTCACTACTGGAGAAATACAGGTTTTGTGGATGGACTGTTTGGTAGGTAAGGAATTGGATAGCCAACATCCAAAGAGCTTCTGTCAATGAATCAGGGTCTAACTGGAGATCAATAAAAAGTGGTGTCCCTTACAGGTCTGTATTGTGCCCAGCATCCTGCTCAGTGTCTTCAGTAATGACATAGACAGTGGTATCAGGTGCACCTTCAGTGAGTTTGCAGATGAGCCCAGCTGAGTGCTGCAGTTGATACACTTGAGGGAAAGGAAGCCACCCAGAGGGACCTTGATGGGTTTGAGGGGTGGGACAATATGAACTTCATGAAGTTCAATGAGGCCAAGAGTAATTTCCTGCATCTGTGTGGGACAGTCTCTAGTACCAAGACAGACTGGGGGATGAATGGATCGAGAACAGCTCTGTGGAGAAGAACTTAGGGATAGTGGTAGATGAAAAATTACATATGAGCTGGTAATGTGTGGTTGTGACACAGAAAAAAACAATTATACATCCTGGGCTGTATCAAAAGGAGTGTGGCCAGCAAGACAAAGGAGGTGATTTGTCTCCTCTGCTCTGTTCTGGTGAGACCTCACCTGGAGTACTGCAGCCAGCACTGGGGTCTCCAGTTTAGGGATCACCAGCACAAGAAAAACATGGACCTGTCAGAGTGGGTCCACCACTCAGGGAGCACCATGAAAATGATCAGAGGGCTGAAACACCTTTCCTATGAAGACAGGCTGAGAGAGTTGTTGGCTACTCAGCCTGGAGAAGGGCAAGCTCCAGTGAGACCTTACAGTAACCCTTCAATACATTAGGCAGTGTTTAGAAAAATGATGGAGAGTTTTACCAGGCTCTGTAGTAACAGACAAGGGGTAATGGTTTTAACCAAGGGTAAATGGTTTTAAACAGAAAGAGGGAAGATGTAGATTAACTGTAATGAAGAAATTCTTTATTGTAAAAGTGGTGAGACAGTGGAACAGGTTGTTCAGAGAAGATGTGAATATCCCCTTCCTGGAAGTGTTCAAGGCCAGGCTGGATGGAGCTTTGAGCAACCTGATCTAGAGGGAGGTGACCAAGGCAGAGTGGTTGGAACTAGATGATATTTGAAGGTCCCTTCTAATCTAAAAAATTCTGTGGTTTTGTGATTCCAAAAAGTACAGCATAATATAGCAAGCAATTTTGTATGTTAAGCTCTCGGTTCAGAGGCTGGTGCCTTGTTATTGACTTTACACAGTATTAGGCAGAAATGTACGGGTAGTCAAAAAATTAGAATAGTGTTTGATATATGATGGCTTTTAGGAGAGAGACTTTCTATAGCAAGGAAAACATTATCTTGTGTAATGAAGGACATCCTAAGTGAATTTGTAAATATATGAAAAGCATCTTGAATATTTTCAGATGAATGATACCCTCTCAATAGAAGAAGTATAAAATAAGCAATTGATACAAAATTAGGATTAAAGTCAGAGGAAAACTAAGAAATTATGTGAAGATTGAGGCACTTCTATTTGTAACTCCTTGTTAGCTGTATGTTAAGACATAGTGCTTATAGCTAGATAAAGCTTATATTATGTTAATACTTCAAATGTATATTACTTGTTACAAAATATAAACACACATGGGTAAAGACTAGTCTGCTAATCCACTGATTTCTCTATTGTGTTGTTTTTTTAATCTATTTTACAGCTAAAAGTAGGGTTTCTATCTATCTTTTTTTTCCAAAGGAAAAAAATTTTAAATAATAACATCTGTGTTACAAGCCATGTACATTTTTGTGTCATCCCTTTCTTCCAAATGGAAGCCTAAAAAATTGTACACAACAAAAGGTGTAGGATTAAAAGAAAATTTTAAATTATGAAAAAAAGCAGAGGATTTTTTCTTACTATCAGCTTCCAAAAAATCTCCCAAAGGCATATTAAAATGAATTAAATCTCCAATGAATGCTTTTCTTTGTCATAACAAGAAAACAAAAAAATTACAAAACACATACCAACTTTCAAAATAAGGTTATGATTTAGCAGAACAAAAACAAAGCTTTTGGTATTGCATTTGTTTATTTGCTTTGGCACTACAGTAATTTTTTACTTTGCTTTGAATTCTCAGCTATGTGTATCAGTATTTCTTGCTAGTTCAGATGGGTTTGTAAAATAAAAAATCTCTTGAAAATAAACTTTGGACAAAGTTGAATAATAAACATAACTGTCAAAAACTGGCTATTAGGTAGACATTAATGTGAACTATTCACACTCCGGTATTATGCATGAAAGAAATACACATGTTTAGGGCTTTTTAGGTCCATTTATTCTGTTTTCTCTATTCCAGTCCCATTTAAAGATTCTGACGACCTCTGTTATGAAACAAATAATGCTTAAGAGAAAGAGAAAGGGTGTAAGACTTCTACTACTGTGGTATTACTGTGTCCTGAAGTGAGAGGTTGAATCCTACATCTTTGCCCATGAAGATTTTTTAATTCGCCAAATGAAAAAACTGGAGTTCATGAGCCCCTTGTTAGTAGGTGCTTTGGGCTGAAAAAGCTGAAGTTCTCCTTTACATTTTTCTTTTTTTTTTTTTTTAAATTACTCTTAAATATAAAGTCTCTTGTGATTTCTTTGGCAGGGATAGTAAAGGGACATAGAGTCATAAATGGAGAAGATATGCTTAATGGATTTTTCTATGCAAAAATATGGAATCAGAGAACTCATCTCTAAATATAACATGCTTGTTAAATTCTGCAATATAAAGTGATGAATCATCCTGATAAATTTCTGCAGTCTTTAAATTTGACCTTTGTTGCTGAGATTATAAAGACAATCTTTTATGCTGCAGGAGACATCCAGGCTCCCCATTGTCCCCCAGAAAAAGCAACTTCAAAGTACAGTCCTGTATGCTGTGTCACCAGAGAAGAAAAAGCCACACCCACATTCTTTTAAAAGCTCTTTCCCTCCCAGAATCTTTTTGTTTTTAACAATAGTGAAACAAAATAAAATCTCAATTGGAAACAGAAGTCAAAAGCCTCCCTGCTTTGACCAGACAGAGGAAGGAAGGGAAGAAAAGACACCCGTTTCCCTCAACTCCCCACGTCCAATTTTTAGTACAAACACAGCTGTAGCAGAGCCAGGTTGAAGCCTTTTACATGCCTTTTTTTTTTTTTTTTTTTTTTTTTTAATTTGACACGATGCCAGGTGATAAACTATTGCATAATTAGATGAAGAGATGCCAAGCGAAAATCACCAATTCCAAAGAGGTGGAGGTAGGGAACACCTAGAAGTGATTGGTTTGGGAGGAAAGTGCAGGTTAATGAGATGTATACATGGGTAATATCTCATGCTCTGCATCATTTTGTGACACATTTTTGAGGGAGCCCCTTGTGAGAGGTTTGAAACCCTATGATTATGCCTAGATCTAAACAGTACACTACAAGTGCAGGCCTGTGTTTAAAAGAAGAAAAATCTAATTAATTCCAAAGAAACTAGTCATCCAGCACCAGGAATTTCCCACCACAGGTGGAAAAAGGGGTTGGATCATCAAAGCCACGGGAAGATGCAGACCTGTTTTGGAAATACAAGAAGAGAGTCAGTGAAAGCATGCACAACACTCAGACCAGAGTGAGCATGAGACTCATGATGAAAGGGACTGGTGTTTCTAAAACTAAATATTTTGCACAGTAAGCTGACCATATATTTCTATAAAGTACCTTTTTAATGTGCTGTTATGTTAGTGTTAGAATTTGCCAAGAAAATCTGTGTATGTTTCCTTACTTAGGAACCCAGGAGGGTATGCTTTCCAAGTGCCTTTTTTTTAGCAGTGTAGTTGCAAAGACATATCTGATACTGGAAATGTTGCACCCGAAAATATTTTTCACTCCTACTGCAGGCTCAGACCAGGATCATATAAAACATTCAGTAAGTACTTTCAGAAGGCAAAAAGAAAAGATACTACTAGAGTCTTTAGAGTACTTATTGCAATCACTCGTCTCTGTTTACCTACCTGTAAACGTGATTAGCAATCTGTGTACAGGCACAAGAACACAGGAGAGCAAAGCCAGAATTGAGATGTGCCAAAGAGGTGGGATTTTTCAAGGAGAAGAGAATGCCAAATACTTTTGTATTTTTAATTAGTTAAGATTTTTAATTCAACAAACTTCCTTAAATCTCATCATGCTAAAGAAATATTGAAAAAAGCTAAACAATTTTATTTCCTGGTTTTAATTTTGCTTTGCACTGGGGTAGATGTAAACATCTGCAGCTGAAAAGAAAAGTTCCCTTATAGCAGTTGACAGATTTAAATAGATGATTAGTAGTAAGTTTTCTGCAATTTTCAGTGTGTGTCTGGGTTTTTTTGCTGGTGCTTGTGAAAGTAAATCTAGTTTTGTCTTCCTAAAATATTCAGTACCTTATGTTTAATTGTACTAAGTATATTGCATTACCCCTCTAGAAGGTAGCCTGCATTAGTTCAAATCCTACGTTTCAACCAAGAAACTAGAAGAAATACAGTATTTTGAGCCTGTTTCAAAATTAGGCTGTAAAACCTATACCAAATTTTTCACTGAAAGTGCACTATGCTATGAGCTTGTAGACCTGTAAGTTATTGTGGCGTTCTGGAGAGTAGAAATATGTAGACCAATCTGACAATTTGCCCTTACTATGGAAGAGCAAATCAACCTTCTTGATCCTCTCCCAGCATGTGTTTTGTTGGTGTTTTCACCTCAGATTTACATACTTGCAAGCACCCCAGAAAAGCAAATCTTTGAAAACCAAGATGGTGTCCTTTAGAAGGACAGAAAACCAGGATGCATTCCCATAATACTGGGTGTTCAGAAATGCAACCCAGTCAAAGCAGATATCACCAATTAAGATTAAAGAGGGCAATGACTGGCATTTGACATCACAGCCAGTGTAAAATGTATCAGGAAGCCTGTTTCCCATGAAACAACAGTGCTGAGACAACTGATGACCAAAATTATTTTTCTCCACAAACGATATTGTGAAGTGTTGACCTGAAACTGGGACAATCCTTTTTGTTCTGCACTGGGATGGAAACATTAAAAATATATTTACAACTGAACTGCAGCTCATTATACAGTGACCTTGTACAGAGAGCTTTTGTTTAGCAGCAGAGACAAAGTGGGCATGGCAGCCAGTGAATGTAGTGCCTGTTTCCTCTGCCTGTGCATGAGAGGCTGTGAGGCTCCTTTGCTACAGCTGAGATGGAGCCACAGCCAGAAGTGGGTGGGATGCCATTGGTGTGAGCACACATCCTGCACAAAAGTCTGATGGGCTCAGACATGCTGTGTTCATTTTATTCCTTGTGTCATACTAACATAAAGATGCTCATTTCAAAGCACTTCTTCCATCTTGTCCTCTATCCCCTGTTCCCTTCTGCTATGCCAATTTTTTCGCAGTTCTTTAATGGGAAGCACAGGGAGAGAAACTGCAGTGAATGCAGTACCTGGCTCGTATTCACAAAAACAGGAACACTTCTTAAAAGTAGGAAAATTCAGTGTCTTGCAGCATAACAGATAGTAGACATTCTTTCTGTTCCTCTTCTAAAAGGTGAACTTTTGGGGGAGGAGAAATGCTTGCTAATGGACACTAAATGCATGACATTTTACATTTTTGTTCTACTGAGTTCTTCCTGTGGCTCCTGTCCTCAGACTTGCTTAATTCTTATGTGATGTTCTTGTTCTTATCTGATTGATTGGCAGCTCTACCTGGGACAACAGTGAATGCTTTTAACTTTACACCTAATAGTGATCTTGTGACAATTTTTTAAAAATATTGAATTAATTCTTACAATGGATTTCCAGAAAGAATTTGGCTTAGTTAGATTTTTAGCTAATTAGGAAGTAATTTTAATTTTTAATTAATTAGTAATCTAATTAGGAATTATTTTTGCCAAGTACTTTTCCCTTCAGCATAACTCATTTTATTCTCCTGCTTAGTTTGTGTTTCCCACCTCTCAAAATTCTTATATTAATCACATACAATTCAATTTCTGTTACATAAATGTCTTATTGAATTTAGATTAATTCTATCTACCATTTTTTTTTGTATTTGAGGAATTATTTTTTCTCACTACAGAATAAATACTGAGTGTATCTCCTTAACTATAAACTAATTCTAATTGAGCTAGATGCTTCCATATGCAAACAACTGGCTCCGCTTGCTAATTTTCAAAGTCCTTGATTCTTCAAGTGGTTAGGTATAGATTGAACTTCAAAAGTGTTCTCATAGATAGCAGGGTTACAGTCATCAGGGGAATACTTCTGGTGAAATTCAAAGTTGTGTGTAAACTACTGCCAGTGTCAGAACCAAAATCATCTGGGTGAAACTTCAACATATGGCTGCTAAAATGAACAGAGATGGATCTTTTTAAAGTGCAAGTGGAACAGAAGAGGTCTATAGGATAGTCCTAATGTTTTATAAGGGTGACAGATACAAGTTTGGCCCTCTATGCTTTTGACATACAGATTTTTGGTTTGTAATGTGGTGTATAAGGTGCCTAATATGTCCCCTCTCCCACTGCCCGTCACTACAAGCTGAGCCAGAATCCATGCTTTCAACTGGAATTCCTACCTATTAGATTAATTTAGCTTACCTGTGCCCATGTTTTGGCCCCGTGTCAGTTCTGCTTCCATCAGCTGCCTAAACTGGAGACTGCATAGAGCTGTATTTGCAGTCTGCAACAGCAAATTTCAGTCTGGAGAGGAGAAGGCTCCAAGGAGACCTTATTGTAGCCTTCCAGTGTCTGAAGGGGGCCTGCAGGAAAGCTGGTGAGGGGCTTTTTAGGATGTCAGGTACTGATAGGGCTAGGGGGAATGGATTCAAACTAGAGGAGAGTAGATTTAGATTGGAAGTTCAGAAGAAGTTCTTCACCATGCGGGTGGTGAGACACTGGAACAGGTTGCTCAGAGAGGTGGTGGAAGCCCCATTCTTGGAAGTTTTTAAGGCCAGGCTGGACAGGGCTCTGAGCAACCTGATCTAATAGGAGCTGTCTGTGCACATGGCAAGGGGGTTGGAACTAGATGATCTTAAAGGTTCCTTCCAATCCTGAAAATTCTATGATTTTAAAATAATTCTCTTTGTTACTGAAAATCTGTCAATTGTGGCAGAGAAGTATGTCCAACTTTTTCCTAAAGAAATGTGTTTCAGAAGGAGGTATATGTAGTTTCAAGACTTAATTAAGTTTTAAAATATTTTACAAAGATCTTACAATAAAAATTACTTTTGTCTATCACAAGTTATCAGAAATATAACATACATATAGACTTATTTTTATACTTTGATAATTCTTTTTTTTTGCTGACACCACTGTCCTAGCTACCAAGGGGTACAAGCCAGGTAATGTGGCCAAGTACAAGAGCATTGGCAGTGCCTTTTGCAGAAATTACACAAATCACCTAGAGGTGTAAGGCACACATAAGGGCATAAACTTGGAACCTTTTTCTGTTTCCTCACTGGAGAATTCGCTACCTGCACCTTAAGCCAGCAGTTACGACAAGTCTTGTGACTGCCTTACTCTGTACTAAAAAGTTGTTTCCCATGGCTGAGTTTTCTTGTCTTTCAGCAATATCTGACATCCATTTAAACAAAATAAGCCAATTTGCAATATCATTTGTGCAGGAATTGCAGCAAGAAATACAATCTTTTGCTGAAGTTGCTCCTGACTTCTAAGAAATTAACTGCACTAAAAGTTGTATTTTAATACTAAGGAAAATACTTTATCATTTTTGCCACTAGTGCTGTTACAAACCTATTTCAAGAGACCTTCTTATGGGCTTTAGTATATTGTTTTATGGGCATTAGATGTATTCAATGTATGGATATATTCTTTAACCATGAACCATTAACATCTGTTTTTTCATCAAGGAAGACAGAGAGGGGTACAAATGAATGCAAGCTCTTCTTCCTAAAGACTGCCCTCAATATAAAGTGCTTTTTTACACTGGGGAATCAAAATCTTAACATTTTGATATAGTATCATATAAATCAAGGTTTCTTTCTATATCCATATGATCTGATCCTATCTCTCTTCAGATTTGCATCTGTACTACTGAAAGCAACACAATTTTAAGCTCTTTTTTTTTAACCTTTGTACCATTCATTACTATTTCACTTACAAGTAAATACTATTTGAATTCTTCTGTGTTAACACAATACCAAATAATTCATTGTTGCAGTCCTTTTCTTAAGAATTGCTTTATATATTTGAAGTTACAGAATGCCTCTGAAGTTTTTTTGTTTTTCTTTTCTGGCATTAGAACAATTTTTGTTTTCTAAGTAATATATAGTATTTCTTGACCCAGGCTAAAATTTCTAAAATATTAAAACTATGAAGTAAAACTCAAAATGCTTATTAAAATTACTTTGAAGTGTTGATGAGTACTCTAATTATCTACAAACACTACTGATCTTCTGCCTTTTTCCAAGCTTTAGTGTGGCTGCTTTGAAGAACACACATCAAATGAGCTATGTTTGCACCCATGCCTGTGGGAAAGTGTACATAGAGAAGAAAAAAGCACTTCTGAGCTCTTCAGTTGAAAACAGAGACAAAGCTAGAGAAGTCTGGAAAAATGAATCAAGAGTGAGGGGATCTCTCAGATCTGCTAATAGTACCTGGAGTAAAGGTCCCTTGGAGTTGCAACCGTTCTCTGTAAAGAATGGATAATACCACAAAAAACATGTATACATGACATTCAGTGTACTCTAAAGTCTATTACTGGTATCTGCAAGAATAAATGAGATACATATTTCATATATGAAATGTATGCAGTTGTGCTTTCATCAGTCACCAGTCCCAGGCTCACCAAAATCAGAACTTCCTATTTTAAATCTCTGCTACCTTGAAGAGTCAAATTGTTTATTTAAAGAATTGCATTCTTTGTTGGGTTGACTCCAGCCTGCAGCTAAGCTAAGCTTTGGTCAGTTTGGGTCAGCTGTCCAACTTCTTGGCTTGCTTTCTGAGAGGCCAGAGAGGGAGAAGAAGAAAGAGAAAGCCTTGATGCTGTGTAGGTACTGCTTAGCCACAAGCAAAACATGGTGTGTTATCAACACTTTTAGGCACAAATCCAGAATAAGGCACCTATGAAGAAAGTTAGCTCCATTCCGTCAGACTCTGTGCATGTTTCTTAAACATAGAAGTTTACCTTTACTAAGTAAATGCAGTAAAAATAGTGACAGAGAGAGCAGGAGATAGCACAGGATGAAGAACAGGTTTCTAACTAATTTTGCTATGTGTTTTTCTGCATGTCTGAGCCTCCTTCCCTTAGTGGGAAGTTAAGTGGGCCACTTCATTGAGTGCCTAATGATGGCATCACTGAACATGGCATACAAACTCTTCAAAAAATGAGCTAAAGTTCCTTAGCCCCAGTAAACAATAAACTACCCTAGGCTTCCTGTAGTGTGACCCAGTGCATAATTCACTGTGAATTCCTGTGCTACCTTGGAGCTACCCAGCTGATCAACACATTGTGGACCAGCACTGTGCAGGGATCTTGTGTAGGAGCAAGGTTTTAAGCTTGACAACTCAAGCTGCAAAATTAGTACAATGCAGAAAAGATTATAGTGATGCTGAGACTCCCATCACAAGCATAGATAAATCAGAAAACAAGTAACTTGCTTGCCATATTTCAAAGCAAACCTGGTGCTTCTACAACATTCATATGATCAAATGCTGCTAGTCAATACTTGGTGACAGTTTATGCCCCTGGTTTTGTAAACTAAGTGTATTATTTCATGAGGAACCCATAAAGACTTCTTCCTTGTATGTGGCATATAACTGCTGGTGGAGAAGAAACCAATCAGGACGATTAGCACAAGAAATTATTCATTATATCTGAACTGAAAACAAAGTAGATCCAAAATAGTTTCATAGTTCATATAACAATCCTCTGCTTTTGTCTACCTCTGTGGGGTTTTTTTGCACCTTGGGGGAAGGCAGGGAGGGAGCAAAAGAAATTGAGAATTTTATTTCCATTCATTTTAATAAAAAGAAGCCAAACAACAGCCAGAGGTCTGCCGCTCATTGCTAGCTAACAAAGCCAGAGATGCTGTTGCACCTGCTGGGTACCTGGCTCCTGCTCCTATGGTGTTGCCTCAGAAAGTGGCACTTTCCTCCCAGCTGAAGTACCATGGGTGTATTAAAGGAGCATGACAACATGAGAGAAGTGAAAAAGCTTAAAAATAAGAATTTTTATAGATATTCTTTAGTTGCCAGTTCTTGTCTATAAGGTGGGACCCTTGTGTACTCTTCAGGCTCTTAAAAAAAAATTCATAAAGTGCATTCCAGAGCAAGACAAAATAATGGGTTAGTTTCCTTGCCAGCAATGTAATACAGGTGTTCACAGGGTGAAATGAAGCTGCTGTTTAACAGTGCATGAAATGCTACACAACGTCTTGCTCAGGGTGGGAAGAGTGCAGTAGCAGTCTGAAAACACTGAGGAAATACCTGACGATAATTACTGCAAGAAGTAAAATGGGGCTAGTGTCTCACATCTTGCACAGAGTAGTAAGAATCCTGAATTAAATAATTTTATTATTTGTGTTTGTCTTGAAAGAAAAATTGGAGCAGCACAACAGTGAAGTTCAGTAGCGTCTCAGGGATTTCAGGCAAATTCCCCACCATTTCTGTTCCAGACTGGTGTCAACAAAAAAGGAGGCTGCCCAGGCTACACTGGCAGGCACAGCATATTGCTTAGGTTTAGCAGCAAAAGTGGTCCTTTATTGTGCTGCATCTTCTATGACTGCACTATCAGCTGTAATGATGGAGTATAGCAAATTAAAAACCTGCAAGGTGAACTCAAGTGTGTGGTACCTGTTGAGTCATCAGTGCTACATTTTCTAATATTTTTTACATGGATGGATAATAGAAAACATGTAAACTTATTCTTCAAATATATATATACAATTCCCGCTGGTCAGGAAGCAGAACAGCTACTGTAAATGCGAAAAAAAAAATTATTTAGTGTTCTGAAGTCATTGTTAATCAATAGCTTCATATATTTACTCACACTAAATGGAAAAAAAAATTGGAAACATTGGAGTTAAGCTTATGAGCTTACATAAAATTTATAAATAAATAATTAAAAATAAAATCAAGAGAGCTTTGATGTTGTGATACCCAGAAAAGATGACAGCTAACAGGTTCTAACAGATTGCCCTCTATTTGTATGTCCTTTCCACACTATTACATTTTTTCCACTGAAAAACACAAATGACATTATGAATAGATATGAGATTTAGTTATCTCAGATTTTTTTAAAAATTGAGGGGTTTTAGTATACTTTTTGTCATAACAGGAGTTCTAACAAACTAAGCATAGTCGTGCATCAGATGATGACTCCACTGTGTTATTTTTATTTTCATTATTAAATTGTTTACATGAATGACTGCAAAGTAATTACTGAGGTGCCTTTCTGTGTCAATTTCCCAAATTGTAAGGGATATGTAACCTCATGAAAGCAAGATAATAACTGTTCAGAACCATTCTATTTCTTCATGCATTGTTCTCTCCTCTCACAGGCATGCTTCCTTGATTCTCCATGGTGACTTTTCTTGATCTCTGTAAGCAGACATACCTAAAATAAAGATTCTGATCATCATCAGTCTGAAGGTATGTGGACACAGAGAGATGAGCACATACATACAGAGTAGATGGGTACAAACATCCTGTGTAATAAAAAATTCAAGAGAAAAAGGGAAGTTTGGGATCCGTTGAGGTAAATGGATAAAGGACCTAGGTTTCCACCAAGGCATTAATGCAATATCACCAGCAGGTACTGTAAGTCTTCTGTGGTCTTCACTGCACCTGGAGGTGGAATTCCCAATTGGCACCAATGCTCTTGATTTGAACTGTGGATCCTCCAATCTTTCTGTCTTTTTTTTTTCCCTACTTGCAAAAATTAGTGATGCATGCAGTTTGACGTAGCAGTAAAATATGAGATGAGCACCCAGCTTTGAAGGAGGAAGAACCTGTCATTCCTGGCCATGTGCTTAATCATTTTAAAGCAGCTTCGAGGTGGGTAACATAAGTAAATTGAAAGAATCTCATCAATCTCCCTTCCCAAGCTGGAAGCAATATAAGGTAATGGAAAGCCATTAGATCAGCAAGACTCTCAAATACTTGTGAAAGTCCCTCTACAATACAATTGTAGTCCCTCTACAAATACAATTTTCCCTCTACAATAGTTTCCCTAGCATAAAATTGGGCATGGAACAGTTAGCACTTCTTGTGATAAAGAAATAAAAAGAGAGTGTTCAAATATCGTGCATTGCATAACAGAAATTATTTTTTTTTACAAAGATGTGAAAATTTAATTTTCAGTGTATGAACAATGAAGTGGAAGGATTATTTTTTTGCCAATGTACTTTATCTGCCAGCACTATTTTGATCAAATATTGGATGTGATTCTAAATTCTAAAACCAACCACAGGAGTATGAGATTATTGATCAAAGGCTTCACAGTGAAGACAAAATGGTTTGCACTGATCAGTAAGTGAACTCTGCAGATTCTTAGTGGCAAGCATGAGTGGGAAAAGAGTGAAACAAATCACTTCAAAAGTTTTATAGAAATCATGTCAAGAGGTGGTTCTGTGAGATATTTCTGATGGGTTTATTTCATTTCTTATTTCTTTAGAAAGAACAGCTTAATAGGATAGACAAATAAGGTGTTTTCATGGCCCATAAAAGTTGTAAGAAGTTCAGCCTTGCATCCTCTGAGGTATGAGGGACTTAAATCAGTGAAAAGTTCTGGGAAAGAGCAGGACAAGCCAGGGAGATATAATGAGCAAGAGTAGCAATACAGTATGCAGGAGGAGGAAGCAGGCATGGAAGGGCAGCTCCAGAAAGAGTTGGTGTGGTGGAGAAGTTTGAAGTGGTTGCTGTACAGAGGAAGAAGGGCAGTGTGCCTGCAGGGCCTTGCTCCTCTTTTCTGTCCTTGCTGTGACTGTGGTAACCAGGGAGAACTTCAGGCTGTGCCTGGGAACAGCAAAACAGCAGAGGAGGTTCACTGGGGCAAGAGTGGGTGTACATAAAAGAAAGAATGGACAAATTACTATCTTAATTCTGCTTAGTTACAGCAGGGATGTATTTTCTACACAGGCAAAGAGAGTGGTTTAGAAAGCCTTCAGGGCAAATGGCATTCAGCATTCACACAGGCCACACAGAGGGATTGAGCATGCATATGCACACAAACACTTGCAAAAACAAGCCCTTTTCACAGGCTGTTTCAGCAAATATCTTAAAATATCTGCACGTAACCCACAGTGCTGAAGGATGCTTATGGACCTTTATGACTGCTGTTCAGACAACACTGTCAAGAAACACAGTATGTAAAGCAGAGTAACAGATGGAATACTAACAACAACAAAAAAAAAAAAAAAAAAAAGAAAAAATACTTTGTGTTAGAAATACACATAATATGCTTATCAAATATTTAAAACGTTCCTGGGACAGATGAGATTCCAGGAATTTCAAGACAAGGGGGAATGCATATCTGCCTATTTAAGTTTTTCCACACAGATGTAATGGTGTGTCAACATTAACTCTTTCCAAAAGTTTAGGCCTTTGTTTGTGTCTTTGTGTGCTGTAACTAGCAAATGTAGTAAAGCTGAACAGTACTGCTTGGCTCTAGTATGCAGCCAATGAATACTGCGGTGTTGGTTGTGCAGGGGGCACATAAAACCAACTGGCAGAAGAAAAGTCCTGTAGTATATCAAGCCCATTAATTATTATTTGGGAAATGAAATTTTCTTTCTTACATTTTCTGATCAAATGTAAGAAACACAAAGAAACAGTAGCCTGCGTTAATCTTCTGGTGCAATCTTTAAATCAGTAATTGCGAGTCAAGTGGCATAGCTTTGTGCATCTTCTGCATGTACCAGCCCCTCTCTGTCTACTGGCCCTCTGCCCTCTTGCAAATTTGACCTCTTGGTTAAAACACAGATCAGTAAAGCAGGGAGCTCATTATAATGCTGTACCTACTTGGGGAAATCACTGAATTCTGGGAAAATCTGTAGGTCTGAGCTTCTGGATATAAAACTCCTGCTGTTTAGGTAACTGGTTGCAATAAACAGGTGGGAGACAACTTCTATTAAAGCTAAAGAATCAAAAAGTTGAAAAATAGAGAATACCAAAACTGTTCGTGATCACTTCACAGCTATCCTGTGGATATCTAAGGGCAGATTCATTTTCGGTATCTCTTCTGTTTGCTGTAGATACAGGAAGAGTTGTTCTTATATACAAGCATTTTTCTTCCCCTGTACTCAGCCCTGGTGAGGCCACAGCTCGAGTCCTGTGTCCAGTTCTGGGCCCCTCAGTTCAGGAAGGAGATTGAGGTCCTGGAGCAGGTCCAAAGGAGGGCAACCAGGCTGGTGAAGGGACTCCAGCACAAGTCCTGTGAGGAGAGGCTGAGGGAGCTGGGGGTGTTCAGCCTGGAGAAGAGGAGGCTCAGGGGAGACCTCATCGCTCTCTACAACTCCCTGAAAGGAGGTGGGAGCCAGGGGGGGTTGGGGTCTTTTCCCAGGCAACTTTCAACAAGACAAGAGGGCATGGACTTAAGTTGTGCCAGGGGAGGTTTAGGTTAGATATTAGGAAGAATTTATTTACGGAGAGGGTTATTAGGCATTGGAATGGGCTGCCCAGGGAAGTAGTGGATTCTCCATCCCTGGAGATATTTAAAAAGACTGGATGTGGCACTCAGTGCCATGGTCTGGTAACCGCGGTGAGAGTGGATCAAGGGTTGGACTTGATCTCTGAGGTCCCTTCCAACCCATGCAATTCTATGCTTCTATGATTCTATGATCTTATATTGTCTGTGTAAATAAAATTGTGCCTTTATTCAGCTCATGCACTTTTGAAAAGGAAAAGAAAAATACTCGAATTGTAATTTCTGAAGGGTGTTTAAAGGGATGTGTGATGTTTACGGGGAAAGAGATACATGCACTCAGTGTGTGGGTGTTATATGTACTTAATTCCTTTTCCTCATGATACAAGCAAGCATTGCTAAATTATTTTGAACCAAGAATTAGAGACGAGGACAGAGTGTGCAAGGAAGTATTGCGCTGGAGTGTCTCACTAAATGTCATCCATATAAGATTTGATTAGAGATTAGTGTGGAGCATGAGTTGAGGCTGGACACACAATAGCTGTATCTGTCACTGTAGCTATATGTTTCTGTTAAATTAGTAAGGACTAATTTTGGAGGGTTTTTTTAGAAGTCATTAGCTGCAGGAAATGGCAGAGGAAGCCTCCCCCTAACTCTCATTTTACTGAGTTGGATCCCTGGAAAAGTTGAGTGAGAATTTAAGTCATAGTATTGTATTGCTCCTCCACAACTCTCTCCACTTAGTTTTGGGTAATTAAAAGCTCTCTGTACCCCTCAATACATCTTTAGCAGAATACACAATTGTTTCCGTGACATGATGAGCATCTGCAACAGCTATCCTGGCCTGGATTCAAGATGATGATCTACATCTGTCTACTACAAATTCACAGCTTTATAAGTTCAGTAGTTATTATAAATTCTTTTCTACAATTGCATGTTCAAGAACACGGACTTGCATCCAAATTTTTTATGAAAACTTCTGAACATTTAAGGCATGTTTGTTTTGTTTTAAACTGGGGTTTGTCTTCTCCTCCCTTGCTTTAGCTGTTGCTGCAACCACGAAGAAGAAATTAAGTAGCTTGAGAAGTAAGAATCTGCCTGTCTGCTTATTAAAATGAGTGAAAAACTTTGCTTTCCACTTTTAGTTTCCCAGCTCTCTTCACCTGACTCTTACGAGGTTTTACTGACATCTGTGTGAGTTCAGTACTTGCTCCCTGGAGTGGTCTTTTTGGAGCAAAATTTCATCAGTGCCTCAGAGGATATGCTCACTGTAAATGTATGATACAAGATATTGAAAGTTATGGCCAGTATTTAGGGGCCAGTCTCTTTTCAGTGGTTCCCTGTGATGGGATAAGGGGCAATGGACACAAACTGAAACACAGGATGTTCCACCTCAACACCAGGAAAACCTTTTTTTCTGTAAGGGTGATGGAGCACTGGAACAGGCTGCCCAGAGAGATTGTGGAGTCTCCTTCTCTAGAGATTTTCAATATCTGCCTTGATGCATTTCTCTGTAACCTGCTCTAGGTGATCCTGATTTGGCAGGGGGATTGGACTCAATGATGTCCAGAGATCCCTTCCAACCCCTAACACTCTGTGTTCTATGATTCTGTGTCAACAAATCAGGGACAGTAAGAAGCAGAATATCCTTTACTAGAGACATGTGGGGAAGCAGATGTTGAGGATTGGCTGAGGGATAACACCTCTTGTTTAGTGAAAGAAGATAAAAAAGCAAATCTGTTGATTCTGTAGAAATAACACGATGGAGAAGTGCATTCTGGAGGTGGAGGTTTATTAGCAAATTAGACAAACACTTAGCCAGCCACTGGAGAAGGTGGAAGATACCCTTCTTAGCAAGGGTTATGGAAATTTTCCATGCTAAAAACCAGTATTACCATCACTGCAAAACACTGTAACTTAGTGAAGCGATACAACAGATTCAACACAAATCCACCTAGCCCTTTGTACAGTCTTTAAAAGTGTCTTGATATATTTTTGGTGAGGATAGGGTGACTGTTCCTATCATACATAACCAGTGTTGAGACATTTATATCTCAAGCCTCCAAGTAGTACAGCTTGGAGGTAATAAGAAAGTCAGTTTGTCTTCTGTTAGTATTAATCCTGAGTATGATAATTTCACTGCCTGTCCCTCTTGCTTATTTCATTAGACCTTTTCCCCACAGTAATAACTTTATTGGACTCTATGATTCCTTTCCCCTTTCTTCTTCCTGCCTCACTCCTTATTTCCCAAACAGAAGTACTTATTTTTACTCATCTTTTACTGTATGATCACTGTTTCATAGCACTCTCCATTCTTGTTGTCCTTCTCTGTTTTGCTTCTTCTTGTGCAAGAGTTGTTTTGAGATAGTAGTACCAAAAACTGCCCCAAACTGTCAAATCTGTAATGCAGGTCATATGGATGATGAAGTCAGAGCAAAACTTGAGCATTTAATTCCTAAATTTTCAACAGTCATCTCACAAAAAAAAAAAAAAAAAAGCACTGTTCATGCACTGTGCAGTGCTCCACCAGCCTGTGGCTGTTTGCTAAATGCTGGTAATGGTACTTATGCTCTGCCGAAGGAATAAAAACAAATTATGATAGATGATAAGGTGGAACTGTGAGGGTACTTTCAGTGTTAAATTGCATTAACCTTGACATTTTGTCTCTGGAGATGTGCAGTTGTGTAAATAGGAGTTACTGCTGTCACAAGATTTCCAAGTGAATATAGTTTTATCACATAGAGAGGACTAACTCTGAAGGGGCTGAAATTCTAAACCCAATGAAGTAAGCAATTTAAGGAAAATTCTTTGCCATAATTTTTACCGGTTACAGTTGTTACAGGTTTATAGTAAATGCCCCTATGTCATAAACAAGATTTTGATTAGTATATTTATAATAGCATATATTCTCAATTTTTAAAAATACAGTCTTACTCATAGAAGAGTGTTACAGACAAGAATTCACAATCTTGAAAATGCATGACAAAATGAAGATGAGGCCAGGGTAGATGATTAAAATTTCAGGAATAGGTACACTAAAAAAAAAACTAAAATTCTGTCAAATTCTCTTCTACATATTCCCTTCAGCCATACATATAAAATATGATTTTCCACTAATTTTCAGTCCGTTCATAGTAATTCTCTGATTCTATGGTTCTATGAAAAAAAACAGTAATGGTGTGCAGTAAGGTTACAGTTTTGTTTTTTGTTTTCTTTTTTTTTAAGATAGATTTCATTATTAATGTCTCACTGGAGACATCAGCATTTCCACACTAAGTGAACATCTCTGAAGGCTATGAAATGACAAGACATGGCAGGTACTCCTAAGGATTTTTTCTAAACTAAACCAAGCTTTCACACTTAGGAAGCAGACTGAAGTAAAGGTGAAGCAGTAAAGGCAAGGAAAAAAATAGCATTCTTTGACATTATCTGTTAAACAAGAAATATTACCTGTCTGTATTCTCCTTTGTCCCCCCAACACACATATCCCCTACTCAAACCAGTAACCATGACATCCTGTAACTTGAAACCAATACTTTAAAGCAGGGTAGTGTAGTGTAAATTACAGAGTCTGCTACACAAATAATTTGCACTGAAATGTTTATCATGTCTCTGACATAGCTACTTCTGTTTATAGCTTATAAAGTGTTTTTTACTGGTTCCCTCACATCTGATAATATGTCTCCAGAACAGGTGGTGAAAATGTGAAGTAATTATAAGAGCCTCTGTTTGCATGTGTGTGGTCCCTTGATTTGCAAGGCCACTGACCACATACGAAGCATTGTAAAAGTCTCAAATTTAGATTATCAGCTTCTCTTGTGGAGTACTGCCTTAGCTGCAGCTGAAGTCCTTCTGGGTTGTAAGCAGCTTTGTTGAAGGGTTAAAAGATCAGAGTTGCCAAAACCTTGCTCAAAGTAGATCTGAAAATGTTTTTAAATCTTACATATGTAAGTATTGCCGCAGGGAGTAACTTTCCAGTATTCCAGTACAAGGTTGGCTGCTTAGTACAGCTCATGAAGTAGTCAGATCAGTACAGTTCAGTTGGCCCAGGCCATAGTGGTCAATTTTTATCGAATCTACCATTGCACCTTGAGAAATCTTGCCACAAACCTTGCTGGAATAAGTTGGGTGTTAGGAGATAAATTAGGATCAGGCTAATCTTATATTCTGTCCAGCTGGGGAAGGAAGAATTTTTCAGTTTTCCTTACAGTTTTATCATGAAAATAACTCTTAGGAGATTCCTTGCAAATTCTTCTTATTCAATTAGAAATATCCACCTTTAGAGGAAGAATACTGTCTCCCCAGTGGGTATAATCCAACTCAGAGTACTTTTCACTGCAGTCCTGCATTTAGATGTGGCAAATGCCATTAAACTTATACAGAAACAAAAATAACTTCAAGTATTTGTCCTACATCCACAGTAGGGATGCACATTTTGAATTTCAGCAGCCATGAAAATAACCTTAGTAGAACTGAAAGAAAAAGGGAGTAATTGAGACGGTATTCTACTTACAGTGGCTTTGCTCTTTCCATCACTGTATTCCCTCCTATCACACCTATATCTATCCAGGTCCACTAACCATTTACTGTGCAATCATATTTCCAGGATGAAAACATATGCTCTGGTCTAGGGTTTTAATTACAATGGGCTCTCTTCAATCTACAATGTGCAAGCTTTCAAAATAAATTCAACAGTAGGTCTATGCAGATTATTTTGCCAAAATTATTTTACCAAGTACATGTTTCCAGTCATATTGACTGAGCTGGGGAATAGGTAGCCAAACTGCATGTAAAAAGTGCATGAACTACAATAACTTTCAAAGAACTACATATCAGAGAGATTAACTGCACAGCTTTTGTAGAATTCTTTCGGGACACAATGTAGTACAATATAGTAAGAGCTCATGGTATATGATACTCAGGTCCCTAAGGATTCATGTTGCTTTTTTGCATTTTCCTTTGTTACAGTTTTGGTTCAAGTAGTCCTGAAAGTTAGGCAGTGTATGACAATAAACATAAGAATTTTTGTACTCTTATATTTTTTTAGCTATATCAGAATATTACTGAAAATAGATGGATACAACAAAAAATGTTAGGTTGCTTGCACTGCTTGTGTTGTCATCATAGCAGCAATTACATGTTCTTAAAAGAACAAATCCATTAATATATCTAATACAAATAAAATTTCAGACAACTAATGCATAAGTGATTAAAGATGACAGACTGCTGTGACTTTGCAATGAAGACTGTAGTTGTAGAGAATCCCCCATGGCAGGTCACTTTGAGAACATGTCCCTCCTCATGAAAGTAGAGGAAATAGTCAAGACAAGTGTGGCCTAAGCCCTGCTGAGGTGTTAGTGCATGCTAAGACTCTAGGAATTTGAAGAACACAGGTGGAAAACAGAGATTTATGTTAAGCTTTATGTTAAATGGATGTGTCTACCAAAGGGTTCCTGTGCAGTAGGACAGGAGGTGATGCAGTGAAAGTCTATGCCACTGATCTTCCTGGTAAAATTCCTAACAATAAATTGAGGTATATTTGATGTGCAATTATGGCAGAATGGCAGAATTATTTTTGAGAGCATTATAGGTTTAATTTCCCTAGAGTGAGGCCTCTGTTTTCCTTGTCCTCACTCATGGGACTATTAGGATGCTTGATGTGTAGTCATAGTGTATAGCCAAGTTAGTCCCTGGAAGCTGCACTGGTATAACTTTCCCTCCGTAACAAATGAGTGCACATAAGCAGTTTCTATGGAGATCCCAGATTCCATAAGAAGATCTGTATAAAAATGTTGTACATTATTCAGAAAATCACAATGAACTGCAGGAGGAAGAAGATGGGCTTGGGTGGTTTTCTTTCTGAGCCAGTTCTATCATCTACTTCACAACTTCAGCTTAAGAAATGAAGCCCAGCCATAGTTTACATAACTGTATAAATAATGCCAGCTGTAGAAGCATTCATACAACATTGACAGCAATGGATAAAAATACGTAAAAACTCAGCTGCCTAAACATTGCCTTTTAAGTACAGTAAATCAATGATCATAAGCTGTTTGAAACACCAACTGAGATAAAATATGAATGTTTATAAAATACAGGGCTCCCAAGCAGATGGCCTAAAAGCTAGTTGGTGATTCACATGTAAAAGCAAAAAATTCCCAAATGGCCACTGTTCTGAATCTATTTACATTTAAGCTACAAACTGGTGTTACCATGATTCTAGTCTGTAGAAATGCTGACCTATCATAATTTCACATGATTTTAGTGAAGAACTGCTAGGCTTTGCCATTTTTGAAAATCAAGGTCAGGTGCTACACACAGTTGCCGTGAAATATATAATTACTCAATTAATTTTCTGTTATTTCATTTAAACCAGTATTTTTTTCAGAAAGCAGAAAAAATAGTGAGTGACGAGCAACACAGAGATCTACTCTTGATCGAAATGACCATAATTGAATAGTTTGTGATGCTGGTTAAATATTGGCATCCTAATTTACTTTCTTATTTAAATAAGACAGCTTTTGTCAAATAATTACCCTTTACTGATTTCACTAATAATTACATGGGATTGGGATGTAACCATGGAATGCAGTGTGTCCCAATATGGGGGGAGTTCAAGATTTACTTTCTGTAGCTTTATGAATTAATGTTTATTTTGTTAGCTTTCTTCCCCATTTTCTGCCTTATCCCAGACATGCATTTCTGTCTATCTAAATAGTAACCAGATATGTAAGTGGAGCAGATCTCATTTCGAATGAATGATGTTTTTATTTGTATGAATTTGCAGGGGCTTTCTGTTTGGCCCGCTAATGGGTAGAATTACGGAGTTCCTTTTCAATGCTTGGTCATACCAGAAGATTATACATACAGATGGAAGGAGCAGGTCTCTCTTCTTTCTGCTACCATCCAAAATCCTTTATACCTGTATAAAACTCAGTTCATGGCTTTTTTTCTGTATCTTTCATTCAGGACTGTTTCTAAAACATGTAGTTCCCAGATTCATTGAAGCAGAGTAGAATTCTAGAGACTTCTGATTAGAGACTCTACAAGGTGTTGTTCTTTTCCTGATGCAGTTATGTATCATCCTTGCCCAGTATTGTTTTACAGTACAGTGTACAGAAGGATTTCAAGGTAGGAAAGGACTATTGTGCTCATATAGTCTCACTCTGCAGCTATTGCATATGAGAGCATTTTAAAAAATATTTTATGAAGGTCCAGACTCACAATTTATTTTGTATATGGCTGCAACTAAGCATTCTAAAAAGCTTGTGTGAAGCCTATATGCTTTATTAGGAAATGGTTTTGCCTAAAACGTGAGGTGCTATAAACAGTAGTTTTGATCTACTGCACTGAATTAAATTTAAAAAACAAGACATGATGCAAAGACCAAAATGTTTCTATTAGGGAATAATAACAAGATGCAACACTATCTACATTCAATTCTGACTTCATGGGAAGTGACTGGAAGTTTATCACCGACTGTACAAACAGAGAATTGGTAGAATTTATCTAACATCAACAAGAAGTTGTGAAAAGTCCCTAAGAAAACTTCAAGTATTAGTAGAGTAGCTATCAGATGTCCAGGAAAATAATTTTTCAGTTTTTAAATTATCTATATACAAATATGAATAGAAGTGCTTTGCCTGGATGATATGACCTTCTCTTTGCTCTGGAGACAAGCAAGATTTCATCATATGAGATATTCAGTTTTTCACACTCTTGTGACCAATTTTATATGAAAAGTTAAAATGGAAAAAATGGGGAAAAAAAAAACAAAGAAAAAACAAACAAACAAACAAAAAAACATCCCACCAGCCCCTTACAGAAATCAGAAATGTTTGCTAATAAATCCAAAACAACACCCTTAAATATTCTTTGGTTTGGGGAGGGTCTTTTTTTCCCCTGTTATTATGTTTCATAACTCAAGAGTTTACAGGAAACAGAATACTAAGTCATCAATGCACACCAAGCAAGTTTCATAAACAATAGTTTATCACAGGATAATACCAGAATTGGACAAGAAGCTGTGTTCTCCCTTTTTCAAAAATAAAAAAGAAAAAATAAATTCTTCTCCACATTGTACGTGTTGTTCTTGAATATTTATCTCCATTAGTGCATTTCTGTGTGACTTGAAATTTCTCTTTTCTTTGTCAAAACTGGCATATATTTATAAGTTTCATATTTTGTAATATAGTTTAGAGAAAACAGCTTATCTGAAAACATTTTAGTTCTAATGAAGGTATATTTTATCTACAGTTTTCAGTCTATTGTTTGATGTCTGTTGAGTCTTAGTACTTAGTTTCATTACATATCCTGTTCCCATTAAAGGGTTGAGTAGACTAGCCATAAAACTTGTACCACACTGATCCAGTCTTTTCAACTGGCTTTTTGTCAAATGGAAACCAAGTTTTAGCCAATTTTAAGATAATTTCATCTATTTTAGCTAAAGATTGCATGTGAAAAAGCCCTTATATAGTAAGAACAAATGTACTATTTCACCAATCTTCTATTTTATCCAGATATATAACATTTTTTTAATGCACTTCATTTTAAGAGCTATGCAAGTATTGCAGGTTCATTAGACATTTGAATTAAGGGGATATATGAGAAGACTTTATCACTTAATTAATTAACTGCAGGAGAGGGAGGCTGTATCTTCTGTTTACATTCAAGGAAATGAATGTCAAAGATTGCCATGTGTGTGTCGTAAATAACAAAGGCCACCAGTGGAGAGCTTCTATTTTTGTGATGAGAACATAAAAGTCAGTTGCTTCTGTTCCAGAGGTGATATTTTACTTAGACGTCTGCTCTGTTTGCAAAAAGGAGGCAAAACGTCTTTTGTTACTGATTTGCAGTCTGAGAGGGTTTGGACATCAATTAAGTTTAAGCCTTTTGAGAGTCTTTCACAAACCTTTGTGTTTTAACAACAGACTGAACAGTTCTTTGTAAAAATACAATTTAGATGAGAGACAGAAAGAATAAAGCAAATAGAGGGTGGAGGTTATCACGAGACTAATTACATTACATCCCAGGAGTATTTTGCTGCTTGTCATTGATTTGCCTAGACTGTAATTCTACTATGAAAACTTTGCCATGGGGAATTATATCATGCTATTCTAAAATCTTAGCCATGGATTTTTGTGGACGTTTTCTGGGGAAAAAAGATGATGAATCCAGCCATTTAGAGTGGCCAAAAGTGACAGGATTTTAAAGGAATTAGTTCAAAAGATTTTGGAGTTCTCCATTCTTCTTAACATCTTCAAGACAACTTCCTTTTTCTTTGGAACAACTTTTAGATGAATAAAAGCGTGGTCAAGGATGAATATCAGGATTTTTATTATAATAATGTGGCTCATATTGCTCTGAAAATGAAACAAAAATAACTATATTCAGTTATTATAAATTTATTTTACACCACTATCTTTCAAATGAACTATAGAGAAAAGAATAATTCTGTAGAATATGCTTTAATCTCTGGACTCATGTTTATTGGTTAAATTGTTACAGTTTACAAGTAAATGGTAGATACTGGCTTGCTTGTGTTTGAACACAGATTTTTTTGTAAAGCTCGAGAATGAACAGTCATCCAAGACATGTAAATAATAGCTAACAAGAATACTTGAATTCCAGCTCTTTACTGAATCAGTCTTCATAACAAAAAAATCACCAGTTCAGGGATTTTTTATGCTCTGAGGACACTCTGCAGCTATACTTAACACCATTATCAGTGTAGGGACTATAAGTTTAATAGCAGTTGTGTAGCTGCTATGCTTAAGTTCCCTATGTCCCTGCTACTAATTCCAACATTGAGATCATCTTAGCTCTTTTGTTGTCTGAATTTTTTCAGCTTTTTAATGATGACTGTAAGGTACCACGAAAATAAGTGGGTTTTATTCTAAAATCATTGTTGCAATTGATAAAATGCCATATAATATAGACTCAATCTCTTTAAAAGTTGCCTCTTTGCACTTGATAAGATTCTTTATGTTGCTATGATACACAAAGAAATTCATCGCACTGCAGAGAATATTGATAGATTAAAATATATTTTTTAAAAATGCTTAATTTGCAAATATTTTATTCTGCTTCTATTTCCTAATGTAATGGTTGAGCTGAGCAAGGAAACAAAATACACACAACTGACTTAGCTATTCACTCTCTGGTACTGGCTATTTATATTCTTGAGAAGACATTTCTTAGAGCAGTGAATATATCAGTGTACAATGACATACTCTAAGTATTTTAAGTTAAATCTAGTTAATTGTATAGTAAGTTTCAACAACTGAGAAACATACCCTACCTTTCTGGATATAGGACTTGAAAACAAGAAATAAGTATTACATGGGTCAAATCAGTATTTTTTTCTTCATAAATCTACGATATAGACTTCCATCTTACATGCTGAATTTCCTGGGATTTTACCACTGATCAAACTGGTATGGGCTCTACAGGGCCAGCCATCAATCTGGATATAGAACCCTTCACCTTATGCAACAGTATGTTATCTGAGGTGTTACTACAGCGTGCATTACTATTAATGATGGTGCTGGCAGCAGAATGCTCTGCTGTGAAGCTGTCAAGTAATTTTGCAATGTTGAAAGTCAGAATAAGCATTCTGATTTGTAATCTAAGTTTATCATGGAAATAGGTGAGACAGTGCTAGCAAAGAAAGTTTTAATACACCAATCAATTTGCATATTTTTCTATTTTCTGCATTTTCTCTCATCACTGCACTTCAAAATGCTTAACAAATCTGAGTTTGGCTTTTATGTGACAAGTTAGTTTCCTAGCAGATTATGCAATGTATGGACAATTCATGAGCTGGTCTCATGAAGCTTTAATATTGGCTTTTAATTTTGTGATCCAAACCAAGAAAGATTACAGTTTGTGATTCTATTTCCAACTTACTAAAGTCAGTTATGGGGCCTCTGAATATCTCCTTTGGAGCTATTTCTATTTACAGTCTGTTATTATTTCAACATGAATATTGATGAGGATTAGGTTCAACTGGCATTCTGATTCACAGTTGACCTTGTGGTTGCTTGAAATACTTTCTTTCAAGGATTATTTTTATTTAATTGCTAAAAGCTCGAAAACTAACAATTTCAAAGTGAGATATCTTTCTAAAATGGGACAGCACATTCACCCATAAAAATGGAATTAAACCAGCCTCATGTGTCCGGAAGAACCTTAGAATGGTTCAGGATGAAAGTAACTTACAGGTGTCACTCTGTAGTGTTTTGCTTTCTTGGTTCAAAGTAAAGTTCGTGGCAGCGTGGAGAAGGATTACAGAGTTACTGTGTCACTGCACTCTTACAAAGCACAGGGCAAGGTTGTTAACTAGAAAGTCCCAGAAATGTCTAGAAATAAAGCATGACAGATTCTGGATGCACCTCATATAAAACAACTGGTTTTATGTTTTATTCATGAGTGAGCTGTGTCATAGTCACCTAGAGAAAATTAAATTGTTAGCATTTGGTGGAACAAAAGTGTTGGAGAACATCTCGCAGGCTCAGCAGTGTCTGCAGAGAAGGCAAAATCCCCCTGTCTGATTCCTTTGAGTCCAGACAACATAATGCTGTTTTACCAGCAAGTAAAGATGGGTTTGCGTTTAACACAAGGACCACCACGCAATCAGCTGGGAAATCACCAAATTTTTATGTGTTGAAAAAGCTTTGGGATGTTTTTAAAAAGATACAAGACCTGACTTTGCACTCCAAGACTGAGGAGTCCAGGGGCACACTCCATCTGCTGTGCAGTAGACATCTGTGGAACAAGATCAGAGATGTGTGCTTAGAGACAAAGGCTAAAATTAGCATTTTGTTGTGTTTACACAGAAAAAAATTCTATACATATCTCCTAAAAAATCAGTTATAAATCACCATTATCCCTTTGCAGGCAGCACTCCTCACACTCCTCACTCTTGAAACGTGTGAGTGAAACAACTATTTTTGCAGTCCTCGGTGTGACAAACTTCTCTTTAGTTGGGCAGAGCATTTTAAGCACTCATGTTCACAAACCACCTACAAAACGTAGTGAAAGAGTAGAGAAAATTAAAAGCAGAAGTTGGTAGTTATAATTTGCCATCAGCTGTCATTGTGAGTGTATCTTGATCTAAAATACCGATGTTTGAGATGTCCTTTTCATGTCTAACACAGACACTGAATGTCCTTTGAATTGAAAACTGGGAATTCATAGCAAAAATGTAAAACAGCTCTCACTGAGCATGGATGCCTACATCTAGCATCATTCTTAAGGACTTCTGTGTTCTGTGTAGGAGTCAGGAGAGAAAACTGATGTTGTCTATCAATATAATCCTGAAAAAACAAATATGTATCAATAGAGCTGATCATAAATGCAGCAATTCTAGCCTGGGTCTACAATATTCCTCCAAGGCACTTCAATTGGAACCTTGCCACTGGGAAATCTCCCAGCAGCTCGTATGGCTACTGTTTTACTTTGCTTGGCTCAAAGAAAAGAAAAAAGCTGTGTGGGAAAACCATGGGTCACAACAGGAATTACTTAGCCTTTGCAAACTCCTGATGTGCAGGGCCAGGCTGCTATCTGGATAGGCTGAGACAAACTGAGCAATTCCATGGGGCAGTCGCTGGACGTGCCTAGTGCAAGGAGCTGCAGTGCATGTGCTGCCAAAGTGTGCCGTGAGTGACTGCCATCTGGAGAGAACAGGACACTTAGGCACATGTCCACAAGGGTGGTACAAGAGCATCTGGTTGCTGGTGGCTTCCAACTGCAATGTCACAGGGTCAAAAGAAAGAGGAAACAATGTGAACAGTGTATCACTGTGTGCACTGATAAGGTATCACTGTGTACATAGTAGCCCAGAATTTAGTGCAGAGGTACCGCAGGCAGAGCTTTAATGAGGTATCAGAGATGTCAGGTGAAATATAGCTCCAGTTTTCATTGTTGTTGTCATCTGGTTCTCAAGAGTGTGTTGATATTTTTCCTTGGCATTGTAAGGATGAACACTCTTAGGATGCATCTGTGGCTTAGGCTTAAACTCTTGTGTATCTTGGAGAGTTTCAGCTCAGCAGAGTACCTCATTCTTTTTCTCTGGTTAGACTGCTTCTAGTCCCCAGACTAGATAATTGTAAATGAACAAGTATCTTCCATGAGAATGAACACCTCTGTCATGGGAATAGAATGATTCATCAGGTGAATTTTCTTTCTTGTCCCATTTTTCTCATATGCACCATATAATCAACAATGTCAGAGGCCAGGGAAGTACATCTGTTTCAGCACAGGAATGTGTTTCTTCCCCAAGAGCACAAGAGGAAGTTCTGTCAGCTGGGTTTGCTCCTAGTCTGATCTGAAACCTAACTAATGTATTGTAACCAGTATGGTAACATCCTAGTCATCTATTCCAAATGAATTTGGGAAAACAAAAAAAAAAGCTTGCAGTGGAATAGAAGTTACGAAGTTCAGTGGTGTAACCTGCAAGCTTTCCCAGGCACTCCAGATCCCTGGGGTAGCAAATCTCTCTCAGTATGTCAGTGTCTGTATAGTGTGATTATTTTCAGATCAGGCCTGTCACATCGCTAACTGTCCCAAACTTGTAGGATTCTTGCTATGAAGCTGCAAGGTGGAAAAATACCCCCAAGAAATTATGGGAAGGTAGATTGCTGAAACCAGTTTAGTTGCTTCGGTCACATTTGTCTCAGACTTTTGGACCACTTTTTGGACTTTTCATAATTCATATCCAAAGGAACATCCTTACCTCATAGTTAGGATCAATTACTTTCATAATTGAAAGTCACCTAATAATCACCTGAATTTCAGTAGTTCCCAGTTCAATGAGATCTCAAAGCCCATGGATGGATTTATGTCTATACAGGGCCAGATATTTGAGGATTTGGTTTGTTGTAGTCTACAACTATTGTTAAGTATCTTTGGTTGTACCTACGTAAAGGGTAGTTTTAGTGACCATTTGTAACCTGTATGGACAGATATAACAGACATGTATACACACCTCATATGCATACAAGGTACGTGCAATGAGAACATACATGGTTCAGTTTTCAAGGCAAGATTGAAACCCTGTATAAATACAGGGGTAGATGGAGGAATATAAGTGTATCAAGATAACTAGATAATATTTAAGGTTCCTTCCACCCTAGCCATTCTATGATTAACACTAACAATTCTGTGATTCTATGATAACTTTTTCCCATATCCCTCTCAGTACACCTTTACTGAGAAGACCCTATACATTATATACAGTTCAAATAGATAGTACGTGTTTTTTGCACATATTGGAAAAGTGTCTCATCCTTTATTGGATGAGTTAGATGATTCCAGGAAAAGTGCAATTATCAGCTGCCACTCTCTGGCAAAATGCCAGGCATCACTCACAAGCACACATCAACCTACTTCCCAAAATTATGTCAGCAGAAGAGGGGAGATTTTATTTTCTTTTCCACATAAACACCAAGTAGCACCTGCTGGTCTGATCAGTTTTCTAAGAAAGGAAGTACTCACTGGTCACCAGCAGCTAAAAGTAGTCAAGGGCTTATGAACATGGTTTTACCACAGGCAGAAAATATTGTCAGCAAAGCCTGTACTGCTGGTGATCCATGTTGGAAGAAAACTGCCACAGAAAGATTATGTATTTACAAGAAATTCACCTTTATCAAAAGGAAAGGGAGATAATGTCTTGTAACCTTTTTTTTTTTTTTTTTTTAGATTTGAAGTCTGCAGAGATCTAATTAGGGTTTGTGCTTTCTTTTCTGTTTTTCTTTTTTGCTTTTACTGAATTTTTTAAGACTGTGAAACACACTATTTATCCACATCCAAAAAAGAAAAATATAATCATTTACACAGCAAAATCCTTTACTCAGAACACCAACAAACCATACCTTTTTTTCTCCCCTTCAAAATGTTTGTATGAAAAAAGCAAAGCAGAAGCCACAAGGAATTCAGGACTCTTAGAGAACTACTTAGTCAAGCAAAAGTCTCACCAGACTTAATGGCATGATGTCCTGTGGTTTGCTATAGGCTAAACTAAAAGGAATAGAGCAGGGAAATCATAACCAGAGTGGCTTTCCAGAGCACATCCTTCCCAATGCAGTTAAAATTCAGCTGAGCTGTGCACGCAGTGAAACTGATCAGTTTTGCCAGTTTGTGGAAAGAGTAAATGCCCTCTCACTAAGGTTTCAAGAAGTGTCAGAGGCTTAGGTACACACCATACTGACAGCTGCACTTAATTTTTAAGTACATTGCCAACTTTGGAAACTTGTTGTCCCAGATATGGGTACTTGGCCTTCCTAAAGCAATACCCAGAAGAAGAGAAAAAGATCCCCAAGCGTAGGACCTGCAATAGCCAACATGCTACACAGAGGATGGGAATTGTTGCATCCTTTCTGTTACAGCTGCTCCAGTGCTAGGTAAAATAATTAAGTAAGACTTGAAGCACAGAAGGTATGTTATGCCATTTGGAACTGTACAGTTTCTCTGAGTCATGGAGCTAGGGTGCTCTTTGCTGACTGCAGGAAGCCAGCAAGAGCAGCCCTCTGTGAGAGACAGTGTATCATACTAGTGATCCACTTCAAATTGGCCCTCATGGGAATCTAAATGTCAGGTAAGGCAAAAAGAAAGTTATAAGAGAAAAAGATATGTAAAGTAACAAAAGATGTATATTATTTCAATACAACATAAAAATTTTCACAGATTCATAGCATTAAGGAATCTTAGGGATTGAAAGGGACCTCTAGGTATCATCTAGTCCAACACCTCTGCTAAAACAAGTTTGACTACAACAGGTTGCACAGGATAGTGCTCAAATGGGTTCTTAGTATCTCCAGAAGAGACTCCACAACTTCCTTGGGCAGCTGGCAAAACCTGTTCCAGTGCATTGTCACCCTCAAAGTCTTTCCTCATGTTCAGACGGAACTTCCTGTGCTCAACTTTGTGCCCATTGCTCCTCATCCTGTCACTGGACACCACTGGAAAGAATCTGGCCCCATCAGCTAGACACTCATCTTTTAGTTATTTCTAAGCACTCATAAGGTGTTCACCCAGTCTTCTCACCTCCAGGTTAAACAGTTCCAGCTCTCTCAACCTTTCCTCTTATGGGAGTTGCTCCAGTCCCCTGACCATCCTCGAAGCCCTCCACTGTACTCTACCCAGTAGTTCTTTACCTTGTACTGGGGAGCTTAGAACTGGACACAACACTTCAGATGGGGCCTCACAAGGCAGAGAAGAGGGGGAGGACAACCACCCTTCCACCTGCAGGCCACGCTTCCGAAGGAACCCCAGGATGCCATTAACCTTCTCGGCTATAAGGGCACATTGCTGGCATATGGTTAACTTGGGCTGCTTTCCAGCAGGTCAACCCCTAATCTATACCAGTCCCTGGGCTTATTCTCCCACAGATGCAGGAACCTACACTTGCCTACACTACACCCACCCCCCACAAATTTTCAGAATTTGTAATGAAAGGAAAAGGTAGTAAAAATAGTATAGATGCTGGAGGGAACCCTACTACCTTTTGTTTTAAACAGGCAAGGAGTTCTCTCTAGGACTTAAGACTACTATGAGTCCTGCCTTAGATATACCAAGAACCCACAACAGACATTTGCCCCTTTTTGCCAACAAATATCTGAGAGTCTAAGCATTTTTTTGTGCAAGAGAACTCACATTTCAGAATGCTCAAGCACAACTACTGAAAAGTTAAAAATCTGATGTAGTAAGACAAGATTTGGGTAGAAATTTAGGTAGTGAGTAAGTTTTCTGTACAGGTGTAAAAGTAAAGTAAAATTAATTCATGATTGACAGCAATTTTTGACTTCTGGTGTTGCTGATTAATGCTTCTTACTCTAAGTAAAATATGTTACATAACCTCATTTACCTCTCCTTCTACTAGTAGGCATTTATGAGCCTCAATCACCATCAAATTTAAAAAGAGAAGTAGGTATTTTCTATCTGGTTTCGTTTTTATTTGTTTGGTTTTGGTTTTGGTTTTGGTTGTTTCCTTGGTTGGTTGGTTATTTTTTGTTTTTTTCTGTCCCATCAGTTAGTAGAAAGGTCTGGTGCATTTGCTGGTTGCTTACTTTTGTATTATCTTGCTTGCTTCTGTGATATCCACTCATGAAGGGAACTGGTGGCATACTCTGTACTGCAGGATATAAAAAAAAAAAAAAACCCACAGAGTATACTATCCAAGATAAAAACCAGCATCAATAATTTCCAAAATTGTGATATTTTGTCCGCAGGAAAATTGTTTTCTTAGGGCTGCCAAAATAAGATACCTCAGATTTTTTAGTCTCTGATCCCCAGCATAGGATTTTTGATTTAAAGACCTGATGGTTGGTTCTTCCAGTAAAGACAGAAAGACCTGGAAAAGAACTGAGAGAAGAAGGATTAGATTTTAAGAGAATCTTGGTTTCAGTGATGAAATTTGATAATTATGTAGTTCAAGGATTTACCAGTAAAACAGGAAATATTTGTCACATATATTTACGTCACACCACTATATACATTAACACATACAGGTCATGCATATTCAGAGAAAAATTATGAAGAAATCATTAGGATTTACTTGTATATTACTCGTTTGTTGTGTAACTATTATTTGTCCATTCTTGGAGGGTTCCATATTTTTTTCATCATTATCTCTTGAATTCAGAAAACTGTTATGTCCATGTAAATTAAACCAGCTTTTCAACTGTTGTTTCAGCTACCTCTAAATAATCACTTGCCCTCAAAGGGAGAGACTTACAAAAATTTAAACAGCTCCAGAAGTGACGGACTAAATCTGGGGAACTAACCAGTGAAGAACTTAGCTCTTAGGGACAGCAGCCTTCACTGTCTTGTGATCACAGTGACCATCTTGGTGTGCCTTTTATCAATCTGTAAAGGGATATGGCATCGCTTTCCTCTAGTACTGATTGCTGTTCTGCATCTCTTGTGCTTCATACTGATGAAGCTGTTTGAATATAGTTGCTGAATATAACTTCTGTACTGGAAAACCTCACATTTTGCCATCACCTGTGTGTAGCTCCCAAAGGCCGTGGACAATTTCATTCACACTGGTTATTTCCATGCATGCTGAACATTTGTTAATATACTACACTTGTGTAGACTTATAATGACTGTCAGATGTTTCTCCTGAACTAATGATACTAAAAGCTCTGTTACTATTTTCACAAATTTAGAGTGAGTATAGTAGTTTAGTGTTACTTAATCCTGTTACTTAATACACTGATTTCAGCTTCCCTTTCTTCTTCTCTAATGTCCAGGTTCTGCTACCAAATTCATGTTGTCTATTAGGTATCTTGATCACTTTCAATTTTTAAAACAGACTGTGGCAAAAAGTATAAAATTGGATTTTATCATACCCAAATCAGACAAATCCCTTTCCCCTTTCCTCTCCTCTCCTCTCCTCTCCTCTCCTCTCCTCTCCTCTCCTCTCCTCTCCTCTCCTCTCCTCTCCTCTCCTCTCCTCTCCTCTCTTTTTCTTCCCTTCCCTTCCCTTCCCTTCTCTTCCCTTCCCTTCCCTTCCCTTCCCTTCCCTTCCCTTCCCTTCCCTTCCCTTCCCTTCCCTTCCCTTCCCTTCCCTTCCCTTCCCTTCCCTTCCCTTCCCTTCCCTTCCCTTCCCTTCCCTTCCCTTCCCTTCCCTTCCCTTCCCTTCCCTTCCCTTCCCTTCCCTTCCCTTCCCTTCCCTTCCCTTCCCTTCCCTTCCCTTCCCTTCCCTTCCCTTCCCTTCCCTTCCCTTCCCTTCCCTTCCCTTCCCTTCCCTTCCCTTCCCTTCCCTCTTTTCTTCTCATTTTTCTCTCATTCTTGCTCAGATTCTGTGGTCTCTCATTATGCATACTCTATTATGTTAGAAAATGTCTCCATAACAGCAATGCACCACATCCACAGTCAGCTCTTGAAGTGTCCACTTTCATGATGATAGGAAGCAGGACAGCCAGTGAAGCCCTGGTCTTTTATAGTCCTGTTGTTAAAAGTACAGAATGTCTTCCTGTCTCCATTGTGCGACAAACATAAACCAGTAATAGGGCTCACTTCTGAAAGTTATGCTTAATTAAAACAATATTTGCACTATTATTTTATTTAATAATAGAAACAATATGTAAAGCTTTTATGCTATTTGAAACACTTCTGTACAAAAGTAGATCTCTTGAGAGTAGGTCTAGTCCTTCTCACTATATAGAAGATTTAAGTCATTGCCTTCAACATTTTTAATAAAGATCTCAAAGATGTCATAATCTGAGTAAAAAAAAACACAATAAAAAAAACTAAACAAAAACAAACAAACAAACAAACAAAAGAAAAAAGACGGGTCAAACCCAAACTTAAAATGGAAATGTTCTTCTAAATGTTGGTGTTTTTCTCATAACTAGTATGAAACCCATTCTTTGTTGATAAAGCCTCATGTATCAAAAATTGCCTGTAACAAAAAATCTTAGGACAAGGCAGCTGGATTAATCTCCATGTAGACTGGGTTTGGTATAACCCATGCTGTGTTTGAATAGTAAATAGTGAACTTCTAAGCCTGAAGGAAAGTGAGGGAAAAGGCCAAATGACAGAAACAAGGTGTTTATGTGTATAAACATTTTACTCAAATGTCATTTTAAAGAAAAGATGTGTTTTCAGGATGGTCTCTATTGGCTAGATGAAAGTGATTTGTACAAATAATATTGTAGGATCTCTGCTCTTTACAGCAGAAGAATTCTTACAGTAGAGATAAACAGTTTCTCTGACTTCTTGACATAGGTTTTTGTAATAGCCCTGATTAAAACAAAAAACCCCTGCATGCCTGACAAAACTAACAGCTTCTCAGAGACCAGCAGGAGTTGGTGTCTCCACAGGGAAAGGGAAGCCCAGAGCCAAGAACAACATCAAGGCAGGTGGACTCATGGCTTTTCAGGCAAGGATCCAGAACAAGAAGAGCCAGAGCAGGTCTGAGGCTGATAACCTCATCAGCCATGAGTCCAGTGATCACCAGGCAAGTTCAGAGTAATCAAACAGGTCTGAAGTCTGGTCAGGGATGGAATCAGCAAAGTGTTATTGGCATTGGTGCAGCTGCTGTATAGTTCGAAGACCCACTGCATAATGTTACCAAGGATCATAATCATGCAAAGCTGTAGAGAAAGAAGTAGTCATAAAGAAATCAGAAGTCCATTAAAATTGTGTTAAATCTCAACTATTTCAAATGCCTTTCTCAAACAACACCATTACTGACCAAGTGAAAATGTAAAATGTGTATGCTATGTGCATGAAAGGAGAAATCAGAAATGCAGAAAAATTAGATATTTACTACTCTCAGAGTAGTGATTCTTCCCTACTTTTACTGCCATGATAGGAACTACCTGCATGAGAAAATAGAAACTATCCTGCAGTGTGTAATGCTATCCTTTCAAATGTCCTTTATTTAAGTCTTTCTTTCTTTCTTGTGTATATATAGTTCTATTCAGATAATTTAAAGCAGGCTAAATGATCTGCAATTGATAGAAACACAGTCAAGCTTTTGCTTGCTTTAATGCTGATGTTTAATTCATCTATTCCAACACTTTGGTGACAAAAAGACTCTGAATCCCTCATATGTACAGATAAGTTACAAGCACACTGCTCTCCTCTCCCTCTCAGTTTCTATAACATAATGACCCTTCTCAACTCACACTGCCAAAATAAATCCATATAACCAGTTCAGTGAACCAGGTGCAGGCACAGGATGTGATGATTCTTTGTGAGACGCACTGCAAGAATAGTCCTTAAGCCAGCCAATGAGACTGGCAGCAGACCTGGATGCACAAAACAAAAAAACAACAACAGCAACAACACAAACAAACAAACAAAAAAATATCCAAAGCTGAGCCTTTAAACAGCTCTATGCTTTTTATTTAGTTAATTTAATTACATGAACTTAAAACAGACCAAGTGTGTGCAAACAGCAACATTCTTCTATAACTTGATGCATTTTAAGTGCTGTGAGTGTTTTTTGTGGGAGAGAGAAGAGAGGCACACTGAGCTCTTTCTGAAAGCAATTAAATACTAATAACAGGGGGTGACATCATGCTGCATGACTTCTTCAATTAGAACACCAAGTCATTTTTGGCTTAATCATTCCCACTTGTTAATTCACTCTCCAGAAGACTCAACAGACCTGCTTCTTGCCCTTATTTAAAAGAGGATTTCTGGTTCTGACACCTTTTAAACAGAATTCCACTTAGATGCAGCCTTCTGTTAAAACAGAATCTGCTGTTTTTAATACTGCATAACAAGACATCAATAGTTCAGATGAAAAACTGATACAAATTACATAAAATGAACATGAGTGCTTTCATTTGCTATTTAGCAAGAGTGTGGGCTGAATCCTTCCCTTACTGAGATTAAAAAGAAGTTTTGCCACTGGCTGCTGTAGAAAGCAAATAGTAGTCCAGCATATGTAATTTATTATACACCTTCCCAAGAGGTCACCTTACAGTTTGTAATAAAATTGTGGGTTTATGTCAGATCATGTATTCAAGGTATTTGGTGGTAATAAGAAGAAATAGTAACATTGATCGCTTAAAGAACGTTATTAGGATAGGGATAATCAATGATATTCCTCTTAATTACATGACAGTAAGTATTTGATTTGAATCTTGGTTTGCTTAAAGAAGTTTGGTTCTATATTATTTTCACCCATTAAAAGTTATTCTTAAAATTATTTCCACATTAGGTAAAATATGGCAGTATAAAAGCATCTAGCCTGAGGTCTCTTCCCATTCGCAACTCTTTTTAATGAATAGTTAAATAGAGATGTTAATGTAGCCTTCCACTTTTCAACCTTTCATGCCTTAAATCTAAATGAATAATATTGCAGTTGCCTCTAATAAAATCTTTATCTATTTCAAAGTAAATATAGCTACTAGTTGCTACCACCTTCCTTAAAGTTAAAAGTATTGACTTACTACTACTTTTATAAAAATACATTTAAGACCAAGTCTTGTTTTCATCCTCAAACCAGCTTTGACTTTTAGAAGTAATTTTTGACTGAAATCATCGCATACGATGGATTCCAAAATCCCTTCTGATATTGAACAGGACTTTTTGATAGTTCTTACAGCTCTTAATCTTGTGTATGATTTTGAGTGATTTGACAGTTTTGTCAGAGTGATTGCCTACGAGGCTGTAAGAACTATAATCAGGGCTGTCAGGTATACTAGGACTTGCCTGAGCTGACCATATCCTGGACAGTGTGAAACTGAAGTCAGCTCCATCTTGATCTAAGTTAAAAAATCAAACATATTACACTATTTTACAAAAATATAAGAAGGGAGAAGCATAAGTTCTTCTGAAAAAAAAAAAAGCTGAAGCTTTAAGGAAATATAGGAAGTTTAATAAAGAACAAATGTTAGCAGCAAAAGAAAAAAGATTAGGATCTGTGTCAAATTTGGAGGAAAGAAAATACATCATTGTATCGGAAAATAGTGTGGCAGATTTTTTAATATGATTTTCAAATAACCATTTTCATGAAATTTAGTAAGACAAATGACCTCTTAATAAAATGTAGATAAAGTATAAAAATGTCAAGCCTCCACCTGAACTGCGCCATCTGTCTCTATTTTTTAAGGCTATCTTAAGTTCTTTTGTCTATGGAATACTTTAAACACTTAAGCTAGTAAGCCCTCCATGTAGCCCTACAAAATACAGCTGAGTATCTCCCTTTTACAGGTGGAGAAAAGTTAAGTAACTTGGCTCAGACTATAAGAAAATTATGTATAGGAGGCAATTTAGAGATGTATGGTTCATAATTCTCAGGACAGTAAGTCTCACGTTTCAGTCCAGCCATCACTATAAACAAACTATCTTCCAAATTACCAGTGAAACACAACCTGGCAGACCTTGCTCACTACCCCTCTTCTTGCTTCTTCCTTTTTCACCAGAGTGCTCACAGACTTTATTTCCTAGTGAGAGCTGAATCACTGAGATCTTCTTTGAGTATTGATTCTAAAGGGTAAAAGTCGCTGTGAGAGAGAAGTGATCCAGAGCTTTCTTTAGTGCAGAAGGTTGTGCATCTGGCATCTGCACCTGGTGAAAAGCTATTCAAAAGAAAACAGTAGATCCATTTTCCAATGGCTACATATGTGCCTCCCACAGAGATCTGCAGCTTCTGGATCAGGGTAAAGACAGAAATTCTGTTATTGTTATTGAATGTGTCCATTACATGAAAAACTATTATACTAGTTTAGGTGGATCTTCATTACAAAGTAGCTTGGGCTATAAGCCTACTTAAAGTCACCTTTCCTTGAAATTAACACTCAGAAAAAAAATGTCTAGCAATCATATTAATTGAGCTTTATTGTCTTTCATCTTATAATAGCTTGTAGAAATAGATAGGAAAATGAAGTCCAGGTATTAAAACAAGTGTCCGTATTGTTTCACACAACTAAACCCCATCATTCAGTGAATGGCTTCTAAGGATTTCATAAGATATTTTTGGTTTTCTCATATTCTCCTCCTCCCTACACACTGATTTTTGTGTAGCCTTTTTATTTTGACTTGAGCAGTGTGGGAGAATAGTGCAGTAAAAGGCAATAGTGCATATAGCCTTTGATGAAAGGTTTTATCATGTGCATGTGCTTGCAGCACACTGTAAGAAGCTTTTTGCTATTTTACAATATTAGAAATCTACTATCCTTCTGTCTGTAAGACACATACCTGCTATACACTTTGAAGCAGTAAATCTTCAAGTATAAAGGGAGAAACTGGTCCTGGCATAATTCCAGTGGAATAATTAGGGTGACACCATGACTGAGTTTGACTGGCATTATCCAGCTCAGGAGCTGAGAAACAATTGGCCATGGCTCAAAGATGCAAAGAATTTACCACAGGAGAAAAAACTAACACTTTGTGATTCCTTACACAGGCTTGCCATATCCTACAAGGAATATCATCAATGGGTCACAGCTGAATGTCAATTATTAAAGTCCAAATTACCAAGTGTTGCCATATGTAGTCACTGGATGTGAAGTGCATGTTCTGCAGTCATGTTCATGCAGCTGGGGGACACAGTTCAGCTGACTTACTGGGAGATCTGACACCACCATCCCACAGCTTCACAGTGCCTCGTATGTCTGCATGCCTGTGGGCCTTGAGATTACCCTAGTCTTTCACATGTTTTACATGACAAAAGTTGGGGAGCCTGAATGTTTTTATGATCCTGACAGGACTGTGAAGGCATTCCTTCAGAGCCACCCAGGTGCTGGTGTCAGCAGTCTTTTTCCTAAGTAGTATGGGCTGAATGCTTCTGTAATTTTAAGAAAATTGGGAACTCTGAATTTCATAATTTGCTGATGTCTCTGTTTTGTTACTTCTGCATTTACATCAGAGATGCAGTGCCAAAGCAAAGACCACCATAAAATCTTTGAGAGTCCCATGGGTGTGTTACTGTTCCAAGAAAAATATGTCTTTATTTCACCTAAAGTTCTACCACAAGTACTGTTTGAGAACATTTTATAGAAGCACAAGTTTTGAATTGATCTGAAGACAGCAAAGACCTCAAAGAAAGTATAACAAAGTTTACTGTGTTGTTAATATAATTAAGATTCTTCTCTAGTATTAAAATATAGCTCCAGTTATCAAAAGTCTGTTAGGGTTTGGGTCTATTATGAACAGGAGAAGTCAAATTCAGTCCCAGCATAAACATTCAAATTCCACTGAAATCAAGAGGCATTGTTTCAATGTACATCATGGCTGAATTTGGTCAAACAGCTTGCAGAGCATCAAAACATCTGGACTGCAATTACTTTTATTATACTAGCACCTGGTGGAGCCACTTGGATGTAAAGCTCCATTGTACATTGCAATGCACATTGCATTGTAAAGTCACCATTGCACATTGTAGTAGGAGACCATCTCCCATTTTATGTTTTGCAAGTCAACAAGGACAGTGTGGGACAGGTTTGTCCCAGGCCACCTGGTAAACCTATGAAATTTGGAATATCTGTGTTCTTGTCTTCTTGAAGTAGGCTCTCTGTGACTGTTTATTGAACATGTTCATGTTTTGGCTTACACAGTCTGTGCAGAGGACTGGTGTACACTGGGAGCAGTGCCAATAAGTCCATAGGAGACAAACACGGAGACAGGAAGGGATAGAAGTCATCATGCAGCCATTATTGCCTGCAGATTGCTGTCTCCTGCAGCCACCATCCTTACGTTATTGTCTGGAAGGTTCTTTAGAATCTACTGACAGAAATGGTATAGACCCCTCTTCCAAGGTGGAAATTATAAATAGGGCAGCTTAGCCAAAAAAGCTTTTGAGGTGCATCCAATACAGACAGACTGCTGAGGTTTTCCTGCTCCCCAGTGTGATACATGGAATGCCCTGATGGGGAAGGAAAGATGAGCATTCCCCTCCTTACTTGGTTAGGTAATGTAGTTTCTTTGTAGGCACATGAGTTGCAAGTCATGAATTAGAGAACATGTAAGCTGGAAACCTCATGAATGAAGTGATGAATTTGTGAATTCATGTATTAGACTACTCTATAAAAAGTGTATTGAGCCTCTGTTAGGCATACTAGTCATGAGTCATAGAATAAAGTTTAATTTACAGAATATCTTCTCCTGTAAATTTGAGGGATTCAAATAGACAGTGACAGGTACCATACTTTACTATAACTTATTTATTTGCAAATATTAACTGAATTATTTTGTTGTACAATGCATTTATTGCATCCTCTGGTAGGTCAGGAAGAATATTTTGAGCTAAAGTGCATTTTTGCATCCACTCTGTGCCCTTACGTCATCCAGATCCACAAGATGCACGTGGATTTTCTATTACCATGATTTGTAATCCGTGTGGATGCCTTACATTGTTCTCCTAGAGCTAATGATGCTCATGTCAACAGTAATGATCCCATTGATTTTATCTGCATCCAGGTATGGTGAGTCAGACTGTAGCTAGCTGATGGATGACATTTCCTGTAAGCAATTGCCACCAGCAGCTCTGTTGTGACATCCAGGACAAGACCCAGCAGTGGGGCTCCATTTATTCCATCCCAGCTAATTTTGTCCAAGTTTCAGCTCAGTCATGTAATGGACAAGGTGAAATCAGCCGTAACAAGGTTTGCTTCTCTGACAATAATGTCCTTCACCAGGCTATTATCTTCTCTGTCTAATCTTATACTCTTGTGGGATTGTTCATCACAGTAATGAACCATAGGCAGAGTTCTAACGTGAAGCTGAAGGTTTTTCCCATGCAGAAGTCACAAAATTCTCCTAAGAACAAAAAAATGTTATACAGTTCTGTGGGTACTTCCACATATATAATACCAAATAATTAATCAGACTCATCATCCCATGTTGGCCTTCAAACTGAGTGAGCAATTAGGTGTTCTTTTTTCAAAAAGAGGGTTTTTTGGGTTCAAGTAAGACAGCCTGTAATTCACCTAGGGCTTTCATAAGAAGTCAGTGAGAAAAGAAGGGTCTTCGAGTTACTGTAAACACATTTCCCAGATGCCTTATGCTTCAGCTGGAAATTATACAAATGGCCTTTCTGACTAGATGGACCCCACCAATTTGCAGTGTGAAAGTGTCTCTGTTACATTTTCTGTGTTTGATACCATGAGCAGCAGGCTGAAACCTTGATGACATTTAAGGAGCCAGGACTTTTTTTCTGTTATAAGATGAACAAGAAAAATCACTTGCTTTGAAATAAAAGAGCCTGAGAGTTCTTTTTTTATTTTGAGACTTACTCAACAGCTCTTCATTAACATTTTATTTTGTAGACGAGAGGAAATTATCTCAGACTAAAGGTATGTCGCTATGCATTACCATGAAAAAATGTGGTATTCCATGCTAGAGCACCATTTAAGGACTGCAGTCAAAACTGAAATGAATAAATGTCACCAAGCCATAATTTCTGTTCACCACTGTAGACTGATTGAACTGCATGACCTTCATGCGCTAAAAGTAAGAGGCAATCTTTCTTCAAAGGACATGGAAAATCCAATGAGCAATACACATATGGCATGTGTATCGAGTAAGAATTAATGAACTTAAAAGGAGAAATAATTAAAGTAATGGTTTCAATGCATTTTAAAAGTAGAGTCTGATTTTGCTGCAGGCTCAGAGTTGACACTGAAGTCTGTAAAGTGTGCAATAAATAAAAGAAATACTGGGCTGCATCTTCAATTCACTGCTTCAGAAACAGCAAAAACCCTGGCTAAATTAACAGTGAAATGTGTCTGCTCAGCAGGAATTTTTCTTGAGAATGAATAAAGCCTATCATTCTGTACTATTTTTAAATGGTTAATCATATCAGCAATCTTTTTGAATGGTCCTTTTCCTTATCAGTCTGGAAAAAAGTAAAACTTCTGCTGGAATCAAAAGAAAAATTCCCATCAAGAGAGGTAAGAATGTGTCCATTACTAGCTTACTCCAGAAAATCATTTTAGTTGGTCTGTTGTCTCTCATCAAAATTTCCTCCTGGATGTGGAAAGAGTAGCAAAACTTGGAATTGTTGGAGGGGACTGCAGAGATGATAATCTTTATGGATATTCTTAAACCTTTTCCATTCTTATTAAATATGATGGTGTCATCTGGCAATGTCCTTTTATTCAATATGTCATTAGGAATTTATCCAGAAACTCTGTTGCTTGTGAGGGGTGCACTCTTTCCTAACTTATTAAACTTATATCTTTATATAAAAATACAGTTTAAATATCATGTAATTTACAGAGCAGGTAAATGCTAATTTGGTAATACAAAAAACATACTTTCTCTGCTCTCCCCTCCTTACTTAACTCACAAAGTTTTTGTTTGTTTGTTTGTTTGGTTGGTTGGTTGGTTGGTTTTTGGGAGGTTTAATTTCCATTCCTTAGACAGAGTTTACCAGACCTGGAAATGGAAAAATGTCCTTAATCTGCTCTGGGCAAAATCAGGCAGCTTAATATCACTAGTTTCTGGAAAACTGGCCAACAGGTGATTATGAACAAATTGAGATAATCACTACTGTCAGCTAGAACTGCTATTCGGGTAATGAATATTCAACTATGGAATAAGAAAAAGAGGATGTTCTAGATGTTTGTACAAAAATGTTGTGAATGCGGAAACCTAGAATTGTGAATTCCTCTGGCCAGTCTAATATGTTTATGTCTTGTTAAAGACACACATTGCTTAGTAAAAATTATAACTCCTGTATTAGTGCTTATGCCGTGTAAATGTCAGGCACTGCAGTAACTGGACAAATAAAAAGTAGGATAAATGTATATTTAACTTGGATTATCATAACCATCATTTTTTTTACATTATGTAAATATAAATAATATCCAATAGAGCTTCCTGAGTGGTGTTAAACTGTTGCTCCTGCTTATACAATATGTAAGTAGCCACAACTAACACTTGGTTCATAGTTCGTGTCTTTTGCAGAACAGATGTGCCAAAAATAGGGAGAGCTGTATTCTAAGTATTTTCTGAAATTCTTTTTTTATTATTTATTTCAAGGCATTAAACTCTTCTATGAAATATGTATTAAGTGTAAGCAACTGTGGTTTTTATCTGTTCAGTAATGAATCACACACTAAGGGCTGTGTTATTTCTGCTGTTCTGGTTAGTTTCAGCTAATTCATATCACATTGTTGCTGATCCCAGATTACATGAGTATGCAAGAATACTTCTGACAAGAATATTTAAAATTCCTAATTTAAATGTTTATGTCCATGAATAGTTATGAAAGGGACTCTTAAATTAATTATTTGGGGCCAGTATAACTTAGTTGCCTGAGTGGTAATAGGTCAGTACAGATGAAAGGGAGATAATATAGATGATCCAATGTAAGACCCTTGCCTGAGGCATACAAGGATAATATTACAACTGATCATAGAATCATCAAATGGATAGGGTTGAAGGGACCTTAAAGATTGTCCAGCTCCAATCTCCTTGCATGGGCAGGGAAACATCCCACTAGATCAGGTTGCTCAAGGTCCCATCCAACCTGGCCTTGAACACTTCCAGGGAAGGGGCAGCCGCAACTTCCTTGGGCAACCTGTGCCAGTGTCTCAACACCCTCATAGTAGAGAATATTTTTCCTAATGTCTAACCTGAATCTCCCCTCTTCCAGTTTTAAACCATTTCCTCTTGTCCTCTCACTACACACCTGTGTAAAAAGCCCTACCCCAGCTTTCCTGTAGGCCCCTTCAGACACTGGAAAGTTGCTATAAGGTCACCTTGAAGTCTCCTCTTCTGCAGGCTGCACAACCCCAACATCCTCAGTCTGTCTTCACAGGGGAGGTGCTGCAGCCCTCTGATCATTTTTGTGGCTCTCCTCTGGACATGTTCCAGGAGCTCTGTGTCCTTCTTATGTTGAGTACTCCAGAACTGGCCACAGTACTTCAGGTGGGCTCTCACAAGAACAGAGTAGAAGAGAATCACCTCGCTCAGCCAGCTGTCTGTACTTCTCTTGATGCATCCTAGGACACAGTTGGCTTTCTGGGCTGCAAGCACAGATTGACAGCTCATGTGAAGATAAGCCAAATCTAAGAGCTGAGATGTTGAGCAAGAGGTGACAAGCTACAGGAGTCACTACTTTAGTACGGCAAAAATAAGCAAGGAAAATAAATCTGGGCAAAGTTACATGACACTTGTTCTGGGCAGGCTGGACTGAATGACCTCCAAGTGATCTCTTCTGACTTAAATTATTCTGTGAAGCTGAGATTCTGTGTATTTGCAAATGAAGCAGCAATACCCTCCACCAAAGTTATACTAAGGCAGAAGACAATTTTGCAGCAAAACTTTCTTCATTATGAACTATTTTTGTCAGCAGCAGGGTTTTGTTCTACGAAAAGCAGAATCATAGACCTGTGTCACAGAAATGGCTTTACCAGCACAGAAAAACCTGCTATTATGTCTAAGCTGCTGAAATCCTTATGCACAAGGCACGCTTCCAAATTTCCTAGCCTGTTCTTGTGTTGGAAGTGAAGCAGTGAGTCTTTCATCACTTGAGCTGTGATGCCCATCATCTCATCACTTAACAGATATGACTCCAAGCACTCCAAAGAGATGTATTTTGCTACAGAATTCTCATGATACAACTGGTTAAATAATAGATCTGTGTACTGGAGTAAGTAATTAAACACTGTAGTTAACAATGGCAGACATAACATGGATTTTCCCCTGGTCAGAACATGTCTTCTAAGTCAAATCAGCACAATACAAAAGGATTTCAACCACACTGTCTACAGTGACTGCTTTCTGCTTGCTTCTCTCCCCATACAAGCCTACTACAGCCTTTACCTTCATAAAAAGACCAAGCCATAGCCAGGGTATCAGTGGAGTGCTTTTTTTTCAGGAGGTGGTCAACCCCCTCCAGCTTCTCATTGTCATGACATGAACAGACTTAATTCCAAGGTAGAAGATCCCACTACTACAGCTACCGAAACACTGATAACAAGCTTTCTCTCCCAGGGCTTTATTGATGTGTCCTCCTGTGGCTTGAAGTGGCTGCAGTTGGATACTACCTGAATGTGTCAGATTTCTACAGATGTGTCCAGCTCCTACTGACAATCTGACAGTGTGCAGCTTCACCACTCGATCCAGAAGCACTGCTGTGTGTTTGGACTTAAGTGAAGCTGATGATGCATCTGCCTTTGCTTAGTGACATGTGTTGCACCAGTACCATTGCTCTTTACCAGAAGAAAATTAACTATGCCTGCTCAACAAAATGCGAGCATGGGGTTCACAAAGTTCTGTAAAGCTACAAGTACCCCACCAAAAGAGGGACACTAAAAAGGTTCATACAGCCATAGGGAAAGGTGATCCACATTTTCAGGGGTGGTTTCAGGCCAATAACCAATATCTTTGTTAGGAAGGCTATGGCCAGCAATGAATAGTGGGTGATAGGACAGTGTCTCACCCCAGCTTTTGCATGTCATGGTTCAATATAGCAAGCATCCACCTTTGAGCCATTGAGACATCACATGTTCTTAGTCCCATAACCCTCTTAAAAGACAGCTCGGCTACTGGACTGTCATTTGAAATTTCAAGTATCAGATCGTCTGTAAACTTGATGTGCCAAATGCCTTTTCCTGGATGGTGGGCATCTGTTATTGATGGTAACAGTTTCCCACTGTCCAGATCCTACATCATGATCTGTGCTTTCACAAAGCCACACTGGAGCCTCATTGTTGATACTGAGAGTAGAGATAGCCCCATACTGGGCCCCAACAGCAATGCTGCCCAGAGACAGACAGAAAGCCTGGATTTGATCAGAAGAACAGTGCTAACCCACGGGAAGTCCCCACTGCTGTTAGATTTGAGGTTGCAGTTGTAGTGGGTTAGCCAGCATCCACTTCTGCTGCAGATACTGGTGGGGCTGAAACTCCTTTCAGAAGCAAGAGCTATGTAAATGATCCATGGAGTGGGAGAGAATCTGAGAGTTTTTCTATTTCTTTTCAGGTCTTTCCAGTCCCTAGCGTCAGAATGTGCTACAGAAGGTATGTCATGGGAGTGTGTATCTGCGTTATGCTCAAGAGAAAAGGATCATGCAAAATGACTCTTCTCCATCATTAGTCTCATTTAAGATGCTCTCCGGTGTTGAGGGGTATCATCTTGAGAAATGTTGAATTCTTTGTTATCAATCAGCTCTCTGCAGGAGTCCAGATTGCAGCTGAGTTCCCCTGTGCTCAGCCAGTGCACAGGCAGCTCCTGGCACAGCTCAGCCTGGATTCCTGCCCTGCACCAGTGCTGCTTCCATGGCCGGGCTGCAGGGGACCATGGCAGCCAACATAGTGGGCTGGAATCACAAGGCCTAGAAGCCAAGTCCAAAGTATTTATGTTTTAAGATGTATTTTTAGCTAAATTCAACTTTTTGCTTTTTTGTGTTCCATTTCTTGAGGATTTCACAGGAAAAATTTCATTTTAAAAGACGAAAGACATTCTTAAAAACATCCTCAAAACTGTTTCTAATTGGAGCATGCAGCAAAGAATTTGAGCATGAGTGTTACAAACTTTAAACATGTGACTAGTCAACAGAACAACTAAGAAACTGAAAAGAGTAAGTGATTTTTTTAGTGTTAGGTTTGGATTACAGCTCTGGAAAGCAATCAGAAACAGCATCAGTACTCCTCTTTGGAGTCTGAAGAGCAGTCTTTATCTTCCGGTAAATGGGTTTTGTTGTCTTAAGCCCTGGAAACTGGGTGGTCACAGACTAGTGCCCTCAGAGGAGTTTGGAGGAATATCTGGAAGGTTGTCCAAAGAAGATGAGCTTCCTAACTATTAAAATTATGAGCTTTCCAAGCCAGAGAGCAATTTTTGATATTAAAATGAACTATAAATCTTGTTGGTTATACTAAGCAGAAGAAATATTCAAACTTAAAATTTACATTCCAAAAGCAATTATGGTAACTAGATATTTATAGTGTCTTAAGCAAAAAATAACCCAGGAAAACACACAGGGAGTTAAAAACAGCAGGTGAAAGAAATATATTACTTCTCAGTGAATCCTTAACATCTGAAGACATCAGATTTAGTCTGTGATCAACCATACCTAGAATCATGCCCCTCATATTCCCATAGCAATGTAAAAACTAATTCACACAGAAAGCTGAAGTAAGATGTGATGTTTTGGAGAATATGTCTTACTAAAACCCTCAACTCATCCTTCCCCCAGTGCCTGGAAATCTGTGGGACAAGCTTCCATTCTTATGCAGTATAACTGTACATCAGACAACAAATTGTCTAAAACCATCATGGCTACAGAGAACTCTACAGTGCAGTAAACAGTTAATCCCAGCATGTCCCAAACTGCTGCCATGTGAGAAACTGTAGAATTCTGATAGAGATCCAGCAGTCTTCTAGTAATTTGAATCTCCTGAATATTTCTGAGCAAGCAGCTGGGTTGGTTTCAGGATCCATCTGATGAGAGGAGAAAGATGCATGTTCTCCCAGTCTCAATGAGTTATTAGTAGGAAAGAGGCATTTCTGGGGAGGCTGAAGAGTAAGACTGGAAGCCCAGCTTTGGTGCCTCTAGGAAGAAGATTAAAGTAGAACTTTTGGGGTCTCTGAGAGGCCTATGATTGCTCAGAGTTGCAAGAGAAATTGATGTGGTCATCCAGCATCTCCTAGTTTAAAGACTCTCTGCTTTGCTTCTATCTTCAGTGCACAGGATCTGATGAAGATCAGACACCATTATCTAGGAGGAAATACAGGATTTCTGCTTGAGATTTTAGATGTATTTCTTTTACTGATGTGCGCACTAATAGTTACTGTACTTGAGTTTGATCTTCTTTTACAGAAATAAAGCAAAAACAGAAAGGGAAAGAGAAAGGATAATTTCAGTTCCTAGAACATGCACTTGGCAAAAAAAACATCTGGTATTTATCTATGTCATTATTTGACTTTACAGCTGAAGACTTCAAAGAGAAGCTGTGTGGGAACTTAAAATTAGGTTATTTCAAAAGTTGTTTTCATTTTAACTTAGATCAGTGTGTTATATTTAGAAAGCTGTTACAAAAACAATGTCAATAAATACTATCAATCTTGTAAGATTACTTTGGTAGGATATTAAAATATCCCTTCTTAATTTTTATATTTTTCTATTTTGTATTTTCGCTGGTAAAGTCTTTCTGAAATAGGCTTTCCATTTTCTACTAAAATTCAAAAATATTGTCTTCAAATTTCTGAAATCTATTGCACTGAAATATGCTTCAGTGGGCTGCCTTCCAAATCACCACATTCCCACGTTGTAGAGTGCACTGGATACCACTTCGTTTCAGTACAAATTTTGTTAGATCTGCCTACAAGGAATGATCTGTCTAGAAGATGCTGTTTTTAAAACATGAGGAAAAATTCTAGAGATATCACATTTTCTTCTGGCACAAGTGACTCTACCCTGCAGCTTTCAGGAGCATTTCTTTGAAACTGGGCATTCACTACCTTCAAAAATTAATCTGGTTATGTGCTATTGCACAAGAGGCTATGATATACACCTAGTTTGCCTTTATCATCTGATTCTTACTAGAACAGACCAGCACTGCTTGTTTTATTTCTGTCTCATTTTGCTTCAAACAAGAAAAAGCATGCCACCATTTAGTAACAATTTGCATTTCCACTAATTTTTACAAAAATATGTATTTACAAGATATTTTAAATTTTTATAAATAAAGAAAAAATATCCTCTTCAAGGAAAGCATAAGAAGTTTCCAAGTCACAGTTGCAGCGGATGTTACTGTGCATTTTCAGCCCCAGTGGAAGTCAATAGGTAGTCTTTGTATTATGGCTGCAACACAAATATTTTATGATGGTATGGTGGTATGATATAGTAATTGTATGCTCTCTACTTTACAGCTCTGGAATTTAAAAATTAGAGGCCAGTTTGTTCCCATCACAAGAATTACTTGCAGAGTTCCTAGAAGCATATTCCACATGTGCTGGTGATGCATGCCAGAAACAGTAAATGGATGTCATTTATGGTAGTTCTGTTACTATCTCCAGCTACGGAGAGCACAGTATAAAGTTGTGCTTTCTGAATTTTGTAAAGGACATAATTATTTTGAAGTTTTGTTTTAGCTAGTATGGGGAGAGGAGGTGGCAGCCAGGGAGAGAAATCGCCCAGCCCGAGGGTGATTTTAAAGGGGTGGCTGGGTGAAAATGCAGGCTTGAATTTAGAATGGTTACAAAGGGTTGTTAGCTTGTACAGTAGCTGTTGTCAATGTTGTGGTGTGTTTATACAAATCTGTGCTGATACACTGGCCTAGATTTTCAAAAGAGTTGCATATCAGGATGTGCAGCAACGTTTTTAAAGGACCCATCTTCAATTTACCGGTTATAGTGCTTTTGAAAGATGTCCCAGTTTAGTTGCCTGAAAGGGAGCTAAGGTCTTTAGGACATCTAACCCCAGTTGTCAGCACCACGTGCTTGAAAATCTGTCCCCATAGCGCGTACGCTCGTATCCTGCCGACTACGCCAGAAATGTTATGGTCCGGAGGTAACATTTAAAATTTATTTTTGTTTGGATACGCGAAACAAAGTCCAACCATAAAAAGGTCGAGTGCAAGCAGATTTTATTTGACAATTAATACAGGCAAAGATATGGAGCAAGGCGAAAGAGGGAGAGATGAAAAGAAAATATAAGAGAGAGAGAGAGGGAAAATGGTAAGAAAGATAGAGATAGAAAAGTGTAGGAAAAGGGTAAGATAGTGGGGAAAAATGAGAAAGAGAGAGAGAGAGAGAGAGTCACCACCAGGGGTCCGGCTGTCCAGCGAAGTTTTCTTCGGGAGGGTGCTGATCCTGGACAGGGTCCAATGCAGGAATGGTGGTGGGTCAAGAGACGACAAAAAGGCCAAGCATGGACAGCCATATATATACCCCCAGCCAAAGGTGCAGCTGTCAGTCATCCAGGTTCCTTGGGAGACAGGCTGCCCAGAGGGGAGCAGAAGGGTGTAGTCCTCCACCCAGTCATCAATTCTTATCTTCTTTCTGGAGAAATTCCTCTTCTGTTTAGCCAGCACATCATGCCTCCAGGAAGGTCCCAGAACTGAAGGCTGGCCCTCAGGAAAGGGGAGTAATCTCCACCCAGTCATCAGTTCTTATCTTCTTCCTGGTGCCATCCTTCAAGCCACCACAGCCAGGTACTTCACAAGTACAATGGAGGTGGCTCTGTCGTGACTGGAGGGACCACCCAGCACTGCAGCTGGTGCTCACAGAAGAGTCTCCACCCAGAAGGTCTTATCACATCCTGAGGTGACACCTCCTGCTCTGTTCTGGCCAGACAAGTTCTCCACCTCACCCAGGGCTATTAATTCTTTAAAATTGATTCTTTTGAGACAATTATAAATCTGTGGTCAGAACCACACACGCACACAGCACGCACCGTTGTGTTTGTCATGATGTGTGACATACAGATGAATAGATAGCCAGAGATTTGATTGTGATTAGTCAGATCACGTTCATTTTTAGCAAACATTAAGAAAAAGCTGCAAAGAAAACCTGGCTGCGTCTCAGGGAATGTCTGAAAATGGTGTTCACAGCAAAAGTGGGTGGGCAGTCCCAAACTGTTTCTGTGTGCTGGCCAGGAGACAACACCACCAGGAATGCCAGCTGCTGGAAAACAGGTGAGAAGGTACAGAGGTACAGCCAGCTCAGTGGGACAGGGAGCATGCCTCTGGAAACAAACCTTATGAGAAAAAACTACAGGTCAAAGCCATTTCAGAGGTAATGCTTGGAGACCTTTTCTCACATATGACAAAATGCTGTCAAAATCATGATTTATTAAAAATTGCGGTCCCTACCAATATAGCTACAGTGCAACTGGGTATAAAAAGAGAAGAAATTGAGGGCGCAAAGGTTTCCCACTATTTAAAAATATATTTGCAAAGTTTAAGTTAGAAAGGGTAGAGGAGTTGTTTCCAGGGCTTACACATTTCACTGTGTTTACAAGCTGTTAGCTTTTCATCATATGCCTCTCCCAAGTAAAAGAGGGAAAAAGAAAAAAAAAAAAAAAAAAAAAAAAAAAAAAAAGAAAGCAACAAAAAAATCCACCTGCTCTCAGTTTCTCATAAAACCATCTCCTATTTAGTTTCTTTGAATATGTGTTCTCTGGCTAGTTCGACATGAAGAAAGGAAGTGAACCAGCACTCTTTTGTTGATAGAGTATCCATGCTGATGAGACTTAGACATCTTCCAGTCACAGCTCCCCATAAAAGGTAGCTTTCTTGAATGATGACTCATAGGATAGGACAAAAAATAAGGGCTGGGTAGGAGTTTACTCTGTAACAAATTTTTATATACTTGATTGGCTGGTGCCCCTTTAATATGCTTTGGAAACAAACCCCAGACATATGTCTGGATAAGCAGACTGTAACAGTGACACACTGGTATTTAGATTCTGACTCTGAGAAAAGTTCAACTCTCCAGAGGATAGAAGAGACAAAAGAAAATCTTTCTTCAGGACATCAGGACTTCCACTGTAAGTAAATCTGTTATCCAACAGAGGCACTGAGGGCTTCTTTCTTTTTCCTTCCCTTCCCCTTTCCCTATTCCTCCCCCTTCCCCCTCCCCTTCCTATTTCCTTCTTTCCTTCCCTTGTAGTGAGAAAAATAACAATTCTGTTCTCTAAATATGGTTTATTTACTATTATCAGGTTCTCATCCAGCTTTGTCTGAATGTGGGTTGGTGAGTCAGCTGGGATAGACAAGGGAGAAGTTGCCTCTTTTTTCTGAAATACATACTCCTTGACTTCAGATTTAAATTTTTTGACTGTGTGTCCTGGTTTAGGCCAGGATAGAGTAAATTTCCTGTCTTGTAATTTTTCATTCAGCTAAGTCTCTCATAAGTAGCTGTACTTTCTGAAATTAACAGCAAGCTTCTCAGTCAGTGTCTGCTTCTAGGACTGATAACACCCAATATTTATAGTTACAGCTAGAGAATGGTATGTAGAACCAAGGCCACTGGTTGGTTCTGAGGAATATCTTATGCTTCAGAAAGAAAAAAGGTGTAAAGAGGTTACACTTGCCACCCTCATTTAGGGACAGCTGACAAATGACAAATGACCAAAATTGACCAAACGGGGTACTCTATCCCATACGTGTCATTCTCAGTAATAACTTGAGAGATCACAAGGGTCAAACACCTTCACCTTCACCCTTTGTCTTCACTCTTCACCTTTCTTCACCTGTCCCTGTTTGCTTCAGCATCCTGGGAGGATTCCATCCATTCCTCTGCCTGTGGTCCTGATCCGTGCCAGCCTGAATCTGTGTGTTCCTGCCTCCAGCTCCTGACTGCTGCTCACTCCAGGATTCCAGCCTGGACTTTCCCAGGGCTGCCCTGCAGCCTCAGCGGTAACATGAGAGTTACTGGGGGAAAGGTAGGAGGACCGTGGTATGGTTGCCTATATATTTGTTTATATATGATAATTCTTCCTTTGTCATTACTGTTTCATTATAGCTGTGTAGTTTAGTTTCTAACCTGTAAGTGTCTCCCTTATTCTCTCCTTTCTTTTTGGGGGAGGAGAGGGAGCATCTTTCAATTGGTTAATTGCCAGCCCAGTGTTAAAGTGTGCAGGATGCAAAGTTCCCCTCACATACCTCCCTCCGTAGGTAACAATGAAAATAGCTATACTCACAAAGTAATAGCCATTAAAAAAGCAAAGGCCACAGGTACGTGATTGCTGTGCATGTGCACTACTATCCCATACAGTATCTTCACTTATAAACTGCAACAGCTAGTTTTAGCTAGTAGGTCTACTACATGTCTCCTGGAGATATCATTCCAAATCCTAACAGATCACACTGTTAGGAGGTTTTACCTCTTTCTTTCCTTCCCTTTGGCTTGTCTTCATCATTAATATCATTCCACTCACTTGCCCTAAAATTGCACTTCTGCTTGCAGCATCTTAATGACACCCTATTGTAGTCTCCATTTAGATCTCTGAAGTAGTTCACAGAAGCAAGCATCTGTGTTTGATAAGACCCCCTTGGGGCTGGTACTCATAAATCCACCGCTACTCTTCTTCTAAGAGAAAGTACAGATTTTTTTCTCAAATTCATGTATTTTATTCCTATCATACTTAATCTGATGCTCTGGAAAATTGTGTAAAGGCTATGCCATTAAAAATTGACAGATTAAACTGTTCTCCTGCTAACAAAACCATCCTTAAGTAACGACACTGTGTCCCCCAGTGACAGGTTGGGTAGGGGTAATGAAATCAAGAATCTACTGTGAAAATAAGGTCTGCTTCGGTCTCTTCAATTAAGACCTCTGATCCTGAAAGATTTCCAGGCCAACAGGACAGGTTTCAAGGCCAGGCTGGACCATTAAACAACCTAGTCTAGTGGAAGGTATCCCTTCCCATGATGAGGGGTTGGAACTAGATGGTCTTTAAGGTCCCTTCCAAGACAAACCATTCTATGATTCTATGACCTGGTGTGTCCTTTGTCTGAAGTGCATTTTGAATTGGTGGATTCTAAACCAGTAGAGATTAGCCTGTGTATAACTGCAGGATGATCCATGCCAAAGAAGTAGGAATTTCAGACACCCTGGGGTGTTTTATCCCACACTAGTCTCTGGCAGATCATTTGCCCAGAGCAGAAAAAAACAGGATAGTGATTTCTAACAGCCAGAAGTTAAATATATTTCTTTAGTAGAAAACCATCTTTTTTTTTTTTTTTTTTTTTTTTTTTGAGCATACAAGGTCTTGGAGTGCTCGTCTTTGGAAGCATAGGCTACAAAATTGCCAGCACATTATGAAAATAAATACTGTGAGTTTTTAAATCTGTCCTACCTTGGTGTATTTGCAAAAACCCCATTTAAGGATTCAGTATTTCCTCTGCTGTTGCAATTAACAGTGTTTATCTAAACATTTTTTATCTGATAAAAGACTGTATATCTGAGGCATTAATCAGGAACTTTCAAACCTATGAAAATACCATGTAGAAATGAAGAATACACTACTTCCCTGGGCAGCCCATTCCAATGTCTGATCACCCTCTCTGTGAAGAAAGTCTTTCTAATATCCAACCTAAACCTCCCCTGGCACAACTTGAGACCATGCCCTCTTGTCTTGCTGATAGTTGCCTGGGAGAAGAGCCCAACCCCCCCTGGCTCCCACCTCCTTTCAGGGAGTTGTAGAGAGCGATGAGGTCTCCCCTGAGCCTCCTCTTCTCCAGGCTGAACACCCCCAGCTCCCTCAGCCTCTCCTCACAGGACTTGTGCTGGAGTCCCTTCACCAGCCTGGTTGCCCTCCTTTGGACCTGCTCCAGGACCTCAATCTCCTTCCTGAACTGAGGGGCCCAGAACTGGACACAGGACTCGAGCTGTGGCCTCACCAGGGCTGAGTACAGGGGCAGAATCACTTCCCTGGACCTGCTGGCCACGCTGTTCCTGATCCAGGCCAGGATGCCATTGGCCTTCTTGGCCACCTGGGCACACTACTGGCTCCTGTTCAGCTTCCTGTCAATCCAGACTCCCAGGTCCCTCTCTGCCTGGCTGCTCTCAGCCACTCTGTGCCCAGCCTGGAGCTCCCCATGGGGTTGTTGTGGCCAAAGTGCAGGACCCGGCACTTGGCTGTGTTGAACCTCATCCCATTGGAATCAGCCCAACTCTCCAGTCTGTCCAGGTCCCTCTGCAGAGCCCTCCTGCCTTCCAGCTGATCCACACTCCCCCCCAGCTTAGTGTCATCTGTGAATTTGCTGATGATGGACTCAATCCCCTCATCTAAATCATCAATGAAGATATTAAACAGAACTGGGCCCAGCACTGATCCCTGGGGGACACCGCTGGTGAGCGGCTGCCAATGGGATCAGCACCATTCAGCACCACTCTCTGGGGGCCTCCAGCAGTTCCTAACCCAGCACAGAGTAACTGCAGCAGTAGTGGATCAAGGGTTGGACTTGATGATCTCAAAGGTCCCTTCCAACCCAGCCGATTCTATGATTCTATGATTCTGTGAACTGAGTACATTACTGAGGTTGTTAGTCCATCACAGTGCATAAACACTAATCACCTTGAGTGCCATTGTGCAGCACATGCAGGATAACCAGGTTATCAGGCCAAATCAGCATAGCTTGATGAAAGGCAGGTCCTGCTTGGTGAATCCAATCTCCTTCTATGACAAGGTGACCTGCTTAGTGCATTAAGAAAAGGCTGGACGTGTTGTTTACCTAGACTGAAGTGAAGATTTTGACACCCTTCCCCACAATGTTTTCCTGGAGAAACTGCCTGCTCATGGCTTGGACAGGTGTTCAATTTGTTGGGTTAAAAACCTGGCTGGATGGCCAGGCCCAAGAAGTTGTGGTGAGTGGAGTTCTACCCAGCTGGCAGCTGGTCACAAGTTGTGTTCTCCGGGGCTCAGTACTGGGGTCAGTTCCATTCAGTATCTTTATCAATGATCTGGACAAGGGGATCAACTGCGTCCCCAGTAAATTTGCGGATGACACCAAGATGAGAAGGAATGTTGATCTGCCTGAGGGTAGGAAGGCTCTACAAAGGGATCCAGACAGGCTGGGCCAATAGACCAGGGCAGGTTGTATGAAATTCCACATGGATATTTGTGTCGAGTCCTACTCTTGCATCATAGCAATCCTATGTAACACCACAAGCTTGTGGAAGAGTGGCTGGAAAACTGGCCAGAGTAAAAGGACCCAGGAGGGTTGGTCAACAGCCATATGAATATGAGCCAGCAGTGTGCCCAGGTGGCCAAGAAAGCCAACAGCATCCTGGCTTGTATCAACAATAATGTAGCCAACAGGACTACAGAAGTGATTGTTCCCTGTAATTGGCCTTGGTGAGACTGCACCTTGAGTACTGTGTTCAGTTCTGGGCCCCTCGCTACAAGACAGACATTGGGGTGCGGGAGTGTGTCCTAAGAAGGGCAACAGAGCTGGTGATGGTCTAGAGCACAAGTCTTATCAGGAGCAGATGAGGAAATTAGGGTTGTTTAGGTTGGAGAAAAGAAGGGTGAGAGGAGACCTTGTTGTTCTCTACAACTACCTGAAAGGAATTTGTAGACAGGTGGGGGTTGGACTCATTTCCCAAGTAATGACTGGTAGAAGAAGAAATGGCCTCATGTTGTGCCAGAGGAGGTTTAGGTTGGATATTAGAAGAAAACTCTTCACTGAAAGGTTTTCAAACGCTGAAACAGGCTGCCCACGGAGATGACTGAATCTCAGTCTCTGTAGATGTTTAAAAGACTTGTAGCTGTGGTGCTTAAGCATATAGTTTAGCACCAGAATCAGGAGAGTTCTACTAATAGTTGGACTTAATAATCTTAAAGGTCTTTTCCAATTAAAAAAAGCCTATAATTCTATAATATTTAACTGTGAACAAGTAGTGGAAGGGCAAGCAACAAAGACATTTCAGGTGGGATTTGTTGGGCAAATTCATATGCCCATGTTCAGCAAACTTTTAGAGTAGCTGTGTAAGTAGCTTTATTTGATATTTGATATTTGATAAGGAGGTGATGACTGAAAAAGAAACAAACAAGTCAATTGATCTTTTTTCAGGCTTATTAAGAAAAACAGAAGAAAATTAAGTTATGAAAGAGATCTGAAAATTAAACCAAGTGAAAGTCTGTGAGTATTGGGTTATTGGAAAGAGAGTTTGATTGAAGCCCTAGGGGAAGAAAGACTCCTGCATTTTGTCTTCTCTGACATATTTACTTAGAAATATTTGATTTTAAATACACTAAGCCCTTCCTTGGGTCCATTTGTTTTTGACCCATGGTAAACACAAGATAGGATGTAACAGTCTCTTTCTGGGTGGTGTAGAAAAGGAAGGGAAAAAAAGAAAATGTTGTAATTTGCCCTGAAATTTATCTTTCAGTGTTTAAATAGATTAAATTTAAGTTGTACATTATATATATTTCTGTATGTATGCAAGTATATAAGAGAGATATATTCAAGAGAAATAGAAAATGTGTTACTTAAGTAATAATGAAAAAGGCCAGAGAGCATATAGTTCTCAGAGAGGGTATCTTTTTTCATAGGTGATTAGTGACCAATGTTTAAGTTGGATCTATATCAATATACATTTTTAATGAGGATCATATTAGTAGTTTCTCTCTTCAGATCAACTTAAAACTATTTTTCAGATTCTCTCTCTTTGCCCTTAAAAGTAATCACTGCACACAAAAATTCTACATGTCAAACTTAGGTCCCCGCACTGACAGACCCCCGCACTGGAACTGACAGAGTTCCAGTGAAAGGTGGCTAGCTCAACAAAAATGTTGCTAATGCATTGCCAAAAAAATAAATAAATCCTGGCTGTCTTGATGCCACAGTGCTAATTGTGGTAAAATGTAAAAGGGAAGGGTCTACTCAGAAAAACGTGAAAGTATTTTCTGAAGTACTTATTAGAAGCAGATATGTGAAATTAAGAAGGAAAGTTTTCCTTTTGTTATTTCAGAAAGGAAACACACAACAACCTCTCTGCTCATCTTAAAGAAATGTTGTAATTACAAAATCCAAACTGTATTAAAGAATCTAGAAATGGTAGTAAAGAAGTTATGTCATTTGTTAAACAGAACCCCACCACTGTGAACAGAGAAAAGCTAAGGTTGAAGTTTTGCACCCAGGCAAGGAAAGCATCACCTTATATCTCCAAAGTGTCTGGCAACAGTTATTTTTTAGAGAGCTGCTTCCTAAAAATAGATCTGCCAGTAGAGACAGTGAAACTGGTAGTGCTTTGGTTAGTCATCATAGACTAATGAGCTGTTTTTGAATAAAATAGGTACTTTAAAATTACTAAGCCTACTAGGCTTTTGTGTGGCTCAGAAAAAGGTGATGAAAGATATAAGATGCTATGGAGCTGAACGTAGCTGGGCCTTATTCACCTATTGTGGTAACAGTTACACACTCAATGAAAGGTTGATGGAGACCACCACAAGAAGAAAAAAAAAGCTGCCAGAAAGTTCAGGAATGCATCAGCCTCCAAGCTTAATAAAAATAATAAAAATGTCAGCAGAGATTAGAGGAAATGAAATATGTAATTTTACTACTTTAACTCCTGTGAAACAGCAATAAAACTTATGACAATGGGGGCCTGGCAAAGCCTACACATATTAGTTTTGTCTTTAAAGAGTATGGAATCATTTCAACAATTGTTTTTATTTTTTCTTGTTAAAAATGGCTTTGACAAGTGACACAATTTCATCCTCTATAATCTGGAAGTGTTCTTTGCTAAGAAGTAGGATTTCCCAGTGGTATTCTCATTCTTTAAGAAGTAGCCAAAATCTACAGAAATCTATCATTAAGATCAAAAGAAATTGAATTTCATTCAGAATTCAGTCTTCATTTAGGATATTTTGAAACACTGAGGATATCTAGCCAGACATCCAGACTACCCAGATGGTAGTCAGCAGAATGACACCAAAAGTGGGTGTGGGTGTGTGTGTATAACAATTGCAACATTAGCAACTCAGTGTGAATTCTACAGTATTTGATTTTTGTTTTTTCACTTAATAACACAAAGCAGTTTCAGAATTTAATTTAAATCTGCAATGACCCTGATAAAAATAAGACAGTAAAGGGGAAAAAATTGCTCACACCTCTTTTTTCACTGCACTTATAAAAATAAATACTTGGGTTTTGAATACTCAGAGAGTAACAGTACCAAGGCAGAAGACAAGCCCAAATCTATCATGCTGTGAGAGTCTTTCCACTAAACTTCAGAGAGCATTGAATTCTGAAGAAATTTTACAAATCTCTAGCTGAATTCTGGCCACCATTTCATCATACTAAACAGGAATAGTCTAGTGGCAAATACTAAGCTGTTTTATAGTCTCTTACACAACATACTCTGAAATCTATGTGTGTAGTCACAGCCACTAACTACACATCTAACCAAGGTTTCTAGAAGTGTATCTTGGTTAGACATGCAGTTGTGCAGGCAAAATGTAATATTGAAACCAAGAGTGAAAGTTAAGAAGAATATTATTATGCCAAAATTCTATATAAGGGGAATATTACCCCAGCAACTCATCTGTTGGGGCTGCCAAACCAGCTCCTGCTAGATCCTGAGCTGCTACCTTGCCTAGTGGAAAGTCTAAGATTCCCTTGATGCAGTGAAACAGTCGAAGGGCTTTCTGTTAAATGCTTGTGGAACCACCAAAGTCTGTGTTAACAATGTGAAAGGACCACTGGATCTGGGATGTGCCAGGGCGACATCAAGGTGAAGAAGTTGTAGCATGAAGCTACAAGTCACAGAAGAGAAAAATCTTTCTATCTTTCTTGTCCCTAGAGCTGCCACTCAGTTCTCCATGGTCTACGTTTTAAAGTAATTTTCTTTCTTTAGTTTACCTATATGTCAGAATAATAATACCCCAATTTCTCAATTTTCAGTTGCACCATAAGTTAAATATTGGGAAAACAAAAAAATGATATGATGAAATGAAACAAAAAACTACATTGACCAAAAATCAAGCTATTAATTCAGTGAAGAAAAATTATTGTAGTTTCTGGGACTTTGAGGTCTGAATGTACAGTACCTCATTTGTTAATGAATGCAGAACTGCCAGTAAACAAGAGACCTGCTTCATTATGGCTGCCACACAGTTACTCTAAACCTTATTTTGCAAGAGCATGGAGTGAATAAAAACTTCTTAAGCTGGTTGTCCTTCACTCTGAGACAGGATAATCTTTGAGAAACATTTTACGGTGCATCTTTTGAAGAAAAGTGCACTAGTCCTTACTGAAAAAACTTTTGGTTGACCTGGAAAATAAAACATTCATGAGAAGTATGAGCAGAAGTTTTCATTATTCCTTAAGCTCTCCCTTCAGAGAGACAAAAAATCCCTCCTTCTATTGCTGCTCCACAATACCCAGTTGCCAGGCAACTGATCTTTTATGGTGGGTCTCCATGGCAACTAATGTACACAAAAATCATAAATCCCATTACCTAATTAAACACTAGGGCTGCATCATAAAAGAGAAAGAATCATACTGAAGTTTAAAGAGATAATATAAAAGAGTCACAATGAGATTCAAAAAAATCAGTTGCTGTTGCTGATATTATAGCTTATATATATAGTTTATATAATATGGTACATCTTAACAAACCTTCTCTTTTTCCGTTTTTCTAAAAGAGGGACAAACCATTCTTCTCCTAATTTACTAAGTACCTTTTCAGCATAATTAAGCTGGACAAGGAATCCCACTACACTCAACAGGTAAACCTTCAGAAACAGTTAAGACCACTCAGTGCACAGAGGAATTTTACTAACATTGTTATAGTGAATTGAAGTGCTTTGGGATAGATGAATCAAATCTGAAGATGGCTGATGAGCCACAGTGACTAAGCAGATAGTTACAGCACTCTTGCCTTGTGGAAAGTCAAAATAGGAAGATACAACAGCCTGTTCATTTTTGCTTCCCATGAGCACACAAGAGAAGCTTAGGTTGACCACAGAACCTGGCCAGATCTGAACACATGCTCATAGCATCTCCAGGAGAATCTTATGGACTCTAATACTATGACAAAAGCCCAGGAAAAGGCAAAGACTCAAACAATGCAAGGAGAGTTTTCTTTAACTCAGTGGTAGTAGGACTAACATCCATGATGGAAGCAATGCAGTATTGCACCTTTGAGTGGGAAAAGACTGCATTTGCATTTTTTGTCCTATTTATTCTATGTTTATTTATATCCTTCACTATATCACAGATATGGAACCTCTGGGGCTTTTACCTTCTTAAACCCTACTTCCTTCTGGATAGACTATGTCTTTTAAGTACCAGCTGGTACCACAGTCTTCCCCAAGATAGTAACTCTTTAGCTGTATATGAATTTTATTGCTATCTATGCACCTACAAGGAGACCCATAGGTGACATTTTTGTGACTCTGATTTTACTTTTAAATATGATCCATATGCAATACTTCCAAGTAAATTTAAGTCGCTACACACAGATATCTATTTGAAGTCTTAAAATCTGACCATACGATTTTTTCTCTTACTGTACATTAAGTTACATTCCCAAGAAGTAAAGAAATTATTGCATCCAAAATACATAGTACTTTTGCTTATCTGCATTTATAGTCCAGATGGGTTGAACAATTTTAGAAGCAGATATATGATTCATGGTTGCATATTTTTAATATCCAATTTCTTAACAGTATGTAAAAGCTAAAACCTATTTATGGATGAAAACTGATAATACTAGCAAAGATATTACAGTTTAGAGTGTATACAATTATGCTGAGATACTGACTATTCCTTATAATATCACAAATTCTTTAAAAGCATTATACATGAATGCTTTGGATCCAAAATTAATAAAATAAAAATAACCCTTTATGGACATGTTCCTTGGAATGCTTTGAAAATTTTCTCTGCCTCAGCCCCTCATCTGTTCAGAGCAACATCTCTCGAGAAAAAGTTAACAAATGGTGAAGAAAGATCAGAAAACTCCACCTCTTGATCATAGAATTTTACAGTCTTGATCAAATGATACATTTTGTAATTTACCACTGTTAATGCATTATGGTGTTGTATAGCCAAATTTGGGCAAAAAAAGTACATGATCTCTTAGAAATATTAAGTGACAGTCCAAAGTAAAAGCAAACCTAAACAACAGTAATCAAGACTTGTATCATGTTTCCATTAAGTCCACATAAAACCTATGTTAGTTGATTTATATATTATTTATGTATTTATTTGTTTTCTGTATTTACTTAACATCTTCATTAGCATGTGTACAGGATGAATATGAGTGAAGAAGCAGTAAATCAAAGATTCAGAAAAGGGTGTGCTCTTCAAATCCAATTCTCACCTAGTCTGTACCTGTGAAGAAGTTAGAGAAAAAATTAATTAAGAAAGGGAGAGAAGAAACCTAAAAAGAAAACATTTTTACAGGGGAACTCAGATTCTTCACATATTCAGAACTAGAGAGGCATTGACCTCTTGTTAACAAAATAAGACTTCAGAGGCTAGAAAGTTCATAAATGATTTAATGAACAATAAGGGAATATTTTTCATAATCACAGTTGCAATCTATTGCCTCAAAGATAGCATAAAAACCTTATAGGTTTACTAGAAAATGGTACCTAATCAAGAGAGGTACTGATTTTGTGGGACTTGACCTTCCCGCTTCTTCCCTACTGCACAAGCATTAACACTTTTTTTCCCTCCATTCCATTATATCTCTCTACTCTCCTATAGTCTGTCTGTCCTTGGCACAAGCATCTCTTGTTCAGTGTCATTAATGTCCTTTTTTGCTCAGGTATTTGAATTAGGCAGCATCACCACAGTCAACTAAGAGCAATTACTCCCAAGTTGTATTTAGACTTCCCTTCTGCTTTTCAAACTTGTTGGAGAATGCTGAATAGGAGGTCTTAGTCTGTTTTTTCCACCTGTAGCTTCTCATCTAATATGACCTCTTCCTATAGTCTCGTATGAACAAAGGATCCCTCTATGTTCAGAATAAACAGAGGATGTTGACTAGACTTATCTTTAGTGTATACAGTTTATATCAACATTTTAAAATGTTTATAAGTTTAAGAGAAAAGACCTAAACAACGGACTAGTTTCAATAAATTGCAGCCCTTTATTTGCTTTTAGATTCTTTTAGGGCCAAAATCTTTGCTTGTCTGTCCCTGCTGCACAATTACATAGCTCCTTGGTGGTACAAGAAATGTTTGGAAAATGGCAGAATACCAGTTGTGTGTGAGGCCAAGAGCAGGATTAAAGAAAGGATTCTACATTTATATGGGTAGTGAAAACATCCAAAGTTACACTAAACAGCATACAAATTAAATTAATAAGCCTTAATTCTTAAATTCCGAAAACAACAACTCTCTAACTAGGAGCTATGTGAAGACTTTTACCAGTATGCATCTTACAGCACAGTTATATGACCAGCCTGCTGAGCTAGTAATATAATTTCTGTATGTCTTCATTGCTGTGTAATTTGGCCTGCTTTATTTCCACCAGTGCTGGACAACACTTTTGTCACCTAAAGGAAAATAGATGTAATGCTATCTTGAAGAAGAGTTACAGTTCAGAACAACCTAAACAGTAAGGTGCTCTGCAGAAAAAGTGGCAAGGATAAATGTCATAAGTATACTGAAAATACAGGAGATATTTCCACTCTTTACTAATGAAAATCAGTTCTTCAGATAATATTTTTATTATTCATGCAAAATTGTAAAAGTCCCTTGCTCTTTTCTATAAACAACAGAGATGAGAAACAAGATAAACACTAGAACAAACAATGCAGTTGTTGATAGAGACTCACCCTGAAAAAGAATTACACTAATACTCAGTATCATAAATAAAAAGTAATTGTTAGGGTTTTTTTTAAAGATAATTTGATTTCAAAGATTTCCTGTGATGTCTAACATTTGAAACATACTTAGATTACAAAATCTTTATTTTCCTTATTCCCTCTCTAGAGAAGGGGGAAGCCAGAACAAATTAAAACACAAGGCTCATACACCTCCAGGAAATGCTTGCATAAGGCTTATTTATCTTTTAACTAACATTTGTTAACCACGGATTAATGGAACAGCCTCTTGTAATTATGGTTTCTCTTCCATTTGTGGCTATCTTCATGAGGTCAGTGAATCTTTAAATTACAGGCTGGCCACCCGGGAGCACAAGTGTTGAATCAGCCCCATCTCCATAGGCAGCACATTTGGATGATTATCCCCAAAGATGACAAGCTAACACACACATACACAACAAAGGAGGTTTATGCTCACAGCTTCAGAGTTACTTTCAGTCCTTGTGGTGGTTTCTAGTTCAATAAAACCAGAGTGGCCCCTGACATAGTGTGCTCTATGTTAGTATAGGAGAAATGGCTGGTGAAGTCAGCCTTTGTTAAACACCCATTATTCTGACAGCTCTTGCAGTGCCCTCCAGTTACAACCCCAGGCACTGCACTGCAATGGGAGTTTGGAAACTAGCCCCAGAAAGAAGGGTTGCATTTGCTTAAGGGACATATACACTTAAAAAACACAAACATTTATTTATATACTTGTGTGTAAATATAGACATATACACACATATATCAAGTAAGAGAAACAAAACTATTATTTTATTCCTAGGAGCCTGTATAGTTAAAGGTATTTTACTACATGTTTTTTACTGTCTTGTCTTTTCATTGCCTCAGAGCTTACCAAACAAATGACCACTTCCAAGATAAAAGACTTCATGATCTTTACTTCATGGGTCAGTCATCTTTGAGATTTAATCTGTAGTCCCTTGGGATCATATCACAGATCTAGTTCTCAAAAGCTTGGTTCCAAAGAAATCCAGCCATCCATCCAATACTCTGAAAAACTGTGCTGCATGAGCCTTCCAGTATAGCTCCACGTAAGCTGTGCTGGCATTAGGGGTACACACAGATATCACTTGAAGGACTTAAAAAGAAAGCCTTTCCATTTCAGTCAGAGATTTATAATGGCCAGTTTACTAATCCACACAGATCATTCACTAAAGGGCTTTCTGGAAGACTTGCAGCAGAGCTGGTGACCTCGCCCTACCCCAGAGCATAGATATAGGCATATAGGCATCACTACATAAAACCAGCTCTCTTCTTCCAGAAAATGTGCTCTCATCTAACCATTGTCTAATAAACTATGCCCAAAGAACAGAATTTCAGAAAGAGACACACTATTTGTCACAAATCATACACTAAGTAAACAGGGCCAAGTAATCTGTCTTTTATTTAGTTGTCATTCAGTTGTTCTATAATGCATAAATAATGTGCATGTAATATACACACACTTACAGACATGTTTTTCTGGCTTCTAGGAATTAAGAGAGGATTCAGTTTCCCATTGTGCAGGGTATTACATAAACACTAATTTAAAAGGTAGTCCTTTCCCCAGGGCCTTATGACATAGTCTTAATTCTTTACTGATGGATGCCTCACCATCTGTGCAAATTCAGTTACTAATCCATTGCCTCATCACAAATAGGCAATGCACACCTGAAGCAAAAATGTTGCAGTATAGAGAATCCAGGTAGATAGTGTAGATCTGCTGTGATTTTGCAATTATAACATATATTTTTTATTACTTTTGAGATCTGCAATATTCAGCTGCAAAGCTCTGAACAAGGTACTGCGTGTGAGGATTTGTCTCTTTGTATACATGTCTTCTACTGGTGGGGGGAGGGAGGAGAATGTTTTTCAATGCAAAAATTGTCATAGAAAATCGAAATGTAGAGTGGCTGTACATAGTGTAGAGCAGGTGCACCCACACTGTGTATGGTAACCCTTGCCCAGAGGTCCACCTCCAATTTGCCTCCTAGCTCAGTGTTGGTTTGAGATGTGAATGCCATGCTGCCCCACAGTCCTCGCTCCCTGCTTGCTTGGTAAGAAAAAACATAGATGGAGAGAAGCCCTAACTCAGTGATGCTTATCTGGGGGAGGGGAGCCTGAGGAGCACCCATGGATCTCACCTGCCTTGCCATAAGGATTTGGGCCTACAAAGTGATAGGTAACCATGACCTTCAAGATCGTAGCAGAGCTTACCATGGTTATCCAGCAGGTCACAGACTTTGTATTATCTGCTAGCTCTCCTCCTAATGGGCAGTAAATGCAGATTTGGTCCTCTGGAAGCATTGGCTCCTCTGAGTTTCTTCTCCTGAGCAGTCTGGGGAGGCACTCCTCTGAAACATCACTGCTTGCTCCCCTTTCTTCTGGCAAGGATGCACACAAATGGAAAAGAGGTATCTCCCTGTGTTTTTTAAGCTTTCTCCAAACCCTCATTCTCTGTTATATTTATCATTGTGTACCATCTGCCTAGTTCTCAAACCTTTGGATGTGGACACAGAGTGCAGTTATTTACATACAGTTAATCTCTTAGTTCCTACATGGCCTTTCAGTAAAACAAATTTTCTTTGTTCATTGTTAGCAACCAAGATATTGATGTTCTCCACTTCATACTGTTTTTAACTTGGTCTGTGCAGCCACAAGCATGTTTATCTAGCATGACTGTTACTCAGACTATTTCACTCTGGCAATGAGATGTTGCCTATGGACGATGGCTCACTCTACTGTTTCCCTATAAAAAGAATTTGGGGGAGGAACAGAAAAAGTGGAATGGTTAAAAGATGGAGTAGACACAGTTGTAATCATGCTGCATTCTTTTCAGTCTGTTGCAACACTTAAAGGTAGCTTGCTCTAGATACCAAAAAGGTTGAGAAGCATTACTGAGGCATGACATACAAAATCTGATGTTTACTCCAAAAAGTTTTCCTGTCTAATAAGCCAGGTGAATGAAGAACAGCCAAGACCAAGATTGCAGCTAGAGTCAGAGGAAAGTTTGTCATATGAAAAAAAATCTCTCTAACACTTTAGGGTTATACTTCTAGAATATTTTTTTTTTATTACTCTTTAAGAATTGATGAGAAATCAAATTACCAGTTGGCTTATATTTATAAAAAGGCATTTGAATGCAGTGGTGGGTTGGCAGTTTACTTGTCTTTTTTGTCTTGTGAGACAGCAGAAGTGTACTTGTACTACATTTACCCACCCGAGAGCTACAGCTGGGACTATAGGCAAAAACCTAATAAAAAATTTTGGTTTTTTCAGGTGGCTGAAAAGCAAGAATAACATGTCCATCTGCCGTGAAAATAGTGGAAGGAGCTGCATCCTATGTACTTCTCCCATTAGACTGGGAATTGATAAACTGAAAATTGCTGTGCTGTCTGGAATACATAGTGTTCAGGATTGGTGCAGGGATTCTTAAGAGCTTTTGCAGACTGGGTATCTTTGCAGATTCAGTGGGGTCAGGGGGTAGGTGGGCAGGAGAGCAGCTGCTTGTAGGAGGGTTTTTTTATGCTCTGCTTATCCCCAATTTTGTAACACTGAGAATGAGGGGCTGAGAGTCAGCAACTAGCAACTGCTCTAAAGTTGAAACTTAAGCTAAAATTAATCTTAGAATCACAAACTATTTCATAACGTCTTTCATAATAACAGCAGTTCATTGCCTTGTGATGTTAAGTCCTTCCCTATTTCTTCACTCTGAAAAACCTCTATTGTGCTTGCTTCTTCCTGTTTCATTGAAGGGAACAGCTTGTATGAATCAGAGATGAACCACTCTTTGGAATACCCAGCTATCAGTCTCTGTCTTGACTGTCCAGAAAGGCCAGAGCTGTGTCTTCAAACATCTTTCCATTCTCCCACTGTTTTCCCTCTGTGAAATCCTGAAACCAGGATTTTAGCCAAGTGCATACCCAGGCCTCTTAATGACACAAGAAGAACATAGCTGTCAGTTTGTGTCCTGTATTCACTGCAAAGATACTTCTGCTTGTAATTTTCTTGTATATTTTTTCAGCAAAACTAGATTTCTTTTGAAGGCACCAGTGATGGGGGATGTTAAATTGAGACACACGCCTTCCCCTACCCCCAGTCAGGCATCTTGCACTGCAACTTTTGGAGATATCATAAAGTCTTACAATACACAACTTCTAAAGAAACAAATGGATATCTAAGCTGATAACAAAACTGAAACTATTTATGAGTTGCTAGTCTTCCAAGAGCTTACTCAGTCTGTTTTCAGATTTTCTGGGTTTTCAGTACTTTGGAAAATTTTGCCTAGCTTAATAATGTTCTTGAATTTTTCAACTCCTTCATTGCTGGCACAAAAGCTCCTGTTAGCCCTCCTTGGCTTTTCTCACACCCAGCATTTTTGCACAGAGTCTGAAAGAACTAGTGGGAAAATTATATTATCTTGCCATACATCTGGGATTTAGAGTGCATACATAAAAATGTAAATCATTACTAACACCACTTTTCCATATAAACCAAAACAAACCCATTAATGTTAAAGGGTGGATATGACAAGCTCGTCTACAGGGCTTTCATAGTCAGTTTCAGTATAATACCAAGTGTAGAGTATTTATTACATGCAATGCTGGACACTAGGGTTTCATTGTGACTCTGCAAACAAATGACTGTTCAGCATTTGGATGGAATACACAGCCAGCTATTACCACAGAAAACATGGAACATGAGAAGAATATTGTTTTCTGACCATGAAAAGACCACACACACTCTCCATGTGGAATGCACACTGGATCATCTTCAAAAACATAGAAGTTGCATTCTCTGTTACGCTCACAGGCTGGTTTAATTAAATATAGGCATTAGGCAGTAAATATGTTGGCAGTTTCACACTGAAATGCTGCTGTTCTGCATGTAACTTCCTCACTGTAGTGTATTCTTTTAACATAGTAACACATTTTTTCATTCTGCTTAAGATTGTAGAGGCTTGCGAGAGAACATTTATATAAAGGAGAATATTAAAAAACATAATGTGGAAATTAATTAATTCAATTAATTTCTAAATATTAATAAAATCAGTAAAGTAAAACATAAGCTTTTATAAGGTTTTGGCTCGAAAATATATTTACATGTCATATTACAAATTCAAGTGGCTATCAGTTTTACATTTTAATGCTGACTTTTTGTGACAGAAGTATTTACTATTTAATGCTTTTTATATACTAGGTGAGCTTTGTAATTTTTTAGGAACATAAGCCTTAGCCATTCCATTAGCACAGGCATTTTTAGTCTTGAAATCTCAATATTTGTTTAAGGATCTCAGGCTGTCCATATAACATTGATTTTCTTGTCTTGAAACCCCTCTTTCATGGATAACAGCAGTCCCTGTTTACTAAAGCTTCAGTGACGTGTGCACTCACTCAAAAGCTAAGTTCACAGTTCACAGCTTTGCCTAGACACTCTTATTCCAGCAGGAACAATTAAGTTATACATATTTCGTAAATTCAGGAAGCAGTAAACCTAAGGCTGGAAGAGATATTTATACGTGTTGAAGAAAACTTTTTTTGTTACAGTTCTGACATGCCCGCAAATTCTCAATGGGCTTTGTTTTACAGGTGTAGATTAGCATAAGCTAAAACAATAACGCAATGATAATGAGTAATCGACACCATCAAAGTGATTATGGACAAGATATGAATAGGGAAAAAAGACTTTAAAGCCCCAGATACAGCTTATCACCACCTTTGCCCAAATAGCTCCTGTCTGATTGCAGAAATTACCATTTTTTCTACCCTTTCTTCTATCACCCTTGCCATTTGTAGCCAAGTAGTTTAGTGGTGGGATGAGAAAGGTAGCAACTGGAGAACTCTTCTGCATTTGTGAGTTCTTCTGATAGCAAATTGCATTACATCTTCTCTTTTGACCCTTTTCTTTTGGAGAATTAACCTCCAAATTTGGGTCAGGCCTTACTAAGAGTCTGACCAGCAGAAAGCAATCCTTAACTTCTGGAAGCAGCATTTCTCTGTGATTTAGCTTGGAAGCATTTTTTAAGGCATGTGTCTTGGGAGGGGAAGGTGACATGGTTATGCACTATTTGTCTTGCTTGGAATTTACCAGCTCTACTAGGGCTTTAAGACTCAGACTAAAATTCTCCTAAACTCATTACTTTGAAGTTATTCCTCTGAGACAAATCTTTTGAATTCTGTGTGGTTACCAAATCACATCTGCGGTCACTGTGCCCCTGCTTGGGATCCTTCTCTGAGACTTCCCACCAGCCTTTGAGGTGGCGGCCTGTGGGCTGGGCAATGTTTGCTTTTTTTCTCGCCTTAACATATCACTGAGATCTTGAAGCTGTCACAAAGACACTGGTGTGCTTAAAAACATATTTCCAGGCTACCCTGGAACATACTGAGCAGGGTAGTTTGTGCAGAAGTGTCTCTGTAGCTAAGGTACCAGTGCTGGCCTGAATGAAGCATTCACCTCACATCATTACTGCAGATATACATCATTGAGTAAATAAGTGTTCTTTAGGAGACAGTTCTGTTTACTCTTGCTCTGAGGAATAAGGTTATTTAAATAGACAGAGCCGAAATATCTGTGGGAATGGAATGACTATGCCGGTCTTTAAACATTAATGTACACCTCTCCTGCAGCTCCCATATCATCATTTGTATAGTCCTCAGGGCATGGTGTGCACTGATTTTTCTGATGTACAGAGAGAGGGTTGTCAAACGAGCTGTCATTACCCAAATTGACAGAAATGTATTTATTCTGCTTTGAGCCTGCATCCATGCACATCTCAAGACAGAATTTAGTCCTGAAAACATATGTTGTTTTAATCTGCTTTATGTCTAGTATCGGTAATAGTAGCAGCAATATAACCCATTTATTTCACCCAAATGAAAGAAACCAAAAGCCACTCCATTAATGATTTTTCCATTCCTGGTGTTTATATTTTCATAATGTCTATTAATTGGAGACTATTAGTAAAACAATACTGTGTACGCTATTTAGGAGCCATGTTTGAAAAGAACTCATTAGCTGAGAAGCTGTTACGTAGAAATATTTTGGTGTTTAAAATAAATAAGTAAAAAGCCCATGCACTCTAGGCCAGAATTCAGTGGCTGGCACTGAAAGTTCTTCCATTTTCTGAAAGCCCATTCCATGGGGGAGAGTGAGCTTACTTCCTAAGGAAATTGCTGTGGAGGTGTCTGTAAGAGAAAACCAGGCACTGCTTTGCAGCTCTACAAGTGCAATGAGAGTAGTCATGAGTGAATGCTGAGCCAAAAGAGTGATGCATGTTTACATTATGCTTACTACATTATTCCCGCAAAAGCATAAAAATGTAGCTGCCATGAACAACTGCCATGTATAGCACTTAGTATTTGGGAAAGCATTTGGTTTCAGGTATAGATTTCTGTGTCGACCTTCTGCTTTAAAAAATTGTCCTCCAGACAGTTGTAGGCTTGGAAAGGTGAGTGCTCAGCCAGGTAACACATATTGCAGCAGGTGAGCACTGCCTGCCAGTGTGTCTAATCAGAACAGCCATTCCTTTCTGCACTGGGTTTTCATTTCAAGAAACCCCACCACTCCCTACACTGTTCTGAGACTTTAAAAAGAGCAAAGTCACTTTGCACTGCTTCAGTGACTGAAGGGGAGGTGATGGATTGCCTGCATGTTTCCTCTGGCACCTGGAGAGTTTCCTCCCTCTCCCTCTCTTCTCTGCCACTTGGCACAGGTTAAGCTGATACTGCTGTTTGTGAGACCCTGTGATGAATAAAGTCAGTGACTGAGCCAAGCTGGAAACTACTCCTCAGAAAACAAAAACAAAACAAAATACCAAACCAAACAAAACAAAAAAACCCCAAACAAAGATCCAACCAACCAAACAAAAAACCATTTTTTTTAACCTGGATATTTTCCCTTATTATTTCACCTTGTGCCATCATGAGCATTTGCACTGACACCACTGAGAGGACAATTAATCAGCAGGCACAAGCCACTTCCATAGTCCTGTTACTAAAAACAGGTGTGTGAAAACCATGCCTTAGCATGAAGACAGTCAAGCCACTTGTGATTCCTTTGAGATCAGTCAATTATATTTTCTTTTCATATTGTGAATTCGCTTACTTCTCCCAGTCAGAAAGTTCCCCAGTGAGATACCTGTAAAGAGGGTAAAGGAAATTTTGAAGCTGAATTGGATGGTGACTGAAGAAAAAAGTATTCTATAATTTTTTTTCAAGGTTAGCCAATCAGTTGAATAAGGTAGAAAGTTGTACTTCCAAGCCAGGAATTCATGGGAAATGAGATGCTATTAACAGAAAATAAGTTGTGAGTGTAATTTTTTAATTTATTTTTTTATAGCTCTAAAAAAAATAAGTGTCTTCATAGTCAATTCTTGTCTTCTCTTTTGGATATTCTCTTTGTGTCTAATGTGTTCATTTCTCAGCATCCATCACACAGTAACTGCACTGGCTGAGTGGTTCTCTAAACAGGAGCAGAAATACACATTGATTAAATTACTTCAAACTCCTTGACAAGAAAATGAGTTTTCTAAAAGAGTGCTGAAACTGAGTGATTCAAGTGGTGCTTCATTCACAACCTAATTCCTTGAGCCTGCCTATTTCCTCTGGGCTTATTAACATCTGAAACTCTTCATTACCCCACATAGGCCAATGGAGAACAAATAAGCCCAGGTCTGAAGAGAGCTGGGATTCAAGCACACCTGTAAATTCTGGCACAGGTAGCACACCTACTGTGAAGTTCTATGGTCAGCAGAATAGGAATCAGCAGGCAAACAGGAGATAGATAATCACTGTGCCTAATTTCTATAACCATTGTGCAACTTGAGCAGTGAGATGTAGCAGCATCCTGCACTGCAGACTGCATAGACACAAAGCCCTCTGTGACAGAGGGAAGGTAAAAGCAAAAGGAACAGCAGTTTCTGACTGCTCCAAAACCTCACCAGATCTGTGGTACAGGAAGCTTGGCTATGTTATAGCATATTCTCAAGTTATGTAGAGTTCTCAAATGCTCTAAATTTGTATTTGCACCTGGTATCTAAGCACAGGGTACATACATGTGCACAACAGGTCATCTCAAATACTAGTAATTAGCACATATCTGACATGTATGACTTTATCGAGTCTCACCAATTAACCTCCTGTGTGTAAGAGGAGGAATGAAATAATCATAAACACTTTGCTGTCATCTTTCCTCACATTTTTGAACAATGAGTCTTGAGGCCTCTCACTTACTGTGTGTGTCCCTGCACACGTCAGTGTATTTTGTCCTGTGCTCTCAGCAGACAGGTTACTGAGCACTTTGTGTCTCCAACAATCATTACAGGAAGTTGGGTGGCAACAAACTCCCCATTACCCCCGTCACCCCTGGTGTACTTACATGCCAGAGAAATGAGTGGGTGACATGCTGCTGTTCTTCATCAGAAAACTTACAGATTCCTCATTAGAGAGGTTTTAGGAGCAGATAATCTCTGCTTTTAACAGTCCCATTTTAAGTGGACAGACAAGAAGAAAAATAGGAGCTGTTAGATATGAAAAGTCAGAGACAAAAAAGGATCAGCAGAGGTTTGTACAGTCTCTGGACGTGAAGCTGGCAGGCTTCATCAACTACAAAATGCAAGACAGAGAGGGAAGAGTGAAACAGATTCTTTGTATTCTTCGACACTGAAGGTCAGCTTGATAGAGACTTTCCTGCCTCATGTTCAAAGCTGGCTATTTTTATATCCACATAGAATGATGTAGTGTTAGGCCTTGAGGAGTTAGCCTAGTGTTCACTTGCAGGATATGCTAGGACAATGTTTTTAGCTGTCCAGGATGACAGGTCTGAAGATCAAGTACATAGAGGCAAAGAACACGATGGCAATTTTTGGAAAAAAAGTGGGTTAAATCATTAAGGGTAATCTGGTTTAAGAGTTATAATTGAAGGACTAATCACTGAGGGTTTGCTTAAAAGCAGATCGCTCCCAACAGCAATTTTCAGTGATGAATGTGGAGGGGTTAACAGAGAGACAGCTTGGAAGAAACCTAAGAGTCACCCTGTGTTAGCTTTCTATTTTGTTTATTTTTTAACCATACACTTTCTTATTTACATTACAACAACAAATTATATTACTCCTAAAGTCTGCCCACAATACTTTCCATCTCCTAACTAGATTTTTTTCAACTGACAGTATGAGAAGATTGTCATGGAAAGAAAAATAATAGGCTATGACTCAGGCAAGATGGGGCTATTTAGGCCCACTTCATTATTCCAATCAGCTGCTATCAACACAGCCTTAGCTGTCAGGAAGACACAGAGCCTAACTTGTGAAGCAGAGAGCCATACAGAAATAGAAATAAGCATCCTCTGGCAAGATCTGCACCTGAAAGTTGTTTGTGTGCTTAAATAAAATGTACTTCTGTCCATTAAACTGTTCTTAGACCTGTGGTTACTTTAAGATGTATGGCCAGTCCTATTGACATCTGTGACTTGCTACCAGAGTGCATTGTGGTATCACAGAATCATAGACTCAAAGAATCCACTAAGATAGAAGGGACCCATCAGGATTATCAAGTCCAACTCCTATCCCTGTGAATGGCACTCAAGAATCACACCGCACACCTGAGAGTGTCATCCAAATGTTTCTTGAACTCAGGAAGGGTTGGTGCCATAACTACTCCCCTGGGGAGCTTGTTCCACTGCTCAACTACAAAAACAGCTACAAAAACATTTTCTTTACATGTAACCTAAACTTCCCCCAGCACATCTTCCTACCATTCCCTTGGGTCCTATCATCAGCCACCAGGGAGAAGAGGTCAGTGCCTGCTCCTCCTCCTTCCCTGGTGAGGAAGCAATAAGCTGCAATGATGTCTCCCTCAGCCTCCTCCAGGCTGAACAGACCAAGTGCCTTTAGCCTGGCCTCCTCTTTGGCTATGGCTTTCCCTCTAAACCCTTCACCAACCTTGTAGCCCTCCTCTGGACACTCTGTAGTAGCTCTATGTCCTTTTAGTACTGCGGTGCCCAAACCTGCACACAGTACTCAAGATGGGGCTGCACCAGGGGAGAGTGAAGTCGTCACCTCCCTCGACCAGACGGCAGTGCTGTGCTTGATGCACCCCAGGACTCAGTTGTTCCTCCTGGCTGCCAGGGCTCATAGTCTGTGTGTCCATTAATCTCAACCAAATTTGAGATAAGTTTCACAAAGTATTGCAAGGGGTTGAGTTTCACAAAGTACTGCAAGGGGCTGAAATGTACCTATGAAACAAAGAATCAGTAGTGATTGCTTGGACAGAAAATCTTCTCTTTTTTCCCATATTCAAAGGCACTGCTTCTTCTGTCATCCTACCTGACATGGTCAGAAGACAGACACGGAGAAGTTTTGTTTATCAGTTCTGGAGAGAGACTAGAAGCCAAAAAAAGTGTAAGAAAAACAATATAACCTTTACATAGGTTAAACTACCCATACTGTAGATGGTAAATAAACATGCCGAACTTAAGTCCATTTTTTTAAAAAGTTGGTATGTAACTGCTTGGCCTGATTAAGAACTCAGAAGCATCCAAAAAGTTTCTTGTGGATTTGCTTCATTATGCTGCTTGCAGTTTTTCTGTTCTGTCAGATAGGATTACAACTATTATTTTCTGTGGTTTTTTGTATGGGATCATTCTCCCTATCTTTCGATGATCTTTCTGATTCATGATCCTCCTAGTTGCACTGCCATACCACTCATGAGTAGAAACATTCTACCTACATGCCCTGCTGTCTCCTGGTATCAGAGTGGAATAGTGTTGATTTCAAATACTTTGCCTGCTTCCTTTGTCTTGTGACAGTCATATGCTGACACAAATCAGTAAAATATAATAGGTGTTCTGCACTAGCATTTGGACAATCTTTGAAGTGCAGTAGCTAATATTAGTGAATAATTCGTAAATCTCAGAAGAAGAATTACTCAATTTTAAACTATTCTATAGGTGAAGTAGTGTTAAGGGATACTGAGGTTCTCAAAAATAATTTGACCTGAAAATGGGTCATTAGTGAAAAGCAATGGCTTGCTTGCTCATATAGTCTGTATGTTTAAAACAGCAGAATTTTATGCTATCTTTTGCCATGACAAAATCTATCCATGCAAGTATTTGGTCAGTGAAGCAAAAGAGTAACAGTATTTTAAGGACAATAGGAATGGCTTGATTGTTTATTAAAAATCATGAAGGCCACATTTCCTTCTCCTCTGATGTCAGAGATCATCCTTTTATCGTCCTCTGATGTCAGAGATCCTCCTCTGATCATCCTTTCAAATCTTCAGATTCTCATTTGCAGTCATTCATCAGCAATGCAGGGTCACATTGTGGGCTGCTGCCAAAGGGCCATCCCCAAGCTTCTCCCTTGCTCAGAACCATTTGTTGCTCCATCTCTGGTGCTATACAGCTATACAGCTGTTCAGCTTTGAGGTGAAATAGACTGAGAAACTGATCTGACTATCTGACTGAAAGGTAATAATAATAAAAAATAAAAGAATCATTATCAGTTCTCAGGAGTATCGTTTTGCCTGGCTTGGTATCATCAGTTGTCAGCCGTAATCTGTTTTAAATACCACACAGTCCTATCACCTTGTTGGTTACTTTACTTGAAGAAATTCATAGCAATCAGACAATAGCCTTGAAATGATTGGTGTACTACAAGAGCTGCAATGGGTAGTCACATGAACACTTAATATTTTCCAGATATTTCTTATTCAATGTTTCCTTTTGCCTGCACTTGTGTCCTTCCTTCACTATCCTAGTGTAATGATTTTTCCACCAGTGGTTTTTAAGAGGAAGAAACCAATTACAGGGATGAGGATACAAACATCCTTACTTCTGCTAAGCTCTGTTTTATGTTAAGAGAAACAATTTTTCGTGAAATATAGTGCTGATAGGCTACTAACCTCTTGTTGCACCCATATTGCAGCAAACAGTTTTTGTTCAATGTTACTGTTCAGATATCATGCAGAGCAGGAAGACATTCATATTACTGTGTGAAACACAAGTATAATTTTGAAGCTATATTAGAATAATCCTAGAGGCACATTATTAAGACCTGTAAGACCAGGGAATGTCAAGATTAAATGCAAATTTTCAACCTCAATTCATTACACTGAAGTATACACAAGTTTTGATTATAATGCTGTCTCATTTTTCAAGTAGTGCAGCAAAATTTTCCTAATAGTTTTTAATTCTGAATAAAATTAATGTATTATAATGCCATTAATAGTGTTTTAATGGAATTTTGTTTATATTACAATCTTTACTGTAATTCTAAAGGGGTTGAGGGTAACAAATACTATTTTACTTTACTTCTGAATTACAATTACTCTTGAAAAAAGCTAACCCAGGGTTTCACCTTTAAATTTCCATCTAAAACCTGAAAATGAAAGTCAGACCCACGTTATTAAGTGGAGAACCAGAATAGTTGTAGGATCTTTGTGGGTGTCAGGGTCAGCCCATGTACATCTGACAATGTTATATAGCCACAAACCACTTCCTTGAAAGAACCTTTTCATAAGCTTAAGTTAAGCCTCTATTTGTTCATTTAAGAAGAAATATCTAGCAACTATTAGAAAGATAAAAATGAATGAGTTACAAATTTTGACATTCAGAGCTTTCAATTTTGTTTTAGATTCAGCAGAAGTTTGTCAGATTAAACATGTCCTGTGTGCCCTCAGCCTAACAGAAAAAAATGTAATTTGATGAAGGTGAAGAAAGAGGCCACATTTATACTTAAAAAAGAAATCAAATACTCAGATAATGCATCTTTAGAAAGTTTCTCTTCATGTTTAAAAATCTTATCTGAAAGTGGCTTCCTGGAGTTTTAGAAGTGCAAGCCATCCAGAGATGAAGTGTGTGCACACATTAAGCTTTATCATCAGGCAGAGAGTTCAAAGCCTTGAAAATATACACTTTAGTCAGACTGTGTAGGTACAGATTTAGATACCAATTTGGGCTCTACTCAACAGTGCACAAGCTACTATCAATCTTGAAAGCACCATCTACAAGTACAGGACATTTAAAGCCTTACCATGCAAATAAAGGCCTTTGCATAATAGACCATAATATAGACTTTTATTAAGAAGACTGCTGTTTGTCGTTAAAAAATTAAAAACCCAGTACATGCTATACTGCACCTCCTGCCCACTTCTTTCATACACTTGACTACAGATGAAGAGCAAATATTCCTATGTACTAACTTCCTCAACATAGACACAAAAAAAAATATAATTTTTTCCCTTTCAAAGCCAAGCTTTTTTAAGGAAAGTCCCATAACAACTGCAAAAATGTTCCATAAACCCAAATTCATTGTAAAGAACCCTTCCTTCTGTGGTGCTTTATATTTATTGACTGTTATTTTAAATGCAGCCTTTACATTACAAAGCTGCAGTTTAATTTCATGAAGAGCTAAGCAGAGGCAGCCATTGAAAGCCACTCAACCAGTGCTAGCCAAATATAACTATTGATCAGCACTATTTGTCTCTTAAAGATAGGACCTAATCCCTATGTGATCCCTAAGAAGCTTCTACTTTGTTTTGGAATTTTTTACCCTTGGAATCTACTGTCTTCTTCACCACAGAAAACAATATGTGTCTCTCCCTCTCTCCCTCAGTTGTGTCACAACCAAAATTGTAAGCAGAGCTGGAGGGATCAGTTTAGAACAAACAAAAGCTCAAAGGAAGAATTGCTGGCAGTTTGAAATACTTTAATTGCTTTGTTCCATTGTTTTCCTCCTCTTCTCTTCTCTTCTCTTCCCTTCTCTTCTCTTCTCTTCTCTTCTCTTCTCTTCTCTTCTCTTCTCTTCTCTTCTCTTCTCTTCTCTTCTCTTCTCTTCTCTTCTCTTCTCTTCTCTTCTCTTCTCTTCTCTTCTCTTCTCTTCTCTTCTCTCTTCTCTCTTCTCTCTTCTCTCTTCTCTCTTCTCTCTTCTCTCTTCTCTCTTCTCTCTTCTCTCTTCTCTCTTCTCTCTTCTCTCTTCTCTCTTCTCTCTTCTCTCTTCTCTCTTCTCTCTTCTCTCTTCTCTTCTCTTCTCTTCTCTTCTCTTCTCTTCTCTTCTCTTCTCTTCTCTTCTCTTCTCTCTTCTCTCTTCTCTCTTCTCTTCTCTTCTCTTCGCTGCGCTTCTCTTCTCTTCTCTTCTCTTCTCTTCTCTTCTCTTCTCTTCTCTTCTCTTCTCTTCTCTTCTCTTCTCTTCTCTTCTCTTCTCTTCTCTTCGCTTCTCTTCGCTTCTCTTCGCTTCTCTTCGCTTCTCTTCTCTTCCCTTCCCTTCCCTTCCCTTCCCTTCCCTTCCCTTCCTTTCCCTGCTCTTCCCTTCCCTTCCCTTCCCTTCCCTTCCCGCCTAGTGCTGTACGGTCTGATTCCTGCAGGTACTTGACATGAAAATGAGGAAGTGCTCTCCTGCTAAGAAACACTAGAAATCTCATGAAAACTTTGAACGGTTTGAGAAAGCTCAGGTATAGTCATGAATATTTTTGTAACTCTTCTTCCCTAGTTGCTTTTTGCTGGTTTATTTTGTTTTGTTTTGTTTCAGCAGCAAGATGCAAGACACATGTGGAGAATAGACATGAGAAGAGGAAATATAAAAAGAAATTACAGGTAGGCTTCAGTGGCCTGAAGGCTACTCATGATCTAATTTCAAAAGCCTCTGTCTTCAGTGACCAACCTTTTAAGTGTTCCTGTCCCATCACCCACCTATTTATGTCAGTTCAAAACAAGATCTTGTTACTGTTAGCATTCAAACCTGAAACTTCAAATACCAAAGCAGCCCTTAATCTTTTTATAGTTCTGTTTTCAGTGTGGGATATAGAAGTACCCTGTTCTGCAAGTGCTAGAGAATTTTATATTTCCAAGGTTTTCTGTGAGAGAAAGCCCTCAATGTGGTTATACTTTGAAGAGGAAAGGGTATAAAAACTTAATTCTACACCTTGGGTAACAGGTTATGATCACTAAACTTTTATACTTAGGTCTATGTATTGTGGTATCCACATTTCTCAGGTACTATGGAAGAATAACATGGATTGTTAAACCTCTGATGGGGGGGGCATTGTTTGGGTGGATTTTGTTTGTTTCTGAGTTTTTTTTATTCATTTGTTTTTTTCCCTTTATATCCAATTAACATCAGAAAATGCAAGTTCAGAACAGCTTCCTTTTTTCTCATACCAATATCACAGTGTTTCAACCAAAGAAGGTGAGTTCTACCCACTGTGGAAACCAGAATGAAGTACTAGGAAAGTTAGATTTCAATGCATTTTGTTTGGTGTATTTCCTACATTTCTTTTCTTATAGGAAAAGCCTGTTCCAAAAGGACATTTATTAAATCACAAAAGCTAACAATTACTCCCTAGTGATACATACATAACTTCCACAATAGTTTTGCTCAGTTTGTAGGTCAAGAGCATATTCCTTAATGAAAGAAGAAAAAAAAAAGAGTTGCTGTTATGTGCAAATGTGAAACCAAGGCAAAGGATTTTCCCAAATTACTCTTATTTTGCCAAGAGTGTCATCTTGTGGAATTCTTGGAACACTTTTCAGCCCTGATTGGCATCTGAAGAGGAGGATTAGTTTTCCTCCCGGTGGAGTAATCTATTATAACTGAGGGTGACTTCCTCTAAGAAAGCAATGTGTCAATAAAATCAAAGAAAATGTGGTTCCCTGACATGTACAAATAAGGAGACATCATCCTTTTCTTTGCTCTGCTATGATATTTCCTAACAACAAAGTCAGTGAGAGTTTGTTTTGTTTTTTAACCTACAGCAGCTGTGCAGTTTGATATCAAGCTGTTATAATGTCAAATTAAAAGGTACATAGCACCCATAGCACTGTACATACTTCATTACACCTGGTAGATCTGCTTCCCTATTTCTACTGTCACAGTGATCCTCACCTACAAAGCACTGTGATGATGATGATGATGAAGAAGATGATGATGATGATGATGGTGGTGGTGGTGGTAGTGATGGTGATGATGGTGATGATAACCTTTACCAAAGCATATTGTTTCCCTCTTGATGTCACACTGCAGGAGGTGTTTCTTCACATTCTTTGACTTTATTAACCTGTCTGTGATTCCTGCTCTTCACCATGGCACTGTCAAATCAATGGCAGCAATAACAGTTCTGAGAATGGAATTTATTTCCTGTGGCCAAATCTGTACTCTATGGCAGCATGCCAAAAAACAGTTTGATTTCTCTTTAAATATCTAAAGCAATTCATGTTCTAAAGCATTCTTTTAAAGTAATAAACAAGGAAAATTTGGGTTAGAAGCTTTAATTATATTAAGTAGATCAGCAGACATGGATAGTTTTCAAAGTACGGTTCAATACAATACATTGTATAGTGGTTTAAAATTTAACCTTGTGTCACTCAGCATATACAGCTTCTATACAGCATATTCAAACTAAATATAAAAGGTTAGCATGGCTCCTAGCTGGAGATTTGAAAATATTATTCTCTCTTATTTGTTGTTTCATGAATCTTCACTCCAGGCAGATACTTCCTGTTGGTAGCATACAGGAACCTGGTTCACAAAAATATTCTTTATAAAGAACAGAAGAAAAAAAAGTATTCCTGAGCTTTCACGATGACTGAACTGAGACCATTTCTTATGTAAGCCATGAATGGGTCAAAATGAGCAGCTTTACTGGTTTTGAAAATAGCAATGAATTCTTTAACTAGCTTATAATGCTAGGACTCACCCAGATGGAAGAGTTCTGCTGCATAAATAGACAGCACTACTTGATTCAAGAGCAGTTAAATTCTTAGTGAAGTCAACAAAGCTGGAAATAAGCCCATGGTTCTAAAAGGCTGTGTTTTTCTAAGCTCTTCCATCCAGACATCACACAGCCTTAGCTTGTAACTGAATTATGGCTCAAAACATACCAACACAGGTCTTTTAGAAACACAAATTTTACTAAGATATGAACACTCACCATTATTATGTGAGGTCCCAGGTTTTTAAGCAGATTCTTGTTTGTTTGATTGTTTGCAGAGGCACTCCTGGCTGCCTCCAAGGTGCAGGAAATTAAGTATTTGCCAAAACCAAGAAGACAGTGTGTAAAAATGAACATAAAAGTCTTAGATCAGTGACAAGCTGGAAGAAACACCATCACTACTACCTGTGCAAGCTGTAAGTAGCCATTTGCAAAATGACAGAAACTCCAGCCACCTGAGTGGAGAGTAATATACCTTATTTCCAGAGAAAGCTCAATTGCAATGGTAGCAATAACTACAAGCTATGGAAACATGAGTAAACATTAAAAATAAATTCATAAACATGTATGTCTGTGCCTTTGGGTAGTGAATTCTAGCCTATCTGTCCAGACAGTTTCTTATATACAGGTACAGAATGCTCAGTAGGATGTGTCATTGAACTCCACTAATATGGATATTTTCTCAAGTTTCAGACTTAGCAAAGATCTAGTAGCAGAGCATTACGAAGTACATTTGTATCACTGTAATAGCATAATGAGTGCTGAGACTTTATTCCTAGATTAAATATTATCATTAATAAGGAAAATGAAGCAGCCAAAATAAATGTAGAAAGTGTATTGTGATGCATGATTCTTGGGGGAAAGAAGGAGAGAGTTGCTCTGTGCATTCCTTCCCTATTTCATAAAAAAAGGCAAAATTGTTCCATTGTTATTTAAAAGGAAATACTCTACCACAAGAGTCTTGGGTTACAATTTATAATACAGTATTTTTACCCAGACTCATTAAATATTATAGAGAAGACTAAGTGGCTGCTCCTTCCCCCCTCTGGAACATGAAAATACCTGACAAAATGAGAAGGCAAAGAAACAATGCAAAACACAGCTTCATAATGTTACTGAGGCAAATAGCTGGCATTTATCTGGCAAGAAAAGCTCTACAGCTAACGTAGCTGGGACAAAATGCCAAAAGCAGTCTTTGAGTTCTTATGCTTCAGGGCCAATTCACAGCAGCAAAGGACAAGGCAGATTTCTGTCCTGACATCTATAGTTGAACAACTGAAAACCTAAAGAGGAGAGGAAAGTGCTCTTCTTCTGAACAGTTTGCCATTCAGACACACAGGAGTTTTCTGTAGATGAACTGCCAGTTTGTTAAAATTAGAAGATGTGTAAGTGGAGATAGTATCTTTTATTAGTCCAAATTGTACATCTGAAGGAACAAGAAAAGCTTTTGGGTACACAAATCCTTCTGTTATTAAAAACTCCCTTCAAAAGATACACCTGGGAAGTGAAGCTCATAATGACAGCAGACACTAGAAATCCTGGATTCATTAAAAGTCTTAGGGCTTATTTCCACTCTCCTATCTGCTCCGTCATCTCCCTCCAAAAACCTCTGCATGTTCCTTAGGCAATAAATTACGTGTGACTCAGCTATTTTCAGAGATAACACCTCTTAACACCTCTCTACTCCAGAGGCCCAAATACCTTTCCCCTAATTTCTAATTAAGCTCAGCATAGTTAAAGTCACAGACACTGTTCCTAACTTGAACATAATTTTGAAGTTCGCTGCTATTCTTTCAGAGATGAAAAAGGATTCCAAGTTAGCCTACATTCCCAACTAATCCACTTGTTCCATTCTTTAAAAATCACTACTATTTAAAAAACCACCCTTGAGACTATCTTTAACATGTATGTCTCCAACACCACCATCACACTCTTTTGAATGCAAAGTACAGTTAATAGGAAATGATGGCAATCAAAATCCCCTTGCGCCTGATGGCTGCCAGTGTTCTCAGAAGTACCACAGAGGGAAGAGCAGAGTGCCTTGCCCTTCCATAACAGTTAGTAATGACCTCTCAGCAAAACCATAGTGGAATCTCATAACTTATCAAGGCCACTACTGTTCCCAGGGGATTCTTCACCAGTTTACAAGTTCTTCTTGGAAAAGGGGTTCCTCCCTCTCCTATGAAGAGGTACAGATCTGGAAAATGATGTATTAGAAACAGAATGTCCCCAAACTAGCACAGTCTTCCACAGGTCCTCCTAACCATCCATCCCAAACCCTCATTTGTCACCATGCTTTTCAGTAGATACAAGGTGGTAATTCACTTCAAGGTGTGAATCCATTACAAGGTGTGAAACCTATAGGACTGCCAATTCACTAAAGAGGGCTTTGAACTAGAGTTGCTGGAGGAAGGGATCCTCAGTCCATCCCACTGCCACCACTTTGAGTCAGTGCCAGTATTAGATGCCCTGGGCCTGGAGAAAGATTACAGGCATCATAACATCTGAAATGCAGGAGAATGTAATCCCAGCAGTGAGGCAGCTTCAGTGGGGGGTCCAACTTAAATGCCTCTCCACAAATGCACGTGGCATGGGGAACAAGCAAGAGGAGTTACAGAGATGTGTATGTGACAGGGCTACAAAGTTGTTTGCATCACTGAGATGTGGTGGAATTGCTCCTATGACTGAAGTGTGAGAATGGGTGGGTAAAAGCTCTTTAGGAAGGATAGTCAGGGGAGGTGAGAAGGGGCTGTCACCCATTGGTGACCAGCAGGAGTCCATGAAGCGCTGCATGGGGATGGATGAAGAACCAACTTATCAGAGACAAAGAGAAGACAGGGCCTGGTGATATCATAGTGGGGGGTCTGCTACAGGCCACCTGACCAGGAAAACTGAGGCTTTCTATAGACAGATATGAGCATTTTTGCATTCCCATGTCCTGATCCTCTCGGGGAGTACAACCACACTGATGTCTGTAGGAGGGACAACACAGCAAGAGAGCAGCAATCCAGGAGGTTCCTGCAATGCATTGATGATAATTTCTTTCTCCAAGTGGTAGGGGAGCCAATGAGAAAAGGTGCTATGCTGGACCTTGCTATCACCAACAAGATGGGCTGGTGGACAACATGAAGCCTAAGGGCAGCCTCAGCTGTGGTGACCATGAAATGGTGGAATTCAGGATCAAGGAGGGCGTGCAGCAAGTTTACTGTCCTGGAATTCAGGAAAACAGACTTTTACCTCTTCAGGGATATGTTTGGTAGGATAAAGCCCTGGAGGGGAGAGGAACCCAAGAAAGCTGGTCAATATTCAAGGATCACCTCCTCCAAGTCCAGAAAAAATGTGGCCCAACAAAGAAGAACACAAACTAGAATGTCAGGACACCTGCATGAATGTACAAGGAGCTCTTGGACACACTTAAAAGTAAAAAATAAAATAAAAAAAAAAAAAATTCTACAGAAAGTGGACACAAGGACATGATCCCTGTGAGGAGTACAAAGTCATCTGAGCAGCCAGGAATCAGGTTAGGAAAGCTGAAGCCCAGGTAGAATTAAATCTGGCCACATACAGCAAGGGCAATAAGAAAAGTTTCTACATGTACATCAGTGACAGCAGGAACATTGTGGAAAATGGGACCTCTCTCTGGAAGGAAACAGGAGATCTAGTTACACAGGATATGGAGAAGGGTGATTACTTTTTGCCTCAGTCTTCATAAGCAAGGACTATGGTCACATGACCCAATCAGCATAAGGCAAAGACAGGGGCTGTAAGATAGGGAAAGATAGGGAAAAGGAAGATCCACCCACTCTAGAAGGAGAACTGGTTCAAGACTACGTAAGGAACCTGAAAGTGCTCATGGGATCTGATAAGCTCCATCAGTGGCTCCTGAGGAACTGGCAAACAAAGTTACAAGGCCCTTTCCATTATATTTGAAAAGCTGTGGTAGTCTGGTGAAGTTCCCAATGACTGGAAATGCAGAAACATAACTGCCAGTTTCAAACTGGGAAAAAAGGAAGAGCCAGGGATTTACAAGCCAGTCAGTCTCACTTATGTGCCTGACAAGATCATGGACCAGACCCTCCTGGAGGCTCTGCAAAGGCACATGCAAAATGACAAAGTGGTTGGTGGAATCCAGCATGGAGTCACCAAGTGCAAATAATGCCTAACAAATTTGGTGCCCTTTTATGAGGGACCACAGCATCAGTGGACAAGGGAAGAACAACAGACCACATCTGTTTGGATTTATGCAAAGGATTTGACACTGTCCCACACAACATCTTGGTGTCTCAGATGGAGAGATATGGAACTGATGGATGAACCACTCAGTGGCTAAGTAACTGACTGGATGGTCACACTTGAAGAGTTGTGGTCAATGGTTTGATGAGCAACCACAAGTGGTGTTCCTTAAGGATTGGTACTGGGACCAGCACTATTTAACATCTTTGTCAGAGACAGGGACAGTGGAATTGAGTGCATGCTCAGCAAGTTTGATGGTGACACCAAGCTGTGTAGTATGGCCAACATGCTGAAAGGCAGGGATGCCATCCAGGGACCTTGACAGGCTTGAGAGGTGGGCCTGTGAAAACTGCATGTAGTTCAAGAAGGCGAAGTGCAAGGTCCTGCACCTGAATCAGGACAATCCTAAGCACAAATACAATTTGGGTGGGGAACAGACTGAGAACAGCCCTGAAGAGAAGGACTTCAGGGTATTGGTTGAACAGCTCAACATGAGCTGGCAGTGTGCACTTGCAGCCCAGAAGGCCAACCATATTCTGGGCTGCATCAAAAGAAGCATCACCAGCATGTCAAGGGAGGTGATTTGATTCCTCTACTCCACTTTCATGAGACCCCACCTGGAGTACTGTGTCCTGTTCTGGAGCTCCCAATACAAGAAGGACATGGAGCTGTTGAAGAAAGTCTAGAGGAGGGCCATGAAGTTGATTAGAGGGCTGGAGAACCTCTCTCCTGAAAACAGGCTTAGAGTTGGGGTTGTTCAGCCTGGAGAAGAGAAGGTTCTAAGATGACCTTTTAGCAGCCTTCCAGTACCTGAAGAGGGCCAACAGGAAAGCTGGGGAGGGCAGGTAGTGAGAGGACACAAGATATGGTTTTAAGTTGAAAGAGGTTACATTTAGGTTATACGTTAGAAAGAAATTCTTCACTGCAAGTGTGGTGAGACACTAGAACAGGTTGCTAAGGGAAGCTGTGGATGCCTCATCCCTGGAAGTGTTCAAGGCCAGGATGGATAGGGCTTTCAGCAACCTAGTCTAGTGGGAGATTCCCCTGCTCATGTAGGGATGTTGGAACTGTATGACCTTTAAGGTCTCTTCCAACCAAAATCATTCTGTGATTTAGTAATTTTCAGATCCAAAGAAACTCCTGTCGGCCACTCAGATCCGTGGTGCTGCGTCTGTTGCTTTTCTGCACCACATGAAATCTTTGGTTCCATTGAGACCACGTGTATTAAGTCTTTATGCTGATGTGTAGGATTAGCAAAAGGCCACATACCCTTGGACAGACACACATAAAACTTCCATCTTTGAGGCTGATGAAAAAGAAGAGACAATACCAAACTCTTGCATTATGTGACTTGAATTCTTTCTGAGAGTCTACTGTATTTCCTGCATGAACACACTGGAAACCCTGCATGGTAAGTTTATTAGCTCAATAAACCTGAGAAAACTCTTAGGCAGCAGAGATCCAGGGATAGCCTGAGGCATTTGACAGATTTATTGAGCTAATACCAAGCAAAGATGGTCTGAGGGTGCAACCTGGAGACTACCTATTTGTTTTCTGCAAAGAGCTTCCCTCAGTTTTACATTTCTGTTAGCATGGAGGGAACCCTTCTTATGACATTTGGTCCTGTATCCTTCCTGTGACGTTCTGAAACCAAACCATCAAGCTTAATCAGTCAGTGAATTAGCAATGTAAATCATATCTTATTAATGGTTTGCAGAAGAAAGGTTAATTCCCAGCAGTGACCTCACACTCTTATTAATTTTTGGACTATTAATCAAAAACAATGTCTTTAAATTTAGTAAGTGAATCTTTAGTTCATTTGCAAAATTAGCAAGGACTAAATTTCTAAGAAGGTCTGAGGAGGAATAGAGATGTTTTCAAGTGACACCTAGACATACTTAAAGGGAAGGCTTCAGGGAAGAATAATTCAGGAAAAGATCTAGACATTATAGTGGATACTGTGTTAAGCACAAGAAGAAAAAATGCCATTGCAAATAAGGAAAGCCCACAGTAGGGTCTGCAGGGAAAGATATTGTCCAGAAGCCTTGATTCCACACCATTTGAACTGGCTGCAGAGCATCATGAGGAACATTTCTTTTCCTAGGCTCTCTTAAATCACTGGCTGTTGGCAAGATAGTCATGATACAAGTAGCAAAGGACTACCAGATTTATATCCACAACTGTGCTTTCCCTCTCAATAACAAAATAAAGCAAAGAAGTTAGTGTCTTGCTTTTCCTTCTCTACTTTTTCATTTTTCTGTTTTGGAGATTAACATGGTCAGGGCTGAAAACCATAGGACTTTAAAAGTGCTGTGTATGAAGACTCCACACTCTTTTTCTTGAAAATGAGGTTCAGCACTGAAGTAATAGGGGACTCTTTCCATGAGAAAAAAAAAAAAAAAAAAAAAAAAAAAAAAAAAAAAAAAAGGAGAGAGAGAGAGAGAAAAAAGTACATAATTTTATATTAAAATATGGTCTTTATTAAAATAGAAGCAAAAAGAAATAAAATAGGATAACATCCTGTAGCATGAATCTGCTTAGAGAAAGGATGTGTGGTTTTCAGCAGAAAAATCATTTTTGACTTAGTTTTATTGCTAAAGAACTTCCATTCTCTGCATTAGATAATGAAGAAACTGGCACTATTGCCTTTGCCCCTCTCTTCTGAAATATTCTGGTAATCACCATACTTATATCTTTATTTCCTTTGTGTCACGTGTCCAGACAGTTCATGCCCAAATACACTATTATTTTTCTTAACATATCGGGAATTTTAGTTCCAGGGTTGCCCAAGACTCAGTTTTGCTGGGTTGTACAAAATAACTGGACAAATTAGACTGGCAAAACTAAAGGGGCAATGAAAGCTATGGTACTTACCGCTGATGTAATTTTGATGTTGAACAGGCAAGGCATCTTGTATTTTTCAGGTTATTTTCTCTGATACTTCCTAACTTGTACTAACATCCCAATTCTTTCACTGTTTCTAATCTTTGTCTATACTGCACACGTCTTTCTAAAACTGCACACCTGCATATTGCATTTCTTTACTCCACTTTTCTTCCCTAGCAGGGTAATCTCTAATTCTTTATGTCATTATTCTGCTATTTGCCTCCTGCCAGTTTAAATATCAGTACTGTGGCTACAGTGGCATGGTTAGGCTTAGGCACTGTGGACGCTACACTGTCCTATATGTGGAGCCAGAAATTACTGGGACTTTTAATCAGGAGTTATGATTAGCTTCCCTGGAAAATTTAAGATTTAATGGATTCGGTGGGAGGATAGACTGGAGGATTACAAACATGACATCTGTTTCTCTCTCTAGCCCTGCTGTCTTTCGTTTCAGTAACACAACTCTGTGATTGATCAGTGAGTACATAAAAAGTGATGTATTTTTTTTATGTACTCCTTGAAAATCCTGTAAAATGTCTCTTCCCATGCTTTTCCAACTCTTATCATCAGCACAAGCCCATCTTTCATGTAGAAATTCTAGCAGTTTTGTAGGCCAAATATCTTTCTTGCTCATTATTTTGATGCCTAGCCTGGTTATATGCACTTCATGTATGTTATGGAGCTAGGCTATTCAGTGCAATCTGATTGTGAGCTGTTTCCTAAGTTTGTCTTTAGACGCTTGATAGTGAACACGACTATAAGATATACATTGTTTTCTTTCAGTAGGATTCTCTAATGGGAGCAACATAGATAAAACATGGCTAAAGGCTATTCAAAAAGTCGTGTGAAATCAGTGAACCCAGCTATGAAGCACGTTTTTTAAATGTATCACAAACAGAAATAGCTGGGGCACTTGAACACCAGACTGTGGTAATATGAAATATATTTTATTTTCAAAATACATACTGGATATATCAAATCTGACAGTAAATCAAATAGGACTGACTAGAGGAAAAGGATCTTCCATAAACAATCAGTGACATGTTTTCCAAGACACACCATTTATGTCTTGCAGTGTGCTTTCATCCAGAATCAACACTTGAAATCACTTATCTCAGATCCTGTAATGATAACTCAGCTGCCTAAAAAGGTAGTCGTAAAATTCTGCAGTGTTTTATATTCTGTTTGTAACTACTAAAGAAAAACTAACTTCTTCCCCATTAAGATTCAGGTGTTGTTCACCAGAGCTCACTTCCTTGTTCTGTGCTGCTTTCACACCTGAAAGCTGAACTTTCTAGTGACCTTTTAGGAAAAGAGAGCAGGACAGTCATGAACCTTTCAGAACCAAACACACTAAATGTGCGGAGCACTCAGCAGTCAGAGGAAAATCCCGCGTCTCCCTCCTCTCGCTACACACCCAACTATGCGTTTCCTTTCACTAGGAAAGGGCAGTCCCTCACCTGGCACCTTTCCCTCTCTCCTCCTGAGCCCCAAGTTGGAAGGAGAGGAGCAAAGGCAGAGGTTGAAGCAGGCCTGTGGGCTCTGCTCTGTGCGGAGGGAGAGGGGCCAGGCCGGGGGGGGAGGTGGGACAGCGGTACGGGCCGGTGGCACCGGGCTCTCCCTTCCTTTGCTTTTTTCCCTGGTTTGCTGTAAAGGGGTAAGGTTTGCGGGTTCCTCACGTGACCCTGACAGGTCCTGCCTATTGAGATCCAGACCACCCACATGAAGGATGATGGAGCTGCTTAATAGAAACAGGCATGTAATTGTGAAGCTTTCCAGCACTCTGCAGAATGCCTGCAACCTAGAAAGGTTATTTTTTTACACTTTCAGTTCCTTTGGGGTTAAAAAAAAAAAAAAAAAAAAAAAAAAAAATTAAAAAAGGAGGAGGAAAAGGAGAGGAGGGAAGGAGGAAAGGGAAGGAAACAGGAACAAGGAAGCCAGGGAGGAAGAAAGGAAGAAAACAAGGGGGAAACAAGGAATCAAACCAGGAAGGAAACAAACAAGGAAACAAACAAATAAAAAGGGAAACAAGGAAGGAAAGAAAAGGAAAAAGAATAGCAGAAGGGAGAGAAGAGGAGAGGAGAGGAGAGGAGAGGAGAGGAGAGGAGAGGAGAGGAGAGGAGAGGAGAGGAGAGGAGAGGAGAGGAGAGGAGAGGAGAGGAGAGGAGAGGAGAGGAGAGGAGAGGAGAGGAGAGGAGAGGAGAGGAGAGGAGAGGAGAGGAGAGGAGAGGAGAGGAGAGGAGAGGAGAGGAGAGGAGAGGAGAGGAGAGGAGAGGAGAGGAGAGGAGAGGAGAGGAGAGGAGAGGAGAGGAGAGGAGAGGAGAGGAAGAAAACACTTATGTCCCACTGAAGCTGACAGTGCCAGTGACTGTGGACACACCAAGCCCTCCAGTACGGCTCCCCACGAGCGGCTCAGGCGGGGACACCGATGGTAGGTGCAGTCTCGGGGGGGGGCACGGCGGCGCGGCAGCGGGACCGGGGGCAGCAGGACCCACCGGACCGGGCCTCGGCGCGGCCGGGGGCGGAGGGCCGGGGAGGTGGTAGGGGGGCTACGCCGGACCCCGTCGGGGCTGCTGGCGGCTGCGGCCCACGGTTCACGGGAGGGTCGGGGGGAGCTTCCTTCCAGCCTTCGGGGCCTGGGGCTACGCCGAGTGCCAGGGTCCTCTGCTCTGCGTGCCGAGGGACCGGAATCCGGAGCTGGGGCTGCGGCTCCTGCGCGCCGGGTCCGGTCAGAGCGGGGGCAGCAGCGGAGCAGACGGCAGGGCAGGGTGGGGCGGGGGGTTGGTGCGGGCCTCAGCTGCGGGGGGGCAGGGGACGGCGGGGCTTTCCCCGGTCCGGGACCTGCTCTGCTTCTCGCCCGGCCGGCTCACAGCGCGCTGTGGGTGCTGGAGCTCGGGTGTCCCGGTGAGCAGGAGCCGGGGACACCGGTAGCTGCTGGGAAGCTGCTCCTGCGGTGATTCTTTGTAGTCCCGCATGGGACCGCAAACAGGCCCCCGATCCCAGCATCTCGGCTGTTTGTTGTCCAAACAACCTGCAGTGCGGAGAGTAGAAACCTTCCTCGGTCTAGTCTCCATAGGGCAGGAGCCGCAGGAAAAAATGCAGTTTACGTCTTCTTTCTGCTCGGGAAAGTTAAACAGGGTTTCTTAAACGAGAAGCACTGAAGAACTCTTTCTCGTATTTTGCACCGCAGACTCAATGGCCACAGTCAGTGGAACCTGCTGAAAATATCTAAGTGCACAGAAAAGGAGGGGCTGGCGCTCATTAACTACAGCAGTGAAATACGTGGTGTGCCTGAGGTTAAAATTAATAGTCACTTCTGCCTCCGGCTCTGGTACCGAACTCTGCATGTGGCTGGCACCTGGCACTTCGGCACTGGTACCGCGGTGCTGTCATCGGTCCGGTGCATGCTGTCCCCCTGCTCCCAGGAGCTGGGAAGGGAGCAGGATGCTCAGTGCAGGAGCAGGATGCTCAGTGACGCATCTCCCCCTGGCCGCCGCTTTAGCCCCATCATGGGAGGTAGATGGGGATGGGGAGGACGGACGAAAGTTAAGAAGAGAATGAGGGGGACATCTGTTAGAGGGTCTCTCACATTGTTTCAGCACCATTCTGATAGGTGCACCGAAATTCTGGTTAGAGATATTGGAGTCGTTGTGTGTCTGGATTATAATCTGACACTGTATGTGGCCAGCAGGTAGTGTCGGTGAGAAATTATAGGGCTGAGATGGGAGGGGGAGCAGGACTAATCCTTTAAAATTTAATTGCTTTCAAGATATAAAACTGTCTGCCCACTCTGAATTAAAATATCTTGGGCTTCTCTGTTTTTATCCTAATTTCACACATATGCACACACACGCGCACTCTCACACACACACCTTTTATTTTGTTCTGCTTTTGCCACAATGTATAAAGCCCTATTGAGACATGTAGGCGTGATGTGTAAACCGGATTAGCGGTATGAAAGCAAGACCTACAATGAGCCTGAATTGTTTTACTTCCTTTTCATTTCTCACGCCTATATCTCTAATAAAATTGTTGCTCCAGCAGTGGGTCAGAGAGATCGTGTTGCTCAGCTTTTTTCTGCAAGACCCGAAGGCAGAGATCATGAAAATGAATGCCGTGTCTTCTGCCAAATGAAAAACTTGAGCTATATCGTTACACAGACGCGGTGTTGTCCTGAGAGACACAAATTAGACTCAATTAGAAAGAATTTCTTCACGGAGAGGGTGATCAGACATTGGAATGGGCTGCCCAGGGAAGTAGTGGATTCTCCGTCCCTGGAGACATTTAAAAAGAGACTGGATGTGGCACTCAGTGCCATGGGCTGGGAACTGCTCCGGTGGGTCAAGGGTTGGACTTGATGATCTCTGAGGTCCCTTCCAACCCGGCTAATTCTATGATTCTATGATTCTATGAAAACTGTTGCTTTCCCCCTCTATACACATTAGTCCGCAAGTGGCAGGACGTTCAGCCCGGAAAAGAACCTGTTTGGAAGACGACTTGGGTTTACAGAGCTAAAGCACCACGTGGAGTATGACAAGGTCTGCGAGGGCTGGGATGTCCTCCAGTTTTTGAAGAGAGAGGATTGCTGCTACCGACTCTGTGCCCCGCACTCCTCCCCGCACACTCCTGCCCTCCCTGGGGAGTCCCGCCTTGGAGGAGCACAGCAACCCCGCAGCCTCCTCCGGAGGCACATTTCCCCGCAGCCCTCCGCTGAAGGAAATGCCAGCGTTCCTCAGTTGGTGCTGCAGATCCCTCATTTGCTCCTTTGTGGCGTGCAGAGCAGCTTTCCATTAAAGGAGATCAGGGGTAATTAGCCGCGTTATTTTGACAAGTTGGCTCGAGCAGTTCTCTTTCTTCCAGGGCTGAGGAGGGGGAGAGGGCGAGCTCCGTGCCGCCGCCTCCTTCCCCACCGAGGTCTCTGCCCCACGGAGCGGCTCCCGGTGTGCCCCACCGCCCCGGGGACCACGGCCCCCGCCTGCCCTGCGGCCCGTGGGGTGGGAAGGAGATGGCTCCGCCCGCCCTGCGAAACCCAGTGAAGGTCCTACCCTGAAGGTCTTTATTTGATGTCAAAGCCAGTGCCAGGCGTGCGTGTGGAGCTCAGGGCTGAGGCAGACCTGCGCCCTTCAGTGATGAAAACGTGGGTGAAAGGTAAAAATCTGAGGGGACAGACAAAGTCTGGTTATTTTCCTGCAAATCCTTCTTCTGCCATAGGCATCTCTCTTACGGCCTGTATAAAAGGAAGGCAAAGCACCCGTGCTTCGTTTCTCCATCATTGCTTTATTGGGCTGATCAGATGCTCCAGCAGGGCAATGCTTTTGGTACTCTGTCCACAGGGGATGAGTAACCTGGAAAAATGTGTTAAAGTAAAATCAGTGTAAATACCTTCATCCCACTGTTAACCTTTGCTCCCTCATCTGGCTGGAAACCATGTGAAGTTCTGCAGGATTGGGGATCGTGAACGTGAACACATGATCTAAGAGGTAGAGCACTACAAAACAAGGATGTGATGGCCAAAGAACGGATTCTTGTACATCAGCCTTGATTGTCCAGGAATCGTGAGGACCAGGTACAAAAGGTGCAGGCTGCAGGCACTCTGTGCAAGGAGACACCCCAGGCCTTCACCAGAGAGCAAGCCAAAGATAAGAAATCTGTGGGATCCCTGCGAATTGCTGAAGATGGAAAAAGCCTTTGGTGTTGAGGTGCAGTTGCACACACAGGGCATACATATCACAGCCAGCAGTGCTTACAAATGTAAATGAGGGCAGATTGATTGGGGACAACATTATCACCAGGAATGTTGCACGAAGGCATCAGCTATGAGGCAAATTCAGGGCAGCCTCTGCTCTGACCACCCAAGTGGAGACTTTTACACTGACATTCCTTCCTTAAGGGAAAAAAAAAAATACAGAAACAGGGCCAATTAGATCCCTGCAGTAACTCATCTCTTGTGTATACTTTAGGGGGAAAAAAAAAAAAAAAAAAAAAAAAAATCCCTCCAGACCACAGGGAGAGAGGGGAGATTAAGATAGGGCCTGTTAAATTTGAATCTTAGGTCTGAGTTTAGGAATCAGGAGAGAGGACTGATCGGCGCTGAGCTATTGTGTGAAGCCGAGCAGGCAAGAGACAGAGAAGGAGGCAGGCAGAGCAGCTCGGGTGGCTCAGGGTGCTTACAGGGATAATTTGCCCCGGTTTTGAAGCCTGCTGGAGACTGCACCAAAACTCCGCTGCACCCCCCCCCTTTTTCCATCTCTAAGCCCTGCCACCCCATCAGACGCACTGAGCTTGAGCGGGGTCAGGAGCAGTGGCGAAATAAATTCCTAGTGAGAGAGACAGTAACTTTCCCAAACAGAAACTTGAATTAGAGGTGCTCGACTGTATTCCAGGTGCGGGCTTCAGCCTCCAAGAGAAAACAGCCTCCAGTTCAACCCTGTAAGGTTTCCTTCTCCTCTGTTTAAGCACCCAAGTGTCCGTGCGCCTCAGCTTCCTTCTCCCAGCAGCTTTCCTGGACGCAGTCCCATGTGGAACACAGTGCCGGGCCTTCAAGGAGACAAACTTCCCAGTGTGGGAAAAAAACGGAGAAAGCATCCCCCCCCCCCGGCGGCTGTGACCCTGGAAAGCCGCTGTCTGTGGGTGTCTCTAGGTCGATGCACGAAGCGCGTTTCCCCACGGGAGGTGCCCGGCCCCTTCCCCTTCCCCTTCCCGATGCCGGGGCCGTGTGTCTGGCAGCGCGGCTGAGGCAGCTCCGCCAAGGGCGGCTGGGCGCTGCTGGGGCTGGGGGGCTTTGCCCACGACCGCTACCCCGGGAACACGCGTGGCGTGGTTGAAGGGAGAAGTTCACGGTGCCCGCGGACTCGGCGGGAGGGACCCGGCCCCAGGGGGACACTGCGAGTCCTCCCCGTCGCACGTCAGGTCCTCGGGCTCCTCTGATGTTTCCTACATTTCTGTCAGCACCGAGGAACGCACAGCGGACGCGCCTTGCAGTCCCTCTCCTCCGCGGGCGCGCAGCAGCCCCCAAAGCGCCTCCTGGTGCCGGGAGAGACGCGAGAGGCAGAGGCGGATTTTCCGCTGCCCTCCGGGACACTTCGCTGGGAGGTCCGGCGGAGCGCGGAGCCTCCTCGGGGGCCGGGGGGTGCAGCCCTCGGGTGGGGAGAACTGGGGCAGCGATTAATGTCTGATTCTCAATGAACAGAGACGGGGAGAAGCGGTGCCAAAAAAGTAAACAATCGCCTACAGTTCAAAAAGTGTTTAGCGCGGCTAGGCAGGCTGCGTTTCATGGACTTTTACAACAAAAACATACTAAAATTGGCTTGCCTCAGGTTTCACTTAAAGAATGAGCCCTAAGATGAAACAGGCTAGCTACCGCGAGGCTTTAAATCCCTCAAGTGTTAAGTTTTCATTGTGTTTTTCTAACTGGACGGAGCGGTTTTCTTGCAAGGAACTAAGTCTCCTCTTTAGTTAAAAAAGAAAGAGAGAGGGAGAAAAATCTGGCACTTTCTACCGCAGTATCCACCACCCTGTCATTATTTCTGCAAGCCTGGGAATTCAGCTCGGACCTCCCAGTATTTGTTGCAGCTTGAGGCCAAGGTGCCTCTAAAAGGATTTTCTTTTAAGGGCTTTAGAAATCGTTTAATACTGCTTTCCCCCCGTTTCCACCCGTTTTAATGGAAAAACTTATTTTTGTATTTCTATCGCGAGAAAAATACGCGCGTGTACTTGTCTGCAAGCATCCCGGGCGGAAGAAAAAAAAAAAAAAAAAAACCACCAAAAAAACACCCCAAAAGAAAACAAAACAAAAAAAACCACAAAAAACCAACCAACCAACCAACAAAAACTTTCTTGAAAAGAAAATGAAGAAGAAAGCAGGAGGGGGGCAGGGGGGGAGGAATTCCTTAATGGAAGTATTGCATGCAAAGAAGGCTGGATCTCTTTAAGGCTCCCCCTGAAGCTGGCGATGCACACACAAGGCTTGCCGGCCTGGGTGGTCTCTCTACTTTGGTGAGCTGTTGCTAAGCAGCTAATAATAGTCATGTTTGCTGAGTAATTTCTGCCCTCCCCGAGCCAATCGCCTCGCAGAAACCCAAGCCATCTGACAGCCCTGGGGGCGGGCTTTCAGCTCTTTTTTTTTTTCTCTCTCTCTCTCTCTCTCTTTTTTTTTTTTTTTTTTTTTTTTACCTCTCCTGCCTCTTTCCCTCTCCTCTCATACTCCCCCCCCCTCCACCCCTCCTCCTCTTTATCCAAATGGAGAGAGTCCTTTTTTTCTTCTTCATCTCATCTCTTGAGCCGAGGGGCTGCAGCTCGGTGCTGCCGCGCACACGCCAGGGGAGAGCGCCAGGCAGCCGGCCGCCCGCCGCCGCGGCGGGGCCGACCGCGGATCCCCGCCGGCCCCGCGGCCCGCGGGAAGGAGCTCGTCGCTGAGGCAGGATGGTGCAGCGCGGCGAGGCAGCTCACCAGCAGCAGCAGCAGCAGCAGCCGCCGCGGCCCGCCGCGCCGCCGCCGTGCCGCCGTCGCTGAGCGCCGCCGCGGACAGCGGCTTCCCGGAGGCAGCGGCGGCTGGAGGAGGAGATTTCAACGGGAGCGGAGGAAAGCGCGGCGGCGGCGGCGACAGCCGGGGGGGTCCGGGGGTCGCTCCCGCCCGCCCGCTCGCCCTCGCCGGGCGCCGGGAGCCGCCGCCTGGAGCTCGGGGTCCGCGCGCGATGTGGCAATGGGAGGCGCGGGGAGCGACTCGGCCGGAGCGGCCGCGGCGGCAGCCGCCGCCCCGCGCCCCGCGTGAGGCGGCCGCGCCGCAGCAGCCCCAGCAGGAGCAGCAACAGCGGCGGCGGCGGCATCAGCAACAGCGGCGGCGGCAGCAGTCCCCGCAGCAGCAGCAGCCCGCGGCCCGCAGCGCCGCCAGCCCCCCGCGGCCCCGCCGCGCCCCCGGGCCCCCGGGCCCCGCGGCACCAGCGCCAGCTCCTCCGTCCCGCCGGCGGCGGCAACATGGCCTCGGCCGGTAACGTGTCGGAGCCAGAGACCAGCAGCAGTGCCGGCGGTGGCGGCCACCCCGGCCGGGCGGCGAGGAGCGGCGGCGGGAGGCGGCGAAGGACCGGAGGGAACCGGCGCGCCGCGGCGCCCGACCGGGAGTATCTGCAGCGGCCAAGCTACTGCGATGCGGCTTTCGCCTTGGAGCAGATCTCAAAGGTGCATTCAATCTCTTTTTTACCAGAGCTACACGCTAGTGCTAGTGCTGTTTTTTGGCGGGGGAGGAGGGAGGTGGTGTGTTTCCTCGCGGGGGTGGAAGGAGGAGATGGAAATGAAACAGCCACCAATAAAATGCTGGGAAAAAGAGAGGGACGTCTGTGACTCTTCAGTGCGGGAGAGAGTGCCCTCCTTCCTTTCCTTCTCGCCCCTGCCTGCCCCGGTGCGTGTTAGCGCTGCGGAACACTCTCTTTAGATTTACCGAGACCCCCTCAGCTCGCTGCCGGCCTTACCCCCACCAGCCCCTGGCCCGCTCCCCGGTTCTCCCTCTCCGCTTCCTTTCCGCCTCTCCATCCCCATGTAGCCACCTCGGCAGTACACGTTCCCGGCCGGTACGGGAGAGAAAGCGGGCGGACGCTTTCTTGGCAGAAGTTGTGCTTTTGTGAAGTTCTCCGCCGAGCGCTGACACGGCGACTGCCCTCGGAGAGGGGGGTCCCCAAACCGAGAGAGTGAGTTTGCAGCGGTTTTCTTCCTCCGGCGGTCGGAGGGGAAGCGAGGGCTGTAAACAAATTGCCACCTTAGCTCTGCCGCGCAGGTCGCGCCGGTCCCCGCGGAGCGGCGGCTGTACTGATGGCGGGGAAGGGCCAGGGGTGCCGGGGCGCCCCGCAAGCCCGTCCCGGGTGGGGCAGGGGGATGACCCCGACCGCCAATCTCCACCGGCCAAAAAATGTTGAAAGCAAACAACCTCGGGACGCTGCCGTGCTGGAAGGATGGTTTGTTTCGCTTCTGGGAGCGGATTTCTAGGCTTTGTAAGGAGGAAAGAGGAGGAAAAAAAAAAAAAAAAAATCCATGTGGCTGCCCTCTTCCGTTCACAAATATTGTCGTAACTTACAGATGGCTGCTCTACTTCCTAATTCAGATCACACAGCGTCTCCAAACTCTATGGAAATGAATTACCTCTGAGCTTAAACCACTGCTCACCACGTGGGTTCTGCCTCAGCACCAAACCCCTACTAGGACCTGGAAATGGGGGAAAAGGCAGCAAACTGCTACCGACTAGTTTTCGGTCACCAACGATCTCCCCATCCCTCCATACCCCCACTTTCAGAGGTTTAAGGAGAAGAGGAAAAGGGACTTTTTCTTTTCTTGTGGCTGTTTTTATCGGTCGTGGTTACCTACTGCTCTGGAGCCATGGGTCTCACCAGTGCGAATACTTTTCAGCCTGAGCTGCTGGTGATGTCTTGGGAATGAGAAGAGAGTGGTGGGCAGCGTAGGCAAGGGCGCAGGAGGCTGCTGTGGTGGCGTCACCCCAAACCTGTGCCTTGGCCTGGGGCGAGGATGGCTACCAGCAGGTACCTGCGGTGGTCTCTGCGTGCTCCTAAGGGTGGCTGCCCGGCAGGGACGTGTGGGGAGGGCCTTGCCGGAAGGATGCCCGCTTGTGCTGCCCGCGGTGCTCATCCTCACTCGCAGGGAAGCTGCCGGGAAGGCGGCCCGAGGGCCAGGGGCTGTCTTGCTGTGGGAGGGCTGGGGGGGCTCTCGCCGCCTGCCCCCAGGGGTGGAGGCGCGCGTCGGGCGGCCTGCCGCAGCCCCTCAACCGCTGACCTCTTCTTGCCTTGCAGGGGAAGGCGACTGGACGGAAAGCGCCGCTGTGGCTACGAGCGAAGTTCCAGAGACTGCTATTTAAACTGGGCTGTTACATTCAGAAAAACTGCGGGAAGTTTTTGGTTGTCGGCCTCCTGATATTTGGGGCTTTCGCTGTAGGATTAAGGGCAGCTAATCTCGAAACCAACGTGGAGGAGCTGTGGGTGGAAGGTAAGGCCGGGGTCCCCACTCTTTCTGCTGCCGCTTCTCCCCGCCCTGCCGGCCGGGTGAACTCAACTTGAGGCGGCGGAGGTTGGGCCGCGTGGGTACGTTTGTGTACAGGGCGGTTCCGCACGCCGGGCCCGGCTTGCCGCCGGCGAGTAGGCCGGTGCAGCGCGGGTCGCTTGGGCGGGTGGTTGCAGAGGCGAGCGGCGGGCCTTAGGCCCGGGCCCGCGGCCCTGGGCGGCGCGTACCACTTCGCCACCTGCGGGGGGTCGCGGCTTCAGCCCGCCCGCTCCACGGGAGGCCCCGGGACGGGCTGCCCCCAGTCACCCCGCGCCTCCGCTTCGGGCTCGTCTCCCCCGTGAGGCTCGGCAGCGGCGAGGCGTTCCCGCGTCCCCGGCGGCGATGTGCGGCGCCCGCGGTGCCGAGATGCTCCCCTCCGCCATTTTGAGAGTGGGTGCGCCTGCGGCGGAGGTGGGGGGGGAAGTGGGCGGGCGGCGAGGAGCGCGGCGCGGCGGGTGCCTGTGTGTGGTCCTGGGTTTTTTGGACAGCTTTGAACTGTGGGGGGGACCGTTTGTCTCAAGGTAAAAAAAAAAAAAAAAAAAAAAAAAAAAGAGGAGCGGCCAAAATAATAATAATCATCATCATCATCAAAAGGACTGTCGAGGAGGAGCGGGGCCTGGCCGGTAGCAGGGTGGCCGCGGGCAGTGCCTAGGGCGGGGGGTGCCGTCCCCCCCCCCCGCCATCCCGGAGGCGCCGGTTTAAGAAGGCGGGCTTGGTACGGCGAGAGGAGCGGTACCGGGGTTTTCGTGGGCCGCCTTTCGAACCGGACACCCCTCCACCGCGGAGAGAAAGGCGTGGGGTGCGCAGAGCGGTGCCACCAGCGCCCCCCTCGCAGGCCCCGTGGGACAGGCAGCCCGGGCGGGTGATCCCGCTCTGAGAGGCATGGCTCCAGGCTGACGGGGGGTTAGGTTTTTTGGTGTTTTGTTTTGTTTTCTGGGCAAAAAATATTGTTTACTTAGCACCACGTTCCCCTGTTAGCTGAGGTGCCGTGAAAACAGTTCCTTGACTGCAGTAGTTAACTGTGGGTTTATGTCAAAATCGCTTGCAGCAGAATTTGGCTTATAAAAGTTGATATGGAGGGCTACATAAATAATCATTACTAAATGAGCTCTCTGTATGTGCCTGTGTGGAAAACCTAGTGCTGAGTGCAAACAAAGTTAGTGGCTGTTATAAAGGTGGTCTGTCCTGGCCTGTGGATGAATTAAAGCATATAGGACCAGATTCCATCCTTGCAGATGACAGTCATACTGGGGTCAGGATGAGGTTCATGTGTCTCTTACTGGGTTTTGTGTTTTGGAAAATAAGGTGTTACCAGCTGAACTTTGTTAGGTTCATGTAGTCCAGGAGTCCAAAATATAATGAGATATGCTGCTGACAAGCCTGAGAAACAGTAGGCAGAGATGAGTATTCAGAATGTACACTGGTTACCAGGTCCTGTAGACCGTAAATAATAATGCAAACAATCGTGAACATCCTGTTGCTTGTTTTTTCTCTATTGTTTTCTTCTAAGTGCTTGTGAGGTGGTTGTGGAAAAGTTTCTTCTGCCAGTTTTTGCTCATGTGGGTTTCATCTCTGCCTTGCTGTGTTTGGTAAATAATATGTAACTGCAGTTCCACCTAGCGCACTTCCTTGAGTTTTATTTTCCTGATATTACTGGGGTTCACTTGCTTAGATGGGTGATCCCATGATCCCAGTAATGCCACCTGCTTTTTGTAATGCCAATAAACTACTTGATGATGATAATGCTGGTTGAGCTGCCCAGCAGTAAAAATGCAGTTCTCCAGGAAAATGCATGATCTGCAAAGTAGGCACTTAGTTTACATGCTGCATGGAACTCTTCTCATGTTATAGCTTCATAGAGGGAAAAGGGGGAAAAGTAGCTGGTATAAAAAACAGTTGAAACTGATTTTTTTATGAACAAGGTGAATTCGCAATACAGCTGGTTGTACAAAGTTGATCTGTGTAATTTGACATCTGTCCAGCTTAGTTTTCATGTCAGAATAATGTAAAAGAAATGTATTACAACTCTGCATTTAGAAGCCCTTGCGTTTCTAATTTGCAAAAAAAAAAAAAAATCAAGTTGATATTAAGATGAAATAAAATATTCTTCATTTCATTTAAACTTCAGTCTTTATCTTCTAGCATTATATGACCATCTACACAAAAGAGCTCGCTAAAGTGTGGTGTAAATGTTCAGCTCATGAACCAGGGTGTTGTTACACAACTGAACATAAGAAACAGCAGTACAGATTTCTGTTGCTAAACTACAGATAGAGTGCAGTGAGACCTGGAGCTGGAAGTGGGTATAGAAAAAAATAGCATGGAAAATGCTGTTCTTCCTATGTAGAAGTGAAAAGCAGTACTTCCACTTACTTGCCTTTTCTTGTATGCACCTGGTCCTATCATCTCTAAGGTACACCCCATGGAGGTTGTTTTACTAAGGGATGTCTTAGATCAAGATTTCTTTTAACAGAAGCAGTGGCTGAATTGCCTTTTTAATTAAAATAGCTGTCTTACTTTGCCTTTACCTTATCTTTATTCAGTTTGAACAAAATGTGTGATATTGGCCAAATATAGTAGATTACTTGGAATATATTTAAAGTAACAGTTCTGATTTGCTACTGATGCTTTTTAAAGTTAATAGTGCTGAACAAATTGACAATATTTATATAAAGAGACTGATTCTATATGGTTTATTTCTGAATACCATGGAGCATGGGAAATAATACAGCACTGAAGTTTGCTGGAAGTAAATGGTTGCTTTAAAGCCGTAACACAATTAATTAAAAATAGCAAAGTTAAGTCTGTATGAGTTTTAAGACTATGCACATTCCAAGATTAATGATTGGTAGTCTGGGCCTGAAGCTATTATGGCTGAAATATTTACACAAGAAGTTTAGAAACCCACCTGTGGTAGGCAAATTTTCAAAGAGAGAAAAAGAAAAACAGATCACCAAAACATAATTCTTTCAGTTTTCCTGTAGTATTCTTCCTCCTTCAGAATTTGTGCCAGCACTCTTGGCCTTCTCTGCGCTTCCTGATACCAAAGTGGCTTTCCTCTCAGCTTGTTTCTTGGCACTAAGTGTTGTGGAGTTATTTTATTTTTTTAATTGTTTTTTTTTATTATTTTATTTTAACACAGTCCTTCTCTGCTCCCCTGGCTGCTGTTCACAGCAGTTCAGCTATTACTGTGTGTCCCACAGTATGCTCTCAGTGTGCTCCTGTCTTGTGGTGTGGCTCTCTGGCTTCTGTGACTGGGACACATACCTGTTTTCCCTGGAGGACACTTGTTTTAGTTTCTTGGGGAAAAAAAATCTGGACTGGCATTTTAATGGCATGCCTTTTTAATATCTGTATCTAAATGCTGCATGTGGGTGTCTGTGCATACTGGACTTGTGGAGACTGTTTAGCATCTTCGTACATTGCGTACCCTTGAAAGAACAAAAAGGGCTTAGCATTGATTCCCTCTGTGACTCAGTTTTGTTGGACACAGATGTGCTTTTAGAAATACCCATTCATAACTAGAAAGTTATGGAAAAGAAATCAATCCCATAACTGGTTATGAGTTTTGCTACCACTCTAATAGGCACTCTTAAGACCCTGCATGTGAACTGCAAACAGTAAATTCACAGCCTCTGCTTCTGAAAGAAGGCAGTTTTGTGGCTCCAGAGAAGGTTCTGTTAAGTGGGGCTTGAAATTTGGCTACTGCAAAGCCTTGAGTGGTGTTAATTAGAGTAGCTCATAAGGGGAGAGATGGTCAGGTCTTGTTCTTCATACTTCATGTTACCAGTGCCTTGGGGTTTTTTCACCCCTCCCTTCTTTTTTTTTTCTTCTTTAAGAGGTGGAAGATCATGGGATTTTTTTCCTCCCCTTTTCCTCCCCCTCTTCCTCCCCCTCTTCCTCCCCCTCTTCCTCCCCCTCTTCCTCCCCCTCTTCCTCCCCCTCTTCCTCCCCCTCTTCCTCCCCCTCTTCCTCCCCCTCTTCCTCCCCCTCTTCCTCCCCCTCTTCCTCCCCCTCTTCCTCCCCCTCTTCCTCCCCCTCTTCCTCCCCCTTTCCTCTTTCCCTTCCTTTCCTGTCCTCCCTAGCTCTGTCACACCTTTACCACTTTAAGCAGCTCACTTTGCATAGCAAACCAAGCTCTAACATGTATAGCCCCTTTTTTAGCCAGTTTGAAGGAAGACTGGTATTACAGGTGGGGATAGGACACCCTGCAGGGAAAACAAAATGCTTCAGTTGCCAGAGAGTTCAGATTTGATACTCAGAACAAAGTCAGAGTTTTCTAATTGTAAGTGAATTAGGACGGAGTGAATGGCAGAAACTGTAAGTGAAGATTTGAATTATGTGAAATGTTGTTTTCTTTCACTCTAAAATCAAGCTATTCCACTGCAGTGGAGATGGGTGAGTCATCTTAAAATACATTAATTTACACATGCAACATAAGAATGAAGTGCAAGTGAGGAAAACATGAGCGATGCAAGAACCAGTATTACTTCCATAAATTCTCAGTTTACTTAACCCAGCAAGATCAAGGGCAGGTGGAGAAGAAAGTTGTTCTTATATTCTGCCTAAGGCAGAACCGTGTAACTTTACCTAGTATTCTTTGAAGATACAAAAAAAGAAGCGTAAAGTAACAAATCTTTGTGAATTTGTTGTTTCAATAAGATAAATCTATGCAAGTGGGCTGGAGTAATACATTTGGTTTGAATATAGTTAGTAGAAATTGACCCAGTCAAGTAATTCCACTATCCCACAAACATGCACATTTGTTTATGGCAGTGCAGTGGTACTGTTTGAGATGTGCTTGCACCTGTATCACCACATCAATACAGAGTAGATAGATAGCAGAAAAGTGGAAGTTACTCAGCTAGTGAATCTGAGGTGGGGTGTTGGTAGGCTCTGTTACAGTATGGAGGGTTATCTCAGATCACAAATCCATTAGTTTTATATGGACCAGGTGACATAAGAGCTTACTTATCTCTGAATATTATCTTGCACTGTGTTGTGTTCCTCAATGTGCACTAAAAATCATTGAAAGGTATTTACCTTGGAATATTTCCAAGTCTGCTGGTTTGCTTGACTTAAGTATGATTATTTATTATCTGTTTTCTCAAATGGGAAAGTATCAGCGGTGTTTCCACATGATTGAAGGATCATGATCTGAACAACGGGATCTTTTTAATGTTTTCTGGTTAAAATGGAAGAATATTTCAGTCCATGCTTCTGTTTTGATAAATAACATAAAAGTCCTAAGAATTAAGCTTTACAACTGTTTGTGGATAAAAACATCAGAACAGTGGGTGTTACATTCATGTGAAGTTGAACTCACCCTGTTTTCATATATTGGATGTTGTTAAGGAAAGGTGTTTGAAGGTTTTAGTTATATGGAGGTTTGATTGCCATCTCTCAAGGGCCTGCTAATAAATTCTGGGGGGGGTATCTGTTAAGTTCTATCTTGACAGGTGTCCAGTTGACTGCTCAGAGTTGTGCTCCTTGCTGAAAAGCTCATACACTAAACAAAAGAAAACAGGTTCAGTGTTTAAAATTCCTCTTTCCTCTGTAAAGGTTTTAGGGAAGGTATTGCATGTGATCTCTTTAATCACTGAGGAGGTAAAGTTTGAAGCTCTGAACTCACTGAACCAAACATAGTGGCAAAACTTGGAATTACTTTAGCGTATCCAGGCCTTTACCCATGAACAAAACCATGGCAGACTAGCAGCTTGCACCTGCTTTACCTCTCCTCAGAAGGACAAGAGGACTATTGCCTGTAGAACTGGCATGCCCTAAGCTTTGAGTGCATGGTTACACTATTCCTTCTGCTTTTCAGGCTTCAGAGACATTTAATTTACTCCAGCCTACAGAAAATATGTGTTCATTGTTATTTCTAAACACAGTTGCCAGTGTCCATGCCAGAACATGCCCTACAGATCCTTGGTTGGAAAGGTCTGTTTCCTTTTCTCTTGAAATGTGTATTTACACAGCAGCAGTGCTCTGGCTGCACCATTCACCTCTTCCTCCCTTCTGAGCTTTGAGTGTCTTGTTGCACTCTGGGGATTTTGCTACTTATGAACAGGTAGCTAAGGCATTTTGGTAGTTCTGGAGAGCTTTGGGATTTTGGTACAGGAATCCTGGGATGAAGCAACACTTGTAAGCAGCACAGCTCTTTTGTTGGCCCTTTTGCAGGAACAGGGGGAATGTAGGTAAGCAGAAGCTGCAGAGGTGGCTGTTGCTGGAATTGTGTTGCTTTGTGGAGATGGTGGTGAGTGAAGTCTACTACCGCCTTCTGTCACCTGCTAAGTGGATTGTTTGTTTTTTGGGTTGTTGTGGGGTTTTGTGTGATTTTTTTGGTTGGTTGGTTGGGCTTTTTTTAATGGAGAACAGACCTTTCTTATTATTCTTCAACAGTAGCTGGGTTCAGACAAGAATTAGCTTTAAAAGCCATGGGTACTCAAACTTGATTTCAACAGAAAGTGCATCAAGCATTCTCACCCTAACTCCACCCATTTTCATGATTTATTTTTTCCTTGGAAGAGGTGGTTCAAGCCCTGTTATTAAGTAGCAGTTGTGGGGGTTCCCCAGAAAGTAGTAGTACTATGCAGCATATACAACTAACAGTTCTCCAGTGCTCAACAAATTTAAAGGCATGCAAGTGGATGTTTCAATTACATGTAGCTGTTAGAAGGCTCCAAAATATGACAGCTTCCAGATGTATGAACCAACTGATCCCTTTGTTTAGATTATGCACCGCAGCTGATGCCTAGATTAGTGCAGGCTGGACAAAGCTATGGGAGATTTGTCTGGTTTCCACAATGCCATGTTTATATTTCATTTGGATTTCTCCTTCAAAGCTGACCTCCCTATGACCTGTTGGAGCTGTGTCCACTAGGATGCTCATGCTTTTCTTTTGGTGTCTAATGGAATATGTTCTTATTTTGACACTCTTAGACTTTAGTGTACAATCTTTTTAACTTAATAGTGAATGCAAGCACTGAGGTGAAAAGGTGCTTGTAAAGTTTTCTGCCTCGCAGACGGTTAAAACAGCATTTTGGTTAAAGATTTTGGGGGGCTGTTCCTTCTCAGACATTTTCTCCTGTAAATAAAATAAAGCTGAGTATTCCAGCCTTTGCAGAGTGCTTTGTCTCTTCAAATGACGGTGTGTATATACGTGTTTCTAGCTGCCCTTTGTGGAGTTAAGTGGGAGCTGAAGCACTGAATTTCAATTATTTGTGTCTTCTGTACAGTTGCAAATATTTTCTCAGTCATCTTTATTTATCTTCTCTACGCCTTTGGTTCTTTTCGTTTCTCTAATCTCTCCTGCCTTGCAGTTTGCAGGTCTTTTCCCATTTGTATCTGTCAGTTATTCTACCTGGGAACATATGAAGAGATCAGTAAAACTCCTTAAGTTTTAAGCTAAGTGACAGTTCTACAATAAAAAAAAATGTAGTCCTCTGTCAGAGTTCATAAAGATACACAGCTTTCATTATTATGTACAGAAACTGTACATTTTTCTACTCTTGATGGTGTATCGGGGCAACAGATTCCCCAGATGGTGCCTCATGACATAAAACTCAGCTCTTTGAAGTAAGATTTCTGCTCTGAAAATGCATTTTGTCTTTTAATGGCCACTTTATTTTTGTGTTCATTAATTGAGAACATGAAAATGTTTTGCTTCTATTTTGCACAGTCTATTTTATTATACAGTTAGAGTGTGCTGCACATGACTGATGGTTACTGGATACAATAAGCTATGTTCATCCTTGGTGTAAACTGAGTGACTTTGACTTGGAGTAATTTTTCATTCTACGTTGCAGTCGAAATAGATTGAATGGGATTGCAAGGAGTAACTGTGGATTCTGAATTTAAAAGTAAAACCCCATTTTCTTAATTCCCTTTTTTGGTCTAAAGTTAGTTTAATCTCTCTAAAGGCAATTGACTTGTTACTGTTTTTTATCTTGTTATTTTCATTCAGTATCACATCTGTTACTATAAACATCCTGAATTTGGCTGAAGCAATAGTTTCATGAGGTAAAAGTCCTTTTCTGGAAACTGATGACCATATAGATGTTTCGATGTATGGAGAATTTTAATTTCAGTTTTTAGAATTAATGTCTTGGATTTAACTTCTCCTTCAGTTTTGAAAATTTAGTTATTTTAGCACTTGAGCAAAATATATAAGAGGTAAGGGAATGTAGTGAACCATAATACGACTCTTCCTGCAAAGGTGCTGCTCCTTTAGAGAATTGTACTGAATTCCAGGTTTTAATATACAAGTTATCATGTATTTTTGAAACATCTGTATTTTGCTCATGTGCAAGAAAAAGCTGTATTAAGGCACATGTGCAGTGTTGCATCCATATTCCTGAAGCTGGAACTGACCCCTTAAACTGTAATACAGTCTTCATATTCTAGCAGGGAGATAAATTAAAAGAGTGATCCTTGTCTTGTTTACCAGTCTGATGCATTTTTGCTTTTCAGTCAGTAACCAAAAGCTAAGTGCAGCAAACTAGAAATAAACACTGTAAAGTCAAGTTGTATGTGTGTGTGTCGTTCCACCCCCCCACCCCTCTTCCTTAAATCCTTGCTTAAGGGCTTCTGGCCCCTAGCTCAGGAATCCTGCCCAAAAATGCCAGATATATTACACAGTCAAGTATTGCAATGTAAACAGTGTTTTGTGCCATGAGAGCAGGGTGGTCCGTCTCTTGGTTAAAAAATAAAAAAATCCACACACTCTGAAGTTAGCACAGTAGTTGTAGTGTTATTTGTGGTTTTGGCTGCACAATCAGTATTTTGGAGCTGAAAGAAGGGAGATAAATCAGTGCTTACGACTGGCAGATAATAAATGGGACTGAGATGCTAGAAAGCAAGATGTGTGTTGGCTGAGGCTGCTTGATTTGGTCAAACAAGCATGGAAGAAGTAAAATACTAAAGTAAAGGCTATTGCTGACAGGCAAAACCTGTTACGTTACCTTTTTGTGAATAGCAGTCCTGCACAGGGAAGCAAAGTGCACAAAGGATGGGAAGTTGGGTAGGCAGGGGCATAGGGTTCTTCCAGACCTCATGCTGGGTAATGGAAAGACTTGGTGTGTTACTGCACCTTCTGACTATAAACATTGCTGATAACTTCTTATTTTTAATTAAATACCCTTTGCTGTGCATTAGGAATCACTTATCTTCCAGTGTGCTTATCTCCAGATGCTGCAGTTGATGGAGGTTTATTTTCTCATTTTTCCATTTTTTGTATGTACATGTCATTTCATAACATTTAAAAGTGGTTGAAAGGAAATTCCATACATCTGATCTGAAAGGAAATTGCCACGGGTGATTTAGTAATCAGATTTACATTTGGGTTATCTGACAAATCTATGAATTGCCATAGCTTCCTTGGGTGTGTGCAGAGGGGAAAGGGATTATAGGAACTTTTTTGTATGTGGTAAACTGTATTTAAATATCTACATAATCCCAATGCAGATCTTAGTGCAATCTCCTCAGTGAGATAGATACACAGAAGGAAAAATAAGCTTCAAGAACTCTGCTGTCAGTATGATAACATCAAAAAAAACCCCTGTGGACTACAACTTTAAATTTTAATTCCGAAGTTAACCCTGTCTGTGAAAAAAGCATACAGGTACCTAAAGAAGATACTTTCTTGCACCAGTTTTCCTGGTGAGTATTTCCTGTGCATTTATCTTACTTGCCCCTTGACATGGGCCTAAATCTGATTTTCTTTACACCAGTCTTAATCATCTACCTTCTTGAGGGGTTCGCCATACTCAGAAAAGAAGCCCTTACTTTTAGAAGTTAATACTGTTAAAGCAGTAGAAAATGGAAAATACTAATTTCTAGTGCAAATTATTAAGGTGAAGAAGAAAACCTAAAGTATGTTTAGCTTATGACTTCCAACTGTAAATAAAAGCTAGCATCGTGAGAGATTTGTCATCAGGCATAAACATCTATTAAGTGCTCTTTCTAGAGATTTGGGGAAATAGGATGACCTTTTATGGGATAACCTTTTTTATTCTTTCTTTTATTTCCTCTTTTTATCTCTCTCTCTCTTTTTTTTTTTTTTTTTTTTTTTTTAATAGGCTACAGTTTCACATGGCTTGCAAAAGAAATCTTTCTCCCTTTTTGTTTCCCACACCAATTGATTTATCATTTTGCTTGCAAGCAGACTTAGAATGTTAGGGCAGGAACACACTCACTTTTTTCTCGTAACTTTTTTGTTGCGGACCGAAACCAGTTGACTTGAATAAATTTTTCTGTGGTCTGAATGAAGCCAGCAACGTGGAAAAATCTTGCCATTCAGAGCCGTCTGAATGTACATTTCAGCCACACAGTAAGCTGTATTGGTAGGCAGTGGACTGCTAAATACAACCATTTTTCGCAGCAGAGAGTTAGACAGGTGATTAGCATAATTAGCACAGAGTAGGCTATACATATGGTAATGCTAAGTGTGTAAATGCCAGCTGCGGTGTAAAATTTATGTCAGGGGTCGACAGGGCTGTGCGAAAGTATTGTGTTACAGCTGCAGGTCAAAGCCTCCATTGCTTTACCCCTTTTCTCTTGTTGGTGAATGTGCTAAACAGAAGAGAAAGACGGACAGAAATATAACAGATAAGGCTTTGATTGAACAGCCTGGTTCTGTGCAGGAGGGACTGCTCTTAAAAAATACACACACACAGGCAAAACAAAAGTCCCCCTCTTTAACTATATATTTTATTTTGCATCCTGACGGGGCCAAAAGTGTTGCTGGTTTTGAGTGATGTAATTATGATGGGGTGATGGGGAATCTTGGGGTGGTGAGGGGAGAAGTACAAGGTTGGTAATTATGCTTTAAGGAGCAAAACCAAACAAAACTTATATTCACATTCTTTCTGCATTCCAATTCCCCCCTTTTAAAAATAATTTTATTTTATGTCTGTGTTACTGAATGCACTTACAGGACCAGGAATTAAATAATCTTAAAGGTGACAGTATTACATGTCATAAAATCTCAACAGTGCAATGATCTTCGAGCTGCATGAGTTCTAGACTAAATGCCAGAATCTCCTCTGTGCTTTTGTGTGTGGGTTGCTACAGCCAGCTTCCTCCCACCTCCTAAACCACTAAATTCTTTATAAATTCAAAATTAGGAATAGAGGTTTCTTGTTACAAAGGAGCACAGCGTCGCAGGGTACACATCTTTTTAAACAGCTGATGGGGAAATCTGTAAATCTCTTTCTTGCCGTAAACTGTTCATTCATATATTTCATTTGCCGTCCCCCCCTCCCTTTGTATTTTCTGTAGTCGGCTATAAGGAGCGGTGGTGTTGACAGAATATAGTTCACACCACACTGACCTTGTGATGAAACTTCCTCAGAGCCGCAGGGGGTCCTTATGAATCAGTCCCTAATCCAGCTAATCCCGCTGGCAACAAAATCATGAAAGTGGCTCCCAGCGATGTGTTTCCCTGCGCTGATGCAGCCGGGAAGCAGCGGCCTTGGGAACGCCTCCGGGCCGGGACCGGGCCTGCCCTTCAGCGGGGCCCGCCTCTGACCCGGAGCCCGGCACGGCTCGGCTCGGCTCGGCTCGGCGGGACGCAACCTCCCCGGCCCAGCGGAGGGAGGGAGGGAAAGAGGGAGAGAGGGAAGGAAGGAAAGAAGGAAGGGGCTCCAGCTGAGGCGAGCGGCGGCGGCGCCTCTGGGCGGCCCGGAGGGGAGGTTCCGGGGAGGGCCGCGGCCACGGGGGGCCGAGGCGTGACTCCGTCGGTCCGGGAGCGTGTGGTAATCGGTGTTTCAAAGGGAGAAGTGTCCGATGTTGTGGTAGGGTGGGCGTGTGGTGGCGAAGTGAAATCACCTGCGTGATCAGACTATCCAAAACCAGCAAATAAAGGTTGGCGGCGTGGGGTGCGTTTGGTCACTTTTTTCCGAGCTGTCTGTCGCAGCGCTTCTCTTGTTGGGGTATAAAGTTGGCCCATATGGTCAGGCTCTCGGAGGGTCTGTCGGGAATCTCCGCACAAAATGAGACGCGGGCTTTGCTGCTGGGTGTGAATAGCCAGCAAACTATGAAAAATGGGACTCCTGACAGATGCAGCACTGTCTTGGGAGCTGGTGGCCAGTAAGAAATACCGAGAGCGGGGAGGAAAGGCGTGACAGGCAGCATGTTGGGTGATGGGGGGAGTGCTGACCTGCCCTGATTGTGTCCAGCAGTGAAAGCAGTTCTGCCTCAGTGCAAAGCCATTCAGAAGGAAGCTGCTTAGGCAACAACAGATGGTAGAGCAAGCAGCTGGTAGGGAATACTTGAAAGAAACTGTACCCTGTTTCATAACATGTTAATTCCTTTAATTTTTCTGTGTTAGTTTTGCCATCTCTCACAAGCACTATTTAAGAAATTATATCCCCTAAAAGGTTCTGGATGAATAGTTATTTTCATTGCTGTTTTCTGGTCCTTAAAAAAAAAAAAAAAGCATTCAAATTTTGTGCTACTCTATGCACAGATGAAATTTGCGCTATCCCAGGGGTACAGATGAAAAGACTTAAAAATGCTGCTTTTAACCACACAGGAAAACAATTACATATTTGAGGAAAGGGCACTGAGAGGTTAAATGAAAAGTTGGGCCTAGAGGAAAGCTGACTGCTATGGAACAACACAGCAAATTGTTTTTAACATATTACCCAGTGGAAGCTCTTACTCAAGCAAAAGTAACGTAAAACAATTATATTCAGCTGTCTTGAAATTCTTAGGTTTAGACCTTGAATCCCCTTACGTACACTTCTCAGCAGATCTCCTGGAAATTTAATGGCTTTCACATACAACTGAGAATTTTGGCCTGTTATGAAGTATGCTCAAATGTTTTCCTAAATTACTGAAAAATAAAAATCAGTTTTGTTCCTCAGCAGGTGTAAACTGTTACATGACCGTATGATGCTGAGGAGTTTCAATAATCTATATTAGCTACCTATCCTCACTGAAGGCTGTCTCCCTGATTTCTATGAGAAAGCAAGAGTCTAGTCCTTTATTCCTTTGGTAATTCTGTCAGAATATTCAGTAGCTGGGCTTCTCCACCAAAAGCTGTGGCTTAGCTCTGACCTGAAGGGACTGCATCCCTGGAGGAAAGGCTGGTTTGGTCCCCATGCCCATTCATTCCTCAATCTCTTTGTTGAGATGGTCAACAAGGATGCCAGTTGTGATGGTGGCTTTATATAACGTGGACACCTGTCCATGAAGAAATAGCCTGAGACCACCAACTCATTGTACATAAGCTCACAAACAGCTGTCAGATGGTAAACAACTTGTGGTCACTGTTGTTCCTGGCTGGATTAGAACCAGTGACCCAGAGGTGAAAGGCTCATATCCTGTTACCAGGGACATGTGTCGCAGCTCAGTAAGCAGCTACTGGTCACTTTATGTTTAATTGGAAAGTTTCAATTGCAGATACCAGTTTTTTGTATTATTGTACAGTTATAAGCTGCTTGCATGGGTTGTATTGTTGTGGTTTAGTTTCTTTCTTTTTTTTTTTTTCAGTTCATAATGTTAGACTTGTTAATTTTGTTTGTTTGTTTTACTGCACTTTTCCAGTTTCTCAACCTAGAGGGGCACCAAGCAGAACATGCAGCAAAAAAAGTCTAATTTTTTTTTTTTTTTTTTCAGTAATCTGTCTGTTTTACCCAATCAATATTTTCCTACCTATGGCCAGTACAGATGCATGCATGTAAAATCAGCTTATATTTGATTTTTAGAAAGAAAAAAATTTAGCTCCTAGAATTCCAGGGAAGGTTTCCCACTACAGGCAGAGGCAGCTGTTGTTGGGCTGTCTTCCTGAGTATGCAGGCAGCTTTGTGTCCTTGTCACATCTCTAAACTTCATTGAACTGTGACAGAATTAAAAGCCATCTTTGAGGTGTGATTTTTTCTTTGCTATTCATAATTGTGTCAGCATTAATGAAATCTGTAACAGCAACACTGGAGTCATCCCCAGTGTGTGTGAGGAGTAACTTTACTCCTATCATGTGATGTCTTGGAAGATAAAAAGCAGCCCTTTGAAATGCTTTGTTGTGGGAGTTTTTCTGCTAATTTGCATCTTTGCTTTTTAATTTTGTTTCTTTTTTAACTGGAAATAAAGAACCTGATGCTACGTAATTCTCAGTATGAGAGAAATGGTTGAGGTGATCATATTGCTTCTAGATTTTCCTAGGAGTCAGTGGTGCTAGAGAGATTGAAGTCACTTATATCTTGATAGCGGGTTGTGATGGTATTCTAGACAGACGGGGTCTGGGGTCCTTTTCTTGGACATGAGAATAGGAGGAAAGGAGAAGTGTAGAGTCCCCACCTGGATGTTGGGAAGGACGACTCTATGGTAAGGCCTCCCTTAACCTGGGCAGGCATGACTGTTGCCACTCCATGTGAGCTATACAACTGCAAGTATGTGTATTTAGCAGAGTAAGTGCTGTGCTAGAAGAGCTAGGCACGGCATGGATTTTCTTACTGCCTGTAGTCCAGTGCTGGTACAGATCATGTTTAATTACATGATAAAGATGATAATTTTTCACTGAGCTGTTGCACAGCCCATTGAACAACCATGTAATCTCTTTGAGTTGCTGTTTGCTTATCACCGTGTTCTAGCTATTGTAAACTCACAATTTCTCAATGGATTTTTTTTTTTTTGATAGCCCAACTGCAGTCACTCCCTATGGAGTCTCCGTTTTGTGTGTAGTTAAAAAAATGAAGAGGAAAAATCATTGGTAGCCAAAACATTTTTACTATGTAATCCAGATGGGTTTATGAGATCCATCCTTAGCATTGTTATATCAGATACATCAAATAGATTATCATCTCTTACACTCAGTTGTTCATAAATTTGGAGATCAACTATGTAAACAAATAGCAGTTCTGACTCTACAAGTACAAAGCATTTTAAAAGTTTGAAGAAGTGGACATGCCAGTTAGTCACATTTTTTGTACTGACTAAACTTAAACTTCAATGAAAGTGTTTTGCATTTCCTCACAGCAAGCAGCTTTACCCTTGTACTCTTCCAGTCAGACCTAGAAAATAGTAATTATGAAGAAGATGCTGTCTTCCCTGCTCCTCTCTCAGGATGCTAAGACTGTGTGCAGGAAAAACAGTATTCTGTTGCTGACAAAGAGCAACACAGACATGCTCAAACATCCTAGAGAACACGAAGAAAAGAACTCCCTAGAGAGCAACGGAAGGCTTTAAATCAAAAGACCATTATTTTTTTGTATCAAATAAGAGGCAGGGTACTCTTCATATCTGCCAAAGACCTTCAGTTCTTTATCTCAGTTTCTTTATAGGAGGCTTCAGTCCTGTGTGAGTAGTGCTTGGCTGTTACATTTTGTGTTATGAGTTCTGTAATCCTTCATCAGTAAAGCTGAGATTATCATTCGTGTCATTGGGTTCTGCCTTCTGCTATGTACCATGTGTGGACACTTCTAATCCTGGCATGCAATTAGGACAGGGAGGCAAAACTGGCTTGCTGGTTTATCTGTGTACCATTGTAATGGGCTGAAAGTAGTTTCTTCTTGTGGTCCTTGAATAATACCTGCCTGTATATGTGTGTGACAGAGATGTGCAGGGGAACAGCATAAGGAGAAACTGTGAGAAAGTGCAGTAGGAGGAAGCTCATAACAGCAGTCAAAATTGAAGGAGATAAGCTCTATGGGATGTGAGGGAGAGAGGTATGAAGACAGAGTACTTCCTTCATGTTGTCATCCCAGAAGGGTGAGGGTGGTGAAGGGAGGGGAGAGATGGCAAGGTGCTTGCAGCTTTCCCCAGGATTTGACCAGGGTGCATTGTGTGGTAGGAACTGCCTGCTCTCCTTGGAAGTCTAGGCTGTTCTTGTCTTTTTCTGACGACTAATGCACTTTGGGTTGGTTGGTAAAGGTTGAGACTCAGGTGAACAGACTGTGATATCACTTCCAGTCTTACATTGTGTATGGTTACTGAGTCATGAAGGGGTGTTAATGTCTATTTGATTCCTGTTCCGGTGATGAGGGGTACTGGAAGTTGCAGAGGTTGCCTACACTGGCTATAGCTCAGGCCGTGATGTAAATGTTGAAAGGGGTACCAGGTCTACATGTCTGACTGATCAAGAGGAGTCAGCATCTTTTAGAGAGATGAAATGAAAACACTGTTTTTGTGAGTCTGCCATGATTACAGTTTTATTGCCTTGAGTTGTCATTGTCAAAAGATTGACTAGATGGCTCTAATGCCACGTATTTACAGTCGTGCGTAAAACATAAAAGGGAAGTTTTGTTCAATCAAAGCAGAAGCGTGTCTGTGCCCCACAAATGCTCAAGTGGAAACACCTTATGGCCTATAGTCTTCAGAAGGGGGTGTTTTCCAGGAAGTTTTTCTGTGCTCAAACACCTCCATCTTGTCACAGAACATAGGCCCCATAACCTACTGTAATACCTACTGGAAATCTGGCTTTAGTTTCTCAAGTCTGTACTCCGTGTTGGTAGGCAAACATTTTATCCCAAGTGTTTGGCTCGCAGGAATGTTCTTTTTTTAGAGATCACTTGCTCTCCATTAAGCTACTTGCTATACAGTTATACACAAGGTAAGTTGTGTATATTGAATGGTTAATAGATGTACTGTTCATGACCAAAAAAAAATAATAAAACCACAGGCTATATGATGCAATTCCAGTAACTTGAAGTGGAACATTGTAAAATACTCTAAAAAGAAATATTTTATGCATTTTGAGCAACCAGACAGTAAATTAACCTGCAGTGATTTTTTTGGCTATCACTCATAGAATAGGGTGACCTGTTCCAGTGTCTCATGACCTGACTTAGGATGGATCTCTTAGTGTGGTGTGGAAGGGACTGCAGTTTCTGCTGGTAGATGCCAGAGTTCTTTGTATATATGTTTATGTAGTGCCTTGTAAATTTTGAGTGCTAATTGTGAGAAGGATTTAGGTAAGACACAGTGGCATTCTTTGTGAAAATGAGCACATGAGCTGAATGATGCAGTAACTTGAAATTGCTAGTCAGTAGAAGGAAATTGTCAGAAACTGTGGTGGTGAAAGTTCATCTTAATGACATTGACTCTTAATGTCATTGGAGGGTGCATTAGTGTTGTACAAACCTGATGTACAAACCTAATGTACAGTAGAGGCAAGTAGTTTTGGTTTTCTTGATGCTTCTGACTGAAGATACACTGAGGCATATTAATGTGTGATGGCTGAAACACTGGGACTGTGACCTCCGTGCTTGTTAATGGGATCTGGGGCCTTTCACCTGTGGGTCATGGGTTCAGGTCTGCCACAAGTTAAGGATGACTAGAACTTGTTACCACCTGACAGCTGTTCCTTGCTCTTGGGGGGTGGAGGCATGGTCATCCTTACATGGTTGTTTGCAAGCTAGCATCCTACTGAAAATCACTGCTATCCTCAGGCCCTGCGGAAGGGCAGAGAATTCAGTACCTTGACCAGCTTCCATTCGAGTCAGTGGGGAAGTCCAGGAGGAGTAGCAGTGTGTTTCATGGCAGGGAATGTTGAGTTGCTTAAGGCAGACCTCCTGTGTTGTGCCACAGAGCTAAGAGGGAACCCTGTGGGTGAGAAGGGGAAGGTGCTTCCTTCTTCTCCAGAAAAAGACAGATATTTAACAAGAACAAACAATTGGCAACAAAGATGCTGGCAGTAAAACTGTCTCATGTTGAACACTGGTCTTCAGACACATTCTTGAGAAACTGATAGATTAAGTGATAAATGGTGCCCAGACATTGGTGTCATTATTTTGTTGTGATTTTTCCCCCTTTTTAAAAAAAACCCAATTGTTAGCTAAATGGTACAGATGGCATAGTATCACATTTCTGTTCAGCAGACACCCAGAATCTGGTGGCACTGCTGATAGGATAGTGTACAAACTGCAGCATTGTGTTACCACTGGCCATGAGACAATGTACCAGTCTGTTACTTAAATCAGCATTTTGGCTTGTGGTAATTTGTGCTGCCAATTCCACGCACTAAATCATAAGAAATCATGCAATAAAGTACTCAAACACCATCAAGTGGCTTTTGATATATTGAAAAGCAGAGTGATACGTGGATTTTGCCACCAGAATACTACAGTGCAATATTTTTGTCTGGCTTTGATATGGAATAAAATGGGAAGTATTGGTACTGTGTGCCATACATACAATTTAAGTCTGTAGCCCTTTGAGTCTAAAATGTTGTCACCTAATATAGGAAAGCAAGACTCCATAAAGGAAAACTACAAAACATGATCATTTTGCATCATTTGTCTAGTAGATGGAAATCCTGTGATTACTATAATGCATGAATTATTTTTTTTTTTACAAATCTAAGGAATTGCTTTCTGCAGAGCATGGAGGTGTTAAGCACAGTATCATGTATCTTCAGAACACTGCAGCCAGAGGCTTCAGGTACAATTCGGTGGCAATTTTAGTGGTTTCTCTTCTAAGTTTTTGCACCAGTTGTGAGTAGTCTGGTTTTAAAAAAAAACAAAACAAAAAAACAACAAAACAAAGAAGAGCACTTGATCTTTTAAAAAATGCACAGATCATCTGGTTGTGGAATCTTAAGATCTCTGCGTATGATAGACTCCAGTGATTTTCACAAACTTTCAGTTCAAATAAAAGAAAACATAACTGTTGAAAACTTTATATTTTGTTTTCCTCTTTTGCTCTTTATTGCGTCTGATGTGTTGAAAGGCCATGATATATCCATTTTCTTCTGGTCTGTCCGTACGTTTTCACATAATCCAACTCTGGCAGTCAGAATTATTCTCTGAAACCTGCATTTATATTTACTTTGCACCTGAGTGTTATGAAGTATATGCATTTGCCTGTGAAGTTACCTTTATTCTATTCGGCTGAAGAAAAGTACAAAACAGATGCATCAGAGAAATAATTAAATGCTGTGATGCCTAAAGAAGAATGCTGGGTTCTGGAACCAGCACCTGCCTTCTTGGGTGGTTTTGCCCTTACTGTTTTGAATGTGAAAAGGGGGAAAAAACAGCTTCTGTTACTTGTGTGATGCAGTTTTGATTAGCTAAATCTACCTTACTCAGTGAAGTTAATGTGGTTTGACAGGACCAGTCATTTTTGTTGATAGTAAACAGTTGGTCACTTTCAGCAGAGATAGGAATGCGGCCCTTTGTCTTGCATGAGGTATGAGTTGTTGGTTCAAGTTCTGGTTACGTTCAAAAAGAAAATGTGAGTGGAATGGGAAAGAATATAGTGCCAGGAGTAGAAGTTTATGGTAGACTCCACAGTCCTCATAAAATTGGGATTTTATTGTCTTGGCTGGCATTGAGACACAAAAGGAGAGAGACATCTTGTCTGTGGAAGCACTTGCAGTATAAAGACCTGCAAAAGAAAGCTCTGGCTCCAAGACATACAGATTAGGGTAACTCTGTTCCCTTACCTCCACCCCATATTCTTGTAAAATGAAGCAAATTTTATTAGCGGATCATAGACTCCACAGGAGCCCGGTGAGTTAAAGTATTTTAGGGTTTAATTCTTGATAAAAAGGAACAATAGCTTTTTGTTACCACGCATATGCATCCTCAATGATTGTATGTTCTCTCCCTTCTCAGTAGGAGGTATGTTAGGCAGTTACAAAGGGTCTCTAGGTAAGGAAGTTGCACTTTGATTTTTTTTCTTACTGTGAGCTCTTCAGTGTTACTTAATACGAAGGACATAATACCACATATGACACGCCGGAAAAATTGAGTGGAATTGAGTGTTGTGGAAACACTTATATCTTCAGAGAATTCTTGAATTAGAAATTAAGTAATGCTTCGTGCCAGAGTGACTGTATGGTTTAATTGTTGAGGGTCTCATTCTGACAGCTTTATCCATGCAGGGGCCCAGCTTCTTGTCTGGTGGTCCTTCTAGCCCCAGGGGGTGGGTTGAGGGCTCAAGTGATTGAAAAAGTTTGTCCCTGTTAAGGCTTGGGAATGTCACCTCCCACCCCGCCAACTGGTTGTGGATCATTCTTCTGTTACAAGGCCTAGGAAGAGATAGATGTACATGCCTGATTTCTGTTCACACTGTTGCAGAACTAAACTTTGGCAGTAGTTCAGATCACCAGTGCCAAGCTGACTATGTCTGAAAAAATGTAACAAATTAGGCCAGGTCTGTAGCTTGGACTTAGCAGAGCAATAATGGTAATAAATTGTAAGGGATGGAAACAACATGTTGGTGGTATTCTTGTCCTCCTCATCTGGATGTGGTATTGATTCAGCTAACGGGCTGAATTAATTGACTCCACCTCCCACATGGTTTTGCTAGAGAGACTACAGGGGAGGTTATATAAAGTATATGAACTCTAGCTGAATACTTTGTTCTAAGAGGGGAGATAATTTTCCATTCTTACGAAGAATTCTCTGGCAAGGCAAATTGGATATGGCTCCTTCTAGAGCCTGTTGACTGTGCAGTCTTCCTCTGCCATTTTTCTTTTTTTTTTCTCCCCACCATGTTTTAACACTGTTCAGGTCATGTAGCTTTAAAAACAGATGATGAGCATGAATGATCTGCCTTACAGCATGTTATGCAGGTACCTGGACCACTGGGGTAAATTAGCTGTAGACAGTCCTTTCTGCTGCACTCCAAGCTCCCTCTCCTTATGCAGAAGTGGTAATTTTTTTAATTTAAGGCTGAGGTAGTATTCATACTCACTTACTCTTTCCCCCCTCTCTTTTTTTAACTGAAGAGAAACATTCTGCTTCTGCCTTTACCAGATTATTCATGAGAAAAGTATAAATTAAAGCCATTTATTTTGCAATGTGCTATTGAAGCAGACTGTTTATACATGTGCAAGAAATTGTAAATTAGCATTTGGTCTAGTCTGCAAGGTTTGGTTTTTTTTCTTTTTTTTATGTTATTTTTTGTTATTTTTATGTATGTGAAATTGGCTGTAGTGTAGAAAAAGTGTCTGACACTCAAGTTTGCACATCAATGTTTTAGAGCAGTAGAGGCAACAGTATTTTAATGGGGAAAATGTTTTTTGTTGCCGTGTAACTAAAATAAGATTGTTACTAGTTTGTACTGTGGTCGGTTTAAGACAGAACAGTCTAGGCGTGTGGTAAAGTTTTTCTGACTTGGGAGGGCTCATCACCTGAACCCAGAATAAGCAGTTACTGGCTAATACAAAGCTGTTGATATTTATCCATCAGTTGGTGGACGAGTGAGTCGGGAGTTAAATTACACAAGGCAGAAGATTGGAGAAGAGGCCATGTTTAATCCCCAGCTCATGATCCAGACTCCACAGGAAGATGGTGCTAATGTACTAACAACAGAAGCACTTCAACAGCACCTTGACTCTGCTCTCCAGGCCAGCAGAGTACATGTCTATATGTACAACAGGTAAGGGGAAAAGCAAAAGTTTTCTTGATCAGCTGTAACAGCTCAAACGTGGGTGCATGCGTCCCTCCGTGTATTCTTAAATTGTTGGCAGTTCAGAGCCTTTTCTGTAGAGCTGCACTTTGATTTGAATGTCACTGGTTTCTGATACTTGACATTGTGGCACGACAGCTGTGACCAATTGGCTTTTAACAGGTAAGATGGGATAACTGATGTTGGAAAAGATTCTGAGAGTGAACTCCTATGAGCAATGCTACAGTAATCAGCATTTGTCTTGGTAGAGGAGCTGTGCTCAGCAGGACATCCATGTTCTCCATAGGACCTTATGGACGGGATCCTTAATATTGAAAATTAATGTTAGAGTTGAATTCACTCACTGACACCTTCATGGGGTACATATTGACTGTGAGCAGCAGCACATGTTACTATCCTTCCAATAGTTTGGATATAAAGGGAAATGTGGATTCATGAGAAATGGCTGTGAACAGAGTAATAGCTGTTTAGTAACATAGACTGTTATAAGAGAGTTAGCCTTTGGAGTGTCTTTGTGCACCTGCTGTAGGCTGCAAGTTGAGTGTTGGCCAACAGAAAAATATGAAAGGTGCACCTTAGGAAAGTACCAGCTTTGAGCTAGTGAGATACCTTCCTGAAAAGTGGTTCCTTCAGGCTTACTCCTGGGGTGACAGTGTGCCCAGGGGTGCTGCCTATGAGGACTGAAACCCCCTGTCTCTCAGCACATCTTCTCAGTACATCCATCCGATGCCCCAGAACTAATGCCAAGGCTCTGCTTATCTTCTACCCAGCTCCTGCCTTGTCTAAGGTGCTAGAAGTGCCAGCAGTGGAAGTTGTAATAGCTGAAAAAGGAAGGCAGAAATCTTTGTTTCTTTCCTCCTCCATATGTGGGTCAGCTGGAAGTATTCTAGCCCTCTGAACTTCACTCTGAGCTGGCTTCTCTTTCACTTGTGTTCACTGAGTGATACCTTAAGTCACAAGCAATCTCTTTTATATCAAGATGGATTTCTGATTCTGTAACATATGCTGACTGGCTTGTTCATCCAAAAGCGGCTCCATTACTTTTAATGAGTTTTACAGAGAATGCAAACAATTGTCTAGTCTGTAACTGAACTAAACTGTAGCTAAAGAAGAAAGGCTTTTGCTTTTCTTTGTGAGGTGTCCTGTATATGTGCTGAATAATATTTGCTTTTCTCAGTGTTTTCCTGCTTGAAAGCCAATATGAGTATAGGAGTTGCAACTTTAGGTGTCTGTTATATTCTAAAAATAATTTTTGAGTAACTGTACAAGAAAAAAAATTTGTTCTTTATATTTCTTACAGACAGTGGAAATTGGAACATTTGTGTTATAAATCAGGAGAACTCATCACAGAAGCAGGTTACATGGACCAGGTATGTGCAGCAGGAATTTAGTTACAAGCTCTGTGTATTCTCATGATTCAGCTCGTGCTGCTTTGATTATTACAGTATAAATGTGTTTTTCCCCTTTCTGATTTTGGCAGATTATAGAATATCTTTATCCTTGCTTAATCATCACACCTTTGGACTGCTTCTGGGAGGGAGCAAAGCTACAGTCAGGAACTGCCTATCTATTGTAAGCATTTGTTTTATAACTTCTTAAAAAAACCCGAAAACAAAACACAAACTTTCTCATCTTGCTGATTTTAATTGTATAAGTGTGTATGATTTTTCAGTTGAATTGACATTTTTTATTGAGATTCTGGTAAACAGAAAAATAAAAGATGAAGTGTAGTGTCTCTACAGAAAATATGCATGGATTTTATTTTTTAATTGCACAAAGATTTTCTTGTTTCTAAAGATGTGACTTGTGTTCATTGATTTAAATGCTATGTTATTTCTCCCGTTTTGCTAGCATGCAAAATCACATGTAAGTTCGGAATTTAAGCTTTTAGAATTTATGCCTTTTTTATTTTCTGAAATAAATAAATATTTTATGTTTCTGGTGGGTTTTTTGGAGGCTTTTGTGTTTGGTTTTTTTTTTTTCCTTTTCTTTCTTTTTTTTCCTCCCACAAAATACAAAAATTTGCTGCAAACTTCATTCTTAAGAAAACTGTCTTGAGTTAAATCTTAGGTCTTCTGAAAGAATAAAGAACAAATCCTTTGCTTATGAGATCATTAAAGAAACCATATAGTATTTCTTTTGGATGGTTTCTCACAGTTTAAAAGTGTGATATTATATGCCCTGAATCCTTCAGTTAAAAGAGTTAATTGCTAATCTGTGCAGGCATTTTCTGTTAATTGTGCAAGAGTTAGCATTTGAGTTATTGTTTTTGTCCTGGTTTGCATGTCTCTGCAAAAGCAATTTGCAATGGCCATCTCCTAACCTTTAGTGTACAGTTTTAGATGGGGAAATAAGGGGGTTTGTGTTTTCTGGTTGGGAGATTTGGAATAATGACTTAAGCCTGGTTAAGCAGATACAGTGTGGTTTGAGCCACAGAATAAGGCAGCCAAAAGCCTTTCTAGTCTGCCAGCATCACAAATTCAGAGGTGGGGGGTGGGAGATGTGACAGTGGTAGTGGTGACAGCCACGGTACCAGGAAAGCTTGATGGTTGGTAGTCAAGCTGTCAGAGCATTTGAAGGACCACAGTATTGTTACAGATGAACAAAGATCAGCTATATTGATTGATTACATTTGCAAGATGATTATTAGAATAGCAAGAAGTAATCTGATACTATGAGAAAGGCTTTCTTTCCTCAACTCCCTCTCTTCTTTCCCTCTCCCCTCCCCGCCCCCAATTCTTTGAAGCAACAGTTGGCTGGCTTTTTGTTGTTTGGGTGCTTGATGATTTATTTTTCTTTTCTTATAAATGAAAGTAGTTTTAACCTGTGAATATTCTGTTTTATGCAATAATAGGAACATAGTGTTTTTGTTTAAATTACAACTGGGCTGCAAGAAAAGTATATAAATGCATCTAATTTAACATGCCTTACATTTTATGAAGCAACCTTACCAGAAAAGATTTAAAATTTTGAGAGGAAATAATTAAATTATTTGTGCAAATGTTAAGTTTTGAATGTATGCTTATTTCTGTACTTCTTTTGCTTTTTGTATGTGTGTCATTTTCTCCTGATTTCTCTTGCAGGGGGAAGCCTCCTTTGCAGTGGATCAACTTTGACCCCTTAGAATTCTTGGAAGAGTTAAAGAAAATAAACTACCAAGTGGAAAGCTGGGAAGAAATGCTAAATAAAGCAGAGGTTGGTCATGGTTACATGGATCGACCCTGTCTGAATCCTGCTGATCCTGATTGCCCAATCACAGCTCCTAATAAAAATTCTACCAAAGTAAGTTTGCTTGTCCTTGTGCATATCTTTCTAAGGGAAGGTGGGGGGGTGAGGAGTGGAGGGTGGAGGGTGAGGCAGAAAGGATAGAGGATGTTACATTTTCTTCTTGAATTATGTCATTTTTCTGTTCTGCTTTATGCTGCTAGCCCACAGACATGGACTTCCCCTCACTCTGTGATGCAATGCTTGATCCTGTGTATTTAGAGAATGCAGTTGTCAGATGCTGGCTGAGTGTGGCAAAGCAGTGATATGGCATTTCTGCACACCTGATGCCCCAGACATAGCCATTGCTGGAATATAGCTGCTGATACACAGTCACACCATGCATCAGAGCCTTCCTTCAAGAAGTGCCAGTTTTGTTGATTTTTGTGAGAAATCAGAAGTAACATCCCCCAAATTTATATATCCCCTTAGCAGTCACAAGTCCCCTTAGGACTTTCCAAGATCCCCTTAGGCTTTGGAAAGTTTGCCATCTTGTCAGTAAATATCTGGAACATTTCTCTTTGTAGACCTCCTAGATTGCCTTTAGTGACTGTTACTCTAGTCCACTGGGTTGAATTAGGGTATGAGTTTGTCTGAAGTTATGAAACATTAATTGCTTCTTTCTATTTTTTTCTAGCCTCTTGATGTAGCTCTTGTTTTGAGTGGTGGATGTTACGGACTGTCAAGAAAATACATGCACTGGCAGGAGGAATTGATTATAGGTGGTACAGTCAAAAACAGTTCTGGTAAACTTGTCAGGTAAACAAATGTTTAAAGAAATTTCAAAGTCTTTCTTTGTTAGAGTTTTGGGTTTTGGGGCACGTGGGGAGCATTCTGCAAAATCTACTGCCCTTTATGTGTATTGTGAACCCACTTTAGGAGGACATGCCTCAAGAGAAGAGAATTTTAAGGAGTGATTAGACAGTTAAAATAAACCCAGAATGGCAGTGTACACCATTCCGAAGGGATGCTTTTTCATGGCAGCTTTGTTGTTTAGAATGTATACAGAAAGCATTGAACAGTGACTAAAGCGCTGAACACCTTTAATCATGTTTTGAAATACTGTCAAAGGCAAAAAGGAAGGTATTAATTTGGATAATGCATGCACTCACTGCACCTGTCAGAATTCAAGAATCTCCACTGAACTTTTTGTTCAGAATCAATACAGAGAAGAGTCTAGGTTTATGTCCCAACAGCTTGAATATGGTTTTTGTTTCAGACTTCTTGAAAAAGTCATGCAACACAGGACTTCAGTGCAGGAAATACCTGTGATTTAGAACTGTTATGAAAAATGTAGGCCATACTAACCTAAATTAAGCATAATTTTTCCATATTTAATACAGAGAACTTTCACTAGCTTTTTAAATATTAATTTTTGTCTTTTTAACATTCATACTAAACATTGGTAGGTCTTCCAACAAGTAGCAAAAGAATATATCTTTAGTGGGAAAAAAATTCCTTAAGCTTCCAAAATAGTAGGATACAGTTGCATATCATGGAAATTCAGGAGGGATAGCTATTGCTGCTATGTACTCCTTACAGCTTGTTAGTTTAATGCCAGTTTAATCTGGCACTTCTCTTCAAGGGATGAGAAAGACTGAAAGTCTTCAAATGCCAAGCTTCCAACACCATTAGCAAGATCTTGTAGAAGTAACTGTTCCTTTGGCATCCTCACAGTCATGTCTATCAATCATGATCTTTACAACTGATTTCTAGGATTACATTCTTTAGTTCCGAAACTGATCCTATTGAAAATAATGGCAAAACTCTCATTAACTTCAGTGACAACAGATTTAGCCTCAATACTGCATAGATCAGTACAGCTGTGTCAGATACACAGTAGAATAGTTATGCTGTATTCAATTTTAATACTAACGTGCCCTATAAAATCAGGAACTCATGCAAGCTCCCATTAGGGTTTCATGTAGACCTTGATGCCACTAAAATAATTTCCTGAAAATGCTCATTTTATGCCTCTTCCTCCTGTCCCTTCTCTCCATGTCACAGTGCCCAGGCTTTGCAAACTATGTTCCAGTTAATGACACCTAAGCAGATGTATGAACACTTCAAGGGGTATGAGTATGTTTCACATATCAACTGGAATGAGGATAAGGCTGCAGCAATTCTGGAAGCCTGGCAGAGGATGTATGTTGAGGTAAAACTGAAAATAACCTAGATGTCTTACTGTAAAGTCTTGCTGAAATCCAGTGCCTTCTTTCATGGCTTTTTACAGTATTTCATCAAGGGAATATGTTTAAACCAGAACTGAGTCATTGCCTTCCAGTTTTTAAGTTGATATATGTAATTTTTTTCCAATTAAGCTTCTTGGTTATTCACATGAGAAGCCAAGCAGTTTTTGCACTTTGCCGTCTGGGGCATTTTGGCTTTACTGAGGTTGAGAAGGAACCAGAGGCCTAATTTAGAAGTTTTTGCTTGGTGTGGTTATGCTAAAGGTGTCTGGAAAACATTAGCCAGCCATAGGCTGCTCTCCCAGCAGCATGCTGGGTGGGAAGGCTCTGTGACAGTGCCTGGCCTCTGTGTCCCAAGCTCTGACCTCTGCTGCTCCTTCTCACCTCTGCAAATGGCCAGGCAGGGGGAAAGGAAAAACCCACAGAGACTGCTGGCCTTGGGTTAAAGGCAAAACTTTTAGTGCACCAAATCCATGGTGGGAGTTGGAGTATGGAAACAGGATTCAACCTAAGTGTTTGGAATGGGCTGGGAATGCAGCAGTCTTATCTGAAGGATGCAAGTTCTAGTCTGATAATCAGTAGCTTGCAAGAAAAAATGACCAAACACTTGCATACTGTCAGTGTCATCTCTGTGTAGGTTGTGGGCTTTCGCAGAACATTAAGACAAAAAAAATTGATTTCAGATGTGTGCTGTAGAAGTTGTCAATTTAATTTTTCCTTAGTAACACCAATTTTCATTTTTCTTTTCATAGGTTGTTCATCAAAGTGTTGCACAAAACTCTACTCAGAAGGTGCTTTCCTTTACTACGACCACCCTGGATGACATTCTAAAGTCATTTTCTGATGTCAGTGTTATCAGAGTAGCTAGTGGATACTTACTAATGGTAATACAATATTTTTATTTCATCTTTCTGGTAATAGAGCAGGGCTTAACTATCTGTTTACTGTTACCAGTCAGTAGTTCAGAACATTTTAGGCATATATAAATAAAAACACGTGTCGTAAACTTCTGTCTCAGGCTTGTTATCTCTTCCTTTGTGTAACAACTGTGATGTATCTGTGCTGTTCAAAAATGTTTGTAAAGATGTGTATGTTGAGTAGGGAGAAACGGGTGTTACAGAAGGAAGCATTCAATAATTTTCCTTTTTTTTCCTTCAACTCCTTCTCCCTCTCTCCTCCCTTGCTGTAGCTTGCCTACGCCTGTTTAACAATGCTGCGGTGGGACTGTGCCAAGTCTCAGGGTGCCGTGGGGCTAGCAGGAGTCTTGTTGGTTGCACTCTCAGTGGCTGCAGGATTGGGCCTGTGCTCATTGATTGGAATTTCCTTTAATGCTGCCACAACTCAGGTATTTAGGAGACATAAGTCTGCTGCTAAATTACAAATATTCTGTTAGACATGAACACAACTGAATCTTTGAGGGGAAAATGGCTGCAAAAGCATTTTGGGTCTAAATTTTTATTTGTGCCTTTCTCCTGTCTCATAGCTTATGCTGTGAGAAATTAAGTGATCATACTGCCAAATTATGTCAAAGCAGTCATGTACTATGCAGTTTGTATAATTAATAGATTCTGGGTTATTTTTATTTTTTTGTGTGGTGTAATAGGGGTGGAGGCATCCAGCTGTACATAAGAATCTGCAAGTTTTGTCTTTATATCTGAATATATCAGGAGGCTCAAATTCTGAAAATGTTTTGAATATAACTCAAATTATTATCAGATACTCAATGTCTACCCAAAACTTGAATTACTTTTTATGAGATTTTGTACCTGTAAACAGTATACTGAATTTCTTCTATACAGTTATTAGCTGTATTGCATCCTTTTCCTTTTCATTTTACTCTTTGATTTGTGTACTTGTGCATTAATTAGACATTTAATGGCTAGCTGCATAGCATATCACAAAATAACCTTTTTGATTTTTGTTTTATTTCTTCCCCTAGGTTTTGCCTTTTCTTGCTCTTGGAGTTGGTGTAGATGATGTTTTTCTTCTGGCACATGCATTTAGCGAAACGGGGCAGAATAAAAGAATTCCCTTTGAGGTAAAGACAAAATGGGGATTTTGGGGAAGATAAAAAAGAAAGACTGCATATAGAAAAAGATACCTGCATTCAGAAATAATTACTTATGATTTAAAAACTCCAATATTTTTCTCAATAGCTTTTCCTAGGGCCTGGAATATCCTATTTCTGTCAAAATAGGAAATGATGTCACTGCATGCTATCCTAGAATATTTAGGAATGTCGACATTATTTTAATTTTTTTTTTTAAGTGTCTTCAATTTATTTTGTCTTGAATTTAGTTTATAGCTGTTATAGAGAGTCTAATTTACATGATCCAAATTCTGCCCAAAATTTTAGCAAAAGTCAGTGTAAACCTAGGAGCAAACTGAAATACAAGTCTGACATTGAAGTGGTAGAATGCTTTTAATGGAAGACCACAAAAACATTAAAGTGACAAGAAAGAGGAGGGCAGCTTAGAAACAGACATTTCTTTTTTTAATTGTATCAGTTGCTACCTTTATCTATTTGTTATGACCTTAAATTTGAGTTATTTTGTATATTTTTCTCTTATTTTTTTATTTTCTGATGTTTGTTTGACCATGACATTCAAAGTACAATATATTAATTTCATAAAATCTAAGATACTGTCATTTTTTGTGATCCTTTCCTTTTATGGACCTTTTTAACCTCAGTGCAGTTTCATATCCAAAGTACAAACCACTCTATATTTGCTGCTTCTGTTTTGTACAAGCAGTGTCTTCCGTGTGCTATTTCCAGATGGTCCAGCATGCAGGCTCTACAGCTTCACCATAGTATAGCCCTCCATGTGCTTCAGAGTAGCTTGTTGGGTTGGGAGAGGGTCATATATTTATCTTGTTATCCTACAGTTCTTGTCTGTGGTCTTGGGGTTTTGGGGGTTTTTTGGTCTGTTTTGTTACATACTTACTCAAGATGTGTAGTTATGTTATCCTTCTGTGCTGTTACTAGAAGCTTGTTTTGTCTGAATAGTGAGAGCACCACTTCTATTTAATTACAGATGTCCATGATATAATGTCAGTGCCTGTTTGGTTTTGTGTTCTGTAGCTAGAATCAGATTTTATAATGTTTTCTACTTGCAAAAAACATGAGCACTTTGTGTCATCTTTATGTGTATCCTGAACAGTCTACTTAGTATATTGTTTATGCTCACATACTCTCAGATGCACACTTGCATTAAGAATTTCACTGTATAGATTTTTTTGCTGTTAGTACATTACATCTATAGGATGACCCCTTCATTTGCAGGACATCACTTTATTCACTTAAAATTACTTTTAAAATGCTTTGTTTGTTTTTCAGGACAGAACAGGTGAATGTTTGAAGAGGACAGGAGCAAGTGTAGCCCTTACATCTATCAGCAATGTTACTGCTTTCTTTATGGCTGCCTTAATTCCTATTCCAGCTTTACGGGCATTTTCACTCCAAGTAAGTTCATGTGCTCTTTTGATAGTTCTTATGAATGGTCCCATCATGGAAGGACAGTGATAATACTTGTTAGTGGTAGTGTTTAAAGTCTTCTTTTAGTGCTGCTGCAGTTCACTGAACCAGCACATGGTCACTGCTTACCATAGATCCAGATAATAACAACTGTTATCTGCCTTTGCTTGTGCTTCTCTAACCTCAAGCCTGGAAAGACTCTTGCATCCTGTTAGCAGGTGAAAGAACATCCTGCCGTATCACACCTGGGCTGAGTGCAAAACCCACAATGTATGCAACCAAGAAGAAACAAGTGTCTAGACAGATTTGCATTCTTAAGTCAAGAGTAGACTGTACTGTGTACTGTAACATTCCAAAGTAGGGGTTTAATCCTTTCATTCACATCTGTCCAACTTTCTGCTCTTAACAACAGCAACCAAATTGCAGTGACAGCAGCAAATGTGCACCTGACATATTATGTTTGTACTGCCTTGCTCCCAGAGTAATTTTAGCAAATATGGAGAAAACTTCAAGAATTTTATGTTCCAACTGCTTTGGGAGAAAATGTGAATTTTATATGCTCAACCATGAATTGCTTGCTCTCCCCTTCTCTCTTTGGGCTCTTTGAAGAAAGCATTGGGAGTTCATAGCTCCTCCCTAACACAGGTTTAATACAAAAGCAATTATAGTAGTCTGACCTTGGTGCAGAGCAGGCAAACTGTACTATTTCAGTAGTTACTTTTCTTCTGCTGAAGCCTAGTTTTCCAATAATTTTTAATTCTTCTTGAGCCCTTGGCTACCCAGAGCAAGCAAGGTTTGCTATTTTTCATGATTCATGTGGCAGTTATTGATGTTTTCAGAGATTTAAGCATATAAAATAGTAAATGCTGCATCAAGCTACAAAACAGCAAATGGCAATTGCAATTATATTACCTATAGCCATTAATAATTTGTTTAACACTTCTTTCTCATAGGCAGTTTGGTACAGAATAATAGAGAAAGTATAGGTCTCACTGGTCTTCTGCTGTTAGTAGATGTCCGAGGCAACTAAAACTAGATCCTTATCCTTGAGTGATTAGCAGTATTTAGCTCTGCTGATTTGCCAAAACACAGGTGTCTTTTCTTACAGGTAATGTGACAGCAAACGCTTTTATTTTATGGCAAAGACCCAGCATCAATATGTGAAATATTTTTTAAGTATAACACTTCTTCTCTTGCAAGAAGTTAAAAATCTAAATCTCCTAAATCTTTGGCCTGGTTTCAAATATTCAAAACACACCCTAAGCAGGTAAGAGGATACTTGAGATCCTCACTTTAGGAATCAGAGGAGGAGACTTGTTTTTTCACATTTTCTGATACCCGTGCTTTATGAAAGGTGCTTCAGCCTTAATGCATCTTATAAAAAGTACTCAATAGAGATGGGCCTTTTTTTGCTAATCGCACTGCTAAGCTGTTGAGTGGGAGCCACCAAAATTAATTCTTTCTTATCTGATAAAATTGTGCTTGGCCATTCTCTGTCCTTACTCTTCACATAAGAACACAACAGGTTGCCTTTGGAACATACATGGAGACAGCAGCTGTAACAGTTACTGTAAATTTACTATAGCTTGTAATATACTTTCCTATTTTTCTTTCTCCTGCTGCCATGTTGCAGACTGAGTCACTGGAAGTTCATGAAACAAAGTCAGCATAGCAAAATGACAAACAAGAAGTTTCCAGTGAGATTTCAACATACTCATGTATGAACACGTTCACATTATTCAGAATAAAAACATCATGACTGAAGTCCTGTTTAAGGCAGCGATTAATATGGAATCCATGTGTAGAAATGTTTAGGTGTCCAGAAATTAATGTTTGAGTTGCGTAACGTTTTTTCACATGCATCTCTAATTTCTCTTTGCTTGCACATAATAACGCCTTATGTGTATATAAGGGATGGAAAAATGTGCAAAAAAAGAGCAGCTGGAGACTTGTAGTGCGGATTTATTGGTGCTACAGCAATAAACATAACTGATATGTATATACATTAGGAACCACAAAAATAACATCCTTTGCTGTTAGAAAGGAACATCTATTACTTGCTTTGCCTGTCTTCACCAGGTAGAATCAATATTGGGTGAGACATTAATTATAGCATTAGGAACCAGATAACCATGGCAGATTTTTGTGGGTGGTCTGTATTTCTGCATGGATTTCTTTATTTACAGATTCCTCCTTCTCCCTCCTTCTCAGATTTGTTTAAACAAGAAATCCTTGTCGTCTTTGATAGCTTCCTAGCAAGACTTAGAAAGCACATTTACTTTTCACAGATGCTGCCTTCTCCTCATCTAGATAGTGAATTTTTAACAGATGGTCTCAAGAAAAAGATTTCTCTTGACCGTGTTTTGCCCTTCATTTACTTTTCTTAAGACACTGCAAGATAATTTTCAAAGTTTCCATAATTTTTGAGGCCCAGTACCTGTAAAATAAACCAGCTGCTGAGGGTGAATAAATGGTTTCCTGCATCTACGAGCCCAACTTTTAGTTAGAAACTCAAGTTTTGCATATCAATGATTTATTCTTCTCAGTTTCTGTTCTGCCAGCTAAAGCAGTTCATTGATATTTCTGAGCTGGTAATTTACTTTATGAAACTCAAACACTGTAAGTCTCATGCTGTCTTAGGAGTTTGTTACGGTTAGCTCTTGCCAAGTTTTAAAATTGGAAAACAGGCCTTTCAAAAGTGAGATTTTAAGCATTCCACTATGCAGATAGGAACTGGTTTAGAATTTCATTAATTTTTGTTGATCTTATTAGCCCTTTTTAAGCTGTTTTAGGGCTTTGGGCTGCTCAACATGTCCAAATATTTGGTCACAAGAATCAGCTGTAAGAGTGCTCAGGACTTTGAAAGGTGTTTCCTTTCTTAAAATTGGGGCAGAGGGGGAAGTTATCAGAGAAACCCACTGGAAGATTTAAGTTTGCAGTAGGATTGTCTTAAACATAGCCCTTTGTTTTGAGTATAAATGAAGGAAGGCAAATCAGAGTATAACTACCACTGAGCTGAATTCTTTCCTCAGACAGACTAAGACACTATTATGATTCCTTAATACCAGATTCAGAAAAATTTATCTAGTTCTTGCTTACATCAGAAGCATCGTCCCCTAACAGCAGAAGAGTGGTGTGCAGTCACTGAGCAGGGTCGGAACCTTTCCCCAGAAGTCTTTGCAGTATTTTTTCCCCTCATTTTATGTTTTTTCCTAACTGTAAAAGTGCCTTACCAGGTGGTGGTGGTGGTAGGTTTGTGGAGAGAAACAAGGTCATTCAGTTATCTTAGTCTGCTGAAGCGGTTTGTCCCCCTTCTTTTATCGGAGTCCCTCACCTTTTCTCTCCTCCTGACACAGTAATTTAATAAGCAAAGCTAAGCCTAGGGAAAAAGAGCAGGCGGAGTGGGGAACCAGGGGGACAGCAATACAAGTGTGTGCACTGTCAGGAGGGAGATGCAGACAGGCAGCAGTAGGGTGGAAGTTTCCCTGACAGACCTCCTTGTCTGTTCATCACTTCTGGATATACAGCACACCCGTTCTTCTTGGGTGGGCTGCCAGGAATGGCACATACCAGCACATACCTTCATTGAGGCCCCAGCCTACCAGCCTGGCTCCTGGCTCCCTTGCTGCCTCCAGCACAGACTGCCATTCTTCTGTCTCCATTAGTAGCTGCAGCAGCAATAATATTTTTAGGCCGTGCATTATGAAAAGTTGCAAAAAGAGGAGCATGTTTCTCAGAAAGTGACCAACATTTAGTTCAGATTAATGAAATTTTTTACTACACTCTGATCTCACTTCACTGGATGCCTTCATTTTATACCCTTGAGTAGTTTCTGACCTATGTTGATTTCTCTAGGAGCAGGTCTGAAGTAATTTTCTCTCCCATTTCACCATTCTTCTCTGAAGGGGTCCCCAAAATCCTAAGCATTGACTCTAATCCTGTGATTACAGTCAATGTAATTGTTACAGATAGTGCCTATATTGCTGTGATTGATCTTCTCTTACATTCCTGTTCCCAGCCACCAGATGTCTAAACAGGTTTGGGAGGGGAGGCAGTAGCTGATGTGTCAGGTCAAAGGTTGAGTCAACAAGTTCTTCCTTCCCAGTCCTTATCAAATCACAGGGTGTTCTTTCGTGAGACAGCAAATTAGAACTGATACAAGAACATAATATGCTATATTTAACTGTGACAACTGAGAACAGTTGCATCTTTTGAATTGCTGGGGAAGTCCATGAGGGAGGGACAGTGTGCAATCTATAGGAAGTTTAGTATTACACTCTAGGAATCTATTTAAGTGCAAATTAGGACAGAGAGAATTCAAAATATTTTACTCACAGAGTTTAGTACATCAACACCATGACAGCACAATGTAAAATCTATCAGTCTGAAAAGAGATGACACATTAATAGGCAGTTTTGCTGTGTGTTGTTGGATTAGTTTTGATGCTCCTTAAAAAAATCAAATGAGAATATAACTAATGTTAAAAGCATCTGTACTATATGCTCAAGTATTAGTGGCATTTGCAGTTCAAGGATGTTGGGGTCCACAAAGGATATCGATAAGACATAAGTATTTGCAGTTTATGGAGCAGGAACAGAGAACTCCTATTAATTTTTCAGCCATGCTGGGAGAAGTAAGAGTTATTGAGTCAGGCCTCAGCTGTTTTTTCCAAATCTCAACAAATCCTAGCTGATCCTTGATGGAAGATCCTGGTCAGACACAACTAATTATTCATATTATATGGGTGATTCAGCATTCTCTGGTTTTAGTACCAATAAAGAAAGCAGTTGTATGAAGTAGGTCCAACAAAGAACTTGCTTACAACAGCAGCCCTTTATTTTTCTGACAAATTCAATTAATTCTACGGAGGATTAAAAGGAAATCACTTAATTTTAAACTCTTGCCTATGACCTTACATACCTTTCTGTGTGGGTATTTGTAACTCATGAAATAGTAGAGTTCTTTTAGGATCTTTTCTCTCAAAGATGGCCAAATACTAATTTGGCAGTAAGTACTGAGTAAATTCTGGGCTGTAGTTCTGTCTACAGACAACTAACAGGACCAAAATCTCACTTTTAAGCAGGCTATAGACAGCAAAAGAAAAACACCATGAAAAATAACCACTTTCGTACACTATATGTAGCATCAAAATGAATAGAGAATACTTACATAACTAGTTGATTCTGTCATTCTCAGAAAAATAAAAGCAGTGCCCAGTTTATTTATTATATTCCAACAACATAAGAGCCCCTCAAATCATTCCATGTGTTAGTACTTTGATTTTCAGAGATAAAGAGACACAAAAATAAAATTTGCATTATTTTGGCAGTTTTTGCTATATATTTGACATGTCTGTCAAGAATTTTAAAGATGGTGACTTTAGATATCTCATCTTTTGAGCTGCCAGCTTAGAGGCCTGATTTTTCCAGATCAAAAGCAGCCACTCCCTTGTTTTGGAAAAAGGAGGGCCTACTTATATCAGGCAAGTGACTTCATTTTTGTAGCTCATCCTTTGTTTTTCTTGATGACTGTTCTAGCACAAGCAGTCATTACTTTGGAAGTTTACAGGTGGAGACACTTCTTAGTTTATGTGATCTCCTTAACATGAAACTGACCTGCTATTGATATGGCTACTGCTTATCTAATGGCTGAAATATAACAATTTCAGGGGGGTTTTGTCACCATTTTTTCCTAGTATATCTCCTACTCTTATAACTGTCTTCCAGTCCCATCTGTGCCCAGGCTTCCCCTTTGTGATGACTAGTGCTCCTGACAATTCTGCATTACAAATAAATGCTATTAATAATAATGATGATAGATGCAGCACCACATATGTTTACAGAGATTCTCTGGGAATCTCTCTGTGGGAAAGAGTCTGAAGTACTGTTTGAAAGGGAGTGGGTGGGGAGATTGTTTTTTTTTCATTACATGATGTGCACTTTACAAATTAAACCAAGTATTCTTGTTCCAGCTTAAGATGTATTCTTCCAATTAAGACTCATTTCAGTAGAGTGACTCATTAATCAAGTTCTGTTGCACATAAGGATATTAATATGTAGATTTCCTGTGTGGTCTTAAGTATAATTATCCTTGAAAAATAAATCCCTGATAAACACAAAATGTTGCTCATTTTGGCTAGACTTTTAAGTAAGTCTATCAAGTGCATTCCATTTTACTAAACAGAACAATTTAATTAAAATTTACTTTCATTTCTGGTATGATAATGTGTTTTGATGTTACTGTGATGCTTAAATTACTTCAGATCCCATAAATGTGAGAACTTCAGTTCTAGTTCCAGGTTTGCTGTTGTTTCTAGTTTTTTTTACTGTGAGACTCTTAAGTATGACAGAATCTCATGCAAAACTATGTTTTGTTGACTTTTTCCACTTAAAAAATCATTACCACATCTCTAGGCACAGATGTATAAAAATAATACGAAGTTTATTATTAAAAGAAAGAAACTACAACAGGCCTACCAGATGGAAATAGGAATATAAAAGTGTATCTCTCAGGGAAAAGCTTGAAAGCATCTGATGGGTTGACATGATGAGATGGGATGACTGAATGGATGAGAACTGAGAGGAAGTTTAATGCTTTGCAAAGCTTTACATGAAAAGTCCTACATGAAGATCAGTAACAACCTCACTTCTCTGATTATTTTCTAGGCAGCAGTTGTGGTGGTATTCAACTTTGCTATGGTCCTGTTGATTTTTCCTGCTATACTGAGCATGGACCTTTATCGTCGGGAAGACAGGAGACTGGATATATTCTGCTGTTTTACAAGGTGAGAATGCGTGATAGATTGATGTATTTGATGGCTGACTTTCATTTGCTACCTCAGTTTTCACCTGTTTGAGGATAAAAGTTAAAATACCTTTGTTTGTCTGCCTGACACTCTCAGACAAACACACCTTTCCCTTCATTGTATTTGTATTAATTTTGACTGTTGAAGGACAACTTTCTGAATGCAGATAAGACATCCATGCTTTAGGAATATATTCAAGTATTTTTAGAATGTTACTGGACATTGCAAGGTGTCCAGTGCTAGTACTGGGTCATCTTCAAAGACTGTGCAAAACACAGCCTACTGACAATCCTTACTTGCAGTTAATCACTGTGTGCTAATTTTTATGCCTGTAAACTTGAATACGTAATGTATAAAACTGTAAAATTACTTCCCCTTAGCTGAATTTTTCATAGGACCACAAAGGGTGCAGGATGATCAATATTGTTACAGGCTAATGCTTGATAAAGTTTCTGTTATGTCTGCTGTAGTAATTTAGAATGGTAATCTGCCATTCCAAATAGTTTATACACAGATTTTCAGTGCCAGTTTACTGCCATCAGTGGAGCCACTGCTTGGATATTAAGCTTTTTTTCTACCTTAGTTTTTGCTTTTGCCTGCAATGAAGGGGTCAGCTATATTTCTACATCTGTAATTTTACAGTCACAACCCGGATGGGGAGTATCCATCTTGTGTCATGTTAGCCTTTGACACTTACCTAGGAGCTGACATAGTTTGAGATTTTGGGAAAACACTTTCCTAAATTTTTTTTTGAGAGTGTGGTTAGAATAGGGAGTTTATCCCAAGACAGGACTCCTGCTTATTATTTCTGATTCAATTAGAGTTTCGGTGGCTGGCCTTATGTGCTTGAATTCTGTAGCTCTGATTCTCAGAAATACAGGACAATCAGACCTTCCATTTTTGCCCTCACCGAAAGTTACAACAAAGGTGTCTCAGAATTTGTACCCATATACATATGAAGAAATGCAATTGAAGAGAACTTGCTTTGTTTATGTAGGCAACATTCTGAATATCTCTTGTTTTTGTAGGATTTCTCCACTTGGTGAGAAATCTGATAGTTTGTAATTTCTCATTTGCAGGAAGAGGATTATCTCTGATAATATTTTTTTAAATAAACTGGGTATCTGTGTGGGGCTTCTATAGATTAAGGAATGTATCAATTACTTTTGTAATTTTGTCTCTTCGTATTTCCCATCCTTCCTAGGAATTAATCCTTGCATATATTAACTTAATTTTTAAAACATTCAGTCAGTGTATGGCAAGTGGATTCAACCTGCCTCCCAAAAGTCCGAGATTTTATCCACAAGGGCCAAATATTATTTAACCATTACTTTAGAAGTTCTAAATGGAATAAATCAGTGTGTCAGTCACGTCTTTACATTTTGATCTAAACAGCTTATTTTTCAGCATGGACACAAGCTGAGCAAACTCACACGTATGCTGTACTTACAGACTGCATGCAACTGCATGGGCATTGACCTAATAAGGGTGTGTAATTAATGAAGTGGTGTAGGTACACATCAGTGTCTTCAAACATGCTGATTTGTTCTTTCCTGAGCGCAAGAAATGTACATATATTTTCAAAGTCTTACACTTTGAACCATGTCTCAAAAATGCTTCCTACAGGTGCAGAATAAGATTCACATCAAAGTGTTATACTTAATTAGTATAAACCATCTAATAGTAGTAGAAGTAGTCTCAGAGAGAAGCAGATCTATCTAGTTCGATTAAAATAAATACCTGTGTAACAAACGTCTGTGTTTCTTTTCTTTTACAGTCCTTGTGTCACAAGAGTGATTCAGATTGAGCCTCAAGCATATGCAGAAAATGAGAATACTTGCTACAGTCCTCCACCCCCATACAGTAGTCACAGTTTTGCACATGAAACTCAGATTACGATGCAGTCTACAGTGCAGTTGCGCACAGAGTACGATCCTCATACGCAGGTGTACTACACCACAGCAGAGCCTCGCTCAGAAATATCTGTGCAGCCAGTGACAGTGACACAAGATAATCTTAACTGCCAGAGCCCAGAAAGCACAAGCTCGACGAGGGATTTGCTTTCCCAATTCTCAGACTCCCATATGCATTGCCTTGAGCCCCCCTGCACGAAGTGGACGCTCTCATCTTTTGCAGAAAAGCATTATGCTCCATTCCTCCTCAAACCAAAAGCGAAGGTAAGCAGGGAACGATTTACGTGTTTTTCAAAAGCAGACTTCTGCCTTGCCCAGAAATTAAATTATCCTGGCAGTTTCATTAAATTTACGGAATAAATAGAGTTCTTTCAGAAGAAAAATTCTTAATAATTTTACAGCAAGTTTCAAAGTTTTATCTCGTGAGTGCTGTAAATACATGCTTTTCAAATAAAAGTTATGATTGAGGGTTTTCATGACTTTCAGTAACATAAGGTTGTGAACAGTGGAACTGAAGCCCCTTTTAAACTCTATTATGGTATATCTTTTTAATCCATGATTCAGAGCCCCTTCAATGAAGCACAAATTGCCTTAGCCTTGTAGTGTATGAAAAAAAAAAAAGTGAGAAAACTTTAAAGTAGACCAGTGGATGTCAGTTCTGGACTTTGTAGTGTGCCATTATGAATTGTTAAACCTCAACCCAAATTAATTTCCATTTTCTGTTGCAGATTGTGGTTATTTTTCTTTTTCTGGGTTTACTTGGGCTCAGCCTTTATGGAACTACCCGGGTGAGAGATGGACTAGATCTCACAGACATTGTACCACGGGAAACACGGGAATATGACTTCATTGCTGCACAGTTCAAATACTTTTCATTCTACAACATGTATATTGTGACACAGAAAGCAGACTATCCACATGTCCAGCACTTACTTTATGAACTTCACAGAAGTTTCAGCAATGTGACATACGTTTTGTTGGAAGAGGATAAGCAGCTTCCCAAAATGTGGTTGCACTACTTTCGAGACTGGCTGCAAGGTAAGAGACAGCTAGTTGAACTTTTCTCAGTTCTATAGTAGTAACTCTCAGTTCACACTAGTAATGCTCTCCTCTTCAAATCTATTCAAATGGTTAAAGGCTGTGAGCAAGAGCAAGAATGCCATAGTACTGATCCAGACTCACACACTGACTCGCTGTTTCTCAAATAGGTCACTTACGTTCTTTGTAGTTTACTCCTCAGTAAGACAGTGTTGAAGTTTTAAGAAATTATATCCATGAGAGGCCATCTCATGCCACCAACTTCTAAGCAGTTAATGAAGAGTATTACTTTATAATTAATGGCCAATATGGCTCACTGTGTGTTTTGAGAACACTAAATGAAAAGTCCTTGTCCAGTGATGTATTTTGGCACAAGCTTATCTTCCAGCACGAGTGATCCTGTTGGCTTCTGCTGGGAGTCCTGACTTGAATAAAATTCATTGGGCTTACGTGTTTTATGGATTGGATAGTTAGTATACGTTCCAGATTTCCGGTGAAATACCCTTATTCTTTCTATGGTGCTGCATTTTCTGTGCTGAATTGTCATGGAGGGGGAGAAGGCAAGAGAAGATACGGCCCTTCAGGTGCTATAATGATAATTGTATTGAAGTCAGTTTAGTAAAGATACTGAAGATATTATAATTATAAATATTGAGACAAATATCTGTTCTGTATTTAAAATAAATAGTACTATTACAACTCAAGCAAGTTTAACAGCAAATGTATTATGCCCAAGAGTAGTACTGTCCTATGTCTGTCTTTCTGTTGGAATAATCTCCAGGGAGATTTTGGCAACAGAAAAATAAATTGTGCTGACATAGTGAGACTGTAAATTTTAAGCTTAACTGTTTACAGATGACTAGGGCAGCCAGTGATTCTCAGAGAACATTAAGGTATCTGCCAGCATTTGCGGTATTTTATTCCTCTTAAAAATACGTTGGGCAACATTAGGAAATGAGATGCAGCTAAGTGATCCATCTAAATAAAATAATCAAATTTCCTCTGAGTGTAATGCATGGACTAAACATGCAGAGTAGTCTTTCAGATACAAGCTTTGGGCTTTTTGTTTTTTGTTTAAATATATTTGATCCATTCATTACAGTCTGACTGCTGGAAGTTTTAGTTATAATCAGTTTGAGGTGTAAGGGTAGGTATTATTGTCAGGAAGAAAGTTCAGCATAGCTTAGATATTTTGCCGAATTGGAAGCTTACTACGCATCCTAGATTTCTAAGCAAACATCATTCTACGTGCTTTTCCAAATTCTCTTGTACCTCTGCTGTTTATTTTATTTCTATTGTGGATCTCTTTTGTTATGATTCCAAATCAGTAGTAAAAAAGGTGTCCCCCTTTCGACCTTCCTGCAGCCCCCAAAACCATGAGGGAGAGGGAAATCTGAGATCATGTTCAAGATCATCACATACTATAATGTGCTGAACATCAGCACCGTTTGCCAGTGGTTAAGTCCAGAAGAGGTGCCCTTGGCTCATCGCCCTTGCTTGCATCTCAGCCTTGTGCTGGTGGCCAACACACTTGGTGTTGCTTCCAGGAGTTGTTCGTATTCCCATTGCCCCTCTCTCAGGCCCACCATATGTGTTCCCAAACCTCTTCCACTTTGGATGCCTCCCTGTCTTCTTTATAATCGCCTACTTGTGCCATGGACTGTTTGTGTGGCACAGCCCCAGTTGCAAGGGCCTGCACAGATTTTTCTCTGTGTCCGTGCTCACATGAGACCTTTGCAGATTTGCCCTCCTCTTGCAAATGGGTGTTGCTATTCTCTTATTGCCCCTGGTTACATTTCCCCTTCCAGCCCACATTAGACTGCCTGTCCTTCTTCTTAATCCTCTTCTTCTCTTCAACCAGAGGAGCTGTGAGTATTCCTGGTACCCTGGTGTACTTACAGGGTGCATGAGCTGAAACATTGGATTGGAAGGGTCAGGGATACTCTGGGAAGCAGTGACTTGCAGTGGTTCAAGTGGAGATGCCAGCCCTGTGACAGAAGGAGCATTGCTTGGCCCATTGATCACCCACAGCTTTAAAATTAATCATTATGATTACCAATTAGCATTTATGTCTGTGTCCCTACCCCTCCTCCCCACCTTCCCAGAGAGGGGCACAATTAATACAAACCATCTGTTCTGTGAAGACCCAGGGCTGTCTTTGCAGAGTGTGGTACTGCATTAACAAAGCTGTAAAGAGGATCTTGATAGGTATCAGTAGAAAAAAGCTATGTTTTTTAATGGCACAGAGGATTGATGTAGTAAGAGGGAACTACACAGTTATACTAAAAGCTGCCATACTTGCCGTAGTTACAGAATTATCTGAATGTGCAGCCACTAAAAAAGAGAGTAATACTTGATAATTAAAAACTGGGGTTGATGCTGAGAAAGTAGAGGGGAGGGAAAGTGAAAACAGAATTTACGAAGAAAGCACAGGCTGATTTCAGGGGTGATCCTCTGTTTGATGGGAACAGTCCTAACCAGTTCTGGTGCATTTTTGCATACTGGAGGAGCTACAAAATAAAAGTAAGAGACAGGTTTGAAGTTCATGGCTAATTCCTGCTAGTTTGACTGGGAATTCAGTGTTAGACATTAATAGCTCAAGATAACCTTCTGACACACACACACACATTTTGCTGGCAGTATGAGGGAAGCAACAGCGTGTGAAAAAAAGCATTTCTTATCAAGAAGGCATCCTTGGTCTTACCTGTAGATTTTCCTTGGTTACTAGCAGTGGAGTGCCTTCAACCTAACCCACTTTTTTTTTTAGAGATTCCCTTGTATTTTTCTTTCTGGTATCTTACCATGTTAGCATATTTTCTTTTACTGAAAATGCAACAGAAGAAGAGTTAACACTAATTCATTTAAACTGGAAATGTTAACAGTATTTTTCTAAGTGGCTGAATCTAAATGAGGTAGCTTGAATTCCCTGATGGCTTGTAGTTGGGTTTGTTTTCACAAAGGGTAATCTTATCTGGTGTTTCCTGGTGCCAGCTGTTCACATGAGTCAGTAGGAATTCCTTCCTCACCCCCATTCCTGCATCCCACATAATATTGGAGGATTTCACTTTCTTAAGAAGAATGAAGCTAAAGTGACTGCTGATACGAAAAAAATCCCATATGTAAGTTTTTTAAAATTTCATTAATTTTTACAACTTTTGTGCAGAAAGAGTTTAAAAAGTTACTTCTATCTTTCTGCCCAGAAATTTTTCATTAATCCCATTTATAAAAGATAATATGACTTTTAAAATCACTGGTATGAACAATTTATAGCGAAAGTACTATAGGATTTGAAAGTAGCAATTCTGCTATTAATTTCAAAGTGTTGCAGGAAATTGTAATTATTGGAATTTTGAAATTCCTTAGAAATTAAGCACGTGATAGTGGCTTTTTGGTGTTCTTTCTGCAGACTTTCAGTTTCAGCAAGGTCAGTAAGTGAATAACCCAGAGCGCAAAGTGGTTAAGCCAGCTAAGGAATATAGATATAAAAAGGAGCAGTGCAAACTGGGGAGATGCGAGAGAGCTTGCAGCCACAGACTGGTAATGTCACAGCCTAATGGGTGTATTTATTACTTACTGTGTGTCTGTGGAGCCCCCTGACAGAGGTTGGAAGTTAGTCTGAAGTCTCTGCCCCACGTGCTGTCTGTCATAGCAATTTGTATGCTCCTGCTGAAGGGAGACATTTTTTACTGTAAATTAAGCTAGTCTTTGGTGGTCTCCTTCTTTCCCTTGTGCTTTTCCAATAGCCTTCTCTTAACCTCACAATGTCATCTTTCACGTGACTGGTACAACACAAATGTCATCACTTGGCCACTTTGAGAGACTGATGTGGCACTAACTTGGCACAGGAGATGGGGATGCCCTGGTATTTTTGCATGTCCTGAGCAATGTTTTCCTATCTCCAAGGGCACCAGCAAACAATGCTTTTTAAAGGGAAGCCAAAAAGTCCTTTGGTGATGCCAGAAAATCTGATGGCAATTTGTCCACTCCTCCTGGGTAGGTGCTGGAGGGCTGGTGTGGAGATCTGGCAGGCTTCCTTAATCTCTTGGTTCTCAGCCTGTTGGCTTCATGAGTGGGTACCCTGGCCTGGAGGCAGTGTGAGCCAGGGTGTGTTTTCTCTTCCAAGGCTCTTATCTTCCTACAGCTGTAGGTTAGCTGTAGCTAACCTATCCAATCTGTAATGGTTTTCATTACGGCTCCTCAGCACAGCTGTGAGGTGGGTCAGTAATTTCCTCCACCACCACTCCCCTGGCCTTTTCCTTCCTTTCCCTGGACATGCGGTTTGTCATCTGCTTGCACAGAGCCTCCTTGTACTGGGCTGTGGCTTCCTGTACTAAATCTGATCCAAATTTGTGCTGTGAGATATTCCCTCCCCCTTGAAGGGTGGCAAGGAGGAAAATAATTCAAGAGTGAATAGGTGTTGGCTGTGATCTTTACATGTGCTGGCAGCAGATCTCACGACTTGTATTAGCTGCACAAGTTGAACAGATGGAACAAATTGACAAAATCGTGTTCACTCATGCTGTGCTCGAAGAGCAGCTGAGTTGCTGTTTGAAGTTGAAAGTCTGAGTGTGGTTTTTTTACCCCTTGTAGTGGAATTTCTGGTTATATCGTAGAAGCTATTGCCTCAGTGCTCTGCAGTAGCCCAGAACAGTTAATAGGAGCGGTGTGTGTCCTCCTCTGTGGTTCAGCACACTCAGCCAGGGCTTTGGTGAGGCAGAGGGGGGGAGTACAGAGAATGTTTCCTTTCTGGGTAACGACCTGAAATGCCTCCTCTAGTTTTAAGTCCATGATAGAAGGGGAAGTTGGATCAGGGCTGAACTCCACCCTTTTCTATTTTAGCACGATCCAGGTCAGGCCAAGACTTCGACTTTGTTCTTGAGGAGGGTGTCTATGAAAGAGGTGATGAATGCAAATATACTTACAGAGTTTTGAGTGTCATGATTCTGGAATTGTGGTTCACAAAGAAAACCACTTTTTGTTCTAGACAATCTGAGTTCTTTCCCACATACCTTTTCAGCAGAGTGCTTTGCTCTCAAAGTGTCTGAGAAGGATGCAGGACCAGAAGGTCCTAATCCCATCCAAGATGTCCTTAGGAAGCTGATTAACACATAGTGTATGCAGCTTGCTAGCTAAGGGCTTCTGGTCTGCATAATATGGAAAGACGCTTAACATTATTTTTCTAAGTGACTGAATCTAAATGAGATTAAATTTTCCTGCTGAAATTTGCTTATAAGAGTGACAGCTTATCTACATATTCTCTCTTCTCCTTGTCTCCCTTAATTCTTCAGGACTTCAGGATGCATTTGACAGCGACTGGGAAACTGGGAAGATCACTTACAACAATTACAAAAATGGATCTGATGATGCTGTTTTGGCTTACAAACTCCTAGTACAAACAGGGAACCAAGCAAAACCCATTGACATCAGCCAGGTACTGTATCAGAGTCTATACTGGTTTATATAGGAACACACAAATCACCAGGAGTTGGAGGAGATGCAAAGAACATGTTGTAGTCTCTTTTTTCATCTTGGTAATTGAGTGCCTGAGTTAGACCTTAATGCTGGTCCTCAACGACTTTGATGAAGCTACTTGGTATCTGCTGTCTGACCTGTGTTGCAAAATGTTCAAATCAACACTGGGAATATCTGCCTTTGATTATTACTGGTTGGTGTATGTTCAGTGCTGGTCCTGTGTCAGATACACTCCGTTTCTACTTAAATGGTTGTTTAAAATGCTTTGCTGCATCCATAGGTAGACTGAGCATATGCTGCATCCATAGGTAGATGGAGTCTGGTCCTATGCCAAAGTTAGCCTCTTTGCCCGAAGTGGCATTGTTACTGATTTGAACCAGATTGCCTTTATAGGGCTGACCTTTTTTCAGCCTTCAGCTGTCGTTTTGAATCTAGCATTTGCAGTTATTTTGCTAGTTCCTACCAATTTATGGAAAACATAACATTTTTTTATGTTAAAAAAAAGATGTCGATGAATGATAGTGGAAGGGCACTGAAATCATTGCATGCCGGATCACATTCTTTTGCCACCACACTAAATACAGCTATACTGTTGCAGAATGGCACTTGTTTGAGATGCCTAACTAAAAATACATCTGAGATTCTTTTGCAAGGTTATCATAGCATATGACTTGGAGTTGCTCTGTCCGTTTGGAATCACACTAGGTTTGGCACCCTACATTAAAATTAGATATCAAACTTCTAAGAACAAATTCTTCAATAACCTGACTTCCCCTCTTTAGAGTCATCACTGACTCACTGTTCTTTCAGGCAGAAAAACAGTTTTCTTAATGAGCTTCTTGGCAGATCTGCTTATCGTCTTTCTTTTTTTCCTGGCATTAAAGGTGACAGATTTACAGAGTACATTGTTCAAAGTTACTATGGTGTGTAAAACACAGTGCTGTATAGCAACATGCAACATGCAACATTCGGGTCTGAATGAAGCTTCAGCTATGAATTAAGCAAAGAAAAGGAGTTGAAGAAAAAACCCTCAGTGAGATTTTACTTAGCAAAGTGTACCAGGTACGCTGTGGAACAAATGCGATTGGACTGCAGCTGCTGATATAATTTCCTGTGCCTGGGAGGGAGAAAAGTGCCGTGCACCCAGAGGGTCTGAGTGCTGTACTGTGCCATTCCAGAGACAGCTTGAAGACATACAGTTGTTGCATATCCTGTGGACTAATTGAATCCAGATCCCTGGAATCCAGTTGTTTTTTTTTTAAATTGCTGTCACTGTTGTTTTTCATTTCATTAAAAAGACCTGAAACTGGAGCTGAGCCAGAATTTTAAATAAATAAAACAAAAAAACCCAGTAATACTTTTCACCCACAGAGTCCTCTGTCAGAGATCTAGCTGTTCAGGATTCTGCTAGAGTACCTAGAAATGTACCACTGCTGCTTACCCCACAGATGCTTTTTGGCCACAGTGACCCAAATAACACAGAGCACTCATCTGCTTTTTTGAGGCTGGACATTTTCTGAATACATAGGTCATAGGAGGCAAGTGTTAGCAAAATCTATACAGATGTTGTTTTATTTTTATAGCTCTCCTCCATTTACTGGGTGGCATTTCCTTCAGTGTTAACAGCAGAGGTTAACTGCACACAGACGTGTATAGGGACTCCTGCCAGGTTTTCTTCCCCTGATTTTAAATATGTTTCTCCAACTTTGTTGTTTTTCACTTTTGACTGCAAGGCCTTTAGAATTTGGATTTAATTGGTTCAGTCGATTCTGGAACTGTCTGCTGATTTAGTGGTTATTGTAAATATTATATGAGTAACCACTTTCTACTGTCACTGTAGTTTAGGGTTTTTTTCGCTATCAGTTTACTCATAAGTAACTTCAAGTGAAGATTCATACACTTTTGCTTTTCCTCTCCTGTATGTGTGTTGCATCTCCAGGCCGTTTGCTGAAAGCTTTACAGCAAGAGCCCGTAAGCAAAACCTGTTCTGAAAAGGTTCTAATTTTTTCCATTTTGCAGCTGACTAAACAGCGCCTGGTGGATGCGGATGGAATCATTAATCCAAATGCTTTCTACATCTACCTGACAGCCTGGGTTAGCAATGACCCTGTGGCCTATGCTGCCTCACAAGCCAACATCCGGCCTCATCGCCCCGAGTGGGTCCATGACAAAGCAGACTACATGCCTGAGACAAGGCTGAGGAGTAAGTAGCATTTCATCTTCATACCTTACAGTAAACCCCCCACTCCTTCCTTCAGGACCCAGCGAAGCTGTAGTTGGCTGATGCTGCACAAGGCTCAGAGGTGTAACCAGGACAGTATATTGTGTTCCTCTGTAGTCTTAGGAGATCTGTGCACTACTGGAAATGTGACACCAATGCAGGGGTTTTATCATGCTGCAAAATTAATTGTGTAACAGTTTAAAGCTCTAAAAACTTAACAGTAAGCATTGCTTATTCCTGTCACCTGGTAGTTTTGTCTGTGCAAGAAACATGGAAATTGCATGAAATTCCTGTCTAGGTAATTCTGAAATTTCATTACTGAGATTATGTTTATTCTCATTTCTTCATACCTAAGGGATTTTTATCAAGTTAGCTCATATGCTAAGCTACCGGCAGTGGTATGGTAGAAGAGCTACTTAAGAAGGGGAGCAGTCACATCTGTGTCACTCACTCTTTTCCTGTGTACTGATGCCAGTTGGCTTTGCTTTGCTTCTGCTTTCGATTTCTCAGGAGGACTGCTAGTTGGACACCAGAGTGTAAGGGAAGAGGGCACACAGGGGAGGACTGGTGCACTTGGAAATGAGATTGGGTAACCAGCTAGCTGTGCTTCAGTCTGTCTGAACCCTAGAGCTTTGTGGCAGTCAGCCAAGTCTTGTCTTAATGAAAATTTATAGTTGAGATTATAATAAGGCAAATCATGTTTAGCAAGTCATCTGGATGACCCTGCAGGGTCTGGAACACACAACGTCAGTAACAAAATGCTTGTTGTGGAAGATTTTTTCTTCTCACACAGTAGACTTAGCATTACATTCAAAAAGAATTATGGAGAGTGTTGGTTTGCCAGATTATTAAAGGATAAAGGCTATATATTTCCTCACTAAACCATTACTTACATAGTATTTTTTTGCCTCATAATTTAGAAATTTGGACTTTCAGAATATGCAATAGAATATTCAGTAGAAATCCTAAAAAATAGCTAGCCTGATTAAACATAATTTTTCTCTGCTTTTCTGTCAGTGGACCTCATTTAGTCTTGGGGAAATGGCCTTTGATTTTGAAGGAAGTGCACTTGCATAAAAGAAGAGTGTTTGGATAAATGTTTAATTAGGGACTCTTGGCCAGTTATTCAGAAAAAGAAACCACTGTAACCCTGAGGAGTAAATACATGTACTGAAGTATATCTGTCAAATTAGATAGACTTGCTGGGGGACTTGTTGTATACTGTGTTCATTCCATTTCATTGTATGATAAAATATAGTAATCTCTTGTTCTGCCTCAGCTTTCAATTTATTGGTGAGTTTTTAAAATGCCGGTTGTTCCAAATCAGTAAAATTTAAATTCAGCGCCTTTAAGCGTTTTGTTGTGGAGTCCACGGTGTTTTGTTAATCATGCTATCTGTGTATGTTCTTTCCAAACACAAATTCTAACACAGTTTTGCTTTTCCTAGTTCCAGCAGCTGAGCCCATAGAATATGTTCAGTTTCCCTTCTACCTCAATGGATTGCGTGAAACTTCTGACTTTGTGGAGGCTATCGAGAAAGTGAGAGCTATCTGTAGTAACTACACCAGCTTGGGGATCTCCAGTTACCCAAATGGTTACCCATTTCTGTTCTGGGAGCAGTATATTGGTCTCCGTCACTGGCTGCTCTTATCCATTAGCGTGGTTTTGGCTTGCACGTTTCTGGTGTGTGCCCTCTTCCTTCTAAACCCCTGGACGGCTGGGATCATTGTAAGTTTATTATAAGGGTCTTTGTTGAAGTCAAATTCCTTTCAGCATAGCTCTTGCTGTAGTCGGGAAGGTTTTGTTTATGTCTGGGCCTTTGGTGGAGTATGTATATTGCATCATTCATTATATATTTATTCAACTTGAGGGGGCAGGGTTCATGCTAAAGGTACAAACCTTAATAACCTTAATCCTTTAGCTACCTTTTTTGCAGTTTTAAAGATTTCTTAGAAATGTATGTAAACTTTTGCCCTTTTTCAGATGCACACTAGCATGAGAAATAGGCACAGAGGAAAATTAAGACCTTCATTAAACATTAAAATGATTTCTGAATATTTATTCCTTCTCCCTTTATGAGACAGTTATTTTTCAAGACAGTTGCTTGTGACTAACTTGCCTGTAAATTTTCACTCTGATTTCTGAATGCAGTCTTTCTGGAAAAACTGAAGTGGTTAGGTTGTATGGTACACAGCATGGAAAGAGTGTAACTGAGCTATTGAGGAGGAAGTGCCATAAAATTATAAACTGAAGAGAATACTCCTCCATGGTTTCTGCAAGGCACCATAAGCCTCTCAGTAAACATTCAAGTTAAATTGAATGATGATGTTCCTATATTTAAATTCCATAAACGATCATATAATTTATAAAATACCAGAAGTAGAAAAGTATAAAACAGTTACTAGTTTTTGTAATATACATTTTTGTGACAGGTATGTTAAAAGGTAAATGTTTAGTCTAGAATATTATTCATAGCACTTAATCAAGCAATTTGTGTTATTACTCTTGATTCATTAGCTTATAAAATCATTTATTGTAGTGCATACTTTTTCCCTTGGAAAAGGCGCTTTATGAGACATAACTTTTATGAGCATGTCTATCTTTTTTTTCCTGCATGGCTTTAGCAACTTTTAAAGTTGATTCTACAGATTTCCTCCCCTCCCTTTCCCTCAGCTTTCTTTACAAGGTAGATGAAAGAAAAATAAAAGCTTTTTCTCAGATTTAACTACTCACTTTGTCCATGTCTATCCCCAAAAGTATCTTAAAAGCTTAAGAGACCCTCTGTAACCTGAGGCTCATCAGCTGACTATGGCATTCACTTCCTTCTGGGCTTCAAACCTACTCAAAAGTTATCCTCACTTAGATTTGCAGTCCTACAGAAAGAAGTCCAATACATGTAGCTGAATGTTGTTTTTTTCTGGAAGGATTGTCCAATAAGCAGGTGAAGATGAGGAAAAAAAACTGTTTTCAGGGGTATCCATAATAAGGAATAATAAACTGTTTTTCAGATCACTGATAAGTTGTAACCAGAGAAAAATAGATCTTTAGTCTGTCAACTTGGGAGTTTAGTTTAAACAGTCTTTTGAGCAAGTCATTGCTATTGTGCATAATGAACAAGGAAAAGCATCTTGCCTTTGGGAAGGCATCCTGTTGGATGCCTTTGAGGAGTATGTTTTGTAGCAGCCATATTGTTCTGAAATGTCTTTCTCTTCATGTGTCTGGAGTGTAAGAAGTTACTAACAACTGTTTCAAATCATCTAGGTGGTGGTGCTGGCTCTGATGACTGTGGAGTTGTTTGGCATGATGGGTCTTATTGGAATAAAGCTGAGTGCAGTGCCTGTGGTTATCCTGATTGCTTCTGTTGGCATTGGCGTGGAATTCACTGTTCATGTTGCTTTGGTATGTAAAATCAGGAAGCATTTTCAAAATAATTTAAAATAAAATGTTGGTTATGCTAGGATAACAATTACTTAGTCTTCTAAGTGAGTGACGTGATTCTCAGAAAGAAATTGGCTGCAGAATTTTGTATATCATTCAGATTATCTTGATAGAGCAGAGTTGAACTTGGTAAAGTAGTTCTTCACTATTGAGTTAGTCTCCCAGGACGTAAGAGGAGATGTGATACCTGTGATACCTAGTTATTTGAGTGGTGCAAATATACAGACAGAGCAGAGCTCCTAATGCATCTTACTTAGTCCAGACTCTCCTGGCCCTTGAGTACAGTTGCCTCAGTGCTTTGTAACTGTTTTTTCCCTCTTGTGTGGAAGAGAAGCCTTTAAAGAAGATTTTGAAAATCACCTGTGGTGTTATTTGATCTCTCTGGACCATTGAAATTTTAATGTATTTGGATTAATTTTCCACTTAAAAATCTGCACCTTCTTTTCAGAACCCATCGGCTATTAAAAATGGGCACAAACATGTAGTCTATAGGAGAACAGTTCAGCCATGTGATAAGGAGGAGCTGGGAGGGGGGGGAAGGGGGAGGAGAAGTATGTTTTCAATAAAGTTTTTCAACATTTTCAAGGTTAAGTGCTCAAATCTAGAGTTCACCTAGTTACCCATCTTAGTTGCCCTCATGTGCAAAAATGCATAGAAACAACAGCACACTTGTAAGGGGGCAATTTTGAGTGTTCAAGGTGCACAAAACTCACCTTGTTTTTATTTGGTGACAAACAACAGAGTAAGGCTATTTTATTATTCACATTTGACGATATCAGTGCTGATCTTTCCAACATTTTGCACACTTAAGACTTTGGGCACATAAAGGTGTCACTTTGGGCACATAAAGGTGTCAGAATGGAAAGACTAATTTTAGAAAAATCATAGGGGGAGTACGGTAAGATTAAAGAGGAGTGGTGACATCTGTTCTTTTCTCCCTCCTGCTGTAGATAGTAAGGCTTTTGGAGGTAAAGCTGTTGGCTAGGGCATGCAGTGGTTTGGGAAGTGCCAGAAACTAATGATGTATGAAAGGATGAAAGAAATTACAGTTTCTTAAAACTGAAGATCTGAAACAGGAAAACTGGAATAAAAAAGACAGAATATTTAGTTGTTTCTAAATGGCAAGAAACTAATGTAATTTAGAGGACACATATATATTAATATGTATGCAAATGTAGGCTTCAGATAAAAGAATGCCTACTGTACTTCAGCATGTCCTGCAGAAATGACCTTTACAGAACTTCCTGCATGTAAATGGTCAAACATTTACATAAGCAAACTTAAGTTTGCTTATAACTTATAAGTTATATAAGCAAAAAAAGGCAGTGCTGTAATTGTTGATACATAACTTAATTGAGCTCATTTAAGAGTGATTCAAAATCTGTTTGTAGCTTGGTTCTCTGCTGTCATTTATGAACTATGACCTCACTTTTTTAACTCTGCAAATAAATTCTGACTCCATAGTAGACTCTTGCACTACCTGTCCTTTAACTGCATATATATATATATATATACATATATATATATGTGTGTGTGTGTATGTATATTCTGAATCAGATCCATCCGTATGAGTCTCACTGACATCTGCCTTTACCCTGAGGGGTATTCTTTATCCATTTATGTATATGGGCATTTAAAATGTCCTAGAAACATTAATTTTCCACATACATCTTTTAATCCAATACTGAAGATCAGTAATTCGTGGTTTGGATACATACATAAAAGAGGATTAGGAATCTCACTCCATACGTACCCATTTTTGGTCTGCTTGTCGTCCAGAAAACTTTTTAATATGTTGACTGATTTCACCTCAAATTTGTCAGATAAGTAAAAATAAGCCACTGGGAAAGAGAGGCTTATATTCCATGCCTAGGAACAAGATAGGTGCTTGAGCTCATATCTCAGTAGGCAGTAGAGAAGATAGAGCCCTTACAAATCACAGGAAGAAAAATCAGACAGATTCATTTCTTCTTAAACCAGAAGTCATACACAGAGAAGTAAAATTCAGCAGAGTGTTCACAGTACAGCTTGTTCACCAAGGAGTTGGAGAAAGACATTTCACTAGTCATACTGTTGCTCAGGCACTACCATGTTCAGCACTATTGCTAAGGCAACTTCATATTGTTGCAAAAACATCTATTTTGAGTGAAATAGAAGTGTTAAAAAAAGTCATAGAGGATGTAGCCCCACAAAGGGAGAGGAGTAGCCCAGTAATTTTGACCCCTGAAGTGCTTTCTCCCTGAAATTAATTCTTTGCAAGTAGAAATAAGCAAAACCGGAGACAAAAGCCTACTGATGCAGGCACAGCATTGTTTCCAAAATTATTACTGTGGTCTGACTCTGTAATCAGTGCTTACTCTGGTTGTGTGACTTCAGCAGTAGGTACATGGTATGACTGCAGAATCAGGCCTTTTTCTAAAGGTTTACCAGCTGTATAAGATACTTTCATAAACTGTGGTTTGAAGTAGTTAACTTGTGAAAACCCTGCATGCTATGAAAGAGGCAGTTTGGAAGGCTGTATGCATCTGTCTAAGGAAATTGATTTCATTATTTTACAGGCATTTTTAACTGCCATAGGAGACAGGAACCATAGGGCTGTCCTTGCATTGGAACACATGTTTGCACCAGTGCTGGATGGGGCTGTGTCCACTCTGTTGGGAGTGTTAATGCTCGCAGGATCAGAGTTTGATTTTATTGTCAGGTAAAGCATTTGTGTGTGTCTTGTCTCTAAAAAATAAAATTAGTATGCTTTTAATTTTTAGTCACTTCAGTGTATCTGTCATTTTATTACTATGCATGGTGTGTCAAGCATGCTTACATCATGGTTCTGCTTTCCTTCTGTTTTATTAACTCCTTGTTACATGCTAGACACTGTACTGTTTCCACTGCTGGTATTAAAATCCATTCCAGGAAAATCTGACACCCATGAAAGAACACGAAATTGTCCTTCTTTAGCAAAATTGTCTAATTCTGGGTTTGAGTCAGTTCAGACCATCTGGTATAGTCCAGTATCATCTGGGTGTCACCTTTAACCTTTAGGTCCTCCACGCATCTTGTATGCACAACAATTTTTGTGCAAAGAACTCATGAACCTACAAACATGCTGCAACTGTGCTGCAAGAGACTCTACAGGCCTTCCTCCTTCTATCGTTATATGGGGTTTACGGTGATATATAACAGGGAGAGGAAAAAAAGTCCTGTTTGGGAGCTGGGGAACCATAAGTACAAGCACAGAACTTCATATTAAAATTTTGTAAAGCAAAGCCTGAAGGCCCTTCTGTTTAGAACCACGGGTAGACTGTTTCTTTTGAATTTAATTAAGAATGTGAATTTGTCAAGTATGAGAGGAAAGCAAGTTTCTCATTCAGGGTAACTTGAGAAGTGCAATAAAACAGATCCTATTCTATTCCAAACAACCTGTGGAGCTCTGCAAAATGGCTAATCTTAGAAGTAACACTGGTTCTTTGTGGCAAACTACAACGTGAAAAAAAAATATAATCCAAGTCCTGAAATGGAACTGAGGTAGAACTGGGCCAACTAAAAATGCCCTGAAAGATGACTTAACGACTTAGGTGGACATAAGCTGGATAGATGACTAGACTTAGCTAGCATCCATTTGACAACATGAACAACAAAATGTCAGGGGCAGGAACTGAGAAAATGGCTGCTAAATCTCATCAAGATGTTTTGTTTATGTGTGTAAGAGATGTGAAGAAAGCTGGCAGTTCACAGCTAGACCTCATGAAATCTACATGAGGATTATTACTTTACAATTATTTCATGTTCTGAAATAGAATTTGTGGGTTTTTCCCAAGTCAGTATTTTTTACTTTATTGGTTTTGAAGAAATAAAGTTGAATTATTCTTCTAGGACCTGATCTCATAAGGATTGAAACACTTTGACATATAGGTTACGTATAAATTTAACCAAAATTTATAGGGGTACATTTGGCATGCTACTCAGCTACTTAAGAGATGAGATTTTGGCAAGCATATTTTTATGTCATAGCAAATAGAAGATTGTAGCAGCCCTTCACACCAAATTTGGATTAGATGTTCTCTCAGTTTATAAAACGAGCCTTTCAACTTTTCAACTTATGTTATTTTACTTTTTTTGGCCATCAGCTTCTCATTTCCTAGCACAATCTGACTTCAGTTTGCCGTGTTTAAAAAATAATATAAAATAAACTATGGGAGCCTGAGCATTGTTATAGCGGGTGAAGAAGAACCCAAACTTCCGGAACACGATAGATTAGTCTAACAGTGTGGAAGATTAAGTAAATTAACAGACATTGTATACACCAAGTGGTCAGAGCTATAATCCTCCTGTTTATCCTAGGGTTAGATTGATGAGATGCAAATGTTTTAAATGCCTGTTGTTGATCTCTGTCTCAGTATAAAGCTCTGGTGGTTTATGTTAGTAGAGTCAATTGGCTTGCTGATTTTTGCTAATGCAGATCAAAAATGCCCAAATGTTTACAATAGCAGGATACTTGTAGTTTTACAGAAGGCTGATATATTTGATCAGATGTGGAACCAGGGAGGCATTAAAGTTTGCTGCCAGCTAGACAATACAATCAGCAGACCCATTAGTAGCAAACTTGCCCTCCGTTCTCCTCCTTTGCCTTCTCCAGGAATCAACCAAGACTGAGTCCTTGAAATCATTAATTATAAGGCAGCCTTAAGTTTAATCTGAGCCCCAGCTGTGCCGAATACCAACTAGCAGGGCTTTCCTTATGCTGACAGGTTTACCTTGGTATTCATGAAGGATCGCAGACCTTAGCCCTCGGTGGTGGGAAAGGACAACCACTTGTGCACTTTCCTTCTCTTCCATAGTACTTCAGCCTTTATGTTTGAATTGGCTGACGCAAAACAAGAGTATTCAGAGATGCTAAATTGTTCAACAAAAGATTAGCCTGCAATGCAGCTCTGCCATTGTGGAGTGCTCTTACTTAGTACAATGCTGAAGCTTGCTATAGAATGGGCAGCACTTTCTTTGCAGAAAGCAGGTTCTTGTGTTGTAAAAGGGTTGCAGTTGGAGCTGTTTGGTAAAACTGGAACTCACAGAATTCTAGGTGGAAAGTTGTGATTAATGAACAGCAAGGAAAACCCTTACCTGATACACTGGAGATTTAATTAGAGATTCTGCTGTAAGATGCAGAAGCATTTCACAGTGGATTAGCTGCTGGGAGAAGAGGGCTTCTTTTCCTTCTAGGCTAAATTGTTTAAATTCTACACCCTTCACTTCATTTGTTTGCTTCTGCTTGGTTTTCACTAATGGGGGCCCCTTTTCATTGTATTTGTGCTTTCAATCCATTCAGCTATTCACAGCACATTCCATATTTTTGTGTTTGTGAAACACATTCATAAATAACGTTACATGCTTCCAGATTCTGGGAAATTAACAAATGTAATTTTTTTTCTTTCCTTTATCAACTAACACTTTGGGTTGTGGAATGTAGCTTCTCTAATTCAAAAGGTAAAACCCCCTATATCTGTATATGGAAAGTGATACAATTACTTAGTAAAAGGATAGTAATACTTTAGATTCAAATTAGTATATATATTATTATAACATCTGTAGATGTACTTTGTAATCCCTTGTTTCTAACAATATTTGTGCCTGTTTTTTACCCCAACTGCCTTAAAACCCTTCTTCAGGTATTTCTTTGCTGTTTTGGCAATCTTAACCATTCTGGGAGTTCTCAATGGATTGGTGCTGCTTCCTGTTCTTCTTTCATTCTTTGGACCATACCCTGAGGTCAGTAAAATGAATGTTGAATGAAAGAAATATTACTACAACTGTGCCCCCACCCCCAAATCACCCCCCTTATTGAAAAATTCATTGTTTTTAAAACATCTTGGACATTTTAAATTAATCAGTTTCTTGCTCTAGATTGGTGGGGCTTTTTTTCAATCCTTACTAGAGGTGCTGTTTATTATTTAGTTGATCTTCTACTTATATTTTCATAAGTATTTTTAATAAGTATTGTTTTACAGGCTGCAATCAGCAAATGATAAAAACATAATGTGCTATGCAAACTAGTTGGAAAATAAGGATTTTCCCCAATATTTTTCAATAGATGGTTTGTTTTGTACACATACACTCCTCACTGCCTCTGTTGTTTTCCTCAAAATATTTAACTGAGCAGACCACCAGGAAGGCCTGTGTGGACCAACATACACCAGTGGTGGTCCACAGACCACACCTTGATAATGATGCTCAGCCTGCCAGAAGGTCCCCCCTGTCCAATTGTTACTTCCTGTGGTATGCTCTTGGCCCCAGCAACACTTTTGGTGGTGGAAAGCTTCACTTAGATGTTAATGACTTTACAGCAAAAAAGGATTAATAGATACCAAATTTGTATTTGGGTGTTGATTATTCATTACAGTTAACAGAAATACTGCATTACATAGGGCTATCTTTATACATATCAGTAGATTCAGTGTCATATGTTTTACATGTCTATATATATGTATTTGTGGGTGAAAGAATAAAACACAAGGCGTTTAACCAGCACCAGTAATATTTCAGAAGTATTTATTTTCTTATTAGTAGAAAAACAGTTTTGATAACAGTATGTAGTGTCTTACATTCCTAACAGAGATTACTACATGTCCCTTACTCAACCAATATCCGTGTGCTTATGTTGTTAGGACCTATGTTGCTGTTATGTATGTGTCCACCTCACTTTGCAAAAAGACATGGAACTGTAATATATGTACACATTCGTGGTGATTTTATTAAATCACTGATAAAGGTATGCTGAAGGAAAGGGGAAGTCCACATATTACAAGTACAGGTGCCTGCATGCACACACATACATGCACTTCCTAAGACGATGACACCAAGGAGAATCTGTGTTATCCTGTTTAAATACATATCCACAGATAGAAATCATGTCACTTTCTTTCATTATTTTTTTCATTTCAGAATAAATATTAATCAGAAAACTGTCACTAAAGTTCATGTGTCAGGAGAGGGTGTATTTGGCAGAAGAACGTTAATGTCAAGCACTAATGATGGAAAGGGTAGTGCTGACTGAATGTTACTGAATCTATTATCAGGTTTCTCCAGCCAATGGACGAAATAGATTGCCCACACCATCTCCTGAGCCACCTCCCAGCATAGTGAGGTTTGCACTGCCACCTGGGCATGCAAGTAATGCATCAGATTCCTCTGATTCGGAGTACAGCTCTCAAACTACAGTGTCTGGCATCAGTGAGGAAGTTCATCAGTATGAGGCCACCCAAGGTCCCGGGGCACCAGTCCATCAAGTAATTGTGGAAGCCACTGAGAACCCTGTTTTTGCAAGATCCACTGTGAGTAGCTCACACATTGACAGGCAATGTTTGGGGTTTTCTATTTATATCTACTTTTGTGGAAGGCTCTTTCATGTTTCTGGCTGATGATGCATTGTGACTTAGTGCCAGAATTTGTAGGCAGGGAATACAGTCTTTCCTCACCGTCTCCTTTAGAATAAAGTTGGGAGTAAAATAATGGTACAAAAGTAGAGGTCTTTGGCATGCGTAACTGCTGTTACATCATATTAGCACCAGCCACAAGAGAGAGTTCTCAGTCTGTTTGGTACTCTTTTTGGAGAGAGAACAGGGAGAGATTAAAAGATCCAAACCTCTTCCTTGTGTATCACCATTTTATCCTTCTCTGGCAGCACATTCTGGGGAGAAATACCAATAGAGCTACAAGAAAATAGTGTCATGGTTGTACCAAATCTTGGGCTGGTTGCATCTTGCTACTGGCTTGGCATAACTGCGTTTTCAAAGGAAAGCGAAAAAGCTCTGTCTCTTACCCCTGCTGATGCTGCATGCTGAGCTGCAGTGCAGATCTGGTTTTGTTCAGCAGAGGCCTAGAAATAGGTACAAGCACAGCCACATTTGAAGTCGGTCACGGTTTATTGACTGATGTGGCCACTGTGCTTCATGCTTTTTACGGAAATCAGGAAACAGATTCCTACTCTCTATACAAACTAGCCTACTAACATCCTGCCTATGTACCCTGCATGGAACAGAGCCTTTTCCAAATGCCTGCAGTTCTGCTTGTTGGACGAGTTAAGATCAAGTGCTTGTCACCCCTCCCTTTGAAAAGATGGACTGTTATGTAGGAAGCTTACAGTAATGTTTTCAGCTATCATCCTGCGTTCTTCCTGAAGGTATGCTTTCAAGGTTTTAGTAGCTTCAGACAAAAATTATCTGGAAAAAGCAACAGCCACCAGACTCCATCAGTCTCCAGACTTCAGATCCATGTTAGATCCAAGACAGCGTTCTTTGAAGTGTTCTCTGCTTAAATTATAAATAACCCTAGTGTTTGTTTGCTTTGCTTTGTCGGAGGCATAACCACGTGTCTCTCTTTCAGGTGGTTCAGCCAGAGACAAGGCATCAGCCAAGTCCCGGATTACAGCCGAACCCGGAGCCCGGCACGCAGCAGGCCTGGCGTCAGGGCAGACAGGCCAAGCAGGAAGCCAAGGAAAGGCTGCGGCCACCTCCTTACCGCCCTCGCAGGGATGCTTTTGAAATTTCTGCTGAAGGGCACCCAGGACCTAGCAATAGGGATCGCTCGGGACACAGGGCTCATTCTCATAGCACGAGGAGCCCGGCGTTCGGTGGGGCAGGACCAGTGTACTGCCAGCCCATCACTACTGTCACCGCCTCAGCTTCAGTGACTGTTGCTGTCCACCCTGCAGTGCACAGCCACAGCTCCCGGGGTGGGGGCTTTCCCACCTCTGAGGGATACCATGAAGCTGACCACGGGCCATTTGAGGACCCCCATGTGCCTTTCAATGTGCGGTGTGAAAGAAGAAATTCTAAAATAGAAGTTATAGAACTGCAAGATGTTGAATGTGAGGAAAGGATACCCAGCAACAGCTCACAGTAAGGTAAGTCTGTACCCTGTGGCTGCAAGCTTTGCCTCCACCAGGCAACGGTGTGATTTAAAGCAGGGAAAGAAGAAATCTTTCGTACCTTTCCTTTATTGAGGTTTACTTACTGGTCTGGTATCATCTTAAATCTGCTGATCACAAAGGTGGTGTTAGAAATCAGGTTGGATAACGTAGTACTTTCCCCAACAGAAAAGTTGCAGTGGATTCAGACATAAACTATTTCTGAGGGCCTTGCATTGGGGGTTAGTACAGCATGGAGCCCTATCTTACCAGATGAGGAGAATTAAGCAGAGGTGTAGTGTGACATTTCCAAAGCTGTGCAACTGCATTTAGTGTTGACAGTGATCTTCTGATCCCTGTCTCAGGCGCATTCTGTAACATCATGCAGAATGACACTGTTTAGGAGAGTAAATGGACAGCTACTTTAAGAGCTGTTCTCTCTTGAATAAAATTGTTTCATAGTGAGGACTGAATCCCTCTGGAAGATGGGCTGAATGGGAAGTGAGAAGCTACCATGCCTGGCGCATTGCTGAATGGCCCCATGCTTTGGCAGCATTCAAAGACTAACACAGAGAACTCACATGCTCCAGGAGTCCGTGGGCCAGTCTCTCCCTAGACAGGCACAGCCGCAGTGGCTATTGCAGGCTTGCATACAGTAGACCTGACCTAGCAGGACATATAATGTGTTCCTGTGAAACAGCAAAATGTTCAGAAACTTGTGAGACTTAATTTTCCATTAATTTTATAGGTAATACTTTGAAGGGGAGAAACCAATTGAGTTTTTACCCTTAAAGCTTTTTAGGGCTTGTGCCTGAAAACCATATCCCTCTGTTTTAACTGTTTTTCTCTCTTTTGGGGGAAAGAGGAAGTTTTTAAAAAGGTGGACTTAGCTGTGGATCCCTTTTTTTCTCTCTTTGCTTTGCAGAGCTTTTCGGTGCCAGACTCTAGTTTGACCAGAAAAAGCTACTCTTTTTTTCATTGTAGAACTATTTTACATGTACACACCCATGAACATGTACACACGTGTGCTCACACACACATGATGAGTTTTGATGGAAAAGTTTTGATGACTCATGGTCAAATCACCTTCTGGTTTATAAAATGTCTCTCCCTACATCCCAAAGTGCAAATAGACATGAATACATTCAGTCACACAGTCTAGAAATGTCACAAGTAATAGTATCCTTAGAAAAAGGAAATACTTGGGTTTAGCTTTTTCAAGCAGAACTGCATGCTGTAATATGAGATTCTTAACTGCATGCAGTATTCAGTGTAGCAGATCTCTCCCTGAAGTGTTCATTGTGTTTGACTGGATTTGTCTCAAGTAAATGGGAATTCAGAAATCAAAGCATCTGCATTTTTTAAACTGGCATCAGTATTTCTTTACTGGGAAATAAATGACTGAGATGAAAGCAGAGCTCATATTTTCTGACTGCTGATTATAGCCACACGAATCATAAGATGAGTTTTGGATTAGCTTGATGTTTGTCAATTCCTGAACTTTAATTAATGTTTTTCTTCTGCCTTTATTTGTAAAGGGCAATAACTGAAGCAAAGAAGAGGCCAAAGATGGAAAACTGTATTTCCAGAACTGCTTGAAGAACTGCTTGAAGGGAAGAACTTCTTGAAGTTGTAGAAAAGGACATGCTGCATCAGAACAACAGTTCACTGTTACTGTAACCTATTGTATTATTTTGTTAAATATTTCTGAAGTATTTAAAAGATGTACACATGTAATATACAGAAGAACAATGTAAAGTAGTATAATCTGGAGTCATTTGCCTATGGGCAATAGAATGGGGACAATTTGTGTGCGCTTTCTGTACATTGATTTCTGTGCCACAACTAAGCTTAATCTACTTTTAAACTTCAGCATAAGTTGCTGCTGCTTAAATATTGTATAATTTACTTGTATAATTCTATGCAAATATTGCTTATGTAATAGGGTTCTTTTTTAAAAAGATACATGTCCGTTTAAAATATTTTAAAATATTTTAAATATTTTACTAAAATATTTAAATATTTTACTAAAATATTTAAATATTTAAAAATATTTAAAATATTTTAAATTTGCGTATCACAACCCTGTGGTAGTATGAAACGTTACAGTTAACTTTCAAACACGCTATGCGTGGTAATTTTTAAAATAAGCAGATATGAAGAAAAGCAAGTTAATCTGGGAGGTTTAAACAGATTTAGCTATGTGCAGGTTTTGTTTTGCTGTGTGTTTCCATGTGTGCATCTGGAAGTGTGCATGCTTTTGTGTGTATGTTTCTGGTGTACTGTAGTTTCTGTTTTACTGTATGGTAACACTTAGTGGGTTTATAAACCCACTGATGCTGATGTGAGTCTGGCTTTCCCTGTTAGTATATGCTAGTGAAAACTGTGTTGGTGTTCACCAGCATTAGGCATAGGCTGCCATCATCAAAGGCCTAACTAAAACAGAAGACAGGACAGGGAGTTGAGGTTTGGGATTGCAGTTCAGTTTCCCACACTCTTAATGACTTGCTTCATGTAACTTTGGTCAAGTCACTTAACTGCCCCATGCCTCAGTTTCTCATTCTATAAAATGGGCATAATTACACTTACCTACCTCCCAGGAATGTTGTGAGGCTTAATTATGTAGTGCTTTGATTAATATTATTTTTTTAAATTTTTTGTTTTATTTTATTTTGCAAAAGGTGCCAGGTAAGTGTAAACACTATAACCATTATTTTTCACTTCCAAAGGTGCTGTATATTGAGAGGTGCTGGTGGTTATAGAATTCCAATGAGCATATGCCTTATTTTGATACTGATACTGTTAACTATGAGTGGCATTAGAATGGTAATTCTGGGTAATTGAGCTGTTTGATGGTGAACTGCAGCTCAGCTGTGTCCTCACAGCATTGAAAGCAGTATCTTTGGTCACCTTATTTTCATGGCAGGAAAGGGAGTTAATAGCAAGTGATATAAATGGAATGGAAGGATAAAAAAATTCTGTTCTCACTTTTTAAATATAAACGGTTTTCTGATAGGTCCAGGACTGTAATGACACACAAGGCCTGGGGTGTTATTTTCTCTATTGTTTTTTTTTCCCTGCATTGGCACTTTTAATTAAAACAGCTAAACTGGGATCTCTTTGCGAAACTAATTTAGCTTTTTGTATATTATTTTTAAACTGAAGGGGATTGCTGCAGGTGAAGGGTCTGAAAAAAACACTACAATCTGTGTTCCAGTTGGATACACTTAAGAATGGAGAAGTTTAATTTAAAAAAATAGGAGTTTTCATTATCTCTGTTCTTCCTCTCTCTTCGTATTTTTTTTGTTGCCCTCCTCCTAGCTTTCTTTTTTAGAGCAGGTAAATGTTCAGTCGTATACTAAGAGCCAAACTACCACAACCAGTATTCAGTTTCTAAATGCAGCACTGGTGGGGATTTTCTTTGAGTATGTCGCCTGAATAGCAGCAGCCGATTCTTTGATGGGTGTTGTTTTCCAGTGGCTTCAGGGAATCTATCTTTGCCGACAGACCTTGCCAGCATAACAAATGGGGATAATTAGAATGCACAGATTTCCATGCCTTTTTTTGCTCACTTGAAAACACTTTGATATGAGGCACTTGTTTACAGATCTCCAATGTGAACTCTCCAAGAGCAGGTGGCGAGAGCCTGGTGTCATGCCCATGATGCATAAGCTGCTGTTTCAGTGCACACTGAGGGTTAACGCCGCCACTGCCTACTGGTCCAGTCCACTGTCTGGTGTGAAAACTGCTCATGACAAAAAGATGAGGGGCCCCCACTTTAGCACTAGCAGCGTAGTGACCTCGGATCATACAAGCTCTGCAACAAAACTGTATGATACTAATTGGGAGCTCCCTTCAGCTGCCGGGCATGTCTGTGCCCATGCCAGAGGTCGGCAGGGCTCCCGCTGACACCGCCTCGGGATGGAAGGGGACAGCCTGGGACAGCCACTCTGCCTCCCACCTGCCCCTCTCCAGTCCTCTCCTGTGTGCTGGTGTGTGGCTGAGCTGGCTGCTGCTTCGTGCACGATGTCGACCCTTCTCTGATAGTCACATTGGCGAGGGGAGAACTCGGTAGCTGACAATGTTTATTTTCTTTTGGTTTTGTTTTTTAACTTTTTTAATCATAGGTGATATTTATATTTTTGTATAATAAGAATGTTTTCTTACAGTATTTGTCATGCCAGTTTATAACAAACAAGATGCAGGGATTTTATGTCTATTGGAAACACTATTACAGCTATGTTTTTACTGTTTAATGGATTTTTATTTGTATAGAGTGCTTACTAATGTTAAATAGGAAAGAGTATATAACATTTACGTTAAGGACTCACCATAGCTTTTAGCATAAGGAGTTAAAAGGAAAAAATATTCAAACTGGGTCTCATTGCCTACTTGTTTTGGTAGGAGTGGGTTTGTGTCATTTCAGTTACAAAGATAAAATTATGCCATATAATTTATTTATATGAAAATTTATTTTTGTAGTGTACATAGTAGCCATCAAGTCTTTTGACAGAAGTCTATTTTTAAAGAGTTTATATGTATTGAGGATACCATGATGATGTTTTGGAACACTGCTGAGATATGATTACGGTGCACACTTCTCCTTGTAAAACCCCTGGCAGAAAAGAAAGTGTTTAACAGTGTTAAGAGAAAGCGAGTGTGAATATTCATACAATTCTGAGCTGTGTTTTAGTTACCATTTGTGATCTAATGTGGTTTGCAATTTAAACTTTCAATGGAAATTGTACAAACTCTCTTAAATATTAATGTTCAAACACTGATAGAAACTCTAACATGAATAAAAAATATTATAACTTATTGGTTACGGATTTGGTTGTTCCTAGAATGCTTCTTTATGTAGTACTTGTCAGCAGTGTGGGTACAGTCACGCTGTCCTCCTGACTTGGAGCACAAACTTGGGATGTTTCAGTAATCAAGATATTTGGGAGATTTAGATATGCCCATGTTGGAGCGGGGGCCAGTTCTAAAGTCCTGGCATAATTGTAATATGCTGGTGCTTGTCTGTTGATTCTGTTGCCCTTGTTATGTCTCAGGTGATAGGTTTAGGACCAGATCCTAATTTTCATTCTCACTTTGAACAAAGTATTTTGTGTAGACCTTGAACTCTTGGATAAAGCAATTTACGTACGGGTTATTTCTGCTTAGAAACAAGAGGTAATTCTTTGTCTTCTTCTGTCTCTGTGGTTGCTGCCTGAATTGGATTACATAAAGATTCTGATTTTCTCATTTTGTGGAGCAAAAAAGTAAATAAATATGAATTCTGAAAACCTCAGCTCTTCACTTGAAGAAGGGAGACTCTGGACAAAACTCCTTCAGGAAGCTGTGCAGGCCCCGTGCCTGCAGCAGCACTGCTGAGGGAAGGAGGAGGAGAGGCTACTGCAGGCAGCGGTGATGTTGTAAGTGGTGTAAGGTGATGTTGTAAGGAGCAATATTTGCCCAAAGTCAGTTGCATCATAAACCTTGGTGTGGTTTGTCCTGTGCAAGCATTTTCTGCTGAGCATTTGCCAAAGTGCCACAGAGACAGCAATCCTTTACTTTGTCCTGTACCCTTTTGTGATTTTTTCATGAGTCTTCTAAATTCCTCATAAACAAAAAGCTCAAACATGTGTTGGGATAATTTATAATTCAGCCTCCATTTTTCATGGTCAGAGGAAATACAGCTTTTTATTTTCTATTTTCTGGAAAGAGATGAGAAAGATACAGTTAAAGGACTTGAACTGCAAAACTGCTACACATGGGCTTTTTTTGCTACTCTCCTTCAGATCTTCAGGACTAGCCAGACTGGGTCAGGTTGCAGATTTGGACTTGCTGGGCTACAGCCTGTGAGAGCAGTGGCCACTCAAGTCTTGCATTAGCCCAATTCACTGACTGCCTCACTGATCCAGCCTCTCCTGGGAGTGGCTCCATTCACAGGACTGGAAGCCGTATGAGTAAATCAATAAATTCTGACAGTCAGAACACAGGATTTTTCTGTAGAAATTCCATTTTGCACCAACAATAGCAGTTTACCTTACATTACTCATCGTGTTTAGATTTCTTATAAATAGCTCTTCTTGCTGTCAGTCCTACTAGCCCCAGGTAAGACCTTGATCAGATTTTTGTCAGAGATTTGCCATATTTACTCAGGCCTTAAGTAAACATTTGGCCAAATTTTTGTTGGCATAATGCATATATTTAACAGCTTCAGGAATGCTTCATGCTGCTAAACTGCAGCAGCACTGATGTATGACCAGGTGTTTCATTTTTGTGAACTCACTCCCAAAGAGCATCTGAGACACCGACTTTATATCTGAAAGCCACGGTTGCCAAATTGTAATTACTTTTAATGGCTGCTCAAGTAACAAGAACAATTACTATTCCCTACTCCACTTAATCATTCTTGTCCTTTTTGTTGCAGACAAGTTGAACCTTACTGCTAAAAGAGGATGAGTGTCAGGAGACTGCAGTACCCATTCAGAGTGTCTGAAAAAAATACATGCCCAGCTTACCTTTCCGTGGTTAATTGCAGCTAATTAATCACAAAAATGAAGCAGCACTGCTGCATTGACAAAAAAAGTTTAATATATATAGCCTGGCATATTTGGTCCTGCAGAAACCATTCTTCCTCTGTGTGGATACTACGTAACAAAAGGGAATCTCTACCTCAGATTTTTGGTTATCTGCAGTAGCATCCAGGCCACTTAGCGCCCTACAATGTCTCTTCTTTGGAACATTTTCATCCTCATTTTAACAGCTGTAACTGCACGTATCAATAGTGTTTTCATTGCCGTGGCAGCTATACTGACTTGCCGCCGATGCAGGGTAAGGCTACAGTGGAGAAAATTGTATTTTCCTTGGGTTAGTGAACCTACTATAACGTCTCTTGCCCTAAGCACTGGGTGGAAGGCAGCATGCATTTTAATTTGTTTTGCTGATCAGAACATCCACCGAGGCTCTTTTCCAGCCTTCGTTCAAGCTACCAGTTAGGAGTTTCTGGAATTTTGAGTCAGCTAATTTGAATTAGGGCCTCCTATTCATTTGATGGAGATGCACTTTTGCACCATGGAGCAAAATTTGGTAACTACAAAGGGCTGAAAGGAAAAGTAGTAGTATGCTTTTTTGCTCCCCCAGCTTTTGTTACTCTGATGAAGGGAAACCTTTCACCTTTGTCTCCCTTGGGACTCTTGCCCATAAGACAAGCAGTTGTATCTCTCTGGTCTGCCAGTTCCAGGCGCTGTTTTTAGGTGGAGAGCCTGTCACCACAGGGCACTGCTCTGGCAGTAAGGGGGCTTAATTGGAAGTATATGTGACTCTCCAAGTCAGAAAGCGTGGGTGACAAATGACCTTTGAGATGGCTGCATTTAAACTAATAATCTTGAGGTTAAAATGCCAATTTGCCCTTTCCTATCTACCAAATGTATTACCCATCTCAAATTACAGTTTACCTGTCTGAGCCAAATGGGTTATTTCTTCTTATTAAGCAAGGGACTGGATATTTTATTAGTTGCTGATAATAATTAAGGTAAAACATTTGAGTACCAACTTCAGTAGAAGAGCTGGGATAAATAGGAAACTCAACTGTCACCCCAAATAACTGGCATTTGCTATAAGAGAATTCAAACCTCTTTCATTTTATTGCCTGCCTATTATGCAATAATCTTAACAGCCTATTTATTTTAAGAGCACTTACTTTGATAGCTAATCAAATATACTTCTGTACCATATTGCAATGTTTTAGAAAACTAACAGGCTCAGCTTTAAATGATTATAAATACCAAGGAAGCGCGTATGTGTGTGGTCAAGAAGTGCTTTTAAGCACATTGTCTGTGAAAGCTTTAATCTCATTCATAAATAGTTTTCCCAGTTAATTAGATAGTACATGGATTTAAACCAATTTTGATGGATATTCTCTGATGCAATAGATTGTAATGCTCCAAAGTAACTGTTACAGTTCACTGAATCACCAGCCCAGGAACTAAACAGGATTTACACATTCCCTTCCCTTCCCTCCTCTTCCCTCCCCTCCCCTCCCCTTCCCTTCCTTCTCCCTCTCCCTCTCCTCTCCTCTCCTCTCCTCTCCTCTCCTCTCCTCTCCTCTCCTCTCCTCTCCTCTCCTCTCCTCTCCTCTCCTCTCCTCTCCTCTCCTCTCCTCTCCTCTCCTCTCCTCTCCTCTCCTCTCCTCTCCTCTCCTCTCCTCTCCTCTCCTCTCCTCTCCTCTCCTCTCCTCTCCTCTCCTCTCCTCTCCTCTCCTCTCCTCTCCTCTCCTCTCCTCTCCTCTCCTCTCCTCTCCTCTCCTCTCCTCTCCTCTCCTCTCCTTTCCTTTCCTATCATAACCCATACTATCCTACTCATTTAAGCACTTTTAAAATGAAGGAAGTATACATGGAACATGGAAGTTCCTGTCAAATCTGATGGGAATAAGCTATGAGTCAGAAAGTGTGTTAAAGAGCCTTAGACAAACACAGTTTTTTAATTGGTTTTGGTGGGATTACACATGGGTAAATCTGTGTTTGTATTAATCCTTTAATGTCTGGTCCATAGAGTGTACAGTGAAAAGTGCAGTCAAGGTACACAGCTTTCTGACCACAGAGGCTTCAGGTCATGCTTGAGCTACAAGCCTGTAGCTGAGGGTGAGAATCAAGTAAAAAAAAAATAGAATTTTTACCCCCTTAGATTGTAAATTGGAATATTACCATTGTCAGTGTACTCTTGGACTGCCTGAATGGATTTGCATATGTCAGGAGCTCCTTTGAGCTGTGTCTAAAACAGAAAGTTGTGAATGGAAAATCAGCAAGCAGAAGGTTTTGTCTGTGGAAGTGACTTGCCTTACACCCATCTGAAACATGCAGAACTGTGCTGGTACATGACTGTGAATATTAATCTTAGGCCTCCAGGTCACTGTCATTGTATCCAGTCTTTCTCTTATTATTGTGATATTTTATGATTGTGTTCTGATTTGGCCATTCTGTAGTAAATGATCACCTTTCTATTTTCCTTTTGTTTAAATCTTAGAAAAAACATTCATATCAAGAAAGTTGTTGTAACCTAATTGCAATGAACCAGATTGCACTGATATACTTTATCTATATGGAAGTGTATCTCTACAGAGAAATAGCTTTTTGTTTTGCTTTTTTTTTTTTTGCTTTTCTTAATATAAATATCAAGCTATTCACAACCACAACCCTTAGTCATCTCTTTGCCCTTTGTCTTCCTTGCTGTTTGCCTTCCAGATCTTCATGGAGTTATTAATGTGAAATCCACCTTAGCTCATGGCTAGCTGATGAATGCAGCTATGCCCAGAGATACATGTGGTATACAGTTTGAATTAAGTTGTTCCAAGGAGCCAATGAAAACAGCTGGTGCAGAAGTAAAAGATCTTTCATGTACCATTAACAGTATAAATTTGGAACGGGGCAGACCTAAGGAATCCCAAAAAAGAAATTTCTCTAAGAAGGCTCTTGGAGTATGTTATCTGGGAAATTGCTAGCTGTATGTCTTACACTTTGTTTTCTTTCTCAGCTTTGTTTCACAATTTGTTTTATGGTGCAGGCTTTGTATGAGTCTAATGGGGAGTTTTTAATTTTTGAAAGCTAAGTCATTTGTATCAGACACATTTAGCATAAAAAGTACTTTTACAGTGAACTTAAGATCCCCCTAACAAGAAGTGACATGGGCTATGATCCCTTGAACATTTGAGTCCTTTGTTTTGCAAAGACAATGGTAGCTGGGAGACTATTCTAGCCAGAAAAATTAAATAAGTGCTCAAGCAGCTACAAAAATGGGATGCGAGAGTTGCAATTGATAAAAATACATATAAGAAAATGTTCTAGTATTAATGAGTTCTAGTACTAATAATTATGAGATTGGGTTCAGTTGACAACATGGAAATTGGATGTTTTGCATGCAGTAGTACACACACACTCTGTGGTGCTTGTTCGTTTGCCTTCACACATTGATGTAGCCTGAGGGGATACTGAGACACACAGAAGTGAAAAAGCCAGTGTGCTGAACAGGAGAGAGTGAAACAGAAGGAAAAAATGAGGGAGAACTATACCTTAGCCCATGTGGGCAGACTCACAAGAGTTCCTTTAAAAGGTACATTTGAAGTTGTGTAAAATGATTAGGGATGTCATTCTGCTGGACAAGGGAGGTGTGGCTGTGCGTGGATGCTGAACATAAGAGCCCAGTGTTCCTACTCATAGGAGAGGTGATAACTTGCTTTGAGGGATATTTTTTATAATGTTGATGCTGGCTTTTTGAATGTTTTTCTATGCAATGTGTGCGTGTGTACGTGTGTGTGCGTGTATGACGGGAAGCACGCAAATGTGTAGAAAGAACTGTGGTTTCAGTGTGTGGAATTTACTACTGGCAAGTTATTTTAGCACTGAGTCCAAGATAAATACCAGGTAGGCTTATATTTTTGCATATGCTTTCTGAAATGTTTCAGAAGTCTTCCAAAATGCAGGAAGTGTCACCTGGGGTTTCACAGTTTTCTTGGGGTGGATGTTCCCAGTGTACATCACTTCATTTGCTGTTCCTACTTTAGTTTATGTTGTTTAGCAAGTTTCTGAAGGGAAGTTTAGAAGAAGAGGCTCTAGACAAGTATTTTGTCTAGGGGCTGGTTTCACTGAGGCTTCCTAAAAAATTTTATTCTGCACCGGCCTACAGATTCTGGAAGTCTCTAGATCTCCTTCCCACAATCCTATCCTTTTGATTCATTTCGTCAGAGTGCATGAAGAATTAAGCAGAATGGAAGGGTGCTGACTTATTGGAAGTGTTCAGCTTGTTAGCTTCCTTAATGTACATGTAATAGATGAGAAAAGGCTTTTAGATGAAGATACTCCTTCGTGTAATTTAAAATAAGTTTTTCTGGTCTCTGAGTACATTTCTCTTCCAGGTCTTCTTTGCACAGATACTTGGACTAATGCTTAATTTTATCGCATTGGAACAGTGTGTCAGACCCAGCAGTGGGCTGTGGCCCAGCAGATACTTTTTTCCTGTCCCAGAGAACACTTATCCCCCTAATAACCACCATGTTTTTCCTCAGCAGGCTAGGTATGTGAAAAAGCAAAGTCTCTGGAAGACCGTGTGAAGCAGCATTGCAGTAGGGCTGTATAGGAAGCTGTTGCCTATGGGACAGCTGGTAGTCTGACTGTTGTGCTGAATTTTCCTGGCTTTCCTGTGGGAAAATGGTACATGTATCCTGTGGGGATCTCTGGTACAGGCATCTTGGTGTGCATTTTTCAAACACTGAACTCTGGTCAAAAAGAAATGAAAGAGTGAAGGTACGTGGCTAGCCATGAAAGCCAATAAGACAGTGGCAGATGGGGAGAAGAAAGCCCGAAAGGGCATTGTCTGGGTCTAAATTGTGGAAAGTAGGAGCAGTATTCCCTTGAACAGCCACAGAAGCTGGGGAAGAAAGCCCATCTTTGTGTTCAGACAGTGACAAGGATGATTTGAGAGGTGTTATGAAGCTGGGGATTTGGCTGAGGAAGGGTAAAAGGAGCTCAAGCCAGGAGAGGATTGGTTAGAAGGAGCAGGGAACTTCTGAGGCTGCTGGGTTGGAGAGAGCAAGAAGCTGGGATCAGCTTGGGAAATGGGAAATTTTCAATGAAAATGTACTGGAAGGTGAATGCAAACCACAGAGCTGAGGAATAAATCCAACTTCTGCAGTTTAAAATATTCAAAGCAAAAATGTTCATAGAACTTTGACAGAAACTAATTAAATACTGCGCAAAGAGAGAAAACAATGTAACTACCATTAAATTACAATACAACATTCAAATTGTTATCTTTTAACAAAAGAAATTAGCTCTTGCCAAATATTCATTAAATGCGTGGAATGGTTATGACCTGTTCCGTTCCGATGTTATATTTAATAGTCCTACTTTACACTAGTTAAAATAAATACATAAGACTAAGAACTTGTTTGAGATTCACCACAATCATAGGGGTAAGTAATGCACTTGTAGTTCATAGAATTGAGAGGAGTCTTCTGTGGGCAAACTGAAGGTTATATTCTCTTTAAAATGTGCTTCAGTTGACCTTTTGCCCATTTTTCTGCAGATTTTTCATAATTCTCAATTACACACACACAAAAAAACCCAACCCCAAAATACACAATGGGCCAGTCTTTTCCTAGAACCATTTCTTTCAAAATTCTGCTACCCTAAAATCATTAACAGGGATGACTGCATTTTTTTTTCCCTATTTTGGCCACAATCAGGTTCTCTCTTCATAAATTTCATAGTGTTCTAAAAGGCAAACAATCTTTTTTTCATAGGGTGTCAATAAGAGTGTAAGAACAGACAATTAAAGATATTCCTTAACCTCAGAAATTCTGTTTGCAGATTTGTAGATCCACATCTACAGCCAGAGAACGCTTCTCACCAAGGAACCATCTTAAACATTTGCTTCTCTAAAACTTGCAGAACAAAACACCACTTCAGAGCAAGAAGGAAAGGGCCATGAAGGAAAGAAGTGACACTGTGGAACTATGAAAAGCAGATAGTGAAGTCTGCCATCCAAAAGTCCCTTATAGCTTTTGTTTACCTTGTGGCCTTCTCTGGGATCATAAAATTTTATACAGGTACCAAATCTTCAGGACTGCTGAGAAGTTAGCTATGATTTCTCTGCTGGATATTGTCCTCTTTTTTCTACCCTGCAGAGGTAGAAAGAACTATCAAAGTTTTTTCTCTTTTTTCTCTCACTACACTTTGTTCCAAAGGAAGTGGGTTCTGGAAACATTCACTATTGTAAATCATGGCTTAAATTCAACACTTGTTCATCTGTTTAATTGGTGCTTTGTGTTTTAAGACTTTCACTCAGTGCTGTGATGTCAGGTCATCACAGGTAGCTGTATTGTCACTTGAAAATATGTAAAAATCATAATTGATAGTAGTAATTTGCACAAAATACTGCTGTTGGAGACTTCTTTAATCGCTGTTTTAAAATTACAAGTGGATACACATCTTACTTACTGCATGCCATGAATCCTTTCCCATTCTTTCATGATTAGATGTTAAAATAACTGATAAAATCTAGGCCTCTCATCCACCACAGATGCTCTATATCCCAGCAGGCCTTTTATCCAGTATGATCTTCTTAAACAGCACTGTAGGGTCAGAGAATTTTCTCCAGAGAATTTTGAGCTGAAGCATATTTCATAATGAGGCCCTTTTTTTAAGATCTGTTCTGCCACTCTAATGGAAAACATAGATTTGTGATCTGTCTGTTACAGGATATTAAACAAAAATTATATTATCATTTTTGGATTACTTAACCTCAGTGCTTTTAAATATTAACTCATTATCATTACATTTTTTCTAAGTGGCTTATTGCTTGTTTAATATGAGTGGATTTTGAGATTCCTCTAAGTAGAAAATGATAAATGGGCCAGCAGTGTAACATTTTACACTAATTTAAAAACGTGGGATTTCAAGTGTCACATGAAGTTGATTTAAACTCTCTTCCGTATCTTTATCAGGGTTTTAATTCTCTTGTACTTCTCCATGGAAGGAAAGTTCCATGTTTAGCAGCTCAGGAGGAGGCACTGAGAAAGGAATTTTCTGTAATGAGTTGAGATGAAATGAGGTGAATTTGGAAATCTGATAGCAGGATTTATGCTTACGCAGTCTCTAATTCATGCAGTCTGATCAGGTGTTTACATCTTGAGCTTCATATGGGTTGCAAAACATGTTGCTGAAAAACAGATGTTCACTGGGTCAGCAGAAACACATCCACAATACAGGTCCTCCTTCCCAAACTCTCTGATAAAAATGTTATGTCTAGGTACATGCCCATTTAAGCAGTTTATTGTCATAGCCTGGGCACAATGGTTTGCAGTGCTCCAAAGCAAACAAAATTTGAAATTGCATGTTGTTCACAAGCTGCCGAAAGAGGACATTGAATCTGAAAATTTACAGCTTTGAATCCTGCATATGCAAGAATTTATACGCATTTAAAGACTCTATGCAAAAGCACCTCAGTTAGGTTCTTTCAAATATCTTTACAGTACATGAGACCAAACAAAGATGGGTCTGAGGAAGACTGGCAATAAATAAAAGTACATTGGCAATCCTGCTATAGAGGATGTGCTGCTTACTTCATCAAATGCTGTGATTCAAAAGGTGTGTGCTATATGCTGAGAGTCATCTTTCTACTAGGCATTCATCCAAATGGTTATTCTTAGAATGATTGCTAGTGGTTCTGCCATTGCAATAAATGTCAGAACTTTGGGCATAAATCAGTTTAAACCTTTGTGGAATCTAACCAGATTATCATGTGAGAACCTAAAATTTTGAATGGTTTTACTTCAGACTTGAGAAATTAATTTGGTAGACAGTTTTTACCAGGGTCTGTGACTTCTGAAATTTGCTGCAATACCTGTATCTCTCTGCATCTCTTTTATCAAAATACAGAAGTCTGTGTTTACTTCTGGTCACCAGTATTCTGTTTTGGACCTATATTGTTTATATATGTTCACTTAAGATTTTCACATGGATTTTTTGTTTTCCCTGAATTTCAGTCTTCTGTCCACACCAGGACACTTGAGTTTGGACCTCTAAGGAGAAAATAAATGACAAGGTGGAACAAGTAGTACTTGTAGTACTACAAGAAAACTTCTATTTATTTTGATGCAGCCTATTTAGCTCAGGAAAAATGCACTTTCTACCCAATTGACTGTCATCTAGCTATCACTAAAAGGAGTCTACCCAAAATCTGATGAAGAACTGTTAAGTCTTGGAACACCCCAGTGAAAACAACAATAATTTCAAAGCATGTTTTTTCAGGTATTTGTCAGCAACAAGCTAAGCTACAGTTCAAAACCTGACAGAATTTAAATCTTTTGCCAGTATACCTCCTGAATATCTGATAGAGATTTCAGCATTGAAGCTATACGTTTGCTAAGAAGTTTTTGTTGAGAGCAATGTGCAATATGTTGAACAATCAGATACTGCTAAACCTGAGTCTATATCTGGGGTGCTAAATTGTGTTTTGGAATGGTGGTTTTATTATTAATTGTCTGGTTGAGAGACTTAAGCCATTTGGTGCTTGGACAAATTGGAATCCTTTAAGTAAATAGTTTAGTCTTGGCATCCTTTCACTTAAACTGCTGCAACTTATCTAGTTAATGTCAGAGGGTGGATGTTTCATCTCGAAAGCATATTTAAAAGGACAAAATTTGGTTTTATACACACTGTCTCTTACACTAAAAGCACAGATTTTCAAACAGTGCACAAAAGTCCATAATTCATGCACAGCCAAAGGCACCATTTGCAACAATTTCAGTCTGAATGGGTAAAAAACCTTTTTCTGATGGAGAAACATGAATTTCTTAGACTACCTTGAATTCAAGTCTGACTTCATAGATTACATTTGGCTATTGCTATCAGAAGCTGGTGGCTGAGAGGGAAAATTTGCATTTGAACATACAGTTTAGTCATGGGATATAAGCACACTCCTACATGCACAATAAAATATTACAACAAAGAAAACCTAAGCTTTAGTCTTATGAGTGTTTACTAAGTGCTTAACTCTCAGAGTTAAAGTCTCAGCACTCTTAAGTCTGTAAAATTAAGTAGATGTGTATCTGTTTGCAGGATTTGTGCCTCAGAACTTGCTCTGTATCCTGCCAAGCGCAGTGGAGGTCAGATTTGATATATTCAGAAGACTTAAGGTAACACATATGCACATTGTTGAGGTGTTGAAACATTTTTGAAAGGGAAATAGAAGAAATCCATATGCTATTGGAAATAATTTCAAAATAGGATGGAACAGCTTTTCTATAGAGTGTGCATGTGTGTATATGTGTATGGAAAGCAAGACCACAACTTTTCAGTTGTGGTTTTATGCTCCTCTCAAGCTCAGGGGCTTCAAATAAATCATCTGACTACAAGTCTGAAAATCAGTAGTAAGGTAAAAGACTCAGATATTGAAGGACAGGGAGAGTGAGAGGCTTCAGCTTTATCTGAATCCAGGCTTATTTGTGTTATCACAGTACAAACACATCAAACAGTAAAAAAAAAAAGCTTTCTACTAAACTTGCAGAATTTCCTCTTTTTTTTTTTTTTTTTTTTTTTTTTTTTTTTTTTTTTTTTTTTCCCTCTTTCTACAGAAGCAATACTTAAATAACAATATTTTTACTACATTTTGGTTTTATTTTTTGAAATCACAATATTATAAAAATATAAAACCATGTGTGGATGGCTGATCTGAAAGACAACTGACCTTACTAGGCACGTAAGTTTCAAGACTTACTCAGTACTTTGTAGAGCCTAAATCAATTCCTGGTTTATTCAGAATTACAACCATCTCCACTTATAAGTAGGAATACTTCCACTGGGTCCTCCTTTTCTGTTCCAGCAAATTAATTCCAAATGTATTCTCTTGGATTCTTGTTTTGCTACTACACTGTCTCCCCAGAAGATATTTTAAAAGGAATTATTTATTATTTATAGGCTCTTGTTAAAGCCTATAAAATACTGCCTGTGTTAAATTTTCATTTTGGCCTGTTGGCCAGTTGGTATTTTGAACGATGATGTCTTGGTGCAAGCATAGTAGAAAATGAGAAGATGATTAAGTACTTACTTCTTGGCGAATATATGCACATTTCAGCTTTGTTTCATTTCTTTTAGGCACAAAGCAGCCAGCAGATCAGAAATGATAATCAGAGAAACTGTTCTGAAAGTTGTTGTAGTGTTCTGCTTCCATTTTTCATAATAAGAATAATTAAAACTGTATTACTGGAATGCTGAGAGGTGACCCCGGTAATTGGCTGGTTAATGTTAAGAAAGCATAAAGTCTCCAGAAAAGCCCTGTGCATGCTAACTGAAAATGCAATCCATGAAATAAATCCATCTGCCTACATCTGTTTTAACAGTAATACTGACCTTAGAGCAAGGTATTTCCAAAGGATTTTAAATGACCAGCTGGAGTTAATAGCCTCTGGCTGCACCTCAGGCTTTAAACTCTGTCCAGCCATCCATTAACTCTTAGGAAATGCTCTTTTCCTTGATTGTTACCTCTTAATGGTATGACAACCTAGACTGTAAATAGGTATTAGCAGAGAAAATATTGTTACTGTTAAAAGCACATAGGACCTTCCTGCAGAAAAGACTCCAAGGTATTTACAAGCTTAGGGTTCTGTAAAAAAATAAGCAAAGATTTGTTGCTGTGAAAATTGCCTATTTCGTAACCAGAAGGACTAAGAAGATATATTACCACTATGTCTCTGAGAAATTAGACACCCTTAGAGTGTCTCATTGCTGGTGTTTCTGCCTTTATGCTAGAGAAGCATGGGCATTGCCCTCTTCTAGCTGTGGCTTTTGACCAAGAAGTCCTGAATTTTGCATACCAATCTTCTGAGGAAAGATGTCAAAAATCTGCAAATGTCTGCTGCCAGAGCTCCAATATGCAAAAAACCCCCAAAGGTTTCCCACTTATGTAAGAAGTTTGTATCAAGGTCTTAAAACATCTAAGGTAGCTTAGCTCTGTCTACAATGGAGAATGTTCGATGACAGAAAGGGATGAACCAGACAGGAATTCCTGCCATGCCTTCATGAACATCCATAGAAACATTAATAACCAGAAGGATGAAGAGACAGACTCAGTGGCTGAGAAACCAGAGGAATCACATGTCTGGAAGCCAGATTTTCTGGCTTTCTCTGTTCCACTGGTGTGTTCAAAGGGCCTGCATTTCCCGTACCACAAGCACTAGTGAGGTGCTGAGGAAACTAGCCAAAATGCTGAGAAATTGTGTAAACTTTTGTTTAACAGCATAAACATCAGTTGCACTGCCACTTGCCACAACACTCTGCCTAACCTTATTTGCAGGATCTGGCTACCAGCACGGCTGTAGAGAAAGTATTGGTAGGCATGCAGCTGCACAACACAGAAGTGGAGTTTCTGGAGCCTGAAATTCGTTCATAACAAGCTACTGTCTAACCTGCCTGCTTTAAAATGTTTAAAATGTTTTTAAAATTACAGGAGACTGAATCTACAGATTTGTAACCATGCTAAATATAGTATGATTAATGACTTTTCACACACGTTGGTTAAGGAACTCTATTGGGCATATGAATGAAAACTGGTAATGAGCATAAAGCTAGCAGAGACTTCACAATCTCAAGTCCACACCTGGCAGAAAAATAGTGGTTTTCTGATAGAGAATATTCACAGCACTGACTTCTTAAATTATATTATTTCAAACTGGCCTACTATGACTTTTCTATACCTAACAAGGTTACAATTTCTCTGAAAGTACTAATAAATTTTACTGTATTTTAAACAATGGACTGTTAAAACTAACTAGATAAAATTGTAAACTTTTTTTCCCCCATTTGTTTCAGACTTTCTTAAAAGAGTAGGCCTTGTGTTTTCTCCCTGATGTTTCCTAATTAGGCTTCTTTATTCCATGATAAGTGGGTATCACGCCACTGTACAGTTACAGATCAGTCTTCACATGTCTTCCCCATTATCATTAATGCACTGGCTCAGCTCAGGGCAGTATTTAGTCATGTTCCATTTTTTATTCCCCTTGGAGCTACAGAGCAGCCATGACTGAGAAGAGTGCCTGGTGAAGTTTGAATCATCAGGATGTCAGCAGCAGCACAAGGGCAGCTCTGGCAACAGAGGCACAAGGTCTCACTGGTGGAGTTTTCACTCCACCCTTGTTATAGCCTGACACACGTTCCAGACAGGGGTCATGCTCCCAGTTTCTTTGTCCTTTTGGCCATCTGTTCCCACCAACAGCTTGGCTCTCACCTCATGGCACAAAGAATGGTTTTCTGGGAGGTGGCAAGTAATGCTGCAGTCCTTACATAGACTTTGAATACTGAAGAAGTTGGTATGACTGAAGATAGACAGTGTCTCCCTACCTAATTCTGTCACTTTTTTTTTTTTTTCTCAGCATTTTATGTGTTGTAATATACAAGTATGTATTAACATGTTTAGAACATTTCAGTGCTTTATCCCACATATTTTCAGTAAATATGCTTGCTGGGAAACCACTCAGAAGCCTTTTTCTGTTCTAGATGCTTTCTGAGTGATGCTTTATTTTTTTCTACTCAGTTACTAAAGACCCTAATGCTTTCTTTTTTTTTTTTTTACTTTTAATTATGGCCTCTTAGTACTTAGTGAATGGAAAAGGTGAAGGTTAATGACTTCCTAGAAATCATAAAGCAAATTAATGAAGACACTGAGGAACCAGGCTTCTTGATTTGTAAAATGTGAATGTCTTTGCCTCTGTAATAATTATTTGTTTTACTTTTTGCATTATATTTCTTAGTCCTCATTCCTTAATCATTTAACAGTGCCAGCATAATTTTTCTCATTTACCAGACAGGGTAAAATTGAAACTTGGAGAAATGAAACAAAATGCGTTCAGAGAGCCACCCAGAAGACTCATGGTTCATCCAGTGCACTCTCCACAAAATCCATTGCTCACTAGGTGGATTTAAGTATCATTTTACTGCTTATGATATCTTTGTATACAAAGCATCGTGACTTCAAGGCAAAAGTAACATTTCTGCATAAGATGGAAATGGGTATTGAGGTCATTAGCTTTTTTCTGAGGTCAGACTGGACATACTTTACATTCAGGCATATGTGCAGCTTATATGGAAACTGTACAACCTCTGTTCTCTCACAGTCAAATACTGCCTACTTCTTAAGTTTTTCCAAATGTTGTTGGTCATGTAGTCAACTTTTGCAATCCAGTCAACTGTAGAGCCTTGTTACTATCAAATTATTAGGAAAGTAAAAATACCTACTATTTCTAAATGTTTAAATTTTAAGATTGGATATATTAATTGTTCTTCTGTTCTCATTTGTCTAAAGCATAGTATAGGAGCATAGAAATTACCAAGGGGGATCAGGTAACTGCTATGTACTCTCTACAGCAGTAGTCCATTGATATGTAACTCTGAGCTGTTATTCATGGATGCAGAACTGCTTACATGAGCTTTATTGCTCACTGTGGATTCTGTGGTTTTACACCAGCTCAGGTATCAGCAACTGAAAGGCTCCCTCATACAGTCCTGCCTCACAGCTGGGCAGGCTAACACAAGAGAACTGAAAAACACCTAAAGCATGGACACATCAGAGCTTCACATATGGGGCTCCATGCACCATTTCTTTATTTGATGCTTTGTCCAGACCAGTGAATATGAGATAAGAGTTTAAATTCAGGATCATGAGATCCACATGGTAGCAGTTACTGGTGTGGGGATTCAGCTTTGTATTCTTATTTGATATCATATTATCATATGACAAAAACTATTTCATGATACCAAATATGAGAGAATCTCTAATGACATGGTAGCTGCCCCCAGAATTATGTTATGTCTTATGAAATTAAAGAAGTACATAAATATAAGGAAATGCCTAGTTAAACTCTAGGTTTGAGATAAAGCTCTTTAAGTATGCTTCCAGGGACACTGCTGAGAGTAAACAAGGGGTGTGACATTGTGGGTGACGAGAGAAAACACTAGGCAAGCAACTGTTTCCAAAAGTAATAAAATCTTGTACAACACACAACAAACACTATGCCTTAAACTTGTGACTATTGCACAACCTTATGAGATTTTTGGCTCTCCCTTTGCTTTTCTTAATACATTTGTATTTACTTATATGTGATCTTAATAACCTCACAATGTGAGGCTCACATGTGGGATAATTCAACAAAATTTGTGTTAAATTTGTTTATTTGCAATTTACAGATACATATTTTCCAAATATGTAGAATGTTTGCATATACGTCTTTCATTTACAGAAGTAGCTGAAAAAGTGACATTAAACCAGGTTTTACATGGTCTGTACATAGCTGTATTAAAGCACTTTTGAACTGTATGCGTTATATGCATATAAAGGATTATCAGTTGTGAATCAGATTCAGCATATTAAATTATAGACCATTTAACAGTTATCCAATGTAAATATTCAGTTAATGTGGTAAGGAAATTAAGGAAACACAGGAACACTATTTTAATGCAAGAATGATAGAAAACAAATTGATATTGTGCCTACGATGTTACAAGAAAGGGACTAAATCTGAAGACAGACAAGGTTAAAGAAAGGTTAATACCAATAAAGGAAGAAGGATTGCTAAAACAACTGAGAGGAGATTTATGAAAGAGTGCATTCCACAGATTTGCAACTGTGAGTACTGCAGGCAAAGGAGTGTGAATGACAAACTGTTTAAAGAAGCAGTGAAGGCACTAGAATATTGGAGTTATATTTCCTCTGGGAGGTCAAAGAAGCACCATCTTGTAGAGTCCAATAAACTAAACGAAGGAATGAAAAATATGAGGTTTTAGTGTAATGTATAGAGAATGTGGGGACAAAGTTGGCAGTCCACGTATTGCCGTTCTTTTTGTCCACCACAGAGCCCTATTGTTTCAGCCTTGGTCTGACTAACACTGTAATCACTGTAATTCTACAGACTCTGTATACTATTTTGGTAGATACTTTAGAATCATAGAATTATAAAATATTTTTTTTTAAAAGACCTTTAAGATCTTCAGGTCCAACTGTTTAATAGTCATTAAGTGGAGGTCTCTTCCATTTCAAAGAGTATGCCTACTTTAACAATTTTTTTTTTTTTTTTGTGAGGTAGGCATCTGCAGCACTAAAAAAACCCAGGTATTTTGAGGAGACACAAGGACTACTCTACCAGACTTGCCTGCCTTACTAAGAAAAAAGGATCATATACAAGATTCAGGAAACAGTGAAAAATGCAGACCATGAAGACAACTTCTTAGCTCAGGATGCCTACATGAGACTGAGTGAAAACTAAAGAGAAGTACCTTCTCACTGGTTCTCCACCCAGTCTAATTTTCCTGTTCTGCAGCTTTTTGATATTTTTCTATTAATTTTTTTTTTTTTTTTTTATAGGCACAGTGTAAGTCAGCATTTGAAATACTATCATTATTAGGTGGAAAATATGTATTGAGCAAGTTGTCTTAATTTTCTTAGTTTTACACTGATCTGTAGTATTTGTGTTTACACTCCAAACCTCTCAGCAGTTTCAAACAGCTGGGAAGTTTTTTTCCTTTTCTTTTTTCCTTCTTGAAACCCGTCAAATATGTATTTCTTTTCCCTCAGCATGGGAGTTCTTCCTATCAATTGAATACTGGCCAAAAGACAAAATGGTGATATTTTGCCCTGAACTGAAATGTACTATCTGCAATATCTGGTCAAAGTGCAAAATTTAAGAAGGGACTTCTACAACATACTCCAAGGAGGAGGAAATTCAAATAACAAATTCTCTGCTATTTGGAAGATCCTTTCCAAAGTATTCAGGTTTTAAAATCATGACATTCTGATCTATAGCAGTACTATTTTTGATGACCTTTAAAAACTTAAAATATTTTTGGAAGTTTAAGATTTACTTAGTTTTTGGAATTTTTAGAGTAATTCTCTGTTTGACACTAGACCGCTGGATCAACTCTATCTGTAGTGCAATCTGCTATTAAAGATCAAAGCCACAAAAATTAGTCCCTGTAACATTTTCTTAACATTCAAGTGTTTTGCATTTATAAAACACAGGAGAGTTGCAAACTGCATACAGAATGTCTGGAGAAATGCAACATTTGAATAGGCATTTGCTTGATTTGTAGTACGTAATTCATTATATTATTCATATTATTTCCACTTTGTGACTATTTAAATTGAGGGCCATTTGAAAGTAATACCACCAAGCAGTCGTGATCAGAAAAGATGACACACTGCACAAAACGTGAATAAAAGAGTATGAAAACTGAATGAGAACAAGGAGTTTGGACATTAGCTAGACTGGGTAAAATACAAAGGGAAAAAGAGCAACTTCAGTTTTAGCAGCAGTGGTAGTCCTATATTTATATAGAGTACAAGTGTTAAACACAAATCTATTACAAACCAGCCTGTTAAAATCATGATGCCAGTAGATTTAATTTAAAACCCATCTGAAAAAATACATTCCAATTTAAGTTCAAAAGAAAGAGCTTTTCCCATTATTACTTTGTTCTTGCAAACGATTTGTTTTGTTTTTCTTTAGGCGATTGCAATGAGAGCCTGACTATTCACAGCTTCTTCAGGGAGAAAGTAAGCGCAGAATGGTATAAGCATAAATATTCATATTTGGGAGGATGAAGATGTTAGAAAAGGAATACATTTTTAAGTGCTAATGGCTTCTCAAAAAAAAGACAGGTGGAAATATTGTACCTATTTCCTAACAGCTCTTCAGTGTAAGTAGTGACTGTAGAGCTAAAACCAGTTAGGAGTTTAAAAGCTACCAGGGTCAAGAGGAGGAATTGAGTAGATGAGTAAAAGAGGAAGAAAGGACTAGGGCGTGATGAGAAAACTTGCAGTGAGTAGTTAGATTACGTAGTGTCAGTATTTTCAGCAGGATTTCCTTGTATTGGGTTTGCAGGGAAAGGTTTTGGTAATGGGGGCCTTCAGGGATGGCTTCTGTGAGAAGACACCAGAGCTTCACCCATGTCCAACAGAGACTTGTTATGGTCTGCAGATTCTTATGCTGCAGACTATGCCAAATGTTATGGTTCAACATAACTTAAACTTTTTGGATCCACGAGAACTAAGTGCAACAACCAGGGGTCAGGTACAAGCATAAAGTTTTCTTTGACAATTAAAACAAGAAAAGTGATAGAACCCTGTGAAGGTAAATAAGTTTTGAGGCAAGAGAGAGAGAAAAAGGAGAAGATCCAAGGAAAAAAGAGAGAGAGACAGAGAGAGAAAGAAATGGGGGAGAAAACAGTGAGAAAGGGGGAAAGAAAGAAAAGAATGAGGGAGTTCGAGAAAGTCACCATCAAGTGTTGAGGTGTCGGGTGAAGGTTTCTTGTTCAAGATGGTGTTCCGATCCTGGACAGGGCCCAATGCAGGATGGTGGGTCAGTGAAAGATGAAGACCAAATGGGGACTTCAGTGTTGCTTATATGTCCCCAAATTCCTGAAGTTCCAGACAAAAAGATTCACTGCTCCTTTGTTCACAGAACTGTTTCCATCTTTCCTCCCCAGGAGAGCTGTCATTAGTTTAAGTCAGTGTCCCGTTATCAGCAGGAGGCCAGAGGTGTCCCATCCAATTCAGAAGGCATTGAGGACTGACTGGGAACCTCCACCCAGCTTATCAAGCAAGGCATCCTCCCCTCTGAAGGAGACAGGGCCACTGAAGCCTGTCCCTCGGGAATGCCGCCTCCCAAGGGGTCCGATTGCCACTTGAGACATCCACCTGACGGGGATCTCCACCCAGCTTATCAGTCCTCATCACCTTAGAGGTGCCAGTCCTTATCAATGTTAGCTAGCTCCACTCCAGCCAACTTTATGCACTTTAAAATTGTCTTTTGAGGCAAAGAACATTCCACTGATTGGAACCTCACACCCGTGTCAGCTGTCTCCAAGGCAGAGACACCACTGGCCAAGGCCAAGCACATCAGCAAAGGTGGCAGCACCTCTGTGACAACATACGCAGATGGGGAAAAAGCTACTTGGACAACAGCAGCCACAGGTAGAGAGAGGAGTGACAGTATGTGAGCGAAACAATTCTGTGGACACTAAGATCTGTGAAGATGGAAGGGAGGAGGTGCTTCACGAAGCTGAGCAGGGATTTCTCTTCAGCCCATGGTAAAGACAAGCTGTCCTCCTGCACCCATGGAGTCCATACTGAAGCAGATATCTACCTGCAGCCTATGGAGGACCCCACACTGGAGCAGATGGATGCCTGAAGTAGGCTGTGACCCTGTGAGAAGCCCACACTGGAGCAGGCTCATGGCAGGACCTGGGACCCTCTGGAGTGAGGTGCCCGTGCTGGAAGAGGTTTGCTGGCAGGACATGGGAGGGACCCCACTCTGGAGCCAGATAGTTGAGGCAGAAGGAGCAGCAGAGACACTGGTGGTTAATTGACCACAACCTCCATTCCCTGTCCCCCTGTGCTGCTTGTGGTATAAAGACAGAGAAATTAGGAGGAAGTTAAACCCAGGAAGAAGAGAGATTGGTGAGAAATTAAACTAATTTCCCCAGGTGAGTCTGTTTTGCCAGTGATGGCAATTGCCATGATCTCTCCCTGTCCTTACCTCAACCATAAGCCTTTTGTTCTGTTATCTCTCCCCTGTCCCAGAGAAGGGGATTGGTAAGAGCGGCTTTGGTGGTCACCTTGCAGCTAGTCAGGGTCACCCTGCCACAACCTGTGTAATGCCAGTAGTGGTTAAGAGACAAAATACAGTTCTTGGTATTTTTAATACTGATGCTATTTACCCAGCTGAGGGCTAGCAAGGCGCACCATGCATGTATTTCCCAGTTTAGCACCAGCATCGATTTAATTTAAAGAAATCAGGTATTTTTTTAAGCGATAAGTTAATTCAGAGCAAAGTTTCTTGTCTGCTGTATGTCTGTGCCCATGCTGTTCCTCTTTTCCTGAAGTGCGTAAAGAGGGCTATTGATGTTGACAGAACTGAAAACAAGCAAGAATTTAACAGGTTTGGCACTTAGCTTTACCAGAAGGGGAAAAAATTGCCGGGTTTTATTTATTCAAGGTCAGAGGTCATGAAGGTGGGTCATGGGCTTGGGACCTCTACCTGGCCACCACCAACAAATGGTCCTTGGCAGACTCATCAGGGGCACAATGTCACCTCCATTTTCATTTCCTGCCAACCTGTTACCTTAACTGGACACGGGGGATCAAAACTGGCTTTACCTATCTCTCTCTATTTCCCCTAGTAAATTGTGGGATATGTAAGTAACAAAAGCATCTCGGTTCCCAGCCTTTGGAAGCCCTTTGCGCCCATCAGCCGTGAAGACCAGCGAGGCTTTTGTTCCAGCTCCCGCTGTGATCCCGGTGGAATGCACTCATCCCCATACCGCTGCGCGGAGAGCCTCCCCGGTGCAGCTGCCCAGCGGCACTCACCCCCCGCCCCTAATAACCCCCCCCCCCGCTCCTCAGCCCCTCACAACCGCTCCCCCGCTCCTCATAACCGCCCCTCAGCCCCTCACAACCGCTCCCCCGCTCCTCACAACCGCCCCTCAGCCCCTCACAACCGCCCCTCACAACCGCTCCCCCGCCCCTCACAACCGCCCCCCAGCCCCTCACAACCGCCCCCCCCGCTCCTCACCACCGCCCCTCAGCCCCTCACCACCGCCCCTCCGCTCCTCACAACCGCCCCTCAGCCCCTCACAACCGCCCCTCACAACCGCTCCCCCGCTCCTCATAACCGCCCCTCAGCCCCTCACAACCGCTCCCCCGCCCCTCACAACCGCCCCCCAGCCCCTCACAACCGCCCCCCAGCCCCTCACAACCGCCCCCCCGCTCCTCACAAACCGCCCCTCAGCCCCTCACAACCGCCCCCCCGCTCCTCACAAACCGCCCCTCAGCCCCTCACAACCGCCCCCCTAGCGGCGCCACGCCCCCTTCCCCTCTTCCCTCCCCGCCTTTTCCGCGCAGGCGCAGTTCCCGCACAGGCGCAGGGGGTGTTGTGAGAAGGGCAGGGCGCGGGAAAATTCCAAACCGGTAGCGCGAGCCGCGCGGTAAGGCGCTGGGGAGGGGGCGGGGCCGGGGCCGGGGCCGGGGCCGGGGTCGAGGTCGAGCGGCTGTGGCGGCGGCAGCTCCGGTGGGAGCGGGGGGGCTCGGGGGCGGTCACCGGACCCGCGGCTGCGGCGGCCGAGACCTTCCCCCTGTCAGAAAGGGGAGCGGCTCTCTCCGCGCCCCTCTCGTTCCCCCGTGGCCTCGCCTCGGTGGTCGCCGGCGAGGGGGAGGGGGAGCGGGCAAAAGGCTCCGCATATGCAGGGGCTGTGGTGAAGGCGGAGCTGACAGCTCGGTGCCCGGCGGGGCTCTCTGGCTGCTGGGGTCGAGGAACGGCCCGGGGAGGGAGAGACGGACGGGCACACCCGCTGCTCTCGGTACCTCCCGGGAGCTGCTGCCCTGCCGCGGGATGGGCGCCGAGGCCCCGGTGCCGGTAGCAGCGTGCAGAGCGTCTCGCCCTTGCGTTCCGGCTGCTCCCCGAGATGCTGCCGCTGCCTCCCCTGCGAGGGCACCTCTGGGTGTTTCGTGTTTTGCTGACACTGCCTGGTTCTTGCCTTCGCTCGGGGGGAAGCAGTTGAGTTGTACCTCCCCAAAGAGCTGAACTTTTTATCGAGGAGGTCACTTGGGCTTTGGGGTGCCCAAAGGTGGGGATGGATTGTGACAAAGGAAATGTGTGGGGCTGCCTGCACCGACCCCTTAGCAGCTACTGCTCGGCCAGTGTCGCCTGGTGCTGAAAACATCTGGGAAAAGGGAGACTTCCACGTCCGTGCTGCCTTCATCCTGCTGCTCCCTGTGTTCCTAGGAACTTTGGAAACAAAATACCCTTTTGTGATAGGTGTTGTGATATCAGTGCAACTGGTATACCAAGATACAGTCCTAAATGGTTTGCAGGAAGGGAGAGTAAGAAGTTTTCATCTTTGTTTCTGATTTAGCACACGTGCCAATCTGACACTCGCAGACCTCTGCTCTAATTAGGCAAGACCAATGCCTTGAAAGTGTTGGGAGAAGTTGCCATTTTTATTTTTCTTTCACAGATGTGGGTAATTAAACCACTGCCTTCTGCTTCTCTCAAAAACATTCCAAATGCCTTTTTTTATGTGAACGACTAACTGAAGTGGAGTAATGGTGGTTCCTCTATATTACAGTGAAGAATTCTTCAGGTAAAATTCATGGAACTTAACGTTCTAATGACAGGCCTTTGAAAACCAGGAGAATCTTAAGAATGGGGAATTTTTTCCTAATACATAATTGTAAAGATCTTATTTATTTATTTATTTGCCCGGTGCAAACTCTGAATTTATTTATTCTTTATTTATTTTTTTAAAAAAAGGAAAGCTTTTTTCTGTGGCAATCATTCGGTAGTTTCTGAAATACATGGATTTTTCACTGTATTAGTTCTTATTTTCATATTTCTTTTGTTCAAGGTTCAAAATTCTGTCCTAAGAATTCATCATCATATAATATTCGAAGGGGAAACTGAGATAACTATCAAATTATATTGTGAGCTACTGACAGGTCTATAAAAATCTTTTGTCTGTCAAACCTTTGGCATTTCTGGTAAGCCCTGTGACTTGTTCATCGTTTTTCCCTCCCTATTGCAGTCGTCCTCCTCTGTGTGGATGTTTGTTCAGTAGTGCCATCTCTTGGATAGAAACAGGCCTGCAGGACGTTTGTGATGTCCTCCTGCTTTGTAAAGAGAATAGAAACACTACTATACTTGCCCCTCCGTGAAGTCTTGTCTTTAGGGACTAGTGGGACTGTATGTTTTGGAAACATCCTGAAGGTTTTCTTTTCGCTTAGGGGCATGGTTCGTGTTAGATAATAGTTTCTATGCTGTTTGCCTTATTTCCTCAGGAAATGAGATCTGCATGATTCCACACCTTCATGTCTTTGGCCACTAAGAATTAAACACGTTAGTCAGTTTTAACCAACTTTGAAAGCAGGATAAATTGCAAACAATTCTATTCCTCTATATTTTCTAAAAATTGAGGGCAAGGTCAAAGGGAGAGACTGTTGTTCCACATTTTACTTGGCAGTCGTTCTCCATCTAGTCAGCACGTGCATGCCAGCCAGGTGGGTTGGTATATCTGCGAAATTAACCACAAAATCCCATGAGTGAAAGTGTCATAAGGGACACCAGTGGGAGCTGGGGTCTTAAGGATGATGTTATGGAGCGTTAAAGGAACAAAGGATAGCTATCTACAAAGTACTAGACACAGTTGTTCTCCTGGTAATGAAGCTTGTGTGCTCAGTGTACTTTTAAACCATAACTGCTTGCCTTTTTCCCTTCGTCATATATTTCAGTATACTGACCTGCAGTTGTGAAGGTGCTGTTTTTAAAGGCAAACAATTTTTTGAGGACTTTTTAGAGTCCTTTGATATACATGGAATAATTTTCCATGTTTACAGGAAGATGCATATGTTGCATGAGATAAATCCTAAACAAAAACCTTCAGTCTTTGACTTACCAGATATTTTTTTTAATGAATACAACATGATTTGTGCCAACCTGATCTAAAAAAATGCACGAAAGTATGTCAAGTTGTAAAGTTCTCATAATGTATATAAAAAATAGAAGAGCTTGCAAAGTAAAATCTTGAGTTAAACAATTTACCTTGCACCAAGAATGGTATTCCCAGACGAAAGTTTCTGGTTAAGGTTATCATAAAAGACCATGATTATTATTAATGTTCCTAAAATGAAGACAATGGTAATAATTAAAAATCTGCATTTTCTTGCATGTAGCTCTGGAATTAAAAAAATCCTTTGTGTCTTGAAACCTGGTGGCACATTCCATTAACTTCTGAGTCCACCTTAGGGCTACATAGTCTACTTTGTAAGTTGTAGGAATGTAGAAGTTAAATATTTTCTCCTTAGCTAGTGACAATAACTCTCTGGGTGTTACAGAAGTATTTAAAAATTAGCAAGATTTAGTTATGTGTTTTACTATAGAAATTGTACTGATTTTAGATGGCCATGACAAATGGTGTGTGATGATTGCAATACTGTGTCTCGAATACAAAAATATTTTTATTAGTATTGTATTATGAAGTAATTAATCCTGGACATAAAATAGACCATAGAATCACAGAATGTCAGGTTGGAAGGGACCTCATGGATCATCTGGTCTGACCTTTCCAGGTAGAAGCATGCTTTAGATGAGATTGTGCTGCACCTTGTCAAGCTGAGAAGTCCAGGTGGACAGCATCTACTGCTTGTCCTACATCAGTCAAGCAGGTTACTTTCTAGTAGAAGGCAATCAGGTCGGTCAAACATGATTTGCCCCTGGTGAATCTGTGCTGGCTTTTCCCAGTCATGTGCTTCATTAGAGTTGTGACAGTCCCTGGGGGAATTTGTTCCCTTATTATCCCAGGGACTTAAATAAGACTGATGGATCTGTAATTACCAGGTCCCTCCTTTGAACTCTTCTTATAGTTGGGGGTGATATCAGCCTTCTTCCAGTCATCTGGGACTTCCCCTGATCTCCATGACTTCTCAAAGATTATGGAGAGCAGCCTGACAGTTCTGGCATCAGTCAGTTCTCCTAAGACCCTTGGATGGATGGCCTCTAGGCTCATGATTTGTACAGGTCAGCCTCCTGCAATAATTCCCATACCAGCTCTTTCTTTACTGGCAGTGGGTCTATGTGTGCATCAAACTGGATTTGTGATCCCATGGCCTGGGGCCCAACAATTCTTTTAAAGATAGAGATGAAGAAAGTGTTGAGAATCACTCCCTTTTCAGCATTGTTAATGTCTAGTACACCTCTTCTGTTTAACAGTGGTCCAACATTCTCCTTTTTCTCCTTATTTACGTATTTGAAGAACCCTTTCTTGTAGTTTTTCACATCTTTGGCCAACTTCAACTCAGGCTATGCTTGAAATTAATCAGAAATAGTCAAATTAATAATAAATCATAAAGAGAAATAATCAATATAATTATAATTTAAATTAAATTCCAAATTTCAAAAGTCTTAGTTACAGCTTCTTTAACATCTTTTCAAAGCTGCTTTTAGTCTAACTATGGAATCAAAAGGATGGATTCTTACCAAACTTACACTATCTACAGGAGTTTTTTGTTATTATTTAGACTGTCAGCCTTGCACATGTTTGCAGTCTTCTTACACAGAACTTCTGCATACGTTTTTAACTCTTCTGCAGTTAAGCAATGTAATGAAGAATATGAATTTTACAGATAGCATTGGACACAATCTAAAGATGGATGACTTGCTCAAGAGTAACCTGCACAGTGTCAGCTATAGTAATCTGGTGAAATAAAGTCCACAAGGCTTCTGTAGTACAAGGAACTTTATAAATCTTTGAGAAGAATTGATTTGTTTTCCTTGCAAATGTAGCAAACCTGGTATTATCAGACATGTATTTTTGGTCTGACTTTTTTTTTTAAAGGCATAAGAAATTACACTGTACTATGTAAAATTAGAGAGAGCCGTGCTAATCATGATTCTGTAGAGATGAAGTAGAACAGGCCTGGGAATCGTAAATTACTTCATCAAGTGACATGTGTGAGATGTGTCAGAAGTGGGAATCAGACTTCCAGGCTTCTGACTCGTGGAGCCAAACTGCAGGGCTGTCCTTCTTCCATACTGGTAGATTCACTAGACATGTTTATTTTATAAATCTTGATTAACTATGTGACAGTATTGAAATATTCCAAACGGTGAAGTATCATAATATAGAATTAAATTGACATATATGAGTGTCAAAGGAAAAGAGGCAAAGACATACCACTAGCTAATACTATTTTCCTATGTTTTACATTAAAAATTCTCATCTGTCGTCAACTATATCAAATTCATAAGGAACTCCCTACCCATAGAAGACCAAAATTACATAGCTTTATTTTCATGCTAAGAGTAGCATTGCCAAATTGTGAGTTTTTAATGAACAAATGTAACAAAAAATCTTACTGGCAAGTCAGAATCTACTACTGATGCATTAAAAAGCACATGGACATAGAGTAGGCAGGAATAATCGACTGGTAAGTCTCTAAATAATGCTTCATCACTTTGAATGCTAGAGCCCTGTCTCCAGTATAAACTGGAGCTAATTGTTGCTGCAGGTTGAGTTTGGTTGAATCACTGAAGGTCTTTGCTCTACATTTTTCTGCGGAAACATCTCTTTTGGTTTGCAAAGAATGAGTCACCTGATTTAATGCCTGTATGAATAGCATGAAACCTTGTAGATGGATTCCAGAGACAGACAGCTGTGGAGTATATTAAAATAATGTACAGTGAAAAGGTGTAAATACTGATGTGAGTGTCATGAAGTTATTTGGACTGTTCTGATGAATCAGATTTTCTTTGTCTGGCTTACTTACATGCCACAAATACCATCTTTCTTCAGAAGATTTTATTCAGTGGCTGGTTTATTTCTGGGTGTGCACAGTCAGGGAGACAGGGAAGAAAAGTAGGTGACACTGGTCTTTTTTCAGGTCTTTTTTGGTTGTTTTTTTTTTTTAACACCAAAGATAAGTACATTCTTTCATTTTCAAAGTTGCTTTTATTATATGTGGACTATATGAACACGTCACAGAATTTCAGTAGCTTCAACTGATGTTAGAATGAAAACGTGTAATACTTCCTATGACTGTTGTGCTGTTGTGTTTTTTTGTCTGTTGTTTTCTTTTGGTGGAATATTGCCCTTCACCATTGCATAAACCATTGTGTCATGCTTGATGAGTTGAATAATATTTAGCTTTAAGGACATCTTGGGTCTGTGTAAGTTGGGGCAAAAGCTTGAATTTATCAAAGTTGCATGGCTGTCTAAAAGGTGTAATTGTTGGACATATAAATCCCTTTGGTGTTAACTTAGAGTATAATTTTAATAGGTATAGGTAGAAGTGAATGTTGTCACTTGATACACAAATAGAAAGAAATGTACTTTTTTTCTTTTACATAATAGGTCATATATGACTCATCTGAAGAAAAAGCCAATGTTCTAACTTGCTGTGTACAATTTAGTATATGTTTTTCTACTCATGCATGGAAACTAGAGAATGGCTGCATACTTGTTACTTGCAGGACCTAGAATGAAGTGTTTAAAAAGCAAAAAAAAAAACCTGCCAAGGACTGGTGTATATGAAATTCCTGCCCTTACTGGTAGCTCAAAGTATTTCAACTCTGGTGAGAGAGAAATACACTTGATTTCCCAGTGAAACTTTGGAGTGATCTCTAGTTAAAGTTTTTCTTCAGAGGAATTCAATTTTAAGGAAATAAATTTATCTATGTTCCACTAAAGCAGTATATAAATACAAGTTAATTTGGATAGGAGGCTGAATGGTAAGACAATCTTAGGTAACTGTTTTTTTGTTTGGATCAGAATGGAGTAGAGCACTATTTGGGTACAAAGGGACCTAGACCAATGATGCAGTCCAACTGCCTGACCATTTCAGAGCTGACAAAGATTAAAGCATGTTATTAAGGACATTGTCCATTGGTGCTGGACAGGCGTGGGGCATCGACCACTTCTCTAGGAAATCTCTCCCAGTGCTTAACCACCCTCACAAATAAAGAAAAGCTAAAGCCTGAACCTACCCTGGCACAGATTTGAACCATTCTCATGTGTCCCAGATCTCTGTGGATCCCAGAGAGAAGAGCTCAGCACCTCCCTCTCCACTGCTCCTCCTCAGGAAGCTGCAGAGAGCAATGAGGTCGTCCCCCAGCTTCTTCTCCAAAGGAGACAAACCTAGAGTCCTTGTTTCTCACAGGACATGCATTCCAACCCTTCTACCAGCTTTGTTGCCCTCTTCCTGACACATCCAAGGACCTTCACATCCTCCTTAAAGTTGAGGGCCCAGAGCTGCACATGGTGCTCGAGGTGAGGCTGTCCCAGTGCTGAGCACCGTGGGATAATCCCCTCTTCCCCTGGCTGCTCATGCTGTGTGTGATGCCCCCAGGATGTGGGTTGCCCTTGTGGCTGCCAGGGCACAGAGTGACTCACAGTGACCCTGATGCCCACCAGCACCCACAGATCTTCTATTTTTAGTGAAGTGTAGAAAACAGGTTGAAGACAGCCTTGCAGGCATGTGAAGTTATAGTAAGTAGCATGTCTAATAATAGATTTAAGCTGGAGAAGACAGTAATAACAGATGTAAGTGTTTAACTGAGAAAAAGTTTACCTTAGAGGAGAGAAGTGCTTTCTCACTGAGGAAGTGTATCTGGTACAAAAATGTCTTTATTTAGGTAATTTTTCTTTCACAACTTTGCTTTGTCTTACATGGAGCTATGTGGGAGTGTGATAGTTGCCAGAAAAGGATAATAAAAACTTTGGCTATAAAGTTTGTGTCAGTTAGCACACAAGGTACTGAGTGACACATTAGCTGGCAGATTTGGTACAGGCTAAGGGGGACAACAAATTACATCTAACAAGTATTTGCCATTATTGCTAGTAGGTCTAACTTTTATGGGGCAGTGACTCAGTGAGGTTCTCCATGGATAAGTTTCATAGTTTGAAGTTTAGGCTCCAGTGAGACTAAAAATACTTTGCCACTTCTGTATACAGAATCAGAATTTTGTTCCTTTCCCTGTAACCTGCAAAACAAGGTCTTATACAAGTAGTGTTTAGACAAGTGGTATCAGAAGACCAGGCACAATTGATGTGTGATGTTACTATCAATAGTGAAGCTAAGCTGGTGTTAGCAATGATTGGACCTTTTGCAAAGTGGTGTAAAAATATGTTAATTCTGTTTTTATATTAGCACATATTGTACAGAAGCGGCTTTGCCTACTGTAGTTCAGGGGCTAAATCAACTTAATAGCTCTTTCCAGAGGTGCATTTAAACTTTATTTTCATTGTTATCTTAGCTGCATTTTTGTTTGTGTGGCCTTTATGGCAAGGACTGTCACAGAAGTCAGCTGAAAATGAACTGATTTGAGATAACAGGCTCTATCCAGCAAAATGAATCAAAAAATATTTTAACAGTCATCTTCAGCATAGCTATCTCAAAAAAGTCTTCATCCCTCAAGCATTAGAAGAGAGTGACACATTACAGTGACATTAGTGTTCTGAAAATAATCTTGGAAAGTTTGCTATTTAGATTGTGCAAGACAAAATATCTAAGTTTTTGCCTTATTAAGGAAATGTATTGAAAAGATATATACTTTACGGCTCCTCTCTCCATTCCCCACCCTCATTTCTAGTTTAGGAAGGTGTGTATTTTGTGCTTCAGTTCACCATACCTAGTATGTAATATCTAGCTTCTGCTGTATTTTGTCAAATGCTTTTGTTACCTTTCTGTGGTAGATCACTGTCTACTGATGAGAGTGAAGCAATTCAGATATGGAAGGACAATCAAAAAGTTTAAGAGTGAGTCAGAAGCCCACTGTTTCTTTCATGTCTGGCTTTTGTTTTGGAAGTCCATGTTGATCTGCTTAACATCAGTGTGCAATGGTCAAATCTGGGATTTGCTTTATAGCCTTGAAACAAATTTCCATTTTGCACATGCATCTGATTTGCATCCTAGAGGTATGAACAGCTTTACGTGAGCCTTGCTGAATTGCTGATGTTAAAATTCTTAGTTGGGTACATTGCCCAACTGCCTAGAGCATTCTGTCAGAGATATATAGGTACTTCACCTCATTGTCTCTTTTCTCCTCTCCAATTTATCTTTTACAAAAATACTCATGGTGATGAAGTCTTAATAACTTGGTGTGTTCTTGCAGGAGCTAATTCCAGTGGCTTGTGATTAGATTTTGTTATTCTAAATGTTGTATGATAATGCCACCCATCTGCTTTACAGCTATTTGATTTATAAGATTGTGCATGTTGCTTAGCTGATATTGGTTCTTTTCTTGGCAAAACTATTCTGTAGTTTTATTTTCAGGGGAAGGTGGTTTTGTATGCAATTTGCTTTAATTTGGAAAGTATGTAAATGCTGAGGCAGTTTTCTGTAATGTTGTTGCTGTACAATATCTGTGGAGGCAGGCACAGAAGAATAAGCAAACTTGCTCTTAAGTGAAAAATTATAAAAAAAAAAAAAAAATCAACACTAATTAACACTGGATGTAAGCACACTGTCCAGAATCAAGGGTGGAATTGTTATCTATTGTACTCTTGACTGTCAGGCTGCCATCAAGTGTAGATTAGTCTTAATACCAACCTAGGAATGAGTCTGTAAACCCAGTTTCCCAACAATGGACACTGTGAAAAATAGGATGACAGGATTAAAGTATGTTTTTAATTTTCACAGTCTTTACTACTCTTGGACCTTTCTGAAGCTGCTAAAAAATTATTCTCTTTTTTCCTAATACAGGTTTTTTCACTTTCTTTTTGGGTGGCTAGTAATAGGCTTTCTTTAAAGTCAATTGTCTTTGATCTTACTGCCTAATAAGTTATATATTGGATTTTCTATTTTTTTCTTGGCAAGTAAAAGGAGAGTTATTGAGGTGAAGATGAGAAATACACTGTGAGAACAAGGTGAAAGAGCCTAATAGGCACTTTATGTAGTGAAATAATAAATTAATAGATAGTATCCATGGTGTGGATAACTGCTACTTATTTTTTTTCTCTTGGTATAACCTCAATATATCATCCATTAGGTACTGAATTTGTGACATGATTATTACAATCTTTAAAACATGGAAATAGTAATGAATAGTCTTCTCTATTTGTGTATCAACTGTGCTGCATCATAATCAAGTTTAGGGTACTTAACTAAGGAGTTAAAATCATAGTATCTTCTGATTATATAATATACTGTAGTGCTTACCCTAATAATCATAGAATTGGCTGGGTTGGAAGGGACCTTGGACATCATCAAGTCCAACCCTTGATCCACTCTCACTGTGGTTACCAGACCATGTGGTTACCACATCCAGTCTCTTTTTAAATATCTCCAGGGACAGAGAATCCACTACTTCCCTGGGCAGCCCATTCCAATGTCTGATCACCCTTTCCGTGAAGAAATTCTTTCTAATATCCAACCTAAACCTCCCCTGGCACAACTTAAGTCCATGCCCTCTTGTCTTGCTTATAGTTGCCTGGGAAAAGAGACCAACCCCCCCCTGGCTCCCACCTCCTTTCAAGGAGTTGTAGAGAGCGATGAGCTCTCCCCTGAGCCTCCTCTTCTCCAGGCTGAACACCCCCAGCTCCCTCAGCCTCTCCTCACAGGACTTGTGCTGGAGTCCCTTCACCAGCCTGGTTGCCCTCCTTTGGACCTGCTCCAGGACCTCAATCTCCTTCCTGAACTGAGGGGCCCAGAACTGGACACAGGACTCGAGCTGTGGCCTCACCAGGGCTGAGTACAGGGGCAGAATCACTTCCCCGGACCTGCTGGCCACGCTGTTCCTGATCCAGGCCAGGATGCCATTGGCCTTCTTGGCCACCTGGGCACACTGCTGGCTCCTGTTCAGCTTCCTGTCAATCCAGACTCCCAGGTCCCTCTCTGCCTGGCTGCTCTCAGCCACTCTGTGCCCAGCCTGGAGCTCCCCATGGGGTTGTTGTGGCCAAAGTGCAGGACCCGGCACTTGGCCGTGTTGAACCTCATCCCATTGGAATCAGCCCAACTCTCCAGTCTGTCCAGGTCCCTCTGCAGAGCCCTCCTGCCTTCCAGCTGATCCACACTCCCCCCCAGCTTAGTGTCATCTGTGAATTTGCTAATTGTGGACTCAATCCCCTTGTCTAAATCAATGAAGATATTAAACAGGACTGGACCCAACACTGATCCCTGGGGGACACCACTGGTGAGCGGCCGCCAACTGGATCAGCACCGCTCAGCACCACTCTCTGGGGCCCTCCAGCAGTTCCTAACCCAGCACAGAGTGCTCCTGTCTGAGCCCTGGGCTGACAGCTTTTCCAGGAGAATGCTGTGGGAGAGGGTGTCACAGGCTTTGCTGAAGTCCAGGCAGACCACATCCACAGCCTTCCCCTCATCCACCAGGCGGGTCACCTGATCATAAAAGGAGATCAGGTTGGTCAGACAGGACCTGCCCTTCCTGAACCTGTGCTGGCTGGGTCTGATCCCCTGTCCATCCTGTAGGTGCTGTGTGATTGCCCCCAGGATGTTCTGTTCCATAACCCTGCCAGGCACTGAGGTCAGGCTGACAGGCCTGCAGTTTCCTGGATCCTCCTTTTGTACCTTTTTGTGGATTGCTGTGACATTCCCCAACTTCCAGTCATCTGGGACCTCCCTAGTGAGCCAGGACTGTTGGTAGATGACAGAGAGAGGCTTGGCAAGCTCTAGCCTCCTAATTCCTAGTTTTAGTCTCCTCATATCTATTAGAGTAATAAGCATGCATAAAGCTACCATTTTATTGGGTTTGTAAGTGTTAGCAACCCTAAAAACTATCTGGAATTTGGAAAGTTTGTTGGTGTGTTCTGTTAGCTCAGGTTGGTGACCTGTTCTGCCTGGGGCCTTTGGACCTTGATGTCATGTAAGTATTTTCACTGTTTCCTTGTTGTGTTCTTTTTCCCTCACAAGCTGAGGTTGCTGATGGGCAAAGTCTGAGACAGGAGACAGAGTAATAGAAAGTGAAGTCGTCAATTTGAGTGTGGAGCTACTTATCACTGGTTCAAGGAAAAGCATACAAATTAAAGCTTTATACTTTAAGTGCAAGTTTTTATTACATTTAGTTGGAATGCTGTGACAGAAGGCATTTGAATTTACTAAGTGGAAGAGAAACTAAGTAATGAATTTTAGTGGTAATTTTAATAGGTGGTAACCTATTAAAGCCAGATTTGGGGACACTGAAAGCTATGGAAGTTTGTTACTGGATTTTCTATGACTGAGCAAAATTGTTTTTGAGTTTTAATGTTTCAGCAACTGCATATTCTCATACTTACAGATGAGTCTTGAGTTTCAGAATTTGCAATAGTAAAGAAGTTACTTTACTTCCATTTGTTGTTTTACGTAAAGAGATTTTATTTCTACAGTTCTAGAGAAAAAAAATCTTCATGCCTTTCCTACCTTAAATGCTGAATGCACAGATATTTCATTTTCAGAGTAGAGGCAAGGAGGTAGTTATGAGAAGTTTCCCGAAGATGCTGTCTCTTCCACCCTTGCAAATATTTCACTCTTACAGATGAGATGCATTCAGGTATGTCTTACTCTGGAAAGCTCTGACAGCAGCTTGGTGTTTGTATGTGTGTGTTCTGGAGGATGTGGCAGTAACTCTGTTGTTAGGTGGAGTGCCCTGTTATACTGTAGGGCTTTGCCTTAAAATCGAGTAACAAAAGTTATTGACTAAAGTGTTACATTTCAGACACTAATCCAGATAGCCCACTTGACAGAATAAAGCTAATCCATTTTTTGTTAGAAATGCTGCCTTCAGCTTTTGAAAGATATAACAAGTACCCTCATGCCTGAGCTCCGCAGGGTTCCCTGGGCTTGAAAGTACAAGACCAGGAGTGTTTGACTGGTGGTTCTGAGAGAGAAGGACTAAAGATTATTTCTTCCCCTTCTTTCTAGAGGTAAAGGGTACTTAAGACTATTCGCAGCAAATACAGCTTCTGAGTTTCTGATACTGCAGAGTAAATAGTCGTAAATAAGAACCTATTTTTGGCAGATGAATTAAAAGGAGTCCTAACTAACTTAAGAGAGTAGAAACGAACCTGAAAGAGACTTTAGGAATATACTTGACAATATGTCAAGTGAAATTATTAATCAAATCTATTATCTGTAATTTCTGTAAGTCTTCTATTATGTTCTGTATCTTACCGGGATCTGAATGTTTAAATTAGATTTAATTAACTAATAATTTTATTTTTCTCTTATTAATAGACAATATATTCTGTGACAGTTTTTGATGTGAAATATTTGCCAGATTTAGTATGCTAGGTCTTCTTTTTATTTGTGTTATTTATACATTAATTCATTTTACTGTATGCTTTCCAGTAATGTTGATGTAAAGACAGGAGTAAACTATGCTAATAAAATAGATCTTTTCAGGACTAGATGCTATGGTTGAACTAGGCAATGAATAAAATGACTATTTCATTGAAGACTTCTGAGGAAAACAAACACAAGTACAGCTTAAAAATCATGATATTGCAGCTAGAACAGGTGCTTGGCTTAATTATTTTTATCTGTTTCTCTTTTAGTGAGGCAAAAGTAGTATCGTGATGTGGCAAAATATTAATGCGTATTGAATCAATTCTTCATCAAGGATGCATTGAAGCTGAACAATGCAGCAGTTCTTCAAAATATCACTTTAATATATATTCTTTTGTAGATACCAGGATAATTTTTGGAAGAGTATAATGTTATTGTATCCCAAACATAAAGTAGGAACAATTTAAGCACTTAAAGAATTTTTGTGTTGATTATTTAAAAAAATCTACATACAGTTCTTAGTAGTTGCCATGAGGGCTTATTCTACCATTGAATTAACCAAATTCTTGCATAAAGGTCTACAGGGCTGAAGTAGTCAGCTCTGCCTCCTTCCCCCTAAAAGAGTGCAAAAAGAGATTTCGTATTCGTGCTTCTCTTAAAGGTTAGTTTCCATTTTCAGTGTATACGCCAGTTTGTTGCAGATATGTACTGTGGGTTACCAGTTCTCTTAGCCATATAGATCACTTGCTCCTTATTTCGTATACTATACTATTTTGAGCAGTTTCAGAAAAGAAATTGCACAGAAAAATACATTTATTTGTCCCTTATTCCACTTTAATAATGGGATGGAATATATGCCTGGAAGTGTGCAAGGTTGGGTTGAATGGAGCTTTGAGCAACCTGGCCTAGTGGGAGATGAGCCTGCACACATCAGGGAGTTTGGAATCATTAATGGTGACTTGAAAGATCTCTTCCAGTCTAAACCATTCTGTCATTCTGTGGTCATGGTTTCATGCAATAAGACGACAGTGAGAAACACTGCATTTCAGTTGCAGATGGCTTGCAACCATGATGATACTGTGACTCCATGATTTTTGAATAGCACTGGACACAAAACAACTTCATTTCCTTGATGTAGGAAAGAGCATAATTCGTGTGGTTAACAGAAGAATGTTGATGGGACAGTACTTAAATCATATCCAAGATACTCAGGACAGGTATCTTAAATGCGTTATATATCAGAAACTGTAAAAAATGCATACTTGCAGCCAGGAGTTTATAGAATAGATCTACTTTTAGGATTTCTTTTCTCTCTAGTTAAAATAAGAATGTGCATCCTAGCCTTTGACATTTTTTTTCTGTAAGACAAGGGCTCTGAAACAGCTGAAGCTTTGCTAAGGACTCTTTCTGGACCAGCAATCTCACTTACTTAGCTGTAGTTAAGAAAGGAGATAAAACACCTTTCTTAGAGTGGGGCTGAGATTTCATACTTCTGGCAAAAGACAGTCCTCACCCTGTGATGTGTGTGCCATTCTGCATCCTGGAATAGCAGTTACAGGTAGCTGGTACAGGAGATAAGCCTGCTTGATTTGCTTACCGTGACACCTCTGTTAGTAGACAGTCAACTCATGTGACTGCCCCAAAATGCTGGAGTGTCTGTGTAGGTTTTTTAATTTTTATTTTAAAATTTTATTACTTTTATTTCATTGTCTTCTATTTTCTTTTGCATTTTCTCAAAGTTTTAGAAGTGACTTTGTTAGGGGACTAATTTTTCAGTTACTTGGGAGAATTAATCTTACCTGGGAACATCAGAGAGGCTCATTAAATTTACTAAATGTGTAAATTTAATTCCTGGCTTTAATTTGTTAAAGTATTTTTTATGTCCCTGTGATGATATGAGTGTTTGGCTGACTGCGGCTAGGTGCTTGACCCATGTCACTATAGTGATGAATTCTTGAAGCCTGTTTTTTATACTCATAAAAGATCAGTAAGATCCTGACACTGCACTGATCCATTAAGAGTTCTGATGACAGCAACAGTTGTAGGTAAAAATGGGAGTCTAATAACACAAAAGCATTGGCTTTACTTGTATTAGTTGGAGCAAGTTCAGTGCAAATATGCAGTGAATTCTGGCAAGCCAGCAGCTTTACCTTCCTTTATTTGCTGGAAAGGATCCAAAGTCAAATAATAGTTGTGAGTTGGAGTGGAATTTTATTTATTTATTTTTTACTCATAGAATATTGTTTTATTTATTACTCATAGAAATTAAAAAAGTTTATTAATGATGTTCAAAGTTTTATGTGGCTCAGAATAGCATGCTATATAAGGGATGTGATTGTAAGTGTTTGCTGTATAAAGCAAGCTTAATTTCAGGTTCAGGTTTGGGTTGGGTTTTTTATCTGTAGTTCTATGTAGCTTACAAAGGTGAATACTAATTTCTCTTGCTTCTGTGAGTGTCTGAATTTGTCTACAAGTGGGCAACAGTTTGTTTCTGAAAACTGCCACCACATTTGTGTTAATTGACAGTTGTCTTTCCAGTCATGACATAAAGAACAATGAATGGCTTCAAGAACTTGTTTGCTCTTTCAGCCTATGAGGTGTTTCTTTCAGAGAGTTTTAAAGGTTGATGTAGTGCCTGCTGTGCTATTCTCTGTCCTTTTCCCAATGAAAAATATTAAGAGCGGAGCAGAAAAAAAAAAAAAAAAGTGGTTGTTTTTTTTGTTGAATTTTACTGGGGCAATTTGGTTAGATTTTAGCATTCTGGCTTGGCAGCAGTGCTCATTTCTCAAAGACCCAGTTTTTACGGTAAAGAATGCCACTGGATATAGATGGTACAGCCTTTATTCAGAAATGAGTTATATGTGAGTCTGCATATGGTCATATTTTCCCCCTCTTCTTTGTATTATAGTAAAAAGAAAGAGCTGAAATACAAATTTTATTAGTTTCCTTTAAGGAGAACACTCTGGACTTAAATGATGAATTGCAAGTGTAGAACTTAAAACAAGCAAAGGCCCACTAACCCCATTTTTTTGATTCAGCCTATGTTATGCTTTTATTTTGAAATACGCATTTTCAAATTTTCATCATGCAAAATTCTAACTAAATGCACATTCACATTATTCCAATACTTTTTTTTGAGTGAAATATTGGTTACAACAAATTCAGATAATAAAAGGCTGAGACACAGCTGGGTACATTGTACAGTAATTTACTGATTACTGTGCTGTGCTACTTTGCCACAATGGGGTTATTATTTTACCCTCTTGCTACTAGAAAGAGAGTTGGCACCCTTATGAGATGTAAATACAAAACCATGTCCCCGCATCCCCCTTCACACCTGAACACACAAAGTTAGCAGAAATCCTTCTTCCCATTTTGATTCTTGGTTCGAAGCCAGGGTTTAGTGCTGCCTGATGAGGAGTTACAATATTTTTTTTCAGGATTGAAGAATGGCCCAGGACACTACAGTGCCCAAACTGAACTTTGAATATTGGTTAGAAAAAGCTATTACATGGGGTCAAGCCACCACACTGGAATCCCAGAAGGATGTGTGCCTTCACTTGCCCCAGCTCCAGGAGTTTCTACATCAGATTTATGAAACTTTAAAACATATGGTAAGTGACTTTAGAAGGAAGACTGACCTGTTTTGAAGATGCCATCAGAAACAATCTACACCACATTTTGACAAAATCAGACATAAACAATAGCAAAGAGTTTTGTGTTATTGACCTAAAGTATTGGATCCGTGAGGCAAATTGGGGAAATAGTCATAGGTAGTACAAACAGGAGTGTGCTTCCTGTTTCCCTGATTTATTGTGAAAGGAGCTTTTTCTTCATTGGTTGTTGTCACGTGAGATTGCTCAGCCAGTGCTTTAGCTTCTTTAAAAAACTCTTTAAAATCAAGAATTTGATTCTTGTTGTCGGGTCATAAATTTGACTGTTTAAAGGACTTAACATGCAAAACTGTAACTGATCCTTTAAATCTTAGAGAGCCTGTTGACACATTACCCCCAGCGTTGTGGCACACATAGTGAATTCTAGCTGCATGGTCATCTCATTGGCACGTGCTGCTGGCTGTTATGTTCCATATTTTAATTATTGTCTGCACTCAGTAGAGTGCTTTTTGTAATACTTAGTTTCATTGTTTAATTGTTTAGCCCTGCATATGTTTTTCTTATTGATGCATTTTAAGTATATGTATTCAGTGTAATTAGCTTTAAAAACATTGTATTATGGCATGAGGCTGACTTCTTACAGACATACTTATTTTAAAATATTATTCTTGTCTGAAGACTGCAGAGCTATTATTTTCCACTGAACAGAATTAACTTTCAAATAAAAGATCTCTAGGAAGTGGTGTTTCTTCCCTTATTTATATTTTTTTTTTCTTGAGAGGAAAAAAAGAAAACAACTTGCTACTTCAAGTAATCTGAGGCTTGCCTTAAATGGACCTTGTGAATGTGGCCCCAGAAAGTCTAGGGCTAGCCCTAAATGTGGGGCAAATGTAAGGAATTTATTGCAACAGCAGGAGATGGTTATCATTCTTGGTACTTGCATGTTATCTCAGTACAGCAACATTTTTAAACGCCTTCATTTATAAGATACTAAAGCTACAAAAATGGAAAAATAAGACTGATTACACAGGATTGTATATAAACTATGTTGTCTATTGCTTTTATAGTGAAGCTGCTTTCTATTTGTTTAGAAGTTAAATTGCAGTTTATCACTGGCTAGTTCTATGTAATTTATGTTAAAGAAAACAAGTAAAAGTAATAGAAAGATACTTAGTTTTATGGCACTGTAGGTATTAATTTCTTCAGAAGACCTGTGAGACTATATTAAAGCAATGAGGATCAACAAAAATATAGTTTGATTGAATTTCTATTTTTATGAAATCTTATGTAATGTTAGTAATACTGTTTTCTGACTACTGGTTGTGAGGCAAGTGAACAAATTTTCTATCCTACTCAAGTATTAGTTTAGGTCATTACTTACTTATGCATTTGCTTATTTGAATGACATTATAGTAAATTTCAGGAAGTTCTGTTTTTATTACATACCCGCAGGTCTTTTGCTTCCAGAGAATTTCACAACAAAACTTTGAGATGGTAATTTACAATATTCTATATCGTTAGCAGTTCTCCTAACCTTTTGATGTGCAGTATATTTATTATTTTTTTGTTTGTTTTTATATTTTAACAGGATTCAATTGTAGCAATTCAGCGATTTCCTTTAATTGGCCAGCTTCTAGGAAGGCTTTGTTGGAATCCTTTTGTTGTAGGATATGGTAAGAACATGTAATATTTCTGCATCAGTCCTATAAACTTTATTCCATAGTATTTAGGAAAATAAAACTTGTTACTTTTTTTTTTTTTTTTTTTGCATAAAAAAACAAAGCACTCTTTTTTACTTAAATAAAATTTTGACAGGAAAAGGCTAGCCAAGATGTTTAAAATATATGGCACCAAGAAATCTTAAATTTACTTTTGGAGCTAATCCCACTGATTAGCTACAGGATCTTGACTTGGGACCAATATGTTTTAACTGCAGTGAGTGTTTATATGCATTATGATTTCTGTTTTTCTTATTTTCTTACTAACCTAATTACATTTTTGTTAGGTTCTCAAAATACACTAAATCTAGTGTTTCAGGTTACTTTCAGCAAGAATTTCTTGCAACTAAGCATCTTAATATTCTATTTTATATGCTAATACAGACAAATTAATTTTTCTGATACTTGTGTTGGTTTTTTTATAGTGTAAAACTATGCTAAATTATGATTGTGCTTGTTTTTATTGAGTTTATTCCAAATGTGTGTTTCACCCATTTGGCAAACAAATGAAAATGCACATATGAGAAAAAGCAAAACAGTGAAGAGGTAACGTAGGAAAAAAAGATATGAGAATCCAAAAGCATCATATGACTAGTGTATATATGTCTATAGGTGAGAATAAAGAGAAAAGGAACTGGGAACAGGAAAACTCTGGTGATGAAGGAGACACCACTTGTGCCACCTCACTAGCATTGTCAACTGTCATTATCAACTGAGATGTTGATAAGTTTATAAATGACTTGGAATCTACTTTCAAGGAGAAAATTAGTTCTTAGCTTCTCTGTGGGGCCCTTGAAATACTCCTTTGCCAATATTCTGCTACTACAAAAACATTGCATTTTGTCTCTTCTTCTTTATGCTTCCTTTGGAGGAAATATAGGAGAACAATTTTTGTGTTTCCCTGGAAGGACTTATTAATGCAAGCACAGTATTAGGCTAAAATGATCATGTGTCTTCTGGTTTTGCATTATGTTCTTCTAGTCAGCTCTAAGCACAGGCAGGATTAACTTGCCTGCAAAGTACATGGCAGCTGTGTGTTCTATCAGCGTTTATTTTCTGAAAGGAAAATTTGGGAAGGAACCATAGATTTAAACATAGATCACTGCTGCAAAGCAAGAAATGTATGCTTTTGTAGCTCCTTATGAGAAAAACATTTTCATATTTTATAGAATTTTTTTTACATTGGTTCTCTTATTAATCATAGTCCAATAATTTTTAGTATTTTTAAAATATTGATAATTTTTGACGTTTACAAAGACACATGCTTTTCTGGTAAATTTTTTTTTGGAATATCTTTAGACCATGATTTTTTTCTGAGATACATTGTGGTATAGGAAGTAATTTCATCAGTATTTTTGATTAAAGTTGAGAGCCATCTGTTTCTGGTTCTGACTCCTTTTCACAACAATCCCAGCAATAAGTTCTTGGTTTCCTTTGCTTCTTTCCTGTTCTTTGGTATCTCTCACCATTTTCTCAACCAAGCAAAGCACTTTTTCTGCAAATTGATAATTACCTTTGAAGACTGCATGAGTATGGAGTTTTACTATAGGCTGGTTTTTTTGGGGTTTTTTTTTTCAGTCTCAAAGTTGCAAGCAAACCAATTCCAAGCAGTTAAACTGCTCATAATGGAATCCTTCACTTCAATGCTTAAAGATGAGTCAGGGAGATTTTCTGAAACCAATAGACCTGAAGATGTCTGTGTATACATTCCCACCACTTCCTCCTTATAGAGCCACTGGAGTGCTCTTTGGACTGCTGGCATTTTAAGATTCAGCAGATTTTCATTTTGTTTGGCACTTCTTCTGAAGATATTGTTTAAGATAGTGCCGGATATAGCAAATGCTGACTCTCAAGTGGGTTTTGTGTAATTTCTCATTTAGATAAATAGCTCAATCGAGCATGTGTTTGAGGCCAGGCCACCCTTGCTGTAGAAGGAATTAATTTTGCTCAATTCAATTTTTCATACTAGTAAGTGGTGGAGGAAAAATGTTATACTTTTGCATCATGGCCAAACCACAATACCTGTCACCTTAGATGAATGTCTGTTGGTGCTGGAAGCTGACATGGCTGATCATTCAGTGTAGGAAGCATGGTCTCCAAGGGAAAATAATCTCATAAACACTCTTGAGCAGGAGGTGACCCTAATTAGACACTAATATGGAGGAAGCACAACCAAATAAAATCTCATGGCTGCACTTGTGGTCAAAAACCACAAGGGACACATGAGGAATTCAGTCTTGGTAAGGAATTCCAATGATTTTTTTATTTCTGTGGACTGGGGGATTATCTAATCAGATCAAATGCCTTTGTCTGTATCCTGCTAGTGTTCAGTGCATACTGTGATCGTCTGTTTACCATGGGGATCACAGTTACCAGCAAAATGGGCAGAAAAAACCCAGCAGTACATTTTTTATGCCTGTGTTTGGTCTTCTGATGTGATTATATTCTGCTGCAGCCATAAATATTTTAAGATCTGTGTCCCCTTATTCTTAATCTTCTCATCTTTCATCCCCCGTTCCAAAGTAATTGTTAACAGAAAGTGAACCTGTCCCTCAGTGTCATTGGGTACTTCAACAAGAGGATTGTCCAGTCCTTTTTCCTGCTTTCCACAGATCTGTGGAAAGCTACTTTGGTTTGGTTGTAGGAAAAAAATAATTCTAACTTTCGAAATTGTGAAGCTGTACAAGTCTGCCCTTTTTAGGGAACATCTGGTTGCACATAGGTTGTGTTGAATGTATCTAGCAAAATCTATGTACACTCGCTAGGTTGGCAAATTGTGCCATTATGTCGTTTATTTGAGCTTTGGCTTCATCATTTTAGCTTTCATCATACTGATTTACGTTTTTGACGGGCAACAATACATGCAGTTTATTTTATATTAAACAAAGTCATCCTGTGTAGCAAGAAGTTGGCTCATCCAGAAGTTCAGTTAAGCAGTTCTATGCTTTCTTTTCACCTATTTTCTTTATTTTTTTAGATCAAAGCAAAACTACCACTTAAATAAAATGACTTAATGGCATACAGTAGATACATAATATAAGCAGGATGAGTCAAAAGTAGTAACACTTGAACTGTTTATACTTAGTTCAGGATAGGCAATTTCAACTTGATTTTTCTTCCCTCTGCCTTCCGTCCCCTTTATTTTTCTGTAGAGTTTGGTTTTTAAAACCAGTGTAATTCATATAAACCAGACTTTTTGAATCGATGGTATTTTAGTACTAGTAATCAATAATGTTTAAGATCTTTGTTTTCAAAGAAGAAAATTACTATCACTTAGTCATTTGAACAAATAAAATGGTATTAATTTATTTTTGAGAATATTTGAGAAATGGTTTCCGTGCAGGTTGTTAGTCAGTGGGAGGCCAGTAAGGGCCTACAGGCTTGTTGGACATTTATTGAGAAATACTGGTTTAAATCAATATTCACATCCCTAGTCACCTGATGAAAATTCAGGCATTACTTAATGGAGCTTTTATTTTTTTCTTTAGGCTTTGCCAACAAAGTACTTCTAAATAAAACCATTTATTACATTCTGGATAGCAAATGAATAGAGAACAAAAGAAGTAATTTGTTGAGCTTGGTAATCAAATTGTGTCCTAATATAATGTCTGAAACAAATTTGTATTACAAGAATAATTTAATTTACTAATTTGAATATTATATCAGAGTTACAATACTATATGCAGTTTACATAATTTTTATTAGAATCATGAAGTTTTATTTTGGAATGAAATGTTGTGTAGAGACTTATGGTATCTGCTAAAGAACAGTTTTTAAAATGCCTATTGCAAACAAAGTTTTGGGAAATAATAATGAGTTAAATGGCTCTTAACTGCTTATTCCAAATAATTAGCTCCTCTAATAACATCTGTGCATCCAAACAATGACAGTATTTCGCAGTTTAGTAGGTTTTTTAAGAGAAGGCAAATGTTTTCCAACACAGAGTTAGAATTAAGTAAAACTTGATCTGAGCAGAAAAACACAGTAGTTGTTTTTTTTCCATTGGCATGTGGCTGTTCTGCTGTCTGCAGAAATGTCATTTGGCTAAGCATGGAGAATTTTAATATATCCTTGCATAAAATTATATTTTGCATTCTTGTTATGAGTGATTTCATACCTCACAAACTAAAATTTTCCAGAAGTGACCAAGCTTTGGACACAGTGTAAACTATTTTACTACTGTTGATTATTGTTTATTACTAATTATATTATTTAGATACTCATTTGAAAATTTCTTGGTGATAGCAAATGAATGTTTCTTAAGACTTTTAAAATTTTGTATTGTATTTTGGACTCTTCGATACCTTTTAAGTTTTTATTGAAGGAAATTATTACACAGGAACTCATGTAATTTCAAATGTGTTCTGTGAATTTGGTAGAATCGAAACGTGAGCTGAGATTGTTATTTGGAGCTTTAGTTTTGTGGATGGATAGGGCTTGTTGTGTGTAATTCTGCATGTGTTTTGATTATTTTTTTTCCCCTCTATATGTGTCCTTATTTGCTTTTTTTTTTTTTTTTTGGTCTGCAGATGAAAGCCAGAAGACTCTGATGTGGTGCTTATGTTGTCTATACAGCAGTGAACCACAAAACCCTGTGGAATTGAAGGCCAACAGCTGGATACGGGTAAGTGAATGAATCCTTCCCAGGGCTGCTTTGAATTAAATTGATTATTTAAAGGTGCAGCATCTATAGTATAAAGAAACTGTCATTTAAGGAACTGCTCCAAACACGACTTGCGTACATATTGTGTTGAAGTATATATCACTCTAATATATCACTCTAATTATAAGACAGTCAGTGCTAGTCTGTCATTTGAAATATTAAAAAGATGTGTCACTTGAAAGTGGCTAGTTTTGATAGCTTTAAACCTACTAGATTCACTGAGTGTAGTAACCGTGAATAGTGAGTAATGACCACAAACCAGAAGAGAAGCAAGTGAACATTTCAATTAGGGTAAGATAAAAAAACTGGAGAAATGCCATAGTTGTTTTTTGTTGTTGTTTTGGTTTTAACAGCTTATGTTTGCTCTTTAATTTTATTCTTTCTTACTTCTGTTTAATCTCCTTCCTATAAAGAATTTAATTGTATCCAAACTTTATTCAAAGACACTCGGAGCAGAGGGATAGTGCTTGTGTGGGGATTTATATTTAGTGAGTTGGGGAATAATGAATCCTTTATTTTAATCCCAAATTTAGGGGGTTGTGTGGCACGTCTGTTTATATTTTATGTATTTCCTCACTGAACTAGCAATGCACATCACCATGTAAATAACTTGCAGCACATTGATGCTTAATGCTTTACATTGCTGAATAGTAAATAGAGGGTGCAGTGCTCTTGACTTTACATCCTTGGAGTCTCTGTATCCCTGTATCAAAATACAGTTTAAATTATTAATGGAATTGTTAATTTTTTTTTAAACTTTGCTACACTCCTCACCATTAGTGAGAATGTAGCAGCCTGATTATTATGTATGTGTGTCTGCTAAAGCTGAAGATACTTCTAGGCTTCTCTAGAAATTAACTACTGTTAATTTCTTATTTACTAGTTGCTATTGTACATGTCAGTTTATCTTGGTATGCATGTAAAACTAGGATGTACAAATTGCTCTAAGATAGTAATGATCTTTCAGATGTTTAAGTTCATAAATAAGTGTATCTAACTGTGTAGTGCTTATGATCTAGTTGCAGGAATTCTCAGCAGTAGTAGGTTCTCAGAAATTTTCAGATGTCCTTGGTGCATGTACCAAATCTGCTGGGTTGTACCATGCACATGAAATTCTCAACAACTCAGTGCTTACATATGGGACTAACATAAAAGCATTTGATTCAAGCTTCACTGCAGACTGCAGGAATTTTTCCACATACTATGTTTGTTTGAATCAAGAGTTAGCATAAAAGTTGTCGGGAAGAGAGCACAGAGGATTTCAAAGCACAAACATATCCTACTAGTTACTTTTGTCATTCAGCATTTCCTCTGTTGCCTAAAGTGGGTGTAGCATAATGTGATTTCAAATCTAATATATTAATATTTTGATTGGAGGGAGAGGATCACCTGTTAGAAAGTTTCTAATTAAAAAAAAAAAGTAAAGGAGGGTGCAAAATGCACAGCAAAAAGATAAAAAAGTTGAGATTGAATATCAAAAGATAGGGTATTGCTTAATTGTTTTCTTCTTGGTTTTTTATTGTCCAGTGTGTATCATCACAAAGCTTTTTGAAGAGATATTGGGTTTATCTCCTTTTCCTAATAAGCACTGTAATTCTTATCACTTGCAGTTCTGATATAATAAGGATTATGATGCTTGTTTATACAGAACAATCCAAGATATTTTGCTTCTGTTGAAGGTTTTATTTTGCCATATGTGATAATGATTTATATTTTCAAATGAAATAAACATGCATTTAAGTCTGTTGATGCACCTAGTGCATGCTTAGCATTGTTTCCTCCTGAATTGCTTTATTTTCCAAATTATAAATGTCTCAAAAGAGGATCCCACAAAAAGGGATCAAGATATATTTGCTATAAGAGCCATAATTTGAGGCTTGCATCAGTTGTTTTCTTATTCACTGGATGACTAGTCTCTGCAGTGTTTTGATCTGACCTCAGCCTTGTTTGCAATATGATGGGAGCTCTTCATAGCAAAGAAATTCCTTCTATCATGCTAAGATGCCAAATACACTGTGACCCACTGTGGAAAAAATGACCAATATACAGAATATACAGCTGAAACACAATTCTTGAGGGTGGAGAGGAAGGTAGTTTTGTGGCTATAGAATGTAAAGGCACTTGAAATCCAGAACTTAATTCTAAATAAAGCTCTGAAATTTGATTTCTAATTGAAAGGTTTTTAGTAGTATGGAAAACTTACCTGCACTTGGAATGAAATCATAGATTATCTAAGGTATTTCCATCTGCATGGAAAGCCATCTATGAACACACAGAATAGGGCTGTCTGTCAAGTCTGCACATTAGCACAGGAGTCATGGAAAAGGGGTTTACACATAGGAACTTCTCTTCAGCTTCTGCAGGAAGAATTAGGAGAAATATATAATGGAGATAAATTTTGTTAGCTGTAATCTGTTCTTTTGACACCTTTCTTAAATTTTGCTAAATTGTAATCCATTGAAAGTACCATCATTTCTAATTCTGCTAGTTGTAATCTCACACACTTTATAATCTTAATCACTTTTAAATTAAGTTGTGTTTTTATTCAAACCTCCTGGGTAATCTTAGTTATGGAGAGAATTCCCAGAGTTAATCTCACCAAATGGGTTGTTAAAAGAGATTAATTAGAGGAGGAGAAGGATTGGGCCCAGCCACACCTACGCTCCTCTGAGGGCGTCTAGAAAGCAAGGGCGTCCAATCCGAATCTCCCTGGGTTGACCCCCACTCTGAGGAACCCTACCTGTGTCCACTCTGTAAGACGTAGAGACATGCCCACTCCGTGGGATGTGGTATTTTCTTTGGCCCCTGCATCTGGGGAGCCATGCTCACTGTGTGAGATGTGACAGTGCCGCACCTCGATGTGTGGGACGTGACAGGGAGGCTCAGGGGAGACCTCGTGGCTCTCTCCAACTCCCTGAAAGGAGGCTGGAGCCAGGGGGGGTTGGTCTCTTCTCCCAAGTAGCTACCAGTAAGACAAGAGGACATGACTTAACCTCTACTGGGGAGGTTTAGGTTGGATACTATGAAAAAATTCTTTACAGAGAGGGTGATCAAGCTCTGGAATGGTCTGCCCAGGGAAGTGGTGGATTCTCCATCCTGGGAGGTTTTTAAGAAGAGACTGATGTGGCACTCAGGGCCATGGTCTGGTAACCACAGTGGTTGCTCTGCTCTTATGAGACCCCACCTGGATTACTGTACCCAGTTCTGGAGTCCCCAGCACTAGAAGGACATGGAGCTATTGAAGCAAGTCCAGAGGAGGGCCACAAAAATGATCAGAGAACTGTAGCACCTTCTGATATGAAAACAGGCAGAGAGAATTGGGGGTTTTCAGCCTGGAGGGGGTTCCAGGGACACCTTATAGTGACATTCCAGTACCTGAAGAGGACCTACAGGAAAGCTGGAAAGGAGCTTTTTACAAGGGCATGCAGTGATAGGGTGAGAAGACAACGACTTTAAACTGAAAGAGGGTATATTTTGATTAGACATTAGGAGAAAACTCTTTAGTGTGATTGTTGTTAAACCCTGGCACTGGTTGCCAAGGAAGCTGTGGCTGCCCACTGCCTGGAAGTATTCAAGGCCAGGCTGGATGGGGCTTTGAGCAACAATTCTGTGAATCTATGTTGTTGTGGTGTTGGTTGTATTTTGGTTTTTTTTTTTGTTCATTTGTTTGTTTTTAATATTCTAATTTATCTTAAAAGAATTCAAAGGAATAAGACAGTGTATCTATAACAGCTTAAACGTAGGGGTGGAAGGTCTGTCAACCTTGCTGTGTGTTTTTAGAGATGGTTTTTGGGCTTGGCCAAATTTTCCTTTCTGGAAACATGTCGTTCTTTTGAGTATCTCTGCTCTATGCAAAGACACATTTTATTAATGGCCACAAAGTAATAAATGCTCTTTGTGAGAGGAATTTTTAATAGCACTGGAATTATAAAATTTTCAAAACATTTTCAAAAAATACACAGTGAAACTTGTAGGTTTTTTTCTTTCATTAAGATTTCTTACATGTTTTATCAGTGTTACTTTGGGGATTTTGGGTAATTTTTGAATTGAGGCTGGTATAATACCACATTGACATAAACATTTTTAATTAGAAAGTTTTCCTGTTATTGTATCAGTGAGTTTCTAGTTGCTCAACACAACTGTAAAAATAATGCTATAAGGAAAGTAGTGAAACTGATTTAGGAACAAAAAAAGCCTTTAGAATTCTATTTATCATTTGTCTATGTTGCTCAGCTATTTCTGCTGTAAGATCAGGCTTTTGAATTATGGTCTGTAGGCCTTAACTCCTCCTCTTGTCTTTAACATCTCAATTTTCTGCTAAACTAAACAAATAGTGAATATCAGTTAGTTCAAAATGCATGCCATTGGGACAGAGACCATATTATTATTTCCTTTGAATGCTGTCAGCACACAATGAGTAAAATTCCCTGCTTGAGAACACCTCTTTTAGAATGCAAATGTAGTCTTTTTAGATGAAGGATTTCCATTTTGCCAAATTTAGAGGTCGAAGCAAAACTGCACCATTTGCTTGTGGTGTTTCTCTTCTTTTTTAGGAAGTAGAAGGTATACTGGAACTGCAGTGTCATCTTGTTATTTTTTGAATAGCAAACATGGAAACATGTTTGAAAACCATTTGTTTAATATGGTATATGTTTAGTAGAAACCCTGCTTGTGCAGCACTGCTAGAATGTTTCTGGTAAAAAGTATTTTGTGGGGTGTCTTTTGGTAATTTGTAATGTGTTTTGTTTGTTTGTGGTTTTCTTAACGGTTTTTAAAATTTGAGTTATAAATCTGAAAACAATGTCAAATCCCTGTGTTCCCTTTAGTGTTGTTACACTTGGCTCCTGTGGAGAGCACATTAAAGTATTTGAATGGAAGCTTTGTGTTCCAGAAGAATGGAACTCAGATGTACACCTGTCCGCTGCCTGACAACCTTTTGATCTACCCTGAAGCTGTATTCTTTTAGATGAAATTTGGTGGAGCTCTGTCTGTTGTGATCAAGTATTTTGCAGATGATTGCTGCTCAAGTGGGCCAGATGCAGAAATTTACTACCAATTAAGGATGAGATATGTGAGGATTTTAGTGATATTCCCTGGTTGACCTGGTTTTGTTCATTTTCATATTGAATTTTTAATTAAACTGGAATTTCTAATTGAGTTTTTTGTTGCAATGGGACGGTGACCTTCTCAGCCTTACTTCTGAATCCATGCGAAAATTTTCAGCAAAATGCGTTTTTAAGGTGTTGGTTTTCTGTGTAACCTTGTATCTAAGACTGTGATGAGTTAACGCTGAAAGGATCCCTCAGTGGTGGGTCAAATTGGAAATACTCATGATTTACTTATTGGAACAGATACATCTTTGTTGCAATACTTAGTTACCTCTCACTATAAACTTGTACTTGTGTGTGGTTTTCCTTTCCTCCTTGCATGTCTGGGGCTTCTGTAATTGTATTTTGGACCATCCAGCTGACTGATCAGGTGTTACCATATTAATCATTCTTAACAGTTTGATTTGTTGACATGTATTTTGGTTAGGCAGCAATATGCAGGAGTAGAAGAAGAAGAACACTTCTATAAAAACAAGTTCAACAAAGTAAGTTCTCTAAAATTTTAGAATATAAGTGGACTTACTGTTTTGTCATCAGGGAAGAGCTGCTTATTCATTTACTGAGACTTTGCAATGTTATTTAGTTACTTCTGAAGAAATCTCAAACAAATTGAAATAGTGTTACAAAACAAAAAGAGAGCAGACTTTAATGGAAGTACAGGAAACTTGTAAGAGAAGCTGAGAAAAAATATTGAAAAAAGTAATGTTAATAAAAAGTCAGAGTGTGAAATGTTTATGTATGTGCATGCTTCCATTTATTTTGGATTCTATTTGGGATTACCAAAGCAATTTCCATTTTTCTATCTTGACAAGAGGACAAGGGGCAATGGTTATAAACTGGAGCATAGGAAGTTCTGTGTAAATATTGAGAAGAATTTTTTCACTGTGAGGGTGACAGAGCACTGGCACAGGCTGCCCAGGAGGTTGTGGAGTTTCCTTCCCTGGAGACATTCAAAGCCCACCTGGACACATTCCTGTGTGACCTGCTGTAGGTGGCCCTACTATGGCAGGGGGGTTGGACTCAATGGTTTCAAAATGTATTTGCTCTAGGCATGAGTCTCCACCTACAGTATCAGGTACAATGAAGCATCCATTCTTTTGTTTCTGGTACCTTGTTAAGAGTAAGCCTTTTGCAATGTGCATTAGCACAGAAACTTTACAGGTGTTGTTAATCTGCTAAAAATCATACCAGGAAGCATCAATAGATGGCACTCTGTGTATGAAGTGGTCACCAGGGTGTACCTTACACAAACACAAATATGTGAAGAAACAAGCTTTTTCACACACTGCTTTTAAAGAGCAGGGTAATTGAGATGAGGGATTAAATCAATGGCCTTTTCCTGGGCGTATCTTGTCAAATAAGAAATATTCTGCAGTAGTTTGCTTTTGTCAAATTTGTCATGATGATGTCAGGTAAAGATGAGTGCCTCTGCTGAGGAAGGAAGAAGTTAAACTTTGCTCCTGCAGCTAAATGAATGGGTAAAAAATAACATTTCTAGACAATGAGCGTTCACTGGTGCTAGTAGTGAGAGATCACCTAGGCTGCTCTATGTTACAAAAGTTTTGATTCTCAGTTAAAACAAAGAGCAATTACTAAATAAATATGCCTCATAAAAATGGAAACAAAACCCCTCTCAGTTTACCAAGTAACTTGCTCTTAACAATTGCCTCTTCTGGAGGTTTTTGTGGACTCACAAAAGGCTCTGAATAATACATACCTTAGTGAATGTAGTTGTCCCAAACCTACAATTTCCCCTTTTTTTACTTAGCAATGAAAGGTCAGAATTGCTTGCACCATAAGTTCTGGGTAGCCCACCATATCATACAAGAAAGTTTAAATATAAAGTAATGGCAGTGACTATACAAATCTGCTTTGTTCACCTGTTCCACCTCTTGCTACACAGTGCATATGCACATTTTAGACTAGATTTTAGACTAGACAGGTATGCCAAGGCTTTTTACATGTATTATGTAAAAAGAAACATGAAAACGAGATGTTTTAGCGAATGCATAAGAAAATGAAAATAGTAAACCATGTAAAGCAGTTTGTAAATAAGACTTTAAAAAATGCCATCTTACAAACTGCAGGACTGACTCACAGGTGAGACATCATAGTGTGATGAAGATTTGGCACAAATGGTAAGCCCCGTGAGCAGATATAGACGAAACTTAGGATGGCTTGTTAAGCAGCAATTTGACACTTAGAATTTTTCTTGAAAGCAAACAAAAAAGCTTGAATCAGTCAAAGCTAAAGCATGGGAATATGAAGTGCTTCTTTTGTGAGAGCCAGCTAGCAAATCATATCTGATGGGGAAGAAAAAACCCACAACAGGTGAGCTGAAAGGACACGTACCTACAAAATTACTTTTCCTAACTTCTCCCAGGAGCTGGGGCAGTCAACAAAAAATAATTAGAAAAAAAAAATTAAAAAATCCAGTTCAGAAAAGTAATAGTCAAAGTGCAGGATAAAGTTACAGAGGCCTACGTATTCCATGACTCTTGCCTAAAGGCTGTGTGAAGAACAGCTGAGTGCTACATTTGATGGCCATGGACAAAACCAACCCTAACCAAAACCGCTGGATGTTTGCCTGTGCTTAACTCCCAGTTGAATTCCCAAGGACCCAGCTCCTCAGCTCAGGTTCACTCAGCACTGTATTCTAGATGGCCTTGAGCATAGCCAGCCGTAATATTTAGATAGTGGGGTAATTTGTTGCCATCAGAGACTGCTACAGTAAATAAGAGAGAGGTTTCCCAATATATTTTGTAATGCAGCAGTTTTTTCTGAAACAGAATTTCCAAGTCAATTCCCTTGTAAATACTCTTGCTGTAATTGCCAGTGCTTCATAATAGCTCATGCCTATGAGCAGGTCTTAGGCTGCTCTAGGCACCAGTGGTTTTTGTGAAAGTCTTACTCCCATCAGTGGGTGTCCCAGGAAGTTTATTGTCTTCTGCCAAGACAGCTTGCCATGTGAAAGTGCCAAAGCAGCTCAGGTTCACATACATGTCATACATTTTGGCCATCTTGGTTTTTCATGTGGACATCATAAAATATATTGTCCTTCATATATTAGGTTGAAATAGTAAGGGCACTTTAGGATTGACTTGGTCTCCATTAGCATTCTTCTTCCATGTGTACTTTCCCACTAGGAAAGACATAACTCTGGACTGTTAACTCTAGACTGTCAGACTAGAATCTCACCTGAATGTTTCCAGAAAGAGTCCAGTGCCTTTAATTCTTGGACTTGACACTGGGGTTCTTTAAGCCTCAAATAAACACTTTGTTTCTCAGTATCTAATCCAGGCTTTCTGTATCCAGGAATATCCATTCTTCTGTGATAGTGAGTCCTTTAACATCTGTCATGGGAGCTTGTTTCACTTTTTGCCTGTTTAATCTGGATAAATGGCCTGGTTTGGGGAAGGTAAGTGAACGGTTTTAACGTTTGGGTTCTCCTGTCAAGGCAACATCTCCCTTGATGCAGCTTGAACCCATTTCCTCTTCTTTTAGGGGTAGTCAGTAAGGACAAGAGGCCAACACATGCCTCACTACAGCCTTTCAGGTAGCAGTAGGGAGCAATAAAGTCTCCCTTCAGCCTCCTCTTCAGGCTGAATAGCTCCAACTCCTTCAGCCTCTTGTCCTAAAACCTGTTTTCCAGACCCCTCATCAGCCCAGTTGCCCTACTCTGCACCCTGTCCAGCACCTCCATGTCCTTCCTATTCTATGGCATACAAAGCTGCACACAGTTCTTGAGGTGCAGCCTCACCAAGGCTGAGTACAAATGTAAGAGCATCTCCCGGGTCCTGCTGGTTGCCCCATTCCTGGTACAGGCCAGGATGCCTTTGGCCTTCTTGGCCACCTGGTTACACTGCTGGTTGATTTCCATCTGGCTGTCAATCAGCACCCTCAGGTCTTTCTCTGCTGGGCAGCTCTCCAGCCACTCCTTCTCAAGCCTGTAGCACCACCGGGGGTTGTTGTGGCCAAAATACAGGACTTGACATTTGACTTTGTTGAAATTCATACAATTGGCCTCAACCCATCCATCAAGCCTGTCTGGATTCCTCTGCAGATCCTCCCTGCCCTCAGACAGATCAACCATTCCACACAGTTTGGTGTTGTTTGCATACTCACTAGAGGTGCACTCTGTACCCTCACCCAAATCATCAATGAAGAAGCTAAACAGGAGTGGAAACCTGTTCCAGTGTCTCACTTAAATTACAATGAGTTTAAATTTAAAAAATTTCTTCCTAATGTCAACCTGAATCTCCCCTCTTCAAGATTTAAACCATTTCCCCATGTCTTCTCACTACACCTGTGTAAAAAGCCCTACCCCAGCTTTCTTGTAGGCCCCTTCAGACACTGGAAAGTTGCTATAAGGTCACCTTGAAGCCTCCTTTTCTCCAGGCTGAACAAACCCTACTTCCTCAGCCCAGAATGGGAAGCCCTCTGATCATTTTAGTGGCTCTTCTCCTGACATGTTCCAGGAGATCTATGTCCTTCTTATGTTGGGGATTCTGGAACAGGGAACAGTACTCCAGGTGGGATCTCACAAGAGGAGAGGAGAGAGCGAGAATCGCCTCCCTCAGCCAGCTGTCTGTGCTTCTTCTGATGCATCCCAGGACACAGTTGGCTTTCTGAGCTGCAAGTGAACATTTACATGTATTCATGCATGGGACTGCCTCGACCCAGCTACCACGCCTTGAGCTTGACCTGGTTGAACTTCATGCAGCTTGCTCAAGTTCACTTCTCAAGCCTGGCAATGTGCCTCTGGATGGCATCCCTTCCCTCTACCATGTTGACTTCACCACCCGGGTTGGTGTCATCAGCAGACTTGCTGAGGGTGCACTCAATTCCCATCCATGTCTCCAACACGGATGTTAAACAGTACTGGTCCAAGTACTAACCCTTGAGGAACACCACTTGTCACACATCCCCAGTTAGACACTGAGCCATTGGTCGCAGCTCTTTGGGTATGACCACACAGCCAGTTCCTTATCCAAGGAGTGATCCAATCCATTGCATCCCTATCATTCCAGTTTAGAGATCAGATTGTCGGGTAGGACAGTGTCAAATACTTTTCACAGGTCCAGGCAGGTGACATCTGTTGCTCTGCCTTTGTCCTCTGAGGCTGTGACCCCATTGCAAAAGGCCACCAAATTAATCAGGTAGGGCTTGCCCTTAGTGAAGCTGTGTTGGCTGTCACCAATTACCCCTCTGTTATCTGCTTGCCTTAGCAGAGCCTCAGGATGAAAATTATGAAAGACAAATACGAAATTATGAAATTGTCTTTTAGATTATGAACTGGGAATGCAGGATCTGGGTTTTGCCTACTAAAGAGAAATCCTTTTGCCCAGAACTTGTCCACACTTATGGCTTTTATGGATCCTATTCTCCTCTGCTGATAAAGTTCTCCACACCCCTCTCTTTTTTTCCCCAGCATCAGTTGCTTTTAGTATTTGGATACCTTTGTCTCTTAGCACCCAGCTGCAGTTCCTGCTGGCATATTTGGCTCATATTCACTTGGTCTGATTTTCTCTCCAAAACTCTCATTCAATATGTCTTCATATTTACATTTTTTAAAAAATAAACACTTTTGTTATTCTCCCCATTTGTTTTATTTTGTTTGCTGAAATAAACATGGTGTAGTACTTATCTGAAGAAAGTGTCCATAAAGATGATATGTCAGAATATACTGTAGGAATGTGAAAGTATTCTAGAGATTCAGTCAGAATCCACCAGAAGATAGGCCTTGTTCCAGTATATTTGGAGGGATTACCTCAATTTTTATTCATACTTTCACCAAACCATAGGTTATCTTGAAAGTTCCTTGAAGTATAATGATTCTTTGCAGAATGTATTTTTCTAATACAACTTCAAGATTTTCTACTAGACTGAAGTTTCCCACAATGTGAATTTGTATACGGGTAAGTACTCAAAAGTGAGAGAAGATTTTGTTTTTACAACTTGAAGAGTTGTTCAATGTCTACTAAGCAGTTAGGAACTTCCTTACCTACTTCTTTCTAGTAAAAATTTCATTTATTAGCATTGGTACTACACTTATGAGGTCACACATCTGCCACAAGGTAGGGCAGATTATGATATGATCTATTTTCAAAACATTTCAATTTTCTTGAGTGCTTTTTTGATGGAATAGATGTCTGCATGCTAGCACATCTCTAATAACTATAGCTGCACTGTATTCTGTATCTTTTGGAAGAAAAGGAATTACATTAATGAACAGTGTGACCACAATAAAAGAACATGTGGAACACCAAGTGCACATTTTCAAGTTTGAAAAAATAATTGCAGAGGGGACTAATTTGCAAAAACACCTCAGGAAACATTGTTAGAACAGAACATGATACAGTAAGGATCATGCAAATACAATAAAAAAAGCTTTTATCTTCTTCTGTTTGTGAAGCTTTCTCTTGTCTTTGTAAAAAGCAAAACTACAACTTCACATTTTTCTTGGAGATGGGAATTTAAGGTAACACAGACATTTAGGGCACAAATTCTATTGAACCTCTAGATCTGTTCTTCAGTCTGCTGTAGTAAATTGTGAAGAGCCTAATCACCTGTCATTTGTCATTCCAATAAGGCAAATGGTCCCTAAGACCTTTTAATGCAAAAAAATGTTAAGATGTTGGATTTACAATAAATGATGTCTCTGAGATAAGAATATTATAGTAATGACATATGTGGATAATGTGTCCATTAAAAGGCTTATGAATTGCTAGAGGTCATACCAAGAAACATGTTTTTTCCTTATCTAGACAGTTTTGAAAGAGGGAGATTAAGAGATGAACTGAGATATCTGAGTTTAAATTATGAACATACTTCACCTGCTACTTATTATTGAGAAAGTTATAGGAGAAAGAATCTGTTATTACAGCATAGGTTTTGGCATGGTTTTATCACAAATACATTTGAAACTTTGTTTTTTTGTTTCTTCCTTTTAAGGAGACAACACTAATTTTATTAATATTCAGACTAAGATAAATCAGTGGTTGCTTTGAACTATTTCTTTCCATTGTAAAAATTTCACTATAATATTTTACCATAAATAAAATAATTAAAAGGGAATGCAAATTTATGGAGAAAGGAGGGTCGGGGGCAGGGACCAGGGGATCTGGCTTTTCCTCACAGCTGTGGGAATCATGATGTCTGTGTTCCAGGGGGCATGCATCCAAGAGAGAAATGGAAAATGTTAAAGTCCTGGAGGCCAAAGTAGCTCAGAGTTACTTAATCACTTTCTGAGACTTACTTCCGCGGTTTTAGGGATCTTATGGCTTTTTTAGTATGTTTGGAAAAGAAGAGTTGTTATTCCTTCTCTAAACTGTGCAAATAATCATCAGCAACCTTGATCATTGCAAAGACTGTGGTGTATTTCTTCAGTTGATAGACATCTGATTAAAGTTTGTCTTTTGTTTATACTTCTCCTATTATTTTTTTCTGTATTTTTCTCATTGTGGCACTTTTCCTCAGTTACTGTATATAGAATTTACCTTTGCCTGTAATCAAAGTTTTATATTAAAGAATGTCTAGAGCCATTTCCTCAGGAAGTGGCCTGGAGTGGGTGGAGGTGAATGGGCTTTTACCTTGTTTTTTTCATTCAGCCTTGCTCTTGGTACATCCCTCTTCCCTCCTTTGCTAGGTGGTGGCACTCTGGTTAGTGTAGTGCTTCATATTTATAGCCAGTAGATAATCTGTGCTTTTCACAGAAGCATCCGTGCAGCAAACTCCTGGCAAATTTGTTAAAATGGTACAGACTGCCTCATAAATTTGTTTGAGAAGAGAGTATTAATAGCTTTGTGTTGTGCTTCCAACAACAGCATTGAACTGCTTGATCTGATGATAAGAGAACCAAACATTAGGAGAATGCATGGAATATAACTTTTAAACTTATTTACAACCTACTGCAGAGATCAGCATTTAAGAAAAATTCTACAATGAGAACTTTTACTTATTTTAATGTTTAGGGCTTATTTTATGTTTCAAAGTTAATATGAGGTATTAAACATTCTTAAAGAGAAAGGAAGAAGTTGTAATGCATCTAAATCATAGAGTCATTGGAAATGTTCAATGTGTGTAAAATCACTTCATGCAGTGACAGATGGAACTGTAGTATTCTATTGCTTTTTAGGTACATGTCTAATACACAGCTTATGTAGTTTTTCTTTAAAAATCTAAAGCAATGACTTAAGTCATTATAAAGATAGGGGATGAAAGGGTGGTGTGTCAGACTGTATCTTGATAAATAGGTTAAAGTGAATGTTTTCAGTGGTAAATCTCCTTTCACTATGGTGCTGGCTATACTGTAAAGCAAAATGTTTTCATAAACTTAAAAGAGAGGTGTTTGAAGTATCCATATTTTCGAGCCATTTGTGTACATTAAAAACAACTTGCTATTCATGTTCAGTGGTTTTCTTGTTGGACAACATAAAGACTTACCACACCAGATGCAATAAATTATAAGACTGCAAGTATAATAATTACAGCATGGAGCAGGCTTTGCTGGCAGATAGAAGAACATAGCAGTCTCTTTAATCATAGTGCTTCCCATAGTGTGGGTGGCCACAGGCTGCAGACATTTCAGTCAATCCCCTCTCCATGCTGCAGTGGTTGTAAAACAGAGCTGAAGTAAACAGCATTCCAAAGACTTTCAGGGGGTTTTAATTTTGACAAAGTATAGCTTCCCTTTGCCCCTCATTTTGACACTCATTTCTGACAGCCATAGCCTTACAGGGCATGCTTCCTATCAAATCAGTTCTGCTTGAAGTTACACCGTATAATGTAATATATATAGACTCTTCAAGAAGTTGTTTTGCTTTGTTAAAATATGTTCTTTGAAACCTGAATGTTTTGGGTTTTTGTCAATAAGAAGTAACTTCTGCACTTGTATCAAGTGTTGTAAAATGTTTAAATTGTTTTTAAAATCTTTCAATCTCTGTTGTTTTCATTCTTCCTATTTTCTTTTGTTTGTTTGTTTTGATTTGATTCTCAGTGTTGTTTTACCATTTCTCTAAAAAGTTATACTATCACTCTAGCTACTAGCATAGAACTTTGCCTCCAACCAAACTGAAGAACTTTTATATCCTTACCTGGCAGCTTACTAGTATGGAAGCTGATTTCACCTCCTTAAAGTTTGATGTGTACACACCTGGAATCTTGAGCTTTGTGAAATAGATTTAAATGGCTAAATTTGGTGTCATGCAAATACTTACTCAGCATTTGCAGGCCTCTTTGGAGTATTTACAAGTCTGCTGCAGTGAGGACAGATACTGTAATTCTGTTGTGTAAGTGTGCAGGCATGAAAGGATAACTTGTGTTAGAGGACTTTTTACATTCTATTTAAGCATATGTGAAAATAATTATGTAAATTAACTTGAAAGAAACAGGTTTCACTAGGTAACTGATAGTTGAAATTCAATTTTCCTATGAATCAAAACAGAAAGCAGTCATTAGACTGTTAAATGAGACATGCACACTTTTAGATCTGACATCATTAATTAGAGCCCAGTGATTTAATGAACTACTTGCGTGATATGGGAACTGTCAACTTCTAAACTACTTGTTAAAATTCTGTTTTGAGAACCAAATCTGCTTGCTTTGCAATGTGTCCTGAGGGAGTAATGAGTGAGAAAGACATTTTTTCAGTTCTTTTTGTGATTTGGTTATGTTCCAGGTACCAAACTGGAAAGGGAAACAGGCTCCTCAGAGCTGATGGCCCTGTTTATTCTTGTCCTTGGTTTGTATGTCCTGTGCATATGTAGAATGTGGGCCAGAACGGTTTCAGAACCATTGTTTAACATTTTTGTTCAGCTCCACCTGCTGTTGAAGTATATGTGGCTGTGTGGGTACACACCCAGAGAAACTTCTGCCTTTAGTAAGTTAAAAAGCAAGATTTGTAGGTATGGATAGTGTGTGTTGCTTCTGTGGAAGGGGGAAGAATGTAGTGAAAACTGGTACTGACCAGTGAAGCAAAGATGAATACGTAGTTGATACAGTGATAGTATATATTCCAGAATTCAAATAGAATTCATTCTAAACCAATTTTATAGGTATAGGACAGAAGGAGGATTGAAATTGTTTAGAGATAGCCATTCAAGGGGCTCTTATTTAAAGTCACGAGAGAATGTTTAAGAATGAAGATGGGTTGTCATACAAAACACATAGTTATTTTCTGATGCTTATTTTTCTAAAATTTTACTCAGTTTCCTGTATATTTTTGTTGTTGTTCTTTCAGTTTTTTGAAAGTCAACTGAAGGAACTTTTTTGTCGTTTCTAAGCTGTTGAAGATTATACTTTGAATTTGTTAGTTAGCCTTCTCAATCAATAACCCCTTTGAGAATCAACTTTCTAAGCTGGACCTTCTCTAGTTGCCTCTAAATAACTGCATTGGTAGGATGTAAGAGAATTTGCAGCATTTACAAATTTGCAAGTATTACCATATTCTTCTAATTAAAAAGAATACAATAATATGAATGGGCTGAGGAAAAAACAGAACTCTTTTTTTTTTAAAATAGATAGTTCTTTAACAATCCTAAGGTAACATGAATATAAATAACTTCTTGGCTTCTGGGCCAAAATAAACAATAGCTAAATATCTCAACAAAATAAGAATTAAGGATTCTGCTTTCCTGCAAGGCTGTTTGAGCTTTGACAGCAAGTGGCACAATTTGCTAGCCAGCTGACATTTTTCAAAGCAATTTAGTGTTGCCAGGTGGCTCTAGTAAAGAATAATGATTTGTTACTGACAAAGAAAAAGAAGAAAATTCTACTAGTGCTCCATATTTTTACTCAACCTAATATAATTAGTGATCCAGTAGTTGTTGCATCACCACCATAGGTGCATCTTGTGCTTTTTGGTAAAAAGTTCAGTGAATATTTTTGTACCCTAAGACTTTTAACCACTTGATGCTTATTAAGTCCAAAACCAAGGGATTAAAAGTAATTTCTCCTGAATAAAATCCGAGGTAAGTTGATCTTTATGTATTTGCAATGTGTACCAATCAGAAATATAAAAAACTGACATTGACCACATACATTTATTGAAAAAAGCTTAAGTTTGTTATTAGCTTTCTTTCTAGAAACTACTGAGCTCAGATTTAAACCAGCAGTGAAACAATTTTATGATGCATTCACTGTTTCTAAACTTAAATTTATTCATCCCGCTTTTCCACTTTTTTTTTTTTTTTTGTGGATTTAAGGAATTTTTCTGTGGGAAGCTTGCATTTTGGCCCTTGAAAATTGTAGGGGGAAGTGGGAAATTCTAACTCTCTGGATAGTTAAACTAGCGGGCTTGAAAAAAATAAAGAGAAAATATTTATATTTGACCCTGGTAAAGGTATTGAATTTCCTTTTTTAAGTTAGTGGAACTGTATGTTTTATTTCAGCAGCAAAAATCTCCTCTTTTTAAATATAGATTAATAGCACTTTAAAGGTGGATGTTTCTTAAAGAGACAGGGGAAAGGAAAGAGAAGGAAATTTGAAATAGCTTTTCCTGTCTGAGCCCAAGGCTTGCCAGCATCACAATTCTTCAGCTCTTTTGTATGATTTCCAAGGGTTTTGTTAGTGATTTGCAGATGGAGCTTAGGCTTTGGAACACATCCATTAAGAAGCTGTGTGGTCTTAGCCACAGCAGTAGTGAAACATACTTTTCCTATGCTAGTTTCACAGAAGTTAACTGAGCTTGAATTGGTGAGGGAAAAACAATGCAGCTTCTGTCTCCTATTCCTTCCCATTATTTTCTCTCCTGCATTTTGTTTGAAAATTAGAATCAGGTTAATTTTGAATTGTACTGAAGTATGTAGCATTTTTCTTCCATTGTAAAGAAGCAGATAGAATATGAACGTAGGCTTTATAATAAGCTACATTTATCAGCATGATTAAGGCACTTCATAGCATACATTAGTATCTAAAGAAGAAGCATATCTCTGAATGGAGTTTTGGAGTTTTTTTCAGTCCAGATTTTCTAGCAGGTTTTCCTGGTCCTTCTGTGTACTTTTTTTAATTAAAAATCAAATTGCAATGGTGATTGTGAAAGGAAACTGGCCTAAGTAGAGCACTTGAGCAGTTTTACTACAAACATTGACCGAGGTGAACATGCTTACATGCTTTGGGGACAGAACACAGTTAAGGGCTCTTTCATCAAGTGCATTGTGGAGAACCTCATAGAATTTGAGTTTCCTGTCAGGAACTATGTGAAAAGCAATCAAGTCTGTGTATCTGGAAACACTAATTTTGAGAAAGAATGACAGTATTCCTGAATATTTTTCTTAACTCTAAAGCATTAATAACTTAGTCTAGTCATTTATGTATAGACAAACTGTGTGGTCAAGTCAACACACTGGAGGGAAGGGATGCCGTCCAGAGGAACATTGCCAGGCTTGAGAAGTGGGCTCGAGAAAACTGCATGAAGTTCAACCAGGTCAAGCTCAAGGCGTGGTAGCTGGGTCGAGGCAGTCCCATGCATGAATACATGTAAATGTTCACTTGTAGCTCAGAAAGCCAACTGTGTCCTGGGATGCATCAAAAGAAGCACAGACAGCTGGCTGAGGGAGGTGATTCTCCCCATCTCCTCTCCCTCTCCCTTTCCTCTTGTGAGATCCCACCTGGACTACTCTTCCCTGTTCCAGAGTCCCCATCATAAGGACACAGAGCTCCTGGAACATCTCCAGAGGAGAGCCACAAAAATGACCAGAGGGCTGCAGCACCTCCCCTGTGAAGCCAGGCTGAGGAAGTTGGGTTTGTTCAGCCTGCAGAAGAGGAGACTTCAAGGTGACCTTATAGCAACTTTCCAGTGTCTGAAGGGGCCTACAGGAAAGCTGGGGTAGGGCACTTTACACAGGTGTGTAGTGAGAGGACAAGAGGAAATGGTTTGAAGCTTGAAGATTCAGGTTAGACATTAGGAAGTAACTAATTAATTTTAGTTTAATTTAAGTGAGACACTGGAACAGGTTGCCAAGGGATGTTGTGGCTCCTCTCTCCCTGGAAGTGTTCAAGGCCAGGTTGGATGGGGGCTTGAGCAATCTGTTCTAGTGAGAGTTGTCCCTGCCCAAGCAGGGGTATTGGAACTAGATGATCTTTAAGATCCCTTCCAACCCAAACCATTCTATGATTCTATGATTTTCTGTAACTTAATCACATGCCCTAATGGTAAGACTCCTATCTCTGTAGGAGTGTTTAGCAGAACAATTTGTTTACGATCAACTGGACTTTCATGGTTATCAGTGGGGATTTAGATGTGGGCAGATGTCAGGTTGTCATTCCAAGTGAATAAGGAGAAATATTAGAAGCTCCAATAAATCCTAAACATGTAATTGTGGCCAACTCTTTTATTTAGTATGCTGGTATAGAATTTAGCTAATAAAAACCATCCCATGAATGTATGTATCCATAAGCCATGCCAAAACAAAAAAAAAATTCTTGACAGTAAATGTCAGAAAGAAATGTACAAAGAAAATCCCTCCCTACACTGTACTTGGGCACCTTGGCCATCATCCAGTGAACTACTGGAGAATATTCTGAGCTTTCTGAAAGTTAAGTTGAAACTGGAGTAATTCCTTTGTGCAAAACCTCTGAGTGATTACTGGCATAGACTCAGTTTGGTAAAGTGGAGGGTTGCGTTGACTAGCTAATCATTAAATATGTGTGGTTAAACACATTTCAAATAGAGAAAACATACTATACATACAATTTTAAAGCAGACACTGGATATTTTCATTGCGTTATTGATAATAAGTAGTTAAGGATTTTTTTTAATAGCTTATAAAATACATTCTTGTATACTGATAATAATTAAGTGGTTACAAATATGCGTCATCTCATTTCCCATTGGTTACACACTGAGATTTTTATAAAATGTTGAGAAAACAAAGTTGGCTAGACTATGCAGTAATTTGAAAGCTACATTATGCTTAAATTTGTGTGATGTTCTACTTCCTTGATTTCTTCTACATTTTGGGTTTGGTTTGTGGAAAACGAATTTCCCATCTTTTCTGGAAACTAAGGATCAAGTGAAGAAGAGATCTTGTAAACAAAAATAGAGCTCACACACTTTGTTGTGTTTGGATAAGTGTGTGGAAATAATATGAATTGTGTTATGTCAGGGAATTGTGTTATGTCTCAGAATTGTCTTCATAAACAGCTGGTGTTGAGACAGACTCTAAATGAGCATGCTGCCTTGTTGTTACAGGCTTAGCCACTATAATTCTCCAGAAACAGCCATTTATTCCAAGTAAAAAGGTTCTAAAAATACCAGTTTTGATGGCATTTTGTTGCTGACTCTACTTAAATAACTTTGGAAGTAATTTGGAATGTTGGAATCGTAATTATTTAAAGAAAGAAAGAAATACTTAAAAAAACCTCTGTTATGTATGTAATATATATAATTTTGTATATAGCACAATAGAAAATATGCAATATGTAATGTGCGACTAGAAATGTATTTTTAATAATTATTTGAAATCAATAGTCTTCTATCTTCTAGACCTTTGTTTAAAGCAATGGGCTATCTGATTGTTCAAGGGACTCCCAAGAACAAAATTGTTGTACTTGAAATCATTGCCATACAAGAAATACTCATTCCAAAGTCTGATAAAATACAAAGAGGAATAGCATCCTCTGAATAAGATGTAGCTTTTTCTTTTCTTTTTTTTTTTTTTTTTTTTTTTTTTTTTTGTCTTAGCAGGGCTGAGGAAATCTGGGGAAATCTGATTCCCATTGAAACAGATGGAAAGGTCAGAAATAAGCCTAATACTTGACCAGATTTTAGAAATTTACTCTTGGGTATCTATGTTGTATGGATTCCAACAAATTCACATTGATCATAATTTTCATCAAAGCATCATTAATAATTTCTTCTTGAGAAATTAATGGCACTTTGTGTTTCAAGGAGAATATACTAACGAGAAATTTCTTTTAGTATAAGTTATAGATCTTTCTGTTTTGTCCCTCCCCACTTGTTGCTTTGACTGACTTGTCCAAGTTGGCAAAAAGAGTTCAGTAGTGACACTGGGAAGTTATAATCAGTATCAGGTTTGAATACCTCACCCCAGTGAAACCATTTATCATCTCTCTCCAAAACATGCTGCCCTTGTAGTGTGCAGATTTTCACATATGCTTCTGAGGACATTCAGAATCATAAATACTTTGAAGAAAGTGTGTTGAGAAGTTTCCAGATACAAATAGGTTTATCTGGTTTCCTAGAATATCTTTGAAATTGTGTCATAAATTCCAGGACAGTTGCTATATGAATATAGCTACTAGCATAAAACTTGCCATGTGGTCCTGTAATAAAAATCAGGTGCTGTTTCTGTGTTGATGTCTAATTTGAAACTCCTTTATCTCAGGCTTCTATATTCTTCCCCACCAACACAAGCGGGAAGATAGTTCCTCTTAGAGAAAGACAGGAAAAAGGCTTCAGAGCTTTTGAATCCCTGCTTAGTAAAGCCAGTATCAGATGGCTAAAGTACCTCTTCCCCCTTTCTGGAACTGTGAACACGAGCTGAGCTGGTATATGCCTACTGCTGTGCAGCTTATCTCAGTGGAGGGGAATATTTTGCTTCAAGAAAATAATTTCCAGATTTTCATAGGCACATGTGATTCAAGATGTGGTTGTTTCTGAGCAACAAAGTTCATGGAAGAACTCCACAAATCCCTTGTAGCACATGGAAAGCAGCTTTTATTACTTGCAGAGAATTATCAAATAATTTGGCTTAGTTTAATTGAAAAGTAGTATGTCGGAAATGTTTTTTGTTTGCTTAGTCTTCTTTATATATATTTGGGTGGTGACCAGGAAGCATAATGACTTGTTTTCTCCATTTGTATTCTCAGAAGTCTAGTTTCAAGACTGCTCTTATTCCTTCCACTTTCCCTGAGTGAATTAATAAGGGACAGCTTCATAACAAAATCTTTAAATCATGGGAGTAAATGTTAAAACAGGCCTCCTTCACTACAAAACCTGATAGATAAGATAAATTATTTTGTGTCTTCATGCAAATACTCCTAAGATTATATGACTGTTAAAGATATTAGAAATCTCTGTGCTGCACTGGATTTTAAATTGACTTATAATGTTATTCAGTACAAATTGCATCAGTAAAATACAGCTATAGGCACAGTTGTTCAAGGAAGTTCGTTATTGTGAGGGTTTTATGAGAAGTTGTTAATTCCATTTCAGGGTGAAGGGGACTATGTTACCTTAAATCCAAAGCCTTAAGGATGGATGTGTCCTCTTGCAAATAGTACAAAGGTGGTTTCTTCCTGCTTTCTACTTTAAAAACTGAGGGAAATCAATAAAGAAATAATTTCTGATATCGCAGTATGCCTTATTGCTGTTATTTTTCAGAATCCTTACATCTTTATATCTTCTGTTCTGAAAGCAGCACTTTTGCCACAATCTGCCATTTTTCTGGCTCGTAGAATATGGCCTTAGTGGATTAGACAGTGAATGGTAACTTACTGCCAGAAATACCTAGCAATGATGTAGATCTGAAATTGTATACTTTGCTGGAATAGGCTAAGACTCATGACTGAGATCATCAGTACAAGAATGTATTTAGTATTGACAGCTTTCTCATTATGTTCTTGAATACCTTCTACTAGATTTGAAATGAATCCTTAAAAGTCATTAGAATAAAACTAGCGATCCCTCTGACCTCAGGAATCCACACTCTGGATAAATAAAATATTTTTTTTAATTATTTATTTCCATAATGCTTTGCAGGGGAAATAATAGAACCTGTTACTAGTTCTGGCTATTGCTATAGCATCCTGTAAAAATATCTGTGAGACAATTTCTGGAAATCTTCTAGATTTCTCTGTAGTATTTTCTGAAACAGTTGATTTCAAAAGTGAAAGGACAAATTTAGATATAAGAAAAAAATGTTTTATACTTGCTCTCCAAGCTGGTCCTATCAAAGCTTTGCAGTATGATGTGAAATAACTACTGATACAATCTGTTTAGATCTGAGAACTGCTAAAATTTAAACATTGTGAACTTTGAATCTTGAGGTGAAACCAGCAGTTTTCACTGCCAGATAGTTAAAAATTAGTCATTTCTGGCTTACACTGTACTTTTGGTAATCTAGTTAATGTTCTGTAGGATGAAAAAGCATGGACAAATCTCCTAGGAAAATAATTACCTAATGATCTGTTTGTTCATGGTCAGTTTGTCTCTTCAGAGATTATGTCTTAGAGTAGTTGCTAGTTACATCCTTACATGTTCTGACTGGATCTTGCAGCAGTTGTTTGCGTTACCCAGTTTACCTGCTAAGAGGCAGAAAAAAAACATAGGAAAAAAATTGTATTTAATTGGACCTTACTCACTGGGCATAAGCTTTATTTCTGGCCATTATACTATTCCTTCCACACTATTTGTGTACTTGCACAGAAGTGTACTGTTAAAGAGGATTATGTGATAGAATAGCTGAAAGCATTTTTTTCAAGAAACAGGTCACCTTGTGCAGGGAATAGAATCATAGAACGGTGTGGGTTGAAAGGGACTATCAGCTGTCATTTATCCCAGCCCCTGTGGTGCAGGCTTGAGCATCTTTCAGTAGCTCTCCATCCATTCATTCAACAGTGTGCAGAGATACTGGGGGTTGCCCTCATCTAGGTGTAGGACCTTGTGCTTGGCCTTGTTGAACTTCATGACCTACACACAGGCCCATGTCTCAAACCAGTCAAGGTCACTCTTCCCTCCAGGGAATGAACAGCAACACATAGCTTGGTGTCATCTGAGAAGTTGCTGATGGTGTGCTTAATTCCACTGTCCCACTTAGTCCTGTCCTATTAATAAAGATATTAAATAGTAATTGTCCCAGACTAAATGCCTGGAGGACACCACTTGTTACTTTTTCACCTTGGACACTGAGGTATTGTCTGTAACTCTTTGGAATTCCTTATCCATCGAACAGTCTATTAATCATATATAAGAATGAATTGACAGTTTTTACTTTTCCTTCAGACAGCTTACTGCTAATGCAGAAAGTATATTCTTGTATATACTAGTAAAATAATTATTACCTACAACTAGACCTATGTGCAGTAAATAAGCTACATTTTCTAGAGAGAAGAACTTTCTGGTCATGTTTTGGATCAATGAAAGCATTTAAACCTTACAAGATAAATGCTTTAAGTTATTGCTACCAAGTTTCTTATCTGTGTTGCACTTCGGTGTGTTTTAGGCTTTGTACTGGCAATAATAGCAACTGTAAAATGAAAAATATGACAGCTGAATTCTAAATGTTTTTCACCTTTAACACATAGCAGGTTTTTTTAATTGCATACCTAATACCTCCTTTCATCTTGACTACAGTCTCTCTTCTTGTTTCCCTTGCCCCCTTCTGGCAGTTCAAAGGAAGTTTTGTGTTCAAAAAATAAATGATCTGTAATGTCCTAGCGTGGATATAGTAAAGTGCTCAGAAAAGGAAAACCAGACAAACCACCAACCAGCTAAAGAAAAAAATGCACAGAAGTTTTGCGGGACATATGAAGACTGATGATGTATAGTAATTTTTTCTTGTATTTTTCTCTGTTGGTTGAATAACAGTGACAGTTACACAAGGATATGGGAAAGTACTTTTGAAATTAGTCTTCATGTGGAAAGTGTTTGATTAGTTTTCTCCCTCAGAAAGTTTTGGTCACAGAAAAGGTCACTAGATAATGTGTTTTGTAGTGGTACAGGTGAATAGATGAGGTTTTAAAGCTGCTTAGTCTTTGAGTTGTCATTAACTGCCATGTCAATATGTCAAATGCTTTTCAGAGCTTTTTATGGTCTTCTCACTGGTGAAGCTTTTTGCACGTCTTTCCCTGGAAAACAAACTCAAACTTTGAACAAACTGTACTTTTCAAGCCCCTTCCTTACTTCTAGTCAAACTGGCATCCTAGGTCTATTGTTGCTAACTCCTCCTTTATTTTGTTTTCAACTTGCAGTCTGATCCCTTACCTCATTCTGCTTTGCAAACCATCCTATGCTGTAGGAACTGCTTGTCTGAACCATTGACAGTGTTCTGAAAACAAATTTTAACTTGAATAATTGTTGCAAAGAACAGTAACATATATGGTTCCATATTAACAAATTGATTAAGGGATGTTTGAGGATTGTACAATTTAATAGAATTTAGATTTGGTATACCTTTGGTATATTTAGATGCTTGTAAATTTTGAAAATCCATCTTTTAATATCTTTTTCTTAAGAATACAAAAATTTCATGTAAACTGTGTTGCCACAGCATTTTCCTTTCTCCTTAGTTTTGTGGAAGTCACTAGATGGCGGTAAAACCGCAATTTCTCTTGTTCAGAGAGGGTTTCGGTTTTGGAAAAGGGTTTGGAATGAAGGAGACAGGTGTTAAGGCATTTAGCTTAAGTCTGCAAGGTAGTAAAATAATCTTGGGAAAAAATACAATAACGAAGGTGTCCCAAATGCTTGTTACTTACTCTGAGTAGTAATCACTTTTCTTAGAACTCTACTTTGCTCCTCTTGATGGTATTTTTTTTATCTCAAATTAATCGAATATGGAACACATCTAATTCCAGGACTTTGGGGCAGTTGTTTAGTTGTTGTTCAACAAAAGAGTGCATAATTATTTGGTTTGTATTTCTGAAAGCAAAAACCAAGCTAACTGATTTTTACTTTTTTTGGTCACAATTTTTTTATCAGATCCTTATTTTAAAAAGATTGCATAGAGTGAAACCTCCTAAGATGTTGGAAGTCACAGAACTTTCCTTTTAATTACATATTTTTGAAATGGAGATTTTCAGTGTTTGCTAATCCTAACCTTCTGTTACAGAGGTTTTTATACTTATGCAATATAGAATAGGGAATATAACTCTTGTTATATCAGCATGTAGCAATACAAGATGGGAGGAAAACTTAACAGAGTCAGAGCTGATCATTTGATAAGCACTATGAATCTACCTCTGCAGAGTTATGACAACAGGATGGGAAATCCTGATTTTACACAACAGTTTTCATAAATGAGTTCAGTTGGAAAGGTGCTGGGGTGTAAGATCTGTCCAAAAAACAGCAGAGCTCTAGTATAGTGCTTAACAACTGGGAAAATAAGAAAGCAGAATACTTTGTTCAAGCTCCCTCTGCAGAACCAGTGTATCAGATATGTTAATCAGATTTTATCATCAAAGGATTCTTTTGATTTTTATGTGATGCATTTAAAATGTTTTATTGCATTTAAAATGTGACTTAAAACATTCCAAGTGAAATTGGTAGGGAAATAAATGTCTAACTAAAATTAAGCAATTAAATTATGAGGCCAGACACTGAATCTTCTCAAAAATACCAGGACCTCTTTAAGGAATGATAAGGGAAAGTATATGTTAACTTCATCCTTTCTCTTCCTGATCATGATACTGATCAAGAGTACAGATGAGTTTTTTGCTGTGTAGCAACGAGAGGGCTGCTATCCGGATGATATCAGACCAAAACCTACCTAAAGGTCTGTCTGGTTTTGACACAGATGCCTCCATGGTGAGTGAACTTACGTTTGATTGTAGCAGCTGCAGCATTTTCCTCAACACTGATGGCACTTGCCTGCTCATCTGTGTTGATGCTGTAAAAAGACCACAGCCAATCAAAAGTTCTTACCCCACATATAGTACCATAGCAGTCAGTTCTTTTTACACAGCCTTTTGTAGGCTAATACTTTTTTTTTTTTTTTGTCCTTCTGTTTACCTCTTGCAGAGTTTGCTGTGCCATCTCCTTTCTTCTTCTAAGTGGGAAAGTAATGAAGCTGAAACCAGTACATTCATATCATCTCTTGGCTACACATCAGCAGATTATTATTGTCATTTAGTTAAAGAGGTAAATTGTTCAATTTTGATTTTGTTAATAATAAATCACCAGTTTGTAAGAACATACATGGATCTGTCATTCTTATAAGGAGGAAGAACTTAACTTTGTTTATCTTTTCTTACCTCGGTTACTTTTACAGCCTTTTAAGGGAAAAAATTAAGTGGGAGATCTTTGAACAAATGAGAAGAATTTTTATTAGATTATAATATAATAGATGTTCATAAAAACAAAATTCCTGTTGCTGCTTTGTTATAACAAAAGAAAAAAAAAATCTGTCCTGTCATTATTTTCCTTGTGAAGCTTAGAGTGTATAAATTATGCTATGTATTAAAACATTACTTTTGGAATCTTTTCTTTGACTGTATGCACTGCATTTAAAACGGTAGATGAACCCTAGAGCTTAGTAAAGAATGTCTTTTTCATTTAATATATAAAAATAATAGCAATAATGTTTCATAAAATGTTGACCTAAATTGGACAAAGATTATAAAAAAAATTATTAGTACATCTTTTCTGAAAGTTTTGCCACAACTCTTGGATTAGCATAGCTAAAGTAAATAACTTTTCAGTTTTTAAATGTGGAAAGCACATAATGGATTAATGTTAAAAAATGTTAAATGTTAAAAAACATTTTTTCAGCATATTTTATTGAGTGATCTGTACAGCTTTAATTTAGGACCAATAATTAAAAAATCAAACTGAGTGAACAGAGAAATCTATGAGCCTCCACTTTATGTCAGTCACACAGAGAACCATGCAACTAATTTCCTCTTATCTGCAGAATGGGTAATTTATTTAATTTTAACTTTTGTCTTATTTTGCTTTTCCACTCACAGATGGTCCACTCATTAGAAGTGGAACTCAGAGGATATCAATTCAATGGACTTAGCATTCGAGGGAGGTAGGTCTTACCTAAACTTTTTTTTTTTTTTTTTTTTTTAATTTTAGTTTAGTTTAGTTTGGATCATTACAGTTCAGTAAGGACCTTTTGCAGTCTTGGCTAACTTAGGTTCAGTTGGAAAGTCTGGGATATAAATGTAGATACTTTCAGGTGTGGAGAACCTTGTAACTTGGGCTTCACATAATAGTTTATACTTGAAAGTCAGAGTGGTTTGGAAGTGACCTTCAAATACCATCTAGTCCAAGCCCCCTGCTGCAGGCAGGGACATATTTCACCAGATGAAATTGGTCAAAGCCCCATCCAATCTGACCTTGAACTCCTCCACGGACATCCACCACTCTAAGCAACTTGTTCCACTGTCTCACCACTCTCACAGTTAAGAAATTCTTCTTTGTGTCTTACCTAATTCTACTCTCTTTCGGTTTCAAACATTACCAGTTCATGTCCAGTTTTTCCTCAGCCAACACCCCCAGGTCCTTCTCTTCAGTGCTGGTCTCAACCCCCTCAACCCCAACCTGTATTGATATCAGGGAGTGCCATGACCCAGGTGCAGGACCTTGCACCTGGGCCTGTTAAACCTCCTGAATTTCATAATCAGAATGTTGAATGCTATATGCATATTTATAACCAAAGTTAACTGGCAGTTACTGTAAGAGACTAACTGAGTATGCGTGATAGTTAAATATGACAGAATAGTAGTTACTTTGCACATTATTATGAGATTTGTTCGTGCTTATTTAAACCCTCTATTTTTCCTTCCAATAGTTCATTGATCGGGTACTAAACAGTACTGTGGCAATACTGTGTTCCATATACAACTATTCTAAGTGTACCCAAGCACATATTTCCACCCTGTAACTGCTGCTTTGGCTTGGTTTTCTAAGGATGAAGAAAACTGCCTTTGCACAGTGTTCCTTCTGAAGTTAAGAGTAATATAAAGTGCTAAAGTTTGCTAATCCTGGATAAGGCATTAGAAACAGAATTTGGTTTAAAGAGTGTCTTTTTCGCAAATGTTATATATTATGTGCTATTTTCCTTTATGTTTATGCTCCAGGTTACATTGTCTTTAATAATTTCCAAGTGTGTAGTGTTAGTGAGCATGTCAAGTGAGTGATTTGCATGTTAAGCTCCAGAAGTGTGATACATTTCTTCAGCTGTAGATGTGTAAGACAAAAATTTTTCAACTGAGCTCTTGAAGACAGCAATATTCATATTGTTTTCTTCATAGCATTTGTCATGTTGAGAGGATAGAGGTCAAGAAAACAACATGAAGCCTTAAAGCCAGCTAGGTGGGCTCCTGTGAGGGTCTAGCAAACCTACATGGGAGCTGGGAATCTGTAGTCTTCCTAACTTGTGCTTCACTGACCCTGAGGAAGTAAAAGCATTCCCAGGTAGGAAGGGTGTGAATACTGAGTGGACACAAATGTCTGCTCTTCAGAATTGGGTTGATACCCATCACGTGGTTTGCTTTGAGCACTAAGATATCAACATTTTTTCTCCTTAAGATTCTTCAGAGAATATGTAACGACATTTCAACAGTTATTCCAATAAATACTTTCTCTGCAGTTAGTTATGCATCTCTTACATTTAACATTCTGTAACCTTATTTTACCTTATCAGTCAGAAATTAAGTCTTGACTTTTCTGAAATATAAACTCTATTTACTTTTCCCTCAGAGTTTCAGCCTGTCGGGTGAATGCTGTGTCCCGTTTCTGTCTCCCTCTCATTACTTTGCCTGATATAACTCCATTGCTGGAAACTCTCCTTCTTTACCATGGAGGTGAATCAGAAGAAATTCTTAGTTCAGAGTTTCTGGAGGCTGTGAATGAGGCCTTTTTAAAGTAAGTAGCATGATCTGTATGATTTTTACGCTCTTTTCATAAAGTTTTAAAATGCAATTAAATGTCTTTTCTCTCATTTTGTATGCTGAATTCACTGTGCATCTCCTGGATTGGAGTAAAATATTTCTCTTTCATCTGAAAAGCAGAGCTTGGATTGCTGGCCAAACCAGAATTTTAAATTGCTCATGTACAAATTGTGGCATAAGACCTTTAAATATTGGCTGGAACTTTATTTCACTTTTTTTTAAAATGGAGGTTAAAATCTTCAGTAGATTTTTCAGTTTTCATACAAATGCTATTTACTTGTCATATAAATGTATCAACATTACTAACTTGACATTTTGAGAGCCATTTTTACTTTTCTGGGTACAAGATAGATCCTGTATTTGATTGGTTCCACACTTTTTCTTGTTTTGGTTTGTTTTTGTGTGTGTGTATGTGAGTGAAATTGATTCTCAAGATTTTAAATTCTCTTGCTTTTCAACAGATCATTTTCAATTAGTCTGATAGGAGCAATTTGTGAAATATAGCGTTCCTTGTTTTGCTGCCACTAAAATCAGTTTTGATAAAATCAGTCTGTGAATGAAAACCAGCTGAGTGAAACTGAACATCAGCAAGATTGGCTGTGCCAAGGAAGGAGAGACATCAGTGAAACCAGAGTCTGCTTTTACTTGAGAGTTGCTTTATTCAAGTTTTAGCTGAGACACTATATTAAAACCAGGTCTTTTCAGTACAAGAAAATGTTCTGTGTGAACACTTTATCTCAGTTATCCATTTGTCTCCTTTTTAATCAAGGTTCTAATTTCTTCCCCTGACACCACATTATAATTTCTGAGGTGTTCCAGTGGATTGTTGTATTGCTCCATTGAGGGCTCCAGCAAAAATAAATAATTAATGCAAAAGCACAGTTACTAGTTCGTACAAATGTTACTGGAAGCAGAAGAAAAAAAGTAAAAAGGGAATATGAAGGTCCTTAGTGAAAGCTGTGTCACAAAAAAGAGAGCTCTATCTCACTTGTCACCTTCTGTGGCTTGAAACTGAATGTGTCCCATGAACAGTAATGCAGTCTGGAAAACTTTCAGAGCAAGTTCACAGATTTAGCAGGGATGGTTATATGATGTCAGTGAGCCAATGGTCAGTCTGTGGCATACTTCTGCCACTTCATAATGTGAATCTGATTCCTTTAGATGGTCATGAAATACTCTTCTGACTGAAATAAACACCCCTTTACTTTTGGGCTACTTTTTTATTACAAAGAGCAAAAAAAATTCAGTTCATGTGGCTCTTGACTAAGTTACTCTTGCAGTGCCTTTGACAAAATGGTATCAAGTTGCTGAGAGCAGATAAAGGCTTATACATGCTGTGCATAGTATACTCCTGGCCTTTCACTCAAGGTCAGGTGATCTTAACATGAGTGTTCTTATATATTTTTCCCCCCCATTTTAACAATGAATTTTGTGTTCTCTAACTCCATTGTTGTGTTCCAAACACTGGATTTCCTTCTGAATAACAGTGAAGCTGCTCCACAAAACAGGATTACTAAATACTGAGATTTGAAGTGCTCCACAGAACTCACCTTTGTCCCCATGGGACTATCTGCAAGTTTGGTACAGAAGGTTAATGCATCCTTAATAATCCTTTACCTCCTATATGTTTTTTAAATCTGAGTTTGAATGGCCCTATGAAAGCTTATTAGGTGTCTTTTCCTGGCTTAGTAATGCCTTCCATGTACCACAAAAGCAACAGAAAAGAGGATTGTGGCAAAATTAAATAATCTCAATTTACTCTGATGGGCATATGTGCTTTCATAGTGATAAGTAAAGCATCTTGATAACTAAAAAGCACATTGCTTTACAATTTTTAAATTCTACATACTTAAATATATTTCTTGTCTACAGATGTGCACTTTTAAGATAAACCGTTGCATAGTTTTTAATGGAAAAATATGTTTTCAATGGAAATAAAAATTCTGAAAGCTGATATTTAAACAAATATTGAAAGTAGACACATTGAAAGTAGATCCTAAAATAGTGCTGCACCTTCCTTTCTGCCAGTTCTTTTTTATCAGGAGCTTTATTTTGCCTGTGCTGTCCAGCCTAATTTTAGAAGTTTTCATCTTTAATTCATTCAAAACGAAGACACGTATTTCTTGTTGTTTATGTATTTTTGGTTTTGTTTATGTTTAAAACCGTTTATTTTGCATCTATCATGATTGCTGCACAAATATTCGAGTCTGATTTGTGCTATATCTCTTCTTCTTGGGTAGTTACCTTAGTATATTTAGATTTGTGCTAGTCCACACACTAAGGCCTCAAAATAAACTGCCTTTTATTTCCTGCCAATACAATACTATGCTTCAGTTGAGATATAGCTGAAAACTTCAGGTGACGTTATAATTGCATTCTTAACTTTTTATCTTTTAAAAGTCTCTGGTCATTATTGGTGGGCTGAACCTCTACCTTGGTTTTGGTGTGTTTTTTCTTCCTCTTTTTTTTTTTTTTTTTTTTTTTTTTTTCCTGCAAAGACAGATAATGCTTTGATTTAGCCAGTGACAAAATTACCCAGGACCTTCCTGCTTGTCTATGGGCTGCTGACACTTTCTGTGTAGGTGGGTGTGCAGAAAGCATTTGGATCTGAAAGAGCAGAAGTGTAGGGCAGAAACTTTCTCAAGAGAGGAAGGGAAATCCAGTCTTAAACCTTCTATTTCCATCTGCTGGGAATCTATCATAATGGTATTTTAAGGTTTTAAAGACATTTGGTAATGTTTCATTTGTCCATGACTGTAATTCCCTATTATGCTTTCCCATTACTGTTTGATATTGAGCAGAGTACTGCAAACAAGATTTCCTTTCTATTTCTGAGGGTTTATCTTTTTTGTCCTTTTTATCCCCCAGTCTGATTTTATTTTTTTTTTTTTTTTTTTTAGAAAAGGTACATTCTTGTCTTCCTTCCAGTTTCTTGGGGAAAACACTTATTTTTCTCTCTACACCAGGAAGAAGATCTCCCTCTCTGAATCTTCTGTCTTCAGCCTTTGGCTTCGTCACTTACCGAGCCTTGAAAAAGCTACACTTTGTCTTTTAGACCAGTTGGTTTCTGCTCAGTTGAGTTCACTGGAAGAAGTGGCTTGTGTCATAAAAGACTCGTTACTGGTATGTGAAACATGTAGTATGTTTGGTACGGAGCTTTTGTGCTTCAGAAGTGACTGCGAGTTTTCAAACACCTCAGCATCTTTGAGGCAAATGCCTGTCATGTGGCATATGATTTTAAGGCAAAGGTAAATCTTGAGTCATACAAATGTCATTTTTTTTTCTTAGTTTTTACGTGGAATTTGTAAAAGAGAAAAAAAAAATTCATTCAGTGCTAAAGAGTGAATGAAGAGATGAGAATCTGACTGGTGGTGGTGCCAAGTACTGCCTCGATATTGAAAAATTATAAACACTGGCCAGGGAGTATTTGAATGTGGTTTTACTTCAACCTCTGTAAATTGGGAGTTAAGCAGCTTAAACAACTGAAACTCCTTGTAAATTATTTTATTAAGGACTACTTGGTTAGTTGGTTTGTTTTGCACACCTGAACAAAGTTCTTAATACAAAACATTTGCTAACCTGTAATTAAAGTTTGTTTTTAAATGCAGTGCACCAAAAATCTTTCCTATGCGAAAGCATGACACCATACATTTTCTAAAATTAGCTAATTTGCAACACTAAATGTCAATTTGTTAAGTACAATGTGAAACAACATGTGTGATATATAATTAAAATCTGTATTTCATTAAATGGATAGAACTAAAAAATGGCACGTGGTATCTTATTTTCAGCCTATGAAAACACTTACAGAATATATGCCTTAGAAAGGAATAGAACAATACCTTTATATTTTCTTCAACTGAATCAGCAAATTTCTACTTTAGGCATCCATTATAATATTTGTAAATCTTTTAAGGGCTTGTCATCACCAGCACTTCACATGTCATCTGCGGATCTAGGCATTCCAGAAGGCAAGGCTATACACAAGGTCTGTGCCTAATTTTACTTTATCAGATAATTTGTGAGTATAAAACAATATATGGTACCAAACATGGCTAAGGAAAAAATAAAAGCATCTAGGTTTTATAGGTAGTTTTAAACAAAGATTTTATTTATTTCTGTTTAGTGTTGTGTGTTACGAATTTATATTTAAATTAATATTGACCTTGTGTTTACATTCTGATCCTTGAAAAGAATTTCAATGTAAGATGAAGGGTGCATAAATGGGACATGGAATACCTATTTATGAGAACAGGATGCAAAGCTTCAGAGAGGTGATAAAAAGACAAAGATTGGATCCAGAATTAAGTACTAAAATACTTAATGATATTTTAATCATTAAAAGTAATATAATGATAATTGTGTCCTACTGGATCAGCTAGGAGTCTGAATCCAACTCTTATTAGTTTATCCTGCCTGAAAAACATTTGACTATTTATTTAGGAATATGGGCATGCTTTTTCTGGCAGCTGGATTATACTATTTGTAGGATGTGACCTCACTTTGCTTTGTGGATATGGAAGTATAAAATTGAACCATGAGACAAAGCCTGATTAAAAATTTTTTTCTGTTTGGAAGAAAACCTCTAGAGTACCAATAGGCAGAAGTTTGTTAGTGATTTGGTTATGGTATATGATAAGAAGGAGATTTCAGTAAGCTCTTTCATAATTTCAGTATCAGAGCCATTTATGTAAAAAAATAGGTTGAAATGGCAACCAAACTGTACCTAACCCTCATGGAGATCTATGGCACCCAGGTAGCTATAAACCACCATACTTCTATTATGAAAGAAACTTGATAGTGCAATATGCCTATGTGTTAATTCATAAAGTTATTGTAGTATGATGGTGCACTAACTTGTGCTTTTTATGGTATGCTATTAGTTTTGTAGACTTGGGGCTGTAATTAATATTGGGAATTCTATTATGACGTAATAAAAACAAATTAAGTGAACATGAGAAGGAACTTCTTTAGGGATAGAGTACTGGAGCAGGCTGCTGAGAGGGGTGGTGGAGTTTCCGTCTCTGGATGGGTCTTGAAAGTCTCCAGTGAAGGAGACTTCACAGCCTCTCTGTTCCAGTGTTCCGTCACCCTCAGAGTAAAAAACTTCTTCCTCATGTTGGCGTGTTCCTGTGTTCCACTTTAGTTCCATTGCCCTTCATGCTGTCACAGGGCACCTCTGAAAAGAGACTGGCCCCTTTTTGACACCTACCCTTCAGATATTTATAACCATTAATGAGATTCCTTCTCATTAGGTTTCTCTTCTACGGGCTAAGCACCCCTAGGTCTCTCAGCCTTTCCTCATATGGCAGATGTTCCAGTCCCCTGTATATCCTCATGGCCCTCCACTGGCCTCTCTCTGCTATATCCCTATCCCGCTTGAACTGGGGAGCCCAGCACTGGCCACAGAACTCCAAATGTGGTCGCTCTAGGGTGTGACCTAGAGTAGAGGGAGAGGAGAACCCTCCTCAACCTGCTGGCCATACTCTTCTTAATGCATCCCAGGATACGATTGACCTTCTTGACAGCAAGAGCACCTTGCTGTCCCACAGATAACTTCTTGTCTACCAGTATTCCAAAGCCCTTCTTATTGGAGCTGCTTTTCAGAAGTTCAATGAAATGAACAAGGGAGAAAGTGGAAGGCTAGAGAGAGTAAATTATAAGTTTTTTCCTTGTGGCAATAAGTTCTCAATACACTGCAATTGGTTCCCTCAATATTGCAGAAATACAGATGTTTGGAATAAAGCAGTGTAGTAGTTTCTTAAAGGAAAAGGTGTTTAGTTGTAAGTGTGTTGTGTCCAATTATTTGCATGTGAGCCTGGAAGTCAAAAGAACTGATATTTGCAGTGTTGCTACCCCAAATCTGTTGTGTGATCTTGGGCACAGTTTGTTCCCCTGTCTTTGCTCTTGCTCATGGTTGTTAGAGAGCATTCTATGATGTGGATAAAACACAGTGTAAAATTATTAGTCTGTCCAGCTTTGTGCCATTTTCTTTCATGTAAATACATGTAGATACAAATGTATTTTTTCTTATTTCTTTATTCAGTTCTGGTTTTTTAATTACAAAGCAGTTATTTAGAATTCTTCATGTTAATACTGATGCAGAAGTAATGTAGTTCTATAAGGTTTCTAATACTTCATGCAGCTCCTGTTCCCTGTGTGTGGATCTTTTTGGTTTAGAGTATGTTGTGCTCTGTCTATTGTGTGTATTTTAAAAGTGATGGAACAAGCTGCTGGTAGAGAGCATGTTAGGATTTCTGAGCTTTCTGTAAAAAATAGAGCATCATCAAAGATAAGATTATTAAAATGTAAAATGCATTCTATTAAAAAAAATAATTGTAAACAACATGAAAAACCTATGAGAATCCCTCCTGGAACTTGTAAGCCGTCCCAAACTACAGAATTGTTGCTGGTCACAGCAGAACTGTGATGCCTGCTTTAGTCCTACTATTCAACAGGCAGATCTGCATATTGCCTTGGAGGCTTTGGTGCTATGGTAACATTCTTATGTTGAGTGCATGCAGATTAATTCCATCCAGTCCTTTGATCAAAATCTCATAGAATTAGATAATAGTGGTGGCATTTGGGTTTTTTTGTTTGTTTCTTTTCCCCTTCAAATACCAGTCATGAAGTTCATATTGATTTCAGCAGTATAGATTAAATACTAGGAACTTTGAACTGTGGTTTCTTGTAGGGAAGACTGTACATTGCTGCTGTCTGGATGGAGAGGATAAAGAGTTTTTCATTGCTGCACACAGCACTTTTATTTTGGTCTCGTTCAAAATAAGCGACTTGAACTTGGCATGTGTGGCCATGCGCTGATTGACCCTTTCTAGTTTATACTTGACCTGTCTTAAGCAACAGTGGGTTGGAAAGTAATCATAAAAATGTGTGCAAAGGTAGGTGGAGTATCTGAAAAGACAGTGGAGAAATGCCTGAATTCAACCATCTAAGTCCAGAGGGCTGTAAAAGATGCTTCTCATGTTCTGCCGTTGTCCCAGAAGTGCAGAATGGTTGGGGTTGGCAGGCGCCTCTGGTCCCACTTTTCCTTTAAAATAAAAGAGATGAACATTCCCCTTTTCTTGTCTCATCTAGCCGTTGTTTTTCTTCCCCTCCCTCCCTCCATCAATGGAACTTTGGAGGCAGCCTTGCAACAATCTGTACTCTGTTCCTCACACTTCCAAGCCACCAGCTGCCCATCCTCTCCAGCACTAGATGGCAGACGCTCAATAGCGGAGCTGAGCCACAGAAGTGTGACCAATGGGTAGTGCTGTAAAACGTGAAAATGAGGTGTGACCTCATATTGCCAGTATGGTAAAGACAGCCGTGAGAAAGAAGGAGTTTTTCTCGACTGTTTGTATTAAAGATTCTCTGTTTTCTGCAGTTACCCTGTGAGGATCATATAAAGTCCTCATTCGGCCAGCGTGCAATGAAAAAGAAAAAAAACCTACTCTTCTTGGTAATTTTTAGGTTGAAACAAATGCATATAATTTTTCTTTGGAATAGTGCATCAGGCAAGCAAAGATGCTACAATAAATGCCATTTATAGACACTATTCCTTTCACGCTTCTTGAAGTTTATAGAAATCCATTTCATTAAGGATGCATTACACTACATTGTTCAAGATCTATATTCTCCTCAAATCATCAGGTGCTAACTTTAGATAAACACAAATCATGAGTTTATTTTTTAACTTAGACAAATATACTTTGGCAAATGTCCTAAGTAGTTATTTATTCTTTTTGATCTTTCAAACCGAATAAGTCTTAGAATTTAAGAATAAAGGGTTAGAAAGTAGTATGTTTACTAGTGCATGTTTAATATAATAACTTTCTTAAAAATTTTGCATGCTAGCATGACAAAAAGCTTCACTAGTTTTAGAAAATACATTTTATTCACTGAGATACTTACCTTGTACTGGGAATTCTGAAATTTACAGAAGATATTACAGTGAAAAATGTCTTGGACAAAAATGTGTGTGGTAGTATTAAAAGGCAAACCAATGAAATCAATTTAATATCTGGAATTTGATCTTGAAGGTGTAGTAAGAACCTCAAAAAAACATGGGAACTGTCTGTGAAGAGAAGAGAAAAGCTGTTTTAAATCTGTTCCCGTTCTCTTGCCTCAAGTTATTGCATTCAACAACCTGTTCTTTCTGTCTTCCACCTTTAATCTTTTTAGGAATTGTTTTCATAAACAGCTTGGGATCCCTGCTTTAGTAACACTTGATCTGAGATTTAAATTTAATAATTGCATTGTAATAGCAACCATGACTTAAGCTGTAAAATTATACAGTGGCAGATGTTTGTGTTGTTTCTTGTTAATAACTGATTTTTTTTCTCTTTTTTTCTTTTTTTTTTATGAATAGCCACAAGCTGCAAGTCATCCTGCCATTTTCAGAATTGTTAATGAAATTTTCAAGTAAGTTTTGAAATTACAGGGGGGAGTTTTTCAAATTATCAGTCTATACATTAAAATTTTCTTAATGAGAAGGAGTATAATAATTTGGGATATAGCATAATGTGTCTTTCTTTAGCTGCATGCCTTAGTGACCCTTTCTGTGCAATGTACTGCAAATAATGAAAAATGTTAAAATCTTTGCCTAATAATTACACTACAGTTGAACACACTATATTTTAGCAAAAAGAAAATTATAATTTATTTAGTATTTCAGTAGAGATGTATTGTTGTACTGTGATTCTGAAGTGAAAATTATGAATGCTAAGACTTGGATCAGCATCAAGATGGAATTTAGCTAAAGCATTTGCATTTGCATTTACCATTGATAGCCATGATGGTTGTATCAGATGTGCTCTCAATGGCATTAAACTATTTATCTGCTTGTTAATAATGAGTTTGGGTTTGAGTGCTTAAGATTATTTTGAAGCATGTTTATCACATGTGGTCTACCAGTCCTATGTACTTAGTTTTCAGGGTCTTTTTCTCTTCATTTCACTTATTATTGTAACACTGGTTTAATGTAGTTCTGCCGCTGGAGTGATCAGTTTTACAACTTCTGTACAAGAATAATATTTTTAGTGACTGACATTCTCTGTTCATCAGGTGTTCACCTTTTTAAGGGTTCCAAGGTGCACGTGTAAGGGGGCATTTGTCTGTATGCATGTTTAGGTTTGTGCAGGCACTGAGTCTTCACTGCAGAAACTGCAGATGCCACTGTGCTGCCAGAGTGGAACCCCTCAGCAGCTATTGCTGTGCCAGTCCTTTCTCTGGCTGTGGTCCAGGCATTTTGTGAATATTTGAGACCAGTCACTTTCCCAAAGCAAAACGCACTTGAAAAATGATGTGACTTGACAGACATGTCTGGGGCTGGAGACTGTGTAATGTGATGGTATAGGGAAACAAAATCGGTTTACGCTTGTTAAGGGTCATGATGTATAAAATATTTTCTAAAAATAATGTGAGACTACATAACTCTTTTGCACTCTTTCTATTTGCTATACAATGGATGAAATGCTGTTTCTCAGATAATGCTGGACTTTTTCCAGCTGAGTATTTCCTAAATAAACTTTGGACTTGCATTAATGTTGCATGTCATCTTAGAAATTCATCATGTTTTCCTGGTGCTCAGCCTACATTTCTGCTCCCTAGTTGGCTTTCCATTGTTTCTACTTACTATATTTGTTCCCCTACATTGTTAGTATTAAGCCCTTAATATATTTCTATTTCTATATTTCAGGTCCTCTTGGTATTAAGTGAAGCTGTATATGTTAGCTGACTTTTGTAGGCCAGTTTGTTTCTGCAGCTTTGTTTTAGTTTTTATTGTATTTCTCTGACATCTTTCCAACTATGATCAAGTGGTGTGCAGGCATTAAGATACTATGCCACATTTAGTCACATGTGAGATTTGAGAGAGCTGTTGATAAATAACTGGTACTTCATTGCTTGGAAACTCTGTTATGTTTCTACAGCTGAAAGAAAAGTTGGTTTGGGGGTTAATGGTCTTTTGGGAGCACAGATCTAAGCATTGTGTCTCAGGGATAACTTGTCCTGCTATGTGCGTGTTTTTTCTTGAGGTTGATTGTGCTAAATTGTTTTATCTCAGGGATATTAAATTGTTTTTATTTCCTAAGTTGATGTTTATTTTGTTGCTATGCACAAGAAGTCCTTATAGAAGGCCATACACCTAGGATGTCTTCAGTTTCTACATACTATTTCTTGTGTCTATATTAGTGACAATATTTGCCTGTAGATTTATGAAATTTCTTGGTTACAGTAATGTGTTCTTATTTTTTAGATCATTACAGGAAGAACAAAATAATTCTCTACTAAAAAATTGTAACTCAGTGGCATCTTACTTTGAACATTTTTTCTTGTTATGATTTCAAATAAGAGAATGAAAATTACACTATGCTGCCCATGTATTATTCTACTTCATTTGATCAAGATTATATTATGTCCTGTGGAAGGCAAGTTAAAGCATTCCCCTTCCTCAACACCCACAGTGGACTTTATGATTTCACTACTGAAAGGACATTGGAATGCAATGGTCCCTAATTAAATATGCAGCAGTTACTTACTTCGAGTACACCTTTCATACACAATCATTTCTGTTTGTGCTTCTGATTTATTGCTTAAAAATCATTAAGGAGTCACAGTGATAGAACAGCAGCTGTACTATTTAGTTCAGCCTCCTAGTGTCGTTTTAAAAATATGTAACTTTTAAATTTGATCATCAACTTCTGCTTTAGTTTGTTTTTTTTCTTTTACCTGACTCCAGTAGCAGTGTGATATTTAGCACTTTAAGTCAAAATTATTTTTTTTTTCTCCAGGTACCATATCCCAAGAGGTTGTATAACTATGTATGTTGTTAACTATAGTGTGATGGACAGACTGTTTTTCTGATCTGCTGTAATCTGACTTTTCACTGCTTAGGAATGCTCTGCTGGAAACTGATGGAACTCCAGAAGTTATGACCATAGTACAGGTGTTTACACAGCTCTTCCTACAGGCTCGCCAAAATGAAAACAAACAGGTTAGTCAAGATTTATTTCTTAATAGTTTTCTAATGAAATTCACAAGAAAGTAACTAATCTACTTTAAGACTGCTGACTGAATATAATAAGGATAATAATAGCATCTGTCTACAGCTGTATATGCATGCCAAAATTAGCTGAAACATTTTCACCTGTGAATAACATTGTAGTGTGAGATCAGTATGTAAGAGTAATTTACCTGACTTTACCCTGGAGTAATCCTGCAACCTAAACTGTGATTTTCACAGAGGCAGTTCCCCTGGTGGTGAAGTTTCTGCCTGGATTGTAAACATTATCATGATCATCCATCTTTGATAGAAAAGGATGAAAAACTGTAGATGCTGTAGCAGGGTTTCTGATAATAAAAAAACCCCAGCCATAACAACCCCAATTCTCCAAATAGTTGGAGTAGAACCCCAAATAGTTAAATTTCTCTGTTCAAAAAGTAGAAGACACAGAATATATACTGGTTTCAGTTTCTGATCTTCAACAGAGGCATCTCAGAATTTTTTCTTCAATCCAAAGCTTCAAATTTTCCCAGCATTTCCAGTCTCCTCTTCTATGCAGATTTTTATATAGGTCTTACTGAACTGAATTAACCAGAATTACTTTTAAATCCATTAATTTAAAGAAGACCAAGATCATTTTCTCCTTTTTTAAATTTCAAAATGGAGATATGAAACTTGCCTTGCTTATAGGTTGTGAATTTTTTTTCTGGTTTCCAAATCACACAGCCATTTCATATCTTTATGATCTTCTTCAGTTAACTCCAGTTCATGGAAAGTATCTTATAATTTCATAGCTTTCACTTTAGGTTTAAGAAATTTTCCAGTTCCTTCAAGTTTTACATCATTTTAGGGACATGATAGAACCTTGAGACTTCTTGGAACTTGTGGCATACTGGCCTTTAATTAGCAGTATGTTCAAATCTGACTTCTTACTTTGGGCAGTATGAATTAAGGAATAAAAAGCAGCTATCTTGGTTCACCTATAGGTGGTATGCATCTTAAATTTATGCCACCCTGACTGCATGGCAGCATCACACCGTGTAGACCCAAGTGAGGGTGACTGGGTGGAGAGCACAGGTAAAGATTCCACACCCATCAGACAAGCAATAACTAACAGTGCAGAAGATGCATTTGCTTCAGGGTGGAAGTCCTTCACCTGCTGGCATTTCAATGTGAACTGTTGCTCACTTTTTGGAAGTGGTTTTAAATGTTAGGTTTGCTCTCTTTAACTTGTATACGGTTTAAATCATGATACTCTAATTAAAATATCTTCAATATCAGAAATTAAAACCCCTTGTTTTATATTTTTTAAGTCAACTACAATGTTAACTAACACTTGGCATACAAAAATGACAACACAGGAAACTCCCTAAACTTTGATTAAATCAGTCAGCTGGTGGGTTTTTTTTGGTTTTTTGTGGGTTTTTTTGTTTTTGGGGTTTTTTTGTGTTTTTTTTTAATCATACTTACATTACATATATTCACAAGGTATCCTTCTTTGTGGTATCTAGATTAACTTGATAGGACATAACATGCTCCACAACTCCACTAGCATTCCGTAGAGTAATGGTTAACTCATGAATAACTGAGGATGGAGAGGATTCTTGCTGGGTCCCCTGATACCTCAGGAATACATAGCAAAACTGATTCAAAAAAGTCTAGGTAGACAGCTGTTTCTACAAAGTTTTCTAAATAATCAGGTCATGTCTGGCAGCTGCACAGGCTTGCAAGATAGGAAAATGATTCTCTGTTGCTGTGTGGCATCTGTTGGAAATAGCTGCCTTTTCTAATAACTTTGTAGACCACTCACAGAGAGCATGGTTTGGCAGGAAAAAAAGATGAAGAGTGAAAAAACACTGCTGCTGGGTTTTCTCCAAGGTTTAAACCTGAAAAAGGTTTAAATGGAACATGGGATTTAGACCTACTCAGAAAAAAAGACCATTTGTGTAGTTGTTGAATAAGAAATTTAAGAATGGGTGTACTGTGATCACTGTTGGGATAATCCTCTCCATGTTTTGTACAAGCAGATTTCCTTTAAGTCTGTGATAGTAAGTGAAAGGTGAACTAAGGATATTCATGTCACAATAGTTGTAAATTTATGAGCTGAAAGTTCATGGGTTTATTTGATGGAAATTATAATTTCTTCCAGCATTATTTTCCCCTGATAATTTCAGAATTGTCAGTGATTTTGACCTGGGAATATTGTTTCAAATAACTGGATAAATATTTTAAGCAAGTGTTCAAATTTAATTTTCTCTTATATATCATAGCAACTATTATAATGTCCAAACTTGTTCTGCCTCTTTGTACCTTTTGTACTTTGAAATGACTTATGTAAGAAAGAATTGCCTAAAATACTGTGTTTGTATGATGGAAAGCAACTTTTTTTTCCCTTGCTTAACAGTATGCTAGAAACTGTTTTCCACTTACTGTTCAGTACTGTTTTCATATGTAACTCATGCTATGGGTCATCTTGTCTACTACTAACTGTGTTAAGGCCTGCTTTTCTGTGGGGATTTGCAGTGCAAGCTAATTGCCTACATGTATCCTTTAGTTATTAACTTTTAATTCTTAATTAACCTAATTCCATTTGGGAAGTAGACTTATAGATCACATACTAGTGATACATAAACTCTGGGAATACTGCATATATTACTGTGCTGCAGTTTCAATTAGCTGTTACTTACAGTAGAAAAAACATCATGAGAATATGTCATTCCATTTGATTATAAGATCCATGCATGTATATCCCAAAAGAAATGAGTTACTAAATGTACTCTTCATTGGCTTTAGAAATGTATTCACATTATTTAGAATCTGTAGTCCCAGTCTGTGTTTCAAGAAATGATCTATTTGCTATATAGTCTCTTATTCCTAAAGAAAGGAGAAAAAAAGAATTCTAAGGTCATTGGTATGGAGACTTGAAGGATGAAATGACAGAAAATTAAAAGAAATTTAAGATACCCCTTAAAATTATCTTATCCAGCCTCCAGCTTAAGCAGGGTCAGTTGCCCAGGACCACTTCCAGGTGACTTCTGAGTATCTCCAAGAACTGAAGAGACTACAACCACTCAGGGCAACCTGTACCAGCACTTGGTTACCCTTAAATTAAAAAAAATTAATAATTTTTTTTTCCTCTTGTGCCTGTTGCCTCTGGTACTGTTACTGGGCACCACTGAAGAGAGCTTGGCTCCATTTTCTTTACACCCTCCCTCCAGGATTGATAAGATCCTCCTTGAGCCTGTTCTTCTCCAGGTTCTCTCAGCCTTTACTCACAGGAGAGATGCTCCAGTCCCTTAATTGTCCTTGTGGCCTTTTGTTTAACTCTCTCCCGTATGTCCATGTCTTTAGTACTAAGGAGTCTAAAACCAAACATAGCACTCTAGGTTTGGCTCTGGAGTGGCTGCTCATCAGTTCTGATGAAAGGGGAAGAGTTCACCTTCTTCAACATGCTGTCAATGCTTTGCCTACTGCAGCTCAAGATAGGATTTGCTGCCTTGGTGGCAAGGGCATAGTGCTTGCTTATGTTCACCTGGGTGTCCACCAGGACTAGTGGCCCATTTTCAGCAAAGCTGCTTTTCCAGCAGGTTGGCTCCCAGCATGTACTGCTGAAATGAAAGAACACTGTACATGGTGTTCTTTCCCAGGTACAGGATTTTATCCTTCCTGAAGTTCATGGAGCTCTTGTCAGCTCATTTCTTCAGGTCGTGAAGGTCCCTCTGGATGGCAGCACAACCCTCTGTTGTATCAGCCCCTCTTCCCATTTAGATGTCATCAGCAAACTTGCTGAAGGAACTCTCTGCCTCTTTATCCAGATTATTGATGAAGATGTTGAACAGGACAGTACTAAGTATTGACACCACTGGGCAGTGGCCTCTAGCTAGACTTTGTGCCAGTGATCACCACCCTCTCGACCTGGACATTCAGGCAGTTGACAATTCGACCTCAAATGATGTTCATGTTACATTTGCACAGGTGTGCTATGGATTAGAGGTGCCTGTAGTAGATGTTTGCAGGACAGGAAGATAAAAGGTATGCTGCTTGCTAGTCTCAGATAAACAAAAAGTAGCATTCACAGTACACAAATCACATTTTTCCAGATCAATAGAAGAAAACCAATTATCTATGACTACCCTACATTATGTTGAATCATATCCTAAGAATTTTAGGTTTTCTATTTTTGAACATAAGGCAATAATCTACATCACACCCTCTGATTTTTTACTTGTTACTAGTTCCTAGTTTAATACGATCCATGAACCTAGAACATGGATTCCATAGACTGGAAACTGAAATTGAGCTAATTAGCATCTCAAAAGTTTAATATTCTTAAGATGTTATTTTTGTCATACTCTCAACATTTCTTAATGCATTTACTTTAGAAATCCATAAATAGCTGCTTTTGCTAAGCAAGCTTTTCCTAAATATCCCTATTTTTTATGCAAAGACTAAGCGCAGAGTTTTGTGTTCTGTTGCTTCACTCTGTGTTAATTACTAACTTAGATAAGATGGTTCAGTGTGGTTTTATTTTGAAAACTGACCAGAAAGCTCTTAAAATAATTAATTTGTATCTTAGCATAAATTTCCACTGAAGGCCTACTTCTCTTGCCATCACCAGCCTCTTGTAACAGCTTTACTCAAACATCCTTTAGGTAAGTTTTTTCATTAACTGTTTGCAGCATTAGCCAACCTGCATGATCTGTATTTGGATTAAAATAACTTAAACGTAGGAAGACAAAATGTTGCCATTTCCTAAATACGGTGTGCTGACTTAGCAATTTTCAGAATATTCTTCTAACGTATTTTTTTTGCATAAACATCTAATTCTTATGCAACAATAATGCAGATGTAACTTGAAAAAAATAAACCAGAAGTGCGTAGCAAAAAAAGAGTGCATAATTTTGGAGGAACTAGAATTTACTGAGATTGTAAAAATAATAATCTTACAATATTAGTAATTGTCATTATGGAAATTTTTCTATATATATTGCAAGGAATAGCCTCACTCTTTGTCTCTGAAGCTTTGAATTGTGCTGATATTTCAGACTGGAAACCTAGTATTTTTGCTGGTTTTCCTGTTTTTATAGATAAAGAAAACACTTCCCAATAGTTTTTCATGGGCAATAATTTTGGCTCATTGAAAGAGCCTCTGAGACTTTTACTCCATTTACTGTATGCTAATATTGAAGTAGCATTTACACAAGGCTACACAGCCTGATATGAATATGCCTAGTGGTACTTTCTTACACATTTTTGTCAATTAATTGTTCTAAGAAACATGGTGTTTGTTCTAAGTAACGGGTATTGTTGAAAGCCTGAAAAAATTAATTTAAAAATACTTTATGATAATTGAATCAAATTGCAAAATCCTTCATGCTACCTTAGTATGGTTAATTTCACTGCTTGGTTCCACTTGGATTAGACCTCTAGGAATTTTCTTTTTATTTTCCCTTCTCAGAACTGCCAGCTGCGCTCTGGTCTCAACACTTGAATCATATTTCAGATATGCTCAGAGCACTAGTAGAGGAGACAAACAGTATGTAAGTAATATTGTATTTTCTACCTATTTATCCATTGCATATGTTACTTTGCGAAAAGTCCTATCCTGTAAGGCTTTATTGGCCACATTTCATAATTTTCTCTAAACTGAAGTACCATTGTTTATTACTGTTTGAGCTGACATCCCAGGTTTCTGACCTGTTACCCTTAGCTTTTGTTGTCCAGACAGTTGCTATCATGAATTACAGTGTCTGTCTACATGAATTCTGTTTTGGTAGCAGATGCTTTAGGGCTATATGAAAAGAACAAAAAAAAGATACATCTTTCTTTGCTGTTCTCCTGTTACTCTTTTTTAAGAGGTGAGTGATGAGACCAGGCTTGGCTGGAGTTCAGATATGAGTCTGCTTAGATCTGCTCAGAGAGCGAGCTATCCAAAGGATATTGAACAGCTTTTACATTCAAAGAAACCAATTTAATTTTCATTTTAAACTTGAACTATTTAGATAGAAATACAAAATGCCTCGGCCAGGCAGACTTGAAAAACAGGATACCCAACTGTCTCCCTGTGTCCTGCAAGGTGGATATTTGTATCCACACTTGGTTTCACTTAACTCGTGTAGGCCTCGTGTAGTTGAGTGGCAGAAAAATGCTTTTTGTTGTTCTGTCCCAGATTGGACTGTCTGCTTCTTACTTTCTGTATGAGCTGCAGTTCAGTGCTGTGTCTCTCCTGTTCATCCCAGAAGTCTTTCAAACCTTTCTACTCTTGGCATATGCTCAGTAGCTGACCCAGGCTTCTTAAAGAAACACATAACTCAAACGTAGAGCAAACAAATAAAACAAATATAATCCATCCCAATGTATTACAATAATAGAAACATGTCTGTTGTCCTTTTGTTGCCTAGCCCTTTCTTGCTCTATATTGTCTTTTTCACCTTTTGCTTTGATAGTATGTTAGTTTGAATGGTTTTGTACTTGCCAGAATATCATTTTAGTTCCTTTGGAGCTCATGCAATAGCTGTGTTTCTACCAAACCCCTCTCAGTTACAGAGAAAATGGATCTGGCTAAAGTTTTTAAATTCTAATGTTCTTGAAGATCTGTATCCAGGTTTCTTTCACTGCTTTATTCCTGATTATGTATCCTTTCTACTTAGTAAGATAAACAGAGGAGCAAAAAATACTACTATACAGCATATGCTCTTGATTTTTATGGTTAGTGCCTTCTGTGTATATAGCTTGAACAGTTTTATTTTACACCACATGAAAAACTTACAGCAAGGTGCTGTGTTCTTTCAGTCAACAGGTTGCCTCTGTGCCATTATTTATTATTACATGTAGTCATCTCAGTGAAAGAGAAATGTTATGTGACATTTAACAACAGAAATAAACTGATGCACGTTTCTTTGGGGACTGGGAGTCCCCAAAACAGTAAAGGGCTAGTTCTGGCAATGACTGTGGAGAAGTTGACAGAAGTGCCACTAGAGATGGGGTAGAAATAGCAGTGAGTACAGAAGTGGAAGGAACATGAGTCCAAACCAGACACTGTGATGGTACAGGAAAGTTACAGTGAGGTGTAAGTGTAGTGGTGTCTAACCTCCCCAGGCAATAATTTGTGTTCTGCTAAGCACTTGTTATAATTAGTTTAATGCTTAAAGTTTAAGGACTTGAATTTACCCTTCGAACTACAAACACTTCCAGTTATAAGTACTGCCAATATTGCTCTTATTTAGCTTTTCTCACTAGTTAACTTTTAACTAAATTTAATCTTTTATTCTTCATCGCTGGGTTTCAGAGCTAGCCACTTACATTGTCACAGCACTGAGCCATGCTGGTGCCATTCCAAAAGCTGTGAAGTATCAACAACAGTGACTTACAGCAGTCATCTCCGTACTCTATTTTTTCTCTATGACTTTATGTCAGCCTCTTATGTCTAATGTCAGTGGTCACTCTTTTCCAAAAATACCGGTGTGGTGGATTTGTGTCCAACACAAATAGGAACAGATTTTAAGACCCTGGGATTGTATGGCATGTAGTAAGAATATAATTTACAGGACCACCTGTAGAAAACATGAATCACCAGTGTCCTCCAGACATAGAATACTGTCTGCAGATATCACACCTTCATCCATAAAATTCTACTTCCTGTTTCTGCACAAGGTCTTAAAGATAAAGCAGTTTATTCTAGCTATGACCTTACCATGTTCCCAAGATGACATGATGGTATCAGACCACTTCATCAACTCCTGGAATGTGTAAGATCTCTTAGGAGTTTCTTAGGAAGGGTGGCACGGCAGCTCTTGGAATCCCCAGGAATAAAACACAAGAAAAATCTCTAATTCTTCAAACTTTTTGCCAGACATAATATGAATATTTTTTTCCTGGTTCTTAATCTCCTTCCAGATGTACTTCTGTCTGTCCTCCTGTGCTCAGTTTCCTTTTTGCTTCAGAGATGCTTGCCATTAGTTTGCATTTCACATTATTTCTCTTTTGTCTAGTCTTATCTAACATTAGAAGAGTACATATGCAAAAGTGTAGAGATAAGACATGGTATTTCCTCAGCTTTCTCTTTTCTTACTGCTGTAATCCACTTGTAATACTCTTCAGATTTTTAGTAAAAGAGACCTGTACTTTGAAAGTCAGGAGATAAGTATCTTTAAAAACTTTACATTTTGTTCTCCTAAATATAATTCCTCATGATTTGCCAAAAAACATATGCTTCATGAATTAACCAAAACCAATAAATAACCCTGGAAAGTAACTGAGAGAAACTGGAAGACAATATATGGCAACAGTATGCTTTATATACAACACTTGAGATAGGATTTAAAGTTTTGAGAATCCTGAAACTTGAAAGTATAAACAATAAGCTTCATTTTGTGATGTATATTTTTAAATATCTTTTTTGTCACTGTTTAAAACTAGTGTTACATATAATCAGTTCTGCTGAAAAATGGACTGTCAGTAGCACTGGGTGTGCCTCATTTAATCCCGACTACATATAGTAGTCCCTGGCTGTATGCTTAGCAAGTGAGACACTATGTGTTTAAGAGTAGCTTAACAATACTTATTTTCATGCCAGCAATCTTTGCTCTTAAGACATTTTAAAATGCTAAATAACAGGAAATATTTAACTGTATTTTTGTTATTTTCCAGTTCCCTTGCTGACCTTTTTGAAATCTGGTTTTTGGTTACTTGTTTTGGAGAATGGATGGATATTGCAGCAGAGCAACTACTGAAGGCTGATGTAGACCAAAATGCTTTGCTGTGGCTACTGGCATTTTACTACTGTCCTCAGAATGGAAATCAACAAAGAACTCAAACAATGGTGGGTAATGTATTGATAGTAAGCAGCAATAAGCAGTCAATAGTCCACTTATATTGCTATTGAACAAACAGTGCATACCAGAGAAATGAAAGATCTACACTGGAGAAGGTATAGCATCTTCTTGTCATTGTGCTGCTGTGGAGAACTTGAAAAATAAGTTTTGTGGATTTTGTTGGTAACAATTAGAAAACATTTTTCCCATTTTTAAAACACATCACATAGATTAGCACCTTCTTGTCTTTTGGGTAACTTGAGTGCTTTTAATCAGGAGTAAAGAAACTCTAGGAATGCTAATTTTTAGATCACTGTCTGGCAGAATTCAGCATCCCTCTGTTCTGGCATCTTCTGAGAAGGAAACACAAGAGAAATCACAAGAGCAATTGGAACAGTAAAGATACTTGTCAGACAGAGTCATGAATCCTAACTTTGCCTATCCTGATTTCTCTTACATACCTATTCTGATTTTGGGGATTGTAACAAGCATGTTGTATTCCCACATGCTAGGTTTCTAACAGAAGGGAGCAGTGTTCTAATCTCATGCAATGAATTTCATGAATAGTCGTGTGTGTCTGTGTATGCATGCAAATAAAAAGCCCTTAACTAAGACCTGCTATACAACTAGCCCACCAAAAGCCTACAATACCCAGATTAAAAATCTGGCTGCAGCATCTCTAGTTATCATTAATTTGAAAACTGCTTCTGTTTGATTTAAAAATGCAGCTCAGTGCACGATGCTATGAAAATATCATACCTTTGTTTTACATCTAATGGACTATGTATAACTGTGTTGTGCAATATTTTATTGCCTTCCCTTCACCTTCTGTGACCCAGATGGCACTATAAATGCAAAGTCATATCCCAATCACTTTTAAATTTTTTTCCTCTTTCATTTCTTATAGTCTAGGAGCAGAATTCAGATGTTGGCTAAGCAGACTTGTATTACAGTTATAGTGGAGTAAAGAAAGCATGATGGGTTTTAGAATTCAATTTTGGAAAGAAGGCAGTACCCAAGCAATAAACATGAGTGACTGAAATTGGAAGACAGTAGATGCAGATCCATATATCAAACATTGTTCAAACTCGAGTGCCACAGAATGAAATCACAGTGTCCCATATATAAAATCATCTGCCTGTGTGTCCTCTATTCTCAATGTTTGTTACTCTGCTATAACATGTCATATTTAAGTGAGAAAAAACTTTTTTCACTGACAGCCCATGCAGTTATTCATCTATTTCCAGAGGTCCAATACTTCAGTTCACTATGATTCTTTTCTGTAGTTCAAGTAAGACTATTTTTTTTACTCATAGGTCAGGCTACTTTAGAAGCATTTCCACAGTTCAAGCAAAGTTTCTGCTTTTGATTAGATACTTGCTTTTTCTTTTGAATTTGTCCTTTGGGAGGTTAGTTCTCAGCTCTGTCAAATGGAAGGGTTTCTGCCTCAACCTCTCTACCTTTCACAGTAAAGAATTTAGATGAGAAAGGGACTTCTGGAAGATAGCAAGCTGAAGGACTTTTCATTCAGCATATTTTTGTGTGGAAAGACATGTACAGATGACTTAAGATTTTGTCTCCCTGCTACTGGCTTTAGGTATCAGAAAGAATGGAAAACATAGACTTAGCATGATTTGAAGAGGAAAAAAGCTAATTTTGCTGTTGACTAGACTTCACTCCAATGTGCAGGACTGAATATTCTTCTCAATAGTTATTAATTTGTTGGAGTCATTCCATAACTTTAGATTTTGAAATGCTGGAGGAACAAAACATGAAGGATGGCCATAGTAAGTTTGGCACTAATAATGAACCTCCTGAGGTATGTGAGCTCACAGAACAGAACCTACTGCTATCAGTCTCCACTCTTTGGCACATGGGATGGAGGCACAGCAAGAATAGGATACACACAGGGATAAATAATCTTGCATTATTCTAGTTACCTTTCTTTGGGTTCTGGTACCATTTTTCGCCTCACATGTAATTGTGTACATAATTCAAGAATGCTAGCTTTTTAAGGTTATTTTATGTGGAATTGTTGGGCATAGATGAGAAAAGCAAGATCAAGCAAATGAGTGATACAGATTGTACTAATGAACCTAATTGAGAAATGGGTGGGTCTCCTTTTCCTTTGGGTCTGCAGTGGCATATTTTTCCATTGTTCCCGCACTTGCTCACTTGGGTTTTTTCTATGTGTTTGTTTAGTTTATTTTTAGTATAGTGAACAGAATTATTGTTAGGATATTTTGCAGTTGTTGCTTATAGTTCTTTTTCCATTGTTTAGGTGCCAAAATCTTCTGTTTTCTACTCACAGTAAAACTTAGTTTTTATTGGCTAGTGCAAAAGGTAGAAACGCAAGTTGCAAACAACACAGGAAGAAGGAAGAAACTGCATTCTTATCAGAACATTTTATCAGCTGAGGTCAGGTTGCAAGGGGATTTAATTGATTTCTAGCAGTGCCACTGAAACGAGCCCTTGAGGAGTGTCTGTTCTTTTTCCCACAATGCAAAAATCTGACCATGTTCTGCTGAGGAACATTCTTCATTTCCTTTTATTATTAAAAAATTTCAAATCCTGGCTTGGTGCCCTGCCTAGTTAATTTGCAAGACCGAAGAAAGGTAAAAAAATCCATTCTGTCCACTCCTGTCTTTGTGAATCACTATAAAAGGAACGTGTACAGCCCTTCCTTCCCTGTTCTCCCTGCCACTTAAATTCAAATTCTTTTCATGTTTGGGTAGTTTCCGCCAAGGATTCGGTTTCCTGTTAGTGAATAAATCCAAAGGAAAAATACCGTAGGTATGACCTTTGCATCCTATCAAATTGTTTCCTACAGGTAGAAGCTCAAGAAGTTTACAATCACCTAATGATGCTCTTCAATTGTGAAGTCCTTTCTGTTAAAGACCTGGAGGCTGCTGTACACAGTGTAACCAATATAGAGCAGTGTTGTAACCCACAACTTACAACACATCTTGTTACCAACTTTTTGCTCTTTTCTTCTGGTGGACATATGATTGCCCAGGCATTTATTTACCATGTAAGTATTTCTTCTTTTTTTCATTGTAAGTAAAACATTTATTTATTTATTTATTTACTATTTTGGATTTAAGTTTCTACCTCTTGATAAACAGAGAATCAAAGAAAACCATGACTACAGCAACTATACCTAATCAGCAACGTATCTATTTTACCTACAGTCAAAATATTTTCCTTCTTGACAAGATCACAGTGAGAAGATTGCTATCCTGACTATGCAGCTGCAGAAATAGTTTGAGTAGTAACTTAAAGGATGCCTTCAGTACATTTATACCTGGCATAGATAGCATTTTGCTATTCCCAATTATAAATCACTCCCTTAATTATGTAGCTGCTGCAGAGATACCGGAACAGTCTCTGTAAAACAGGTAGTCACTAAACATTAGCATTAATGAGGCAGAGCAAAGCCAGCTAGGAAAAAGGTGTGTTAATTAACAACAAAAAAAAAAAATAAAAAGAAAGGAATGAGGACCCAATAGAGTATCACTTGGCATGTGAAAAAAGCAGAAGGGGAGGAAAGTAAAATGTTGGAAGTGTGCTACAGATCTCACTGCTGTTGATGAGAGCCATGACATACACTGATGCAAACAGTAAAAAGTTGTTGCATCTTTCAAGCTAAATGCTGCTATCTCAGTATGATATTGGGAGTTTATTCCTCTAACTATGAAACCATGGTGTTTTAAGAAGTACAAACCTCCTGTGAAGGCAGGCCTAGGGCTAGTGTGTGGCCTTAGCACTTGAGAGCTTTCTCCTTTCAACAACAATGTGTTCTTTTATTATCTCCAATTTTATGACACAGGGAACTGGAAATCTGTCTTAGTTTATTCCTTCTGGCCTTAGCTTATTCCTTCTGGACGACTAAACAGACATGACATTTTTCTATATAAGAAGGGCCAAGATAGCTCTAGCATGTGTTTCCTTACAAATGTTTTATACTTTATATTCTTTTTCACTTAAATTTGAGACAACAGTAGAAATCTCGAAATCACTCAGTTCCGCCAAGATGTATGAAAAGAAACACTTTGGGTGGAACCTGCTTTTGAATTCAGTGTGAGGAACAGAACTGTGGTTTTGTTACGGGTATTAATGAAGGATTCTTAACACTTTGCAACATACTTACATTATTTCCCATCTTCTCTGCCTTCAGATTACTGAAGCAACTGGTACAAACAAAGAAGTTAGTAGTCTTCTTATCCGTACAGCATACAGAATTAACCGTAATGGAGAAGAAAACCAAAGGACTGTGAAGCTGGTGAATGAACTTCTTCAAAAACAAACTCTGAAAAATTAGATTTTTTTAACGGTATCTACTTGTCAAGCCAACAAATCAGATCCTTATCCAGATGTCAGACTTTATTAAGTCTTGCATTGCAGGTTACCCAGGGTAGAAAAATACCTGCTTAAGGATATCCTGCAAATTTGTATTCCCTTGTATATATATGCAAATAAACCTTTGTTTTAAAATGTTAAACTTTTAGAACATAAGAGTAAATATTCAAGATTGCCGAAAATTTTGTTATGAGCACCTGCTTTGTCAAGAGACCTATGTGATTTAAAGGAGTTCACTGATCTCCTCATTAGTTATCTGGCTGAGGATGAGCTTTCCTCCCAAACTGCACTTATTTTTTAGCAAATTGTACCAAATTGCTTGGTTGGTAGTTCTGTAATCCTGGTTGTATGAAAATAATGATGATCTCAAGTGAGAATGATTCATGGTTAGTGCACTCTATGTTCTCAGAAAATCAACAGTCTTTCTTGAACTCTTTAGTTCTTTTTGAAAATATTTCCAAAATAAAACTCCTCCTAAATTTGCTAAATGATTTATTTCAACTGCAGATTTCACAGGACAGTTTTCTCTGCAAAGTACTATGGCAGTAGTACTATGCCAGTGTGTCAACTAATAATGCAGGTGGAAGGAGATAGCATATGTTTGCTACTCCTTCCTTTTTGCATCCAGACATGGTTTGTTTCCTTGTTTTGCTTAGGTTATTTGTCTCATGCAAAGACCATGGACAGCAAGAAATGGCTTACTGTTTTATTGTTAGGAAACTACTTGTCCCAGGAATTCTCATGAACATGTTTCTAACTTAAATAGAAAAATAAGCATGGAGAATAGTAATGGAGAACAGAGGATCTTAGCTGTTCCATAGTTTGTTCTCATATATTACTTAGCAGTTTGTTCTCATATATTACTTAGCTTTAATGTCAACACTTTACCTAAGTTCAAATATGCTATTTTGAATACTACCCTTGCATATAAAATCAGAGGCATGTATCTTAATTTGAGACTTCTGTTTGAATGTAGCATTTGGTTTTCAGCAAGATGAATAAACATGTACATAGTGTCCCTTGGCTGTAAGAAGTAGAAGGGTGTTTTCTGCAATGCTGTTGACTGATTACTTACAATTTTGTTCCCAGTGAGTCATACCAAACCAAATTACAGAATTTACATGTTCCTTCAGTCAGTTTGTTCATCTTTGTGATATTTTATTCTGGCATATGAAAAAATATGCAAATACCTAATACATGTTTGTGAAGAAAGGTGGGTTTTTTCTTTTCTTGAACTAAAAATATTTCTGAGTGAAAAATCAGAAAGAGAGATGTTTCAAATTTTCAGTTGCTGTTAGGAACACATATCTAAAAAAGCAAAGTCAAACAACCTGATTTTCTATTCCCTGAAAATCATACTTGAAATGCATGGGATTATACTAAATTATTTGTTGAGCAGAAACTCTGCGGTATTAGTCTAGTGAAAACATATGTGGAGGGCTCTACCTAGAACAATAATATAATATTAACTTGTAATGGTAGTTGAAGATACAGATTTCCCACCTGTACTGTAATTCCCTATAGAGACTGCTATTAAGTGTTTAAGTGTTTTTAATCCTGTGATTGTGCTGCACTTCCTTATCAGCTTGAGAAGTCTGTGAAAAGAGAGACAAAAGCCAGTATCAGATTCCACTGAAGAGGAAAGAAGCCTTGAAATTTGCTACAGAATTAATTCTTAAGGCAGAAATGTCTGTGAATTCAGGCACTGTATATGAGTTTCTAGGCAGGATCATTGCCACCTTTTCTAGAGACGTGATGAAAATATAAAGGTTGTCTCCATAGACCACTATATTTCTCCTTCAAATATATAGCAGAAGCCTCTTTTGTGGTTCAAATTTCCTTTCTTTTTTGTTTGCTTCTTTGCTTAAATACAAGTGACTGGTGCTGAGTAATATACTGTACAGCATGCTTTTAGGGACAGACTGAACTGCTGTAGTTGCTTGCTTTGGTCTGCTTGACCTTGGCCATAAAAGGATGCTGAGAAAATGTCAATGCCAATTTTAGCAATGAAGTTATAATACCATTTTGGAAAGATAACTCTGGATAGAAAGGTTTCAAATGATAGTTGTTGACTTTTTCATCATTATCGATTTAATGATCTTCATTTCTTTTCAACAGTTTTGCTTCCACTTTCTGAATTAGCAGGGCAAGCTCTCAGATGCAGTTACTTTTCAGGCAGAAGTACTGCCTTTTCTTTCTTTCTCCTCTCCCTTCTACTCTGAATCCAAGGAGATGCAGGTATGGGTTTTTAGGAGAATGTGAAACAATCAATCAAAACCAGCTGGTTTTTGCTAGGCTAAGTTAGGTAACAGTGCAAGTCATCCAGCATATCTGTCAGGGAAAGGGAAGATATGTGTCAGCCCCTGTATGTCCTGTATGTGTGTGACTCCAGCTCTGCTCCCAGGCAGATTTTAATAGCACAAATTGCAATATGTTGATTACTGTTAATTCACACCTGCAAAGTCAGCTCATTTTTATTAGGATTCACTTTATTCTGCCTTTCCAGCAGCTGAGCTGCTGACCTTATGTCCTCTTTTACCTCTTCTCTGTGCATTAGCAGGCTGTACCAATGGAATATCCTGTCCCTTTATTTTTTTTAATTTTATTTTTAAGATGGAATACCTTGAAGTTATGTAAATGCCACAGGATGAAGTTGGAGCACTTGCATATTAAAATCACATGTGAGCCGAGTATGTTCTTTCTACTGAAATCCTTCACATATATCCTTCTAACCACACAGCAGTCTCCAAGTTAGCTGCCCTGATTTCTTCAGACCTGACAAGATGCAGTGTAGCAAAATATTTAAAGAAGAAGAGAGTCTGGTATTATATGCAGGCTGTCTCCCCTGTTTCAAAAACCACACATTTGAACAGCCCAGCAATGGTCTAATAACATCATGTCAAGATGTCTGGTGGTGATGCTAGTGGTAAAACAAACACCAGTGGCTCATGAATTGAGTTTCAGCAGAGAGGCTCAGTGCTGAGACACCACTGCCACCAAGGCCAGAGTTAAAACGTGAACCAAAGGTTGCAGTGATGTCCAGCCTGCTGCTCAGAGGCCTGAGAGAGGACAGCAGAGCTGGTACCTCTGCAATGGGACTGATGAGCAAAGCAGGCTTTTGCATAGTAGTACTGTGGGCACGACAGCTGCTGGGGTGCTGTCCTAATTCTAAGCCACATTCTGCTGAAAATTAGTATTGTTTTCAGATATATAAATTATCATGAAAAAGCAAATCTTTACACAACTGCAATTTCTGCATGCATTTACATAATGGTTGTAGTAAACGTCTGTAGCTCTGGTAGCTACAAACAGCAGCAATCAGGCCCTTGATTTTGTGCAGAAAATACTCCCACAGTTTTAGTCACAGTAAACAGGCAAATGCAGCTTATCTCCCCAAGCCCTGTGCAACTGTCTCAATTCCTTTATGTGCTGGCGTATTTCTCCAGCATAAAATATCCTGCTAGCAAGGCAAGTTTTAACTTTTCCAATGTTGTGCCCACGGAAATGAGAGGGAAATGAGAGGACATATACATGCTCTTCAGTATTTACATGTGCCTGAACTCAGTATACTTTTAGTGAAATTCTAGATGAATCGCTCCTCTTTTTGGTTGCTTCCTTGTCTTCTCTTGTAATTAATTCTATTTTTTAACTACTCTGGGCATCAAGGACTGGAGCCAAGAAGACACACATGTCTGTTAAGATCTTTGTCTGTTACAGAGGAAATCAAACCCAACCTGGGGAATATTCAGAATGGTAGCACAAAGGTAGATATTCTACAGTTTTAACAGACCACAAGAATTTGTTAACTAACTTTTTAGATACTAAGAATTAAGCATCCTGGAATAATATCTGCACTGATTTAGAGTAAAATTCTGTGCTCAGTATGTGATATATGTCAACTGGTAGTCTTACCATGGAAGTATATTATTATGTTAAGAGAGTGCTTTGCTCAGAGGAAAATACCATTAATTTAGTTACCGATGTAAAATTTGGTAATACATATACAACTACTCCTGACCTTAAAACGTGCATGGAAAGAGAGACCTTGTATAGGCATGGAAATTCCTGCCTCTTCAGACACAAACACTGGGACAACATTGCTGTGCAGCAGAAGCTTTGGGAAGTGACTCACTGTGTCCCTGCAGTGATGCAGGAGCCACCACCACACTCCTGTGATACAGGAGCCTGGGGGTGACACAGTCCTGAATGGTGTAGTTTTTCCAGATATTTCCAGTCTGGTTTCTCCTTGGAAAGATTCAACCCAAAACCAGAAAAGCTCTTGCAATGTAATGACACACAGTAACTTGGTTGCTTGTTCATTCTTACAAAGATGCCAGTTTCCTCCTGCATATGCAGAGGAGTCTACACTTGCAAACTCTTAACAAACCAGCTAGTTTTCTCCAATAGAAATACCAGTTCCCAAAGACTTTCATCAGCTGTGGAGGTGATAAACTGTCTAGCTGCAGTACTCAACAGGACACATTACCATGGGCTAACTCTGTAGAACTTGTTTGGTTTTGTAAGAGTCTTTTTCATAGTGCTTTTTATGTGTCAGAAATCATTATAGCCTCCTTAAGCCTTGAGTCCTGCTCGTTTCCTCAAGCTGCCCACTTGCTCAGGCTCCATTTCTGGCTGCTGTTTCCAGGCTAAACCATTTCCCCTTCCCTCTTATGTGCAGGGAATGGGCAACAGGGTACAGCTAATTCCCTTCTAAGGAAGAAAGTGCAGAGCCAGCAGCAGCTGCAAACACCTTCCAGTAAAGCTGAGGACAGAAAACAAAGTGGAGGAGCTGCTGTCAACAAAATGGTTTGGTTTCGTCCACGTTTGTAGCAGAAAGCATATGACCTGGAATGCAGTGCCTCTGAGGGGGCAAAGGACTGGCCTAGGTCACTCCCATGTTACAGTCTTCCTTTATTCTGAACAAGTGACTCAGGAAAATAGCTGATGATCCTTGCCTAACTACAGTTTTAGATTAAGCTAAATTTTATCTGATGTTTTTAAATTGAAATCTATGTCCAGAAAATAATCAGTGAGATCCTAACCAGCTGCTGGTTTAATGAAATAAATGGGAAACAGTCCAGTATTCTGCATGAGGATTTCTCATGCTAGAACTACCGCAGTGTTTGGAAAGAACTGAATTATGGATGGAAGGAATAAAACCAAAACAACATCAAACTATGCTTTATTCTACTCATAGGGTGCTGGCTATGAAGCAGAAGTAGAATGCAACCCAAGTAGGGCAAGGACACACCCATGTAGATGCCTGTGCTTCTATGTTAGCCTTGAAGACTTAATTTTCTGCTCCAAATGGAGACTTTAATGTTGTAGCATTGCTGATTGCTGCCACTATCCCCAAATGCCTCACTTTACCTAAGAAAAAAAAATACTACTTATGGTTAGTTCCACTGGATTTTACTGTGTTGACAGACAAGTCTGCATAGAAATATTATTTGATGAATCATTACTTGCAGTATGGCTTTCAGTTACAGTAAGTTTGGAGACTGATTTTTTCATTGTTTGCTTTTATTAACTGTAATTAGAATCTACAACTTCTTCCTCTCAGGAAATTGGTATGGAAACACTTTGGGAGAATTTTCAGTAAAATAAAAGCCATTGGTTGGTTGGTTGGTTTTGGATTTTTTTTTGTTTTTTCTGCTAAGCTTTCACCAGGGCTTACAAAAAACTTAAATAATTAAATGAAAATTTGTATGTTTTACTCCGAGAGGTTTTTTTACATGCTTATGTCATGTTAATGTAGCTACTATGTAATATATGTAGGAGCCTCCTGTTCACTCCTATATAATAATTTTTTGAAGCCACCTTTAGCGTCCTTCTTCATCTGTAGCCTCACCCTATTCAAGAATTCATGGATCCACAAAAAAAAAAAAAAAAGCCATTGGGATACGTGGATAAGGAAAAGGGTTCAGGGCTGCCACTTCTTCGCTTTTTTGCATTTTTCATTTTTTAGATTATTTGATGTTATTTTTTTGTTATGTCTCTAAGCTGTTGTGAAGGAAATCTGTGTTCAAGTTTATGCTCATGTTAACACTACTGAGACAGACGGTAACAGCTGTAGCTAGGAAAAGGAAAACAAACTTCTGCTGTGCTCAGTGTAAAAAAAAAAAAAACAAGCAAGAAAAGTAGATTGTTTTGAAAGAAAAAAAAACTGTGGTATTTGCACGTGTGCATGTCCTACCTGCCATCTAGTTTTTAAGAGTACTGGCTATGAACAGGCTTACAACATACTTAATTTCTGCCTGTCTTGTGCAAGAGACTTATCCAGCTCTGGGTTCTTTCCCTCACACAACAGAAAAGGCAAAAAGCAAGCTGGTTTCCTTTCCTGGCCTTGGCAGAAAAACGTGTGAAATGAAGAGTAACTCTTTTATGGATGGGATCCCTTAATAACTACGTCTGTAAGCATAATGCATATCTGAGGGAGTTACTGGACAATTTCTTAACTCTTACTGCATCTGAAGGAAGTTGGTGAGTGTCCCATAATCCAGGTATTGACACTGTGTGCCTGGAAATGGGGAGGTCAGAAAATGTAGCAAGGTAAAGAGAAATGGTACTCTTTGGAATGAAGTCACTGTTGAGGTAGGCTTTTAATTCTGAGCACAAGAATTTTAAAAAGAGTTAAGAAAAAGAATGACCCACCCTTTGCAGTGGGTGGGGTGAACAGCTGAAAATCCTTAGTTAATGGATAGTAACAAGAAAACTTACATGTGACTATTTTTTCTGAAGTTTGTAAACTGATGTTGAACCATGGTGCAAATGGAGAGACTACACATACTAGGAAAAAATTTATTTTTACAAGAGTATTTGATGTAAAACCATAGCGTACAAAGTAAATATGTTAACAAACTTTTTGTGTTTCAAATTCTTACTCTCTGGAAGGAATAATTAAGGTGTCTTCTGGTCAGTGGAGCAGTTTGCTCCTAGGAAAGAAGGGCTACACTTGATATACCACTGAGCAGGAGCAGCACAGGGGTACAGAGACATTTTCAGAAAATGGAAGGTAGATATCTTTGGTAACAGTTAACCTAAACAAGACAGAAAGAGAAAGAATGCTGACCTTTGTTTTTCCTTCAGTTCCATGCCATCACCTGAATGGTCACTTTTCATAGGTTATTTCTGCTTCCAGTTAACATTCCCAGTTCCACTCTAGCTCCCACAAATTTTATAAATTTATTGTTTTACTTTGGTGTAGAAGTTACAAGCAAAATTTAAAGAGCAGAATACAGTTTGAATAAATTACTGGAGTGCATAAGGTCATTCAAATCAAGAGTCCTGGGCATCTGCAAACTGATATGGCTGTATTGCTAAAAAGCAATAATCCCCTAAGTTTTTGTCTTAACCAACCATGTAGAATCACAGTAATGTATGTGTGCGTGCGTGTGGTTTGTTTTGTGCATGTGCATTTTTGTGCACATGTTTTTGTGCATGTTCTTGGTTACAGTGAGCCTCTGGAAGACATAAATACTGACAGGTCAATGTTTCTGTCAGCTCATAGTTTTACCAGTCACATAATTCTTCCTTTGATGTCTTGGGTCAGTGAAATCCTAGTACCATCGGGGTTTGGTAGGAGATATATTAAAAGTGTTTCTCTGTGATCTTTCCTGCAACAGAAACAGCAGTAAAAGCTATTACTCTGTCATTATGAAGGAGTATCTGTGCATTCTTGACTGCCCGAAACAGAGTTATTTTTTTGTTACTGGAAGAGCATAACTGTGGCTAGAGATAGAGCTACCACAACAACTGCTGGAGAATTACAGGGAAGATTCACAGTGGAGTCACATTCTTCTGGTTATTGGCATGTTACACTGGAAATAATGCTGGAGGTCAGTTATCAGAACAATATTGTGTGATTTCACATACCTTCTTATATTAAGCCAACAGCTCTCTAAACAGCACTGAGGTAGCCTTAAGCCATTCAGTGATAAATATCAGGGCATCATAATATATCATAATGCAGTTTTTGAGAGAAAACAGTAATAACACTTCTCAAAGGCTCTTAGAAAAAGGTACATTATTTATTTATTATTTTTATTTTGCTCTAGGGCTCGACTCCTGTTCCTGCTGAACTGAGCCAGTGTGTAAAATCAGAACTGATATCAGCTCAGTAGGCACCGGAGGACGGGTCCATCAACAGCCTGGAACAACAGCAGCAGCTGTAAGTGGCAGCTCCAGTCGAAAACAACCATGTCCTGCAAACAACACACAGTGCTAAGCTACAACTGTAGAGAGATCATGACAGCATGTATTAAAGACAAGACTATGAAACAAAGCTTTATGGGCAATTCCAGTTCAAAGTTACAAACATTTATTTCCTCTGACCTTTAAAAAAGCATGATAACCAAATTACTGTAGGCAATGCTTTGCTTTCACAGTCAGACCAAGAATTTAAGGAGCACTGTTTAACCTCAAGTAAGCCAAGAGTTTTTGGTCCTCCACATCACCTCTGCCTGTTGTATTCTACAGACTGTGTCTCACAGGCACTCTCATTGTCAGTCTGCCCATTCAGCAGCAAGGTATCTCAGCCAGCAAACACCCCCCACCCCCATGCAGGCTGACATTAAAGCAAAGTCTCCTCACCCCTTCTCTTCAGGTGCAGAACTTAGCCACTGTGAACAAAGAGGGAAACAATCACTGTTCACCAATCAGCTAAGCTCTGCACCTCGCCAGAGAGGTCTCCGTCTCAGTATAATCATCAGATGATGTTCTTCTGTGAAGTGTCTGCTGCTTTTCTTTTTTTTTTTTTTCTTTTTTTTTTTCTTTTTTTTTTGGTTTTGTTTGTTTGTTTGTTTGTTTGTTTTTAATAGACAGAGAGGATTCCACGCTGTGCACGGGTCAGATAAGTTACGGTGAGTTTCATACTTAGCAGCTGCAGTCATGGCTATGTGGTAATCCCTGGCAATGTGATTTTAATCTTAAGTCACAAATCATCATGCCAGGAACCCAAACAGCCACAACATTAAAAGAAAGCTGTGCTGTCACAGATAATGTTGCTCTCATAGCAGTATCTTTAGCTTCTATGTTACAGCTCCCCACACACTTCTAGTCTTTCTCAAAAGTCAAATAGGCAATTCAATACATTGGTGCCACATCCAACCCTTGTAATTTTCCTGTGCTAGATACTTACCATCAGAAGCCTGCAGAAATTTTTATTTTTACTACTGAAGAAACCATAGGAAGACAGTTCCTAGTACAGCAGCAACAAGAACAAACTGCATCTCCATGTTTCTGCCTTCAGACACTTGAAGGCATCTACAAGATTAAAAATTATTGAACATAACTCAAGTTCCTGTGGGTTCTCAAAAATTAGCAGCAGAAAAGGAAGTCACTTAGCCCTACCTGATTTAGAAGCCAAACCTCCTACTCCATAATTTTTACCCTGGCACTTTATAGTCTAATCCACCTTTCCCAAAAAGCTTTTCGGCAGGCACACTTCTTATGTATACAGAAGAACACCATTTGTGCATAAAAAACCTTGTTTTCACGCTATCTATCTGCAGAATTTCATATAAATAAACACCACAAATTCAAGTGGAACTTGCTATCAAGTTCTACTACACGCACAGGCAGGCTTGAACAGTTCTCTGCTTGGTGATGATGATTTTGTTAAATTTTATGCCCGAACCTTGATACCACAAATCAGCTGTAAAGTTATGTGAGTAACCAAAGCAATCAGTCTTCAGATGAGTGATATCATCAAGCAAAAATCTGAGGTATGCTGTACTGGAAGAGACCTTCATACCATGTTAAACATACATATGCAAATACTGTAAGGTTACCTCCAGCTACTTAAATAGACTGAAAAATTGAGACTATATTAAAAAATTAACAGTTTATAGCATGCATCATTCTTTACTTCACAAATATTTCTTTCAATTCTGTATTTTTTCTGATGTTTCCTCCCCTAATTTTATAAACAAGCTAGATTATGTATGATAACCAGCTTCTTCATTTAAGGCCACTCTTACCTCATAATTAGTCTTCAAAGACCTCACTGCACTTAACACACAAAAACATTTGAATTATCAGCTTGTTCTCACACGATGCAGATTTGCTTCCAACTGCACAGCTTTGTACTTCCAGTGGTAGCTCAGATTCATTTCAAAGACTCTGCTGTCTATCATCAACATGCAGCTTTGCTAAAACATAAATGCTCCTTGCACAATTGCAATTTCTGTAAGCAGAATTAAGAATTCAGAATGGCAAACAATGGCAGGTGGAGCCTGTCCTTCTCCATCCATTCCAACTTACAGCTGCCTCTTGTACAGTCACTTACAAAATCTTAGAGCCTAGACAAATCTGACTCAATGTACAAGTAGCTGGGCTTCAAATAAAACCAAAGCAACTCAGCAAGATATTTAGCAAGAGTTACTTCTCAAGGTAAGCAGCCATGAATTGTATGGGATGCCAAAGTTCACTATATTTAGTCAGCTCTGCATATTCTGTGTGTGAGGCAAACCCAGGGTGTTTAATTTAAAAAGAAAAATCACCTCTTCAGAATAACATCTCTGCCACCACTTTGGCTGAGGACGCATCCATATGGTCACGTGCTGCAGCAAAGCATTTACGTGCAAGTTCTTGTTGTTTTGCATCTTCATTCACCATTAATTCACCATAGAGATACACACCCATTGCCTGAAAGAAAAACATAACACACAAGCATCCTAACACCAATAATGACTAGTTAGCTGGTTTTTGTTCCACTGACCCCCTAGTATTCATTTAATTCAAAACAAAACAAATAAGACAATACAAAACACAAAACATACATTGTTTTCTCTGGATCTCTATAGCCTGGGGATCGTTGTCTATATGTTGTATTGAATATGTAGGGACAGAATATTAACATAAGGTACATGTTATGTTATGACAAGAAAATTATTTCTCACTCCATTTTTTCTTGCCACTTCAGAAGTAGAAATCTGTTTTCATTTATCCATGACCCAAAATATTTCCAAATGCCCCTTAAGAAAACAGCTTGTCCTTCCCTCAACAGGATACGGATTTTCTTTCCAATTGGAATGCTTCCACACACAGAGATGAATAAAGAGCTCAACAGCTGAAACAGTCCACTCTAAAATTCCCATTTGGCAGTTCTGTAACTGGACATCAACTGAACACAGTCAGGTCTGTGTTTCAGGCTCTTTTCTTTACATATTGCTGAACATGCACAAATTCTGGTTTGGTCAGAAGGCAGCCTTTTCCTAACTACTTCTTCTGGACATAGCAAGAAAGATAACAAGGCCTCTAGGAGTGAGACTTGACAGCAGGTAGCAAAGCACTGGCTAACTTAATGGGAAACACGTTGGGGATTGCTGTTTTTTTCTGATGACAATTTTTTCACCTAAATATAGGAATTCAGTAAGCGTTAAGCTGTACTTATCAAAACAGATTATACACATGACAAAGTATTAGCAGCTCAGCTACACTGGCTTTTACAGTTCTACTTAATGTTTGGACAGTTGCAGGAAAAGAAAATTTTGGATTGCACTAAAAAGCATAATTTTTAATACTATTCCTCACAATTGGCTGATAAGCCTTAAAAAAAAAAAAAAAAAAAAAAAAAAAAAAAAGTCCACAACAGGACTGGACACAGTCTTAGACCTGAGTTCCCACTGCTATCATAGAGAATTTCAAAATGTTGGAATTTTATTACAAATATCAATTACCTTTCCTGCCCTGTGTTAATTATTTTTCCCCAAGCCCAAGCATTAATGTTCAATAAAAATACTGGGGCTTGTGTCCCTCAAAATTATTATTTAAGTAGTCTTAAATAATTATTTAAATTGTGTTCTTTATTTAAGCCAAGTCTTTCATGATCAGTAAGGACACGAAACTGCTCTGATCTATGCTGTAATCACTTGAGGTTTTGCCATAAACTGTATGCACTGCTGTAGTATGTGAAATAAAAGATATTGAAGAATGCATTTTAGAAATTGCAAAAATTACTTCCCTGCACTGCAGAAAACATTAATCTTTGGAGTAATATCTGTTCCAAATGTAATGCAATTCAATATGCTTGGTTTTATGAACTAAACAATTTCCAGTCCCTCCCCCTTTCAGGCTTCTTCTGGTGGTTATCTTCATTCTTTCACAGGATTAGAATACACACAATATATATTACTTCTTATTTCCATAAGAAAGGTTGGTTTGTGCTTTGGTTTGGTTTGGTTTTTTGTTTTTTTTTTTTAAAGTAAAGAGCTTGCCAGGAAGTCTGGGGCCTGCTTATTGGCTGAGATATAAATAGGAGGTATACTTCAGAGCTGGAAGAAAGCGGACGAGACTGCAATAAATTCATTGTTCTGTTGTGACAAAATGAATTTGCCTGAAAGCACAAAACCTCATTGGCTGTAACTGGAGTTGTTGTTCACTGTCAACATAAAAGGCAAAAACACTAATATCTTGCCTGGGCTTTGACATATCTTGTAACATTCTCTACTTTTTTACATACATTTTAAATACATAACAGTCACCCCAGGCAGCAAATGTATTTATTTTATAGAGTCGATCATTAACAAAAATAAACAAAAGTGAAAGAGTAAGGCAGACATATAATTACAACTGAAACTTATTAGCAGTCTAACTAAAAGACATAGTGAAGATAGCATGTATGGCCAGTCTTTTTAACACCTTCAGAATCTTTGGGTATCTTTTTCTGTACTGTGGACAGGACTGCATTCCCTAGATGTATATCACTGTGCTATGCTTCTCCTTGATGTTGTCTTGAAAGCAAGTCACCTAAGCACTGACTGCTTTGCACCTAGCTCATATCATTAACATTTATAGCTAGACTTGGACTTTTCATTCTTGAAAGGAAACCAATGCTGAGAAGTATCTTCCTAGTATCATTGCTACCTCTGGCTTGCAAAAATGAAAGAAGTGGGAATATATGCTATTTCACTACTTGCCAAAAGATTGGCATGCTTAGGTGGGGCTGAATAACCCTATGGCTTATTAAGGGACAAAGGTAAAAACCAAATTCACATTTAAGTTCTTGAAAAATTGCCAAAAGAAAATATATTAATAATATTTTTTTTTCATACTAAGGGTGCAATAAAGTTGATCATTTTGAAAATGCTAATTAAATGTAACTGACCTGATCCTCTCTGAGAAATTTTGCAACGTCTCCATACCCAGGCACGTACTTGTACTTAACAACAAGTTCACACCATCGATGTCGAGCCTTTGGGAAGAGAAAAAATATAAGGAAAAAAATGTGTGAGTGTTTATAAACAGTACATCTTTAACAGTTTGGTCTGATCATTGTTATTGGGTTTGGGTGTTTTGGTGGGTTCCTTTTCTCCAGCAACCAGGTAGATGCGTCTTAATACTGACTGGTAAACTGGGCAGAGGTGCAGGGGGCTTCAGAGACCCAGAACACCCAAAGACAAACTCCTGGTTCCACGTTAGTAAACTACCCAAGATCCAGGCACAGATCTGCAGCATCTTCATCTCCATTAGCAGTTCTAATACTTTTCAAACCTGATTCCAAGTTGTGCTCCTATAAAGTAACTGGAGATGGACCCTTTTTGGAATGATGGGTTTAGTGATAACATTGTGAATGAAGTCAGAAATAGAGCAGGGGAAAGTCACACTTAAGTATATATATTATATACTATATATATTAGGTAATTATATATTGTTTATTTTGCATTTATGACATTTGGAAATATGTTCCTACAACTTTACATCTCAGGAAAAAAATTCACAGGAATATGTAATTAGTTGTTAATCCCAACAGCAAAATTGACAATTGATAAATTCTCATAGATCCTGGGAAAATAATTTTTGAGTTGATATATCTTTCCAGATGACCTTTTATATGAAATTGCTTGAACACTGTAAAATAAAATGCTGAAGAAGTTTGTGGCTGAATGGAGTTAGCAATCAGCACATAAGATACTGAACAGTTCTAGAACTAAGTATGCTAGGGAATGAAAGCTCTTTCTTAAAACCTTTTGCTGACAAGGTAATAGCTGTTAAGATTTCTGCAAGAGGAGTCAGAGATAAATCTACAAAGGTAAATAGCTTGCCAATACTCAACTTGGTTTGCTCTAGATGCCCATATCCATAGTGTAGACCTTCAAAAAAGTACCCAACTTCTGATTTTCCCTGAAGACAATAAATATTGCACCAGTAAGCATTCTTAGACACTCTGCTTTTGTTACAGAGTGTTTCTCATAGCTCTGAGCAGCTCCAACCCTGTACCAAACTTTCAAGGTTCAAAAATTAAGCATATACCTTTCTCCTCTGTGGGGCCAGTTAACCAAACAGAAGATAAACACATTTAAAAGGTTGTATATCTTTATCTGATATACTTTATTCTGCACCTTTTGTCTTGCAGTTTTAAAAAATAAAAAATTTCTTCTGTACTCATACAGTATACATGACAAACATTAGGAAGGAGAAAGGGACTGTGGTCTTCAAACTGTGATCACAGCTCTTCTACATCTCATAGTACAGCAGTTCTAGTGCTTACCCAAGTCCAGTTTCTGTGTCTGTACATCTCAAACAGTGGCTCCAGTGAGAATATTTTAACAGTATATAATAGAGTACTGTATGATAGGGCTTTCTCGATATCTCCTGGTGAAGATGCTCTTCACCTTGCAGTTATTAAAATATTATATTGATCCTAAAGGACGAGGTCAGAAGACTACAGGGCTTAAATTTCTGCATGCTTTTGATATGAAGCATGGAGCTGGCTCACACAGTCCATGAACCAGGTTGTCCCTAGTATCCCTTTCCTGGTGCAACCACAATAGCTGCGTGGAGAGCAGAGCAGAGCAGAAGTTCTGCCCATGAAGGCATTCATGTGGTACTGCTTCCTCACACACTAATGTTGTCTGTGTCTGCCTTACATTTGTATCATGGCCTGATCATCTGAATCCAACAGCTTTGGAGAACACGGAACAAATCAAGCAGTGCCCATTCCCTTGATTGCTCCAACCTCCATAGGGTTCTGTTCTTGGCAAACAATCTCCCTTCAAATAGTTTAAAAGAAAAAGATTTATTTGTCAAGTGAGATATAGGACAGCATGCACTTTCTTTTCTCTTTTGTTTTTTTTCCTTTCTTTCCCAAGGCAAATACAAATCGTGGCACATTCCCAGATACAAAATGCTGGCCCTTGGCCATCTGGGGCAGGGAGTGCCATGACTGCTATCCTCAGATTACACCTTCACCTCCCGTTTTCCAAAGAAGTCCTCAGTGCTCTCCCAGCATAGCAAACTGGAGGTCATCCTGCTGTTACTGAAATACCTATGGAGCCAGCAAGGTGCTGGGCCCTGCCAGCTTTCCCTTATCTCATGAGCCCAACAAGATGAACACAGAAACCAAGGCAAGAGAAGCAGGGGGTGACCTGCACAGTGCTGGCACTGCATCCTTCACTACCACTTAAGACTGCACACACAACATACTGGTGACTCTCCTGCCCCCCATGCAGTGCAGCATATAGATGCCCTTGGGTTACATGAGCTGCATCTAACACAAATGCAGCCATCTCTCAAATACATACACTACAAAGGAAGTAATTTTTCTAGTATAATCCATGCCCTGGGCTTACACCGCAAACAAGAAAATTTTATTCAGAGAGGGATGGAAAAAACCAATCAGTTCCTGAAGCCTTGCACAGAGTTTAGAACAGGAAAAGTAAAATGGGCCCCACAGCTTCACAGCCTAATTAATGAGTCATGTGAACAGGAACGTTTAACAGACCAGTACAGTCTGAAAAGGAAATTTTGAAAACTAAGGCTCTTCTAGAACTGAACTAACCATACTCCATCCTGTGTATGCTCTTCTTTGGCTTTTCTGTTCCTTCCAGGAGCAGATACTCAGTGGCAAAAATTAGAATTCAAGTCAAATCTCCCAGCTTTCTCTCTGCACATCTCTGTGCCCTGCACTGTTCAGAGATGCACACCATATGTCATTTTGGCTGGTTACACCACAAACAATACAAACTAAACCTGAAAAGTAATTTACAGCAATCCTTCCTGCTGCTGACAGAGAGCACATGTGACTTGGGATCTGAAGCAGCACCTGTAACCACCCTCACCCCCAAATGCTCTTACTGGTTTGGCAGCTGCAGGGGCCCTCGTGCCAAAGTTGGAAACACAATTTATTTTCTTAGCCTCCAATTACAGGCTGAGAGCTGTCCTTCTGAGCCCATGACTGACAGCTATTAGTCCTGAGGATGGGGAGAGGTGGCTTGGGGAGCAATAGATGTCTGCTGGGACATCAGGTTCCTCGTGGATGGATCCTCATGGTCTGGAAATTGTTCTTTCCTTCTGTGTTGCTTTTGGAGCTGGTGCAGGTATACACACTAACAGCTTTTTATGCTAAACAAAAAATGTTATTGTGAGTTTTGCAAGATGCTACCTGTATTAGTAGTGTATTTCTAAGGCACAGCTTGGTGGAAAGAAGACGTTGAGACACGCACTGTTTCAAGTACAGCATTTGGAAGCCAGCTCATGTTTCCATATGTATCAGCCACGTCAGTATCTGTCAGCTGGCTAGCACCTAGAAATGTCTTGAAGTGATGCTATTGTCAGCAGAGAGTCCCAAATTTAGGAGCAGTAGACTATACAGGTAATTCCAATGGAATCAAATTAAATTTAATTTCCTTTTAAGAAAAATATACAGTATTGCATATTATTATTTGCAACTCAAATATTTCCTGTATTCTGGCAGTGCAGTAGATGTTGAAAAATCAAAACTATGCTGTCTTAGCTTGTTTTCAGGGAATGCAAGCTGTTGCATGAGATTATTTAACTAAGTATTTCTGTATAATCTCCTCATAATCCAGCTTTAAGACAGGCCCTTTGCTTTAGCAGCCTGGGCCAAGACCTTTTGGGAAACGATGCTTGAAGCTGACTGACTTAACCTGTCTAATGTACCAAATATGGGGCTTGACTTTCAAAAGAAATGTCCCAGGGGCATACCTAAGAAATAATATTTTTAAACTATGTTTAACAGGTCTTAAATTAAAGTGATAATATTTTTTTTTCTGACTGATGATACATTACTTTGTCTCATCCGTATTATTCTCCCCGGCCACACACAAATAATCAGACAAGCCTAAAATAAACATCTTCACAGAAAGCCTTATGTGTTATATTGTAATGACCTGGCTTATTACAGTTCGCAATCACTTGTATGCAAGCGAAAAATAAATATTTTACTTCTGAGGTCTACAAGCAAGATTTAGAAAATATGTAATTTAAACAATGCTTTTATTAACGGGAGAAAAAAAGCTAGAGTTTAATAAGCTTTTGGTCTGCAAAATAGGAGACTAGCTTCAGGGAAAATGAATACATTTTGCTAATAGCTGGATCCAATTTAAAAGGCGCCATGAGACAACAAATCTAAATCACTGAACAAAAGCAACTTACTCAGAGATCTTAGAAAATGAGGTAATTTGAAAGGCAGTAAGAGCTATTGTCCAACAAAATGAAACCTTAATTAAAGGTACGCATATGTGATCTTTATAAAACATAGGTTCAGTGTCTTATTGAAAAAAATTATGTGAACAATCTGAATCCTAAATGTTAATTAAAGAGTCTCAGAGGCCAAGCTCCCACATCAAACTTGCAGAGGAAAAAATAATAATAAAAAAAATCTCTCTCAAAAAACAAGCTATGCTACTACATTAGTTTTAATTAACAAAAAGGAAGCTGGTATCTCCAGAGCACCAGGATGTTGTTCTGTTCCAACTGAAAGCATTTATCTCCAGTTTCTTCCCAGCTACACATAAATTGGATTCACATATTAGATAATTTTCCTATATAATTAAGGAACAGTGCTGCATATTACAGGGCAATATCTGGACTAAACCCCATGTTTTACAACTGCTTAACATGGAAGAATTAAGAGTTTAGAAATTCCCAGTTTTATGGTGCATTTAATGATCTAATTTTTCCTTTTAATCTTAGCTGAAATAGTTACTCTTTAATACATCAGACAGGTTGCATCAGTCAGTTTTCATCCAGTATAGTCTGAATTTCTAATGGGCATTCCTATCTTCTCCACCACAATATCTTAGCATGCAAAATTGTTTTCATGAACATCTACCCAAGTAAGATGATCAGGGATACAGAAGTAGCTCAGAAGGAGCAATACAACAGGCGTGTGTGCTACAGCTGTGCTGACAGAGTATCAGTTTGGCAATCTGAAAACATGTGCTTAATAGCCAGAAACCTACTGGATGAAAGCAGAATGGATTCATCATTCTGACAAGGATTCTGTAATTGTGATTATTGTCTATGCCAAGGGTTTCTCAGGAGACTGTGCAAAGAAGCTGTCTAACATCTTAAATGAGCTTGTATTTTGGACCAAAAACTGCTGGACTTTCATAGCATAATTTGTCTATCACGTATCCTAGCACTTGCCATGACAATCAGTCTGAAAGTGCCTTGAGTAATGACTTTAAAATGTGTGATACAAATCCTCATTGCCCTAAATGCAGACAGTGTTTGCCATAAAGATGGCACTTTTGAGTGGAACAGACTCACTATCTTAAAAACTATCTTAAAAAAACCAAGAAGAGTAAACTTATTTGGCCTCGACAACAGAGCAGGGCCAAATAAACCCTGGACTAAATAGAGTGTTTTTCCTGAGAAACTAAGAGTGTCAAGGTATAATTAATGCTATTTCTTGCATGCAGTCCCATGAAGTCTCTCCAAAGCTACAGTCAAAATCATGGAAAAAATTCAGATTTTAAAAATGCTTTGTTAGTCATTCTCATGCTGCATTTTGAGTACTGGGAGCATCTGCTATTCAGTGGGGACAAAGGCAGCTGGACCCAAGTCTGATTGAGTTAATTGAGTCCCATCATGATCTGCATTGGACATCACTGATTGTACAGGCAGCACCAGGCCAGTTCCTGCCACCTTGGGCAACATCCTTTCCCTCTGTGCATCCCACAGGGTATCTTGCCAATTGACAACCCAGTAAAACATAGCTTGGTGATTCAGGAAATTCTAAGGTAATAAAAAGCCAGCTAATAAAACTGATTTTTTGTCAGGACATAATTGTCATGCTGGGGAGAACTATGCAGAGATGTAAGTAACTTTAAAACCCAGAGTGTGAACCAGTCATTAAAAAGCAACATAAAATCTGATTTTAGCAGAATACTGTGCTGCGGATTTTGGTACTACTGGTAGCAGTATCCCACTTACTTAATTAATTTTAAGCTTTCTAACCTGTATGTCTGCATAGATCAAGCAATTCCATACTACAACAAGGGTGGGCAACAAGGGAGGCAGTCTAGCAAGCCCTATCTCTCTGTCCTCCACTCCACATCACTGATGGAACACTGGGGGCAGAGTTCAAGCAGCAGCTGCATCCATTTGGTAACAGATGTTGGACCTTTGAGCTTTTACAAAACAAATTCTGTAGTTTGATCCACGGCAGACAGTGGTACAACCAGCAGCATTTGCACCAAGTGACCCAGCAGGTCAGGCAGCTCCCATAGCTCTGCAAGCCTCAGTTAGCAATAGGTGCAGGCTTGAACCTTCTCAACAATAGAAATGTGATTTATGGGAATGTAATTCCTTCCCATCCTTTCACCTCCACTCCAGTTTCTGGTTTACCGTTCACTTATTTCCACGTACTACAAAAGTTTCTGAGCACCACAGCCTTGCTTAAGAGCAACATGATCAGATCCCCTGTCTCCAGACAGTGAACATATGACTCCACTTCCAGCTCCAAATAAAACATATGGTTCTTCACCAACAGCATGGAGACTCTTTCCTACATGAGCATGCAGAAGCCCAGGAATCACCAATGCGTAGGAAACGCTGTGCAGGAAAGCCCAAGTGGAGTGGAGGGCATCCCTGCTGCTCTCTGTGATCAGAAAGGCATAGCAACTGAATGGCAGCATCTCAGGACAAGATTCACTCCTGGCAATGAAGCACATGCTGAGATCTTGTTTGGAAAAGACAAATGCCCTTTTTTTTCCCACCTCAGATTTGCAAGCAACTCCCAATTAGAGACCAGACCATTTTCTCCCTATGTATGTGGGCTCCATCTGTGATCATTGACAAGAGACTAAGAAGCTGTGTCTAATCCCTCTTCAAAGGTGGCACAGGCAGTGTCTCTCTTCTGGTGTCAAAGCTGCCGCTATGAATAAGTGACTCAGTTAGGACACATAATCCTGTAACCCCAGTGCTCCTCAGCCTGCCCGTCCTTACCACATCTCACAGGAGATGGGCACACAACAGGATCTGGCCTCCAGTTTTTGTTCCTCATCCACAGCAAACCAACAAAGTGACGAGGGGACAGTGACCTACAGCAGAGCTAGCTGAGCCACCAGCACCAAGGTAGTGTGGCTGATTCAGCCATATGCTGGGAGAACACATCCCTGACTGTGCCCAAAGGCTTCTCTCACCCTGTTCCCGTCTGCACCCCCTGTGCTGGGGGGAGCAGCTCCCATATTACGGTGCACGTGAGGTAAGGAAATGTTTAACACAGCATGTGAACTCACTCAATTTGAAAAACAACTCTTTTAAAAATAGGCCTTAATTAAAAACATAAATACAGTACTTATACTGGAACCAAATGTTTTCCCATCCCCCTGCCTGTGCAGTACTGCCTGTTCAGCACGCCGGGGCGTTAGCACTGTCCACAGCTTGAAGCAAGATGGAAATGGCTTAGAAGACGTCATCAGCTGCCTTTTTAACAATTTCACTGGAGATGTGTGCTAAGCTTTGCTTTGCTGTAGTGCTGCTGGCTCTCAGGAACAGGGCTGCCTTCTGTTTGGCAGCAGCGGAAAGGCCTCTGCTGCCCCACAGGCCTCCCAGCACCCCTGGCACTGGAAGAGATGCTGGCATCCCAGCAGGGCTCTGAAGCAGAGGAGGTTGGATGCCAGCCCCACTGACACTGGTTCTTGCCCTGCACCTGCTGCCTTCCCTGTCCCTGCTGGAGGGCTGGCAGCCTGCTCCCCCTGGGGCTTTGCTCCCACCCAGCCTCCATCCCCACTCATCCCTTCTCCCATCTGGCTGCTGTGGTGAGGATGGCTGCACAGGCTGTGCACATGGACAGGGTGCTGGCAAACTGGGAGATCCTGCACCCCAGCAGGAGGGGAAGGATCCCCTAGCTTCAGGTCCAACCAACTTCAGCCTGCAGCCTCTACCAAGAAGTACTTCAGGCCTGGCTGGAGAATAAGCACAGATCCCAGCTGACACTTTATGCAAAATGTATTACCACAAATGCCTGTCCTGCTCATGTGCAACCCCATCCATGTTCCTTCTGACACTGCACTGGAATGCCTATCTACAACAGCAGCTAAAATATCTCTGGTATCACTGCATGTTTTCTTTTTATATTAACATCACTATTGATTAAAATACTTCTCATCACCAACGTCTCTCCAGGATGTCTCCAGACTGAGTCTGCCTGGAATTTTTATCCATGCAATGTTTGTATGTGTATTCAACACGAGCTATTTATACATGCACACAAAAGTGTCCTGGACTTATAAACCCAGCCTTTGTAGTGAGAAATAGCACACAGTCACCCATATATCTCAGGCAGAAATCCAAGTCTTAAGAGGATTGGAGTGAGCACACCAATTTTCTGTTACCAATTATTACTAAATTACAAATCCTGTTCTGCAAAAGAATGGGTTCCTGCAATATCAAGACAACAGTAAGCTATCTCCTTTGCTTATTACCCTTTCTCCATCACTCTACTTCTATCTCCTCTCTCTTGTAACTAGAGGCAAAAAAAGTACCTTCTTTTTTCTTTGGTCCCCCACAGTGACTGTAGTACAAACACTTGTGATTTCCAAGCAAGAATATTATCACAGACACAATTTGGAGCTCCATATGAAATGCGACTCAAATTCAAGGCAATGAACAATGCAGTTGCCAGGTTTTTCCACAGCTTAGGTTACAGCCAGTCTACAGAGCCTCTGCTCACATGCTTCCAACTTGTCATAACTTAAAACTTGTCTTCCAATTTTCAAAACAATCACGTGCAAGATGTTAAAGCTAAAGACAAAGACCTTTCACATCACTCTCTCACATATACACCTTCCCTCAACAACAAGCAAAAATTCTTAAGTGAAATATATATTGAGTTTATAAACTCAGAAGAAACACTCTCATTCCTCTTTTTTTCTTTGCTGCCAAAAATGCAGTGACTGTCACTGCTGAGGATGATGCTCATTCCATGAGGAACACAACAAAACTCCTCTCCAGGATACTGCAACCCAAAAGGTATTTAAATGGCACAGAGTCGAAAGGAGGAAAGCAGACTTTTACCCACACATTAATAAGCCAGTGATTCAGCTGTGGGTCCAGATCTGTGTGGGTAAGGTAATGATGTCAGAACTAGCTATGGTTAGTAGTTTTGAACTGTCCTGTGTCATGCACTATTTAGACTTCACAGGTTTATGGAATAGCTGACTGTTTCAAACTCTGTGGTGCTATCCAGGCATAACCTGCATCTGCAAGCAGCCTTCACACAGGAATAAGAAGTAATAAACGAACTGTTTGGATTTAGCCTCAGAATCAGTTTATTTTAAATAAAAAGTATCTTCAGATTTTTTTTTTCATAATTAAAAACAAAACAAACAAAAAAAAAACCCAAAAGCCCCTGCAAAGGAAAAAGTTGCACCACACGTGCACAAAAATGCTCACAGGCCTAAGACAAAACACTCGTAACGCTGACAGCTAGCAACTTTTGTTTGCATTTTTAAAACTACATTCTCCTTAACATCCTGACTGCTGTGTCATTGATGTCATATATATGTAAACAGGGTAAACTTAAATATCATGACAAGGCAGGTGGTTTGTATTACAGTTCTAGTTTTGCATTGCTCTACATAGAAATACTCTATAAAATTTCATATAAAGCAATTGTATTCAATTCAGAACAGCTTTGGGACTGATTTCAGAAACCCAGAGGACTCCAACACGTCATTCATCTTTCTAGACAATATGACATAGAAAAGCAGGAACAATCCCTTCCTCCATTGATTCTTTGGATAAAAAAACCCAACCCCATTCCATATTTGGTTCCCTCTTAGCATCAGCTACCCCATTTTCCAAGTGCCACTAAGTTGCTGAGGTACCAGATACGGAGGAAATTGAGCCTCAAAACCAGTTAGAAAAATAAGGGGTGATAAGTAAACAGCACCAGTAGTATGACCAGTCAGGGACTTGGAAACTCCTGTTAATGGCACCCAGCAATGAGTGAGATCACTTGGAACAAACTTGTTGCAGTTGGCTCTTGGATGGTGTGGAACTGGGAGTGCTGACTGGTGCAAAGCTATTTCCAATGCTCCATAAATCTCACACTCTGATCATGCCCTTCAGAGAGCTAATGCCGATGGAGGTATTTTCTGTACTTCTGAAGTGGCTGGAAAAGCCCTCATACTTCACTTGTAGCAATAAAATAAACCCAAATTATAGCTACTTGAGCTTATCCTTCAGTCAGTCTCAGAACTTCATCCCAAAACATCCACTCAAGTTACAACACCCACATGATCAAGAGTCAGTCCCAGGGGACAACTCCCACTGCTGTTACTGGAACTGTTTTTCACTCATCCTGTTCCAGTTTTCTTAGCCTCACTCTGAATTTTGGGTGTCATATTTGGGAAGCAAGTACCATATTCCTAGAGGCCATCCTTTTCAATCCCACTGAGGAAAAAATCCAACTCCAGCAAGTGCACGTTTATGAAAAACTCTCTTTACCCATAGTGGTAACAGCAGTACCATCTGGAGCAAAGCACCCACAAACTGCATTTAGATGCCATACAAGCAAGAATATGAAACACGTTGCTTAGAACATACCAAGATCTCAGAGGACCTTTTGACAAATAGCTGCTGTTCCAGTCAATGCGTTTCCTTTGTAGGAGATAGGAATAGTCTACTATACTCTGGAATGAGACCCTTTTCTAGTGAAAATGGGAAATATTTTATATGACAGTGATACACTTCTTGCTATTATTTGCCAGGGGAAGTGTAAGAAAAGCAGAGGAAAAAATCAGTATTTATGTGAGGGTGAATGTGAAAAGCATCACCCTGAGAACAGTACAGAGATTTCACTTCATAAAAACTTGGTTTTCTTCTCTCTTCTTTCTTTTTCATTTGATGAATCAACCAGTCCAGTAATAGCTAGGTATACAAGCCTCAAATCTGATTTACTCCAGAAACAAGTCTGGCATGCAGGCTGACTGTTTTACAGAGCTTTTTCCAAGTTCTTCATTCCTAAATACTAAATTGCTAATTGTAATTCAATTACAAATGAAAGATTTTTTTCAAGGTAATCCTACCTATGCTCCAGTGCCACGATAATTCTCTGAATATAATATTAAGAAAGGAAAAGTCAAGTGAAATTTATTTTGCATCCATGAAAAATTTTCACAGCAGCTTTTTAAGTCCTGCAAAACATACTCTCATACACAAAATAAGCCATTTCCTCCTGACTCGAGTTTAAACTGAATAGTAATCTGCATGTTTAAATGCGAATAAGTACCTAAACTGTTTTTACTTTTGGAAAAAGAAAGAATTATTGTAATCACTTATTTTATCTTATCTTACAGGACAGTGATGTCCTATAACATGGTCATTAATTAGGCAGTTACCTTGTTCACCTGATCTGAACCGGTGGTTCACACCAGCAGTGGCATAGGTTTAGGAAAACAAGATTGTGTATCTCCTTGTTCGGTTGTAATGCCAGTATCTGATACATGCCTATCTTTTGCTCCACAGTCTAGTGAAGAAGGACTGGCAAGCCTGTAGAGGAGGTGTTTGCAGCACATTGCTAATTTTATTCAAAAGCAGGAGGCTGCTCCTGAGCCCCTGCCCCACGGGAGTACGAGCTGTTGTGCTTGTGGATGTGCTGGAAGGAAAGCTCATCAAGTGCCTTGCCTGCCTGTGAGCATGGGCTGACTTTTCCCAAGCAGTTACCTTGTCCCACCACGTTTTACAGTGTACTCTACAGAGCTCTGTTCCCTAAGGGTGCCTTCCAGCAATGCTTGGCCACAAGCAGCAGGGCAGCCGAATGACACGGTGCAGGAACATGCTCAGCTCAATGCAGTCACCATCACCAGGAGAAGCAGCAAGACAGATAATTTCATTGTAATCCATTTGCACGGCCATGTCTACTGTTTTTCCCGAGGCTAGGAAAGATCAGTCAATCAGTTATTTTGTCCTAAATGAGATTTTCACCACTTTTAGGAAGCTGAGCACCTTATATGGTTTGTATTATCATGGCTGGATTTTTGTCAGTGAAATAAGATTCCACCACTTTATAGCTTCAGTGTAGCAGACAGACCTCATGCACAATGAAGCAGTTGTGTGAGAGTGGCTTTATGCCACCCACGTGACAGACGATATTGTGATCTTAATTCATTTTACGCACATTTTCTGCAGAAACAGTTATAGGCTCTCCTCTCTCCCTAAAATATACCGTATTATGATTCTGAATACAGAGAAAGCATTATGTAAGCAAAGAACATTCCAGCCAACTTGCTAAGACAAGGCAAAATAACGAAGCTGCTTTCCATATGCTGTACAGGCAAGATATCTTAAAAAAAAGAGCTGCCTGCAATAGGAAGGAAACAAAAGCTAACTGTACGAGAAGTCTGGGGAAATATACCACAAATCTTTCTGCTTAATCCAAATTCTGTAATTTTTTTTTTTCACCAGGTCTTAAATGATTCAGCAACAAGTAAAACAAACTTGCAAAACCAGAAACCTTTCATGTAGGCCAACTCTCCACATTCTGTCAGATGCTAGACATTGAATAAATCAAATATCTCCATAACATGGCCACCTCAGAAAGAAAGAAGCAAAGCAAAACCAGCCACAGACCCACTTTTAATTCTATGATTCCACTGCACTGTCTGATGGCAACTGTAGCTGCTTTATAACATATCCCACTTCTCAGTCAGCTGAAATTCCAGCTGGACTTTGCCATCTTCAAACTGTAGCCAGGAACTATGTTGTGTTGCTAAGGAAATCCAATGAAGGACACAACTTGAGCTCTTAATCGACATTTAAATTCCAGGCAAAGGCTGACTCATGCATGCTCCTCTTCTGGCTGCTATAAAACAATCAAAATAAGGCAGATAAACTGCTGCAAACCTTCTTCTCCTTTCAGAAGTAAAGTGTGCCTTTACATTGTTAAGGCTGGATATGCGTGGGGTAACAAGTGGTCAGGAGTACCAAATCATGCTATTGGCAGCCTTCACAAAGGACAGGACTGCATGTGGCCATGGGCAGGCATTGTCAGGTTCATCCTGTTTTACAACAAATGCACTGAACTTTAAAGTCAAAATAAAGATGCTTAGATGCTTCAGAAACACAGATTAAAAAGCTTTAAGAATCAAGAACCAGGATTTCTCATGCTGCACATTGTAGAATAATATGACCACCAACAAAGAGCTTTCTTGCAGCATTTCTGAAACTCAGGATACTGAGCTGTCTTACACAGTCTTCTGAGTGAATGAACTCTGAAGTAACTCAAAGACAAAACCAGCCTGATGCACAGGTGTCCCACCTGTCAACCAGACACAAAAAACTTTGGCCCATATTTTCACAATACTTCTGCATTGCTAGCTTTGGTGTGGTGCTTCAGTGCCAGGATGCTACAGGACTCAAGTGTTCATACAGAACATTCAGGTCCTTTAAAAATTAACAGACAGTAGAGTAGTTCTCTACTGAGTGTATCCCAACAGTAAAATGCACCAGGCATGGTGCATGCATGGTCTGTCTCTTCTACTGTCTCTTTTACTCCCTCTTACACACTTACCTCATCAGGTGAGATTATTGAAACCCTTTATTTTTTCCATGTAAGTATTACCAAGCATGGAAAAATCTTGCTCTCACAACAGTATACAATAGCACATACACACGTTGCTCTTTGCACTCCCTCTGATGTTGTAGGAAGGCCTACGAGTAGGCAACTACAGTAGGTATAGGGAAAGCCTTCCAAGTCCTAAGTGCAGACAACATTTTAATGTACAATTTTTAAGACCATGCTTTGCTGAAAATGCAAAAATCTCATACTTCTTTGTGTACCACTTTCACATAGTACTGGCCATATCATTGCTAATGCCCACCAGAAGATTAGTGTAAATTTAGATATCGTTTGTCATAAATAACAAAGAAAAGAACTTCTTGTTTCTTAGCTTTCTGCTGCTCAATGAAACACAGCTGACACCACTTCCAAAAATCACTGAATAAAACCTTTGATGTGGACAGTTTTCTTTTCTTACTGGCCTGCCTGCAATATTTTATGCTTGTATTTTTAATGATCCATTTCTGGTGCTTAGTTACTTCTCACTTAGTGAGAACATTTGAACTCCACCATCACAACAGGAATATTGTAGGTTATTAATGTCTTCACAAATCCAATCTAGACAAGAGCAGTTTGTCTACCATCAGGCTCATCAGGCTTGGGCTGTGGTTCTGTGTCTCTTGGTCCCAACAAAAATCCACTGCGCACATACTAGAGAAAAAGGCATGGGAAGTCCTTCCCACAGGTCTGTGAAGGTACATAACCTAAAATTCCCTTTAAAGAGCTGTAGGTGACTGGTAAAATGCTAATGTTATCTTTTTTGTACTTCTCAATGTCTGCAAAGTCTTTCATTTCACCTTGTAAAATAAAATGGAGATTATGCTCCTTTCACTGAGGTTGTAATTTTGCATTTGTTTTTTTGTTTGGTTGGTTGGTTTTTTAAGAAAAAATTTTCACAGGTCATTTGTGTATTTTTATAGGACACCATAAGAAGAAAATAAAGTATGGAAGTGGAGACATAGGAAAAACCTGAGAAACCAGAGCTCATGGCCTGTTGCTTATAGTTCATATGCATAAACTAGCTATCTCACAGCTATTGCTTTGATCTATCTCCCTATTAATTCCTCTTCCCATTAAAGAACTACTGACATTTCACTAGTATTCAGATGTGATTAAAATATATTCTAATATCTATAAATAGAAATGGTGGTTTAAGTACTGAATAAAAACAAATCTGGCTTTTGGGATCCTGAATCGATATAAGAGTAAAAAGGTGCAGTAAACAGCAACAGTAGAAATGATGCCCATTTTTTCCCTGAGGAATGGCTAGGCCTGTGTTTTATTGATCTTTAACCAATTAATTTTTGGATTCCAAAGTGTTTATAAAAGTTCATCCAGTAACTTCAGCATAAGAGTAACAAGAAAGATTTTGTTCTCGCCTTCGATTTTATTTATTGCCACAAAGTTCCAATTATAACAGGGTAAGTCATGCACACCGACTCTCTGCCGCCTTCACAGTAGTTTTTAATTAAAAAAAAGAGTCAAATGTCATGTTATGTTTACTATGCTCCTTCACTGCAAGTTAGTTTGATCATATGCTACTCCATAGCTAACCCTGGCTTATATATAAATCTACACACTCGTTATTTTCATGGCTGGCTCCATCTTCTTTTTCTCCACCTGAATACGACACCCTCTAAGCAAAGACTCACTGCAAGGGTGATTTCAGCCACAAGTTCTGCTCTGCCTTATTTGTCACAACTCTCCCATCTTGAGAAAACCACGGGATGCTACAAAATAGCCAATGATGCTGTGTGGTAATAAGGGTTTATTTGTTTGCTCCCCAAAGACATTAAGTTCTTCAGAGCTGGGATGCTCATATATGCCTGTGATGGGAAACTACATTTAGAATATGACATAAAAGTGTTTTCCTCTGGGAGTGCTAATATCCCTGGCACTTACTAGAAGCAACTGTAAAGAACTGATTCCCCCTTAACCTCACGTCCAAAACCAGAACATGCTATACTCTCTGGAAAGCAGACTTCTAAATCCTGACTGAGACTTCAGAGCAGCCACAGAGGAACAATATGGGCTGACCACAGGGAAGAATAATTTTAGACAGACAATGTAATAGACACACTTGCATCTGGGGACAATACACACAACTAAAATGAACTGGGCTCTAATAGACTATCACAATGACACAGTGTGAAATTTATTAGTTGAAGATAATTACCTCAGCATCCTGCTTCTGGAGCTGGTACGTTTTCTTTAAGCATTGCAGTATTCTGGGACACAACGTCTTCTCCTCCAAGAGAGACTCCAGAAGTAAGACCAGCTGGTCAGGGAGAAGCTAAGAGGAAAATAAATTCCACATATGAATAAAGATCTCTACTGAGTGAGCAGTTAAATACAAACAAACCAGAGAGCAAGATTGTGATAATCTGTGTACTTTCAGCATGCGCTTGGAAAACAACAAAAACTTCTACCTGGTTCTGAAAAATCTGAGGGTTTACATGTATGTGTTCTGAAATACTCTTTGTGCAGCTAAGACTTATTTTCCATGTTTTTCATTACTACAGTTAGATTAGATCTAAACCATGTTTATCTTATTGAAATATAACCACAGCTTATTAAGCAAGATTTTTATGGAATATATATGCTAAGTAATTCCATTTTGTTTAGTCCTGGAAGGAATAAAACCAGAAAAATTTACAGTGTATAATTCCAAGAATCATCCAGACATCAGAGTGTACAATTTTTAGGAGTAGCATTTTTATCTCTTATGTGAGCAATTCTGTGATATTCTTACAGTGAGCAAAGAAGCACAACACAAATAAGTGACGCACAAAATGAGCATTGGATTGACACATTTTGAGGCATATTCTAGCACAATCCATCACAAGCCATCCATCGTTACATGCTAAAGATGTGTGAACATTATGTTTGTGGTGCACACAGCATGTATCTATTTATACGTGTACATATATTTAATAGTTATTTGGTTGACTCCTGAACCTATAACTCTCAACCTAAAAAGAAAAACCAAGTCTGATGTAGCAGTACTTAAGTGCTCTGTTTAATAGGCTTATGTGATGAACATGAAATAATTAACTCAAACGGAGCTCAGAGATAAATTACTTCAACTTCCAGGAAACATCTATTGGAAATTAAGGCTCCAGGGCAATCAGTCAGAAGTTTCTCAAATGTCCCAAAGCCTTCCCCACTACTCATAATTGTGGGACACCAAAAGAGGTAGAAGGAGGGGAGGCAAGAAGTGAATTTAAGCTTTTGCACACAAAAAGAAACCACCACTGCTCACTCACATCCGCTGTTCTCCAGTCAGAACAATGAAAATAAAAATATCCTGTTACTTTAACACAGCTTCCAGCTTTTATCACATTTGGCGATGCTGCCCATGTGCTCTTCTGCTGTATCAAAGTGCTGAGCAGGTAGGAAATGAAGATGGCTCTTCTAAAAACACTCCCCACAGCAGGGATGTTTGTGTGAACTGAACAAGTCTGGACCCCTGATCTCAGACAGCAAGTCCATGAAGTTATCAAGGATCTTCTGATAAGTCTTGATGTGTAAAATATCGTGGTTAATAACTAACTAGCTATGCAACAGGAAGTTTTTTCCCTGTTTCCATATGACATCATCTAGCATCATTACCTGAATCAGAATAAAGAAGAAACAGTTATCTCCAAGATTTTAATGCTTTGGTTCCCTTGTATTTTTATTTCCTTCCATTTCTTCATTATAGAACTTGTACTCCTGGAGACTGAAAAAGCTTCAGATCTTACTATCTGTTAACGAACATTTTCTAAACAATACCAAAGCCTGCCAGCAAAATGGATATGTCAAAAATAGTCAAACATTTTAAAATATTGACTATTTCAATTTCAGGACAGCTACTAAAATGCCAGCTTGAATGTTTCTTGTGCAGCCCAACATCATCTGCCTGGAAGACGGTGAGACACACTAAAACTAGCATAGACAGCCAGTCGAGGGAGGTGGTTCTCCCCCTCTTCTCTTGCAAGACCCCACCTGGAGTACTGTGTCCAGTTCTGAAGTCCCCAACATAAGGAGGACATAGAGATTCTGGAACATGTCCAGAGGAGAGACACAAAAATGATCAGAGGGTTGGAGCACCTTTGAAGACAAAACTGAGGAAGTTGGGGTTGTAGCCTAGAGAAGAGGAGGCTACAAGGTGACCTTAGAGCAACTTTCCACTACCTGAAGGAGGTCTATAAGAGAGCTGGGGCAGGGCTTTTTACACAGGTGTGTAGTGAGAGGATAAGGGGAAATGGTTTAAAACTTGAAGAGGGGAGATTCAGGTTAGTCATTAGGAACTAACTCTTGAATTTGAGGGTGGTGAGATGCTGGCATAGGTTGCCCAAGGAAGTTGTGGCTGCCCCCTCCCTGGAAGTGTCCAAGGTCAGGCTGGATGGGGCCTTGAGCAACCTGATCTAGTGGGAGGTGTCCCTGCCCATGCAGGGAGGTTCAAACCAGATGATCTTTAAGGTCCCTTCCAACCCAAACCACTCTGTGATTCTATGAAAGAATGAAACAGAGGACGCTTACAGGAAGGGCCTCTGCTTGGAGACTGAATTAATTCTGAACACTTATAAAATATCAAATACTGCGGAACACCACACAGAGCTAGGTAACTACTGATTCAGAAAGCATTCTCTGCTAAATATAAAGATAGCAGAACAATACTTAATTTGTAAAACCGGTAGAACAGTTGTTTGAATATGTGAGTTCAGAACATCAGAGCTAATATTTTATAATGTACCTCCAGCATAGTTGCTACAGATTCACCCACAGAAAACTATTGCTAAAGATAACATTACAGAATCTCACTGAAGCCAACAAAAGTACACCAGCAGCATAATAGCCATGTCCTTAATTTACCTCAGTCTAGCACTGCATTATGGGTGAAGAGGTTTTGGAATTACAGATTGAACTCTTACTGGTTTCTGTTTGAGACAGCAGAGAAAAAAAATAAAGAAATCTGAGACCATGGCTTAGTTGTTTTCCCACGTTGCAGCTGCCCAAGATGAGACTTTGCGTACCAGTTTTCAGCTCAAGGCTTTAATTCAGGCTGAGAGGGTGGGGGCACCAGCAGAAGAAATTCTGACAGACCTGGTACCAAAGCAGCACTAGTGGGCGCAGGCATTACATGTTGTTCTCCCAGGACTTCTGATACAAAATAAAAGAAGGCACTCCCTTTTCTTATCCTTTCCTTTTAATAAAAGAGGCTCTGCCTAAGCGAGAAAAACTATCCTAAGCAAAGAGGAAGACGAGCTGGCTGCAGTTTCATGACAGAGACTGCTACATACCTCTTTCAGGGGTTTAGAAATCTTTTCTCCCAAGACAGCAATATGAATAACGCTAGTTCCAAAGCAACCTTTCAACTGTTATAAACAAAATTCATAAAAGTCCACTTGAATTTTCAGTCAAAAAACCCACACCCTTATTTTTCATTTTCTCCACTACTGTTTGTCTCACCCACCTGTTACTTCTCATCTTTCATGCCATGAGATTTGTTTGGGGTACACACTGTCAATTTTCCATTTGTTTGCCTTATGCTTAATACAAAGAGGCCCCTGCTTTTAAGTGCTACCAAAACACAAATGCTGGAGAAAACAGAAATTAAATTTCTTTTTCAGCATCATGGAGGCATTTTCCTTTACAACAACTAATATTTTGCAAATATCCAGTGAATATCTAGCATACATGTATATGCAGTCATTAAAGTAGACTATTTCAATCAGGAACTGTGATGAGTACAAAGAAATAGTTTTGATTATGACAATGATTGCTGCAAGCACATGTATTTATATTGTCAAGTAGATAGTTCCCAACCTGTGCTTCCTGCATGGAAATCATACCAGTTTTCCCAGGGTTTCCCCTCCCCCACTAGCAAGTACTGACATTAAAAAGAGGGAACAAATTAGTATGTTGCAATCAAGCATACCAGAAGTTTTCTGTCATGTCCCACGTAATTAACCATCTTTCCCACTACAAAGCTGTATCCCAGCACTGTATATTTCACCTTGTCTGTAAAACCTCTCCTGCAACTCTTCAGCCTTTTGAAAAAGTTTTCTCTGTCTTGCCATTAAACAGCCATTTGTCCCCTGATTCCCGTCTGTAACCTAAAGTCATGGTCTTAATCTTAATAATTAGGCTTTTACCTTTAAAACAAACTGCAAATTATAGGGAGTATCAAAACTAGGTCTGTATTTGAAAAAGTAAGGTGAAAGAATTAAAGAAATTGTAGCCATACTAAAACTGTAACTCAGGCTATTACAGAAGCAGCTTACCAGAGCTGAGCTTTAACATATACTAAATATCTGGAAAATAAGAAGAAGCCTACTTTTTACTTTATTCATATCAGTACACAAGGCACTTAAACCATTACACTTTGTTACAATATCTCAAGATACTGGTAGTTTTGAAAAGGTTTCTACAAAGAATCTTGGAGCAAACCCCAGTTTTCTGAAACTTACTCCTAACCTGTAAAAAGCACAAACAGCTCTTGCCTCCTCAAAGATCTCGTATGGCAGCTACAGAGGTCATCGACCTCATATCCCAGAAGACCACCCATGCAAAGGAGTGTATTTATCAATTCCTACATTAATGAATGCAATAAATGCCAGATTCACTCTTTACACTAGCAAAAATGCCATTGAAACATTTGACTACTGACCTTTCACAGCCGTGAAATGTGACACAGATCTATCTACTTGAGCATCCACAGCACCAATGCTTGCACTGCACCCCTAAGCCAGGACACAAATCACTGAAGTAGTACAGCTGGTATGCTGAATATCCCATTTGCTCTTGCCTGCACTTGAATGAAGTCATTGAAAGCCTCCTCAGAGGGAAAATGTGCCTCAGACTAATGCAGCAACCGATTGACAGTGGCGTGATTTCTATTATTACTCCATTATCACACTGGGATCTGTGCCTAAACGAGCATGCTTCCTCCCTGATGCCATTTCCTTTTATCCTGGCTCTAGTCTAAATGTGGATCAATGGGAGTAATATATATGATGTCACTTCAATTTTCAGCTACTGCCTCCCTCTCTCACATGCACAGATAGATCAATTCTTCCCAAAAATGGTTAAGAAATGCACAGGGGTACTCGTATCCCAGCAAAGCATTCTCTGCTATATTTGTCTGTGTAACCACAGCAAGGAACTGTTTACACTAAGCAAAAACAGGGGAGAAAAGAAAAAAAAGTCACTTCTGTGCACTGGAAATTGCTGGCTGGAATACAACACAAACAAGGCCCAAAACAGATTTAAAGCAATCTGACCACCGAAAATTGTACAGAAGCGTTTCAGGTTTCTAAGGCACAATAAACTTCTCCTGTATTTCTCTGGGACAAGGTAGTCCCCACAAAAAAACATGAAATGTCTTTTCATATTAATTTTTACTTGCTTTTCCAAAGTCAACCCCATTTTTTCCCACCCCTCTCATAGGAAAGAAAGAGAAAAACCCCACCCCAGAGTTCAATAGTGAATGGTCTCCTTCAGACAGAATTTCCTCATTAATTGCAAATAAGAAAGCACTGCTACTAGTCTAAGAAAGAAGATTTATAGGGCCAAGCAATCTCTGTGCCTATACTCTGAACTGATCAAACAAATCCCTGAATGAATCTTACATTATAAACTCTTGACATGGAAAATTTGCCTTGAGGTCTGTTTTCTGCAGGTTGCAATTAAACAAAAAAGCCTTTGTAAAACAACCCCCCCTCCTTTCTCAAACTGTCCAGAAAATTGTTAGATTCAAAATTCAAGAAAACACTATTTACTCAACAACATTTTTAAACACACTTTGTCATTGTTTATCTCAAACACTATTGTTCGAATACTGTTTTGATCTGCACAGTGACTTCTTTTAAATGAAAACAAGGCTGTCTTCCCCCCCTCTGCCCCCAGACCCCAGCACCTCCCCCATCTCACTTCCCCCCTCCCAGCCCCCCATTCAGGGGCTAAAATGTACTCATATCAAGTAACACATGAATTCAATAAAAAATGTCCATGCTAACAGCTGTTAAATAGCACAGTGCGCTACACTACATAAGAGAGTCTAACTCTGAATGAACTAGTCTGCAATTTGATTAATAAGCAGGAAAAAAAAAAAAGTAATCTGCAGCTGATGAACACTTTGAACTGGTTCACAAAAGAAAACTCATCCGTGCCAGAGGCTGACAAAATTTCAGAAGTATGTAGAGAAGCAGAGTGTTCTCTAACTTTATTTGGGTCAGTTTGTTTATGACTTCCCTCTTACTGAAAAATCAGCTCCCCTTCAAACATTTATGAAATATAGCTAAACCTCACTATATTTAAAAGCAAAATAATTATCACTCTCTGCCACACATTCTCGTCTACCCACAAACTACACTTCTACAGAATGTCTTTCCACTTTGAACAATTTATCTCAGTGTATGCTCATACCATTCCTTCTGGTCTTGGCAATAATAGCTATTTTTTAGTATCTATTAAAAAAACCAACAACAACAAAAAAACCAAACCAAAGCAAAAAACCCAAAACAACATAGCAATTGTACCGACTTTTAATAATAGAACAAAATTCCTATGAACTTTGATTCAAAATTCTTACTTCAAGAAATAATAGCCGCAACAAGTTCATCAGCATTTGATTTATGTTGCACCTCAAAATGCTGTTTCTGGGACATTTATGTCTGGTATCACTTGCTTCATGCTAGTAGAGCATAAAAATGGAAGTGAGAGCATTTTATTTAATAAGCCACTGCACTTGATTTAGCTCCTAGTTACTTTCATCTTCATAACAACATAAAGATTTCTTATTTTTGGAAGCAGAGTATCTGTGTTAGAAATAATTTCAAGGCCACTACCTACATAAATATGAATGTTAGATTTATTCTGGCCACACATAAGAAAATATTGCTAGATGAAACACAAATCCCTAGGACACAATCTTACCTATGCACACGAGTCAAACAACCTCATCTCCACTGATTTTTACTAATCCTTTTCAAAGGCAAGGACAAAACTAGCAGTAATAAGATTGCAATTATCAATATACAAACAATAAATCTTCTGACATAGCTACAGTTTGAGGTGAGTTTCCAGAGGGTTCAAAGAAGTTTTGTGCATGTGTTTGATTTTATTTATAACTTAACCTGATTCATGCAACAGTAGTGTCCATGAAGCAACAGAACTTCGGGAACTTTTCTAACAAAGCAATGTTTTCAGCATTTTTTGAAGAGGAACTGCTGATGGGCAAGGACTTTACAAAACTGGGCTGCTTCTTTTGAGATGCCCTGCTCAAAACTTGTCCTAAATTAACACTGATTTGTCACCCAGTGTTTACATAATCAGTGCAGTACTTGCCTAAGTGTTTCAGATACATAAATGGGGAAAGCTCTTGGGATTACTTCTGTGCTAAAACTACATCATACTCATACAGGTTTTTTGTCCTGTTGAATTTTAATGTGATTTTTGACACCATGCAAATCATAGCACAAATCACATCATATTACTTGCATCAGACTTGTAGTAGTAAGTGCAAACTTACTATTTGATTTTCTTAACACTGGAAAATATTTGTAGAGTAGCATGAAAGCAAAATCAGACAAGAAAACTGTGTTCACATGTTACAATCCTGTAAGATGAGAATGCAAGGGTTTAATTTTAGCAGTATTTTAAACTGACTTTTAATGCTAATAATCAGCACCATAAGTGAAAGTTTAAAGCTGCTGTACATTTTGGGTCTGATATTCAATACAAGTTACTAGTAATGTTTTCAAAAGGCCAGCCATTGCTATTGTTCTATAAAGTGAACATTTTTTTTTCCTGGCGCTGTAGCATATAGTATTCTCACATAATTCACTTGATGAAGAGAAGATCCACTTGTGAAGAAATTCAGTATCTGCAATCTAATACAAATGCACTGGAATGTCAAAAACTATTAAAACTTTATGATTTAACATACTGCTAAGACAGCAAAATGTAAACCAGGTGGCTTCCACTACAGGTTTAGTCAAGTTATACAGTGCTGCCCCTCAGCCCCAGTTTTCTCATATGTTTCACTGTAACCACAAGCACATAAGCACTTTGTAAGAATATTAAGCTATGCATAGTCTATTCTATGCAGACTATTACCACTGTGACTTGCTATCATGCTCCCAGTGTGTGCTGCTCCTGGTCTCAGATGAAATGTCCAGGTCAAGAGGAAAGTGGACATGAAAAGCCAGATTCCATCCCTGAAATCATGATAGGATCCATAGGATCATTACTTAGATGTACTGAGAACAGACGATTGCTCTGACACAAAGCTGAAGCTGGCAACAGGAAGATCTTCAGTTACCCCTTCACTTGATCTCAAAAATACCAGCACTTGGGTGGGCAGAGGTCAGATCAGAACACCAGCCCTGCATTGAGCGTTCTCCACGTGAAAGCAGCTGGCACTAGGACAACCTTCTCATCTAACAGTAGACCCAAGAGAAGCACTTCAGCTTTAGCAAACTGTTCATCTAACTACAAAAACAAAGCCAGGAACTTTTATTTTCCATACTCTTACACTACCACAAATGAAAGGATTAATACAGAAAACCAACAAATCTTAGCTAGTGGAGGAAAGATTTCACATGTATGTTGTAAGCATCTGAAGTGGAAGTATTTGCTTCCTCATTTTCATGTCCTAAACACTAAGTTTCAGTTGCTTCAGGTATGTACTAATGCTGAGATCAGTAGCAGCGTAAGCCATCCCACCCTGAAGGCCCATCATCTAGATCCACTGAAAACTATCAGACTAATGAGTGTCCTCTGATACATTAAAATAAAGTTCAAGACTACAGCACACACTGAAAACCCATGTGTCAATGGCCAGTCTACCAACTGTGAAACAGAGTCAAAGAATAATTATCGCTGTATGCTAGCCACAACTATCAGTGAGAGTATTCTTAGAGAGATTTCCTTTATTTTTCTGCCTGTATGTACTAGAAGAAGAAAGAAGGACAAAACTGTCAAAGCCAAGGAAAATTTACTCATTCTTCTAAGCTTTGCCATGCGGTAAATTACTGTCCAACTAATCTCATCACTGAGCATTGAAAATGTCAAATCCTATCTCTAGAAAATACCTTGAGCAGTTAAACTACCTCTTCAGTCCAAAATCCTTGAAACAGAACTAAGCAAGGGCTACCTTGAAGAATTAATTTCTTTTTCCTTGAGAAACTGGAATATAAGTGGAGATTTCTGGAACAGTAATCTTTTTTACTTATGTCTACCAATGCGAGACACAATACCCAGAGTGTATTTAGGATTGTGATCTTCAAGATTCATGGGAATTCATTAAGCGTTTCCCAGCTCTCTTATGATGTGGTCAGATCTTGGGAAGACCATGACCCATTTGCTGGAATATGTTAATCACAAAGGCATAATACATGCCCCAAACAGCTGGCATTGTTCAGAGAAAGAACCTGAAGAAGGAGAGAGACAAGAACTTACTTCTTTTCCAACCTTTCATCATACTGGCTTCTGCTGAAGGCAGTTTAACATAAAGCACTAATAACATCACAAGCCTGCTTGGAGGAAAGGACTAAAGCACATCCACTTCCACCCCTTGACCCTTTACTCCTGTAATCCCTAAGCATCAATTCTCTTTTCTACCCTTTTGGTCTCAGAACAAGTCATGAGTGATTTCATATATAATTATGTGAGTTGTGTTTTAATGCTTGCATTTCCAGAGCTCAGCTAGCAGCATTTTCTTCTGACCTGAAATCTGTCTCTGATGCATCGTGTGTCGCATACAGTCTGTGAAGACTCAAAACAGATTTCTCAACACATCACGTCCATTTTATCCTTTGCTGGGGAGGGCTTCAATTCTTGTGTTTTCTTAATTTGCTCAGAATGCAACGAACCAGATCAAGCATATTCATATTTCAGAAATATATACATACCTCCTTAGTCACAGATAACCTTGCAGTAGATGTAACTGTAACAGATGAGATCTAGACCTAGGACTACATAGGTGATGCTGGGAAACTAACAGAGCATTATTTAGAGTTTGCAGTCATGAACCAGTCTCCACTGCAAATCCACCACCATCAGCTTCTTTGATTCTTGCTTCAACTAAGATCTGATTCAGTGTCAGTGAATAAAAATCTGCAGTTATCAGGGAGAAATCATTCACTGTGGCTAAAGTGATCCAGTCCCACAGCTGCTATAATTTCTCAGCCCAGCTACCACTCAGAGTGTCTCAGAGTGAAGCTTTTGGCACTTCAGAAGACAGTAAGTGATGCACACTGCAGCATGACTCTAGCAACACAGGTCACGGCATGCCTGTCATACTGCTCTTCTAGTTTCTATATGGGTTTGCACCAAAATCTCCTCTAATCCAGCCACTGCAGCCTGCACTGGTGATGCCAAGGCCACCTCTGACTGCTGACTGAGGATCACAGACAACAGCTAGGCTCTTTTTCCATCCCACAATTCTCCACTCAAGGCACACAGTCTTCTTGAAAGGGAGCCTGAACTTTTTAATGGCTTTATCCAAAACTTACACTGTGAACTAAGCACATACATCACCACCTTCCACTCCAGATACATGGCATATTTCTTGGTTTTGCCTGCTCTCATACAAATACATTGCAGCATGTATTTGAGGGGGGGGAAAAAAAAAAAGAAGAAGATTAAAAAAGCAGCCCTTTCTCCCTCCCAAGAAACCCTTTCTGAAACAAAACACTCCACTGCTCAGACCTCTCTCCAGGGGGAGAGAATGAGGCAATGATGACAGACGAAACAACACATGACAGATGTTAGTTCATTGCTTAATGCACTTGTGGAAGCTACTCAGATTCTATGGTGATGAGTGTGGTATGAAACAGTACAAGCATATCCCATTACATTTTATTCTTGATTTTAAAAATACACATAAGATTTTATTTAAAACTGTTGTGGAACACAATTACCATTGGGAAAAAGTCCCCCCAGAAACACAAAGACTTTAAAAGATCTGAGGACAAGTGGGTGAGTGTTCCATGACACCTTTATTATGTCCATTGCATAAAAGATGCTATAGTTACTAGCAAGGATCTAGCTGACAGATTTTCTCTTTCAAAATTGTATATAGGAGCATTAAAGCTAAACCTAAAAATTAATCCTAGATGAAAACTGCTGGACTCCAAATCCCAGATGCAATCGGACAAAATTTTAGCTTGAAGGATGGCAAGAAATGGAGTGGCTTGAGATAGGATTTGTACACCATTAGCATACAAAGCACCAGGACTTGAAAAACAAGAAAACAAACAAAACAACACAACACCAAACCAGTAGATTAAACCCTGCAAGTTAGTTGAAATGCTAATGATAGCAGAAGTAATGACCAGATACAATGAAAAAGCGCTAAATTCCGCTCATGTTTCTCAGATGAGACTTACTGTAATGCAAAGTAAGATATGTGAATTATTAAAAGGAAGCAGGACTCATTTTGTCACGTGTACTGACCAGTACTTCCACATACAGACACAACATTAATAATTTCTTTTAGATCCAGATAATGGATTTATTTACTGACTCATAACTACAGCTTTTGTGTGGGAACGACTCTATTCAATTTAATAGAATTACATCAAAGTACTAGCCTCTGAAGAGCTTTGTTGAAAGAAACAAAAATTAGAACTTTCTGTGAAGGCAGAAATGGCTTTATGACAATGCAAGCAGAACAGAAAAATATTTTAGACATACTAACTACTAAGCTGAGGAAGGGGCATGAACAAAATACTTCATATTTAACACACAGTCCCTTATAAACTTATTTTCACAGTTGGACTAAAACTAAAGACTTTAAATATAATAATTTCCTTATAAAATAAGGATAAGTATAACTTATCATATTCACTTGTAACATAAACATACAAAGACATGCTTACAGAATAACACTCTGAAATGTTCTTAACTCTTTCCAACCTCCCTTTTTTTTTAATAACAAGCCTCATAATTAAAAACAAATAAATTGGTGTTTAGATTTTTTTTTTTTAATGTATCTGTAAGGAAGATTCAATGAGTTCCTTAAAAGACCTTGAGTTCATACACCCCCTTCCATTAGGTTTATACATAAGATTCTGTAGTACCCCGTAGCGATACTTACAAAATTCGAATACTTGCAACTTAATTTCGAAAAGGAGATACACAGACAAGTCTTACTGCTTAAATAGCAGAAGTTCCTAGGTTCTCCATTCTCAGAGACTTTTTACAACATTTTCCATCAATAGTTTACCACAACTTTCATTTTTAAAGATAATTTGAAAATTCCCAGTGCTTTAAAGATTATTGAGGAAGCAAAGAGTGAAATCACTTGTTGCAGAAAAATAAAAAAGAAATCCTAACTCAAAAGTTCTACTCTGAATTTGACATTATTTTCATTCTATAAACATGCAGAGAAATTATTCAATTTACTGCCACTTATTTCCATACTATTTTCTGTTCAGTAGAAGGATCTAGTATGTGTAAAGCAGTGAGTGCTTCCCATCCTGCTCCTCCCCCATGAACTTCTGGATTCCACTCCAGCTATTTCATGTCCTGCTTAAATTGGACCTTTTAGCTGGGATCTGGGGGAACCAATATGGGCCACAGTAGGACTTCCTGGTAAGCAGGCATCAAGCAAATCACTTCAATAAATAAAGCCTATTCTCTGCAACACAGCATTTAATTTCTTACTTTTTCAGCTGAACAGTACCTAACTCCTCTCCCTGTCCAGGAAAGCAGGGAGAGGAAAAAATAGTGGTCTCCAGGAAGGATATGTGGAAAATTTGCTGTCCTGTGGCCTCATTCCATACTCCTTACAGAAGGAGATCTCCTCCTTTATTTACTCCCTTAAGATCAAGACCAACCCTTAATCACTGAAGTTACATAAAAATGTTAAAACTACCAAACAGATAATGCCAGTGAGCACTGTTCTGGCTGTGCAGCAGTAAAGCATTATTTGTTTAGAAGTGGTGGGATAATGCTAAGTACACAGCTACAACAAGAATTCATAATCATGTACACTAATGCACAGTGACAGAACAAAGTTATTTACATGAAAAGTTTAAACAATACAATGCCACAACTAATTTAAGAAATTCCTTGGTAACATGATCACATTAAACATAATTCAAGATAAATAATGAATGCTTCTGAACGCTGAAATGCAAACCATTTTGCAATACAAAAAAAGTTTCTGCTTAGTATGGATCTTGTTCTTGAAAAGCAAAGGCAAGTGCCCACTCCACCTGCTCTTCCTTGTCTCATGAAATCAAACTTTGGAAGTTTCATTTCAGGTATGTGTAGGCTTCTGTGACTAAAATGGACCTGAAGTTTCCATTATGAACTACAGCTCTCAGATGCCTTTTAACTTAACTATAAAAATTCCCTCCAGCAAGAAACTTGGCATTCAAGTTTTCAGTCTGCAAGAGATTTTAAGATTACTTTCACTGACATTATTCCTCATAAAATGTCCAGGTGTTTTACTGACTTAAGAAAAGCGTTTGTCATCAAACTCCTACTTTTGAGAAATAAAAACAGTTGATTACTCTAGGATAAGCCTAATGACATTTGCAACTCTGAAATTAGGACAGTTGTGGTAACACACAGCAAACAGCCATAGCTGCTTCAAGGACTAAATATTTTCCATTGGCATTGTTAACTTTTAATAGCTTCATCTTAAATAACAGAAAAAGATAACACTTTTAAATTTTCTTTCAACTAGGCAGTAGAGATTCACTTTGCTGTGTGGGTTTTTTTGACCATGTTTAAAAGCAGTCACCTGAATAAATCTTCCAAAATCCCAGCCACTTCACCAGCTGCCCCAGCGAACCCCCAAAACAATCTCACTTTATGGACACAACTCGGTGAACACTTTGGTGTAATTAATTTCACATGCAAGAAATACCTCCACTGAGAGGAACAGCAACCTACACTTGCTCATAAGTTTACAGCATTTGACCCTCTTAAGTGCCTCTTTCAAAAGGACATTTAAGGGTGTAATAAACTAATAGCAAAGTCACACTCCAGAATCTTGCAGCAACAGTGAGGCTATTGTTTTTTCAAACTAGCTCAAAACATGGGTTCTATATTATAATATATAGACTCACAGAGCAATTTTTGTGGTATGCTATTTATTATCTGCAGAATCTAATGAACTTATTCAATTGTACACAGCTTTAGCCAGTCTAGTCAGAAAATACACTTAAGTGAACAAAATATTCTTGGAAATTTAATGCTTCCCACTTCTTCATTATTTATTTATTTTTTAAACACAGATACATTAGCTACAACAGCATGTCAGTTTTTAAAGCAGTTTCTGTGCACCACTGACTTCAGCCTAGGAAGCTGCTGTAGCACTGACTTTCAAATTCATACATACCCACAAATTCTAGGAAACTTGGAACCAAAAGCACTCAGCACTTGTAGAAATTAAGGACCTCATAACTGTAGTAAGTACATTATAGTGTCCCATGCAAAGAAAGCACTGTACACTGAGGTCTCCAGTTTCTCGTCTGTTTTTTTGTGGCAACCTTACAGTTATTTTCACCATTGTTTGTTAAGAGGGTGAACTTCTGCCCATGATCAGTTTAGCTCTTAATCAGTCCTCGTTTTGCCAATTATCTTTGTCTAAATTCCAGAGAAGCCAAAAGATACACTTAAAAGAAGTTAAAACATGTTAAACAGCCTTTGATTTCACCATTAGAAAAATTTAACCTTGAAAAAACATCCAAACAGACATACAAAGCTGATTACATGCGTAGCAGACATATTTTTCCACCCCTGTAAACTGTTCTTAAAGAAGTTGCCCACATTTCATATTTCTCCAAAGCTAAGGAACAGAAACCAGCTGTGCTGTAAATGCCCAGTCTGGCACTGGAAGGTAAAAGGCTCTCAGCTGCGTATCACTGTTTTAACATTATGGTTGAATGCTGCAACAGACAGCAATTTTCTTTCACAAATAATCCTTTTAAAAGTGATTAAAAAGTGATTAATGATAAATTCAAGTTCTTAACTAAGTGCAAATGGGCAACAGAGGCAAGGTTACTTGAATCGAGTTTCACCGATATCCAAAACAAGCACCATAAGCAGTAACAGCTGAATTACTCCAGGAATTAGTAAGGTACATGACAAAAGAAATGCAGTATGTGCAAATGCCAAAAGACAAGGGTTTACTTACTGACAATGCAATTTCAGTTCCACTCTGTTTGCGAGAGCACAAAATCCTTTAGCCTGCTTATGCCTTGACTGCGGTGCCTCTATACTACCCGTCTTCTCTTCAGACTACATACACAAGCTCTTCTTCTTCATCTAAATCCAATCAGAAACCAGTGTTGGAAATGCTCCACCCTTGCAATTACATACTGGTCTCAGTGATCATATTCCAACTCTCCTCCTCCTTTTCTGTACTGTAGCCCTTTATATTCAATGCTCTTCTTGGAGCATTGTCTCTCATGTAATAATCATATTAATTAGAACTTTTGGCATTTAAACAACATGAAATTAGTTTTGGAAAATCTTACAATCCCAGGGGCGATAACAACATAAAAGTAAAGCCCTTTTTTATCTGCCCCCAAACATATACGAATTTCTTAAAGACAAAAAGAGAAGAAGAAATGTTATCTGTAACAAAGTGAATACGTCCATTGCCGTAAGAGCCCTATTAATTTCTGGTGCTAGTGCATTGACTTCAAGGAGATATAAGCAATAAACACAGCCTTTCACTTTAATAGCTGAAATACAAAGTAGGTGCACTGAGGTCTGCCAAGGGCAGGAGGCATTTCTTAATCTTCAGAATGACTGGATCTTATTTTTTATGCAGTTTCAATGTAAATAAAAACAATAAAAGGAAAAAAAAGAACAGTCTACTGAAACTATAATTTCTTTTAATTATGAATACTATATAATTAGCAGTCTTACAGTAAATTGTGCTGGTCTGCATGATTCCACAATGCCAATCTCAGCTCATAGAGAGTCTGGATGGAATAAATAAATAAAACAATGGAATTTCAGCAGGTCTGTACCATTAAAAAAAAAAGGTGTAATTAAGCAGCCTTTGCATTACACACTGCCCTTCTGTATTAACCTTTGTGGTCAAAAAATAGTTTGTTCAGCTATAAACAAAGGGTTTACAGTGCTGGCTAGTTTTGGATCTATCTGCATGGAGCAAAATAATAAGAATCTGTACCTTTCTGAGAGGTCTCTCAAGGGAAAGAACAGGAAAGTAACAGCAAAATTGTTGTAGTGATTCAACATGCAATTCTTTCACAAACCTGACCAAGTTCCATGCAGTGATGAGGACTGGTTTTCTCTAGAAAATGTGTTTTCCCTTTTTCAGTCCCTTTGAGGTCTTGGGATCCATGACTGTACAGTTTGAACTACTTAAAAAGTGCAGGGGCGAGGGGGGGAAGAGGCACACAGGAAACAAACCCCCAGAGTGCAGTGACAGGCTATTTCAGCATAAACATGGATACATTTATACAGACAAGGCACTTGGGGCCTACTGGCAGCAACACTGAAAATCACATAACATAAAATTATAACATATGCCTCACACAATATGGATACCAACATAAGGGTCTCTCAATGTATACATTACCTCTTTCCTTTATTTATTTATTTTCTAATTTTCTAATGATCAGGTTTCCAATCCCACCAGTGAGTGCTCTCTGCGTAGGTCACTATTACTGTGGCAATGCACACACACTGTATGTATAACATGGCTATAAACTGCAGCAAGAGGGATTACTTTAATCTAGATTTTTGATTTCAAAATAGCAGAAGATAGAATGGAAGATGATGAGTCAGTCTGTTAAGACTTCAAAAATAATGGGAAAACATACTGTTGGCTTTTAGCCACTTATTTCTTGATCATCTCTCCCCTTTTCCACTTACGCTTGGTATTATTCAGCACAATAAATGAAATAATGTTATTGTTTTTTTTTTAAAGTGGGTTGCAGGTTACCATAACAGAAAAATGTGAGCTCCGTAACAGTAAAATCTTTTTTTTACCTATTACGTACACATTGCATTTTTTTCAGTTCTCGATGATTGAGTTGTCCTTTATTTTTTAATGTTTTACTTAATGTTTGTCATTTTGTTTATTCTGGACAGTCAGTTTCTCCACTTGTAGTGGGGCTTTTTGTGTGGTTTTGTTTGGTTTTGTTTGGTTTTTCTGTTGCTTTTGTTTTGTTTTTTTTGCTTTTTGTTTTAAATTACTCACACAGCAACAGAGAAAAAAAATATTTTTAAAAACCCTCTCCAGGAAACTGGACTGTGAAACCACAAAATCTGTCAGAGTGACAAAGCAGGGGGGAACCTTATATATTTTTAGCTAACATTTTGAAGCTGACTAGATTTCAAGTTGAATGTTTAAAAAAAAACCCAAAGTAAAATGAATGTACTTTTCTTGATTGAAAGAGAGGGTTTTGACAGGGAATAAAAGGGAACAAAGAAGTATGCTTGTATTATGATAACAGAAAGCAAGAAAACATTAAAAAAAAAAAAATCCATTGATAGGATGACATCTTCTTTCCACAGAGACTTTATAGATTCCACCCTTTCACCAGTTTTCAAAGCCCCCATATTTTTTCCAATATTTCAATATAACTGACGTTGAAAATCCCTCTTGTTTCTTGTTTTCCCACACCCTCTTTATTTGACACTTGATTAGGACCACGCTCTTCCCTAAGAAGGGTGCCAGCAGCAGTGTGTGGATGCAAGGGATGAGCTGAAAGACTACAAAATAAACCAGAGCCAGGATGTGGCTCCTTCTGCATGCTCGAGGCTCCTTTCCCTGGGAGCAGTCGTGAAGCACCGTGTGCCTGTGGCACGAGGGACACGTGGGATGTGCTGACACTTGGCACTTCAGCCACAGAAAATACTTCTTCATTTTCAAAAACAGTTTCCAAGCCACGGCTGTGCAAATCTCCTGATCTCTGCCTAAAGGCTTTCAGGGGTATTAATTGTGTAAGGGAGACATCTCACCATACCTGGAAACTGGGAAACACTACCAATAAATTTTTGCTATTTGTGGCTGAAACAACTAAGTTCAGTAATATACAATTCTAGACAGAACAATCAGGGACTCCATGATGCTGCTTAGTACCTACAGAAAGATTTTTTCAAACTGTATTTTGCTGTTACTCATTCTCTACCATATTTTCCTGTCTAAGTTTCAACAAAAGAAAAAATATAAAACTAATTAAATGCTTGTAAACAAAAGGAAAAACTGTTGCATTTTGTGCAATTTCAATGAAAAATCCACATATTTCTATTTTTCATACAAAATATCTTTAGTACTCTACGGTTAGCTATGTTTGAAACTGGTCAAAGCTGTGCTTATAGTACCTTATTATGAAAGCTAGTAGTCTCGACTGAAATAGAATAACTAGTCAATAAAAAGTTTAAAAAAAATGCTAGAAAGTCAAGGCTCAGATCAAGGATCTGTAGTTTTCCACATTCAATTTGAAGTTAATTTTCAAGCCATATTAACTTACCACATACATTTTCATAATTAAATTACATAATGTTACAGTTCAATAAGCATATTAGGTAAATAACACAGGCACTTTAGTTTAGCACAAGAAAGGTTGGCTGTGTATTTAAAATTAATTCCATGTTCCTGATACACAGCTAATGTGAAAAAAGTCTACTGTGAATAACTATAAATCAGTTTTCCCTGATAATACAAACCAGAAAGTATATGAGAAAACTATTCTGCAGCACACTTTGTAGCAACTTGCATGGAGCAATGAGCTAAGTTGTTACTGCTTAAATAAACATTAAGTACATTTTTTGCACATTTGCGCCTTCATCGCAGCTTGTAAATAAGACTTGCAATAGCAAATCAGTAGGTCCTGATGTAAAGCACAGATACAGTTTTGCACTACTTTTCTGACAGGTGAACATATAATAATATTTAATTACTGGGAAAGATATAAACAATCATACATTGAATGGATACTCACAACAGTTATGAACTCTGACACATCTAACTAAGCAGATGTAAGGCTAAAACTTTTGAAAAGGACTGCAGAGAGCCATCTTGCAACAACAGTATTAGAGAAAAAAAATAACAAAAAAGGAGGACAAAATCACTCTATTTCTGACAAAATCAAACCAGTTTCCATACCAGATGTCAACAAGCACTTTATTTTTAGTTACACTACATGGGCTCAAAAAGAGACCTGCACACACTTTTTGGAAACTTAGGGAAACTGAGTTGCAGCTGCTTTGCATCAGATTTATATGCTGAGCATTTAAGACATAACAAACCTGATTTTGAAGCAGTACTTGTTGAGACAAAATTCCCATAGATTTCATTGAAACTCATCTGCATAAGGATTGTAGGGTGTGGCACACTGCACCTTCTGAGTAATCATTTTAACATACACACATTATGATAATTTAAATTTATTTTGACATTTTGTAGTCTTTGGTTAGCTTTAAACTTTCCGTGCAAAGCTGAAACATGTAAACATTAAAGAGCAGAAGATAAAACAAAGTGCTGCAGGAAACAGCTTTGCTCAAATCTAGCATAGATTGAAGCAAACATGTAACATACTCCTAACCACCTTGTTCACGGCTTTTATTATTGAGGACATTTTCACATGGTGTACATCTCTTATTTAGGGATATCATATATGTTGATAAGTGTCAAATTAGTTTAATAAATGAGTCGTGGTTTAACGCTGGGATGGCAATTAACCAAATGAAAGATGCTCTCTACTAATTTCCTTCCCCTCCCTGATAAAGAAAGGAAAAAGAATAAGGGAGAGAGACTTATGGGTTGGAAACTGAACTTCACAGCTTTAATGAAACAGTCATGATAAAAAAGGGAAAAAAATTAAATATGTACAAATATACAGGAAAATTGATACCACGTTCCTCTCCCTTTCCCCCAATAACTCTCACATCACCACCGAGGCTGCAGGGCAGCCCTGGGAAAGTCCAGGCTGGAATCCTGGAGTCAGCAGCAGTCGGGAGCTGGAGGCAGGAACACACAGATTCAGGCTGGCAGGGATCAGGACCACAGGCAGACAAATGGATGGAATCCTCCCAGGATGCCAAAGCAAACAGGGACAGGCAGAGAAGAGCAAAAATGAAGTGTGGAGAGGAAGGCTGGAGGAAGGAAGGGATTTGACCATCGTGATCCCTCTATTTTATACCGAGTATGACGTGTATGGAATTGAATACTCTGGTCAATTTTGGCCATTTCTCTTGTCCTCTCCTCCCTAAAGGAGGGTCACAGATGTAATCTCTTTATTCCTTTTCTCTTTCCAGAGCACAAGATGTTCCTCAGAACTCAGCAGTGGCCTTGGTTCTGCATAACATTCTCTAGACATAACTAGATTGAGCATTATCAGTCTTAGAAGCAGACACTGACTGTGAAACTTGCTGTTAATTTCAGCAAGCACTGCTACTTATGAGAGGCTTGGCTGCACAGCAAAATTATAAGACAAAAAAATTAGCTCTTTCCTGGCCCAAACCAGGACACAGGAAACAAAGGTTTCAAATCATAGAATCATAGAAAGTTAGGAGTTGGAAGGGACCTCAAAAGATCATCGAGTCCAACACTCTTCCCAGAGCAGGATCACCTACAGGAGGTCACACAGGAACATGTCCAGGTGGGCTTTGAATGTCTCCAGGGAAGGAAACTCCACAAGCTCCCTGGGCAGCCTGTTCCAGCACTCTGTCACCCTCACAGTGAAAAAATTCTTCCTTATATTTATACAGAACCACCTATGCTCCAGTTTATAACCATTGCCCCTTGTCCTATTGTTGGTCACCTGAGAAAATCAGGACTTCATCCTCCTGGCACCCTCCCCGCACATATTTACAAACATTAATTGAAGTCACTCCTCATTCTCCTCTTCTCCAATCTGAAGAGCCCCAGCTCCCTCAGTCTTTCCTCATAAGGGAGATGTTCCACACCCTTCGTCACCTCAGTCACTCTGTGCTGGACTCTTTCAAGCAATTCCTGGACCTGGGGGTGCTGGTGGACAGAAGGATGACCAGCATCATCCTTCATAAGCCAGCAATGTGTCCTTGTGGCCAACAAGGCCAATGGCATCCTGGGGTGCATTAGAAGGGGGGTGATTAGTGGGTTGAGAGAGGTTCTCCTCCCCCTCTACTCTGCCCTGGTGAGGCTGCATCTGGAATATTGTGTCCAGTTCTGGGGCCCTCAATGTATGTTTGCAGATCAGTATAAAATCATGTTCATCTACATGCTTATAAAAGAATGCAAATCTGTACAGGTGTATTTTCCAATTTTTAACACAGAAGGATTTTAGAAACTAGTAGAAAGCTACTATAAAATCTAAACAAGAAAAACACATAACTCATGCATAAGAAGTAAGTATTATCAAGGCATTTTCTGATATACACCTTGGTCACTGCGTATTTTTCAAAAACCTTGTTGTAGTAAGTTGACCTTGGATGCCTGTAAGTACTTTATAAAAACAATTTGTGGCCATGTAGACAAATAGAGAAAAGTTTAGCCTTGGCAACTAGAGACAGCCATATTTGCATAAGCAGACAGTGAAAACAAGAACTTTACAAGGCCCTGCATGGAAGGCTCACAATGTGTGTCTCATTTATAAAACCAGAAAGCAACATGTTATTACAATACTTCATAGTGCAAGGAATCTAGTGGCTTTTATTTATACATAGACTGTGAAGCCAATCCTGACACTTTACGTGGCCATATTTCCAATGGTTTTTCTTGTACAGTAGTATCAGAACAACAGCTTTTTTTCCACTTTTTGTACTATTCCATATTGGAATTAGGAGCTAAATCAGACTCAGACCTTTACGAGCCCCCGTGAACTGTGGAAATACTGGCTTTTGTGTTCCTCCAACTTCGTAACAGGATGAGCATACTTTTGGCATATGGTATGAAAAGAAGATCCACCAAATGGAAAAAAGAGGCTTAATGATTTACAGTGCAGCCTAAATACTCTTTTTGTAGATAAACCTTCTTTCCAAAAAAATGCAACATTAGAAAAAAGAAAAGGTTCATTCCCTCCTAAAAATACCCATCAGTATCACAAAAGCTGCTCTCACAACTAGTAGCCATGACGGACATGAGGACTGAATGATTGTGGAAACTGAATTAAACCCCCTGTCCCTGTAGGTGGTCCTTATGGATCAGTGTGCCAGAGTTGGCACCACTCCCATCCATGATGCATCTGTTCCATGGACACACTCCTTCAGGCTGCAGTTCTCTCAGAATGATACCAATTAATGGAGCTACATTTTTAAAAAATCTCTCTTTGAAACAGTAATCTAAGATAAATGGCTATTTGCAGTAGACAGTTGCAATAGGAACTCTCATTGCAGGCTACTGCTAATTGAATTTAAGCATGATTTTGTTTCCACTCAGGAAGCTTAAATTAATTTAGCTGTTCCTGAACACTGCTACAGAAAGATGAAGTATCCACTGGCTCATGAGTACAGTTCCTAGTTCAACAGCCACATTTGCTACACAGTCAGGTTATGCTGAAAATTTGTTTGCTTTAGCTACCATGACACAAGGGATTTATACTATTACCCTGTTATCCCATTACATTCAGTTTTAGACTTGCACAGATTGCCTAGAGACTGAAAAGCAGAAGAATTCAAATCCTCATGCATGATAAATTACCAGCTGCAAGCAAATCTCTGGTATATTCCACACACAGATTAAGTCTTTTTCATTAATGCACCCCAACACTGAGAAGTCCGATGTGGTCCGATTTCCCACTATTATCTATTATCTTGTTCTACTGATTATTATTATTATTATTGTTGTTGTTACCATCACTCAGTAAACTTTCAATTCAGGACTAGTTTCTCATATAGCAAACTGTGGTTGCTAATTCATCCCATGCATTGAAGATATATGTTTTGTGAGTAACAAAGGGAAGGACAAAAACTATGATGAAAATGTCAAAATCAGTAAACAGAAACTGAAGTCTCCCCTTGTTTTTCAGAGACTTGCAAAATAGTTTTTGAATACAGAATCCTTCCATTCAGTTTTTCATAACTACATGGAGGGCTCCATCAAACTCATTGAGAAAATCAACATCCTGGAGTCTCTCTGAGTTACCTAACTCTGGGTCTTTTCTTCCACTGTCACTTTCAAAATTAAAGGTAAATAACAACAAGCAATTTAAGACAATGAATGAAGACAGCCAAAGTCACTGTTCAAGGGATGTCCAGATGCAGAACTCAGTTCAGAAAGTCAAGTCTGTTCCTCTTTGAATGCCATTCCTGATAAATATGTGAGGACAGGTATCAGAAGGTAACAGACTGCCAGCACAATACCAGGAGATGCTTTGTCCTTAGTAATCCTATGTAAATTCACAGTGTGGCTAGCATTGTTGGCCCTTAAAGAAAAAATAAACCACAACCTAGATGTTTCCAGTCATCAGTTTGATGCAAAAAGCTATGGGGTATGCCCAAGGTATGGGGAATCACCACAATCAATATCTGAAGTTGGATTACCAGCTGAAATGACAATGTTCTCCCTCCTGTTTTTTCATTTTAACTCACAGGCTGCTATCAATGAATGGCAAGAAACACATAAGCTCATTTTCTTTACAGTTTTGTCTTTAAACCAAAATCCAACAGTTCAGGAAATACTGTGCAGTGCCTATAAAATCAGATCACTGCTTCTCTGGCCACGGCTTTCTCTCAGTGTGAAAACTGCATCTGTATCAGGGTCTGTAACAGCTGAAGGAAACAGAAGTTACCTGTTTGATAGAGTAAGCCACAATAATTCCAGCAATTGCTCAGAGGAGAGCCCTGCTATGTTGCTTTATGTCACAGTAAAAGTATTTTATTGCAAAGACAACAAGGAGCTGCAGAAACCACCTGTATGATGGAAACATACTGTAAGACCTTTTTCTTGCACTGCATTATTCAGTCAAAGGAAGGGAGGAGCCTTTTCCCAGGAGTGCATGAGCAAACCTGCACAGCCTGCCTCTCCACCCACAGCCCACCAGGGATCTCCCTCCAAGAGGCACTTATCTGGTGCATCAAATTGACATTTTGGGGGAAGCATCAGGACTAATTATAAGTTAAAGTCAAAGATAAGTGCCACAGGACCGCAGAGGAAATTAAAGCCTCTGCCTGGCTAGTCTTGCCTGCTCTGTCTCGGCCTGACACACAAATAGCTAATAAGAGGTCATTAAGCCTGTTAAAACACCAGTTGGCAGCAAATAGATAAGACTCAAGCACAGGTAGACAAGGACACTATCATTTCCCAAAAGACCATATAAAGTTGAAACTTGTAACTCCAAGCCCGGTACTACTATAAGCCAAAGATTAAAATTAAACATTATGAAAGAAATGGTCCCTGTCCTAATGGTTAAAAGAAGCATGTATTTTTGTGTTTCTCAATTATCACATGCTTAGAATGCTCTCCTGGAAAGAAAAAAAATAAATAACAATTCAGTAAGAATGATATTCAATAGATGTCAATTACATGGCTGGATTTGTCTCCTGGATGGCTCACTGACCACCCCATTCTCACTCCCTTTTTTTGTGACAGGCTATTTAGCAGAACAAGAAAGCACAGTCAGCACAGTAAGGCCACATTAATTTGCTGAAACTGGGCTCAAAAGCATGTCTTTTTGGATTAGTTCTATGACAGCAATTCTCATATGAGTCAGCAGCCAGAGAAGTAGATATTAATTTAGCAACCAAATTATTTCAGAATATGTGAATCTATTATCTCAGTCTCATTTTCCTTTGCTGTTCCTTTGTACTGTGTAGGTGAGTTATGATTATACAGCACACAAAATCAGAGCAAGTTCAAAGCATCCATTCCTTTCTAAAGCCCTTTCATAATGCTGCTGAGCATAGTTGTACATAACCCTGTATTATCACTGTGTAAAGATAACCAAAAGATACATTCATAAAACCACTCAAATAAGAAGACTTTGTATCTCTTGTTGAATACAAACCATTAATGTTATGTTACTCAACTATAACCTCAAAACATACCGCACATTTAACCAAAACCATTATTTACAGGATTGTAGGTTCAGAAATTAGGTGGTATGTCCAAGTATGATCAATAGTAGTTGAACAACACAGAAATGTTATTTTCTATATGGGTGTTAGGCTGGGAAAAAAAGCCCAATCCTGAAATACCTAATGGTTTTAACCTGAAAAGAAAAATAAACTTAGGCTTCACTTATTTTGCAATACATTAAGAATACTCCATGTGGTATTACGGACTTTTACTGACATAGCTATGATATTGAAACCAATTATATTTCACTCCTCAACACAGCAGTCCCACCACAAATGAGAAAAATTATTTCGGGAAATGTGCACATCTCACAGTCTGAAATGGCTCCAACTTTTATATTTTCTTTGATATCATCATCACAGGACTTCTAAAAAAAAAAGTTTAAAAATATAAGTAAATAAGGAGAAAACCATGATATTTTTAGATTTATTTAGATAATCAGAATGCCTCTCCACAACATGATCTGTTTCCAGGTTGCCTCCTGAGCTTACTATAGTATTCAGAAGACTTTGTGAGAGGCTTGAAAGAAAAGAGAATAAATGAAAAAACTTTTAACAACTCCCCTGAAGGCAATTTTGCCTCTCCTTTACTTTTCCTTAAATAAACCCTGGTTAAAAAACAGAATAATAATTTTTAATCTCTCTTGAAAGTGGCCAGCAATAGATTGTATCCTCATGATTACATGGTGGGGGGAGAGGAAAAGAAATACTGTGAGCTACCAAGTCTGCCAATAGAACTTAGAAGCTATAGGAACCTTATAATTCTTCCTAAATCATTCAGTTGCTAACAGCAACTACTGTTTGTTTGAATCAGCAATAAAAATGCAGGGATCCAGCCCATTACAACTGGCACTTTGACACAAAACAATGCAGACATAACATGCATATTCATGCTGACCAATCTAAACACGTTTAAAAGAACAGTAACATTCACCTGACACTGCAGCCATCTCCTGACAGGGTAACTTTCCCTATCATGAGGCCAGCACAAATGCACAGAGAGTTATACACCTTTTGATTATGTTGCCATCCCTCACTGACAAACAGAAGATCATCAGGTTCTTGAGGCCCCAGCTGGGCACAAGGGCTTCAGCTCCACAGAAGCAACTACCGTAAATGCTACCTCCTTGCTTTCTAGACATTATCACAGTGTATGGACGAGTTTGCATCCTCTTTAACAGCTGCTTTCAAGTAAAAATGTGTTTCTCCTAATGCAACTAACGCACAGCAGGAATTCTGTTTTGATGCATGATTTGCTATGTATATCATAGATCCAAAGTTTAGGAAAAACACAGATGAACTTTAAATTACTTAGAAGTATCACATCTTCCCAAAGTAGAATACTAGTATTTCTGGAAGCTAATAAATACAGTCTTCTTTCTTTTCTAGAACCAAGCAAAAATATAGTATTGGAAGTTATCATACTCAACTCTGCAGGAAAGTAGGCCACCCTTGACAACTTTTGTGTTTTATGGCAAAACACTGCTTAGGCATTATGACTCAGATAAGGTAGAGTACTTAAAAAAACAAAATCAGCAAGTTCTAAGTTTATACCAATTTCAGACTTTGAAACTAGAATATGAAGATCTGTATACAAAGTAAATCATGCTATCTGCTCATCACTCTTTCAGCAGGACACAGCAGCAAAATCAAAAAGAAGCAACTCTGGTTTGGTCAACAACTGTGCGCAACCAAAGAACTCTATTTTATGTTAAAACTAGCATAATGCTGTCAAGTGCCCATAAAGCTCATTTTAAAAAGGACATTCAAGAACAAAGAGATGGCAATTACTACTCTCAACGTGGAATCAAGCAACCACTCCAGATGCAAGAGGCTCCACTGCCAGCTTTCTCAGGCAACCTCTTTTTCTGAGCTAGAATTTCAGACACAACACCCCACCCCACCAAAATTGAAAACAAAACCTTATTTTCAAGCAGAAAGCCATTGTACAGAAGTTTTATTTATCTGCCACTGAAACAGCCACAACTGAGCACTTCAGAGTGTCAGCTGAGGAGGATAGATAACTATTTAGGTTTCTATACTCCAGTTCCAGAGTGATCAGCTTCTGCATGTCAGAAAAACCCTAGTGGTTTCCATCATCCTAACCACAACTGAAAGATACAGAAGAATTTTTTTTTTTTTTTTTTTTTTTTTTTTTTTAATAGAGAGAGGAAAAAGACGAAACTTAGGGGAGGACACCTACATTTGGTGCAAGAATAACTCTGAAGTACAGAATAAACTGGAAGTTTTTCATTACTGATAGAGGGCCACTGACATAAAATTTCATTTTGTGTCAGGAGCATAGAGGGGAACAAAGAAATAATTCAGGAATAGGTTTTCACACTTTGTCATCAAAACAGAGCTAGAATTATGAAACACTGCTTAATAGCCAAGTTCTGGACAAGATTTTTTTCCAGTGCCTAGTTCTGGATACACTGGTATTCAAAGCAGACTTTCCACACCCTCCCTTACAGACATTCCCTATGCAAAAAAAGGTTTGAAATAATACACATTAGCCAAACCATAACATATTATGGACGAAAAATCAGCCATGGAATCAGCGGGTAGTATTGCACTGTTCAGCCTATGGGAAAAAGGAATACAGGGTGTGAAAATGTAGTATCTAGTCTTACATGAACACTTAAAATATATGAAAAAACCTTGGGAATTAAAAAAAAAAAATCTAGGGGCACATTGCAAAGTGATCAGTTATAAAATTTCATTTTTCCCCTTTCACCTACAAACAGCATTATCTCATGAGAAAAGCTGACAATTGGTTCACCCACAATTAAAATCCATTTCTGGCTGGCACCACTATTCATTGACTGTCCATTTCACAACTGATCTGGTATGTTTTGTCATGACAGAAAAGTACACCAAAAATGAGTGAATTAAACTAACCTGCTGAACAGCCTTTGATCAGGACTGAACTCACTGCTTCAGCACCGATACCACATGCTGCAACAACCAAAGTGCTCTGACATTTAAGATCAAAGGGCACTATTAGAGGTTGTTTAACTGCTGGGTTGTTTCTTTTTTAAATATTGAAGCAAGAAAATAGTGCTGTCTTGCTCCATTTTTAGGTAAGAAGATAGAACACTTCTCTGAAAAAATTCACTTCCAAACAAATGTGCTTTTCTTTTCTGGTTTCCGTTGCTTTAGTGAAACAAACTGACAAAACTCATAGGGACAGTGGTGATTAATATAGTGCTGCTACTGTGAGCCCTTATCTAAGCATGAGGCAAAGAGAGTCTACCAAAAATTCAGCCTAGGGCTATAGGACAGCTGTCACTTCATCCTGTCTGAGACCAGTAGCACACCAGACCAACACATAATTTTTTCATGAGTTTTCCCAATCATTGCTATTCATCCACCTATTTAATAGAATCATAGAATCATAGAATCGGCTGGGTTGGAAGGGACCTCAGAGATCATCAAGTCTTCATACTGCTTCCCTAAATCCCCAACACAAATTAGGTAGAATTTTGCTTATGTCTCAACTTACAGTGTGGACAATGTTTACACACATTTTACATGTGCTGCAGCAATGTCATTCTGCTATGCATATGCCAGATTCTGCCACAGAGATGGCTGGCTGTCAATCACAGGTCAAGAGATGTCTGAAATAAGTTTTGTATTCTGAACATCAAAGACACTAAATCTTGCAACTGGACTGTGAAGTTTTGGTACACAACTAAAGCACTGCTTCAGGGTAAAATAAAGAGTTATTGTTGTCTAAATTAATCAGTTAACCTTCAGACTACAGCACACAGACTCTTTAGTTAGATTCTGGATCTTTATACAAAACAAATAGAGACTTAGCTTAGATGCCAGAAAAGCTGCCAGAGAAGCCAAAGAATCGTGAAAGGAACTAAAAATAACAATGACTGTTCTTTGCAGAAAGGATAAAGGGATAATGACAAGACCATGCAACTTCTAAGCACCACATTTTATTTCAAGATACTACGTGCCTGAGCTTAGGAGATGGTGTGAACATTGAGTATATGTAAATATTTATCTGTCCTCCTGAAATTACTAGTTTTCTGTGTTAAAATGCTCAGGGCTGTACTTTATTTCCACCTAAGCCCTCAAGGCCTTCCAGTGCTAAAGTCACTGTTCCTTGGAAAATTGATACAGCAGACACTTTTTAGCACTGTCTATTAATATATCATTGGACATGTGCGTTTTCTGCCTTCTCTTCCTCCCTAGGAAACCACTGTTTCATAGCGGAAAATTTTATGCTCTATTTTATTTTATGCTATTTTATGCTCTATTCAGGAGCCCCTCAGTTCTACATTGCCTTCAGCTGCTACCAGTGTGAGAATTAAGCACACTGTACAAATGCCCACTATGTAAAAGACCTGAAAACAAAAGGGAAAGATTGACGCCAAAGCTACTGCTGTCAGGCTGAGCAATGTTACCCACTATTTGTAATACTGGGTAATCATCCAAAACCAACATCAATCCAAAACCCACATGCTTAAGACATAGCGAACTAGACTCACTGTGCAAGGGTGTTTGTCATGAAAGGTCTTGCTGGATATTGTAAGGTTCTATTTTTCCTACTGAATTTTCTCAGAAAATAAGGAAGGACTGTTTCAACATCTTCTATCCTAAAACTTATGTTTTGAATGAAAAGGTTTCACTGTAAGATCAAAAAGAAAATCAGACAAGAGAGATTCTTTCATATGAGATGCATCAATTTGAAGAAAAAAATTTTCTTCAGATCTAATCAAGACAAATTTTCAACACTGCTCATTGAAACAGAGTGATGAAGGGCATATATTCCTCATCAGCAAACACACTGGCACAGTCTCACTTTTAAAATCACAAACTAATGTCTGATCATTGCATTTTTACACAGAGCAAATAAAAAGTTATTTGCTCTACTTTGCATTTACCCAATGGTTCTCTTAGACAGATAGGGCAAGCTTATCTTCAAAGATCAAACTATCCTTCAAACGGTCAATCAGATTCAACAGGAACTGAGTAAAAAGATCAGACTTTTTTTGGTTTTTTTACTTTAGGTTCAAGATTTATTTTCTTCTATACATTTTACTTTTGGAGGCTATAATGCATCATTTTTTCTGACACAGAAAATGCTGCCAAACTACATGGTCAAAGCTGGAAAACTTACAATGCATGTTTCATACCACTGCCTGCAACAGCTCTCTACAGCAGATATAACTACTCTGAACAACAGGATGAAGCATAACCAAGTTCTCCCCTGTAGTTCTGCAGACGCACTGTGTCTGCTCTTTTTCAAGAAAGGGTGTAATCTATAGCCTTTCATTTTTTTCCTTACTGATTTTAGAAAGCTGAGCCTGATCTTGGAAGAGCTTGCCTCCATTAGCTCTAAGACAGTAGATGCTGTACACTGGATGGAAAGTAAGAACAACAAAGATCACCATCATAGCACAACCTCTTGACTTGCAGAGCAATAGAACACACTGCACTCAGAATCTGTCAGCTAACCTAACTACAGGGTGTTTCTGTGATGAATGTAAGGACTGATTTAAAGCAGTTGTTCTCCACTGTGTATTACAAGGGACAAGGATATTAGGACAGGTCTCCCAGCCAGTTGAGAAGAAGTGGCAGAGACAAAAAAGTAAGAACCAGAACAAAGGAAAAAAGGCCAACAGAGGGCCAGATGGTGACTGCAGCCCCCAAATCTCTGTAAAGTTCCCTGTGCCTACCAGATCCTCAGAGAATGAAGGGACTGAATAAGAACAGAAATAATATCCTCCTTCTGATCCTGTTCTTTTCCATTCTGTGCTACTAGCTTAATGAGTTTAACGGTTCATACCATGGAAAACCACAGTGAGGGCTGGGGAAACATGTGCTTCAAAAATGGAACTTAGTCCAGCTTTGGGTATGAAAAACAAAAATATGTGGTCAGGAAGTCTTGTTCATGAAACACTCTGCAGTGAAACGAGCACTGAGTTGCTAACATCACAACAAATAAATATATATTTTCCCCTTGCACAGCTTTACACGTGGCAACTGCATAGTATATAAGGCACTGGTGCAACAAAAAGTAGAAACAATGCCAAGTTCTCAACCATCTCCAAAACTCTTTCCTCCCTCCTCCCTCCCCCCCAAGTACTTAATTTTTGGGCTCATGTGTATAATTACAGAAGTATTGCAAAGTATAGGAAAGTATAGATAGTGAGTCTTTGATGCAGAATGATAAAGCCAGTAATATATGGCCAACCAGCCCACTCAGGAGCGGAGGTGTACCTTTCATAACACTGGGAATCACCATACTGTGTTCTTTGTGACACTCATTGAAAAAGCTACTGCAGACATCTGTACTGAAAAGAATTCTTGAGTCATTTTTAGGAAACCTCAGGGGAACTGATTTCCGTAAAGCCATTTGGTTCATTGGAGAAACAGACATCCTCATTCCTAGTTGCCTGTGCACCCAATATCCTACCTGTCACTTCAACACTTCTGTACAAGGATGACAAGATTGTACAAACAATTGTTTCCTTCATCACAATGGAGCATTGTGTAGCAAAACTGTGTTGTTCCAAAAGCAGAAGTATTCATGAAGTCCAGGTTTGTCCTGGATGTGTCCTGTGTTTGACTGGAAACCCACCCAAAGTTCATTCAGTTACTTCTAGGGCCTTTCAATGGAGAGATTTCCTGTGTCTAATAAAGCACACACACTCTTGCAGTGGCATTATTTACTTACTCCCCTTCCTCTGTCTGGCTAGTATTTACTGTATTGTCTTTGATATCTATCTTTCTGTCATACTTGATTTAAGGTTATTAGAGAAAGCATACAGATAAACACATATACACTGAAAATAACTTGCTTCCAGTGCATGTACGTGATAGGAAACAAGACTAAAATAATCTTCAATTCTTTAAGGAGGTGGAAGACAACATCCATAAAATCTCTGAACAGCAACTATTAATACCACAATATCACAAGCCCAGACCCTGTGGTAACCTGAGGCATTTCCTGGGAGCTGATCAGCTTTCTTCTTCTCTTCTGAAACTGGATGGGAATGTCCTTGAAGTAAATATATCACTGTAGGAAACAACTAAGGAAAAGGGCAAAGGTGAAGGTAGAAGGACACAGGTAATTTAGATAAAACGCTTGGTCCAAGTGGGCTTGTGGTTGCCACTCAAAAGCTACACAGTGGCCAAGGACTCAGTTCTCAGATCTAACCTATTCTTAGGCAGAAGAGCTGGAGAATCATGAGTAGGCAAGTGCCTGGACTTTAGCAGAGAGAAAAACCTGCATAACACTAGGGTGACTGACAAGTCCACTAAGGCATGAGCTACCAGCTATTCACTGTTCTACACCTCTGAGGACCTTAAAGCTGATGAATACAGCTTAGCCTGAACATAGCCAGCAACTCCAGGGACTGAAAGATCATGCCTTGACATCCTGTATTGTGCATGCAATGCCATCCTCCCTGAAAAAAAGAGGAACACAGAATGTAGAAAAATATTTGGCAATTGGTCTCAGCAGCTCAGAAGGTGATAATTGGAGCAGGCCATAAAGAATGACAGGAATATTTTGAACCCATGAAAAATTTTCTAATAGTAAGCAAAAAAAAACCCAGAACCCCCAAGACCTGCCCACTGGTAATACACAAATGGGATGCTAGTAGTTCAGGAAAAACCCAAAAAACTAAATGACCCCATTTCGGTGTGCACTACAGTGTTAGGGGAACTACATTTTTTTAGATAAATCTGATTTTAATCTGTAAGAGTTGGGTAAAGCATTTTGGCTAATGGCCAGTGGGGAACCATCATTAAACAGACATATTTGCAGAGAGGATCTGTGAGGTCACACAAACCACTACTACACTCAGGGGAAGGAAAGCCTCACAGTACTCTACACAGAACCACCTACGTCATGAGGATCATCATCCAGCTAAGGACACAGAAGCTCCAGAGCTGTCCCTCCAGAGCTGACACACAGATGCATTGTTTACAAGAGCTAAAGCTCAGGGGAATCTCCAGGACACCCAAGCAATTTCCTTCACTGTAAGTTAACAACTGCCATGGAAAACAAACATGATGGCAGAATTTGGAGACAGCGTCTCAGAACAGTCAGCAGGAGATAACTTGCTAAAAACAAGGAAAGGCAGATGAGATGGAGGAACTGTTAAGAAGGAAAAACTATTTGTCTAAAGCGAAATCTCCATCCTTCATAGAAACCCATCTGAAGCTGGTTTAAGGAACACCATCTTGTGCAGACTGTTGAGCAGAAACACACTCCCAGAGGCACGCATATCTGGCACACAGATGTCTGATCTGATAGACACTGGCCCAAGACCTTTGCAGTTAACTTGCCATTTTGTCTCCACTGTTACAGATGTGAAACACTAAATATTTTGTTGTTGTTGTTTGTTTTTTCTATGAAAGCAAAGTACTGACAGCACCTGTAAAGAACTGTGAAAAGAGATGCAAGTGACTAGGCATTCCTACAGACATACTACTGTAATGTGGCTGGACAGACACTGTTACCCTACACAAATCTCTCTAAACTAACCTTTCTAATATTAGGAAATCATGTGGCATTTCTGCACTGTGGGAGGAGATCCAAAATATTCTGTGTGCAGTAATTCTATCTACACATGTTGTACAGGTCTCAGAATAATTTATATTGCATACCTCTAACAACTGCAATATGAAAGGCACAAACATTGAGCCTACAGTGGATTACAGGAATAGCTCAGTCACTTTTTTGTTTGTTCAACCATATTTCTCAAGGAGGATAAATTTCAAGAAAGAGGGATTGTCATTGTCCTGAGGATACATGTACAAAACATTAAAAGCTTCAGTTTCATTGGCTTCCAAGAGTTAAGATGGAAGGATGAAGGGAGAACAGTGACAGTTTAGGACCAGAATCTAGAAAGAGCACACTTGGTATTTTTTCTGGTATCTGTCTTGAAATCTCTCATTGAAGTCACGGAAGTTATTGACATGATTACTTCACAAGATATAAATTGTCAATTCAGGGACTCAACAAAATATTTAAAAGCTTCCAGCACTACTCTTTTATCATTAGTCACAATGGGGAGCTACAACATACTCTATGCTTGCCAAGTGCTGGCAGAGTGTCTTTTGGAGCACTGTGGCTACCCCACAGCAGAAGGGGCCAGATGAGAAGAGTACAACAGGCTGGCTCTTGGATGTCTTCAGTGTCAGCAGGGAGAAATGCAAACCCTGCCCACACTCTCCACATAGCCTCATAAACCTAAGACCTGGCCTTCTACACTTGATGATTAACCTTCAAACCATCAAACTGTGGGATCATGGACACCTCTCCACACTCTTGAGGAAAGCTTGTGGCACCCTTAGCGTGCCTCCTGAGTAAGAGCATTTGGATTGTAAGTGGAGCTCTGCCCACAGGCAGCCACCTGAACCTCCACCAGCAGCGAGCCGGGACAGCTGGCAAGGACATCAGATGGAGAGGAAGGAAGCCTCCTGTGGGTGTTGAGTACATTTGCTGTAGACCAATCTACCTTTTCAGAATTAAATCCACATCCTCTTCTATCACAAATAGCTGTGTGGTCTTACTCAAGGCCATTTTTTGCTGAAGCATAGATGGCACGGGAAAAGGCATGATACTTGCAGAAGACCAGGCAAGGAATTTATAGGGTCTACTCATGCTTTCCCAACCAGGTCAGAAAAAGCAGTATTAGCAAAAAGCAATTTAAAAAAAAAAAAAAAAAAAAAAAAAAAAAGTTAAAAATTAGCTTTAAAAATTGGCAATCACATTTCTTAAAATACGGAATTTTAATTTTTGTTTTTCATTTGGGGGGCAGAGGAAAGGGGTGAAGCCAAATCACATCTACATATATACATATCAATTGTGCCTTCTTTAAGGAAATAAACAAGATTGAAGAGAACACTCCGCCAGTCTGAGAGGAAATAAAAACTTTATTAGAGCTCTTTGTCAATCCCATTCCACTAATATGGTTATGTTTCTTTAAGAAGGCTATATTTGTACCATATGTTCTTCCAGAATTTTGCTTTCACGTTCACTTTTTGCTTTTTCAAACAAACAGACTTGTATTTTTCCACTATAAACTGACATCACCCCAAAACCTGCCCCTTAACTATTCAAGGGCGTGTAGGCACACAAAAAAAAATACCATCCTCCTAAGAAGGCTGGGTGTGGTATTTGAATGTTGTACATTCCTTCAGTTAATTGAAAATTATATCTCTCTTCTCAAAGGTTCAGTAAACAAATGGCTTGGCAAAAAGACATTGAGAAATAAGCCAGGATTACCTATTTCAAATAACTTTTATTTCAAGTATGCTATTAATATATATGTTGATATGCAACAAAATTTCTGGTGCTGTAAGCCCATGTGCCCCTTTAAGAGGAAGAAATAAAAATAAAAGTAGGGCACTACCAAACCCTAAGAACTTGGCAGTGTGCCGAAGTAAAAATATGTATGTACAGCTTTAGTAACCTTAGTGAATCATCATAAAATCGAGACCCAGCTTAATACAAAGTAACATAAATTCCCCCACCACCAGCCCCTCCTTCCTTTTTTTTTTTTTTTTCTTTTTCTCTCTCTCCATTTGTGGCAAGCATATTCCTTCTCCAAGACACATCTTGTCTACCACTGATGTAAAACTGCTCCACATCACAGGATGGGGGAAACTTCTGATTCTCTATCAATACTATACTATTTCATTTATTTACCAAGGTACACTTACCTGGAAAAAAAATCTGTAAAAAGAAGATTCATAGATTCTAAAAAAAGATTCATAGAAACTGCAGAGACATTCAGAGACACTAACCAGTTTCAGGAGTTCTTAAAATAATACCAAATGGATTACTCAGAAGTCAGCTGAGCAATAAGAAAAAATTGTTTACATATTGAGGTATGTCGACTTTGAAACAGCCTGTTTCTTCCACACCCTGAAAAAGGACAGCCACTTTTGTTAGAGCTTTTGATTCTTAAGCCTCCTTTTTATGCAGCCACACTACCAGTATTTTCAACAAATATCAACATTTGCCATAGCCTCTTAAAAGTATTATCTGTGTTACTTTTTACCTTGTCTTTTGTTACATTCATGGATTTGCTCCTTATAGCTTGAGGCAGCCTGCTTTTCAGTTGAAAGAGATGGAAATTTTTAGAACAACAGAAGAGCACATAATAGAGAAGGTTAATTTCTGCTGTTGGCACAGCTGACCACATTTCACAACAATATGAATACAGAAGGTGTATTCGTGTAGGGCAGTACCAACAGCCCCAGACACTCCAGCTCTCGGGAGCCAGCCCAAATCTCTCATCTGCCAACACTCAATAGGGGGACTGGAAACATAAATTTTTCTCCGTGCTAAAGTATCAGTGCTGTTTGGTCCAGACTTCAAGCTGGAGGCATGCCGTTTGCCTATCGGGCTGAAGAAAGAATTTTCTTAATAGTTCTACTTTAAATGGTCAATGAGGAATGCTTCCCAGGATGTGCTGAGTGCTCTGTAGTACAGCTCATCTCCTCAAACTATTGGACTGGTAATTCATTTAGTACAAGTTCAGGAACCTGGAATAAAGTCTCTGTACTCCCAACCATGTATTTACAAATGTAATACCAGAGAATTTAAAAAAAAAAAAAAAAAAAAAAAAAAAAAAAAACAAAAAAAAAAAACCCCCACAGGTTGCAAATCCAGGCAGAAATACAGCTTTTCAGAAAAATTGTGTCATCCTCAGAGTAGGAGCAGCATGTGTGCTGTTCCTTGGAGGTGCTAATTGATTTCTTTTTAATACCCTTCAATGCTAGCCCACTTCTCCAGAAGCTGACATCTTGGGGTGATGAGACTAAACAGGGTTTTTATTCACAGTCACGAGGCTCATCACTGTTCTCTGATCTCAGCACAGACGGTCAACTGCATAAATACCAGGCAACCAAAACTGCAAAGTTATGACCAGACATCCTGTTTGCTGTGAATTCTATTTTTAATACTTCTGTGATGTTACTAATGGGAACTCCCCTTTTAAACAGTTTGGGTTTTGTTACAGTTTATCCTGCAGTTAGTTAATAAAAAAAAAGCTTCATGGAAGATCCTTTTGTGTACAGATTCTACTTCTCACTGACAGTTTTAAGTTGCCTTTTCCCCCCTCAAGTTCCCCACTCCTGCATTTGAGGAGCTTTCCAGACTGTTTTGAGAAAAAAAGACAGAAGTTCTCACAAGGACTTCAAAAGGATCCCTCTGTTATCAAATCTTAAAGCAGTATAGAAAAAGAAGGTTGTAACATTTGGCTTCCATATAGGAGCCAAGACATTAGAAATAATACAAAATTCAAAACACATTATGCAGAAATAGCCTAATTGTGAGCTATTCAGGAGACCAGCAAAGGTTGGGAAATGCTGCACACCCTCAGCACATGCTGGGAGATGGATACTCCCCTCTGGGAATGCCTTCACTGAGAAGTTACAACAGGAATCCCACCTAAACTCACGTTCACCTCTGATACTGGCTTTTCTTGAACTCTTTGTTCTGTTTGAGGTAATAACCAAGCATCATTCTCAGCCCTCTGCCAGTGACCTACGGTGTGACTATAACTAGCCATTCCTTAGTGGATACTGTCTCTTATAAAAGTCAAGCTCAGCAGCTCCTGCTGAAAGGCAATCAGCTGTCTTTTGCCCTCCCCTGGGTTACCAACAATCATTCAATTGAACTAGCTCCAGTTTTAAATTTAAAAGTACTTTTTGACTGAGCATTCACATGGACTTGTTTATATTCAACACATTCAGTCCTTGTATCTTGCTCAGTTCAAACATAACTTATCTCTCTGTGTAGACTGAAGATTTCCAGAATGAATGCTACATTGGAAAAAAAAGGGATATAAATAATATAAGATTCCCAGAATTAATAATGGAAAGCTTTCTCTTTTTCTTTCCAAGGGAAATGCCTTTAAAGCCTGCAAAAGATACAAGGCTGAGAGAACTACTATCAACTCAGAGCCTCAGATGTTGATACTTCTCATGAAACCTATCCTACCCATGGCTTTTGCTGAAACAATCAAAAGGGATTTCAAGCAATACCAACTCTCGTTAGCTATGCTAGGAGTTATTCCTATTGAGAAGGAGTGAGCAATGTCTTACCTCACCCAAAACATTCCATGGAATTTAAAGACATCTAATTCTTAGCTCTTGCCACTCTTGTCAAGAAACAAAAGGCTCTGTATAACCACTGTCCTCTCCAGCAACCCATCCCAATTATTAAAACTGTCAGCATACTGTAAAAGGATTTAATCTGAGTAAACACTCAAACTGTATTACCATTTGGGTAAAAAAAAAAAAAAAGGCAACCAAATTCTGTGTTTGTAACAGAAAGACCTCTTTCAAAAACACTACTCCTCAGAAGATGACCTTCCTTTAGAATCTAAAATGACTGGGAGACTTATTGGATGGAGCCAAAGTATGTCCTGGTTTTTTAGCCACATGTAATCCCTAATCCTAAAGCCCTTCCAAGTTACAATCCTGTTTTTATTGCAGATTAAGTGAAGATATCTTTATAAGATGTCATTTGCATTTGGGACAAGATGAAAACGTCAAGTATTTAACATACTTCTCAGTTTTTATGTTTTAGAATTTTCTTTACATCTAAAAATGCTTAAATTCCTCTATAATACCAACACAAGCACATTCATAAAGAATTATTTTCTACATTTCATATTATGTATCAACATTGTCTTCCAGAAGAACAGATACAAAAAGACAAGTGTATCAATCATTGTACAGAACTGTTCCACAGAGATGTATTTGCTTCCCATTGATTCAGTGAAAAACAACAAAACAAGCAGACATAAAACTTTTATCTTCCCCATCTTTTCTCATAGACAAACCAGGGAAAAAAAAAAAAAAAAAAAAAAAAAAAAGACCTTAATAGAAGTTGAAATCAGATAAAGGGCAGGTATTCATTAGAGTAGTGCAGTCTGGTTAGAAACAGATTTTTAGCCTCATATAGCCTTTCCTGCAAAAGCAGGAAATGAAGAGTTTCCTAAAACTCAAGCCTTCCTTACAAAGTAAGGAGGAAAATTGGGGTAGGAAACGTGGTATGAAATGTGAAAATGCAGGCAGATGGGATATGATGCAAGACAGGAAATTAAAATAAAAGACTGTATTTGCACTGTGGAACTATGGAGAGACCTGACATAATGATTGTGTTGCTTTACTTTTCATTTCACACCCAGTGCTGCCACCCTGACTCTAGGAACAGAGTACTCTGGCAGGAACAGTGGAGAAAACTCAAATGTGGGTAGATGGGTGACTGACTGCCAGAATTTTTAACATTATTTTCTTTAATCATATATATCTACATTTGCCAAGTTATTTATAAAGCATAGCACAATTCTGAGTTTAAAAAAAAAAAAAAATGTGGTGTGGGTCATTTCAAAGTTCAATAAACATTTCTACCTAAAGTTGCATGGGACAACCTGAAATATTGGCAGGAATAGCTGCAGCACTCTGCCATAAAGAACCAAAGCAATGTAGATATAAAGCAGGCCGAGGAAACCAATGAGAAGTCCATCTGACCACTGCCACATCACAGATGTCATTTGCTAAAGTATTTCAAATATACCACTGAAGTTTACACAGAAAAACAAAGAAACTCAAATTCCAAAACACTGTCTGTATAGTGGATACATTGGATAGTTATATGAAGCTTTGGTGTTTAGACAAAAGGAGGAGCCCTTTTTTGAGGTGGGAATCCACAAACAAAGGAAATTTGGGGTAAGAAGCTTGAGAGGTTTTTTATTTTTAAGATTTAAAAACTATCTTTTTATCTATGATGTTTCAAATCCCATAAATAAGACTTTTTGTATCCTGAATGTATTTTTGACCCAACAACAAAACATTAAAACTGTTTGCATCCCTGTCCTGTCGGTCACATGCTTCATAAAAACTTCAAATAACTCTTGCCTTGCAACCACGCCTAATTTAAAATGAAAGTCAGCATTTCAGCTCAAACACTCAGGGGAACTCAGATGGATTTACTATTAAATCTTTGTCAGTGCTTTGGAAAGAGTCTGCATTGCAAAACACCCACCCAGTCCATTCCTAGCTAATCCAAGATGGCAATAAATTCAATAAACTTGAAAAAAAAACACTTGCATTAATTATATGCTGGCTTCCATAATACAAAGGATATCCTTGTAAGGGCATCTTAAACTTAAAATTCCCCCTATGTATCTTTTCATTCCTATGTCCTATCCCCTAACATGAAAAGGAACCGTACTATAATTAGGTAGCCAAATTCTCCTTACCCATAACTTAAAGCAACTTTACTTCTATGTCCAGTTTTGGAATATTTAGATGCCAACAGTGGGGCTGTCTGTGATATTCTCACAGGAGAACAGAAGCCTCCCCAGTGGAAAATGAAGCCACTGGCCAGGGAAGAGGAAGACAATGAAAACACCTCAGAGTTTACTTCTACAATTCCCTTCTTATGCCCACCTTCCCCAGCCTACACGAGAGGAGTAGTGAGCACTGCAAAATCTCAAGGATACTATTTATGTTGATGACTTCATGGCTTGGGCACTTCCCATTTTATGACTTAAAAACTTATAAACATTGTCAATATAATTAGAATCACAATAATGAAGGTGATAGTATATTGATCCAATTCCCTCACTTTCCAGTTTTTCCTCTATGTAATTCATATTGAGTTATTTTGTTAGTTTTTGTGTTGTATTTTGTCACTGCAGGGGAATAATCCAGAGTCCATAATCAAGTTTTTGTAAACTTTAACAAGATATTTGCAATGTTATGGCCCAGTAAAACTCACATGATAATCTTCAAAAGTAAGTCTTTTCCACGGCAGATTTGTTGAGTCACATGGGATTCTTATTCTACCACAAAAAGACATATTTACAGCACTTTAATCATTGGGCTTATTCTAAGGTTTGAGGGGAATAAAAGCACTCAGATGAAGATGACTCAGGAAGAGATAAACTGAAAAACACTAACTTTTTATTCATGAAATAAAAACAGTCAAAACTGGCTGGTATGTGATTTGGAAACATTCAGTCTTACTGCAAGACAAGTACATCTAAAGAAACTAAAAAGCTGATGACTAGTACAAAGAACAATAAATATTTCAATTTCCTTACTTGAAAACATCAGTCATTGCTCTCTCAGCAGCAAAAAAACTCAGGAACTACCTGAATTTTAACAGTTGCTGTATCTACTAGTGTCAGTATGCTTTTTCAGTATTAACTTGGCATGACAAGCAATGAAACACTTACATTACAAAGATGGACAACTTGAAACTGATCACCCTACCTACATGCAGATAGGTCCTGCAGCTGGGTAGTGGCAATCCCAATCACTGAGGCAGGGCAGTGACTGGCTCAAGAGCAGCCCTGAGGAAAAGGACTTGGGGGTGCTGGTGGATGAGAAGTTCAACATGAGCCATCAGTGTACACTTGCATCCCAGAAACCCAACCAGATCCCTGGCTGCATCAAGAGAAGCGTGGCCAGCAGGTCCAGGGAGGGGATTCTGTCCCTCTGCTCTGCTCTCCTGAGATCCCACCTGGAGTACTGCATCCAGTTCTGGAGCCCCTTTCACAGGAGGGACATGGATGTGCTGGAGTGTGTCCAGAGAAGGGCCATGAGGATGATCAGAGGGCTGGAGCACCTCTCCTATGGAGACAGACTGAGAGAGTTGGGGTTATTCAGTCTGGAGAGGAGAAGGCTCCAAGGAGACCTTATTGTAGCCTTCCAGTATCTGAAGGAGGCTACAGGAAAGCTGGTGAGGGACTTTTTGGGATGTCAGGTAGTGATAGGGCTAGGGGGAATGGATTCAAACTAGAGGAGGGTAGATTTAGATTGGAAGTTAGGAAGAAGTTCTTCACCATGAGGGTGGTGAGACACTGGTCAGGTTGCCCAGAGAGGTTGCAGCAGCTCCATCCCTGGAAGTTTTTAAGGCCAGGCTGGACACGGCTCTGAGCAACCTGATCTAGTGGGAGGTGTCCCTGCCCATGGCAGAGGGGTTGGAACTGGATGATCTTAAAGGTCCCTTTCAGCCCTGAAAATTCTATGATTCTGTATCACAGCTCATCCACATGGCAGAAAAAAGAACAGCAAATTTCAGTAATTCTGCAGCGTATGCATATTTAAGAGAACATCTCTGTAGAAGTTTCAAAAATGTAATGCTAGAAATAGAATGCAGAACAAGAGCAGGGGTCACAGAAATAGACTGATGCACACAGTTTCTCCCTAGTTTAAAAAGAGGGGACACATCAACTAAAGATGCAGCAACAGTAGCAGTGCCATGACCTACGTTTAAAAATGCATTGGAACTACAGCTCACATCTCTGCTGAATGTTCCAATAGAACATAAGCAGAACATCATCTAACCTGACAGTGAATTGCTCAGCCATTTTTCTGTCACAAGTATTAAATCATCAAGATAACACAACAGGGAGCAAGAAACTGATTTTTAGACATCCTCATATTCGTAGACTGCAATACATCAAACCACTTACTATGACTCACATAGATAGACAGTGAGAAAGATGGATATACTGGGAAGCACTTTCTTCTAAAACTAAACAGTTTAACAATCCAATACAGACAGAACTTTCAAAGTACTATTTTTAAAAAAAAAACACAGACACCCAAAATATAGCAAAAAAATTGTAAGCATATGGCATACACAGAAAAGCAAACAATACTGCTTTCAGGCCTAGCTAAGAAATTGCTGTTACACAAGGAAATCAAGGTTGACTTTCAGATATCATAAATAATTTTAAGAATGCTTCCTGTCTCAATGCTTTGAACAAGAGAAAACAAATGAAAAGACTTAGTGTCTACATGCCATCTAGGTCAGTGGTATTGCACAACTTCCTGTTTTAAATACACTTCAAAAAAATTCCTATACTGGACATTCATAGGTTTTAACTGATTAAAAACAAGTGCAAAATACACAATACATCCTGGAAGTACAAAATGGCTTGTCTTCAGATATGTCCCTCTGCCCTTGAAAACCATAAAATAATCTGATAGTCTGACCAGAGACTTTTAATTAAATATAACTCATTAAATACTTACTTACAGGCCAGGACTAGATCGTTACACAGGACCTTCACACAAGACACTTAATGCTGTATTTCTGTTTTACATAGTGCAAAGCAACATTTATCATTAGTGTAACTATACTTCTAGGTAAAATTTGATATATGCAATTGCTCTTTTATCATAGCTTCCATCTCTGCACTACTTCCAGCTTAACAAAACAGAAGCACACTTGTCCACCATACCTTTTTCTGTTGTGTGCAGACAAAACACACAGGCACACTTCTGGCTTCTAAGCTAAGTATCATGCTCCAATTCTCTACAATACCATGAGTGAAAGATTTTTAACAGAAACTATTTGCACTGAAAAAAGCCCGTGATTTAACAAGCTTTTATTAATTATTCTGCTCTCCCATTGTATTAACCTACAGGACTGATACTGATGAGTACAGGACTGATACAGTACACATACTGATACAGACAGTCAAAGGCAAAATGGTAAAGGGCTGCCCCTTAAATATTCTCCTTTAAAATTCAGTCAAGGCCACTACTTTTATTTGATACTTATATTCAGAAACCACTAACCATAGCCTTCCTTCATTACTAGAAAGTATGTTCTATTGCAATATATAAATCTTGACAAAATTAAACCTCCTACGCACAAGCTCACCTTGTCAGTCACACTGCTATATTCATTGGATCTTTCATAGTATTAATGAGAAGAAGCAGTCACAGCACTAGCTTCTGTTCCCATTCCTACCCTAGGTTAAAATATCACCGACCCTGCTGTACTGTTCAAAGAGCAATAACTGCTTCATGACACATTGTGTGGCTTCATTCTTTGATATTTATAATTCTTAGAGCCTTAAGTGTTTTCACGGAGGTGAAAAGTTGTATTAGGACACAAAACCTGAAGACTTCAGTCCAGACTCCTTGTCACACCCAGCTTTAGGTGCCTTTGAAAAAGCACCCCAGCATCACCATGCCATCTGCTTACCATCTGTAAAATCAAGATAAGCATTCTAACTTCAATCCTGAAGGACAGAATTTTAAAAGAGAAATTGCATATTCATAAAGTATCTCGTATAATGGTAATTAGATCCTTACACACACACACACACACACAAAAAAAAAAAAAAAAAAAAAAAAGCAAGCAATAAAATAAATTGCAATAATTTAGTAGAAAGACTTCCTAAACACACTGTTGCATTGACACTGTATGTTCACACTGCTAGGTAGTATGTTCTGAGATGTCTAGAATCTCTGTTACTTTCATGAAACTCAATCCTGCAACTTTGAGCTGTTGTAAAATTAGGACCAATGCATGTAATTGAAAGCATTTTGTTTCCTCTCTGGTGCTAATAAAGACACGTGGAATTTTTTCAAAGAAGGGTATATGTTTAGTTCCTTGAAAAATATTACAGATGTTACAAAATAAGAGGGTGTATCAGAACAAAATTGTGGTATATTAAGTACTTAGACCAGAAAAAGTTTTAAAATGCACCTTCTGTTCACATATCCACATCAATTAACACCAGATAAGCTGAAATCACTTTCCCTGGCTTCCTAGTCCCTTCAGGCATCCAGTTCTTCTAAATGTGAATGCCTGTATTGCTTGTGCTCCACAGAAGATAAAATTAACTTTTTTTTCCTTCTGTTTCTTATTAAAGACATGAAAGCGTAAGAAGCTTACTCACGGTAACACTTGTCAAAAATATAAGGCCATATTTATCAAGCCACATGAAAGTAAATTTTAGTGATAAACTTAGAATTCCATCTTGTGGGTTTCTCATGCTACAAACTGGTATACACTCAGAAAGGCATCCACTTCTGCTCCAACAAGCAAAAGAGGGGAGGGGAAATTGCAGGACATTGAAAAAAAATGACCCTAAGACAAATGATTTCTACAGTTACCTTCCCTCAAACATTATCTCTCTTCCACACTGGCTTCTCACCTATACTATAAAATGTTAGAAAAAAAGAAAATACACTCCACATCTCCCAGTAAAAAGCACTCTGGGCAACTACAAGTCAACTCTCCTCTTCAATCAGAAACATGGTCACTTGGAAAGATATTAAAGATGACTAACTAAACCTGCTTCAGCAGAACATTTAAGTATATGAGTAGCTTCAACAAATTCCTCAGAAGTAGAGCCAAGACACAGAAATCTCTCAAATTTAAAGAAAAACATGACTATCATGGTTTGGCACCATGCTAGTCATCTTTGAAATAAACAGGATCTGGACCATGGAAATATTTAATACTCTCTATTTAATTTCCTTTTGCAATACAGATGAGAGGACATAAGCAAGACACTCGTCAGTTTTCCTAGCTAAGTCTCAAGTCCCTTTTTTCCAGGTACTTGTGTTAGGAGTACAGAGACAGATTCATTATATGGATGTTTACCATATTTGAAGAACAAGACCTGAAGAGTTAAAAGACTATACTACATAAAGCCAAAATATTACAATCTGTGAGAAGCAAAAATAATGCAATAAAATTTCTTAGGAACTTGTGTCTCATGACCAAACTGTCTCACAGGCTGAAACATGTGAACAAAAATGTGTCCTGTGGTTGGGACAGACATTGGGACAGTTGAGACATCTCTCCCTTCTGTGTGTCTGTTAGGATTCCCAGAAATGACAGACTCACATTTCTGCCTTGCCTTACATGTACAGTCCCCACAGCATCTCATATGGGAACATAGCAAATTTAGAGAATGAACAAGTTGCCCTGAAAATGATTATAAGATGCCTAAACTAAAGGCAGAAAAGGGAGAAAGACACATCATTGCTTAAGCTTTTTTTTCCATCAGCAATTTTTCTTGACAAAAATAAAAGCTTTCCTTGAAAAATCATTGTTAACTAGAACCCTTATACTACAAGAGGACACAAAAATCCTTGCACCTTCTTTATTAAGCGAATTGTTATTGGCAATAATTTGTAAATCAAAACTACAGTTTAATTATCAATACCTTCTGCTTCAAGAATGCTGTTCAGGTATAGACTACCTGGGTGGAGCTCAAAGTAGGATAAGAAATTATTTAAATAGTAAAAAGGGAAAAAGAAAATATTTCTGTTCATCCATAGTGAGACTGCAGCTCCATAAACTGACAGATATTATACAGTTTTGTCTTAGATCTCATCAAGTAAAAAATATTTTCTATATTTATAAAGCATATATATAGTTGCACACATACATATAGCATAAATATCCATGCTCATGTTGAGATGCTGTTGTCTAGCTTCAAATGTTGGTATGGGTTGCACAAAACCTGTAAGCAAACCATCTGGTAAGAGAAACCAGACAGTTGTGGGTACTCACCCAATTTCTGCCTCCAAGAAAAGTTAACACATATATGCATGACAGATCAAATGGGTATAGTACAATTTACACACCTTTAAGAAATAAATCATGTCTGTTTAATTAAAACAAGCAAGAATGTATTTGTTTTTAACAGTGAGCTACCTTCCTGCTCTAAACATTTTATTGAAGGGCTGGAAGAGGAGTATAACAGTATTACAAGCTGTACCCATGGTACACAGAATAAAGAAAATAGCCAAGAATGGTCATAAAAACTGTTAAGCTTATTTTTGAAAACAGCTAATTAGTGTAACACTGAAATACAACACACATTTGGGCCAGCAGACCATTAAAACTCCTTTGGAGTCATTACAGTCAATCATATCAGGAATAACTTAAGGACTCTTAAATCAGTGGATTATTTAGCTGCCATGCACAAGTGTATATTCTCAACTTATTAAAAAAATCCATACGAGATTCTGAAGAAGAAAACTTATGGAGTGTTTGAATGTAGTGTGTCACTTTTTTTTCAAATGTAGTAAGTTGCTCCAGTTCTAAATGTCTTGCCAGGGAAAACTTTCTCTCTGGTCTCCAGATTCACTTGGTCACTGCAAAGAATTCACTGCATAAAACACTAGTGGGGGCAGACACTTGAGAAGTATTAAAAATGATCAAATGGTTTTTCGTTTTCTGTTATTTTTTGAAGGAACAAAACTGTTCTCATATTTCCCATTTCCTATTTTATTAAAAGCAAAAGTTATTTCTAAGCTAAGGTACAAAGGAGCAAATTTCAACCACCAAAAATAGGGCCTTGTAACTAGAAACAACAGTGGACTAAAAAGTTAGTGGCATTAGTAGATCCCAGTAAGGTAACTCAACTTGTTAGTATCACATGATAACAAACATCACCTCATTAAAATGCATCCAGTGAGACTGATTGCCAAACAGTGCTCCATCACAGGTATATAACTAAGTCTTCCTACAAATCAAAAGGGAAAAAACCTGTCCACCAGAACAGCCTTTTTCTTTCCCGCACAAATTGAGTTCTACATTAAAGTGACTTTAATTCTTCCCCACACAGAATGGCAGCTGGCTTGCACTGCTGTAATTAACAGTGATGTAAGTATCTGTAAACTTTAAACTATTTCAACATATGTCCATGCTGGCCTGAATCCTCCTAATTTAGAAAAGGTCATCTCAGAGTCTAAAAGGGAATGGGTTCATCATTGTATGTGTGGTGATCAGTTGCTTCATTGATCTAAACATGTGGCCTGAATGTGGCCTAAGAAAAACACCCAGCCTTAGATGTAAATAATAACAACAACAACAATAATAATATCCATCTGGGAGACTCAATGTGAAATACACAATACAGCAACTCTTCCTTGCTATTAGAGATGGGTACTATTAAAAAGGAAACACACAACACCACTACAAATAAGGTTCATCTGACACTGAGGTCAGAACTGGACTACTTTTCCTTATTATAGGTAAATGAAGACTTCCACTCAAATTTGTATTTTTTTTTAAATACATTGATTTAGTATTTTCTTTTTCTATTAAATGTTCCTTAGGTGAACTTCGAAACAGAACTAGCTTATAAAACAGCAGAGCTGTAAAATGTCAGTTTCAGAACAAAACATAAATACAGATATTTTTTACAGGGATGAAAAACAAAATTTTGAAAATATTTAGGTTTAGTGGCCTAAAATTATATACATATGTATTCAGGCTATATATTTTTTCTATCCAAATCCCTGTTTGCTAAAGTAATTTACATGTTATTTGTAATCAGTGAAGACCAGCAAATACATTTACAGGGTTCCTAGAAAGTTCTGAGAGATTAACAAAATTTGGAAAGACAATGTACAGCAAAACTCCACTGAGCACGGAAGAATGCTTTAGGATTTGTTACCATGTTTCTTTTCACTGATAAGCACTGCACAGTGGAAAAGCCCAAGCGATGTATTTCACATTTGGTCCTTGCTTTGATTCTCCATTTGGTGGGTTCAAGCAAAAATATTTACCATTTATTTTTTGTTTCACAAAATGAATAAAGTTTAAAAGTAATTTTAATGCATTATACTTTAATATTCCTTTAACTGAATCAGCAGAGGCATATAAACTTGAATAAATTCCCTAGTTAAATAATTACATTTTCTATTTCCTGCCTATTTTTTGCTGTGACTTCAAACATTTTGTATTTGAAGTATAATACCACAACTCCTTTTCATGAGTTACAGATTTGCTTCTTATGTTTCAGTTACACTGGTGAATTTATTGTTAAAGAACAAAAGAGTTGTAGCCATTACCATTAGTCATACATTTCACAACTGTTTTGTTGTTGGTTTTTTTTTTATTAGAAACTTAACAGCTATTTCAACAAAGTCATTTTTGCTCAGGTTATTAACAGAGCCTAAATACTGACAATTGTAAATCTCTGGAGTGAGAAGAATAATGAATAGAAACAACCAACAGGAAAAAAAAAAGTCAGACCATCACATTATTAGTAAACTAGCAGACAAGCTTCAAACACATAAAAACAGTACTCCTGAGAAAGCAGCAGCAATTATTCTGGAAAAATTGAGTTGTTCTTCAGAATTTTAGAGGAATAAAACTAAGTCAGACAAATGCAATTTTGATAATTTTCACAAATCATATTCCTTACCTAGTGTGTATATATATATGTACACATATACAAACACATACTTCAATGCTCTGACTACTGTGTACCCTTCGTTTCTCATCCTAAAACACTTCTACCACTGGAATACTTCCAAAGCAGATTTTGTGTTTTAACACTGAACTTCATGTAAAAGTTAGTAAGTCTCCTAATAAAAAGATACATTTCCCTTCAAATTCCACAAGGAATACAGATAGCATGCTGGTAATTCTACTAGTATGATCACTTTCCTCTGCCTAATGCTCAGCACTGGCATGGATAATGGAATCTTTCTTCAAGCCGGCACAGTCTAGTACAACAAGAATAATAACAACAATACGTAGCATTTCTATCACACTCTTATAATAAAACAACACTAATTTTAACTATCTGAACCCTTCCAAGCTGTATTCTACCTTATCTAACTTTCCCACATCAGCAACATTCTGTATTGATACACATACTGACTGCTAGATGTGTTGACCAGCTAAATGAGGAGATGAGACAGCGTATGATTAAATGACAAGTACAGATTTTACGAGAATAGAAAGGTTGACAAAAGCAGAAATGCATAAGGTGAGTGCTTTTAAACACGTGCATGAGCATGTCATAAGAACAGTGTCTACTGGTAAATATAAACAGAAAACAAGGTGAGCAAAAGATAATTTATGAAACACAAAGCAACTGAACATAAATAGAAAGTAATGAACAGTACTGAAGGTGACTGAAGGAAAGGTAGTGAAGGTGACTGAACAAGGAAAGAAAAGAGGGGTGAAAAAGAAGCAGCAAAGGAATGACTGTAATAAAAGCTGCTCTAAAAAATATACTGATGAAACAGAGCAGCAGAAAAGCCTGAAAGGGAAAAAAAGCCTACGAAAAAAAAATTAAGAAGAGCATAAGAACAAGAACCTTTAGTTAGTTGATTAAAAAGTCTTTGTCACCCATTGAATTTGTTATGCTGCTATAATCCATCGTATGTTGTCCACACTGGAGAGCAGCACCACACCTTTCTACACACGCTTTCTACAGTTAAAGCTACCAGTTATACAGTTCTTATCCGGCAAACAGAATCTTCAAAAGTTCTTTAAATACATAGAAGCGTATGTAAAGTCAGCTCCTACAAACTTAACTGTTTAGAAGGCAACTTTTTTCAAGAAGGAATTCCCCGGCAGTTGTCAGCAACCTTTCCTCCACAATTTTGTTTCACTTATTCCAAAGAGAGTTATCTCTCTGTCCTAGATTTTGTATTTGGATGCAGAAGCAGATGCTTTGATTTGGCGGTGTCTCAGTATAGCAAAGTCATCCATCTTGTATTAGAAATAGGAATTCCTATCACAAAGAAAAAACAAATGATAGAGGAAAATCGGACAGCACAGACACGTGAAAGTTTAGAAGCTACATTTAGTAAGTTAGTCCTTGTTTTGAAAGGACAAGCAAGATCAACGTGAAGCTCAGTTTTTTGATACAGCAAAATGTGTCACGATCCTTATTTTAGGTATACTGTGGTAAGAGCCAGTACCAGCTCTCTGACTTCTGTTTACTTATTGCTCTGCTTCTTACCTCCTTCTTCTCTCTCCATGATTTTATTCCTACCACTGCTACTTTCTTCAAGAGTGCCTTTTCCACTATGTGCTTTTTTTTTCCTTTCATGTTCTCTTGCTTATTGCCACAGAAGTACTTAAGCCACTGCATTTCTGCTACAATCTTATACAGACACTGCTAAAAATCAAGGCTTCTAGAGGAACAGAGGTTAGCATCATCCACACTGACTGGGGAACATGCTGACTAGTAAGTCCATGCTGGAAACCTAGCTGTAATCAACTGAGAAACCAAGTAATACAAAAAGCTCTGATAGCACCAGGGAGGTCACCCACCCTCTTTTTCCTCTTCTCTCATTTTTAACCATATTGGAAAAGTCACCACTGCAATAAGCAAACTTCAAAGTAGCATGAAGAAGTATCCTGATGATGCAATGCTATGAATCTGGACTAAGTAATAATTATTGATACTTATGGATATTAGAAGACAATGTGTCCTCTTGCCGTCAATTGTCATCTATATTTCTGCTCACAGACCTAAATAAAAAGTTATTGCTTAAAAAAACAGGTTTACACATTAGGTTTTGCATTTCTAACACAGCAAGCGTTCACGCTGAAGTTCCCTCTCATATATTTGGAGCAGTAGGAGAACAATCCACCCAACTGAAACAGCATTTTATTGGTACAAAGGCGTTTTGCACTGATAAAGCTTTTTCCTATAAAAAGAGACAATGAGGAGTGTAACAGCTTGAAGTATCTTTAAGCCTACTGTTAAGATGTAGAAAGGGACCCACTTTGTACCATATACAAATTGCTCCAAAATGTATCCAGACTGTAGCTTCTACTATTTGTACACTCAATGAATTTTCTCAAATGCATATTGTTTAACTTTAAAAATTCTTCTTCATCTTAACATAAAATGATTTAAAATACAAATGCTACACATACATGCAAACATGTATTTCCAGGCGGAAACAAACCAAGGAATGGAATTATTTAGTGTAATAGTTTTTGCTACCTCTATTTAGATCATGGCATTCTAAAGTACTGCAGCGCAGAACATATTTCCAACATGACGCATTCCAGTTACAAAATAAAAGCAGTAGTGAATTATAGGATGCTATTTGGTGGGTTTTAAACTTGCCACGGAGCTGGTAAATCACCCCCACACAACAACACACTTTATAGACATTTGTCATATACTGCAATGCCCATACTAAGGCAACACATCCCCAGAGCTGGCAGCCATGCTATCAGCAAGAATTTGGCTACAGAAACGGCAATGATTCATCGTGCATTCTAGAAGTACTGTCAAAACGGCAAAACAACGCACTGATATTTTAATCCTTTAAAGGTAACAAGCATTTAAAAACATAATTATAAACTTTGTTTGTAAAACTGAAGCTAATAAAAATCCCAACATAATACTACGAACGCACAGACAGAAAATGGCTATTTAGTATAAGCGTCGGCTAATTACTTACCCCTCTACACTGTGATTTAAATGGCTAACACAACATTATGAAACAAACGTTTCACAATAGCTAGATCAAAAATCAGCAGTTTAAAAATAGTTTAGTTTATGTTGCAAAGAGTTTTTCAAATCCTCTCTAGTAATTTTAAAAATAACCAACACATTTTCATTAATCGAAGTCTATATTGCAAGTCCCCCTCTGAATGACAAGCCAACATCACAGTCAAAAATTATGTTTCAAGGTATGTATCACATTTATTAGTGTCCCAGTGTCCACTACAAAAACAGTTTCTCAGCTAAGAGAATCTGCAAATTTTTTAATAGTGGCGTAGGTCCTGTCAAGAGCTCTCAAGCACTGTTTATTTCTCTGGTGAAAACACTTTTCTTTCTTCCTCCCAGAGTTAGTTAACTACAAACATAGGGGAGTTTTGTCTCCTAATGTACAGACATCTGAAAAGATTAGCAATTTTTTTCCACTGTAAGTACATAGTGATACAGAATCTTTATCAGTAGTAGCCTTTTACTAGCAACTTGTCAAAGAATCTCTATGGCTTATGAGGGTGTCCTCAGAAAGCATTTTGGTGTGCTGCACTTTGTCCCATTACACAAATAGACATCGTGAACCCTTACCTTTTGGAAAATTACTTCATCCTGCCTTCTTTTCTTTCTGCCGCTTTTCCTGATCCTCTGGTTTGTCTGAACCCATTTTGTGACCTGGGGTCCAAAACCATAGTGCTTTTTTAGGAAGAAGTTCACCTACATAGTGTTAGTAAGAATCTATAAACAGACTCAAGACATTATTTCCCATTGCTTCATTGAAAAGAGGAAAAGCCTTTTTCCCATCTAGAAGGGCATGTTCTTCAGTAATCATGTTAGTTACTTTTTGATGGCCAAAGGGTGAGGGTGGTGTTCATCTCTTTCAAAGGGTTTTTCACACCAAGGTGTTTGATGCCAGATCAGGTTGCCAAATGGAAAGTTATCATTGCAGTGTGCAAAAATCCTATGGAACGTCTCTGCACTTAATCCCTTATACTTTCTATTTCAAGTCAGAAATTTATTTCCAGCCACCCACTCGAATGCTGTTCCAGACTACCAGTGTCAGATTTAGACAGTGGGGTTGGTATCATTTAATAAAGTAGAAACATTTGTGTTTTATCTTCCCATAAAAATATTTCTATTCCTAATGCAAAAGCAATTAATTTTGTAAAGGAAAAGCACGATGGAGCTGGGGAAGAGGGGGGAGGGGGTCAGGTGGAAAACTCAAGGAGCAGATTTGCAAAAGGAGCGGGGGCAATGTAGGAATAGCTGCGGAGGGTTTTCTCCTCACCTCGCCTCTCACTTGCTGGACGAGCTGGCAATCCTTCCAGGTCTCAGCCTCCTGCAGCAAAGGCTACACGGGGAAGAAAGCGCACATTGAGGCGGGCTCGTCCACGGAGCGTCCCCGATGCGCTGCGCTCCGCGCCCGCGGGGTTGGGACGCGACGCGCTGCGCTGCAGGAAGCCCGGGCGGTCAGTCAGTCGGTCGGTCAGTCGGTCAGTCAGTCGGTCGGTCGGTCAGTCAGTCGGTCGGTCGGTCGGTCAGTCGGTCGGTCAGCCCTCCCGCCACCGCCACCACCCCCGGCGTCTCCCGAGGCGATGCGATGCGATGCGAGCCCAGGCCAGGCCCGTCCCATCCCGTCCCATCCCGCCGTTCCAGGCCTGGGCAGCGGCACACCGCGGCCCTCGGTAGGAAATGAAACACCTTCACGAGGTACCCCGCCCCCGTGCTCCGGCCCCCGGGAGCCCCGCGGAGAGGAGGAGCCTTCCTTAAAGACGTAAGGCCCGGACGGCTCCGGGGCAGCCACGCCGGGGCTTCCGCACCATCCCCGGCCCGGCCCGGTGCATTCCCCCCCCTCCCTTCCCCCTCCCGGCAGCCCCGTTGGCGAGCTGACGGCGCGGCTCGGCCTGGGCCCGCTTTTCGGTGCCCGGAGGAGGGGAACGGAGCCTGGGCTGGGTCGGCTCGGCCCGGCTCGGCCCAGCCAAGCTGAGCCACGACAAGCCCAGCCCCAGTTGCAGGGGAGCCGCGGCTGCCGAGCTTGCTCCCTCCGAGTCCCGGGCGCAGGGACGGCCCGTCCTACCCCTCTGCATCTAGCCTAGAGTTGGGGCTGCGGTCTGATTTTCGGAGAGGCTCTCCTGTTCAGCCCGCTGCTAGGGCAGATGCTTTCCTGCAGACCTTCCTGAGAAGACCCCTTGTCCTTACAGACAGAGGAATGGACTCATGGGGCCAGTTCAGTAGAGGAAGTATTATCACCATTAGTGCTTCAAGATTTCCCTCAGCACAACGATTAAATTACCTTGGGGAGTCTGAAGTGCACCTTAAAAGCATAGAACCAAAGCAGTATGACAGTACAGCAAGCTGTTTACTGAGGTCTCGGTGAAAAGCTTTACTCAACAAAAGGCTGCCAACAGCTGATTCAATTTAGGCATGGGACTTCAGCAGATGTTTCTGTGCCCTTTGATGAGGATATTCAAATTCCACCCTGATGGAAGGGACACAAGTAAAACCAGCCATGCAAAATCTGAGTACTGAATTAGAATTTTAGTCAGTGCTTTGTGTTTGGTATTTAAAATGAGAGACAGTAAGGGATAGATTGAATCACACGTGGTACAGTTAAAATGATGCTTGTAAGGTATTTTCAGTATTTTAAAAATGACTTGCACTCGGCTATACATGACAATTTTCTGAAAGCTCCAAAAGAAAACCTGTGCTTTTGTAGAAAAAATAAGTTAGGTCATTAAAGCACAGGTTTCAGCAAACCCTCCCATATGCAGAATTACATAGACTTTGCAAACAGATTTAAAAGTAAATAAAGGTAGGTCCAATTAGTGCATACTAAATCTTGACATTATCCCTTTAACTTTGCCACTTAGAAAAACCTCTCTCCTACCCTTTTTGTTTTACTGCCACATCCTTCTTTCAAGATCAAAAGCTTCAGATCAAAGCCAAGATCAAAATCAATGCTTTAAATAGAAGCAATTTCATTATGAAGCATTACACAAAGAAGAACTTTTAAACACAGATATCTTACTATAGATTTTTGTCACACAACACTACTAAAAACATGTATCAACAATGTATTTTTATTTTGTAAATACACAACAGATTTTCTACTAAATGGTGATTCTGAAAGCTCCTATGAATTGACTCTTGAAGTGTGTACATTTAAAGGACAAAGAAGAGAGGATAGTTCAAAGACAGCAAACAAGAACATGAACAAGGAAAGTTATGTTAATGGCAAACAAAAATTAATATAACTACCTAAACAATACTCCCTTGGGTCAGTTAACAGATTAGATACTGCCTTCCCACACAAGAAGTTACAGTAAAGGCTGGGTCATAGACACAACAAAAGAGATTTATACTTTAAATCCTTTAAAGTTTTACAATTCCTCTGCTTTCAAATGTTTGGAGAAAACTAAGGGAAAAAATTATACAAGGCACCAAGTTTCAGACCTGCAGACCTGAGGCTGGCTTGGAATGAAAATACCTGATCACACAAACACACTGTGTGTTAAAACTCAGAAGTAGGTCCCATGTTCCTGTTAGTAGCTGTACAAGGAAGGGAACTGTGTACTGTGAAGGAAACTCAATGAGAATTGTTATGAACTTATTATAATGGTAATATATCTCGTGGAGCCAATACCTGGGGTTCCCAGATGCTGTCTGCTGTGTGTATTATAATTTGGAACACTTGTCTGCTGGAAGATGATTGCACTGCAGCATAAGGTAGGAGTCAGTATGCCCCTACAGGCAGCCTTCCGAGGAAAGAAAGCATCCAGAGAATGGGTGGGTCTAACAAGTTGTGGTTACAGCACACCAGCTGTGTGCCCAGCTATTAGCTCTACTTACTGACACTTCAGTAGGATTTTACTCATGACCAGACTAGGAAATTTTGCTGGGCAAATTGGCAGCAGGAGAGAAAGAAGGGAAGAGGAAAAGAAGAGGGAAGGACAGGAGGGGAGAAAAGATGTTTTTAAGAACATGTGGCCTCCTATTTATTCTTTTCATACTCCAAAAGGAAGGAGCTTGCATACACTACATAAAAGGGGGTTTACATCCCAAGCTTGAAGGGAGAATAATTCCATCACCTACCATCAACAGTGCTGTTTGCTGTCCATGTGACACTATCATACTTGAATCCCCTCACAAAAGAAAATAAGACAGTAGTTCATCCTCCATGTCCTTTATCTGGGAAGATTTTCTTTCAGAGACTGCTAATGGACCTCTTCTATGTAACACTTAAATTGGGAACTAACATTTATACATGCCAAAGCATGCTAGGATCCTTCATTCTTGCAGCAGCAAAATTAAATATGAATTTTGAAAGGGGGAGGAAGTAGCATTTTCTGCCATCTGGGCGAAGACAGGCTCAATATCCTGGTAAATAACTTAAGTAATGATTTGCACCACCTAATCTTCAAGTCAGACCAGATCTCAAGCATACAATGAGTTTTCAGGACTGCACACAACTTACAAAACAATAGGATATTTGTGAAACATACAACTCTTTCATTTTAAGTTGAAACAGAGACTGGCTTTAAATTGCTCAGGTTGTGATAGCTACTAATGATATTTCATAATTGGATGAAAAAAAGACAATCATACACATTTCTTCTGCATACATTGCCTAAAACTTAAGCTGGTCTGTACTACTCCAGAGATAAAACATTCAATATTGAGCTAAGAAGGTTGTTTTGAAGGGAATTTGATAAATAATACCATCAAGTAGTTTTTTATCCACTCATTTCTAGATATTTTATTCTTATCCCAACTATGAAATTTTACACCACACATACAAGCCATGTATATAAAAATATTCAGATCTATGAGGACACCAGGAAGTGCACAAAGAAACACTAAAGATTTTACCATCCTATCATGTTTTCTCACAGAGGATGTAGCTAACTTTGCCAGTCTACAAATTGCAATTTCCTTTCTACACCTTCCCATATGACATAAAAGAAAAACTAGATCCTCACTTAGCTTCATTCTTTGGTACTAGAATGATAATTGCCTACTTTATAAGGCTGATACTATCACCTCTGTGATATCAGTAAAGAACAGTTTACAGGAACTTTGATAAAATGTAAGATACAGAATTGCTTTCCTACCACATAGAAGACTAACAGGGAAAAAAAGAACACTAGTTGTAGATGGAAAAATAACTTAGTTGAAAAATGAGAATGTTATATGCTCTCAGAACAGTCTGTATGACCTGGAAACTGCTTCAGCAGAAGAGCCTTGTTTTCCAGTCTGCTGTAAAACAGTTTCAGAAAATGAAAATACAGAAAAATCTTTTATACAGTAGCTCAAAAGTTGATTAATAATGGCTTGAAACGTTTTACTGCGTTCCCCAAGGGCAACAAATGCAAGGATTTTAAAACATGACTGTTACCGGAATTTGGGAGAGGGCTTCAAATGAAAATAGCAGGGTGGCTGCAATATCCACATTGCAAGAAACAGTCTATCAGTGGCAGATCAAAATTTCTGAAAAAGAAATCCAGACCAGAATGCACTCCTTTAAGATTTACAGCTGATTTTGTGCAGTCTTTATGTGGACAGCTTTATTTACCGAAATAGAAAATCAAGTTGTTCTGATATTATCTGAATTTTAGGAAAAGATGGTAATTTATAATAGTATCATAAATCCAAATGTTCTAATTCCTCCAAGAATCTCTGTGGTGTTTTAAACACTCTTTTTAGAACAGCATGCCATATCTGGTATTGTTCAATGTCATACTCTCAAGAAAGATATTATGTTCAAGTCAAACTTGTTCATCCTGAAAATATCACTACCTCCAACAGACAAGAAACTCTTGAAGCCATTACACTTTCAAATACTGCATCAGGAATATGCGTTCCAATGGGATAATGTAAATGCATCCTTCATATTCACATTACCAACACTGCTGTGTGGAGAAAGTTCCTAAGGTGAAGATAAATCAGTACATCCATCTGTTTAGTTCAAGATCAAACCCTTATTAGTTATCAATAAATATTATTATTTAACAGATAATGATATATAATTTTCATATAGTCTTGCATTATACTATCTATACTATAATAATAACTCTGGAGTATTCTAAAATGCTAAGTTTTTTTCTCTCCTGATTTCACCATGTGCTCTCAGTAGTATACAGGTGCCTCTTTGGAGCAATGGGCAAAGTATATTATTATGCTTATATTTACACCTTTCTACTTGAGAAGTATTCCCATATGTGGCAAACTTTCAGCACACTCCAGACTGCAAATTAGAGCACCTTCCTCTACAAGTAGCAAGATAATATTTAAAAGATCACAGAATCTGAGGTACATGAGATAGGTTGGACAAGAGTTTTAAGGTCATGGAGCCCAACCTAGTATACTGCCAAGTCCACCACTAAACCATATCCTTAATCACCACATCTACACATCTTTTAAATTCCTCCACGGATGGTGACTCCACCTTTCCCCTGGGCAGCCTGTCCCAGTGCCTGACAACCCTTTCAGTGAATACAAAAGATATAATACTTGATAGTACAATAATGTATGGAAATAAACACTCAGATGTCAGGTTCACCCTGCACTCTGTCAATTTAAAAGTAATTTGAATCCAGACATTTTGAACCCAGAGGACAAAGACTCAGGCTCAAGTTTCTTTGACAGAAGAGCAATCTCTATAAAATTTACTTTGGCTCCATCCAGCACCAAGATTTTGGTGGAAAGTTTCTGGCTGGTCAAACCACACAGAAAGTCCTTTTTTGTGTTGTTTTGGTTTGGGGTTTCTTTGCATTTTATGTGGGGTTTGGGGTTTTGTTTTTTTTTTGGTTGGTTGGTTGTGGGGTTTTGGTTGCTTGTTTTTTTATAGCAGAGAAAAAATTAAAGAAAAAAACATGCCTGAACATGGATTCTGGATAGCCCTGCATGACTGAGGTGTGAAGTGGTGTTTTCTCTTCCTTTTCCAGTACAAAGAGACTCAAAGGAAATCATAGAATCATGGAATCGTCTGGGTTGGAAGGGACCTCAGAGATCATCAAGTCCAGCCCTTGACCCATCGCTGCAGTGCTAGACTATGGCACTGAGTGCCACATCCAGTCTCTTTTTAAATATCTCCAGGGACGGAGAATCCACCACCTCACTGGGCAGCCCATTCCAGTGCCTGATCACTCTCTCTGTAAAGAAATTTTTTATAATATCCAACCTAAACCTCCCCTGGCACAACTTAAGTCCATGCCCTCTTGTCTTGTTGAAAGTCGTCTGGGAGAAGAGCCCAACCCCCCCCTGGCTCCCACCTCCTTTCAGGGAGTTGTAGAGAGCGATGAGGTCTCCCCTGAGCCTCCTCTTCTCCAGGCTGAACACCCCCAGCTCCCTCAGCCTCTCCTCACAGGACTTGTGCTGGAGTCCCTTCACCAGCCTGGTTGCCCTCCTTTGGACCTGCTCCAGGACCTCAATCTCCTTCCTGAACTGAGGGGCCCAGAACTGGACACAGGACTCGAGCTGTGGCCTCACCAGGGCTGAGTACAGGGGCAGAATCCCTTCCCTGGACCTGCTGGCCACGCTGTTCCTGATCCAGGCCAGGATGCCATTGGCCTTCTTGGCCACCTGGGCACACTGCTGGCTCCTGTTCAGCTTCCTGTCAATCCAGACTCCCAGGTCCCTCTCTGCCTGGCTGCTCTCAGCCACTCTGTGCCCAGCCTGGAGCTCCCCATGGGGTTGTTGTGGCCAAAGTGCAGGACCCGGCACTTGGCCGTGTTGAACCTCATCCCGTTGGAATCAGCCCAACTCTCCAGTCTGTCCAGGTCCCTCTGCAGAGCCCTCCTGCCTTCCAGCTGATCCACACTCCCCCCCAGCTTAGTGTCATACTCATGACATAATGTCATGAGGCATACTTTACTTCTTGAAGAAATAAAATACATCTTTCAGAGGTATTTCAGGTGACTTCTGAGTCTTACTGATCCCTTGAAGCAATTACAAATCTCTCCAACAGCCCTAGTAAAGAACCTTCTTCAAGGCTAAAGTCCATTAGCCCTCTGGCCATGATATAGTTAGCCTGTATGGTAAGGATAATAACCATAAGCTGAACCATGACCTTTACTGTTCTTTCTTGTATTGACCAATAGCCTTGACAACCAATAGATTTTTCAAGCTTATCTGCCTCCAGACTTCTTCATTTCAGCATTTATATTTCCCTGTGGACTGAGTAGGGAATAGACAGAATAACTAAAGCAACTTGGAAAAAAATCCCTTTCTTATGGAGATGGAATGAGTTTTAGGAATATAATTTATATCCTCCATGATTAAATATTAGTTCATCATCATATACATCTACAGTCTTGAGTATGAAGCAGTGCTAAACGAAGAGGATGACTGGAGGTATATAAGCTCAGAAAGATCTTGACATTGCTTGTATCAGCTTTTGTGGAAGCTACCAAACTGGTGGAGATGGAATGAAGACCATTACAAAATTTTTGTTACCACCTGCTCTCTGGAAGTACTTCAGCAGCTGTGTTGTTTGTAGAATGTGTGAAAAAACAAGAGCTTCTATCCCAAACTCTGTCCAGATGCAAATGCATGAGCAGGATCTGAACTTCCAGTATCACTGAGTTTTTGAATGAACCACTGCATAACTCAGCATTTTTCTGGGGGTTAGCATTACAGTGGGCCACATGGATATCAGATATATGCTATGTGGTTATACATAAGCAGTACACCTTCCCCACATATTCATTCATTTCTTCCAGTCAAAAACATGTCTTTCTAAAAGCCTAGGAAACAGGGAAATTTTCCAGGAAGTAAAATGTGTGTTTCTTTAAAACTCTAGGAAGGTGGTCATGTGTTCCGGTCACAGATAAATTTTACCTCAGCTTCATGCCCAACTCTGTATTGCTGCACTAAAAAATCTCAGATATTATTTCCTAAAGTAGAATTTGACTTCTTGATATTTTATGTCCAATGCTCAAAGTACTAGACCTACTTATAAAGGACTCCAAAATGGATTGTTTCCTAATATAGAAAAACTGTCTTCTAGCAAGGTAGCACAAAAAGCATTTTAAACCTCTATGGATTGTTTCCATTGGGTAAAGAAAACAATGGCAGGCTAAACATTAATTGGTTGCTAACTTCTGTGCTTTTCTTAGGATGTTTTTACAAGCAATGGATTAAAATCAATGTTTATTGCTATGCAACCCCAGCTGTGTCCTTATTAGGCAAATCTCAGCTCAACATTTCTGTCTAAGAGATGACCTGACCTCTCTCTCTTTGCTGTGTTTCCATCTTCTGCACATGTAGGTGGGAGAGTGGGAGCTTGGGAATGTGAATTTGATCCAGCATTGATCAGCCAGGCAGCAAATTGTTATTGTTCTTTAGATACCAAACATAACTCCTTTCTAGTAGGGATAAGCTCAGTCATTCTGCACATAACACAGCTTTTGTGTTCAGCAATGTAATTAATAGGAAAAGGGAACCAGAATGATTGCTTGAGATTTATTAAACATAAAAAAGATTCTAATGGACAAATGTGTGGAATCCAGTCCACCCTTATGTCAGAAATAGAACATGTCTTTCAAATGCACTTCAACATACTGAGCAAATTCTTACTCATACTTACTATACTATACTAGTATAGGACTAGTACTATACTAGTACCACAATATGTCTGAGCTGAACACATTGACTACTGAAAGGCAGCCTGAAGAAAAATATGAAAATCTGGCTTTTGACTGGAGAGGCAGGCCAATGTTTTAGCAGGTCATTAAACTGAGTCTAGTGAGTTACCACCTTCAGCCTTAGTGCAGACTCAGTCCCAGCTGAAAATCTCAAAAGCATTTTTTTTTTAATTGTTCAATTAATGGATAAATTAAGACTCCTAAACCTCTGTTTTAACTTAACAGAGGCACTGAAATGTTATGGCTAATACTTTCGAATCTAAGTTTTACAAATTAATTTATGCATTCAATCTAGACAATGTTTTTCAGCACTGTCTGAGTGTCTACAGTGAGCCAGCATTTTTTCCAATTTTAGAATGCAATAATCCATAAAAATGCTATTCTGATTTAACTGTGTTTTTTTCCTAAGATCAATGCAATACAATACAGTCAATCACATACAATGGAGAAGAAACCCCAAACCCTCAGAAACTATACCAATAATCAAAGTCATGACTGAACTTGAAGAGCTCTGAAATAATTTTAGGTCCTTACTGACACTTTATGATATGTCACTTTATATAAGTAATTTTCCTGATTTTTTTATCTATTCAACATGAAAAAATATACTACCATTGTGTCTTGTTTAGCAGTATTTTAAGTACAATTTAAAAGAACAGCTAAATGCAAAACAAGGCCATTTATTCCAATAACCTTCTTTTGATCAACACTGAACCTATTTAAAAAACAGACATTACAACAGATTTGATAGTTTGTCCCAAACAAATTAGAGAATTCTCCATATACTTTGGTATACCAAGAAAGACTCTCAGACAGACAGTCTTTATCTATAAAGTATGTTTCAAAGAGATAATAACATAGATACAAAGTCTGTCTGTGAAAACTGTCTTGATTTTTTTTCTCTTCATGACTCATCTGACATTTATGCACACATGTATGCACTGTGCTTGATTACATTCTTGTATTTTCAAAAATATCATCTTCTAAGAAAATGGGATGCAATGTTGACATAATTGCTAATTTTGGAAAAAACCCGCAGCACTAATTGTTCGTATTTTAAAACTCTTATTGTGCCTGTTAACATTAGAGAATCCATTGATCAATTTACATTGTTGATTTATGCTCACTTACATTTTTAAGGACTTTGGAAATATCTTCTCATCTTCCCATCTGTAAGCTTGCTAATATTAAAACAACACGTTTTTTCTTGAGGGGAAGTATGCTTTCCACATACAAGAATAAATACTTATATTACCAGTTACACTTTTTTCAGATTACTTGTCAATTATCAACCTACTAGAATTCAACTATCAATCAGTTATACTCTCTACAATGATGTTAAAATACACATAAAAGTCTCCATGTTCAGATAAAAATAAAATAATCAAAGGGTAAGTGGCAAACTCACTATTTAGCAGCAGCCTGTTATAATTATGAAATATTTAATGACAACCTTGAAATTAATCTAGAAGACCACTGTTAAACTTAATAAAATAAGTATAAAAATTTACCTCTTCATAGCCTCTTCCGAAGTTTTTTCCCCAAATCACAAGCTTGAATGAAATTTTCCTACCTAGCAAATCATTCTTACTAACAGTGCCTACAAATTTATTGTATGTCAGCAAACAATAAGGATTTCACATGTTTACTGTCTTAGTGTTGCCATCCACCAATATGCAGCTATCACGTACATCCAGACAGAAAAATTGCAAGCCACAACTAACAATGACAAGAAATATCAAATGTTAACAAACCCAAATCTTAAGTCATACTTTCATCCAGTAAGAGTGATTTTTCTGCTGAAAACTTTTCTAGTACATTCCTTAAAGCTTTGGGGAACAACTGCTAGAAAGAAGCTTAGTAAGATCTTTCTTTTAAAAAATATTTTAATGTGGTTGGTTTTCTAGTAAGTGACCATAAGCACTACCCTGCGATGCAGTGCCTTGTTGAACTATCTCTTCATCTGTATTCTTTGTTCAATAAAAGGAAACAGGAAATCTATAAAAGCTTACAACTGGGGCAAAAGCCAGGAACCTTCTTAATAACAATCTGCCTTCTCAAAAATCATATCAAATATTGAATTGCTGCTGTAACATTCTCCTAAAATTTCTTAAACCACAGAAATGCATTCTTTGCATGTATAAACTTTGAGAACAGTTTCTAAATTATATTTGAATTCAACTTTTTAATAGTTTTGCTGTGAGTTTCTAATTCTAATTTCTTCTTGAAGTAGGATAATCCAAGAGCCATTCATAAAAAGAAAACCAGGAATACTATGCGTAACTGAATATTCACCACCGGAAGATTTTCTTTGGCTGTGTATTTCCAGAAATGTAGGTGATATATAAATATGACTAGTAGATATAGCTTAATCTACTGATTTGCCACAGTAACAAAAAGGAGTGCAGAGAGGTAAAAACATAAGTTTTTTCAGATGGCAAAAAAGGAGGGTGTACTCCAGTCATTTAGAATTAGAAAGCACAGAGCAGTATTCTTGCAATGCCCACTGTAAGTAGTATATGCTTTGAAATACCTGTTGACAGAATTTTGATCAGGAAATACTGTTTAAGGTAGAATAGTGCATAAGAATTAAGCTTTAACAAGAGGTTAAAGTAGCAAAAGGGACTGGGAGGAAGATACAGTAGTGCTATCACCTCTTGCAATATTTTCATCATTTTGAGGAGATGTTTTTATGCTTAAACAGCTTGCAGCTGTATGATCACACAGAAATTGAATATTACACTGAAGTATCTATTTGAAAAATCATAAAGGAGCAGGCCAACTATTCTTTTTTCTTTCCTTTGTTCTTTCTGAGGATTGTTTTTACCACACAAGGTACCAAATGCAATACTCAAGGAATACTCAAGATAGCAAACTCACTAATAAGCAACAGTGCATTATGAAACAATGCCATTTCAGAGGCAAAACAAAAATGTGATAAATGGTCTATTTGGTCTACTTCTCAGTTAAACAGTGTATAACAGAGCTGAAAATGGGGAAAGACTTTAAGCATACTTTAAAAAGATTAATTAGTGTAGAATGAGAAATTCAGATATAAGTAACTGGGAAATATAACACAAGGACAAGTCTGCAGAAGCGAGAAAGTAATCTTCAAGAGCATATGGTGTTTTAACTCTAAACATTGTGAAAGACACAATACATACTGTATTTAATAGAACAAATCACCAACAGCAGGGATAAAGCAGACTTTAGTGATTTCATAGGTGTTTTCCAGCTCTAAGTGCTATTTTTTTCTATTGATTATACTCCTTGACACCTTAACTCCCTGACTAAATAAAGTGTTAATTACTTAACTAATTACATTAGTGGTGTTAATTACTGCTTCCAGATGATGAATAGTTGGTACAATCCCCTAGTGAGTCACCTCTGAAACAGAAGTACATGATGAAGGTTGCTAAATTTGATAAATGGTATTTTCCATAATGCGTTTTCCTTATTTAACACTACTGTGATGGGTTTTTTGGGGAAAAAAAAAAAAAAAAAAGGCATCATAAAACTTGTATTTCAGAAATGCTTGCATTCAGAAATACTTGCATTTTGTATGTGACAAGACCTTCATGCACAGCAAGACTGAAGACAACCTCTGTGCTGTGGCACTCTTCCATGTAAGACAGAATCACCACCACCCTTTTTTATAAGATTAACCTGCAGTGCTTTACTAAATTTGTAAGTGTAACTTGCCACACAGAACTATTTTTTCACCACAAGACTTCAAATTCTGTTTATAGTAATCAGTGTAATATCTTATAATCAGTATAACTTTAAGTTAAATTATTCTTAATTACTGCAGGTACATACATGAGCCTGGAAACTGGCACATTTAGAAAAAAAACAATTACTTTTCCAAGTGTGAAACGGTAATAGAAATTGACAAATATCTAAATTTCAATATTTAGAAGTTCCAATTACAAAGGGATCAATATATACAGTTCCTTGGACAGATGGAGACTGGATTTGGGATAGCAAACATAACAAATGTACAAGTAAAGAAGAGTTTCTGCAGTTAGACAGATGCCATAAGACTTTAAAAAACAAAAAATACTAATTCCTCTACTGGAAGAAAGATGGTAACACCACTTCAGCAGTCTGGGGAGTGGAAAGTATTTACCCTCATCCATTTTTAGCACAAGTATTTTTCCAGTGTTTTTAAGCTAGACACTGTTGGAAGACAATGAACTGAAAAATGGACAGGCAACTTTGCTTTTAAGTCACTATGTTTTACTATCCATTATGGATTTTTCAGGTAGCAGTGATGAAGCTGCTACAAGAAAACTGAGGCTGATCAAGAGAGACCTTAGGGATGTGGGACAACTGGTTAAGGGATCAGAAACACAGGTACTGTTCTCTGCTACCCTTCCTGTTGCAGGGATTGATGAGGAAATAAACAGGAAGAGCCAGCAATCAATACATGGCTCTAAGCCTGGTGTCATGAGCAGGTTTCAGGTTTTTTGATCATGAGCCAGTTTATACACCACCAGGCCGGCTGGTGACAGATGAGTTACACCTTTCTCAAAGGGGGAAAAACATTACAACACAGGATTTTGTAGGGGAAATACAATGCAAGACATGAGAAAAAGGCTGAGACACTTAATGCCTTCTTTGCCTTAGTTTCTAGTATTAAGACCAATTGCCTTCTGGTACCTGGCCCCCTGAGCTGGAAGCCAGGGACAGGGAGCAGAATAAACTAAGGGGAAATGATTAGTGACCTGCAGCACCACTTAGGCATACACAAGTCTATGGGGTCAGATGGAACTCACCCAAGGGTACTTAGTGAGCTGGTAGAAGTGATCACCAAGCCCCTTTCCATCATCTGTTACCAGTCCTGGCTAACCAGGGAGTCACAGTTCACTGTAGGTTAGCTGCAAGAGGGGCTGGAATTAGGATGCAGGAAACTACAGACCTGTCAGTCTGACCTTAGTGCCACAGAAAGTGAGTGCTATCACAGGACACATGAAGGACAACCAGGGGATGCTCAATCAGCATGGCAGGTCCTGCCTGATGAATCTGATCTCCTTCTATGACAAGGTTACTTATCTAGTCACCTTGGGAAAGGCTGTTGTCTTCACTTAGACTTCAGTGAAGCCTTGTACACCTTGCACCATGACATACTCTTGGAGAAACTGGTTGCTCATGGCTTGGATGTGTCTACACTTCACTAGGTAAAAAACTGGCTGGCTGGTTGGTTCCAAAGAGTTGTGTTGAGTGGAGCTAAATCCAGTTGGCAGCTGGTCACAAGTGATAGTCGCACTGGGAACACCAGCACTGAGGCCAGTCCTCTTTCATATCTTTATCAATGATCTGAACATGAGGACCAAATTCACCCTCAGTAAGTCTGCAGAAAACACCAAGTTGGGTGGGAGTGTTGATCTGCCTGAAGGTAGGAAGGTTGTACAAAGGGACCTGGACAGTCTTATTGATAGGCCAAGGCAAATTGCATGAGGTTCAACAAGGCCAAGTGCCAGGTCCTGCATTTTGGTCACAACAACCCCAGGCAATGCTATTGGGGAATAGTCCCTGGAAAGCTGCCCATAGGAAAAGGACCTGGGGGTGTTAGTAAGCAGCTAGCTGAATATGAGTCAGGAGTGTGCCCAGGTGGCCAATAAGGCCAATACCATCCTGGCTTGTATCAGCAGTAGTTTGACATGCAGGTTCAGTGGTGGAATTGGCAGTGTGCTAGGTTAGCAGTTAGACATAATGATCTTAAAGGTTTTTTTTACAGTGAAACCAACACTATGATTTCATGTTGTTATTGAATTTTAGAGAGTAGTAGTTATGTACAGGTCATAGATTTGTATGTAACCACAGAAAAAAAAGTCTTTAAAAAACTTTGATAGCTAATACTGTAAATAAACACAAGAGGTGGCTTTTCATTATAGCCAATAGATGATGTGAATGTCCTAAACAAAACCCACCAAAACATAGAAAAGATGCAATGTAAACAATAACAAACACTATAAAATACAAAAATGCTCGTAAGGGAGTACAAAGGAATTATGTTCCATTTTGATTCTTAGGATGGACAGCATGCTGCATATCTCCCAGTTCTATTACAGAGGACATTCTTTGCAGCAAAGAAGTTTCCCCTCCAAATCCAGTGAAGTCTTAGATATTATTTGTAAATTTAAAATGTTTAAATTCTCAGGCTATTTCTCATAGGTAGCTACTAAACCACCAAGAAATGCACTTTTTCCTTTTAAGAGTAGGTGCTGGAGGATTAACGGTGACCTTAACTATTATGCTATAGGACTTTGCAGTGCAGTCAGTAAAATAAGGGTGATAAAGCAGCTGCTTTTCAGTTGCTCCAGCACTCAAGACAGGTACCCAGCAGCAGTGGATACCCTCTGCCTCATATTGCTCACCCTGCTTGACTGGCTGGCTTCACCACATGACTTTACCCAAAAGAGCTGACAGAAACCTTCCTCTATACACACCCTAATCCACGCACCTGGCAACCAATGTAAGAGAGAATAAACTACTCCTGTGGCATTCTTGGCTGCTATTTATGATGCAGGTAGTGCCCCTGCATGTAAGAAAGTGGTCTATGTGCCTACACATACATTCATCATGTTAGACAAGTTAATGTTTTCCTGAAATAATCTAAATACTTCTTAAGGGGGCTTCAATATCAACTCCTGTAGAGCATGAGTGGTTTTAGTAGATTTATATTTCCGCAGTCAGTAAATACCATCATATTTAGATTATACATAACAACGAATTCAGAGCTACTAACCAACCTCTAAAGTCTCTATTTCAGGAAAAAGGGCTCATTACAATATTGCTCGTTATTAATTCTGAACAACTTCTGGTACACACTCAGGAAAACATAGTTCAGTCTTCACTTTAATAAAAAAATTCAGCTCTTTATTCTGCTCCTATCTTCCGTATTTGTGATTTTAGAGTTGATTCTGATATACTAATAAGGCACATCCTCAAAGACATGTATAAGTAAAATGCTAGAAAACTCTTTTATTTCAGACAGACTGTTGCACAGCACAGTCTTACAATTTCAGCTGTGCAATATCAGTTTTTCTCCTATACTTTAAGCAGCTGTTCTGCAATGAACAATGTATGCTCTACAGTAGAACTCTGTATCAGGAACAAAACCTGATCAAAACAGAGCATTAAAAATCGAAGTCCTTTTCCAAGAAACAAGTGAACATCAAGATGCATGATGATAGATACTGTCCCTTCCTTTCCTACCTTCCAATTAAAGCTGGTTTTACTTTCAATAATTTTACAGACAAAAAAACCAAACTCCACCTTGACTTTTTAAGCACCTTAAAATATTAGTCTTTGAACATTTTGATCTCAGGGCAAAACTTCCAAAAGAGCTTTCTAGAGCATACAAAGCATAGTGGGCACATGCACATAAGCTGTTGAGAGAGGAGCTCAACCACAGTGTTTGGTTACAGCTCTGGTTCAGTGATACCAGCTCATCATTTTTAGCTCTCCAGCTATTTTGACAATTCTACCAGAAAGCATGCTCACTTCTCAGATCCTCGGATACACAGTGACACTGCTTAAGTACATTCACTTTTGCACATACAAACCAAGACTTATAATTCTAACTCTTTTCTGAATGCTAACAAAAAGTGGAAACAAATGCAAGCACTAGGTAAGATAAACAAGCAACCCAGAGGATCTCAGTTTAGGGGAAATAAATTAGATATTAAGTCCTGAGTGCATAACAAAAACATATTGGACCAAAAAAAAAAAAAAAAAAAAAAAAAAAAAAAAAAAATTAGAGCCTTTGCATAGCAAAGACACAACAAGCATTTTCAGTTCACGGAATTTCAAATATTAATATTAAAAGCTATCAGTATTAAAAGCAGAAAGTTATACTCAGTACCAACTGCAGCGGAGCTGGAACACCAATAAAATATATTATCCATGCAGCAGATTATTGAGGAAACAAAAGTATTTACAAAATATTGATGTACAAATAATTTAACATTTAGTTACTGCTGTCAGTATGGCTTTCAAGTAATCCACAGACTGACAACTGAGAACAATGCTCCTTACATTCTGTAGAGTCCACCACTCTACTGTAAAATATATTTCCAGGTGACCACAGTATTAAGAAAGAGAGTAAGTTTTGTAAGATTTGTCTTTTGACAGGTTTGTTGAGATTATAGTAGAAGAAAAAACCTGCAGCCAGTGAAAACTAAACCCATATTTAAAAATATACCTGCTACGAGTTCAGGCAATGATTTAAATAAGATATAATGTAATGACAAATGCACAACTACAGAAAGAGCTAGTAACTGGTATTTTGTATTTACCTTTGGTATTCCTGAAGTGTCAAGCCAGTTCTGGAAGATACTTTCTACAGTTAGCCCAGACCTTAAAATAAGAAAGAAAAGATCAGAAACACATATATACAAGTATGAATTTTCTCACATGAAAATCAACCTTTTAGAAGCTGAGCAAAACCCGAATTTCAAATATTGGTTGTACTGCACAAATCAGGTTTTATGTGCTTGAAACTCAAGTTATAAATTCAGAGCCTATGAGGACTGACAGAGAAAGTGTAAGATGGGTAAGTGCATGCGTTAAACATGTAAAACATTAACAGGTGCTCTACTTCAAGTAGGTTTTTGTTTCCTTTGTAGAAAAAAAATCACGGGCAACTAAATGTAGCTGGAGACATCAGACCCCAGTATTGTATTGTATAAGCAACCTACATATAAAGATAAAATACCAAAGAAAATGAAATTAAATATAAGCTTCTTTAAACTTCTGGTCTTAAAAGCCACTGATGGATATTAATCTTCAAAGCTACTAATATGCTACTAAGCATCTAATATATTTTAGTTTCATCTTTTCTTCACTTTCTTTGTATCTTGGTAATATTCACAGTGAAATCACAAAATAGTCTGAAGCTCCAATAAAAGGAAGCAGTTCATCATGACCAAGCCTGTGGGGCTGAAATAAATACATGCAGAAGTATTTGCAAATTCAGAAATTAATAATAATAAGTTGCCTTTTAGTTTTGTAGGCAACTTATGTTGCACTTACTTTGACTCTGGCTGAAGTCTTCCCAACTTTCAGATAAGCCAATTTAAAAATAAAAAATAAAATACCCCCAACATAGTATCAGTCCAGTGTGCCAGTACTGAAAGAGGAACTTGAGTAAGCCCTCAATGAATGTAAACATTCTGAGAAGCAGAAGAGATGTTCATAGTCCTCTGCATGGTAATGCCTTGGCAAGACTCATTCCAGTACTTGCAGCTATCTTCACATGTGTAATGCACACCCATAAGCAACAGAGCATACATGAAAACAACAGCTCTTTAGAACTTCTGAAGCAGAAAGACAAGCAACCCAGTGCAATTTTAATTATATGACAAAGAAGCCCCTTTTTTCCCCCCTATCATGTTCTCAAAATTTTGCTGCTAAAGGATGTTTACGAACTGTATCAATGACTAAGAAGGATTTTTAATAAATACATCAGTAATTCTTGCCGAACAGTTTTCAAACACCTATAAATATTAACTCGTGCAATGCCAGTGGGAGAGAGAAAACTGTTATGCCTGACATGCAGATGGGAAAACTATGGTTTAAAGAGTTCATGGAGTCTCAAAAAGCAGTCAAGCAGTTTGTTAGTGGATGATTCTGGAACACATTCATTCAAACATTTCTTTGAGTTTACTCATCATAGTTATCACATTCTTTCTATTTTTCCTAGTTTTTATTTTGAATGACCAAGGATTTAAATTATTGATATTACTATGTGTAACAACCATACTTTTCCAAACATGGCTTATATCCTGAATGAGATATTCTTATTCTTGTCAAACCCAGGATAAAAAACTTACCCTCTGTGCCAAGAACTATGTGTTAGCATTCCTTTGAGGTAGATTTAGCAGCTACAACTTCTAAACCATTGTGTTGGGAGATCTGCCATCCCTAGTCACATGGAGCAGTATTCTGAAGGCAGTCCATCAAAATGAGGGATCTATCTAAAAGAATAAAATTCTGCCTTTGTGAATTAGGGGTGGAAGAGTATGATGAAAATAGTGTCAGCTGGCTCCCTAGTGAGTAACTGTTCAACAGTATTTGCAAAAAATAAGCAATAAAGCCTTGATTAGCTAAAACATAGACAGGAATTTTGTAACAGGCAAAAACCAGACATCAAATGCCTTAAATACAAGTAAGTCTTGCCTTTAAAATGCTACTCTATGTCATCCAGCTACTAATAAATGCTGGTGTATGTGGGCTACAGCATCATACTGAAAATTGGAAGAAGGTACAGATTAAGGAAAAGGAACATTCAGATTACAATTATACTAAGCCAATTTATATATGATTTCATGTTCTAGTAAGAGTTTCCTTCAGTTTATATATCAGTCATATCTTATGGTGCAGGTCAAGGAGGCTTAATGTGGAAAAAAAAACCACTTTTGGCTTCCAATGTATTTTGATAGCTCATGCAATTTAGGTCCAAATTTCACTTCAACAGTGTCTTTAAAAGTAAGAAATATCATCCTATCTGAAAGATTTAACAAGTCTCAGAAAGGAGAATAATTATAATTCCCATAGAGACAATGGAATCTTCCCAATCACTAAATCTGAAATGTCAAAATATACCTTGTAACATCAGGAGATCAGACATAGACAAAAAAAACCCAACACCAAAGCAAAAAATACCCCAACATCCTTATCATGTGGTTCAAATGATTGAAGCCATCATGCAGAAGCATGTCTACATGGCCAGGATTCTGAATTACATGGAAAATACCATTCTGCACTTCTGATTGCTAGATCACTATGGAAATCAATTTCCTACATCCAACTGAACATATTTGTCATGCTTGTAATGGGTAATATTCTACATTCAAATGAATTACTAAATATCTAGTATTGGTAGTAGTACCTTGCTATGTGTGCAAATTTATTAAACTTAAAGCTGGACTTAAACCAGGATTGTCAGGTTGTCCAAACTGATAGGAATCAGGTTTTGAGAGCCAAATCTCAGTGAGAATTAAATATCACCAGGGATGTAAAAAGCAGTAAGAAAAACTTTTATAGGTATGCATGGAATAAAAGCACAACCAACGAAAATGTAAGCCCTCCCTGAGGGAAACTGGAGACCTAGATACATAGGGTATTAAGATGGCTGAGGTTTTTAATGACTTCCTTGCATCAGTCTTCTCTGACAAGTGCTTCAGCCACATTGCAAAGGCCACAGCAGATGAACAAAGGGACTGGGAGGACAAGGTACCCCTGACTGTAGGAGAAGAAGAGATTCATGACCATCTAAAGAACCTGAGGGTGCACAGATCTATGGGACTTGATGGGATCCATCCACAAGCCTTCAGGAAGCTGGTGGATATAGTTGCTAAACCTCTGTCCGTCATATTTGAGAGGTCCTGGTGGTCTGGTGAGGTATCTGCTGACAGGAAAAAAAAAGCAACATACATCCTACTTTTAAAAAGGACAAAAAGAAGGACTTGGGGAACTACAGGCTGGTCAGACTCACTTCTGTGCCAGGCAAGATCATGGAACAGATCCTCCTGGAAAATCTGCTGAGACACATGGAAAATAAGGATGTGATTAGTGACAGTCAACATGGCTTCACTAAAGGCAAACCATGCCTGACCAATTTGTTGGTCTTCTATGACAAGGCTACAGAGATGGTGGATAGAAGCAGAGCTACTGATGTCATCTACCTGGATTTCTGCAAGGCATGTGACACTGTCTCACATGACATCTTGGTCTCCAAATCAACAAGACACAGATTTGACAGATGGACCACTTGGCTGGATGGCTGCACTCAGAATGTTGTGGTCAATGGTTCAGTGTCCAAGTGGAGGCAAGTGACAAGTGATGTTCCTCAGGGCTCACTACTGGGACCAGTGGTGTTTGACATCTTTGTTGGAGATGTGGACAGTGAGATAGAGAGTGCCCTCAGCAAATCTGCTGATGATACCAAGCTGTGTGGTGTGGTCAGCCCTCTACGGAAGGAAGGGATGCCATCGAAGGGGACCTTGACAGGCTGAGGAGGTGGGCCCATGCCAACCTAATGAAGTTCAACATGGACAAGTGCAAGGTCCTGCATCTGGGTCAGCATAACCCCAGACACAAATACACGCTAGGGGGAAAACGGATAGAGAGCAGCCCTGAGGAAAAGGATTTGGGGGTGGTAGTAGATAACAAGCTCGACATGAGCTGTCAGTGTTCAGAAGGCTAACTGCATCCTGGGCTGCAACAAAATAAGTATGGCCACCAGGGCAAGGGAGGTGATCCTGCCCCTCCACTTGTGAGACCGCACCAGGAATACTGTGTACAGCTCTGGAGCCCCCAGCACATGAAAGATACAGAGCTGCTGGAGAGAGTCCAGAGAAGGACCACAGAGATGATCAAAGGCTGGAGCACCTCTGCTACAAAGACAGGTGCTCAGCCAGAGAATTGGGGCTGTTCATCCCAGAGAAGAGAAGGCTCTGGGCAGACTATATAGTGTCCTTCCTGTACATGAAGGGGACCTATATGGGTGCTGGAGATGGGGCTTTTCACCAGAGAAGGTAGTTACAGGACAAGGGACAATGGTTTTAAATTGGAAAAGGGTAGATTTAGGTTAGACATCAGAAAGAAATTCTTTGCCTTGAGGGTAGTAGGATACTGGAATAGGTTGCCTAGGGAAGCTGTTAATGCCCTCCACCTGGAGGCATTTAAGGCCATGTTTGAGTTTTTTCCACAGGCAATGGAGAGAAGTGTCTCTAATCAGTCAGTCATTTCACCTTCCTCACTATAAGATGATGTTTTTTCTCAAATACTTATTTCTGTATGCTAACTACAGTGGTCATATACATGAGTAGCTTAAAATTGGACTCTCAAATGTTACATATTAAAAGGTAGGTGAGATGGATTATACCACTTATTCTGTCTGAAGCAGCATAATTAAAATACGTTCTTTAATTTTCACTGTGTGAATCAAAACCAATATATCTTAGTGTTCCAGTGCTGAAGCAGAGCTAGCAGCTAGGGAAAAAATACTCTCATTTGACCATTAAACTTGCCTTAATTTTTTTTCCCCCCAGCATATATATTGTGGCTTACTAAAAAATGGAGCAAGTAAAAACACTGGGAAAAAATCTTTCTTTGGGAAAGATTTGCTTTGATTCTATTTGCTTTGGGAGTTGGGCACCTGCCAGCTGCTTGTCTCAATCAAAATCACCACAATCATGGCAATGTGTAGTAGCAAAAAAAAGTATGAAAGAGACATGTACCTGTATTGCTGAGTGTTTTGAAATTGCAGCAATATTTTAATATATATTTAGTACTTAAATAACAATTTATGAAGTCATCCAAGGAATGTGGTTCATAAGCCTGAGTTATTAACAGTACAAATAGCAGAACTGTAACATAAGCCTTCCATTGTTTATTGTGTATTATTAAAACCATAGCTTTATTAGTATACTTATTTATTTTACTAACGAAATTAAGTAAAAAATACCATCAGAAAACCTCAAAGAATAGACATGACCTGCTCAAAAGAATCTGCAGTTGTAAAGAGCACAAACAGCTGAAACCCTGATTTATCTGTGGCTAGTGAAATTCACACGCTGTTTCAGAGCCTTTAAAAACATGTCTTTGCATGGCTCAGATGCTGGGCAGATGTGGAGAGGATCGATTTACAAGGATTCTGGGTAAAAAACTTGGGGAGAAGAGAGCAACTGGGATTTTAACTTTTATTAAATCTAGTGCCTTGTGATGCACAGCCACTTAAGACAGGTTTTTGTTGTGTGGTTTGGTTTCTGATTTTTTTAATATAGTGAAGTTTCAAATTATATATGAGGAAATAAGTTGCTTCAGTTACATATGGGATGGTAGATATTCTACAGAAAGTCCAATATGATGTGAGGCTATAGCCAGGGCATGTTGTATTTTACAAGGTTTTAAAAATACAGAAGAATAATGATAGATACTTGTTTGCCTTTCTTGCTATTACTCCTTCACATACAAAAAGAATCTGCCTTCAGTGCAAGTAAGGAACTTCTGAAAGACCATGTACAGCTAGGCCTGTCTGATGTTAGTTTTCAGCCCAGAAACAGAAGGATTCTGCCTTGGAGAATGTTTTCCTACAGCTAACATGCCATTGAAATTAAGTCAGGGCAGGAAGTAAAGTAGTTCTAGAAACAATGCATATAATCCTCCTCCTCTAAGTACAGAGGGCAGCAAAAATCAGTGGCTGCCACTTAAGATGTTACATCTGTATCTTGGAACTCCTCATTGCTGGGAATACACTAAAAAAATCTCTTGTAACTAAATACTAAAGGAATTAGTTACCAGGAGAGTGGGAATCTTTAAGACATAGATTGCTGTATCCAATAGCAGAAAACAAATGTTGCGTTACACCAATGTAATAATTACAGAAAATTTCCATGCTGTTGTACAATTGCTTGCTGCCAATGTTAATCCTGTTCTCATTACAAAAGTCTCCCATAAGCAAATTTCTACCCCTAGCTACAGTGATTTTCATCTGTTGCCACAGCTGAGGGCAGGACTTGGCTTGATTCTCTATGACTAATTTCTCTTTTCTTGATTTTTTTTATTATTAGGTCCAGCCTCCTTTACGAACTTCAGGCTATTGCAACACAATATTTTTTAAATAAGAAGCATTTATTTTTAGCATTAAAATTTTACTTGGTAGGATTGTACAAGTAAAGGCGGCTTTGTGTGCTACAAAGAATTTCCTTACTCTATCTTGAAATGTATTTCATTCCAAACAATGAGAGTTTGTGCAAAAAAGCACCCTAAAAATATTTCATTTTTATCTTTCACCCCTTTGCTTTTGCCTTTTGCTAGTATTCATGTACTTGCAAGAGAATACACTCAAGAATGAAAAAACATCTGCGTAGCAGATAAGAAATAAAGCCTTTCTGTATATCTAGATGTTCTGTTCTTCTTTGTGTTGCTGCTCATAGCTGCACCCAAGGCAACTTTGGCAGTAGGTAAATTCAGATATGCTGTATGTCTAATATTACAGTGAATTACCATAGATCTGAAATTTCATCCATACATTCTGAATATGATGCAAAGCAAATGAAAACATATTTCTTTTGTGTTCGTCTCACTGAAAGATTAAATATTTAAGCATGTTTCTAGACTGAAACACAGATACTTAGTCAAAAAATATTTTGCACTGGTTTTGGGCTTCAGAGAAACACAAGTGAAGAAAGGAAGGAAAACAGAGATTTTATCAACAAACCGATATATAATAATGCCATTAAACAATTCACTTTCACACATATCCCATTTAATGTCCCTGATTATATTTGGGCAAGAAACCCATCTACCCATCTAGAGGAAAATCTACCTGCTCTGGTCTCCCAGATAGATGGCAAAAGGCTGGGCTCTTTGCTTTAGGTTTTTAGGTACCAATGTTACGCAGCTTTCAGGAGAATCACAGAATAATTTGAGGAGGCAACTGCACCTGGCACTTCAAGTTGTATAATGTACACAGGACCTCATTGCTGCCCTACCATGCAAGTTAAAGGCACTGCTCAGAGGGAACACAGGATATCAACAGTGCAGCAAGTCTCATTTTTCCATGTGTACATATCTGAGAATTTTCAAAGAAAGATACCCGCATGCTTGAAAAAATAAGCAGAAGACTAAATGATCTACTCATTTCTGGCTAGCACAGACAATATTTAAATCTGATTTCCATTTTCTTCTTTGACTTTTCTAGGTTGGTTCTCACTTACTCTTTCTGTTCAGGGTTGTCTTCCAATAGCATACGAAGAAAATCCTGGAAAACAAACCCCAGTTAGTAGGTTTATTAAGATGTAACTCTGTGTCCACTTACTAGTAGATCTACAAAGACTACAGATAACATACTGAAGGAAGTTTATATATCCACTGTGGTGATATATTGCTCAGTTATTTATACAACATGCACTATATTTGTCAGTTTTCCAACCTACACAAGGAAAACATGGCAATATTGAAAGGAAATGGGCTTGAAAAGCCAGCTGACTATTTTAATACAATCCCACATTCCTACTTTTTGTCAATCTATAATGCACACACACACAAACTGTATCTAAAACAGTTAAAGGCCGCAAATTCACATACTCAGGGGCAAAGAAACACCAAAGTTAAGGATGTTTACATCCTCTCCACTGTGAAGAAGAAGAAGCAAGCCTTGAATCACTACAGCTATATTTGTAAAAAGGTTTCTGTCAGAGCCCCAGGTCTTTCACATAAAAAATCTTTGTATGTATCAGAACATACCATAGTGGGTAAGTCCATTCAGAGACCAGTTAGGTTGGAAAATGTATGCTGATTGTCACCAATTCACTGGAAAAAGCATTGGCATTCCTCCTTACACTGCTGTTGAGAAGGTTCTAACTAGACTCAAGGTATGGAAGTAAATGCATGCCCTTGAACATGCCTTCTTCTAATGCTTTGACAACAGAGCCTGTATTTTCTCAAATTCAATTGAAATATTTAATTTTTTTGGAAGTTACACAAATTTTCATGGTCCATTAAAAACATTGACTATAACAAGCCTAAAAAAATTAATTAAATAAAGATATCTGCCATTTTACATCTATAAACATATAAGAAATGACATAAATACCTAAGCAAAAGATGAACTAGACCTGGTTTGTATCAATGCTTCAACATAATACCCTTAGTTGTCCTTTGGATTTCTTTTTAAGACCATCCAGGAGATGCATTTGATGCTGATTATTTAAAATACATCTCACTAAACAAAGAAAATGGAGCTGTGATTTAGCATGGAAAAAAACCATATGTTTTGATTGCTCCCTAGGCAGTTTGCACTGGTCAGAATTAAAAGAATCTTTTCAGTGAAATGATACCACGTGACAATCTACCATGTAATTTTAAGCTTGAAGGATGCTAAATGGGAGCTAAGCAAATAAAAAAGCTTCAGGTCAGCAGAGAAGTGAGAAACTACTGCAACAGAAGTGCAAATACAAGAAGGTTCTCCACAGCTGAAGACTGAAGCTCAAAACTTGTAAGTTCAGCAGCAATGGGAAGGATTTGTGTATTCTATCAGAAAGGTCCAAAACATTTTCATATATATCGGTCACTTCCCTGATAGAAGACAATTATGTGTGTAAAATTGATAGTTTCCTTTCAGATCTTCATATTTGAGCTAAATTATACCAAAATAAAATTGATTATTTTATAGAACTATACTGTTGGTCATGAAAATGAAAATGTGTGACACGATGACTTCTTGATCACTCGTCTCTATTATAAATGATTATAAAAAATCTGGGTGACTCTCATCTTCAGTATTCTCTGCTTTCATCTTTGGTTTCATTTTCTAGCCCTACTTCATTCTGATCTCTCTCTGCTTCAAAATACACATTATTATTCTGCAATTATGAAAAATTATATCTTTGCAAAAATATGTGGTATATAGACATAAAAAATATATATTTGAAAAAAGAAATAAAATTTTCTCACAAAGTATGTCTTATATCATGTTAATGACTTTTACTAACCTAATCTTATTTACACTTCAAGCACAATATTTTCAGTGTTTCTGCTTTCAAGATGTTGTACTGAAATAAAGATATGGTCTACAGATAAGGTCAGATTTTTATATGCAAACATAATGGGTTGTCAAAATTCACAATGTTATTAGCTGATCCATAAATGAGTAAGTTGTTATATACATAAGCATTTTAAACACAGTTAATGTCTGACCTAGTGAAGCAGTTTTTTGCCTTACACTTGTTAGAACTTTCAAAGTGGAAGAAAAAGAGAAGCACACTGTATGGTAAATAAAGTTCCTGAGAACAATGAACAGAGAACAAAATACAAAGCAGCTTCTTCATACAATAGCAACACCTATTCTACATAAATGAGGCAAAGGCCTTTGGAAAAAAGAAATAATAAAAGGTCAGTGTTCATATAGTTAAACATTGCTTCACAATGCATACATACAAGGAAAATTAATACAGAGTGCATGGCACAGAGCTAACAAAAAAGTAGGAATATGTTTTATTTATGCAAGAATTGGAATAGGAAAATAACTCAATCTGAGTAAAACTGACACGTCTATTTCTGTTTTCAAGCACGTGAGAGTGTATAAAGCAAAGACCCCTGTCTGAAAGACTGCTATGGATGGGACAGCATTTAAGGCCATACCATGTCCCACCAATGCCAGCAGCTGTTCACTCAAGATCACATGCCAGTAAGCATGGAACAGCTGGGGACAAACTACAGAGACAAATTTTTGGTTTAACTTTTATCTAAAGTAAATATTCTAGAGACTGGAACATAAAAATAGATGCACACTGCATACTCAGACTTACCATTCTAGTTACAAGAATCCTACAAGGTTGTAGCTGAATGGTAATTTGTGTGTGACGATAGTTTTATAAAATTATAGTAATTTTATGTGCTTATGCAAATTGGTTTCCAGGAACATGATATAGGTACATACACAGTGGGCTTTGATCCAGACATTTGCCTTTAAAACTTCTAAGAACAGAATAGATTATGATTTTTTTTTTAAGCACTGACTCCTAACTGTCATTTCACTGTAGCAGATTATAACTTCATCCATCATATGGATGAACACTACAGAACCTGGATTATTATTATTATGGCAAATGAAAATTAAAGTCTGCAAACAACTGAATTTCCCATGTTCTTATTTCAGTATCAAACTGGACAACAGCTTCCACTGTGTTAGGGCTATCAGCAACTTGCACTCCTTTCTATTTATCATATTAATTAACACCCAATTAATTATTTTTCAAGTTCACTCAAAGCAGCTACAAAGAAAATTCTGTCACTGAAATTAAAATAGAACATAGTTTTTAAATCCTTCTCAAAGATTCCAGACTTGCTTTACTCATATGTTGGTAACTAAAATTTAAAAAACTAGTATTAAAAACATACTGAGAATGCAACCAAAATGAACAAAAAAGGCAAATTGATTAATGTTTCACATCTGAAGTAATTTCCTTGCACCTGCAGCTCCCATCTAGGAAAAATACTACGAGAACTGAAAACAAGACTAGTATTCAGAACATGGGCAATTCTTTTCACTGTTTTTACTTTCCCTTGTCCCTGCAATTCCTAAAGCTGGGAACTTTCACAATTATTTTGGAGAAGGTGAACATACAACACTACAATATTAAACAGCATTTCTACCTTGACTTATTTGACATATTTTATTCATTTAAACACTCACAGCACGCTTGCTCAAGAAGGAACTGGAATAATAAACTTTGTACTAGATTGACTTCATTGCTTCTGCATTTGCAGTTCCTACTGTGATTGCTTATATACCCATACCAGACATTGAAATAAATATAATTTTAAAGATTTCTTACAAAGAAAGCAATTGCACTTACAGTGGAGTATAGCCCTATCCTCTTTTCATTTTTAACACAGTGGTGAAGCAACAGGATGATATTAAAATTTACTCCCCAAAAACTTCAATGAAAGTTGGATTTAAGCTGCTATGAAAGAAGATAAAACCACAGAAAGCATAGAATAGAAGGTATATAGTACACAAATTTTTTACCTGTATTATGCACATAGCTATGAACAAATTGAAACAGGAGATAATTCCAGTAGGATAAATCACCCTGTTTTTCAGAACACCAGAACGTATGAACACTGACCTTTCAAAAGATTAAGTTTTTCTAAAAAAAAAAACCCAATAAATCACCCATTGTTTATATTATCACAAACCAATGGGGTGTCCAAGTTACATTAACACATAATTGTAAAAGATGTTTTGCACTCCAGAAGGTAGAAATTTCACCACTAATGCCAACTTACAATTGCCTATCTCTTTCAAAACAATCAGAAGTGGTGATTTAAATAATCAAACTGAAAGTTTAGGTAATTTGTTTTTTTCCAAAGGTGAGGAACAATCCCAAGCACAGTACCTGAGAAAGAACAAGCTGCCCATGGAACTTATGGACAAATTTTCGTAAAGATGTAAGGTATGAAGCCTCTCCCATTGTCCTTGACAGAGACCGCAAAAGGAAATAACCCTACAAGAAATTAAGCCAGAAACACATCGGATGCTATTAAATCACTGATGTGTAGAAGAAAGAAGTCTTTATCATATTAGTTAAGCAATTTAAATAAAAATCAGCTGACAATACTCACCTTCAAATAGTGAACTTGCATAAAGGCTTTTTCTGCTTTAAGACCATATTTGATAATAGATGCTCCAGACTCACTCAGTTCTCCTGTGCTCTCCTTTTTGGGCCTGAAATTTTAACACACTGTCCAAGTCTTGCATACACAGGTAAATAAATAATTCATAAATTACATGTTCTCATAGATGAAAGCATTTTAAATGCTTTAGACTAGTTCCACTTACTACCACTACTAAATGCATTTAGTAGCTTTAGACACCTGTGACTAGTTCAGTCTTTTTCTTTACCCCAAGTAAATAACTTGGTTTAGAGGCAAACAAATGGAGAGGAGAAGGAGAGGGAGAAGGAGAGGGAGAGGGGGAAACAGCCAACTAACAGATGTCTCTTGGGAGCCTAGCTCTGTGACTGAAACAACCTCTACAGTTGGGTTTTTAAACGACTAGTCTTGGAAACCAAACATCTTTTGCCCACACTTCTACAGAATAAACCTGACATTCACAGCAGTGAATGATTCTTCAAACCATATCACACACATCCTTTTCGTGAGCTAACCCCTAGGATCGAATTTCTTTCATATGTATGTCTGCTTTGAGGAAAAACATTCTTTGTTTTTTGTATCTATGTAGTGGTTTCTTATTGGAATTTTGTCCAGAATGCTGGCTTTTTCACCCTTTAGGAACGCAACTTAGGAGCAGTGCACATGAAATTCAATTCAAAAAGTTGTATCTCAATAAAGTTTAACTGTTTAAAATAAAACAGAAAAATAATGTGCAGATTACTCGGCATGTGCAGATAATTGGCAAAAAGTAACAAACAGTTATCAATTTTTTCTAATATCCTTGTATAGAAACATAAGCGCAGATCAGCACAAACCTCAGTACAGACTCAAAATCCAGTGCAATGTCAAGACTGAAATTTTCTCTCTTACATACCAACTCTGGAAAGCACATGGACATTCTTTCAGAATGAAGAAGAAAAAAACAAAAAACAAAAAACAATAAATGTGCAAAGAGAGAACCTTAACAAGTCCATGGCACAAAAATAGTAGAGGTTATTTGTATTTGACTGAAACAAGTGGAAAGCCCTTACATGAGTCATAAGAAACTAGAGACATCAGAGAAGAAGAAATTGCCAGAATACCGAGCAGGCATTATGTTTCTCTCAAGTGTATACTGCTTAAAGCATAACTTCAAATAACTTGCAAAGACATAACTTCATTGATTCTGCATACACATAGGATACACAATCATCAATAACCATGAAGTAAAATAGATCAATGAAAGACTACAGTTATGCAAAGTTGGCAGCACTTTTTCAGATGACATGAGGTCATAGAGATTGATTTCTGTGTTGGTGAACAGTAGCCAAATATAAAAGGCTTTTAGTTCCTACTGGGAAAGCACAAAAAGAAGGGAAGGCCTCAAAATGAATAAAATAGCAACAGCCTTCCAAAACCACGTAAAAGTCAGTTATACAGAGGATGGAGATCAATTTGTTCTTCACTTCCACTTGGTGACTGAAAAGAAGAAATCTACATTGTATGAAATAAACAGTATTTCATCTGTGCATTAGGAAGCAATTTTTAACTGTTAACATTAAAACAGTTCAGCTAGGAACTATGAAAACTGTTTTTTTGTAGGTTTTTAAGAACACATTACCAAAATCCTACTTCAGATGGTCTTTGTACACTGCTTGCATTTCAGGGTAGGAGGATGATCTATGTAAAGCTCTTGAAATCTGTCCCTATACTTCCACGATTTGGTCAGCACACGGCCAATTTGACTTAGGATTAGTAAATTTGTTTTTCTTGGTCAAAGACTGTGGGGAGACAAGCAGTGGTATTAAGCAGTCACTCAAGATAAAAGACTATGGCAAATGCCCAAGACACCAATCAAAACAGCCCGGATTATTATTCACAGCAAATCAAGAAACCTTTTTTGATATAAAGTCTTTAGCTTTGTAAGAAGAAGCCTTGAGCTCAGTATCTATTATCTGAAGACAAAAATCTTGTTTAAATAGCATTATTAGTAATTTGTAAAGAGAAACTAGATTAATATAGATCATTATGGTTTTTCCTTTGTTTTTTTTAAAGCTTCATTTAGCTTGGCAATTAGATACCACACTCCTGTGTGTGTTTGTCTTCAGCCACAGAAAGTGAATCTGTTCAGGCTTCAAACACTGGCCTTTGTTCAGGAAATGGCCTTATTTTTCCATGAATAGAAGCTCTTTTAAACTGCTTAGACATTTTATATCAAACTAAATTCCAAGTTTTCTGAAAGCTTTCTATAACAAATAAAAGGCCATTGCATTACACAGATGACTAATAACCTAGTCAATTTAAGTTGACTTTTCTTTTTTCTTCAGAAGGAAATAAGGAAATGCAGTGAATTTAATCAGATGACTTGGATGCATATTCTTTGAAGGGAGAAAATGGTAGAAAACAGGAGAGAAAGAACATACAAAAGCAAAGATTATTCTTTCATGTTGTTACCTTAAAACCTGCAGCTCTTCTTCAGAATTCTGTACCTCATCTCTGAGCCTCCGCCAGCGAAGTAAAGCTTTCAATTCTTGCTGCTCTTTTTCTTCATCATGTGACAGCTGCTTGGTGTAAAAAAACTACAGATCACTGATTGCTGTTTCCCAATAGACATTAATAATTTTCTGAAAGAGAAATTTGTTTTGTTTCCCTTTAACATGCAGTAAATGCAGGAAGCAGCTCCAATATTCATGATGAAAATAAAAGAAAACAAAATAACAGTTTCTACTTTAAGAGTAGCACGAAGGAAGACAGAAGCCTTGCTGCATGCATTAGTTCAATAGTGGGCTATATATTTCTGACTGAGGAGAAAGATGGGCATGTTGCTTTCCTTTTAGTGACTGGAAGTATGATTTTATTGTATAGACACCTGGCACACCAGTTTTGGTTGTACCTTCACTCTTCCCAGCCTTGAAAGCGAAGAGCTGCTTTGTGCCCTGACTTGGACTCATCTTTCCTACTTTTTCTGACACATTCATGAAAGTGCCCTGTTGTATTTACCACCATTTACATAATATTAACAGAGGTGCATACTTATGAAATAAATGCCAAGTTGTCAGCTTACAAAAAACAACTACATCTTACAAATAACATTCAGTCACAACAACCCCAGGCAACATTACTGGCTTGCAGAGGAGTGGCTGGAAAGCTCCTCAGCAGAAAAGGACCTGGGGGTGCTAGCAAACAGACAGCTCAACACCAACCAGAAGTGTGCCCAGGTGGCCAAGAAGGCCAACAGCATCCTGGCCTGTATCAGGAATAGCATGGCCAGCAGGAGCAGGGGAGTGATTATATTCCTATAATTGGCACTGGTGAGGCCACACCTTGAGTATTGTGTTCAGTTCCGGGCCCCTCACTACAAGGACACTGAGGTGCTGGAACATGTCCAGGGGAGACTACCAAGCTGGTGAGGGGCCTGGAGAAAAAGTCATACAATAAGGAGCTCAGCAAACTGGACAATTTAGCTTGGAGAAGGCTGAGGGGAGACCTCATTGCCCCTCTACAACTATCTGAAAGGAGGTTGTAGGGAGGTGGGTGTTGGCCTCTTCTCCCAAGTGAATAATGACAGGACTAGAGGAAATGGCCTGAAGTTGCAGCAGGGGAGGTTTAGATTAGATGTTAGGAAGAACTTCTTTATTCAAGGAGTAGTCAGGCACTGGAACAGCCTGCCCAGGGAGGTAGGTGGTTGAGTCACCATCTCTGGAGGTATTTAAGAAACCTATATATGTGGCACTTCAGGGCATGCTCTAGTGGCCACCTGAAGTAGCAGAGGTACAACAATTAGAACTGTTTACTGGCTGACATGCAATTTATGAGCTTTTCACTTGAAGCAAGACAATGATTTTTAAGCCTCTGACAAGGGTAACTCTTGCTGGGCAATATAAGAAAATAAACTGTAAGTGCTGGTGCCCTACTTCATCAGTTTCCATTTTATCTTGAGGTACATTTCTTGACAGTCTGCCAGAAAAAAGTAGACACTTTCATTAAGTATCTGGAATATTATAATAAACTCTTCTGATTATTCCAATTTCAGGGACACAGTACAAGGGTAAAGAATGCAGAACAACCATTTGATATCTGAATTGTAGTAACTGAGCAGTACATCTGTGAGAAGTAATTGACAAACACATTTCCACTCTCATTTGCACTGACCTCTACCTGTGCAAAGATTAGTGTCCATTGTGGATCAGGAAGGATTTATAATTTTTTTTTTTTTTTTAAATGAAGTTATCATGCAAATTCCTAATTATTTTTACAAGATTTATCATCATAGCACAGGAGGTTTAATTTACAACTAAATCACAGCAGGCTATACAATTTCGACTTCCACATAATTCAATTGAGATGTGATACAACATCATCTTACCTGTTGTGCCCTAGCCCAAAATATATCTTCTAAAAAAGTGGCAAACCCTTCACTTATCCACTCCTCAGTCCAATCACGAGCACCAATAGCCAATCCAAACCAAGCATGAGCAATTTCATGGCAGAGACGTGTTCCACAGAGATGGATCCCTCCTGGTAATACACTCTGTGACAGGAAGATGAAGTGTGGGCTGCACAATAGGAATGAGTGATAAAACAAATTATTGACTTGTTATAACATGCATGGAATGGACTTAATAATGTATAGGGTTTATTAGCCTTGTCAGCTTGTTATTGCTACATGCATGCCAGATCATGACTGATAACTTATCACTCAGGTGCTTTTAGGAATTAGATTGTACTTCATCGTTAATTGGCAGAGAATTAAAATAAAAATTCTGCCAAGAAGCTGTTTTATATTCAACCGTCAGACAGCTATTACCTGTAAGAAGTAACTTAAACCAAAGTTTCATATTTTTCAAATCACAAGACTGATTTACTTCAATAGAAGCATTTATTTATAATCCAGAATAATAAAATATGAGCATCTGGGAACACATGCAGCAAGTATTTATCAGTTAAATGATCAAAATTGGAAATAAAGCAGAAATATTTTATAAAGAAAACAAATCATTACCCAAATGTAACAAGAGCCATGTAAAGCACAAAATGTAATTGTTAAAACTTAAAACAAGCATGAATGATACCATCTGGTGATCAGAGTTGATAATTTCTGCAAATGAAGGGGAAGAACATCCTTTACCACAAGCACAGAAATAAAAAGAGTTGATATTCACTAAATAGTTGCTTTGCATAACAGAGAACAGTCCAATCTACAAATATTCTACTTTGCACTCAAGTACTGTAAGAAGAAATAGGGGGGAAAATGTTATTAAATAATGCCTTGCTACTGAAAACACTGAATTGTGAAATACTGCAGTACTCAACTCACTGTTCTGCTGTAAGGCAATTTCTGCTTTGCTTATAGACGTTAAAGATGTTAACAGATTTCAAAAGTTACATACTTTTAAAATTAAGTACATTTAGGGAACAGAAGAATTAAGCCCTCTGACTAACACATAAGGCATTAACAAGGCACTGTGCCACAGATGGGCACAAACCAGGACCACCTCCTGCTGAGTATTTCTGCACTGTCTCCATGCGTAATCTGCATTTCAACTGTTTTTCCAACTCCAGCCAGTTAGAAAGGAAATTAAGCATAATGGTAATACCTTCAAGGCTACAGGTCTTTCAAACTAAGTCCAGCTTCCCAAGCATGGGAGGGGAGTGCATGGCCTTAAGACATTTCCAAGAGCCAAATATTATTCATACGTGTTCCGAAGAACTTCCCCACCCTCCCTACCCTTCCGTTGGAAATGTTAGAACACCCACAGTTCTCTTGCAACCAGTTGAATGTCTGGAACTGAGACCACAAAATATGATACTTACTTAAACACAAAAACATAGTCAATAACCATCTCCTTATAAAATAATAAAAGTCAAAATAAAGTTAAACATATTTCAATCAGCTAGCATTTTAAGAAACAACATAACAAATTACAGAAATAGAGGAATCAAGTCAAGGAAGGAATAGGAATAGAGGAATAAAGAGAGGAATAAATAGAGGAATCAAGCAAGAAAAAAAACCAAAACAAATCTTTGCCAAAAGCAATTCTGATTAAGAGAAGTGAGAGAAGGAGGGGGGAAAACTGCAAGATCAGAAGCTGCTGAACATGATGAAGCTTTTGTTATAAGGCCCCTGATGAGAAGATTAACTGAAGCTTCAGGGGTATTACTTTTACCAGTTGTAAGTAAATGACCCCTCACTGTGGCATGTGTACAGTGCTGCAAAGAAAAACCACAGAAACAGACCAAATAAATAACATTCCAGACATACTGCTAGCATTGTTTTGGCCATTTGGTAAAGTAAAACAAAGGTAACTTCATGGCTTCTAAACATGTTTTAACAGTGGGGTTTTTTTCATGCCTTCTAAGTAGCATTTTAAGTCTACTGTAGATACACAGCAGAAGTAAAGATTGTATTTCCTTCTTTTTTCAGTCCCTTAGATACTAGAAATGCCACATTTGGACAACCTCCTTTATGGAAGGATTACTAATCACTTCACTGAGAAAATTCAGATGAGTTAAATTTTGGGCAAAAAATAAGAATAAGCTTTCTACAAGATCAAAAATAAGATTATGTGCTGCAGCAGAATTTCATTTTAGGGTCTGGGTACAGCCTGCAACTTCATTTCCTGAGAACACTTTAAATTAATCCTTGTATTTTGTTTGCCCTTAACAAGCAAATGTACCTCCAGTTCAGAGCCTCACATATTTACACATATGACAACACAAAAGCCCCGGCTCCAATTTATCTTGAGTGATTTTACCATAGACTGAATATGTTTCTGTAGTATGTCCAGCATCTATTAGTTCGGGGAGAAGTTTGATTCTGCACAGTAGTTTAAAATACAGATTCTCTGTTACCAATAAGTTTGAATTCCAGAAACTCTGCCCACCTCTACTGATATGAACTAGATCTACATTTTTTAATATCATCTATAATGTGCAATGTTATTTATTGCACATGGTTAGTATTTGTGCAGTTCCTAAAACACTCAATAATTCACAAACGTGTCTATGTAAAAATAAGATAATCAGGATGATGATTAAATTGCAATAGCAAATTTTTATTTATTTATTTATTTTATTTTTTTACCAGAATAGGAATTTGGCCCTCCTACCATCCATCTGATTTACTAGGAACAATTTATAAGGCTTTTGTAAGCTGTTGCTTTCATTGAACTTAAAAGGGAAAGAAATCCACTCATACACTAGGAATGGACAAAGGTGATTCACCCCAGCAACCACATCAAGACCTGACATGGTAGGTGCAGCTTACAAATGCCTCTAGCTGATGTATGGTCCAAGTTTCTAAAACAGGCCAGAACAGGCTGGCTGGATGTGGTAAGGAAGGTGGAAAACCTCTACCAGTTAACAAAAACCCCACCAGTCTTTCTCAGGAAGTTGGATGAGTTCCCAATAGCTCTTACAGAAAAAGAAGTTAATGACTTGTTTTTAACAAGTACACACTTGGTTACTCTTTTAAAGCAAAAGTTACTATTCTCATCAGAATCACACCCTCACAAGCTAGATATTTGCATAATTTGACTGAAAGAAGGAGCAAGTTGCCTCTCTAAGTCTAACTTAAGTTAATCTCAACACTACAATTATGATAGAATGCATATGAAAGAAAAGCTGAACCCCAGAGGGAAAAAACTTTTGTGTAAAAGGCCAAAGGGTCCTTACATAACTCTACCATCTTAATAAATGATCTCCTTAACAAATAAAAGGTTTTGCATGTGTCTGAGAGATCCTAACAGTAATGTGACTACTTGAGTGACCAAATCTCTGAAAGCCATTTTGCAAGAGCTTTTTCTCCAAACTTATGAATTAGATGCAGATGCCTTGTTTATGGGGTGTAGCAGTGTGCTGCCTTTGGCTGCTCATGCATAATCAGTTGAGACACATAACACAAACTCAAGACAAATATATATGCATGAACTTAAGTACACATTTCTAACAGACTTGTTACATTCCTCTTGAAGCAGAGGTCTTTCCCTCTTAACACACAGGGATTTGCAGATACATTAGCTTTTGTATTTATTGAACTAACAGAGCCTGGGCCATATCAGTTGGAAAATTACGCTTCTGGAGACAAAAGCAGCAGCCAAAATCACTATTACAAATGGAATATATATGATAAGCTATATTTTTCATGATTACATAGGACTCTACATACTGCTTATCTTTTCCTATTTAGAAAAAGTTGTCAGCTAGTAAATGTGTTGGACAATTATTACACTTACAGAAAATACCCACTTAAACATGTAGAAGGGAACAGAGGAAATTGCTCTAGAATATTTTAGTAGAAACACATTACACTGAGATTTCAAGAGTACTGGAATTTGGGAAAGTTAGTCAATTAAATGGCAGCTCTTAGCAGTTTGTGCAATATTTCATAAATTGCCTTCAGCCAACATTACTCCAGTGATTCAAAGAACAGTATTAGCATATTGACTGTGGTATATACATCAGACTTCAAATGATAGCTTAATTTATCTTTGAGGACTCTTGTGCCATTGGTCTGCAGATACAAGAATACACAATATCTGCTTACCTCTACAAATTCCAGCATTCTGGTATAAGTTACAGCTCAGTACTGAGAGAAGTACAGAGACAACCTTTTTAATTTCCTTGGCTTGTAGTGTACCAGAAACTCAACTATACATACAGATGCAGTTGTAGAGGAAGGAACTCATAGTTAGAATACTCTGAGCATTATTCCAGAAATAATGGAAACTTCAAAAATTTTTCCTATCACCACACTGGGAAACCAGTAAGTGACTGGAATTTACAGTTGAAAGTTAACTTTAGAACAAATTACTAACTTTTTACTCCATAACTCATGCAACAGTACAGTAGGATAGCCAATAGAGAAGGAAAACCAATCCCTATGTGCTGGGAATATGATGGTATCAGCCACCTCAGTGCAGCAGTTCAGCACTTCAGATTTCAGATAAGCACCTGATTAAAGATCTCAACACTATGGAGTAGCAGTAGCCACTCCATGAACTGGAAGACAACCAGTAGAGTTTTGCTTACTTTGCAGTAACAAGCTAGTTAGGATGTGTATGGTAAAACCCTTTCAGAAGAAACTCTAGTGCTATACAACTGTAAAGTTGGTACTCAGCATAAAATGGAAGAAATTACACAGTGAAAAGAAAAAAAAGAATAGCCTAAGCTCAAACAGCTGCTACACCTACAACTGGGTTTGTAACAGCTCTTGATATTTTTCAGTATCTCCAGGCCCATACTGCATCAAGCGAACAGCCTTGAAGTTAAAACCTGCATAAAAAGACAGTATGTAAGTAATAAGTAATTATGTGTAATACACCACTTTCCAATGTCTTTGGACTTTCAAGTCAACTTTATAAATTTTCTTCAGATTCCAAAAATGCTCTGGAACTTTATGAAGAAACAAATAAACTAAACCACATTAAAAATATTTGCAACAGTTGACAAATGCAATGTTTATATGCCAGGAGACCTTGCTTTGTAAAAGGACTGATCATACTGACCTGTAAAAAAATACATACGTTTTATGTGTTTTTAAAAATGGACAAAGAATCTAATGCTCTTGCAGGTAGTATCAGATCAACCTAAAAGAAAATGTATCAACCCATCTCATTCCACATATTCCAATTCTCTTAACTTTATGGTCACAAAAAAACACCCTGATGTATCCTTTCATGTATATATCATAGCTTGCCTGAAACTTTTACATCCATAAAAGGTCAAAGTAGTAAAATATCTCCAGAACACCAGTATTATTTTTCAAGAATAAAAAGACAACAAAAGTCAATAAGCAAATAAAACTACTGAATAATTTATTTTTTCTTTTAAAACTACAGCAATGGGAACTATTGACATATAGGGTGATACTTCTTTGAATACCATAGGACAACCGATCCTGAAAGTGGGGTTAATATTTGATATTTTTATCTAAGATGACTTCAAATATAAAATGCACAGGTACACCTGCTAAAACAAAGTTTGTATCTAGTTGCCTAATAAAATTAATATCTAGCCAACAGGAAACATTCCGGAGGTTCAAATTTTTGTGCCAGTTTTACAAAAAAATGTGTTTAATTTTTTTCTATTTTTTTTCTGAAGCATGGTCTATTTTGAATTTTGCACTTTCCACTGGAGCTTAGCTCCTCTGTTCTCCATCATCTAACATATACAATTTTAAAATGCTGGACTTGAAACTATCACTTCTCACAGAAGGGTTACAAGCATTTCCCTAGATCCAACTCTTGAGAGCACATCACAAGATGAACAATACGGTAATAATGCAACAAATTTCCTTAAATAATGCTGTCTTTTCCTCTATCACACAGAGTACACACATTGACAATGTTAAGACCAAAAAAAATTTAGTTGGATTTTACAAAAATTAATGAAAAGACTTAGTTGTGGCTGATTTCTGCTGCAGTCACATCATGGTAATAAATCCTGCTTCAAATGTTCTAACTTGGCATGTAAAAAAAGAAGGAAAGAAAGGATGTTGTATTTTATATGTTGACTTCAGTCTGATGTCTGGGATCCAAGTATTGCCAGTGAGCTAACCCAACCTGGTAATAAGCTCATTAGGAACTAGAGGTGACAACCTCTCAGTCAGGAGTCAACCTGAGGAAGAACTGTGGAGTTGAGGAATTATTCATCAGTTGACCTCTGATGCCCCTAGGATGCCTAACTGCAGCTCTAGTTCAGTTCCTTTTCATCTTACATTTTCTGTATCACAAAGAGGAGCTGACAGGGCATTAAATTTTTTTTGAGCTCTCCAGATTTTGTTTCCTAATGTATTATATAAGTCCAACAATACCTATTAATTTAGAAACTTCAGCACTTCCCAGATTTGAGACAGGCAGCAAATTGCCTGCTGCTGTACAGGTAGTAGAGGTGAAGAAAAGAAGGAATTACAGATTCAAAACCTCATCTCCCATTAAGATGTCTTATACAGATTTGTTTGAAACCTCATGCCCAAATAATCACAAAGTAACGTAATTTTCTTAAAAAACCGACTTAGACAATATCTCATTGTAACAAATGTCTACAATACTGTAAAAAAATCTTTCAAGGAGAAAAACCTTGAGGACTATAGCTTTCCATGCTGTATATCACAGATTTAATTTTTCATGTTTAACTGATTTAATTACCTGGTTTAGGAGTAAGTGCAAGTAAAGAGACTTCAATATATGCAAGAACATGTTGCACCTTTAAAGAAAACATTCTCTATTTGATGGAGCTCAATCTTTAACCTTCAAACTTCACACACAATTACTTCCTAAAAAGTACTGACACTGCTAACATTTAAAAAAATTATGAATCAATTACATAAAATTTCAGATCCCTTACAAGATATTCATAGAACAAAATTGCATTGTTTCATGGCAGGTATTTTCAAATAATTCTTACAAGCTACAAAACTCCATTAGCTTATTTCTTTCATTCTTAGAAATGATAGATCAGAAGTCAATCTAGACTGATTCAGTTGGAGAAAAAAAAAATCACAACCAAGAAAATAAAAATGTTTCGAATTCAGAGCCAGAGGAACTATTGTGTTTCTATTAACTTCAGTAGGAACTTAATATACATATGTAAATGTAGCATTTGGTTTACATTCTGGATTTTCTAAATTCCAAATTTCATATCAGACTTCTATCAAATTTCTCAGAGAGTTTCAAAATATTAGAAGATCTCCATATGAAAAAAAATAATTTAAAAAGGGTTATGCTGTTAACTATTTGATAATGGTTAATAACAAATAATAGTATGGAAAGTCTCTATTAGAATCCCACATTTATGTTCTTTCTTTCTGCTTGAAGGCAGAAGTGTTTTTTATTAAATCTCTATGAACTACACTTAGAGTAGCATCCCAAAGCAAAACAAATCTAAGGAATGCTCTTGTTTTTTAGGTTCTCCTATCAGCAATACTTCCCTGTCAGCCTGAGAAAACTCCAGATATGTCCCTGCATCATTCAGGAAAACCCCAAACATTACTGCAGGAGAAAGCACTACAAATCTCTAGTATGAAGAAATAATAAATTAAAAGGAAAAAAATCACAGGTTTTGTGGTGAGGTTTGTTTTGTTCTTTTGTTTTGGTTTGGTTTTGGGTTTTTGGTTGGTTGGTTTGTTGTTTTTTTAATATCAGAGCTTCTCAAATCTTAAAAGGGGCAAAGATGAAATTCTTTATTTTTTCAGTTCTTATCCAATATATTCTTGCTTCCTGTGCAAACTACAAATGTAGAAGCAAACAATGAAATTAAGCTAATTATCCAATTTGCATGTGATCTAGTATTTTCCCATATGCAGTATCACCCACAATTCTTGTTTTTAGGAACTGGTATCTAGAAATACATTTGCTGAAGTCTTTCATTTTACTTAAAAGAATGGCTGCAAATCCAACATTCTCAAGTCTATTTTGATTTTCAATATCCCTGCTAAAACACATTGTTTCTACTATGCACTGTCCTCTGTATGCACAAATGTTACAACATTCTGCATGTTCATCTTAAACATGGCTCAGCTAACAGAAAATTAACTAGCTAGTCATCCATTACCCGTTTTTCGTATTTTGTCATCTATAAACAGTATGTAAATTGATATAAAATGGATGCCTTCATTTTATTGAATGAGGACCAATGCTTCCTGTTACATTAATTAACAAGATACATGTTGTCAGACAAAAAAAGTGAACACAGAAGAAAATGTAATGGCTTCAAAAATATTTCTTAGTTTATTCTGCGCAGCTGCTATACAAGCCTTCTTTTTTTTTATGTGTCAGTCAATAAGATATCTGTTATGCTTTTGTACAAAGAACAAAGATTCCTTTATCAATTCTCAGAAGTCCGTAGGACAAACTATTCATGCTGTCAAACCCCCTAAAGCTCTTTCAGCAAATAATTAAATCCATCAGTGACAAATGTCAACATACTAATTTGTTAAATACTGAACAATAGCAACATTCAGAAGAGGTGCCTCATTTCATGTTATATCAGCCCTTCAATTTGTAACAACTTTATGGTAGCCCACATATCATGCAATACTAAAACAGAACAGCATTATAATTTTTAAAGCTAGAACAATCTGCTCTCCTTAAAATAAATGCTTAATAGTTCAACAAAACTGTAAATAAAATCTTTTGGGAACAACAACCTCTTCAAAATGCATAATTTTTCCTCCTTTTTGGAAGATTATTTCCAAGTAAAATTACACACAAATGCAAACTCTCTTTCACACACAGACACATTTATTGTGCTGGTGGAAAATAAGATTAAATTACATCATATTCAGTGAGAGAAAAGCTTCAGTGTGTCTAAGAATTACTTTATCCACTATACAGGACATCCAGCCCTTATTGTTGAATCATATGGCAAAGTGATAGTTTAGCTGAAAGTAGCTAGTGTGCATGTGGATTCCTTTATTCATCATACAAAGACATCTAGCCATTGCTATTGGATCACATAGCAATGGACAGAGTGATTGAAAACAGACAGCATAACTGGAAAATGTGTTAATGTCTTACAAGGCCTAATTTAGGGCTCTGAAAATACTGATCAGTAATATGCACCTTTCTTTTGCTGACCAACTAGTTATCTTCAAGAAGGCTAACAAGACTATTCAGATTTCCATATTAGCTTTAACTCAGTATTTATCACTACCAAGCTGGTGATGATATGAAAAACATATTCCTGTCAGTTAAATCCCTTACACTTGTTTGACAAGATAACTCTGTATACAACAAATAAGAAAGAAAATTCTCACAAATTCACTGTTCTGTATCTTTACATTTAAAAACACTACCTTAAATTTCACCTTCAAACAATTTACACAGAAGGTAACAAATTTTCCAGTAATCTTAACATGATTGAAATTCTAAAATTATGTTATAAATAAAGGAAAATTAATCTTTGTAAATAACAGTGCAGGATCATACCATGAATGACACAGATTATTAAATTACTATTACATCACCGTTCAATTTCATTATTTAAAATTAGATTTAAAAGTAAAAATTATTATAAACTTGTAATACCAAAGCGAACAGTAACCTCTTCTGTTAAAGAGAGACATAATTTATTCAATAGCACCCTTCTGTTCTACTTGGAAGCACTCTGTGTAGCTTACTTGTCCTTCTCATCTTCCTAAGGACAAAGCATTCATAATATGCTTTCCTCCACCAGTTTCAACAGTTTAACTCTCAGTCGTTATCAAGAGATTCTTACTAGTCCTAAAGCAAATATCCAACAGCAACAAACTAGTGGGAAGCATAAATGTGTGCAGAGAAAATTCATATGATATTACTAAGACTGCAATGTGTCAGCCCTTGGAAAAATGAAAAATGATGTTTCTAATTTCCAGGCAAATACAATGATCTGCAACCAAGTAAATGCTAATTTTTATAGGACAAGATAATATTTTGACAGCAGTCTGAAAAATTCTGTAGTTCCACAGCTCAGCTTTTCTCAAAAAAACACCTACTTGTTCATAGTAAGCATGACCAGAAGAAATCTATGCCAGAAATTCAATAATTGAAATATAAAATAAGGAAAATCTATGTTTAACCCCATTAAAATTTTGGGTTTGATGGTAGTATCAACACACTTTGGAAAGCGTGAAGGTTTTTAGTTTCTTTTAAAAATTTTCTTTTGAAAATTAAACAATACTGTGATTATTCTAATGGAACAGATGGAAGGAGAATTCAGATAAAATTGTTTTGAAAGTACAACTGATCTAGTTTAATATATATGAAAAGTTTGAAATAAATAGTAACTTTACTCACTCAGATATAAAAACCACCTTGTGCCATTCGAAGAACATACTTTCCTATGAAAAATCTTTTAAAAAAAATCTTTAAACTTGACTATATATAAATACACTTTTGAAATGCAGAATTGTAATTTTTACTTTGAATGTGGGAGAACAGACACAAGGGCGACATGACTATTCTCAGGATACAGAATTCTGGTTTTAATTCTTTCCTTCACACATCAATGAATAAACACAAGGATGCAGAATAATTTGGAGATGACTGACACATCACAGGAAGCTCCTCTGTATGCAGCATAAACCCCTTAATATTTTGGCAGTGGCGGAGAAAGTAAAAAAGCCAGTAAAGAATCTTTTCAGATATTTCATATAAAAGAATTATAATAACCATTCCTCATTTTATTAATTAGTGCATTCACTGCAAAAGTCTCAGAACAGGGATCAAACTATAATGCAATGAATTCCCCTCTCCTTTCAACACATTTTTCATTGCTCTTTAATGCATGTTCTTAGGCATACCATTGAACACTTCCAAAACGAGCATGTAGACATTCATGTCATGAACAATCATTTCTATTCAACTAGTCTTCTCTATTTGTATTTAAAAGTCAAGACGGAAAATAACTAAAATTAGAAGTTTCCTACACCTCATGAAAAAGTTTGTTGAAATACCTTGTTTGACATTTGAGCATCAGTAACAACAATAGATACCAGCCCTATATTTTGAAATCAAGCAACTTCTGCAGTAAATCAAAAAGATCAAAATATCAAGAAATCTACACCATTGCTTGAGGGATTTGCCAGATTTATTGTCACTGTGAAGATTAAAATCACCAATAAGGACTGTATATATGCATCCCATGGATATGTCAAAAGTCTAAAAATTATGCAATTGAGAGACTTGTTTCTAGGCAGATAATAAACAAAGAACAAGTTTAAAATAGAAAGGATGAAAAACATCCAAAGAATTACATACAAGTGAGCAGACCCTAGCTAACATTCCTATTGTGATCAACAAGCATAATACTCTGTTCACAGGAGTCACAATAGTAACAACACCTTTTCCCATGGCCTAAGATAACAAAACTAAAGACAGGAAGATAACACAACATCATTTGAAACTAGCAAATTAATAGAAAGAAAACAGCTCACTACACTTTGTAAGACTTACGGTGTCAGCATGGGTGTCTGCATGTTTTTAAAGTGCTTTCAGGAACTTCACTAATCAGTAAATTCCGAGCAACCAACCTGAGGATCAGTGTGGGAAAAGGGAATCCTCTTGTACCATGGTATTTTGGTTCATCACCGACACTTTTCTGCATTTTATAAAGCAGTGAAAACTGCTATATAAAGACAAAAAATACAAAGATACCAGTACATAACAACTGTGGAAATGGGCAATACAGGACTTCCCAAAACTTCACACTTATACTCAAACTGAATCTGCTCGGAAGGTTAGCATCTTCAAGCAAGGTTAAAACCTTTTTCTTTTTAAATCCCAACTTTATGACAAAAAGGTTAAAACATTTAACCATCTGACTTTAGTAATAGATTAAGTGGTTCCCATCCTCTTTTTCAGAAGAGACAGATCTCCAAGCATCTTACAGATCTTCTGTTATTCCTCCTCAAGCTACGTTACAAGCATCAGATGGGAGGCCAGAAGTAATAAGCACCACCAAAAGCAAGCTCTTTATCGTCAGTACGATTCTTAACTACAAGCTGATATCTTCAGGCTCTCAGAAACATTGTCATTGCATTTTAATTCTGCTATATTAACAAACAGGAATCAATCCAAGACATTGGTGAGCTCTGGAGGTGTCTGTATTTGTGTTGACGACCACAGACATAAAGCTCTTAATAAGTGAAAATCTTAAATTTCCTTATGTATACCATACATCAAAAAGAGGACAAGTTTTCTCTCCAATCAACACCCATTTGCCAGATAAAATCCTCTCAAGAAGATCAGATGGTAATCTGCTCCAAAACCAAACATACTATTTAAATATATACACACACATAGAGCTGGGTGAAGAATCCATTATATTTCTGGACAGCTATAATGCTCCTCCAAATACACCTTCTACATATGACACTGTATCGCTGAGTCTGGATATAGGCATAAAATGGCCCATTAAAGGAAAATACCCTATTCATAATGCTGAATGGAGAATATACAGAATATATATCCATAATGCTGAATGCAGAATATACAGAATACACTTGTCTTCAAGGAATTCCATACTTGGTACTTTTTTTAATCTGAAACTTTCTAAAGGCATGTATCTTCCTTCACACATAAAGATCAGGTAGTGATGCTCAGAGAAGCTGAATTATACTATCATCGAAATATTGTAGCTCACTACTGAATGTAAAAAATCACTCAGTTTATCAATTCCCAAACTTTATCAGCTTTGTGTATCTGTCCAGAACACGTTCCTTACATTGAAAAAAAAGAAAAAACATAAGCCAGCCAAACAAAAAAAAACCCCAAAACAACCCTCCCAATGCCTTCTCTCCTCCCCACATAAACACGTAAAAAAATTAGTTCATCAGTTAATGTAGTATTCTGCAGACAGTACAGATTACATTGTACTGGTAAAAAAGATGTATGCCAGCAGCCTTAGAATTGAAAAACAGGAAGAATTCAGATCATAAATATGTTACTGCACAGCCTCCCATTTTCCTGGCCAAATTATTATTTGATAATTTGGCATAGTTAGAATAAAATTTAAGGGTTTCATATTACCAGATGTGCTGTATGGGTAGAAAACATAAGAAAAGCTGCTAACAGACTGATGCTCCCTAGAGGTAGAGGGACTGGCTGCATCAGAGGTGAGACATCTAAGTTATTGTGAGAGGCAAAATTTCTGATCAGACACAAAATTGCTCAGCAGCATTGCAGTCCTCGAAGTAATAAAGCAATTCCTGAATAAAAATCAGAAAAAGGTAACCTCAAAGATAGATGAAAAAGAGAAAAAAGCAATAAATTCAAGCTAAAAGGTGAACAGTTGCAAGGAACACAGTTGTGTTAACTTTTCTGAAGCCCTTTATACTTTGTATCTGTTTGATAAAAGACAAGTTCAGTTTTTCAGATGTATGCATGTGACTCTTTTTAGACTAGAATTTTATTCTAATATTAACATGTATAAAACATCTCAATGCAGAAAGCTTTGGGGGAGTTTATAATTGAAGTTTAAAAAAAACCCCAGGCAATTGACTAGCAATGACTGACAGCAGGCATCCAGTACCCACCTAGGAAGAGTATCCACATTCCAAACTAAACCAGGATGGTCTAACTTGAGATAAATAATGAAGATTTGCTAATTGACTAGTGATTCTCACCACAAATCAGTTATCTGGGAAAAATATGCCTCTTACAAAAAAACCCAAACCTGTATCCAATGATTCCATAAAATCTGCACAATCTAATAAATCAGTAGAAGATGAAAGTTCCTGAAAGACAGCACAATCAGATGAAGCACCACTGTTTTTGTCCTTTTTTCCTATGAGTGTTACCTCTAGTTGAAACTCTTCCAGCTCCTCCTTATGTAAGCCTATGAATCAAACAAACAGTGGGAAAGCAGAGCCCACACCATATGGGTCTGACGACAGGGAGGTATCTTCAGCATACTGACAGCATGAAAGCACAGACCATCTCAAAGTCTCCCTCGCTCCCTCACATGAACATTACACAAAGAAATTGCCAAAAGAGATCTTCGCAAAACACATTACAAAGCCGAAACAGACCCCGGGAATAATGAGCACACAGCAACTTCATTCTCTGGGACCTTGTCAAGGACTATGTGCAACTGCGGCATAGAGCTTCATCAATGGCTTCTGGAGCAGCACACGGCTCTCTGTAATTAGTACCAGGAAAAAAACCTCCAAACTATTTTTATTTGCAAGTTCCTTGTCCAGTGACTGCCCCAGGTCACATTCATTTTTAACATTTGTGTGGTAGGAAATAATCAGGCTGTAGCAAAGTACTGAGAATATAGTTAGCATTAAGTCTAGGAGAGCCAAAGGTTATTTACAGATCACAGTAGCATACATACCACAGTCACTCAGAGCAAATACCTTACAGAGCTCACATACTATCAGTCAAGTGATTTTAATCAAACCAGGTAAAAAGTTTGGGGTGCTAGCAATTACCACAGCAAAAATTACTAGTTTAGTATCATGACAGGAACTTGAACACAAGATGCAAAATCTTGGTCCTACACCTGATACCAAACACAAACAGCACAACTAAAATCTTTCATTCACACTTTTCTCAACTCATCTTGAAATGAGAATCTCTGTAGATAAACAAAGCAGATTTAAATTTAGCCTTGTGATCTCTTCAGTTAGGTTTTTCATTAATACAAGTGTCATGGTTTAGCAGCTTGGGTGAACTAAAGATCTAGGACTCTATTAAAAGGGGAACAAAGTTGGGACACTTCAAGTTGAAAACTGAAAACAATTAGACAGAGATTTTACTAACACAAGGGAAAGGTAATAACATAAAGGGAAAAGTAACAAAAAATGCAAATGTATGCAAATATATACACAGGCACAACCCAATAAATAGCACATGGCGAGCTGGTGGCAATGAACAGCAACCCAGCCAGCAGGAAGTGGGAGGAAAAATAGGGAGGAGCTTCTGGTTTTCTGATCTTTTATAAAGTATGGCAAGAAATAGGAGGGAATAGATCCCTCCCTTTGCCTTCAGCTCTTCTCAGAGTCTGAAAAGCCCTCCTTCTTTAGTTCCTCCTGTTCAAACAGTGACATACATGCTCATACTTAGTAACACAGATAGTTTTGGACCCTAAGTGCCATATGTATAAAAATACTTTGAAAAGATATCAAACCAAAGACAATGAAAAAATATCTCTCTTTTAGAGAAAGAGTTACTTAAACCTTTGGAGGAAGAAAGTGATCCACTGTTTTAGCCCCAACTTAAAAACACACTGCACACATAATGTACCTTTTTTCACCATACATGCAGGAACTATACTGATAGTACGTGAAAAAGGAGACACACAAGTAGACATATTGCATATTTCAAAAAATAAACTCATTTTCAACCAATATAAAAAGGCATAAACAAACTACTCAGAAAAATCACAGGGCAAAGCACCATACATACATGGAAAACGGAATGCTAAAATGATGTGAGAAAGTGGCTAGCTACAATTTATAATACATCTCACATTTTCAAGATCAGAAAGATCAGGTCAAGAACAGAAAAAGAAAAGATCGGTGTCCTAACAGTTTATAAACAGGAAGGATTCATTCATTTGCAATAGCAAAAGCAAAATCTAATCAGAATGAAAACAAAAAAACCCTGCTAGACTAAATAAAAACTTTAATGTAATAACAGTCATTTTTTGATATGATATTGTATCATTAACTTCTCAACAAGATTACAGCACAACAATATTAGTCTGGTCTTGGTAATTTGTGCTTTACTACATCTGGCTATGCAAAATATATAAGGTAAAGGGCTAGGTTTTTAGAACATCCATCCACCAACTGAGACTAGGTTAATTCAAGGTTTGATTTTAGCTTATTTTTTTATCCAAAGGGAAGATAAATTTATAAACTGATTGGGAATGATCACAGGTTAATCTCTTTCATCTTTTAAAGTGCCAAGATCAACATCCGATGAATGCCTTGCATTTTTAAACATACTGTAGAAGATTAAAATATCTAAAATCATGTGTATATTTTCAGCTAGTCCACCCATGTCTCTCTATTTAGGTATTTATTTGGCTTCTATAATCTTGGTATCTGAGCACTGATACACATGTTACGTAGCCAAAAACAAATGGGTATGCTCTCCAGATTTGAAAACACCTCCTACTGATATCAATAGGAACCCTGTGAAGAAAATCTTATGCCTGAATACAACCTAGAAATTTTTAAAGGTAGCACCACAAAGACTACGAAAATCTCAGACAAACTCTTTCCTCTCTTTGTGAGCATCAATACTTATTAGTATTAATGAGATCTATGCAGGTGTTTTGAAAGAACAGAATACATAATATCTGATTAAATCAAATCAAAGTTTTTCAATCCACTTATGGCTATGAAATTTCCTACCTGGCTATGAAGCAAAGGCAGTGATCTGAAGAGGGCTGAGCATTTGCTGAAAATCAGTGAATGGATTTGGCTTCCAATGGAAGCTGAGGCCATGCAACAAATTTACTGGTAGATATGTATATGAAAACAAAAGTACCATGCAGAGTTACCTTGGCAGACACCTTATTGATTTAGTTTTGTTAACATATGTTCTGGAGCTAAACAATAAGAACAACAATTTACCATTAAATAACTTTCCAAAGTTGTTCTTGTTATACTAATGAGCTACCTATAAAATCATTGGTGGCTATTTTATGCTCTGTTACACAAGGAATCAGATTTGTGTAAATGTGTCCTAATAGCTTTGATTAGCTTTGCAGCACTTCTCAAGTGAATATTAATAAAATACTAAAAAACCAATGTTATTAGAATGAAAATACTATGCCACTGGAAAAGAAAAACTAATAAAATACACATAATTTTCAAGTTACCATTGCTGCAACACTAATTAACACACAGTGCAAATATTTGCATTGGTGAAACGTGCTTTTTCCTTAGTTTTGGTAACTGAAAAAAAAGTATACGGAGACTGTAGAGTATAAAACCTCTTACTTTCATAAAACTTTCAATGAACACTACTGAAGAAATATAAATCATCAAATAAAATCAAATTGCTATAGGACTCATCATCCCAGAATCTTTTATCAGTGTTTATATGCTTAAACAAGTAATTTCTGAAAATGCACCCTGTGGGCAAACAAAAGCTCATAACCAAATACAATTGTTTTAATTAATCTAAACAGAGAACATCATCAAGTTTTCAAAAGGCTTCTTTGAGCCTTACAATCTTAATAAACTGTATGTGTGGGCAGAACTAATTCTGTCCTTACAGTTGCATAATTTGGGACTACTTTGTCTAGACTTCAGCTGAGGTAATCTACTAAAGACATGTAACTAGAAGCAAATTTGTATTCTGTACTGTTCAACAAACCACACTGTATTAAGCTTTGTGACTAGCAACTGCTGTACTTTGTTTCTTTGATCCTTTTTCCAGGGGAAAAGCAGAAGCATGGATGTTTCTTGTTTTGAATAGGTTTGGGAGAGGGGGTGGGGTGGGGGGCATGTGTGTGTATATAAAAATATATAAAGTATTAAATATGTACCCTAGGCAAGCATGGGTAACAACATTCTCCACACCAGTGGTACCATATGTTCTGCTTCCTACTTCCTGAAAGAATTCATTTGATGCAATTACATCAACCATGGTGACATTTCATCCCTTGGATAAGCTTCAGTTTTCTTCAGTTTTCCCCTGCATTGGAGATGATCACAGATTTCACCATGTTGAAACCTTACTCTTAGGGTTTTGTGTCTGCATAACTGAATGTGTTTAAAATACTCATAAGCCTTGAAACTGAATGTATATTCTGTGGAAAGCCAATGTGAAAATCAAAGGTTTGATATGTTCCCAAAACAGACTCTCTTGCTCAATTAAGTGCACTAAGCTCCCTGTTTTACAATTTCCTGTACACTGAATGTTTGTTATGCAGGCGGATTGCACAGGAGGTTGCACAGATGTGAACAGCTGAAACCCTGAAAGCCTTTTCCTGGGATGGTGTCTCCAGGACAGCCAAGAAATTATTTCAGTCTTGATGGAAAATGCTTTCCAGCATTCAACAAAGCACCAGCAAGGAATGAGGAGGTAAAGAACAAAGTGATGTCCAGAATATGTACAGAATGGAATGGCTGTCCAACTCCAAACTTTTCAAAATCTTTCCCTGCTACATGTAGTTTAAAGATGCTTCAGACAACACTTACCCAAAAACAAATTTATGAAGGTTATGATATGGTACCCATGAATGATTTCGTACACTCTATTAACAATCAGAAAGATACAAGGACAGGGGGATTTGGGAAGGAACTGAGACGCTACTTTGTGCATGCTGGACTTAAGCAAGGAAAACTCCATGGTTCCGGTTTACCACCTTCTTGGAGCTCGTTTTCCCAGCATTGATACCCTCAAAGTGATACTAGTGCAGAAATCTAAGTAACCAGTTTCCCAGATTACGTTAACTTGACGTAAACAGAGGCTCAGACATTTATGAAGTGTCTAGCTCATTTTAATGGGCTGAACTCAAATGACATTTTAGCATATCAAGCCGCTCTCAAGGAACAGACATTGCTTCAGGGTTTTATAAATCTAATTCTGCCCCTTCCTGCAATCATGGCAAATGCCTTTCTTACTATTTCCATTCCATGCTTCTTAGATATATCAACATGTAGGGTTTTGTTAAGTTTCCTGTAAACCCCCTTTACCTATGGTGTTACATCTATACACTGGCCTCTGCCATGGGCTCCAGTTAGTTGAAGGTAAGCATAGTTAACTCCTGTGGCCATCTACAATGGCTTCATTGCTGTCAGAGGCTTTACAAGTATTATCTGCTCACCTCATACAGATTGTTGTGCTAATACTTAGCCACAGGTTCCCTTAGCCGCTATGATTCTTTTGGTTTCCCTGGAGCTTCTTGAGCCACACAGGTTTCTGAGTAGGCCTGTTTAACTTAGTGGTATATTCTTCAGGCAGCAAGTCTGTGGAATGAGTTCGTCAGCATTTTTATCTTGCTGAGACAAGGCACAGGATTCAGCATGTCCTCTACATCTAGGACACCTAACTGTAGTTTGTGGGGTTGATATTGGTGTACATGTCCTGCTGATTTCCAGTCATATCCTAATCCAAATTTAACATCATAGCCACACATTGCCCAGAGTTTACTGTTTAACAAAGCATTTGTGAAAAAATGTCATTGAGAGCAGAAACTAAGCCACAAAAGATAAAATTTCATCAGTGCTTGATTTTTGGCAGGAGTATTGCAGAAAATTTCAACATTATGCATAACCAGGTCATCAACAGCCAAGCTCACCTAAGCTTCAAAGAGACATGGAGACAGAGAGACAAAGGGCTGTGACCCAAGCCTGACCACTCACCAAGGGGGAAAGAATGGTAACACTGACCACTGTTGGCTCCACAAAGATACAAAAAGACAGACCAAAATGAAGACATTGCTGAAACCTGCAGGAGGTTGCCATGATAAGAAGAACCAGGGAGACATAAGGACTTGAGATGTCCTCCACATTACAGTAATTCATCCGCAGCTTTACATCTGGACTGAAATACCATGGTGCTGGACTGCTAGACAGACTTTTTGGACACTTTGTACTCTTTGGTGCTCCAGTGTGACAATGAGTGAGTGAAACCTACTTTGGTTCAGGCTTTACGTTAGCCAAAATCACCTTCCCCTCTTATAAGAACTCCCAGTGGCTATTTGCTACATTGTTAATATGTACAATAGAGTTGAACATTATTCCATACAGTTTGTGTACAAACTACTAAATGCAATTTCATAGAGAGCTCCTTTCTGCAGGCAGATATTTACACCCATGAAAGTGTTTTCATTTGAACAAAAGAATACTTTTAAAGCAAATCTATTCATTCACACATTTCCAAACTGGGCCTCCTCTCTGGGAGATTTTGGTGCGGGGATTTTGTGAACCTTTTTACCCCAATAGGGAAATAACTACGTGGAAAAATAAGCACTCCTCTGAATGGCTTCAATGGTTAGGCTGGGATATTTAGCTCAGGGAACCAGACTAAATAAATATGTAAGTACATCTCATCTCTTCAGTTGTATAGAGTCTAGATGCAGGGGTCTCCATACTGACTACTTTAACCTATTCATCCACTATACTGGCACTATAGGATTTTTAACACAGTCAATGCTACTAACAGTGTAGAGTTTTTAAGACTACTTTTGTCAATTTTGGTTTGTTTTTTTTGTTTGTTTTTTTTTTAGAAATTAGCTCAGCGTTGTTTAATGGTAAATTTGCTCATTACATTTAGATTTTGAGTCTGATTTTAATGCAAAGCAGGAACATAAGTTACTTACAGCCTAATACTTGGACTGACCTAAAGAAATAAACTATGTGAATTCACTTAGCTCAACTTATTCTCTCAGATTTACAGGCCTTCAAAAGAAAACATCCATGACTTTCATCAGTATCCATGGAGTTAATTTCAAGCAAAAGGTCCAAGACACTACTAACTTCTCAGCTTATTACAAGCAAAAAATCAAAAAAGAAATCCAGCCAACCCACTCCACATACATGCTCCAAAAATAATAGTGAAGGATTATAAGATCTTTCCATACTGGCTGGACATGGTGTTTCCTATATCATCTACCAAAAATGTGTACTTTGCTGAAAACGTAACACTCCCTAGGCTGTTCTTAGCAGCAATCACAGAATTACGGAACGTTATGAGTTGGAGATCCATCAGAACTTGTAAACAACCAGAATTTTTCATCTAAAATAGAAAAGTTTCTTGATGAAGATGTATTAAACCACATAAATGTTCAGCTACAAACATTCTTGGTCAAACCAAGGAAGTGGAAGGTTATTTAATTTTAAAGAAAGAAACATTATATGGTACTGCAGTGGTGTGTAAAGTAGCTGGAAGTGGAAAGTGGACAGTGGAAAGAAGCCAGAAAAAAAAGAGGAAATTACGTTCCTTGGTAAAATGGATCCAAAGCTGCTAGGTGTCTGCTGGTGTTGAAAAATGACTTCCGCATACCTACCCAAACAGCAGCAGCAGCTAATTGAAGTTCATAATCACAGCTCAGTAGTGGATTCAGCACCAAATTTAAGTAATCAGCACTGAAATGTCAGAACAGTAACACTAGCCAAGCAGTCTGGATTAACTATTACAAAAGCACAGAATATGTGACAGATGAAATTTTTATCTTTTGATGCATGCTGGAGTCTCCCAAAGAATATGGTCCAAACCATTGTCCAGAACTACAAAACCCCCCAGATCATCTCACAGCCCATTGCTGCTGAAGGGGAAAACCTCAGATCTCATGTGAGAGGTTTGGTTAGAAAACCAACAATGGATCATGAGATACTAAAGAATATTTTGACTGCTCTCTCTTATCAAGAGGAACTGAAAGTTGACTTAGGCCTTGTGAAACCCCATGTTACCAGATGAGGGGATTAAGCAGTGAGAGACATGGATTTTAAAAATGTCAGAGTAAGAAGGATCATCTAAGGTGAAATAATCTGCTGAACACTATGAATGTGATAAAACTCTCCTTCAAGAATGAAGTTTTGCAACTAACAACTTTATGACAGCAAAGAAATAAGAGTAGCAAATACAGGAAGTACAGGACCAAATCATTACACAGGGAAAGCCTAAAGTGAATGGTTATGGTTAAAGCTAGTACTGAATTACAACACATATGAGGAAAAGAGACTTACCTATACAATACAGAGTTAGAGGCGTAAATGTTATGAAAGTGAAAAAAATAGACAGCAGCTGAAAGAAGTAGGGAAAAAATCTAAGTACAAATGCCATTAAAAATTACATCTTTTGGTAAGTTTTCAAAGAGGACAAGGATAAATAAGACTGAAAGCTAGACTGAGATGTAGGAAGATAAATCTACCTTGTGCAGAGGCAATGAGCATATCACAAAGTAATTGTGTAAGGTCTCAAAGTTTAAAAAAAAAACCACACAAACAAAATCCCAACTGGAAAGAAAGGCATTAATGCCACCTGATTTATATAAAGTCAGAGTTTTTAACATCAGATTTTCTTTACAAAAGAATTTACTGGAGAAATTGTGTTTTTGGGAACCAAAACTATCCCTATAAAGTACTGTAAAACCATGAGATTCAAATCCTCCCTAAAAATGAGTGGGGTGGTGAAGGCCTCATCTGACCCATACCCAGCCCTTAATACTGCATGAGAAAAACTTAGTGAGATCATTACACTGATTTGATCATTCTGTTGGTGGCTGTGAAACAGGATTTATTGTTAAAGGCAAGTAATTTATTCCAATAATTACAGAAGATGGTTGTGATAAGCCATTTTTTTCTTTTCTGTCAGAGAAAGGTGTCAATATGAACTGGTACTACAAACAGCTGAAGTACGTATTTGGGAAGGTTTGTGGAGACATATGGAAGGAACTTACGGTTGCAAGAAAAATTACTCATTACAGAGAAAGATCTAATCTTTGCCACTTCATAGTCTACATACCAAATGTTCTATCTGGATTATTTTGAGTTTATGCTATTTTTCCATTTAATTTGCTTTTCTTCCCAAGCTTTCTGGAATGAGGAAAAAAATCTTGAATTTCTGCCCCAGAGCAAAAATAATTAACCATTTGTGTATTTCAAAAGATCTAAAAACCCCTACATATTTCTCACTTTACATTACCTGACAATCACACTTCTGGAAAAACACTGAAGCCAACAGAAAGAGGTAACTCACAGACAAGGAGACACATAGATCTTTACAAGAAGTTTCTGTTTGTAAACATTTTGTGGTCCTCCCACTTGCTTCACAAACAAGTTAGAATTTAATTTCCTCATATGAAAGCCTCTGTTCTGAATTTTACTCTGAGAAGAAAAAGGAACAATTAAAAAAAAAAAGGGGGGGGGGCGGATCTTTTAGCACCAGTTCATAGGAAATGCAATTAAACAAGCCTTTCTAGCAGAAATGAGAACACCAGATCAACACAAAAACACATACAGGGACTTTGAAAGCCTTGTTTCACAGTTTTAGGCATGGTTTGGGTGTTCTAAAATAAAAGAACTTTTAGGTCAGTTTGTTTAAAAAGACCCACAAAACAGGATACAAACTATTACTAACAACAATAACAAAAGATTCCAACAGATAAAAAAAGCAACCAACATACTACTGGGATCCCTGTAATGGGCTCTGAACATACTCATCTTCCTTGTCCACCATTTACTTCTTTCACTTCAGAATACCATCAAGAATTCTCACATCCTTAAAGCACAATCCTTATATGCAAAATAAGCCTTCAACAGGGTACTAACTCCACCTTGAAGTCTGCAGAAATTACACACTTACAGAATTAAAAACAATCTGTTTTTTCACTTTGTAATACTAAAAGGAAAAGCACTGCACAGGAATTGTTTGACGGACCTCCTGTTTTTAGCAATATCACAATATACCTTATAAGGAACAACATTTAACAGCTGATCTTCATTAACAGCTAAAAGCCTGAATACTTACACAGTACCTACCTGTACATTTTTTAGGATTTAGTTTTAAAATTTTAAGCTTCATAGGCAAATTACTGATCTCAGACACACAGGAAAGATCTACACAGAACTTCATGGAATTACTAATGATTTACATCAGCATTTTGGGACATAACATTCATTGTATTAAATTCAAAATAAAAAGTTAAGTAATACATGTCTTCATTCAATCAAACCAACCAGTAAAATACCATTAGATGAGAAAACTGTAATTACCACAATCTGTATTCACAAAGGCTTATACACAAATGTTTTCTTGAACTAACCAGGCTGCAGGAAGACCTTCTTGGCACCACATAAAGTGTTTCCAAACCCTTAACCACATTCGGAAACAATTTCTAAATAAGTGAATAACATCAGCCTATAGCCATGCTGCAAAAACATTCTGCACATGATGAGACCACAGGCAACAAGCCTAATATTAGAACCCCCTATCAGGATATTAGATCATCTGTCACTAGAGAGCCCATCCCCAACCCCCCGATTTCAGTAGCTTTTATTATTTTTAATATTCTAAAACTTCTATATGTGAGATTTGCAATTTCCAGGATTAGATTAGAATCTCACCAGGACCACATTGTCCCTTGTCTTGTCCATGTGACTCCTTTCAAACAGGGAGTCTCCATGTACGTACTGTCTCATGATGTACTGAACATCACAATAGGATCTCCCATCAGCCTTCTCTTCTCAAGGCTGAGCAGACCCAGTTTTCTCAGTCTCTCCTTCTATGGCAGGTGCTATAGTCCTCTGATCAGCCTCATGGCTCTTCTCAGGACCCTCCCCAGGGACCAAAACTGAATGCAATACTTGAAGTGTGTAGTCACAAGAACCAAGTAGAGTAGGATGATGACTTCTTTGCCTCTGCTGGTGATGGCCCTTTTGATGCAATCCAACACTCAGTTGGCTTTCTTTGCTGCTGCAGCACACTCTTTACTCATGTTGAGCATGTTGCTCACGTTGAGCCTACTGTCCACCTCCAGGTCCCTTTCCACAAGGCTGCTCTCTAGACAAGTGGATCTCAGTCTGAACTGCACTCCTGGGTTATGTGTTCTCAGGTGCAAGACCTTGCACTTCTCTGCATTGAACTTCATGAAGTTCCTGCTAGTCCAGTAGACAATGCGATGTTTATTTTAATCATTTGGAGTAAGTGAATTTCTGTACAAAAGCCAATTTAAAGAATTTAAAGAAGATACCTATTTCTGAGTGCTTTTCTAATCACAGTACAGGACCTAGCTCTTCATTAAACTCAGATACAATTTTCATTGGCTGAGAGCCCTTTTGCCATATAGCAAAAGAATGAAATGATTTTTAAACTCCTAAACTGAGTAATTATTGATCTGATATAATACCTGAAGGTGGATAGCTGAAACAGAACTAAATTCCCATGTTCTAAAACATCCCTTTTTGGTTTAATTTTAGTCAGACATCTATGACTGAAATGTTATCTTCTTATGGTACTATTCAAGAAGTGAAGTATCTTAAGACAGGTAAATATTATACCTCATCTTCTAAAAGCATTGAGAGCTCTATGTAAAGCTACTATAAATGCAAAATAAACCTCATTACACTGTAGAACACACATACGGCTTGCTTATTAACACATTATATAGCAGAGGGTCACTTCAGGTATTTGTTATGAGGAAGAAGAGATTTCAGAAGTCCATCTGAAACTACTGGTTAGTGGCAGGGGTTGAAGAGTGACTTGTTTTTCCTTTGAAAGATGTAGTTTGCCCATGCAAAGCTGTATGGTTAGGTGGCACAAAGGCAGGACAATGAGTTTCAGAGAGTATCATCATTCCTATCATCAATGATACTCAAGGAAGACAATTACCATTGTTTTGCCATCATTTACCATTTCACCATATTCATAGAATCATAGAATCGGCTGTGTTTGAAAGGACCTCAGAGATCATCAAGCCCAACCCTTGATCAACTACCGCTGGTTACCAGACCATGGCACTGAGTGCCACATCCAGTCTCTTTTTAAATATCTCCAGGGACAGAGAATCCACTACTTCCCTGGGCAGCCCATTCCAATGTCTGATCACCCTCTCTGTGAAGAAATTCTTTCTAATGTCCAACCTAAACCTCCCCTGGCACAACTTAAGTCCATGCCCTCTTGTCTTGTTGAAAGCTGCCTGGGAAAAGAGCCCAACCCCCCCCCTGGCTCCAGCCTCCTTTCAGGGAGTTGTAGAGAGCGATGAGGTCTCCCCTGAGCCTCCTCTTCTCCAGGCTGAACACCCCCAGCTCCCTCAGCCTCTCCTCACAGGACTTGTGCTGGATCCCTTCACCAGCCTGGTTGCCCTCCTTTGGACCTGCTCCAGGACCTCAATCTCCTTCCTGAACTGAAGGGCCCAGAACTGGACACAGGACTCGAGGTGTGGCCTCACCAGGGCTGAGTACAGGGGAAAATGAGGAGCAAATAGCACTTTGCTCAGGGTACCTACTAAGACTTGGTGATAGCACCTCCTATATTAGCAAGATACTCACATTAGTCTTTCTGCCAGATACCATAAGGAAGAAACTGAAGAAGTGTCTCATCATGGAGGCTGTGATACAATGCTGTAAACTCAGCTTATACACTTTTGTGTCTATGAAGAGGTGGCAACTTTACAACTGGAAAGCAAGGAAGTAATGAACATCAGATCTATATAATATATAGGTTACAAGTTCATATAGGGATATAGTTGGGTGCTTGTGAGTGTCTTCTGTTGATGACCTATGAGTGATCAAGTGCAGAGTGCTGATTGTACCAGGTAGTATGGCTAAAATTTGGTTTCAACTTCAAATTTAGTTTCAGAGCATGGAATTTATATTACTATAGAGCTTTTCCAATTCACCTTAAGTTGCAGCATTTGCTTCTGTAAGTTTAGTAGACCACTGAATTGTTTTCTGCTTTATGATGTTGCTACAGGAAAGAAAAAAATAATACACACTCTTGCATAGATATTACATTGAGATATCACACTAATGCAAAAAGGAATGTCATCTGAACTGTGGTGGTTATACATATACGCATTTGAATAATCTCACTTTAGGGATTAAGTATAAAAGCAGCTGTTGCTGTGGCACTGTAAGAAAGATGGTGAGAAAAGCCAAAATCAATTTTTATTCCTCGTAGTCTCAAATGCTGTTTCATCAACCTGTCAGATGGTGAAACACAAGACTAAGAAAGAAAAAAAATCAGAAAGCAACATGTGTGTGTTGGCTTTTAAGTGTGTATTACAAAGAATCACACAGAACGTTTAGGTTGGAAGAGACCTCAAAGATCATCCAGTCCAACCTCTGACCAACATCATAAGCTAACTACTACTAAACCATGTCCTTAAGGACCAGGTCCAAATGCCTTTTAAATACCTTCAGGTATGGTGACTCCACCACTGCCCTGGGCAGGCCATTCCAATGCCTGACAACCATCTCAGTGAAAAAATGTTTTCTAACATCCAGCCTAAACCTCCCCTGGAGCAGCTTCCATCCATTTCCTCTGGTCCTCTCACAGTTCTCCAAGGAAAAGAGGATGTTTCCCTCCTTGCTCCAACCTCCCTTGAGGCAGCTGAAGAGAGCTCTAAGGTCTCCCCTCAGCCTCCTCTTCTCCAGACAAAACAGCCCCAGCTCCCTCAGCCGCTCCTCACAGGACTTGTGCTCCAGGCCCTTCATGAGCCTCAGTGCCCTTCTCTGGACACTCTCCAGCACTTCTCTGTCCCTCTTATTTAGGGGCCCAGAACTGAACACAGGACTCAAGATGTGGCCTCACCAGAGCTGAGTACAGAGGGACGATCACCTCCCTGTTCCTGCTGGCCACACTGTTCCTAATACAAGCCAGGATGCCAATGGCCTTCTTGGCCACCTGAGCACACTGCTGACTCATATTTAGTTGACTGTCAACCAATATCCCCAGGTCCCTTTCCAACTTACAGCTCTCTATCCACACTTCCCCAGGTCTGTAGCTTACCATGGGGTTGTTATGACCCTGGTTCAAGACCTGGCATTTGGCCTTGTGTTAATGCAATTCATTTTTTCTGTACATTCAAATGTAAAAAAAGAAGCACATGGTTGTGCAGGATACTCAGTAGGTAGCTGGATGATCAGTCATTTACAATAAAACACCCAACCATATTTAAAATATGCAGATATCCCACACAATAATGAAATAAGTTGCCCCTTACCATGGTGTCATGTCTTACTTAAACTGTGTCATTGCCAAAACATTACCTGCATCTTATTTTTATGGTGTCACAAGATGCAATGCAAAACACTTCTTCTGTTAGGTGATGGAAGGAGGCAAATAGCTAATAAAAACAGAAAAATTCTTTGCAGCAGGTAATGTCTACATCCCACTTTGTCACAAAGTGATTAAAATTTCATTCTTCTCTCACTGTGCTGCTGCAGCCAAACATAGCTGACGTCAGTGAAGATGCCAATATAAAACCAGTTAATATTTGGTTTAAGAATTTTTATTCATTAAAATTCTCACTAAATTCTATAGCACTCAAAACTGAATCCAAATTCCTAGAACTGTGACAAAATTTAGGAAGGAAAGACTAAAGTAAAATACAATGACCTACATGTTTAGATGGGTGGAAAGCATATCCAAGGTCTCTTTGAATTCAAAACTGAAAGTAGGTTATAGGTCATATAGCCTACAGTGAATTTTGAATCTTGTATCATCCAGGATTGACTGCCTTTCTGGTATTAAAACCAAAATATACATGTTAAATAGATACCAAACTTGTTCTCTCTTTCAAAACATCTCTGCAGCTAGTATTATATTTTCCACACTCCACTCCATGAAGCAAATATCTGGAGCATAGCTATACTGAATTATTATTTACAGTAGCATTGCAACAGAACATTGTGAGGCTACCAAATATTCCAAGTATCTACCTCTAACTCAGCTAAAGTGGTCATCTAAAATAGCATAGGAAAACAGATCCTAAGGTTCTTGCAAATATTTCCAGGGGGTCTGAGCTCAGCAGCTTTTTATTTTTCTTTAAATTCAAATCACATTATAATCACTTCCATCATTAAGTCAAATTTCATTTGTTTAACCAAGTCATGATATTGCTAACAATACACTAAGTAAAGATACTAGTACGGCTTTTGAATGAAAGAAAAGGACTTCTGTATGTAAATATGACAGCATACAAAACCATCTGAAGGATCAGGAATTAAAATCTAAGGCAATTTGCAGTCTCTCATATATAAAAAACAAACAAACAAAACCCCAAAATGACACACACAAACAAACAAGTATGCAAGAATCAAGTTAAGATTCTCCATTACATAATAAATCAGAGATAAGTTAAAAAAAAAAAAAGTCATTTTTATTTGCCTATATATAATACTATTATTTTTCACTTCAATTTTTGTACATGATTACTTCTGTCTGGATAATCAATTAGTGATGTATTAAAAATATACTACAGAGAGTTTATGTTTAACGATTACTTCTGTGAGTATTTTGTCAAATTAACACAACTAGATATGTTGTCTAAAAATGTTTGTACAAATGTATGAACTCACAGAAGGTTTCTACAGCTGAGACAGCCAATCACAGTTCTGCAAGAATTAACAATACTAATGACTCACATTTATGTTTGACACTTGTATGCTTTCCCTTAGTCCTTGATGATTTTACTGTAGGCTTATCAGTTGTCATTTGAACTCTGCAGACATACAGATTGGATAAATGCTGGCTACAGACCCACAGATTAGACAGGCTGCTTGGGATTTTTTTTTTTTTTTTTTTTTTTTTCCCCTCCATTTTTCATTTAAAAGAAGTTAACAACCATAGTGGCATAACTTTGAAAGACTCAATATACCATGTTTTGAAGAATGCTATTTTAAGAGGAAAGGATATTCCCTAAGAGCATTTGCACCAGAGGTAAAGACTAACTAAGCTCTTTAAAACCAGGAACTGAAAGCTGAGTTGCTAAATCTGTATTTAGCCAGCTATGTAAGTAGATTTACAAATTTACAGATGTGCTAAACATTCTCTACTTTTCTATCATTGAATGCCATTTGGGTTTCAAAGGTGTCCAACATACTGGAAAATGAGCCCACTCATTTTAGAGCCTAAACAGGATATGAATAACCTAACACTGTGATCTTCTTTTGAAAATGTCAGTATCTTGCTCAGAAGTTCTTTGATTTCACTTACTTGCTAGCTCTGCAGTGCAAAAACTGATGTAAGAAGAGCCAAACTAGAGAAGACCACAAGTCTATCTGTCACATTATTGTTTTCAGCAGTTACTAGTAGTAAGTGCTGAAGGACAAACTAAGAGCATGCTACATAATAAGGGACACTTTTCTCATCATGCTCTATGTCCCAGCAACATGTGACATGACAAGTCAATTTACTAACACATAATGGTTAGTTAAGGATTATCCTTTGTGCTAACATTTAGTACAAAACTAGTACACCTTAAAGTACATTAATTCAAACAGAAAAAACGGTAAACTAAGTATGCTGGAAAAAAAGACTTTCAAGACCACTATTAAGAAGAGAAGGAAAAAAAAACCAAGTACTTCAACTCCACGCAAACAAAGGATTACAAACCCCGGGGGAATTAAATAACTGTTAGCATCTTTTCTGTGAAGGAGAAGAAAGATGGTAAGCGGTTTCTAAGGCCACAGAAAGACAGAGATTGGTGTACTGCAAAAGGCTCTCTATAGAGGGCCTTCCATGGATAATTTTTTCCAAAACAGGATTTATGCAATTAAAGATTGCAAGGTAAGTCAAAATCTCAAGCACAGGCTCAGGTGGCACAAAAAGTTAGGAGCCTCAGTACTCAAAAGAGTGTTTTACATAAGGGAATGAAAAGAACTAGGAATTCAGAGTCTCTTTAAATTTTGTCAGAAGAAAAGGAATTGTAGGTCAGTGGGAAGAGAATTTGAAACATAAGGTTTTCACACAGTGAAAAGACTGGGAATGAAATTATTTAAGAGCATGAACAACCATGGAACATCAATACCCTATGTTTTATTTGAAGTGTTTCAGCCAGCTTTGTTCAAATGGGCTCATATGAGAGGATTTGCAACCATGAAATAACTCTTCTGTTTAAATGCCAGTTGTGTTGGCAATTTCTCAGGGAGTAGCATCTCACAGCTCATAGGATTTGCCGAGTTGGAAGGGATCATCAAGTCCATCTCCTGTCCCTCTGTCATCAACAGCATGAAAACACAGTGCTGCTTTCATTCTCTTACTTCTAACTTCTTAGTTCTCCAAGTACTTAAACAATGCACACCTTACAGTGTAGTTTGAACAGTTCCCTGAACAATCTAATTAGGAGGTCTAGAATCTTTGCAGTCTGACATACTTCCTTATTGCTTTCTCTCCAATTCACTCCCTCCTGCTAGTGACAGAAATTAAAATCAGATAATTATGTGCTATTAAGTGTTCATGAAATTCTCAACATTCTACAGAAAGCACTGAATTGCTGGATATTAAGGTATTTAAATTTGGACAGTTTAACATAGTATCATCAAGGTCACATTCTTCTTTTAGTAGCATAAAATGGGGCAAAGCTATGCTGAATCATTTGAACCAAAACAGCATAAAACCGAGAAAGTGCAAAATTAAATCCTGCATCTTCAAAGATGTGCAGTAAGCAAGACAGATGATTTCAAATATTATATATGGTCAAAATCCCATTTCGATACATAAGTCCACAGAAAATTAAAATACTGAGGAAGAGATGTACAGAAAACAGAAGTAAAAAGACTATGCTTTCAATTAGAGTTTTTCTCATAAACATCTGTCAGTCTTCAAAAGAAATGCAGCTGACCAGTGGTAGCAGCTACTGGAACAGAGAACTTAAAATGCCTAATTAGGTCACACGATGCAAGCCATATCATCATTTCATCACAAGCTGCAATGTTGGCTAAACATCCCGCCTAAGTAAAGGAAAGTATTTTGGGTTATTAAAAACCCCAGTAAGTATAAGCTAATGAGGAACAGACAAAGAAAAGTGCCAAATGCTCTAAAGCCTTCATACTTCAGATAATGACCAAAATTTATGACTGCTTCCTTCCCTGGCAGACAGGAGTACAATTAGGATTCTCAAAATAACAGCCCCTTTGTACTAGCATGTTATGTTATGTTTACACTGCTACAGACAGACTGGAAGATAAAAGAAAATAAATACTACAGCACCCTTTTTAACAGATAATAGCTGAGTCTTTTGTTGTTATTTTTGTTAATGTGGGCTTGGATATGGTTTTGCACATAGCTTATTCTTAACTAAAGTAATTTAAATAACTATTATTGCATGCACAGGAATTAAGTATTTAAGTAGCTTGCTATATACATAGAAGCTTCTATTTGAAAAATCGTATGAAACAAGAACAAACAAGTCATCTTTCATTTTCCTTTGTTGTCCAAATACAGCTTCACATTTAAATAGCTTAAATTATTCCTTGATTTCAATTCTGAAAAATTTGAATGTGCTTGGCGTTATGAACTGTTGAATGAAAACAATCAGGAAGTATGAATGCTCTTTCTTTCATCCTTTTCACTCAATGATATGTATCATTTGGAAATTAAGAGTGGCTAGAGGAAGCACAAGGAAATAAAAGCATTGGATATTCTCATCTCCTTCATAAGGAAAGCACAGTTGCAATATTCTGAACATGAATTCTGGACTAAGATAACTGCAGATGGTTTTGAAACAGAATACCCCACAGGTATCTTTTGCCTATAAATTCTGGGAAACATACACACAGAGGAACCTCTGCCAACTTCCCAAACAACAGTAGCATACCAACAACTGAATCTTGAAGATTTCTCTTACTGTGTGCTATTATTTTGGCCTAGACATCTCTCTCCCCATTCTCTTCCATTTCAGTTTCTTGCCCTTCATAGATCTGCTGATTACTGCTCTTATTACAGAGATAAAATGTCCACTTTATTCCTTAACTACCATGATGATCCATAAGGACCTGTGTCAACCATTTAGTACCATGCCTTTGAAGTCAAAGGAAACTGCAAAGCTGCTCTGCCCATTTCATATGGGTCAAAGAACACAGTAGACAACAGTTACCTCCAAATCAAACTATTATGCAATGCACCTGAGAACATAGCATGTGACAGGTGCCCAAGTGTAAGTTTCTTGATGCTTTCACTAAGGAGTTTATTGAGTAAATAGCTATAACTGAAAACTCAGTAACCAGTACAAGATATCTACAAAACAATGAGATTTATCTAACAGAGAAGGGTCAATGAATGCCTACGTGTTATAGGTCTTCAAAAAAACAAAAAACAAAAATACCACCAAGAAACCCAAACCAAAGTAAACCTCTACTACGTAAAACTAGATACAGTATTATTACATGCCGGTATATTTTTCTACTTTTATCCGCAAGGAGAACTGAAAGAGGAAAACTGTAGAAAAAAATCTATGTAAATAAGAAACAAAACATACAGCATGAAACAAAATGTTTACTCATTGGACTAATTTTGCAGGTTTCAGAAAGAAATACACTTCTGGTTCATCTAAACACTATACATCTCTGGTTCATCTAAACACTTGAACCGGCAATTTCTGCAATTTGTTGAAGTTGCTTTTGATATTAAACCCACTCAACTGCTGCCTCAAGAGTTCCAAAACACAAAACCAACAGTCTGGACACATACTTTTCTTTTCAGTCCTCACCTTTCAAAAAGAGCTTTGCCTTTAATTCTTTGGGATGTTTTGCTCATCTGCCAAAATGAATTAACTGTACTGTTGGCACCATACAAATGGTGAATAAAAATGGTGTTTCATTTCTGCTATTAACAAACACTCTCATTATCAAGCTAGAAACATACATATTTTTAAGAAAGAGAAAAAATAAAGGGGGAATTTAAATTTCTATGCATTGCCTTGGAACTAATAAGAGCTAAAACTCTATTGTCATTGCACGACTGGAAATTAAACTGTAAACCCAAAAATACTTATTTAAGCTTTTTATTCTCCACAATTTCATGAAAACTTCATAATACAATCCTTAAAGTTAGCCATACTCATCTTACAAAGACCAGTGTTTGACTAGAAGCTCATCAATGACGAAAGGCTTGTGAATAAACTCTAGATCTCCATTTTAACATACTCTTGCTCTGTCAAGACACAGTGGTAAAATCTGCACCAATAGAAAACATGACAGAAATGATAGCAACATCAAGTGCATCAATCAACTGAACCAGTAATAAATAACTTCATCTTGGCAAATGAGGAAATTCTGGCCCCATGTGTCTCATGAGCTTATATTTTCCTTCCCTGAGTTCTGTTCAACTGAAGTTAAAGATCATAGCAAAAAGGATGCACAAAGCCTACCCACATGAAGACAGAATCAGAGTTTTAAGTTTGGTTTAAGAAAAACAGAACAGCAACTTGATAGCAACTTGAGACTTTTAACCATCTGATAAAAAGGAGTCTAACAAAATACAAGACCAGATACTAAACAGTTTATTTACCTAGCCATCCCCAGGCTGGAAAAGTTGGAAGGAACTATCAAAACATCAAGCCTGGAAAAGGGGTGTGTACCCAGTGTGGTGTAAGCGGCGGAGAGACACTGAGGAATTAGCTGGAGCAAACGTTCTTCACAGCATTCCATAAGGCATGAGGGAGCAAAAACTCTGTAAGGAATGACTGCTTCCAACCTGGCAGCGGGATTTTGGAATCGGCAGGGGTATTCCACATGACTACAGATTTCTTCATGCCATCTGCCAATGACAAAAAGAAAAGAAAAAAAAAAAAGAAAGAAAAGAGAGAAAGAAAACAAAAGGAAAAAAAAATAGTTTAATGTGATACCAGTACTGTGCACAACTGAGTATGATAAGACAAGGACATTCTCTGGACATCAAGATGACAGTAGCTATAAAATTATCTCATTTGTATTCTCACTCTATGTGAACATATGGAACACTAAAAACAGCCATTGTTACATGTCAAAAGAAAACTGATATAGTTACTCATAACTAAACAATAAAGTTAAATCCAGTTTTTATAACAGACATATATCAAAACAAGTGGTCAACATAAAGAAAACTCAGTCACAATATAAAGGTAGTTATTTAAAGAATACCTAATTAAACTTGCCTATGAAAATAAAATTTTGTACATATTAACACAAATAAAGTACAATTAGAAGTAAAAGGGGCTTTTTTTTTTTTTCTGTCACTGTTACTAAAATTCTCCAGGAACTTTTACCAATTTCTTTTTCATAAGTGAAAAACAGGCTTACCTCCCGCACATTTGAAAATATCATAATAGGATCAAGCTTACTTTACATTACTTTTATAGGATATTCAGAGCTGTAGCTGGAAGGAAGGAGACGTAAATCAAATCCTTCCTAAACAGTGAGTCATACACCTTCAGAATATCTTATCTGCCCAAATATATCTAAGCAGAAATCAGTTTGTGTTTTCACCAGCTTGCTTGTCTTCTGTACAGTGCCTCTCTTCCATTTGAGATTTCAATCTAAGGAACCTGGTTCTACTATGCCTGGACAGGCAAAGCACTTTTTATTCCACCCAGTATTGGGTATATTTGGAAAATCGTGCTCTAGAGAAGTGCTGACACACAAATCAAAATGATAATGTGTAGAAAACTTATGCTGAAGTGTCACCATTTTAGCACCTTACATAACTCTTTCTGTGAAAGAAGTGGGCTCTAAATTAATCATTGGTTACATATGCAAATAAACTAACTATATTCATAATTATAAAATTATTTTCCATGGGTGGTCTAACCCAATATATTTCTGCCCTAAAACCATGTCACTTTGTATTTAATTATCTGAATTGTTTTGCCAGATTTTAGGCAAAACATGAAACCTAGCACCCTATCTCCTGTAAAAGCTGCCAAGTCCTTAATGACCATGAGGAAACAGGAAACTTAACGAACACCTCAGTTCCATGTAACATTTTCTTTAACCCAGTCTCCTCATGTCAAAATCTTTTGCACCTGGACATAAATCACATTAGACATTTCAAATTCTTACAGAAATCCTTACTTTTTCTGATACCAAATAGTTTATTTCCATTATCTTATCGGAGACACTTCCATAACATTTGCTCATCTATCCATTTCACACCCTTTCTAGAAATGCCTGCTATTGTGCATAATGTTGCTTTGGTTACCTAGCCTGAATGACAAAAAGAAGTAAAAAGGGTCTGTTATATTAACTCCCAAATGATGGTTAATTAGATATACCTGTAAGGTAAGTCTTTTAAGGACATAGATTTTTATGTCCGGATTAACTACAAAATGACTTGTACACTCAGTCTCCCTTTTTTTTTTTTTTTTTGTCCATGCGTAAATGACACCACATTTGCAAAGGATTTTTTTAATTTTTGACAGTTCTTTTTTTTTCTGAAGTACATTAGTTCTCCTTCATTCAGTCACTAACTGAACTGCTGCAGATACATGACACTGTGTCAATTACCTCATCTAAAGAAAATCACTTATTTTCACTCAGCAAAGACCATCAAACCAATTTAACATTGAACTAATTTTTGCTACAAAACTTTCAAAAATATTTCCCTCTTTTCAGAAGTTTTTTTTTTTTTTTTTTTTTTAATGGACACTTTCCTTTTTCTATCAATACTATGTCGAAAGTATTTTGCTCCAAACCAGTGAAAATTCCTATTACTCAGTGTGTTGCACATTAGACAGGCACAAACAATATATATCTAGAAACTCAGTGACTTTTTTTTGCTTCAGTCTTCACCAGCAGGAGCTCTAGCCACACCAGCCAAGTTGCAGAAGGCAAAGGCAGGGACTGCCAAATATCTGCCTACTGCAGGAGAAGGGCAGGTTGTTCATCTACAGAACTGAAAGTGTTCAGCTCCATGGGACATGATGAGATCCATCCATGGCTCCTGAGGGAACTGGCAGATGAAGTTACAAAGCCACTTTCCATCATATTTGAAAAGTCATGACAATCTGGTGAAGTTCCTACTGACTGGAACATGGGAAATATAACCCCTATCTTCAAAAAGGGAAGAAGATCCAGGCAACTACAGGCCAGTCAGTCTCACCTCTGTGCCCAGCAAGGTCACTGAGCAGATCATCCTGAAGGCTCCTCTGAGACACATGGAAAATGAGGAAGTGGTTGGTGGCAACCAGCACGACTTCACCAAGGGCAAAAAATGCCTGACAGATCAGGTTGCGTTTTACAATGTGGCCACACTGTTGGTGGACAGGGGGGGAGAAACTGACATCATCAGCCTGGATTTGTGAAAAGCATTTTAGGCTGTCCTGTACGATATCCTGGTCTCTAAGTTGAAAAGTCATGCATTCAATGGATGGACCACTCAGTGGATAAGGAATTGTCTGGATGGCTGCACCCAGAGAGGTGTGGTCAGTGGCTCTATGTCCAAATGGAGATGAGTGATGAGTGGCAGTCCTCAGAGATCAGTGCTGGGACTGGTGCTACTTAACATTTATGTAGGTGTTGCAACAGGGCATTAAGAGACACAGGATACAGAATGCAGATCCAGAGGACACTGGGTTTTATTAGTGCTATTGCTCACTAAGCAGCTCTTTTCACATAAAAACAACCACACCCTTACCCATGAAATAATGCCTTTGGAATCACTTCTCTGCAAGATTTTTCCATTCAGATCAAAAAACTTCTGTTTTGATTTCTGTACTAATATGACTCATTTTCACATTCCACAGAGTAATGCTATTCCTATACCTCAACTTTCAACAATATTCTGAATACCAACCTGAAACCAGCTTGTGAAGATGGCAAGGAAAACTCAGTGTTTGTCTGGATAGCTGCTGTAAAGGATTGCTGGGACTTCTGCTTAACTTCTTGCCAGCACCCCACAGCAATTGTGAAGGTGGATGCTGGCATTGGCATAGTAACATAGTAGTACCAGCTCAAGACACCTGTAAATAAAGACACATCAGACTTGTACAAACTCATTAGACACAGCACACATTCAGTATTTGACATTCTCATGTTTTTGAGATTTTGGGACAAACCTCCCACATTACATCCTGATATTTTTTGCTGATGAAATATGTTACTGAGACATAAAAGAACAAGTCATGTGCAGCCACCATGGATTCAGTACTGTTTACTTAAATCTGCAACTTTCTGCTTTCTGCCAATGTCTTTAGTTATAAATAAATCCATAGCTGAGATATTATCAATGCAACTTAATGTGAGCATATGGTTAAATAAGACATGCAATGTATAGCACAAAGATTAAAACTTAACTTTTTCAACCCTGGACCAACCTTACAGTTTTGCCTTAACTGAACAAAGTATTTTCTTTTGTGTTCTGGGCAGTACCAAACTGAAAGGCAAGTTCTAACAAATAAACACTAGCGTTAGTGAATTGGATCTGGAAATCTGAGATACATGATGTGCAAACCAGGCGGTGAGAAAGCAAAGTTTTAGATAGGGATATTGCCTAAGTCAACAATTTGCTCACGATAACCCAGGAGCTGCTAAATCAATAACAAAGAGTCTATTATAAGGGTAAAGAGATGATAAATGTTATCATTATGGGAACACATTGCTGAAAGACAAGGAGAGCAGTACAGGATGACTATTTCTATGAACATGTCTGGACACACTGGAGGATGCTTTAGGACAGCATACTTTTCACTAACCTAAATGTTGCTTAGGTATTCTGTTTGTCCCTTTAAAATGGTACAGCTTAGCGGTCACATTCAAGTACTCATCTATGGTCACAAATACAGCTCTGACACCATAATAATAGATTAACTACTCTTGGAAAAAACATAGCATAGCTTACAACCTGCTGAATCATGTTCAAATAACTGTAGCTGTGGCAACTGTGGAAACATACAAACTTTGTTTATTTTAACTGAACATTTATCCTTGCTCTTTTCTAATAGTATTCAGACTAGGATACAATCCAATCTAGTGAAGGCCACAAGGCACAGAAGAAGTGAAATAAACAACTGCAGTACACTGCAACTGGACACAGGACTCGAGCTCTGGCCTCACCAGGGCTGAGTACAGGGGCAGAATCACTTCCCTGGACCTGCTGGCCACGCTGTTCCTGATCCAGGCCAGGATGCCATTGGCCTTCTTGGCCACCTGGGCACACTGCTGGCTCCTGTTCAGCTTCCTGTCAATCCAGACTCCCAGGTCCCTCTCTGCCTGGCTGCTCTCAGCCACTCTGTGCCCAGCCTGGAGCTCCCCATGGGGTTGTTGTGGCCAAAGTGCAGGACCCGGCACTTGGCCGTGTTGAACCTCATCCCATTGGAATCAGCCCAACTCTCCAGTCTGTCCAGGTCCCTCTGCAGAGCCCTCCTGCCTTCCAGCTGATCCACACTCCCCCCCAGCTTAGTGTCATCTGCAAATTTGCTGATGATGGACTCAATCCCCTTGTCTAAATCATCAATGAAGATATTAAACAGAACTGGGCCCAACACTGATCCCTGGAGGACACCACTGGTGACCGGCCGCCAATTGGATCAGCACCATTCAGCACCACTCTCTGGGGACCTCCAGCAGTTCCTAACCCAGCACAGAGTGCTCCTGTCTGAGCCCTGGGCTGACAGCTTTTTCAGGAGGATGCTGTGGGAGAGGGTGTCAAAGGCTTTGCTGAAGTCCAGGTAGATCACATCCACAGCCTTCCCCTCATCCACCAGGCGGGTCACCCGATCATAAAAGGAGATCAGGTTGGTCAGAGAGGACCTGCCCTTCCTGAACCCGTGCTGGCTGGGTCTGATCCCCTGTCCATCCTGCAGGTGCTGTGTGATTGCACCCAGGATGATCTGCTCCATGACCCTGCCAGGCACTGAGGTCAGGCTGACAGGCCTGCAGCTTCCTGGGTCCTCCTTTCATCCCTTTTTTGGATTGCTGTGACATTCCCCATCTTCCAGTCATCTGGGACCTCCCCAGTGAGCCAGGACTGTTGGTAAATGATGGAGAGCATCCCGGTGAGCTCTTCCTCCAGCTCCCTCATCACCCTGGGGTGGATCCCAGCTGGTCCCATAGACTTGTGAGGATCCAAGTGGCTCAGCAGGTTACAAACTCTTCCCTCCAGGATTACAGGGGAGCTACTCAGCTTCCTATTTCTCCCTACAATTCCCAGAAGCACCTGTCCTCAGGACAACCTGCCTTACTGTTGAAAACTGAGGTGAAGAACGTGTTAAATACCACATCAGACTTTTCCTCATCTTTGGTAACTATGTTTCCCCCCATGTCCAACAAAGAATGGAGATTTTCCCTGCCCCTCCTTTAGCCGTTAATGTATCTGTAGAAAGACTTTTTGTTATCCTTAATGGAAGTGGCAAGATTGAGTTCAAATCGTGCCTTCGTCTCTGTAATTTTCTTTCTTCATGATCTAACTATATTCCTACACTCTTCCTGAGTAGCCAGGCCTTTTTCCATAGTCTGTAAGCTCTCTTTTTAACGTGAATTTCCTCCAAAATCTCCCTGTTCAGCCATCTTGGTCATGTTCCTCTCCACCTTGCCTTTCAGCACACAGGGACAGACTGCTCCTATGCATTCAAAACTTGCTTCTTGAAGTACGCCCATCCCTCCTGGACCCCTTTGTTTTCAAGGGCTGTTTCCCAGAGAGCACTCTGAATCAGTCTTCTGAAAAAGCCAAAATCTGCCCTTCAGAGAAAGAGGTCAACCAGGACAGAACCAATTTATTCCTGTGAAATATCGAAATCCTGATGCAGAATTTCATTGACATGAAGTGTGCTAGACCAAACACTGACTTAAATGCATACAAGACAAGGGGAGTCTGTAGTGCTTCACATTTGTGCAGCATTAGAAAACAGTCTATGCAACTATGTTAACTGTAAAGCCTTACAAGTCAAATAACAGCAAAGGAAGAGTGAAAATTTGAGAAACTAATAGAAAAATGGTAGTGTATTCTCAACTGAGATCTGAAACGTTATGAAAGTGAAAAGGCAGGACCAGAAAACTGTTCCAGATGGAAGGAGGTGTAGAAAAAGGTGGCACTCCCAACAGTGAGGAGGTTGTCTAAAAGGAAAGGGTGTAAGCCTTTGCTACGCAGTGGGAACAGACAGGGTTACAGTAAGAAACAAGTTTATCAAGACAGACTACAGCAATCAAGACCACAGAGTTAAAAAACAAACAACCAAACAACCAAAAAAAAACCCCAAACCCAACACAAACAAACAAACCCAAAACCCAATCAAACAAAACAAAACAAAAAAACCAAACAAAAACCCACAAAACTCCACCAAGGGTAATTTGCATGGAATGTCAAAATTAATGGGGAGTCAGTTTAGTAGTCCAGAGAGAACAGCATCTACTGCATTCACAAATTTATGTGAATTAGCAAGGATAGCTGAATAGCTGGAGCTGGAGTAAAAGGGTGAAGATAGCACAGACAAAGAAAGCTAGTTCTTCTCAGTATGTGTTTTCAGATTTATCTAAATTAAGATGTCTCAAAGAAAATAAAAGCAACTAAGACAAAGATCCCTGCCTGTTTTCCAAGCCACTTACATTTGCAGGCATTATGGAGACCACAGAAACTATAAATACCCCCAGAACAACATACAAGATTTATACTGTTTTTACATACCTAATGGGGCTTAATTCATTTCCTACAGGGCTTTTACATGCCATTATTTTTCTAATTCTACAGCTGGGTAGGATAACTATCCATTTATCACACCATACATATAAATACATACATATGAATATATATTAATATATATTCACATATATTTATCCTACAGTTGTCTTCATCAACTGAAATCACATGCACTGCAATGACAAGTTAGTTCGCTGTAGTGCATCCACTGATTGGTGACTGAAATGGTCTTTAATTTGGCAACACTCCTTTGCAGCAAGCACCAGGAAGTCACATTTCAGACAGCCTAACCCTCATTTATCTTCTGTCTTCTCCTCCCTATACTGCTAAGACTGCCTCTCAGACTGCCCTTCTCTTTCACTACTTTTTTTCTTTAACTTTCTTCAGGTCTGTGGGCTTTGTTTTGTTTTCTTTCATTTGTTACCTTCAGATCCATCCCAGGGCATAGACTGGGACCACAAGATCCACTCTACTTTTCCCTTCTCCCCCTTCCCCCTGGCTCGCCATTGCCTTCCAGTGGCTACCTTGGAGACAGCACCACCTCCAGGGCCAGAGAAAACAGTGCAGCTGAAACAGGGAGATGGATTTCTTTACCAATAGGAGGATTCTGTACCACAAAACCAGTATTTTGTTCCACTAGTACCTTTTAGACATAGCAAGGACACCTTGGGAAGAACAAGAGATTAACCTGAGGTTACTCCACAGGAAAAGGAGAGGAAGAACACCCCAGTCCTTTTATTTGTAATACTTACACATGCTCTTTAAAACAATGCTTACTTTAAATACGACTTGATTCTTACTCATAATTATTTAGGCAATGATAATACCTTCAAAGTATTTTATCTACAGGTAATTTTGAAAAAAAAAATTCAGAATTTTTTTTCAGGTCTACAAAGCAAATATATCATAACTACAAATCATGTAGCAACAATAGGTATTCTATGAGATGTAACTGGACATCTCATGCAAAAATATACCACTATATTTAACAGGGGTAGGAAATTATGATCTACTTATAATTGTGCAAAAGAAAAATTTAAATGCCATTTATTTCTTCTTCTACTTGAAATAATAATTATTAATTAAATTCCTAGAATTTTTAATGCATTTCTCTTATCTTTGAAGTAATTAAAATTGTTCAGAGCCCTGTGGACTCTACTTTAACTGAAGAAACACCTAAGAATTGGTATCTAATAATACCAGATGCAAAAATGTTAAGAGTGTTTTTACTTATTAGTGTATTTTTCCTCACATAATTTTTACCGACACAAACACCAAAAAAAAACAGAAATTATGTCCACAATTTACAAAAAGCCACAAAAAACCTAGCATCCTCTGAGGGAAAAGAGAGACAGCCACACACAACATTTGTTATACAAAGTAAGAGCGAGCTCTAATACATAAAACTACAGCTAAATAAGTAGTTAAGCCAAAACTACTATTTGGCTGGAGCACCAGCACTAAAAGCCCTCCAGTTCTCTGAAACTCTTTGTAACATGTAGAGACCTTTCATCTATCTCATCAGAAAGCCAGAATTTCCCACAGAGAACCCTTACGTTCATGCCAAAGCATTAGTTCAGCACTGGCTTAGAGGGATGAGCAGCATGTGAGGAGCTTTCAGCTCCTGTGCTTTACTTCCTGATACATGTTGGAGATCAACCAATACAAGTAGTGGGCACTCTTGGTTTTCCTTGTGAAAAGCAAGAGGAGCACAAACAAAAGCAACTGCTGTTGATGCTACAGAGCAGTCGTTTCTCTGGTAACATATTTCCTCTTAATAACATAATACATCTCCCTGGAACCAGAGAAGGCAGAACAAGTTTAAGGACTACATTAAGGTAAGGTAACCACACAAAAAGCAAGGGAGGTTTATTTCACACTTAATGAAGGAATATCTATTTCTTGAACATCAACCAAAGCAAACACTAAGGTGTATGTGACTAAATATATATGTACCTTCTGTGTGTTACAGTAATATGCTCGAGGCACATAAAACTGACAAGTGTTGAAAAATAAATCCAGTGGTTAAATGGCTCACATTACACACACATGTAGAGCTCCCCATAAAGTTTTCTCTGAAAGGGCATTGTCAATTGCATTTACCTGGTAAATTTTTCTTCACTAAGTAGTTCACAAAGAATGGACAGTATTTTTAAGCATCGTATCTGAATAGTTAATTTGTACCTGAGCAAGTGACATATCAGGATTTTTAAACAAATGTGGCCTAACAGTATTTTCAAATGACAGGATGAGCCACCCTGAGAGGCTTCTAGGTGTGTTTTACAAATACGATAAAATTTTAAATAGGATAGGTTTCACATTCCCTGTATAACTGCCTACCAAAAAGGTCTATGTGGGACAGGTTATTTAACACTACAGACCACTTTGAACTTTTTAACTCCTAGAAGTCCTACTAATTCAGCTAGTGAATTTGTATTCACTGTAGGCTTCAGACTAACACTTGAGCCTTAAATTTGTTTCTTAGAACATTCCTCACAATATTGCTCCTTTTCCTTCTTTCCTCTTTATCTTTTGTGTAAGTTTTTACAATTCTGAACAGCTCTGTAACACTGATTCATCATTTCCAGATGCATACAAGCACCAAGATAAAGAGGGTTTCATCCCTGACTGAGTCTTTTAGAGTTACTTTGGAGTACAAAGCTTACTATTTTTAAAGAAACCCAGCAACTCTTGCATCATAACATCAAAATTATCATTAAAAAAATGTATGTGCTGCATAGATCCATAAGTAGAACCTCTCATTGGGAATTAAATTTTGAGCACAGGCAGAGGGAAATCCCTAAGGACAGAAGTGCAATAAGTGCTTTTGCAGTTCTCTTCAGTCCAGGAAAGGTCAGTGCAAAACTTTGGCACTGTCACTTGTTTTCTCAAGGTGCCAGATTTAATGCTACATTTGGTTCTTCACAGTTCACTTCACACTTTTCACTCGCCTTCATTAGCACAGGGAAGTTAAAAAGAGTTATTTCCTCCCTATTGGCCTTTCCACTAAGAACTTCTTAAGGTATTTCTTGCTTTCACAGAAGTCTTAGGAAAGGAAACATACTGGGTTAGCCTTTCGAAAACTTAAAAAAAAAACAACCCAACAACAAAAAGCAAACAAAAAAAACAAACAAAAAAGACCAATCAATGCAACAACCACAAGGATTTAAACAAAAGCCCCTCTGTTCTCCACAGCTGACTTGGGGAGACTAATGCCCAGTGCCATCATTAAAAATACAGTACCCTGGTATCAGTCTCAACATTCCATCAACAGTATTTTTTAAATGTTTTTTTTTCCCACAACCAGTTTTTTCCTTATTAAAGTATTAGATTTTAATGAGGTTTTTTTTTTAACTAGAATGACAAAATAATGTTAATGAGGAAGTAACTATTTTGCAACAGCCATTTCAAGTAGCTAATTGCTCTAAGAAAGTATCAGTTTTAACTGATGTATGACAATTTATACTGCCTCAAACTTTTTCGAAGGTCTCTATTTCTAGAAATACACATAAGCATCCTTCTTCCTTCTAATGTTTCAGACAATGTTTTCAGCCACCATTGAGGGACAGTCAGCCAACATCTCATTAGCAAAGCATAACTATGGGTTAAACATGTTAAGCAATGATGTCAGAGCTGTTCTCCTAGTCTGAAGTCAAAAGCACTCATGCTTTCTTGATGCTGAAACAGGATAATATTACTGTCCAAGTGAGGTGACCAGTTCATCATGTCAGTCTTCCATATTTAAATAGCAGAGACAAGGCTAAAAGAGGCTTCACATACAGGCAAAAATAATCAGACAATTCCATGCAAGTGTTTTAATTGATGGTTCTCAAATCAAGATGACTTTCATTCTTTTTGCCCCACCTCAGAACTATTCTTTCTCTTTAAAGGGAAGCAGATTAATTTTTCCATATTTTTTCAACATAGACTAAAAATGCTTGCTTCATCACTGTTGCACATGTTATGACCTACCAAGACAAAAAAACCTCCAAAGACCAGATTTTCAGGGCACTGACTTTGTATTTTTCATCTACTTCATATATTTCAGGAAATAGACATGATATGATAACCACTTGTAGTCACAGACATGGAGAACTAAAAGTGAATCTTAATTATTTAACAAAGCCTGAAATTGTCAAGAGCCATCTCTGAAATGTTTAACTGCACAGTAATTAAAATAAAGACAATTTATGACAAGTAAAGTCTGTGTCTGGAAAAAGTAAATGGAATAGAAATGCAGGAAAAGTAATTAAAAGTAGCACAGAAAAAATGCAGGTTCTTTAAATTCTTACTAAATTACCTTGAGGCTTTGAGAAGGCAACTTTTCCATAAAATGACATGGATATTACAGAAAGACACCTAAGTGCTTTTACTGTCAGGAACTGCATTCCTTCAAAAATAATATACTTACTAAGTTGTATTTCTAATTATAAAATTATCAACCATATTTTGCTATAGAAAATATATTTCACCTTCTTGAAGCTGAACTGGTTCTGCTGAGTTTTCACCACTCATTAACACAACAAAGCCTGCAGCTGTTCGGACTGAAGCTTGCCACGTTGACAAGGCAACTGGTGGTTCTTGGCATGGGAAAAGGGCTCTGTTGTTTATTGGTGATCCCATGGTATACACACATGGCCTAGATGGAAGGAAAAGAGATTGAAGTTGGAGTTACAATAAGTAAGACCAAATTAAGTTCGCTATCAAGAATAAAACCTACTGTTGTACTGAGTGTTTAACTTCAGCTACGTAGGTTTCAAACAACCGAAGTATAAACTAAGTCACTTAAGATGGGATGAAAAAAGCAAGATTACCATAATATTTTTATATGAACTAGAAAAGAATAATTTCAGTCTTTCAAGCTTTTTTTGCACAAGCTTTCCAGCTCATATAATAACTCTTAGCTGAACACATAAGACCAAAGATGACTTCTGAGTATCTTCTGAAGATGACACTGCAGGGCTTCACCAACACCTGTGACACCTCTCTGTTCTCATCACAGTGCTTTCGTTATCATCAATCCTATCTCTCTGTGCAACCTGGAGACTCATCCAAACTCAGAGCAGCCATAAGCCTTCCTCAGACCAATCTTCAATAAATCTTGACATTTTTTACATTTCTTCTTGCAGCAACGTAATGCATGCTACTAGCTCACCTGCCTTTCAGAATTTCAACCAGAGGACATATAATGAGAAGAAAACATTTCTTTCCGATTGGCCTCAGCTTCCTTCTCACTTTTCACATAGTCATCTTCCTTGTAGTATTGGTCTTTTTACAGTTTCTGTAACACTCTCCTAGGCAGCTTCTACATCTATTGCCTCTTTCCAATTTCAGCTGCAATATTTCATGCCAGCCAATTTCTTATTAGCAGCTTAACCACAGCTGTGGAGGTACCAAGGTCTTGACTCCTTCTATTTGGTTATTGCTAGTACACAGATGTAAAAATTCCTGTTTTACTTCTTAGGCTTGACAATTTAGAAAAGAGGGCTTCAAACTAGAGTTGCTGGGGGAAGGGATCCTCAATCCACCCCACTGCTACCACTTTTGAGGCAGTGCCAATAATAGATGCCCTAGTCCTGGACAAGAATCACAGGCAGAAAGAGAACATGTGAAATGCAGAATGTAATCCCAGCAGTGAGGCAGCTTCCATGGGGGGGTCTAACTAATATGCCTCTGTACAAATTCAGTGGCAGAGGGAACAAACAAGAGTAGTTATGGATGTATGCATGCTGCAGAGCTTTGGTATTGTTGGCATTAATGAGATGTGGTGGGATGGCTCCTATGACTGCAGCGTGGCAATGTGTGAATATATGTCCTAAGCAAGGACAGGCAGGGGAGAAGAGGGGATGTCACCTCTACATCAGTGACCAGATGGAGTTTGTGGATCTCCACATAAGGGTGGATAAGCAGCCAACTGAGAGATTGTAGGTCAGGATTAAAGGGAAGACAGGGGCAAGTAGTATCAAAGAGGGGGTCTGCTATAGGCCACCTGACCAGGAAGATGAAGAAGATGAGGCCCTCTATAGACAGACAGGAGCAGGTCTCCATTCACAAGACCTGGTCCTCATGGGGAATTTCAACCACCCTGATGTCTGTTGGAGTGACAATAGAGCAAGGCACCAGCAATGCATTGATGATAATGTCTTTCTTCAAGTGTTAGAGGAGCTGATGAGAAAAGGCACTATGCTGGCCCTTGTCACCAACAAGGACTGGTTGGTGCGTAACGTGAATCTTGGCTGCGGTGACCACGAAATGATGGAATTCAGGATATCAGGGCAACAAGAATGGTGAACAAAAGCTCACTACTGTGGAATACAGGAGAGCAAACTTTGACCTTTTCAGGGATCTGCTTCAGCCCTGGAGAGGAGAGGAGCCCAAGAAACCTGGTCAATATTCAAGGATCAGCTCCTCCAAGCTCAGGAGAAATGCATCACAACAAAGAGGAAGGCAAACAAGAATGTCAGAAGACCTGTATGGATGAACAAGATGCTCCCGGACACCCTTCAAAGTAAAAAGCAAGCCTACAGAGGGTGGCTGCATGTACAGGTAGCCTGGGAGCAGTACAGAGAAGTCTGAGCAGCCAAGGATCATGTTAGGAAAGCTAAAGCCTAGATAGAATTAAATCTGGTGAGAGACATCAAATGCAACAAGAAAAGCTTGTATTGTGTTATGTGATAAAACAAAGACTATGGAAAATGGTGGCTGTCCTGGTTTGGGCCAGCGTAGAATTAATTTTCTGTCATGTAATTTTATTTTCAGCTAAGTCTCTTCTAACTAGCTGCACTTGCTGAAATTAACAGCAAGTTTCTCAGTCAGTGTCTGCTTCTAAGACTGATAACAATACAGTTACAGCTAGAGAATGGAACGCAGAACCACGGCCAATGCTCATTTCTGAGGAACATCTTATGATGAGAGAAAGGGGGTAAAGGGGCCACACCTGCAGCCCTCTTTTATGGAGAAGCAGACAAGACAGGTGACCAAAATTTATCAAATAGAACATTCCATCCCATACGCATCATGCTTGGTCTAAATTTGAGGGATGAAGAGGGTCAAGTCCCTTTGGTCCTTCTTCACCTCCTCCTACCTTCCTTCTTTGGCACCCTGGGAGGATTCAGTCTATTTGTCTGCCTGCAGTCCCTATCCCTGCAATTCTGAATCCATGTGTTCCTGCTTCCAGCTCCCTATTGCTGCTGACTCCAGAAATTCAGCCTAGACTTTTCCAGGGCCTGACCTGCAGCCTCCGTGGTGATGTGTCACTGGGCGAGAAAGGGGAGGAATGTGATATTGTGTTTTTCAGTATATTTGTATATATTCATTTTTCCTTTTTTTATCATTACTGTTTCATTAAAGCTGTATAGTTCAGTTTCCAACCAATAAGTCTCTCTCCCTTATTCTCTCTCCTTTCTTTATCAGGGTGGGGGGTTAATAGAGAGCATCTGTCATTCTCCATTCTCTTAATTGCCAGATCAGTGGCCATGTCCAGAAGGAAAGAGGAGACCTGGTCACACAGGATACAGAGAAGGCTGAGGTACTCAATGACTTTTTTGCCTCAGTCTTTACCAGCAAGGGCTCAAGCCATACCAACCAAGTTGCAGAAGGCAAAGGGACTTATAGATACCTGCCTACTGCAGGAGAAGGGCAGGTTCAAGGGAACTTCATCTACAGAACTTGAAAGTGCTCAGCTCCATGGGACATGATGAGATCCATCCATGGCTCCTGAGGGAACTGGCAGATGAAGTTACAAAGCCACTTTCCATCATATCTGAAAAGCCATGACAGTCTGGTGAAGTTCCTGCTGACTGGAACATGGGAAATATAACCCCTAGTTTGCAAAAGGGAAGATCATTCTGAAGGCTCTGATGAGATAGAAGAAAAATGAGGAAGTGGTTGGTGGCAACCAGCATGGTAGGGCACCACCAAGGGCAAATAATGCCTGACACATCTGGTGGCCTTTTACCATGTGGTCACAGTGTTGGTGGACAAGGGGAGAGCAACTGACATCATCAACCTGGATTTGTGAAAGGATGATTCCTCATTCATGTGAATTCAATCAAAATGCACAGGATTATAAAAAGAAATCCCAGCAGATTTTATAGGAATATGAGGAAAGATAGGGTTGGTGACTGCCAATATGTATTTTCTACCAATGATTTATCATGCATATGTGAAGTGGTGGGTGACTGCTGGGTGCCATCAGTACAATCCCAGTCTTAAAAGCAATCCAGGAAATTTACATATGATGAAGAAATTTTAGAGGGAATTGACTTGAGAAAACAGACTGGCAGAACAGCTCTAAGCAGAATGTTGCAACACTGTGTCAAAACAACACAGAACACACAGAACAACTACAGACACAATTAATGTTACTGCACTCTCAGAAAGCACTTCTACCTGGAGACCGTAATGTGCTTTAGAAATAATATCAGTAAGTATTACGTAACTAACTTTTTCCCTAAAGCATTTCAGTACTAAAATACATACAAAGGCAGGTCACAATTCTCTACAATTAAGAGTACACCCAGAATGGGAGTTAGAACTGTGGAGGAAGACTGGCCAAGTACTTAATCTTGTCTTGATAACTAAGCCTTCTTTCCACTTCTCACCCATTTTAGTTCAATTTTATATATATATACTTATTAAATTAATTATTTCAAAACAAAATGTATTAAAATATGTCAAACTCTGCTAAGAAAATAGGAATGAAACCTACAAACTCTCAATTTTGAGTGAAAACTGTAAGAACATCAATTATATCAGCTTTTAATTAGGTATTTCTACATTCATACCAAGATCATCTGGAGTCTTGACTGACAGCACACCACCAACTGAGAAATGAAGTAACATTGATCAGCCTCCTGTTCTGTTTTAGAGATGAGCATTTATCAAATGAACTCATGATTTTTTCTTCATCCCTTTGTCTTTGGAATTTTTAACATATTTTCTTCTCACTCTAAAATATACCTCCAGGGCTTTTTTTTTTTTTTTTTGCTTCTCATGATATATGATGTTTTCTATTTAATTCACAGTAGTAATTTCTTTTTACAACACTGGTAATAGTGCAGTGTTACCTTAGGACACTCACTGCAGCTGACAATTTCCTTTTTTCTTGGTTCAGGCAACACAATTCCAGCATGTAAGAACACAGGAAATAAAATTTTTATCCTGATATGGATGAGATTTTTCACCAGGTCCACAAAAAGAAAAAATTACTAGCTAACCAAGTTTACATCAAAGAAGAGTAATGACAAATAATTATTTTAGACTGCTTTTGCCAAATGACACAAAATTTGCACTGAAAGTACAGGCACAGAAGCATACCCTGCTCTGTTAACATCAGGTTTGCACACATGTATCTCACTTTGCCTAAACCCTTTCCGCAAAGACTTGTTTTAAGTTATTTTTTTGTGTGTGTGTTATAATACATAGTGGTTTAAAACAAATTAAGTTAAACTCTTTATAAAACAGTACAAAGGTTAAATTCCAATACATTGTACTAGTGGTAAATTAGAGGAAACATATTGGTAGTAGCCACACAATGCTTGTACATTTTTCCTGGCTTCACTTTTCTTTGGAGTTAGAACCACATGATAAACTACTCTGAGAAAAGCACCATATGCATATTTTGGTGCAATTTTTTAAATTTCCCTAAAAGGATACAATGTAGTGCCATCCCCCCAAACACAATAAATGGTCTTCATTTTTAAAAAGGAATTGAAAAATATAACAGTATTTTATACAATTAACTTTGCCACAATATATACGGGTTCTTCACATACGGAACTTGATTTTAAAAATGTAACAAGAAGCATCCTAAAGACTGTGATATGGAAACTCATTTTTAATATGCATGAGTTTATGTAACACCATACAAAAGAATGAAAATAAACTTGCTTGAGACTATCTGCTGCCATCATACACCTTGACCCACATCAAGCCATCCTTTCCTGCTACATTACTGATTCATAAAATTCCACATGTTTGTGTACAACTGCCAAGAGAAGTCTCTAAAGTAGTGAAAGCTTTGCAGTGAAAGGGGGAAAGAGTCAATACTAAAAGATGTTAACAATTTAGATCCTTAAAAGAAACATTCAAATGCTGAAAACACAGAGACAACACACAGAAGAGGAGTCCTATACCAACTGAGTATTGTTAACATTAGCCTCAAAGACTTTAGTAAGGGGCAGATATGTTCTGTGATCACAGGCCATTGATCTATCTTTGCATACAGACAAATTTCTGAATTTTCATAACTAAAGGTACTAACATTGAGTTAAATTTCCTAAACTCACTCAAAAAATAACTTATTGGGAAGTGATAAAGGGAGTGGGAAGGGGAAGAGGAAGTCATGAACATGACCGAGACATTCCGGGAATTGATGCTGCTCCCAGTTTAGCAGCAGAATTACCTAACTGGCAGGTGTACCATTAAAAGACCTCATTTATCTCCCTAATGTGGATGCCTGTGAGAAGACTCTTTATTTCTATTATGATAACTGAAATGAAAGTTAACCATGTATCTCTAGTTTGGGAATGAAAATCAAGTATTCAATTAGACAAAATTTCTTCCTCATCTTCCAACTTTGTTCCTGATTTTAGGCATCATAAAGAACTAACAGCCATGAAAATCCAGCTTTGAACATTACAGCAAAACCATTACAGTTGTATAAGTCAAGAGGATTGTAATTTTGCTTCTATAGAGAACTTAACTTGACATTTTCTCTGCGGCACACTGTACTTCCACAAATGCTAATAAAATGCCAATTTTTGCAGTTTCAGCTTGCAGGTCATTTGCCATGATCAATGTACTTTGATAGATTAATGCGATTTTAAAAGTTGATCACGAGACACTGAACAGGAAAAGACTGCATCTGTAAACTTACTACAATATTGATGTACGACTAGTTGTGAAGCAATTCTAGTAAATATAATGTATACTAGTCTTTATGCTGATCAGTTGTGTAAGCCAGGAAGGAAAAGAACACAAGGTATTAAAATGAAAATAACCTGTTATGCGTATCTTCTCTTCCCACAAGTTATACTTCCTTATCCTCTGCACTCACTTATTCCAATACATAGCAATTACTGACTCCAACTCAGAATGAGCAAATGCAGTCACTTAGGCCTGAAGTCTGCAAGTCCACTAGGGTTTCTTGAGCAGCAAGTCTGTCTGTTCTCTCACAGGACAGCAGTACGATTCAAAACAAGGATGAAAATATAACAATGGAAGAGAATGCTCATCTTCACAGTTACATGATTCTTTATTCTTGTACCTATGTTTAAAATGAATTTGTGAAAAGCTTTCAGCTAACAGTAACATACCTGCCACTCTGGTCTGTAGTCCATGTAACAGATCTCCCCTCTGGTTTGGTTTTGTACCATATTCTTATCGCATGAGGAAAGTCTGCTGGAGTCTGAATTCCTGGTTTCCTTATCTCCAAGCTCCAAGTGCCAGTAGTAAATGGCAGCTCTCCACAGCCAGGTGCCTGGCTGCAGCGAGTGAAATAGCAGAGCTGTTCCTTCCAGCAATCTGCAGGTAAAGTCACAAGTTCATGTACAATTTGATTCCTGGTATTTCCCATATCCTTTGAAACATCATTTAGCTCGGCAGACCTTGTGAATTTTTCAATGCCTGATACAGAAGCAACATCTACCTCCTCAACCTTTAGCACAGACAAATCACAGCAGTCCAATACCAGCAGAAAATCCTTGTTCCCATGATTCTCTATATCACAGCAGTCCTTTGAACTAGAAATCCCAGAAGCCTGTTCCTTGTTGCTATGGTTACCATTTTTATCAAAAGTATCTTCTTCACCTTTACCACAGACAGCTAAATCATTATATTCCATTTTAGATGAACAGGCACTCACACTTGCCACAAGGGTTTGACAGGGTTCAGATGCCCTTATTTTACAGGTTTCATCAAAGTGTGACTGGCAGCCTTCTTCGCCAGTACTGCTGGTTTTCTTGTACTGGCTCCCAGTCTCAAAGAATAAAACTATGATGCCTTCAACAACTTTACTTTTAAAATCCATGTCCAAGTCCAATACATAGTGCTTTACAAGCATGTAGTTAGTGTTAGCCATTAAGGGCAAGTCATCCTTCATGGGGTCTAGTTGTGTCTCCATGTTCCAGTCTATTGGGCAACAGTTTTACAAATCCTTTGGCATTTCTTACAGATGATGTCTCCAAAGAGAGCAAGGATATTCAGTCTCCCAGTGCAAAAAATAAGTTTGATTAGTATTGCAGTATTAGAATTCAATGGAGTTCCTCCACTTCTCACATCCTATAAGAAAAAAAAACAAAACCAAATCAGATCGTTTCTCAACAATTTCTGATATAACTAAATCTGAAAGTTATTAAAAGTCCTGTTGTCTTTATAAAAATAGGATATCTAAAGAGTTATTGTGTCTCCACAGAATGTCATAAAGCTAGTCAGTATAGGATCTGTTGTCATGAGCCACTGGCTTTATTTTTCAAGGAAGATCTCAAGTGAAAGTACTTCTAGACAGCTTTTATAAACTGAAATAAACAAACTCTACTGTATGCCTTCTGTTGAAAAATAATCCTTTAGAAAAGATTATTGTTTATGCAATATGTAATTTATTACCACTTGTTTTTAAGGTTGCTGCATTTATTTCAAATAGCCTCAAAACATAGTGATAATTTTTCTACTGTAATACTAAGTAACAAGAGTAAGCCTAAATCACCTTGTATGTCCTAAAGTTCTATAGTAATTTCACATATACAATGCATCTCTGCAGATTAATATATTTTTCACAGCTGTTCTCATATCAGAAACTTCAAGTAAATTATGAGATTTACTATACATTTAATTTACTATGAGTTCATTCTAAGTATCCCTTTGAGATTACTCATAAAGATTTTCATAGAATCATAGAATCACAGAATCAGCTGGGTTGGAAGGGACCTCAGAGATCATCAAGTCCAACCCTTGACCCACTACCGCTGCAGGTACCAGCCCATGGCACTGAGTGCCACATCCAGTCTCTTTTTAAATATCTCCAGGGACAGAGAATCCACTACTTCCCTGGGCAGCCCATTCCAATGTCTGATCACCCTCTCCATAAGGAAATTCTTTCTAATATCCAACCTAAACCTCCCCTGGCACAACTTGAGACTATGCCCTATAGTTAAATACTTAAGATAAATTATTACATCTTGCTTAGAGACATGGTTTAGTTGTAGATTTAGCAGTGTGCTAGCTTAATGGTTGGATTTTATGATCTTAAAGGCCTTTCCCAACCAAAACAAGTCCATGATTCTATCTTAATAGCTAGAAAACCATTAACACTGAGGGTAATGGCATCTTAAAGAAAACAAAAGGTCTTCTCACTGGAAAGTATGCAAAGACATAAAGAAGCACAGAAATATTAAAATGATCAACATTTGTTGCAACAACAGGCACAATTTCACCACTGAAAATTAACTGTCAGGCACTTGAGCTAAAGTTAGGCACTTGCAGCTTCCTGATGTCCTTTTTTGTCTACTTTCTAGATGAAAAATAAAATTCAGAAGACGAAGCAACTGTGAAGACATCATCTACCTGTTCTTTTCCAAGGCTTTTGGAACAGTACTCTACAGCCTCCTCCTTGATAAACTGACTCAGCATGGCCTAGACAAGTGGTTTGTGCAATGGGTGGGGAATTGGTTGACAGATCGTACTCAGTGGTAGTAAATACTTAATACTCCAATGGCAAATGCATCATGAGTGGAGTCCCCCAAGGATCAATATTGGGCCTGACGCTGTTATACAACTTCATAATAGACCTGGATGATGGGATCAAGAGCACCCTAATAAAGTTCACTGATGACATCAAGATGAGTAGAGAGGTTGACACCACAGAAGAGAGAGTCACCCCCAAGGATGACTTCAACAGAAGTGGACTAGCAGGAACTTCATGAAGTTCACTGCAGAGAAGTGCAAGGTCTTGCTCCTGAGAACACAAAAGCCAGGAGCGCAGTTCAGATTGAGATCCACTTGGACAGACAGCAGCCTTGTGGGAAAGGACCTGGAGGTCTTGGTGGACAAGAGGCTCAACATGAGTAAAGAGTGTGCTGCAGCAGCAAAGAAAGCCAAAGAAAGGATGCTGGGTTGCATTGAAAGGGCTACCACTAGCAGAGACAAAGAAGTCATCATCCTGCTCTACTTGATGCTTGTGACTCCACACCTCCAGTACTGCATCCAGCCATGGTCCCCACTATACAAACGACAGCCTGGAGATGATCCAGAGAAAAGCCACGAGGCTGATCAGAGGACTTGAGCACCTGCCACAGAAGGAAAGGCTGTGAAAACTGGGTTGGCTCAGCCTTGAGAAGTGAAGGCTGATGGGAGACCTTACAATGTTGAGTACATCATGAGACAGTACATACTCCCTGTGTGTCCCAGAGACTCTCTGAAAGGAGTCACACGGACAGGACAAGAGGCAACGGGCATCAGGTGCTCATGGTGAGATTCTAATTGAATGTAAGAGAATTTTTCACTAAGAGGACAGTCAGACATTGGGATGGTCTCCCTGCAGAAGTGGTGGATTCCCCCACTTCAGAAAGTTTTAAGCATCAGCTCGATGAGGTGCTGAAACATATCATATAAATAATAATATTAGAAGAGCTGGACCAGATGACCCTTAAAGTCAACCTGAAATTCGATGAGTCTATGACATGTAGTTCTTTCCCTGCAAGTTCAGTGACAACTTCAGGATATGCAGCTAAGACTCTTTTTAAGTGCCTTAGATGAACAAAGTTTCACAGACTTATCATGGACGTTAGTCTCCAGTCAATTTCTGTGGAGTTCTCAAAGTCAGCACAAAGGAGAATCCACACCCCTGCCACACTACTTCTGTAAGTATCCAGGACTTCTGATCAAGCTCTCATCAGTAATTAAAAGACTCAAGCCAAGAAATTATCTATACTGTTCCCTGAATTAACTTCATCCATGGAACAGAAAACATAAAAGACATCTTCTTTGATGAAACAGCTCTTATAAGGGTATCTTTGAAGACCACCTAAGAAAAATCTTTCACTTTTGTACTTTTGCACATACCAGGGCACCTTCAGAAGGCCCCCTTTCAATGAACTATCCCAGTAAATTCAGAAATTTGAAGATTGCCCATAGGAGACACTCATTGTATCTTTTGAACTGCATACAGTAAATATGAATCTGTTCTCTGATTTTTCCCAATTTTTTTTCTCCAAACCTACTAATTTTCTTGGTTGTCATGTTTACTATTTTGAGTGCTATCAAACATATTTACAATAAAACACTTTGCATCATGTCCTCCCTTAGCTGATCATCAGTACACCAGTAAAATCTGGTACTTCCAGATTTTAACGTCGTACCAGGAACCAAAACCAGATTTACAAGCTTCTGCAGAGTCCCAGTTATTTCAGCGTGGCTACCCAAGGAATCCTTATCTATGCAGATATATGTGAAATGTTAATCTGTATTCTGCCAATTTGACTTAAAAAAAAAATCAAAACCAACAACAACAAACCCCCCAAGACTCGACCAAACAAAGAAATCAAACCAACAGAAAACAACAGAAGAAAGTGAAGAATTAAGTACCCTGAAATGTATATTGGATCCTAATGTGATCTGGCTTTCTACTTAAGTCAGTGTGAAAAACAGTACAGAAGTGGAACTAAAATATTTAGAAAGACCTGTAAGAAAGTCTGAGGGAAGATTCAGCAAACCTCAGCTTGGAGAATGAGCAATGTCTATAAATAGCACAAGGCTATATCCTTATGTTGACACTGTACTAGGAATATCACGAGAGCAACCAAAGGTTCCAAATGCTGTGACACCAGCAATCCAGCTATGAAACCCATGTGTATCATTGTGGACTGAATGTAATGTTATCTGAATTTTTTTTCTGACAGGTTAGCCAAGTATCTGTGGTAGAGAAAAGAAATAAAGTGACTAGGTGATGAAAAAAATGAACACTGAGGTGGCATTCAAGAATACAGGTTTTGCATAAATAGTTAGATTTTCTCATTTGAAAACCAAGCAAAATATAATATTGACACATATTATAAAATATGAGTACTATACTAACAATAAATATTTGTCATATACTACTAAGAAGTATTTATATCCCTGTTTTTCTGTGTTCCACTTGAAAGATGTGATCAATTTCTTATCTCAAAAGTTTAATTACATTAAATTCTCAGCTACTATGATGAGAAGCACCGCTGCTTAATATGAATAATAGAGTTGCAGTTCAATGCCTACAAACCCACATTTATTTTGTACTTAAAGGACTGTCACATTTATTTAACTTTAATTAACATAGCATAAAAGGTGACAAACCAAATTAAAAAAACAACCAAACAAACAAAAAAAAACCAAACCAAACCCCACCACAATTAACTAAAGCATTATAGAAGAATTAAATTCTGTAAATTTATATATTCTCTGCTACAAGGTCAAGGTAACTAGAAATGCGCAAGACAGATTATATTTCAAGGTAGTCAGACTATTAAGCCTTCCCTGGTGCAACATCAGGGCATTTCCTATAGTCCTATCTCTTGTCACTTGGGAGAAGAGGCCAACACCCACCTCACTACAACCTCCTTTCAGGTAGCTGCAGAGAGCAGTAAGCTCTCCTCTCAGCCTCCTCTTCTCCAAACTACATGTTCCCAGTTCCTTCAGCTGCCCACTACAGGACTTGTTCTCCAGACCCCTCACCAGCTGGTTTGCCTTTCTCTGGACACACTCCAGCAGCTCAATGTCCTTCTGTGGTGACGAGCTTAGAACTGAACACAGTACTTCAGATGCAGCCTAACCAGTTTACCAAAATCCTAAGGTAAATCACCTGGAGCTGCAAAGTCATGCAAATTTTCAAGTCAAGCCTAGGTATACAAAAGCAGGACCCTTCCCTACTGCTTTTCTGACTAATTGCATACAGATTCAGAAGAGTAAACTTGACTCCCAAACACTGTGTCATCATAGAACTAACTCACTACCAAATGTCATTCAACATTTTCCTCCTTTCACAGGAAGGAGTTTGAGTATGAAAGGTAGAAAGACAAATGGGGCTTTTGCTTTAAACAAAAAGAACTGCCTATGCCAAGTACACAAAAATGGAAACTCTTTATATTCGTACCTCATGTATTTTTTAAACATTGATGTAATGTATGTTGTAAATAAAGTGGTTGTAACTACTTCCAAAATGTCGTCCAGACAATCTATGCATTATGCCATACAAGTGTCTAAGTATGGAGGTATCATTTGGTTTATTTTGTGGTCTAGGGATTTAATACACTCTTATAACATAGCTTCAATTAATTCTGTATTTGCTTTCATTCTTCTTTAACAGGTTAAGAGACAAAATTGTAATCACAGTGTTCTACCTTGACTGCTGAAGCAGGATCCTTGCTGTACACCGTGGAAGTTCTCTGTATCTATCCAAACTTTGCACTTGCAAATTGTACACCTTCTACCACTGCTTCCCAAATATGCTGCTCTGAGTTACTGTTCCTTGGATTTGATAGGACAAGTTCCTCACTACCCTGTACACACATCAAAGTCTGTCATCACAGAGAACATACTAGTGCCAGTATTTCTTGTATCTTTTTTTAAGATATTTCTCTTACAGAACACTATCTTCTGTAATACTTATTCTGATATTCTGTATCTAAAGTGCTGTTGTTGTTGTTTGGGGTTTGTTTTGGGTTTTTTTGTTTGTTAAAAGTAATGCATTTCACCTGGCTGAATGCATTAATGCATTACTGGCTGAATTCTAATAATGAAAACAAACTAGGAAGTGTAATGCTACTACAAACCCTTGACAATCACTTTACAAACCCTGTTCTGTGTCATATTTCTTATGCCCACAAAGATTTAACAAGTTACTATTACTTTTAAAAACCAACCTAACATTCAATGCACCTTTCTTATCAAATGGACTTTGCAAGTCATAAAAATATATGGCAAGCTAATTGGTTATATGTTTTAATATTTTAGAAGACAGATGTCTGCAAAAGAATAAACAGTAACAATACCAGATGGTGGCCAACATGAATAGAGTCACTCTTGATCACCTGTGCATAATAGAGCTACAAAAAAGGCACAAAGAACGGGAAGTAAGGGAGAAGTGATCCTTCACAGAATGCTATTTGTGTAACATTGTTTTTTCCACTCGCTATAGAATGTATTGGCCTGAATTACAATCATACACTCTGAAAGCAAACCTGAGAAAGAAGCTTCCAGGCAAACCAAAACATAATTGCAAAGTAGACAAGATCAGAGAATGAATTTCCTAAAAATTATAAATAAATTATAAAAATTTATACTGAAAAAATCATTATTTACGGAAAGAAATACACAGCAATGCACAGTTTTGGTGTTACAGTTAAAAGGAAAAGGGAATTAAGAAGCAGCAGAAGGTAAGAATTTGAAAACACAATCCCATAATACAGGTCAAAGTGCAGAAGAAAAAAAAAAAAAACATGCACCTAAACCGCCACAAGAATATATGCTAAGAAAGTGAGAATAACTGTTACACAAACTAGTTCAGTTCAGCCTGCAAATAGCCTATTAAAACTAGGATGACCAATTACGATACTTGACACTGATGTTCTCTTATTCCAAGAAGCTGCCATTTTCAATTGCTAACAACTATTATGCTCTAACACTAATAAGCCACACAAGAAAATCAGAACATCATCAGAACTTGTTAGGATGACCGTAATAGGCAGTACTAGGTAGAATCAGATGAAAGGCTTAAGAACTTAAAAAGAAAACCACAAAAAACCAAAACCAGAAACTAAAAAAAAAACCCCAAAATCTACCCCAAAACAACAACCCAACTACAACAAAAACTCCAACTTTGAAAAACAGGGAAGATACATCATCAGAGATGACCTCATAATATAACGGCACAAGCCAGAAATGTAGTTTTCAGAATGCTCCCTTCCCAAGCACACACTATTCCTTTGCACTCCTGCTAGATGAGGCAGTGATGGGCTGCCTTACATCTTTAATATACAGCAGTGAAAGGTACAGGCAAAATGCAGTCATCTAAGATACGTCCTCATGACTAATGAAGGACTATGCTTAACACATTCTTTTGTAAGAATACACAAGATATTTCAGAGCACAATTGTAGTTACTTTTATGGATTTCCAAAATCTCAAAAAACAAAAAGGAATGAAAGAGAGGGCTGTGTAAGAGAAGATCAAGGGAATTTATCTTCAACCAAACCAGGCAGTTGGAACCTCTGCCAAGTCCTGGAAAATTCCCAACATAAAGCTGTTCCAAATAGTGGAATACATTAACTGGATAACCCCTGAAAAAACATACACATATATTTTATTGTGCAGTATCAGAGCTGCACAAGCTTACATAGAAATGCTGACTCAGGTAGCAGGTATTGATCCCCAATGTAGACACCCTTTCTATCTCAGCTTTTTTTTTCAGACAGGACACAAACTCATTCTGTAAAATAACAGCCAATCAAAGCAATTAAAGAGAAATTTACAGAAATAGTGTTTCCTAGAAAACTAGGGACAGTCAGACAAACCCTACCAATCCATGTTAGGTATATTTGAAGATACTTCTCCCAGCTGCCAGTTCTGCCCAGCATCACATCCTTTGAACAAGAGTGAACAGAAACAGAAATCTCCATGCACACTCACTCCAGACCATAGTCCAGCACATGCACCTGAACTGGTAATTTAAACTAATATTCTGAGATGCACACATGGATCTCTGAAGCACAGACACCACCTCATTTACATTCTGAACTCACAATATTCTTCAAAAGGTGTACAAGTATTCTAGTACCACAGGCTTTCCCTACATGCTACTGGCAGATATCCAAATACTACACATTTAAACACCACCAGCTTTTTAATAATTACAGGAGGTTTATAACTAATTCCCTTATGACTGCTATCAAGGAAGATTCTTCCAAATCCAATTTTAAATATTTTTCACACAATATAAGACCTTAAGATAGATCTTACCAAGAAGTCAGTTTTGAACATCAGCACCAGTATTAATCTTTAAATATCAAGTAATATGTATACATACTTTTCATTAATTTCAAGCTTATTTTTATTCCACATACTAAATACATAGGCCACCTTACATTTTTTTAAGACAGGAGTAAGTTCTTCTCCAGAGGAAAATAAGGCTTGAATAAACAGTGTCATTTGCTACTGATAAACTACTGTAAACTAATCCATACCAAAAAGCTTGCCCATCTCACTCTTAGTCACAAGAAAACCACTACACATCATAATGAGGCTTTGATGTGAAAGGTAACTCAATCAGTAATATCCTGTGACAAAGCAATCAGTGCCTTTCCAGAAGCATCTTTTTAAGTGTAAAACTACAGAAATTAACCTAATGGAAGACCTTCCTCAGCAACTACAAGTTAGCAGCAGTGCAAGTTGCTTCCCATGAGTTGAAGTTTTGAGTCAAGATATGACCCAGCTGAACGAAGAAACACCAAAAAATCCAAGTACCCTTCTGCCCTCAAACAGCCATTCCTAAGAGCACATAATTAACCCAAGACTGAGACAGAACTGTAACTTCCTGTTGGTCAACAACCTAGGAAGAGCATCCTGATATTCCCCATAAACTCTCTTCAGACTGCTACTATGTATTACAGTACTGAGCACACACTTAAGTGTTTAAAAGAAGACCAGATCTATGCAGATAAAAACGTTTTACAAATCTCTGACCACAAGTCTACAATTTAAATGTGTATAGAAAACCCATTATATAAGGATGGAATTTGTTTTCTTGTACAAGATGATGTCAAGATGGAATGATTGTGGGCACCCAGTTATACCTAACCTTTTCTGATCATTGGAGTAGATGATCTCTAATGGTCCCCTTCAACCACAGTGATTATGTCATGAGGCTGAACAGCATTAAAGAGGTACAGAATTACCATGGATTTTATTTCCACTCAAGATACACAAGGAATGGTTTGTGTGTGTTCAGGTCTCAGGAGAAGGAGCATGTAAATGGAAAAATGCTAACACATAGGAAGCTTCCAAGTAAAACCTTACTGTTCTTATCTCAATAGATATTTACAACTGTCAAGTTGTAATAGTGCCTACAATGTGAAATAATGGTTTTCTTAAGGCTGGAGTTAGAAAACCAGTCTTCTCTTTCCAATGTTGACATTGGCAAGCCACTTCAGTCAACCAACCTGACCTTTGTGAAACTAAGCATTATCCAGAGTAAAGGCCCTAACACACAACTGAGCTGATATCCTCAGGTGAATCGCAGTTTGCCATTTTTTACGAAACGAGTTTCACCTATATGACTGCAAGTGTTAAAGAGGAAACGAGAGGAAGAAGCTTGTTAGCTCTGAGAAGCTTGAACAGGATTACGTTTCAAGTTCTTTCAGGATATTATACCGGAACAGAAGTCCTAAAAGAGGGCACTGATTCAGGCTGCATAAGCACTCTGACAAAAAGATGCCGGGTATTGCCGGCTGCCCAACCCCGACTATTTTCATTCTGACCACAGTACCCTCGGCGGCAGTTCAGTGCCAGGAGCCTGTAAGTTGCACGGTGCAGCTGACAGCAGGGGCTCGGGACGGGGCTTGGCGGCTCGGCTCGGCCCGACTGCGCAGCTGGGAAGCGCTGGGGAACAGGCGAAGCCCCCAGAAGAAGGCCCAACACCTCAGGCTCTCTGCGCCCGCAGCGGGACGCCGTGCAAGGGGGCCCACGGACAAGGAAGGCTCACAACGGCAGCCAACACCGGCGGATACACCGCCACCTCGCCACAGGGTGCTTGAGGAGTCCTGTGTGGCGGCGGGGACGAGGGTGGAAGGGAAGGGTGCGGCGGGACGAGCGGTCGGTACCGGACCCCTTCCCTTCCAGCCCCGCCGGGCGCCTGAGGGGCCGCGAATCGCTGCGGCGTTACCTGCCGGGATGGCGCCGACACCCCGCCGCCCACCCAAGCCTGCCGCGCCGCCGTTTGATGACCACATCCACCCGGGACACACACTACCCCTCCAGGCACCGCCCCCGGACGGGGAGGGACGGAGCGGGGAGCGGGGGGCGGGGAGCGGGGAGCGGGGGGCGGGGAGCGGGAGGCGGGGAGAGGGGAGAGGGGCGGAGATTGGGGGGCGGGTCGACGGCCTCCGGTGTCGAGGCGCTCGGCCTCCTCGTAGGGGCGGAAGGTTGAATTTCGCACTCCCAGGGTGTAGCGTATGAGAGAAAAGAGCAGGAGGTGGCCTCCGGAGCTGAGCGGTGTTAGTTTTCCAGCATCAGGATTGCTTGGCAAGCTCTGAAGCTGCAGGCACGCTAAGGTGACGGGATGGAGAAACACAACGTTTTCTAGCGTGCCAAGGTGGGGCACTGTCATTGGTATGCAAGGCAGACAAAATCCCATCGACCACAGCTTAGGATAGAAATAAAAACATGTAAATTTTCATCACCAGTTTCGTTAGACACTTCATTCTGTCGTTCGGGTTGGTAGTGAGCGGTAGAGCGCTTGGAGCATTTCATCCCTGATTAACTGCTGGCATCATTGCCCTTTTGTGTCTCAGAGCTGGCTGGGTGCTGGAGCCGTCCCCTGGCTTCCATGCAAGCCAAGGGTGCTTCTCACTGCCAAATTGCTCCATTGCTTCTGACAGCAAAAGGAAAGCAACTGAAAATACCCATTTCCTAGCATTGAATCAGCTCTGCAGCTTTCTAAGAATGGTAGACAGGCTACTACTGGCTGTTAAAATCAGGACCATAAAAGATCTTTGTAATACCTAGTTTAGCTTTGCAGCTTTTTAGTTTTGCAAGTCTGATGTACACCATTGCACGCAGCATGGGCAACAAACGAGAAGCTGGAAGCCATCGTGCAGCAGGAAAGCTGTGATGTAGTCACTATCATGGAAACGTGGTGGGATGACTCCCATGACTGGAGTGCTGCCATGGGTGGCTACAGGCTCTTCAGAAGGGACAGGCAGGGTAGGAGAGGTGGAGGGGTAGCTCTGTATGTTAGAGAGTCTCTTGACACTGTAGAAGTTGAAATCAGCAACAATAAGGTTGAGTGCCAGTGGATCAGAATCAGGGAGAAGGCCAACAAGGCTGATATCCTGGTGGGAGTCTGTTACAGACCACCCAATCAGGAGGATGAGGATGATGAATTATTCTACAAGCAGCTGGTGGATGTTTCAAAATCGTCTTCCCTCATTCTCGTGGGTGAGTTTAACCTGCTGGATGTCTGCTGGGAACTCCACACAGCAGAGAGGAGGCAGTCTAGGAGATTCCTAGAGTGTATAGAGGATAATTTCCTGCTCCAGCTGGTAAATGAGCCCACCAGGGATGGAGCCACGCTAGACCTGCTCTTCACAAACAGAAAGGGGCTGGTGGTCGGTGAATGTCTGGGACACAGTGATCATGAAATAATAGAGTTTTCAATACTCAGGGATGCAAGGTGGGCTGTTAATAAAACCTCTGTGTTGGACTTCCGAAGGGCAGAAATGTGCAAAAGGGGTCCAGGAGGGATGGACATACTTCAAGAAGCAAGTTTTGAAAGCACAGGAGCAGGCTGTCCCAGTGTGCCGAAAGGCGAGACGGTGGGGAAGACGACTGGTCTGGCTGAACAGGGAGATTTTGAAAGAAATTAGGGTAAAGAAGAGAGCCTACCGAGAGCCTACTGGAAAAAAGGGCTAACTACTCAGGAAGAATTTAGGAATATAGTTAGGTTGTGTAGAAAGAAAATTAGAGAGACAAAGGCACAACTTGAACTGTATCTCGCCACCTCTGTGAAGGATAACAAAAAGTCCTTCTATAGATACATCAGTAGCAAAACAAGGGGCAAGGAGAACCTCCATTCTTTACTGGACATGGGCGGGAATATAGTTATCAAAGATGAAGAAAAGGCTGAGGTATTTAACACCTTCTTTGCCTCAGTCTTCAACAGTAAGGCAGGTTGTCCTGAGTACAGCTGGCTTCTGGAGCTTGTAGAAAGAGACAAGAATCTGAACAGCTCCCCTGTAATCCAGATGGAAACAGTCAGTGACCTACTGAGCTGCTTGGATCCCCACAAGTCTATGGGACCAGATGGGATCCACCCAAGGGTGATGAGGGAGCTGGCAGAAGAGCTTGCCAAGCCTCCCTCTATCATCTACCAACAGTCCTGGCTCACTGGGGACATCCCAGATGACTGGAAGTTGGGGAATGTCACGCCAATCCATAAAAAGGGCTGGAAGGAGGACCCAGGAAACTGCAGGCCTGTCAGCCTGACCTCAGTGCCTGGCAAGGTTATGGAGCAGATCATCCTGGGGGCAATCACACAGCACCTACAGGATGGACAGGGGATCAGACCCAGCCAGCACGGGTTCAGGAAGGGCAGGTCCTCTCTGACCAACCTGATCTCCTTTTATGATCGGGTGACCCGCCTGGTGGATGACGAGAAGGCTGTGGATGTGATCTACCTGGACTTCAGCAAAGCCTTTGACACCCTCTCCCACAGCATTCTCCTGGAAAAGCTGTCAGCCCAGGGCTCAGACAGGAGCACTCTGTGCTGGGTTAGGAACTGCTGGAGGCCCCCAGAGAGTGGTGCTGAACGGTGCTGATCCAATTGTCAGCTGCTCACCTGTGGTGTCCCCCAGGGATCGGTGCTGGGCCCAGTTCTGTTTAATATCTTCATTGATGATTTAGATGAGGGGATTGAGTCCATCATCAGCAAATTTGCAGATGACACTAAGCTGGGGGGGAGTGTGGATCAGCTGGAAGGCAGGAGGGCTCTGCAGAGGGACCTGGACAGACTGGAGAGTTGGGCTGATTCCAACGGGATGAGGTTCAACACGGCCAAGTGCCGGGTCCTGCACTTTGGCCACAACAACCCCATGGGGAGCTCCAGGCTGGGCACAGAGTGGCTGAGAGCAGCCAGGCAGAGAGGGACCTGGGAGTCTGGATTGACAGGAAGCTGAACAGGAGCCAGCAGTGTGCCCAGGTGGCCAAGAAGGCCAATGGCATCCTGGCCTGGATCAGGAACAGCGTGGCCAGCAGGTCCAGGGAAGTGATTCTGCCCCTGTACTCAGCCCTGGTGAGGCCACAGCTCGAGTCCTGTGTCCAGTTCTGGGCCCCTCAGTTCAGGAAGGAGATTGAGGTCCTGGAGCAGGTCCATAGGAGGGCAACCAGGCTGGTGAAGGGACTCCAGCACAAGTCCTGTGAGGAGAGGCTGAGGGAGCTGGGGGTGTTCAGCCTGGAGAAGAGGAGGCTCAGGGGAGACCTCATCGCTCTCTACAACTCCCTGAAAGGAGGCTGGAGCCAGGGGGGGTTGGTCTCTTCTCCCAGGCAGCTATCAGCAAGACAAGAGGGCATGGTCTCAAGTTGTGTCAGGGGAAGTTTAGGTTGGACATTAGAAAGAATTTCTTTACAGAGAGGGTGATCAGACATTGGAATGGGCTGCCCAGGGAAGGATTGGATTCTCTGTCCCTGGAGATATTTAAAAAGAGACTGGATGTGGCACTCAGTGCCATGGTCTGGTAACCACAGCGGCAGTGGATCAAGGGTTGGACTTGATGATCTCTGAGGTCCCTTCCAACCCAGCTGATTCTATCATTCTATGATTCTATGGGAAAGAAAAGGACTATTTTTGCATATATTTTATTTGTAGAGATGTTAAATCTTTGCAGAAGTCTTTGGCAAAAGAATCACAGAATAATTAGAGGTGGTAGAAACCTCTAGAAATCATCTAGTCTAACTCCCCTGCTAAAGCAGGATTGCCTGGACCACATAGCACAGGATGGCATCCAGGCAGGTTTTGAATATCTCTAGAGAAGGAGACCCCACAACCTCTGGTCATTCTGTTCCAGTGCCTTCTCACCCTCATTAAGGGGAAAAAAGGGAACATTCTTCCTAATGCACCCCAGGATACCATTTGCCTTGACCACAGGTATATAATGTTGGCTGACAGTTATTGTCCACCAGGACTCCAAGATCCTTTTCCTCAGGGCTGCTTTCCAGCAGATCAACCCCTAATCTACACCAATGTATGGGGTTGTTCTGCCCCAGGTGCTGGACCTTACATTTTCATCATTGAACCTCAGGTTCCTCGCTGCCCAACTCTCCAGCCCATCCAGGTCAGGCTGGGTGGCAGCACAGCCCTCTGGTGTGTCAGCCACTCCTCCCAGTTTTTTATCACCAGGGAACTTGCTGAGAATGCACTCTGTGCTCTCATCTAGGTCACTGATGAGGATGTTAAACAAGACCAGACCTGATACTGACTCCTGGGGGACACCACTGGCTACAGGCCTCCAACTCGACCATGCTCCATTGACAGTGACCCTCTGAGCTCTGTCACCACACTGACTGGCAAGTCCTTGGTGTTCAAGAAATGCAAGCAAAATTCAGTGAAGTTTTTAGGCTATATGCTTACATTAAAGTACACTGCACAGGGTTGAAGATGCAGAGTTTACCATCTACTCAAGGTTGCGTAGCAAGACAGAGATATTAGGTCCCACCTCAGTAGCTTGAGGATCCTTGCAGAGTCGACATACTGAAAAGGGCATGAAAATTCTAGCATGAAAATTCCAAACAATGAATCTGAAAACTCTTGCTCAGGTGCTGCTTAAGTCCCAGAGTCCCCTTGCAGTCTTACTTCAAAGCTCCCAAGCTGCATACCTGCTTACAAGTAGTATCTTTCCTCTGCAAGGGGGACTCCTTAATTCCCTATCCTCATCCCTTCAGTGGTCTTTCTGTGTTTTACATTAAAATGTCACCAGATAAAATACAGGGCTAAAGACAAAAGTGCACACAACATTCCAAGTAAAAGCTTACACTGGAATAATAGTTTGTGCAGCTGTATGACCTCAAAGTTTACAGCACTTTTTTCTTCTGTAGTTAACCATAACAAATGTTAACACACTACAGATCTACCCGGATATAAAAGGACTAGCATTTTGACTTGAAGATAGCAGATTCATAAAGTAGATTTTATTTTATTACATGGACTTGCCTCAGGATCCTGAAAAAAAAAATCTAATAAAAAGTCAAAGAAGGTACTTGATGTAAATAAAATACATAATGAAGCAAAGCAGTGCTGGTAGATTAATTTACTGAGGACCACTGTATAGGTCACCCATGACTTAATTTTCACTTAGTAATCATAAATTCAATGTCATTGCCTCTGTGTCACTATAGAAACCATGTTTATATCACACACACATGCACATTTCATAGCTCTTCTATATGTAGCATATATATTCATAGTATATATAGTAAAGTAAAACTTAAGACTTACAAATCGTAAACTAACTCAAACTGGTTTACAAAAATGCCTTAAATTATTGGAACCATACAGTAAAGGTCATGCAAACTAGTCATGAGCTAATATCCAGGGCCCATAATCTGATACAAAAATTGTTGGAATTTTAGATTTATGCACAGCTTACAGAATTTGAATTATGTTTCTGTATAAAAATCAGTTCCTATGGATCTTGACTGCAGGACAAGTGGCACAGACTGTAAATATCAAGGAAAAAGGAACCACCTGGTCTGTCACATATGTATATAAATAAATGTCACTAATTGTGGGAAGGGACACAGAACTCCCAAATAACCTAGGAAGTCAATTGAAGACCAAGAAGAAACCTTGTTATGCATTTGTATTTTTATAATAGGAAAGAAAAAGTAAAAGCACACAGCATTTTTGTAGAATTTAATTCATAAAGATTTATTCTTGGAAGTTTAGCTAAAAAGAGATAGGAGCTTAACACCTCTTTTTCAGTGGACACTCAGTCCTTTGTCTGTTCTTGTAAATGTAATAGTTTGCATATGAGATCACTCTTGGTTACAGTTCCGGAAGAAAATTAGGAAGTTTTTCCTTGTAGTTTTCTTTCTGAGTTTCATGCCATGTAGGAATTACACATGTTGCTTAAGACATAAGTACTGTTTTTGATAAACTGCAGAAGAGATGGGTCTGATTTTTAGCAAGAAGCTTCTGAACAATCTCAAGCTGGCATGTTAAGCATCTGTGCCAGAAAAATGGAGAATAAGCATTTTGACAAGAAAATAATTAAATTAGGCCTGCAATGGACAAAGCTGATGTGAACAAAACTTGCTTAATGGTTGTCAATTTCAATTCTTAACCATCTTTTTTTTTTTTTCCCTTTCAGAAATACCACTGGGAAGGCAAAAGACCTTGGGAGAGAGGGATTTTAAAAAGGTGTATTATTATGGCCTAAGTGGGTTCCTCATTGGACATACGTAACCTGTTTCTATTTCACTTAACTGCTTTATTACAAAATTGAAAGAAATATTTGCAGACAGATTTACCATAGCTCTTTAAAATTTCATGACTGCCTGTGCAGTCCTTGTTATTCATTCTCAGGATTAACAGATCAGCCATGGGGATGTTCTTGCCATTTTGTATCTTGACCTTTTGTCTGGTATAATTATGTAAGACTAAAGAAAAAATGTAGTAACATAGCAGATTTGCTTGGGTTGACTTGGGTTCTTTATTCTTAATTTTTAATTCCAGTGAAAGATTAAATGTGAGATCAGCTGCTTAGGGGATATTCCTAGCAGCCAATCATTCAGTGGCTTTTGGCTTTACAGTTACTGTAGAGTGTTGAGATTTCTGATGGTAATTTACTGGTTTTGACTTCCATTGAATACAGAGAAACAGTGTAACATTCACCAATACCTGACCACTCATTCATTCCAATATCCGGGTTCTTACACAACTACTGCTCAAAGTAACCATGAGTCCTTGATTTATGAAGCATTCTAATACCTCTTTCCAAGCCTGTGGCTTTACATAAAACCTTGTTAATTTTTATTTCATATTAATACATTAAAAAATACTGAAATTCCTATAGGGTGGTAGAAATTAAAACTTAGTTTATGTTTTGTTGCACAGAATGAAATTAACAGACTGAAAACAGAATTACAGGTTCCAAAAAAAAAAAAAAAAAACCAAGGGAAAATACTACAACAGTAACCACTCCTTTGTCCAAAGCTTTACTTTGTTTCTAATGTAAGACTCCACCTGCCTTCTTTTGTAAGCAAAATGACTTTTCCTGGCCTTTTACTGTTAGACCTGACATACAAATTGAGATCTAAAGGAGAGAACAAGCATCCCATCTTGTTTCCCCAGTTTGCAGAGGTGTCAATAAAGCCTGGGATATGGAGTTTTCCTTATTAGTAAGAACCCATCTTAGGCAGCAGACTGAGCTTTTAAAGGGTCAGCAGTGTAGGAAAAAACCCAACAAACAAACAAACAAAAACCCAAAACAAAAAACAAATAAACAACAACAACAACAAAACGAACCACACAAAAGAAAACAAACAAACAAAAAAAACCAACCTGTCCTGGTTTAGGCCAGGATAAAGGTGATTTTCTGGTTTGTTAAACCGTGACACAACCCCAAAACATGAGCCCACATGAAACAGAACCCAAAGTAAATGCTGAACAGCGATATGACAGTTTCTAAGACAGTGTGAGACAGTGTCATCTGAAGCAATCTCTTTTTTGGGCATACAAAATTACAGCATGCCAAAGGCAAAGGCAGTAGTCTACCAGGTTGTTTTGTCAGAGAAGGAAGAGAGAGTATATATCACACAGCTGCTATTTTCCTGGAAACATAGAGAAGTTTGTTCAAAAAACCAGTGAGCATCATCGCAATGATTGCTGTTCATGTATTCCCACCATGAAAACTGAAATCATACATATTTCAAAAAAAAGTGTCCAAATCAGACTTTTAACTATATTCTAGTACAGAGGTGGCCGGACATTAATGAGAATGAGATTCCTGACATCCCAGTGAATTATGTCCTGGATTCAAACACTATCCTTGTTTTAGAGAAACATGTTATTTTTCTTCTATTCATGTATCTTACTTCATATGCCTTCAGAGCTCTTTTTCTTCAGGGTGTCAGGCAACCAAACCCTTTGCTTTTTCACAGTTGTGATGCTGTGTCAGCATGTCAGTACTGTGTTATTCAATTTTGCTTGCCTCTATGAACTACCATCATGGCTTCAAGAAGGGAAGGGCCGTTGCCACTGGGGTTTGAACATCAGTATCCCATGGAGCATGAGCTAAAGAAATTGTCATGGTGCTGTGCTGAAACCCCTTATTGTCCTGCTATAGTTTTGTCCATCAAGCACCACTCAACTTTGTAAGACTGTTATTGTTTTATCACCATGAGAGCAGCATCAAAGTTGGCATTAGAGCTTGAAATGCTGGAGCTCCAGTTCTTCCTTTACCTTCTCTGATCTTTTCATTAAAAAGAACTCTGCCGTGCCATTCATTCCCCAAGCCATTTTAGATAGCAAAGCTTTTATAAAAAAACATTCAAACAAAAGGAGTGCAAGAATACACTTGCAAAATATTTTTGTAATTAATGTAAAATCAGGACACCCAAATTTGCTGACAAGATGATTTCACTTCCAGTAGAGAATATAATCTCTACCAACAGGGTATACCTGCAGCAAAATTCATTTATATGAAGGGAAATAACCATAGCTCATACCCACTTGGAACTTTTGTACTCATTCAGACAGGCCTTTGTGTACTGAACTTGCATCCTCTGGCACTACTGATAATATCTAAAAGTGAATTAAGTGCAAGCTATTAGTTGAAAATTAAGAGATTATTGGTGAAAAACAATGAGGAAACACCACAGGCCATTTCCAGGTCCAAAACTACTTGCTTTGGATTGTAGACAAGAAAAGGCTAAATTAATTAAAGTAAAAATGGGCTAAAACATGAGAACAGGTTTGGGTTTTTTACTTCAAATATTTCATGAAGCATTCATAGATGAGCAAGCTTCTAAAAAAGTGCTCAGTGGAGTTTTCCATTTACATTGCAGTCTATAGCTTGTTGGAAGCTTTTGTCCTTAGGAAGAACGATGGATATCAAGACATTTATCTGTCATTTAACTATGTTTTTCCTTTTAATTTCGAGAGCAATTCAGTTAACTCTATGCCAAAAAAATTGCTTTGGGTTACTTCATAGACTCTTAAATAATTTGGATAAATTCCTACTAACCTGCTACATAAGTGCATTCAAGACTTGCCTATGACATTTCTGTAGCAGACATCTCTATGTTCCAGTTTTAACCTTGCTTCCTGTATAAAACATGGGGTTTAACATGGTCTGCTAACCTCCAAGGGAGTTGAATTCAGGCCTTTGAAATACAATGGGAGCTGGAGTTGCACAGATATGCAGCCAGGTGGTAATTTCTGTTCAGGCTGCTTCAGGCACTGTAACCTCAGGAAGAGAGGAACAGGAGCAGCAAGGGTCAGTGTCCTTGTAAACTGCCATAGCAAGGTTTGCTGGAGTCAGCCTATCACATCCCCTCATAGTGTTTACATTCCTCCAGATAATACATGTTTATTAGTGCCATATTAAAAAATACTTCTAAAGCCTATTCCAGGCCTCAAACTATCATTGTTTTAAAATTTATACAGGCTTTAGGGAAGTGACTCCTTGTCTTCAGTTCGTGTTTTTAAACTTGTTTTGCATTTATTTATTTATTTATTTGGCTTTTTTTTTTTTTTTTTTTTTTTTTTAAAATTACTTGAAAGTCTGAGTTTCTGCAGCAACACACAGCTCCTGCAAATTGGTAAAGTATCTGGAATAAGATGTCCATAGGTTTTAAAAACATTTGTGGGCCATGCAAAAGGGAAAGAGTCCTTCTGGTTCCACTCCATCAGTGAGAGAAGCTGCTGTGGATGTACTGCACACCCACACAGCATGTGCACAGTGCTTGGAAGGAGTGTTATGTTAGGTCAACAAACCTAAGTGCTTGTGCTGCAAAGGGTGTACTCACAGCCTAAATCCACACCTCAACATATGAACGTTGAAGCTGTCTTCCTCTGTGAAGGAGAAACTGCAAAGTGAGTACGCCCAACTTCTGAAGTTAGAACTGACATTGAGATTAATGTATATATGGTCTTTCATTGGCCAAAGGGCTGTAGTTACTTCTGACAGTGGTATGGACTACTGAGCTTGTTTGCAGTCTGGCATGGAAGTAGCACAGGTCTAAGTTTCTGGAGAGTGCTAAAATGCGGGTTGTACTGAGGATAGGATGGGAATGATTCAGTTAGCTAAGATTAGCTCTGAACTTTGCTTGGAAAAGTTTGGGGAATGGCAGGGATCACAAGACAAAGTCTGGGATTTGTCACAGGGCTAATAGGAGACCTGCAAATCTCTATTACAGCTTAGTAAGCAAAGGATCACCCAGTCCTGTTTAGGGGTAGTGACATTTGTATTTCTGCCAGTCGGCAGCCCTTGGACACCTGAGACTGTGACTAATATTGCTTTAAGATTTGGCCTTGCAAGAAGTGGGGTTAAAGGCTGAGTGCAGATGGGGACTATTTTGTGATAAGACTTTCCAAGTGGCTAGTGGGTCTACAGGCTACAAGTCATTGCTGGATTATAATTAAAATTGGTATTAGGTTTGACATTAAGGTTTGTCATAAAGAAGGCTGTGGGGTAAATAAGGAGCTGGGTAAATTTAACTTTTAATCTAAATTTGGAGCCCAAGAGGCATGATTATATGCTGGGTCTGGAAGAGGGTCCTGAGGCCAATGTAAGACTGGTGATAATAAGGCCCAGTGTCAATCCTTCATGCTTTTGTATAAAGGGATGACTGAACTATGCATAAATGTCATATCTGCATAGTTATGATCCAAGCAACTGTGGTACGGATGCCATGGCAAGATGCTAGCAGGTGTATGTCAGTAAGTTTTAGATGTGGGGCTTGTAGGAGTTAGTGTGTAAGTGTTAAGATAAGAATTAGGTTGACTTGTACTAGGGCTGCAAACTCATAATCTTTTACCTAGAATGCTCAAGTTCCTGACTAAAAAGTCCACCTCTGATTTTTGTGGGTCAGTTAGGCAACTCTGGAAAGTTCTTTTTGCATGACAAACAAATGGGAAGAATGGCAGGGACTTCTTAAATGAAATTAGTCACTTGTGATTTTCTGAAAGTCAAGTAGTAAGAATGTCTAAGCAGTTTATCAGAAAGCATTATTTTTTCATTCTAATTATACTATATCGTTACCTTGGTAATACCTTGATATTACTGTGGTAGTGCTAGGGTAAAAATACAGTATAATTAGGATAAATATGGTTAAATATTAATGTTTTCATGTTTAGTAGCTAAAGATTGTATTGTATAAAACTGCTACTTAAAAGTCAGGCAAAATACACTTCTCATTCAGGACTGCAATAAGTATTTTAAAAGACAGTGTTAGCACTGGAGAAACTATCTGTGTATTTCTGTCATGAGATTTTCAAAGTTACTTTGAATATCTGCTTTCATAAAGCATCACTGGTTCCAGTTCTAAAGTGCTTGCAAATACTTTTCTTCCTTACTTTCCCTCCTGCTTGTCTGTCCTCACCCCTTCCTTTAGGTGCCAGCCTTGCAATAGCTCTTTAAGTCCTATTCAGCTTATGAACCCCTTTAGCTTGCAGCTATCTATATACATAAATCAGGTTAAACGGATGCTGCAGGTTCCTGTACTATGGAGTGGGAAGAGGCTTCATATCCTGGGTAAACCAGAATGGAAGTATCCTTTTGGCCAGATAAGGGACAACGGATATCAAACATTACATTTCTTTCCTGTAGAGCACTGCTCTCCAAACTGGGGTTTCTCCACCTGTGCATCCAGGGAAGCACAAGGCAAGACACTTGGAGTGCAGGAAAAATGTTTTTTTTTTTTCCATTATAAAAGAAAAAAAAGCTTTATGTCATCTTTTTAAATGTCTTTTTGTGTATATTTTATTATGAATTTAACATTACTACAATTGTACATGAATATAATTTTAAAATATACAAATACAGGAGTGCATAGTAAACAAATTTGTACTAGTAGGGGTGTCCATGTAGCTATTACATCTGTAATGAATAAATTACACATATAATCCTCTTCTTAGACCAGTATGTGTGGTATGAAAGAGAAATCCTATCAGCCATTGTAAAACCAAGTATCTTATTTCCCTTACAAGAATAGGCTAAATTAACTTCCAGCTGTGCTTGTTTGTGCAGTGCTTGCTCATCTTTCACAATTAAGTCATACTGGAAGCTGAGGGCTGAATGTTTTGACTACTGCTGTCTCATAAGGATTTCATGTCACAGAACACACATGGGTCTATTTAATTGTTATTGATATTCAGCTCATTAATGGATGAACCTGTGATCTGAGCATACAAACAAAAGGAATCATCAAATGTGCAATGGACAGTTTGCCATATTTTCTTTATGTAAACTTAAGAGTTAGAAATGTGTGACTTGGCAACCTCACCCAATCTGAGCATTGAAAATTCCATTTTCCAACTGAATATACTTTGTTCATAGAGGTTGCTCTTTTTTTTGTTTTCCTTTTTTTCAATTCTCATTGTTCTGGGATTTTTAATTTTTTCTTCTGATGGTTATGTGTTCAGCACACACTAGCAAAACATGGTTCAGAGCAGGATATGTAGACTGCAGAATGCAGAGGGAAAGATGAACAACTGACAGTGAAGTTGTGAATGACAGTGGAAGTTCTGTCTATAGAACACTGCAGCAGCTCATCTGTAAAAACAGGAATATCCTCATATGCCTGTTTTTGTCAGTTTTGTCCTCAGACTCTGGAAGGACTGTGTTTTTAGGTCTCTGTGTAGTGCCAATAATTACTTCTATACAATTAGGCCCTTCATAATAAAAACTGTACTAAAAATAATAATCACAGCCATCGCTACAGCAATATTTAGGGTAGTTGTGCAGAAAGTCTAATTCTGTACTGCTAAAACAACTTTACACAACACTGGAAACTGGTTTGAAGGAACCAGACTGGGAGGACTGACACAGCTGAAGGAGAGTGAAGTGCTCAACGGGAAGGAGCAGAGACCTCAAGGTAGTGAATATACCATTTCCATTAAGATCTCAATTATAATTTTGTATTAGCAATAGGTGTCAATCTCTTCTTGACAGGTATAGAAGAGAGACATCCTTTCTCTTTACCTCAGTTTACTTAGTCACCATCAGTGCTAAGAGCTTCACAACCTTTTCTGAAGAGCAAGGCACATGAGGCTGCCCAGACGAGCCTCTGCGCTAGCAGGCTCCAAATTTGAACTAATTCGGCATAAATAAGCATTGTCATCTGGTGGCGGAGCCTGGGTACTACACAGCAGCTCCCTGACAATGGAAAATTGACATTAAAGCAAGAGACCTTTTCTCAGAGGAAGTGTCTATGACTAAACACCAGATTTCATTTTTTCCGACACCACTTACAATTATTTTCTCATCATGCAAATCCTGTTTTCTTGGACTCGGACGGGTTTGAAACACCTAGAAATAGATTGCTTCAATGTTTGCAACATTACAAACCCTTTTAATCCCTCATCACGATGTTTCTAGCTTTTCCTTAGAGACAGGATGCTGGAAACTTTTGCTTTGAAACTTTTCCTTCTCTGGGCCTTCTGTGGTGTTGCTCATTGCCGTTCAGAGGAGAACAGGCAGTGGCACCTCTGTGAGTGCACGTACTGCAATTTGGGGTGCCTGGCACTTACAGAGGGACATGCCATTGTTTCAGGTAGCAGTGTATCTTGTGCTTGGACAGACACTTCTTATAAAGACCCTAGTAGTGTATTTTGGCTGTCACAAGTAGTAGTTTCGCTGTCCCCTAGGCACTTCTGGTAGTGGTTTGTATAACTGTGTCTCAGCCTCACTATTGGAAAGCTGATTTTTCCAATGCTGCCAGGCTAACTGCTTAGCATAGGAAGCCTGCCTTTCTATTCAGAAGTCTGCTCCCACTTACACTTCAATTATCATTAAATCAGCCATATTGATGGTCTTGGTGCTGCTGCTAAACAGAGACAGATTGAAATAGCATGGGATTTGGAACCTAGAGAAGGGAAAAGATTGATTCCCTACTAGCTTATTTTAGAAAAGAAAAATAAGTAGCTTGCACTTTTACATCATATTCTGTGCTAGGCAATCAAAGTGCTTTACTACCTGATTATCTTCACTGCCTGTCCTGTGAGTGAGGCAACTCTGTTGTATTGCATTTCTCTGAACACACCAGGAAAGACCAGGCAAGCAGTTCAACTTTAGTAGCACACAGCTTTTCACTTCCTTGATTTGGTGCCCACAACTTTGTACCAGCCCTGCTACAAGAGAGGGTGAGTGGGTGGGTGTGTGGGTGGTGGGGAGGTGGGTCCCTTCTCATTCTTCTCTCATGATTCAGTGTCAGCCTGGCAGGTGCACTGCCCTAGCCCCATTCACAAAGTGACAGCATCTGAAGGCTTCCTTCAGTGCCTTCCTCCAGCACTGCTGATCTTTCCAAGCCCCTACCTGTAGTCATTCATAGTTGCTTTTTAAGAAAGAGTTTGGAGAAACCATTACAAATCTGTTATCAAAAGTGATGTATTTTGATGAGGTGGATAATGTATCAGCCAAGTGCCCTCTCTGGCCACGCTGCTTTTGATGCAGCCCAGGATGTGACTGTGGTTTGCAAGTGCAGACTGTTGGCTCATGCCCAGCTTTTCATCCACCAGCATCCCCAAGTCCTTTTCTACAGGGCTGTTTTCTAACGCCTCATCCCTCAGCCTGTACTGATATTGCAGATTGTTCTAGTCCAGGTGCAGGACCCTGCACTTGGTCTTGTTCAACCTCATGAAGTTCACGTGGGCCCACCTCTCTGGTTTGTCCAGATCCTTCTGCCTGACATCCCATCCCTCTGGCTTATCGACAGCACCACTCAGCTTGATGTCATCTGTAAACTTGCTGATGGTGCACTTGATCTCACTGTCCATATTGTTGATAACATTATTAAACAGTATATACACACACACACATAAAATTTGACTTTAGAACAGGATTTTATAGCTACCTAATAACTAGTTAATGGAAGAGAATTTTAAATTACTGCTTATTAATTACCTCTTAGTCCCATTTTCAAAGTAATATGGTTTTGCTGTGGTGTCCTAGTTTTATAGGTTGCACTTCCTTGCTAGTTCTCCAGAGCTAACCCATATGTGCTTGTCGTGTTACTTCTCTACTTTCTTTTGCACTGTCTTTAATTTTATCATCAAAGAAATATGAAGTTAGTAGAGCAAAAGGAAATACACAGAAATAAATTTCTTTTATTTTTGCATTAAATGCTTTTCCATTTTCTTTTTCTCTTTCTCAAACTATGTGAATTCCCAAAGTGATACACCAGCTTTTCATTCTGGCACGGTTTTCCTCTGTGCTTGAGGATAATATTTTTTCTTTGATTTTTCTTTACTATTTACATCAGAAGGCAATAATATTGATTAGCTAATGCTTATTCAGATTTGAGAAGCTATGGCAAACTATGCAAACTACGGACAAAATAAATTTTAAAATGTTATAATTGTCAGTAATTTTAAAGGTTCTATTATTTCTACTTTTGTCATGGAACAGAATATACATGGTAAAGAACAGGGAATAACCATATAAGAAGTCACTAATAGTCATTGGTTGACTCATTTTTCAGAGACTTTGGCAAAAGGAGTCTTTTGTGGGCATTATTATTATTTTGTGGGTTTCTGCATCATGATTTATAATGTGTATCTCTCTTAACAGAAGAGTTTCAGGTAAGACTTCCTCACACTGCCAATAAATCTCCAAAAGCCAAGTATTCTTTTCTCTGAACCTTTAGGGAAGAAAAAACTTTTAATTGTACTAACAAACATTCAAGATTATCTAGAAATTCTGAACTCAGTCATGTAAAGTTACCACGGCTAAAAAAAATTCCTGTTAGACCTCCACAACTAAACCTCTGCACCATGGTTTATGTGAGTTATCCCAAAAATCAGGACCTGAAAAGCCTGATCAGATTGTACTTTAAAATACAGCAGTGTAACAAGGTATTTTAGACAGTAAGAAAATCAACAAGGACATTATTGTGAGACCTGTCTCAGCAACCTAACCCAGACCCAGAATCTGAGAACAGAGTATGGTCTTTTATACCAAATGTTCTCCTCCAGCAGTGTTGAGTTTTGCAGACTACCAATTTAAATATAAAAAACCCAAGAATTTTTCTATTTGGTTCTTACATTGACAAATCCTGTCATGTAATCATGACATTTTGTCACACAGTGTTGACAAAAATCATATATTTCCACAAAGTGAGCTGTTAAAAATTGTAACTACACTTCAATTAACTTCTTAGCTTACTATTGAGTACACTGAAATCTCTGTAATTTTTAGTAGGTTTTTTAACTTTTTTGTTTGTTTCTATTTTGTTGATGTAAACTTGGAAAAATTATTTTAAATACTTTTAGTTTATACATTTTACAAAACAAGAAGTGATAGTAAATGAAATATTCAGGCAGCTTATTCCTTGCTCTTTTGGTCTGGTAGGAGTTGTGGCTAAGTAAAAAAGACAGAAATTTAAAAATTATATTTAATTATTTGTATTTTAGAGGCATGTAGACTTGCTTTCCAGGATCTACTGTCTCCTCTTTGTTGTGTCCCATTACAGATGGCTGCAGAGGTACTGCCTCCCCCAAGTCAGTTTTACAGTAAAATGATGACAATGTTCATACTGCCCACGAGAGGGCAGTCAAGAAGCACAGCACACGAAAATCCCTTCGCGATAGTTTTAAAATAAAATCAGCCTTATTGTTCAATTCTGCTTGTTAATCATACAGAAATCTGTATGAATTTTCAGTGTTAATGAACGTAAAATATGAAAATAATCCCATTTTTTAGATACTATGCTAAGAACTATTCTTTTAGCCAATTCATAAACTATAAACATAACAGTATGCCTTCTGGTATCTTTCATCTTTGTCCTGAAATGTAAAGTAGTTTTTCTATTGTAAATAAATAGTCTGGGATGCTGTTCTAGCATAGAAAATTCATATAGGCAAAATGAAGCACTTCCTGAAGAAAAGATGACAGAAGATTGTCTATCTAAAAGTCAGCCTGTTTATTTCCCAAATGGTAATCTTCTCTGCCTGAAGCTCTGCATGTACTGCATCAGTTCCTCTTGATCCATCTTCTGCAGCATCCAAGACCAGCTTTAATGATTCCCTTCACACTGTTCCAGCCCTAAACTTCATGTCATTGCACTGGTGGAGTGACACTGTCTTGTGAGTGCACTCTCAGCATCACTTGCTGGATCATACTACCCACATGCCCAGCTAGCACAAAACATCTGCAGCTGTGAAGAAAGAACACACAAAGAAAATGTTTTTCTCATCAAAAGTGGGATCTAAGTGGGCCTGTCCCACAAGGACACTCTTCAGGGAAAAAAAAAAAGCTTTTTTGGAGGGGTTTCATCCCCGTTGTCTTTTTGGCTGTCATTTGAACCGACAAGAGGAAACCTTAGTAATAAAATACCTGGAAATTTCTCATCAGCACGTGTCTTGCTTTCAAACTAACTACACATTTGGAAGTTAGTAAGCTGGGAAAAAAGTTTGTTTGAAAGAAGTTTTGTGGGTTTGGATACTCACAGTTCTCAAACAGCTGTGAAATGTGTCTGGTTGTACATCATCTATTTGCAAACAGATTCTTCTTTACAGAAATGAGCTGTTTCAGCAATGTTTAGTCAACCAGTGCTGACCTTTCTTCTCAAATACCGCAGATGCATTTTCAATAACTTTTTAACTATTTCTAAGGGGAACAGTTCACAGCATTCTACTCTTACAATGATTTTATAGCTACCACACAGCTGCTGTAGGGCTGAACATGTGTTTTAGGTGGCGAATTTTTTAAATCTGTATTCTAAACATCTTTTGACATTTGTGTTATCTCCATTTTCATCTTGCTTCTCACACCTGGCTGTATTGTCCTATAAGATGTCAAAATACTGCCAGAGAAGAAAGAAATTAAGCCTATAGTATGATATTGGGTAAGCTAGTGGCCTTCCCTCTTAACATATGCATGTTTGAGAATTGTTTGAAGTAATCTCTGGATATTCCTATACTGCAGACTCTGGCTAATAGAGAAAAAAAATCACTGGATAGCTTGGCTGGATACCCAGCTGTTCCAGCAGGGAACTCATTGCAAGCGGCAGATTTTGCCTGAAAAGTTGAGTGAGTATCATGCAGCTTCTGGCACTAAGCTTTACATCCTCAGAACTTTTCTGCTCTTGACCATTAGATCTTAATTATTTAATGTCAAGTCAACTTTCTACTCTACGGTGGACATGGCCCACATATGCACATATTCTAAGGCGAGGTGTTTGAAAATCTATACTACAGTGAGTTTTCTTGATGGCAGAAGATTATGAACATGTTGTATCTGCCTAAAGGAACTAGGCTACTTCACCACAGGGAAAAATGCAGATCTGCATAGACCAGTGAAAAAACAGCATCCTGTCAAAGGATTGCTATTTTATGTCACATATTGCTTGTTTTTACCTAGCTTCCACAGGAGGAACGGATGAGTAAAACTCTACTCCTCCTCATTAACTCCAAAAGGGTATTTTACATTTTACATAATGTCCTCAAGCTCAGAACTTGAGGACATTATGTAAAACCCTGTGAGTAAGGTGAAAGAGGTTAGTACTCCTCAGACATAGATACCAAAACCTTAGGTTGCAACCATTTTTAACTGATCTTGGATATTTCACACCAAAGTACAGCTCTTCCTGCAGGTGTATTTGTTAGGGTCTACACAATTAAGGTAAATTATCCAAAATCAGCAGCTCTTGGGTTTGTTGCTGTAATTCTTGCATTCTCAGGCTGTCCTAGCCTGCTTGCTTCAATCCAGTTTAAGTACAGTCATTCAAAATTCATGGCACCTTTACTATCAAATGTTCTCAACTACTAAGACTAAATTAACTACTATAGGTGTTTGAAAACCATTGTTGACATCCAAAGAAAGACCTAATTTTTTTTCAAAAATCCACCTGCCACTCCAAGATCATTTTTTATGATGCTGGTCTAGTAAGCCTTGTCAAAGACTGAAATATCCCATTCAGAAGAGCATTACAGATACTTACATCTAATATCTTCAGGATTTTCTGTAATTCTGGGCGTGGCTAAACTAGGCCAAAGTTGTGTGCACTTGCAGGAGAAGACACTTATGCATGCCTTTGAAGTATGTAATGTTTAGATACATTTCTTCATTTTTTTAATGATTTGCATGAAGAACATGTATACATAAAGAGGTGCACTTTAAAAAATGTTTTTGCCCTGCATTTGACATGACCTGGAATAATTCCAGTCTGCGGTTTCAATTTTAGGGGTTTAGACTGTGCTTACCCAACTCACGGATGAATTCTAGTGAATGATGATCATAAGATATTGGATTTTAATCACGAGGTAAGGCAGTCATAAAATTATGGGTAGTGCAACTAATCTACACTGCATACAGTAGAACCTCCATATCCAGATTTGTATTTGTAAAATTGTTATGTGAAAGGGTGTACCTAGGGTCAGGTGTTGGTGAATTTGGTTTCACTAACTAGTGCCTAGATTTTTTTCTGATCAAACATTAACAATGAAATATATTACCTGGTTTTGCTGTACATTCAGGAAGGCTGGAGTCACCACGCAGTGAGATTCAGGGGGGTTTTGCAGTGGTGTTTGTATGAGTTGTGTTAATTTCTAGCTTCTGGAGTCTAACTTGAGTTACATTTTTTTACTGAGTGGCCTTGAAGAGTTTGATTTAAGCATCTCACCCGGTCCATCTGCCAGTGGTAATTTCCCTGCAGCCTTGGTGACATTTTATGATATTAAAAGCATTGGTGCACGTGGGGTTAGCATGATTAAGTTAATACTTGACGGAACTGGTTACTAAATGTGTGTTTTTCCTATACCGCTAGGTCAGGATGAGAGCATTTCTGTGGGGCAGGAAATATTAACCTTGCTCGGCAGATTGTGTCCAGTACACATGTCCCACTCGGAGTTTTGCAATCGAGGTGCTGAGACGAAGCGGACTTCTGAATTTTTGGGCAGGCTTCCAGGAGCCTGAGCGTTATAGCGGGAGCAGCGCAAACACCGCGGAGCGACCGCGGCCCCGTTTCGCTTTCTGTGCCATTGGGTGCCGGATGCTTTGAGCACCAGGTACCCTCCCAGCGTCTGGGAATAAGGCACGCTTTGGTTAAAAATAAATAAATACATACACCCGTGATGCTCGCGGAGTTTCCCCAGAGGGGTTGTTTTAAGCGGGGAGAAGGCGGGACCCTTCTTTCCATCCCCGCCTTCCTCCTGCCGGGAGGGATGAGGGATGGGCGGGGGGAGGTGGGTGCAGGGGGTGGCACTCGCCACCTCCCCTCGTCCCCGGCCACGCCCAGACCACGCCCCCCGGGGATACTTTGGGTGCCGAGGGCTGGTAGCCCAGTCTCCTGCCGCCGGCACCATGACGGACCGCTCGGCTTTCGACACCAATGTCATCACCATGACCCGCTTCGTGATGGAGGAAGGCAGGCGGCTCCAAGGCACGGGGGAGTTCACGCAGCTCCTCAATTCCCTCTGCACGGCCATCAAAGCCATCTCCTCCGCCGTCCGAAAAGCGGGTATCGCCAACCTGTAGGTCCCGGGGTTGCCAGGGGAGAGGGGGTGGGGAGCGCCGGGAGCATCCTGCACCTCCTCGCAAATCCAAGGGATGCTGCCGTCTCCCGGGTAGTGGGGATGGCGATGGGGGCTGTCGCCCAAAAGGCGTGTGAGTGGAGCTGCATCCACCCACCCTCTTGCACAGGGCTGTAGCTCCTTAAGTTCTTTAAGCATCTGGGACTCCGGATTTTCTCAAGTGAGTTGGATTTTTAGTAGCAGAAGGCATGAAGTCTTTGAGAGATGTCTGGTGCCGATAGACCCTCATGAAAACCATCAGCAGTTTTGGTACTTTGAACTGGATGATGACAAGACAAGAGGACATGGTTTTAAGTTGTGCCAGGGGAAGTTTAGGTTGAATGTTAGAAAGAATTTCTTCACGGAGAGGGTGGTCAGACATTGGAATGGACTTTCCAGTGAGTGGTGGATTCTCCGTCCCTGGAGATATTTAAAAAGAGACTGGATGTGGCACTCAGTGCCATAGTCTAGCAACTGCAGCAGTGGGTCAAGGGTTGGACTTGATGATCTCTGAGGTCCCTTCCAACCCAGACAATTCTATGATTCTATGATTCTATGATAGAATGAACAGACTGAAAGACAAAGCCTTTTAAAATGTGGCTCAATTATTGCTCATCATAGTAATTTAATATCAAAGCACCCTTTTATGCTTTTATGCTATGAGGCACGTAATCAAATTCAGTGGAGGTTTTTTTTCCCTATTGCATCATAGCAACTTGAGTTCCCATGTGAAGTTTTAGATGTCTAAAGGTTTAGGAAGAGCATTGGTTAAGGGCAGAAGTGACTACAGTCAGCCAGTCAAAGGGGAGTTGCTGTGGAGATGCAACAAGAAGAAATTAAAGCTCCTGAAATGTTAAATAAGTGGAGGTGGTTGTAGGTGACTAATCTCCTGAAATATTTTACATATTGGTGTTCAGCCCCATTGTGTGCTGATCAGGGCATTCGATGCACTGCTTCATTACTTAATGGCAAAAGCTATTGAGAGAAAATGAATTTGCTTCTATAAACTACCTGGATAGTGGAAAAGATAACAAGGAAGAGGCCTCTGGCAATGAAGAATATAAATTATTACAAAATGTCTCAACAAACTAAAAAAAAATTCCGACTGAAGTTAACAAAATAGAAGCAACTGCAAGAGATATTAAAGATCCTCCACTTTATGACTTCAGAATTCATGTAGCTGTGGTTGTTTTTAATCACTATGTGCTAGCCCTTATGTGTGCCTATCAGTAAAGACTAGGGTTTCCCCATCTGCAGCCTGGTTTGTGACATTCTGAGGCCTCATTCCTTCATGTGTCCTACACCTGTGTCTATTGACAGCTTCCCTCAGGTTCCATACCTGTGCTCCTCACCTTCTCTTATGACAGCCTGTGGTGAACTTTACTGCCCACTAGTGCTGGGGTAGCTAGCTTAAGCCCCCTTGAACTGTGCATCTCCTGCTGTGAGACTATGTTACAGCTGGTCAGAGGGTTTATCTTGGCTATAGGGGACACCACGTCCCGTTTCTTTGGATCTTCACCAGCCCCAGCAGTATGCTCACCGCTCTATATATCCCGGCAGTGGAGATGCAGAACAGCTGGGAAAGCCACAGCCCCTTCCCAGATACAGGCTTGGCATAGGCCACTCTGCTGTCCTCTCCTGGCCCTCCCCAGCAGGTGAAGTGTGAGAGCTGTAGCTGCTGTCTCTGAGGATGAGGACTTGTGCCTTTGCTCACAAGCAGGGTGTTCCGAGTACATTGTTCTCTAAACACACTTTTACTCTTGCAGAAAGATGTTCAAGCCACTGTAGCAGAGAGAGAAAGACAGAACTGTGCCAGGTCTTTTTCTTTGTCCTTGTCTCATGTGTTAAGCTGAAGAAACGCAATACATTCAAAGTCGTGTGTTCAGTGTTACTACAAAAACCTGAAATACCAGTAACCAGCCTAATCAATGAATGCATGAGAGTCATCTGAATGTGTGCAGAACTGGCTATTGTTTTTCTTTTCTCAGAGATTAACTTCCCCTCTCTCTGTTTGGTATGGTTTCGAAATCACCTATCACAAGGTCTCCTGGTATTTCCTGATGCTAGATGGTTTGATTCTGATTTTCTTTCTGAGTTTTATTTGTGGTTTGTACTTGTATTTTCATTTTTATACCAAAGTAAATATTTACTACATAAAATCAAAACTAAAAACATTGAACCATAAACCTGATGATATATCTGTGAGCAAAGTGTTTCTACTCAAATTTGTACATCATATTGCTAAACAGAGCAAATTACATAGGAAGTTATCACTTAACTAGTGTAATCAGATTCATTGTTACTTTTAAGTATAATTTTTCTAATGAAGCCTTATTTTGGGGGGTATAATATTGTAGCTATAGTATTTTGGAGGAATAATATTGTATCCTAGGATTCTGGGGAAGTAGTTTGCCTACAATTTAGGGACTATTGAAAAAGGATTCCTTGTTTTGTGTTCTTCACATTTAGTGTCTTCTAAGTTTGCCACCACAGCTTATGTTAGCAGGTCTCAGCAAGAAACTGCTGCACAGTAAATGAAAAACTGGCTTAGAGAACTGGGATGTCATCCAAAAGTGCTGATTGTTTTAGAAGACATTTTAAAAATACAAGGTTACAAGAGCCCCCTTCTGACAAAATACTCTCTCTTGTCGTTGCTCTAGCTATGGAATTGCTGGGTCTACCAATGTGACAGGAGATCAAGTAAAGAAGTTGGACATCCTTTCCAATGACCTGGTGATTAACATGCTAAAGTCATCCTTCAGTACATGTGTTATCGTGTCAGAAGAAAACAAAGATGCTGTGATAGTGGAAGCTGAGAAAAGGGTTAGTAGCTTTAAAGGTTCTCCCTGCGTAAGTTCAAATCAGCCTTTAGAGATGGATTGCTTCAGATGTGACAAACTGAAAATTTCAGAAAACCTCTACTTTCCTATATTGACAAATGAAGGGGAGTGGGGGATGGGTGGAAAGAGTGTCAGTCACCATTTATTCTTTCTCTTATATATGTTCTCAAGATTGATGCTTACTGGTTTTATCTTTTTCTCTGTTGTTCTTGTTGTTCCTCCCCACTTTTTTTTTTTTTTTTTTCCTAATTTTCCTACTTCTGGATGAAGCATTTCTTGTTTCTCCCATTTGATCTCTAGAACTACGCCTTAAGTCAGTCAAGCCCTTTTGTAAAATAGCTTTGTCAGTAGGGCAGTAAGGAACTGTTCTGTTCAGGTCAAATCTCAAGTTCTTTAATTCAGGCAAATTCTCCTTCAAGACCCTGGAAGGCTTATCAACAATGAACAAAAATAATTTTTACTTAGTTATTATTACTCACAAGTCTGCATGCACATATAGATAGTTTATTTTTCCTATCTAATATTTTGGTATGATCTCTGTAAAAATTCAGTGTAAAAAAACCAAGTAAAAATTTAGTGAAAACAAACAACTAAATCATAATTTTTGAAGTATAATGTTTGCTTTGTCAAAACAGTTCTCTCTCAAGAAATCTTCAGAATTCATTGGATGAACAAAGTTTGCTTTAGGTCTGACAAAATATGATTCAATCCTCCAAGGACACTCAAAAAACTTCAGCATTAATGAATGGCTTTCTAAACTCAGTGTGAACTAACATGGTGTTTTTATCAGCATTTCTGCTTACAAGTCCTACCTGCAGAGCAGAGCATTGCTGGACTTAAATTTCTGGCATGCAGGGTAAAATAAAAGGGGCCTATAAAAAAGATGGGAAGAGAAAGGATAGTAGTTTTAAACTACAAGAGAACAGACTTGGGCCAGATTCAAGGAAGAAATTACTGAGGGTGGTGAAGCCCTGGAACATATTGCCCTGAGAGGTGGTAGATGTCTCATCACTGGAAACATTTTGCCTCAGGTTGGATGGGGCTCTGCACAACCTCATCTAGTTGAAGAAGTCCCTGCTCACTGCATGGGGTTTGAAGTAGATGACTTTAAAATGCTCCTTCCAACCCAAACTATGATTCTATAATTCCATTGTTGTAATCAAACAAAAATATAATGAATATAATTTATTTTATAATGTATTATAAATATATAATTAAATATATATAATTTATTATAATTTATTATTGTCACACGAGTTTTAAAATTAATGTGGATAAAATAAGGGGGAAACATATTTAAAGATATTTAAAAGGTACAGTTTTTAAAAAACCCAACTGATTCATCTGTTTTCCCTGTATTGGCAATTTCCTGTAACTACAGGAATTCTTAATATGGCAATAGGCAGACCCCCCAAAACCAGATAAGACTGCAGACTTGCTAAAGTAATATCTGAGCATCTGTCCATTCAGGGATACAAAATGTATTATAGTATTTGGACATGAGGTGTTAAAGGTCTTTTTCATCTCTTTAGTTTTATCTCTACATAAGAGACTGAACTTCTTCATATCTCTTTTGTCTTATAACTCAGAAAGCCATTCTGTTAGAGATGAGAAAATCTAGCCGAAATGGTAGATATTACAGGATGTCGCTCAAAATTGATCAGCACTAATTAAATAGATGAAGCCAAATAAATAATTTAAAACCATTAATATTTTAATATTAAAAATTGTCATAATCTATTACTTACTTTAAATATTTTCCAGCATCTGCTGTGGTACAAATCACACAGTTTTAATCAAGAACTGATTTTGTGCCAAGGAATTTCTAACATTTGAATTCGGTTCTTTCATAATCTATAAGTGTTTTAGTTTATATTGGTTTATATTGGTGTGAAAGTTTCTGACAAATTTAACTACTGAAGTATTTTTATTTGGAAGAAGTGGGCATATAAATTCACTGATCTAGTTGTTCCCTCTTTGGTATTTTCTAGGGTAAATACATTGTCTGCATAGACCCTCTAGATGGCTCATCAAACATTGACTGTCTTGTTTCCATTGGGACCATCTTTGCCATCTATAAAAAGGTAAAATGCTTTCATGTAGGAAAGAAAAACCTATTACTGTACACCTTTTGATTAAATATAATTGCATGTGAGCACTTAATGTAATCTGGGTGAACTTGTTTGTGAGACATTCAGGACCAGCTTTAAGGTAAATCTGCTATTTAACAGACATTTGAATAAAACAGTTGTAAGGGATTTGCATTACTGTCTTAGAAGATGAGGTATCTATATTCATGGAGAAGTCTGGCCAATATTTAATTAGCCAGCTAAAGGCATTACCCCTTACAAACAAATCAGGTCTTGGATTTCATGAATATTTGTGCTGAGACAAAATACCATGTGGGGAATGGATTTCTTGTTCTCTGCACTACTAAGTCCTGTTAGCCTGAGGACAGTCTTCAGACACAAACCAAAGCTGAAACATGTCATGTGCATTTCAAGTGTCTAATTCAGTCTGAAAGGCAGAAACCTTGTCTGAAGGAGCTTGAAATACTGGACTCACATGTTATAAGATGGAGGAAAAGGTAAGTCAGAGGAAACACACCCAACTGTCCATTTCAATCATCTTTTGTATGTTGTCAAACATCCCGAAGTAAATATTTTCAGCTTAATTTTTTCTATGAAGCAAAAGAAGGTTAAAAAAAAGCCCAAGTATTTTTTATCTGCTTTTAAATTATTTTTTTTTTATTTTCATGAGTCATGTTTCAGTGCTTGCTTTTCAACTATGCCTCAGAATTTTCCTCTGAGCTGTGTTCATCATCACCTATAAGGAGGTATGCAGCTCTATATTATCTCCTTAATCCTTTCCGGCTTCCTGCATTCCAGCTGGGTTTATACAAGAGCATTTCTATATCAATGTGTTTGCCTCCTACATATAATTTGTATTAGTGCATCTAGTAGGAATCTCATTGTTGATCATGGAACCATCTGTGCCACCCCATGCATGGATACAGAGTAGTGGAAGACCATCCCTATCCCAAGTGTTATGCACTAAGTATAGAAATGAAGTAAAGCTGACTGTGCTTCTCCTTATTCTAGATGACCCCTGATGAACCTTCTGAGAAAGATGCTTTACAGCCTGGGCGTACTCTTGTGGCAGCTGGTTATGCCCTCTATGGGAGTGCCACAATGCTGGTGCTGGCCACTTGTACTGGAGGTGTCAACTGTTTCATGCTGGATCCAGTGAGTTTCTTCTGTTTCTTTGATTACTTATTAGGGATATAACTGTCTATAAGATCTGTTTGTCCCCCAAAAAATCAAACAAAGGAGAAATTTCCAAACTACCATGGAGAAATGAAGCACACCTAATAATCAGCATTAACGTCAAGAGATTTTTGTGTTCTGCCTGCCTGCTGCAGCAGTGCTACCTGTGCTTCAGCAATGGGAAGACAGCCAAGTTAGTGCAGCAAGTATGTGCCCCATCATGTGATATTTAAAATGAGCTGTTTTATGCAATGCAGAGTGCCCTTTTAGACTTATTTGCTTTTTCGTTAATGTTTGGACCTTAGTAAACCAGAGAAGCAGAAACATTTAACCTTCTTCTGTGTTTTCAGATCCTACCATGATGTGTAAAGAGTAAGCAATGTATGTGGGTGCATTTGATGTTGTAGCATGGATTGGCTATTCGGGTTTTAAAATAAAAGTCCTACTGATCATAGTGAAATGTAGTTTGTTCTGGTGACCTCTTTTTTTGCCATGAGTCAGGCTGTGCCACCTGCTTGTATAATTTTTTTAGAACCCGCAGTGGTCAAGCAGCAGGAAGTGTAACTTGGTGCTCCCTGTCAAGTAACAACTTAAGTATGTATTTTTATCTGTATTCACACAGCAGATTTAACATTGAGCATGTGTGCATGTTATTATTTTGTTTATTTTTAGCACTACCTTGTAAATGTACTGTAGTCCAAGCTAGAAAAACCTGCTCTTGTTTGCAGAGGTTGGCTTTCTTGACTCTGCACTTCCACTTCACTTAAGTTAAAACAATCTGGAATTTATTAATGTGTACAGTTATTAGAAGAGGTTTATGCATTGCTTCAACCAGCACTCTCAGTTTCTGAACTTCTCAGAGCTGTACTTCTGTTGTAAATCTAGCAAAAGATTGGAAACTTCAATGAATTTACAGGCAACATAGAAAAGTGAGAGATCTGGCAATGAAGTAGCTTGCATGACCCTAGGATTCATGCTCTGTCTCTCTTTTATGAATGAAAAAAAGCACCGCACAACTAGGCTTAAAATACCTCTTTTTCATAGGTACTGAATTACTGAAGAAGTTGCAGCTGTAGTAAATTATTCCTGAATTGTGTATGTGATTGTTTTTTACCTGGCTGGTAAATAAATGAGCAATTAATGTTAACAAATTGTTTTATTTCTTACTGTTAGGCAATTGGAGAATTCATTTTGGTGGATAGGGATGTGAAAATCAAGAAGAAAGGAAATATTTACAGTCTCAATGAAGGCTATGCTAAGTACTTCGATCCTGTGGTCACAGAGTACCTCAAAAAGAAGAAATTCCCTGAGGTAAAATATCTTGTTTCAGAGAAACTTGCTGGTGACAGTGGTCTCTCACTGTCTCAGGCACTGCTCAGAGCTTGTTTTCCTTCCTTGTTTTGTTCAGACAAGTATAATTTGAGCAGCAGTTAATGTGACGAGATATTTCACTGCACCTCTTTTTTTTTCTTTCTTTCTTCCTTTTTTTTTTTTTTTTGTGTGTGTGTGTGGTTTTTTGTTTTTTGTTTTTTGTTTTGTTTTGGTTTTTTTGTTTTGAGGAAGGAGAGGGTGGGTGAAAGTTTTTTGTTTGTTTTCCTAATCTTCCATCCTGGCTGGAGTCCGGTGTAATGGTGCTGGAGGCAAAACTGGATGTTTAGTGCTCAAGTAGAGAGGAAGTCTCATCTGGTGATGAAGTTCAATCAATGTGTGTGCTAGATTGCTGCTTCCACACTGCAGTGTCAGCGTAGGGGGAAAGCTGAGTGTGGATGGCAGTAGTTCACTGCTCAGTGGTAATGCAAGCTGGGTCCTGTGGCAGACTCTCACCTGGAAAACCAGTGTTGTCAGGAGGCTCAGGCCTCCTGCTCTAAGGAGTGCCCATAAAAATCACGTCTGTTCTCATGCCTTACGCTTGTCATCACCAGAGTTATTATGTCAAATGCAAGCATCTGCTATTGCTAAGTGTTTGAGTCCCTTATTGACTTCCTGGTCTTGCTTTGTACTAAGACTAGTTTTTTTGCCTGGCATCTTTCCAGGCTTAAGGTGTTGTTTATGTAGATATTAAAATGTACTCTCTGGCCTATAATACAGAAATAATACCTGTAGTCAACTATTAACCTTTCCTTAGCAAAAATGGTAAAAGTATGAAAGATCACTTCTTTTTCTCCTTGGTATTTTTCCTACTACAAAAGAAAAAAAAAATCAATTCTGAGCACTTGATCTTTGTGCCTCTAGAAATTCAGTGTTTTCCAATGATTAGAGCACCAACTGAGAGGTGGGATGCATTTTCTGTTGTTGGCACTACCACTGATCTATCCTGAAATCTTCTGTCAGTCCTCTCCTTGGATTCTACCAATTAGAAAATTAGGAGAAAATTTCAGTTTCTACTTTGAATATTATCAATTAATCATTATGAAGGAGTTAGATGTTAGGACACTAAGGGGGGGAAGGGTGGGGAGATCAACCTGAAGTGCTCAAAAGTTACAATTATTTAATTGTCTTTCTGTAGGATGGCAGTGCACCCTATGGTGGGAGGTACATTGGATCTATGGTGGCTGATGTGCATCGCACACTGGTGTATGGAGGAATATTTCTGTATCCTGCTAACTCCAAAAGTCCCAAAGGAAAGGTAAACCTAAACAAGCCCAATTATAGAAAATGCCAGGTTATCTAGGTGTTTCGCTATCACAGATCAGTATTTTGATTGCAGAACATGTGTTTTACAATTTTGGTAGCCTGCATCTCTGATGGGTGGGCGTGTCACAAGTGGCACACTGTCACAAGTGGCAGCAACTTGTTTTCAGATACCTTGTTTTAGGGCTGCTGCTAATCTGTTTCAATTGCACCAAATTCACTTTATCCCCAAACATATGCAGATTATGGAATGTACTGGTGTATGTGTGGGTCAAACAGGCTTCTCTGCATCATCTCAGTCCAAACCATGCTGCCCTCATCAAGAAGAACATTACAATGCAAACTAAATAACCCACATTACCTAGAGATTTCTGCTACGATCTAGTATGCAAGCAGCCTAAATGTAGTACACACCTTACAAGCAGCTCTGTTGAATCAAAAAATGTCTGCATCTTGAGCTTGGTAACCGTGCCCCATCTGGAGGGACTATGCCTGGCTGCCTCTGCCCAGACAACAGTTAGGGAAGATCACACACTTCCAGGCTGACAAAGGCAGTATTTATTCAGCAAGGACCTTTCATCTGTTTTGTAATTGTCTGTAAATTATTGCTTCAGGTTGCAGATAAAATGCAGTTACTCATTAGGGAAACCTAATGGCACACTCAGACCTATGTGGTCCGCTGCCTTCTTAAAGGTTGTGTTGTGCATATGAGCTTTATCTCTGTGTAAAGAGCACACTGCAAACATGAGCTATGAAGAAAGCACTCAGATCAGGCAAATCCAGCATTCACTGTGTTTTGTTTAAAATAAACATCCACACAATTTCATTTCAAGATTTATATGAAAGATGGAGTACTCAATTGGTTTTAAGTCAAGGGGCAAATATGTTTACATTTAAATATCCTCAAGCCTTGCCTGGGCTGACCATTGCCATTTTGATTTTTGTCTTCTAGCTGAGACTGCTATATGAATGCAATCCCATGGCTTTTGTTATTGAGAAAGCTGGGGGAATAGCAACAACTGGGCATCAATCAGTACTAGATATAGTGCCTGAGGATATCCACCAAAGAGTGCCTGTTGTCTTGGGATCTCCAGACGATGTGAAAGATTACCTTGAGATAGTCAAGAAGCATTCATCTAAATAAAGAAAGTTTGATGGAGTCACTGTGCACATGGGGATAAATGCCTTACAGCTGAAACAAATAGAACACTGCAGTACTGAGAGATTGAACTATTTTCATAAGATTTTTTTAAGTGAAATCTTGTGCAAATGCATTGTGTAATGAAAGACATTAAAAGATTGCATTAAAGAAAGCATTAAAAGCAAAGAAAAAAATGTTTGCTTTTTCATTTATCAGTTGTGATTACACAAAAGCCACTGTGCTACAAGGAAATAGTGTGTTTCATTCAGTAACTAGAGGAAGACTTTATCAGAAAAGCTGCAGACTGTCACCACAACATAAGGCTCTGTCTTCTTTTAAAAATCTTGGAGGGGGAAAGACTCAGCAGCCTCCTACAGTGAGTAACCTACCTTTCCTAGAGCAATCCCTGGTTCTTCAGCAATAAATATAAATGCTAATGTGGACACCTTCACACATTGTTTCTAAGCCAAGTTGCTCACTGTATTCAAGTCTGGGTTTCTTCTGACTGAGAATCAACATTTGTGAAGCATGTACAGTTGACACTCTCAGATTCAGTCATACAAGGATGGAAAATGACATGTGGGAGGTCAGTTCTGAATTGAAGAAAGAACACATATACAGCCTTGTACCATTCTGCTGTGGTGAGCTGGCTGTCTTGTCTGAAATTAACCTGCTTGTTTGATGGAAAAATGAACCTGTATGCTGCTAGCAACCCCCACCAGATGTTCTTTGTGTTATTTGGAGTGTGTGCATTATCACGGTAAAGGATTCTGCTGAATTAAGTTGAAATTAGAATTAGGTTGTGAGGATCCCCACAAAGCATACTGACATTTGCCATGATGATTCAGAGTATACTGCACAGTGTTAGCACTTGGGAGCTAGGAGAGCTGTCCTCTTGTCCTGGTACAGTTTATGGCCATGACAGACTTTTTGAATCAGTCCAAATCTGCAAATCTTTGACATTTCTCACTGCACTCTTGCCTTTGTCAAACTAAAAGGGACATGTAAATGTTGCTGTTGGGCAGATGGCCACTGGTGTGGGACAAGCCATGATCTAGGAACCCCTGTCTATGGGTATGATGAGCTATAAACCTGTCCATCTGAATATTTTGCATACTGCAAAATATACAGATAGCCTGTCTGTGCTTGGTTGTTTTTGTAAAATGAGAAGAGTGTGGGAGGACTTTAAGGCCGTGATGCAAATGCATGTTCTGTGAGGCTTTACACACGCAGCAACCTGGGGTCCTCTGTTCTGACACAGGTTGTGTTTGGGGCATTTGGAGGCATACTGGCAAACCTTAGATGGGTGGGTCTCTTCTCCAAAATTATAGAGGACAAGGTGTTTCTGCCAGTTTCTGCTGAAAGTGCTGTTTCTGCTGAGGCTTTGTTAGTGAAGACAAGGCTTTCTCAAACCTGAGCTCTTAAAAAATAAGAACAGTCCTGGGAACCATCTCCACTGAACTCTTGTTCTGCCTGTGCACTCACTTTTCATGCTGTGAGGGTCTAAGTCTGACTCCTCTGTAGCCAAACTCTGCTCCAGGAAATGAGCAGACCATGGCTTATATGCTTTACCCCATACACACCTGCAAAATCAGGCACACAACAAACAGCCACCCACAATATGCAGCCTAATGTCTGATTCAGAAGGGAAAGGGTTCAAACCTATGTCTCTCAGAGGTGAGCCCTTTGTGGCCAGTCTGGGGGCCAGCCAGGAGGCAGAGGGCTCACTACCCCCGGGGTGAACACTGTGCCATGACTGGGGAGAGGACTTTGTGCAACCAGACAGCAAGTGGGACAGCCATGGTCTGAGGGTCTCTTGTGGCTTGGGTTTTTCTTCATGGGCTGCTTCTTCTTGTGCTGGGACCAATGATGCTTTTGCTGCCTTGCTTCATGTAAGCAGACAACCACTGGCCTATGCCCGAGCTCTTGCCTTTGTAAAATTAAAAATAATGCAGTCTTTGCATCTGTTTTGTTTTCATTGTTATTTCAAAGGAAGAAAGCAAGTTTCTCTCCATTTTTGATGAGTGAAGGTGAAGATTCCTCCCTTGCACACTGAAACACTTCCCAAGGGAACTGCATATTCCTGTCCCAAGCATTTCCTTACCTGCTTGCTCTGGCACATACCTTGTAGCACTCTAAAAGGCAATGTTCTATTTAATACACTAAGCAGAGAACAGTTGGAAGCCCTTACACCTTTTTTCTGTCTTTCCATAGATCAGGTTCAACTGCAGTGCCTCACTAATTCGTTGGTATAACTTGGCAGGCAGTATGTGGAGCAGCCATTTTTGAATAGTTGTAGTGTTTCCTTGGCTGTATTACATCTTCCAGCTCTTCAAGAATCACTGGGCTGCATACATCTATATTTAAGACACCATACCGTCAGTAGATAAAGGTTACGGAAGGAAAGCAATACTGCCTCTGTTCAATGGGTCAGTTTCCTGTGTTTTGGTTTTGCCTGTAGGCTGATGTTTTATTAGGTAGCATTTTTCATATTGTGACCTGTGTTTTTCTTTCTACCAGTAATATGTAAGGCCACATTTGAATGGCATCTCTGTGTAGCCACAGATTTCCTTCTACAGCCCCTTTCCAGAGCTCACCCCCATGTTCCTTTGCCAGGTTAGGGGCTAGGTTTCACAGTAACTCCCTTCAAAACCCATTTCAGTATTACTGCCCTGATCAGGGGCTGAACTGTGGCATTTGCTGAAAGGTGTCTGACTCCAGTTTCAGCTGGCATCATTCAAGTGACTGACATTTCAAATCAGTTAGAAAGAGGTGTCACCTTTAAGGCATTGGGCTAGCCCATATGCCAGTGGAAGTGTGAATCATCTCTAATAGCTCTTGTGTAATATTTCTATCAGAGGCCAAATCTTCTACAGATCTGTCAAATTGAGGTGGTCAGTTTTTTAACCTGTCTGTGCTGTTCTAGCCCATCTTACTGAGATGTTCTCAGGATTATAAAGAATCATCACACTTTTTTGAAACAATCTGATTTCTCCTCCCCCACATTGATTAGTAATTATTTATGAAGTTTAATCATTCAGTTTAATTATTCATCTTTTTATCATTCATCAGATCACAGTAAAATTTTCATGCAACCCAGTCTTTTGCCTTTCTCTAAGTTTTATTCTTTTGTTTCTCTTGCCACTCCGCTGGTGGCTGTAATATTTCTGAAAAGCTTAGGTGTAGACCCTGTGTTCTTTGCATATATATGTAAGTTAAGTTGGTACTGAAGGAGTGTTATATGAGCACCAGTTGAATGCACTGTGCTTTGAGCATACTAAAATTATTCAGTCTCTGTAAAAAGCATTTGAGTATTTATCAGTTTAAAAAAAAAAAAAAAAAAAAAAAAAAAAAAAAAAAAAAAAAAAAAGAGGTAAATAATGGACATCCTTTAAACCTCTAACTCCAAAACAAACTTTCTGTTACATGGTAATCTGAACTTTGTCTTTTTGACCGGAGTAAAAGATCACTTGGAATCAACAGCAAAGATTCGCACATGATGTTTTGATAAGTGCTAGAAGCCATAGACCAACCCCCACCCCATTTCTTGGTGGGGTGTCTTGATGGTATTCCAGCTACAAAGCAGCTAGATTTTGTTTTTAAAGAATTTTAGTATTAAACAGGAACAACCATGATAACAAAACAAAGTGCAGAATGTAAGGGTTGTGTTTTAGGCCGGTTATACGTTTGCATATATAGTGTGAAACTTCTCTGCTTCTTTTATTAGTGGTACCATATGCTGTCTCAGAGCTTCCTTAATAAATTATATTTTGGTTTTGTGCAAAGTCTGTTCAAAGAAAGAAAGTCTCCTAACTTGAGAAAAGACACTCTGGAATATTTGTCCCGTTATGTGAAGAGCATCATACACTTTTAACTAGATTGCAGTGGCAGAAAGAGAAAAATAACTATTCAAGATAACTTTCTTCTTCCACCATTGCTTTAGAGGACATAGTAAAAAACTTTGCCTGTTACTTCACTGCAAGAACTTTGCTTACCCATCCTTCCTTCTTAAAATGAACCTTGAAAAACATCCCTAAAGCTAAGTGCATGGGATCCAAGCCACACTGAACTATTCTTTCTATTTGTTGCTGGTGTTCAGTGTTGTCAGTCCCTGAGACCTTTGCTTGAGGCTAGGTTCAAAGTACAAAACCTTAGCACTCACATCCCTTCACAGCTCACTGAGTAATGTATTGTTTATAGTTGAAGAGATGCTTTTAGGAAAACCCAAAGAAATGCTAAAGATTAAAAAGGAATACAAAGGGAAATCAATTGTCTCTACAGTTCCTATAGTCCCTACAGCTGCAGTTCCTATTAACAAAAGGCAAAGCTAGGTATGTGTTCTGTTACTGAATTTTGTTTCTGCATTCCCGGTGTGATTTTAGTACCGTTAATGAATTACAACAAGGTAACTCAATAAAATAACTAGTCTTCCTTATCCTCAGGTTTTCTTTTTTTGTTTGTAGGCTTTCCAGATCTTCTGTTTAAAAATAAGATTGTTCTGCTAATACATACAACATATAATTGTTCTTACTTCCTTATCTGAGAGCAAAGACAGTGCTGTAATTAAAATCCATAATTCCAGTGTTCCAGATAGCATGCACCTAGTTCACTGACATTTCTGCCTGCCTTCCTATCACCATCACAGGACACAATTATGTTGCTTGTATGGAACTACCGGCAGTTAATTTGCAAACTTGAACATCTATATGTTGTACTGTGAGACAGAGAGGGGATCTAATTCATGTGTATAAAACATATGAGGGCAGGGCATCAAGAAGGAAGGGGTAACCTCTTGTCACTTGTTCCCTGTGATGGGATGAGGGGCAATGGGTTCAAGATAAAGCACAAGAAGATCCACCTCAACATGTGGAAAAAATTATTCACTGTGAGTGTTACAGAGCCCAGGAACAGACTCACCAGAGAGGTTGTGGAGTTTCCTTCTCTGGAGACTTTCATGACCTGTGTGGATTCATTTCTGAGTGACCTAATTTTGGTCCTGTTCTGGCAGGGGTGTTGGACCACTGGATCTTCAGAGGTACCCTCCAAACCCTGAAATTCTATCATTCTGTGATAAAACTTAATTTTGTGAGTTATGACAGACATGCTCAAATCAGATAATCTTAATTGGTAAATAACTGAAGACTTTCTAACCAGGCAAGGCACAGCTCACTAGTACTTCTCATTCATGAAAGCCCTATATATTACAAGCAGCCTGAACTAAGAATGAAGTAATTAACTGGGATTGCTGCAGACCAAGAGGTAACATAAAACATCTTTAAAAAATACACGTCTAGATGCACCCTGCAGCTCTTGTTTACTCCCCTTGGATGTGCCAGTCAACTACAAAACCCTACTTTGTGGAGGAGTCCAAAAGGTGCTGAGCACACAGGAATTAAGGCAACATGGGAAGGGAACTTCACTGTTTTGAGTCACATGTGGTTTCTGATGCACTAGGCCTTCATTTCTCGTACCTTGGGAATTGTGTGCTTTGCCTTGGATTTGCTGAGCACATTGCTGAGAGGGATCTACAGGAAAGCAGTTACCAGCTAAGCAGCCAGCAAGAGTTTTGCATAAGCAATTCAACCTACAAATATCAGCATATCTTACTAGATCTGTATATTACTAATTTCAGTGCATAGGGAAGGCAGCTGCAGAGTGGTTGTTCAGCTGTAGTCCCATCTCAGGCTCCTTTCTTGTATCCAGGAAGAGAGGCAGGCTGGGGTGGTGCAGTTATTCTGAGCACTCAGTCGTGCGATCTCAGAAACTTCTTAACAAATTGTGACCAGCAACACAGCCAACAGCTTCACCTCAAAATAAAACATCTACCCAGGATCTCAATGCACTAGGAAAGTGTCTTGTTCATCTGAGAAGATAGGAACCATGGTACCAGCAAAAATGTCCAACAAAAGCTCCTTCAAAACAAATATACTGATGCTGATGTGAATTGGTATGGAGAAGGGATGACACATTAAAGGAGCAGCAAGGTAGTTGACACAGCTGCTCAACTCCATGCTTACTGCCATACAGGCCATTTCCTTTGCAGTCAGAAAAGCAGGCCTTGCACACATGAGTACTACCTACTGACACAGGGAGGAAGAGAAAGTAGAGAGACAACTACTTACACACTGAGGCTGGGGAGAGGACAGATATTCATAAATATTTTGGAAGCATGCTTTTCAAGTCAAGTGACTGTAGGCATGAGGTCATGGACAAGGTGATCCTTGAATACTAACCAGATGTCCTGGTCCCTCTTTCCTGTAGGACTTTGTCCCATGGTACTTTGGCCAGCAGATCTCTGAAGCGATCCAAGTCTGCTTGGCCCAAGTCCACAGCTGTAAGGTTAGAATATATCTTCCTAGATACTCTGAAGATCTTAAATTCAACTGCTTCATGATCACTGCAGTCAAGGTTGTCCTTGAGCCTCACATTGGTCATGAGCCCTTCTCTGTTGGTGATAACAAGGTCCATCACAGCACCTTTTCTTGCTGGTTCCTCTGCCATTTGGAGGAAATTATCATCTATGCATTCCAGGACCATCCTGGATTGCTGATGCCTTGCTCTGTTGTCCCTCCAGCAGATGTCAGGGTGGTTGAAATGACACAGCAGGACCAAGGGCTGTGAACATGAAGCCTCATCTGTCTGCCTATGGAGGGACACATCTGCTTGGATCTGCTGGTCCAGTGTAGCACACCCCTACTGTAATATCACCTTCTCCCTTCTTCCCTTTAATATTAAGCTGTATACAATCAATTGGTCTGTCATCCCTCCCCAGGTGGAACTCCATCAATTCCAGTTGGTCACCAGTGTAGAGTCATTTCCTCCCCTCCTACCCTGCCTGCCCTTCCTAAAGACCTTGAAACCATCTATCCCTACATTCTAGTTATGGGAATCATCCCAACAAGTTTCAGCAATGGCCACTATGTCATAGCTTTCCAGCAGCACAGTGGCCCTTAATTCACCCTGGGTTTTGTCCAAGCTGTGTGCATTCTCACAGAGGCACTTCAGCTGGGCTGGCCCTGTCAGCCTCTGAGGCAGATCCCCCTTGATTCCTTTGGGTGTCTCAGTGCATTCCCTCTGGCTTGCCTCAGGGTAACAAGTTGAGAGCCCTTACACTCCATCCCTCTGCCCCTGGTGTGCTGCCCCATTTTTCATTACCAGCAAGCATGAGATTATTAATCCCTTACCCTTCAAATCTAGTTTAAAGCCCTATCAATGAGCCTTGCCAACTCCTGCCCCAGAATCCTTTTCTCCCTCTGGGACAAGTGCATCACATTTTTTGCTTGTAGCTTGGGTGCCTCGTATCCCAAGCCAAAATGATAGAACCCAAAGCCCTGTTGACAACACCAGTCCCACAGCCATGAATTCACCTTTTGGCTCTTCCTATATGTTCCTTCATTGTTCACTGATGTCAGGTGGATGAAGGAGAACACAACTTGAGCTCCTGATCTCTTCATAAGCTGCCCCAAGGCCCTGCAATCTCTTTTAACTGGTTGTGCACCTCCCATTATTATGTCATGGCTACCCACCTGAAAAACCAAAAGAGGGTAATAATCTGAAGGACTCACAAAGATGGTAAATTTGCCTACAACATCCTTTACCCGGGCACTGGAGTGACAGCAGACCTCCCTGTGAAGTGGGTTTGGTCTGCATATGGAGCACTCTTCTCCCCTAAGCAGTGAGTCACCCACCACAGTGACCCCTTGAGGGTTTTTTCAGTGTCAGTTTTGATGGATGGCCTGAGGAGAGTTGGCCTTGGTGGTGCTGTTGGCCTTTGCTCACAACCAGATCCTCCTGCAGATACCTGTTTTGCAAGGGGAGCCACTCTGACATTTATTTTTTTTTCCCGCTAAAAGCTTGTAATGTTAGCTTTTCTCAGGTTTATTGTTATTTTCCTGTTCTGTAGGTTTGGTATTGCTTGCACAGTGAACGTGACAGGTGCTGAAGCGAAGAAGCTGGACTTATTATCCAACTCCCTGGTGGCTAATATTCTCCAGTCCTCCTCTAGCACCTGCATCCTGGTCACAGAGGAGAACAAGGAGGCCATCATCGCTCTGAAAGCTGGACTTATTATCCAACTCCCTGGTGACTAAGTGCACATGGTGCACTTCTTAGGGAAGTGAACGCTTGCTCCGGTTTTTTTGGTTGTTTTTTGGTTTTGTTTTTTTTTTTTTTTGTTGAGCAGTGACCAGTTCCCATTGACCCTCCTCCTGTGACTTACAATGGGAGGGCTGGGGGGATTGTTGATATGGATATGGGATCCTCTGCTCCACCGAGACTTACGTCCTGTTCTGGTTTTGGAGAGATCATTTAATAAAAGTAATCAATTTCTCTCTCACTCTCCCTAATGTTTCTTAACCTTCGCACCTCTTCCCTGAGCTCCACCACTTTGTCTTGGAGCTGTGCCACCCATTTGAGCAGGTTATCAACCTCCTCTGGCACAGAGTCATAGTTGGAGATGCCTCCTGTTGCCAGTGAAAGGCTGTGGCAATCCTCAAAATCTGTGGCCTGGGTACCATTATTCATTTTGTTGGGTACTGGGAGGACACTCTCCTTCCTCCGAGTAGCTGCCATCACTCCTTGGGTAAATTGCAGCCCTTTTCTCCTTCTTTGTTTTTATTTTTTTAATTTCCATAATCAATAAAAATGCTGTATCTATTCCCTGTACAACCCCTTATACTTCTAAGATACACATATTTGGTCTAAACAGTGCTTCCCCAAATGGATATTTCAGAAATATATATACTACTATACACTGCATCACACCTTGATCCCAAGATACAGTTCATCACGGCGAATTATCTGGAGGTGCCTTTAAAGCTTCTTATTTTGTGGTGGCTGGGTACTAAGTGGACATGTGTTAAAGGTCCATCAGGGAGCTCTGAGCATCCATCAGCAAAAAATAAAGCAACTGCTAACTACCCCTTCTCCTTCCTCAAAGCTGCTGCCACCTGCCTCATGGCACTGCTAGGGAAGACTGGCACACACTAGCTGCTCTGTGGGCTCTGCTCCTGGCCTGGAGATCACCCAAGCAAAAGTACCTAGGGTAAAGACCAAAGATGATGCCATCTCACTTTCTCTTTTTTTCTTTTTTTCATGTACAGATCTTTCTAGCAGAAGCAACAGTCTCCTAATGTATATTAGCCACCTAAACTGAAAGTTAGAGTTGTGGGAGGTTAAGAGGAAGAAGCCACTCTGACATATTTCCCCCCCTCCTAAAACCTTGTAATCTTAGCTTTTCTCAGGTTTATTGTTACTTTCCTGTTCTGTAGGTTTTGTATGGCTGGCACAGTAACCGTGACAGGTGCTGAAATGAAGAAGCTGGATTTATTATCCAACTCCTTGGTGAATAGTATGCTCCAGTCCTCCTGCAGCACCTGCACCCTGCTCAGAGAGGAGACCAAGTTGGAGGCCAACATCGCTCTGAAAGACGAGCGGGTCAGTGCAGCTCCTGCCTTCAGGGTTTATCGGCTCAGACAGCAGCAGATGGCACTCTTGTTTCAAGTATGAAACCTGGGCCTGGCCCCAATATCGATCCATCCCGGGGAAATCCAGGAAGTTTGCACCATTACTGCATTGTTTTGATTAATATCTGTGGTGGATGGCATGGTTCCAACAGCTGAAGGAGCTGCGGATGGCAAAATCATCATTAAAGTTTTGTGAAGCGGGGAGAATAATTATTTTGCAGTTTGCTAGCAACCCCCTGACCCCAGGTGTAAGTGTAGTGTTACACACCCTGACCGCCTGGCTGACGGCTTTGGATTACATCACTATTCAAGCAAGATAAAAGGAGATGAAAGGCTGGCAGAACTGGGTTTTATATTACATTTCCAGAGGATACACCTGACTCTTTTATCCGGGTTCCCCCAGGAGGGAATCCTGTTGCAGCATGATACTTCTCACACTGATGTAACCTACCCTTTCCCCAATATGTTTTCCTTCTGCGTGCTTACCCTCAAACCTCACATCCAAGGCAAAACCTTTCATTGGCAACAAATGTAATAAAACCAAATATATTTATTTAAGGAAGATGCTTGCTGCCAGAATGAGTGATCGCTCTTACTATCAAGTGATTCTTGCATTGCTTGAAAGCAGAGGATTTTGTGCTGTTTGGACAGAGAGGTGCCCTCTCCTATTTCACTGGCAAGCCCTGCAGGGAGTGGGTGTTGTGCTGCAGGGCCAGCTGGGTATGGAGCAGCCTTCTCTGACAAGCTGTGTCAGCCATGATTGGAGTACCAGAAGCAGTCGTAAAAACATGGGTTTTGTCAAGTAAGAGGATGTAATAGTGTAGGACTGCATATAATTTAATACTTCCCTTGCAAGTTCTGTTTTAGGGTAAATATGTGGTTGTGCTTTGATCCCCTTGATAGCTCATCAAATATAGACTGCTTGGCACCAATAGGAACAATATCTTCTATCTACAAAAAGATAAGAGGATGAACAAAGCACACATGGAATTATTTCCTTTGTTATAAGCAAAATGTGTTTGTTATTTCAACTTGGTTTCTTTCCTAGATCCTCGAAGTGTCTTTGGGATCAGCTGAGCATTAGAAAGAGCAGAAGGAGTAACATTTGAGATTCACATGTGCTAAAATGCTGCCTGAATTCCCAGTAAGGGGACATTCAACCCCATGAAATTATAAAGTGGCAGCATTTCGCTCCTCCAGACATGCAAGCACTTAAATAAAACCTTTCCACCATCAGACTGCTAATTAGCTCTTGTAGTGATGCTTTACTCTCTGGCAGATACTGACTGGGGATGGCTGATGGTGACTGCCTGGATGGTGTCACTGGCAGCAGTGTGACAGCCTCCAAGTACAAGCTGGTTTGCCCATTCTGGATGGGAGTTTATAAGCATGGTAATGATGGAGGCAACATGAGGCTGAGGGAAGCAGTCACCTATAGCCACTGGGGCCTTGCCATCATGTCTGCTTCCACGGAGCTGCACAGACAAGCAACTGCACAGACAATTAGCAAATTCTAATAGGTAGAGTTATGCCAGGTCTACTGATTTGATTGCTAAACTCCCAGTAGTTGGTGTTTTCCCTGAAACCTGAGGTCACCATCATACAGCTGTGGGCAACCCTCAGCCATCACTATTGTGAAGTAACATTTACAGTAGCTGTGGCTGCAAAGAAGTCTTTGCATACTCAGGTGCTACATTTCAAACAGATGACATGTTTCTGAAGTCCACTCTCATCTTCCAACTCGTAATTTTCAACTGGTTAGTCCTTGTTTTTAATATTTTTGTAGTAAACATAATAATCTTCACTGTTAGGAGTGTTCATCAACTAGTAAACTAAGTTGTTATGGCACAATCTCAACAGGGTTATAACATAAGCCATGTGCTGGCATACGGCTGCCTACACTGTTAATGGTTAGTGCAAACCCCCATCACAGATGCAGACTGGGACAGACAGAATTGAGATGAAGCCTGGGTATGGTCTGTGGAAAGAGTAGCCCGGGGAATACTTCCAGTACCATCTCCCACCTCACTTTCTGCAGCAAAGACAGCTCAGTTGTATGGATGCAAATCATGCCACTTGCCCTTATGGTAAGCAGGGGGAGCACTTTGCTTATCTCTCTAAAGATAACCTAAAAGACTGCAGCACCTTCCTACATTTGCAATAGTCAGCAGCTGCATTGACCACTATTCTTAAAGGAAGGAAGGAAGAATGATTAACTAAACTTCAGTTTTCCATTTGAAAGTGATGTGTTAGGTTACTGTGTGTAACTATAAAGGCAAGTACTTGGCACAATTAATATAGGTTAGAATGCTGAAATACAGATTAGACTCTACTATTCTTAAGTCATCTGTTGAAGTGTGTAAAGACTACACACTGCCCAGTCTTACCTAGAGCTCTGCTTCTGAGTAAAAACATTACCCAGAGAATAAAATTAATTTCCAAATGCTCAAATTTTCAGTTCACTTTCTGATCCTTCCACAGTTGTTTTTCTAATATATATATTCATATTTGTTGTTAATACTGTTTCTAAGTTACTGGCTTTCATGTGGGTGGTTACCATTCAGTGCTTCATTAAGAGAAAATTACATTGCTTTGTATAAATGGATCATATCCAAATGAAAATCCTGGTACTAGGGTGAAGCACAGTTTGTCAGTTACAAGAGGGACTTCTCAATTATCCCTGGAAAGTTAGAAACAATACTGAATTTACTGACTTGCACTTGCATAATTCTTTCCTTTAAAATGCTAATACCGAAGTACATGTTAAATAATGTGCCTTCTTTCCAGACAAGACAATTTCATAGAAACACCATTAATTTCAGACACTATCAACTTCAAACCCTTTGAAATAATGAAATAATATAAGTGTTTTACTGATTGTTACTGAAGGGTCATGTGAAGGGAATAAAAAAGAGGTGTGTATCCCAGTGAAGCACTTAAGAAATAAAATACAACTGCAAGCCATTTAAGGGTCATGAACATGACTTTGGAACAGCTAGAACAATCATAATTCTGAAGGATGATCCTTAGCACCTGCCTGATATTTGGTACTTTCCAGTTCTTAGATGACTGCTGCTGATTTTCTCACCATATCAGCACCTTGGATTAATTTCCAAAGGCGCACTCTTCAGAACTGAAATATATGCCCCATTTTAGGAAAAAAAATAATAACAGCACTTTTCTACAAAGGCCAGACTTACTTAATACATTTCAAACCTCAGAATGGTTCTCTGGGTGCTCCCAGTCCAGAGCCATCACCATGGATGCAGATATTGCCTTCTGCCAGAAAAGCAACGTATCGATTTCCTAGAGAAAGCCACTGAGAAACAAATTCCACCCTAGATTTATTTAATTATCCACCTGTGTCTTACTTTCTGAAGAATGAGTGGTATTATTAAAAAGACTAGAAACATCAGAAAAGTGAGGCTGAGCGAGGAGCCTTGCTCAGTCAGCAGAAGCGATAGGAAGGGATAGGACTTTGATAGTCCTAAATTCTGGAATGTCGGTGACAGTAAGTACTTTTTGCTTGGATTCTTCCCAGTTTTTTATGCCACTGAGCTGACTCCACAACTCAGTTCAGACTCCACATATATAAGCTATGAAAATCTGCTGCTTTGTTTCATTCTGCTTTAATTTGTAATACTGCCTAGTGCCTCTAAAATATTTTAGTTCTGCCCTCCTCACCCCCCTGCCCTTTTATTGTCATACAGAAAATGTCATCCCTTGCATGTGATCTAATACAGAGAAGGACAAAAAGCAAAATATACTCATGAAACACTTAATACAGACACCTGGAAACCAAGTGCTTTCAGAGCTGCTCCCAGTGCTGTTGAGCTGTATCCCTCATGTGATACGGAGTAATCAAACATGCAAAAATTTTCAAACTGAGAGGGTACCCTATAATCAGACTCTGCAGAGATTTTTCACCTGCTTCACATGAGCCAATGTGACTGTGTCAATGCTTGTCAGAGCTTATCTGCCACCCCTCTGCCTATTTCAGTGCTTTGCATAAAGATCCTTAACGAGATTTCACTACTGTCATCTCATAGTCAAGACAGAACAGAAAGGAAACCCATTTGTGCACTAGAAAGAAGTGAAATACTCAGCAGCTCTCAGAATCTACCATCCAGCTGATTCCCTGTTTGTTTCACAGTACATGGCACTTGGCAGGACAAAACTCCAGCTGTTCTAACAATTAAATATCAGCTGATCTCTAGGTTTTTTATATCCTGACAAGCTCTGCAAAATGTTTGACTGAGCTTTTTTCCTTCCTTTTGGAAGCTGGCTCTTGAAAACCCATCTGTGAATAAGGACGGAAAGCCAAAAGAATCTACTCAAATACCTGTCTCCCAAGGGAGGAATTCCTCTGGCTTTTTTCAGAATTGTCAATAAATACGTGTTTTCTCAGCCATGTAACCATAGGAAACTCATTTAAGAAATAGAATTGAAAAGAAAAATCTCAGAAAAATATTTTTTAAAACCAGTCTCCTATGTAACCAGCACACTGGTACACTAAATATACACTGCTTTATATGATAGAATCATAGAATAGCTTGGCTTGGAAGGGAACGTAAGGATCATCTAATTTCAACCCCCATGCCATGGGGCTAGATCTGGTTACTCAAAACCCCATCCAGCCTGGCCTATAACAACCTGGTTTGTTATATAAACCAAACCTCTTTAATGTATTTACATAAAATTAAATTTTATTTAATAAGGAAAGAAATACCAAAAAGCTAGGAGAGTTATAATATGTTTGGAACTATTGGTATAAATGTATGTTTAATTTTGCGTTTAATGTTGCAAATAATTAGTCTGCTATAGGCAATCATTGCTTTTGATGTTGAGATATTTATGTCATAGGGATATGTTCTTGAAAGAGAAGAAGTTGTGTGAGGTATATAAGTCAGTTCTATAAAAGACTGCTTAGTAAATTAAAAGTTACTAATAGTCAGTATTCAAACCTCTGGGACATACAAACAGGGGTTTATACTAGTCTTTTTTAACTATGTGCACTGTAGTCTCTCTGAACCATAGAATCACAGAATCATAGAGAGTTAGAGGTTGGAAGGAACCTCAAAAGATCATCTAGTCCAACGCCCCTGGCAAAGCAAGGTCACCTATAGCGGGTTACATGGGAACACATCCAGGTGGGTTTTGAAGGTCTCCAGGAAGGGAGACTCCACAACCACAGTGCCCTGTCACCCCCCCAGTGAAAAAATTCTTCCTAATATTCATATGGATAAGTAGCTTGGCACAGAGTCAAGGGAGACTGCGTACCAGATGTATTCGTACATGCTATATTTCATCTCCTATGAAGTGCTGGCTGGCAACTCAATTTTTTCCCACAAAAGAACTCGGCAAAATACTATGAGTAAAAAGTCTGGAGCAAAATACAGCTAAAAACTGTAAGCAAAAGTAAAAAAAGTAACAAAATCTGTCAAATGAAAATATAAATGAAGATTTTTGATGTGGAATTACTGTCTCCATATGTCATGAAAGATGTAGGTTTGGTGTCCTTTATCTCAGTTTTCCTCTAGCTGTTGGCATACAACAATTACAGGGAACCCCAAGTTACCATTAGCCTTCTACCCTGTTCAGACCCTAATGGGCACCCTGAGAACTCCATGCTCCCTGGGGAACAGAAGATAATTTCTCCAGTTGTTGGAAGAGATATCTTTTCTTTTGGAAAATATATGTGGAAGTTATTCTTTTTTTTTTTTTTTTTTTTTTTTTTAAGAATTTACTCAATATTCCTATGCCTCCACTGGTTTTTAGTTTTTTCAACCAGAATTTTGGACTAGATCCACATTTTCTACTTACCTGCTACTCAGTCTAATTAAGTCCATGCAATCACTGAGAAATTATTTGAAATTATTTGAGTTTGGAACAATAAAATCCTAAAAGAAGGCCTGGAGAAAGGCTCTGAGGGAGTTCTCATTTTAATTCCTCATGAGCCACCATCAAGACATCCATGGAAGACCCACTACAACCAAGATTCTAAAGAAAAATTAATACCAAGATCTCCACCCATTTTCTAGTCCTGGGTGATTTTGAGTCCTGACTATTCTCTTTTCTTACCCCATCAGTCAAAGTCTTGTAAACTGTGGGTGAGGCACACCCCTGATGGAAATAGTTGAACCTGGTGTGCTTGGGCTATTTTCGTTCAGTTACAGCCAAAGTGTCAAATCTAAATAAGATTGTGGGAAACAGACTAAAAGACTGAAGTAAAATGTCACATGAATGTTCATTGTAAAGTGATATATGCACACCTGCACTCACACACATACACACAAAAGCATCTGCTATTTTTATGGCATATAAACATTTATTTCACTCTAGTTACTCATCTCTTCACCAGCAGAGACAAACACACAATCTTGGCTCTACTATATTGTTCTATCTACCATTTCCTTTTGTGATCTGGAAGAAATTTGTCTATACTGTTAATTACTGCATTCACCTCACATTTATTCCTTCTGAGAGGTGTCAGTAGGGATAGCTTATATTTACATTTACAGAAAATCAGTGCCTCTCTTCTATCTCAGATTTCTGATGATATTGAGGTAATAAACTGGGCTGTAATGCTAAGGTATCAGCTTCAGTGAAGGTATCATGTTGATTGCATGACATATATAAAATAACAAACAGCATCCTGTCCTAGCGTGCAGAGGTGCCTGTACCAAAGTTGTCCTGACGTAGTGGGAACAATCTCTGTTTTGGTTGTTTCAAATGCCTGTGTTGACACAAAAATGAAATCTGCCCCAGATTATTACTGAAAAGTTGCTTTCATTGTTTCTCCTAAGAATATAGCTTTCAGTCCAATGGTAATTTTTCTTTGCTTTGCACCCCAGAAGCAATATTGTTGCTGCAGGCTATGCCCTGTGCAGCAGTGCTACACTGGTTGCTCTCTCCACAGGGTGAAGAGTGGACTGCTTCATGGTTGATCTTGTAGGGTCGTGGTGTTAGTCACAATGATACTGCCTTTCAGATCTTTCTGTGCTTGGGTTTACTAATTTTTGTTACTCCTTGGTACTGTAATCTGGCAAGCTATATGGTTACTTTTTTCACCCACTTCCTGGAGCTTCCCATTATTTAGTAAGACATGGGTACGCTGGTTGCGAACCTTTGTTAACTCAGTTTAAGAGAGTTTGACTTAAATAGCATTTGAAACCCTGCCAATGCAAACCAGACTGCTGGTTTGCACAAACACTGAAAATAACTTCATCCAAACTATGCCTTTGGCTCCAATAAAGGAATCCAACTTTTTTCTTGTTTCGCCTTTTCTGTCTGTAGAACCTCAGCATGTTCGGTGTTTAACCTGGGGCAAGAAACATATTTTGATATAGCTCATGCAGCATAATGTCTGATTCCCTAAGTGCATTTTAATTTTATGGCTAAGTCCTGTAGGATGCATACCTATAAGTTTCCAAAAGCACAGTGATACCCATTCAGTTGAATATATGCCACTCCTTAGTGCCCAAACCAGGAGCCCAACAAGTGTGATGGAGGAATGTAAAAAGGAGACTGCTCATCTGAGAAAAAAGCATTAGATGTGGGGAATAACATAAGAAGTCTGGGGTTTTTTTTATATAAAAGGATGCATTATTATCAAAACTCCTTTTAACATTTACAACTAAGCTCATTCCAAGCAGGAAGAACTGGGAGTTGAACTGCTATGTTTAGACAGTGGAAGCTGCACTCAAACTGCAGAGAGCAACACCTTAGGGTAGTTGACTACATTCACTTTAAGGTATTTAAACAAGATAAGCAAGAGGTAAAAAATCATAAGGCAGTGTAATTTCTCAGTTTCTAGGCTTATGATCTGGGAACAGAGATTCATGACCCATCTGCTTTCAGGGGTGACTGGTGGGTATGCTGTCTATTCCAGACAACTGCATTTTGTTTATAGTACCCAGGTGACAACTTTTTATTAACAAGATTCTGTGCTTTCTGCTCTAGCTGAAATACTGTGAAATTATACACAAGACTGGTGCAAAAAGGACCAAGTGTTTCTGCCACCTCAAGTGTGTCAACAGTTACAGAAAGTCACCAAAATTTTCTGCTGACTGCTAATAGTTGGTCTGCCCTGTAGGGTGTTGGTGAATTTATTTTGGTGGACAGAGATGTTAAAACCAAGAAGAAAGGGAAGGTATGCAGTCTCAATGAAAGCTATGTGAAGTATTTTGAGTCGGCAATGACAGAGTACTTACAAAAGAAGAAATTCCCCGAGGTCAGAAACAGTCGCACTGTGCCCAATACACTGAGCAGGGGCAAGTACTGCATTCCATGCAGTCCTGGTTGATGGGAAAGGACTTGAAGGCCTGGCTGAGTTCAGCCCCAGGTAACCCTTTCATGCCATTAGGTCTATCTTTGGTATGTATCTGATGTGTTTTCTTCTATTGCACTGACATCTTTTATAATTTAGGTTTGGTAAGTAAATTCATAGTTTGTTCATCACTGTGTGGAGGAAAATGTGCTGTACATGAATAACTTGTTTTTCTAACAAAGCTCTGAAACTGTGACAGCAATATGTGGGGGTACCCTTGATTTATAGCTTGTCTGAATATGCAGCTCAGTCCTATGGGCAGCTGGGCATTTGGGGCTAGATTCCATGAGCCACCCAGAAGGTACCTGCAGTGATCTGGGGGACATCACCTTCTTCCTGTGCATGCGTGCATCTGAGGAACACTGAATTGCTCTTGCACTGTCTACTTCCATCGTATGAAACATGAGTCAACACACAAGTTGAAAAAAAAATTATGGAAAACACAATTTCAGTATATGCTGTTGTTAAAAGGATTGATTATACGGTAACCCTCAGAGAGACAGAACTGAGAACATCCCATTCTGATGAAGTTCTTTGTGATGTTATACATGCCTGTATGGCCTCTAGTCTATGCTAGGAGGACATAACACAAGCTTTCATGTGGGAAGCTGGAAGCTGGAAAGGGTAACTATGTGACCAGCAATTCACAGTGAAATATGGCAATATATAACAAATAGCTCAGGAGGGAATTAGGCCAGAAAACTTGATTTAATTTTCCTCTTGCTAAAAAAAAAACAAACACCAACAAAACCAAACCATAAGATTATTTTGTAAGCTATTAGCTTTTGAGAATGTTTCTACAGAGATCAAGTAAAAATCAATGTAGAAAAGTTCAGGCTGCTGTATAAGAGAAATGTAAGAAGGACCTCTTTTAACAATAGGTCTTTGACCTGAGCTAAAAATCTGAATTTACTACATTGGATATAGGTGCAACATTGACATCTTATCAAAATCTCTTTTCCATATTACCCAGATTGTCACTACAGACCGTGTCAAATCACAGCATTTTCAATATATTAATTTTGAATATTTTAGGTTATTTTGAAACCTTAAGTCTGCTTTCAGCCCACCTATGAGAGAAGCTGAAGGCCACAATGCAACTTTTGTACTTCCCGAAAATGAATCCAGATGAGAAATAGATCAGCGCATCTCTTTTTATGCTCTTGTTATGCTGAGCTATGTGTTCAGTATAATGCACCAAGACTGGATTTATTTGTTTGTGGTTTTGTGGACCACCCAAGTGTCGTCTAAACCAAAACCTTAAAACAAATAATAAACCCCAGGCATCTATAAAAAAGTGAAGAGATTTCAAATTCAGTGGAAAGACCAGACAGAGGTACTTCACCATAGGCTCAGTGAGGACAGCTCTGTCATTTGATTCACTAGTTCCTTAGATTAGGACATACAGGAAAAACTAATTTTCAAACACTATTTTATATCAAATATGTTGTTACGTTAATGCAATAGAAGTTGGCAGGAGGTAGTTTTGTTACTTTAAAGCAAGAAGTACAAATAACCTGTACACATATGGGTTATTCGGGGCAGGGGAAGCTTCCTCAGGGGTGCTGAGCAAGCACATATCTTTGTTGTTCGGAGAGGGAGGGTTGTCTGTGTGAGAAGGCCCAAAGCATAAGTATTATGGCCACAAAGCACAAGGAAGTGCCCTGTTAGTCAGAAAGCTTGTTATGAACCCGCGTTTTGGAAAGAGTGTAACTCAGATCCTTGATTTTAAAAGAACATTATAATTGCATTTTAAGAGGACAGCAGGAAAAAAAAAAAAAAAAAAAAAAAAAAAAAAGGCGTTGCCACTCTTCCATAGTATGGAATCTGCTTCCTGGCATCACGTGGAAGCCTTATCAGCTCCAGTTACATTGGTGATGGTTCTACCTTCTCTGCACATCCAGGTGGAACATTGCACAGTCTTGGTCTTTGTCTTCCTGTCTTTAGTGTGCAAAATGGCAGTGGGAAGGATATGCTGGATACCCCTTGCCTGTGACTTGAGGGGGAACTGACATGTGGGGCATGGGGGACCCTTTCTTACCCAGGCAGAGCACTCTTACCCTATGGACTTCTGACCACTTGAATCCAAGAGACTAGGCATTAACTTCAGCTACTTGCCACTTCCTTAACTCTTTTTTTCCTGTGATCTTACCTGTTTCCCCCTTCCTATGGCTGTGAACATGCTGTTCAGATGGCTCTCTGACATTGCCACAGAAACCTGAAAATTTAGAAATGAAATGGGAAAATGGGCAAAGCAGGATGTTGTTCACCGTATGTCCTGTGTTCTGTATCACTGCCATTGTTGACCAAATATTACAAATCAACCATTTAGGTGCAGAGAAAATATTCTTCCCTTACTATCTAAATACAGCATCCCAGATCAGAAAATTTGGCGTAAAAAGCCATGCTGACTTTCCAGATTTGTTGTGGACTACCACTCACCTAAGGCATCAGCTCTGAATTAAAAGTGCTGTGCTTCTGGATATCAGCTGTAAACCTCCTATCATTGTCATGTGTATTATACTGGGAAATACTTGTCTAGACACATCTCTTCAAAAAACAGAGTCCAGAGTACAGCCAATCTTTTGTTTCAGCATCACAAAATCTCCTGTTGCTTAGCCAGCCTAAAAAGCAAGCTGCTATTTGCAAGCCTGACTGTAATGCAACATGTTTACTGCAGTCTACACTGTATAATGGGCACTGCTGGGCCAGGAACAGTTTCTATACAGATGTTATACTTCTAACTCCTCCCCAAAGTGGGTTCTTCCTCCAGTACTACTTGCAGTGCACTAGCTTCTAGTTGGCACTGGTTCACTAATGATAAAACTCAGAAACATGCTGTGGGCACTATCATACTTTTTGCTATTCCACCATCAGGAGGAATATCTTCTGCTACCTTCCTATGATCAAGAGAGAAGCTGAGTCTTATCACAGCTTGTTGATTGAGAGCCATAAAATGGAGACGCCCGGGTTAGGGGTTCATCTTAGGAGTACCATCAAAAACTTATCAACAGCATACAGTTCAGTATGAATCGTTCTTCTGCCAGTATACCAGCTCTGCCTCAGTGGAATACAAAAGCTAATAAAAACACTGCGCTTTTGTAATCGTAAATCTAGAAAATACTTTTCCCCTCCAGCTCCCCTCATCCTCACAGTTATGCAAGAAAAACATTGCCTTGTTCTGTTGTGGATGAACACAGCTTTCAGAAATGAGTAGAATAAAGTGAGAAAGTGACTTCCTTCATATTGTGAAGAAAAATATCAAGGACCTATGTATTATAAGCCATTTTTTGTTTCTCTGGGTTTTGTTTCCCTCTGGGAAAGGATGAAACAAAGAGCAATCACAAGTTTGCTCAAATGCCACAGACGCTGACCAAGGGGACATCAGTGTTCTCCAACTCTTTCATTAGCATCAGCTGAACCAGTACAAAGTGCTCACTGGACAAACACACAGCTTGGCTTACTCAGAACTCGGGATTAATTTCCCTAGCATTCATGCTCTATTCTTTCATCTGACAAGAAAGCCTGGGCAGTATGCCAAGACACATGCAATACCTACTAACTTTTTCATCTGTAAGAAAAACACATGAGTGAACGAACTGGAGAAACAAGAAGTAACATTGTTAGTAATAAAAGGACCACTTATTCCTCCTGAACAGGTAGTTGGATACTAAAGGAAGTGAAAATGTTATTTCAGCCTGTGGTTCAACCGACAGCTGTACCAGAATGGAGGAACGTTTCTTCTATATTTTTCTCAGCACAGTCTCAGCACTAGTGTTTCTAGCAGGTGAACTTCCATCAGGGTAAGAGGCAACTACAGCTGTCAGTGGCATCTCATCAGTTCCACACAACATTGCCTATGTACGCATAATTTGTGTAAATTACCTGCAAGCAAATAGGAAATCCAGCACATCGCAAATGTATCTGGTGATCTGTACGCAGGTGTCTCAGCCTATAAATCCTATACATGTGCGTGGCAGACTCCTTATTTGACAGTGTCATAGCAGCAGCCCTTAGCAGTCTGTTTCAGGGCCTGCTTGTGGTTTCAGCCTGCATAGCTGGAATGCTATGACTTTTTAACATTTAACAAACTTTTCTTAAGACTTGTGTCACCATCTTCCAAAACAATAAAAAAAGACCTCTTCCTTTGACCGTATTTTGAAAGATAAGTTTAGACTGCAATCACAACTCTCTTTTCTTAAACTACAAACTTGCTTCAGTCTCTTTTTAACAGATCTGAAGGGGTTTTCTTCTGAACTCCGATTTTTACGGTTGTAAAGTCACAAGAGCAAGCAGCTGTGAGACAGAGAACTCACCATTTGAAGTCTGAGTATGTCATTATTTGAGGGTAAGCCATGAAAAATAAGGGCTCAAATACATCAAGAATTTGAAAAAAGTATCTTTCAGCTGGACCTAGAAGTAATAGGTCTAAACAAAACTAAATAAAAAATCTCCAGGGTCTGTCTCATCGTTGATGTCTTTCATACGCTGTGTTATAATGTACATATTATAACATGGACAAGAAGAAAGAATTGTGGAAAACAGCATAAGTAGAGCTGAACATTTCTCTGTTCCAGTTTTACTACTAGGTGTATCAAATATTCAAGTCTTATATTCTGTGGCTTAGGACTGAATTTCTTAGTGTTGTGTTGCTTTAGATTGTGTAATTTCATTAAAATGTCTTTCCAGTTTAAAAGAGAGTAAATATCAAAACTCCACGGTTCTATAGAACAATTAAAAAAAATTATTTTGCATTATGTTTTTTCTCTATTTTTGTGGTTTCATTCCACTTGTGGATTTTTTTCTGCCAACAAACCTCATGATTTTGCTGGGAATGGTGACAAACTTGTGAAGCCTGAAGGTCTTGGAATCGACAAGTTCTTTATGTGTTTCTCTGCTTCTAGTATCATCAAAAGCTGAGCTTTGTAGAAAGCACTAGGATTCTTCATTAGACAGCTGATCCAGACAACAAAAGATATGCAGAGGTCTTTTCAAACTTCTAGCACTGCAATACACAAATATATATGTGTTTTAAATGTGCATGGTCCCAGCCTCTAGTAATTTTCTGAGAAGACACAAATTCCTCCTCTGCTTCATTGAAGACAGTATGATACATATAGATAGATAGATAGGTAGGTAGATAGATAGATACAAACAGAAACAAACAAACAGCAGAAAAACACAATAGACTTCTTGACTTCAGCATGAAAAAACTTTCCTTCAATTTAAATTTGTATTTTCTGTCTTTATGAAAGTATTACAACATGTTACTTCTCTCCAGTGGAGCTTATTTGGTGTTCTATTTGGTATTCTAACTTCTATTTGTGCAAGACACCTTGTTTTTCTTCTGTATTTCCTCCCTTACCATTTTTATGACCAATAAATGTGAAACCGATATGAATATGTCCAAGGCTGCTGTCACTAAAATTCTTTTAACAACATTAATTTCCAAGCTGAGAACAAGGAAAATATATTCATAAATAAACTGCTATTTCCCAAACTAAGCTGCAGAATGAATGTTATTTGCACATGCAGTCAAAAGTGACATCAGTCCTCATGCCCTGGCTTAAGAACCAGTGAAGGATCAGCAATCATATGGGTACTTTGTTCAGAAAATAATAAGTTTTGACTCACTTTTTGCAGCCCTTGCTTTTCCACAGGATGAGTTGGCACCAAATTGTGTACTCAAATTACAGGGACTATAGTTTTCATACTGTGAATGCAGATCCTCTAAAGTACTTGCTTTAGAACCCCATAGACATCAACCACTATGTCTTACAAAAAAGCTAGCCTTAAGACTGATTTAGGCATTTGCAATGTCCAGAAGCAGAAAGAGATTTAAGCAGCTTTGGTTTCAGCTTTGTAACGCAATTGTCTTTTTCCGTGCTACCAGCTGCCTAGCTTAGTAGATTTAATGCTTTACTCTGTGTTTTTCAGGATGGACATTCCCAACATGGTGCAGGGTATGTGGGGTCAGTGGTAGCTGATGTTCACCATACATTGGTGTATGGTGGGATCTTCATGTATCCTGCTAATCAGAAGAATCCTAGAGGAAATATAAATCAGTTTACTTACTCTCTGGTGAATTTAGTCTACCTAATACAGCTGGTTTTCCCAGAGATCTGTAGTAATTTTTCATCCCTGGAGAAAATTAGTAATGGCTAGGTTGGTCACCAAGTGACTACAAAGAAATTTAAGCAATTGCCAACTTAGGCCAGAAATCTTCCTGTGTGCTTTTATATTGTGAAGTTAAATGGTTTTCACTGCAGCCAAGGGCTTTATTCAGGTTTTCAAAGGGAGACCACAGAAACCTGTTGAGATAGCTATGCCCAGCAGGCAGATACAACACAGGCCTAAGGAAGACCTCTGCACTTCATATTGGCAACTAGAGTCCAGATGGGAAACACCAAACTACAGAGTTATGTCCAATGTTAGAGAACAAAGTTTGCCTAACTACTGTTTCCAAAGGGTACTAAGTTAATTATCACCAGCACTGGTGAGAAAGAAACACAAGCTTCTGACAGCTTATCTGAAAAACTCTGTCAGCAGAAAGTGAGCTTTATGTGTGCTGAGATCAGTATCATGCAAAAAAAGTATTTCCCCTTTGGATTTGGACACCTGTACAAAACACACTGTGACTTAAATGCAGTGCAATGCAATGAAGTGACTCCCTCGACCTTCTGGGACATGACCATAGCCATCTTCAGCTTCTCTCCTCTGGTATCAGACACCCTTACTATCAAACTTCTAAACAAACATGCTTTATGGCTGATCTTGTGGACCACCAGTAAGTAACCTGCAGGTCATAATTAGGCAATGAATCACAGAATGTCAGTTTCGAAGGGACCTCAAGGATCATCTGGTCCAACTTCTAATATTATTGTTTATATGATATGTCTCAGCACCCTGTTGAGCTGAGTCTTAAAACTTTCTAAAGTTGGGGAAACCACCACTTCCCCTGGGAGACCATTCCAATGTCTGTCTCCTCATAGTGAAAATTTTTCCTCCTGTGTTCAACTAGAATGTCACCAGGAGCAACTTATGCCCATTGACCCTGGCAAATAGGGAGCATCCATCTTCTTTGTAGCCCCTCTTTAAGTACTGGAACTTTGTGATAAGGTCTCCCCTAAGCCTTCTCTTCTCAAGGCTGAACAAACCCCATCTTCTCAGTGTCTCCTAGTATGGCAGGTGCTCTAGTCCTCTAATCATCCTTGTGGCTCTTCTCTGGACCCTCTCCAGCCTGTCTGTGTCTTTTCTGTAAAGTGGGGACCAAAACTGATTGCAAAACTCCAGGTGTGGTCTGACAAGCGTCAAGTAGAGTGGGATGATGACTTGTTTATCTCTGATGGGGATGCCCTTGTTGATGTAACCCAGCATCCTGTTTGCTTTCTTTGCTGCTGCAGCACACTCTTTCCTCATGTTAATCCTGTTAGCCACCAAGACTCACAGGTCCCTTTACAGAAGGCTGCTCTCTAGCCAAGTGGATCTCAGTCTGAACTGTACTCCTGGGTTATGTGTTCCTAGGTGCCCTGATCATCATCCTCTGGAAGACAGACTATGCACTTTGATAGAGAGCTGAGAGGATGAAAATGATGCTGGAATTGATCCAAAAGCTTTTAGAGCAAATGTAAATTACAGGCGTATAGGCTTTAGAATATAGCGCTCCTTCTTCAGGTTAAAGAAAGAATCAGGACTAAATGCTCAATAAGCAGGATAGCCAACAAATTGATCTTCTTTTCATATCCATTATGTTAAGTAATACTTATAACGAACATAAGGTTCATAAATTTACAGTTCTCAACTTACAGTTTTCTACTTACCAAAAGACAGAGCCCATCTCAAGACCCCTAAGTACAATTGCACTACTACCTGAATGTAAACTGCTTTCCTTAAGCCATGTAGTCACATCTGAGCAACAAAAAACCCAACACATGGTTCCACAGTGGTACCACTGCTGGTTTCTGGTTGATCTTCCAAAGCTGGCCATGCCCTGCAGAGAACAACAAAGGCTATTGGTCCTATGCTGCCTGTCAGATGGAGTCCTTGTAGAAGAAGCAGCACTTCAGTGGGCTTTAGAAATAAGAATAAAGATAATATGTCCTGTTTACGTTTGTGGTACAGCATGGTTTTAATAGAATGTGATAAAGGAAAAATGGGTAATAAAATCCACTGACCGATTTCTTTGTCTCTCTGTATAGATGCATTCTGTCATGCTTCCTTTTACCCAGAGATTGTTTCTCTTGCACAAATGAAAAGCTCCTTTAATACAGTATATATTAATATTGTATTATGTACTAACATAAATATACAAAAAATGTCAGATATGAGCACTTCACAGATCATCAAAGATTCAGCTACACCTGCAGAAATAATGTCTTTAATGGCTATCATCTATGTCTTTTTAAACATAGAAGCTTTTGGCTTCTGTGCAAATAAGTTTATATTCCACCAAAACAGAGAAAACTCAGAAGTAACATTTTTAAAGATGTGAGCAGATATCAGAGCCCAAACCAGAAGTGCCTTTGTATCAAAGGATAAACTTGCTTTTAATAATTACTGCAGTTACTTCTGAAAACAGAGTCAACATTTGAATGAGTTCAGGCCACTGAACTCATATCACACCAATATCTATTTGTATTTCTGAAGGCCTCAAAGGCCTCAATCAAATCCTGAAATCTGAAACTGGGAGCATCAAGTTTCTGACTCCAAAATATCCTGACCAAACACAATGTGATTACTCCAAGCTCAAAGCCTGTACATAAGAAGAGATTTTGGCTTTTCTTTCCCAGCTCAGTTAACTTACTTGCTTAACTGTTTTGTTGATGTATATGAACCAAACAGCTGCTTTTGGCATTTTTGCCAAAATACAGCTTCATCTATGCTGCACATGATTATGCCAGCTTGGTAATGATTTGGGTCATATTTGGATGCAGGCTCAGTACAGTATTCCTCAAAACAGACAGTGTGAAGGGAGGTGAAAGGAGAAGAAAGAGGAGCTGATAGGGAGAAATTGCTACTTTTATCAAGTCATGTGTGGTACAAAATTTTCCAAAATCACAAAAGGAAGGTTAGGTTCTGCTAAGTCCTTTGGTGTGGTTTCCTCCAAACGCAGTCACGTGTTCCCCCTCTTCATCTGCTCCATGAATGCAACCCTGTGGCTTTCATCATTAAACAGGCAGGTGGGATGGCAGCCACAGGGACTGAAGTTGTGCTGGACATGAAACCTGAAAGTCTTCACCAGAGAGTCCCTCTTATCCTCAGTTCTTCAGACTATGTCCAGGAATACCTTGCTTGTGTACAGGAACACCAGAAGACCAGCTAAAAGCTTTTCTGCATCAGATCTTGTCCATCTACAGGAAAAGCCATAGCTTTTGAGATGGTGGGATTCTAGCAATTAGCATTCACCTCTCAGTGAAAATCCCACTTTATGAGAACAAGAAAAATAGTAAAAATGGATAATGGGGAAACCATCAATTTAATTTATCCTTGCAAATGAATGTAAAAATCCTTTAACTCTGATTTATGCAGGTCAAACTTGGAGACAGAAGTCTGATATTAAACAGAAGCAACTTACCTCATATGAAATTAACAAAAGGAAGTGGATTGTGTCAGAACTCTCATTTGTTCTGAAGCTTTACATTTGACATTACACATCTGGCATTCTTTGAGACAGGATTTTCACATCAGCATTTGCAATGTCACTAACTTGATTTTCTGCCAGAGGTTTTGTTGCAGGTGCCTTTTATCTTGGCAGACCTGAGAAGACCAAAAGTTTTGTGCTATCTGAAACAGTATTTTTAAGATCCAAATTATATATGGCTTGAGTAATTAATGAAGATTAAAAAGCTGCAATAATGCTGGGATATTTCAGTTGTCATAAGAACAGGAAAATTCTTTGTGTTATTTACAGATGGGTAACCACCAACAGTATAAATTACAATAAACTACTGCTCTGGATGGGACACTCAGATCATACGTATTCCCTGTTTATCCATTGTCCTCTACACAGATGAACTAGTGCCACGTAGCCTCTGCTAAATTTCCATTTTCTTTTACTTCAAAAGGCTCTAAGTTGATACTGAAGCTTGCCACATGCTACACTGCCATTTCTAGCCACCTCCAACATGCTCATCCTGTTGGTGCCCTAGTGCCATGTCTCACACTTCACACTGCCTGCATCAGCTCTGAAACTAGAAGGCAGTCATTGGCCAATGAAAGCAAAGATTATAAATGAAAATAAATGTTTGGTTATGTTATGTGATAAGGGAGTGAAAACTGGGGTTAGGTGACTTTAAGTGTTAGCTATCCTGATACCTTTGTAACCCTGTTGTCTCACAAATGTTTCTTTTGGCAGCCATTGTCCCATAACCAACATCTGCCTCATCTTCTCATTTCCACTCTCATTTCCCCATTCCATACCCCCAGCAATGCCAGTACAAGACTTTATTAAGAACAGTCTGTGATTTACATTAGAACAGAGACAAGAGTTAAAGTATTCCTGCCAAGAAATTTACATCCATATTCTCTTATTCACAATGAACAGGCAGACTAAACAAAAGCAGACAGAAAATTATACAGGACAGGCACTTACCCTTAGTATTGTTATCCCAGGGGTGAGGATGTATTTTCAGTATTGTTTCAAGTATAAAAGCACTCTTCTGCAATTCTTTATCTGGCATTATTTAAAGCCATAATAGTGCCATAACAACTGCCTAGGATCATGTACAGTGTGTACTTGTTTATTCTGTTCCTCATCATGTGCTTCCCGAATCTCTGCTATCAACAGCAAATTACAAGCAACACTTAAATCCTGGAGAAAGAAGAAGAAGAACACTGCAAGGGCTTAGGTAATGGCCAACTTTATACTGGAGAATGCAATTTTGGAGAATGCAATACTGGAGAATGTGCGCTCTTAACGATGGTAGCTAATAAATCAGTTTTCCTGAAAACAAAATATGCGCACATATTTATACTCTCTCTCTCAATCTTGATATAAGAATATAAATACTTGTTGAATCCACTGATTTACTGAGAAATTTTGTCTCATTTTTTGAATTGGAAACCTAATACCAGGCATAATTCAGGGCTCGTTTAGTAAGATAACAATACCATTATTGCATCAGTAGAAAGATAACTTGCAACTTGGTCCTGTTTTCAAGGAGACAAAGGCAAATTAGGGACAGAGCAAGAACAGGGACTTGGTACTTTCCAATTTAAACCACAGGGCTCCTAAAAAACCCCACTTTTTAGGGTAATACTGAACCAAAGTTTGTGTTGTGGTGTTTATACATACTCTGATGACTAAGATCCATGTCCCTGTGCTGGCAGTTAAAGTACAAATATCTGCAGTGCAATGTATCAGTCATTCAGTGACCTCATGCCAGAGTAACAGCACCTGAGTGCTTATGCCTTCTTTTAAGTATAATTTCACAGCAAGCCCTGCATACAGATGCAGCTGCCAGCCTTCCCATGGTCTGCACCTGAAGTACCTGATAGTGAGGAGACAGCAGTGGGTCAGCTATCTGACAAACAATTGCAGTTTAGGTGGCTGATGATGCTTAAGAAGAATCTATCCTACCATTCTATTCTGTTTCTAAAGGGTAACACTCACCATTTGAGTGGTGGCTGGTATTTAGAAAAAAGATCAGTATCTTCACTGTATTAAAAAAAAAACATGAAAATCCCAAATGCAGATTAAGAGAGCACCAGCTTTCCTGAGTGTGGACCATGGTTTTTCTTCACCAGAGTCCCACTTTTACCTATCTCACAACTACACTCTTTTCTTAAGTACATGTATGTTCTCTGCAACACCTATCTCGTACAACCCTGCAACCCACCTACTTTGCAGGGTTTTCAGGATGGAGTCTAAAGTTTCCATTCCCAGTGTGATACAAGTTCAGGCTGTATCTCAGACTGACACAAACTGCAGGGTGTCTGGGGGGAGTGGTGGTGTCACCATCTACGGAGCTGGTGTGATACTGGGCCACAACTTCCCTCCATAGTCAGCTACAGAGGTGTTTGAGGGAGTTCAGACACCCAAAAAAACAAGATGGGGACTTTTTTAAAAATCTTTTTTAAAAGAATCCAGAGATCATATTTAGGGGTTGAGCCAGTCAGAAAGGAAACAGATCACAAGCTGGTATAAACACTGGCAGGAGGAGCAAGGAAACTAGCATGGACAGTGCTCATGACAAAGGCACTCTAACTCTCCTTACAGAAGAAGGTGAAGCCTGATATTACTTCTCACATATTCATCAGCATGGATTGAAATTAAAAATAGGTAGAAATATAAGTACCTGAAGGAACAGATGTTTTTACATATTAGTTCATACATATGCCTTTATAGCAGTATTTAATGGTTTATGGACATAAAACTACATATAAACCAATGCCAGCTGAGTTCCTGTTGGACCATGTGTAAAGTATAATAGTTGTATCATACCAGGTAAACAACAAACTTAACTGTTTTTATTCACTGGTTTCTGACATGTTGCCAAATGTAATTCCTATTTACAATTTCAGGGCACCTTTGCATCTATTTGGTAAGTAAAATAAAAACAATGTACCTCAACCTGGTGGTATTCAATAACACAAGAAAACACAGAAACCCCACCAGCCTCTAACAAATGAGCAGTTGTTTGCTAATTACTTTGCCTGGAAATTAAGTTAGTCTGAACATTCAGGCACAGAGCATTTGCCTTGTGACTGCAATCACAAGGTGGGAGATCAGAGAACAGGTTGAGGTTGGCAGGCTTCCCAGCAGCCTCCTGGCACCCAGCCTGCATGCACTGCTGCCCTTCCAGCCCAGCACTGCAGGGGCCTCATCCCAGATCCCCTGCAACAGGAGCTCACTTTTCCCTGAGAAAGCAGGTCAGATGAAATGGAAATGCTGTTTGAAATGTTGGATCAAATATGTCTTTGAGCACTTGTACCAAAAGTCAGTGCTTCATGCTATTTTCCATAAAACGTATGCACAGGGATTTTTGTTGCTTTTTAAATAAAGGCAACTTATACTTCTGGAAAAATTAGACAAGACTTTTCTTCACTGATAAAATGGAAGCAGTATACCTTAGGTTAATCAGAGTTGGAAAACAAAGAAAAGCTCTTAATTTACATAGACTATATTACCCAGTTAGGCTCACTGAGAAAAAGAGTGATTTGTACCTATGGAACAGAAGTAAGGGATTAACAAGAGGAAAGATGAAAAAAACATTAACTCCTGGAAGACCACGAAGATAGAAGTATCTATTTTTCACAGACGCGCAAGGCCCAAACATGGGTAAATCTGAGAACAAAGGCACAGAATCATCACAGACTTCTAGGGTTTGGAAGGGAACTCTGGAGAATATTTAGCCCAATTTTCCTGACAGAGCAGATTGACCTAGAGTAAGTTGCACAGGATGGTGTCCAGGCAGATTTTGAATGTCTCTGGAGATCAAAATGCCACCACTTCTCTGGACAAAGCCTGTTCAAGTGCTCTGTTACCCTTACAGTCCAGAAGTTTTTCCTTGCATTTTGTTGAACCTCCTGTGTTCTACATTGTGACCATTGGTCCTTGTCCTGTCACTGCACACCACTGAAAAGGATTCCTCCTCATACCTGCCTTTGAGGTATTTTTAAGTATGGGTGAGATCCCTCTTTAGTTCCTCTCTTCTCCACATTGAAAAGACCCAGCTCCCTCAGCCTTTCCTCTTATGGTAGGTGGCCCAGTTCCCTAATCACCTGAGTGGCTCTGCACAGGAGTCTCTCAGTAGTTCCTTGTCCTTCATGAACTGGTGAGCCCAGAACTGGACACAGTATTCCAGATGGGGCATCATCATCACAGCAGAGTAGAGGGGGAGAAACACTTCCCTTGACGTGCTTACCATGGTCTTTTTGATGCACCCCAGGATGCCATTGGCCTCCTTGACCATTTGGCTCATGGTCATCCTGCTGTCCATTAGAACTCCCAGAGTTTTTCCACAGAGCTGCTTTACAGATCAGCCCCCAACCTATAGTGCTACATAGCGTTATTTCTCCCAAGGTGCAGTACCCTACATTTGCCCTCGTGGAATTTCATGCAGTTTCTTTCTGGTCAATTGTCCAGCCTGTCTAGGTCATACTGGATGGCAGCACATCCTTCTGGTGTGTCAGCCACCCCGCTGTACTGTGTCACCAGCAAACTTGCTCAGGGTACACTCAGTGCATTCATTCATGTCATTGATGAATATATTGAACAGGACTGGACCCAGTTCTGACCCCTGGGGATTAGAGGTCCATGACAAAATTAAACAGACATAAAAAAAAAAAAAAAAAAAGAAAAAAAAGATGGAAAATGAACACAGACATAGAGGATCTGCACACAGTTACCCAGAGGTACAGAACTCCTGAAGTTTTAAGGAAGTAGTTCTTCCCACTAAGGGAGGTCTCGGGTCATCTCAGATAAAGAATCCCATCACTCATGGATCTCATGCATTGTTACTGAATATACCTTCAGGTTTGGCTCCAAGCTTTCTGCAAGTAGAGATGTGGTTTCAGAAAACAGAAAAATAATAACCTCAAACCAAGCATGTGATTCAACCAAACTGATTTCAATACTTTAGGAAGGTAGGTGACAGATAGGTTTTCCTACTGAGATCTGCCCTTGGGTGGTGTGTGTGCATGTTGCTTTCAACTGATGCAATGATTCTGCTGGATCCTGCTCATCAGGAGCTGAGCAGGTTTCTGGTAGCAGGTTTTGCGGTTCGAGCTGGTACAATCGATGAAGAGAGTTTGGTGAGCCACTTTGCAGAGGGTGTTGGCCTGGACAGCTACATACTCACAGACTGATAAACAGAGCTTGGGCCGCTGTGTTCTTGTCAGCTGCTCAGCAGATCACCCATTGACTATTTTATCACTGTTGAAAAGACACCTCCATGGAGAAAGTAACACACCCACTCAATTTTCCAGTCAGCAGGGGCTGAACATGCTAGGCTGGCCTAATCCCAGCCCAGGGTGCAACCATTTGGAATGTCTCATCAATTCAGCCTCAAACACACTGTGAGCACATGCCCAGGAAAGAAAGCCAACTTTTCCCCACTCCCAGCCACCACAGCACTGGCCTTGTGATACTGTGATAACAAAGCCATAGAGACTAGCACGCCCAGCACTTCCTTACCAGGTGACACAGTATCTGTGTTTTGCACTTTTGATTGCTTGGTTTCCTGTTTTGTTCCTGCATGGACAATTCTGTCCCTCTTTTAAAAAGCGGGAGTGATTTTTTTATTCCAGCACAGGAAAAGAAAAAGAAGACTGTTCACATGAAAAGAAAGCAGGGAGGATACATGGGAGGCAAAGAGCCATGCAAGCTAACGGAGATATGAAATTTAAACCCAGTAAAAGAATAAGAACAGGGCTATTTACCTTTTAACCCGGTTGAAGCTATACTGTCAGAAAACAAAAAAGCCCAAAGAAAATGCTGGCCTTCTCCCAGATGTAGAAACACAGCTGCTAATCATCTGCACAGCCTCTGGCAGGCATTCTTGCTGTTTTGGGGCTTCTTCCTCCTCCCACTCCTCAGCTGTGTGTTAGTTTAGATTAAAAATGTGATGGTGAAGGTGATTCTCTGGCTTTTCGATTTACAGAGCACATAACGAAAATGGGACTATAAAGTCTGTAGAAATATCTGGAATTACTGCAACTGAAATAACACTTTTGTCCTGGGACCACAAGTTTGCCTTTGAAATGCTCTAGTCAATTATGAGAGAAATCTGATCACACCTTGTAACTGAACCAGAACACACAGATTAAGTTCTTCCTGTGACTAGTGAGCAGCTAACTGCAAAACAGCAGCAGTATTTATTCTTAACATTTGCACAAGGCATTACTTAAACATTTACATTTCTTTCAACTACAGGTATTACCACACTTCTTCAAAAACCAATGCAATTTTGTACCACAGCCGATATTTTCAGTATTTATATCCTACTCCAAAAAAAAAACCAAACAAAAACAAAAAACAACCTGCTGTCAGCTAGTGCTTCATGCTTCAATGAAGGAGGCAAACTGCAACACTGGTAAATATGGCTGAGCAGCAGGAATGTTAAGAGGGCTATTACGAACAACTTGAATCCACAATTCTTGCATAGCTGTGCTACTGTGCTAAGGACTGTAGTATGCTGTGGTATACACATATCTAGCAACACGGGGAACCTGAAATCCAGCAGTGAACTATGCACAGACAGCTCTTGGAAAGCTCTACTCATCTTTCTTCTGTAGCATGTTACCAGCCTCATAAAGGTAAGACAGTTTAAGTGCCCATTGTAATTGCTGTCTGTCCCAATGCCCTTCACACTTTTTTCAGGAAGTTGTAGCAGGAAAAGCTAAGGCTTAGCTAGTACACTGTTTGAAGAAATGCTAAGACTTAACCAACACTGTTTTGAAGAGAGAATTGTTAAAGATTAACAGGGATGTTCTGAAACAGCAGCTTTATCACATGATTAGTGAAATTTCAGGTAAGTGTAGGGACACCTAACACTTGAGAGAAAGGATATAATCGGACACAAAATTTCATGTGCAAAGTTTCAATTCACAAAACTGAACCTAGATGGCATGCCAGAAGGCCCACCTGGAAACAGACAAGGAATCCAACCTGTAAATTCACTCTGGGTAGAAGGGGGGTGGCTACTTCATTGATACTTGATCCATTAATTGATTAGTTTAGATATATTAAGACACCTCAGAAGTAGCCACCTTCTCTTGTGTTCACAGGGAACACAACTGTGCTTTATTTCTTTTTCTGGTCAAGCAGAAACATTATTACCAGAACCAGCAGGGTATACCCAGTTCTGTGGCTAATAGCCAGAAATTGCAGTTAATCTCTAACATATAAAAACTGATCAATTGGCAATAAGCTTAAAAAGATTTTTTCATCAAGGAGATTCACTAAAGAGAATATACTGCATAACATGTTCAGAAGCTTGATTCTTTTGTCTCCTTGAGTTTTTTAAGCAGATATTGCCATTTTCCTTTACCTATGGATGCCTCAAAATGGTATGTTTGCTGCGTGCCCTTATGCAGATCACCAGTTAAACATAAAATATAGCAAAACATCACTGATAGAACTCATTATGTTTGCTTCCCTGTAAGGTTTCGACAGAGTGAGATGACAAGTATTTTGTCCCTGTAGTCCTTCAAAATATTTTTAAAATTAATGCCCTGCATGGATTGTGTAGGAGATTATAAAAGATTATTTAGTCCACTCTTAATGTTCAGAAATTGTTTTAACATTAACAAAGACAAAAACAATGCACAGTAAAAACCAAAACCCACAAAATTCCATTTTAGTTAGCCATTATTGATAGGATGAGAAAATGTTTTTACAGGGAAAAAGAAATTGTTTCCTAAGTGACATTTAAGTTAATTTCTCACTGGAGTACAAAGAAGCAGCACCTCATGTGTAAGCGAAGTAATTTTTTTCATGGAGTACTTGTCTTTAGAAACTCATGACCAACTTCTGATAAGTACAGTCACTGACAAGACGGTTACTCTTACTAGATCTTTAGGACAAGCAGCCTAAGAAGCACCAGCACATATAAATCAAATGCAAAACATTTTCTTTCAAAATTTAAAAGGAACAGTTCATACAACACAGATGAATGCAAACAATGACTGCAGTGATCTGCAAACACTGTATAGAACTGCCATGTACCATGCATGTAACATAGCACCCAGATATCATATTTAGATATTCATGAGTGTAACACCTCTTTAGTAACAAAAGTAGCTGTGCTTTACACAGGGCCTAAATAGGGCACTCTAGATAGTACATTTTACTGATAATATATGTTCAAAAATAATACATCCTGTAATAAATGCAACTTCAGCTATCAACACAAATATAAAACCAATGTAAACCTGAAAAAAAATTTTAAGACACAGTCATGAGAAGCTTTCATTACCCATAGCTTTTCTGGCAACAGCTCAGGAGCTTTCTGTGCTTGTGTGTTTATGTTTTTGCTTTATGATCAGAACAGAACAATTTTGAAGAGATGAAGCTTTCCACAATAAGGAATATACAGAAGACAGGGTCACTTGGGCAGTGGAATCACAAAACCAGGTTTCATGTAATTCTTGAAATGTAACTGGTTTTTAATTTCTACCAATATTCCTAACTGCAACTTACGCAAAATGTTAATGTTTACAGTGTTATTTTATATTATGCTGGGTGAAGCTGTTACTTAAGAAAACTGTGTAAACATTGAGCTATTCGCATGACCTGACTTACCCTGTTCCGCTTTTTGATTATTCTACACAGAAGAGAGGATGTTCATCCAGAACAGTCAGCAAGTTCAATGCATAGAAATAGCTCTATTATCACATTGTATTTCAAAAAAAGTTATCGGCTGATGCCTCTTTCATGTGGCTACATTCCTTTTCTCATGCATATAGAAGCTAATTTCACTTCCCATCTATTCCTAAAAAATACCTTTTTTCCCCAGCAACTTTTACTTAGCCTTTGCAACTCAAGACCTTCCCCTAGTGCTCATTTTTTTGAAGCAGTTCAAGCAGGCTTGATGCCAGTCTCACCATGCACAAGATATTCTGTCTTGTTATTTTACAGAAAACCAGTAACATCTTAAGTGCTACTAAGCCACTGTAACGCCAGCTTCCAGAATTCAGGAGTCCAGAGACAGGTACCTGTCCACCCTCAGTTCTGGGGGAACAAGAAAGAAAAGCAGCTATGACATAAGGATCTCATGCAGTCACTGCCATGGCAGCATTCTGTATCCTGCCTCCCATTTTGAAGGTACAGACCATTGCCACTTCCTTCTGCACATAAGCCACTAGGAGGACCACCAGCTGAGCTCCATATTAATTTTATCCATGGCTTTCATGGCTGTTATGTTCTCCACAACAGGCCTAGCAAGTCAGTTTAATAGATGAATTCTAACTGGTGTTTCTGGTCTGTAGCTTGTTATAGCCACTTGCATGAGAGAGGCTCTTCCATTTGTAAAAAAAACTTGTAGGGAGATTCTGGTTGAAAGAATTCATCCATAAGCAGCATGTGGACAGACTCGCAGCCAAACAGTATTTAACTTGGATTCCTCATCTTGTTTTTCTTGCAAAAAGTATAGATGAAATGCAAACTTGTTTAACTACAAAATTCAGCTTCTATATCTTGTACTACAAACATTCCCTTGCATGCATGGCCGTCACACTCAGACACTGTGCATAAAAACCCATAGGGCTGTAACCTCTGAACTGGTGCTAGTTAAGCTGCAGAAGTAGCCTCTTTTCTCTCCAGACCAAATACAAAAGGGGTCAAGTCAGCACCCAAAAAACAAGACCAGAGTCTTCCCCACAGCAGTTTTAGACATTGCCAATTCCTCTGCAGAACTACTGGTACTCAAACTCAGAAACTGTGCAATAGGGAGTTATGTTTCAGCAGCAGAGGCAGCTGTAAATCTCGCTCAGAAGAGGACAGTGAAAGTCACCTTACTGCAGTCAGCTATAGAGCATTCAGGGACTGAGTGGCCCAGCTTCATTAGCCATAAGAACTGCATTATTTTTCTTCCCCCACTACCTTCTCCAGCCAACGCTGTTGTAAGGAGAATATTAAAGATACTTGACATAAGTCAAGAACCCATCTTTCTCTTTGAGCAGCCTAGATGCTCTGACAGAGTACTTTGAAGGAGACAACTGCTCTAAGGACAGAAGTGTAGTACCACTCTGAGGTGCTGTAAGGAAATACTGATGGTGTTTAAAGCTAAGTGGGTATCAGCTGTGCATGCAGGATGTGAAAATATCTTTGTTATTAAGTACTAAGAACCAGAGATCTCTGGGTCACAGAATTAAGCCCGAATTCACTTGAGATAGTGTGGGGAACAAATAGTTTCAAAGAATAAGGGTCAGATTTTGATAAAGACATTTTTCCACTTTGTATTTTAAATAACTCACTAATATTACACTTGATTTTAATCAATTGATGACATTCCCAGACAGGGTTTCATTTTAGTAACTGTGAGAAGAAGCATGTGTACAGGTTTCAGTTTATATAATTTAGGATGTATATTTGATTTGAGTGGAAAAAAAGGACAAAAAAGCCAAGTCACCTATACACATATCTGAACAGAATTTACATGTTTATTTATAAAGTAAAACCTTCAGCACATTAAAATTAAAAAAAAAAAAATGGAAAAAAAAAAGAGGAATCTATTAGATTAAGCAGTCAAAAGCCAGCAATATTACAAGCTGTTTATACCAACATTTACATTATTTAAAACAAGTGGCATGTGACCAATATGTAAAACATACTTCAAAAGTTTAAAAAAAGAAAATCAAGTTGACTTTTGAAAGACTGAAGTCTACCACATGTGTGAACATGGGTTTGGTCAGTTTAAATCCCCTCTTCCACTGAAATATTCAGTCTTCAAACTATACAAGTGGATAGCTAGCAGCTGTTGCTATTCCACAGTGGTTCTTCCTGTCCTTGGCCATGTAGATATATCCTTTGTCACCCCACTTCTCACCCCAGCTGAAAAAAGAAGTAAAGGGTTTGTTTTCATGTTTAAAAGACAGTTTTTTCCCTCCAGCAAGCGTTTAAATTGAAAACTGATGCCTTCCACGTTTGTGGATCAAAATCAAGATAGCTTTCTTTTTTCTGATTTTTTTTTAATGCTTTTCAGCAATTAAATTTCACATTATGGAAGAGGCACATCAAGCTCACAGAAATAGAGTGTAGCAATTCTCACACCACCTGGAGACCTTGATGTGCAGTCCTCGATTACAGGTGCCTGAGGCTCAGACACTGCACTTAACTAACTAACTTCAAGGGAAGACCAAGACTGCCAGCAGCATTTGAGGGTGGTGCCCCAGTACTACTGAGAACATGACACAAGCTCATGTGATGTGCCCTTTGGCATTAGTTTATTTCTTTCTATCCAAACCAGCAGATAATTCCATCTTTAAAGTTCAAGTGTTACCCTATTTTACACAAGTAAGTGGTTCTCTGCTTTTCAGAAAAAAAATCCATTACCCTCCCCAGAACCTCATTTTCTTCTGCTCCACCACTTCAACATCTATTAGCTTCATGGGCTGCTGTATCAATACTGAGCTTCCTTGACTTAACTAACAAAGCAGGATGACCCTGCTACTATAGGACTACTTTAGTAGGCTGCCAGCAGGATGAGTCAGATTTAACTTGTCATACAATACACTCCTGACAACAGTGTCCAGATTTTCTACATGCAAATTGTAATTATTCTTGTCTTCCAACATACTGCAAATGACAAACTACCTTCCTTTCTCCCCTACCCCCTTAAAGGGCTTAAGGCACAGAGAATGCTTACCTGTTCTTAACAATCCAGTATTTCTTCCCATCTACATTTTCCCCTTCATAGCCATAACCTACAACCAGAACACCATGGTCCAGGTCTTCACTGCTGCAGTCTGGTTCATAGTAGATACCTGCAGAGGTATAAATTCACATGTGAACAAGCTCATCTGCAGGAAGCCCTTCTACCTCATCAGAAGCTTTTTGTATTTTAAATGTAATGTTGCACAGGTTCTTGTGAGTCACAGAAAGGAGTACTGAGTTAGGTGTACTGTGACAGAAAAAGAAGGACAAGTACACACATATGCAAGGACTCCTGATTATGCCCTAAGTCACAAGATCATAGCTGTGAGTTTGGGTTTTTTTGTTTGTGGGTTTTTTGTTTGGTTTGGGGATTTTTTTTTTGTTTTTTGTTAGGGCTAAGGGTTGTTTGGTTTGTTTTGTTTTTTCACTTCTTAAGCTGAGGGGTAATGAATGCTGAGTAGTCAAGTTTTCTGCATGCAAGTTGCTAGCAAGTCCCCACCTGACCGATAGAACTGGAAAGAAGAGTGGCCTGCATCAATAGCAACAGACACTGGACCCACAGCTGCCACTGCTTTCATGAGAGCTCTTTCACGTCCTTGAGGGATGTCAACAAAGCCAGTGTCATTAGCAGCATTGTACTCTGCCTTGTAGCGACAGTCTTCATCATCCTAAATAGAGAAAGCAGTAGTTATAACATAGCTCTTCACTTAATACAGGTGAGCTCAGGAACTACCAGACAATCTGTCACTTCGCTGCCTCAAAAACAAGGGAGAGAAAATGATCCACTTCCTTCAGCAGTGCTTTCAAAGGAGAAGAGCAGAAGGAGAACATAAAAGCTAATTTTGAGTTTCTAAGGTACAGAAAAAGCAAAGCACAGTGGGGCCGAAAAGAAAAGCTTTACTGGTGTGTAAAGGAGCATCACATCCCGGAAACTTGCCTTCTTTGGTGGCCAGGACAGCTCTGTCCAGAATGCATTAATGGGCAATGGAAGAGAACCAAGTATTCATTAATTACAAAGCAATCCAGAAATCGCTCATTGAGCAAGAACTTAAACCCCACAATTTTAGTCTGTCAGTTTGAAAACCTGAACAGAATGATTTGGAAGGTAAGCCTTTTGTGTATTACCTTACATACAACATTTACATATTTTGTTAAAGCTTGCACTGTTCTGAACTGTAGATGCCATAGGCATTAAACTCAGGAAAGCAGCCTCGTTTGGAAGTCAGGCCATGTGAAACTGAAATAGGTTTAAGTAAACACATCCCTCACTGCCCACACATGGCCTGTGCAGTATGATTAGTACTCAGGTATCCTCCCCACAACTAAAGGTATACAGGGTACACCTCAATTTCTTACTTTTTGTACTCTGCAAGTTAGGTATTTCCTATAACCCACTAAGATATCTGGAAAAACAAAGACTAAGAAAAAATTAAGATTGCAGGGATGCAAATGAACTAGAACCAAAATCCAGAGGCTTCTATGTTGCTCACAATAAATTACATTGCTATAAATAAGCTGCAAGGGAGAATATTCTATGGTGAACAGAACTCGAAGTGGTAAAAAGCCCAAACCATGGTCTTTCAAATGATACCACAAATTATTACTGCTCTTTTTTCCTCTCACCATTGTTTAGCTTTTGGTAGATCGTTTAGAGTTATTCTAGAAGTCTGCCCATTACCTACATTCATGCACATTTAGTGCAAAATTAGAACTTAAGGCACTGCCAACAACTATTTTAAAAAACAAATAACACCAGCTGCAGGAATTTGCTGGTCTATGGGTAGCAATGCTGTAACAGCTCAGTTACAGGAAGCTGCATTGCACCCCTACAATTAAGCAGCACTGTTGGCAAGGGCTGGGTCCTGGTTTGGTGTGTTGACCAAGATAAGGCATGACATTTGACAGGACGGTAGCAATGAGGGGGAGGAATAAAAGCATTTGCTCTAGTTTTTCTGACTGGCCTGGTGAGATTCGACCTCAAAGACCAGTATTTGATTCCTACTGGGACTTGCAGTCCATCTAGTTTTCTTAGGAAAGACGCAACAGGAATAATAGATGTATTATTACTTAAAACATTTTCCTTTCGAGGTATGAGTTTCCCAACACATAGTTTGTCTATGCAAAAAATGAGACCTGCAATACAAGTTCAGCTATTACACATACCTTTGCAGTATACGGGTAGGATTCCTCTGAATCAATTCCCCCATTATCCTGCACATACTGGAAAGCCTGGTCCATGAGACCACCATTGCAACCTTGATTTCCTTCAGGTCGAGAGCAGTCTACCAGATTCTGTTCACTCAGCGAAACAAGTTTGCCCGTTTTTCTGAAGTGCTGCCCTTCAAGAGCTCCAGTTGTGCTGAAAGCCCAGCAAGAGCCACACTGACCCTGAAGCAAAAAACAAAATCACAAGTTACAAATCCAGACAGAATATGCAATTATAGTTCCCTAACCACTGATCTAAATATGAAAAAACAAGTCATAAGACCAGCTTCAGTTTTACACTCTTCGCATCTGCAAGTGAAGATGCTACAGCCTTCTCAGTTCTTAAACCATTTAGTACAAAACTTCTAAAAAAAATCCTACCCTAAAGGGTGTAGAGAAATCCTATCAAAATAACACACAATTTGCTAAGCTTGCACTAGTCTTCATTAAACAAGTCCACGGTAGTCCACAAGTCCATTTTTCCCCTACGGAAGTATAGCATTCAGGAAGCTGGACCTGTAACTGCTCAGAAATCTACCATCAGATAGTACCTGGTCTTTAACAGGAGTTACATATCCCTTCTCCCTCCAGTCTACTGATCGTGGTGCTTCCAGGAAGCTAGGCTCAAGGAACTGTGATCCTCTGTACCTCCTCTCCGACTTCTTGTGTGCATAGCCATTCATCAGCTGTCTGAACTCCTCAGTTGTCTGAAGAAATTCAAAACATGCAGTCACCATTTATCACACAACACGGTTTAGGAACTATTTTATGCCTCTATACATACCATGTCACCGAACTGATTCATTCCCAACTTGTAGCTGTGTTTTCCTAGAGTGTGATCCAGATTATGGAGTTCAATCATTTTCAGATTCTTCTCCCACACCACTCTCCTCCAGCTTTCCTCTCTCTAAGGGGCCAGAAAACAACATATTTCAAGAAGATAGTTCTAACAAAGCTCACTTGCAGGATGACATGCTTTGTTATGACTTGCACAGTTGGGAAAACGTAGACTACTGAACGGCAAGTCTGAATGCGATTGAAATGAGTCTTTTTGCCGTCTTCGTACCAAAGGCAAGAGTACAATAAGGGTGTCCTCTGAGCAGATGCACAGAGGACAGGGACCCAGGAAGATGGGGATTATCCCTCCCCACCGCAGACCACACTCAGCCTTAAAACACAGCAGACGTGACTCAGCTGGCAGGGCCCCTGTTTGCTGCGCCCAGCGCGTATCCCCGGGCATTCTCACCTCATGGTACTTCTTGCTGTGCCAGGACTTCCACAGCTGCCAGTGGACATCCAGATCAGGGTCTGACCTGGGAGCGCCGAAGGTCAGCCCAAGGCAGAGGCAGAGCGCGGTCAGAGAGGGATTCATGCTGGCAGATCTGCCGGGAGGGAGGGAGGGAGGGAGGGAGGCAGAGCGGTCAGGCTCGCAAGGCGCAGGCCGCTGATTCACAGCCCCGAGCAGGGAGGGGGACGCCAGATCCAAACCGGGCCTGTTCGCTGGCACACAGCGCGTCCCGTCCCCCCGCTCCCTCACAGTCGATCACAGGAGAGAAAGGCAAACCGCTCACCCCGGCACACCCTCCGCCGGGCCGCCGGACCGCCCCCACCCTCGCCGAGATTTTCCTTGAGGCCTTAGGACCTGAGCCGGCCTCCGCCCGTCCCCATCCAGGGAATGGGGCCCTCGACCGAGACTTGTAAACAAGTTCAGGCGGCGGGGCCAGGACGCGAGGCGAGTGGCCAGCAGCCTCCCGGGGAAGCGGAATGGCGGCCTCTTCCCAGCGGGAGCCGCCCCGACACAGGACGAGGAGGGCTGAGGCCCAGCGGGTACCCGCTCCCGCCCGCATCCCCCCACCCCCCTCCTGCCCCGCTCACCTCCCCCAACACCCACCGCCGTCTTCCCGACTCCCCGGCCTAAGGATACTCGGTCTCTGCGGCCCTTCTTATACCCGCCGCGGCCGTGCCCGCCCCGACGCGCCCATTGGCGGCCGCTCCAGGCCTCGCCCCACGTTGCCGCACCGCCCGCCAGAGCCGGGGCTGCTGCGGGAGGAGAGGAGAGGAGGGGAGAGGAGGGGGCTGCACCGGGGCGGGAGGCCCCGCAGGGGATGCGAGCCGGCCGCGGTCACCTGAGGGGAGGCGGCCCCCGACCCCCACCCCCACCTGGCCAGGAGATGAAATCGAGGGAGGATTTGGGGCGGGAGGCGATTTGGGGCCGCCCTGGGGGCATCCCGCACCGCCGGAGCCGTTATGTTGGGCAATGTTTGTTCTAAATATTTATAATGGGTGCCGGCAGGCTGGAGATAGTGGCAGTCACGCTGGAAGGACTTAAAAGTGGGCAACCAGCAGACCAAGCAAAAACAAAATCTGGAGCGGAAAAAAAAAAAAAAAAAAAAAGGCGATGTGTTTTCAGTTGCAGGGACAGCCGTGTCCCCACCTTCTCGTTGATGGCTCTGGCTCGGGTGGGACGGTCGGGTCGGGTCGGGGGGGTGTCTCCCATCCTGTGCTGAGGGTCCAGAGACCAAGCAGGGGGGTGTCTGTGCCTCGGCCCCTGTGCCTCTCAAAGGGCTGGCTCGTAGACGGTGTCTCAGCTTGCCACTAGCTGGGAGAGCTGCTGCCACTGCAGACACACCGCTGGTTTTGTTCCACAGGGCAGGGAGGGCAACTTCCCTGACACTGGAATTGGGCAGGTGTGAGGGAGCATCTCCCACTGGGAAGGGTCCCATACCCAGTAGTATGCTGGGTGCATCAGTACAAAAAGCATTCCCAAGATAGTACTTCTTATTTTTAATAATTTAATATCTGAAAATGGACTTTTTTGTGCCTCTGGACATGAGGCTGACCAAAGTCAAGTATTTTACCATAAACGTGGCTAGTATTTTTAGGTGCAGCATCTGGTAATATCTAATAGAAACGCTGTTCATGACATCGAGACTTGCAGCACAGGTAAGACGTGAAAAAATTTACATGTAGGCTTGGTCAACATCTAACCAGGAGTAGACATACTTTTATTTTTAACAGGCAACTTGCCTCTAGTAGTAGAATAATTGCATGAGCCATGTGAGGTTCCCTTTAAACTTGTAAATCCAGCATTGCTGATGGTCTTAGCTTGCAAACTGGAAAGCACATATATAGAGTAAAAAACCAAGGTTTCTAGACTGTTGTGCAACAGTAAAAATGAGAAAATCATATGATACTTGATGCTCCCTTTTTTTGATGTCCTGAGACACACAATGTTATTAAAATGAGCAATACATGTTTCCCATCATTATTCCAGTAATCAAGAAGTCCCACAGAGCCAAATATGTGAAGAGAAGCTGGAGAAGTTCTCTTTTCAAGTACCCATGCCAGTCTCCTGCTCCTGAACTGGTATGCTGATTGCACCCAAAAAATGTGTAAATACACCCAACAGTGGTGCTCCTTGATTAGTCATTAATCATAAGCAAGCCTTGTGAAACCTCTGAGGAAAGATGTTTTAAAGCTAAACTACTTAAGTTAAAGTTTGCATGTGAATATTCAGGACTACCTATCAGGATGGTTTATACATGTGCAGCCACTACACTTTAAACAGGAACATAAGAACATGGAAATAACTTCTTCAAACCAGGACTGCAGCAAATAGATACTGGATGCATTAGTGTTTTTAGGAATTACTTGCTCATCGTTTTAATATTTACTTGCTTTGCAAAACTATGTTATCACATTCCTAGTGGTCTTTGTAGATTAAATTTCTGAAAGTTGTTATACCTGAAGTTGTTACATGGCCAGTACCTGGCTGACAATACAGACATCAAGGAAACAGTTTCTGAAAGGAAGAAAGAGTGTGACATACACTGCAACAAGCAACACTGCACACTTGCACAAATTCGAGCAACTGTGTGTGTAGGTTTGAAAAAATTAAGCTAGATATACTTGTACTTTCTGCTCAACTATTTGTATTTCTGGTTATCAAACAACTGTTCCAAGACCAGTAATTTCTAAGGAAAATGACACATTTCCTTTTTTGTAAAGGAAAATGAAAATGCATGCACTAAGACTATGTGCTTGTATCTCTCCATCCTTAAACTTTTAATAAGCAAACCAATTCACATGTAAAGATGTAACAAGAATTAGAGGAACTTCATATAGTTTGACTAACTCATAGTTAGGGGTTTCTGTCTGTTTGTCTGGTTGAGTTTAGTGGGGGATTTTTGGTTTTTTGTTTGGTTTTGTTTGGTTTTTTGTTTGGTTTTGGTTTGGTTTTTGGTTTACCTTTTTTTTGGTTGGTGGGTTTGGTAGTTTTTTTGTTGTTGTTTGCTTGTTTGTTTGTTTTCTTTTTTTCAAAATGTGTGGGATTTGGGAAGTTTTTATGTAATAGTGTTTCACCAACATTTTCTGTGTAATGGAATTTCTCAGTCCTGTATATATTATCTTTGTTTTTGCAATTTGATCTGATATCAACTGAGTACTGAAAGGCTACAGTTATGTTCTCAGTGAACTATGGACGAGGACTTATTTTCTAAAAGGGGAGATATTGAGCAGGCATGACAGGAGGTAAGGTCAAAAGTACAGAAGGTCTTGCACCATAAATCACATGTCTTCTGCTCTGTAACGTGCCCTGAAATGCACCAAGAAGAACTGATGCTTTTCCAGATGGTATGAGGTCCTGTCTTTTTGGAGAAGTTACCACAGACAGATAGCTTGTGCTGCTACCACTGTGCTGCATTTCATCATGAATACTCTTAGTGCACGAGCACATATGCAAACGTCATACACCATTTTTACTAGGAAGGTACTTCACTCTGTGAGTATATTTAACTACTGTACATAGGGGAATGTTAACTGAGAATTAGCTGAAATTCTTTAAGAAGACAGATATACTTCTGCTTCCCACATGTTGACTTTCAGGTTGTACTAAATCATTGCCATTGCATGAACATATCAGTTCCTCAGGTATTTTGGGAATGAATTCTGGGAGCCCTGGTGGAGGAACATAAACATATGAAAAGGAAATCAGCTGTGGTCACAGCCTTATCATGAGAAGCTTGCCATATAGAAATCTGTGATATAAATCTGTTTTAGGACTATCTCCAGTTCCTGAATGAAATTTTCTCCCCAAGTATGTTACTATATGGTCATCTATGCAAAGACTGCCAGTCATGTTGCAGAGACAGTTCATGATTCCAGTCAAGATAAAAATGCCATACTGCTGCTAGACTATCCCAGCACTACTCCTATTGCCCAATGTGGTGGTGGTCTGCTGAAGTGAACAGAGGGGCAGCAGCAGCAGCACTGATAACTGGGCAAATACTGCTAGAAAACTGGGCCCCTCAGTTCAGGAAGGAGATTGAGGTTCTGGAGCAGGTCCAAAGGAGGGCAACCAGGCTGATGAAGGGACTCCAGCACAAGTCCTGTGAGGAGAGGCTGAGGGAGCTGGGGGTGTTCAGCCTGGAGAAGAGGAGGCTCAGGGGAGACCTCATCGCTCTCTACAACTCCCTGAAAGGAGGTGGGAGCCAGGGGGGGGTTGGGCTCTTTTCTCAGGCAGCTATCAGCAAGACAAGAGGGCATGGACTTAAGTTGTGCCAGGGGAGCACAACTCCCCTGGCACAACTAGGTTGGATATTAGAAAGAATTTCTTCACAGAGAGGGTGATCAGACATTGGAATGGGCTGCCCAGGGAAGTAGTGGATTCTCCGTCCCTGGAGATATTTAAAAAGAGACTGGATGTGGCACTCAGTGCCATGGTCTGGTAACCACAGTGGTAGTGGATCAAGGGTTGGACTTGATGATCTCTGAGGTCCCTTCCAACCCAGCAGATTCTATGATTCTATGTAAACATTTTCTATCAAACTGTGCAACTTTGTGACACCCTGCTTCAGTGACAAAAACCTATTGAACAGCCTTCGAGCTATTGAAAAGATCTCCATGGAGATTAGAAACTGTGTGGGGGTCTTGTGTGCAAAGGATTCCTTACAAGCTACCAGAGGAAAGGGGGTGAAATCAAGAGCTCTTTCAGTTTATCTGATCAAAAGCTAAACTAGAGCCCTGCCATCCCGTCCAGAGGAGACCTGGATAGCCAAGCTAATCACAGTAGTCACAGTCTTTTCTGAAATAATGTAAAGATCAAAACTCTTAAGGGGAATATCCCCTAAATTTTAATATCTTATTTTTTGAGTGTAACTTTCCAAATTTATTTGAAAAAAAAATCTTTTGAGGAAATCTATAGATGTGAAATTCCAACTATTTTGTCAAAGTCATACCACTTGTCTAAGTTGAAGGAGCAACACCTTTGAATTAACTGGTCATGTTTCCAGTGTGACAATGAAAAGATTGGCAACTGCCCTGTAGCTAAGTGGCCTTACAAATTACAAGGTGACACAGGCCATGCATTTCTCAAGAGTCCTGAGAATTTGCACAGTGGTGTGTTGCCTCTGCTGTTGGAGGGGTGAACTCACCATTGATCTCCAGGAACCCATCTCATCAACATGAAGTTCAGCTGCCACTGGACATCCCAAGTGTGCAGCACAGTCCTCTCTGTCTTGAACCTCTCTGTTTGTTTGAATCCTGGATTTCTCTAACTTGTTTTGTACTTTTAAATCCTTTTCCATCTTCATTCTCCTGCTACAAATGCACGGAGGAAAAGGCTAACCTGTATCTGCTGGAAAAAGACAGAGAAATCAGAAAAGAAAAGCTCTTTAGCAATGGTAGTTGACTTGCAAAGCTACAGCAGTGTAGCTGGCAATATATCAAAACCATCTGTGCAATGTAAGCAGAAATAGCTATGTCAGACTTAACTGTGATGAGAATGTGTCACAAGTGGCTTGACCAGCTGTCTCAAGGCAACTTGTGTGCTCTGATCCTTCATGAAGTACAAACAAGTAGTTTGGATGCCATTACTCCAAACATGAAACTAAGGATGCTTTATTGAGTCAAACATCAATTTTTATATTACTATGAAGGCTAAATTCAGGATCTTTATTTCTGGAACACAAAATCAGACCTTGCTTACTTTTTAAAGGCTATGACTATGAACGTGTTTATTTATACCTTGTTATGGTCCTCTGGTGTAAAACTGGTTTCTACTGTTTTACCTGACTACACCATGAGTTAAGAATGGACTTCTACTGGAGGACTGTCTTAGTCCAGGTATCTCTTAAAGTAATATGTGCCCTTGAATGCAAATTTTGCTGTACTTCAAAGCAAGCTTTCACTTTTATTTATCTAATAACTTTTATTACATGCTACAAAAAAGCCCAAACTTTTCCAGCTACAAGTATAATTCTGTTCAGCCAAACATTGATCCACTTTAGAAAAGTGCAGGTATATTTCAGAGAGCAGTGTGCTGGTTTGACAGAGTCTGTTTTATTTTTGAGAAATGTCAGACTCACAGCTGTGTATAGGAAACTGAAACTTTAAAAAAACAAGTCAACTTTCTTTTTGGAAAATAATAATGTTTTTCTTATGTATTAAAGATACTTCTTACAGTAAAAATGCACAGTAAACCCCTAATATCAGCATAACTGTTCCAGAAAGCAGGGAAGATTTGAGAAGACAATTACAGTGCATATGTCTTTATGCCAGTTTAAGAAATGCTACTCATTTTATTACTTATTTTTTATGCCAGTTTCAGAAAAGTTTTAGGAACTGTAGGTAATTTTTACCTAAATTGTTTTGGACATGTCTGGTGAAAAGGCTACCAAAAAAGCATGAAAAATTTAGTTATTCCTTGCAGCTCCCAGAAAAGTAACCAGCCTTCCTCCCAACCTGGGCGTTCTTCACCAAAAATCTGAGGTGCCTCTGGAGTTCATACTGTCCATCTGGCATTAACGACTTTCATAAGTACCCACTTAAGAATCCTTGTTTTGCATTCCCCCTAGTGAAAAATCAGATTCAAACTGAGCACCCATAACGAAGTTAGTTGTATCATTATTAGGTTAGAAAAGGAAAAATGTTCTGCTTCAGGGAGCATAGCTAGTCCTCTGAGTTTTCTGAAGACCTGCGAGACGGCTGGGGAACAGTGACACAACCCTTCTGAAACATCTCTTTGTTTTCAGCAGTCTTGTGATCTCCCAGAACCATCATTTCCTCACCCAAGTGCCAGATAAGAAACTGCATTCCAGCTCCTTTGCTGACCCACAAGGCAAAGGCGACTTGGTTTGCATCTCAATGTATTACCTGGTCACAGGAGTTGAGGATGATGCAAGAGATTGCTTGCCTTGCAAGAAAGACTGGGTGAGGGTTCTAGTCTTGCCACTATTCGCGGTTAGGGTTTCCTAAAAGCAATATTATTTTCCTGTGAGGTTTTCTGATTAAGTTATTTTTTGTATGCCTGGAAAAAATAAGTTTGGTTTTGTGGTTTGTTTTGGGTGGGTGTTTTTTGTGGTTTTTTTTTTTTTGTTTGGGTTTTTTTGTTGTTTTGTTTTGGTTTTTTTTTTTGAGGGGTTAGGTTTGGTTTGGTTTTTTTTGGTTGGTTTTGTTTTTTGGTTTGTTTTTTTTTTCTGTTATCTTAACCTCTGTTTTTTAAGGGAGGCTAAATACTGACTCATACTTGAAGTCAGCTTTGAAGCTTTGACTGCGCTGTAGCTCACAAACTTAAAATTTCAAACCTTAATTTGATTAATTTCTCATTATTTTCTCAATGTCTCCTCCTGGTTTCAGGTAGATAGTAACTTCTGAGTTTGGGGATATTTGTGTTTTTAAAAGCTAACCTGGAGGAATAGTGGGAGGATGTGGATAAGTATAATATTAAATTGCTGATGTAGAACTTCTCAAATATGGAATAATTTCCATATTGTATTAGTATTTCTCTAAAATTTAATAGACATTGGTGGTATTGTTCCTCACGCTAGGAAGGTGTTTTTTTTTTTTCAACTTTACACAAAAGTAGTTACTATTTCTGGACTCTCTTAATTTTGAACTTTTATTGCTACAAATTGGCAGTTGTAAATACTGTCTGTATTTTAAATTTTTTCTGACAAAGACCAATTTTTAACTGCCCATCTCTACTTTAGCTATCACAATAAAGGCATTTTAACAGAGCTCAAAGAAAGCTTTGGGGAGTGTTTTATATAGTAGTTAATATTTTAAACCACATTTTGATTTAAACAAACAATGATCCATCATTTCTGTTTTGAAACAGAAGCAGTAACAAAGCTCAGAGAAGTATAAATCTTGAAGTGACTGAGTGCAGTGTTAATCCTTCTGCAAGCTGTTGTAAACAGTTGCAGAGCATGAAAGAAAAATCTGTTTGTCTCTTGTCGTTCTTGGAACACTGTTGTCTAAAGGGCAAAGTGACATGCTGGAAAGCATTTCCTACGATAAGGTTAGAGACTGCGAGTGATGAGAGGAACTATTTTTAAACTTAAAAGTCACAGGCTGGGCTTCATTAACAGATCATGTGAGGGAAGGTTAAACAAAAGCTGCTTGCAGAAGAGAAGAGGCAATTGAAACAATCAAATACCTGCTTAAAGTTTGTTTTCCTGAAAATTGGATAAGAGAAAAGAAAGACCAGTGTATGTTCCTTTTGGGTAAGAGTGATGTTGACACATCTGTTACTCCCACTTTGCAAATGGGAAGGCTGAGGAAAGAGAAGTACTATCACACTGTTGTGCCTCTGAAATAAAATCAGTGACCTGTGGGTAGATCACGCTAGCCTCTTTAATACAGAGGTTAGCCTTGGCAAATCAAAATACATCTTTTTCCCCCCTCTTCTAGTAATCAAAATAAATTCAAGAGTTAGGTTGTTTTGGGAGTGTGAACAACCGTGATAGAAATCAGTGTAATACACATTGCCTTGCCTGTCTCTGAGAGCCAGCTGAAGTATACTCAGACCATGGAACACCAAGATGCTGGTAACTGCTGTGATGTTTACATAATGATTTCAAATATCTTAAACACTGTTTAATCACTGTGGCAGACACACACTACACAATGTCCTACATAGGACCTTTCTGGCCACCAAGGGTTTGCTTGATTGGGATCTTCTCAGTATCAGTAGGCTAGAGCTTCTTTTGATCTCTCCCTCTTTGAGCACCCTCAACCTTAAATGTACATCCTGAAGCTTTGGGACAACACAGCAGAAAGAAAAGGACATTTGTACTGATTCCTCATAGGATAGGGAAATTGAGCATGTGCCAAGGGGACATATATCTAGATGCAAGATGAAGCTGGATTAGTTAGTGGCTAGCATGAAACAAGACATTTTAGGATACTGTTTCAAGTCACAATGGTGTCTTGAGGACTCCAGGACAAGGCCATACACAGTGCAGCTGCAACAGAGAGCGGAGAGAATGCTGCTTCTCTGGCTTGTCTCATGAGCAGCTATTAGCTTATGCAATTTCCTCTTGCTTCGTATGAGAATATACATAGGGATTTCACTAGGCCTTACCCTGAGCTTGCAGAAGAACGCAGTAGACGACTGACGCAAGGTTTATGCCATCACTTTTCATCCCCATTACTAGAGTCTTCCTCTGCTCTTGTAATAGGTGATCTCTTCATGTGTGGTCATGCAGTGCTAGAAAGGTGGGCTGGTATGGGGTGATCACCTATGGGACTGTTTAGCTGTGCTGGAGCCTGTGGCCTGGCTGCCCAAATTTTGGGCCTTTGGATGAGGGTATAGAATGTACCCTCAGCAAGTTTGCTGATGACACTAAGCTGGGAGGAGTGGCTGACACACCAGAAGGCTGTGCTGCCATCCAGAGAGACTTGGACAGGCTGGAGAGTTGGGCAGGGAGAAACAAGATGAAATTTAACAAGGGAAAGTGTAGAGTTTTGCATTTGGGGAAGAACAACACTATGTCCCACTATAGGTTGGGGGCTGACCTGCTGGAGAGCAGTGTAGGTGAAAGAGACCTGGGGGTCCTGGTAGACAAGAAGATGACCATGAGCCAGCAATGTGCCCTTGTGGCCAAGAAGGCCAATGGCATCCTGGGGTGCATTAGAAAGGGTGTGGTCAGTAGGTCAAGAGAGGTTCTCCTCCCCCTCTATTCTGCATTGGTGAGGCCGCACCTGGAGTATTGTGTCCAGTTCTGGGCCCCTCAGTTCAAGAAGGACAGGGAAGTGCTTGAAAGAGTCCAGCGCAGGGCTACTAAGATGATTAAGGGAGTGGAGCATCTCCCTTATGAGGACAGGCTGAGGGAGCTGGGTCTCTTTAGTTTGGAGAAAAGGAGACTGAGGGGTGACCTCATCAATGTTTTTAAATATGTAAGGGGTGAGTGCCAGGGAGATGGAGTTAGGCTTTTCTCAGTGGTGACCAGAGATAGGACAAGGGATAATGGGTGTAAATTGAAGCATAGGAGGTTCAAGTTGAATATCAGAAAAAATTTTTTTACTGTAAGGGTGACAGAGCCCTGGAACAGGCTGCCCAGGGGGGTTGTGGAGTCTCCTTCACTGGAGACATTCAAAACCCGCCTGGACACGTTCCTGGGCGATGTACTCTAGGTGGCCCTGCTCTGGCAGGGGGGGTTGGACTAGATGATCTTTTGAGGTCCCTTCCAACCCCTAGGATTCTATGATTCTATGATTCTATGATTCTATGAAACCTAAAGTCCAAGCCTCACCATTCTCATGCCAGCATCCTTTATGAGCAGGTTCCTCCCTCCTCCAGTAGTAGTGCTGCCACTGGGTGACATGTCCCTCCTCTGTCCTATGGGAATTAGTCTGCCAGGCTGCTGCAGCTGCCACCAGTGCTGGCAGAGGCTTTCCCTGCTGTAGGTTTTAATGCACATTTACACAAGCTTTTGGTCCCAACACTCAGTTCTAGAACTGCTCTTTTTTCCTAGCAAGACGAGTATTTTTGGAAAGGGTTTTAGTTGATTTGGTTTGTTGGTTTTTTTTTTTTGCATTACCAGAAGCTGTTTACTGAAATAACGTATCCATAACTCACATATAATATCACACACATTGTTTTGTGTATTGTTCAATGGGCTGTTGAACGTCATAAGCCATTCACAGAATGTATATGAAAATTACTACTAAGAATTGCTACTGGAAAAACATGCTGTGGTGATGTTCTGCATTGAGTATCGTATGATTACTTAAATTAGTATCCTACAATCACTTAAAGTACTCCTCCATAATAGTATTAAAAATTTCTCCTCTTGAAGAAGTAGTTGAAACAAAAATTCTCTAATCAAATACTAGAACTGACTTGGTTGAGCTGGCTAGAAAGAATTCTAGCTTCACACAGAAAGATTTTTTACTCTCCTCTCCTTAACTGCTCACTGAAAGGCAAGTCAAGCAGAAGTGCCTAAGTCCATCTAAGCCTAGCCCATATTTCCTCCTGTATTTTGTTACATTAAAAAATTACATTTAAAAACCATTGCCCTTGGCCAGTATTCATGTCTTGAGCTGCCAGTTTTGTTTGAGAGGGCTGAAAACATTGAGTCACCTTCTACAGAGCTATAAAATGCAGGCTGGTAGGTACTCATTTTCTGTTAAAAATAGTTCAGATCATCCAGACTCAGATAACAGGCTGGCTTTCCATGTTTACTTTAAAACAGGAATCAATATACACATGTTTTTAAGTGATACCAGAATGGCTAGCACAGATAGGTCTGCATGGTTTAGCTCTGGCCATAATGTGACCTTTTCACCTGGAGTCAGGGAGAATTTTGTTCATTGCAGATGATCCCATACAAGCCCAGTGCCACCAAGGTTGTTTGCTCCTCTGGTGTTAATCTCAGCGAGGCAGAAGTCCACTTCCTCAGCTGCAGCCCCCCTACCACCAGTGCTTAACCTTTCCTCATGCGACACAGCTTGTGTTCTGTGCAGAGTGAAAATGGAGACAAACAAAAGATAGACTTGCTAGAAGTGACTGATAGTTGGCTTAAGAAGAATACATTGGATTCCTTAACATTTTCCCTGGCTTGTTTTCTTCCACCCATCAGGTTTGTTTATAGTCCTTTATAGAATTATTTTATGCCTCAACTTCTTCTTCTTGGAAAAAAAAGAGCAAAAATAAAATTTTACTCTCTCATGCCCCCAACCCTTATCAGAGAGATAATTCACTCTGTAAGATTCATTTTTATTGCCAGCCTTCTCACTGCCAAGGAAAACAGCTACCCCAAATACTGTGTTAATGTACATTGTATGTTTTCAGGTAAATCTTGATTGAAGATAACCAGAACAAAATAAAAAGGAGATAATAAAATAACTCACTGTAATGACATCTCTACCAAATGTAAGGTATTGCACTGATTGAATGCCTTACTTTTCCATGAACTTTAACTAGTGATGCTTCATTAATTAAGTTCTATGAGGGAGTAGGGTATCAATCTTGAAAATTATTTGGGACTTTTTTTTCTATGAGATCTCCACACAGATGTCAAGATGCTTTTCTAAATATTTTCCTAACTAAAGCCTGGCTGTAAAGACAAATTCCTCAGACTTACAAGTTAGCATATGTGTTACTGCAGAGTTGTCTAAAGTTGAGGTTCTTGGTGGGGTTTTTTTGTGGGGCTTTTTTGGTTTGTCTTTTTTTGTTGGCTTTTTGGTTTTGTTTTTTATTTTGGGTTTTGCTTTTTTTTTTTTTTTCTGAGATAAATGTTAGCATTTTCTTCAAAACTGACATGTTTGTTTCATGCAAAATACTGGAACGACTACAAGAGTTCATGAAACAGGTTTGTAATTGATCAGCTCAGAACCAATTCTGGGTACTTGATTCACTACAGACCTGGAAGAAAAAGTGGCAGAATGACTATCAGGGCAAAGTGAGGTCTTGGCTGAGCTGTTGCTATTCTCCTTAAGCAGAAGAGCTGAGAAGGATGCTGGTTACTTTTTCTCACATGCTACAGCTAAAGCATATTCATAGAAACCCAGATGCTTTCTGCAGTTCTTTTTTTCTGATAAGACTGCAGATAATGGAGCTGTGGGTGACACTTTATGAATGCCAAATAGGTGAGATACAGCGTAAGAGCACAGTTTTGTTCTCAGGTCCCCGGAAAACCTTCTCCTCACCACCAGTTACGTACTTGTGGTTGTATACCTACTGTGTATCTGTTGTTGTACCTGTGGCTGTGCCTGTTGTTTTTTCCCTGTGTTTCTGTTTTGTTCTTTCCTCCCACTGATTCTGAGAACAGCCAGGGTTACCTTACATTTCTCAAACAGCTTTTGGAGTTACTAGCCTGTGTTTTTCTCACTAAACTGCTGAGTATGCCACAAAGCAGGGGCTTCACATAAACCGTGAGTGCAAGCCGAAACAGGTTTTTCCGTTTTCCTGTTTTTGAAAAATGAAAAAATACTGCTTTGTGTGAATCATAGCAAAATGCACAGCACCTTATCCTGCATCCTTATGTTGTTTGAAATCAAAAAGTGGCAGTAAGAATTTTGCTAGGTAGACAGCACAGAATAAACTGTGAGATTCATTATTGCCTTGCTCTTGATCCTGTAGTCAGACCATCAGTACCTATGGGGTTTTTTTACCCTGAAGTATGAGGTGACATAGGGTGTCCCATAATCTGTGTGTCCATTTCCCCCTTCCTGTGTCTTTTGAGAACACTGGTAATTACAAGTCAGGAGGAGAAAGTCTCCAACTTTCCTGGACGGCAGCAGTGTGACAGGAAACAGAAGAAAACCATAGCCTCTGCTGGGGAAAGCCAGTCAGACTTCAGCTGACACAACGCAGTGCTAGGCAGCTGCTGGTGCTCCCCCACCTGAGCACTTAAAAGTTCCAGACTCTCTGTGGCACATCTTTCTCTTGCTCAGTGGGAATGGGAAGAGATAGAGAGGAAAGGAGGAACAAGAGACAAACAGAGATCCAAAGACGATGAGAATTAATTGAGTCTACTCTCCCACCACCTTTTTTCCTGCCATCCACATGTCCCAGCTGTCTCCACAGCTGGTTCTGTCATTTACTTGGAAAAGTTCCTATAGCTACCTCTTTGTCACTCCTGAAAACAAGCAGATTCTTAAAACGATGATACCAAGCTATGAAGAGCAAAAGGAAACACATTCGTACCTGCATACTTTGGTAAAAAAACTGAAGTGTGCTGAAGAAAAAGGGCAATGCAGCAACCTTGGCTAGGAAGAGCAAGCATTTGCATTTCAAACAGGCAGACTTGCAGACAAAGGAGGAGGAAAAGGCAGGATGAGTTTTGCTATTTTGTTTGACTCTTTTTCGTTATGTGAAGTCTTGTGGGGTAAGTAGAATCACTGTAAAAATTGAACACCCTGAAACTTCCAAGTATGATGTGACAATCTATTTCTTGTCAGTAGCAGAAACCAACAAAGATCATAAACATATATTATTTTTCTAACCAAACATCTTAGAAAAGCAGTTAGACCACTTAGGATGGTACTTTTTAGACAACTAAGTGGAAACTAACCTGACATTTTTGCTGTGGAACCAGCTAATGAGAAGCAGCTTCAAAAGAATTGTGAATGCAAATTACATGCCATGGAGGCCTAGTGGAACTGATGAGAGAAACTTTTCTCTCTGTCCTGAAGATTCTGTGAGTTGATGCAGCAGTTTTTGCAGGTATTATTTTCTGCAATACAGGATTGTTATTGATTTGCTCCAGCCTGTACAAGTGTTACAGCAATATTTGATAGTCATATACATCCAGTGTCCAAAGAGTGTAAACTGCAGGCTTGAATGTGGTGGTATTGCTATTTGTGAGCAGTACATTTCATGTTAGAGGGATGCTTCTCATTCTCTTCCAAACCCTCCAAGTTTTCTTCCCTCAGAGATTATTAGTAGGAAAGAGAAGTTTCTGAGCATCATAAGCTGAGCATTTTCTTTAGGCACAGGTGATGAAGCAATGACACTCACAGGTGAGATTAGTGGTTGTTCCCATTACTAGCACATAAAGACTGGCATACAGAGTGTTGTTTTGTGTAGAGTTTTTACAGCCTTTTTTTCACTTGTCTTTGAGCCTTGCTTTATATAGTTTCTTCCTCTGCAAGCTCTGTAAAGTTTTCTTTCATCATTTGAGGAAGTTTTGAGGTTCCTCAGGCTAGAACAGATGTTGTTCCTTTTCCCCCTCTTTGTCTAAATCTATCATCCCCTGCATGGTAAACATCTCTGCAAAATCTTGCTTTCCTACTTGTCATGTTGTTTCCCCTGAGAGATAAGCCCAGGTAGTTATCTGTATGAAGAGGGTAACTGAAAGGAGGACTGTGTCCTCTGTAGGGCCTTCTTCAGCAGTGAGCAATAGCAGAACAGGGTACATTCACAGCCATTCACATAGATGGACACAGCACACAGAGTACAAGACAAACAAAGGCATCACGCTTCCTCTCTGAAACAACTCCCAAACTTTTTGCAGCTGCAGACGTATCATGTGCCTTGATACACTCCTGTCCAGCCAAGCATTTATAGACACGTTTAAGTGTTTTGAGCAAGGCTCTTGCTGGCTTGGTGACTTCAAACGCCTATGTCCACACATGACTTATTTGGCTAGCAGCTATAGCAATTAAGTTCTGCCAGTAGCTTTAGTTGACATAGTATTTTCCCATTAAATAGGTCAGAATATTATTTTTTGATTTGTGTTCTTGTTTACTGGAGTCTTACCCTGCCCGGCAGATTGCCTGAAGGTACGATGTTGCAAAGGGGCAGTAGGATGGATATAGGTCCTCTGTTAAGAGATTTGTCCCTCATGTGGAAGCACAGAGCCACTATTGCAGTGCTCTCTGTGCTTCTACAGGAGCTGGGCTACAGACAGATGGGAGGTGAGTGGGGGATGGGGAAAAGGGTCAGGGCACAATGTGTTTGGTGATTGTGCAATGCAATGTCTTCAGGGAGAGGCTTAAGTCAATGCAGTGCTGCATTTGAATGTCTCCTGGCTCCAGACATTTCCCCTTATTTTACTAGAGTGAGTTGCATACTGGCTGTGCAGGAAATCAAATGCAACAGATATGTAGTTACATTGCAAAAAACCCTGACCATGTGAAATCACCACGTTTGTTTACCTTACAGAATGGTAACCTCACCTTCCATGGGTGCATTGGACAAATTGTTCCTACAAGGGTGACCAGGAGCAAAATGGGACCCTCTCTCATCATCTTCCTGAGACAAGTGTGCTGACAGGAGTCAAGGAAGGATTATAAAACAGACAAGAAAAGGACGAATGTTGCAATGATCATTTTGAAATAAACCTGTTTGTGACGAGCAGTGACTGTGGTCATATTTATGCTATGATTCATATTGAAGTGCAGTACCTGCAGTTCTAGTCTGGATGACTTTCAGGATAAAGCAGCAGCAAGTAGTCTTCTAACATTTAAGAATAAGAAAACAAGCATCAGGGATGCTTTTGGCTCTGGCACTCTGTTAACTGAGAACCGGGCTTGTCTAAGAGGTGTCTGGAACGTATTTTTCCACTGCAAGGTGCAGCTTGCTTGTAACTGATTCAAGACAAACAGGGAGTTGCACAGCTGCTCATGTCTCTGTATTCACTTGCTGTCTCCCTTTTATGTGGTAATTGCAGCTACATTGAACTCTTACCTGGTGCATATTATACCACATTAGAGCTCTTGTAGAATGCCCTCAGCAAGCCCCTTACACCACCTCCTATTCCTCGTTGATGACAAGTCTGAATTTTCTTATCTGTGTCTGTGCTAGACTGCCGGCAATAGCGTCTGTATCTGTGTCTGTAGGCTCCAGCCACTTCCTGGCAGCCTCCTTGCAGCAGTCCTTGCTGAGAGACATGCATGTTATTCTCTCAGCACTATTGATAAGCAAACTCTTACAGCCAAGAAGAGGTCAGAGATGGCGACAGATTTCTGTTCCTGCTTGTTGATGTTGCAGCTTGGGTATCTGAATTTATTCCAGAGGGCACATGAGGGAGCTGCATGTGATAACACTGGAAAAACAGCACTTGTAGGGGAATCAGAAAGTCATGTTTCTGTTAATTTACAGGAACACAGTGTGGAGGCACCAGAATACAGGACTGCACTCACACTCCTGACTTAAAGCCACTGCTTACTACTGAGTTAGTGCAAATGCCTGGCTCACTGGCTGTCTTACCAGTGGAAAAGAAGAGGAAAGGAAATGTCCAAATATTATTTCCTCCAGGAAGATCTTTGCTTCCAACAAAATATACAATGCCCAGAATTCCCTGGTCAGTCCTCAAGGGTACTCAAGTGTTTTTTCCCATGAGTGCTTAAAGTACTTGAAGGTGCAGTGAAAAATCTTTACAGACTGGTAGGATGACTGTTCTGCTTGGTGCTACACATGTTCTTTTGTTGGTTTTTGCCTGTAGTCAACAACTGAAGCTAGTTTTGAACAGGTTAAACAAAACGTCCTTAAATACTTCTGGGAGGATGGGAGGGGGAAAGGAGAAGCAGGAAGGAAAGAATTAAAAAAGCAGTTTGTCCAAATAGACAAATGCCTATCCAAAAGATGCGAATAACTTCTCTATGTGGGAAGCTTTTTTTTTGCTGACATTTTGCCCTTCTCATCTGACTTGAATTTTTCAATTGAAGGCTTTTTTAATTTGCATAAATCAATGCAAATGTATCCTAGATCCTAGCCAGTATTTTTTTTTTTTAAACTGCTGTTAAATTTGTACCTCTGCACTTGAGAAGCAGGTCTGTGAAAGCCAGTGTTAATCCCACCTGAAGCAGTGACAGATCTATTGACTGTGCTAAAATTAACAGCTTTTCCCTCTACACAGCCCAGTCCTTCCTACTTAATTTTCAAGGGTCCTTACACTTGCTTTATAAGTGAAGCGGAAAATAATTCACAAATGCAGATTCTCAAAGCCCTGCTAAATTAATAGGGTTTTCCATATATAGTAAGTTAAAACAAAAACCTACAGGTAGATAGACTTACAAATAGATTTCTGTACTCCTTTTAATCACATATGCAGACTACTTCAAGACATGTAGATCTAGCCTTAGGTCTTGAACCCAACAGTATTATTTGGTGTGCAAGAAATGAAAGATTGAGTCTTGCTTTGTAACTTTGATTTTTAATTCAGTGTTGGTTTAAGAAGCAGTATGGACAGCAGCTGCTAGATATCTGTAAAACGAAGGGATGTCTTCCCTTCTTTTCTGTCTGAAGGGAAAACAACAAATCCAAATGCCAATATTCTAAAAACATCTGCTGGTATAATGAAAGACATGAAAGGGGTCAGATGACACACTAATGATTTTTACTCAGAAATGTTTAATGTTGTGTCTTGTTTCTTCTCCATGTTCAGTGTCTTTCCATCCACATCTCTAGCTAGCATCTCCCCTTCTAATGTTTGTTTTGTTACAGCATGTAAAGCCCAGGTCCCACAGAGCCAGGGTAGTATGGTCCATATCTCTATCTGTGTGACAGTGCTATAGGACAACAACCTGCTGTGTTCTGCTTTCAGGAGTTTAGCAAAAGCGATGGCCATCTGATGGTGTACAACTACTACAGAACTGAGACTTCAGAAACATTTCTAAAAGTAAAAATGTTTCCTGTGCAAAAGACTCAGCCTAGCTCTCACAGGCAGGGCTATACTATAAACCTGCTTTCATTCACCCTGCTGGGCAATGAGTAAAAGATGGACTCTGCAACTTCAGCAGTGCCACACAGGAACCCTGTGATGCAGGCAGGAGAACAGCAAGCTCCCTTTTTTGTGCTTCTGCACGGACCTTGCTTTCTTCACCAGGTGGACCAGAATTAGTGGTACCCAAAGGTGCCAAAGGGCTATGGATAGCATTCTTCAGTCACTAACTGAAGTAAATCAAAGTGCAATTCCTACCACTTCAGGGATGGCTATGAGACATCAGCAGTGCATGAGCTATGCTGCCCTCTCCTCCTTAGCAGGACATCTGGTACCATTCCTCAGGGCTTGGCTTTCCTGGTTAAACACCCCTATCCCCCCGGGGTAGAGGCTCTACCATATCACATTCTCACACTTGCTGGTGTTCCTGTCTTAGGGATAGAAGGTGGTAGATGACTGCTTTAACTTACTGTGATCTTTCTTAAGCGTCTTTTATGCCAAGGGCCATTGATATCTGCCCAGAGTTTTATCAGAGCTTGTAGAAATAGTTTTACCTAAAACAAATACTGAAGTCAAATCTTTACATGGTTTGAAACACTTTATGGGTGTGGTTTCAGAAGCAGCTTAGGCAGATTTGAGTGAGCCTTACTGCTGAAAAAAAAGGCTGTCTGGCCCTTCTCCTCAGCTGTGACTTCTCATTCCTGCTCTAAGCTGTAGCCGCAAGCTCATCAGGCTGCAGGCAAAGTCTGAAAAACAAAGGGATAGCTTCCTGCTGGACCAGTGAGCTGAAGTGGCTGACCATGCAACCCCACAGGTACCAATGCAAGTCCAAAAGGCAGCAATGCAAGGGTGGAGATTAGTTCAGGATAGATTAGTTCAGGATACTTATGAAAATGGACTCTCAAATCGTACAGTGCTGAGACTAGTGTGATGACTTGAGATATATCAGAATTTGGTAAAGTAATTTCTGTGTCAAACTGAGCATCACCCAGCATCATATTCACCTACCCTTAAATGTACCAGTTCTCCATTTATCTGTCTCCCTTGTTGCAAAAATGTTCTGGATTAAAGACAGAAAAAAGACTAAGCAAAATGTCAGAAACACAGAAGTTGCTGTACTAGGATATCTAACCCCCATCAGCTGTCCTGAGTTACATGCACCACCCCCACACACCAACTACACTGTGAATCGGAGATGTCAGCCTTGGATGGATTCACTGATCCAGCAGTCTCCTGACCAAAATACATGGACTAAGGCTTTGAACCAGGACACTATTGGCCAGAAGAGTACCTGCTCCTGTCTCTGTGCCCTAAACATGCAGTTATGCTAGCTGTGCCCTGCTTGGTTTATTGTTTCCCACTAACTTCCACTAATCTGCTTCTTTTCCAAGACAGCTGACATAAAGCTGAACACAGTGCTTACAAAGCTGGCAGAACTGGACTGCCTCTTGCAATCAATGCAAAGGGCCTCTGCCAGAACTGGATGGACAGGACTCTCCAGGAACCTGTACCATAACATGGACTGGCTTTGGAAAGTGTTTGGAAATTTTATTTCTCACGTGCACTCAGCTCTTGTTTACTACAACTATGGATGAACCAGGACCCGCCTCTCCTAAGTCCCTGATGTGTCATGAGCAGTAATGCATAGGATTTGTGATTCCCTGCTACTGCTATTTAAAGCTGGTTTTGGTCCCTGCAGAAACCAGTGTAGATGTTTCACAGAGGTGAATGCTATTGATACGCTTTCTAATCTCTCTGTTTCAAGATGTAATTATTACATTTGGACTCCCCCAAATATTTTATTTACATGGCTCCTCAGAGCTGGAGATTACAGGTAGGTTTCAGGTAGCAGATATTAGGAAGTGCACATCTGGCTTACCAGATTTAATATTGTCCTAAGGTTTCTTGCTTCAACAGACTAAGAGTTGGAAGGAAGGAATGTAGCTATTTGTGATATAGCAAAGCAAGATAGCTTGTGAAATGTGTTCCTTGTGCAAGACAAGGAACCTTTTTTTGACCCTGAACTGTAATTTCAGTTCTTGGCAATTGAACACTGTATCAACAGCTGTACTTAACCGTATGTCAAGGTCAAGAAACCACTGATTTAATGGATTTCCTTATTTTTCACATTCTTGTTCCAGTCTTATCACCATCTCCCTTTCATATGATTAATAGAAATAGCCTGAGGTGACAGTGAGCACTGGATAAAGACTAGCTCACTGACTGCTTACACTGCAGTCCTCATCTTTTCAAGGGGGAGGCCAGGACAGTCCCGTGGCCACACCAACTACCACATCTCTGCCTGTCAGGAAGATGATGGTGCCACTTCTGGCCTGTGCTGGGAAAATCTGAGACACAACATGTCAAGAGTCTGCACTTGCCTCTATCAGAACACTATGGCTGTGGCTGTAAATAATTTTTACTGTAACAAGATTTGGACATCTCTCAGCAATAGTTGGACTGATTCAAACACCAACAAGAGGAAGGACATCCTCACAATTAAGCATGTGTCAGACACTAAGTGGTAGAGGCCATTTAATAACCCACCACCACACCCTTCCTGATGGCAACACTAAACGTAAAAAATTCCCTGTTATTGGCAGTGCTAGTGGAGTCCTTGTCTGAATTACAGAAATGTTCACTTATTCAGCATGTCTTCAGCAGGGACTTCTAGGTGTTGGAAAGCACCCTCAAGCATTGACAGTAACCCAAGAGTCATATGTAATAATTATATTTGTGAGGAGATGTCTGTATCTGCTGGATATTCTGTTGGCCAGCATTGGTCTGATGTAGAGACTCTTCTGCTGCCCAAAAACAGGAAACATTTCTACCAGGCAGAGGAGAGAGAGGTCAGACTCTTGCTTGGAAAGACAGTGCTCTTGGATAATGTTGCCAGTGAGCAATTCCAGACCAATTTCTTAATAGTCATGTTTCAGAATATAGCTCAAAACACTTACATCACTTACACTGCAAGCTTTCTCAAATGTGCTGCATTTCCTGGATTCAAAAAATGAATATTGTTATTGTTTTTAAACTGGGAGTTGCAGAAATAAAATAAAAACAGCTTCTTGGTGCAACTGAAATGACCTCACTGATCTCAAAATTGTCACTGCACACTTTGAACTTTGCACACTTTACTTTTTGAGTCTCACTTCAGTTGGATAAACATGTAGAGTTGCAGGCAGATAACAGGAGTAAAACTATAGGCGGAGTAACACAAGCCCTTAAATAGGACTAAGAACCCGGTCTTTGGGTCAGTTCCTCCAAGCTACATTCAGAAACCTTGGCTGCAGCTTACACAACATGTGGCTCTGGGCCTGGTATATATTAATAATAAAGCTGCTATGGCATAAGAGACCCTTTTAGGTCTGACCACCTTTGGAAGGAACAACAAGTTTCATGCCTGCTGAGTATGCATGGATCTACAAGTCTCTAAATACTTGTTAGGAAGGGTCATCATCACTCATTTCTATCTATTATGCAGAGGCATACAGAAGTCATGACTCTACAGTGGTAATTACTATGTAGATGAATGAGAAGGAGTTGCAGCTCTAGACAGATAGTGGATAAAAGGAGATTCTTCTGTCAGGTTTTGAAACTAATTCTTCTAATGACAGAAATAATCTGCACATTGCTTCACTTGCCAGTCAAAGTAACAGTGAGCGGCAGTCTCTAATAGTAGCTTCTATGAGCAGAAAACAGCTGCCAAAATGTTTAGTTCTCAGTTGGGAAAAACTTTTCTACTAGAGGTCTCATTGAAGCCACATCCTTGAAACCTTATGGACCAGAGATGGGAGATGATACACATTTGCTGAAATCCAGTGGTTTCCAGTACTTGTAGAGAAATCACAAGTTCTTCACTTCTGGTAATAAACCAGTGTCTTGCCCCATGAACACTGAGCAAGGCAGTAATGTCACCCTTACTGCTTAACATAGTGGTGCTGAGCTTTGTACAAACACCCATGAATATCAAATCTGAGCTTCAGAGAGATGCCTTGGTGCCTACAGTGCCTGTTCCTGAGCCACTGTGACCATTTACCTTGACCTGTGCTCTTCCTCCAGGCAACAGTTGTCTCACCTGATGCTGAAGACATAATTTCACTCAAGTGATGTGGCACTCTTCCCTGCAGCAATTTAAAGCAGAAAGGCGGGTCTGGTAGGGGAATTGTGAAAATACTGTGCTATCACAGAAGACTTGAATATTTAAATAACTGAATATCCTTAGTGAAGTAGAACACATAAAGCGAGCAGAATTTCTCTCTACCACTTCCACCTGTCCTTGGTCACTAAGGAGTACCTGCAGAGCTTTCCTAGCCAATATAGTAAGAAATCAATTTACTGCATAGTTAAAGCTAAATCACATCTGAGGAAGCGGGTCCTCCTGTAACACTGCTTGATCTCCTGCCACTCTTGGAAAATGCTCTCCCTGTTTCATTAAGTAAAAATGAACCATTGTCCTTGGAGAATGAATGGTAAATGGGGTGGTCACTTGGTGGCTTTGTGTTCATTCCTTAATGTATCTTGTATACCCAAACTGACACCAGCAGATTAGGTTCCTTCTCATATTTTCCTGAGAAGGCAGCAACTATGGCTTTGAAAAGCACTTCTCAGACAGGTAATATTACCTGGGACAGAGAGGTTTTGAAGTCCTCCTGGCAGCTCTGCCAAGATCTGGGCCTCAATTAATTTCCTAAAGCATACATGCAAAATGTTTGTCCATTGAGTTAAACATTCATGCAGCTCCTTTCTGAACCTCTGTAAGCAGACTGATACTATGGGTATGATGCTGGCCTCATGCTTCCTCTGAAGTCTTTACTGACACTTGGCTGCCAGGTCTAAGAGCTGCAAGCAATATTTCCTTTTGATTGTAAGCAACCCAGGAAATTTTGCCCATCCTATCTGAAGCTAATTTGGTTATCATGACTCATCTAGTTCCACGATTTCCAGGCTAATTGCTACAGCATCCTCCAGCTATCACCACAATTCCCAGAAGCCTACAGAAAAATTTGATTCAGTGTTCTAGTTGCAGATGATGGTGGTTTAACTTCTTATGCATAACCAAATCAAATAACCCAGTCCTGGCTATGAAAGCCTTTGAGGGGTGGAAACACCTCCAAAATAATCTCTCTCCTGCTTCTGATGCTGATATGTACTTTAGGAATAGTTAAGTAATCCACAATTCAGGCTAAGGAAAGTAAGACCTGGTTCTGTCCTGCAATTCACCTGGTTGTGACACTGGCTTTCCTGTACCCTGACAGACTGCCCTCAGAGCAAAATTCAAGACCTGTGCAGTGTTTTCCACAGTAATAAAAGCTTTGGGCTAGCAGTAGTTGATTGCATTTAGCACTATGCAGAATAGTGTTTTTTGGTTTTTTTTTCCACATTTGCAATCAATGGGAAGAACTAAACAAAGATTACAAAGTTGTACTGCTCTGTAGGTAAATTTAGTGATAGCAGAATTTGCTGATGTTATGCCAATGGTCTCCCCCTCTGTTTGCCCAGTGGATTCACTCTGCTACAAACATTTTGACTGGTAAGCAGTCCTCTGTGCAAGTGAGACTGATTCACCTCTAGTGGGAAAGACTGTAATGATTCTTCATGGCCTGGCTAAAATAGCAGATTTTGCAATGCACTTAGCTCAAAAAGTGAAGCACACAGTGACTCAAAGAGTCACACACATGAGATCTGTTAACAGCATCAGCAGTCTAGCCACCCAGTGCAAGACCCTGCACTTCTCTCACATGTTTCTCTGAGAACAGTTCTGAAAAGTAATACTTTTTTTTTTTTTTTTTTTTTTTTTTTTACTTTTAGCCCCTCCCTGCACACCACATGCTCGTGTCTCACCCGGCTCTTACTCACCCATGCAAATTCCAAGTCCTCTCCCGGGCAGTCCTGCCTCCAGCCTCCGAGACTGCAGAGATGCAGCAGAATCCTCCGGGTCACACTTCCCATATGGCCCAGAGTATCTCGGGGTCAGGTGCGCTCAGCTGTCAAAGTTCCTGAACTCCCAGGCAAGATGCTTCACCGAGCTGCATGCTGAATACTGTGGCAGTGTGAATGAGTATGTATTCCTGAACCTGGACACAGAACCAGTAGTAATGCCCAGATTTGCAGCAGGTGCTATGACATATTGAAGGGTGAAAGTGTGGGGCCAAGTTGCCAACATCTCAACCAGCAAAACCATGTAAGATGACCAGGCATTTACTCCTGTTCAGGATCCCTTCTCATCCTGCACAGAATTATTCCTCATCTTGTTCCAAGCTCCTGCATGGCCAGGGACATCTCCAACTAGACCAGGATGCTCAAAGCCCCATCCAGTCTGGCCTTGAACACTTCCAGGGTGGGGGCATGCACAACTTCCCTGGGCAACCTGTAGAGCCTTACCATGCTCAGAATAAAGAATATAATCCTAATATTTAATTCTACCCCCTTTCATTTAAACTTTACCCCCCCCATGCTATCGTAAAATGTCCTTGTAAAAAGTCCCTCCCCACTTTTCCTGCAGTCCCCCTTCAAGTACTGGAAGGAAGCTGTAAGGTCTCCCTGCAGCCTTCTCTTGTCCAAACTGAAGAGAACTCCAGCTCTCTCAGCATACTCCATCCCCCTGATCATCTCCATGGGCCTCATCTCTGGGTGGGGCTGTGACTTTTAAGGTTCATCCAAATGACTCAGCAACATGGTTGCATTCTGAAGACCAATCTTTAAACATGCATGGTTTGGATTTGGACCACACCCTGGGCATTTGGGTTGGTACAGAAATGCTAGGTCAATTTGGGTAATGCAAACCTGAACCAGGTCCACCAAGACCCTCATCTGGCTTTGAGGCAGCATTAGCTGCTGGCCCCACTGTTCCTGTACAGCTGATTAAGATAAACAGTGTAGCCATGCAGAGGAATACCATCAGTTCTCTCCCATCTACAGCTCATCTGAGCTCTAGAGATTCAAGCACTTCTACGGGCAGTCTGAGTAGCTTGGCTGTTGACCTTTCAGAAACCAAGCATCTCAGGCACTGTTAAAAATTGATTCTCTTTCTCTTTTCTTCCCACTATCTTGTCTTCCAAATCAAAGACTGGAAAGCTATGAGAATTAATGTTTTTTATGATCAGCTGGACCAAATTTAACAAGAAGTCAGAAAAAAAATTAAATATTGCACATAGTGCTATCAGGCTACCTTCAAAGAAGATACTGCACTGCTCTACGTTCCCTGACCTAAGAGGAGCATATTCAGCCTACAAAATGCTTCATTAATTTTGTCTAAAGTTACGACGCGGGCATTATGCCTTGATTTCATTGACTAAACTGAACTACTGATGTGTTTCAAATCAAGGTACCTGTTTTTAAAAAAATTATGTTGCAACACAGCATCTCTGGAATACAAAGGTTGCAATGACCTAACAGGTAAGTTCTCTTTGGAGTGGGCAATGTGGCCAGCACAGCCAGCTGGTAACAGCTTCACTGCTGCTCTCTCAGGAGAACTGGACCATTTAGGAGAGTGTTCTTTGTCTCTTTGCTAAGCCTCCTGGCTCTGCCAATCTCTTGTCCCTTGGGAGCTGCTAAAACCTTGGTTTATAACTCTTCCTCAATCATTTGAACCGCAAGAATCCTAATATCTTTGGCTGTCTCCAGTTGTCTCCTTCCTCATGAGGCCAGAAGAATTGTGTATAGCCAACTCCATCTGGCGTCATCACTGGATGCCCTTTTTGTCCCACCCATAAAACCATTTGCATTTAGCCACTTTGTGGCTTCCCAAACTTACCAGTCAGGTCAGCAGCAAAACTCCCACAAGAAGTCAAACCAGTAAAGCCTAGTAACAAGCAGCAGTATGAGGCACTTTTCTATCCTATGCATGCTGCTGCATGCCAGGGAGAAAAGATTCTACTTGGAAAAATGGTTTGCATGAAATGTTTGCTCCTTTCTACCTTCTCCAGAAAATTTCTGTAGAATCTGTGTCCAGATGTCACTAGCACGTATTTCCAATCAGCAAGATCACTGCAATGCATCTCAGCCTTAAGTAACTGTGTTGGGAGCTTGAGAGTTTCTATGGCAGATTTTGGAAACAGTATAAATGTCTGGTCTATTCTGCTTTACCTTCAGAACTGTGCTCCAGAAGCTCTGCTCTGAAGCTACAAAGTGCAAGGAAGAGAGCCTTCTGATGGCTACTATCCAGCTTCACTTATCTCACCAGCAGGTACTTCACTTCACTTCACATGTTTCTTGCACAAAATATACATAATTTATGTCAAAATTTTTTTTTATTTTGCAAAGCTTTGCATTTCTTCCATTTCTGCAGTGAGTCAGTCAGGATCAGTGCATTGTGGTGTGAAGCTCTGTTCCTAGTTACATTCCCGAGACAACACAGGAAATGAGTAAAACTGAAACAACTGAAGGTATGCCCACTTGCACCACTTTGCTAACCTTTTTTTTGTCAAAATTGTCATTTAGGACAACAATGAATTTTTTTTTAAACATCAGTGGCACATGACTTTTAGGAAAGCAATCCAAAACTATCCTATGACTGTGATTCACTTTCCTGAACTTAACACCATGAAAACTGAACATGTCCACAGCTGGAAGGTGCAGCATGCTAGTGGCCATAAAGTGACCCAGAAAAATTAAGTACTGTGGGAAGCTGAGTTCTTCACTGCATAACTTTCCACCGTGTTGGGAAATGCTGAAGTGGATTTGTTAGAGGCAGAATATCAGAGCAGAGACTCCTCCAGGTATAACAGCTCATTAACCATGCCTCTCACTGGGGACCAGATTTCAAAAAAATAACAAAAGAGTTAACAAGACCAGGATTTAACAAAGGAGCCCAGGGAAGGATTCAATGAAGCAAGAATAAAATACTCAAAGAAAGGGAGTGAAGAATGGCTAAGTAGCACTTTAAGAAGAGATTATGTAATTCCTTTCCAGCATACACAGCAAGAAGTTACTGTGCAGAGCTGCTTGAATAGAGTGCGATACAGAAACTGTACAGGTATCAGTGAGTAATGATGATTCTAAACAAGCAGCAGCACAGGACCTCATGTCATAAGGAGATCTGTACTGTAAAGGGCCATTACATCAGCACAGACACTAATGCAGTGTTCCTCCCCTTTGCAACATGGCCTCATCTGGAAGATTCCTGATGGAAGACTTGCATCGAATAGTTTGTTTTTCACTACACAAAGAACACAAAGGAAAAGATAGGTAGCAAACAGCTTTAGCTTCTCAGTTGTCAATATTACTGCAAGCTCCTCTGCTGCAGAGGAATCTTCTCTGCAGTGAACAGGGAGTGAAACAGGAGATTCTCAGAGCTTCAGAAGCCAGGCAGCTGCCTCTTTGGGTCTGCGACTATGAGGAAAAGAAGTTTCAGCCCCTGTCAGCTACAGAGTACTAACAACAAGGATGCAACAAGCAACAGTTTATTTGTAGAAAAATCCTTTAAAATTTTACTACATTGTAAGATTAAGGAAAAAATAGTATTAATATATGTACATACAATATATATAAACAAACACACATCGCACCATTAAAGTTACATGCTTTTAAGACAGAGAATGCGTCAAATTCCCTCATATCAATTTAAAAGTTATCACTGCAAGAAACCTTGCTTCCTTTTTGTTTTTATCCCCATCAAAAGTTTCAAGTACAGGAAGAAAGTAATGCAGGATCTAATAGTAGAAAACTTTTGTTATACACAAATTACAACTGACAACTATGCAATATTATTCTGCAGTGGCCAACACTTGTGGTTTTTTTAACTCTATAGTGATATGAACTTTTACCTGAGGTGCATGGAAATAATGAAGCATGGTAATTGGCAAGTTGAAGAGATTTTCACATTATGATTTGACAGTAATTGAAGCTGATTAGGTATCACACATCTATACCCATAGTACTGGCACAAGAATGCTCTGCGTGAGTCATCACCAAGGTCTTAGAAGTGCAGGAAGAATTAAAAGGCAAGCACCACTTGCAATGATAAGCATGCAGACAATTTAAGTGAAAAAGAGGTAGCGTGTTTGTGTATCTCCAGCAGGGTCATTCAAATCAACGGCACCCTCCCCTTCTGCAAAAGGCACTCGCTTTTTCAGTTTTAAAATGTGGTTTTAAATTCAGTCAGATTGACCACAAATGGTGGATTTCTCTCCTTACAAATATTAAAAAATGTTAAGCAGAGGACACAATGAAAAGACAAAAAAATAGGTGTAAGAAATACACATTTCAGGTAACGTGTGCTATTCCTCTCCCTCTGCCTTTGTGGGGAGAATAGAAATATTTTATAAGACAGTTGCAGTACATAATCCAAAAGTTAAAAGACTTCCCAGTTAAAATGGCAGTATTAGGCAGCACATTTTTTATCAGGAATAATTTTAAAACACCAGAAGTACACCAGCCATTTTAACAGAAAAAATAAAGAGCAACAATTCACAGTTAAAAGTAGAAAGTTTATGCACAAAAAGGTGGCGCTGGAGAATGACAAAGATTCTTTGATGTAAAACCTCCTAAATTCAAATGCACAGGAACTCTTGTACTGTATCTTTTATCCTTTCTGCAATTTGAGAAGATGCCCGTGCAAAACATGTGCTCTTACCGTGACACTACAGAGCTAATGGAATTGTAAGATGTGCCACTGTTGCAACTGGAAGCATAAGCTTCTTGACCATTAGCATCTAAATTAATTTTGAATACAGACGATGCCTTCAGTAGAAAGTCTGCTGCATCTCTGCGACCTAATTCCCTCAGCTTAGACATCAGGATACCTACAGTGCTCTCAGGAGCATTACTCCACTCCTGCAGAAGGGCATGGCATGGGCTTGAGACAAAGTCATTTTGTGTTCCATTATTTGTATTGTACTTTGCAACAAGATCAGCAAGGCCCAGGTTCATGGCTAGAAGGCACCAATCTTTGCCCATAGGATCAGGTGGATCCAAAAGTCGACTTAGTTTTCTCTTGGTAAGTAGACTCAGATCAGAAACATGAATATCCATTCCTAGGCTTCCCTGGGAGTAGACATCAAGACACCCAAAACACAGTATACTACTAAAGCTCTCTTTATATCCCCCCATAGTGTTAGTTAGAGATGTCTCCTTTTGACTCTGTGCACGGAAAAAGTCTCTAGGCTGGTACACCATCACTGGCTCGTGATGTTCCCTCAGCTGCTGTGGGCTAAGGTAGTATTTTCCAGTCAGAAGGCCTGGTAAGGTTGTGGCTATTAAGTTATCAATGGTGCTACATACAGAATCCAAGAATAAGCAGCACTTGATCTTCTCTGTTTCCAGTCCTCTAACTTGAACCTCTATACCCTGACCATGGTTGACAAGCAGCACTAAAAGCTCAGCACCACGATTCATAATCTTTGATCCATTTACCCACAGACGTATATCAGCATCTCCCTCTGTGCTTTGCTGATGAATCCACCTGCAGAGATTCACCTGAACTTTATGAAAAATTCCACAAGGAAATGGGGTAAGATGTTCCACAGGAACGATTCTAACACCACCATAAATCAGCACCTCATCCTCCTCATCTGTCCAAGACCTGTGGAGACTGTCAGTCTTTATGAGAGCAGGGATATCCACCATTGTTCCACTGCTAAGGTCCCTTGCACAAATATCCATGGCATCCAAAATCTGTATCAATTCTTCCACATCACTATCTGTCACCAGACGCTGGATGTCCTCTATAGTGTACCGACCTCTATAGTGATGGAGGGCTTTTGGGTTCTCCACTGACAGGATTTTTCCAAGGACATTTGAACAAAGCCAACGAGGATCCAGAAGCACAACATCTTGGACAGTTTCACTCTGCATAATGTTGATCTATTTACACAATGAAAGTTACTGTTTACAACCTGTGAAGCACAAGATGATACGCCATATCCTCTCTTTCCTAACTTACTGAGCTAAAAATTTAATTAGCACAGCTGACAGGAGAAAAATAAACAGTGCAATTTAATTTCTTTTAAGTATTCAGAACAAAGAGCAGATCTTGTTCCTGATTTCCACTATTAACAAAACTATAAGAGCCTAACTGCACTAAAGCCTAGTCCCTGCAATCTATTTGTGCAAAGGTGTTATCCTATGATTCAATTCTAATGAACACACAAAAATTTCTCATATGTGGTGAGAATGTTAGCCACTACCTGCCTGGACAGCCTGTGTATCTTTCTGGGTATTTTATATTCTTACAACTGTAGCAGTTAACTGTAATTCTTCCCATCTGAAAGGAATAATGTTGAATGAAAGGGAAGCCAGAAGACAATAACAAAAAGCCCGATTAACCAGTCTCTATTTCTTATGATGTCTTATGAGGAAGCAGGAAAAAACCCCAACTAATTAAGAAATACCCCATCAGAACTGCAACTTGCTAATAAATGTATGAAATTTTCATAAACACACTTACTTCTCCTATGCTATGCAACTGCTGTGCAATGTTCCGTAGGTCATCTTCACTTGCTAGAGGATTAAGCTGTTCCTGCACATCATACACAAACTGCTGCAAGGACATCAGTTGGTTGGGTCCATTAATTTTTCTCCATGAAGGCAGTGTGGAGATTATTTTTTCACACAGATGAGTCATAGGTGGACAAGTCTTACAAAAGCACAGAAAACATCCATTCATAATTCTCCTCTGCTAGAATTACATTACTATTGTTACTTGGTTTTGTTTTTGTTTTTAATGAAGCTTTTTATAAGCTCTAATGCACTCATGACATACATCAACATCTGAAGAGCTCCCTTTGTGATGGGCCCCTACTTTTCCACCTGTCATTCACTTACTGTAAGCTCTGATTTTTCTTAATACATGAATTCCATAATCTTTTTTTCTGAAATAAAAACATCACCATGGCTACAAAGGGAATCTTAACATGTGGAACCAAGTTTAGTGTATAGAGTCCTGCCTTGTTAAATGTGCTGACTGCCTAAAACAGTGATTGCAGAAGGCATCAGTCGCCTCTAGGTACCTAGATGTTTATTGCTTCGATTATCAACATTTAAGAACTGTACAAGACCAATTTACTTCAACAGGTGAGACAGCACAGTACCAGGTAATAAGATGGTACTTTTATCTACTGATTGTCTTGAACATTGGTGATGCTTACATCCCACACTCTCAAGCCACAGCATGCACTTCATATACAGCAATGCCTTCCATATTTCAGGCTAGTGACCAAGGCTCTGATAAAGTTTTGTCAGACAAAAAAAGATTATTAAATTAAGACATCATTGGGAAACTAAAGTAGGCCAAATTTTGCATAAAACCCGATTTTTTCTTGACCTACAGAAGGAACTCAGCAATACATTCACTTTTAATTGATTTTTAAAAAACACCAGAAGTAACTGCAGAAACTGTTGTTGGTGTGTCACACAATTAAGAGAGCCTTGAGTTTGGAAAAAATTTAATCTCTTTAAATCCCTACTTGGTCACCATTAGTATGGAAGTCTCTTGTGGATTCAAGGTGAAGACATCAAAACATGGCTATTTTATCTTTACTCTCATATACATGTACCTACACAAATACATACAACAACTCCAACCACACATTTTTCAGTTAAAAGTGTGGTAAAAACTTAACACATATTCAATTCACATCTTATTAGCAGGCTAGGAACCTATCCCACTCTAGTGTTTATTTTTTTTAATGAAAAAATTATCTGCCTGAAATATATTCTGTTTTTCTATAATACTATACTGATTAAAAAAAAATAAATTAAAAATGAGCAAACAAAACAAGAAGGACCTACGCTGGAACTGAACCACTGTCAATTCAAAATATGAAACTGTAACTTTGAACCGAAAATCTCAGATAATTTCCTGTCAAGAGAGATCATTCTGGTGACCTGTACAAACACTGACAATTTTGGAAATGATGATTGAATCTTTAATGTCAGGATTATTTATCAATAGGTCTGTCATGACTACTGCTAAAACACTCAAACCGCACCAGTTAAGTTCCATAGTGTGAGTACTACATTTACAGAAATTATGTAAGATTTTCACATTTTGTCTAGCCAAATTCAGACCATTAGCCATTACTTACAGAAATTATCTGGCTTCTTATTTCTTGCAAGTGATTTCTGAGAAGTTTCATATCTTTAGAACCAGATGCTCCAGCATCCAAGACAAATAACTTGTCAGAAATTCGAAGATCATTTCCAAACCTAAAGAGGAAAAAGTGAGCAATTATTTAGTTCATCTTGAACCTGTTTTTGTTTCTTAATCCTGTTTTACTTTAATTACACAAATTATCTTTCTTCAAAAGATTACGAAAAGGTTATGTACTGCTTACAGGTAAAGGAAAGACAGTATAGCTGTTCTTTATTTTTCTTTAAAATAAATAGAGATACGGAAGAAAATTGTTGTCTTTCCTAAGGAAGAAGGCTGAAGATGTGTAAGAAAACTACAACTGCATCACAGGGCTCTTAATTACAAATGCTAACACTTTATTAGAAAAAGGATAGCAGAAATTAAGTCTTCTGAAGTTGTTAGTATTTGTTGTTTTCTTCCTTCTTATTTTATGTAATTCATTTGTCATTGATACTGACACCAGTTCTCTTTCTGACTTCCTTTTGACTTTTCAACCACAGGTACTTGTTTTACTAGCTCTGGCTTGATTCCAGACACAAAGATTACACAGGTATTTCCTGGTTTATAACAACAGATTATGAAATTGTCCTGACTATTGTGCTGGAATTCCTTCATCTGTTACTTCCAGAGAAGTGTCTATGCTCACAGGTATAAATGTTACCCACTTATGTGCTCACTGTGAATATATATTATTGTTACTTTACACAATAGCACATTTGTGGAAAAGTTCCTAAAACTGGCATGCTCTCCAAACAGTTGCTAAAGAAGGCAAGAAGGTTCACTCTTTTCTAACTACCTCTTGGATGACCTTGTCACCTTTGTGACTCCACTATATCAAGTTCTTCACAAACTGCACATGGAGAACCTCCAGGCCTGGTTTTATTTTTCTCCATACCACTTCCAAATTGATTCAGAGCAAAGTATGGATTTCCTGTAAAGCTCCCTGCCCACTGCCCAGTTTTCTGAGACTGGTGTAAAACCTGAGCACCAAGATGGCTGGGTACAGGCTTTGCATGTATTCCAGTGTTTACAGGGTGAGACTTCCTGACCTTCAAGTCATTTTTGCACCACTTAGCTAATTTTACCACACTTAAGACAGCTCATTCACTCCAGTACTGGTGAATGTTTACATTTTTGCACAGTACAGGCTTCCTGTGCGTACTTAAAACAGAACATGATATCAGAAAGCTTAGGCCACATAAAAGCTTTTACATATTCATATGCAGTCGAGCACTTCTCTTTCCAACTGCATGTTTAAACACTACACACATTCTCCACTTACCTGTTCCTGATTTCTTTCAACAATGATATCTCTTTGTCATACCAAAACTCTCCCCCAACAGGCCGAGGAAGGTTCACTATGTCAGCATGTGTGGCAACCAAAACAACACACAGGGGATTTTTCAGCTTTCCACCAAATGCTAGAAGAGAAGCAAGAGCATGAAGTACTATGACACATGCCTATGGAGACATCTGTCTTTCTGAGCTGGGAAAGTATAATACATTTTACACTCTTCATACCAGTCACTTTTGCAGTGGATTTACCAATATAGTCACACTGGGCTTGCACCACAGATGCTTTGGAGGTTATCTACCTATAGCATTATCTATAGTATGTCCAGTTTGAACAGTTAACACTATTTGGATCCATTGATACTACACGACTTCACAGTTTTAACAAAATCATTAAACAGTAACACTAATGATACAACTATTAACTAAAAATTATAATAGTGCAGGAAAAAGAATTAAAAATAACAGCTTCTTGCAAGAGCTTCTCATGATCTTTGGATGGTCTTTAACACTACAGGGGTGGAGTAGAGGATTGTAAGTAGAACACAAGATGACTACAACATTCAAATATTGGTATGAATACTATTTTACAGTACTTACAGAAACAAGGACCTCTCACTTCGGTGAGAAGTAAGTAGGAAAGGTTGTCAGAAACCATGAAAAAGAATGAGAAAAATGAAGGCAAAGGGAAAGGGAAAGGGGAAGGGGAGGAGGAAGGGGAAAAGGAAGGGGAAAGGGAAATAAGTGGCATGAATGAGGTGACAGCATGGAATACACACATTTCAATCTTTTCTTATGATGATCTTCCATAAAAGAGGAGACACTATTAGACTATTTTAAAATAAGACAGTACTTCCAGCCCTGCTGTTTTCATCTAACAAAATTTCACATGGGAGAAATATGTTTATATCACTGCTCAGTTATCATCAACTAAGAGCCACAGAATCTTGATTCATTTATAGAAAGCCACAAACCTTCCTAAACCTCTGTGTAGTACTCCAGTGTGAGTATTTCATAACCGTAAATAATTTTATTTTATTGCAGCTGAAGGATGTGGACAAAATTACTGGAAAGTCACTCCAAAAGTTTAGATTTTTTTAGATTTTTAGTATCAGTTACTATACATTACTTGAGATATTTGTAATAGTTAAAAATGCATGGATACTCAAATAGAGCTGACCAGTATAAGCACTGATTGAAGCAAAGTATTTAGATAATGATGGTAAATAGATCAGCAAGAAGAAAAAATTAACTCAAATTCTATCTTGGTCAAACCATGAACTAAGTTTCCTTGCTTGGATGAGGAGCTGTGAAAAGCTTTCCGCAACTGCAAATTGACTGTATTTTCAGCATTAATACTTTTCTGCAAATTTCTGAGCTTTTATTTCCAGAAAAAAATTCATGTTGGTTACGGCCAAATGCTTACATTGTTAACCTTGTAACTTCACCTGAAGTGGAAAATGAAATATATGCAGCTGCTTCAACTGAAAACTGAAGGTCTGCCTTGGCTGAGATAATGCATACAGGACCAAGCAGAAAACAAAAGAGAGGGGAAATACTCTTTGCACTGTGCATGTATTTGATATGCTTGTCTGGTGAGTCCCTAGCAGTGTTATAGAAGTCCATGACTTTTGAGTTAGATTCACGGATGGGAATAATATTTCAGTTCATAGAGCCAAAACACATGTCAGAGCTTGGTTCATCCATCAAACTGTCACAATTTTCACACCAATGCTCAGTGAAAAACATGAACAAGTTATACGGTATGTATACCTAGATGTACAAACTTCTTAAGAGAAAAAAAGTTATTTAAGTTAATTTGTTTGCCTGCCAAGTAACTTCAGTTTCTTAAAAAGCTTAAATATAAAACAAGTAAACTTACTTAAAACATGTGACAAGTTAGAGAATATGTGAGTGAAATTTACTAGAAATACTAGTTTCTGTACACCTTGATCCACCACAGGTTAACATGTTTTAAGTCCAGCTCTAGTTAAACTTTTTATATGGGCATGTACTGAATGGTAATGCCACTCCCCCATGTTCTGTCCTGTTCTCACTGACAAGAATCATTCATGCTGGAAACACTGCTAATTTGGGTTACATGTAAGATGAATTAAAGTAACACATATAAAACTGGTTTTAAAGGCATCCAAGCCACTGAAGGACTTTTACATGAAGCTTATCTGACATACAACTTCATCTGCCACTTAGAGATGTAAATCCCAGTGAGGCTGCTCTATAACTTGGAACCCTTTTTAGCTGGACTAAGTGATGTGTACAATTCCTCAGGCCTGTCCCACAGATAAAAATCCCTTTCTCTAAGAAACCTTGTGTAAAGTTTGCATGAACACATACGGATTGAGATACATAATAGCACTCAAGGCAGAGGATATACACAGTTGCAGAGAAACAAGGAGGTTTATTATACAGACCCCTAATATTTCATTAATAGACAGAAAAGCATACCTATTGGCTCCTCGACTGGCACTAATGATTTCAGGAAACTGAGCCAAAAGGTCACTTGGTTTAACTGGATTTCATAAGGCTCCTCGAGACTAAAAAGCACTATGTGAATTGCAGTAGGATCATTTGCAGCAAAATAATCGTAACAGCAGAAATACACAGGATTCCCAGAGAATTCCCAGATGCTGAAATCACCAACTCCTGAAAAACAGACAAACACATGAAGTGATCACACTTTGTCAGTGATCATGAAGCATCAAGACAAACAAAAGAGGTAATCTGATTTAAATTTTCACAAAGATTAACTGCGTGCATGTGAGAAAGCGAGTAAATCATGAACAAAGGGAATAGGTTTCAGTCAGTCTCAGAGGCTGAAAAGCTGATTCCTCACAATCTGTTACTTTCTCACATTCACTTCACTAAGTCATCCAGCTGGGTGACATGTGGTCCAGCACCTGTGTGTTGGACACATCAGCCTTATATAATTGGCCTTTGTCTTGCACAGATCTTTTATTTCCCTTGAAAAACAAGGATAACAGTTCTCATTGTTTCCCTGCTCATTCCCAAAAGCTCAGCTTTTTTTTTTTTTTTTTTTTTAATTTTTAACATATTACCACTGGTATTTAAAACAGCTGAAGGGCATCCAAAAGAAGTCACTTTGCTTTACAGACTGTACTACTCACATCACAGTGTTATGTCAGGCCTGAAGAATCATCATGTTAAGGATCCTAACAGCAGCATGCTGCTTTTTGTCATCTCCTTTGGCTTGAGATGAGGAAAGCAGTTGTGTGTTACGCTGACACATCTGTATTACAACTAAATAAATGCTGACTGAGATGCATCTCAAACCTGTAGAAGCCAGTAACCTCTAATCTGCTCTTATGAGTACAGATATGCAGAGTTCACCCATGCACAGCACAGAAAGAAAAAGAAACCCCTACTGACACTGTCTTTCACTGCAGAATTTGACTTCACTTCATATTACACTGGAAGAAGAAATTAGCCTGGACAAAGAACAAACTTTAGCTACATGGCAAACTCCTCAGCAGCTAGAACAAATGTTTTGTCACTGTATGAGTTAATGTGCATATACTTTACTCATTGACAGCTTTCTCTCTTAAAAAAAAATCTTGACTGACCATACTTCAGCCTCAAAATTGCAGCTAATGTTTACAAATAATTTTCCTTTTTAAGAAGAGATCCTACTGAGAGAGGTCTTACTACTTATTTAACATTAGTATGACTCTTGATGTATATCCACTATTTGCACTGTCTTCTCAATCAAAAGCCACATATGCACTTATAACAACACTTGTTACTACTAACTGGTTTCACCTGCAGAAATAACTGCTCAAAAAAACCCAACCCAACAACAAAACCCCACCAAAACCAACCAACCAAATCCAAACCAAAATAAAAAAGATATTAGAAGCTCCTAACCCAAACACCATGTAATATTAGTGGAGCCTTCACTCCGGTAGCCCGTCTGCCAACCCATTCCTACTGTACCAAATCCCTCCTTCCTTCTCTCTCATTTACTCACGTAAAAAAAATCATTTCTATTACAATGATCTGACGTAAGTGATTACAATGTGCATAACAGGTGCATAACATCATGCAGATTTACTTTCTCAGTCCTCCCAGAGTTGGATTCTCAGCCAGAGTCAATATCATACCAAGTCAGATTAAAAAAATTTATTTTATTTTTTATTTTTAAACCCAAGAAAAATGGCATTAAGTATCCCACAGCATTAAGGCACCCTAGCCCAGGGCTCTGCTTACCATGCAAGTATGCATTTTGAATGTCAATGGCCTTGGTGGACTGGTCATCAGTAGAGAAGTGAGAGTGATGAGCAGGTGAAACAAAAGCTTCTAATACCCCTTTGGTCAGGCCTGGCTCAAACATCATACTACGGCTTCTCACGCTGACATTCTCACAACCAGGATACAGATTTGTAATGCTTACTGAAACTGCGTCAGGGAAAGGAAAATGAGATTAGAAACCACGTGAAAATCCCAACCAGATCACTGCAAAGTAAGTATGTAAGGCATGAAAGCTGATTAAAAAAAACAAACTGCACTTCATGAAGGAGATAACTTCCAAGCTGTAAGCATACACAACTACATACTTAGTCTGAATAATTGAAAGGGAAATCTTAAGAATGGCCCCAAATAGCACATACTGCGCTTTATCAGATAGACGGCTGGGTAGAAAGTGCAGGAAAAAACTGAATTATTTGGTAATGAAAGGTTTAAGTAGTTAAAATTTATGTTAGCTTTATGTTCTATGTTCTTCTGTAAAGATATACTTTTTTTTTAGCTAAAGACTGCAATTTCAGAGCATGGGCTGTTTATGTTGACATGGAAATGCTTCATATTCATACAGTTGATTCCTGGAAGTAAGGATAAAGATATCACAGTGTAACAACTGTTTCTGGGGAAGTGAGGGAGAAAAGAAGGTCCTTAACCAAGATTTTCTTACTAGTAAATAATTTGTTTAGTTCATTCAAAACTCAAGGGTTCCTAAACATAAATGAGAAACGAAGGACTTTTTAATTGACCTGCACCATCTAGTGGAGAAAGAAAAGATTGCGTTCCTCCACTAGTCGCATTTAACTACTCTCCATATATTACACATAAAAAATTAGGTATTCTATAGGTATTATATAGAAAATATACTGAATATAGAAGGAATTTACCTGTAAGCTTTAAAATTATATTTTCATTTTTGATCTTCTTCCAGAGAAATATTTAGACCTCTAAAGTCTTGTAAATAAATACATGGTGAATTTACTTATTTTCATAAAATTTAAAAAAACTTAATCATGTGATTGACAATAGACTTAATTGTGCTAGTTTAAATGTTTACCTTGTCACTCAGTCCATAATACTATTTACATGTTATATAATTATTTTAATCTGAACATAAGATACTGAAATAAGCAAAAAAACACAAATGTAAACATTAAAACGACACCATAGCTTGGTTGCATAGAACGGCACAACTTTCAGGTGTATAGCACTGCATAACTTTCTGGCTTTTGATGGAGGTAAGCTGTTTTCAAGAGCATGCTTAAAATTCACTGTTATTTCTCTAACTATATGCCAACGTGACCTGGCAGCCTTGTCTTTTTATGATGTTGTAAATGCCTAATGCCTATCCTCTGCTTCTGGTACCAAGCTACATAAAAAAAATAAATAAATCTGTCTTCAGTCAAAACCTCCCCAGCTGCATGGCCTCCAGCAACTGATATTCCTTCAATGATTTGTCTCCCCCTGTATGACACAGTATATTAAGACAAATAAAGTAAGATCTTCTACTTGATTAATTTAATCAATTTCTTTATTCTCATCACAAATGGGATCCACTGCTGGTAAGTGAAGCACAAACCCAGTAACCATCTCTGTGCCAAGTATGTTGCCTTGCTAAGCCGTAAGATGAAATCTACAACAAGGCACTTTTCTAACATTACTTACCATCGATGCATGAAACTTAAACCTGCATGTATTATCCATGTGTTTTAAAAGAAAAGGCAACAATGACCTCACCTAATACTTACATAGCAGTACTGCTTCTAAACATGAATTTAAACATGAGCTCCTCACAGTGCTGGCTTAGCTTGCAAACATTGTGTAGCCATTGTTGTTAGAGAAGTGACACAGACAAATAGTTGATGACTCTTTCCAGTATCCCCCTGCAGCAGCTGTAGCTTCTCCCAAAGCTGGGCACATGTCAAAATGTAAACATAGCTAGTTCCTGCATAACCTGCAGGCATTCTAATTTCACACAAGCCACCTGGTGCTACATGGACGAAGTTTCCCTATTATTTGCAAAAAATTACATCAGTTTAGAAAACCTCCTTGTTCAAAGACAATTTTCAACACACCTAACTTATCCACTGGCCTGATCCACTCCTGTACCTTACAGAAAAGAACTCCGAGGCACCAGAGGCAGTTTTGAGTCCTCTGTTGTTACTTAAGTTCACGTAAAGATGCAGCAACTGTTTCAGTTTAGCACAGTTTACTGAAGCTACTCAAACAGAAAGGCTGACAGAATACTATCTCCAGAATTAAGGTGGTGGAATCTACTCACAGCACTGGCACTCAGCCTAGAACTTTTTGTGAAAAACAAACACCAGCATTCACAAATCCTGTCCTCCACTCTACAAGATCAGCTATGCAGCACGTGAGTAAGAAACCCTACATACTTTTACACCCTTCATACCCGCTGCTCCTCTTTGTTCTTACTTTTGGTACAAGCCTGCACACAGACATCAATATCCTGTCTGATTTGCTTTTTAAACACATTTAGCCTGTCCTGTCTTTTCACAGCACAGCCAACAGCTCTTCCTTAGGAGATACAAAGACTAAGAGGAAAATGTTTTCTCATTCACCCATTACAGATCCAAAGCCATACCTGAAGGCTTGGAAGACAAAGGAGATGGGGGAAATCTGGTTGAGTTTGTGGAGGAAAGCCTAGGTCTACGTCTTCGAAAAAAGCTTCGTATCAGGCCACACTTGAGAGACTCCACGAGGGTTGTTTTACCAGAGCCAGAGTGTCCAAACAGCTTCAGTTTTATTCGGGGCTGCGGATTCTGTGTGTGCCGCAGCTGCTGGATAAAAAGCCCCCGATGTGTGTCCTAAAATTCAACATAAAGAAGAAATCAGAATGTGTGGCAGGGAAATTCCTTGCCCTAGTAAATCATATGTCTTTTCTCTTTGCCCTACAAGAGGCAATCAGACAGAGTCTATATTTCCCACAGAAGCTTTAAAACTCAACAAGGGGACAGCATACTATGATATGTCTCTTGCTACAGAAAGATCTGCTTTAAGGAAACCGGGAGACAGCAGAAATGCAGGAGGGCTAAGCAAAGAGTTTCAACCTCTCTTCCTTTATTGTCTCATTTAGAGCTGGGAGAGAGGCTCTGTTGTTCTGCATTTGTACTGAACTTAACATGTAGGATGAGTCATTAAACATGCACCTCCAGCCCCTGAAAATTATAAGCATGAAACAATTAAGCTGAGCATTTTGACAGACACAGTAGTGCATATACGTTAGTTCGTTTCTTGCTAACAGGCACTCATTAAATAAGTTAGTCACAAAGCAAATACTGCACCCCTCATGGCCAATACCAAATCCTCTGCAAGAGCTACTATGACTGTATGTTCTTCATGTGTATGACACTAGAAACAAAACCCTCAACAAGCACTGAAAACAAGTGCCAGGTATGCTCTCCACTAGATGATGTCAACCATTTTGAGCAGTACTAGAATATTTTCAGTGATCTGATGCAGTTTAGTTGCCTCATATTTACATCATGACTAAAACACAAATTCACCCACTTGAAACAATATTCAGTGTAGGGATACAACTATACAAAATGGATCTCTTTATGACAAACTTCTACAAAAGCCCAATGAAGTAAAAGCCTGAATTTCAGCACTTCCTGACATCTTCACTAATATATTTTACAATCCTAGCAAGGACAGATTTACTGGCAGGATATGATTCTGTTTCACCCTGGCAATGCCTGGTATGCATCACCTTCTATTGCTACTCTGGAATGGTAATTCATTTAAGTTTTTCACAGACTAACCAGCATAATCAAAACAGGATTCTTTTAAATGATCTGGCTGTTGCCTATAAAATCGTCAGGCAAAGTGTTCCCTGAACCTTCATGACGTAAGTGCTGCCTATTCAGAATAATCAATGTGTATCAAATATGTGAGACTTATTGCCATATAAGCCCAGATCAGCTTTACATTTGAATTGTCAGGGGGCTTGAAGATACTGAAACTGCAGAGTTAAAAAAAGACATTGAGAATTTATGCTACCATCCCATATGTTATTAAATGTTTCCAGAAGGGGCACAGGTCCCTCATGTATCATAACCCTAATTAATTAAAATGGTAATAGTGGAAAAAAAAGTCCTCCTGTGGGATGTGCTAATTCTTGATATTTTCCAGTTTCTTCTTAACACATTAGATGTTTTTGCTAGGTGTTGTCTAAGACAGGATAAAATAAATCAGTGATGGAGACTAGATTAGCCATTTTTGTTAATACATACATAACTGAGGGAGTATCTTATCATATGATTTATGGTCAAACTTTTCTTGGGACCTTAAAAACATAAAAACATTGGTTAAAATTAATGTACGCCCAACCTTTTTAAGTCTTGCAAGGAGTCTGGTTACATGTTCATGCTGTTCTGCTCTGGCAAGATCTTCTGCTGTTTTCCCATCCTGTTAAACCACAAATTATTAGTAGTAGTTCCTTTCTTTTGGCCACATTAAAAAAAAAAAAAATCACACGCAATATAGCTCATCGGCTCAATGCAGTAAGAAAATTGGTGTTAGATGCATATGAAATAGAAGGAAAAAAACCCCAAACCAATACCAGTAATAATTGCCCCCCTACCACAATCCCTGCATTTTTGTCTATTTGTTTGTTTTTTAAATTATAAAAAAAAACCCAAACCAGTGCAATGCAGAACAATGGCAGTTCTTTTATAATATGGCATCTGGATGCCACTGCAACAAAATATCTTGAATTCAGGGACTGAGAGCAATGCCATCACTCCCTGTCTGAATTCATCTTCTCACCAATTAAGAGGACGATAGTGATTTCTAGGTATTACATGCTGAACAGATCTAACAGTTTAAAGTTCACTAAGCAGGGAAAAATCAGCATATTCACTCACATTACTAGCAGGTGAATTTTTTTTACTAATGGAGAGTGAATGACAGTGGTGTATCAGTCACTAGAGGTTTCCAGAAAGTAAGAACACTGTAAGGCATGTGGTTTAAATTGCATCAGCAAATCTGAAAGAAGAAAAGCTGCCTCCAGCATTCTGTTACTGTGAGCTAAGTACCCATGTTTCACAGGTGAGCAGTTTAATATTAAAAAGACTGAAAGAAAAACTGAACACTCCTTTCAGTCTTCCAGCAACACTAATGCCACTGTGCTGCTTTAAATTTTGGTAACAGATAATTAATTTATGAGCACTTTGCTTCTTTCACTCTCTCAGATAAGAGCTTTCAATTATTAAGAAACAGTACTAGAAAACTAGTATCTCTTTCTTGGGTTTCTATCTTTGATTTTATTAATTTTTCATGTGGAACCAGCACTGTCTTAAGTAGTTCCCAAGGTAACTGTATTCTCCTTACCTACGAAATAATTATCTTTGACAACTGAGTGTCCACCTACAGAATTAATTTTCAGCTTTCCATAAAAGTTATTATGCACTCCAGAACTTCAGATAATTCCAAGAGAACAGGAATAGAACATTATCAAGAAACAGCTAGTAGTGTAGTTTCTGGCAAAATGAACTGTCTAAATCTGAACCTACCCCCTTAAATTCCTTCCAGAGTTGACATGTAATGATAACTTTAGTAAAGAAACAACTTAAGTTATTTTTTAAAATTAGTTTTCCTTAGAGAAGATGTATCAAAGGGGAAGAACCTCTTTATGCTGATCCTACTCTCCAAATCTCAGTTAATCCTGGGTGCCTGCAGTATGAGCGAAAGAGTGGTCTAGTGGTTGGGTTGCTTCAATACTTCAGTGCTTCCTGAATATCCAGTCTCTGGAACATCCAGGGGAATCCAAAACCTTCAAATAAAGGGAAAACCTTGATCTCCTTTCTGAGAATTCCTCTAGGAACAGGATGTGGCTTTTGCCTACCTAACCTGTGAATTCTATCTGGTTCTCCAAATCTTTGGCCTCCTCTTGATCTCTGGCCAAAGCAGGACTGCTACTCTTCCATAGCACAGAGTGTTCCTGTTCCAACATATGGTTGCAGATGGCCTGCAAACTCCAGCACCAATCATGCATGTAGCACAAGATCCTTCTACAAGGACACTGTCCCTTTGACTCTGAGCGTGTCCCACACCTCTTGATGGGTACACCAGAAATGCCCTGGCATGACCCGGGCAACTTAGCACCTTTGCTTGCTGTGCCTCATTGCTCCATGGAGGTTTGTTCTGAATTCAAGCCTGGCTTTGGATAAATAGCTGTACTCTGACACAGGGTTCGTTTATCTCAGTCACAGCTCTTGAGGCACAAAGAAAAAGGAAATAAAAGTCTGGTGGGTACTTGGCAAGGAGAGTGGGTGGAGCAGTTTCACCAGAGCCTGACTGGTGAGCAAAGTCATGAAGAGATGGTGATGACTGCTTCCAAAACTGGAAAAATGGCAACAGAAATGGTTCAAATTGCTTATAGGTCTGCACAAATATGTGCACACAGAAAGCCCACAGCACCTGTAAGAGTGGAATAGAACTGTCATGACCCCGAACTCCCTTCCAAAATCCCAAACAGATTCCTGACCTCAAGAACATCTGTCTGAAACAGCTGTCTTATCTTGGTTCAGACTGCTGTGAAGAATGAAGACCTGAAAAGAAGCCCTGTCAGGGGCTTTCATACTAACCTTTTGCTCAGAAAATTACCCCTAAATAAGGGTTTTGAGGTATTTACATTGAGAGGGGCTAGTGGTTCAGTTCAATTTAGACTTATTTGATTAAGTAACAGGTGGAAAAAGCATTTGCTTCCATGAATAAGAAAATAACAGATAAAAGTTCCCTTTTTTGTCCAAAATGGTGACCAAGATGAGGCTATTCAAGCTTTCTTGAAAAGTACAAGATAGAATATTTCACACCTGTTGGCAATACTTCATCACAATTTATGACTCTTTTGAGTTTAACTGGCCATTTGAAAGCATCTCTGAAAGTTTCTAAGCAAACTGACAATTTTAGACGGTACCATTTTAGTAACTTCTGTGAGGAGAAGCCAAGAACATGGTGCCAGCTAGCATGTGAGCAGAACTAAGGGTTTTTTTGGGCATTCAGCTATTGGAGATGATTGTATATTCCAGGAGCATAACATTTTCTTAGTCCACTTAATGACATTCATGCAATAATTTTCAAAGTCAAACTCCTAAAATAGGCTTAAGCCTGGGAAGGGGGCAGGGAAATTACACTACAGCCCAGTTACTTTAACAGCACTTTAAAAATTTAATTCCTCAGATATGGCATTCTGAGAAAAGAAAAAGAAAACTAATTCTACTGCACTAGCTTGGAAAAAACTGTTAGTAAGACTTCTCAAAACAGTTTCATATCCACCTGGCACTCTAATGCAAAACTGAAATGATAAATCACATGCACTTCCTCCCTTCCTCTACACATTTTCCCTTCTTTCTGCCACAGTATGGGTGGAATACTGCATGGTTATATATGTTTAGTCTGTTTCTCCTGACATTTAATTCAGCATGACTCCATCAAATTGATCTGAAGAGATAAAAAGTACTTTTCTCTTGGAAGGATAAGTCTATGCAGGCAGCTATACCAGCACAGCTGTCATTACATAAATGAAGTGACACACTTCAAGAATACTCTCATCACCTTTTTGTTGTATCTTATCTCTTTGCATGTAGTAGTGAAAATACAGCTGCACAATGGGACATATGTAAAAAAAAAAAAAAAAAAAAAGAGAGAGACAAAAATAGTTGACAAAGGAATATCTGTAACAGGCAACATGAAGTCCACTGTATGCACACTTCATTATTATTAATAGGAGCTATGGCAACCTACAATCTACTAGTTATCACGAAGTAATTTTTAGATGCTAAACTTGTTTAAGCAACAATTCCAGGTTAATTGGTTTTAATGACTACTTTTTCAACTCTTTCTCCTGTCATGTGAGACAGATGCTTAGAGAAAAAATCCTCAAGTCAAATGTAAAAGAAAAAAACAGAAATATCTGCATTTTCTACCAAATGGGTAAAGCTAATGAAACAGAAGTTTTCTTCATTTTCCCTCTGTTTCAGCCTTCTCAGGGATAATTTGTAGGAATTAAAACACAGACTCAATTAAAATCTAATCACAGTAAAATTTCAATATACTGAGCAGTAGCTATTTCTAAGCAGAATGCATAGGTAAGAGTGAGTACATATGTAAACTGATTGTGTCTGAAAATAAAATATGATTACTTTGTTCAAAACAGAGATAATAATGTGTATGATGGCTATGTTGTATCAAGTTTGTCTAAGATGTGCATGATGGCGCCCATTTCATTCCTGCTGTGGTTATGTCTGTCAGGAGGAATATTTCTCACTTTAACAATAATGAAAAACACCTTAAATGATGCTAACTGGATTTACAAGAATTTACTGGTTTTACAGGGATACCAGCGTGCTAGTTCACTCATTCATCTCCTCACTCCTCCCTCACAAATCTCCATCATGAAAATAAAACTTTTTATCCCCTGAAAACACAAGTATTTAAGATATATACATTTGTATGTTGACTGCAGCTGATGCGAAATAATACGCGTCTTAATGCCAATGAGTGACCTGCTGTGCCACAGAATCATTAAGGTTGGAAAAAATAATCATCAAGTCCAACTGTCAACCCAACACCACCATGCCAACTAAACTGTGTCCCAAACTGCCATGTCTACATGTTTTCTGAATGTGTCCAGGGATGGTGACTCCACCACTTCACTCAGCAGTCTGTGAAGAAATTTTTCCTAAAATCCAATGCTACAAGTAAATCTTAGACAAAGAAATTCTCAGCTATAGATGAAATGGTATTTGTACCTTAATTATTTTCATATTTAGTAATAAGGAAACAAATGGACAAGAGAATGCTTTTCAAGCTGTGGATATTGAACAGCACATAAGAGTTTTTAAAAAGTATTTCAAAATGTAATTATACTGAACCATTGCACCCCCCCTTCCAGAAAAAAAGATTAATTTTTTTCTACTATTACAGATATAAGTAGTATTTCAATACGAAAAAGTATTCTCTCCACACTTACAGAGGTTAAAGCTTCTACATTGGCACCAGTGAGACACAGGAACCGCACAACATCAAGAATGCCATTGTTTGCTGCCAGATGTAAAGGTGTTCTTCCATACTACCATGAAGAAAAAAGTTCCATTATGTTAGTCTAGGAACTTCACCCCAAATTTTATGACTAGTAATCAAACACATCGTGCAATTATACATACTGATACACCACAAAGGTCTTTAAGATTCTTAGAGTAAGAAAAAATACGAATTAAAACTGTAAGAAAAAAAAAAAAAGCACAAGAGCTTAAAGCTCAATTAAAAACAAAGGCTAGATTAGACCTTTTGGGCTATATTTAAGAACTTTTTCTGATCTCTAGTAAATTTAATTTTATTTTTCTTAAGTAAATCTGAACCTGTTAAGCAACACAAAGTCCTTATCCTTTAAAGCTCTGGATTCTATTTCAATCCAAGTATTGCTGAAGATTACATATCTGCAGTCTCCCTCCTTCCACCCAGATGAACAAAAGGGTTGATTGCGAGAAGTCAGCCTGAAGGAATTTGTGCCTTCAGCCACGGAGGGTAAGTGCTGTAAGTATTCATTCTCCAATTTTTGCTTTTCCTCCTGAAACTTTCCACTGACAACATGTCCTCATGACATCCACCACTTCTGGTCTTTCTTCATGTTCAGAGCTACTGTTACAAATACCACACCCAATATCCACTCTTTAGTGCTTAGATGTAATCTGAACAAAGCAAAGGTATGCAGATAGGGAGGAAGTTAGGTATACATGTCAGCCTTAGAGCTGTGGTACAATATACTATGAGAATTCACTTGGGTTCGTCATACATCTTTAATCATCTGTTCAACTGAAACAAGCTTAAGTAAATTTGCAAGGCAAGTCATTTAAGGTTCTAAATCTAGCCACTCCAAGAAATAAAAAAATAAAAGGATAAACATTTTTAATGAAAAAGGTCATCTAGTGCATTTTGTAAGGTAATAAACAATGTAGTTTAGTACCCATATTCCATTTACCTTATTAGTGACATCCAAATTACAACTTGCTTCACAGAGTGCCATCACAATAGGAACATTCCCATCTTTGCAGGCCACATGCAAGGGTGTGTTACCATGCCTGTCTTGAAAATCTACAAAACATCCTTGGCTGATGAGAGTTTTAACTACTTCTATTTGACATCTTCTCACAGCAAGATGTAGTGCTATATGACCATCCTGAAATCACAAAACAGTTTGTGAGATTCAATAATGCTAAAAATCAAAGTGTTCTGCAGAGTCACCACGATTTCATATAAATGGGTGCATCTCCTTGCCTCAAGAATCACAGTGGTTTTCTTTTTATTTCGATGGTGCAGGCAGGGAGATGCACAGTATCTGTCAGAACAAATCAGCTATGGGATGAAACAAATTTCTATGAAGCCACTGCGCTTTGCAGTGGAATGGATGAAATATAAATATACACTTCTACTAACAACCTCTGTAGAAGGTGGGAGAGTGAGCAACAGTAACAATCAGCTGAATATTGTAAGCCACTCTAATGTTTACTGACAGAAGTTAGTGATGCAAAAGTTATGCACTCTGCTTAGTGATCAGTAACTTTAGAGACAGAGATTTCCCCATAGGCTTAGACAATGTTACTGGAAAAAAACAATAATTTTAGAATCAAAAGCATTTTTTGGAAATTGCCTTAATAACAATTTAGCAACTCTCAGCAACAAAGGTAGCTAGAAGGACAAGCATACTTAAAAGTATCAGCAATAAAACACAAAATCTATTTGTTGGGATTACATCAGGAAAGAAAAAAAAATATTCTGAATCAAGTAGAGTTGTACTTTTAAACAGCTGGAATTTAGCTTATTAGAAATAGGTGTGATTTATCCAGCCCACAGGAATCAAAGACAAACAGCATATCCATTTTTTTCTCTTAAGTTAATAGCTTGTTGCCAAGCAAAGAATCACCTTGGTTTGAAAAGACCTTTAAGATCACAAAGTCCAACCATCAAACCCAACCACAGAACATAATGCCCCTGCTGTTTACTCATACTGTGAGGACTGACAAAGTGATAACAAAAAACAAACTGTGGAAAAAAAAATTGTGGGCAACGTTAAAGGCAGTGATCAAGTCTCCATGTAAACTGCTCAGAATACCCACACTATTGAAACAACGTTGGCTTGCAGCATTCAAATGAAGCAATTCAGAGATATGGCTCTGTGGCACTTGTGATCTCGGAATGTAATTCCTCACCAAAAGTAACCCAAACTAACCTTGTCTGTTGCATCCAGGTCAGCCCCATGTTCTGCCAGGCACTCCACAATATCCTGGTAACCCCGTGCAGATGCTGTCAGGAGCGGAGTCTCCGCTTCTTTGTTTTTAATGTTCACATTACAACCTGCTTCACAGAGTGCCTTGGCAACGGAGTAGTAGCCATGCCAAGCAGCACAATGCAGGGGGGTTTCTTCTTCCTATTAATATGGTAAATAACAATAATAAAAAAAAAAAACAAACAACACAGCTGAACTAAATACTAAGAGGAACAGCTTACCTTAGGAAAATTACAGAAAACAGAAAATACAGTCTACTACATAGATCCTATTAAAAGATGTTGTCATTCCTAATGCTGACATTCTCAAAGCAAGAATAACTCCTGTTGATATACTGAATGATTACAGTAACACAATAGACTTCCATCACTACCTGGATTCTAAATGTCCATACTTCTCTCCATAAAACTATCTGTTCACAACATCTTGCATGCAATCAACCTTAGTTTAGATGTTTCCATGCTCCTGAAACTATCTTGATTCTCTCATTGGAAAACTGATCCCCATTCATAAACAACTTCCACAGCCTGTGTGCTGGGAGATTAATCCAATGATTGAAACAGATGGATCACCAAGGAGATGGAGATCCCACTAGACTTGCAGTTTGGGGCAGATCACGCAGCTTACCATATTCAAAGAGCACATTATAATAATTTAGGTGTAAGCAGGACTTTGCTACTTAAGACACCTGAGTCCTTTAAATGCACATCACAATAAGTCTTTGGATCTGTAGTCATTTTGAGCTCAGTTGTCTAATTTGCTTTTTGCTTGAAGCTAAGAAGCTTCAAAATACCTTCCATCTCTTTGCATTTCATAACAGTTATGTGGAACATCATTGTTAAACTCAGATGTTTTACAAGAATATGCTATTGAAAGTAGCCCACCAAAAAGCAAGGAGGATTAAAACACACCAAAAAATTAAATCTAATTCTATGAAGTGTGGTATGCTTTCTGAACGTGGCAAATATCATTACAGAGATGATTACTGCTGATAATATTAGAGGATTTGGGACTGCATTCAAGTTTTCTGTAAAATTCTGAGGAAACAGAAACTGTCAAACAGCACATCCTGTGGCCCCTTTGGCCTTCTGCTACTTGAATAATACAAATGTAGCCCTAGAGGATGCAGCACCTGAGAAGGCTTGTTGAACCTTCACACACAGTTAAATTTGAGTCAAATAATTTTTTTTTTTCTATTAAGGCTTTTGTTTCTGTTTTCTCACGAGAGTTCAGACATCTGAAGAGGCCTTCCTAAGCCCTCTTCTAATTTTCAGAAATGAGTTATTGACACTTCAGAAAAGTCCCATGATGGCCAAAAATAAGCTGAAGGGCAAAAACTAATAAAAAACTTCAGCTGAATTAATGGAGCACACATCTCCATCCATACCATCATAACATTGAGTTTCTTCATCTTTAACCTCTCATTTTCAAGAGAACCTGTGTTATTTATAACAGCAATTAGTACATGCACGCTGTTTTTTTGAATAGTCCTCATCTATGAAGAGGCACTGAAACCTTCATAATGCTGTTATTTTTTTTTTAAAATGCAAACATGCCAGAGGCTGCAATGCAAGACTACAAGTTTTGAACACTCATTCTAAAGCCTTATTTGCTGAAGAAAAACAGCATCCATGACTCACCTTGTCTTGAAAGTTTGGATTGGATCCCACGCCACAGAGGAACTGAACCACATCCACATGCCCGTACCGAGCTGCGACATGGAGAGCAGTCTCCCCAGACTGCAATTACAGAAGAACATGCCAGTGTGATTTCATGCATCCCCTTTGATACACACCACTGTGTACAGCCTGGTATTTCTCCCTTCCTGTAACCCACTGGTTACAGCTGCAGTCAGCAGAGAGCTCGAGCTTACAAACTGTAATTGTACGTGACAGACAAAGCACCACCAAGGCTCTTTCTTCAAAAGGCCTTCCTCTTCCCTACTAACCTGGTTCAAGGTCACAGCCACAATGGGATTTTTGAGCAACAGAAGGAGCCAGCTGTGTGTGCCATTGATGTTGAAACAAATGTCCTATTTCTATTCATACTATCTCCATACACCCCCTCCTCCACCCTGTATACACAAATCTAGGGAGCTGGCATAACACTTTGGTATATCCTGGCATATTTTGCATTACATTTAATTATTTACAACATAATTTGGTTTGTTTTTCACAAATTACATGAAAGAGAAATGGTATTTTTTTAAGAGTACCCTCTTTCCTAGTAGTCCTACCAGGACAATAATTTTGCTAAAGAGCCTTGGCTTTCACTAGTTCCCCCAACACAGCAAACTGTTTCACAAGTATAATTATCTCTGTACTGGAGCTTTTCCTAATATCAAAACATCACTAGGGTATAAGATTTTAACAGTGACTAGTTTCTAGGACAAATGTTGCTCAAGCAACACAGCTGGAAACAAGGTAAGTGCTCATAAGCTATAAATTGTTAGGCTTCCTTATAGTCAGTAACAGTCAAATTTACTTGTCAGACAAAAATGATTGTCAATCAAGAGCAGTGAAAAACAAAATCACGATTTAATAGTGAGTTCCAATGAGAAATCCAATCTTGAAGCGAAAATTAATTTAGGTTTGTACTTCTCCACCTACCCACCATATACTCACCACATTGAATATGCATGGTTGGTTAACATTTGTCAAGAAAATAATCAGTACATCCAACTACTCTGAAGTCGTGCTATCACAGCCCTCTATGTCAGCTTACAAAGACAGTTACATCCTTGGAACTAAGGCACAGCTGAAAATCTTTCACACTGAAAGACCTCTCTTCTTGCTCAGAGAAAGCTACAAACAAAAAGGTTCTCTGAAAGAAAAATTATTTTTTTTTTCCTTACCTTATCCTTAACATCCAAAGGACATTTATTATCATTGAGAAACTTCAGTGTTTCTACGTGACCATGTCGAGAAGCCCAGTAGATTGCATTAGATCCAGCCTGTCAAAAATATTTGATTACAGATGTTATTGATCAATTTAGCATCCTAATTCTCGATTTTCAAATAAGGTGTACTTGCACTTAGAGAGATATATTAAGCTATCATATGAGTTATTCAAGATCATATGAAAGTACTTACTTAAAAGAAAAAGTAATTCAAATCGGTTCAACAATCCCACATACCAACAATGACAAAAAAAACCCTGTATGCAAGGATGATTAACAGGATCACTGCTTGAAAGGGTAATCCTCTTTCCCCTCATAAGGGAGTTTTTTTGGAAAGAACATTCATGAGAAAAAAAATCTTTCAGCTGCTGACTTTACCACCTATTAGATGGAGAAGCAGACAGTGTTTCAAGTTTTTTTAAATGTATATATTGTTAAAATATATTTGGAAAAAGAAGCTTGTTGCATAGCTCCATGACACACGAGTTTTAGTTGTGGTATTCCTCATTGCTAAAACGTGCATTTATTTTTCCATATTAAATAAAGTACAACACTTTGTTTTATGGCAGTCACTAATTTAAACTAATTGAGGCCATTTTGTAAGCATGAATTACACTTTAGGATTAGTTTCATTCAAGCTATTTCAGCTAATAAATTGACCAAAATCAGAGGATACTCACTAATACTAATGAAATTGTGAGAGAAGAAAAAAGATTTGGTTTTGTCTTTTTCCCATAGCAAAAAGCCAACTGGCTCTACAGTCCGGGTTTTTTTCCTTTCGAATACAACTTGGCCTGAACTACTTATCCTCTTGATAACTGTACTGAAAAACTCATACAGAATGGTGACAAAGCAGAACCTGACCTTATCTTTAACATCAATACGGGATCCATGTTTTAAAAGCAACTGTAGCATCTGAATGTTTCCACAGCCAGCAGCAATGAGTAGCGGAGGTGTTCCATGCTAGTAAAGAAATGCAAGAACGATATATTTAACTTCTGAAGGACAAGAAAAGAGAGTGGAATAGAAGGCAGGCATTGAACAGCATCGCTGGGTTTCTACTTCCAAATTTAAGTCTTCTGAAAATACTGAAAAAAAATAATTTGTCCTTTTGTCCAAAAAAGTTCATTGCACAGTAATTTTCTTTACTTTTTGGATGAATTCACACTTGCTAAGTGACATATCACACGTTAAAGACATGCTTTCAAATTACCAATAGTAACATTAAGCTTTCATTAGCCCATTTTAGCAAGGATATTCTCCTTTGCTTGTTTCTTTCTTTATATGCACATTCTAAGCCAAATTATCTAAGGTGTTTCCCACACTACCTCAAAAACACAAGCCACCAGAAACATACGGAAAAGCTGAATGGGACTGTAACATGAAAAAAAAACCCAACAGTGATTTCTTGAAAGGTTTGAGGTCCAGTCACAAATAAGTTGAAGAGGCTTTACTTCTATAGTGCTCTTCCCAAATATTTCTCAAAATACTTTATAATGAAGGGCAATATAACCATTCAAAGAAATGAAAATTAGAGCAGAGATGATTGTCATGATTTAACCAAATCCATACAGCAGAGCCAGCAGCAAACTTTGGCCTCTTAGTTCCAATACTCCTGTTAGAACAGCAACAGTGACACTGAAATACTGTAGTACGCAAGTAATTCTGAAAATGAACAGCACAATCTAATATTGTGTTCTCATAATCAGTTTCTGCAGTATGGGACTTGTGTTTCTAACAGTGCTTTGCAAAGTCAGTTTTAGTTGTCTAGTTAGTCCTATGTACTCTGTCATTGTCATCTGCCACCAGAAACAATGGCAAACAAAAGCAAAGCGTGGAAACTCATACACCACAGCTCTTAATAGATGTGATTAAAAGGCCTAGGCAAAGACCAGCATTTTGGGCTCCATTTTCAGGCAGCTTGAGAAGACTGAACACAGACTACATTAAATTTCTCCTAAAGAAAGACAAAATTATTTCGCATCCACTTTTCTTTCCCTTTCATTTCAGATATTACATTTCCATTTTTCAAACTTGCTGCTCTATTCAACACCGTGACAGCTAGTTCCCCACACACTTCAACACAGACCCACACTACCTTGTTGGGTTGATTGACATCATAATTTGTCAGAGATCCCAGAAGGTGCTGTAATCCAGGAACATTGTCATCATTGATGGCATGAATAATAGCTTTCATCACAAAAGAATCTTCCTCATCCTTGTAATTAAATGAGAAAGAAGAAAAATTGTTAGCTTCAAGGAAAAAAAATCCTATCTCAACAGCTACTAAGACATCTAAAAAAATGAAAAAATAAAAAATTTCAGTCTTTTAGAGTGTTTTAAGCTGCAAGTTGTAATCCTTTCTGAAACATATGGCTAACATGTACATGTTCTTTAAAACACACACCACAAACCCCCACAATTTTTCTAGTACAATATGTTTCCTTCTTCACATACAAACTTGTTACTCACTGAGATTCCAAAGAGCTTTCTTTTACTGGGTGTATTTCCTTTTTCCTCCTAGGACTTTCAATAAATGCAACATTTGCACAAAATTAAACTTTTACCATGCATACTTGTAAACATTAAAAAAACCATAGAGGTATACATAAAATACAAACTGGAGCATCAAATTTCATGCCATCTGGGAACCTGACACAGGAGAGGTACTTTGGATCAAGATTGCATTTATTCAAATGGACCAGTTGAAAATCTAATGTAAGTAATGAGCCTACGTACCTCTGTAGCTGTAACTTTATTTTTCCCCTATGCACTAAAATATCAAAGAACTGAAATTCACTGAATGAAATACTTGGAACATTCTTATCCCCTTGCACTTGAGGTTCTGTACTTTTTAGAACACTAACATTAGGCTATAAGCTCTTCTGCTACAACACAGGTAGAAAATGCTCATTCAGAGTTAAAAGGCATTCTGATTACTGAGGTGGGAAAGGCAGGGAAAGGAGGGCAAGGCTGAGAACAAAGAGAATAGAAGTAGGAAGACAAGAGAAGGAAAACTGATTGTAAGAGTGTTTAGTTGCACAGGAAGGACACAGAGAAGATAACATGGATAAAAAACACTTTGCAGAATTTTTGAATTTTGATCCTATTGATGTTCAGCAAAGTTGAGGTAACCCAGCTCTAACCGTATTAACATACATAATCTGCTGATAAGAGGTCATTTGTAAGGCATGTATTAAAACCTGAGGAGCAAGCTAAATAAGAGTGCTTTTGGATTTACAAGCATTTATCATTACAAAGAATGGAGCAACTGCTCCTGGCTCCTTAAATCTAGTAAATGTATGTTGATACTGCAAACCAAATACTGTCCAGCTTTAATATTTCCTCCATAAGTGACCACCTGTTGTGATACTGCTGTCTAGCATTCACTGGATCTAAGAAGTTCTCACTGATTTTGAATATTCTGTTTAAAATGCATTACTATTTTGCCCTACACAATTGAGACTAATTAATATGGAAATTTTAATAGCCCGATGTTTCTATCAGAATAATTTCATAAAATCACAGAACTACAGACACAGTAAAGCATTCTAATCATATAAGTACACACTTACCAGAGTATCGTCGCTCCTAGCAACACTCATGTTACTTCTGGACAAGAAAGATCTTGATAATCTTTGGCACAAGGATATTAAGCGCACTGATTGCTTTTAAAAATAATAAGAAAAAAGCTATATGTAAAAAAAAATCAAAACAGAATACTTGTGATAAGATGCTATTGCAGAGATTTTAAAGGAATACTATCATATTAGCAAAACAAACTGGAGTTTGATTTCAGCATTTTATATTGCATTTAAACCTTCTATTTCTTTTGTCATTTATAATTCCCAAAATCATAGAAAGTTAGGGGTTGGAAGGGACCTCGAGAGATCATCGCGTCCAGCCCTTTGCCAGAGCAGGGTCACCTACAGCAGGTCACACAGGAATGTGTCCGAGGGGGTTTTGAATGTCTCCAGAGGAGGAGACTCCATAACCTCCCTGGGCAGCCTGTTCCAATGTGTTGTCACCCTCACTGTGCAAAAGCTTTTTCTTATGTTTACATGGAACCTCCTCTACTCAAATAGGTTATTTAAACACACTAAACAAGGCTATATAATATTTCTGGATTGCTACAAAAAACAGATTTCTCATATGACAGTCCTGCCCTTGCTTAGTATGAGTATGAAGTCCCCAATGTGTATGGAGAAGGAGGAGCAAGACCTGACTTGAAATGCTCCTTGCCACACATCATGCTTTCAGCTAATACCTTGCCCCACTTCTGGAAAGATTAAGTGATACCAACCTCCTAAACAGGCAGGCCGTCTCAGATCAAAAATCCTTTGCAAAAAAGACAACTTTTTCCTTCCTACTCTGTTAAGTGTTGGCATAACTACAGGAATAATTACTCCTGTGAGGCAATTATTCTGTGAGGCCTGCTTAAGGGATATTTGATTTACTGTGATTACTGTCAGAAAAACATTCACTTACACTTAGAAGCATCTGTTCTCTAAAAACACTACCCTGACAGATGACATCACACAGCTGGATACATAAATCAAACAATCCACACACAAGCATTTGAATGCAGATCGTTAACAAAAAAGTCTGTTCCCACACTGCCACTCTAAATAACCTTATTTAGTCCAAACGATAGAGGAATGGGTTTCTTCTTCCTTTGTCTTCACATGTAAGAGCATTGATGTTTCCCTGGAGCGGGCAATCTTACTACATTTGCATGTCAGCAACATTTTGAAGACTTATTGAATGACTCACTTTCCATTTTCGTCGTGCTGCGAACTTTTTGAATTTCTCCATATTTACTGCAGATGCTTTCCTACTAAGTGCTTGCTGGGTGTCTTTAGGCTATGTGCAAAAGGAAACTAAAGTTGTAAAATATCCCACAATCACAAACAGAATTTTCATAAAACACATTTCCTTCTTCCCTTCCAAAGACTACCTTCTTTGATGACATCTACTTACAAATAATATTGGAAACATATAATAATAATAAAGTAATGGTAAGCACATCATTTTTACATCCACAGCCTAGTGGGGGATGAAGATGGAATTCCTTGAGAAAATGCCCCAAAGGAAATCCAGAGCTAAGAATATTTCATGCAATACTAAAATTTGTTTTTTCATAAAAAAAAAAAAAAAAAAAAAAAAAAAAAAAAAACCCAGCAGCCAAAACACTGTCCAGCTTTATATTTCACCTCCTCTGGCAACAGAGGCATGGGATATCATCTGCTAGATAAACATTGTCTTTTGGGAAGATATCCTGGCTGATTTTAAACTCAAGTCAAACTTTATTCCAGTCTCAGTGTATTTCACCCCAGCTAGATGCTGCTGGCACCCAATAAAAATATCACATTCCACCTACATCTGCAGCAAGCTCTAAGGCAGCACCCTTTGCATTTTCTCATGGGCTAACACTAAGCTCCAGTGCAGGATCCCTTATTTTGCAATATATAATCCTATACTTGGATTTCATTTTTATGTATAACTGCATGGAAAAATAGTGGTGGGAAGGAGGAAAAGAAGATATGGCTAATTGGCTGGGGGAAAATGCCTGAAAAGTTAAGATATAAAGGAACCTAACAGGGTACAAAACAATATATTTTGTTGCAGGAGTAGAGATCTTGGTGTATAAGAGATAAACTTAGACAATGCTTGCTTCAGCAGCTTAAAAGATCTTTTCAATACTTTCAGTGTGCTTCAACTGTGCAAAATTACCCCAACAAAAACTAAGAAAAGCACTTTCAAATCTCAGTTTGGTCTGTGGTGTAGAAATGTCTGCCTTAGGATGCTGAAGGGTGAACTGGATCAACTGAAGCAGGAATAAATATTGTGATAACTAATTCTAAGAAAAGCGGAATGGGGTCAAATACTGGAGAATGTGATAATGGAACTGAAAAAATTGAGGCAGGTACTATTACAAACTGCAAGAAGAATGATAGGCCCCATTTTCTCGCTCTCAATTTAGTAGCACCACAGAAGTGTGATCCAAACACTTGGGAGGACTGAAAGAAGCAGTGGAATTCTGCCCCATATCAACTGCTTTCTTTGGTTTAAATGGCAAGGGTAGAAAAGAGATGACCCTTTTTTGCCCCATCAGAATACGGCTGAAAGATGAAAAATGGGAGAGAAAACTGGACTGGATTCAGAGAATGTATCCTTTGTCAGCGCAATGGTCCCTGAAAATTAGCTTGTCTACCTAAGCATGATTTCTGTCTCAAGAGTGGGCTAATTCCCTATTGCTAACTTACAGAGAGGATATTAATGAAGTCGACATTCTGCATGTATTAGTTTCATACAGAGGGCCTTCAACAACAGGGAGTTGTATTCAGCAATTATGCCAGTTCTCCTTGTTAAGGAAGTTGAAAAGTGAAGGTGAAGTATGAGATGAAGAATGATTAAAAAGAGGACAACAGAGAATGAATTACATGCTAACCTTAATCCAAGGATGCAGCAAACTATCTTGAATAGTCATTCTTTTCCTTTAATAGAATAAAAGATAGAATTGTTTTAGATATTAAAAAATATATATTGCTATATGTTTATTAACCTCTATCTCAAAAATATGCAATTTGATATACTAGAGACATGGGCTGCACAGTGCATCCACAAGAGCAACAACTCACTTTGGATCCTTGACTAGAAGTCTTCGTATAAAATCTTTAGCTAGGGCACTGGTATTACTGAAGAACTCTTCTTCAAATTCATAATTCACAGCGGACACATTTGCTAATGTTTCCTGTTTGGTTTCTCCAAGAAATGGTGATGCACCACTTAGACTGCAAGAAAGACAGAACATTCCTGTCAATACATATTGCAACATCGCTGTTTCAACCCTTTGAGGTCAAATAACATCAGAAAATGAACATTTTTCTTTTCTGCTTTAAGACTGCAAATATACTTTCAGGAAAATGTCATGTAGCAGAGCAAAAGATTTTGCTGTAGTTTCAGAAAATATTAAGGTAAAGCAGCTGTAGAAAAAGATTACCTATAGTTTCCCATGCTATCTCAGTGCTGATTAATGGCCATTCTTTCAATTACACTACTGCTTTTATGATCTTTCAGCCTGCATCATGATGTGCACTCAGAATGTTTTGAATTGGACAGACACGAACAAAAACCCAGAGGACAGACTCAGAATTTAAAAACCAGCATTTATGAGAACCACCCGCAGATTTTGGTACTTACAGAATATAAGTTATTACACCAATGCTCCTGGAGTGAAGAAGGAAGAAAAGGATGAGGGAGAGGGGATACAAATGGAGGTAGAGAGAGAGAGAGAGAGAGAAGAAAAAAAAAAAAAAAAAAAAGTTAGAACACAAGAACAATCATGAGAGATTTACTTCAAGTAAGATCAAATAACTTACCACATATCTGCTTCAAGACCAAGAGGCTCATAATTTACTATTTCAGGAGCTAAAGAAGAAAGCAGGGAGATCAGTACCTACTCAAAGAACAGATGTATGTCACTCTGAGCCTACATAAGTCAGTGATAATAAGCAACGATGCTGACAGATAAAAACATCTCATTAAAAGTCTAAGCTGGAACTGAACGCTATGTATCACTTATCTGAATTTCAAAATGTCATGAATTACACATAAAATACATAATCTCTAACTCAGCCAAACCAAGCTAAGCTACATATACTGTTTCACAGACTCAAAAAGAACTAGAAGAAACAAGTTTTCTCACCAACAAACTCTGGCGTTCCAAAGATATTTTTGAATTCATTTCCAAAGTCAATTTTGTGTGCTAAACCAAAGTCAATAATCTTGATTCGAGGTTTTGGTACATTCCGGTCCAACAACATTATGTTTTCAGGCTTTGAAAAGGAGGGAGGGAGAGAGTCAGAGACATTATACATAGGTATGAAATGTCTGACGCATGCCAACATTCTTCAGCACTGAACACTTTCCTTTACCTCCTTGAATTGTGTCTTCAGCTGAAAAATCTTTTTGTTTCCTATTATGATCTAAAATACACTAAAAATTCACTACAGTAAGCTATGCTTTCATTGTGATAGCAGATTGCTATGATTTTCACAGTATCAAGATTTTACCTCTTGTACACACAACAGTTGCAGTTTTCATGAGGACTGATCCTAAGTGAAATACCCTGCCTTCAGGAAAGACCACAGCCCCTGTGCTATGGCCATTCAAGCAGTGCTGGGTGCTTTCAAGAAACAAAGTCCTATAAACTAGATTTGGGCTTAATTAACATTACTACCTGAGAGAGGTTTCTTTCACACTGCATAAGCAATCAGGGAAGTATATGTTGTTGCCTTTGTATCTCCAAGAGAAATTTCAGGAGAGGCCCAGCTCCCAGATCTTACAGATCAACACACTTTAAAAAAAAAGTATTAAGAGCATGTTCTCATGTCTTTTCTAGCTCTATTTTAATATACAGACTTTGGACTACTGTACAAAAAGATTTGCAAAAAAACCAGAACAAAGCTAGAAGATAAAATGTCAAGATTATCATCAAAGGACCCTGACACTGTCACTTTAACCAGCGTACAGAACCAGAGACTTAGTCTCAATATCCTGTCACGTACCTAAGCTGGCACCAAGAGTTCTTGGAGCTCCCAGTCACATTGGTGAGGTTTTTAGGAGTTGTTAAGGACAGTTCTTAAAGCTCCCCTCTTTCACATCTGTTTCCCAATTACAGGGTCTGATATATGCAAATGTACTTTCCTCCCTCCATTTCTATTGCATACCTTTATTGTTCTGCATTATTAATTTCTGCTGCATTCTTTAAGTCACATGTTTTTGGTATTCAGCGTTAAGGATGTTTTATTTAATTACTAACAAATAGAAAAAAATTTACATTTCATATTGTAAAAAATGTATATCTTACTAGCTTCACAATTCTTTTCTCTTGCTGACTGTCACACAAAGACCAAATATATTACTGTTGATAATGAGGATAGGCCTGGAAAAAGTATGCTTACCCTGAAAACATTTCCTTTCCCTACATCATACCCAGAACACAGCACCCTTTTCAGAACTGCACTGCAAGGTAATTATTATGCTTCCTTTTCTTATTAGAGACATAGCTGTTGACTGCAGGAGACTTCAGGGTCTGCTCAGCTGCCTACCTCTGAAAAAAATCTTACAGAGGAAAACAATCTGAAATCAAAACATTAGAAAACCAGTAACTGCATCTAGATACAAAAGCGCTCTTTTCATTACCAAAAAGATGCAATTAACAGTTTTCTTAAAAACAAACAAAAGATACCCAAAAGCAAAACAGAGGAAATTATCTGTTCTGTCTGCTCCACCGGAATCTTTGTACTTAACTCTGTATTGTTTCAATTTTGTATCTATGAATAATGTTCATGTGAAGATAAAATGTACACAACAGAAAAAAAAAGTTAAAAAAAAAGGCATTCTGTTTGGAATGTTTCATACAGATCCCATTCACATTCCATAAATTCATAATGATAATTTTTATTTTAAGATTGTTTCCTCTCGATGGTTTAGTTCACTGGAAGTCACATTTTTTCAAGAAGAATCTTACTTTAAAAACAGATGGGAAGTATTTACAGGTTGGTATTTTCTTTTCAGTGGCTGAGCTTTGCTGTCTACATAAACTAGCAAGACAAAACTATGGTCAAGATCTGCACAATGGCAAATCTGTGGCTGCTGTTATGAAGGACTTCTACCAGATGTTGCTTACACTTGTCTAAGGTTTTACTTGCTCAACGCACCTTAAGATCAAAGTGGGCAATTTGCAGAGAGTGGAGATACTGAACACCATTGAGTATCTGTTTGAGAAATTCTGTGGCTTCCTCTTCTGTGAGAGATTCTTTCTCAGCCAAGAAGTCAAAGAGCTCTCCACCTGCAACACTTGAAGAATAGAAGCAGAGTTACTGACGAGCTTGCTTTAACAAATGGGTTTATCATAACGTAGCTACTCTCAGGCCAGCCTTGAAAAGGATCCAGATGTTTTAAATGTTGTCAACAGAAAAAAAGAAGCTGAAAATGACTTAATTTAATATGCATAATAGTGACTACCACTCCTCTCCCAAAAAGAATGCAACAAACCCAGTCTTATTTGGAAACAAAAATACAATCAAACCAAAAATGTTTTCAAGCCTGAATAAACACAGTTGCTTTAATGGTTTAAATGAAGTAAAACCTACCTACTCTCTGCACACAAATTTAAAAGAGTGAAATTAAATGTGAAGTAAGAATACTCAAAATGTATTAATGTAACAGGACATCCAGAAAATAAAACATGAATTGGCTCACACTACCACTAAAACATCAGATTTCTGTTCTACCCCTCCCCCATTGAAAAATACAAAACCTAAACCCCACTTTGAAATAGTTACTGGTAGCTGTCCTACTATACAGTTTCTAAACTCCTCAACCATTCAACTCTTCGAAACTATATTCTATTCTTCGAAATACTGTATTACTTACATCCAGCTCAGATACTCAATTTGTACTCATAACATTCTACACTTTTCTTACAAGGAAAAGCCACAATTGCCCCTTAAGACTACTTTCAGTAGGTATTTCAGCTGCACATGTAGGAAGAAGAGAGGCAAGAGGTGAGAAGGGTATACATAAGCACATCTAGATTTCTGAATTTGAGGGAGAGGAATAAACTCTTTTTGAGCAGCTCTTTTTGCAGCTCAGTTAGCAGTCTGGCAGCAGTGATGATAACTGTCAACAAAGAGATACTGAAGTGAACAGGAACACCAAATACAACTATTCTGAAAAAACAACCACTCTCCATTCACTTTAAGGTCATATAGTCAGATGAGGAACGGCTGAGGGAGCTGGGGGTGTTCAGCCTGGAGAAGAGGAGGCTCAGGGGAGACCTCATCGCTCTCTACAACTCCCTGAAAGGAGGCTGGAGCCAGGGGGGGGTTGGTCTCTTCTCCCAGGCAACTATCAGCAAGACAAGAGGACATGGTCTCAAGTTGTGCCAGGGGAAGTTTAAGTTAGATATTAGAAAGAATTTCTTCACAGAGAGAGTGATCAGGCACTGGAATGGGCTGCCCAGGGAAGTAGTGGATTCTCCGTCCCTGGAGATCTTTAAAAAGAGACTGGATGTGGCACTCAGTGCCATGGTCTGGTAACCACAGTGGTAGTGGATCAAGAGTTGGATTTGATGATCTCAGGGGTCCTTTCTAGCCCGGCTGATTCTATGATTCTATGACTGTGCACTGTGGAAAACCATTTTTCCTATTTATAAAACCAGCATTATTACCTAGAAATCTCTTAGAGATTGCAAAAGTGGTCATATTATCCCCTACAGTTTTCATTGTACAGAAAAAAAAAAAAAAAAAAAGGGAAGCACACCCTAATTTATGTTGCTTTTCTTTATGGAAAAAATAATCTCTTCACAATGTAAAGTTCTGATGATGAAAAATAATGGGATTAACATACAACATCAGCTAAACAGTCTGGGAAAATTTCTGGAAATACATTTGACTTCTTTCTAATTTCTACTTTTCAAGAGACTTAATCTGCATTATTGTAATGCAAATTGCATAAAAAGCATATTTTAATGAGTTCTTGGAGCTTTCACTGAGCTGCCTAGACAATAATGAGAGTATTGTTTTGGGTATTATTTGTGCTGTAATATTTTCTGCATGAAAGCAATTACTGAAGCAAAGTGTCATTAAATGTAAGATTCTTCAGGACAGACTGGAAGGAAGAGAGGTCATTTTAATAATCTTTCTTTTGTTTTGTTGGGGGACATAAAATGAGATTCCTGAAGATTAAATACAGTTCATTATTCTACAGAGGCTGGTCGAAAACACCTTACAAACGGATACACGTGCTTTCACTCATTCTTTGCTTCTGCCTGAAAGAATAGTAAAAGGCTTTTGGGCTAAGGTCTGTACCTCTGCAGCACTTTGTGATGATGAACAGAAACACAGGTAGTGGCACAGTGTTGGCATTTCTCTCCACTTTTGATTACTGTGCTTGAAACTTCTTTCCACGTTCCTTAGTAGATGTTTGCTGGAGCTGTGGAGCTGCCATTAACTGGAGCACAGCCATGCCATGCTGAGCAGTAAGAGTCACCGTGGGCAGCCACAGCAACACCCAGCACCTTTACACAGGCAGGACAGCTTGGCACTGAGTTAACCATCACATGGTTTGCTGAGATGGTGAAGACAAACCCTGGGCTGGGGAAGAGGATGAAAGGCTGCACGCACAACATGGATATGTGGTCTGCTTTTCATGCAGATCACCATCCCTGGGAAACAGTGGAAGCACAAGCTGATGCTTAAAGCATTCATCGTCCCTCACAAATGCAAAAGAAGTATTCAAAGCATGCATTTTCATCAATGCCAACTTGCAACACTGCCCTGCCAGTCACTCTGCAGCTTGGACCAGACTATGACAGGTATGCATAGGTACAGTTTGCTCTTCCTCCCATTGACATTTTAAAGATAGTCTCTCTGAAGCTTACTAGTCACCTGTGAACAGCAGCATTGATTATGCACACTTGGTTTAGATACAAAAGAAAAATTTAATTCCCAATGTTTACTTATTTTCACGTTCTCTAGCAAAACATAACTGTATTTGTGTAAAATGGAAAGTCTCTTCATTGTCATCGTATCTGCAATCATTTCATTTTGTGCAATTTCATAACCTTATTTAGACCACATAAAATTACAAGTTTGATGAATGTGTATTTTTACACGTCTCAAAGATGTCACATTTGTGAACAGCTGATTGCATGAGATGACGTATAGTTCTTCTCCAACACTTCTGAATACTATCCTCCTGTCTTTGCCACAGGTTAGTCTTTTATGATTGTATCATAGACCTTATGATAGTGTGAAAGAAAATTCTTCACAGATAATATACCTAGTGCTTGCAAGCCTTGAAACTGAGCTCCAGAAAAGCTAACAGATTAATTAGCAAAAGTGGTACATTTTTTCTGAAGTGTTCCATGCTTCTTCAGATGCTTTTTCTCATGCTTAAGTACTGTCACCCTGACTCAGTAGCCCTTGCTTAAGCAGTAAGGTGAGTGAGGAGGGGCTGGATGTAACACATTCCAAGCTTTGTTCCAGAAGCAGCTGTGCCTCTGGTCTAAGTGACTTTAGCATCCCTCCTCTTCGTGCTATGTATGTCACCCTAAATGCCTGGGGTGTGATACTACGCAGATTAACCTGTGAGTGGGCCATGACTCTCTCTCCTGTTAGTAACTCCTCAGTTGCAGGAGGGAAGTTCAGTGCCCAGCGTTTGGCCTCAGGGTGCTGGCAAGCACGCTGCCCATCCAGCTTCTCTTGCTGCTTACTTTTACCAACAGGCACATAAGGTATGAGAGAAACAGAAAGGGTTGTATAGCGATGATGAGATCTGGAAGCTCAGAGAAGTGTGGAAGGTCCCTCTGCTTCAGGTGGCCTGCAGGGATCCTTCCCTAATATGAAGGGCTCCTACGGAAGCTCCGTAACACAAGCTGTGCTCCTTAGCTTCCTCTTCACAGCTGTCAGAACAGTGTTTATTCACTTCTGTCCAGCTGACTCTGGCACGTCTGATGCTAAGCTCTACCACCACAGGCACAGCGAAAAGCCACAGTATCACTACAAGGCAACTACTTCAAGCAAGACACAGAGGTTAATACAGGTTCACACTCAACACACTTTACAAGTTTGACTTCCACAACTAATTCACTGGATTATTGTGCCCCATTGGCTATCAAGAGGGTCCACTTTCACAGATTTCATAACCAGCTTATACACTGAGACTCACTAGATGATCTTGACTGGACGTCCAAGTAGCACAAACCTAGAAATGGGTTAGAACAAGCTAGTAAAGACAACAGCTACATAAACTATTGCAATGTTCACAAACTCCCTAAAATATTGTTGGATTTTCAAGTCTAGTCCTGTCCCTCAGCTAGGTTAGCACAGTTCCACAGCAAGTAAACACCACATGTTACAATCCCATGGTCACCTTCAGAGACAGAACCAAAAGCCACACAGAAAGACTCATTCCATCAATGCATCCGGGCATATCCCGTCTCATGGCACAGAGACTGTCTTAAACTAAAGGAGAAGAGACAGACAGCTCTGTATCTGAGCCCAAATGGCTGATCTTTCTTGAGGGTGAGCTTCTTCCAAGAAGTATACTGTCTCCACCTCCATTATAAAGGCCTAGGCTTATCTCCAAGTCAGTTTTGGGGCTGCAGGTGCACAAACACCCTGTTGGAAATGTGACTGAAATGTATGACTGAAATGTATGATCATTCTGTGGGTCTTCAGAGGCAGGCAAACTTGCTCCCAGCCCCAGATGGGTCTCTGCAGAGAGTTCCATCCATCCAGCACCTAACAGACTGCTGCCAGTCACCAGCTGGTAGAGATTACTTCCTGAAGGCAGTAGAGGCAAGGTGTTCACCAAGCACTAGTATTTCTCCCTCTAAAGCACTTTGGAGTACCTGTACCTGGCATCCTCTGGATGTGCAGAGCAGTGCTTAAGTCACAATTTTGCAGTTATAATAGGTTCTTCAAGTATTTTGGTCAATGAAATAAGAATCAGTGATTCATAGAAGACACATATTAACTCTAAAAGACATGTATATCACTGACTATATTATAAGCCAGAAAGCCATGTGGGTTTAATGAATCTATTTTCACTACTATATCATGACTACATCTTGTATTATTTTGAGTAGCTGAACATATGTTTTCAGAAATATTTTGTATAAACATTTTGACTAAGAGTGAAGGTGGTATGTGTTCCTTCCTTGATATTTCTAGGTAGAGGTGCTGGTTTTACTGAACTGATGTAAGTAAAATAACGCTTTGGGTCAACTGAATATTTTTTTTTTAAACTGGAACAGTGGTAAAAGCATTTCTCATCCTTCCCACAGGAAGGCTGACAGATGCATTTGCAATCCATGTATCTCTCTCTGGGAAAATAAATACATCACACCTGAGGAAAAAGGATTTCTGGACAGACCCTTTGCAAATTGACAGGCTTTCCTAACTACACAAGGGAACTGACCACCAGATCTCAGAGGAAGTAATTATGGGAACATACACAGGGAACCTAGAACCGATTAACCTTCAAAGTCAGTTTTGGTCACCTTGTAACAACTCAGTGACATGCCATGTTGATCCCATTGCTCATATTATATAACAGCACCTGAATGATAATTTATGATTATCTAATGATTTCTGATGAAGTTAAAAAAACACAAATCCTAAAACCTAAGCCCAAACCCTCTGTGAAATACTTGCTGGAGGTAATCTAGAAATTAAACTCATATTCACATTTTAAGGAATGGTACAGTATTAAAGCAGGGTCAAACGTGGTTAATGTGCAACCAGTATGTATCATGGTAATTCCGAGGCAACCTGAGATGATAGCAACATCATGAGACTTTGGTGTGCTGACTCTCAGAGTAATGGCATGGGGGTTGGAGCAGAGTGGAGATGGCCTGGCAGCCTCTGTGATACCATGTGATCTGAAGGTACTATGGAACCAATAAGCTGCATATTGCATAGGCTGGGCCAACAATCTGTTAAATTTTGACAAAATGCTGTCCTTTAGGTGAACTTCACTTATTATGATTTCATTATAATACCAAAATACACCTCCATCCCAGCTACACAACTCCAAGGTGCAGCCACCACCCACTTAGTCCATACAATCAAAAGCAGAGTGAGAGAATTTTATGCCAATGATGATAAAGGTATGAATGACTGGAGTCACTCAAGCTCCACCTGAAAGTTAAAAAAATAGTATAAATATTGTTTAAGAGATGAAGGATGTTAGGGAAGACACCACCACTACCACCATCGCAGGGACTACCCCTGACTTCTGGGATCAGTTGATGGACTGAGCCTCTATTCCCACTCATAATCTTCTTATCTTTGGGTAAGATTAGAACACTAGGTTATACTTAGTGCTTCCCCAGGAAATTTAGAAACCTCTATAGAGCTTTCTAATTTCATGCGTTAGTAAGCCAGGCTGTATTACTCATATATTAGGTATTTGCACCTGCTTTGTAGTCAAGCAAGTTTATCACCATCAATCCAAAAGAATCTGTGCATATGCTACACTACTCAGGAATCTAGACATGACAGTTCTCAGTGAATGTGACCAAACCCCTTGAATGTGGCTATGCTAGTTCATGGGACATGACCAGACTGAAGGTGCACTGTGCTACTAGAACATCTGTAATAACCATAGTTGAATAATTGACGCAGTTGGACTAGCAATGCTGAAATGGGCTCAGAACCTAAGCCCAGCTACCCCTGGCCCTTCTAATATCTGAGGCCAAGTTGGAATGCAAGGGGGTTTATTTTCTGCTGATTTAACTCAACACCCTCTTGCTTGATGAAACTTAATCTAGTAAAGTTTACAAGGTTTAATTTAGCTTGCTTAGATTTCAAAACAACATAAACTAGTAAAGTTTAAGAATTTTAATACAAATTTGATCAACAGATTCAATCTGATAAATTAGCAGAATTCTTCTCTTATCTAAAAGATTATTTCCTTAACTTGTAAAATATATGCTGAGGTCAAGATTCTGAGGTCAAATATTTCATCTGACTCTTTGCATTATTTTGAAACAGAAGATGTCTGCCCTAGACTAAACTGAAATACTGCTACTTCTGCTTCATTTCAGGTTAAGGCATTTTACATCCACTTCATTTCACTGCCTTTATGAATTTTCCAGTTATGAACCCATTCTCAGAAGTACAAAGTGTACCAAGTACTTTGAAAAAGCAGAAGAGGGCTGCTAACTTATGTCGCCTACACTGCTGAACATTGTACTTTTTTTTTCTTTCTCTAGCTACCAGAAAAATCAATACTACTGCATTACTACATCGTGCCATTTTCACTTGTCCAGCTTCTATTAGACACACTGTCATTAAATCCTTGTGCCTAAATTCTTCAGTTATATTGAACAATAAGCATTTGCCTCAGAATGGCCACGCAGGCAGCAAAACCAGGTTCAGCTGCTAAGTCTCACTAAGAGGGAGACCTGAGTACCCTGTGAATCCTACCTGCACCCCAGCATGGCTGGTATACAGGTTTTCATAACTGAAGTTACCCAAGTGCCCAGAGTCTGTACAATGCACTTAATTACTGACACTTTGGCCCAGGGGAGTGTCTTTGTATTTTGATGCCACCTCAGTCATTCAGAGGCAAAATACAAAGAGCATTCAGGTTTAGCATCGAAGAGTGCCATGCATTTTGCATGGAAACTGCAGTTCCCAGAAGCCAAGTGTGCTCCCCGAGATGCAGTCAGTTCATTGCATACTGGCTCAATCTCCTCTCTTTTCAGCTCTTACAAGCCTTCATTTTTGCCTGACTACAAGTCCTCTGTGCCTCTATCTGTGTGCATACAATTCAGGATTTTGAAGCCAAAAAGTGGCACATCTATCAGTCAGCAGTGCAGAGCTTCCTTACCTGCTGCTACAATACCTGTAAGCTCAGAAGATCCAATCCTCCTCTCAAAATTCAGTAGAAGGCCACTCCAGAACAATTTTCATCTAACTTTACAGGTAAAATTAACAAAAGCCTATTTCTATCAAAATACAACTAAATAGTAAGGAGACTCTGTGCAGACATCAAGCTTCTCTGGATGCCAAATTACTACAAATGTAACAAGTTAAATTAACTCCACAATAAGACAGAAGTTGAATTCAAAGAGTTCATCATCATTTGCTCTTTAATGAACTCATATCAGAATTTTTATACAGGGATATATCATCCTCCCCTTGCTCTGTTCTGTCTTGGTTAAAACTGTAAAGGTACCGATAAAGTGTCAAGTCTTTCTGAGACACTGAGATGCACAGAATTAAATTTTAAAGAAAGTATAGAGGAACTAGCTTTTTAAAGAAGAAAAAACCCCTAGTATTTAATGCACAATCACTTGTAGGTTAATGTCAACCCTCTCTTTCTAAGCTACAATTACCAGTTTTCCTTTTTTGAATTTTAAAACCAGATACTCATCATTCATTAGGTTACAGGAGCAAATGGTCTTTAATTTAAGATTTCTAGTTCAGAAATTAAGGTATGTTTTACTCAGAGAAGTATGAATACCTAGCTTAATTCCATAGTTACCTAGTGAAAAGAGTCAGGTCCCTTCCAACCATTAACTTTCTGTGATTTCTGTGAAAATAAGAGCCATCTGCACTATTTTTGAGCATTCTAAGGAACTACTATATAATTTAGGATAATTTTTTTTGCAGTTGCACCCACAAACCATAGTCAAGGTTTAAAAGCACCATACCATGTGAGTATATTTTGTAGGTCTGCAGTATAAATGAAGATACAATAAAGTCAAAGGAAAAATTAAATAGAAGAGAGATTATACATCTATGATTATCAGCATGCCAGGAAAAGTGGAACCAAGTAGGCACAAAACATGCTTGGAGAGAAAAAGAAAACTATCACTGCGCAACAAAGCCATGGGTGTTTTTTAATCTGTGAAGTCTGATAAAATAAAGGCTTCTGCAAAGCTCACTGGAAATACCTTAGTATTCCTAACATATAACAGAGATTAGTAGCTGCAGCTGGATTAAAAAAAAAAAAAGATACTATAGAATTCTTTTGAATTCATTTACTTGCATGATAGAAGAAAAAAAAATTACAGTTTTAAGTTAGATGAGGAAGAGACAGTGTCTTCCAGTTCATAGGCAATAGGCACAGAATTCCTTGAAAATTATTGAGTCCAGTGAATTGGAATTTAAAAAGCTTTTTCCAAATCAAGGAGACACTTGCTACTAAGACCTAGAAATATGTAAATGTGTGATGCCTCTAAATATACCAAAAGTTTTTAAAAAATAGAAGTTCTTCAGCGATAACGTGTGTGATTGCTGAATCTTTAAGAAAGCATGTGATTTTGAAAGTTTCAGAAACTAAATGCTTTGTGGTTTTTTTTTGTAGGTCATTTCCTGATATGAGATCCTTAAGTGAAAAACCTCCAAACACCTATGTAGTTTTGATATGCAGTTTTGTTTTGTATTCAGCATTGTGAGGACTTTGCCCCTGCAATAACTAATGACTCACCCACATTAATCTGTGCACATCTGCACACGAATCACCACCCTGAATATTCAGCTGTGTGACCATGAAGTATTTACTACCAGGGAGTGAAGGGCAAACTATAGTCAGTTACTCACTTCTGAGAAACATCTGATTGATGTTTTTGCCAGAAAACTTTTAGGAGGCTGCACAGAATACAGCAAATCTCTTAGTAAACCCAGGGATAAAAATCAATAGAGCAAGCAGATGCTGTTGCTCTTAGACTAAGCTCGTTAACATCTACTCACAGCCACTAAAAAGGGCAACTGCAGCAGCTTGATGTCTGTGAGCTGCAGCATCTATCAAGAGCAGAAGCCAGAGGTACTTCTCATCACTGCTTGCCTTATTACACTTGCTTACTAATAAGAAATCAGTGTTTCTTCTCAGTTTTTGCTTTGTTATGAACTTCCCATACGTAGCTGGAACATACATTGTCACTTCCTTTCTAAATTCTAGAAAAAAAAAAGTTAACACAAAATCCTGTGTGTATGTGGCATATTGTCTCACAGTCACAAGTCCCAGGAGCAAGGCTATGTTCTAAGGAGAAAATAAAATCGCCACTTAGGATGGATTTTGAGGATAGGAAAACGGGTTTTTAATGAGCTTTCAGCTTTATTTCTGTTTTGTTTGAATTCTTCTGTAAGAACAAAGACTGTCAAGAGAGTATGCCTCATGGAAAAATGTGGATATTAGAACCTTAAAAAACATGACCTCTTATCTAAATGTCTAAGCCTGTGATTAACATGACAATCTTCTGCTTTTTCAATAGCATTGCATAATATCATGTCAATTTTGAGAATTACAAAACTTTACAGGAATTAGTATATTCCATTTACAAAAGGATGGCTGTTATGTCATTTTTTCCTCTTCGACCCCTCAACTGAATAAATTTAGTAGCTTTGTGATAACCCAAAGCACTTGTTTGAAAGACTTAACATAGCAGTTTGGGAAAGTGGGAAAAAAAAACAAACCAAAACCAACCAACCAACCAACAGTCTCCATCTGAAACTGTATGAGGATTGTTAACTAAGCAAAACAATGTACTGAGCTGCACTGGAAATAGTTTCCTGAGCTTCACACTAGCAAGCTTATGAAATATTAATACATGTTGTCAGAAGCAGTATCTGCTTCCTTTCAATAAGGTTTTGTGTGGGTACACACAAAACACAGAGCAACCTTCGTTGCCTAAACAGCTCCTGTCTCTTGTGGAAAGGGAGGCATGGGGGAGCAGAATGGCCCCATTCCTCTTGTCACTGTCCATGATTATGGAGTCTCCCCCAGAGCTCTCAAGTCCAGACACTCCTGATTTCATCTGGACAGACAACAGAGAAGAAAGCAAGCACTGCAGAAGTATCGAGATCCTGGCAGAAAGGTTACACACAGGAAGAATATGAGGGCTAATATCAAGGGGGGGGAGGAAGAAGAAAAGTTTGATGTCCATTCATGACTCTTCTAAAGATTTCTGAACAAAAACCAGAAGAAGATATTCTGCAAGGAAAATAAGGAAGTTTTACTTCATACAAGATATAATTTAGCTTTTCTAAATAAATCTTAAGTTATCTGAAGTTGACAAACTAATGTGAGCGTGTGCTTCTGGAACTAGAAAAAACAACTCAGGCTATCACAAATACTACAGTAAACACTCAGATGCTGGCCAACAAGTACAAATGTATATTATAACTTAACAAAGCAGTATCATGTGTATATGCTTCAGAAAAGATGGAACTCTAAGAGCTACTTCACAGTTTTCTTATTAAATCTAAATTGCACATCTACACATATATCACTGAAAGCATGAAGCACTAAAGTAACCTCATAAGGAAAGTGAAAATATCACTTATCAAAGCGAGTAAACAGGAAGACATAACCCTCCTCCCCTCCCGCCCCCCCCTAAAAAAAAAAATAAAATAAAATAAAAAATCACATGATCAGCCACGGAAAAGACACAAGTGCTGCCCAAGATTCTAGTACCATATAATTTGATTGCATTAAACACTTACTTCAAAGCAAATATAACTGGTACGAAACAAGTATATCAGTAAAACTGTGCTAAGCAAGCAAACAGTGTAAAGACATTCATGTCCCACCAGGAGACACTGCCAAACTCTAACAGGTGAGTGATGCCTAACTTCTAGGTTTGCAGTCTTTGAGGAACTTGAAGCCAGACTTCAAACATTGCAGAAGTAGTCTCTGCTGACATGCTTATTTGAATCCACTAGCAATAACCTTTGACAAAAAATGGGAACTAAAACCAGGATATGAAAGTTCAGTTTATATTTCAACAGGACAGAACTGTGAAAATTCTGTTCTGTTACATGGGTTATAGAAAGAGAACAAACATTCAGTGATACACCAACATAAAACCGTAAAATTGCTAAACTAACCTCCACTTAGCATACCTATTTCCCTCAGCTCTTACCTTCAAACGTGTTTATTTAGCTACAAGCTATTCTTCTGGACCCATAACAATGATTAAAGCAACAAGCATAAAAAAATTCCTAAATACGCAAAGGTTTTTTTTTACCTTTGTAGTGCACTTATAGTGAAAAATACATATAGGAAACAACCCTGACTTAAAAATAAAGAATTCTCAGGTTATTATCAATCTTGCTTTGGTGTGGTAAGAATCATTCATTAAATCATTGTGATTCTCAGGGAAAATGTCTATTTTTTTCAAATGAACAAACAAACAAATATTCTGTGATTCCTCCTTCGGTCTCAAAGAGATACTTACAGCTCCAGAATGAGAATAACATCTGTTTTGTTCTCATAAACATCATGCAGTGTTATGACATTTGGATGTCTAATCTCTTTCAGTATGCCAACTTCTCTCTCGATATCTTCCCGGCTCACTCCGCGTCGACTGGATTTGGTTCTCCGTTTCTTTATGAATTTTGCTGCAAACTGCTGACCAGTGCTTTTCTCCCGGCACTTTTTCACAACAGCAAACTGCCCACTTTAAAAAAAAAAAAAAAAAAAAAGACTTTAGATAAGTGTTTGGTTCAAGGAATTTTACAATTAAAAAGGGCCTCTATTTACTACCCGGGGGGGAACAACAGCGGTGCCTCTGAATTACCAACTCAAATAAACTGCTTTACTGCTTTTTCTGCAATCTAGAATACTATCTGAAAAAAAACAAAAACAAGAGGAGGCAAAAGAGGTAAGTTAAGCTACCACTTATACTTCACAAAAACCCACATACATACATACACACAAATCCACACATTTCAGCATACCTGTAAGTAGAAGATAACACCAGTATAGACCATTCAATTTTTGACTGATCTGTGAATTAAGGATCACTGTGGAAAAGTAATGGTTTCTGGATTTCTCGTTCCATGTGCACGGAACACATGCTTCCATGCGCTGAAGCTCCCTTTTTCTTGTCCTTCAAGAGAGACATTCCTTAGTTTCTTCCAGTCTATATGATCTGACATGATCAGTTTCATTCTAGGCTGAAATTTGGTTTTTTAAAAGTTTTTAAAACAATACAAGGTTTAAGGACACTGCTTTAGTTTTCCCGTTTAGAAGAACTATATACAGTAATATCTAGAACTGCAATAGTCACACAATCAATTAATGTCAGGTTGGAAGGGACCTCAAGGATCATTGTGTTCAACCAGAATCTCACCAGAAGCAACTTGTGCCCACTGCCCCTTGTCTTGTCTATGTGGCTCCTGGCAAGAAGGGAGTATCTATCTTCTCTGTAGCCCCCTGTAGGCACTGGAACATAATAGGGTCTCCCCTAAGTTTTTCTTCTCAAGGCTGAACAAACCCAGTCTTCTCAGCCACTCCTCATATGGCAGGTGCTATAATCCTCTGATCATCCTCACGGCTCTTCTCGGGACCCTCTCCAGCCTGTCTGCATCCTTTTTGAACAACAGAGACAAAACCAGACCACAGGTGTCGTCTAACAAGAGCGGGATGATGACTTCTCTGCCTCTGCTGGGGATACCCTTCTTGATACAACCCCGCACCCTGTTTCTTTGGCTTTCTTCACCCTGGCTTTCTTCGCTGCTGCATCACACTGCTTGCTCACTGTTGAGCCTCTTGTCCACCAAGACCCCCAGGTCCCTTCCCACAAGGCTGCCCTCTAGCCAAGTGGATCCCATTCTGAACTGCAGTCCTGGGTTATGTGTTCCCAGCTGCAAGACCTTACACTTGTTATGTGGTTGTATAATATTGTTATTGTATAAATAAGTTGTTATGTTACTGTATCATCTTCTGAGATAGGAAGAGCTTAAAGGTGAGAAAACTACTGAGGTACTGAAGAACAGAATCCTGTGGATGCATTAAAAACCAGAGGAAACCCCAAGAAGCTTCTGACTTCAGAACATTATCGTTGATGTATAAGCTTGTTGCTGCTAGATGTTCACACTGATTTAGATCAGAAATCGCCATAAAATGTAATGCTGAGTTGAAGCAAGAATTGGATTTCTAATGCTGCTAGGTTTTCCTTTTAAGTTTTCTTAATCTCTGGCTGAGGATTCTCTAGCACTTCTGTTCTTGATTTGTCACTGTATGAAGAATTCTTTTTACAAGAGCATGCAGCAATAGGACTAGAGGCAAGGGCTTTAAACTGGAAGAGGGCAGATCTAGGTTAGATACTAGGAAGAAATACCTCACTATGACAGTGGTGAGACTGTCACAGGTTGCCTAGAGCAGCTGTGGATGCCTGCTGCCTGGAAGTGTTCAAGGACAGGTTGGATCAGGCTTCGAGCAACCTGGTCTAGTAGGAGATGTCCCTGTCCACAGGACAGGGGACTGGAACTAAATGATCTTTGCGGTCATTTCCAACCTAAACCATGCTACGATAATTCACAGAATTAGAGAATGATACCATTAAGAAAAAATTCTCAAGTTAGCCTACCCTATTAACTGAAGTGCCCCCCAAACTAGACTTAGAACAGCTGTTAAATCAAAGCTAAGCCTGGTAGGCTTGACTGTCCACACAGCAATGTAGTACACAGGCATGAATAATTCCATCCCATCCCTGGGAGAGAAGCTAACCTGTATTAGCAGTGAATTAATTACAACTGACAGAGTTGTCTCTAGGAAGATGCATCACCTACAAAAAGGGCATTGTGCATTGAGTTCGTAACGACAAAGTGGCAAGCAGGAATAACTCAAAGCTAAATATCTTATGCATGAACTCAATGCACGATACTACTTTATTATTGAAATGAAGCTGTGCCAAGTACATTGACAACGTAATCCAGTAATTAAGGAATGCATGACAGATAGAAAATAGATTGTAACTGATCAGCATTAGTATTATGCAATAAACAAAGATAATAAAATGCTGCAAGGGAAAATAATGCTCATGATTTTTAAACGTAGAGGGCTGATCAGCTGAGAACAGTTTATGCTGCTGGGTCACATCACAAGTCAGAAGGAAGTAAAAAGCCATTACTCAGTTTCTGGCCACCTGGCTGGCTTTGGGGCTAAAAGCCTCAACTGTCTGATAGAGGAAGAAAAGTATTTCTGCTTATGATTCTCCCATAGGCTAGAATGCTATGTGGTTAACCAGTTTCTTATTGGCACCGTATAAGCCTGGCAACATCTACCACTTACTTCATTTAAAAAAACACAAAACAAAACAAGGGAGTCCAACAACACATACCAAACAAACCTGACAACACAATCCAGTGGACTAGAAACCACAGTCACTACTAACATCAGCTCTGGAGAGGCTGGGACTGGAAAGTCTGAAGTACATTGACACAACACATTTTGCTATCCAAGAAGACTTAATTACAGAAGTGGACTGGGATTAAGTGTTATCTGTGTTTCACTGACAAAGTGTGTATCGCTTACTTTTGCAAAAGTTTGAATTTCTTATCTTTAGTCTATAAGGGAATTTTTCCTTTAACACGTAATGCATTCTGGGGTGATTTCTAAATTAAAAATATTTTGGAAGTGTCCAAAATAGGGACACTGTGTCCCTCTTAGCTAAATAAGATGATTTTTCCACAGTATTATTAACATTTTAATTACACCATTCCCCAAAGCCACTTCATGCTTCTGATGCCTTTAAGGCTAATGTTGTTTCATCTTATTTTAGCAATGGGTCAACTATGACAGTAGAGCATAAGCCTGACTTACTGAAACAAAGGGGACCAGGTTAAGACAAGTAGATTTCTTCTCTCCTCCTTGTCTGAGCTATGTAGCTTTATTTTTTCAGTCTTTTACTTTTTTCTCCAACTACAATCACCTGTTCGTAGGATATCCTGAGCTATCAAAATTTCATGAGTTTTATCAGAAGAACAATACATTTTTTAAAACTATGTGACTTTATTGTGTTCTCCCACCCATGGCTTATTAGAGTGTCAGGCACCAGAAATCTTTGACATTATTCGAGACTGCAAATCTAGAGTATCTAGATTAGTAATCTAGGTATCTAGAGTAAGTTCCAGTTATACACCAAATAACCTTCAGATTTTTTCTGTTGTGGTATTCAGCACATAACCCCACAATTAACTGTTTGTTATTAAATACTGTACATGCAGATCACACTTAAGCTGAAATCAAAAGGGCTATTTCATGCCTGGGATCTCTAAGCCACACTATTTTACAACTCCCTCTGAACTACTGTTTAGAAAACAGAGAGATGTAAAACAAAGGGGATTTACTATGCTTTAACTCATAGAACAGCAGTGACAAACTGTTGTAATCAGCTCTGTATGAGCTAACGTATTTACATCCAGAAATATTTCCCCCCAGATACTACAGTTCCAGATCCTGCATTCATTTATACTGTGTCTTCAAAGCCAAAAACGATCTTCAGATTTTAAAGTTCTCTTGCTTTTGTAGGTTTGATAAACAAAAGGTAAAAAATGATTGCCATTTTAGAATCTCACAATCATTTTGATTAGAAAAGACCTTTAATATTAAGTTCAAACATTAACCCAGAACACTGCAAAGTTCATCTCTAAGCAATGTTCCTAAGTACCACATCCACACATTTTTTAAAATACCTCCAGGGATGGAGATTCAACCACTTCCCTGGGCTGCCTGTTCTAATGCATGGACAATCCTTTCAGTGAAGGATTTTTTCCTAATGCACAATCTGAGCTTCTCCTAGCACAATCTGAGGCCATTTTCTCTTTTCTATTGCTTGTAACTCACAAGACCAAACTCCTCTTCGCTACAACCTCCTTTCAGGTAGCTGTAGGGAGCAATAAGGTCTCCCCGCAGCCTACTTTTCTCCAGACTAAATAGCCCAGTTTCCCCAGCTGCTCCTCATAAGACTTGTTCTCCAGATTCTTCACGAGCTTCATTTTCTTCCTTTGGACATGCTCCAGCGCCTTTTTGTAGTGATGGGCCCAAACCTGAGCACAGTATGTGTGGTCCCACCTCACCAGTTCTGAGTACAGGGACACAAACACTTCTGTAGTCCTGCAGACCACACTTTTGCTGATACAAGACAGGATGCTGTTGGCCTTCCCAGCCACCTCAGCACGCTGCTGGAGCATATGCAGCCAGTTGTTGAACAACAACCCCAGGTCCTTTTTCTCTGAACAGGTTTCCAACTATTCTTCCTCAAGCCTGTGAGGACTAACTGGTAAGTTCACACCACATTTGTTTAGGCTCTGAAAGCTGGAAATCATTGTACAGGACTTAGAATTTTTGTGCTCCTTGCCTTCAATGTTCAATTCTCTAGTGCAGACACTGAGAGAATGCCCAAAGTGTTGTTTAGCTGCAAGCCCTCCAAATACTGGAAAGCTTTGAAAAGAAATGGCAAATGACATGAAGATGAGATCACAGGGCACGTATCTGAAGGACAGGTGGATTTATTTTTTAAATAGCTCTAGCAAAACAGTTTCCAACTTAAGTAACAAGTTTACACTTCAAGTGTTGACACAGGCACACATCTCGGTTGATAGTGTGGCTGCCTGCTTTGTGTCCGTGGCAAAGAAATGCATTTTCACAGTCCACAGTGAGCCAAAATGGCAGCACTCAAAGTATTTGACCACTGTAAGAAGAAGGAACAGCAGCTAATTACTCAGTAGGAGAAAGAGCAGCAGACACCCAAAGCCTATTGATCACCTTTAACATGTTTCATCTGCACATGAACACTTAGTATAGGAAACGGCCCTATGGACATAGCACAATGTAAGGGACATAATCACAACTGGAAGACACACAAAACTAGCAATACTTAACAAAAGAGGTAGAAGAGAAGCTAGCCATAATACTGCCATTTAAGCTAAAGAGAGAATACTCCTCAAATACTGTATGAGTGACTAAGCAGGAGAATAAGCCTGCTGAAATCTGATGGTGTACCACAGAGATCATTGGTAGGACACGTCACGTCCAACTACTACTAATACAGAAAAAAATAATTAAACTTGACCATGAAATTATAAATAGCAGAGTGCTGCAAGTACAAAGGCAGAGGAGTAACACATATTAGGGCTATCCTGCAGTACATTTCCAACACACAGAGTGTTTAAATAAAGCTGCAATTTATACCCATCAGTAAAGTGCAGGCTGATACACTTACAAATATTTGGAAAAGCAGCAAAACCAAAAAGAGCAAGGACAGCAAAGAAGGGGAAGCAGAGGGGAAAACCAGACAGATTTATAAAACAAAGCAGAGGGGGATATCAGATTTAAAACGTTTAAAAAGCAAAGACAAACAAATGTACTGACAGCTGATATTTCCCAACTTCGGTTGGTTTGCATAGGTGTATTTACATACTCATCAACTCCATAACTGTCACCTAAATTCCCTTTCCTAGTTTCTGACTTGAGTATCTTTGGATGTCCAATCATCAGGTTTCAGAAATATCCTGATCCCAATACAGTGACCTAACAGAAGTAATGATAAATTTGTCTGATAATCTTTCAGTATGAATACATTAAATATTTAATTTATTTTAACAAAACACCCAAATAATAAAGAGGACTTCTTCCCTTGATTTAAAAAAAAAAAAAATAACCAAAAGCCCAAACCAAACCAAAACAACTTTGCAACCATCTCTATTATTACTCTACAAAACAGTTCAAGTTAACAAGATACGCTGCACTATCACATACCATTTTTTGTCTGTATAATTCAACTGAAACCTTTGCTATGCTACCTCCTAAAATATAGTTCAAACAGTGTAACTTAGTTAAATTAATATTAATTAAATTAACAGATAAATGCTCTGGCAGTATCTATAATGGATGTTATTACAATGTGAAGCAGTCATAATTTGTGATTTCAAGCACTGGAAGAAGCAGCTCAGATAACTTTTTAAGCATACCTACAGAGTAACTACTGCACCTCTGTATACCTGAAACCAGGTTTTAGGATGGACCAGAAAGTGAAGGCAGATTCACAGAACAGGCAATTTGTCCAATCTGTTCTCCAAAATTTCATAAGATCATGCCTCATAGAGCTGTGTCTTGGTTATTTGAAAAGCAACTTGTCATGCATCACAGCTTATTTATCTCCTGCAGAAATCCTCTTGTCCTGCCAGTCTCAGCACATTACGCTGATGAAGCTGGAGGTCTCTTGCTCTGACGCTTTCTGCAATTGCGTTAGGCTGCCAGTGGACTTCTCTAGATGTCTACCAAGCTTACACAAAAGGTTTTTTTCAGCATGTTCATTTTTTTTCTTAGAAACCCAAAGGAAGCCACTCTGGTGGGCAGTCCAGCTGCTAGTCCCAAGGGAAGACATAAAAGCACGATAAAGACATTTATCTATGACAGAGTACAAGAAAGACACCACAGTATTTAAAATCTATTATTATTTCTTATGTGCTATACATTGCTCCAAGTATGAAAAACTGTAGAGGAATAATTACATGGGATGATGGACTAAAAGAGGGAGAGAAAGAGAGAAAGCGATGGAAATACAGAAGACTATTTCTTTATGTATATATATTTCTCACATTTATGCATGTGTACCCAGTATTTGAATGGAAGACTATCCCACTAAGTACCTTCATGATACAAGTTAATCATAGCAATACATTGCTTTTTGGGCCACATGTCTAGAAAAGCAAGTGATCAAGTGTGTTTGCATTGCCAAGGCTCACTATACAGGCTGTTACCCATGTACAGATTCAATCAAGATCACATCTCTGTGAACACAGCTCCCCAGAACTGTAATTACTATTAAATATGAGCTGATTAATCAGATGGCTCTGTCTGGCTCAGAGAAACAGGGATGAAGAGCTAGATTTGCAATGTTTTTAGTGTATTGAATCCACATGTTGACAGTAAGATCAGGCACAAGAATACATCTTCCCATGGCCCTTCCCCAGCAAGACCCTGACCTAGAGGAAAGGGGCTGAGCCACCGGGGATTTTGTCATTCTACTCAGAGAACTCCGCCAAAGTTTTTCCAACATAGTTAATGTGAAATAAGTTAAACTGCTGGAGTGTGCAGTCATAAATGCACATACACACCTGTGAATACATTTGCTGAGTTTTAAATTACATATTAACTAGTACAGTGCATCACACAAAGATTATGTAAAGTGGATCCTACAGATCAGAAATCTGACAGTAAACTTCAATTGCAGATGAAGAATTGTTCACACTTAGAAACAAGAAGTGCAGAAAAAATGCAGTCTCATTATAATTAGCCTTAATTTTCTTAAGTGGAACAAACAACAAGCTAGAAAAGAAAAATGGAGCTCCTTCCCTCCTGTTAACCTGCAATATAATGCTTTCACATATGTATAAATATGTCGGTATCTCTCTATACATCATGACAAGAGTATTGCTAGAACAGGATGCAAAAATAAAATACAAAATGATATTTTGTTTATTTTGTATACACCATATTGTGAATACATAAATATTTGATATATTTTGTCTTTGCAAGCAGCACTCAAGTAATTGACTTTTGAAAAGGGTTTTAACTAGAAACACAGCACCTTGAAAAAGAAATTATGAAAGAGAAAAAGCACTGAAACATTTGCTAGTGTAGTCTGCCTGAAGGCTAATGCACGGCATTGACAAGTAGGGCTGTTATCAGCAGTCAAATCAGTGCAGTCGTCTGCCTTTTTTATCCAGGGAGAGTGCCTTCACAATTTTTCACTGTAAGTACAGGTTTGTTTCATGTCAGAGCTCTAAAATGAACAAGACTGCAGTAAGCAAACTGTGTTCTGACTGGGTAGCACCAGATCTCGCCATAAGGTTCCAAATGTATCAATTCTGTATTGCTCCTAAGCATTAGCATATGACCTTAGAGTGGGGAGAACAGTAGAAGGAATTAAGAAAAGCAGTTAGAGGTGCTTCATCGTGTGATTCAATGTGAAAGTTACAAAAACACTTGAAAAAAATAGCAGCATAGGTTGTCTGAAATGGGCCATTTGTATTCTCCGTCTGTAGTCCACCCTCCTGGATATTTAATTACATGTGACTGAGCAGTGGTTCACTTCACCATTTTAAAGGGAAGTTTAGGTAAAATACTTCAGTTGTGATTAATCACAAATTGCAGCACAGGAAATAGGAAATGGTGTTCAAGAACATTTTAATTACCCAAAATAAAGGCAAAGATATTAAATTATAGCATGTATAGCAAATTTAACATAAACAAAAGCATCAGCTCTGAAGACGATCTCCACTGAACACAAATTTATCTGTATTTAAAGATCCATTAGTCTTGGTTCAAAATACCAAGAAAGAAGCATATGGGAGCTACAGCAAAGAATGTACAAACCAAGTATGAGTCTTTTGTATATACAGTACTTCAACAAATATTTATTACCTAATCTGAACTGCCACACAAAGCCTGTAATTGTGAGACACAGTCAGAGCTTACCAAGGCATTTCATCACTGTTTAAAAACACTGAATAACAAAGTTTACCTAGGACTTAGAAGTTAATATCTGTAAACTCAAATGAGAAGAAAACAACTGTGTACAAGACATTTCAGTAAATCCTTCAAAAGCTATCTGCTCAGAATAAAATGCTTTGTAAGATCCATCTTAAAGCCTCCCGTTTTTATTAATTTTTCATCCTGTTAAGGTAAAGGGAAATTTCCTATGACTCGATTTCCCTCAACTTAAGTAACTGTAAAATGAATTTAAGTTCAGTTTCCCCAAGCTGTCTTCAAATGTCTTACAGCATAAAAAATAACCAATATAATTTTCTTTTCATAGCCAATGAAAGAAGCATCTATACAATTCAGATGCAAAACAAGTGAAAAAAACACACACGTGAAACTCTATGATTGATACATGACACAGAGCAACCCTGCATGAAACGTTACATAATGTGTAAGACTCAATAATTACTGACTGATGGTTTAAGAAGATCTAAGATTTCACACGTAAGTTTTCAAACTATTTCTCTAGGTATTTTTTATCTTTTCATCACCTATACAATATAATAATTCTGGGAAACACTTGAAGATTCCTGGAAATAGCTCCCACCTATTAGATGTAACACTGTGTTTGCTTTCCGTTGAGGAGCTTTGAATAAAATGTTTTATTGCTTTAAATGTTGCTGCAGCCATCTCATGAGTTCACCTCCTGACTGGAAATAACAGCAGAGGCAAGAAAACTGTGAGGTCCAAGAGTTAAGAGTTTGCAACAGAGCACTTCCTAGCACTAAGCCTCCTTTTCTTTCTTCTCCTCCCATCATGAGCTGATTGCCTGGTTGCAATACATCCCATAAGCATGGCTTGCTTGCCACAGGTGGCCCACTGATAAAACTCTGCAACACGTGCCACTCGTTTTGATGTATTGCTAACAGTCTTTCCTGATCAGCACTGCAATACAAATGAAACACAGCTTGTTTGCCTTTCACCTTATTCAAAACACTAATTTTTTTAATAAGCTGCATGGTTTTGTAGGCTGTGGTGTTTATTACCTTCAGCCCTCTTTGTCCTATTTGCTGTGCTCCTCTAAAACAATTAAAAGGTTTCCTTCTCATTATTTTCACAAGTCTCAGGCCACTGTATTAATTTTCCTTGCTAAGACCTCTTAATTCCAGATTTTTATGATCTCCACCCCCACATCCAGACTCAGCACTCAAGTCCACTTTCCTGTATCTTGCTAGATCTTGACATTTGAGCTCTGGTGTCCAAAGCTTGAAAAAATTACAAATTCCTCCTTATATCTTTCAGTTCTGCTCTCTTATTTATTTCCCTGTGTTCACACACTGTGTTCACACACTCAACTGACTCCGGTGAGATATCTGGCTACTCAGGTCTCTTCCTAAGGCACAATTAAAGAAATTAATCAGTACTCCCCACAAAGCTTCTCTTAAGAACACACCTGGTTGCCTTCCAACTCACCTATCTTACCTTCACAATAAAATGACAAAGTACACCAAAGAAGCATAATTGGGGAAAAAATAGCAACCCAAACAACCATGACAATTATGCTTAATTTCTAGAGTAAACAGACTGCTGCACACCAAATATGGTATTCACACTTTCCCAGCATCTTTATCACTCAGTAAAGCTTTATTTATTATGTAGACAGAAACAACTAGACAGAACCTATTAAGTTTTCTACTATGGATGTATGAAAAGGGTGGACTCATAGCCTATTCAAGGTAAAACTCAGTGTTACATTCTTTACTATAATTTAAATAAGGAAATAAACAGTAAACTCTAAGTTAAAAATTTAAAGCTTCTACATACCTCATTTTTAAAAAAATACAAATCTACTACTTTCAAAGTTATTTACTCTTTTATTTAGATAACTGATTAACACTTTCAACAAGTGTTTAAAGGAATAAATAAAAAATAAAAATATGTGCACAAAGTCTAAATTTAACAACAGCTAAGTGGCAGATGGCACATCATGTGGTTACCCATCAATCAGCAATATTGGCAGAAGGATTAATCTACAAATCCTGATGAATAACCAGAAGTCATATAGAAAGCATCTGCCTTCTACCCCACCCTACCTTGTATTCCCTCCTCACAATCTCTTATGCACAAAACAAAAACTTTTCTCCTTAGACAATGGTATTTCCACAGGAAATTCTTGGATATTTATCTATTCATTTGCTTTTGGGCCCAGGCCAAGTCATTTTCCAGTGCTACACCATTTAAAGTACAAGCCATCTGAAGTTTCTGTTTTTGCCAAAATGTTCTACTTCCAGGAATTCTGTAATTTATGAAGTTTCACATCTCTTTTCTAATTCTAACACACTATCCTTCCAAAGATGCAAACATAATTTCTACTGGTTTGCTTTAGGGTTTTTACCTCCTTTCTCTCCTGCACTCAATTATTCTAAGTATTGATACCAACACTCTCACCATAGCTGAACTAAATGGAATAATTATATGAAAACACAGCAAATTATTTTTTGTTGTCTTACTACATATAGCTCCAAAGTTACTCCAAAGTCAGAAAGGTCTTAGACATTTGCACATCCCCCAGAGTGCATGGCACAGATTCAGTAGCTGGAAGGAGGGGAGCAAGAACACAGCCACAAGCATTTTAATCTAAAAAGAAAAAAGCAAACCACCACTTCTACTCAAATCCCTGCAATTCTCTAACATAACACATAACTCTCCAATCAATTACTTCTTTTCAGGGAAAACGGAGCCTGTGACCTAGCAACTAAACCTATGAATCTTTATGTTGAAAAATGCTTAAAATTGCTCCTCTTTAGTTACTCTGGTATTGGTTTTGTTTAACATGGAAATATTTCATTTTAGGACTCTGAGCTAAAAAACAATCACAGTGTACTTGTGAAAGTAATGGATGAAAACCACCAGTGCCAAAACCAGCCACTTTGCTCCCTGCATAAAAAACACAGTGTTCTCTTCCTTTTATAGCATTTTAAAGTGCTGTTGTGCAGCATTAGAAAGGAGCACGCCTGCTGAATAATTACACGGGTTCAGGTTAAGCATTCATTTTATTTGCATGAGTGCTCTTTGTGTAACAAGAATGAGGTTTCCAGTTAGACTTCCAGATGGAATTTTAGAAGAGAGGAAAACATGAAGTCTTTGAAGGCCTGACTTCTTCAGAATGTAAAATGAGAAATATTGTAAGATCATTGAAAATTTAAAAGCTTGTACCAAATTAATACAAGAAACAGGTGCATTATCATTTTTTTCATCTATTGTCCCTCTTTTAATTGTCTGAAATAACATAACACCATCACTATCCTTTGGAATTCCATCAATTCATGTTCCAGATTCTTCATGGTTTTTACTTCCTCTCAAAAAAATATCTAATATTCCTTGCAATGTTTTTCAACATGATTTTGCTTAAAAGTAGTTATTTTGCCCCATCATGAAAAAGCCATCAATATGCATTTAGTTAAGAAAAGAGTACTTATAGCTTTGTTTTTCTGTGACATTTTTTAGTGCTGCTACACAAAGAATACTATAAACATTTTTTTCTATACTCACAGGCAGCTGAATTTATCTTCTTTTGAAGCAAAGAAATGGACGGTGATTTCTAGAGATGCCATCATGTTCCATCATGTTCTAGCTTTATGCTTCATGTAAACCATCTCACTGTTAAAAATGCACGCTTTTCTAAATGCTGTAAATCTGTATTTTACTCAGCGTAAGTAAAAAAAATTACTTTGCCTTGAGACAGATCAGGTAGAGGTCATTTGAACAACAGGATCTCTGGAGACAGAGATACCAGTAAGAGTTAACTGAAGCCCTATGTAAATACGTTTCCAGCTATTCTTCTGCAGCTACGGTTGAGGATTCTTCTGCAGCTAGATTTCAGATACTTTCATGCAACTTTAATCCCTCCAGTGAAACCCTGGGAAAGCCAGATGACACTTTGTACCCCAAAGGCCATGAAGACTCGAGGCAGTGATAGACTAAATGCAACAGCATTTGGCAAGAGCGTGCGTCATCATCAGAAGAATCCTGAGGTGAACGTCACCTTGGAATGAGTAGGGGGCAACTACCCAAATGACCACCTGAGACCCCTATGCATGCACAGTTTTGTTTTGCAACATCAGCATTATGTAAATATAGCAGATAGGCAGGATTTAATGTGATGTATAAGACCATGTAGGACAGTCATGTTAAGCTCCAGTGTATGTATGTTAAAAGTTCTGGGAGCCGTGGTGCATTCGGTCTGGGAAATGTTCCCTGAGTGATCAGTTCTGTGCACAATCCAATAAAGCAGTGTCTCCTCCCTAAACATAGTCTCTTTGTTTTTCAGGAGCTAACTTAAAACGATGAACAGCAGCACGCTGCAGCATCCAGAACTTGCCTGAATCCCATGACCTGGGATTCAGACTTTGGAATTTCCAATGTTAATTTAACCTACTTAAGAATTAAGTTCCTTGAGTGGTAAGTGGTGCCTTATTTTCACTGTAAATTGTACTTTGGGATGGAAGTTTAATCTACTGCATGGCTCCGAAGCTTAAACTTGCTAAAGAAAGCAACTTGCCCCAGAATGGGGGCTACACTGCAAGGGAGCTTGTGCATGGACAGGCACTCCCATGAAACAGCAGCTGTCCCTCAGTGATCCGTGGGCACAGAATGCCTCCTGTTCTCCAGATGTGCTTCTGCAAGCAGGTGCTGTCCACAAATGCTCTCTCCTGTAAGCTTTGACCTGACAACACCTCAATTTCTTACTCCAATACTCCGTATTGTTAAGCAGTCCAAATTTCATAGGCATATGTTGATGGCCTCTATGAAAGCTATCAGAACTGATACATTGAAGGAAAGGTCGGGGATTTCTGTAAGCAATGCATACAGTTTCATGGATACAGCGACTGTGCTCAGTGAATATCAAGAGTGAGAATAAAAACAACTGAAAAAGAAAAAAAACTATAAGAAGAGTTGCAAGACAGTACTGGCATTACTAAAAAGAGTTGTTTCTAGAATTCAGCTTCTGTGCTATAACACAGAGTAATTTTCTAGGTTTGGTTTTGACTAACAGGATGCCAGATTTATCATTCAAACCAGTAATGTATTTATAATCACTAATGTTGCACTGGCCAAGTTTTGCTTCCTACAATCTACAAAAGACTTGCATGCATCGATTCCAGCTTTCAGTGCTGCAGCTCCTTCTACTCAGATGAAGAGTTAGACATTAGAATTAAAAGGCAGACACACTGACATCAGAATAACAGTCACCACAATCTGCATTTGAGATCCTTCCTTCCCCTGTTTCAAGGACTGAGAGGCAAAGTAGAGCACAAACAACAGGAAACATTTTTTAAATTATGGTCTTAGCTGGGGGCACTTCTGCAGACTTTTGCAATGCAGAACTGGAAATTGCCATACAGTCTTGCCCCCCTTTCACTCACTGGCTTTGTATATTATGGATATGCAACACAAGACCAAAGATGAAACAAGTGGGATAACTTGGGAACACTTGGTTAAGGGATCAAGCATGTCTCAACAGAGGTCCAAAATAAACCAACCTTTTTTTAACTCACAAATGACTTTGTAAACAGAGCTGTAATAAGACTATTCTTTCAGAAAGCTGGTATTGTCTGGTTAGAGCTGGAAAATAAGCGTGTAGTACTCCCAGAGAGAGCAGAATCTGAGTCCATCCCTCAGTTGTGCTTTTCTCTACAGGGTTACAAACAAGCAAGCAGAGGATTTCTGCTTCCCCTCCATTGTTACCACCACCACTGTTCTCCCTAGATTCAGCTCCTCATCTTGCCTCTACTGGAGACCTCACTGCATCCCAAATGAAGATAGACAGGGCCTGGGAAAAAAGCAGAACCAGCCATCCAGCAGCATTTCAGTATTTCCCATAAACTTTCTCTGCATGTCACTTCCCCTTCACCCTTCAGGAAGTACTTTACTGCACCCCCCTTTGCTGTCATGACTTCCTCAAAAATAATATGAAGTTGACTTCCTAAAAGTAGTAATGCTTTATGTAAAAGATTGCATAGGCTTGGGGTGGAGTACTTGAGACCACTGGAAAAGTAAGGAGGGCTTTCAGTTAATTTTAATTCTGCATTGAAGCGCTCTTTTCAAAGTTTTCGTCAGATGCTTCTGTATTATATGTTATTCTAATCCCACAAGTGACAATCTGCCTTATGGAAAATGTATTTATTCCAGTTACTACATATTTTTGCACAGGGGAATAAATGACAAACAATCCTGAAGTATCGCATTTCACAAGCCACAGCCTATTTTGATCTTTGATTTCTAGATACAGACGTTTTGAGTAAAGACTTAAAATATTAAATAGCACTAAATTCCTGAAATTTTCTTTTATCTATTGCATTCTTGACAAAGGTATATTCCCCAAGGAAACAAACAGGAAGGACTAGAGCTCCACTATCACAAGTAAAGCTGTAAATAATTTTTCTGCATTTTTTGTCACAAATCCAGATCACAGAGGCATTTTATCTTGTTCTCAAGAACACAAGTTCCAGTTATGCATTTCCCTCCTTTTCCTGACTAAATACTTCAATAAAGAAGTATTCAGCTGCATGAGTTACATCTACTTGAAAAATTACCTGGAGGTAATTAAGGTTCCTCTTAGGAGGGACTGCTATTGCTTCTTTCACAAAAGCACAAATCTCCAATAAAAACCATTATGTCAGATGACCATGTACCTCTTGACAGCTTTCTGCAGGCACCCCCTCTGCCAGTCAAAGAGTAAGCTGCCTGCCTGCCTGCCCTCCCCATCATAAGCATTTCAGCATTTCAGCTCAACAGAGCCTTCTCGGAGAGGCCAGCACAGCGTGCTCTCCTCTAGTGTCAAGCTTCATTCTGTTCTTTTGCATGTGAACGTGTCTGACAAAGAGAAACTGCCCTGACGAAGGGTGCAGGGTGTTTCTCAGCTCTTTACACGGGGTAAAAACACAAATGAGGAACTTACAAGAGAGCAAGAGACTAGTGTGGTAGTGCAACTGGTACAGCTGACCTTATAGACAGAACAGCTTGATGAAGAACAGATTTTTATTGTCCTTTTTCACTCTGGAGAAAGAGGTCTTTTAAGAGGGACTTACTGCACTCCTTAAGAAAACTTGTGCTGCCAGTGGCCCTTGTCTTGACATAACAACGAAGCCCTAAGCTCTTTTATAAGACCCCCAGGCTTAAATTCCCTTTCATTCTCAATGCACTCACTTGATACAACTTTAGACATTTAATGCACTTCTTGAAAGTTTTCTTGAAGCATGGAAGTAAAAAAACAACCTTCAGCATCAGAAAGAAAGTTTATCTAAAGCTTTGTTTCAAGGAACATTTGAGAAAACACGCTGAAATCCTAACAGGTGTGTGAGTTCTGGCTTCCACTAGTTAGTGAACAGTTAAATACAGGCATTGTTGCAAGCAGACAGACAGAACCTCTGTCAGGGATGCACAGACAAACTGCCTTCACAGTGAGTACCAACCTTTCCCAAGACAGATTCCTCAAAAATCTGTGTCCTTTTGGAAGACATAAAGCAGTAGTAATTGCATGGGAAAAAGACAAGTTACCACGCCCCAGTAAACAACCCTGAACACAACCCTTTCACCATGGTGCTGAAAGAAGTTTGTTTATCAGAGATGGGAACATGATGGTAAGACAAAACCAAGATTCAGAATAGCCTGAAGCAATACCCACGTGAAAGATAACATGACTGCTGATGAGTAGGCTGTAAATGCTACTGATAGCACTCCCTAAGCACAAACAACTTTCTCATGACTGCATGTATAGAGAGGGTATTGGATTTACAGTGAGAATGAGGGATACTACCCTTTTCCAAAAACATTACAGAAAACCCACAACCCACAACATGGAAACCAGAACACCATCAAGAAATAGACACTTTTTCTGTCCTCACATGATTTTTCGGGCTATAAATGCTGAACTTCTTTTCCTCATCTGCCACATAACTAGCAGATGTAATAACCTTCAGTCAGCACCACCACAGTGGCACTAAAAAAGCCAATACTGGAACTCTTAAGAATGAAAGTAGGAAGGTAGTAACTTTTTTTAATTCTAAAGCTCTGCTCCAAAGTTAGAGCCTATGTAGGCCACACATTAAGCAAACAAGTTAAAAAAAGCAGACAAAATTACTTTAGAAAGCAGTACTATGAAGAACAGGAGACTTGTGATAAAGTGATTTATTATCACTTCGTATTTTTTCCATTCATAGTCCTCCCAAAATAGTATTTTTCCATATTTCACTTTAACTTACCTTCATCATATACTTTACACCAGTCTTGTTGTGTTGGACTGTGAGCAAACACTTGTAATTCCACAACATACAGCACTGAAGAAAAGGTCCCTACTGTGGTTTCTCCTCTGTTTTGAAGTAAAGCTGGTTCAAAAATGTCTGTGTATAACCAATGTACCCTCCTGCACACCCAACTATTTGTTCCTGTTGTCATACCTCTTCTTCAACTGATCACCCAAGATCAAAATTCACCTATAACCATTAATGCTCAATGAGCCAGTTTAAAAGATTAAAAAGTGTTCAAACAAGTCAAGGAGTGAAGTGCTACTGCACGTCATAGGATGAAACAGCAATGAGCTGAAATTCTTTGAGCCAGTGCTGCCGTTTATCCTGCAACAAGACTTGGAAAGACAGTCCTCTAAAATAGGCAGGAGAGACCTTAGAAAAGTAGACAGACTGGAACATTAATATATCAGAGATTGTTTGAAAATTTTTTTACAGTACTTGCTTTTTAAAAGAAAATATTCTTTGCAAATACTTATAGAGTACTCATTTTTTGCACCAAAGCACACATGCTAAAAAGTGAAAAGTTAACAGCAGCTTTCACTGCTAGCAAACTACACCCAAATTCCACAGAAACAAACTAAAGGGTCACATTGCAGTGGCTGTGAAGGCCACTTCAATGAGCAGGCCAGTCAAAACTCACAGTTGTCCCTGTAACCTAAGATCCACTAGAAATTAGTAAGCTTAAAAAATACACTCCTTTGCTACCTAGTCTTATTATTGCAGGGAACTACTGGTATACATTTTGAACTCTTGGGAATTTCTGCAGAAAGGTTTGTATAGACAACAATCAGGACCATCCTGCATTGCAGGACCATCTTTTGTGTTTTCTAAGAAAAAACATGATTAGTTCAACTGTTCCTCTGTTATTAGCAGATAAAAAGGCCATGTTATAGACCCAGCTGTGAAACAGTTCTTCATTCAGGTTCAGAGTAACCTTCTCCAACCCTAAATGCAAAATACAGCACACACTAAGCACCTAAAAAAGACCATAAATGCAGTTCTGCAAATGAAAAGATAGTAAATTGAATTTTAAAATATTTACCCTAGTGATTTTCTCAACATCTCTCTGCCCTATATAAAGGCAGTTACCTTACAACTGCCTAAATAAAAATTCTAAAAGGCTACAGAGAAATGAAACTACAACACAGTTACTACATGCACAAGAAGGATAAATTTTATTAGCAATCTTGATTAAGATTGATGCATGAATTAATTGTAAGGTATCTTTTAGTACTAATGATCCCAGCTTCAGTGTTGTTTCAGGACTGATTTTTAAGCTGAAGTAACAGTATTCAAGTAACTTTCAGTTAAAGCAGCAATGACTTGACAAAAATCTTCACAAATGAGAATTCACCGCATATCAAGGTGAGCTTCTCACAGCTCACTTTTTGAGGCAGATGATCAAGTCAGGATGCTGGAGAGCACATTACAAACCAGGGAGATGCCTTCAGGCTGAAGGCATCCTTTCGTAACCATGAATGCCCTGAAAAATCCCATCTTCTGGGTATTTGCGGGTAGCATTGTGCATTTTGACACATGGAGAAAAAGTCAAGGAAAAAAATCAAACAGGCAGCAGGAAGCAAGTGCTGCAATTGAGTGGCTAACAAAGTGCAAAGGACAAAAAGTAAAAGCAAATCAAGGTTAACACCCAAGACATAGACCAGAGTCTTATTTCTGATGGCATATAGAGACAACTGAACACATGGATACAAGGAAAAAAGAGAAAGAGAAGAGGCAGAAAACAACTGACCTAAACAAAGCTACACATATAATCAAGCTGTCAAATGCACTTTAAAAGGTGGTCTGAGATTTGCAAAGATTGACCAGCCTCTCTCTGTGCAACCTGGACAAATGAGAAAACTACTGAAAAGACAAGGTGAGCAGCAGTACTCCAAGTAACACCCAACACCTGCACCTCTGCTTCTCTTTTGTTAAGAGTAAGTGTCCTGTTCCACACTGCACAAGGACACAGACACAGCCATTACATATTCCTACTGTAAAACTACAGTAAACCTGAACTCACTCCAGCATAAGGCTACATGGTGCCTTTGATAAATATGTATTATCTACTACTTCCATGGAAGTACCTGCCACACACTGTCAAAAGGGTGATATTGACCATATTGATGAAGCTCATCCCCTTCCCTAAGGAATGCAATCAGTTCTCAAGTGAAGAAGCATCACATTATGTTATCTTGATTTTTCTAGTGTTCCAGCTCTGGATAAATTGTTTTTGTAAGATAAATCTTTGTCTATGTCAGCATAGTTTGTCATTCTTAAAAATGTATTTTAAAAAAAGCCACATACAAACCCTAATAAAGATAACCTGACTTAGTAGATACAAGAAAGCTGAATTCAAATGAGCTTACAAGGCTTTTGAAAATTTGTAAGGCCTCTAAGTGAGCAAGAGAATTGGATGAAGGAACAAACTTTATGATTTAGCCATTCTTTGCAGCTGACTAAACACAAAACCTCTCAAAACATGCCAATTACAATACAATCTACCCATGGGTAAAAGAAATGAAGAAAAAACAAGAACAGACAACCCAATACCATACATCCTGTATGTCCCACAAACAGGAACAAAGTCTTTTTCCTCTACTCCTCCACCCTTGTTTTTAAGAAAAAGTGAGTAAGCTCCTTCACAAATATAGTCTCATTTGCATTTATCTCTCATTAACTCCAAAAGACCTATTAAAGGAGGACTTCAGGTCAAGGATCTTGGGCCATAAAACTTTACAATATAAAAACTTCATGGCATAAATCACAGACCAATAGAATTGGTATGTAATATTGATATATAAATACATAACATGAATTTGAAGAGACACCCTTGAAAACACATGGCCTATAGTATACACGTTATTTGAAAATCACCTTTTTTTCCTAGCTTTAATTTAAAAAGTTACTAAAAATGTAGAAAAATGGGATAATTCATGCTGGAACACACACAAAAAAATCGCTGTAGATTTAATTCTAATTTTCAAAAGTCTGAAGAACTTTTTCACCTGGGTTCTCTTTCTTCCCTTCGAAAGAAAGGGGCATGGCAGCAGCATGAATGATACTCCTAAGCACTGACACTGATGACCTTTGAATTTAACAGGAGTTGCACAAGGATACAGAAGTTTCCTACAGAGGCACAATCAGTCCTCCAAGAAAAGATAAAAATTACTAGGCAAAAAAAAAATGTAATTAGCTAATGAATACATCAGCAGGTAGGAAACACAGATGTTCCTCCTTGCACCATACTTTGCAGATAATTAAATTTAATAATCCTGAAAAACTTCCCACTTGACACTGAAGGTCTTTCTCATTAGCAATTTTCCTGTCACTAGGCTGCTCCATGGGCTAGAAAAACTCCCACACCACCACTTAATTTGGGACTTATTTTAATACAGATAGATATACACAAGTTATTCAGAAATAAGAGCCATGTGCCTCACAAAAGAGCCAGAGAAAACACCTCTTCACTCTCATTTATGTTACCATTACACACAGCTTTAACCAGAAGTGCACTTAGGACAGTTTTCACAGCATAGCCCCACATTCATCCCTGTAATGAATGGCAGCAGGAAACACAGGTTTCCACAGATGAAGGATTCACTTTGCAGCAGGTTACAGCTTCAGGGTTTTGAGAGGTGGTCCTGATGATGAGTGAGATAGAAAGTACCACCATTGTTAAAAGAAGGCCAAAGGTTTACAGTGAGGTGAAGTTAAGGAAGGCACTACAGGCCCCCTGGGTGTAAGTACACAGAGAAGAGCCAGTCGCCATCCCTCTTTTCCCACCATGCTTGATTGCTGCAGTTCTTCAAAGGTTTTCAGAACAAGGGGCTTAATAGCTGTAATTGCATCTCCTGTATTACTTTCTCTTCTAGTCTTTCATTATTTGTCATTTCCAAATCATCAGAGCATTTCAATTTTACACCATGCCTGCACGTAAGCATTCTGAGGAACGCATAGAGAACACATGCACGGGTACTTTTCATTTGGTTGGAAAAAGAAAGTACAGATTCACGATTAAATCAGGCACAGATTCAAGTGTCTGTTCCTTTTTTTAAGTGCCATTCAGCATGACGGATAAGGGTTTTCAAGAAGAAAAGATGGTACTGACAATGGTATTTCAGACAATGAAAGAAAGGGAACCTCACAGCTGCTGAATCCTTCACAGACAGCGCCAGCACACAGCTCTCCATCCCATCCATGTGTTCTTCTTTCAAAGGAGCACATGACTTAAAAGAATTTACGACCACAGTGTTAGCAGACAATATACGAGATTTCTCCCTGATCATACTCTACTAAGCAATTAGGTCAAACCCTGCTCTTGAAAATTAGTTTAGTGCAGATGAAGGTCAAGGAATGAAAGCATGCAGGGGAAAAGATGAGGCAGAAAAGGAATAGAAAGATATACTTTAATTCTCAGGTATGTATAAAGTCCCTGCCAGAAAGTGAAGTTGCACTGTTGCTAGAACTTTATAGCGTATGAAAGGAACATTCTTAGTAATGAAAAACTGGCATCTGTGTACAAATAGAAAATGTGTTGTTCCGAGTTACAAGCCCTATATAAAACAAAAACGGAACTCCTTTATACCACTGTGCTCACCAGTGCTGTCTTGTTTATTGTAAATTATTCTTTTGTCAATATATTGATGTGGCTTAATTAACACTCAGGTAAATAAGCTGATTTTTGTTGCTGTTAACCAGAACAAAGGGATACTACGTGCTTTTAAAGAGATGAGTAATTCTGGGTTTTTTAAAATATTCTCTTGCACACGCAGGAATTCTGATGTAATTTTTTTTTTTTCCCCACATTAGGAGTTTTGAATACAAATTTGAACTAATAAAGTACTCAGAGTCCATGTTCACAGCAGATGTTCAGAGGGAAGGCACACTGAAAAACCTATAAGCATTACTGGAGGTTTGATGATTCTCTCCTCCTGGAAGCCACTAAATTGCTGCAGTTACAAAACAAAGACACACTAATAATTTTTCAGATCACTATAAGAAGTTCACTGAATCATTTAAGTCTGAAAGTAACAGCCAGTTACCAATATCCTGCCGTACACACGGTATGTGGGGTATGCAGTGTCACTGTTCATCTGGTCTTGGTGTTGCTTTGTGGATTATTGATAGTAAGCGCTGTCACAGATTTGTAGTTGTGAAATGTTTGTTAATACTGATCTATATTGCACTATATTTTGCAGTGACTTTTTCATGTGCCTATAGTGAACTTCGTTGGTAATTACGCTTTCAGTTTTACCTTGGGGAATTATACTGCTCTGTTTTCTCCTGAGCTGAGTCCATCAAATTTTTATCATGCCAGCATCATGTTACTAGAGATCTTTACAATATGTCTGCTGAACGTTATTAAGGCTTTTTATGTACTGTGGAGACATAACTGTTTACACTGAAAGTGAGAGCTGCCCCTCATGGAGTGAGAAGGGTTTGTTGGCGAGTGCCACACCTAACGTGGTCACTGTCACTGCTTCTGTGGCTGCTGCACCCCAGTACCGAGGGCAGAGATGCTGCAGCTGCAACTCCAACCCCCACTTTGCGGCTGCAGCTACTGCGGCCACTCCCACTCAATCCACACCAGCACTCAGCTAACTAGTCCGCACTTTGATTAGCAGTAAAGCAAAGAAAAAGGGGAAGGCAGTTCCCAGCCTTCGTGCCTGTGCAAAATTTCCCTAAGTTTTACTAGGAGAGGTCCAAGGTCATAGAGAAAATCTGATGAGAACAGTCCTCCTCAAGCAAATGATGGAGTTGGTCCCTCACAAGCAGATGAAGAAGAAAATCCTTCTCGGGTAGTTGTATGCTGACAAGGCTCAGAACCAATACTGTTCAATTATTTTCTATGAGGGACCTGCATAGTCTGAGAAAGCACTCTGGTTGTCGTAAAGATGAATCACTTCTCACTTGGTTGCTTGGATGCTAGGATGATGGAGCTGATACCATGGAACTGGACAATAGAGAAGCCAGACAGCTATGGTTCTTGGCCAGAGATTCAGGTATTGATAAATTAACTGTAAAAAAGGCAGGAACTAGCAGCCTATGGACAGGTATCCCTACAAAGGCAGTATTTACTGCAACCTGAGCAGAGAGACTATGCTTGTAAAAGCTATTAAGTATTGGAGCATATTAACTGTGAAAAATGTGATTTATGATGATGGTCAGGTTGTATATCCTGATGAAATGCTGTAAGTGCTGTAAGCCTATGCCGCAGAAGTTTGTGCAGAGTGAGCCACAGCATAATCCCATACATTGTCAGTAATGGTATGGATAGATGACATACTCATGCCATCTGTGTGTGACATACTGTCTGTGACAGTATGGAGACACTGTCTCTAATCCCTATGGGGCCTGCATCTCAGACATAAAAAACCTGACTAATTTAATAGCAGTGGGGTGAGAAGTGGGATGAGAAACCTACTGCTTCCGTACAGACATGATTATGTGAGTACACCTTATATTAGGTAAAGCAAATATAGGAGAATGTCCTTCCAGGAGAATGGCTGCTCTAGACTCCAGTGAATGATTCTCCAGTCAGAGTAGATGGAATTGAGATCTGTGTACATCAGGTCTATGTAGAGGTAATGAAAGCTCAAAAAACTCATTTGCTGACAGTGGGTATTCTGCATGTGCTCAAAATTAGAGGATCCCTAGCATGCTTAGTTAACAGCAGGGGATACACCAATCAAGCTGGTCTTCTCAGTCAGAGCTCCCATATACAATGTATGGAGATAAGGTCCTTGTGGTGCATGAAAATAATCTCTTTGGGGAAACTGGATTTTACCTGCTTCAGGCAACAGCAAATCCACTTGTGCTATTGCTTTTACTCAAGGACATGGACATTCTTGGTGGATGATGATGGTGGATGGAGAATGGATACTCAAGGTATACTAGCCCTGGGTGAGAATACCTAACTTTTTGCCTGACTGGATCAGTGGGGAGCACACGGAATTTTTTTCTTTTTTTTGTGTGTCAGGGTCATGGGTTCAAGCCCCATGTATGTTAATAGCTGCATAATTCTAACAGTGTTCAACAAGTGGTTTTCAGGATAATGCCATGGTCATGAAACAGGAACTAGGTTCATTGACTGGCATCCAGTAACTTCCTTGAGGCTGACACCTGTAACCAGCAATCCCTGGACAAGAACTGTGTCAACCTTCATACCATCTCCCTCACCTTGAGAGACTGCTGCAATGATAGGCGGACATCTGCACCCAGGGACTAGATGAAATTTGGTAAAGAAGGATGGACTGATGTGTATGAGTATTTAGGAACAAATATATATATATATACACACACACACGTATTTGGGAACAAAAAGTAGAAGTGACAGGGGCATGTTGCAAATGGTATGGAATAAAGGGTGCAATGTCCTGTTTTGAGCTAGCATGGAACCAATTTTCTTTTGGTAATTTTACTTTTCAGTTAAGCCGATTCTAAGTAACTGCATTTCATGAAAATCACAGGATGGTTTTAGTCATTGCTTCTAGGAGTGAGAACACTGGATGTTTATAGTTACTGCAAGACAACTATATGCAATGCCACAGTTCTGCTTGGTTTAGCAGAACCAAGCTAAACTTTTTAAGTTCCACAGACAAAAGGGAGGAAAGTAGTCAGACCTGTGACCCTCATCTGGGGATCAATGGACCAGACAGGTGACCAAAGTGACCAGAGTATTTCATCCCATATATGTAATACTCAGTATAAATCTGAGGGATCACAATGTCAAACTCTCTTTGTCTATGGCCAGTGGTCCTGAGAAGACTCTGTCTGTGCATCTGCCTTTGAGCCCAATCCATGAGTTCCCAAATCCCTGCATTCCTGCACCCAACTCACATCTGCTGCTGACCCCAGGAGCCCAGTCTGGGACTCTTCCAGGGCCTGCCCTGCAGATCATAGAATCATAGAATCATAGAATCCTAGGGGTTGGAAGGGACCTCGAAAGATCATCTAGTCCAACCCCCCCTGCCAGAGCAGGGCCACCTAGAGTACATCTCCCAGGAACGTGTCCAGGCGGGTTTTGAATGTCTCCAGTGAAGGAGACTCCACAACCCCCCTGGGGAGCCTGTTCCAGGGCTCTGTCACCCTCACAGTAAAGAAATTTTTTCTGATATTCAACTTGAACCTCCTATGCTTCAATTTACACCCATTATCCCTTGTCCTATCGCTGGTCACCACTGAGAAAAGCCTAACTCCATCTCCCTGGCACTCACCCCTTACATATTTGAAAACATTGATGAGGTCACCCCTCAGTCTCCTTTTCTCCAAGCTAAAGAGACCCAGCTCCCGCAGCCTATCCTCATAAGGGAGATGCTCCACTCCCTTAATCATCTTAGTAGCCCTGCGCTGGACTCTTTCAAGCACTTCCCTGTCCTTCTTGAACTGAGGGGCCCAGAACTGGACACAGTACTCCAGGTGCGGCCTCACCAATGCAGAATAGAGGGGGAGGAGAACCTCTCTTGACCTACTAACCACACCCTTTCTAATGCACCCCAGGATGCCATTGGCCTTCTTGGCCACAAGGGCACATTGCTGGCTCATGGTCATCTTCTTGTCTACCAGGACCCCCAGGTCTCTTTCACCTACACTGCTCTCCAGCAGGTCAGCCCCCAACCTATAGTGGGACATAGTGTTGTTCTTCCCCAAATGCAAAACTCTACACTTTCCCTTGTTAAATTTCATCTTGTTTCTCCCTGCCCAACTCTCCAGCCTGTCTAAGTCTCTCTGGATGGCAGCACAGCCTTCTGGTGTGTCAGCCACTCCTCCCAGCTTAGTGTCATCAGCAAACTTGCTGAGGGTACATTCTATACCCTCATCCAAGTCGTTGATGAAGATATTGAACAACACCGGTCCCAGTACCGACCCTTGAGGGACTCCACTAGTCACACACCTCCAACCAGATTCTGCCCCATTGACTACAACTCTCTGACTCCTTCCTTTCAACCAGTTCCTGATCCACCTCACTACCTGATCACCAAACCCATACTTGATCAACTTATCTACAAGGATGCTGTGAGAGACGGTGTCAAATGCTTTACTGAAATCAAGATAAACCACATCTACCGCTCTTCCATCATCTATCCACCTAGTAATTTCCTCATAGAAGGCTATGAGGTTAGTTAAACATGATTTACCCTTGATAAAACCATGCTGACTGCTCTTGATGACCCCCGTGTCCATGATATGCCTGGAGATAGTGACAAGAACAAGTTGTTCCATCACCTTTCCAGGGATGGAGGTGAGGCTGACCGGTCTATAGTTACCCGGGTCCTCCTTCTTGCCCTTCTTGTAGACTGGAGTGACATTTGCTATCCTCCAGTCCTCAGGCACCTCTCCTGTTACCCATGACTTACTGAAGAAAGTTCCATGGGGAACTTTCCCAAAAATTCCATGGGGATGTGCGGGTTACTGAGGGGAAGGGAGAAACACAATAAGGGTTTTGTATATATTTGTACATACTTCATAATTTTCTTTTTTTATCATTACTGTTTTATAAAAGCTGTTAGTTTCCAACCCACAAGTCTCTCTCCCTTATTTTATTTCCTTTCCTTTTCTGTGAAGGGAGAAGGGATAATAGAGAGCATCTGTTATTTAATTGCTGACCCAGTGTTAAAAGGTGACAGAAGCCAAACAAAAATTAAATTTTCTTTCCTGCCCTTTATAGTGCTTTGAAGGGTTAGAATAGGTGGGTGAGAGGCAAAAACCAGACACGCACAGACAAAACCTCCCCTGCTACTGTATGTATATAAACAATTTGGCTCTGTCTTCAGTTTCATATTATCTACCCAAAATTCACTTGTACAGTCTGGGTAATACCACATATGCTTGCTTGTCACTTTGCCAGTAAATAAAACAAGAAATGCAAGTTACCAACATCACTGAAACTTTATACAAAAAGCTGAGCAAAGGTCAGACACTATTTTATTTCTGTTTTCTGATCCAGTTATTGCTAAAGCAGAAACAGCAATTACAGTCAGTAAAAAAAAACCAAACCAAAACAAAACAAAAAAAACACCCCACATGTTCTTTATTTACTTTATAAGCAAAACCATAGTACTTAAATGCTGTGGCTTGCTCTATTTAGGAGCCGTAAAACTCGCTGGTCAAGAGAAACAGTTTTCTGGGCTTCCTTGCTGAGAACTCATTTTACCACAACTACTTTTCTAGTTTAAAATTTCAGGTAATATCGTTCAGTGTGACATGGTCTAAGTGCATAAGTGTTATACATACAGTTTGATAACTAGTTTTTTTAAATAGTCTTCTCCATGGTGTGCTCATTTTTAAAAACTTCTTAATTTTATAATTATTAAAGATAAAATTTATAAGGCTATAATTTTTAATATGAGACTGAGCCATACCACAAAGCTTGAGCTCTTAGTTTCCTAGCATACAGATGACAGCAGTGCAAAATCACACTTCAACTGTTTCTCTCATTTGTACTCTACAGTTCACAAAACCCAAGTGTAGTGAGTGTCAGAACAAATCTCAGTATCCTGTGGTTCCTTTCCATTTATACTTCTAAGTCACTGATATTTTGACATATGCATTTGCAATACCATAATAAAAGGCAAAATGTACTGACCTGTTCTAGAGGACTTTGGAGCTGGTCCTTTATCAATGGGCAGTGGAAAAAGAAAAGTTTTCACTAAATATGGATTTAGTTTTCCCTCATGAAAAATGTAAGATGTCCACAACCAGTATGAAAGTGAACTCAGCCTGTAACACACATGTTCTTGGAAAACTTGGAGATGGTAAAAAAATGAAAATATAAGAAGGCCCTGTGCCTCAAGTCCCTTAACACAAGCACTGAAGTTACTATCAAGCCACAAAATGCAAAGAACTAGGTATTTTCTTACTTGTGCAAACAAGGACTCAAGAAAGGGCCTCAGACAGAAGCCTAATCACAAACACTGAGGTTTAAAATGCTAATATGAAGTACATTCCAAGATCACAGAAACACAGAATTGACCTTTAAGATCATCAAGTCCAGCTTCATCCTATGCATACAGTTATCTAAAACAGATGTAGTTTTAGTTAATGTGTAAGTTGATAAAGTATGTATGGCTGTAAAGCTTTCAAGGCAGCTGATTGCCAGCCATTTCTTTTTAATGATGCCTGGGGTGGAGACTGCTGAAACCCTTTTGGTCTGAGTGCATTTTTTAAAGCCTTTTCAGAAATCATTATAAAGTATGATAAGCAGAGTACTCACACCCATGAACAGTTCAAGTCATAATTGCATCTGTGATGGAAAATAAAAAGCCAGAAAGAATGTGGAATTACACAGAGAAATGCACATCTTTTCAAGCAATGTGCTACCCTTACCTCTATTCACAGTATTAAAAAGGAGTTACACACAGAGGTGATGCTAAGGACTGTTGTTGGTGCTATGTCATGTTTCCAGCTTCCTGCTTCTCACCTGTAGCAATGGGTTTTCATGAATGTCTGAAGTGGGTGGTTGTTCTTCCACTCAGGAAAGAAGAGTCCAGTGATAATACTTAACAAATCTAACTTATGCCATCCACTCTGATCACAATGAGCAGTCTCCCTTTATTTCACGTGTTCAGAACCTACCTGTTTCGTAGCATATGATCTATGATCTTCATAAGCAATAGCAATATAACTCTAGGCACCGTTTCCATGCAGATTTTAACTCTGGAAGATACCTTCTACATTGAATGGCCACAAATAAAAAACACAAATGCATGACACTGCACAGTACCCCTTGTTTAAATTATTTATCTTATTTACATTAAATTATGCTAACGTAAGAAAATACTGCTATTTCAGTGTATTTGAAAATAATTTAATATATTGGCAGGGTACGGATCAGGGTACGGAAATACTGTCTAGAAGAAGAGTAAAATCTAACCACTGAAAGCAGAAATGAGGGTGGACTGCAAAGCCCCAAACTGGTTATGACCCAGCTTTCCCAGGAAATGATACAGTTAAAGGTGTGAGATGAATTGCACCATGATTCATTACTTCTCATTAGTTATGAAGAATAACAGTAAAATTCACAGGTATCTAACATATCAGTACCAGGGCATAAGAGGAAACACACAAGCTTAAGTTCATACTCCACAGAAGATGGTAGAGATTTTTTTTGCATGGGAAAATTTGTCATTTTATTCCAACAATTATTAATTTGATGTTAGATAAATACGTAAGAAACTCACTGTGCAAATAAATCTGTAAGCACATAATTTAAGCCCTCCAAAATACTGAAAATACTGCTTTTCCTTCACTGAAGACAGCTTTTTAAGAAACATCCCATTATAAACAAAGCTCTGGTTGTATCACATACACAAATCTTATACCAAGCAATAATGTACATGGGCAGTTATGAGCTGCTATGTACAGCCAAATAACTGTGCACTTGCTCAGCTCTGTAGCCTTTATTCACAACTGCTCACTGACTGGCAAGCTTGGGCACCTGGGAATTTAGAACATTTTAAAAAAATATTCCAGGCTACCTTCTCTGATCTCTGTGCAAAGAAGGGCTTGTTTGGCCACCCTACAGTAGCTGCTGCAGGAAAACATACTCAGACTGTGCAGTCACCAACCTCGTTGTCCAGGGTTAATCAACAGCGAGGTTCTGCTTTCCAATTCAGAGCAGGTCTTCTATTCAACATGGTCTCAGCTGGCCCCACCTGCAGACCACTGATGCAGAGCACACAAGGTGTGGGCTTTATGACGTGGGTCAGTAGATTGAGCTAACATCCATCACAACCACAGGCTTCCCCATCCCGCTGGCCGTGCATTCCTACCCTGTGCCAGCTACTGGCACTGCTACTTGCCCAATGTCCCCACCGTGACCCAGTTCAGAGAGCTTAACCTGTAATTCCCTACTGCTTCCAGGAAGCACCCAGGATAGTGGCTGTGCCAATAAAGGAGAAGTAGCAGGAGGATGTAGCTCTGAGGGTGAAGAGCAGGATTATCCCATTCACTTGCCCTGTCATTAGGCTGGTCTAGCCACCCTGCAAAAACACCTGGGCAGGCCAGCAAGCAGGTAGGGCAGCACTTCACCAGGAACTAACACACACCTAGGAAAGACATTAAGATAGGTTTCTTTCTAGAGAAACATTAGAGGCAGCAGAAGTGGACCAGCTTTATAAGATACAATCTGGGATGGTCTGTTCTCCACCAGTTAATGTAACTGGCAACAAAAACAGGAAAAGTGATCCTTCTTTTAGCCAGGAATGTGAAGTACATAGTATCACAAAGCTCTTTCAAATAAAAAGCAATGGGGAAAGATGACACAAAGAGCTGAACCATTCCCTGATGTGCTTTCCTTTCCCAGGGAATCAGCAGCAATTCTGCATAGATGACCTTACTCATGGAGATAGGAAAATACTGCCAGATAGGTATGTACCAAAGTCCTAACTCCCATACCAAAATGTCTGAAAACCATGCTGGCACAAAAAAAGAAAGAAACCACAACAAACAAACAAGCAAAAATCAACCAGAATAATAAAGAAACAAGAAAGACACAAGATGAAATAGTCATCTCTGGGATTACATCTGCACTATCATCATTAAAGGTAACATAAACCAAATGTCCCAACAAAGGATGAAAGTTACCAAGAAGAAAGGTATCAAAAAATAAGCTAAAATTTATTACTATTCCAAGACTACTATGCACTGTCATTTCTTAGGAACTAATAAACTGCCAGGTTTTTTGATGAAGCTATTGAAAAATAAGTTCTTGTCCACAAAGTTGTTAGATCCAAGTAAAATACCCATTAATATTATTTTCTTCAGTAGATAAAAAGCTCATAGTTTAATCTGTGTTAAACATGTCAGAATAATCTAGTAGTAAATCAGAAGAGAATGCAGTATTATTGACACAAGGTCAGCTCCCCCAGTTATACCTACATAATAAACACAAGTAAGCACAGTAGCTTATCCACACACCACAGCCTGTTGTACACACAGTGTAGTAACTTTACACAAACTGTGCAATGTGCATGATTTTAAGTTTTACGCCCCAGCTTTCCTAGTCTCATCTAGAAATATAGGATTACAAAAGGACCATCTCTGCAATGGAGCCCAGTCCTATTACGATGCAGATGACTCTTCAATATCCAGCAAGATTAAAAATTTCCAAAGAAGGAGGGGGAAAAAAAAAAAAAAAAAAAAAAAACAGGAAGGAGGGAAAAAAAAAAAAAAAAAAAAAAAGAGGAAGAAGGAAGTAGGAGAGATTGCTTCTCTATAATCACAGGACAGTTAAAAGTCACCAAAGCATCCAGAAAATTAACACCCTTGCTTTGACCCATAAAAGTAACAACTTCAAAGCATGACAGCTTCAACAGACTGTGTGACCTGGGAAAAATGTTCCGCTGCTATCAGCATTCATGGAACATGAACAGGTAGTCTGAGCACTTCTACAGGTACACCCACCCAGTAACTCAAGTTTTACAATTACTACTTAATGATTCTTGAGACAAAACTGAGGAAAGGGACAGGTTCCCAGAAGAAAATTTACATACCAGACAGAAAGCATGGCTCCTCAAGTAACTTGGGGAAACTTAGACACACAGTATTAATTGCCCAGAAATAAAGACAACAGTGAAAATAAAATATTTCCAGTACACCAGTTCAGTTACAAGCTAACTTAACATCTTGTTTAAGCAAGAAGCACACAGACATAATGCTACCGTCCAAAGCAATTTATTTCCAAAGGCTGACTCCTCTGCATAGTTTAGCAGAAAATTCAATTAAACTATACTTTCCAATCAGGTTGTACGCACAGTTATAGTATACAACGACTGTGAACTCTTCCAAGCTTTGGATATGTTCCAACCTTTTATTTTTGAGCACCCAGTAAGAGATAATTTTTCTTTATGTTGACATACAGCTAAGATGACCTAAGCTTCCTAACAAACAAACAGACTTGCACCTGCAGGTAGCTGACACTTTGGGAAGACTCACTCTAACGAAGAGTGGTACATCCCTGCACTGCAAGGTCTGTGCTGCTGGTAGTCTGGGCACATGCATGTGGTCTGGGCATCCATGAAAAAACAGTTTTGCCTCTCCAAGCAGAAACTATCTGTTACATTTGCTTCTGTAATTAGAAGGGAATAAGGGGAAAGAAAAAACCAAAATGCCAAACCCAAGAGGTTGTGGGCCACCATGGATTACTCACCGTGGTGTTTTGCAGCAATCCTAAACCATGTGAACTATTGTGGATGTCGGTGAAAGCACCTATTACAAGATCTTCTCCTCAATATCAATGTGTGCCAATACTAAGAACCCCCACCTAACTCCAACACACTAAGAATATAATAACTTTAGTACAAAAGGACATCATACTGAAGGACTACAATACACCTGAAAACTTTGAAAGACGTAGTTAAAACTGAGCTAAGATATCTACACTGACTTGTATCCTTACCAATTTTGTCCTTCCCCAGGTCAGCATCATAAAATCATAGAATCTTTCAGGTTGGAAAAGACCCTCGAGATCGAGTCCAACCTTCATCCTTGCTCTACAAATTCTCCTCTAAACCATATCCCCCCAACACCATATCTAAATGACCCTTAAAAAAAGGGATTGTGACTCCCTGGGCAGCCTGTTCCAAGTGTCTGAGCACTCCTTCTGTGACCAGTATTTTCCTAATGTCCAGCCTAAACCTACCCTGCTGTAGCTTGCCTCCAATCCCTCTTGTTTTACTGCTAATTACCTGTGAGGAGAGGCAGCATCAATCTCTCCACACATGCAGAGCTGCCACATGCATTTGGGACAAAACCCCTCCAATTTGGATCAAGGTCTTGCCATCCCTTCATTCAATTTTGCATGCTCAATCTTGATAAAATTAAAGTTCCTGTTTACATTGGCTTCATTTCAAAGTCAAGATCCGAAGTTCAGTCTTCTGGAAGCAAGCAGCATTCAGATTTCCAGCCTACACATTCACCTGTGAACACCGTAAATGTTAATCTAGTATCAGAAGTTTCTTTTTTTTCTCCAAGCATTTTCGTTCCTCTAGTGTTTAAAAATCATACCATTCTAAGCTTTGTGGTGCAAGGCTAATTGTATTGAAGTCTGAAGTCTTCTCTCTTAAAAAATTTCTTCCTGCAGCTTCACTATTCCAGGGTTTCTCCTTTGCTTTAGCACAGAACAGGAATGGAGGGATGAGAGCTGTGAGTATCATGTAAAGGATACAGCAGCTTACTGCACAGGTATATTGGGAGACACCTGTCCCTACAATTCATCTCTAGTATTAGCCTGTACCACAACAGCACCAAAACCAACCACCAAAAAACATGCTGTGTCATTTCTTAAATTATGAGATCTCAAGGCTTAACCACATTATCTACACTAGCCCCCTTAGGCCAGGCCATCATATCCTCTTCTACTAAATCTCATGTCAATTATGCTACTCCAAAACTGTGTAGCAAATACATGTAAGAAAACAGTTCAGGCTTAAAGATCTTTATGCTTTGTCCACATTTCTCGCAGCCTCTACCTAGCCCAGCCATGAACTAGTGATGACTGTGTAGGACCTACTATACTGTTTGGCAAGTCTATGAATGCTTCTCAGATTTGCTGGATAATCCTCCTTTGCATCACCTATCTTCTTGCAATTGGTTCAAAACGCAGTCTGAGAAATAAGTCTTATTTGAGACAGAGCTCCCATGCAAGTCAGTACCATCTAGGAAACAGAAACTACTGACCCACATCTTTAACTAGCACATTTTCTCTGGAATACAAAATTTCTGGACAGGTTCACCAATCAAGCCAGCTAAAAACTGGACATCTGGCCACTGAGCACAGCTCTGAGTTTCACAAGAAACATGTGATTTCCTCCAAGAATGAATCCACCTTTGAATACCTCTGACTGATTGCAACAATCATTCATTAAGGTTACTCCAGAACTGCTGCACCATCTGCTGCTCTCCTAATTTCCACCTTAACTTTCTTGTTGTCCATTTATATTCTTCTTTGTTGTAATGTGCATCTTTATCTCTGCCCCTCTTACATGTTTTAATTTGAGATTGACCTATGGAGGCAATCACAACTCCATGAAGGCTGAGATTTCAGTGCTTTCAACTGCTACTGTAAGTTAGATATGAGGTGGGTTTTTTCCCCTTTGACAGTGCAACTGTTTTAAAACAAAAAACTTTAAAAAAACAAAACAAAACAAACAAACAAACAAAAAGCCCACAAAAAAAACCCAAACAAAAACCAAATAAACAAAAAGAAAAAAACCAAAAAAACCCAAAAAACCCTAAACAAACGAAACCAAAACAAAGAACAAAACATAAACCACATAGAAATACTGAGCTTCCAACACAGCCCTCAAGAAAACACAGTCTAATCCTTCCTTTTCCTAAGCTAAAACACCAATTTCTGTTCTGCAAGCATAGTTTCAGCAGAGGAAGTGACATATGCTAAACATCTTTAAAGAGAGATAATAGAGATGAAAAAATGAAGCATGAAAAAATCCCCACAAACAGGGACAAAAAAGCAAAGCCTGGAAACACAGAATGAAAGTTTCAGCCCACTCCTAGCATACAAACCAGCTACAGTACTGATTGTGCTGTACTGAGCCTGGCTAGAAGAGAAATCAAACACCAGCATTTTTATCTGCTTCCTGATGAGTTTAGATTTACAGAGATTTGTGTGTTTAAACTGAAGGCACAAAATAATCAACAAGCCCTAGTTTGAATCACACTTCATTTTAAAAGACCTACAAAAGAAGGCATTATTCTCCTCCTGAGATAGAAATAAACCAAGCAGTTTTACCTAAAAAAATGATCCGTAACTCTTGTTCCTTTCAAGTAGGAAACCTCTCAGCACATTTTATAAAGCAGTAATTGTCACCAGTAGCACTGTATGGTGACAGCCTCATGCAGCCTGTGCCATTAGCATCTCACAGGTTATTATGTGTTTGTGAAAAAGAGGCATTTTAAAGCATCACTGGGAGGTAAACTGACTTGGGATACAGAAGAGCAATTCCTCCCAACATATTTTCCAGTTATAAGACTTTCTTTCTCAGCATCCATGCAACCAGAGGGCTAGGACTTGCAGGCAAGCAGGGAATAACACACTTCTCTGAGAGACAATGATACATTTACATGGTTTCCTAAGAATGTTCTTTGCTGTATCTGATTTTCAAAATTCTTAACTGTTTGTTTGTTTCTTTGTTAAAAAGCATATATATACACCAACCAAATAAACAGGTTTTCTGCACAAAGAGCAGCTTTGAGACCAGTGTTTTCAGGGTTCCTTCCCAGATCCTTATCCCTGAAAAACTCAAAGTCAACTCATCTTACTGTAACTGATTACCATGTTCTAGTAGAATTTGCATATATGTACTAATAGAAGCAGTGAATACGACATATTTGGTATTAATTGTTGTGCTTGTATGAACAACACAGGAAATGGCACCATAGAGGTTTGCACCTTCTGCATCTTCAGTACTTAACCATTTACTCTCTGTAATAAAAAGGTTAATGTGTGTCCTTTAATGGAGCAATGAAGGTGAGGTCACAGCAAGAAAATCCGAGAAAGAAAATGGAAATTTCAGTCTATCAAAGTTAAGAATTTTATAGCTTATACACAATACTTTCAGCCTTACCAGACTATATTTTGCATTGTTGCTTTCCCTCATATGACTGTCTGTCTAGTCTGCTAACTAATAGGAAAAAATCTTACACTGTAACGTTATCAAAGACAGTTGACATGGGTTTTAAATGTCACCATTTTGAATGCAAGTATCACCTAAAGAAATTTCACATTATGCACTTTAGCAAACTGGAAAGTTCACAGTATTAGTTTAGACTGTCAAGCCTGAGAAGTGCCACAAAGGTGAAATTCTAATTGCTATGCAAGTATGGTTTTTTTGGTGGTTTTGCTTTCCTCACAACACATGAGTGCAATGTAGTTACAGTGTGTGGATAGATGACAGACAACCTTTGCAGATCTAGTAAGCACAATTCCTAAAAACTAATATATGAATAATGAAAAATACATGTGTGTATACATATATATGCATGTATGCTCTGCCAACGTACTTTCTGCTTACTACATAGTTTCTGGTTTCTAGGAAAGAAAAATAAGTTTACTTTTACTCCTCAATATTTAAAATGACTATTTTTCAGACTGTAAATATATATTTGCTCTACTGCCTGGTTTCCCTTACCAGTAGCTTCAGCATGTTACCCCATACATTTATCTCTTGCAACCGATGAAGGAGATACCTTAGACACTAGGGTTTTGTTACTGCATTTCAATGCTAGCTTTTCTGCTTAAGTGAGCTACCGAACAGAAACAGATTGGTTTCCAACACTGCTGAGATTCACTGGAGCTTTTGTTCAAGAAGCTGCAAGTGTTTCCCTTGGGAGTCACACAGGTCCAAATAAGCTCGAAGTTGAAAATTGTGAAGACACCTCTTCCTAATTTTAGAATCAATAAGAATATAAGAACTGCAGACCACAGTGCAATTACCATTTTTCAATTCCAAAACATAATTTCAACAATGTATGTCTTTTAACAAGGACATGAAGGTCTACAGAAAAAGAAAAAACAAACCACAACACAAAACAGGGGGCTGGGAGGGAGAAGGTTTAGGGTGTGAAAGAAAAGGGAGCTGTTTTTAAGACCACGTGTTAAATTTCTTCAGTTCTCATAAAGAGACACCATATGTATCTAAACCAGAGCTTTATTTGGGTACCTTCTCTCAAATTATTTAAGCAATTTGCATTCCTCATGTGACAGCAGCAACTCCAAGGATAGCTGGTCACAGAAGGTTAAAAGAATATTTTGATTAATTTAGTTTGGTTTTAAGGTCCTTATTTGTATGCTCACCATGGTGAACTTGGATTCCTATCTTTTGGGCGGACTCATGTAAAAGCACTGCAGCAGGTTATTTAAAATGCACAGTCACACAACCTGCAACTGCAGGCAGAATTGATGAACGGAACAGCTCCAGTACATTTTCTCTTTCGTGATAATCTCTACTATGCCTTGAAATTTCATGGTTAGATGATTACTTATCACATCTGTAGGTAGCCTGTATCTGATCAGTTCAAATTTTTTAAGACAGAAAACAGTGTATGCAGTGCAAGGTACACTATGATCAAGGAAGAGCACTATCTTACATGTTCTGTGCTAAAGATCGTATTTGATGCACACGTCTCAAAGCACTGGTTCAAAAGGTTCAGGTAAACCATCTTAAACAGTTCTGAATGTGTTGGAAGAAAACACAGGCAAGACAAATCTGGGAAATCCTGTCAACATTCACAAATTCACAGTTCCAAGTTTCTTTTTTTCTTGTTCTCTTCAGGTGTAAATCAAAACAAAACAAAGAAATGAATAAAACTCAAACATTTTGTAAAAAGGCTGAGGACTGTTTATTACTTTTTTGCAAAGGTACTGTGAGAAACCAGAAAACTAGAAATTTCAGTTTTTTTCATCCCAGGCGTATAACTGTCCCTTCCCCTTGTTTCCAACAACCCTAGGTTTTATGATATGCAATACTTAAACCTTTGTTATTAGTTTCAATCAAAAATTTCATTTATACAACACATTTACATTCTTCAAGACACCATTCTGAGACCAGTTTAATTCAAATGACTATTCTAGTTATGGTACTATAGAGTATTTTAAGGAAATAAAAATGCTAAATAATTTACAAGGGAAAACAGTGATGATTATTAACATTTCTGAGTATTTGCATCTTCACTGAGCTTTCTCAAAAGCCAGGCTGGCCTGTGAACTTCGGGATCTGTTCATTCGAACACATCTCTGTCAACAAAAACTCATCTGTTCATTTATTCACCTTTTTTGCTGCATGACAGCAACTAAGTAAGACAAAATAAAAGAATTCTTCCCTAGAAAGTAGAAAAATAGGATGATTTTACAAAAATTGAACTATTCATGATAACTTAGCTCTATTTGAAAATAATGATTGGCTTCCACATGAACGTAAGAAATTTTGAAGTCAAAGGTGTTTTCAATATTCACAGCTTTCTGAGTTTTGAGCCCCAAGGTTGAAATTTTCAACATCATTTATATGCAAATGTAACGGCAAGAAACCTACCTAAGGAGGTAGGAAAGGAGGAATGGAGAGCTATGGGATTTACAAAGTAGTAGTTCAATCAACCCTAGAAGAAGTTAAAAATACCATGGTATTAAACCTACTATCCTCAAATTTGCTTACTCTCACGGTTTATGATAACACTTTGCAGTGGAATCATTCCGGTTTCTCAAAGTGCTGCTGAAGTGAAAGCTTTGACTCTTAAAATAACTGCATTTCATTTTTAAAACCAAAGGCTCTGTCAAACGTTCCACAGTGTTTTATCATCCACTGGTATTTTCACATAGAAGTAGCAAAAAATGCTGATGTGGTTTTCTTTACTTTTTTCAAGAAAAAACAAGAGAAGAGTTTAATATCCATTTTAATTCTTAAAATACCACAGGATTAGATGACATGCCAAACTTATATAGCTTTTATTCATCAAGATGAATAAAAGAACAACCTTAGTACTATACCTTGTCTTTAACTGATCACATTAAGATACTTATTTTTTATTGAACTCCGTTTACCTAACATCCTGCCAATACGAAAAACTTTTTTTTAAACTGTATTATTCACTGTTTGCACTTCCTTGCACTGTAAAATTGAAACACTCGGTGTTTATAATGTTCTGTAGGTAACCTGTCACTTGCAGAGTATGTTTGCTCAGAAAAATCCCTATAGTCAAATATTTCTTACATAATTGGCCCAAAGGCAATTCTTCTTTTCCATAAATACGTGGTAGAAACCAAACATTACATTGACATTCTCTCTTTAAAAAAACAAAAAACCCAAAACCAACCAACCAAACAAAAAAAAAACCCAACAGAGGTTACACAAACCTTAGCACTTGTGGAACAAGCATACTGACATCATCTTTCCCCTGAAGAACTTTAAGAAAACATTATAATTATTTCTAGATCTGAGTCTTTATTTTCTCATATAATTATGGGTCAGTGTCTGTAAGCACAAGTTGCTTTACTTTTAAGAGTTCAGAAACCTGAATTTCAGGTCACTTTGTGTTCTTGCCAGGAAAAATGGAAATCAAATCAGTTTTGTCTGTCCAAACAAAATGTTCAGACCACATACAACCTAAGCTTATGGCTTAACACATCTTTCTACCGAGATACCAAATAAATTAGTATGATTTCACTGTCCAACACAATCTGTAATTCTAGATGTGTGAAAAATCCAATGCTACGTGAAAACAAAAGTACACATTTATCCTGTAACAGTAACGGTCATGGCAGCAAGCTTGTACATAAAAGAGGCAAAGCTGATTTTAAAAACAGTGCCATGAACCTTCAGATAATACAGGGGCTTTTTGGTTGGCTGATTGGGTTGTATTTTTTTCACAAACTGTGTTGAATTTCTAAGTTGCTGCCCATACCAGCACTTTATTAGCAACATTTGCTAATACTGGACCATTTGCTGGAAAGATACACAAAATACAGACGTGAGATCATGTGCCCCACACACCCTGCCCTACGGGAATTAAACACCAATCCTAAGCTTTGAAATCGAGAAGGTGAACACTAGAAAGGATTCTGCCATAGTGGTATGCTGGAGTACCATGAGATTCCTCCTTAATGATGGAGGAAAGAAGCTGAAAGCAAGGAACACAATCCAGTATTAAACTAACAGTTTTAAAATATGGAAAGCACTGAAAAAAAAACAAGGCACGGGTAGTAACTTGAGTTCTTTACACAAATAGTGTTGGAATAGGAGATTACTACACAGCATTCCAGAACCAAGGCTCAAGCAGGCACTGCCTCATCTGCAGTACTCTGCCACATATAAGCTCATCTGAATTCCAGCTCCAACAGTGATGCCCAGCAAGTGATCTTTCAAGGCCCTACTGTTGATGAAATACAGTTTCTCTCACTTCTTTAATGGTGTTATTAAAGCAAAACTGATATGCAATACATTAGGAATCCTTCGCTACCAACACAATGCAAACTTCTGCCCTGAACACCCACACCACGTTCCCAGTTATCGCAAGGACCACAGCAGCAGGCTTTAAGCTTCAAAGCTGTCCCCCCCTCCGACTTTGTCCCCTCTTCCAAAGCTGTCCCCCACGGCAGCCGACAGATCCCAGCACGACACTCAGGCAGGCACCAAGCTACGAAGTTAACCATCACGAACTGCCCGAGCCCACAGTCCGTGCCGCAGCTTAAAATCCGGATCCCTTCCCGCTCCTCGAGCACCTCAGAGCGGGTGCAGAGCCAAGCACCCTTGCCCCTCGCTCCCCGAGCCCGCACCCACCTGCCCAGGTCCTCGCCCGTCTCGTAGTGCTCCTCCAGGTTCTCCTGCCTGAACACCGTCATGGTCGCCGACTCGCCGGCTTCAGCCCCTGCTCGGCGCCCTCATCACCAGCGCCCAGGAGCCGCCCCGCGCTCGGCTGCACGTCCTGCGGAGGAGCGCGTAGGTGAACACCCGGCGCCGGGGCCACCCCCCTCCCCTCTCCCGAAGGAAGCGGCACCGCGGGCACCTCCCCTGGCCGGGAGAAGAAAGCAGCGGCCCCCGCCCCTTCCCCGGCAGCGGCATTCGCACCGCCGCCCATCCGACCGTGGAGGCCGCCGGCGCCCAGCCGCCCGCCCCCCGCATTCCTTCGTGGCTCCGTTGCCTGGTCAACCAGGACGTGCCGCCGAGACTGCGGCGGCAGCCTCCGGGCATCCCCGCACCTGACCCCGGCGGAGACGGAGAATCCCCTCGCTGCCGCCGGGCAGAAGCTGGAGGGGACGCTTCCCCCCGGCCCGCAGGACCGCTTCCCCCCGCCCGCTCACCCGCTCTCCCCTCACCCGTGCGCTGCTACCGCCGCGGAGCCCCGGCCGCTCCGCGACCCGTGAGGCGCCGACAGCGCCGCGGCCGCTCCCGGCCGGCGCGCAGGCACGGCGCGACGCCGCCGGGGGGCTCCGCCGCCCGGCCAATGGGAAGCCGCCCACCGCCCCCCCGCCCCTCGCTGCGGCCTGCCCGCCTCTGACCGATGCCGGGCCAGGTGCGCCCCGCCCCAGCCCGCCCCGGTCCCCGGTGGGGCGGGGAGTCCGCGGCAGCGTGCCCGGTCCTCGGCAGCCACCGGCCTGCGGGCGGCGCTCGGCGCGGCCATTGTGTACGCTCTGCCGCCGGGCGCCGCCCGCACCCCGCGCGTTTCTCCCCCGTCCGCTCGGCGGCCGCGCCCCCGCCCCGGGCAGGGTGTAGCGGGGTTGGGAGCAGGCCGGGGGATGGCGGGCGTCCTGCCTTCCGCTGGCACCCTGCACCGTCAAAACACCGGTCTCCGCCGGACAGAGCGTGGCGGTGCCACGGGGAGCACCGGCCTGTCCCTTCGCCTGCGCGGGGAAGTCCCCCGTGGCCTCCCCATCGCTGCTCCGCTCCAGGACCGGCGTCGGCACCCGCCGCAGGCCCCGCGTCCGCCGTCAGCAGCTGCCAGCGCGGGAGCGCTGCTGCCCCGGCTGAGCAGCCCTGGGCTCGCATGGGGAGCCCCGGCATTGCCAGTGCTCTGAGGCACCTCACAAAGTAAGCAGTTTAGTAGAATGTGCAGGTGTTCTTTTATCACCAGCCAACAACAGTGAGCATTTTTTTCAATACCAAAGATGTAAAATTGTCTCTGCAGATTGTTGCACCTTATATTTGGTGTTAGCGTTCCCTATTTCCCATGTGCTGCTGCTGCAGCTGCTCTGGTTCAGCTTTCCCAGTGCTTCTGTGTTGCCCCAGAGCTGTCTTGTGTGTTGGTCCCATGCCAAGCTGGAACTTCGACTACAACTTGCATTTGGGAAGTGAATGTTTTCCTAGTTGCTCAGTTTTCCTCCCATCCGTGTTGTTCAGCCTTGAGTGGGTAACTGAACAGCTCTTAACTTCCATCTGAACTCTTGAGATCTCTCAGTAAGTGAATTGCTCATCAAAGGTGAAAAAGAAGTTCAGTGCAGTCATAGGGCTTTTACACTCGATTAAGCACTTGAGAGAGTGAGTGGCCTTCTTCAGGTACAGGGCAACAAGTATAGAAGCCCTGAAATTTTCAAAGTGAGTCCCTGTGTGACCTTGGGCAAATGTCGACATTTTTTGTGCCTCTGATGATGTAATCTGTAAAATGAAGGGAGGCTATTTGAATGGATCGCTGGATGTAAAGTTATATAAAGCCATCATCAAAAAGGGCAGCATGCTGGTATCACCTCAGACTGTGTTACATTCAGAACTATGCACCCCTCACTATTTGATTTGTAGTCAGAAGTGCAGGAGTGCTGTGCTTTGTCTTCAGCCCATTTTCTATGTATTTATCTTCAATTGGTTTTCAGAGTTATGGCTGACACTTTAGGCTGGTGCATTTTTGACACTGCTCAAGATTTTTTAAAAAGAGTGGGTACAGATCTAAAAGTTCATTTTGTTTTTCAATATTCTTACTTTGCTGGAAATGAGGGCAATCACTAGAGCCAGCCCATGAAATCTGAAGCACTCTGACCTTGCTCGATCTTCAGATGTTTTTCACTTCTTTGTTTCTGTACCTTTTATGACTGCCTTGAGTTCATGCAAGGGTAACATCCATTTTATTTTGCATTGCAAGTGCTGCCTAAAACACACAATTCAGAGTTACTCCTTATGACCCAGCGCTGCTGTAACTGAAGCAGTTGAAATTTCACTATTGATTTGAGTAAGCAGGCGTACATGGGAATCAATACACCTTAACAGCTTAGTACTGATCTGCATAGGATCAACAGATAAATTAAGGAATTAAAATGTTATGCTTTTCCCTTTCATATAATTACCACTTATGAAGGGGGTAATCTTGCTCTTGTTACCTGTCCATCTAGGTCTGGGATGACTGAATTTTGTTGTTTAGGCTCCTCAGTTGACCTGACAGTGATGCATACTCTTGTGGTACACATCACCATTTTGCGTGCATTAGGATGAGTCTTGTTCCCTTGAGTGAAGACTTCCACAGCATCACATCCATGTCATGGTATATGCAGGTACAGAAGAAGACATTTGACAGCAGAAGCACTATTCATCTTTAGAGAAGTACTCAAACAGTTGTGTTTGATGCAGTTCACTTTGAAAGTTTACTTGTCTGATCCTGGTGGTACTCATCTTGCAGTCTAGAACTCTTAATCTAGATGAAGACACAGCCTCTATGCTTTCAAAATGCTCATTGACTTCCATGAGACTGATAATGGATTGCACACATGGTAAAAAGGAAAAATTATTTTAAATTGCTGACAAATATTGCTCAGGAATTGTAATTGTCATTTGCACTTACAGATTTAATAACACATTGGATGAAATCCAGCCCTAGGAGCAAAACTTAGGAGCAAAATCTCTATGGTTTCATCATGCCATGATTTCAAGCCAATGTGTATTTTTTGTCTGTTGTAATGTAACAGAAAGAGATTAGGCCCTTACTCATACCCCTGTAAATCAGGAGTGATACTGATTTCAGTAAGATTCTTACTGTCTGAAAGAGGATCAGGAGCAAGATTAATAACAATAAATGTGTTTTCAAATGAGTGATTTGTTACAGCCATTTTACTGTGTCACCTGGTTTATGTAAATTTTGCTATGTAAAAAAAAAGTGTTCTGTTTCTCAGTAAATAGTACAGAGTACAAATTTATAGAAAGCATCTGTGTCTCCAAGCAGTGTTAAGAGGAAAGGTATGTTATTTGTGCAAGCCAAGTGATTATAGCACTCTTTAGCCACTGTGCTACTGAATATACACAGCCATTTCTACATAAAGTTAACAGACAAGAAGGCATACTAAGTGCATTGTTTCCGTGTAAATCTTTCCACAGTCACTGTCTGATTTGTTTCTCTCATCCAGGTACTGTGTCTGCCCTGGTTTTGCTGGTACAGAAATTATGAAGTAATTTTTCTGTTCAGAGAAACTGTAGTTTTTAGAGGCTGCAGTGTCCAGTTCTGTGAGAACAAAGGAGTGAGATGCAGTTGTTTTAATTATTTAATTTCAGGTCTGGTATGTGTTTTTCTGTAGTGATCAAGGTCAAGGGTATCTCTGAACCGTGCAGCTGCAGTGAGCTAGGAGGGGCAAAGCCCAGGGCGGCTGACCCAGGCTGGCTAATCAAAGTATTCTATGCTATAAATGTGACCCTAACCATATACTGGGAAGTTTGCAGGGATGGTCTCTTCTACTGCTGCCGTCTTCAGAAGTGTGTTCCTTCTCTCTTGTCAGCCTTCCCATATTATAAGCATCTTCCTTAGTTTGCTGTGACCACTATGTTCTTTCTGGAGCTGTTGTGCCTGCAGTGTTGGGCATTCAGCCTGCACTGCTGGAAACTCACAGCTCGTAACTTCTATTTGGAGCTAAGTGTAACTTGGTGTCTTCTATTAGAATTTGGGTTAATATTTGTTCATTATTATTATTATTTCATTTCAACCCACAGCTTTCCTTTCCTTTTCCTGATTCCCCTTCCCAGATTGGGCCAGAGTGACAGAACAACTGTCCAGCAGTGTCTCTCCTAATAATGTAAGGTAACAATTATGTAAAATAATATAAATTTCTTAGGCTGACTATTTCTTCTGTGTATAGTTTTCTTTTCAAGAGATCATAAATTATTTTTGACAGGACTATAAAAGCAATTTTCTATGTTGCATGCAATGTTCCTCTGTGCTGATTCACAGATTTTTCAGACTTACTGTAATTTCTCACAAGGCAAACTATTTACTGAAAGTTGCTCAGGGATGACAACAGAAATGGGAGGGTGAATATTAGTGTTGCAGAGACACTCAGTTTAGGTAAACCAAAGGCATTTTTCCTACAAAAGGAGCTCCAGATGTGCCAGTGACTTTTGTTATTAGGGCTTACATCCCTCCGGAAGCAGGCTAAGTCCATCAATATTTGACAAAGGCCTGAAGCTGCTGACAATGCAGACAGGATCTGTAGCTTCACAAGGCAATACTTTTAGCTGTATAACTAAGACTAAGTAGTGCAGAGTAAATTTTGGAGTCTTGAAAAATCATTCCTTAGCATATAAACCAATAAAACACTATTTTGTTAAAAATTTTAAGCTCATTTAGTGATTTTGGAAACTGAACAGAAGTCAAGTTCCTATGCATCGATCTTCTGAAAGCACCACAGTAGGATCAGTGCCCCTTATATTCTCTAGAAATTTATGTTAGTTTCTCATTAAAAACAAAACAAAACAAAACAAAAAACAAACAAACAAAAAAACAGAAAAAAGAAAGAAAGGAAGTTTCATCTCCCAAGAGAATTGCATCTAATCTAGGATTTGCTAATTCATGTGATTATTCATCAGGGGCCAATGTCATGTACATCACCCAACAAAGCCTCCATTTGCCAAGGCAATTAACAGAATGCCTAACTTGGACTAGAGAACAGCAGATTATCTGAACTTCTTGAGGGCTCAAATTCATATATTTCAGCATCTCACCAAATCAAAGCTAAAACCCAGTCACATGCAAAGCACTTCTGGAATTTGGGTTACAATGCTGTATTCATTTTTTTCTCTAAGAATATCTTTGCAGGGCAGCTCTTCTACACTAGAAAAGTCAAAATGTCGATGGAAAAAAAGAAGATTCGTGTCTACAATTGATGTGTGTTTCCCTGAGGGTGAATTAAGATTATGAAAGCCTCTAACAAATGACCTAAGAATAAAGGCTAATCGCAGTCAGAATAAAATTGCAATTGCATCTCTTTGACTTAGATTTCCCATAACTATTCTACCATGTAGAATAGTCTTTGTGTAATAATATATTTAATAGAAATTAATTGCAAATGATAAAGATTTTGGGCAGAATGGTTTCTTCCTGAAAAGAAGGTTTACACCAAGTCAAAAGATTTTGTTAATGTGTAATTTCAGCAAGGTAAATATGTAAATTTTTATATTTACTATAAAATATTAATATTACTTTTAATAGTATAATATATCTTTACATTGCATATAGGATCACATATTCCATGAGACAAAATACATATAAAGTTGCATGAGAAAGTCCTATGAATTTTTTACTTTTTTATTCTAAGCTCAAAGGCTGTGACTTCATACAAAAAGAAAAGCAATCAAATATTTTACAGCAAGTTTTGTGTCTTCAGTCCGATCAAAGAATATTCCAAACATACATTTGGAAGAAGAAATCATGAAAGCCCTTGCTGGAAAAAATCAAGAAAGTCCTTGCTGGAAATCTTTTGTAATTCTCAAACTGGTTCAAGAATTTCACAGGGAAATTGAATTTGTACAGTACACTGCACTATAAACCTTGAACTTGACTAATACCTCAATATTGCAATATGTGTGTTTAATAATAATAATAACAACAATAACAATTTATAACATTTACTATCATAAAACAATGGGCTTTGCTTCAGCTTCTTGCATAATATATACTAGAATTACTGCCACTCAGCTTTGAAATGTAAAAGATCAGCAGACTTATCAGTAATATATGATACCATTAAAACATATTTACTCAGGTTGGTAAGCTTCCAGAGATATTAATGACAGGGTGAGGTAGCACTTGCTGTCCTGTCTTTATGTCTATTTCTTTTTTGTTTCCCTTTTCTAAGGGAGGATCTAAAATCTCAGTCATGATACAAACAAAAAAAAAATCAAAGTATATATACAAACGGGGAAAAAATTTATAGGGGTAATTAAATATTTACACTTTCATCCAGTGGTCCCAAAATGGTTTGCAGACCTGTTGCTTTAATTATCCTTTGCTACACCTCTGTAGCAGCAGGAGTTGTTAAGTAATTATGCTTGTAGGACATTGAACAGGCAGTCACTGCCCTTGCCAGGGATGAGAACCAGCTTTATAGAAATTAACACAGAAAGCAGAGGAGGCTGGTGGGACAGTGCTTGTGGTGGTACCTTTCAGTGCTGTAGTCAGCCAAACCTCTCACACCACTTTCCTGCTGATGTCAGCTATTAGAAGGGAAATGTGCTTGCTGATACTTGGCCTTGGCTCACTGCCTGGCAAAGCCACTTGTGAGTTCAAATTCCTTTGGCATAGTACAGTAATAGGGCACTTGCAGCCTTATCCTTAATAAATGCTGAATAGAATTTCATGTAATCATTTTGCAGATAAGGCATTGGAAGTGCAGCCTAGATATGGGGTTTAACCCCAAAACCATGGATGTGTACTTAATTGCCAGATGTTAATTTTCTTTTTTTTTTTTTTCTTTTTAGCTGCACCTGACTAAACTGTACATGCAGAATGCCTGTGGTATCAGTCTGACTCGTGCAATATCACACCTGAAGTGAGTGATAATGACTGAAAATGGATGCTATCCTAACACTTAACTCTTTATTCCAGTTAGCCCCTAAGACTGCCTTTGCAGCTCCCAATAAGCCAAGATACCTGTGTGTCCCTTGGAGGATGTGAAAAGCTGGCTGTAAAGTCAAATGCTTCTAGCTGCTGACCCAGGTTTTTCCTGTCTCGATAGGTCTGATGTGACAGATATACTGTGTAGACTCCACATTAAATACCTCATTACTATATATAGCCTTCCTGTGTATTCTGTTCTGAAAGGACATTTACCAGGGGAATCTCAAAATCTGTACACTGTGCTGAACTAAAAACTTATCTTCACACTGGTGCTTACATGTGCCTATCATAATTTTTGTAGAACAGCTTGTAATGCAAGAGTTGACTAGTGCTAAACCAGAACAGATAATTCAATATTTAAAGGTAAAAGTGTGAGAGATCTCTTTTGGTAGATTAGTACATGATAAAGGTTCCTCAAAAAACTGGGTAACACAGGGCAGCAGTTTGAAAATCATGGGATGAGATGAATTTACCAGCTGCCTGCAATCCTAACTAGCTACAAGGGTAGTATTAAGACATAGGATTCTCCAGTTGCTGGCAAAATACTGATGTGTGAAAACACTATCATATAAAAAAATTTCTGTTTGACTGTGTTGCAACATTTGCTCAGCTTGTTTGGGAGCTTCTGACTGCAAAACATCCCTAAGCATAGAAGTCAGTGTTGTCATCTAGGGAGATGAAGTAACCACATTTCACATGTTTGATGCCTATAGATCCCATCTGCCTACCTTGCCTACATGTATAGCAGGCAATGAAACATTAGTGCTGTAATTTCTGCAGAGAGAAATCTGAAGTTTGCACTCAGCTTCCTTTGCATGTGATTCCTTTGCCCAGATACTGTCCATGGCATGCTCTGATCTCTCAGAGTGCTTTTCTGTGTATGCCATGTAGATAGCTAGGCACTATCTATTAAGTTTTGCAGATGGGTGGATTCACCAAGCAAAAGGATATGGAAGATAGTACAACAGGCTTCTGTTGTGTGACACTTAGTCTTGGCTGACTGATTAAGAGATACTGTATATTGTTCAAGTACTGTAATCCCATCACTTGCAGTTCCCTGTGGTATAGAAAAAAATTGTCCTAATGAAATTTTATTTTCTGAGGTTGATCTCTGACTTCACCTGGTATAAAGTGTAATGGTTGTGATGCCCAGATGTTGCTTGCTGAATGTTGATTTCTTGTCCCTCCCTGCCCCCTTTATTTCTCCTAGTTACACTGTTAGCTCAAGGCAACACAACCAAAGTAGGTTGTACCTTGCTAGATGGCCTGCTGAGGCTCTGGAAGTCATGTTTTCCCTGATAGGACCTTTTTGCTAGGAGTAAGCTGTGAGCAAACATGGTGGAGGAAGGGCTCTGGGCCAAAACAGTAATATCCAAAGCAAGGCAGAATGTGGCTATGTTGTGAAGGACAAGCAGCAAGCACATCCCATGTCATACAATGCAGAGCATTTTAAACGGAGGGGCAGTATCCATTTTCCTCAGGTGAATTAATCCCTCCTAGCATGCCTTTAAGGAATTTAGTATTGTATCCCTTTAATTGATTTGTTTTTGTATTACAGATAAAGCTGAACAAGTTACTTAATGAGATCAGCTACTAGAATAGATAGATTATTTGGTCTGTGTTTTGGTGATTATTTTCTTGCTGTGCAATTTTCAAAGGAAAAGCAGGCTGCCATGTAGCTACACACACAACTGTCCCAGTTGGATTTTAAACGCTGAGTCAAGGACCTTCCTTGTCCAAATAGCCTAAAAGCTTATCAGCCACAGAACAGATGTGACAAATGGTGTTACTGCTCTCAGTGCCCAGCCAGGTTTCTTTGGGTTTTTTTTTTTTTTTCCACAGTGAATGTCACAATTGCCCAGTAGGATTCAAAATTCTTGCAGGAATCTGTAGCCAAGATTCAGCAAAGAAGATGTGGAGGTCTAGATACTAGACATAGCACTGTAAACTCTGAATCTGGTGGAGTAAACCATGGCTCACATACCTACAGACTGGGGAGTTTGAAGTCACTCTGCTAGTTGAGCATCTGAGCATACAGTGGCTTGCAGAATGAAGGGTGAAATTCTAACATGCATAAATAAAGGTTATGCTTTTTAAACATAGAGTTTTCACCTTACTTGAACACACAGGGAATAAGATTGGGTTTATCCATTAATATACAGAATACATGTTAGCATAATCAGCATAAAAGCATCATCATGATTGATTAATAATCACAGTACAAAAAAGGATACATTATTTACATGCATATTGCTTAAACATGTATCCATACATATTTAAGCATATATACATATACATACATACCCATCCTATTGTATCCATAAAGAATTACTAAATGGGCAGTAAGTATTCAAAATGTCTGGTTCTTGAATTAACAAAGAGATGCGTTAACGATGACGTGTCTTCTACCTGAAACCATATTTAGTAGCTAATTTAACTGACAGACAAGGAGAAAAGAGTTCTGCCACGCAGCTCTTTTTTTCTTTTGACTTTCAGCTATCATGCTGTTGCAGAGACCGAATGCATAATAATGTGCCAAGCACATTTTTTACACTATATTCTATTTAGCCAAATTAAAACTTTTATTTTATATAGGAAAACATTTTTTCTTCTGCAAAAAATACCAATATTTAGAAAATTAAAATATTTTACAAGCTAGTCAATGGGAGAAAAATCTTGTCATGACTAGAAAGAACAGCAATGACATACAAAGAATTTCAGATTAAAAACTAGAAATTACTACAGAAAACCTAGTGAGTGTCACTGAGGAGGACAGGTAGCACTGCATCTGAGTGGGGAAAGTGGATGAGTTTGTGGCTCAGCCTCTGACCAGAACCTCTGACTCTGGATTGAAAAGGACTGGGACTGGAGAAGGAGGAAATTGATGTCCCATCAATACACTTAGTAAATCTGCAGTTGCATTGCTTTTTTTTAGGTAGTGAAAACATCAAGAAACACTAGAAAACACTAGCCTCTAATTCAGATAAAGTGAAAAATGCTCAGTAATATTAAATGTCAGAAAGTTATCCAGGACTAGTTCTTAAAATAGTGTAAATCAATGTAATAAATTTGCCCAGTTCTCTAAAGTAATGGGACCAGGATAACTGAAACAAGGTCAGCGTTTAACATGAATGGATTATTTAACTTAACCACTTGCTTTTGGGGGGGAGATTTAGTGTTAAAAAAGCATGTAAGACTCTAACCTTGGAGAAAAACCCATACAGCAGGGTAGACAGCAGTAACCATACATTGTTTCAGAATAATTACATGGAGGTCAGGATTTATTATTATTATTATTATTACTATCACTATTATTATTGTCATTGATGATGCTGTTGTTTGTATTTTATTTTATTGCTAGTACAAGTCTGTTAAATTACATTATATTGTGTTACAATCCTCACACTGTGGTGTGTGTTCTGCAAGCTCTTCCTGGCCTGTTGATCTGAGACAGTGTTTATTTTAAAGCTGTTGTAGCACAAGGGTGAAGTGGCACACTGAGCTAATGCAAGAGCACCTCACCTCAGGAAATCAGGGTTCTGCTTCAAACTTGGCATTGCTTTGGTGGTGCCAGGCTAGTGTAGGTGCTTGCTCCCACCCCTCTCATCAGATCACAGTGCAGTGTTGTAAAGCTGACAGTGGCAGGTAGCTCACATGCTGAACTGGTGCTCACAGCCATCATCGGAGGGGACTGAACTGGAGAGATTTCAGACAGCATGCCCCATGCTTCCTCAGCACACTGAGAGAATTCACTTGGCTTCTCTACACCTGCCAAAACAATATTACATTCTCCATCCCAAAGCATGCAGATGAATAGAAGCTGGGTGTGGGAATGGTTTGCTGATTATTGACAGTAATGAAGGAGAGTGGGTGGTGATTGCACATTGCAGAAGCCTAAAAGAAAGGCAGTATGATATAATTTCACTCTGGGAATCTATTGCTATGGCAACAAAGAACAGATTTTTTTTTTCTTTGAAAAATAAGGTTCAATACCAAAGAACCAGAAAACCAGAAATAAGATTTTAATCACATCATTTTTCCTCTTTACTTGTCTTTTATTCATTTGCATTATTACTGAAAAGCTTATAAGCATCAAAAATACGTGTTTGTGGCACACAGCAATTTCCCATACATTAAATATTGTTCTGTTAGCTTTATTTACTTCATGTAAAGTCACAGCAAAAATCCTTGTGACCACTGACAGTTTACATTTAATTTACTGTTATTAAACTGTTCCTCCATATTTAACAAGATGTAACTGAGGTCAGGATTTCACCCACACCATTTTCTATTCCATCTAGATAAAGCATTAATGAAAACAATTACTTTTACTTAAAGCTACTGAGTAGGGGTTTTATGGCTGTTACAAGACACTCTGCCAGCAGAATTTCAGTTCAGGAGCTGCAAGGGCTTGGGCTGGTGAATAGGCGCTTGTGGAGGCAATCTTCTACAATTTCTCAGTGAGAAAGGTTTAAGCTCTGCAGTAACATTAAATGAAGAAGCAGTGCTAATTGCCCCTCCACAGGAATATGCAAGGCCTTTTGTCAGAAGGCCAAAAAAGAAGTCCAGGAGACAGATGAATATTGCATGGCTCAGTGCCTGCTTTGCCTGCCCAGTCCCTGGGATCACCACTTTGAGTCTGCTGGAGACATGCTACTGGCACAAGGAATAGTGACCAGTTCTGAGTTTCTCTCCTTCATCAGGATACAAATGAGAATTACGAGATACCAGCTAGGTGAGCCAAAGGTTAGCCCATATCCAAGATCTGCTCCTATGCTAGCCCTTTGTGACATCTTCATTTTAAGCTTCATCCCACCCTGTTTTCCTAACATTTGCACTATGGTAATCACATTTTCTCTAGTATAAAACCACACTAATGTTTACACTATTTTAGCTCTAGAGCACGCATAATTACATTTTTTCATTATATTTATAATGTGTTTTACAATATGTGCAGGCTTTTCATATGATATTAACGTGACATTTTTTACACCTTTTTTGTGACATAGAAGTTGCCAAAGAGATTTCTGCTGCTGTGAGATACCCTGAGCTCCATGCCCAAAAACCTCTGGGAACATCAATAACATCAACAGTCAAATTACAAATTTAGTAAAGAAAGGCAGCATGCCTACAGCAAGAAGCACTGACTCAGACAAAGCAATTTCTCTCTGTATGACTAGTTTGCACAAAACAGAAACAAACCAAATTCAAAATTAAAAGACAAAACAAAGAAGAAACGAAAGACAACCAGTGACTTTTTTTGACAGAAGGCGATGGTAAACACAGACGTGGTATCCTAAGGGCTTTTCTCTCCAACATGCAGATAGGATGAGACAAAGATGCTGTTCTGTTTTAAAGTCAGTTCAGAAGCACCTGCCAGGCTGCTAGGTACTAGAATACCAGTGTCTCATACTTTCACTATATTTAGCATACATGGATGGGAAATCATATTGCCATGGATTGCCCACCTTTTGTGACCTGTTTGGGATGATGGCTGGGGTCCTTTGTTGCATATGGTAGGCTGTGGTTGGCATTGCCCTGGCTCAGACATCTCTGCAGTACTCCATCATCTTTGGTGTTAAACAAGGCTGCAAACAAGACGTAGCATGTGTTGCCTGTCCTAGGATGAGAAAATAGGGTATAGAAGGAAGTATTCTTAGGGCATATTAGCATGTGGCAGTCTCTGGCGGACAGAACCATCTGTCAGCAGCAGTGGTGCTAAGAAAACTTCTCAAATCAATTTTTGCTTCTCTCCTCAAGTGTCTTGCCTATAAGTGATGAATTTGCAATTAAAAGACTCTGTCCAGCAGATAAAGCTTCCACCACATTATTACTGCTCACAGAAGCTTCAACACTTGCTTTTGGATAGAGAGTGACTGAATTAATATTTTCATGACAGCGAAGAAGAGAAAATTGGTCTCAGAGCTCTTGATGCATAAAGAACATGGGCAATCTCACACGCTTTCTTGGCCTGTCATCCACTTCTAATATTTATTTGCTCTTCTTGTTCTCATAACATTACCAGTTTTCCTGCTGGCAGGCCCTCTGGCAGGATCCCCAACCCCTCTGAAGTGAGCTGGAGCCTTGGCACTGCCGATGGTGTCAGCTTCTTCTATCCCTTTGTGCTGCTAATGGAGCTTAAAGGGAACACGGCTTTTGTGTGTGTTTGAGCAGTAACTTCATGCTGATTTTTTCAGAGTTACTTCTTGTTTCTTTTTTCTTTTCTTTTTTTTTTTTTTCTTTTCTTTTTTTTTTTTCCCTTAACAGTAGTTACTAGAAGCTCAATTCACCTGTGCTATTACTCTACCCTAAGCAATAATTTCATAGTAGGTATATATCCACCCCTCTGTTTTCCTCTAAGGCTGATAGTTATTGGAGAGACCTCTGAATAATGTGGAGTACTTTTAGTTTGCTGTTAGCTAAGCCTAATATAATGATAGTTTTTTGAAACAGGCTGTGTTTAGTATGAACTGATTTTTGTTGCATATCAAATGCTTGGAACTTATGCAAGCAGAGTCTTCCCACCTTGTACATTGCAGAAAGGAAAAGTAGCAATTTTACCGACTGTTAAACAATACAGATTTACTATGCCTTGTATCTGTGTAGGCTGCAGCAAAGGTATAGATTTTTTTCTATGGAAAAGCCTTATTGAATTAAACAAGGAAGAAACCAGTAAGTTTCCATAGAAATTTAGCAGCAAATAGATTTGAATGTAGAATTATATCCATGTTTCATCTCTCTCTGGGTTTTTCTATGCATTCTATAGAAAGCCTGTAGTTCTCTATTAAACTCCTTATGAATTGCCCTTCAATGCTGGGTTTTTTAGGTATTGGGATGGGAAGGAGTCCATAAGGGTTAGGAAGAACCATCCGTTTCAAGGCCTACTAAAAGTTGTGATTTAGTCTGCCTTAGATAGCTGTCATTCCTCTGGGACCATAAGGCAATCTAAAACCTGAGTTCCATTATGATGGTGCACTTACCCAGTGCCACAGATACAATCGGGGGCATTCTTTGAAGCTTCACCCTGGTAGAAAGGAGAAGAGAAATGGGATCCTCATTCTTTTTTTAACCCCAAATCAGCAACATAATCCACATTATATGGTGTAGCTACACTGCTGCAGTGCTGGGTACTGTTTAGGGGTCAGCAAACAAACAGATTGGTGGGTTTAATACACATTGTAATGTGAATGTTGGGATTGTGTCTGGCCATGAGCTGCAGGAAGAAATCCTACTGTACATTCAGGGATTGCACTCACATGAATGACATTGAGTCTATGTGACTGAGGTATCGTAGCAACCTTCATGAATCACAATCTTTGTTTTTCTGTGACTTGTTTAAAGAAAAAACACTGCTAGCATAGGGCCTGACTAACCACTCTACTGCAGTGAAGAGAAGTTTTGCAGAAGTGATCTCTACAGGTTCAGTGTGAGCCATGGGGAAGGGTTTGTCTCCTTTTTTACGGAGGTCTCTGTGGTGGGGCTAACTTTCTGCTAGGTGCCCGTATAGGTGTTAGTACCCTCTGAATTCCCTGAACATTTATGCATTTTTAATAATGAAAAGACTTATTTGTACAATAGCACAGAAAACAAGGAAATATCACTTAAAACAACCCTTTCCAAATGTGCTTTTATAAGAAAAGGAAAGAAATAATGGAGTTCTTGTGCTTGCACAGAGTAACGCTATGTGGCTGGTTTTCCTCTTTGTGTTCTATAGGCCAAACTGCATGCACTGCTGAGAAGGATATGTCCCAGGAAAAAGTAAATTCTTTCAGTGCCTGAGAGTAAGCCATTTGTTTTCCTTGTGCTCATCATTGCTGTCTTCTCAGGTTGGGTATGGGAACTTCAGGTCCCTAAGGCTTCTCACTGGGCTCTACTTCCTCCTCCTCTACCATTTGCTGAAGCATTAAGGAACAAAGACTTGGCTCCTGGCCTGTCAAGCAAACAAAGGGGTGAGGTCAATGTAGTGAGTCTTTTTTACACTCTACTTTGGCTGGTAAACACAAAGAAGGTGGAGCTGGAATTTGCTCTTATGTGGGAACACAGAAATGCAGAAGAATAACTGCTGTGCAAGACAACTTTTAGTCAAGCTGCTTTTTCCATTTGGCTCTGTAAGTTCTGTGCAAGACAAGATGCTTTCATTAACAGTTTTCTTAGAAAAGATAATCTACCACAGTGTCAATATTGCACAGAGAAAGGAAAGAGAGAGTCATCCCATCCTTGCACACCACATACCAAGAAGAAAAAAGACTGGCTAGCCATAAATTTTTACTTACTTCATTTTCTCTGCTGTCATTGGTATCAGTTCATGCATGTGCTCAAAATGGAAAATAAGCAGTTCTTAAAGTGACTATAGTTAGGTGGTATTGGCCTGAAAAGGAAGAACATCCATTAAACTCTTGAAGTTCTATATAGAGGAATAAAAACATACACTTCAGTAAAATAAAACAGAGGAGTTGAATGTCTATCTTGAGTATTACACTGAATATCCTACAAAATTTTATAAGACAGCAGAGCCTTTTAAAATTTAAGTTACTGATACTGATACATGACAACACAGGTAGTACTGTGAACACAGTGGGTATCAAAAAGCCTCAGAGATATTAGTGCATCCTCCTCTGTATGAAGAGTATTTTGCAGTTGCTGGGATTGTGAACATTTGTAAACTTGATTCAAAATGCAGCCTTTTGACAGCTGACTAAATTTGATACTGCAGATTAAATCACAGGTATGCAGAAATGAACTAGAAAGATGAAGATCAGATAAACTATCATTCCAGGTGGAAAAAATTATTTCAGATCACAACTACAGTGCCTGAAAAGAAATGTAAATACACTTTTCAGAGCTAAAAGAAAGATTCCCCTGTGCATTCTTGTTCAGAAACAGGTGGATCCATGTGTTAACCTCAGTTTCAGGTTTTAAGATTGGTTGACCTATGGGAAGTTAAACATATACTTCTGGCGTTATACAGCGTGTAAACCACCTCCATGCTTCATACTTTCATTTGTGGAGTTAAGCAATGACGTGAGTAATGCAGTGATTGTGCCTGAACCAAGTGTTTTGCTTCCAGGGAAATACTAACATTCTTCTCTGCCAACCACTCTGGTGAGGTCACTGCTCTGTTTTTTTAGCAGTTCTTTCCCCCCCACCCCAGAACGACACTTCTAAAGGACACATTTTATTCAGGCAACATTATCTACATGGGGGTGCCTGTGTCTGTGGCAACAGTTATATTTATTAAATCTTGTAGATAGCTGTGGCAGGTAAGCTGCAGTTCCTTTCAGTCTGAACTGTCTGTCTTTCTCAGCAAGGTCAGGGCACCCTCAGAAACTGATAGATCTGGCAGAAGTTTTCCAGGGAGGAATGTGTACCCTCCCTGACTCCATTTGTATTTCTTCATGTTGTAAGTACAGGCCCACTGTCTAGAAGAAGCCTAATGCTGTGTAACTCTCCTTCATTTTAAACTTTGTTCTTTTATTTCTATAGTATATTTGTTCTTATCTCCCTTTCACCCTGTTTGGCTGATCTCCCACATATCTCTTCATCTTGCTCTGCTTCCCATACTCCCCTATTTTTGATTGCCAGAGGCTCTTTCTGCCTTCTAGGCAGCTGACACTCAGGGAGCTGCTCGATGCCACAAAACAGGGACAGAGCTGCAGCTCAGTAAAGCCCTTAGCTTACTTCCTCCCTCTGGCATTAGACCACCAGTTTTGAGCTGCCTGCAGCAAATGAAATCTGGGATCAAGGAACTCAGATCCTTGGCCTGTGAGCCATTTCCCCAGCACAATGATCCTGGAAATGAGAAAGAACACTGAGGGCATCTGTCTGGATTTTCTGTGAAAATCCTAGCACAAACCATGTTGTGTCCTTTCCTACTTTAAGAGTGCTGTTCCAGTAATTTCCAAAAGATAACGATGAATTCCTGATCTCTGTTTTCCTCTGTTAACAGGGCTCATTAGAATGACCTTGCAGTGCTTGGCAGTACCAGATACCTGACCTTTTTTCCCCCTGACATTTAGCAGTCACTCTGAAGGTATAATCTGTTTACAGCTCTTGAAAATCTATTTGCCTCATATAAAGCTGGTGTCCTTGGCCACAAACTGAGTTTTTCAAACTGAATCCTGGCACCTGGCTTCTATTAATCTAAAGGGGAAGGCAGGAGCAATGGCACTGACAGATAAGTGGAAATCAAGACAAATAGGTACTTATAATGGTGGTGTTCAAAAAGCTGGAACCACGGTAAAAGTGTTACCTCCTGAACAAAGTCTGTGGTGTCTGGGAATCTGGTAAAAAAAAATAAATTAAAAAATCCATCAAATGAGTCAGCTTTCCATAATGGCTATTTATATTTTGAACAAGCAACCTCTTGTCTCAGGTAAGGTTGTAATGGATACAAAGAACAATCTCAGTTCAGCATTCACAGATTAATCAGAACATAGAGCCTCATGTTTTCGCATGACCATTCATGTAAGAACAAAGTTGGTGCTTCCAACATAATAAGAAGATCAATAATTAATCAGATGTATTAACATAAGAGATTACTTCTGATGTTTCTGCAATGTGGTCCCAGTTTGCACACCACAAAAGAGAGAGCACCTTCCCATATAGATTCTTCATAAAAGAGCATGAGAACAGAAGTAGCACCCATGATTGTTAGGGTAAGATTCTGGACTCCTTTAGACACCATGCTTCTCAGCAGAGCCTCCTACATAAATCTTAAAAGACCCTAGTGGACCTTCTGTAAGGAAAAGAGTGCAGTTATGTCCATCTCCAGTTCTTTCTATTTCTGACATTTGCCCTTCTTTATTATTGTGAATGGTTGCTAGTGGGGAGTGTAGCTAAAGGCTGCAGTAACAGAAAAAATTAGTCTTATTTTTACACTAATGAAAAGAGATGACAAGTCTTGCCTCACTGAAACAAGTATCAGCTTTCATTCATTAGGCAAGGTGAGGGAGTGGGAAGGATTCAGCTGGAATGGGCATTCTCTTTCAGGATGAGACTACAGTTATTGCCTGTTTACAAAATTGGAAGTCCCTGAGAGCCCTTTAGCCTGTAGGGGAAGGTTTGGTGGTAACAGATCCCTGACACCTGTTCACAGGGCTGTTGGAACGAAGCACTTCTCCTTTCAGTTAGGTTTCTTATGTAAAGTCTTTTCATCATTTAATTCAGGGTACTTAGAAGTCAGGAAGAACCACCACTGCATGTAGTTCAGTTACACTGTTTAGATCCTTCAGTCCAAACCATTCTCCTTATCCCTTCAGCTAGACTACACTTTTTACCTTTTGTTTTCTTCTACTTCCTGTACAATTCAAACTGGAAGATGCAGTTCATCTCCAAATGAGGCAGATTGTGTTAGGCTCTCTAGCCTTCTCTCCCAGCAGGAGAGAACATCTTTCACTGAGGGAGCTTCATTTCAGGGCTGCTATAGTTGCCTTTGATTAGTACATTTGCCTTTCAGTGGTGAGTCACCCTGTTCTTTCCTCTTGTGAGAGATAATCTTAGTTGTTGTTTTGGGACAAATACTTTACAATTGCAGAGTTATTCACTAGAAGTGAACTCAGTTCCTTCCTATTTACAGCAAAGTTCCCACACTCTGTTGTCTTATGATGGATATGAGCTTCAGAGGATCACAGGGGACAGCACTGTACCCTTCTGTGCTGAAAAGAGCTTGAGAAGAAAACTATGTCACATGAGTAGCAGAGAAGTGAAAAAGGCCATCAGAACAGTCTTCAATATGTCTCAATGCTTTGAGACATATCTTTTGGCTTCTGAAGAGTTGTAAAGGAAGCTGAAGCCCTAAGAAACTGTGGGTCATTCATCAGCCTCTCACTATCCAAGCTTAAGAAGTCCCAGGTTGGCAGAAGACCTTTTGATATGCAGTGTAATACCATCCTGCTGGAGAAGAGGAATCCAAATGAAAGGTAATAACTTGAAATAAATGCTGTTGTAGTCAATAATCGAGTTGTGTGACCGTGTAAACACAGATAACTCTGTATGCCACAAAAGTTTTGCTTCCTGCCAGTAAAATTTTCAGTGTCTCTGATAATTCCCTCTGACTTCCCTCTGCTACAGGGAAGTGTAAGACCTACTTAAATGCATGCAATGGAAAATAACATAGGGAACCAGGACACAACTGGCTGAACAGGCTGTAGTGACAGTGGAATCTATCAACTTAATTTGGAGGTTTGTTCAAACTCCTGCATAAGCCCGCGTATTATTAGATGCTACTTTGTTGTGACTGAGCTATTTATATATTTTCCCAGCTTGAATGCAGCAAGGTAGCAATGCAGTCTGAAGACATAATAGCAGGGGAAGGAGAGATCCCCAATGAAAAGGTTCGCACACAGCATCAGCCTCCAGGCTAACAAAGATTTGTTGGCACTGGTTGGCACATGATTGCCATCCTTCCCATGGAACTATCATGAGCAGTAGCTGGTTTGACATTCAAGAAACTACACCTCAGGTATGTCTTCATGAGATTGTGCAACATAAAGATGTTTTCATACCACAGAGGTTTCAACATTTAGCTTGCTTAATTGCGGCGCATATGTCACAGTCATGGATAACCTGAGCAATAGTGTCCAAAGTTAAATCCACCCACTGGGCATGATCCCATTGATATATTCCATCCCTGCCTTGGTGACCTGAAGTGTCATGGGCCCATCTAGCTAAAAAGAGTTCACCTTTATGGTCCCCCTGTCACTCCAGAAATCATGACGGATTCTGTCCCTTTCTGATTCAATCTTTAGGGTGCACTGTGCACCAGTGTCCACCAAGGCTTTATACTTTTGTGGCTCTAATGTGCCAGGCCATCGAATCCACACAGTCCACTAAGTTCTCTTGTCCCTCTCCTCCACCTGGCTGGAGGCAGGGCACCTCTAAACTTGAGCACATACAGCATTGTCAGTATGTGCATTACTGGGGTTTGCATCCCCATTACTCACACCTGATGTACAGGGATCTTGAGTCACCTGCATATTTGGATTGGGTAACTGCACACTGGAGACTTGAGCAGCCAGCTTTTTAGAAGGACCTCCTTTTGCATTCGCCTTACTCAGCAACTTACATACTCGTTCCTGTAGAACAGCAGTAGGTTTCTGATCCCACTTTTTCCTGTCCTCTCCACACTCACTCAGGAGTTCCCATAGGATTCCTCTAATTAAATTCTGTTTCTCTCAATTCAGTCTCACAGGAGGGCGTTTCCTCTTAATGGCTGCAATGCAGCGCCCTCCTCCTATTTGAGGAAGAAAGAGTAAACACAGTTTCTCAGCTGTTCCCTTTACAGATGAGACCCAGGCTCGACGAGGAGACGTGACAGCATCTTCATATTCTTGTGCTGTTCTAATCACATCATCCACAGTTGGTTCTGTTTCTCCAGGAACCATAACAGATATAACAGTCAATTGGGGATGGTGCAACGTGCACAAACCTTTGCATCATAGGCTTGGGGCATGGCATGTGGTAATGATTTTCAATGTTTTCATCAGTATAGATCACATCTCAGGTGGCCAGTTCTTCCAGATACCTGATAGCTTTTTCAAGTGTGGGTGCTCTGACCTGTGGGCAGTCTGTCTACTCTTTTGGGGATATCCCTGCCTTACAGCTGACAAGAGTCATCTCCATAGGCTGGTGGTTCCAGCCAGTTCTCCAAATGCCTGATCAATACCTACATCTTTGGCCAGGGATCCCAACTGCCTGGCTTCTCTCTGGGTTAATGTTATGGTAGCAGCCCCGTCATTCCAGCATCAGAGTAACCAAGTGAGAAGTGGTTCACCTGCAAAACAGCTGAAGTCTTTTCTCAGAGAACACAAGTCCCTCATGGAATAGGACTGAGCATATTCTGAGTCTGAGTCCTCCTCATATGACTCTGCTTTAGAGTCTGCTTTAGCTGCTCTACTAGGAGAGGCAGTATCCTCCATCTCCTCTATCACCTGGTCGTCTCGTTCAGACTTTGAAGAGTTAAGGCTAATTTCTGATTTCCATTGTTTTGCTTTTCTCCTAGTCACAGGGTCAATGAGTAGCTGTGTGGGCTGAGGGGGAGAAGCTGTGGTGTCTGCAGCAGCAGCAGCAGCGTTTGCTTTCTGAGCAGCAGCAGCAGTGTCTGTGGGGGGAGGCAGCAGCTGCAATGCTGTTGGCCATATCTGAGTTGTGCCCTTGTGTGAGGGGTCGAGCAGTGGCTGCAGAGGCAGAAGTGGGGGTGCTCTCTTTACGAGGTGTGCTCATTACCCTAATTGTAGTTGTCTTACTCCTCACCAATAAGAGTGTGGTTGTTCCTCCAGAAGCTGAGTCATCCTGCTCCTAACTGTTGCTTCTGAGTCAGTTCTAGTGTTACGCCATCAGTTTCATTTACTTTGTTCAGAATAGCAGCCTTTAAGGGAAATATTTCATATATTTGATCTTCACCATTAGCTATTAACACAAGATGGTACCCTGGAGTTGCTTTGCACTTTTTCATAAAAGAGATACAAGTGGTAGCTATGGGAAAAGGCACAGCATGGTTTTCAAACTTGTTAATACTATGTTATGAAGAGATTTTACTTTCTGAACCTATGTATCTCTTTTACTCATTCACTGCTTTTTCCCCATCTTCGCATTTGTGGCAACATCAGTGATTACTTTCATGGAAACATAATGTTACAAACAATTAAAACGCATTTCTAGAGTGCTTTAATCCACCTTGGTGGGTAAGGAGCTAAGGAGGAGAGACATTCCTGTGAGCTTGTTCTACACCAATACTCTGAGAGGGAAAGTTTAGGTGGTGGGACCATGGCTAAAAATTGTCCATTGTGGCCGTTTGTCTTCCCTCTGAACTTCCCATCACGTACCATTTACTCCTTAACAAATACCATTTTCTTCTCATTAGAACTCTTCTGATTTTGCAGCTTCCAGATTTCCATTCCAAGATATTTCAGGCATGTAACTGAAATTAGCTGAGAGATGGGAACCTATAGAGGTTTGAGTATTGGGCCTAATTGTTACATGCTTATTCTGAAGTTTAGACCTTTTCAGAACATAAAACCAAAAGTCAAATAAATTGACTGCAGAATCTAGCAGCTTTTTTTCCATTTACCTTTTTGAAATGCTACAATCTATTTATGAAACAGTCTACATCCAGTTTCATGGATACATAACTTGTGGATTGCCAGACATGAGTCCTAATCCTATCAATTGCCTGGGATATAAGGATTCAAGGTAAAGCACTGATGGTCTCAGGCAGATTGCCAGCGAGTTTGGTGTAGTGTTCAGTCACATGGCTGCATACTTGCAGTAGCTAAATGCTACCAGGCAGATTTTGAAAGGGAATCCTCTATAATTTCTGTGATCCAAACCAGTTTGCAGTATTTGCTGCTACCACCACACATTATTTGGATGTTGACAGAAGAATTAAAACCTATATGAAACCTGTTATTCACTGGTGAAAATGGCTGAACTTTAACTGTGGAAGTCACAGAATGATCTTCCTACCTCCCTCCCAATGTACCTCCAGCTTCCTTGCCAATTTACTTTCCCTTCCCCAGGGCATTTCAATACAGCTGTATCCTGCCCTTCTTTTCTGGCATTTCATCACTTTAATAGAAGTTGCAAATCATTCTGGGTTGCAACAGCTCTGTGGTGTATGCAAGGGTAAGGTAGCCATGTTCATATTTGCTTGTAGTGTAGGGAAAGATTTAAACTCAGGTTTGCAGGAGGAAAAGGCATAATTGCTTTTGTTGTTACAATTCACAGTATTTTTCAAAGATTGTTATGGCCTAAAGCCTGCAGCTTAAAACCTGTTGTTCAATTTGTGCTTCCTTTGATAAGAAAAAAACCCCACTGTGCTTGTAGGGGTCTGAAAGAACGTAAAACATACGACTGAGTGCAGGTCTTTTATGTACACAGGCGGAAATAAACTACTCCCTTACTGTTTTCTAAAGTATTCTGATATATTGAGCCCTACCTTTTATGAAAAAAATGTTCCCTGTTTCCAAAAGAACTCAGCATGAGTTCTTTTTTGGTTGCTGAGGGTACAAATGAAAGGGGAACAAGATTTGCTCTTTGCAAATTATTATACATTTGATCATCTAGTGTTATTCTTGACCAGCAGAGCTGCCCTGCTATGTCAGTGAGGCCTCTTGTGAAAAGTCTGCCCTCCACATTTCCTTCATGCTTGCAAACAGGCACTACTGAACCTCTCTGGAGGGAATGACTGCCTCAAACAGTAAGGACACCTCCCTGCACATACAGTTGGTTGCATGGCAGGAGGGCTTTGTTACCTCAAAAGTACCCAAGAAGTAAAGCACAGGAGTGTAGTTAACATTTCCCATTCTCAAGGGAGAGGCATAAGAGAAAATCTTCTTTCACAAGTCCAAATCTGACACTTGGCAGGTCACAGAAATAGCAGTGAAAGGTAACAGTGGATTCCACTGTAGACTAAACAGGCAGAAAAAGATTAGCTGCATAGCCAAGTACACAGAAAAACTGGAGGACAAGTCACAGATGTTCTTGAGTTTTATCTTGGAGATAAACTGCTACTTTGTCCTCTGAGTTGTTGCGCAGGATTATAAAAGGATAGACTAATGCTTCACAAAGTACATGATATGTCCCAAAAATAAATCTAAATCCAAAACATTTCCTACAATATTGTTGATGCAAAGATCAGAAAAATGTGGTTGGATTATTATATAGTGGCAACTTTTGGTTATTTCATGTTATAATTTCATGCTGAATTTTTTTTTCCAAAAATCTAAAGCAAGAGTTGGCAAATATGACTGAAATAATTCACAATGAACAAGTATTCAGCTCGGGTATATTGAAAATAAATGGATACAATACTCTGCCAACAGTCAGGACTGAATTTCTATTTAGTAGATTAATGCAATAATCTAAACAGCTATTATTGGTTATTATGTACTTACCAGGATCTTCCTATAGATAATGAGTATTATTTACAATGAACTAATTTTTCAAATAATGTATTTCTGTGCCTGACTACCTGAATTAATAGTGTTTTTATACTTTTTCATGAGTGGAAGTCAGAACAAATTAATGAAAAGGAAACATAAAGAAAAAGGCAGGTTGATCTCTACTAAGTGGTGGATTATTGCTGTATAATTGCAGCTTTTAGTAAATAGAGCATTTCATTAATAAGCCTTATGTAAAACTGCAAAACTCTTATGTAAATACAGATTTATTTTATACTGTTTGTATTTAGAAAACCCTTCCAGCAGTAAGACTGCAATTTTGCCTGAATCAGAGCTCACTGGAGGCAGTGGATTTGCTTTCATAAAAATGGTGCTCCATGCACTTAAAATGGGGAGGTTTTTTTTGTAGTAGTCTGCAGTACTCCTCATCTCATGCTTTAAAGTACATCTTCAACCCAGGAAGAGCTTTTCCTGTCTAGACCTACTGTGTTTTCTACTCTGCCTCCTCCTGTGTGCTCCCAATAAGCAGTTCTTGCTGCTTCCTTCCACTATGAGGGAGAGAATGAGCCCTTCAGTCCCTACCTGTCTTGTGGACACTGTTAGACAGAAGTAAGCAATGTGGAGCATAAACTCACCACACATCCTCTTTCAGTGTCCGAAGAGTCTGTGTAGCCATCAGCCTTAAGGCTTCTCTTTGGAAGCATGGTTGCTACAAAGACACCAGGTACCCTTTTATTTTTCTTCATTTTCAGGTCCCTCTCATGCAGACCAGAGGCTATCTGATCCCTGGCCATTCTGCCTGGCTGTTATTATAGTACCATATAATGCAACTCTGTCTCTGTATATAACCCAGACATTAAAGATGGTAGCATTAACAGTTTCTGTCAGAGAAAATGCTTTGAATTCCATTAGTGTTCATTGACATGCATTCCTTCAACTCTTCTCACAAGACCTGCTTTGGAGCATGAATATTTAATTAATTATGTAAAACTTGCTTCTAAAACTAAAAAATACTGAGGCTGAGTTAATTTGCATGTAAACAAATTATATTCTCTTCTGAGTTATTGATTAGTGAGCTACTGATTAATACAAATGCTGCTCTCTTTCCTATTTTGTGCACTCTGCATTATTAGGGTATTCAATGACCCTGTCAAATTAATTAAGTGATTGAATTCTGGCATACTAGTTGTCACTCTAGAAAAAAAAAACAGTTCTGTATCTGAGCTAGTATTTAGGCATATTTATTTATTTTTATTTTTTGAGAAAATTAGTGGCATGTAAATCTTTACAGTGAGGCACAAGTAACAGTTTTTTACTTAGTAGGAACATTCTACATAGGTTGAAATATTGCCCCCTGATATTTTTCAGCACAGTCTGATAGCAAAAAGTGATATATTTGAAAGAATTTTTTTTATTATTTTTTTTTTTCTGCTGAGGTGTAACTTTGCATGAAAAGCAAAGCTTGTAGAATCTTCTAACACTAGAACATTGTTATTTTTTTGATCTGCAAGTACATGAGGTCAGCTGCTGACAGAAAAATAATCTCCCTCCATTAAAATGATGGTGAATTTCCTACATAGTTGTCTTTTTTAAAAAATGGAGGGCATTAGGGCTCACATAGGGCTGTTTCTTTTCTTTATTCGTACAGGTCTTCCCTTTTAAAATGGCAAGACATTTTATTTTCTTCTTTCTGGAAACAATACCCCATACCATAATCAAAAGGATAATCTTATTTCCAGGTACACAAGTAGTGCAGACAGAGACATTTTTCTTACTCTTATAGAAGTTCAAAAGCCAAGTTTGCTCCCTGTGCAAGCTCACAAAAGGATGTCAGCAGCTGTGCAGACACCACTGGTCCACAAACTATGGTGACAAATGTAGCATGTTTTTGCACAGCACAGGACTATGATCCTTCCATTGCTGTCCTTCTATACCAAGAATTCTTGCTGTATGTATAACTCTGCCATGTCCTGCTTCCTCAGCCACCATCCTGCAGAGTTATCAGAGGATACTGAGTAATATATTATTTTACACATTTTATTTAGGAGATGAGATGATGAAAGTTTTAACAAACATATTGGGAAGAGTATTTGTGGCAATAAAAAGCAGAAAAACACTTTCTTTTTGGATCTTATTTTATAATGGAGTATCTACTTTGTCACCCAAGATCCTTGGGAATTTTTTTTGCCTCCAGGGTGTTGTTTGATTATACTGAGGGGAAAAAAAGGGTGGAAATTTTTAAGTGAGCATGTTGTGATTTATAAAAAAAAGAGGAGTTGCTTTGCAATGAATTTATTCAATCTTACATGCTAATACCTGTAGAAGAAAGCAGAGGAGCAGGCCTGCGTGGGATAGAGGAGTACTGCAGACTCCCTGGCACTCACTGACCCTGAAGAAGAACAAAGAGCTGTAAATAACTTCAGGAATTTGCCATCTGGACAATGTTTTGTCCTGGTACCAGATGCCTCCAGTGGGAATGGATAGATAAGGTTTTATGTTAGTAGGAATGGCACTTTGAGGTGTAAATTGTAGTGCAATCAATAGATATCGGGATACTATATAAGTGTAGCAGACCGCTCAAGAAACTGATTCCGATTGTTCACAGCAACTGGAGTCCCTGCCTTCATCTCATACGGCGCTCCGTGTGAGGCTTTCAAGAGAAAGTGAAGAACTTGGGAGATTTCTGCAACTCCGGGAAGACACCCCTCAGTGAGCCATACGGGAAGGAGAGCAAAGATATATTCATCGTCGAGGAAAGGTAATCAAGGACTGTGTCTGGGGGAAGAACTAAGATGGGTCAGTCAGTGACCGTGTCCCAGCAGCTTCATTATGAAGTTTTGCTGCGTATAGCGAGGGAACAGGGGTTCAAGATAAATCCCCAGAAACTGACTTTGTTATTGCTATGGGTACGTCTTAACTGCCCTTGGTATCCAGAATCAGGCACTTATGAAATCATGGAATGGCAAAAAGTGGGTGAAGAATTGATAAAGGCAGAGGTCGCTGGTCAAGATATTCCACCCGATCATTTAATAACGTGGAGAATGGTAATGACCGGTCTGAGCCTGTTACATACTCAACCGACTGACTTGCCGATGCTATCTGATTCACATCCTGCTGCTCAAGAAGCAGGGCAGTCTCAGAGTGCTGGCAACCAGGAAAACACTGAAAAAAATCTCATGTGGTTTGCCACGGAAGGTGCGGGAGCCGTAGCCAAGCCGCTTGTCCCTAACTGGGAGAGCGCGGCCGCCAAGGCCAAACCGCTTTTTTGTGATGCAGCAACACAGACCGGTCCTACCGACATACCTGGCACGACCGAGACATTGTTAACTGGCCCTGAAAATTCTCGTGAATGCTTTACAACAGAGGACTTGGATTCTGCAGGGCGTGAGGATCCTTTTGATCCAGAGGCAATGGATCCTGCAGGGGAGCCGGGCACCCCCCCCTCGCATCTTTAAAAACTGCCGCTGCTGTGGCAGTGACTGCAAAAGATATTAATAATGAATAAGAGACTGTAAAAGACATTTTAACATTTAACATTTTAAAAGCCGAGGGAGACAAGCGGCGGGGGGAGGGGGAAGCTCCTAGAACCCTTCTGTTCTGTTTTGTTGTGTTCTCTTCTGATGCAAACAGGGAAAGCTTCACGTGGATTGGGCATGCCTGGGACTTTTCGATTGACAATTGCAACGGCTGGTGTAATTACTGATAGAGACGAACAAGTTAAAATTGGAACTGATTTGCTGCCGCACGCCATGAATGCCCGGGATGTCCCGGGGAGTCCTGACAAGGGATAGGGGGGCAGCGCGGCTGCTTCCCCCCGACGGAAGGGAGGGAGAGGGGGGGGGGGGCCCGACGGGGGGGGGGGGGGGCGACCGCCGCTTCTTTCGCCGCTCCACCCGCACCGGAGCCGCCGTGGGTCCCGGGGCCTCTGCCGAGCCAGGGAGGGAGTGTTATTGTGTGTGGAATTCTTCCTTTCTTTGCTCTCTTCGCCCCCCTTCACAGCCCCCACCTTTTCCTTTACCCCTCTCCCCCCTCTCCCCCCCCCCCCGCCCCCCCCCCCCGATCGTGTTTTCCCCACGCTGTTCCCTCTGCTCCATGAACTGCTTGCTAGTTCAGTCGGTAAAGACTGTGACTTTAGATCTCAAGCGTTTTGAGTATCACGTTGTTTTTTCCCCAATAATTGGCAGTGTTATATTATTGATCTTAAAGATTGGTTTTTTTAACATTTATTTACATGAAGATGTTTGTAAACGTTTTGCATTTTCAGTTCCTTCTGTAAATTATCAGGCGCCTATAGAGAGGTATGAGTGGGTAGTGTTGCCACACAGTATGAAGAACAGTCCTACAATTTATCTATATGTTGTGCATTCAGCATTGAAACCAGTTCGTCAAGCTCATCCTAAGATTATGATAGCTCATTATATGGATGATATTTTGCTTTGTGCAAGTAATGAAGGTCAAATTCAAAATGTTTACCTTTACTTACCAAATGTCTGGAAAAGTATGGCTTACAGATAGCTCCTGAAAAAAATGAAGTCATAACCACCCTGGAAATACCCAGGGTGGAAACTAACAGAAATCTGTGTTTCCCCACAAAAATTGACAATTGAAAACAATATCCAAACTCTGAATGATCTGCAAAAATTATTAAGGATAATAAATGGGGTAACACCTTTGCTTGGTATCTCTACTGAGACATTAGCCCCATTATTTGATTTATTGAAAGGTGATAGTAATCTTATATCACCTAGGCAATTGAATCCTGAAGCATCTCAAGCACTAGAAATTGTTATGACTAAAATTAGACATTCTTCTGCACATCGTTATGATCCAAGATTAATTCTCAGAGGTTTTGTGATAAACAACACTTTCCAGCCATTTGGTATTCTAGGGCATGTGGATGGAAATGATGTCTGGATGTTAGAATGGCAATTTTGTCACATCATTCCACCAAAACAATACGGTCTAGACTAGAAATGTTATCTGAACTGATTGCAAAACTGTGATTAATTAACTATACAGTGTTCTACTATTTTAATAGCAGTACCACTAAAGGAAGCTCCTACCCTGTTCCTGGATGGATCTGCATGCTCTCACGAGGTGATGATAGTATGGCATGAATCTACATCAATGAGGTGTGGCACTCAGATATTACACACATTCCTGAACTTGGTCATCTTAAGTATGTCCATGTATCAATAGATACTTATTTCGTAGTGGCCACTGCTCATGCAGGTAAAAAAGCAAAAGATACAGCCTACAATTTTTGAAAACAACTGCTACTATGGGTCTTCCATCTGTTGTTAAAACTGATAATGGTCCTGCAGATGTATCTGCAGCTCTTTTGGAATTTTTTAAAGAATGGGGAATTACACATCATACTGGCATACCTCATTCACCAGCTGGGATAGATCCCATCTTACATTGATGCATATGCCAATTAAATTAAAAGGCACATTTAGATCAAATGCTACACCCCATGAAAAATTATCAAAGGCAGTGTTTGTACTCAATTTCTTAAATAGAGGGGATGACAATTTCACACGGAATGAAAAAAGATTATTAAAACAGAAGTGCATCAAGTATGCTCAAGCATGGTATAAGATATATATATGGACTGATATATATATATATATATATATATATGGACTGATATATATATATATATATATATATATATATGTATATATATATATATCAGATAAATCGTTGGGTCCGGTACCATTACTGACATGGGGTAGTGGTTATGGCTGTGTTTCTCTCTCAACAGGACCATATTGGCTTCAACCGGCCCTCATCATCAACTGGCACCACCACCTAGCAACTAGCAGAGATGAATCTCTGGATCATTTGGTCAATATGCTTAGCATCTATGCCACTGTCAGCGTTTGAAGCAGATGAAAAAGGCGAAGCAGTGTACATCTGTTGAATCTACCAGTGATCTTCCAGTCACCGACAATGACACCACTTGGGCAGGTGGTGTTTGGGTACAGCTGACAGTGAGTCAACTGAGAGTCAACTTGTATAATGTCTCTCACACAGTAGATAATTGGCCTGTCTGTATTACCAATGCTAACATTCACACATTCTGTATTACATTTACTCCTCAATGACATATATTAGCTGTATGTGTGACTGATAAGATTATTAACTACACTAATATTGATTTACCAGGTGTTACAAGTCAAGAATGTAGTTTAACTCATAGAATCTGTTATCCTCATTATAAAGTGGTTAAGCAAATGAATGCAATTACACACATTACTTGGGAACCATTCATGGGATTATTTCCTAGATGAGTAATATTGAACTATAAAGTGAAAGACGTATGGAACATTCATGAGGGTCGATTCAACTGAATGGCATAATGCTGGATATTCTGGACCCATACTGCAAATGTATAGAAACCATTCTGGCAGCACGGTCCAAACAAATCTATGTAGACTAGCACTGCCTTTTGTAAACAGAACCAAGGCTCACTTTATTCAAAACAAAGGTGATAATCCCGTGAAGTTCTACGTCTGTGATCACTCTATGGCTACTATTCGTACTACTCATCCTTATGTATATGGGATTACTAATATAGAAAATTTAGATATTAGAGAGAAAAGTAGTTATGTTGAATAAGCTTTTAAGAATATCACTTTTAAGACATGTATTCAACCTGAAGATATAAGAAATAATTTTTTAGTGATACCGTTCTGATGGAGGTCTGAACTGTGGTTTCCTGTGAACTTGATTAGGACTTGGGAAAGTGAAAAAGGATTAGATCATATCATAAGAGTATTACACAGCAGTGCAGGAGAGCTTAAGAGAAGGACCAGGCAATTTACGGGTTGGCTAGTATTTGCCATTATATCAGCGATTGTCATTATCAGTTCCACAGCTGCTTTGGTCGCAGCTCTAATGACATCTGTTCAAACAGTGCAGGAAGTTAAACGTGCACTGTTAAATGTGGCCGAGGATGTGGAAGTGCAAACAGCAATAGATGAAGACATTCTGGTGAGACTGGAAGCACTAGAGGCTAGTGCGATCGGGCTGGGTGAACAAGCTGCATTGCAGATACATCTAATGTTACCGTGTGATTGGGAATATCATAAGTGATATCTGTGTGTCATATCCTTAGAATGGAACAGCTCATTACATGAACGGGATGTTGTAAAAGCTCATCTGCAAGGAGCTTTTGATGGGTCAGTTAAGTACCATCTACAGACCCTAAAACATCAGCTGGAGCAACAAGCTACAAGTATAGGATATGCATATGGACAAGATGTGGCAATCGCTGAATAATGATCTGAGTTAGTTAAATCCTAAACAATGGTTCACAGGATTGAATTTGAGGATCTAGGTGCAGGGAGGTTTAATGATTTTAGCAGGAATGATAATATTGGTAATTATTGGATTGATTGCTAAAGTGATCTTAAGCAGCAGGAGGATGGAAGAAAACGTGGTTCATTTGGTTCTTTCAAATATAAGAACGTGGAACTGTAGGAGAACAGCAGAGGAGAAGGCCTGCGTGGGATAGAGGAGTGCTGCAGACTCCCTGGCACTCACTGACCCTGAAGAAGAACAAAGAGCTGTAAATAACTTCAGGAATTTGCCATCTGGACAATGTTGTGTCCTGGTACCAAGTGCCTCCGGTGGGAACGGATAGATAAGGTTTTATGTTAGTAGAAATTACACTTTGAGGTGTAAATTGTAGAGCAATCAATAGATATCGGGATACTATATAAGTGTAACAAACCACTCAATAAACTGATTCCGATTGTTCACAGCAATTGGGGTCCATGCCTTCATGTCTTCCGTCAAATACTATTAGAGGATACCCTTTTTCCCACCATGCTTCAGAAATATCCACAAAAGACACCCCGAAGGTTCCTCCCATCTATTTCTAGAGATGCAACAGAACTAGGGACCTGACTGGGTAAAGTCCATCCACCTACCCACCTGAATTGTCTGCATATACTTCTTAACCTGTATCCAAAGAAGCATTTACATGTGGTTTACTAATGAACATTTTAATTGAAGTATACCATTAAATATCAGTTCTGTTATGTGATACCCCACATAGCCTAGTATTCAAGGAGCAGTTCTACATGAATTGAAGTCTGAGAATCCCAGCTCTAAAAACTGTTCTGATTTCTACTGATATAACTTGTATTTGCTAGCAGCTTACAGTCCTGTAGCAAGGCCATATTTTGAAGTCAGACCTTGGTGAGATATGAGAAGTGTATTCACTTTATTAATACTGACAGATCCTGCTGACTCCAGAAAAAAAGCAGCAGGTAAGAATAATATTCTCTTAAAAATTCAAAGGGACTGAGTAACTTTGTAACACCACAGATCTTCCAGCCCTTTTTTCTGGAAGGTCAGAAAGACAAAATTACAAGTAGATGAATTAGAACTCAGCCCAGCAAAAAGGTTTGTGCATGTATCAGGGGGTGGGAGAGCACAACAGAGGAATCACAACCTGCTCCCACCTCTCTGAGCTACAGGAAGGTCAGTGCAGAGAGAACCCAGTGGGCTACCTACAACCAGGCTGGACACCTGGCTTCCCACAAGCCACCCTGCAAACACTGGCATGTAAGCCAGCTTTTGCTGTGCCCTTCTTAAGCTTGTTAAAAGCTGCATGGGTCTCTGCTAGCACAGTGAACCCTCACTGGCCTCTATCCCCACTCACTCAGCTCACAAGGCAGGGGCCAAGCTTTACATTAGTAATTAAACCCTGGTTTGTGTCTTTTTGTTCTAGCCAACTTTCTTTTTTAATCAAGTCCGTTATTTAGAGACTGCTGTACTCCTGACATGGGTTACTGCAAAGTGCTGTAGGAACTATTTAGCTCTATTTCATAAAGCACAGAAGATGCACACACAAAAGAATGGGCAGGAGAACTCCACTCTCATCCATCACCCGGCACTTCTGAGGACAGCTGTTCTTCTGCCCTAATGGTATCAACACCAGTGGCAGCCCTTATGGAAAAGTATCATTAGACATGATGGGAGACACAGAGCAGAAACCAAGGTGGCAGAAGCTTCCAGCTGGGAGAGTCCCGGGAGTTGTAGCAGTTCCCTGACTATCCTGACACAGCGTGCCTGGGGGTGTGGAAGCCTTGGGAACATTTGCCGGTGAGTTGAGCTGAAGCCATGGCAACACTCACTGCTGCTGCGCTGTATCACCATTTAACCTTGTATTTTGGCCCAGTTTTAACTGTTCCACTTTTACAGTGACCACTAGGCATAGGAACACATTTCTCCATCTCTTGGCTATGGTTGCTTAAAAAAAATTCATGGGATTACAGGCTCCTGGATACCTCTGCATAACACTCAAGAGGCTTTCTTCTGTGTATAACTGAAACCACAAGCTACCACTCATGTTGTAACTCACTGTTTACCAGAAAGATGCAAGGACTAAGATATTCACTGTGTTTGGGATTTCTCCCTTAAAGATCAACCATCTCATACTTCCCCCAGCATTTTATTCATTGCTAAAATACGCAAGGAAACAGAAAAAAAAATCCTAAACCAAAGCAGCATTGTGTGTGCTTTGCCTGCAAGAGATATTATCACAGAAATGAAATTCTTTGTAAAAGTCAATAAAAAAATGTTATTTTGGCAGATCTGCTCTGGAAAAACCCTGCTGGACAAAAACTAATTTAGAAATATAGGCTGATACAAGTCTAAGAAAGGTCTGATATTGCAGAAGAGAGAAAAGCTATACAAATAATTTACTTCTATCATAAGTACTTTTGCTTTTCTTGGTACGAATTGCTTTTTCTGCTGAACATGTAGCTTGAGCATGAGATTATATCCAGACAGATTAGCGGAAATACCTTTACTTTCTGCTTGTACTCTCACTGCTCTATTTTTGCATTTCATATATTACTTTCTCGTAAAACAGCTGTGATTTTACATGCTGCAGTGCTCATCATCTCTCCTCCTGATCTGAGTTATTGTCCACAACACGGGGAGAAATGTTAGACAAAACCTCATGGTAGCAAAACCATTTCAAAGGTTATCTCCCTGCTGACAAAGGTAAGCCATCTAGCTTACACAGATATTGGTGAAAAAAAGCAAGCACTCTATCAGCTGTACATATGCTGCATCTTCCCAAACTAAGTTTTTAGTCTCTTACCCCATACTCTTTTCACACTCTCTTTCCTTGCTCTAAACTGTGACTCTGTTTACCACGTTCTTGTTTTGGTTACCATGCATTCTCTACTTTCTCCATTTCCTGTCTGTTACTCTGCATTTGTGAAGCTGCTGCACCCTTCACACCTGCTGTCTCAGTTTCCAGGAAGCTGTCTTTTTTAGATGTACAAAGTTCCCAGTTGCCCATGTGAATATCAGCTAATGTCTTGAAAGCTGAAGATACATAGAATTATTTGCTGCCTTGCCCAGAGTTATCCTGGTACTTGCAGGGTCACATCCTCTTTCCTGTTCTGTGGATGCTGCCAAGTGTAGTATACCATCAATAGGGCAGCCTGGCTGCCCACAGGAACAGAAAACCACAGTATTCTCTGTCCTACAGACATGCAAAGACTACCAGAATCTATGCTCACATGGTGCCCACTAAAATGTGCTGGCCCAGGGCTGCTATGTAGTCCTTCCTATCCAGGCATGTGGCACATCTCATGACACAGGACCCAAATAGCTGAAGAATTTAGGTTAAAAAACAAAACAACAAATGCACCTGTGGAGAAACTAGTAAAGAGCTTCAAAAAGCTCTTTAAGCTTTTTTTTATTCAAAAGATACTTCAAACATTCGTGATCTTTTAGACCAGTCTTAGCAAAGAGGGAAAAGAGATCAGCAACAGACCAAAACTACGGAATGCCTTGTTTTAGCTGCATGAATATCTTCTTGGGTTATTGACACAGGGTTGCCATTATCTTGTGTATCAATACTGAGCTTCATCTTGGGTTCTGTTTCTCAGGGTTTCACCAGACTTGTCTAGCATAATGTTTGCAACGGGACTCTGGAGCAGAACCCAAAGGTATAAAAAAATTCCTTGAACTTCTCTTCTGAAACAAATTTTCATCTGCCTGCTTCACTGTGGAGAATAATGGCTCTTTTAAATATAATGGAATATACCAGGTGCTGTGGTATGTTACTGACACGTACCTGCCTGAGGCTTCTAGTATGTTGATCAGAGTGACCTAACAAAGGCTGCTAGTTATAGTTTTAAGCCCTACTTTCATCAGTAGCTTAATCATCTCCCACCTTCAATCAGGGAATCTGTTTTGCAGATGAAGAGTATGGAGGAGAAGAGGAATCTTATTCTAAAGGAGGTTTATGTAAAAAACCTCCTAGATTCTGACAGCTTGATCAGAAATGCACAGGAAGCATGGAGACAGTGCTGATGAAAGAAGTCCACTGGCAATGCTGAAAAAACACTTTTATTATGCTGTGGGTGAAGACTTATTATTTGCTGCAGAGATGTGTCTTGGAGTTCTGTGTTTCAGCAGTTCTCATAGTGTATTAGTTAATGCCTGAGATCAAATCAACTCCTGTTTGTTCTTGAATCATAGAGATATACACAGTCTCCTCTCTCAGCATCAACACCACCAAAAAAATCTTTCTGTGAGTGCTTAGGTTGCCCAAGAGCACCTATTTGTTCCAAAATCTGGCTGCTAATCAGAAAAGGACACTCAAATATTAAATAGCTCCTCGAAAAAAAAGCACACCAAAGCTGAGCATCTTGGGAAAATTCTTCCCAGATCCTCCTCCCAGAGCAACACAGAGAAATACTTAACAAAACATGATGGGTGATGAATTAATGAGGGTTTCTTTGTTTTCCTGATTCAGAAAAATGTTTCAGTCCAATGTAGTCACATATCCCATGGAGATGTTTTGATTCCAAGTGTTTGACCATAACTGATGGATGTATTTTTTCTGGGATTTAGTAAGGCTTTTGATACTGTCCCTGACAGCATCTTTCTGGACAAGTTGTCCATCTGTGAGATAAGCAGGTACAAAATGCACTGGCTGAAGAACTGGCTGAGGGGCAGAGCTCAAAAATTTGTTGCAAATGGGACATCATCTGGCTGGTAACTGGTCACCAGCTCATTTTCCTTGGGGCTCAGTTCTATGGTTCATTCTGTTCAACATGTTTATCAACTATCCAGATGCAGCAGTTGAATGCACCACTAGCAACTTTGCTTACAGTATCCAACTGGGAAGTGCTTTTTGACTGTCTTCAAAGAACAGAAGCCTTGCAGGGAGATCTAGATAAATTGGAGCATTAGGCTGTGATTAACAGGATGAAATTTAGCAAGATCAAATGCCACAAACTGCACCTGGGAGGGAATAGTGCTGGTCATAAATATAAATTGGAGAGGAGTGTATTGAATTCAGCCCTGCAGAAAGGGATCTGTGGGTGCTGGTGGGCATCAGGGTCACTGTGAGTCACTCTGTGCCCTGGCAGCCACAAGGGCAACCCACATCCTGGGGGCATCACACACAGCATGAGCAGCCAGGGGAAGAGGGGATTATCCCACTGTGCTCAGCATTGGTGCAGCCTATTCTATTCTGAAGTATATGACTATTTTAACCTTGATGATCCAGGAACTGCCTATAAGGATCTGCAAAAGGTGAGTGAAAATGTCCATCGTCAGAGGTCTGGAATCTATTATGCAGGAATTCAGATCCTCAACTGAAAGACTGCATATGTCCTCAAGATTCTGGTTTAGTACATCAAAATTGTCAAGATTGCCTTGAGTTTTGAAATAGGGAAAGTTACAAAATTTTTCTCTTTAAAGCCAAATAGCTCTCACCCCAGGAAATATTTTGAAAGCTCTTGTTACCAATTTCACGATGTTCAGTCTGACTATAAAGGTTACAAATGGAAAGATTAGTAAGTGTTGGTCATTTATAGGTCTATTTTTTTAGCTCACACTTTAACAAATACTAAAAAGCCCACATAAGGCTAAACCTCTTCCCATGAAGTATGTGTTATAATCTCTCTATATGTTGCATCCATTCGATATATTATATTCACTTATAGAGCAGATTCTAGGTTAAAAAGGTTACCCCAAATCTACTATATAGGACAAGGCTGGGGAATGTGTCTGACACCAGCATGAGATCCAGAGGATGCTTCTGTTTGCCACCAGCTAGCTCCCTCTAAAGCAGTATCTTGGCATGCATTGGAGTAACCATAGGACATGAACTGTTCTCAAGGGCCTGTACTGGTGAAGTCAAACTACTCTGGAGGATAAGAGGGTTTAGCTGTAAGGGTTTAAGCCAAGCCATGCTGTCTGCCTTCAAGGTCAGAGAATGGTCACTGGTCAGTTTTATTTATTATTATACCTGTAAACAAGGCTTGGCTTGACATAGTGAAACCCAGCTCAGGTGGTAAACCACTCTCCCAGGCTTGTCCCATTTTTAATCCTGCTGCTCAGCAGGTAAAGCTTTCTGCCAGTCCTTCAATAGGATCTCTGCAGCAGGCTTTAGTTACAGCCTAGTCCACAGCTAACAAAACTATTAAATCTGTTCTGTATCTCACATGTTTTTGTTTTCAGTATTCCAGGCTAGTTAGCCAACAGCCTTGGAGAACCTTACTGCAAATCTCCTGAAACATAATATAAAGGTGTTTTTCTTTATGCTATTCATGTCACATGACAGAGAACAGAGAAGGTTAAAAGCAGAGCTGCATGTGCCGATGATAAGGGTAACAATTGAAGGTGAAGACCATTTTAGTTTATTTAGAGCTGGTATTTTTTCCTCTTTTAGAAAAGCATTGCTAATAACTGCCATTTATTGGAGAGACAGCTCTTTTTTCCCTTTGCAAAGTTCAGGTTAATATGCCTGCCATCTCGGAAAGATAATGAAATACACACAAGAATGCTACAGAAATGCTGGGGTTTTGTCACAGTTTAATGCTGGGCTGGCAATTAAACTGAATGACAAATGCTCTCTATTAATCCCCCTCCCCTCCCTGATAAAAAAAGGAGAAAGAGTGAGGGAGAGAGACTTATGGGTTAGAAACTAAAATACATAGCTTTAATGAAACAGTAATGATAAAAAAGAAAAAAAATATTAAATATATATAAAATATACAGAAAAAATGATACCACATCCTTCCCCCCTTCTCCTCAGCAATGTTCACATCAGCACCGAGACTGCAGGGCAGCCCTGGGAAAGTCCAGGCTGGACTCCTGGGGTCAGCAGCAGTCGGGAGCTGGAGGCAGGAACACACAGATTCAGGCTGGCACGGATCAGGACCACAGGCAGAGGGGTGGAGAGAATCCTCCCAGGATGCCTGAGCAGGCAGGAACAGGTGAAGAAGGGCCAGAGAGAAGGGTGAAGAAGGGCAAAGAGGAAGGTGAAGGAGCTTGACCCTTGTGATACTTCAAATTTATACCAAGTATGATGCTTATGGGATGGAATACTCTGGTCAATTTTGGTCACCTGTCTTGTCCACTTCTCCCTAAAGAAGGGTCATAGGTGTAACATCTTTACTCCTTTTCTCTTTCCAGAGTATACGATGTTCCTCAGAACCCAGCAGTGGCCTTGGTTCTGCATAACATTCTCTAGCCGTAACTATAAACATAAAGCGTTACCAGCCCCAGAAATAGACACTGACTGAGAAACTTGCTGTTAATTTCAGCAAATGCAGCTACTTATGAGAGACTTAGCTGAACACAAAATTACAAGACAGAAAATTAGCTCTATGCCGGCCCAAACCAGGACAGATTTGTATCTTGTCTTAAAATCTTGACTTAAAGTAAGTCATAGGCAGCCTTGCATACTGATTTGGAGCTTTACATGCAAACTTTCCAAAGCTTCTGACATTTGACCTCGTAGAAGCATTTCTAGGCTTGACAGATTGGATATACAACTGCAAATCGTTAACCAAAGAATATTTCTGCAATAATTTCAAAGCACAGTGTGCTTTTATATGGGCCAAAGCTTGTTTGTTTAATTTAAGATTCCTTATATGGCCAAAAGGCAATGAGAATACAAATGGACAGCTGAAATGTCATGGCTACATAGATCTTTGCCATTGGCAATGGTGGCTGACGATATGTAAATAAATTTTGTTATGAGATTACTGACTGGGCACATTTTTATTATCTAAGTCTTTACAGTGGGCCTGCACTCCTAAATAAATTCATATTTTTAGATAGCGTTGTTTTCTCTGGTTTCATGTCTTCCTTTCTGTGCTTCATTGCAAGGTATGCTAATTGTGCTGTTACAGTATCAAAGTGGGTAGCAAAAATCTCCATCTGAAGTGCAAATCAGACCATGCAGGGTTTCAAACCAGTAAATTGTGTCTTCCTCTTCACAGGACTTTGAGGAATCTCTAATGCTGATGGAACAGAATCTCTAATGCTAATGGTCTTGTTTCATTAACTGCAATTTCTTTAAAGAAACAAGCATGCTAGTTCTGGTAGGTAAGATCCAGGTTACTGGATTGTCTTATCAGCTTGGGCGGACCGCAAACCTAGGAGAGAACTACTCTCTATTCATCCCCCCTCCAGAAAAGGGAAGGTAAAGGGGGAATAAAGACCAGAGGCTTTGAGTTGGAAACTGAAAACAATTGGATAAAGATTTGCTAACACAGGGGAAAGGTAATAACATAAGGGAAAAAGTAAGAAAGAATACAAATATGTATTTGTATATATATATACATGTGGTGAGCTGGTGGTAAAGAACAGCAGTGCAGTCAGAAGCAACTGGAAAGAAAAGAGGAGGAGTTGCTGCCTTTCCTGATTTTATAGAGTATGGGCAGGAAATTGGATGGAATAGACCCTTCCCTTTGTGTTCCACCCCTCTCAAAGTACAAAAGCCCTCCTTCTTTAGTTCCTCCTGTTCAAATGATGACATTCCACCACTCATTCCATTCCATTTTTCTCCATACTCATTCACCCAGCAATGCCACGTCTTTAAACAAGACTTCTATTAGGTCCAGGCTGCAGATCCTCATCATGGCAGTTTTTCAAAGCAAGACAAATGGTACTGGGTCTGTCAGGGTTCATGCTCTCATGTCCTTCAAGCTCTTCCTGAGACTCTTGGATGCCACTGCATTATCCTGGGGGAAAAAAAACACTTAATACAACTAATTACTATTCTATAATAACTAAAACTATACAAAGTGAAACTACATGTTCTCAGCTAGAGTTAAGTTCCCTTGTGATACACAATGGGCTTCCCATCTTCCTGCATAACCCATCAAGTGTGTCCTGGACTCTGAGCAGAAACAATCCCACGCATAGGTTTGTCTTTGCCCAAAGCAGAATAGATCCAAACAGTTTTTCCAAATAGGTTCCTTTCACACACAGTAGGGACTTTATCCCCATCCACTATATGTAGAAGGTCTGATTGAGCAGGACCAGCTTGACTGATAGATCCCCTGGTGTTAACTAGCCAGGAGGCTTCAGCCAAATGCAAATCCCAATGTTTGAAAGTCCCACCACCCACTGCTTTCAGAGTTCATCAAGCCATTGTAGCATTTAATTTTTCCAGATGCTGGTGCATGATAAGGGATATGGTGTATCCATTCTACATGACAATCTTTAGCCCAATTATCTATGAGATGTTTTTTGAAATGAGTCCCACTGTCTGACTCAATCCTCTCTGGGGTACTGACACCACAACGCTTGCCAGAACAGTATTATGGGCAGTGCCATGAGGCACAGGGTACGTTTCCAACAACCCAGTGCTTGCTTCAACCATTGTGAGCACACAGCACTTACCCTGGTGAGTCTGAGGGATTGTGATGCAATCAAACTGCCAGGCCTCTCCATACTTGTATTTACACCAATGTCCCTTGTACCACAAATGTTTTAACCATTTAGCCTGTTTGACTGCTGCACATACATCACAATCATGAATAACCTGAGTAATAATGTCTAAAGTTAAGTCCCCAGGCCCATTGGTACATTGCATCTCACCCTTGGTGGCCTGAAGTGTCCATGGGCCCAGCGAGCTAAAAACAGTTCACCTCTGTGCTCCCAGTCTAAACCTGTTTGAAACACTTTAGCTGCCTGGTCCACCTGATGGTTTTGCTGCTGTTCTTCACTGGCCCCACTTTTAGGTACGTGGGTGTCCATGTGCCGTACCCTTACCCTCAGTGTCTCTCACTGGGCAGTGATATTTTGCCACAGTGTGGCAGCCCAAATAGGCTTCCCCCTGCACTGCCAGCTGTCCCCTTTTCATCCCTTCAGCCACCCCCACAGGGCATTTGCTGCCATCCATGAGTCAGTGCAGAGGTAAAGCATTGGCCACTTTTCCCATTCAGCAATGTCCAGGGACAGCTGGATGGCTTTTACCTCTGCAAAATGCCTGGATTCACTATCCCCCTCAGCTGCTCGAGTAACTTGTGTAGGACTCCAAACTGCTGCTTTCCACCTCTGCTGACTTCCTACAAGACTGCAAGATCCAGTGGTGAAGAGAGCAAACTTTTTCTCATCATCTGAAAGTTCATTATATGCGGGGCTTCACTATCTCATCTGGTAGCATTCCAAAATATTTACCCTCTAGCCAGTTTGTAATGTAAACACTTTGAAAATACAAAATATGTCTCTCAAATCAGTATTTTTTTCTGCTCTTTAAAAAATATATCAAACATATTCTCAATTAACAGATTTTTACCCCAAACTTAACTAACTTTTGGTTTGTATCATGCCTGCCAGGCACCTAAAGATAAGACTGCTAATCAGGTCACCTCCTGGTACACTGTCTAGACAAAGATAATAAATCTAGCAAGGTAACAAGGACTGAAAGATTACAATAATTAAAAGAGAAGTTCTTGGGATGGCAAAGTCTGTGTGCTAGTGATTAATGAAAAGACAGAACCCCTTTTTGCTGTATGAAACTCAGAGAGAAAAGGAGAAGACGTGGGCTCTCCCCCCCCCTTCCTTCTCTCGCCACTTTGGCTTCAGCTCTGGGACAGCACCAGCAGAACATCAGCCAAGCAGGAACTGCGGGTCCTACCCATCCTCCCTCCAGACAGAGGCCAGGGCCGGCGATAAAACTTAATTGCTCTCTTGTTTTTTCTTTCCTTTTCTTAACAACTCTCTCCCCAAAGTGACTAATTTATGTAAAATCTCTCCTCTTGTAAACTTGTTTTTTTCCTTTTAAAGGTGGTGTTATAGTTTCCTTTCCCTGAAATAAATCTTTGTAATTTGTTTAAAATCATAAAGCCTGTTATTTTTGTAAATTCGTGTGACGTCTATGAGTAGTTGCTGATTTTAACTCACAATCAAAATATGAAACAGCTCGGATCCTTACATTTTGTAATCACCTCCATGATCATCAGGGTTCCCTGTTTGACCTCACTGTATTATCAAGGCAATTCACTTACTGCAGGTAGCATTAGTGTAGATGAGATTCTCCCCTTCAACATCCACTTCAGAACTGGCAGACGGGTACCAGGAGGAGCATTGCCTCAGTACCAATAACTTCTGAAGCAGCTGAAACTCCTTCATAAGCAGCCAATATTTCTCTTTCAGCTGGAATGTAATTGGCCTCTGAACCTTTATACTGCTGACTCTAAAACCTGAGGAGTCGACCTCAAGTCTTAAGGGGTGCTTTCTGCCAGAGGCTCCAGACGGGACCATTACCACCAGCTGCAGTGTAGAACACATTTTTAATTCTCCTGTCCTGTTCAGACAGATCCCAGGGCCACTGCATGGGGTCTCTCTTGTTCTATCTGCTCAAAGGTCAGGGCCCCATGCAAATAATTTTTTCTTTTGAGTGACTTCATAAAAGTCTGTACAATCTGAGTGTACCCATCCTCCAAAATCACACCCAACCCAAGACGTTCTGTGTCTTTTTTATTATTGGGTTAAGACATGGTTGCAATTTTATTGACCACATCCACAGTGATGTGCTGGTGCCCATCTTGCCATCTGACTCCAAGGAACTGGAGTCTGGCAGTCCCTTGACTTTCTTTCTCTTTATAGCATAACCAGCTTCTAATAGTATGCAAATGTCTGTCTCTGGCAGGTCCCTTGACCTTGTTTCTCTTTATAACAAAACCAGCTTCTAATAGTATGCAGATTACTTTCCTGCCTTTTTGAAAGCCTTCTTCAGCTATATTACCCCATACAACAACATCATCAATGTACTGCAGGTGGTCTGGAGACCCACTGCAGTGTAGATCAGTGCACTGCCACCATGGCAGATAGTGGGACTGTGCTTCCACCCGAGGTAGGTGGTTCCAGGTGTACTTGATGCCCCTCCAGGTGAAAGCAAATTAGGGCCTGCACTCTGCTGCTATGGGAATGGAGAAATTCTTTTGACACTAGCAATGTTAATAGTTGCATATCATTTGACTGCCTTAGACTCCACTTCATATGGAAGCTCCAATAAATCTGGAACAGCAGCATTCATTGATGGTGTAACTTCATTTAGACCATAATAGTCCACAGCTGATCTCCATTCTCCATCAGGGTTCCACACTGGCCATATAGGACTGTTGAAAGGTGTGCGAGTCTTGCTGATTATCCCTTGCATCTCTAATTGGCAAATAAGATTTTGTATGGGGTGCAGGGAGTCTCTGGTGGTACAGTACTGGAGATGATGTACTATGTTGGATGCAATTGGTACCTGCTGTTCCTCTACCCTCATCAGGCCCACCACGGAAGGGTCATCCGAAAGACCAGGCAAGGTAGGCAGTTGGGCAGTGCCCTCAGTTTCCACAGCTGCTATGCCAGAGGCCCACATATACACTTTTTGGGTCCTTGAAATATCCTTTCTAGAGAAAGCCTATACCAAGAATGCAAGGAGCATCTCACCCAGTCACTATACAGTGGGTCTGACAGTCATTTCTGGTCAGGGTCAGCTCAGCCTCCACCACAGGCAGTTCTTGAGACCCTCCTGTGACTTCAGAGATGGTGACAGGGTCTGCTCCTTTGTGATTCAGTGGTAGCAAGGTGCACTGTGCACCAGTGTCTGTGAGGGCTCTGCATCTCTGTGGTTCTGCAGTGCCAGGCCACCAAATCCACATTGTCCAATAAACTTGGTTATCCCTCTCCTCCACCTGACTGGAGGCAGAGCCCCTCTACTCTGTACAGCACCCACACTGAACAGGAGGGTTTGTGTGGCAAACTGGACTCTGTTACACTGAACAGGAGGGTTTGTGTGGCAAACTGGACTCTGTTACTTCCTTGACTCACAGTTGGGCTGAAGACCCATCTGCTGGGGTCAGCAATGAGTGTTTCTTGGGAGACTGGAACAGCCATCCTTCTGGAAACATTACCCCAGGTGGTATTGCCTTGGAGGTCCTGTACTCTTGCATGTAGGGTCACAGTGGGTTTGCCATCCCATACACTCATGTTTTCACCAAGGTTACATGGGGTCGACCACAAAAACTCCATATTGAGTTCTGCTTACCCTGAGCTGGCATCCTGGGGAAGCGCCTATTTTCAGCAGCTGATACATTAATTCATTCAGGAGAAAAACAAGTGCTACTCTCCTTCTCCATCTTGGTTAACTTATCATGCAGCTTCTCAAATGAGGTTTTTAACTCCTCAGCCATTTTTTCCACAGCTGAGACACGAGCCTGTAAGAGGTTGGAGACACTGTCTTTGTACTGTCTTAGCTGGCTAATAAATTCACCGACAGTTGGTGGTATTTCATCATCTCCCCCAAAGACCCTTCCCCCCAAAATGTGGGAGTACATAGCAGGGGCACTCTGTGAGCTTTTTAAGCAGAGGCCTCCTGCAGGGCACTTTTGTCAGGATCTTCAGGTGTTTCCCCATTACCATAGATGACATCCCAAACTGACAGCTCCCTCAGATATCTGATGCCTCTTTCCATGGTGTTCCATCTAATAGGGTGATATTTGATGTCCTCCTTATAAGGATATCAGCTTTTTACCCCAGACAAAAGGCGTTTCCAAAGACACTAAGTACCACTTATCTCCAAATTACCTTATCAATGCCCCCATCTCTGGTAACAATCCCAGCTGCTGCTCCTCTCTGCCCTCCAGCTCTACCATATCCGCTCCCTTGTCCCAGACACTCACCATCCATGCAGTCAGTGATTCACCTTCATCCAATAATCCTTTCTTAAATTTCTTATCTCTTAGAGAGACAGATTGGACAATTATCTCAGGTTCCCAATCACTCTCCTGTGTCCTTCCTGCCTCGGGCTGACTCTCTCACTGATCAGGATTTTCTGTTGTGTCTGAGTCACCATCATCATCACCCCTCTCCGGGCGGTCCCGTTTCTTTAGGTGCTTTCTTCGGGTTGTGACAGTGGGACAAGGGCTGGTTCCGAGCCAGTGTGGGAGATGTCCCTGGCAGTGGGGACAGTTTCCCCGCACAAATACCAAACATCGAACCAGCCCTGAACATGTTCAGGCACAGCAATAACCAAAACATGTAACACCAACCATCACCAAGGCCTCCAAACTCTGGTGGGTTGAACCCGACAGAAAAAGGAGCAGAATCATTTTTCATCCATCATAGAGCCTCCAAACTCTTCAACCAAATTCCCAACCGAACTCATTCCTACAGAAATCACTGTTTTAACAGAATAGAAAAGTAATATGACTGGGAGATGGTACCAAATATAACAACATGCATGGATGAGTAAATCCAGAAAGGCAGTTTATAACAAGTCTTTCACTCACGCCATTTTGAAATGATTTTTCTTTATTCAATTTCAACTTTCCAATATTTTCAATTAAAAGTAAAACTTAAGTCTGAGCCCCATGTCAGGCGCCAAATATTCTGTCACAGTTTAGAGGTTTGGGCAGACTATAAACATAGGACAGAACTACTGTGTACTCCCCCCACCACACCCTTGAAAAGGGAAGATTAAAGGGGAATAACGATCCCTTAAACGACCAGAGACCATAAACTGGAAACTGAAAACAATATGATAAAGATTTACTAACATAGGGGAAGGGTAATAACATAGAGGATTAAAGTATACAAATATATATATATATATATACACACACACAACCTGATAGATAGGGCTCTGAGGAGCACGAGGTGAGCTGGTAGTAAAGAACAGCAGCACAGTGAGAAACAATTGGAAAGATGGATGAGCTGCTGCCTTTCCCGATCTTTATATATAGAGTATGGTCAGGAAATGGGCGGGAATAGACCCTTCCCTTTGTGTTCCACCCCTCTCAGAGTACAAAAGCCCTCCTTCTTTAGTTCCTCCTGCTCCTCCTTTAGTTCCTCCTGATGGGGAGGAATAAGCTGCCTTCAGCTGCAGTTACACAAACTAGAGAATTCTTTGTTTCAAGATAGAAACTTTGCTGCAGATGTCTAAGACTGCATCCTTCCTCTGGAAGTGAGTTTGCCACGCCTTAGTGCATTTTTATTTGCTAGTCGGAGTGGCAATGATACTTCTGCCCAGGCAAGAACTGTCTGCTCTTTCAGTCATTAATACATATGATTATGTACAGAATCTTTCATAAAGATTCTACTTTCAGAGTGATCACTGCTTTGAGTTGTTGTATTTCTAACTGTAGGCAGCTGGCATGGTAACATGGTCCAGAGGCTTGCTTTCAGACAACTGATATGATATGTTATGATATAATAAGATATAACACTATAGAACATGATAAAATATAACACAATATATTATAAAATCACATAATGTGACATAATATCAAATTATATAACATACCATAAATATAATATGTCATATGTTATGTAATATGATACACTAGGATATGGTGTATATACACATTCTTTCTTATTATCTCTGGTGGTTTTTTATGTTTTTCTTACTGTTTGCCTGGTTTCTTTCTGATGCAAATGTTTTGCTTCTATTGAGCCAGAAAAATCTGCTTCCAAAATTCATGGTGATTCTTCAGAAGAACTTCAGTGAAACCAGAAATTTCTATTACAGTTTGACCTAAGTATATACACAGATACTTGCATGGCACAGCAAGAACAGTCATGTATTTTGCTCCTAATGATCTCTGTAAATGGATTTCTCAGCATACAAACTACTGGAAATTTACAAATTCCAGTACTGAAAGACAAAAACCAGTATCCTTGTATAATGCCATTTGAAACAACCTTGAGAGATGATCCTTGTGTAAAAGTTACTTAGCATTACTTAGACTGTTTTACTAAGACATGTTTTTGCTGATGATTTATGTTGACAAATGGAATTTCTGCAGCATTATCCACTTGCACCTGGGCAGACTTGCTTTGAAGGTGCAGCTATTGTCTGCAGGGTTGGTATAAGGTAAAGACACTGTTGTTCATGTACATTTTTTGCACAGAAAGACATCTTGTGAAGGTATTTTTAAAGCTCCATCCCACAGAGAAGTAGCTCTGTTGCTTCGTTGAATACTAACTTCCCTTCAAAACAAAATATTTTCTCACTCATGTGGAAATATGTGGCACTTTTTCTCATGCCCTTATAAAGTATTACAGATTGCTACATGCATCTAGTAAAATCTTCTTGCTGAACTTCATCTCTGCTACTAAAGCACTGTCCCAGGTATGACATATTTCAGGATAAAGAATAGTAGAAAGAACAACTAAAAAGTCCTCACGCAAGAGAAGGAAAGAAAAAGAGACTATGACTCAAGCTAGTCATTCCATTCTTCCACAGACACTGGGACATGCAGAAAGTCACCTGCCTTTGGTAAGGATAAGAGACAACCTCTTACATTTTAAATTTCAAAGTTAGAGGGTTTTGTACTGGTGCAAGAATACAGATTTCCACAAAAAATATTGCTCCTGTGGGTGTACAGATAAGAGTTTTCTGTGTTTAACATAAAAATTGAATTTATTTTAGGGAAATCAGTGCTAGATTTAATATCTAATGCTCCAGTGACAGAAAACATCTGTGGAAACCCTCAATCTGCTGCTGCTTAGCACGCAAAACTGAGATCAGTTACACAGCCTCCCCAGCAATAGGGCTTCATGCTATGCCATCTACAACTCCTCAAAAGATACAGCCTAAATAGTATTTGACAGTATTTTTCTGTCTTAGATTCACAGGCATTCTAGTAGTATGCCTATTGTTTTGTCTTATTAAGCAGGTACATGGAAGGAGGACAATCTTTTAAATTCTCGAGCTATGTTTAAAAAATTTTAATTAGAAACAAGACAGCCAGTTCAGAATGATGTGGAAACAAACTGAACGCTCAAAGTAACAATTCCTCTGAATCCCGAACACACAGATGCATTTAAGGATCGTATTTCACATGGCACTTTCTGCCTTAGTCTGAGATCGCCCATTCTTCAGCAGTGCTGCTTGATTCCTGCCTGCAATGTGCTGCTCTGCCACCCACCGGCCTCTTTATTTGTGATGGAGACAGCCTAGACAAACAAAAGAGTTTTCCTACATAATATCAAAACGGCTATTTGAAACAGACCCACCTGAAATATCCTTACAGCAAATTAAGTATTATTTCAATACAATATCAGTACTTTTCCAAAACGAAGAAATCTGCCTAAACAAAGCCCAGCCCAAGGCGTGGAATCGAGGCGATCCAGCACTCATCCTATTTGGGCTACATGTATCCTGAGTACCAGTGGGCTGAGTATCAGTACCAGATTTATGCTCATATTTAAAAGAGATGAGTATTTTCCACTAGCACTGAAAGGAAGCTATGAATGACCTGTGCCTCAGGAAGTTAAGACCATTGTTTATGTATTTAATTGTGGACTGACGTAACAGGTCAATGTTATCTACAGTGAGGCTACACGTAATAAAATAAAAATGTAGAGGCAAGAGAGGCTTTGGATTCTACTTACTTGCCTGTATGAGTTAATACCAAAGGTGTGAAAAGTAATTTCCACAGACTGGAAAGATCTCACTTGCCTGTGCAATCTCTGTTGTATGGCTGCGTTTTTCATGTTGCAGACCATGTTTTCTTGTCCATGGGAGCATTAACATTAAGTAGCAAAACCCATTTTTAATCTCCAGCTCTTCACAAGTTATTTTTATGTTTTTGAAATTAAAATGGTACTACTAAAACACAACTGTTATTCACTTAAAATGTTTTGGAAAGCTTCCATAATTTTAGATGTAAGTGTAAAAACTTTTCAACAGTATTAAAAGCAATTATGAGATTCACAGTTTTTATTTTAACCTGGGAAAGTACATGATCATAACTGATTTTGATTTAATATAAGGCATAAATGTTTCATTCCATATTTTGATGCTCAAGTGAAGGCACAGCTTTTTAGGAAGGGCATCCAAAATTCTGCTACATGAGCCCTTTCTGTGCCATAGATCCAGATAACTCATGGACATCAGATGCTTATGCTCCTTTACCATTTAAGGAAGAAATGCTCATTCCTGCATTCATGTTCTATTGATTTTATAAATAGTACTATTAAATAGCACCAAAGGTATTGCTCTTGATGTATTAGATAATCTGTCCTTTGAAGAGACTCTTCCAAAGTACATCCCCTCCACATATGGCTTACACTTCTGCCTTCACTAATGAAGTGTTGTAAGTCTTAGCATTCAGTCATCCGGCCAACCTGACAATCTGTTATATCCCTTTTATTACAGGGTAGAATAATTACAGTTTCCATAGCCACCAAATTGACCCTTATTTTAAGTGTTTTAAACTCTCCAGCGCTAACGGATAGCTCTGTATTTTGTGCTTGGAATAACAAAGAGCATGTTCCTTCTAATGACGGTCATGTTAGACATTACTTGTAAGCTTTTATACTAACTGTTTCCATGAAGTAGAGGAAAAGGAAGAAAAGATCAAGGTGTTACCACATTCTGATACTATGAACAGGCTATTCATAAACAAAAAAAGAGGAGGTGGAAAATAATGGAAGACAGAGTCTCAGCTGAAATATATTAGTAGTCATGGGGTCCCAGGAGCAGCTGCAACTACCAACAGCTGAAGAGCCTTCATAAATGGAGTATCCTTGCACATTAGCAACTGAGGCACCTACCTGAGTGTCAGGGCCTGCAGCTGTGAACTGCTGCATCACAGGAGAGGGAAACCTATGCACCCTCCAGATATCCAGTGTCACTGATTAGAGCAGAAAATGATTGAAAAATGAGATTACCTTAGTCTCTGAAGTATTGTTTAGTATACAGGCCTTGCATCTACTACCTGACAAAACATGACACATATAACAGAGCACAGCTGGTATTTAGTATGCTAAAGGCAGATTTCTGCTAACATATTTGAGGTAGAAATAAGATACTGAAATATCAAAATGCCATGGGATTTTACCACCACAAACAAAACCCAAATCATTACCAGAAACAGATCAGCAGAGATTTGTGAATTTTATCATCACTGATTTCTGCTCCCAACCAACACCTTTGCTAGCTCATTTGCATTTAGTAATTATCTTACCATTCCACAGCTTGATTTAGAAGTTATACAAATAAGGGAATGGGTATGAAACTTCATCAGTTGCTAATGAAATCACCTAGCATTTACTTCATGGGAATTTTGCCCTCAGAGCAGAAGAAACAGCACCAGACTCCCTGGATTTGGTGCTGATGACCTGTGCTGAAATGCTTATGCCAAAGACAGACACTCAGGTACAACACATAGTCTAGATGGTATTTCTGTATCAAAGTTACATTAAAAAAATTATTGTGTTATATTTAACTATTGTATTTTAAAAATAGGATAGTATACTATAATAGCTAATACTTTTGTTCGAGGTAGTGTTCTAGTTGCATCAATACTGGAAGAAGTCTAGCCTCAACTAACATTCCTGATCTGTGTGTCACCCTGCATGGTCCCTCAGACAGGTCAGGAACTGGGTGCTGGCTGGCTGGACTAACACTCAGTTACCCACACACATTTGTTATTCAGGCCTGGAGTAAAAAGATCCTTCTGAACAGTGTTAGTGACGATCTATATCAGCTCATAATCACCGACATAGTTACAATATATGTTAAGCATTCATATTTCCAGTCCAGCACAAAGGACATTTATGGCACTTGACAGTGACAGGGACAGAGCTGAAACAATAGAACCACGATCTAGGGCGATGGGCAGAAGGGCCTTCTTGTTGCAAACAGGCATTAGAAGATTATTTGGCAAGTTGTGTATGTGCAGCAAAAAATCACAGAGAGGAAGCCAGCAGGCAGAAGGAAACAGTTTGGTCCAAGAAGAGAGAAAGCATAAGAGTGCTCCCCAGGGAACAAAATCATGTGGGTGTAGTGAACCACCTACTGATTGTTCCTTCTCTGTTCTGGGGAATCAGGACTTCTCTTTGATGTAGACACTGGATTTATAGCTGTTCTCCTGTCTCCGCCTACGACTGATCACACTTGTGTACAGAGTGAGCTCCAAAGTAGTTGTAGAAGAGGAAAAGTATTAAATGTCAGCATTTTGTCCTCTCCAGGCTGAATCCACTCATGCCTTCACTTGTCTATACAAGTGATTATCTTACACAATCAATACCTCAGATTATCAGCATCTTGGGGAAGATGCTGTCAGAGGTGTTTTTTAACAAAAACCATGCATGCCCATATCACCAAGCCAATAATTATAGTTCTAGATTGCTTTCTGTGGATTGTGTGTCCCAGCCAAAAGTGAAAAGAAATAAATCAGAGGTAGTATAGTATCCTAGATCACAAATTTTGAATGAAGCTACTGGGTGCAGTAATTTAGATTTACATTTCTTAAAAGTAGCTGTCAAACTTATATGTCAATCTGTTAGCACAATGTTTAATTTATTGTTCTCGTCAGCAAGGTTGCCCGGAAACACGGAAATAGTCTGAGAAATCCCTTTGTGAAAGTGTAATATCGCTTGAGAAATCAATATGGCCATTTCATGACTGTTATTTTTATTGAAAGATATAGAACATCTGAGATTAAAGGAAAAGAAAAAAACCAAAAACTTGTAGTAATGTTAAATACACTTGGTACAACTAGCAACTTGGAGGCAGGAGTTTGCTCAGCACACAGCAATCTGTCACTTCTGAAATTATAGCATACATTGGTGTCTCTCCTGGCACACATAACAACCACATTCAAGGCAGTTTCTCTTGGAATATGCACATCTAGGACGGGTGGCTGAGTGGCTTCAACAAGAAAAAGGAAAGCAACTTAATTTTAATCACAGGTCATGAAATTGCAGCACAAAATACATCAAGAGCATGGAAGTGTCTACACTTCCAATGTTTATCCCTGGCAGACAAACAGAAGTGTCATGGCCAGAGTACCTCATTCAAATGATGATACTGAAGTGACACCTATCTAGGTTTGCTGTCAGCTCATGTATCATTCCACACTGTGCATGGCTGAGAAGGGCAAGGAGGCAAGGACAGAGAGCAACAGAGATGACTGGGTTAGTGATTAGCTGGTCAAGGGGAGAAACGTGATCATGCAAGATTTTTCAGAAATACAGCTCCATGCTGTGAGTGCCTCATCTGTCTGGGATGAACTCTGATGATGAATAATAGCCTTTTGGGAACACTTAGGAGACATGGGCATCAGTCACTGCAAAGAGCTTTTTGAGACAAACAGATAGGTTGCAGGTTTTTTCCTAATTCAGGGGTTTTATTAAAGCTTTGGAGGTTTTGTTTTGTTTTGTTGTATTTTTAAATTATTATTTTTTTTTTGCTAGCGTTTTTTTTCTTTTCTTAGTTTGTTAGATTAGAACCCAAAACACCCTAAAACACACATAGTTGTGTGAAAACACATCACTGTACAGGTTATGCCCCGGAGTTCTTGGTACAAATGTATGATTTTTTTGATCCCATAATTTTTTGCCTGCTACAGGTTTTGCAGACCTACAGGTCACCCTCCTCCTGCTCCCTCCTCCTGCTCTTTTCCATGTTTCTCAGCATCTTGCCTTTGTAGACACCAGACAAGAACAAGAATTTCTGAAATATAAGGCTGCTGAATATTAAGCCATGAATGCAATAAGCACAGGTGGTTGGAAAAGGTTCCAGTGGAATCAGCTGCACCATTGTGCTGTCAGGATATGAGGCAGATGCAGGCGGTGCAAAAAACAGGAGAAGGCAGTGCCTGATGGAAGAGCAGGGTGAACAGTTTATACTGAATAATTAATATGATGTGCTTCACCATTCTCATTCTTCACAGATTGTCTGTCAGCAGGCTTATGATTTTCCCATTAATTTTCTGCAGGGAAAAAAAATTCAGGTTGAGTGCTGCCAGTGATATTGTTTGTTAACAGAGGGAACAGCATTCAGAATGCAGACTCATGGGTTGCGCTGGTTGCTCTTGGCTGCATAAATGTGCCTTTTTTCTGTTACCTTACCTGAAGAGGGACATTCTTCAAAGCCAGGTCCTGTTGAAATTGAATTTACTCCAGGATCCTTGCTGACTTGAATGATATGAAACAATACCCTGTAGTCATATGCTCAAATCAAATCAGTGCAGCATGGGTACTCACACTGAAAATAAAACCAAAGCCCCAGAGGAGTTTATACTCCATATGCATGAATTTTGCTGTCCAAAAGGTTACTTATGCATGGCGGGCATGCTCATGATAATGCATAGGTCAATTCCTGTTCTTTGTGAGATGTGAATATGAGAAGGATAATCTACTTATAGCCAAAAGTAATTTTATATTGACATACTTAGCAGCAAAAAAAAACCCCAGGAAGGCCAAAAAGCTTATATCAAGCAACCTTTTGAGTTTTTGGCCTTCAGCTAGAGCTAAGATAACTCAAATAACATAACATGCAATTCCAATAAATCTACAAGGATGCTGTTCCAAGAACAAATGTAAATTATGATGAACCTATGCATCCCTGGAGATTTACTCAAAGAGAATACAGAGATGATTGCCTTTGGGATGAATCAGGGCTGCAATACTCACTATGCTATACCCCCATTAGCCTCTGTGAACAAGACATGAAGAATGACGGCAACAGAAAGCAAAAAATTGTTCTCTGGAGGGTTCCAAAAGAGCTGCTCCATGGGCGAACACTCAGCAGAGAGGCTAGGGTATCTCCAGGGCAACTTGTCTCTATGACACTCCTCCCACAGTCATAAAGTATTGATCCATACAACCCTAGAGATGTATGCCTTGATTTTCAGAAGTCTTTCAATATATTTTCAGACTGTACCTTGCTGTAGCTCTGTTTTCAAGAGCATTTCATTCATTGCATTGCAAAATTCAGCAGGTCTAATAGGGACACCAGTACATGCACTCAGATGGATATGTCCTCTACTAATGGAGATGTTTTCATTCTAAGGAGTCCAGGCATACAGGGGAAAGTTTAAGCATAGGCAGGATAAGAAACAGTCACCAGAAATTATTATCAAGTCAACAAGCATGGATGAGAATGTGTTGTGGTTTTTTTCTTTTATTTTCTCTCTCTTTTTTTTTTTTTTTTTTTTTTGCAAAATAAAATTAATGGTATTTGATTTACATAAGAATTACTCTGGGTGTGTTTCTTAATGTGTAATAGAAAGTCTGGTACTTCAGGAAGCTTGGGAGGAGGGGCCAGAAATTATAGTCCCAGTCACTTGAAGTTCTCATTCTAATAGACCTTTAAGAACTACTCTTTATAGTCTCCTTCACTACTAAAGGCTTGTATGAGGGTGTGCTGTTGCAGTTTTAGTCCCTGACAACTCTGCTCACCTCTCAAGTGAGTTACACTTGGAAAGCATCCTCTTAATTTTGACAGAGTCAAGTGAAGTGACTACAAAGTAAAAGAGGGATTTTTTTTTTTGTCCAGTGCCTTGTCTTTGTTGTATCCACAAGAGGGTCACTCACAAAAGGAACCTTTTCAGAGCAGCACTCTAGGTGTTCAAGCAGAAGCCTTTATTCAGAGGGATTTTTAATTAGGAGCTTTCAGGAAACGGTGGTGTATAAACTCTCAGAAAATACACTTGGGTTATGGTACTGAAAGCAAAGGAGTAATTTGGTCAGTCAAGATAAAGAAAAAGGGCTATGAGTAGGAAATTAGAGATAAGTTTTCAATACGGTTGAGCCATTCAATGAAACTGGTATTTGTACAGCCTGATTTAGCTTTCTAGCCCAGCTGTTTTAAGTTGTACACCAGTAGGAAATTGTTTTTCAGCCTGCCTTTGATTTGCTGATATTTTTCAAGTAGCACAACAGGTGCTTTCCTAATGGCTAAACTTTAATAGCAGTGTTAAGTTCAGAACTTGTAATTTGTTAAGTTTGTAACTCAGATGATGTCTAAGAACTTACTGCTGTTTGCTCAGACACGTGGCTTCTTCATACACGTATGTGATACAGACTAGAGAGTCTAAAACTCCTGGGAAATAAATAGCTAATATAGAGGAAGTTGATTTCACTGACTTAGCCCTCCTTCCTTAGATCCCAAAGAACAAATAGCCACTGCATTTGTTTAAATTAAATATGTTTGATCTAAATCTAACTCAACAAACATTGTTGTAAAGCCACAAATGTGCAGATATATAAACTGATTGTTTTGGAGCTGTGTTCCATGGCAGGAGGAAAACAGACTCGGACTGCCTTTATAAATTTTCTTCTTGTCTTCATCCTTAAAACAGGAGGGACATTAGACGAGATCTATAAAATAACCCAAAGGGTGATTTGCATGGAGAAGTTCAGAAGCTTGTACCTCCCTGTGCTCCTCCCCTATGTTGGAAGAAAGTATTGGTCTGCCTGGGGGTAAAAGGCTCTGCAGAGGGATCTGGATAGGATGAATGGAGGGGGGCTTAGACAAATTGTACAATGTTTAACAAGGCCAAGTGCTGGTCCTGCACTTGTGTCAGAACAACTCCATGCAATGCTACAGGCCTGGGGAAGAGTGGCTGGAAAGTTCCTCGGAGGAATTGGTCAACAGCTGGCTGAATACGATCCAGCAGTGTGCCCAAGTGGATGAGAAGCCCAGCAGCATCCTGGCTTGTATCAGCAGTAATGTGGCCAGCAGGACGAGCGAAGTGATTGTGTCCCTCAGCTTGGCACTGGTGGGGCAGCACCCCAAGTACTGTGTTCAGTTTTGGGCATCTGACTACAGGAAGGACATTGAGGTGCTGGAATATGTTCAGAGAAGAGAAATGGAGCTGGGTGAAGGATCTGGAAGACAATTCTTATGAGGAGAAGCTGAGGAAATTGGGCTTGCTCAGTATGGAGAAAAGTAGGCTGAGGGGAGACCTTAGCACTTTCTACAACTACCTGAAAGGAGGCTATAGAAAGGTGGGGGTCGGTCTCTTCTCCCAAGTAACAAGCAATTGAACAAGAGGAAATGTCCTAAAGTTGTGCCAGGGTACGTATTAGGAACTTTCTTCTCTGAAAGGGTTTCTAGGCAGGGGAACAGGCTTCCCAGGGAAGTGGTCGAGTCATCATCCCCAGTTACTTAAAAGCTGTGTAGATGTGGTGGTTAGGGATGTGGTTTAGTGTTGGACTTGGCAGTGTGCTAGGTAAACAGTTGGACTTGATGATCTTAAAAGTGTTTTCCAAGCAAAACGATTCTGTGTTTCGGTGATTAAGAAACTGAGAAAACCGGAGGGAACGCCAAAGATGACAGAACCACGTGTGGGCGACATACTGCCCTCCTCAGGCAACCTGCCTTGAAAACTTCACTGCTGCCTTCAGACCAAACAGTGAAACGGACAGGCGCCCCTCCCATAGATACCATTATTTTATTTTACTTTAACTACCAAGCCACTACTCAGCACCAAAAGAAAAAAAAACCAAAACAACAAAACAAAACACAAAACACCCCAAGCCAAAACCAAACAAATCCCCGCTCCCAAACTCGCCCACCACAGCCACCCAGCCGGTCCCGCTCCCCCAGTAAGGACACTTCTGCCACAGGGCGGCAGCCTCCGCCGCTCGCCCCTCCGGCGCCAAAATGGCGGCGAGCGAGATGCGAGGAGGAAGCTGTCTTTGCATGGGCGCCCGCGGCCCCCCTTGCCAGGGGCGTTGTCTGCGTTAACGTGAAGGGGGAACTCAGGGAGGAGGGTGCAGCCGACGGGTTCTGCTCCTCAGACCAAGCCGCTCCAGGCCGAGCCCTGCCGGAGGTCGTAACCTTCCTCACCGCTGCCCGCCTCAGCCTCGCCAGCAGCGGCGGATTCACCTCTGTGGTGGCCCGGTTACAGCCGGGCAACGTTTGTGTATCAGGGAAAGGCCCAGCCGAGGTAGTGGTAATTTACAATTTAAACGAAGTACCCGTTACAAATCGGTGACTGAGTTTGGCCGCGCCTCAAAAAACCCCAAACGTTTTCTCTCCAACCCCTCAGCAGTGAGGGGATTGTCCTGGCGTCAGGGGGGATTTGGGAACCCCGGTAAAGCGGCACAGCGATATTGCTGGTGACGCAGGAGATAAAAGTCACGCCAGGACGACTAAAGGCAGTGGGCTGGTTATTAATGGTACCGATCCCCTTCATTTTTTTTACAGCTAGTGGCATGAATGATTTTTCTTTTTCGTCCCGGAATGCGAATGTTCAGTAAGCTGGTGGAGCTGCTGGTAACAAAGTGCCTCACAGGCAAAGACAGGCATTGCTTTTGCACAGTACTGCATCACAGAGACAAGACGTGTCCAATCTGTTCTGATGTAGAAGACACTGTCTTTGAGTTTTCCTCAGAGGTAAAGGTAAACTTTGTATTTGCACTTGGGAAAGTGGTAAATATGCCATGATTCAGAGTAATCTGTCCATTAACTATTACAAAAATGTATTTCTCAGTGTTTCATTCCTCCCCTTATCATAGAATCATAGAATTGGCTGGGTACCCTGAGCATTTCATTACTCTTAATTGTTCTATACTAGTAAAATTCTTAGCAAAGTCACAAGTGGAGCACATAGTTGTAATTCCTTGGACAAAAACTGGATCAAATGCTAGCTTTGATGAGAGCTGTCTATATTCCACAAGGCATATTGTCTCTGATAAAATACCTGGCTTGCAGATACATCATGACAGCAGAGATGCTTATGGGATGTGATAGCTAGTGTACATTTATTTTTGGATTGCAGGATTAAAAAGCTGAAATAGAAGAGGTGGCCACTCTCTTCTCAGCTGAAACTGGAATCAAACATGGTTTTATGGTTTTTTGGGTTTTGTGTTTTGTTTTGTTTTGGTGTTTTGTTTTTTTTTTTCCTTTTGTCTAGTTCTTTCTGATTTACGGGCAGAAACTAGCATGCCATGTATGATCTTCTGTTACATGTTAATGACATGTTACATCCTGTTAACGACTTTCCCTTGCTGTCATTATTGCTTGTGATCTCTGGACCTCAGAAGATTAACTGCACTTGAAATGGTATAGACTGCATGTGATGGCCAGATTCTTTAAGCACAGAACAACCTTCATTTTGCATCTGGATAGTTAAGGTAATTGACTCATGTGAAGCTGAGTTGTGGATGCAACAAGTGGTAAGATTTATCTGCAAAAACACAGCCTTATAATACCTGTAGCCACAGGTACAGGATTTTTTTCTGGGCTGGTGATCCCACATGATTCATAGAGGCTGCAGCATGCCAGCACAGAGCCCTGCACTAATTTCTGATGGACTTGCCACTTGAAGCTGCTATAGCAAGAGAAGAGTGAAATATTTCCTACATCCCAGAGAACTCTGTTGGGGGAGAGTCCTGGCTCACATCTGCTGCTCAACACAGTGTTGAGTCAGATCAGATGGTTGTAAGGCTGAGGTGTCCAACGGTGAGTCTGAATGGAAGATTTTGTACTTGCTTGTGTTTCTGAAGGTTCATCTCCAGGTCTCATTTCTGATTTCCTTCCAGAGCATCAAGCAAAACTTCTGTCACAGTTTTTTAGACAGAAGGAATTCGGGTGAAGATTGGCTCAAGTATTCAAGTTTCTTGATTTCTCCCAGGATTTTGAACTGCCTCTCATAGATTCTGCCGTAGCTTCCACTAATGAAAGCTACAGGTGTAAGTATAAGATGTGATTCAGAGTCAAGTGCAGGACATGCGAAGCATCTGTTCTTAATGCAGCACGTGTAAACTCTCTCACTGATGCTAAAAAAAATTATGTATGTGGAACGAATAGAGGGCCACATACATGAACTGAGCAATCCAATCTATAGTCTCAGTTACAATACTGAGAAGGTAAGGTAGTTCATTAACATAGTGGTGCTAGGTTAATACCACTCATATACTAATTTAGTGTAATTTAGTAATATACTTTAAAATGTATCTGAATTGCTATCTTTAGCATGGTTGATCTGAGGCTTGGGAAGCCACTTTGTGAGTTTACCAGGCAATCACTATTAATCCACAGAGTGGTGCTGTTGGTGTACTCAGGATGTAGTGCAGCAGAATACAGATGTTTTCTTTAGCCTTTTTAATTTAGCTAAGCTTGTGGCCAGGTGGCATTGTAACTAAGGACGGAATTTAAACAAAATACTTTACATTTCTTTTCCAGGCACTCAGCCACTCTGCACAATAAAGGTTCTGTTCTAATTGCAATTTTATGTATCTGGATTAGTTTTCATGTTTTTCAGCTGAGCTTATGTCATGTTGGTGTTGTTTTTAAGTGACTCTTAACATTCTTTGACCCAGTGCAGGACTGGAGAGGGTTGTCTGTCCTTCTCAGGTGTTTTGTCCCTCAGTGTATGAGGCAGTATGACCTCAAGGTTTTAGATGAGAGCTGTGGACAACGCAGTCTAGAAGGATTTCCTTCAGTATGAGGCTCTGCATACAGAAGAACCTAGTTCAGGAGCTGGGATAACACATACTGCTCACCAAGTGGTGCGTGATAGTCACTGGTGCCTTCTGCTTTGTGGCTGAGCAGAAACAGAATAGTTGTTACTGTGTCAAATTTCTCTATATTGTGCCACCACTTGTTCTTGTCCATGGTTAAGCCATGGCAGTTTAAATCTCTGAGAAGAACAGAACTTTGCAGTTGAATGCCACGAACTCCTTCTGGCCTCTGAGGTTATTGCCAGTGCCTCCTATCTATACCATTCTGAAAAAAACTAAATTAGTTACTTACTCCTTCAGAATTTACTACTGTCTTGGTTATTGTGGAGAAACAGTCTATCTTTATCTGAGTTGTTGATACACCAGCTACAGGTCACAAAAGTCAAGCTCTTTTTAAGTCCTCAGATAAATCAGCCCTTGCAGGGCCTTCACATTGATTAAAACAGAACACGTTGCCAATGGAACACTTGATTAATATGCACAATGGGCCTGGTATTTTCTTCTGTTGGCAGTCAATGTACTCAAGATTTAATTTCATAAGGGCTGATTGTCATTCTTTCTCTGCTTAAACTAATTTTAATATATACACCGGTACCAATTTTTTACTGTTTTATCTCTATAACTTAAAGTTTGTTCAGTAAAATTTAGTAAAATACAAATTGAAAAAACTTTGTCACTTGCAAGTTGTGACAAAGCTTTATTTTGAAAAGTAGTTTCTTCAGCTATATCATACTTCCAAGATGCTTGCCACTGTTCTGCAAGATGCTGTTTTAAGATGTTAAAAGACCATTTCTTCCAGGTAGAAAATACTTCCTGCCAGTACTTGGAGTTGAAGGTGGGATTTCCAGTCAGTATCTTCCTCCATTGCCAGAGAAGAGCTTTGAAATTCACTTGCAAAATGTTTCATATTTTCCTCCACTTTCTTACCTAGTTTAAGGTTAAAAGTGAACATGCATAAGCATGTGCTCTTTTAGCCCAAATCAAGAATCTGTATGACCTATTCTTTTTTCTTTTTTCTTCTGCAGCAAAAGAGCAAAGTTAGTAACATTAGAAGATATATTTAATGCTCCAAAGTTAATTAAAAGTTACTTAATGCTCCAGATTGGTGATGTGCAGTCATTCATTCCCTTGCTTTATTTCTTATGAGTCTTTTATATTCCACAAAAATTATTCAGTGATTCTGGAGAGAGTAGCCCTATTTACAACATAGCTTTCCTTCAGTCCTTGGCTGTCTCCAGATTTTTGCAGAGGGTGTTTGGAGAAATAGAATGTATTAAAGTGCTTTAAAAGAGCAGGATAACATCTGCTGAAGGGAAGCAGGTTTCAATAACCTTATGATTATTCAGCTTCTAACTGAAGCTTTCAGACTGCAGGGTGTTTGATTTTGCTTAATTGGAGAGGGAGAAGATTAAATGAAGAAAACCAAACCACTGATAACAGTATAAATCTTACCCTGTTTAAAGAGGATGTAAACCAGGTATCAAAGCTTTTCTAGCTGGGAGAAGGGTGAGATTTAAACAGGCTTCTGCCTTTAAATGTTTTTAAATTTCCTGCAAATTCCATTTTGTTTCCTTTTCCCTCTGGTTATAACTTATGAAGAACTGAAAGGTAAACTGCAGTTTTAGAGAAGGTAAAGACTTGATTGTTTGCAGGTATTTAAGTTTAGAAAACAGCCAGTGCAAAAACGTCTGCATAATTTTCAGTTCAGCTGACAACAAAGCATTTGATACTGGCAAATTCCTGGAGTTTTGAGGCACTCTCCTCACTCTCCTGAATAAGTCAAATACACTCCAACTCTTTTAACTTTATTTCCTTTCAAAATGAAATCTGGCATGGCTGCATCCCTGGTCCTGTGGCACTCTGGCGTAGCCAAGGATTGCAGATCATTGTACATAACTATTCAGGGTTAAACAGTGATGGCAATTTTCTTCAAGTAGTTGTTATATCTTCTTTACATATATCTTTTTATATCTTCTTTTTTTCTGAGTAAATGTATCTGGGTAAATATATCTGTGACAATGTCCTGTGTAGCCTTTAAACAAAGACAGAAAAAAAGGGACATATTTTATGACCTTTGAAAAATTCCCACTTTCTTGTTCCTAAACACTAGCTAGAGTCAGTGACAGTATATTTGGAAACATTTACTGTATTCTGAAATTAGGCTTTTTTAGTAGTAAATAGCTAAACTGACTTCCCATTAGTATTCTCTTTAAGCATTAGTAGCCAGAATTAAGAGTCTGGAGTTCTGAGATGTGGAAATCATGGTTTAGTCTCCTGTTCTAAGGAAAAGGCCTCATGGCCTCTTCTTTGTGTATCTTTTCTGCCTTTCTTAGGTTACTCTGAGGCAGTATTAACACTGTATGTTAGCCCTGTGGCATTTGTTTGAAGACAATCCATTTGGGAAAATCTCCTTTTGTATAGTATGGGATGGAGGGTACAGAAGTGGCTGGAGATCAGTCTGTTTTGCTGCATCATTTACCACAAAGTGTTAATAGTTTTTTTTTTATTATTACCTTGTGTAGGTATTCACATTTACTTTAGAAACCTAGAGAGTGTCTGTGAGGATAAAGGGCAATACTACAAATCTTTTGCTTTGATGTTTTCAAAAGACTATTACTAGTCATATATCAGGTTAGATTAACCTGTGAGACTGGCTCATGGTTGCTATTATGTTTCCTCATGGTAGTCTGGACCTCTCTACTCTGGGTCTGTGTGGTTGTAAAGGTAGGGGCTGTCACTGTCCTGCACTCTTTCTCAGGTCTCTTCTAGGACAAGGGAAGTAATCTTGCTGATGCACTGGGCAAGCACTGATGCAGTGCAGTTTGGGTCAAACTTCCTTGAAACCACAGGCTTTCTACTTTAGTCACAGCAGAAATGGCTCTGAAAATGCCTATAGGGGAACCGAGGCAGGATTTCTTTTCTGAAGAATGCATGAAGGTATGCAGTTGTCTTCTGAGGGTGCTGGGCTTTCTGGGAAAGAGCAGTATTTTAGAATTGTGTTTGTCTTGGCTGTCTGGACTTGATGCCTAAAAGGGGAAAAGGAAGGAATATTCAATTGGAGCTCAGCTGAAGGATGTGGTACAGCAAAAGGATAAAGGAGGTTTTGTAGAGAAGTTGCAATCAAGAACAGATTTTTTCTGTTTGACAAATTAATACACTCTTACACTTGCTGGGATCCCATCATTGTCTTTCAAGTTGATAGGACTTGAGTGTGGGCTCTTGCAATGCTGCCAGTAGCCATGCTTCATTAATGACTCTTAAGGGGCTAACATTAACACCTGTTTGGTTATTTTCTGTCACTGTCTACTCTTCCAGATGGTACAAATACAATATCCCCAGTGTGTTAGGCTTTTGTCAGCAATACACTCTTTACCAGCCAAATGCTATTACCATATTGAATTTGGCAGCCATTTCATAGCCTGATGAAACTGTCCTTTAAGTCAAAAGCAGAAACTGCAGTCAAGTCTTAGATTCTCAAAATAAATAGGAAAGGAATAACCCAATTGTTTTTATTTCCTCTTACAGTTTATTTTCTTCTTCCAAAAGAGTAGAAATGAGCACAAGAGACTGAGTGCTTAAGACTGAGATGAGTTGCTCCAGTGGAGGTGGGTAGAGTGTACACATGTAATCCTGAACATGATATTTCATGATGAGAAATGGTGTGACTTAGTTCTGATAACTTAAAGCCACAGATATTGGAAGACTGTTACAGATGAGCATGTGGTCTCCAGGTTTTGAATTAAGTCTTGCTGATGCCTTGGGAAGGTATATAAAGAAGTAACCAGAAGACTGATAAATTGTGTTTCTGGAGTGCTTTGAGAAATCATCCAATACTGACCAAAATGTTATATATGTGTGTCATGCATGACTTTGGTTTCCAGCTCTCAGAACAGGGAACATGTTTTTTTCTAGGACTGTAATGTACTGTGACCATTCCAATTCTAGGCAAATATTTTATATTGATAGTAATAAGGAAAACACACATGAATGCCAACTATCTTGGCTTTGACAGAAATAAAAGTTACTGACTTACACATTTGGGAATTTCTAGTCCAATAGGCAAAACTCTAAATGATGAATAAGTGAATTCCTCTGCTAACTTATAAAACAGTTGTTCACTAAAATCATGAGTGTATAAATTGCCACATTCTGTACAGTAGAGGTCATACAGTGTAGTCATGCCAACAACAGGCCTATGGACACAGTCTTCCAGATCTGATGTAATTATTAGAGGCTGAGTCCATAACAGCTGTGTCTTGATGACAGAGATGATGGTAAAGGATTTATCTTTTGACTCCACACAGGCAAATGCCCAAAACTAAATTTACTAGACCAAATCAAGCGAAGACCTTGTGTATTTGTGAATGCATTCAACTACTGTTGAGGTCCTTATGTGTGTCTTTCTGCTTCACATGTACATAAATGTTGAAATCGATTAAGAATGCAAGCCAGTTTTTAGCTAGATAATGTAATGTTTTCAGACAGTAACTGGACAGTGACAAATGCTCTCTGTTATTCTCCACTACTCTCCCAGCGGAAGATGAAGAAGGCAATAGGGGAGAGAGACCTTAAGGTTGGAAGAAAAAGCTTAGGTAGGTTTAATGAGGTAGTAATAGGAAATTGCATATGTATATACAAATATGTAAATATAGAGCTTGCCCTCCTCTGTTGGTAATTACTTCCCAAGCAGAAAAGTCCCACACTGGACTGGGTGGCAGGTGGGGGTGCCCAAGACCATGGTCTCAGTGACAATTTGCAACAGTCTTGAGCAACCGAGCTGGTCCTGCTTGGGAAGGAAGAAGGTGACCTGTCTAGGTGAATGTGTTCTTCTCTGAGGAGGAAACAAGGGGCAGACAGCCTCAACCCAGATAGCACACCAGCCAGAAAAGCCACCAGCAGGTGCTCTTGGGAGCCATTTTATACTGAGCACCATCATAAAGAATGCTGTGTTTGGTCCATTTGGGTCACCTGACCTCTCCTCTCCATAGGCTCAGCTGCTTCCCATTATAACTCACACCAACATCCTGGCAGTTGCTGGCAGTGTCCCAGGCAGGGTTTTTTCTATCCTGGCCCTCTCCACCCAGGACAGTAATTAGGACCATTTAAGATGCAGATTTTGAGTACTGCTTTTTCACTCCTAAGATCTTACACATCTGAGTGAATATGATGTTATTCCCTCATCAGCTTCTTCCAGGATGATGGATAACTTCTCAATAATCCCCTGATGTCTTTTAATTGAGGTAGGTATGATGAAAAGAGATTTTCTCTAAATTGAGATAATTTTTGCATTATGATTTACAGTGTTCATCTGTACTGAATACCATTGCCCAACTGAATAGGCAGCAAAGAGGAGGGAAGAGACAAGTACATTTAGGGCTTGATTTCGATTTTGAAAATACCAAGCAGCTGCCTTAAGACTTGGCTTCTTGAATCCAGACCCAGTCAGCCAAAAAAGACTGGTTTGTTTTGGAAGTGTCCTCCTGTTTCAGTCCAGCTCCTTACTGATTACTCAGATCTAATTTCCATTACCAGAAGAGGTTTGTGTTTCTGATTGTACTGGATAAAGCAAGACTGGGTTTTGGGCCCAGGCTCAGATTCAAGGGAGTCAGAGTGGCTTTCCTTGTATGAGGAACCTAAGGTTTCTAACAGTGCTGGAGAAGGCAATGAGTCCAGAGCAAGCCTCCATCAAGGCAGATGTTTGACAACAACTATTAGAATATATCTAAAGCTCTGAAAGCTTTTTTTCAGAATGGTACTTAAAAACTGGAATCCTTTGGCAATGGCTGGGCCATAGGTTTTCTCAGTAGCTCAGGTGGTTTCTCCTGTACTGATAGCCCTGCAAATCTGAGCAGAGCCTGTTGTGTTCTTCCTGCCTCTTTTATCACTAAGTAATTGATAATAAGATGACAGTTGAAGTGCTGATAAATAATGAGAAAGAATGGAATACATCTGTCTCCTCTCACAACTGTGACGAGATGGGTGTGATGACAGGATTAAGCACGTGGGTGTACATCTGTATTCACAAAACAACGGGGTTAAGATGCTGCTTACAAAGTTCAGAGAGAAGTAAATGCTTTTGTGACAGTTACTTCTTTCTTGTCAACTTGCATTTGCATTTACAAGTGCTTGCACAAATCACTTTTACAGGTCTGCTTGATCCACCTGTTCTCTATCTCAAGCAACCCCCCTACCTGATTTTGAAAAAAGTAAACCAAATTTCTACTTTGAATAATTAATTTTGATGTGGCTGATATCTTCAGTATGATCTTGTGCCATAGATTAACATCAAAGCAAATCTCCCTCTTCAGAGTCTTTGGCTTGGCTATGACACCAGCCATTTATTCTTAGAAGAATTAGAAGATTCATTAGGGACAAGGCTAGAAAGGAGAGAGAGCTTCCTAAATTTTCAGTGCAGGGAGACTACTAAAGTGTTTGGAACAGGTTTCTCTTCTTGATGATGAAAGTGGACAAAATTTGCCATCCTATCTGACTCCAAAAGAGCTTTCACTTACTGTTCCAGAGCCATAGATTGTCTTTGCAACCTCTATACACTTTTGAGACCATTTACCAAATTGGATTGCCTCAAAAGTCACCTAGAGAGACTCTACAGTTGTGCCTATACTGTGAAATTCAGGTGGAACATTCCCCACTACTGGGAGGTTACTTGTGGTCAGAGTGATAGAGCCTTCCTGGGGTTTGGCCTACTCCAATTAGTGTTCTCCTCAGGTTGTTCCTGGACACAGCTTCGTGGCTTAAGGGAATCATCAGGGACCATTCCAGCAGACTGTTTATATACACTTGACTACTGTAAAAGTGGGCTGTTTCATTCCCATTCAAGTGCCTTGGAATGCCACTCGGTGCAAATAATTTATCCAGGGGTCATATGTCCACAGTCAGGCTTAATGCAACTAATTTCCCCAGTGTACTCCACTAGCAGTGCTGGATGTAGTGTCTGAAAGTTGGGGATCTTTTCTGTGCTTCATCTTTCACCTCTGTGTGGAGAGGTAAGGCCTCATATCTGTTGTTATCTGCCATGAGAGGTCCCTGATACTCCCTTTTTCTGTTGTTGAAAAGTACAAACGAGGGGAAGATTCCCAAGGAAGAGGACAGTTGATTTTGCCTGAGCTGGCAGCATTGTTCTGCTGCTTGATTATTCACAGAGCATTTTCAAGCATAAGCAGCACATTCGAGATTGCATTTTTGCTTTTGGAGTTAACCCAGTCTTCCCATTCTAGCATTGTGATACACAATCAGTCAAGTATCACCAGTGTAATTACCTAGAATATCAGCTATTGCCAGCCTGTAGGGTCAGCTGAATATCTGAAGAGCTGAACATTCAGTATGTGTTCTTTTATATAAATGCACAGCAGTGGACTCTCAGCCCTTTTAAAAATCAGGCTATATGTCTGGTCCTCAGACATGGTCTTTTTTGACATGTTTTTTAAAATCTTGGCTTTTTAAGGTGTAGTTTGTTTAAAATACAACCCTCTTGTTCCCTAGGATGCTTCCTAAAGCACTGGGGCAATCCTCCTTTTCTGCACTCTCACTGAAATTTAGCTGGCATAACAGCCTAGAAAACATCTGCAATAGGGCTGCTTATGCCAATAAGCAGATTAATGGTAGAGTCCTTACAAAGACCAGTTCACTGTAGTAAGGTGACTGTCTTCATAGGCATGAGGGCATACTGGTAGTCTTTAGAGACATCTACCTTTTTATCCATCCTTCTTCAAAATCTTCAAGACTTTATACTGCTCTGCTCTACTGCTTGTTTACTGACAGTGGTAACTTTCAAGTTCTTCTTGCCCTTGTTGGTGAAATCTTCCCAGACATTATGGAACTTTTTGCTGTGGACAAGGAGATAGACTCTGTTATAGCACACTCTGTGGATTTTCTGTGAATGGAGTTAACTGGTGTACCCATCACAGTGTTTTCTCCCCAGGATCTTCTCATCTTTGGAAGATTCTCCAGTGGTGAATCTCAGATATTTTGGAGGTGACCAAGATGGGGCAGAACATTCATCAATAAAACCTTATTGTTATCTTAACTATAGAAGAAATATTTCTCCTTGTACCAGTTACAATTTTTTTCAGTAAAAACTCTTTGAAGATTTGAAATAAAAGAGAAACAGAGCTTTTCCACAGAGACATCTTCTGTGTTCAAGATAAAAAAAACAAGTTAAAAAGTGATACTCTTTAAAAGGAGTTGGTATTAATTTGAATTAATGTCTTCCCCAGTGAGAAGGCAAATCAGCTAAAGGATTTGTTTTGTCTGTGTGTGGAAATCAGGTATTAAAGTCTTACTTGCTTTGCAGGATTGTTGGTGGCTTTTAACACTCATGTGCCCTTAAGTGTCCCTGTAGGTATTTTTTCTGTCATTTTGTAAGCAAGGTTTTTCAGCTGGCATGTTGTTTTTCTCCTTCTTCCCTCAAATATAATCTAAGAGATAGGGAAACCATGGCACAAATGATTCTTAGCTTTGCACAACTGAATTGAATTTTTACCATGACTTTCATCTTTGTTCTGCCTTCTTTGCTATTGAAACTCAATATGAAACAGCTGTTTAACTTGTATGTGTGGTGATACTACTTTACTTCAAAGTATTTAACCTGTATGTAGTTCTTCGTAGGGAAGGAAAGCATTCTTTCATGAAATCTGGAGGAAGATGCCTATGCCATTTTTTTGATGTAGGATAATTTATACAAGTTGTGGATTTGCTATTGGGGAAGGCTTTGTTATTATGATGTCTGGTCCCATGGTTTGGTTTTGGGTTATTCAGATTTTGTGCTCATAATTTTTTTATGGTGGGGCTGGTGCTTTTTTGAGGCATTTCTTCATACAGTGCTTTGGATGTTTTGTCTTGACTGAAATTTCTCATCCCACCCTCATTTCTTCCTTCACTGATTTTTTGGCTCTGATAACACTGGAACAATTTTTTTCCTCTCTCTTTTTAGGTTTCTCTGTCTTTCTTCAAAATTCCAGCATTCCACTTGGTATGCTTTAGTATCTCTCTGTTTCATTCCCTCTGTGTGTTGCTCTGTGTTTTTCGTTGGGTTTATTTACTTATGAAAACTCCATAAAATGCTTAAACTGTTGGCTGTTTTTTATCCATTTTGCAGGCTGTAGTGATTCTGAAAGTTTTTTTTAAACCAGCTGTTTTAAGCATGCTTATTTTCTTTTAAACAGAGCATCTTTCACTGGTGATTTATGTTCTTCAACTTACTTTATATTTGATATCACAAACTCACAATTTTTCTTTTTCTTTCAATGGTTCTAGTTATACTAGAAGCATTTGCTCTCTTACGTATGTGTAATTACTATGTGCAACTACTTGGTATTTTTGTTAGAAATACAAATTCTTACTTTTTTTGTGTTGCTGTACAGAGTAAAATAAATGACAGGCAAAGTACTTGGGGTTCACAGGACAAAGTAATATTTTGTGTTCCTTCTGCACTGATAAGCATCATGTTTATCATGAGTACATCATGAGTATTATTTACTTATTTCTCTGCAAAGATGTAAGTGGCTCCATCACCTGAAATGCATGCCTGGGAGTACTGTGTTTCTGATCAAAGACATTTTGGACCCAGTGTGACCTCTTTGGGTTGTTTAATGATGAAGGTAGTGTGTTAATTGCAGGAATAGAATAATAGAATCATAGAATTTTCAGGGTTAGAAGGGACATCTAGTTCCAACCCTCCCATCATAGGTAGGGACACCTCCCACTAGATCAGGTTGCTCAGAGCCCTGTCCAGCCTGGCCTTAAAAATTTCCAGGGATCGAGCTGCCACAACCTCTCTAGGCAACCTCTTCCAGTATTTCACCACACTCATGGTGAAGAATTTGTTCTTTACTTCCAATCCAAATCTGCTCTTCCCTAGTTTGAATCCATTCTATCACTACCTGACATTCTAAAAAGTCCCTCACCAGCTTTCCTGCAGGCCCCCTTCAGACACTGGAAGGCTACAATAAGGTCTCCTCAGAGCCTTCTCCTCTCCAGACTGAATAACCCCAACTCTCTCAGTCTGTCTCCATAGGAGAGGTGCTCCAGCCCTCTGATCATCCTCATGGCCCTTCTCTGGACACGCTCCAGCACATCCATGTCCCTCCTGTGAAAGGGGCTCCAGAACTGGATGCAGTACTCCAGGTGGGGTCTCAGGAGAGCAGAGCAGAGGGACAGAATCCCCTCCCTGGACCTGCTGGCCACGCTTCTCTTGATGCAGCCAGGGATCTGGTTGGGTTTCTGGGATGCAAGTGTACACTGATGGCTCATGTTGAACTTCTCATCCACCAGCACCCCCAAGTCCTTTTATTCAGGGCTGCTCTCAAGCCAGTCACTGCTCAGCCTATTCAGTGCTTGGGATTGCCTCAACCTTGCACTTGGTCTTGTTGAACTTGATGAGGTTGGCATGGGCTCACATCTCCAGCCTGTCAAGGATGGCATCCCTTCCCTCCAGCATATCAGCCACACCACACAGCTTGGGGTCATCAGTGAACTTGCTGAGGGTGCACTCAATGCCACCGTCCATGTCACCATCAAAGATGTTAAACAAGACTCGTCCCAACACTGATCCTTGAGGGATTCCACTTGTCACTGGCCCCCACTTGGACATGGATCCACTGACAGCCACCCCTTGGGTGAGGCCATCAAGCCAGTTCTTAATCCACCGAGTGGTCCATCCATCAAATCCATATTTTATCAGCGTGGAGACCAGGATGTTGTGTGGGACTGTGTCAAATGCTTTGCTCATGTCCAGGTAAATGATGTTGGTTGCTCTTTCCTTATCTATTAATCTTGTGACCTTTTTATAGAATGCCACAAGATTTGTCAGGAATGATTTGCCCTTTGTGAAGCTGTGTTGATTATACCCACTGTGTTCTGAGAAGAGTCTTCTTTCCACATGACCTGCTCATCTATAAATAGGAAGATTAAATAAATTACAGGGAAGAAAATCTTGGAGATCTGTAGGATTAGAGGGAGATTGGCTATTAACTTCAAAGAGAGCTAAGGGCTTTTGAACATCTTGTCTTTGGCTTTATTTTTGTGAATGTTTGCATAGCTGGGCAATGAACAACAAGCTACAAATCTCTAAAAGCAGAGATTGATCCAAATTCTCTGCCTTTGTGAGGTGAAGTTCACGGCTTTCTGTTTTCTTTATCAGCAAAGAATTAGTTTTTGTTATCTGAACTAAGAGTATTAGTTTTGGAAAAACTTGTGAAATATATCTGATTTTCCAGAAAATGTTTTAGAAAACTGCATGGGAAACCATTATGAACTATTAAGAAAAATGATGATCCAGAAATGTCTGTTTGTTATGGCTTAACTTGGAACTATTTGAGACACTGCAGCTTCAATGAGTAGGTTTTGTGCAAACTTTTGTACTATTTAGTGGCTGATGATTCCACATGTCTTGTATTTTACTTCATTTTTAACCTATGCATGGCACTGGCAAAGGGAACAGTTATGCTGCATTAGTTGTTCCCTGACAGTAAAAAGGCAATTGGGGCATTTGGCAATGAGATGGTGAACTCCTGACTGACACCAAAGCTTCCAGAGGGTGCCCCTCAGAGGAGCCATGGCCATGCAGTGTAGTCAGCTCCTATACTGTAGGGAAGAGTCTTGCTGTGGACACAACACCTACAGCACCCGATATGAGTGTCACTATGCTTTGACTGTCAGTGTTTGCACTGTGGTAAACTGCCTATGCCTTGGCTCCAAAGAGAAAATTCTTCCTGCTCTGTCCCTTTTTGTCCAGTTACAGGTCTTACATCATTATAGCTTCTCCCTGTTCATCCCACAGAAACTGTCTACCTGGCAATGAAATACAGCCTCCTGGAGCACAAGGGAAACTCCACATGTGTAGCAAAGTCTTCCTGCATATGGGGTCTGAGAAGCACTGACCAATGAGACCATGCTCCAGCACAGAGGTTAGCATTCTGTCATTTGTGGAATTGTAGGCTGCTCATTTCTTTATTGGTGTGATTTGGAGGAGTGCAAAAACTTGCAGGAGTGCAAAAACTTCTGTTTTTCTAGCAAAACCATGGGAGAGCCCTAATGAGGGGACCTTTACGGAGCACACAATCAGTTCATGGTGTCGCAAGGAGGAGAGGAAGATCTGCTCTGGAAGACGGAGTATTTAATCTGCCTGGCTCTCTTTGTTCCCTGTGGTGTCATGCCTGATACTTAGCTCTTCTGTACCTTATTCACAGGTCACACCATTTCTTTCTGGAAGCCTAGAGTCAGCAGACTTGATTTTCATGCTATGTTTACATACTCTTCTTATCGTCTTAGGTATTACTTCACTTCTTTATCTTGGATGTGCTTGGTACATTGAGGTATCTGACCTCCCTTTGGCTTCCCTCCTCCTGCCTTCCTTTCTTGGCAGATGCAGCTGTAATTTCTTCATTTTCTTTCCATAAGAAACTCTTAACTTTTATTTTTTATATTTTTTAAAATTTAATTTGTTTTCTTCTCTTTTAGTCCTATTGTAGTTTGCAAAGCAGTCTGCTTCCCTGGGAAATTGTTCCTAAAATCTCAGTTGCCCCTGCAGGTCGTGTGGGTCTTGGCTTACATATTCTTCACTAATATATATATACCTGACACTTATATCTGACCAAGTTATTGATACAATCATATGATAAAGTTGGTGGGCAGGGAAGGTTGTAGTCCCCTGTCTATTTTTCCAGTGATTTTTGACCATTTGTTGCCATGTATTCCTACTTGTTTAGTTTTAAATGTCTCTTTCATGTGGTAAGTATAACCAGTTATAATGACTTTCACTGTTTGGAAAGGACATGTTTTCCTGATAAGGAGGTAGAATTTTTCTTTCTCAATTTTTCTATTTGCCTATTCTTGCACTCGCTAACATAAAGTTTTTACTATTGCACTTAAGCTGTCTTGAATTATGCACTGTCTTTTCCATGTTCATTCCCAAGAGATCCAAGTTCAGTGGCAGTCTTATCTCATAATTGTGCTGTGTTAGCCTAAATTTTATTTCAGTGCCATTCTTTTAGCCTTTTAAATTTTTTTTTTCTCCAGTAATAATAATTAGTGCTAAAACCTCACTTCCGATGTTGCATATTTCCCTGTGCATCTGTTCCTTGGTAAGTATAGTATCAACTTGGCATCAGCTTTGGTGCCAGCAATGTTTAATGTGTTCTGGGAGGCTGGCAGGCACCAGTGTTTCCCTTTTCTTTCTCATCAGATACAGGGAATCACCAGCTCCGTACAGTGTAGGTGCTGCCTCCCACCACTGCTCATCCAGCTGTCTCAGCCAAGGGTGCACTGACATTTTTCTGATTACCCAGGACACCCATTTGTTTGTTGGTCCTCTCTCGCAGCATTTAATTTTCATTCAGTCCTCTGCAATTTCCATTGTATTCTGAAACATCTCAATTCCTTATCATGAACAGGACATCCAAACATTTTGTACAGTTTATGCATGCAAGTTTTCCATGCCCGTTTTTGGTTTTGTTTTTCAAAATTACTGTTTTTAGTAGCTGTTTAACCTATCCTTTATTTATTTATTTATTTACTTACTGAAATGCAAAGTACTTCTCCTTTTGCAAGGAGATAAATTTGTTCCTGGCTTTTTCTCAGCTATAAGATGAAGTTATACTGCATATTTCTGGATTTTCTATGTTACTAATTACAGTGATTGAAATTTTGTCTGGGTCTGGAATGTCTCCGTTTCTGAGATTCCTTTTGAGCACTCTTAGAAATCTCCCTACTGACTTGAACTCTCCATGTCACTGATGTGTGTCCTTTAGTCATGGTAAGAGATTTCTGTAAGTCTGTCTTATAATTTAGTTTCTTACCTGCCAGCTTCCTTTGTATGTAAAGTACTTCACTGCTGTAAACATTAACAAGGAAGAAATTGTTTTAGCTGTAAGTCTTTTAATGTTCTGTTTCTTAACCTCCTAACTGAAGGTTCCCTTTTCTGGCAGCTCTGCCAGAGGAATAATTCTAACATGTATTTAGGTAGAGTAAGTTATTAATCTCTGGCACCACATCTTCATTTTTCTTCCCCTCCCCTCCCCCTTCCTGTCCTCTCCCTCTTCCCTTCCCTTTCCCCTTCCCCATCCTACTTGAACTTCAGAAAACAGACAGACCACTAAGTGGGATCACTCCTGGTTTGTGCTTCTTTTTTTCTCCTTGTTTGAGGTTCATTATTTCTCTTAACTTCTTGTCAGCATGAGCATCAGTAAGGAGACAGACACCGCAGGAAGCAGGAGTCGTGCCGTAGGGATTATGCTCCAGAGGACGCTGCATGCTGTTTTCTGATATGATTAATCAAGTGAAATGCACAGAGCTTTGTAGTCTGAAGAAATTAATTTTGAAAGGGGACCTTTTGGTTACCACTGAGTTAGGAAGATGAAGATTTTCCCCTTCCCCCACAGGAAGAAATTTCAGCAATTAAAGGACAAAGGGGGAATACTTGTAAATACGAGTAAGGCACGAATGTGGGAAAGGTAGGCAGGCTCGGCTGTGAGGCTTCACTTGTGTGCTGCAGAACTGTCGGGGGAATTCAGCAGGGCTCTTGTAGACTGAGGCAAATGCAGGCTGTAAATGGCCCTGGGACATTTCAATTTTAGTGGTCCAGTTTAATTTTAGGTCAAGGAAAGCTCTATATTCTTCCAACCTGTCTATTTTAATTGTATTATGAAAATATCTCTGCAGGTTTGGCTACCTTATGACCAAGCTTTACTGTAAAATATGTCATCCATTTCATGGTGGGTTTTTTTTTTTGCGTTTTTTTTGGGTTTTTTGTTTTTTTAAGGGAGAAATATGGAAATTAACAACTCTGACTTCTTTAGCTCTCTCAAGTACAAAACCATTTTTATTATAAATTTGTAAAGAGGAGTCTTTCTCTCACATTGGATCCTCTTTGTCAAGCCAGGCACCTCAGCACATTTAAAGAAACAAAACTTTCCAAATGTCTTTTAGAGAGCCTGAAATGAGGTCATGTGAGTGCCATGTCTTACATTATAAAATATTGTAGAAAGAATACTGATGAAAAAGAAAAAAAATCTTCTGTTCTGAGAGAAGATGCATTTGCATATGCACTGACAGGCGTAGAAAGAGCCAATAAGAAAATACAAATTATTAATAGTTTTTAATAAATATTTGCAATATGTATTTTATCAGGACTGCGCAAATATAAACCATTTCCTTTGCCACCTGCAAATAAATTGTCTGTTTTTATTTTTAATAGCTAAGGGTAGGTAGCGCAGGAAATTTTAAAAAATTACATGAATCCTAATACATAAAAATATTTTCATTGCTGTATTCATTTGGAAACTGTGCTGGAAAAAAGAAGAAATATTGGGAAGGAAGACTCAGGTAGTGCTTGTATGATTGTCTCTAACATGCCTAAAACTTTTTTCATCCCTGTTCCTTAAAAGATCATTTGGCTTGCTGTGTTCTCTTTGTTTCGGTTGCTTTATTTGTTTTTTTCTTAAATTTTTATTTGTTTATTAATAGGGGACGAGGGGTCTATTAATACTAATAATAGGTATATTGGGTGTAAACCATCAATGCAAATAGGTCTTCCATGAACTTTTGCATTAGTTGGACCAAGTTGCTCATGGTTTTGTAGTGTTTTTAAAAGGTCTGTCTCTGTTCAGTGATTAATGTGGAACAGTTGGTTCTTTCTTGCCTTTGTCTCTTAAAGTTCTCATAGGTAAAAAAAGGGACAATAAATCACAGCAAGTGACAGTAAATCAGAGTGCAAAGTTCTTTGTCAGATTTATGCACCTACTCCCGGACTTCTTGTTCAAGATGATGTTGGCTTTCAGGGCAAAGATGACGTCTCAGCTGCCTTTGAAGTGAGGCAGCTGTCAGTACACCAGTAAGTGAGAAATCTCAGTTGGGAACAGGTTATGGTCCAGCAAAACAGACGGAAAAACTGCTCAGTCTGCTCCCTACATAGGAAACTGCGTTACTGAATGCAGTCTTTGCTGACTTTTTTTTTTTTTTTCTTTCTGTGAGAGAGGTCCAATATTTGTGTATAGATATGAGCATGGAACTGTATCCACAAAAGCAGTGGAGACATCTGTATGCTTGGGTCCAGCAGAGCTTGGTTCTGGTCTTCAGCAGCTATTGGAATCAGCTAACAGTGCACACAAAAAGAACACACTTTGCCGACAGTATTAGTTATATGGTTTGTTTCAAGTGCAAATCACAAATATCTCTGAAGCAAACAGTAGGACAATGGTGTAAGTCAAGTAATACATTAAGATTATTTAAATCAGGCATAAACAACGTTGTGGATGGCTTCAGTTTTGCAGAATTATCATGTCTGGAATTTTGCATTTCATTTTAGTTGATAAGTCAGCTCCTTCGCTAGTGGAGATCAAAAGTATTCCGTAAATACTGTGATCCATAAAAGGATCACAGATTTCACCAACTCATGATGTCAACTTGAACAGCTGCTGCTAAGGAGATAGTTTGGCCCTTTCCACTCACAAGACGAAGACTGAGCTCTCTGAGGGCATTCTAACACATGGAGACCAATTATTTGCTCTCATTTAAACTCTACAGGATACCAAAAAGTAAAGTAACACAACACACTCTGGCTTCAAGGGATGTAAAATAACACATGTGCAGTACTGTATACACACAGTGAAGAAAATGTTTCAGGAGAAAGGCAGCACTTCAGTATTTGACATTGATAAATAAACATTGTGGTAACTTTGACCAAGAAAGACTGTAATTTTTCCTTTCACATGTGATGATTATTATTCTTCTAGGCCACTGTTTCAGTAACACTGCACCACACATGATATTTGAGGACAATCAGCTCACAAGGCATATTTTAAGTGAGATGAAAGGGCAGTATGGAAGTGTAATTAGCTAAGCTTGTAAATGAGCTGTGTGCTTTATGTGTGATGACTATTTCTAGGACCCAAGATTAACAGCTCAGGACTCTGTATGCTGGAGAACTTGGAGGCAAAACTGCTGTCTCCTAGGATTGCTTCCTGTGTCTGTGGGGATGGCTGGGTCAGGTGGATTGTACAAAGCTGACAAGAGAATTCTCTGCCCCACCTCCATCTGAACACGAGGAAAGTTAGAGGTCCAGGTTGAGGTCCTGGAGAGATTTGCCAAGACCTAGGCAAGCCAGCAGTTCAGATGTATCAATAACTTGCAGCAGCATCTGTGAGCTGGTACTGGGTTATTGGAGATGGGATGGATAACCAGAGATCCCAACCTCCAGGAAATGCCTGTGTTGCCACATCACACTTGTAGGCACAAAACTGGGTTGGAGCAATTAAACAAGCTGCTTTCACCCTGTAGCTCCCTTTGATGTGCAGACTATTAACTTCCCATGGTTTGTGAAGTTCTGCTCTAGTGCCAGGCCAGGTCACCCACATCTCCCAAGCTCCCTTCTCACTTGTGGAAGGTCTGGCAATGAGGCAGTGTGACTGCTGGCAGCTTCAGTGCCTGGGGAAGAAAGATCTGGGGCTTCAACTTTGAATGCCCAGCAGTGTTCTTCAGAAGGACCTTGCTTTCATACTTGATTGAAGCCAACCAGCTTGCATTATTCAGAGACAATGTTACTGTGTTTTTTATTGAAAAAAAATCTTTGCTGACTGAACAGGTTTGCCTGTGTCCTGCTAGCTCTAGTAACACTGCTGTGTGGAAAGCAATCAGTGCTGGACTTTTAGTATGTGGAGCTGCAGCTTTGCTTCACAAGTGGAGAGGATTGTAATAGTATCTGCTGAAACTATTCCTGCCAAAACAAACAACAGGAGAGATTTCTTTTCCATATACCAGAGTCTTACTTCAGCAGTTGCCAGGGAACAAATTTTACTTTTCTTTTCTTGTCTTCTCTTCTGCCTGTGACACACAAATAAAGAAGGTGCTGCAGTCAGGTAAATATAAGTCAGCATGCTGTTACTAGAGGATTACCTGACCAGCTGTGGGCTGCAATCATTTAAGCAGTTTTCTCTGAATGTTCATGAAGGGCTTTGCTCTTTCGTTTCAGCACTTTTATAAGTGCACAGGGCTGGAGCCGGCATTTTTCTGTGGTAAGCTCACAAAATTGGATTCCCCTTGGACTTGCAAACCTTGGCCACATTAGTATTTTACATGAGCCACTCTGCAGAATTGATTCTTCTGGTGTTTATTTTTCTTGATTTGAAATAATTCTTATTTCCCTCAGAGGAAACCTTGCTGGTTAATGACTGCTAGCTGTAATATGCAAGCAGCTATCCTCATGTCTTCTCCCATGGCTCTGTCTCACCTCATCCATCAGCCCCAGACATGAGGTCAGAGGTTGCCGTGAAGTGGGGGAAAAATCATGCTTTTGAGAAATCTAATTGTTTTGCTTAAAAACTTTGTCCTGAGGTTAGCAATTCAGGCCTCCTTGGCTCTGGTGGTCTTCTCTCCTGTATGAACTGAGACCCAAAATTTCCCAGTGGTGAGGTAATAGCTGTGGGCATGCTGATACTGAAAGCATATGCTACCATACTGACTGACCACAATTAGATGCTCTGTGCAGCTGTGCCACTGTGTTCATCCTTATGTCTTTGGATGTGTTTTGTGTGTATCTGTGTGTGTGTAGTTGCAAGTATCTGTGAAAGCGAAATGAGAAACCTGGATCCAGGTCCAGTCAGTCACAGATGCGTGAGTTTAGCACTACAAAGCTGCACCCAGAACCTGGATCCAAGCCCAGGAAGAAGTGTAGAGGAGTAGGTTCCTTACCCCACTAAGATGCAGAAGTTGTTGGGAGTGGCAGCAGGCTAACAGTAGATTTCAGAGTTACAGATGGATGAGACAATCTTTTTTCATAAATCAAAGTAAGAGTCAGCCTGTTTTGGAGATTCACATATAGCTTCAAGTGACAGTAGGCAACATTTAGAATGTAATAAAAAAGGACTAGTGACATTTGCATTTCAGTGTTGTGGAGCAAAGCATTTTGATTACATTTAACTAGAGCTGACCTCCTATGCTGGTTTGACTAGGCTATCTAGCTTTCTCAACTTCTGTGTTACCATCAGCCACAGAAAGTGTAAAACACCCTGAGTGTACATCATATTAAGCAGTTTCATTTATCAGTCATTCCTAGAAAATGTCGTCATCCATGCAGTTGGATAAGTGCAGTAAGGATTTAGGCCATGCTTTCTGATTTTCCCCAGATCCTTTACATTATCAGCAATAGAAAATTCCCTGAGTTGCTGTTAAACGATAAATAATGTTTCAAAGTGCTCCACTGAGTTGCAAACTCAAAGTACCATTCTCATTTGACTATGAAATCTGTAGCTGAAGCTTACTTTTGATCCCACTGGCCCTGTGTTTCAAGAAATTTGCCTTCGTGAAGAGCTCCCAGTCTTCACAGGAGATGGACCTCAGAGAGGAGGTCTGCAGTCAAGCAGAACTCTTGTATTTTCAGGTTATTCTGAATGCCAGTGAGAAATCTATGTCTGAGTAGCCATAGCTCTTAAAGTAATGAATGGTTACTATTCTTTGATTGGATTTGACAGTGGTGATCTTGGTGACTATCCTGTATTACCTGAGAATATACACTTGCCCTCTGTGAAACATAAGAGAAATATTAGGAACTCCCACGTCCTCTCCAAGTCTTCAGTAAGATTTACCATCCACTGACTAAGTGGAAAAAGACATATGTGATGCCTGATGGAATAAAGAAATCCTGCTGTGCTCTGATACTATTTAATCAGCTGTGAAAATTAGTCCTTCATTCCCACTTCTGCCTTCTCTCTTTTTTTCCATGTGGCATAGTAATTTTTCTTTCTCATTTTTTTTTTTTATCATCTAGCTAGAAATCCTATTAAGCTGCTGATGTCCAAGATAGGTATTTATATTTTATATTGTCTATTTTCACCTAGATGTTGGAAGGCAACCTGAATGAAACTAGACATTGACATCTAAACATCAGCTAAACATCATACATTTAATCTTCTGTAGTCTGCTCACATCAAGAGATTATTTCCTTTGTCATAAGGCATGCGGCTTTTAAAAGAAAGAAATTCCTTCAGGATATGAGGTTGAAATAACAATGCTCTATTTTTGCAATGACCCACATTACATCTTTAATTACTTCTTTAATATGACTGCTTCTTAGAAGTTTGAAGAAGTTCTGTTGCTGGAAGTATCATGATTGTTTGAGGACAGTGCAAGGGTATTGCCACAGATCTTTGACACCTGGTCATCCCAGGAAATGATCCAAGTGTTGAAAATCTTTGTGGAGCAATGGCTTTTGCAAAACTTCGCCATGTGTTTCAGCTGTGGTGGCAAGCACAGCCTTATCTGAAGGAAGGAGAAAAGGGAAAAGAGAATGTGGGCTGAGATGAGCTATGGTATTTGAACTTAAGCTGTAACTGAGTAAAAGCTTGCCTGTAAGTTTACAAACATACAATTAAGACGTTTACTGTTATCTAAATCCTTTTTCCTGCCTTATAATTTTATGGTGAAAAACATTACTGTTGTTTTTGGACTTTCATAATAACTCTAGTAGCCACAGAGAGAACCAAATGTTGTTTGTTTATTCATTTGTGAAATAAATTATGCCCTTCTGCAAACTTCACTGTGTAATTTGCACTGGCTCTGCAGTTTACAAGAATGCACATACTGGTTTAAGTACTCCTCTCTCCCTGGAATTGCAAGATAAAGTACCAGAATTGCCATGCAAGTGGCTATGATTTTAGTGCAACAGTTGCAGCTCATTATATCTCCTAAGGTCAGAAATAATTTGTCACAACAGAATCCTCTGTTTGAATCTGCATTCTCTTACTGTAATGAATAAAACATGGCTGTCAATTAAAAGGGATAGAGTTACAGTAATGCACTTTGAGTACTGTTGAGTGTGATTCAATAAAATTATGGATTGCCTCCCATTTACCACTCGTGGTTCATTTAGTTTAATAACTGCAGCAGTCAGTTTTTGGTCATATTGTTTGCCACCCAAAGCAGACAGCCTTTGAAACGTACCCTTAACATTTTAATTTGGTTTCTGTGTGTTTGCATGCCTGTTTCATATGTATTTTCCTGGTTGCACAGTATAGATACCATTCAGCAGCACAGCCACAGCTGCCACTGGACATCTTCGTTGTTTCTGCTTACATTTTTATTTGCCTCAGCCTCACCCAGCTGAAAAATGCAGTCCGTGCCTCAAAATGATAGTGTTTGGAAATCTGGCCAGTACTCTCTACAGGGTCAGGCAAAACTTGAAGCTGATTCTGAAACCTTGCTGCATTATCAGTTCATATCAGATGAAAACAACCTGGTTTTACGCTAATTAATTGTTATATGTACTGCTGGTGAGATTTAAGAAGATACATGTGACTTGATCAAGCCAATATCATCTCAGTTGAACATGGAAAGGGGAAATCTCACCTGAAACAAAATGGTGTCAAGACCAGTGAAGTATTTACCTCACAATAGGTAAATTTACCTCAAAAGTTCTGCATCATTTAATGTCAAGGTGCAGTGCAGTGATGGTGTCCCCTTCCAGATCCTGGTGCAGGACTGCCTCTGGTCCCTATGGGACTCCCAGCTAATGCTGGGAGTAATGGTGCATGGGAGAAAAGGCCCATGAAGAATCTACCCCTCACACACCTGGTCCCTCACAAAATCATCTGGACAAGTGCGGTGGAAGTGTTAAAATTTGAATCCTGCGCCAGGACCCATGGATTATGGGGCAAACCTGACCTAAGGATCAGACTGAACCCCCAGAGCCTCAAATATGACCATGAGTTTTGCTTTTTTTCCTGCTTTATTCCTCATGCTCAGCTGCATGTGGGTGCTCCTGGGACTCCAACTTCCAGGCTTCTGCATGGATTACTGTGCCCTGGAAAAACCTCTGCAGGGAACCAAAGCCTCTGCTAAAAATCTCTTTCCCTAAGGGTTTGGCTTGCAGTGGAGGGCTGTCCAGGATGGACACTATGGGTTTTATGAAAAAGTAAAAAACAAGTGAAAAATAAAGTTAGGAATTCTTGTTTATGTTTGCATGTGTGTAGGAAAGAGAAAGCATCACTGTTGACATCTCCCATGTGAAGTATTGCCACGTCCTGGATTTAGCTGATGCTCAGCAGTATCTTCCCATTGACCTGAAGCACTAATGCCAGCTCTCTAGCCCAGCTCTCAAATCTTTTTTGTGTTTCCATCACCACTTCACAAAAAAACCCTATTCTGTAAACACTGGCACTGGCACAGGCAGACAGTGTAGAGAGTGTACAGGCAGTCCGATTTTCAGTGTGCACAGATGGTGGCTGCATCATTAGGAAAAGCAAGCTGAAAGAGAGAGGCAAAGTGGTTTCTCAGACAACAAACACGACATTCTGGTGTTTTGCCTCCTGCCCTTGTTTAGGTTACACTTAACGCTAGTGAAAGTGCTGACATGACTCTAGGAGGGCTTGTTTCCAGTTGTGCCTGTGCTGATGGACAAGATTGAAGCAGGTCAGCTCAGCTTTATCATGTCCTTCAACAATGTCTGTAATGAGGCAGGGAAGAACATTGAAGGAATTCAGGGAGCAGAGGTTTCTATCTCTGCTCTTTGATCCTTGGTTGGCAATACCAGAGAAAAATTAAAAGCTGAATAAACAGAAAGCACTTTTAAGGTGCTTATGTATATATGCTCCTCCTATTTGCTGGTGCTGTGGATCTGCAGGATGTACTTAATGCCTTAAAAAGAAAACTCATTGCAGCAAATGTAGAGGGGAGTGTTTGTAACATGCTTCATTTTCCATGAAAACAAATTGTAAGCAGGCAAAACCATTGCTGACAGGATTAAAGACAAACTGGTAGCAGTGCCTGAGTTGTTTTGAAATTCCTGGGGAGTCAGACATACTAAATGAAATGTGTCATCCCAGGTCATCTTCTCTTTAGGACTGCTTCTTTGCAGAAGTATTGTGCTTGGGACACTCAGCCAGTCAGCCTGTGGCATTTCTGCTCTCTCTTTTTCTTCTAGGTACTGATGCCTGCTGTGGTTCCCTTTTTGAAGACTTATTTCTGAGGACTGTGTACACTCCTATAGAGGAGAAGGCCATCTCTGAAAAAAAAAGTGTGTGGTATTTGTTCTTGAGGGTTACAGACATAGTTTTCTGCATCATGGCTGTGGGTGGCATCACTATTTACACACGTTCTTTGTCACTTTTTTTGTATACTTAATTATCCATCTTTCTTTGTGGATTTCTGGTATAAAACAAAAATTGTGCAAGGGTCTCACAATTCTGATTTGATACATACTAGAAAAGTTATGTTATGGAACCTTGAGTTCCCTATTTTGCGCTTTTTTTTTTTTTTTTTTTTTTATGTATGGGTAGTGTGGCATTAAAAAAGCAGTGTGTTCTATAACAATTACACTTAGGAAAATGCTTTGCCATGTCTGGCTGACCATGTTCTTAAAATAGAAGATACACAGCTTCCTGCCATTTCGTCTCACACAGCTGGGACCAGCACCTGGCTGTGGGTAACTGGAGAGGGGAAGGTAACATACATGGAAAAAGGAGAACACTGTAATGACATGCCAGGCATGATGACCTGATTTACTTTTTTCCCCAGTTTCATGCTTTGGGCCACAGACACTTCCTGCAGTCTGTTGCTAAGGGTCTCAGGACAATAACAGCAGGAAATTCCTCCAGGATTTCCTCCTGCTGTGATTGCTGGTGTCCCCTCTTATCCAGATATGGATGCTATGCACCAGCTCTTTGCCCTCAGGTAGCTGTATGAGTTATGCCTTAAAATAAGCATTGCCACATGGAGAAAGCTTTTGTGTGGAGCAGCCCTCCATTTGGGCAACATCAATTGCCAAGAAAGTTTCCTTGTGGTTCTTATTATGTTGGCTCTCCATAAAATACAAAGTTGTATTCAGCATCTGAGTGTTAATCTCCAAGTTCCTCAAAGGACCTGGCAGAGCTGGCCAAGGCAGGGGTTTCCTCATGGGAGTGATGTCCTGGAACAGTTGCTTTTCTGAGAAAGTATGATGTCACTTATGAGTCCTGATGGTGGAACTGAGGGGGAGAAGGGGCCTTTGTGGCTTTTGAGATGTCTTGACTCCCAGATGGGAAGGTTGGAAAGGCTGAGGCCTTGTGATTCATGACACAGCACAGGCCCCTTGGCTCACAGACACAGCTCACCATGGGAAGGAGCCTGATGGATACAGAAGTGAAAGGAAAGTAGTGTTGAGAATTCAAGAAAAAGGAAGGGAAATTAAATGTTTATGAACAATATATATACCATGTAGCCAGTTTGAAAGAAGAGTATTTTACATTACTTCTCTGTATTTCAGTATTTACAAAAGCATCAGGTTTTCAGAATGCTAAAAGCCAGAAACACCTAGAAAGTTTTACATTAAGATCCTGAGAGAAAACAGAGATGTGAGATATTGTTACAGGGAGAGATGCGTGGCAAGTCAGGATCAGTCCAGTAGCCTCAAACTTTCAAAGTTTAAAATCAGGCACACCCTTTGGAAAAGATCACTCTTACTGTTAATTCCTCAGCTCAGCCAGTGTCAGAAAATGGGCAGTTGGTCTCTGGAGGCATTGAACTAATGTGGTTCTTTTTTAGTAGTAGGTAGATCCAGGGAAGAAATGCTCAAGTTGGTGGAGCCATGGCTCAGTTTTCATTCACTGTTCTCTTACTGACAGAAAATATTTGCTTGTTGCTATGTGAACACCTATTACTCAGAAATCTGAGCTTCGTCCTATTAAGTTGAAAAACGGACACATTGCAGATACAGCATCAAGAAGCCAAGTGTGCTACTGAAGAGTTAAACCTGTATTTTGTGTGCTCCAGCTGAAGAAAAAAAGAACTGAGTGGCTTTTATTAATACTGTGTTTTTAATTATGGATCTGAGAGTTGGGAAAAAAAAAGTAATAAAAGAAAAAATTTTGGATAAGACCCAGAAACACCTAAAAAGTTTTACATTAAGATCCCAAGGGAAAACAGAGATGTGATATAGTTACAGGGAGAGATACGTGGCAAGTCAGGAGCAAATATGAAATCATAGTATATAAAATATCTCACGGAGACACGAAGAAAGTGTGTCTTCATAAATATTTGAGCTGTTCAAGGCAAGGACTATCCCTTTGATTTCAATCAGGATCAAAGATGATGAGGACCTGATTTCTGATTTCCAGGTGGGGGTCTTAAAGACAGCCATAATGTAGTTAATGGGTAATACTAATAACTCCTGGTATATATCAGTTAATAACTGTAACTGATCATAAGACAAGCATTGCAGACTTCTGAGAAGATTTGCTGGCCATCTGTGGACAATCTAGACATCTGTTTGTGCTCCAAGAAGATCAGGTAGAAAGTCAGGGCCCCTGTTTTGCATTTAATTACTGCTAAGAAGTTATAACAAGTGTATTATGATGCAACCTTTGCAAGCATCACTGTTGCTTAGACCATTGCAGTACTATTTCAATAATATAATATGTGGCTACCTCTTAGATTTATTGGGAAAGTACCAATGCAGAGTCAGGCAGTTTAAGTTTTATTGGGCTTACAGGATGAATGTCTCAAGGAGCTTATGGTATAAGGGCTTCGCTGTTCATTCTGCAAGTTACTGGGTAGAGTTTGCTCTTTAAACAGCCTGGGAGCTGTATCTTGGCCAGCCACTGCTTCTTCCTCTGCTGGAGTTCCGTGGTAGAGGTAGAAAGGATTTAGAGACTCATCTGAAAGTACAGAAGAGGTTAAACCAAGAGGACTTTCCCATGAGGCTACCAGCCTTGGTCCTTGTTCCCAGCTCTGAATTTGGAAAACTGTATTTTATTGATCATAAATGTGTGTTCAAAGGCCTGCTGATTTCTTCGTCTTTCAAGAGCACAGAAAGATTTGCCAGTGGGGCACAATCCATGGAACTGGTGGTGCTTGAGTAATGACCAGTTTATGGAGGGTCAACATGGTCTTTGTAAAAAGAGTAAAAAAGAGGGAATAAATGGTGATCTGTGTTGAGACCTTTTATATTCAGTAAAAAGTGACAGAGGAAAATATGCTGTTATAACTGAATTACTCAGACCAGTGAAGAACATTTTCTAAGAGCTGTAGAAGGATCTTCTGGATGGCATTCAAGGTCGATAAAAATAAAGTCATAAAAAAGGGGGAAAGAACACTCTTAAATTAACATGTTAAATGGTGAATTCTGAGCTGATAATTATAACTGAGTATCTGTATGCAACAGATGGATGAAAATATCAGCTCCAATACTCAACAGAGGTTTAGGAAGCATGTAAAACAATAGCAGATATTAGGGGAGACAAGAAAACAGAGATCATAATTTTGCTATCCACTTAAATCTCTAAGTCTGTCAATTGTTTTAGTATTTTTATATTGCATAGAGGGCATTAGAACAGGAAAAGACAGAGAAGGTCAGTAAGAGTACAGAGCATCTTTCTAATGAGTTGTTGCTAATGATGTTAGGGACACCTCTCAAGATCAGTGGTGTGTTTCCACCCCAGTGTGCTGGGCCTGTCCCATGCTCATCTGAGGCTACAGCTGGGGCTACTTCCTACCTATTTGTTTTAGACTTGTTCCAGAGCACTGCACTGAAAGGCATTCTTTTTTTAGTGGGTGTGAGGACAAGGCTTTAAAAATAAATAGAAGTAATTTTGTTGAAGGTATCCACTCCACTATATAGTGGAAGAATCAACCCTCCTGCAAACAGATCCAATTTCTTTTTTCCAAAATCTGTTAAAAGCCAGTTTGCCACATCGCTTCTAAGCCACTGTCTCAGTACTGTAAACAAATAGCCAAGGAAGAGCGTGTGAACCGGATTTTACACCAGACTGCACTCTTCCTTGCAAAGCAGCAAGCTGCAGCTGCAGAAGTGAAATTGTATGTCTCTTCTTATTGAAGAAAAAGGGAAAAGCTCAGTGCAAGCAGCCATGTCTGGTGGACAGGAGAGACAGAGGAAGGAGAGTAGTTTTCAAAGTAAAAGGCCATCAGTTACTCTGCCAAGATCTAAGATCCCAGATGCACAGGGAATGCATTTTCCACTCCTCCTTTTTTTTTTTTTTTAAGCTCGCAGCCTCCCTCTTCTGTTTTTTAAATTAATTTTTGGCGGTAACATAACCCCTGGAACCCTGCCATTTTCTGCTTTTAAAATTTCTCTTGAGAAGAGAGAGGGAGGCAGGGAGAAAGCAAGGGGTGGAGGGAGTATGAAAACCTAGTGGAGCTGATTGCAAGTGTGCATAACATATTTCTGCAAAAATAATTGTAGTTAATTTTTGTGATTAGTCTATTTCCATGTCAGGACCTGTGATAGAGAAGATGATGACAGTGCAATAGAGTTTATTGGCTCTTTCAAAGTAGCAACAGGACAGGTAGGCAAAACTAAACATATTTCTATTTTATAGGGTTTCCTTAAAAGAAGGCTGTCAGTGTAATATGATCATTCCTGAAATCTTTAAAGCATGAAATGTTTATAGTTAAAAAGATGCAACTATGGAAACATGAATGTATTAAAGTAGAGTAAAGATTATTCTTGTTTTGGGCTGAACAGTTTCACAGATGCTGAGGAGAGGGCACAGCATCTTCATCCTGCCTCAGCAAGATGTGCCATCTGCTGTGCATTTGTCTTTGACAGTGATTTGGACCAGGTTTCTACTTGGTTTTCAGTGTTGTCCCCTGTGACCAAGGTCTGCTGGAATTGGATATCCCCCCCTGTGCACTTTCGTGGTGTCCCACTCACTTGCTGTCACCCTAGTTGGGTGCTAAGCAGCAGCCCTGTGCAAGCTGTGTGGCTATTTGCAGCAATGTGGGTACTGTTGTAAGCTCTGGTGGCATTATTCCCCAGATGATGCAAAGTAAAGGAAAATTGCGGGAACCTCCTTCTATCCTGGTGGTTCCCTGCAAGTTTGAAAAGGATGCCTACAAAGCAATCCATGTGCAGTAGAGATATTTCTGCTTCAGTGGGGAGATGTGAAGGTGTGTGTTGGCATCTTGCTGATAACAGACAGAGGTACATATGTCAGCCATTGGGATATAATGGTTGTGGTTGGCTGCAGTCAGGAATGAACAGGAGGGACATCATCAGTCACTGTGCTGTGCCAACCCAGAGGAAAAGTCTGTTCTTCCCACTACAGGGGGAATGCTCTGCTTTCCCACTGTAGGGCTTTGCCAACTGCTGGCCGGGGCCTTAGCAGCTGCATGCATAGCTGTGCTGCTCTTTGTCCAGCCCATCAGCTTCCTCTCCTAAAAACAACCCTTTTACACTTAATATTGATAGATGTGGCCTTCCTTTTTATTATTTCCTGTTGTAATTGGTTCATTCAGTTTTTCCCCAGTTGGTTTTAGCTGAAGCCCCATTTGGACTGGCTTGTTTCCAGGTGCTTGGAGAGGAAATGCAGAGTTTACCTCTCTGTAGCACTGAGTAATAAGATATGAATCCTATAGTCTGAAGGCTGAGAGGGAAGAGGAAAAGGGGGAAAAAAAGTGGGGCCAAAAATTGTTCTCGTGTAAAGGATATGGATGGTTTTTGTCTATACTGCACCATGCATATCCTGATATTCTCAAGCAGGATATCTTTAAATGGATCCTGACAGCTGATTTATATTTGTTAGTTGTTTTTGAAAGGGCATACATGTAAAGGAAAATGTGAAGGATATTATGGAAAAATATAAAAAGAATTGCTGTTTTCATAAATGACCACATGGTTTTAAAATTTAAGCATCTTCCTGCAATGTTGAAAAACTGTAGCAGCAACAGAATGTTGTTGCAACAAGACCTGCTAAAATGACACCAGGGATAAACAGAAGTAAAACTTTTTGCATTGTCCTGCAGAAGGGGGGGCAGGAGACTGCAGGTTGTCACACTGTGCAGCCTTTGCTGAAAGCAGGCTTCTCACATTCATCTGGTTCAATCACAGTGTCTTATCTGAAAGAGCCAAAGGGTACTCTTTTTGAGGTAATGGCTGAAAGGTACTTTTACAGTGCACCATGCTGCAGTCCGTGAAACACCACAAGTGTCCCTTCAAGAGCAGTCAGTGGGCAGGTGTGGGCCATTCTTAAGTAGCAAAAATGTGTAATTGCTGAACTTGTTTGTGTCTTGGTCACTGATGCTGCCAAAGATGTAGCAATCAGTGCTGATAATGGTGAATGAGGACTAGACTTTTGTTCCCTGAAGTTTTCTGTAAATTCACATTGCATGCCTGGGCTGTTACAGGGTGGCAAGCTTACAGCAGCTCCAAGTAGTGCAACATGTGAGGAGCAGATCAGCAGAGTGGAACTAGTGGTGTAAAGGAACACTGACTATGTGCTTGGGGGAATTTTGCTTTGGACAAGGTTTAGAGGAGGCACTGGAGTACACTAGGGGACCTCATGGGATGCATCTGCTGGTCTATTTTTACCCAAAAAGAAACCAGTTGGTGTCCTCTGGACTGGTCTTGCCATGTTCAAAAAAGGGATGGGAAGCAGTGATGCTCTCCTGGCCCAACCTAAAACACTAATGTAAAAGTTGAAGACCGAAATGTTCAGCTTTAGAGGAGCTAAGCAAATCATCCCAAGGCCAAAAGGATCCCTGCACTGCAGCCATCCCTGTGCCAGACTGTCCCCTGCCACCCCTGTCATCCACTGTTGTGGAGACAGTTCCACAGTGCTACAAAGACCTACTTTGCCATGGGTAAGAAGTTGTGGCAGTTCACAGCTGGCTGTTTCTGTATGTGTGCAGCCTCCACTTTATCTCTGAGGCATTTTTTAAATTCCCAGCATTATAGCATGCTCTCTTGCTCTCCCAGGCATCTCAAATAACTGCATGCCTCCCTGCCATGCAGTGCTAAGCAGCTTGTTGCTCTGTCTGAGGGAAAGTGTAGAATAATCTTAATTTTCTATTAAAAAAGCAGCTGTTGGCTGCAGCAATTGTCTGAAGGAATGCTTTATAGTTGATCTGTGTCCTGATGTGTTTAATATTACCGAGGACAGGATAAGCCAGATATGGAGGTCTGTGAATAATACTGTATTGTGAGAGACTTCCACCTTCTCTTTTGTGGCAGAGAGAAAGTGTGTGTCACTGGAGAAGGCAGGGCTTCAATTAAGTTCACCAAGTATGCATTTCAATTTTAGGATCATGCCAGATGTGCTTCAGAACTGAATATATAAGATTTTTCTTTTTACGTATTTTTAGTAAGGGGGTAGTAGATATTGGCATCACTAAAGCAAGTAAAGAAACCTTTATTAGGTTGTCAAAATAGTATTGCAGCTTCAGATAAATACACTGTTGCTCTGCCCCAGACCCTGCTTCCCTTTAACTCAGGGGGATGCTGAGGGCTGTGAAGCAGTACAAGAGTCACTGAGACAACTGCTGTGTGAGAGTGAAATCGCAGGCTGGAATTTCACCTTTAAAAAGAGCTTAGACAAGCACATGTGGTAATGATGTCTTTCAGTCATTCTTACCATTCAGGTGGGGCAGGGACCAGGCACCTTTGACTTTTCCTACTAATCCTTTGGGTTTGTGATGACTCTGATGAGGTAAACATGTATGTGACTTCGGTGAGCCACATCACCTGCAAATTGGGGCCTAAAGTTTAAAAATTGATTCTAAAATGATTGTTATTAAAAAAAAAAAAATTGTTTGTGAAAGAACTTTTGCTGCAAGCAGAGATCCCAGGAGTAAGATCTCTATAAACTAATTTAATAATTATTTTATTTTTTAACATAGTATTGGTGAATAAAACTTGATTTAATTGACGCTTGCTTTTCACAAGTGGCATTTTAATGAGAATCTCTTTTCAGGAAGAAAAGGGTATAAAAAAGTATAAAATGCATAATAATTTATTTAAATTACAGTATTGAACCCTTGGCTTTATAACATTATGCTTGTAAAAAAATCTTCATTATATTGTTTCTGCTGTGAGACAGGATGGAGCAGAAGTTGTCAGGCAAAATGTAAGGTTCTTCACAGAGGACGAGATACCTGAGTAGACTCTTTATAGTGAAACTGGAATGTGGAGACTGTTATACTGGGTTTTGTCCATCATCCATCTAGTCTAGCATCCCATGTCTGAGAGCTTTCAGTGCCATGCTTCAGATGAGAGTGTAAGAAACTTGTGGACAAGGGGTTGTCTTGATTACTGATGGTTGCAGTTTTACTTATGCTCTGGAGAGTATGTTTTACTACCTCTTCCAAAATCCTTGTCCTTGTGTGAACATTTTTTTCCAGTACCATTCTGATCAATCAATTTCATACAAACCTTGTGAGGGACGGTAAAGAACAGAACTCTATCTAATTTGTTCCTATAAGCTAGTGTTCCATGTATATTTTATAATACCCTGCTTTTTGTCACCACTATGAGACAAAAACTCTGAATCTTAAACCTAGAAGAGGAAAAAAAATCATTCAAGAGGGGAAAATTGCTCATATTTTTACCAGGTTGAAGTCTTCAAAGAATGCAGTCAAATATTTAAGTGTTCTTCTGGAATAAAGGTTAAAACACTAAGAGCAAGTTACAGAAAAGTGAGTCTTAGCTTCATAGCAGCCTTAAAGTCACATCAGTTTGGCTTGGAATTATTTTTTCATTTGAGAAATTGACAGTACAGTAAACTTGTTAACTGAAACATGATAGCAACAACAATGTTGTCCTTCGGCACTGCTTCATATATAAAAAAAGCAAAAGTGATTTTGGAGGCAAGAAGAGCTATTGTAGACCAGAGTGTTTAATGTTTCATTAAAAGGAGTGCTAGAATTTGGTCTTTCACATTTTTTTCAGAAAAAAAAATGTCTAGCTGAAGGACCAAAAAAAAGTGCATATATTTTCTATAGACTTGGAAGTTGCTTAACCTGCTTAACACTAACATATGAGTAAAGAAAGAAAGAGGAGTGTGTTACAGATTTTATGTAGCACAAGTGTTCTTGATATAATTGCAGATTATTTCTAGAACATTATCATACTTAAAACATAGCTATTTGAGGAGTTGCCACTGCCACATACAGTTAAATTATAATGCTTACTACTCCTGTGGCTTGTTTGGGGTTAGAGGGAGGGAGGTTAGGATTTTTTTTTTATTTTTATTTTTTTTTTTTTTGGCAGGATGCCTTTGCAGTGAATAGATGAACAAAGAAATGAAGAAAAGTAACAAAAGTGTTTCTGTCAAAAGACAGAACCAAAGAACTGAAAACTTAGATGCCTCTGTTCTTAATCTGCCATGTTTCTTGAGATAATGAGAACTAATGTAAACTGCTTTTTCACTAGGTATGTGAACTCACTTGTTATGCTAACAGCTCAATAAAACTCAAGTCATTTAGACTGAATCAGCTCTCAAAAATTTTTTGTTAACACTCTGATGAGTATTAAGGTTGATTTGAAAGGTTCACATATAGGTTCACATATACTCCAATGGCACTGGCCAGAGTTTCCTCAAGTCATGGTGAAGTCATCCAGGCAGATGCCGGTGTTGCTTCTGGAAACAGAGAAGTTAGATATCTGAAGGTGCTGAGCATCTAATATGTCAAAACAAGGACATTTGAAATCTGGGAAATTAATTACATCCAAACCCCATGTAATTGGTTTTCTTCATGTTGTTACTACCAGTGCAAACTAAAATTCAACAACATATTTATTTCCTGTATCCCAGCGTAGGCTGCACTTGAGCAAATGTCACTCAGCTTTCATCCAAATATGAGTACTTCCACGGAATAAAACAATATTTGTTGTCCAGACTCTAATGACTTGTGCAATATCTAGTAAAGCTTTTATAGGCATATGACAAATGCAGATCAAGAAAGAAAGTGTCCTGACACTTCTGTTCCACTCAGAAAACAGATAAAAATAATGTTGATTTCATACTTCTTCCTTCAGGCTATTGTTACATTAAACAAGCTTTGGCTGCTGGAAGCATTCCTGTTGAAAAATAGCAAAGTTTACAATCTGGTAAGTAGTAGCTTCATTGAGTTATGAAGAATATTTTAAATGAAGTGAAGACTTAAGTTCATTTTTGCATTGTCTGGAAAGGATATTTAAATGATTTTGACATGTCCAGACGCTCATTTTGGAGTAATGTCTTTCCAGACATTACTCAATCCACCTGATATTGGAGAAGTAGGATTTGTCACCAGTTCCTGCCTTAATGTGTTTTTGTGCTCAATTCAGAAACTCTTAACACTATTAATGTTGAGTTGTTCATACTAAAAATATATTTTTTCCACAGCCCAGTCTATGCCAGTAGACTTTACTCAAGGGAGAATAGGCAATTTGATACAAATGGGAGAGTTTGCGAGTGGAGACATTAGGAGTCCCTCCATCAGTAATTTCTAAGTACTGTGCCACAAGTATAACATTATAGTTTCAGATATTTACAGTTCTGTCATGGTTAAGAAGCAATTTTCCATGCTAGTTTATGGGAATTTATTAGAGATTTTAGTGAGTAAAGATGGTATTTCCCCTGTCCTGCAAAACTGCACGTGTGCTTTTAACAAATTATATTTAAAGTGATTTACGTCAGATATGCTTAAGCCAACTTTTAATTTTCAGGAAATCAGATCATACATTGATAGACTCATACTGGCAGGTTGGAAGGGACCTCAAGGATCCTCTGGTCCAACTCATCTAATATTATTGTTTATATGATATGTCTCAGCACCCCATCCAGCTGAGATTTAAAATCTTTCAAGGTAGGGCAATCCACCACTTCCCCTGGGAGACCATTCCAATGTCTGACTGTCCTCATAGTGAAAATTTCCTTTGCAAGTGGCATCTCCCCAGGAGCAATGTGTGCCCATTGCCCCATCTTTAAGTACTGGAACACTGTAATAAGGTCTCTCTTAAGCCTTCTCTCCTCAAGGCTGAACAAACCCAGTTTTCTCAGCCTCTCCTCCTGTGACCAGAGCTCTAGTCCTCTGATCATCCTCGTGGCTCTTCTCAGGACCCTCTCCAGCCTGTCTGCATCCTTTTTGTACAGATGGGACCAAAACTGAATGCAGGTGTGATCTGACAAGCATCAAGTAGAGCAGGATGATGACTTCTTTGTCTCTGCTGGTGATGCCCTTGTTGATGCAACCCAACATCCTGTTGGCTTTCTTTGCTGCTGCAGCACACTCTTTACTCATGTTGAGCCTCTTGTCCACCAAGACCTCCAGGTCCTTTCCCACAAGGCTGCTGTCTATCCAAGTGGATCTCAGTCTGAACTGCACTCCTGGCTTTTGTGTTCCCAGATGCAAGACCTTACACTTCTCTGCGCTGAACTTCATGAAGTTCCTGCTAGTCCACTTCTCCAGTCTGTCGAAGTCATCCTGGGGGGTGGCTCTCTCTTCTAGGGTGTCAGCCTCTCCCCTCATCTTGGTGTTATCAGTGAACTTCATCAGGGTGCTCTTGATCCCAACATTCAGGTCACTTATGACGATGTTAATCAGAATCGGGCCCAATATTGATCCTTGGGGGACTCCACTTGTGACCCATTGCCAGCTGGAGGAAAAACTATTTACTATCACCCTCTGAGTACGGTTTGTCAACCAGTACCCCACCCACTGCACAGACCACTTGTCCAGGCCATGAGAAGTCAGTTTCTCCAGGACAAGGTGGTGGGGTTCTCTATCAGGGGCTTTGGAACAGTCCAAGTAGATGTTCTCCACTGCTCACCCTGCATCAGCTAAGCAGGTTACATTTTCATAGAAGCTGATCAGGTTTTTTGAGCACAATTTTCCTCTGATAAATCCATGTCAGCTTGACATTAGCCTTCCTCCAGTCTTCAAGGATGTCTTCTATCTTGACTTCTCAGAGATTATGGAGAGCAGCTTCATGATGACATCGGCCAGCTCTCTCAGCACCCTGGGGTGGATGGCATCTGGAGCCATCAAAGCAGCTGAGTCTTACAGGTTCTTCTGGGTGTTGTCTTGTCCAACCCCCACTGCTTGGGTCAGCCTGAGCAGGCTGCTCTGGGTCTTCTGCAGACAGATTTTGATATTTTCAAGACTGATCTGTCACAGCCTTTCTGGGAAACCTGTGCCAGTGTTTGATTACCCTCATGGTAAAGAAGGTTTGGGCTTTTCTAATATTAAGCAGAATTTCCTACATTTCAGATTACACTCACTGCCTTGTGCCTTGTCACTGGGAACGACTGAGCTCCATCTCCTTTAATTCCTCACTCAGCTGTTTATAAATGTTGTTAAATTGCCTTGCCCTATCACTTATCCAGGATTTCTGTGAAGCTCCCACCTCTCAGGATCCTGCACTCCACTTGGTCAATCTCATGGTGCAGCCAAGACTGGTGCTGACCTTCACATTCCCAACCAGATCTTCCATTCTGTAAGTATAAGGTTCATCAGAGCATCTCCATTTATCACCTTTGCCAGGAAGTTGACATCCAGAAACCTCCTGGATTGCTTATGCCCCACTACATTAGTCTTTTTAATATTACTGGGGCAATTGAAGTTCCCTATGAGGATGGTGGCCTGCAGACTAGAGGCTTCTTCCAGTTGATCAAAGGTCTCATCTGCCTCTTCATGATCAGATGGTCTATAGCAGACATCTACACAATGCATTGCCTGCATTGCTTTACTCCCTAATCCTAAATTTTTTACTTTCTGCAAGTGATAATGGGTCATCACTTTTCTCCCTGTCACTTCCCATTTCACAGAGTCATAGAATCACAGAATAATTTGGGTTGGAAGGGACATCTGAAGGTCATCTAGTGCAATCTAGTAAGCAGGGACACACTCAGCTAGGTCAGGTTGCTCAGAACCTTGTCAAGCCTCAACATGAATATCTGTAGGGATGAAGCCTCAACTAACTCCCTGGGCAACCTGTTCCATTTTTCCACTACCTACATGGTAAATAATTTTTTCCTAACATCCAATCTAAATCTACTTTTCTCTAATTTAAAACCATTTCCCCTCATCCTGTCACTATAGGCTCTTTCAAACAGCCCATCTCCATCCTTCAAGCTCAAAGTTCTCTGTTTCATGTTGGTCTGCCTTGATATGTAACCTGTAGGTACCACAAAAATCAAAATCACATTTTTATGCTGTATATGTAGTTTTAGCATTTGTTATCAGGTTGAGGTAAGTCCTAGATTTCCTTTTATCTCTTAACGTGAAACTCCAGGCTGATTTATATTTATTTACACTCCTTTGGGCCTATTATCCTTGTTTCTTAATGAAGGTGCATGTGAAAAACTGTTGTTAGGAAAAGAAACATTACTTGATCAACAAAAAATCTGTAGGCCCCTCTGAGATGGTTCATTGGGATTGTTATTTTGAACAGGCATTTTGCTTTAAAATGCTAATGATTGGATGGATTTTACCTCAGTTCTGCTGCTTGAAGAAGATTTGTGTAAATGTAAGAGCACATGTAGCATGAAGTATAGAATTTCCCTCAAAAAATTATATTGATGAGAAAATGATTTATGCCTTACCTCCATTCAACATGTAGGTTTTGGCTTCTTCAGATGTAAGACTTTTCAAAGTCTGTTTCCTCTTGTCACACAGATTTCTTTATTTCTTCTTTTCATCCCCTGAATGAAAAGTTATATAGAATCACAAATGGTGAAATAAATTTATCTAAGAAACTGAGTGAAATAAATTTATCTAAGAAACTTGCTTATCCTCTGCTCTCTCTGGAACAGTATCTTGCAGGAGCAATCTTAAGTACTTAATCTTTTCATCGTCTGAAAAATCCCCTTCCAGTTTAATCTCCTTCATTTACTTTTGCAACCAAAGATCTTTACCTTCTCCAAAAAAGCAAAAACTTCTAGTTATTTGTAATTAATTTATTTAATTTCTTTTCTTTGTAACAGGAAATCAAAATAACCACACTATTCCTGTGAAATTCACCCACTATGGTCAGTGTCAGCAAATACAGTGTCTACTGTAGAAGACCAGTAGGTCAAAAATGCAAAAATGGTCTGAATGTCAGTCAGAAAAACAAAAGGCTTTGCAATGTGCAATTTCACTCAGCTCAGCAAAAGCTGTTCACCTTAAGGGACTGAGTCTTCTCCCTACATAGCCTATGTTATTTCTTTGCTTTAAAAATACATCTATAGCAATGGATCACACTCCTGCCTGGCTCCTGCAAGTTGTGGTGGTGGGGAGAGCTTCAGAAGGTGTATCATGAGATGTTGAAATGAACCATTCACTGAGTGGGGGATAAGTTGAGTCTGATAAAGGAAATTCTGGCAAGGAGATTTCATGTTAGACAGCCTCTGTTATTGTTCGCAGAGCTGTAGGTGTCACCTGCATTTGGCTACCATGTTTTTTTTAGAGGCAGGTGGTGCCTGTCTCTGCTGTGTCAGCAGAGACCTGGTGTGGGGAAGACAGGCAGAGGAGCACTAGTCCCATCCTCATCCTGGGGGAAGTTGGGCTGAAGTCCTTGCTCTACCAAAGATATCTCTCTGTCAGCAGAACTTCTAAAACCCAGACAATCCTGACAAACAGTGAGTAAGAAGACAGGCAGGAAGAAAAATAAACTTGCAGTTACATTAGCTGCTGTTAGCTATTGTTCAGGTTTCACAGACAAAAAATGCATCCTGTAATCAGCACACATTGGTGTCTCAGGCTGGTACTGTTAGGTAGGCTGCCAGGACAGAGGTCACTAATGTAGGAGGAAGGCAGGGTGGCCTGAGAAGACCAGGCATCAGCAAGCAGGGAGGTGTCACTCAGCCTCTCTGGTAGCAGAGGCACAGGGCTTGCACTCTATTGATGGTAGGTGACGCAGCACATGGATTCCCCTGGGAGACCTGAGCTGGTCCAAAGCCAGGCCCCAAGTTTTTGCATCATCATGGTACATTTAGATATACAGTCATGTTCATTGGCATTCAAACTATAGATTTCAAAACACACACTCGACAAATGCCCATTTATCCCAATTATAAAAAAAAATAAATGGATGAAGTGAGGCAGAACAGTTCACCTCTGAGGCAGAGCTGGGGTTCAGCCTTCAGCCTCCTCTGCCTGAACCACAGCTGTGGCCGTAGTCACTCAAGGGCCATGGGCCAGTCTTCAGAAGATAACCACTTGTTTCTTGTACTTGTTTCCTGTTCCGCTATTCCTCTGCTTGTATCTGCTCTTGGTCAGGGCTGGAGGCAGGGTGCTAGGATACATTTAGGTGATGTGTCCTTGTGTCCTTGTACTCTGAGTCTGAGAGGTTGGCTTTATGGACACACTTAAGGAGTGGCTGTCAGTGGGTCCATGTCCAAGTGGGGGCCAGTGACAAGTGGAGTACCTCAAGGATCAGTGTTGGGACGAGTCTTGTTTAAAATTTTTGATGGTGACATGGACGGTGGCATTGAGTGCACCCTCAGCAAGTTCACTGATGACCCCAAGCTGTGTGGTGTGGCTGATATGCTGGAGGGAAGGGATGCCATTCTTGACAGGCTGGAGAGGTGAGCCCATGCCAACCTCATCAAGTTCAACAAGACCAAGTGCAAGGTCGAGGCAATCCCAAGCACTGAATAGGCTGAGCAGTGCTTGAGAGCAGCCCTGAATAAAAGGACTTGGGGGTGCTGGTGGATGAGAAGTTCAACATGAGCCATCAGTGTACACTTGCATCCCAGAAACCCAACCAGATCCCTGGCTGCATCAAGAGAAGCGTGGCCAGCAGGTCCAGGGAGGGGATTCTGTCCCTCTGCTCTGCTCTCCTGAGACCCCACCTGGAGTACTGCATCCAGTTCTGGAGCCCCTTTCACAGGAGGGACATGGATGTGCTGGAGCGTGTCCAGAGAAGGGCCATGAGGATGATCAGAGGGCTGGAGCACCTCTCCTATGGAGACAGACTGAGAGAGTTGGGGTTATTCAGTCTGGAGAGGAGAAGGCTCTGAGGAGACCTTATTGTAGCCTTCCAGTGTCTGAAGGAGGCCTGCAGGAAAGCTGGTGAGGGACTTTTTAGAATGTCAGGTAGTGATAGGGCTAGGGGGAATGGATTCAAACTAGAAGAGGGTAGACTTAGATTGGGAGTTAGGAAGCAGTTCTTAACCATGAATGTGGTGAGACACTGGAACAGGTTGCCCAAAGAGATTGTGGCAGCTCCATCCCTGGAAGTTTTTAAGGCCAGGCTGGACAGGGCTCTGAACAACCTGATCTAGTGGGAGGTGTCTCTGCCCATGGCAGGGGGGTTGGAACTGGATGATCTTAAAGGTCCCTTCCAACCCTGAAAATTATATGATTCTATGATTTTACCATCATGTAAGTACAGCTGGTATCAGCTTAAACAGGTCTACAGGTCTACAGATTGCTGCATTCATCTTCAGAAGGCCTGCCCTGGTGTACTTCGTGAATCTAGGGTTGCATGGGACAAGTGTTCACACTCAGCCCGTACACCAATGACAATGGGACTGTGCACTCTCTTTGGTATAGTGTCTAACTGATTTATTTGCCATGGAACGTCCGTTTTTTTACATCTAGGAAAACCCAGGGGATAAGGCAAAACACAAGAGCCTGCATCCCATTAACATCATGGTCAGGGTTTGGGAACAGGGCAGGGACATGGGAAACCATCTCCAGTCTACCCACTACAATTAGTCCATGTTTCTACACTTCTCCTATCTAGTTATATTTCTTTTTGCCTTGATGATATGCAATTGTGCCTCCTAGGTATGCTGCAAGCTAATGGCAGCTGAAAAAAAAAAAAAAAAAGAATGAGACAGTGAAAAGTGATGTCCCCCCACCCATACGCAGTCTTACCTTCTTTTCTGGTCATTAGGTGGTTTCCAAAAACCCCTTCACTTCCTCCATCCTCTTTCCCTTCATATGAGTACCTGCTGGAGATTCAGAGGGACAAACTGGTGGTTGTCAGGGTAAGTCAGCACGAAGAATGTGAGACTCATAGAAAGACTGAAAATACTTCTATTAATGGAAAATAGGAGATTTAGATCTTCCCTTTATTCCATTTCTAGTAATGAAAACACTGCAGTATGTTTCACTAATCTGTTTTTCATCAGATACTCTTCACATGCCTGTGTTGTATCACAAATCTTGTAGGAGGTGGTGGGCAGCAGCTATGTTATCTTTCAGTTACAAATGAGGACCTGAAATTCACCCGTGGAAGGTCTTTTATTCAGTTGTCCTCAGGTCTCATGCCAGCAGTTCCAACAAAGAACCACCCTGCCTCCATGGCTGCCACTGCTTTTCCTTCCCTGGGCTGGGGTTCCCTTCAGCTCCCTGGTCCATAAGACAGCTGATGGCTTTGGCACATGCAATAAGAGCAGCTCTGGGACTGAACTGAATTACAGTGCCTCAAGGAGGGACAAGAGTTCCAAGACCATGAATAACGTTGCCCTGGTGACTTCACATCCACATACCTCTCCACGTTCACCATCTTTGAGACTTCCAGCCTGTAACAATGCGTACATTAAATACCCTCTGCTAGTCATCCTGCTTCTCTGCCTGTAGCTCTCCCCAGTAGCAGAAACCTGACTGATTATCACTGTGAGAGCAGTTAAGACACTCAGTTGCCTTTGGTAGAGTAAACCCCTCAGAAACATGAGTAAGTAGAAGACAGCTATGTGGCAGATGTTTATATACATGCACACATGCACATATACACACACTCTCCCTCTCTAATTTCTTGACACATGGAGAGCAGCTAAACAGGCAGCACACTTTGTATTGTACATCAACTTCAAACATAGCCCAAATCAGCCGTGGAAATGGCAGCAATTATGGTAAGCTGAAACCAAACAAACTGCAGCAACCTAATAGTTTCAATGGCAGAAAAAAAATCCCACATTGCCCAGCTGCAGGACCTGATAGGAAGACAAGTCTCTAGGCAGCTTATGGTTTCCTGGCTGTCATCAGCTAGCAGCTTGGATACTTGATATAATGAATAATCAGTGTCTGAACTGATGGAAGTGACCTTACGACATGCTGGGGAGGGGGAAATTTTCACTGTGTGTACTGGGCAGTGGAAACTGGTTTGCATACATCTACAGGGTGAATGTTTGTGTTAATGTGAAATTAAAGCAGGGTGTAGATAAAGGCTTTAGTCACTACATGGCCAAAATATGGAGACATATATATATGTAACCAGAAAAGGAGCTCTCCAGATGACAACAGCAGTTTAAGCAGATGTACATTTCAAGTTGTCTGTCTCCTGAGGCCTGTATTTATTGCACGGATGGAAAAGCAAGCCCGTGAGAAGCAGGCAGGAAGATCTTAGATGGGCAACTGAGTAAGGGCAGTAAGGCTGTGTTCTTATCTGTGCATTCACAGCACAGGGAGCAAGGCTCTTTATTGTCAGACCTGCCGGACATGGAGGTGGAAGGCGGGAGCTGTGCACCTCTGCCTGCCTCCTGGTTCATGCTGCTCCATGCTTAGGCAGAGAAGGCAGGCAACACAGGCTCAGGGCCCTCCAGACACTGCCTGGGGTTAGGTCTGCAGGCAGAAAGCCCGGAGGAGCCCAGGGGTGTGGATTTGTTCTGGGCTGAAAGGAGGGGGGGGAGACTGTCTGGCTTTCCAGGCTCCCCCTGCGCCTGCTGAAGGCATTGAGTCTGCGAGGAACCTGGCAGGACGGTGGTCGCCTTCTGCCAAGATTTCTGTGAAATCGTATTCCTGAGTTACTTTGTCCTTTTCTCAGGGGCCCGAGGAAAAATACTAAATGCACTGCACAAATGTTGTAGCCAGGACAGCGTGCAACAGAACCTTTTCTAGAACTGCAGATACAGGAAGAGGCAAAAGAAATGAGGTGCTGGCCTGGGAAGGGCTTTCATCATGCACTTCTGCTCTTCTCCCTGTAACTGCTAACTTTTAATTAATGACCTATCAGAAAGTTTGGAACAAGGGCAGCTTTTTGTTTTGTTTTGCTTTTTTTTTGGTTTTTGGTTGGTTGGTTTTTGTTTGTTTGGTTTTGTTTTGTTTTGTTTTGTTTTAAGAGACCACCACTCACTTTTCCCTCTTCTACTTCCTTTATTCAGGTTAGCTTTAGAGGAAATAACTTGAGGTCTGGTAACATATCTCTAGAGAGCAGCTCAGCAGTGTGGTATGGAATGAAGCCAGTATCTGTAGAGGTCAGCTAATTTGAATAAAGGCAGGTAAAAAAAAGCAGGGAAACTGAACCAAACTTTTCTATTTGCATTGCTATTGGCCTGCTTTCCTACTTGCATTGTGCTTGTGAATGCAGTGTACAGCCACAAGTAAGGGATCTAATGTAAATGACCAAATATATCCAAGTTTTTAGAATACTCTTAATTCAGCCTGCAGGCTCAGCTGCCTACTCTGTGTCCTGCTACCTCATTTATCCCTCTGTGATTTGAGGTGTTTTACTTCTCAGGCAAAAACTGGACAGGTACCTCACATATACCATGAGGCTGACAAGTTGGTAAGCCATTACTAACCAGCTTGAAGCAGCTGGTGCAGTACCAGTTTCACACTTCTGCTTGCCCAAATGTAGTTTGTGTAACTGGCTGCTATGGCAAGAGCCTCCTTCATGGGAACAGACTGTGTGAGGAACAAAGTCCTTCCTCGGGGCTGCTCAGAAATAGTGAAGATAGCAGAGGTCTGTATCAGCACTGGGAGACACTGGGGTTTGCAGAGAACTGCAGAGTTTCTTTTTCCCTTTCTTCTGGCACTGCATATGTTCTGCATTGTTACCAAATGTTTCCTATTCTTATCTACTGGTAATGTTAGAATCTGTGATGTGGTGTCAGGGAGGTGAGAGATGGAAGTCCTCTTTAAATCCTCTAGCCACAGCAGAAGTCACTGCACCCATGGAGAGCCACCCTGCCCTACTTCTCCACTTCAAGCTTGACTAGTCTTTTTTGGGTTAAAATACAGCCTGGACTCTGGGCTTCTCAGGCACAACCCCCTTTTAAGCAAGTGTCTTCATGTTGCCAGCAGTGGTGGTGATTGGTTTAATGAAGACCACAGACACTTGGCAAGTGGGCTGCATCTGCACATGCCAAACCTTCTGCTGTTGAATTAGGCTGAAATGAGGTTTCTGCTTTGTGGTCACCAAGGACCTGATTTATGGAGAGGCTCTGAACTGACCAGTCTGCAGAGCCAGAGCCAGTCTGCCTGGTAATTTTAAGGGACTAAAAAAACATTTGGAACAGAAAATGAGGAATATGCACAAGTGAAGTTCCCATCTGCTCCCTTGGCTGGCCTGAATGGCTCTGTTTTACCTCTGTACAGCTGCCCTTGTCTTGCTTTGTAAGCAATGTTATTCTGTCAGAAAGAAGTTGTTGGGCAAGAAAATGAGTAAGAAAACAAAACTATGTATTTTCTTGTCCTCCTTAAGCCCCTCTACCCAAACATAGCAGTTTCCTGATGTAAGGGAGCTCAGTCATTCTGTTGCTGACAGGTAATAAGTCCCAAAACAAATTCCCCCTTGCAAATATCTGTAAAGAGTAAAAAAACCAGAAGGATTAAAAATCTTGTGTGTGTTTACTGCAAACGAGTGTAAAATGAGCAGCACCTCTCTTGGCCTAGCCACCTTACCCAGAGGAGCAAGGCTTCAGATAGTTTTGCATATCCTTCTGTGCCAGAGGAGGCAGGGAGAGACACTGGGGGGAAGCTGGGCACTTGTTACCTTAGTGATGCACCAAGACTAGAACATTTGAAATATAGATGTAATATTTGGAAAAACCACAGAACAGTAAAAAATATATGTGCTTGTCTTACAATCTGGTCAAAAGGGACAAGTCATTCCAAGCACATCTTCAAAAGTACTCCTTTTCTCTGTAAAAGAGTATGCTGCAATTCTGGTGAAAAGCAATCATGAATACAAAGTGTTACCAGAATGCTATTTCTGTGTAAACATCCTGCTTACTTTACTAAAATCTCATTTGGCCACAGAAACTGCAAGCTTGGAATGTCTTTGATGGAGTAAATATTTACCCTTCTTACCTCAGCACTGCTTTGGGCCTAACTATTACCTGGATCTTGATTAATTTTTATTATCTTGTTGAATTTATTCTTATTATCCTGTTGAATTTCAAAAATTAAGACATGACCACAATTTAAAATTAAATCTGGTAATATAAATTAATTAAATGGCATATGTGTCCATGCAGCATACACAGAGACTAAGTCTTCAACACTGAATTGCAGCTAGGTTCATAAGTTTGTCATTAAGCCCCTCAGTGTATCCACAGGCATCAAAATATGTCTTTCAATTCCAAAGCTTGGGATAAGGAACTAATTCTAAGTGTCCAGATTTGTCAATGCAGACTTTATTGGACTGTCAGTCAGGTAGAAGTATTCAACAGTAAAAGGAAAGTGGTTGGCAAACATTCCTGGGGATAAGCATGCAGTAGCTGTGATTTGTGGTGACAAGGGGCATATTAGATGCCAAGACAGAGACCTCAAATATGCCAAGATCAACTACAATTTTAGTGAATTTTAACAGGAATAATTATTATCTTCAAATTCCTATCAGCAACAAATCACCTGGGATTTGCTGCTTGTTGCCTTTAGGGCTCATAATTCTCCAGGTAAAAAATTTAGGCAGCCAGTGAGAATGCAGCAGATACCATGTGCTTTAGATGACTGACTGCCCATATGAGTAACAAGAAGAGAGCAGATTAAATTAATATTTCCCAAATAGCTCAAAGCACGAACATAATTCTGCCAGAGCATTTCATGCATATGCAAGAAATACATTTACAGAAATGCAGGACTGGTTTGTATGTAATTTGCTAAGGGAAAAAAAAAAGTCTAAGCAACAAGCTTGTAATGTAATTTAGGGACTTAATGATGCAGATAAGCATCTAGTGGGAGATTTATGCCTGTGTTCTTTTGAAAAATCCAAAACCGTGTCCAATTTAAAACTTAAGGTTGCTAATACTTTTAAGCTTTGGTCTTACTTTCAAATTAAGTGTATTTAACGCAAAGAACTTGGCCCTGGTGAATGTGTAGCTGCACATTTCTTGCCAGTCCATACATGTGAAGACTACAATATGACATATACTCTGCAGCAGGTCGATCCATATCCCTGCAATCAGAGAAACATCACAGTAAATTATGAAAAATGGCCTGGCTGAAAAAAAAAGCATCAATCCCTTCAAAACAGCATTGGGGATTTGAATTGAAGGGGAAGCTTAATCCATTTATTCATGTAGGAGTGCATAGAAAAGACTTGAAATTTTGGCAGAGCTCTGTGTGGTCAAGGAAAAGGGTGGGTATACTTTTTTTTTTTTTAATGGGGAGTGAGAAATTCTGGCACTGTAGGACAAAAATTAGGAGAGAAATAACTCAGTTTTATAGATGTGTTCAAAAACTGAAGAGGTGCAAGAAGACTGTTGGTAAAAAAAGAAATTATTTCCTTCAGTAGGCAGAGACTGAACATTAAGTTCAAAGAAAACAGTCTTTCTTACTGAAAGTTCATTCCAGTCTTTATTCTAGATGTTAATGTTAAAAAGTTGTTCACAAAAAGAAAGAAGACCTAAAGAATGTAATATCTACCAGAACTCCTATATGGCTCTTAATAGGAATTGTTCGGACACAAAACCAGTTTTTTTAATAGCACAGATCCTGATTATTTCAGCATTGTTTCAGCAAGTCTTTGCAGTTAAAGTATCCTGAACCACGCCATTTAAAATCAAAATGTCTGTGCAGAATTTTATAACGCTTCTGACTGGACCATCATAAAGGAGCAAGCCACCATAACAAAATCAAAGCATTTTCTTCTTTACCAGTTAATCCATTTACATCAGTTTCTTTCAGAAGGGCACTTATGTAAGTAGATTTCATGTATGGGCTTCAAGGTAGACCACATACAATTTCCTAGCCTCTAGGGTTTTTGGGAGTGCTTGGTGTGTTTTGTTTTTTTGTGGGGTTTGTTTGTTTTATTTTGGTTTTGGTTTGGTTTGGTTTTGCTTTTTTTGTTTTTGGTTGGTTGTATTTTGGTAAATATTTAAAATTATTATTTGAGAACTTTCTCCTGCAGCAGATAGAGAATTTTTCCACAACCAGCTCCTGCCCACTCGGTGCCAGTATTGTCCAATGTGATTGATAAGAGGTTGGGCTATGGGCTGGAGGCACATTTGCAGTGCACCAGCATCTGGAAGTCATTCCGGGCCAGAGTGGACCTTGAATGCACTAGGCAGTAAGGATCCTATAATGTCTCTCCTGTTTCAACCTTAGCTGCCTCTGATGGCCAGATAATGAGAGCACTACTGTGAGTGAAAGTGTTTATGTGTTTATGTGACCACAAGTATGTGCTTCTTTTGCCTCTGATTTCTCGTGCTCTGCAGACAGTGAGCAAAGACATCATGGGGACAGGGCAGAGATGGAGCAGTGTGTGGGGATGGTGTGATAACTGCTACCTCCAGGACCATGATGACCTCCTTTTTTCCTGTCTGTTGCAGGAACGTGTTGCCTGTTTTCATTAGGGCAACATGCTTGAGAAACAACTTCGACCTAGAGCACCTTTACAAGAAGAGGAGCACCAGCTAGCACGGTCTAGCCAAGTGTAGTTATTTTCTAGATATTTTTCTTCTCCAATTAGTTTTTAAATAGCAGCAGCATCTCTTGAGTTAACTCACCAAGCAGTGTGATGCCATTACACCTATTTAAAATCCATACATCATTAGAAACCCTTACCAAGGTTCATATAATGTGTGTGTTACACTGTCTGTGCTGTCCCACTGGACCAGAGCAGTGAACATGGAAATTCATTCACTGCAGCAGCTATAGTCCCACTGCGTATCCAGTGGAGCTGCCTGATGAGCCAATGATAGCCCTCAAAAACAAAAAAGAGAGAAACATTTCTTTTGCAACTCCTTCAGGAGAGTCAGGGCTTGGGATATGACTTCTGGATGCCAGCACTGAACAATGATAGTCTTGAGAACAGCAATCAATAAAATATTACCCAGCAGGTTTTGAAAGCTGCAATTTGGTGGCTTACCAAGTAATCATCAGATATTAGATACATTCATGGCCGTTGTGACCACAGTCACTGAACACATCACTATCTAAAATATCCTTGTTTACTCAGATATCCTGCAGGATATCTGTGGGCAGGATATCAGTGGCAGGATGCCCTACCACTACTCCTTCTGCTCCATGCCACAACCCTGTGGCATGGTTGTCCCTGACCAACCACCTCACGGGCCCATTGCAGCAGCTTTTGGGGATATGTGTGGGGTCATTCTGACACATACTAGGAGCAGCAAGAGGAGAAGAATCCAGGTACCTCCTCCTGTCTTAATCTGGATGCTTTGCATAGACAGATTGCCTTGTTTCAGGGTACCTGGAGCATACCCAAATGAACGAACCTCAGCTCTCCACAGGGGCTTGCACAATGAGATTGCTGCACTGCAAGACCACATAACCCAGCTGCAGTCAGAGAAATGAGACTCCAAAGGCAGAGCACTGGAGAGAGGAGTCAGAGAGAATACCTTGTGTCATTTTAAGGAGCGTAGAAATTGGTCTGTCTTATTTTCATAAATCTACTAAATGTTCCGTTGTTAAAAAAAAAACCTATATCTTGATTTGCCTGCAAATAAATGTGCTCAGTTTTAAAATTATTACAGTTAGTTTTACACACAATAATCAGCTGATTTCTTCTAGTAAACTAGTTAACTATTTCCTGTTCTTTTCCAAGAGATACGGTTGGGTGATAGCAGGTTGAATGAGATCGTGATAACGGTTTGTAATACAGAAGCTGAAATGTATATGGATATACCTGCTAGCAGCCATGTGAAAATGTATTAAAATATCTTGTGTTTCTGGTCAAAATATCTGCCTTTCATCATTAGCTTACATGATTTTCTCTTCTACTCAGATTAAAACTGGAAAGGTAATGTTAGACTGATATTGCTCCAGAATCTGTTATGTCAGCCATTTAACAGACTATTATTCCAGATTCAGTATTTTCTATTCCTTTGAAACTTATTATAAATAAATAGTAGAAAAATAACTTTCTCCCTCCAAAATTACTCTGTCATGAAACTCTCACAAACTTTCAAGAGTAAGCCCGAGCAATAACAGATAACAGTCACTAAAAGAAATATTTCAAATGTTTTATAAATTCTGTCAAAAAATTTCACTGGTGATAGAAATAGTAAAATGCTTTTTAATGTTCTACTTTATCTAGTAATGCAGAAATCAAAGGTATAAATCAAAACAATATGCCACAGTGGTGCGTTGGCGTGTAATGTTATTTTAGATATCTATTTAGCTGCTTTGCAATAGCAATTAGAATAATTTGCTAATTAGAATGTCAACAGTTTTTGAATTAAATTACCATAATATTTAGCTTACTAGTGTTAATACTCAAGATAAATCTGTCTATTTACACTTTAAAGGAATTTTTTTTCTGCCCGAACAATGATTTGTTATTCACTTTTGATTCTTTATCCTAGAATAATTTTTGATTGATACAAGCCAGCATGTCTGACCTAAGGATGTGCTTGTACTTCTGTTTTTAGATGCTGATCAACAAAAAGTATTGGGTCATAAATATTTATGTCTAAAACTACATGCTAAATTTATTTTAGTAATGAAAACACTGTAATAAATAATTTTAAATAATTTTAGTAATTCACAAAAAGATTTCCTAACACATGATTTATTATTGTTGACCGGTTATAGTATTCTTAGGTATAAGTTGTTAAATCAGTTGTTACATCAAAAATTTTTCAATGCTTTTATTTAAGATGATGAAAAGGCAAGAAATTTAATCTCAACATTTCAAGATTTTGGGAGATTGGAATGTATTTCAGCTGGCAGCATGTTCATTTGTCATCCACTGGAAATCAAGTCCCTAAACAGGTGCTATTATAATCACTGAATTCAATGGCTACATTTTGGATCCAGCATGGAAATTGTAGCTTGGTACTCTGAAGCTGCTCCTGACTTTTTAAAAAGGAGAAGTTCTAACAGTCAGGCTCTTCAGAAGAAAAGGATGACTACTGGAGAATAAGTGAGAAAAAAAATGAATTTCAGGCACTGGAACAGGCTGCCAGGCTAAGTGATTGGGTCAGTGTACCTGGAGGTATTTAAAAGATATGAGATATGATGCTTAGGGATGTAGTTTAGCAGTGGCTTTGGAAGTGTTAGGTTTGCAGTGGACTTGATGATTTTAAAGGTCTCTCCCAACCTAAGTGATTCTGTAATTCGCAGGAATTGTAAGTTACTAGAAAGTCAGCATCAGAAAATGGGACAGTGAGAAAGCGGCATCAGAAAGTCAAACAAATTTTGCTTGTTTGTGTCAGGGCAATGTGTATATATGTGGTGGTTTTTTCATGGATAATCTTGGATTATTAGTGGTTTTGAGTGAGGATTAAAAGACCATTATTTGTGCTAATTTGACTTGCACACTAAAGGATCCTTCTGAAAAAGAGTATGTGAGTATAGTTTAAGTGAAGAGTTTGTCACAGTGTGATAGGAACGTAAATGATGAAGAAATACCTGACTCAGAGCTTCAAGCCATTGACCTAATATCTTCAGGCATTCAAGGACAGGCCCTACATCAAGTCCTTCCTTTCATTCCCAGGTGGACCTTGTAAGATGTCATCACCTGGTGTGCTCTGAGGGAGTGGTGGCTTCTGCAGTCATGTCTGGTTGGGCATCACCACCTGAAGGTGCAGCGAGAGCTCCCACTGGAAAACATGCATTAATTGTCATTATTTCTCTTCAACTCCAGGCCACAAAGTCTCTCTGCTACCCACCAAGGGAGGCTTGGGAAGTTGGGGATGCTTGGGACATCTGGATTCTTTAGATAAAACCACTGCACACAAACAAGCAATAAGGGACTTTCTTTTACAGCTCACAAATTGCTGAGGGAGAGATATCAAGTGTGTGTGAAACAGAGTAGGGTAGGGTCACAAGTAAAGAAAGAGAAGTAAGAGAAAGGTCTTCATAGCTTGGGCTGCATTCCTAGTTCAGCCAGTGTGGTTGAAAAAGGACAAGGACATGGAGGGAGTACCACCCATATCCATACCCTCATAGCATCTTGGTACAGCTGATCTCTGCAAAGTAGCTTTGAAACCATCTTGTTCTCTGCTGCACCTTTTTGCCTCGTACAGTCAAGCCCTGAAAATTTAGCAGCTGTCTCAGCATATTTTCACAACTCACTTTTCCAGTCTGTTTGTCTGTCCTCACATGTTCTGTCTAATGTGCACAGCAGTAGCTGATGAAAGAACAGTTAAGAGTAGAAACAAAGACAGTTTGTCACGTGAAAACCAATCAGTTATTAAAACTATTGTGGATGAGGGTGCTGAGCTGCCTGTGTTTAGAAGAGGCTTAAAGGAGTGTTAATGCTGAACCCTCGGGCAAAAAGAGCTTGTTTGACAAAGATATTACCTCTAATACATTGAATAAGCAGAGATTTAGTATTAGAATATTAGTGCCTGAGATCTTTGGTTTACAGAAGGACAATTTTTGCTTCCATAAGCCATCAAGTTTAACCAAAACCGCAGAATGGTATTATGGAATTAAAATTTATCTATGTTTTTCAGATCTAATGTAAACCCACAGATCTCTCTGCTGTCTCTTTGAGTGGGTAGAGATTATATCCTATAGAAAATGCTTTAGGTTTAAGGAAATGTGAATTCTCATACTTCTTCATCTTCATGCTGAATATTTGTATCTTTAGTTACCTACATCTTTTTTCAGCTGATTCTGTTCTGAAGTGAATGCTCTTATCAGAAGACAGGGATTCAAATTCTTCAGAAAAACCCTTTGTGTACAGATGTTACCAACTGAGGTGAGGGAGGGTGGACCAATGTCTATGGTGCAACCATCACTGTTGCACTGCTTTGCACTAACAATGATTTAGTGAGGTAGAATTTGTAGGCTAAACTAAGTTCCAAGGATGGGCAAACATTTTAGCCCATCTGAGCAAGTGGCTAAGCCGCCTGTATTTCCCTGAGTTCTAACATGCCAGCCTCAGCAGCTAATCACTCCCCAGCATTTCCATCACACTGGGTAAATTGAGTCCAGTTGGTATAGGGTGATAAAGCTCCTTCAAATGAACAACCCAGTCAAGAGAAAAAAACACAGCTGAAAGACAGAAGTGGCCTGGAAGATGATTAGATGATTAGGCCTGATTAGATGCTTTTAACTCTGGCTTTTGTTTTTTTGAACAATAGGAAAGAAGGTTGCTTTTCTCCCTGTGCAGGTTTGGGAACATGCAAAGATGTTATAGTTGTCATGTTTGTGATGATTTTGGTTGACTTGGGTGTTGCTATCTGAGTCACTTCCTAAGGCATCTGAAATTGCTCATATGGAAGTATATATCTATGGTAATGTAAATGCTATACAAATAATGTGTATATTATAAGCTATACAAAAAAAGATGGTCAAATCTTTTAAGAGCCACTCTTATCTCCCTAGTCTGTTACCAGTGATATTCATTGCAAACCCTCCCTGACATCGTGAGACCGATCTTCTCAACAAATCCACCATGCTCATCACACACATCCTGCCCCTCGCCAACCGTTACAACTGTTATTTGGAGCAGGTTTTGCAGATAGGAATTTCCCTGGCTGACAACACAATTTCTGTGATTAATAGTGCTAGATACCTGTGGGTTGCTGTACCTAGCCCCTGCAGTGCTATCCTGCTTGCTTAAGTAGGTTCAGTTTCGCCAGCACTTTCCTACTGGTAGCTGATTTTTTGCCTGTAGAAGTTGAAACTTTTCCTAATGGTGCTGGAGCCTGTCCAGTGTTTGCACTGACTGGAAATTTCCAGGCTGTAGATAGACCTTTACAGGCCCCAAACAGCTGCAGCTCATAACCATAGCTGCAGTTGTTGCTGGTCTGCCTTGTAGCTGGCAAGGAGGAGGATATTAAAATCCCATAAAGATACCATCAAATTAGAAAATACTGTACAGTGTGCTTTTGTTTCTTTTAAAGATGAAGAAACCAGATGAGAGAGGACTTAAGCTCCCTCTGTGCATATATGCAGAGCGGAAAGAAATTACGTTTAACTGACCCCTTGATGATAGGACTTGATATTTGACTATATTTAATTATGTATGGAGGAGACAGTTGCACTTTTCAACAGCTGCTCTTGCTCTGAGCTTCAAGGGGCTAACGAAAAGATTAAGTCTGAGCAGGGACTTATTCCTTCTCTCCCTCCCCCACAAAACCTGCATTTGTCATGACTTTTGGAGTTCCAGGGGGAAAACAAAACAAACCACATTAGTAACTGCATTCAGAACTTTACTGCTATTTCAATAATGTCATGGCAGTATAGGGGGAAACAGATGTCTGAGAAAAAAAGCAGGCCCTGCATGTGTGAGAGCATACCCCATCACCTTTGGGATCTTCCTAATGGGCCTCATCTTCACCTAGCCATGGAGGAAACATCTTACTTCCCAATTTAGGCTCTGAAGAGCAGCTTGGTTCTCTGTTCTGTTTCAAGAAGTTTCAGCCCATTTTCAGGGAGACAAGTGACCACAGCATTCTTGTTGCCAATACCTGGCAAAGCTTTTAGCAGTCACAATTCACAGAGGACAAGCTGAGATGATTAATGGACTGAACTCCTCCCAGCCCATAAAGGAAGCTCTTTTCAAACAGGGTCACATCCTGGTGTCAAGAGTGTTCTGATCTTCCCAGCTGTGCTAAAACTCAGGTGGAATGTTTGGGATGGGGTAAGTTTTGGGTCTCAATTTCCAGTGTAAAAATGTTGGGGAATAATTTCTGATTTCAACTTGAGCTTCTCTATATTCCTGATAATTTCCCCAAGCACTTACACTGCAAAATGTGCTGTACAGATTTATAATTATAAAGGAAAATTTGGGCTATAAACTTGCCTAGAGTATGTTTGATACTGCTATCAGTCTTTTAACTAAAATGTAAATTAAATAATTACTTCTCTTGGCCCTGTTTCACCTGTAAACTTGAATATGCATTAAATGTAACTGAATGCTACCACTTTAAAAATTATTTTAAATTACAGTCTTCTGAAGAGGAAAGAAGTATTCTAACAAATGCTTCTATACCTGGCATGTATGTGGAGACATTAATTTTTAATGTCCAGATTAGTATTGCATGACATCACCATTATTAATGCAAATAACCTTTTTGAAAACATGTTACTAACAGTATTTGACATTTAAAAATCCAGCTTAATAAGGATATGCAGTTTGCACAAGACCTAAACTGGAAATACAAGGAATGTTGCCTGATCTCACTTGTTAGGTGAATGTGTATACGCATTATTTTTAACAGCAGTTGTGTAGGGGGAGTATCCGTTTTGTTTTTTTTTTAAGCTTCATAATAAGCGAAAGGAAGGAAGCACCTCAAATTTTTCTCCCACAGTATTACTGAGAAGGCCCAATGTTTAGTGTAATAGAACAGCCAGCGTGTCAGCTGTGCGGCTTCCAGGTAAAGTCACACATTCAGGCTCCAGCTCTCACTGGAACTCACAAAACTGTTATATGGCAGGCATTAAATAATATTGGCATTTGTTAAATTAGTTAAATGCTATTATTTAACTGATCATTGGGAACAGTTGTCTACACACATAGGTTATTCAGAAACCCAACATTACTTATCCTGAAGACACAGTGAAATGATTTGAAATGAACAGTGGGATGAAGAAGCCTCTGAATGATTTTCCCATGAGATTATTTTTGTGCATGTCTATATGTACACTCTGGCATTTTGTCCCAGACTGAGTACTTAAATCTGTGATTAGTTGTTTGTTGGTTTTGGGTTTTTTTTAATTAGTTCTTCATCTTTTCACAAATATACTTTCATTTATACTTTTATAATTTTGAGACCTTCATAGATGTAAACAAATTTCAGGAAGACTAGGAATAATAAAACATTAATGATCTTAAACCAGCAAATTTATATTGGTTATAGGAATATCATTTGATATCAGTGTGTAATTCAGTGCTGACGCAGAATATCCTTGAAGTGAAAAGCATACCAAGGCCATTAAAAAAACTCCTGAATATAAATGCAGATAAAAAAAAAATACCCCGTTGGATCATAGTTGTTTATTGTAAAGATTTTGGAAGATGGTTTGACCTGATGTTACTCAGCTTAAAACAATCTCTCTTGTAAGAACAGAAACAGGGGCAGCTATGTCAAGATGCCAACAATGTTTGTTTGCTTTCCACAGCATTTGCTGATAAAACACATATGCTCTTTGAACAGCTTCCTCTAGCTGCCCCTATTATGTTCCTTTTGCTGCCACTTTTCTTTCATACACAAAAATTCAATTTCTGAAAGACCTTACAAAGAGAAGCAAAGTGGATATTTTTATCAGTTTCATCAGGTGTTTCACCACAGTGCACTGTGAAGCACAAGTTTGTTTTTGTAAGACATTGGAAGCTTATTAAGTATTTATGTGAAACCTACATGAATCAGTTAGGAAAGTAAGTGTTTATAGCCAAGCAAAAAGACTTTTTTTTTTTTTGCTTGCTTGCTTTCCATGGAGAGTATTTCTAAAAATCTGCAGTTTTGGATAGACTGGAAGAGCTCTGAACACCTCATGTTTAAACCTAGATCCATTTTTTATTCCTAGTCCATATTATTTTGGGAGGAAGTGGAAAACATTCATAAGACTTCAATTTAGATCCCAAATCCAGACACTTGATCATACTCATATATCTAAACTTAGTTTTCCTCTAAAGCTGGTAGAAAGAAATGAATGCTGCAAGCCATCAGATGTTGAGGGCCTGGCTAGCTGCTGGGCAATATTTGTGAGTGCCCAGGTCTACTGATGAGTCCTTACTTGCACCTCTCTGCCTTCACTAAATGCCAACATAAATGACCTCACTGCCAGGAAAGGATATGGAGCAGGTCATCTTGGGTACCATCACACATGGTACGTACAAGAAAAATAAGGCCCAGTCAGCTTGGGTTTACAAAGGGCAGGTCCTGTCTGGCCAACCTGATCTCCTTCTACAACAAGATGAGTCTCCTAGTAGATGTGGGAAGAGCTGTGGACATTGTCTATCTGGACTTTAGTAAAGCTTTTGACACTGTCTCACAGTATTCTTCAGAAACTTATGGCACTTGGCTTGGATAAATATACTCTGCATTGGATAAAAAATTGGCTGGATGGTGGGGCTGAAAGAGTAGTCATGAAGGAAACTAAATCTGGTTGGTAATCAGTCACGAGTGATGTCCTCCAGGTTTCAGTGCTGGGGCCTCTTCTATTTAATATCTTCATTAATGATCTGGATGAGGGGATTGAGTGTACCCTCAGTAAATTTGCAGATGACACCACGATAATTGGGTGTATTGATCTGCTGGAAGGTAGGGAAGCCTTAAAGCAGGACCCAGACAGGTTGGACCAATAGACCAAGGTTAATTGTATGAAGTTGAACAAGGCCAAATGCCAGGTCTTGCACTTGGGTCATAACAACCCCATGGTAAGCTACAGACCTGGGGAAGTGTGGTTAGAGAGCTGTAAGTTGGAAAGGGACCTGGGGATATTGGTTGACAGTCAACTAAATATGAGTCAGCAGTGTGCTCAGGTGGCCAAGAAGGCCATTGGCATCCTGGCTTGTATTAGGAACAGTGTGGCCAGCAGGAACAGGGAGGTGATCATCCCTCTGTACTCAGCTCTGGTGAGGCCACATCTTGAGTCCTGTGTTCAGTTCTGGGCACCTCACTATCAGAGGGACACAGAAGTGCTGGAGAGTGTCCAGAGAAGGGCACTGAGGCTCATGAAGGGCCTGGAGCACAAGTCCTGTGAGAAGCAGCTGAGGGAGCTGGGGCTGTTTTGTCTGGAGAAGAGGAGGCTGAGGGGAGACCTTAGAGCTCTCTTCAGCTGCCTCAAGGGAGGTTGGAGCAAGGAGTGAAACATCCTCTTCTCCTTAGAGAACTGTGAGAGGACCAGAGGAAATGGATGGAAGCTGCTCCAGGGGAGGTTTAGGCTGGATGTTAGAAAACATTTTTTCACTGAGAGGGTTGTCAGGCATTGGAATGGCCTGCCCAGGGCAGTGGTGGAGTCACCATCCCTGGAGATACTTAAACGGTGTGTGGAGCTGGTCCTTAAGGACATAGTTTAATGGTGAACTTACAGTGTTGGTCAAAGGTTGGACTGGATGATCTTGGAGATCTCTTCCAACCAAAGACATTCTGTGCAATCTGAAAATTGCACAATTTTGCCATGGTAATGGATGTAATATGGAAATCAGAGATGGAAACTATTGTTTTGGTGAATTATTAGTTTGTGTGGTGAATAGCTGCATTCCTTGAGTAATGCTTTCAGTGAAAAATGTGCAACTAGATTTACAGTTTTTAATGGTTGATCTCTACTGCCATACTAATGTATGCTCTACATTGTTTTCCTTCTCTATTCATCACATAGAACTTTTCTTACAAGTAAAAGGATAATAGATCTTCTTGGACTTGGAACATGAAAAAAGGAAAAATGGTATCCAGAAACCAAGCAGAATTCAAAATAAGAAAAAGCTTACTGAAGTTCTAAGAATTCAGGTAAGATCTAATCACCATGCCTAAAGCATTTTATTTTTGTCACCTGCTCTTTCACATTGCTGCTGGCCATTTAGCAGGTCAGTCTGGTGAATATAAGTTCCTGTGGCTGGACCAGAAACTGAGGAACAAAAAACTGGGCATGATTTTTATGGTTTCCCCCTCTGATTTTGTTCCTGGAAGGCTGCAGTTATTCTAGCCTCATGCTATGAATGTGATGTTCTAAAAGAACAGCCCAAATATATCTGAAACCGTGGGTAAGTACTGCATGTCAAGGGCTGTGTGATCACAGCCTACAGTAAGCACAACATGTGGAAAAAGTGGAAGAACCACTGTCTGAGATGCCCTTTCCTTGGCGTTTCTTGTTTTCTAGAAGGAACCTCTGTGATCTGTTACTTTGTAGTGGACAGATCCCTCCTGCAGCAGAGTGCTTTGATTGCTCACAGAAACCCTTATAAAGCATCACAGACTCCACTGATTCAAATTTCCTATGGTTGCAGCCTGAACATGTCACACACTGAAGGATAGGTAGTGCCACCTTCATTCACACAAGCTGAGTGCTACTAGTTGGTTTTGTTGACATGTGAGGTTTTTGAGTAATTTTATTGCTGTGGCTTCTCACCTGGGGTACCAATATGTGGCCTGGAGATCTTGCTGTAGTAGTACTACAGTAGTAGAGGAGTACTGGAAAGCTGCAGAGTCATGTTGGTGCTGTGTGCTAGGATCACAAGAAAAAAGATGATGACATTGTAAAACAAGATATGACTAAAATATGAGGCTGTGAAAGCCTATCATTTGCAAATCTGTAATATGCACTAATGTAGTGAAAGAGAGAGCAACTTAGATGTTATAGTGCTAATGTGCACTTACCACATTTCTCTGGGCTATAAAGAAACCACAACTATTTTGACAACGAATAATATACATCTCTGAGAATGACCATGGGAGAAAATTTAGCTCGAGATGTCAAGTAGTCCAGCATGTAGCAGAAAGCTGCCAACATGTACTGAGGTACTGTGTTTTCTTGTGTGAAAAATACAACTCGGATGTTGCAGAAACCTTTGCAAGGGTCACACCACTTCAGAGGAATAACACTACCTAGGGTGGAGCATTGTCTGTGTATTTAAAATAGAATTAGGAACCAACAATGTATTATTCACAGTCATTAGTGTATCCAGAGCATCTTGTGTGTTTCTTAACTGCTATAAATACGGATTCAGCTTGCCACACACAGAGCACTTCATCTGATTCTCATCAAATGAATACATTATTTACATTTCATCCCTTCTTAAAATATGGCTTTCTCTTTTGCATTTTCAAGTGCTGCATCAATTCTACACCAGCACAAGGGTGAGTTCCTAGTATTGTAGTCCAGATCTTTTCCTGACTACCTTGGCATGAAATGCGAGTGCCTTCCTTCATATCAGAAGTGGTATTTGGACTTTCCATCCTCAAAATTAAAATTAGGGTCCATTTTTTAAATAAAAAATTCAGGACGTCAACCTGAATCAATTAATCTAGTTCCTTCATTTGTCTTCTCTTCTGCTGTCCCCCTCCTTCTTCTTTTCTGCATGGGCAGTCACTTGAAGTCTTGTATGTAAGTATCTGACAGTTATTTCAATACTACAGAAAAAAACAAAGTATTTTTTCCCCCTTTTTATGACTGTAATCTTGTGCTGAGTCTATGGCTTCTTCCAGGAGTATAGAGCATAGACATTACTACCATTTTTAACTACACTTGGTGGCATTTATTCCATTTAACAGATACACAAAATGCAAAAGACTGTTTGTTTCTATCTCTCTTTATTTTTTTTTCCAAGTGTAAACTAAACAACTCCTTTTACATCTCTTGCTGGTTAGCAGCCAATGTAAATGCTTATGCTAGTCGAACAAGCCCATTTCCTGCCGTTAAGGCCTTTTTGTTTATCCTAGGGCTACTCAGTGCCACTGCCTGCCCCTGACAGACTATTAGCCCCTGTTTCTAGCAGGCATACCAGATGTGGGTTTCTTAAGCAAATTATTGGTTATTTCACCACATGTCGTTTTTGCAGTTAAGTGTTTCCAGCCTCTCAGAACATTCCACAGAAATAACATCACATTTTCCTCCAACCTGTTAATTAGCATAATTATTTATCAGCCTGAAAACCACAGCTTGAGTTTGTTAAGCAGCAGACAGATATGCACTGGACAGTGACCCAAGAGACCTGAAAGAGTGATGAGAAGAGGGAGGCTGTGGAAACTGACTGAAGGGCTGTGAGACAGCATGCTGTTTGCATTTCCCTCCACCACTTTCTCTGAAGATGCCTTTAGCCGATAAGACACATGTCTTTTTTCATGCTGCAGGAAAAGGGGGTTTCAGAGTTACTTGTCTGCCAAGATCTACCCAGCTGTAACAGGGAGAACTGGCTCCAGGCAGTCACCCCAGAAAAGAGGTGATAAGAGAAATATGCATCCTGGCAAATAGTCCAATCCTCCCTTTACATCAGTTTGCTCTTTGTGAACGTATCCAGTCTCCCTCACTGATAGGAAGGACAAGACTGCAACATTTATAAGGCTTTTGGGGTGTAATTTCTTCAGTTAACATGTGAGGCAATGAAAGAGTCTTTGTCAAGACTCTTGTTGTGCATGTGCATTCATCCTCAGGTTGAAAATCACGGTGCCTCTAAGTTTATGCTTACCTGGTAACTGAAAGGATTTCATGTGAAAAACAGTAGTGGCAATATGTAGCAGAAATGGTTATGTTTTTAAGTGGCTGCATTTGAACTTAGAGCTGCACTTATTTTATTATATTGTTTTCATTTAGACTACAGGAAAATGTAACTTGGACAAATGATCTAGAATGTCCTGTAACCACAGCTCAAACGTGTTGGTTTTCCTGAAAATTATTCAGGATGCCCAATAATATCCTAAGCCTTCCAGTTCTTTTGCAAGCCTGTTGAAGTAGTGGGAAACATCCAAGACCAGAAAACTATATAGGGTAGTAACCTCTTAAGTAGCCCCTTTGCTTCAGTATTGCTAATGACACTGCAACAGGTGTACCTAGAATTACTCTAAAATAAATGTCACAGCACAGTATGGACCAGTTCTCCACATGACACATTAGTTGTCATTAGTTACCTATTAGTCACTGAAACACAGCATATTAGAATGCTCAGCTTAATAAAAAAGCAGACAACAATTCACACTTCAGGAAATGTGCACATTAATGGCAGCAGGGAATTGACAGGTTTTGAAATATGTTTTGCTGCTTTACCTCAGATGGTGGACACTAATCTGGGACATCTCTACTGAAGTTTCAAGTCTTCATGAAATGTGAAGAGCTCTTCTTGCCGATGTTGTACCCCTAGTTGTTTTTACTTTATCATGTTAGTTCCTGTTCTGCACTGCAGACCAGCTGGCAGAAGACTGACAGAACTTTGTATAAGCAGGTCCTCTGAACAAGGAGCACAACGCCTCTTTTTCCAGATCCTCAGGAAGATGCTTGGTACAGTAAGACATAATGGCAGACTGACATTTTAAGTGACCACTATGGGATCTTCTCTGTGGCTTGAGCAAATCCCATCATAAATGGAAACCATTCAGCTTAGACACTCTTGATGAAACACGTTCAGGTTTTAATATGAGACCTCTAAGTATCAAGCCTGGGTTCATGAAGTAAACATGGATATGCACGTCTCTAGATGTTGGGAGAGACACCACAAAGAGAATGGACTGAAGTGAAAAATCTTACAGAATTGAGGATCTACTGGCCTTTGGCAATGGTATTTCTCTGATATTCACCTGTGTCTGTTTTTAAAGGGTCTTAAAAAAATTATTACAAATTTTGCTGACTTAGATGAGAAGAAGGTGCCTGTCAACAAATGGGAAAGATAATAAATATGACATTCCTAGAAGTCATCTTAAAATTATTCAGCAAATTATCATCTGTTGCTGACATTCATTCACTCCTTTGTCTTTTAATGTATGATTTTCCCTCCTGCAAGACAAAAAAATCTATTTCCTAAAATAACTTAGTTGCTTCTATTAATTGTTAATTCACATTCTGTTAACCAGCAGAGGAAAGTAGGGGTCTCAGTGATAAAATCTTCATTTATAGACAAATTTATGACAGTTGCTTTTTTTTGCTGTTACTAGAATGACACATATGGGCCACATTTTCTCACAGGAAGGAAGAAATATTGTAAGATGTGTGCCCAAATACCTGCAGAAACAAATTTCTCTGGATCAATGGCTAAACCAAATAAACTCCGAAGAAAAATCCTACTAATTTCAAATGAAATTAGTTGTGACTCAAAATGAATTTTCAGTAAATGATGGCAGCTTTGGGTTCTGCTATATCCCCTTGCCAAAATTCTCTCGATCAGGCAATGCATGCTTGCTATGTTCTGCAATAGCATCTGCAGAGACTCACATGAACCAATGGATATCTGGAGACCAGATGTTATATGAAAGGATGAAAATAGCACACTGGCTCTGGGTCTATCCTTTCACATTGCTCCCTTGATGATTCCTGCTACCCCACTCCCCAAAATGTAATTTAAAGAGAGGAGAGCTGATAAGGTTTCAGTATTTCTCCTTAGAAGCTGTGGCATTCACTTGTAGCTGCAATAAATAGGCCTTTAATGCCATCAGCACCTCAAAAGAATTTTGAATGCGTCATGAACTACTATATCTCAACCATTTTCTCTCATTTCTGATTAAGCCACTTGTCCTGCATAAGCTTTGATTTTAATTTTTTTTCAGGATAATTTCAACTGGATGATTCAGTAACACTAGGTACTATTGAAGTAAGACCAGGATGTATGTCTTACTATATCAAATGTTATACACATTCCCTTAAGTGACACTGGTGATAACAGCTCATCCAAAGAAGGATTTTTACTCTTCAGGGGAGGATGATGTAATCAATACAGTCAATTTTCCTACAGGCTTTCAGTGGAAATTATCTTTCCAGAAACCACGACCATCAGGCTGGGATGGATGAGATTAAATTTTTAAACTTCACCTCATTTACGGAGTCAACAGTTTCTAAAGTTGGGTGTAGAGGTGAGCACATGCCCACAGTGATTTTATTCCTGACTACTTTTATGGTTTTTCCAATGCAAATAAACTTTCGTGCTTCCTACTTCCTGGCAAGACAGCAAGAACATCATCTTACACACCTGTATTATGCACTGTCTTCCTGAGCAGCCATTAGATGATGGAATTAAAAACACAGTTCTCAAAGAGCCATTTTTTGAAAAGATTTCCAGCTGCAGTCCAGGTCTTGACAGAAAAATCTCAAATTAGATGTTTCACTTCCCAATTTGCATGTGTTCCCCAGATCTCTGTTGTCACTTAGATTTTGTCCCAAACCACCATCAGCCAAGCACAATTACAGTTTGTGCAAAGGATGAATTGAGAGCAGCCATGAAGGAAGGGACTTGTGGATGCTGGTTGATGAGAAGCTCAACATGAGCCAGCAATGTCCACTTGCAACCCAGAAAAGCAACTGTATCCTGAGATGCATCAAAAGAAGAGTTCCCAGCAGCTCAAGAGAGGTGATTCTTCTCTGCTCAGCTATCATGAGACCCCCATGACTCACAAGACACACCCTGGGGTTCTTTGTCCAGTTCTGGAGCTCCAAACACAAGAAAGACATGGAAACGTCAGAGTGAATCCAGAAGAGCGCCATGAAGATGATCAGAGGGCTGGAGCACTTCTCCTTTGACAGGCTGAGAGAGTTGGGCTTGTTTAGTCTGGAAAAGCAAAGGCTCTGGAAAGACCTTACAGCAGCCTTGCAGTACCTGAAGAGGGCCTAAAATAAGGCTGGGGAGGGGCTTCTTCATAAGAGTTTCTAGAAATAGGACAACTAGAAATGGGTTTATACTGGAAGAGGGTAGATGTAGGTTAGACATGAGGGAGAAATTTCTCACTCTGAGAACTGTAAACCATTGGAAGAGGTTTCTCATGGCGGTTGTGGTTGCCCCCTTCCTGAAAGCATTCAAGGCCAGGCTGGATGGGGCTTTGGGAAACCTGGACCAGTCAGAGGTGCCCCGTGCCCAAGTGTTTTGGAACTAGATGGTCTTTAAGGTCCTTTCCAATCCAAAACATTCTATGATTCTATGAGTCAGCAGAAAGCTGAGCCAGGGTAGGCTATGCAGATGAGCATATCTCTTCAGGGAGCACATGAGAGAGCACAGGATAAAATATCTGACCTTAGAGAGAGGCAGCAGAAGGAAGCATGCAGCCTACTCACACCAATGCATCACACAGAGAGGAAAGGAAAGAAACTTCAAGTTGCAGAGTACCAGAAAGCTGGAGGAGAAGAAGCAAGACCTGGACAGCAGCCTCTGCCCTGTAGGCTCCAGTTAGTCCACAGTCCTGGCTCTGCAAACACCCCATTGAAGTTCAGCTATCAGATCAACCCCTCTAGCTGCTTTCTGTCCTCCACAAGGTCCCTAAGAGTATGACATTCCCATGAGCACAAAACCTACCCAAGCACCTGGGATCTGCCTATAAACCAGGGAAAGGGCTTCAGTTATGTTTTATAGTTACCACCTGCTGTTGCTCTGATCACATGTTCCCATCAAATGACCTGTAAACTCAAGTCACCTGGGCAGACAGCAGAATCTGGCAGATTTTTAAAATTATTTTGAATGAGTCTGCCTTCCATAGTGACATCTTCCTGGCTATTTTATTGTATCTTGTATTTTTTCTTAACATTAAAGAAAGTTGTATTTATTTTATTTTCTTTTCCCAGGGGAAAAAATACAGTTCTGGTATTACCATGCATTTTGTAATAATAAGCTCTCTAGCCTTATGGTTTTTAATACGCTTAATAAGACAATAAAGTATGAATAATATTTGTTATATGAACTTAGTGAAGTGAAGACTGGCATTCAGTATTTTATTTCAGCAAGAGGGGCCAATAACTTTAATTTTCTTAATCCTTTTTTCTCCACACTGACAAAACATTTAAACATTAAAAAAAAATAAAATAATGCTTTCTCCAAAAATCTGTTTTCTGAAACGTTTCAAAATTTCTAGAAAAATATCTACTTTTGTTGTAAATCCTCTCATTCAGATGCCCTTTTTTTTTTTTTTTTTTTTTCTTTCTTGAGGAGGTGGCTTTTTTATAATGTTCAAAAATTTGGAAGTCAAAGTAAGTTTTAAATAGAAACTCAGTAGAACAGCAGCTGGTGGAAAACCCTAGGTATGCCTCAACTCCTTATCTCCAGTAATGTATTTGACGTCTTGGGTTAAAAAAATTTGAAGGAGCCACCACCTTATTTGATGCAGTAAAAATATCCTTCCTAATTAATATTCTTCCTATTTACTGCGAAAGCTCCTAAAATGCACTTCATAGTGCTAAATTCTTGTTTCTCTCCAAGAAATCAGACAGGCATCCTGAGAAACCCCCAGTGGGCAAGGGGAGCTGGAGCAGCTTCCTTGGAGCCCCGTGCCATCCAGGCTCCACATCTCTAACCCAGCTCCATGCTCTTGGTGCTGACTCTACTCCTGCCACAGCAGCACAAGCAAAGGGTGGGATGTGCTGGCCGTAACTCCCATATGCTGGGTTGTGTTGGTTTTGCTCTGATCCTCACAGTTATGTAATTATTCTGTGTGTGTAGGTGTGTGCTTAATTTAATATAGGTCCTAATCTCTGCTGGAATGCTGAGGCCCAGCATTGCTGGAAGTGTAATGAAGAAGAGTGGCTGCAGGCAGCAGACTGTGGCTGGTGCAGAGCCTTCAGCCCCCTGCCCTGGCAGCTGTGCCACTGTTTCCCTGTCCCCTTCTTGGCCCATCTCTAGGTGTGCCAGGGGCTGTGCTCCATGGCACCTTACACAGTCAAGTGCTTCCCAGGGGGTTTTGCAGATGAAGTAAAGGCTTTGCTCTTGAGAAATCTGAACTGCTGTTCGGCTAAATTCATCAGCAAAAAGCGATGTTTACCTGCGAGATCACAAAATGACATCTTTCTTCTAATGTTTTTTTCACATTTCTTTTCCGAGAGAGAGCAAACTGGCAAAGCTGGGTGTACTACATGACTTGGTTATCAATATGCAAGAATCTCAGTGGCAAGGGTGATCACTTATCTGTGAGCCCACAAGAAACCTTATCTTAGCATTGCACAATGCCTTCTGGCATAACCAGGAAACAGCAATTAAATTGCATAAATATTTCAGTTATCCTTATTTCAAAAATCAGATATACACGGTGCTTAAAGAAATAGATACACTCACAAGCGTGGTTGTATGTCTGCTGCTTTTGTGATTGACATTTGCAATTTATGTGCTACTCCGCAATCACTATGGTCTGTAAAAAAAGTGTGAAAAATTTCCTTCTGTGAATCTCATTATTACAGACATATTCCAAAATAACTGTGTCAGTCAGGGTACAGGGAGGTCAGATGTCGGAGTGCAAGCCCTGACTGGCAGCACTTTGTTAGTCAAAGCCCTTAAGGGTAGATAAGCTTATGCCAGTGAATTGTTCCTTTACTCAAAAGTGCTGTTCCTTTACTCAAAATAAGATTCTGCCTCTTCTTCACAAGAATAACAATTCTTTCTGTGTTAGGCATAAATTAGTATACTTCATCCAACAGTGGTAGTGCATTCTTAATGTAACTTTCTATAAAACTTCTTCCAGCATTTACTTTAGATCTATGCAGTTACTCAGAGTGACACGTAGGAGTAGAGCATTCCTGTCATCAAGATCACCTGTATTTTAATATATTTTATTATATTTTATTTTCTGCCCAGAAACAGAAAGTATAGCTAGACAATTAATGAAAAAACTACCCAGGTTGAGAAGCATGGCTTTGCTATGTTAGGTCATTGCTCTGTATTGAGAGATCTAGAAGAAACTGAAGGTGTGCATGGTATATTGACAAAAAGCATTTCAGTGAAAACTACCCAGAGAATCTGAATCTCTGGAGCAGTAATTTCCTGGTATCTGTCCCTTGGTAGTCTATAGACCGATATTGCATGCTTGGAGGGGTAATATTATCATTATACTATTTCAATTTGAAGTTAAATAAAAATAAATGTAAACAGAACTCCTTGGAATAAACATCAGGATAATTCTGATTTTCCTCATCAACAATGTTGCAAAAATAGCTTCAGTTTGTAACCCTACTTAGAAGAATGGCTCAGTGACCTTACCACCCCTGGTGATGCAACACCAAGCATTCAGGCACTTTGTATTATTTGTAAAGATTTTAACATCATATTTTTATAACTCCTGTGAAGAAAACATAAGGTCTCAAAATCAATGATAAGTCACCCTTGAAAGCTAGGAGTTTTCATATTTTTGCTCTTATTTATTTTAGACAGCCATCTCAATGAAAAGATCATATGATTGTACAGGAATTAATGGGAAATATAACCTGAATTTATTAGACCTTTTGACCTTCTTCACAACATTTCAATAGCTGTTGTTAGCTAAATCTAGACAGTACAGAGGAAACAGAAATAAGAAACAAGTTAACTGTAAACAATTTGAATGGTACCACTTTAATTTGGAGCCTGAATCAGAGTTGGTCCTTACATTTTTCTGGACAACTTACTCACCTACTCCTACCAAGTGCTAGCAGGAAATCTGACACGATGTTATGCAGTCATGCAAAAAAATTTATCAGATTTCCATGCAAAGAGCAAGACAGTGACATTTTCATCCAAAGTACGCAGGAAAGTGTAAGCTTGCTGTCTGAAGACTAGAGACATGAAAGACTTCTGCCAGAAAAAAATTGCTAATAAAAAACCCCTTTCAGTTCAATCACAACTATAAACTCATCTGAAGTTCAGAAATCCTTTGAAAAATTCATGGTATATCTGGGCAAGTCTGAAAAAAAGGCAGATCAGATTTAATGACATGGTAAAAAGACTCTGGATTTTAAGGAGTGGTATTAATATCTTTGCTTTCTCACAGTACAGTAATAATTTCTAGGATAAACACATCTGTCATGCTTAATTACATTTTCTTAAACATAAAACTGGCCAAATTCTGTATCTGGCTGTGTTGGAGTAAATTCAGAGTGAAGCCTGTGAACTCAGTAGAATAGCCTATAAAATCAAATCAATTGATTCAGATTTGCCTACTGGTAATTTAGAGCAGAGGGTCAAATCTATGTAAAGTTACAGTGTGGAAAAAGGGGAAAACAAAGTCTTATCAAATCAATAGTGACTCAGAAAATACTGTAATTTAATTATGACACTTTAAGGAGGGTACTCACAGAAAGATAAGTGCTCTCTAGCCTTATGTCAAGACAGAAACAGTATTTTTACTTGAATTCCTGCAATGATGTCAATGATAAATCAAGTTTCTGAGGTAGTAAGCCAGCATATTTCTTGAGGTCATTTTTTTCTGTGTGACTTGGACAGCCTCTGCTGTGTGTATATACTTTTTTTTTCTTTTTAAAGTTTTCATGTACAGGAAATGGTATCATATGAACACGCTGGTAAAATTAGCCTGAGGCTTTAACTCCATTTAAAAACCACAAAAGAAATCTTTGTCACTAATTACTTACAAACATATTATTGGTTCCTTGTAACTGCATAGCCAGTGATTACAACAGAAAAAGAAAGTGATTCTATGTAGTTATGACTAAATACCAGCACAACCCTCATATTATCAATAATCACTGTAATAAAGCTGGCTTATTGTTGTAGCATTAAAAGGTCCCAATATATACTTGATGCTTATGTTAAATGGATCTGTGTTTCAGCTTAATATCATTTCTGGGAATACTGAGACAATCAAAATTTACTGGCTATCATATGATACACATATGCCAGAAGGGACAGTCTCTGGTTTTCAGGCAGTCTCATTAGTAAAGTTTGCCTCATCAAAAATGACTCTCTTTTAAATAAATCTCAGTGCCTGAGCCTATTTTTTTCCTCCAGAGAACTTTCAAAAGGTACCAGGCACATACAGTGTATCACCGTTTTCTTGTTTATTTTAACAAGAGTGTGCAATGGTTTCTTAGTACAGAACAGTAGAAATGAGGTTACTTTGAAATGTATGTATGCTACATATGATACAAATAATGATGGTTTTAAAAAATAAAAAATTTAATTGTTTGTGAGCTTGAACTTATGCTCATGTATCTCTTGTGCAATATCAGGATGTTTTCTTTAGCAGATAAACACAGTTCTGATAAATTTAGCCCTACATTTCAGTTCTCTCCAAATCCCAAGGCCATATCTATTTTTAATTCTGTGGAAAGGAAGCAGATTATTTAATTTACACTTACCTTGCTTTTCAATGCTCAAGCAGGACTGACAGTGAGTACAGGCATGCAGAGAAGCTTTTCCAGAGAGTACCAGCAGGAGTTCCCCAGGAGTACCAGCACTGAAGCCTTTCCCAGGCCCAAATCAGTGCAGTCTATCAAAGGCTCATGTTATCCCAGCAGAAGCACTGCTACCTGGGCAGCCCCCACCTGCAATGCCCACCCAGCACTTACTACAGAAAGGACAGGCAGCTCCTGTAAATGGAGATGAGCCTGGGCATCTTTACTCACTGGCCTTTACTGGGTGCCTAGTGGTTCCCATAAGACCCACCACTGCCTAATGGCTCAGGTACCATCCCACCACCCCATGCCTGCTTAACTTTAAATTTTGCCACCATGTCAGTGTATGACCATAGTGCCAAACTGTCTCTTTGGCTTCTTCCATGTGTGAAGCAGGCATGGTAATTGTATTTGTATGAGCTTCAGAGGGAAGCACACAAAGAAGAAACCTGTAATTTTGTAATGACACTGAAGAGGGTGTGGACATGAGATAAAGTTAATTCCACCCATGTTTTGCCAGTTCTCTGAAGCTAGGAGTTCACTTCTCCCCACATGACTCACCAAAGGGTAACTTGTAGGCAGAGAGTCAATAATAATGCCTGTAGAGCTCCTAACTGGGACTGTTGCAGAAGAAGGTATCAAAATTAGCAGTTCAACCTTAGGAAGGATTTTCCTTCCTGACAAATCCATATCTAATAGGGATGAGGGACATGCATGCCTGGAGGCCATCATGGGCATGTCAGAGTAGAAGCTGGACTATACTGTATTACTGTAACACTGCTATAACTTTAAGGGAAAAATAACTTCTTTGCAGCTGCAGGATAGTTACATAGTCTGGCTGAATTGAGAACAGTTATACATCGTTTGCTGAAAATAGGTCAGTTGGTTTTTTTCCTTCTCCCCATGCTGCCCAGATTAGTAGCATGAATCATGCATGCAAACAGATAGAGGTTTGCTTGACAAAGGTTATTCAAAGTACAGTATTCAGGCAGGACAATGATGTCCATCTATGTTTCTGTCTTGATATTCTTACATGCAGTGGCAAGGTTTCAGCACTTCTCTTTAGATTCCCTCCAAAAGACCCTCAACTCCTAAAAGCCACTGCTGCCTTTCATATTAAGCAGCAGAACAAAAAGCAGCAATGAGGAAAGCATGTTAGCATATGCTTGCAGTTAATGACTCTACACACATGATGAAAATTAAATGTATACTTTGTGCTTTCCTGGATGCAGTCCAGAGAAGGCAGCTCACAGGACAAAGTCACTAATGGGTATAGTATACAGCACACAGCACACTATGGGGATTTTTTTTTCTCTTCGCTCTCTCATACTCTTAAAGCAAAAGATTGCAGTCTTCTGTCAGTGCACTAGTGTTTCTGCACAGAAGGAAAGTGTGATGCCCTTTTAACAGGACTTATGTCACAACTCTTGAAATGAGTGTCACATGGGTGCTGTTATGTAATAGTAATACATTGACATACCCTGTTTGCACAGGCAGATGTAGGTAAAACCAATAGCCTGTACTGAAGCAGAGCAAACTGGAGTCCAGCTCTGCTAGTTGCCATTGTATAATTTTTCAATGTTTCTGCACCTCTGTTGTTTTAGTGCGCTTGTTTAGTGACATACAAATTTCCAGTCACTACAACTGGTGCCCTTTTATGTGCTCTTCTCATCCCATATGAGATTGGGCAGTAAAAGACAAAAGAATTTGCCCGCCCTTTCCGGAAACATTGCAAACAATTACTAAGCAATTGTGGGTATTTCTTGCTCAAAATAGAAACCTAGTCAGTTTGGAGGTTCTTTCTGGTGGATAAGGAAAATAAAAATTGTTTTTTTAATTTCATCTCTCTTCTACCCAGAAAAAAAAATGACATCATTTTGCTTTTAATTTAGTGACATTCCCTGGATTATTATTTCAGTGGATTATGAACTACATGAAAGATGAAAGCATGAGTATTTGAGAACTCATGTTTATGAGAAAAGGCCAGCATTTCTTTTGCCTGGTTCTTCTCTGAATTATTCTTTTGTGCTCAGTCATTGACATTACAACATAAATTTACCACATCTACCTCTAGTGCTACATAACATACAACTGGACTGTGTCACACAGAGCAAGCAATCACATCCAACTCTATATAGAGTGCCTGCATGTATTTGTGCACCAAAATTGCCTCTGAAAATGCCAGTCCCACAGGTACAGGAGCAGCCACTATACAGGACAAAACCCTTAAGACAGAAAAAAAAAAATAAATAAAAGAGCTGTCCTGTGGCATTGACAAGTGCCAGTGTCTATCCTTCCCTGCCTTCATTCAGCTCCATCCCCTCTCCTCTGCCTCAAGGAAAAATAGCTTTGTCTCTTCAACCCAATTTCATTCTGCTGTAATTCTAGGAATTCAGAGAAGCATTAAGCTTCCATAAATCAAACATATTCAGACTACTGACAATTTTTAATGAAAAAGTACTCCAAGGATGACTCTCTATGAATACCAAGAAGAGGGCTGCAGAACAGGCAATGTTTCATTTTTTTCTTAGTCTGATATAACAAACTGAAAGTCAACATAATTATGAATAACACATAACAGCCTCTAACTGCAATGCCAGGGCAATGCACTTCTAGTTCTACTGTCCAAATACTCCTTGTATGTTACTTTCCATCCCTCCCCTCTGCAAATGCTTGCAAGGCTGTTAGTGCTCATTTTGGAAAAAAGCCTGCCTACAGTGGCTGTCTTAAAATTCAGAGCTCCAGTTCAGAAGTGTCTTTGTTCTCCTCCTGTGCTGTGCCATCTATAGCAGGGACCAGTGGAGAGATGCTGACCAGCTCTGCTGGCTGGAAGCTTTGTCCACCTGGAAATGGTCTCACTCTCTCTTTGAGGATGCTGACTTACAGTGTTGTGCAATGACCAAATGCAGCCTTGGTTCTGTCCTCTGGCTGAGACAAGAAAGTATTTTATTTTCAGGGAATGCATTTCTCTTCCAAAAGCACAAGGTAAGACAGAGGGAAAAACCAAACACAAAAAATAAAAATGGTGAAGGAAAGCAGCAGGGAAAAGAAGGAGTGTGGGTATGCGTGCATTGTTTAGATGTTGGACATGGGAGCAGGAATATCTGCTTTGCCTCTGGAGTATCTACATGTTCATGGCTGTGGTATAGTCACAGCTACCGAATAGGTCAAACTTTGCCACTGGTAATGCTTCTACAGCCTTGTTCTGTTTCCTACAGTCTGTTTCAATAGTACACAGCAGTTCACTTTTTCTTACCTGTTCTTTAGTCCTCTGTGAACTCCTGCTTTTAAGTGGAATTGAAGAAGCTTTAACAAGTTTTTAAAATTTCTCATTGATCTCTTTGTCTTCTTGTCTTGTGATGGCAGGTTAGCTTTTTCCTAAGACCTGATGCACTTATGAGAAGGAGTTGCTACACTGACAAAGCAATTGCTGAGGGACAACAGACAGAAGGGGAATGTTTCATTCTCTAATCTTCTCCTCATATATGGCTTTCACCATGTTTAATTTTCTAATCTTATTTCTTTTTTTTTTCCTGGCTTTAAATAATTTAAAATCATGAACAAATAATTATTAGAAAAGCCAAACAGTCTGAGCCTGTCTCTGTGTTAATATACTGGATAGTTTCATAATGTGTAAAGTTTTGTTTCTAAATAAGGCAACGATGAGTTCTTCCCAGATCAGCTGGAGCACTGAAAAGAAAAAAATCATTGCTGTTTTTGTCACTGATATACCTGTTCCCTTTGAATATGATCATGGGCATCTTGGTTGTAATAGCTGGTCTCCTTCTTTTGTCCTTTTTTTTTTCTGATCCTTTTTCTGATCCTTAAGAGGCTTTGGCTGTATATCTTGTGTCACCACACCTGCTGCCTTGTGGGGTGACTTGAAAGATCCTGTTCAAGGCAGTTGTGTTCAATATAATCTGATTGAATTAGGGCTATAATGTCCATCTACATCGGTTACACTAGAGGGCTTCTCCATGGCCCATGATGGTCTGCAGTCAGTCCCCATCACTCTGTATTGAACATGCCACCCTCTCTAGACATTTTATTGTCATCCCTAGAAGACTTCACTGTGAGGTTCCTCCAAGTAATCCCAAAGAGCACACATCTCACCATCATGATAAATCTCTTACTGTAGCAAGTATCAGTTACTTAATTCAAAAGAAAAAATCTTGGCAATCTTCTCTCTGGCTCTTAAACAGCAACATCTAGAACCAAACCATATGCACTGAATGTAATACTGTTCTGAATAACCTAGTGTTATTTTTTGTGAATGAAGCAGCAACGTTTTCCATTAACATTAATTTGCAAAGCATTTTTGCTTTGGATGATACAATAAAATATTTTTCCACAGATGGTAGATGAGGAAAGAAGAAATCAGATCCTGCTTTGCAAATGAATACAGCCCTGAACCCACAGGGGCATGAAACTGGTCAAAGCTAAGGGACACTCTGTCTGTGGAGAACCCTTGTTTAAATGCTGGCAAAACATAGTTGATTAGCACCTGCTAAGTGGGATATTGTGAGTTTATAGATCATATACAATGTTTCCTCAGGTGCAAGGACGGAGGTGTGTGTATTTGTGCAGTTATTGTTACGCTGGCAGTAAATTAATTCAAATGACTTGTGAATCTTTGGGGAGGTAGGAAATGGGAGGTACCAATTTCCATGAGGTAGGATGCAGTTGGCCAAAGTGCGTTCTTGGTTACACCTTGGATTTTTCATCAGTTTCAGCATCCAGCAGAGACAAGAGTGGAGCCAGGATCTGTCCAGGAGTTGCTGTGCCTCAGTCTGTGTCTCAGTCTAAAACATGGGTAGGTTCCCTTGCTCTTTTCCCCCTGCAGGCGTTCTCCTCTTCTGCTCTAATGCCAGCTTGCTTATTCTTGGCCAGCATTAAATGGGAAGCCATCCAAACTTTTTCCACAGACCTTATTCTCCACACCAGGAATCACAGCTGTCATGACTTCACAACTATGAAGGAGTACTGCAGGCGGGGGTAACAGGCCCCAGATTGTATTCGTCTGGCAGGAGATATAAAGTGGCAAATGCAACCTGTGTAATGCTTGGCTTCGTGCTGTGTTATTGCAGAAAAACACTTCTATCATGCCCATGGATCACTTTTTTTTTTTTTTTTTTTCCGCCCTCTTTCTTTCTTTTTTTTCTTTTCTTTTCCCCACCCTTTCTTTTGCTTTTCTTTAGCCCAGAAGGTCAGTATTTTCAACACACTCCTGCCACTGAAGAAAAAAATGTGTTCATAAATAAAGTCCATTAATAAGAATAGGTTACACTGACCCAGCCTGAATACCTGTGGTAACAAGCCGCTGCTCTAAAGGATGTGGCAAAGCTCCCACTGATTTTATTTAGGACAAAAGTTCATACTTAACCTCCATTTTCTCTGTGAAAAATGGGATGCTGGTACTATACTCCGATGAAGGACACATATAGATCTACTTATGTAGCAATATTATTCTATTTTTTTTTTTTCTTGTCAGTGGAAACTGTCAGAAAAAACAGTGTGAACAAATTGTGGCTAAATGTACCACTGATTTTTTTGCTCTGATAGCCCTGTCCTGCTGCGTAGCTGCTTCATTGTGCTTGCAGTCACCTTATTTGCAGCTGAAATCTTCCAACCCTGTATCATTCTAAGATGGGATAACAAATCTTGGGCTGTATTTTTGAGTTTTGCTTTCACCACTTCTTTCTGTTCTTTCCACAACAGTGAAAAAGTGGATAGCTTTGACATTTAAAGTAATTATGAAGATGTTCTTAGTGAGGAATCAGGCAATATACACCATTTTGAGTATTTCAGTGTCTCTGGAGATTTTAATAGACATTGTGGCATTAGTTTTCATGTTGATTCTGTTTAGAAGAAATATCTGAATAGTTGCTCAGGTTAGCAGTTCCTATGCAGAAAGCTCATGCTCTGAATGCATTTAGAGGAGCTCAGACATGTCTCTTTTTATATCTGTTTCAGTTTGCAATTTTTAGTTAAGGAGTTTCAGCTACTAATGACAAACCTGCCACCTGTGTGGAGGAATACATCTGCAAGTACATACAAGGGTCTGAGTTTGGCTCTGCAAGTCAGGTAACAGTACAGAGCATTCAAGGAGATGGTACTTTTTGGAGGCCCTTAGCCTATTTTCTGCTATATTCTGAAGGCCATGCTTCAACATTATGCATTCTCATTAAAATCTGAGGGATTTTGGCATATATCTGTATAGATGTGTGCCCATATATGTATAAAATGTATAAACATATATAGGTTTATACATACATATATAGGTGTATACATACAAGTTTTATATTCATACATTACTTTTCTTCCTGCTTCACATAGTGCAAAAAGTATTTTTGTGAAATATGCACATTAACTTACATAGACAGAGACATACCACATAAAAGTGTTTAGCAGTTTCTTTTTTATGCCCCCCTATCTTAAATACTTCCTATTTATTTGTCTATCACATTTTGCTGCAGGAATATAGATCTATCATAAATTTTGCATCAAGTTGACAGATACAATGTCAACTATATTTTGATCTATTTGATATATTGATATATATATTTTGATACACTACAGATCTCCCTAGTCCACTGGTAGTTCACATGAGCGCAACCAGGAGAGTTTTCTAGGGTTTACAGATTTGTCATTAATATGTAAATCATGCAGCTGTGCTGAAAAAACAAAATCTCTGTTTCTCCAGAGTGTATGTTTGCATAACAAGGCCCGTTGTCCTCTAGGCAAAGCGTGACTAAAATATGCTGCATTTCTGTAGTTACTTCTGTTTTCAATTTAGAGCAGAATGGGACATGAACTGAAGCAAAAAATAATTCTTTGTAATCTACTTATAAATCCATGGACATAATCCATGATTGCAGTTATGCCAACCGCTAACTGCAAAAGGGTCAGCAAGACTCCACCCACAGTAATTAACTGTATCATCAGAAGGGGCAAAGTTAATACAGAAATGTTTCTCCTTTGGTGACATGCTACAGCTTAGAACTATAAAAAAATTAGTGTTTTTCAAAGCTTTAAATTAAATGCATCTATCAAAAGACAGTATTTTGCTTTGTCATTTGTATTACTACAGGTAGCTAGGCAAAAAAACCTCCAGTGAAAGCAACTTTAATGCTGCAGTGATGCAAGTGAACATTTGTAGACAAAAGCCTTTTATAATATTTCTTTTAAATATTTATTTTAGATTACAGCTCCCTTGACTGAGAAAAACATTCTACAGCTATAACGTGCTGATTGTACAGTTGCTGAAGAACCCACATAACAGCAGGGGTGAGGTTTTACAGGCTCTACAATAATGTCCAAGCTATTAAACATCAAGCAACAGCAATTTTTTTGCCTAACCTGAGAGTTCTCCAGGGAGAAGCTATAAAATTCAGTCCTGTACAAGATGTCACACACAGGGGCCACATTAAGTGTTTGGATTAAACTTCAAGTGATTAACATTGATGTTTAATATCTGCTAACAGTGTGAGTACAGCTATAACCAGTGTAAGCAAATGCAGTCTGTTCCTTTGTTACAAAGGCAGAGTGAATCAGCCCAAAAGGGCAATACTGTTGAAGCCACACCCAAGATTATTTAGCAAAGATAAAAATGGGTAGTCCCACATTTGAGTATATTTTAAGTCTTTATTTAAAAAAAAAAATAAATTACAAGCAATGCAGAGCGCCTTGGAAATTCCCCTTTCTAGACAGGAACAACAGGGTGAAGCACAAAGAGCAGTGGGAGACTTCAGGACTCGGCTGAAGATGCTTTGGTTCAGGTTACAACTAGTGCAAAATATAGAAGACTGAATGAATGGATGAATACTGCCAGGGGTTCACTTTATCTTCATGTTATAAATTGCTCATTTGTGACCAGGAAACACAATCTTGAGCCAAGTCACAAACCACCTGTGCCTTATAGTCTTAGGGATAGGAAAAGTAAGTACTGTAAGACATGTTCAGATATGGGACTAGTATGTTCTTCATGTTCCTCTCAACTGGGCTTTGGATTCTGTACCCCATGCTCTGGTTTTAGGGCCATGGACTTTCTCTCTACAAATTAATGTTTATATGAAAGGTTTTTTTCTCAAATTTGGAGCACTAGCTCTTGAAAAAGAGAGTATACTTATCCCCCAAAACATCCCACTGATAAATGTGGGAGACATGGCTTTGACAGATGGACTGATAGATAGATAAGGACCCAGCTGTATGACTCTATCCAAAGAGTTACAATCAATGGTTCCATGTCCAAGTAGAAACTGGTCATGACCAGTGTCTATTAAGGGTTAGTACTGAGTCCAATACCATTAAATATGTTGATCAGTGACATAGACAATGGGAGTGAATGCACCCTCAGAAAGCTTTTGTATGACAACAAGCTAAGTGGTACACTTGATTCACTATAAGGAAGGATGTCATCCCATGGGACCTTGACAGGCTTGAGGAATGGGCCTCTGTGGACTTCACAAAGTTTAACAAGGTCAAGTGCAGTGCTTTTCTTGGTCAAGACAGTTCCCAGTGTCAGCAGGGACTGGGATATTAATGGCTTGAGAGTAGCCCTGAGGAAAAGGACTTAGGGATACTAGTGGACAAAAACTGAACATGAACTGGCAAAAGGCAGTTGCAGCCCAGAAAGCCAACCATATCCTGGGCTGCATCAAAAGGAGTGTGCCCAGCATTCTGCCCCTCCACTCTTGTGAGACTCCTCCAGGAGTACTGCACCCAGCTCTGGGACCCTGAGTACCACAAAGACATAGACCTGTTGCAGGGGTTCCCTGTTCCAGGGCCACAAAAATGGTCAGAGGGTTGGAATATCTCTCCCGTAAAGACAGACTGAGAGTTGGGGTTTTTTAGTCTGGAGAAAAGGCAGCTCCAGGGCAGACAATATTGCGACCTTTCAATATCTGAAGGGGTCTTAGGAGAAAGACAAAGCCAGACCTTTTATCAAGAGCTGTAGTGAAAATACAAGAACAATGGCCTTTTAATGTGAAGAGGGTAGGTTTAGACTGGACATAAGGAAGACATTTTTTATGATGAATGTGGTGTGAAGACAATGGCACAGGTTGCCCCTGGAAGCTGTGGATGTCATCTCCCTGAAAATATTCCAGTTCAGGTTGGATGGCACTTTGAGCAACCTTATCTAATGACAGTTGACCCCACCTATGGAAGGGGATTGGACAAAATGTTCTTCAAAGATCTGTTCCAATCTAAATAATTCTGTGGTTTTAGGTTTCTGTGTTGTTTATCAGTTTTATTATTATAATACTGAGGCTGAAATTCTCATCACTTTATTTAGAGAGCTACACTCCCGGGAAATCCCTTCCTTCAATTACAGAAAGCATAGGGCAGAAGAATTACAGTAGAAAGAATCTTCTTGGCTCACTACATCCCACATGAGCTTTTTGCATTTTTGTATTGGAGTTTTGAGTATATGTGTGCTGTGTCACTTATTTTTCTTGTGGGAAGTAGTATATGTCTATGTGGCAGCAGTGATTTATGGTACAATAGATTTTCACCATGCGTTATCTTTCTACACATTAGATGAAATATTAGTAAAACTATCTGATTGATGTGAAAGAATTTACAAAGCAAGTACAGTCACCCTGTCTGAGAAAGTAAACAGTAGGTTAGACCTAACACATAATTTCAAAATCATAAATTACAACTGAGGCAAAATTTTTTATACAGTCCACAATTCTTAAATAACAAATTTTTAGCTTCAGCTACTGGACAACCCTGTCTACATTAATTCTCACTAGGTAGTCATGGTATAGCTAATATTTGCTTGATTTTGATCAGATGTCACTTTATTTATTATGGGTCTATAATGCAGCATTCATGTAGGAAATCATCCAGTGGGGTAATTCCATGACATGTTTTCTTGCTCCATAACATACAATGTTGAAACCCAAATCAATAAAAAAATACAGAAGAGAGAGAGCAGCATTGCTTGTCTGAAAGGACAATTGAACAGACATTGCATTCATAGGGAAAGAAGGAATTTATACTCTTAGTGAACAGCAGTGATTCCCTTTTTCTGGATTTGAATGGGATAAAATTCTTTGTTCACTTGTTTTAATTCTTCTTATGTTACATAACTGCTATCATTTGTGTTTGCATAGCAGAGACTCAAAGAAATTAGATGTGGAAAAGTGTCTTTCTCATCTTCCCAGCGGTTTGACTATTCCTAAATCTCATTCTCCCTTGTCTGCAATCTGGGCTTTATTCCATCTTTTTCCTCTTTATACATATTCTGTACTAAGACAAAAACCAGACATTACCAGCCTCCAGTTTATTTCCTCCCCCTAATACAACAGTCGATTGCTGGTAGTTAAAGTCTCACATTACTGGTACTTGGCCTCTTTTACATGCTTTTTTTGATTTTTAATTTGCACAGTCATTTCACAGAAGATAAATCAAAATTTAGTAATTCCACAGTACTGATAGCACAGTGTATTTTCCTGGATCCCCATAATGAGAAATGAGATATGTGCCTGTTAAGACTGCCACTGAGCTATTTGTGTTACCTTTTAGTGAGCAGACTGGCTAGCTGAGAGGTAAGGTAGTGGCAGAAAGTGATTCAATAACCTGCCTAAATGTGTTGCTTACCTATTTGTTTAATATTACTTTACATTTAATGGTATTTAACTTTCAAGGTATGGAAGGTATGAAAAAGATGTATTTTTAATACGCTTCCATGTACTTTCATTTTCATTTTATTATGTTTAAAGATCCTGTAATGCATATGTAGTATAGTTGTGAGCCCTTTGCAAGTACAAGCAGAGACTGTATTTTATAGATTTATCACTGCTTACAGTTAGAGGCCTGTTTACAAAGTGAAGTTTTGCAGTATTAACTTCTTCAAAGTCAACTTGCATTAAACACACGACTGAATTTACTATGGGGACAGGCTGAGATGGTTGGGGATGGCTGGAGAAGAGAAGACCAAAGGGAGAGAGGGAGAGATTATTGCATACTTTCAATACTTAAAGGGGCTGTAAAAGAAAGCTGAGGACAGACTTTCTTGTAGGTCCTGTAGTCATAGTACAAGGGCTAAGGGTTTAAAATGAAAACCATTCTGTGATTCTATGAGATCCTGACACACCTTAAGGATGTACTAATGTATTTATTCCACTAAGAAAACTATGTAATAAATGCAGGATTTATTTTGAATACTGCTCTGCCAACACTTCCACATTGTTCACTTTCCTAGTGTCACTGCTCCAAGTGTTTTAACAACCCAGCCAGTGGCCTGCTCTTGAGAAGAAAGGCAATGTGACATTTGATGTGCCCCAGAAATGGCTCTCTAAAATCACAGAAATGCAAAAAAATCTAGCTTTTCTTGGTCTGAGGGAGAAAATAAAGATAATGCTTTCTATGAGCAGTTTCCTCAGAAGTCTAATTACAATTTGTGGTAATGGTGACATTGTTTGTTGTGGAGCATGAGGAGTCTTACTTAAAGAAAAACAAAATGTCTGATTATTTTGATTATTGCTATGGATAAATGAAAATAGTTCAGGGGGTTTCTTTTTTTTTTTTTTTTTCTTTCTTTTTTTTTTTTTCCTACAAGGCATTTTAAAACAGACTTTAAATCAAAAGAATAATTCTTCCAGTTCAGTTAGAGTAAATTTTGCATTACAGACATCCAGAGTTAAGTACTACGGTTCAACAGGAAAAACTAAGCAATTGCTAATATTATGTCTTTAAAATGGGTAAAAGTCTGAAGGGAACTTCCTTGAAGAAAGACAAGTTCAAAAAAGTGCCTACCACTTGAGCAAATGATCCTCAAGTTGACTTTTCTTATTTTCAGCATAGAGCTATGTTATCGTCTATTTTAAATAGTCAAATTTGTACTCCATGAATTCAGATAAGGAGATTTCGCCCAAAATTAGAGGCTTCAGAAACAATGTGTAATTCCACTCATGCGAAAACCTCAGTAGCACCTCAGAGCAAGATGCTACTTACTCATTTTAAAATATGTACAGGAAAATGCAAAAGAGGATCAAGCTAAAAAGTACCCTTCATATGGGAAATGGAACAACCCAAAATAAAGGCATATCTGGTGGAAAAAATAAAGTACAATAAATTATTTTCTGACCCAAGTATTTTGAACTGTGTCTGTGATAAATGATATGTCAGAGGACTAACCAAATGCTTAAGTAAAAATGTGGTGGTTAAGAAGGCACACTGGCTACTACTACGGTGATACTTAAAGTAGTTTTAAAATCCTTCATGTGTTTCATGGATTTTATGGCTTGGGTCTGTGACAGCTGATACTTTAACAATTGATATGAATTGGGAAGGACATATATATAATGAGTTGTAAGTGTAAAAAGTGACAAAGTGTCCCAAGTCTGATGCCTTTCAATGAGCTTTATCCTCCTAAGTCATAGTGAACATGGAACACTTGAAAATGTGCCCATTGTCTCTCTCTCCACTTTGTCTGCCTTGTTAACTTAGACTAGGCTTGAGACCAGGGTTGTAACTTATTTTGTGTAACACCTCATACAATGGAATTTTGATCCATGTCGACTTCAGGGCCTCTAAGTGCAACAGCAACATATATAATTAAAAAGCAACATTTTTGTGATACCTAATACAAAAAGGAATGGGCATCAGCAGAAAAAAGAAAATGCATCTGAATATCAGTAGGAACTGCCAGACGGCCACTGGGTTGTAACTTGGTTGTGATGATACCAACATTACGTGAACATGATACCAACATTACATGTCACCACCAACAACGTGAACTCTGCACTGTTAGGAATTTCTAGTTAAAAGACAAAAATTTACAGCACAAACTAACCTGCATTTCATATGTAGAAGGACTGATTTAATCTCATATATACAATGACAAATTTGGGCTACCTCAGAAAAAGGATTTATTCTACAGTTAGGGTAAGTAGGCAAAGGACCAACTCACGAGCCTTTCAATTTGCCACAGTATCACCCAGGATAATGTGTAAACAAATTATCCATGAATAAACAGAACTCTTGTGTTCTGCCAAATAATATTTTGTGGTATTTGTAACATATAACTTGGTGTTTTTAATACTAGAGGACATTTTTGCAGCAGCATTTAAGTTCTCAGCAAAATTGCTTGTCTTCACATTTATCTTAATTTCATTTTGTTTCACTTATTATGCCATTTGACTTCTCCTTTTCTCCCACCAGCTTTCAGAGGACCTAGACCTACACATTGCTAAGGTGCTGCTCCCAGCAAGATATTGAGTTCCCTTATGAATGGAGCTGCTGTGATGATCAAGACTGTACTTCAAAAGATGCTGACTAGGTTCAGAGCCCAGTGTTTTCACTTTATGAGGGATTTCGGTAAGTCTTAAGAGCACTGGTGGTTTTACAATATTTGCCAGGGTTATGTACATGACTGGAGTCCTCACCCAGAGGAGAACAGACATATGGGAAAGCTTCCCTATACATATGGGCTTGCTCTAGCCCAAATGTGGCTCATCTGGACTTAATATCACACCAGCCTCAGAGAATAGAAAAACAAATCAAACCACAGCATCTTTGCAGAGAAAGCAAACAGGCTTATTATCACTCAATGGAAAGCACACATGTTTCCTGGGATGAGCTAAAACAAAAATAACTTTTGGAAAATACGATGGTTTTGAAAGGATCCTGATGATACTGTCTTCAGATTTGCCATTTTTTTCTCAACCTTTGACAAGTCTGAATGTAAGGGACTAGAAAGATGCAAAAGACTAAAAACTTTGCCAAAATATGTCTGTGATTTTAGCCCTGCAGATCCTCTGAATACGGAGAGGTGGGGAAGGCACTGTGTGTTGTGTACTCACCATCTTTCTACTATCTTAACTTTTTCTTTAGGAGGCAGAAGGCATTACTGGTTACTTGTGTAGCACGAATATTTATTCTCTAACAACTCTACACAAAAATTACTTGATATCTACTGCACAAGCAAGTAAATGATCTCTCTGTACCTATCTTGAATTTAGGTGAGGCTGGATGAAGAGCAGAAGGACAGGATGGGAAGGATGGAATTAGGAAGAAAGCACTTGTATTTAGCTCTGCCACGCCGATCTTCATTCATTCATATCCCAGAATACTGGAAAATCAGCTGAAATTGACATTTGGCACCAAAGCCTGTGATGGCTGGACTTCGCGTACAACATCTGCATGGCTGGCCTGATCTGTTTTTGCTACCTATGGGATGGGGGAAGTCACTTGGGGGTTAAAATGGTTCAAGTCCTATTGGGCACCAGCAATGCTGTGTCTGAGGCATCACCCCAGACAGAGGAAGAGATGGGTACTGGCACTGATTTCTTCACTTCTGTGAACAAAGACAGGACTCAGGGAAATGGTAGGAAGCTGAATCAGGGGCGGTTTAGGTTAGATATTAGGAAAAGGCTTTTCCCCCAGAGGGCAGTTGAGCACTGGAACAAATTCCCTCAAGGAAGCGGTCACAGCACCAAGCCTGCCTGCATTCAGAAAGTGTTTGGATGATCCTCTCAGACACATGGTGTGATTCTCGGGGTGCCCTACACAGGGACAGGAGTTGGACTCGATAATCCTGATGAGTCTCTTCCAACTCAGCATATTCTATGATTCTATGATTTCTACAGACTGGTGCATAAATTCAGGGCAAGGCAGGGACATGGAATACACAGACAAGCTTTGAATGAGGTCTTGTTCACAATCTCTTCCTAGGATGCAGAAACCTAGGGGAAACTTTACAGGATCAGTGATTGCTAGGTACATGAAATTCACATTGAACTAATTCACATCATAATAAAAAAATATCAGCTACATAATACTGTACCCATGGACACAAAGCAAATGTTTCCCCTCAAGGCTGGTGTCCTGGGTTGCTCTAAAGGGTCTGATCAGGAATGTTGGTGTGGTAACACAGGGATATAATAGGTCCTCTGTGAGGCAGCCCTCAAATATTTCTCTTAAAAGCTCATCTCACCATGGTCATAATCACCTAATAATCTTAGCACACACTACTTTGAGAATGTAGAGTATATTTTATGACCTTTGCTTCAGCAGACACCTTCTCTAATGGAGCTATTTTGTGACCAGACATCCAAAAGAAATGAAATTCTTATCCACAACTGTAGGGTACCTAACTTCCTAAAGTAACATTTTTGTTTTCATTTAAAACTGCTCTAAGTAGGAGAAAGGTTACATGAATAAGTAGGAAAGACGTGGCTCAGTGGGAGAGTTGGAACAGTTTTGATGTCTAAGTTGTTTTCCATGTCTAGAGTCTTTTCCACAATATCATTTTGACTTCTTTCCAAGAGCACATTAAAAGAACGACAATTTTGTGGTCAGAGTATAAAATCATGAACAAATTCTCAACGGGAATCTGTGGATAGACTGTAAGTTGGGAAAGAAACATTTATATCCCTGTACAAACAGGTGTAATCCCCAAAGGCTCTTCGCACTCAACCATACTGTTTGGTATTTAGTTACATACACACTGTGTACACCCTGCACAAATGTGTTTTTATAGTGAGTTCATGCAAGTATAGAGCATACCATATGTACGCAGTGGAATTTGTAATATATGTGAACTTCAGTGTGCTCAGTGAGTAACTGTGTATAGGATAGCTAAGCACAGGTATGTAAGGGTATTTGGAGATTTGTTTTGATCTTAATAACCTAAAAATAACAAACCAAGTTCATGCAGGAGTCAAAGGATGCCTACGATGAGTGTAGCTCTACTTTCTCATTCCTGACATTATATACATTTACAACATTTTAGACTTTACCACATACCAGTCCTCACAAATTCATATCACTGGTAAACCCAGACCAGCCCCCCTGGCCCCTACCTCTTCCCCCCTCCTGCCCCCCCAGCCTGAACTAACTTGTTTCACTATTTAAAGATACTCAAGGATCGTGGATAAAATAGTCCAGTTAATAAGAGCTGAGAAGAATGATGTCAGACCAAACTGCTTCTGCCTTTTCTCACAAATCCAGACCAGCCTCTACTCCACTGGTCGTGTGGCTGCCCCTGCAATGCTGTGGTCAACCACCTGCCAACCAGAGGAAGAACACCCATACTTGAGTAGACCAGTGCACAGGTTGTTCTGCATGAGAACTCTTCAAGGATGCTGTTGGCCCTTCCTGGGGTGCTTGGGTGGCTGGAGAGCATAGCTGATGCCAGCTTGCCAGTAGTTGAGATCAAATGTAGGACTAGAACTGTCTCTTCCGTGACTCACCTTTCTCACTCACCAAAAGGGGACCAAGTCTCTGTTTTGGGCAACATCTATTCAAGAAATGCTGAGGCATTTCCATGGCTCTATGGCAGACCATGTGGCCACCTAAGAAATCTTGCTTCTTGGCGTTTGGGGAAAAGAGCAGATTTTTGAGGTGATCAATGCAATTACCTTATCAGTTCACTTGGCTTCTGGGAAGTGAGCTCAGCTGTCCCCTTCCAGATTTCTGAAAAATAAAATCACAAGTTAGAGCATTGTGCATGTATGTATAGGAATAAAGTCTAGTACTTACACACTAAGTGTTTTTGGTTTTGATGCCCAATTTTTTTTTTAAAGATCTCTGTGAAAATTTAATTATTTTCACTACTTACATTTTCCAAATCACACTCTTTTTCCTCCCTCTGGGACTATTCCAATGTAAATACAGCAAACATCAGGATCTGGCTAGTCCCTGATGCTTGACATATAACAGCAGACCAGAAGGACAGGAGTGATCTGAGAAGGATATCAAAGTGAAGGAAGCTTCCTGAAGGTGATGGTTTGCCCTGCTTAGGTCACAGCTTCCTTGGAGTGAAATGCACCACCCTGAGGAACCATTTCCATTGCAGGAGATGCACCAAAATGTCTGTCAAGATGCAAAGCCTACAAAACCTAATACAACCAGAATCAAAGGCAGGGGCTTGAACCAGGAACAGGAACTTGTTCACCAACATGTAGAATGGAGACAGACAGCAATTAATTGCCTCTGAGTCCTGGCTCCATACAACCTGCCATTCTCATCTTCTTCATGAATTTAAATAATATAACTGCTTTTCCTCTACACTGAAACCTTCAGAGATGATAGTGCTGAAACTCAGAGTCATGGTTCAGCAGGGCTTGTTGTGTTAATAATAGGGAAGATGGGAATCTTGAGCATAACATGAAGGGCAAGATGTGCCAGGCTTTAGACTTCTCATATCTGTTCTCCCTTGGTGCAATCCACTCATGCTACCCCTGCTACTTTACCTGGCATCCCAGAAGCTGATTAAATTGGACATAATTAAAACATAGCTATGAAACATATGCATCTTATCTCACTATGTTGTACTTCAGTTGTGGATATATTTCTTCCTCTGTGTGGCAGATTAAATGTCAAGACAAATGTCCAACAACAACAAAAACAACAACAACAACAACAAAATTCTAGCAAGTTCTTTTGAGAAAATACTGCCTGAGCTTTGCTGTAAAAATTCATTTGGTTGCTAGAAGTAGTCAGGATGTTGTCACTAAGGAGGCTGTTGGTTGAGATGAAATAATTGTCAGCCTTTGGTAAAAAAAAAGGGCTCTGTATCACTGTGGCTCATTGTGGAAATGTCCTTTACAGCCTAGGAATGTACACGGTTTGAGAGTGAAAGTCCTCTCCTAGACCCAAATTATGCAATGGCTGCACTATAACTTCCTGTATACCATAAAAACAGAAAATACCAAATATATACATTGACTTCAAAGCACATTCAGCTGCCCTTCTATGTCTGGATAGGAACCTAAAATGCAAGAAATCCCACTCACTGGAATAAAGAAGATGCCCAAACTGTCAGTGCCCCTGATTTTGGAGTTCTGCTGCAGAGTTTTTTCAGGAAGCATTTCCTTCAGATATGGGCTACAGCAGCAACAGCAACTGGATGCAAGTCTTACTCACATGACTAATCTTAATTCATTGAAGGCAAGCAATAAAATAAATTAAAAAAAAATATTAAAATCTACAAATACAAAATGAATAAATCACCTCTCTCTGAAGAAATGCCGTTCTCTATGATGAGCTCTATGATTCCCATTCCTGGGAATGACTCATCTAATTTGGTTTGAATAATATAAGAAATGGCAAATAACTTTGGAAACTGCTGATATCATTCTTTCCTCTCTTCCCTCCCAGTTGTTGTGTACTAGCAGCAAAACTCTGAAAACCCTTATGATAGCAGTTCCTGAGTTTTATTTCCTTTCAGTTCCAGTTGTTCTGTGGAAAGAAGAGAAATAGAAACTGAATCACAAACCAGAACTAATTTGAGAATTCTTTTACTTTTTTTCCCTGAGGTTCTCATGTTCTGTGTAACTTCATGTGCTCTGAAATTTCAAACTGAATTGTTTTAAGTTGCACAGAGGGCACAGTATGGGCTTGGGTTTGTGTTCTTTGTGCAATACATGCCCCCACATTCTGCTCTTCAAAGAAAGTATGAAAAAAAATCACAAGATTTAGAATCAATTTTTGTGAACATTTTTGTATGTAGGTTGTATTGATCTATTGATCTTCTACTATTGCACTCCCCATTCTTCTTGTTCACAAATTTATATACAAAGTTTTTTTTTTCTCTCTGTGGCCCCAGATGTGTGCATGTTAGCTACATCAGCACATATTCACATGCCCAAGTAGATGTTATTTAACCACTTGATTCCAGCACAAACGCAATCTGAAGGTTCAAATCAAAGATCTGGTTGCTAAAATAAGTCTTTCCTATGAAATGCCATCATTGTAAAAATGACAGTGTAGCTTAAGATGTCTTACATTTAGTGTACAGTAACATCAAAGCCTTTCTGAAAACTACTTATTTGAGCAGGACATACACATTACTAGCTATGATATATATGAAAGATATTGGCAGAAGATTAGGATGATGTTGTTGCATTCAGCTTCAAGCTCTTCCCCTAATTATAACAGCTACTCTAGGCCTACATGTTGTGCAAACTTATTTTATGATCTTAAGCATTATTCTCTGCACAAGAGAGAACTTTTCTTTTAGGAAATGATAATAAATGTGCTTAAGAGTATGCTGTTCTGGAATACTGTCATTGGTTAAAAATTTCAGCAGGTTATCTAAAAGGTGAAGTGAAAAGAAAGTAGTGTTCACTTAAGAAATATTTGAGACCAAATTTCTCAAGACTTGAAGTTTCTCAATCTGCTCTAATTTGAGAGGGGAATGAGAAATGAAAATTAATATTTCACTTGAGAAATGAGTGAAAAAAAGTCCTGAAATGAACCATTTTAGAGGCTATCTTTCAATTACTCTTCAACTTTAAAGTAATCTCAGAAACTATTTTCCTTACATTCAGTAATTAAAGCCAAGTTCTTGTTCTTCAGAGAGAGAGACATCTACATGTGAAATGTCAGGCTATTTCCAGAGACACTTGTAGATGTGATCTTGAAATATTCTAAAATTCTTATTTCTTCTTACTTAACTTCTTGTGTGGCTAGAAGCACTGATGTCTCTGACTTCCCTATTATGGAGAAGAGCCAAGATAATTTATGTATCAAGTTGGAATAATTTCAATATTTTAATATTTTTGGTATACTACAGGATCTAGGCTCCCCTGGAAACAAACAAACAAACAAAACCAACAGAGAAATATGCTATTTAAAAATCAATGTTTGGTAGCCTCGTGCTGTAGCATTATATATTGTAGTTCAAGAAACTTTATGATGGATGAGAACAATAAAGGGAGTATCTGTCAAAGCCACATGGACATGTGCATCCTTCCAAATATAATTCCTTTCCAAAGTAAGCAAGGATTAACTAAAGATGTTTTGGAACCACAAAATGTTATTTTTAAAAGGTAGCTAGTGATTGAGATAGATTAAGTCTGAACATGACTGGAATCAACCAAAACCTCAAAGAGCTTAACTTGTTCACATATTTATGCCTGGAGAAGAATTTGAGGGCCTTCAGCAATCCAAGCCCTGAAATCCTCTGGCACATTTTGCAGTTGTATGATAGATTGTTGGTTTTGCTTTTCTTTGTTGTTTATTTTTTATTGTACATGTCTTTTGTAAAACTTGCTCCTTCCTCGCTCCCATGCACATAAGCAGATCAGTTCAGACTCCCTGCAGGTGACTATGTCCCAAAGCTTTGCCCATGGCTTTTTAAAGAGCAAGAATGATTCAAATAAGAGATGCTCCACAGCCATATGACCAAGGTCACTTTCAACAAGTGGCTTCTCTCCAATGCTGACTCCTATTCCCAGGACTACAACATGCCAGAATGGTCTTACCCTGGGCATTTATTAACATGATGGCAGAAGAGAGCTGCATCCAAGAGTTATCATGCACATTTGTGGACATATGTCAATGGTAAGCTTTATGGGAACAGACAATGATTATGTCTCCTTAAGACAAAGGAAAGAGTGTCTCAGTTTATCCCAATGGGAGCCACTGTTTATTTATTTTAACCACCTTGCAATTGTACCTATTTTAGTTGTGATATTGTGACTTTTCACATTAAAAGTAGCAATGCCAAACTGTCAGCTTTGATGAAATCCAAGACCCAGACACCAAAGATCTTTATTCCACTCATCTCCAACACTTCCTTGCTTTCACATCTGTCATTAACAGAGCAGAGCAAATTACAAATGCCAGCAAAGTAAGCTGAAATAATTGAATCCAAATGTTTCTTAACTATAAAATGTCTTTCAGTATAGGGATGCATCTGTTTCAAGATCTGCATCTCTCCCACCCTTGGCCCTCCTTTGACTTCAGTGGGACTGTGTCCATTCACCTGGGCTGTATCACTTACTCTTTTCCCAAAATGGATTTTAAGATTTGGACTAATCTTTGGACTAATCAGTGTAGTATTAAAAGTCTCTTAAAAACCTGAAAAAGCCCCTTCTAACCATATACATACATATATACATACGTGTGTATGTATACATATGCATAAATATATATATTTGGGGAAAGAGAAAGAAAGGGTCTGTAACAGAGAGACAAAACTAGAGATTCAGTAATCATGCCTTGCTGCACCCCTTGCTAGCTAAAACAGAGGGATCCAACCCTCAGCATTTACTCACTGTCTAAGAATGAGACTTAGACCCAGATTCCTTGGAAAAAGCAGTAATTAAAAAACACACTTGGGACATTTTATCTGGATGCTGATTTTGAAGAAAAAGTGTCTTTGCAAAGGTGAGGGCAATATATGGGAGAAGAGATATTAATATATTTTCTCAAACCACAATACTGGAGTTGCATTAGATTTAGCTTTCCTCATTCCTATTTGTGTGAGCTGACTGCATGTTGTGATAACTGTGAGAAGGTTTCTCAGAGGACTGAAGTGCTTCCAGCACAGTGTGTTCTGCTGATGTAGTGAGTATCATTTTACCAGGCAGAACATATATGCTGTAACTGCAGCTAATTTATTTGGTATCCAAGGACACTCAGATAAAAGCTTGATTACAACAAATGAACTATTAAGGCAAATATATGAGAACAGATGATTCTGCTCACGAAGGAGAGATTGTGACTAACCATTCCTAGCTAATAAAGGAGAAAGGGAAGGTATACAAATTTCTGATGTATTTCAAGGAAGAAACAGTTGAAATCAAAGTTCATATGTCTTACAAAAGGCTAGCTGCTTCCATCAAAGGCAGAAATATAAGGGAAAGAGGAAGTTACTACCTCATTCCTGAGCCTCACTACATACTAGTGGGCAGAAAAGGCCTGGCAAAAGGAGAGATCATCCAAGATCTTCTTCAGGAGATTGATTCAAACCATGTCACTCAAGTCCAGAAAACTGGCTCTATATGATTTGTTCATGCAGATGGAGATGACAGCAATCAGAGTTTATTAAAAATGATGTGTCTTGGGGGAAAAAAGGACTAGAAATTTGCAAGGATTAGGAGGTGAATGCAGTAGGAGATGAATTGCATCCTAGGTACACAAGTTAGGAACACTGTCATTAGGAGGAATTTGGATGTAACATATACCCCTATAGCACATATAATATGTGAAACAGAAATTATACACCCTGTATACAGTATCCCTTGTCCTTCAAGGGAGTATGGTTTGTCAGCTTAGTGATTTCTGCAGGTTGCCACAGAGGACTATGGTATTGGAAAGGACATGTATAATGATGGTCCCACCTCCCTGGACTCTACACCCCCAAACCTGGGTAGGTTCCATCCAGTTCATTGAGACGAGCTCAGTCCTGTACCCATCTTCACTCACTTTCCATCATCAAGTTGTCCCAGAGCCTCATGCTAATAGGGTGAGAAACTTCCACCTAACCTATGCTTAAATATATCCATGCCTGCTGTCTCCCCATGATTCCTTCTGTTGTCATTATTCTACACCATAAACTACTTTCTCAGTGTCGTGTACAGATATTCTCCAGTGGTTTTTTATTGGCTCTCAGCCTTCCTATGCCTTGTTACACTTCAGACTTCTTTCATGAGGCTGCAGTCTCTCTGCTTTCTCACTTGCAACTGATTTGATCCCAACTTATCCTTTTGTTAGCTCTTCTGTCTCACCTCTCTTGACCTTGTGTGTACATAAGTGTAGCCAGCTCTGCTTGGTACCTATCTCCAAGTGGTCCTAACCCACTAAAATCTTGACCCTTTATTGTTTTATTGTGTTTCTCATCTAATTATGTCTGTCCGGCAGCAAAGCTTTGTTTCTCCTTTAAGTAGTTTTCCAGTGATCATTAAAGCAGCACACAGATCTATGTGCCTGTCAGCCTTTCCTTAGGCAAAGCTTTGCCGTCTTTCATGCCTTGTAAAACACCAAATATCCTTTAGTATGGAACAAAGACATTAATAACAATGTATAAATTTAGATGCACTAATCAGTTTGTGAGTAATGCATTCCATCACCACCTGATGGAACACAGCCAGAAAATCTAGGTTACAGTCACAAGAAGGAGTCTCAATTATTCTAGTCTTAGCATGTGTAACCATCAACCACTAAGCACAGTTAAAAACTCATTATAAAAAATGAAGAAAATGGAAAATACCTTTACATTTAGAAGAAACAATGGTTTCAGCTCAATCACATGGGGTTCTTGGGAGTTACTGAGTTCTTCAAAGATGTTCTCTACCCCCACTTTACCAAGATGCTTTGCCTGTGATTCCAAACATGTATGTACTACGCATGATGGAGGGGAACCTTTCTTTTTTATTTTCCTAAATCCTTTCAGCAAGGCTGGAGAAATAGTTGACATTTAGCCAGAGTGACTGCTGTGAAACACTTTTTCCCATTTAAAAATACTGCTTTCTATTGCTTATCACTTTGCCAAAGAATTCAAGATGAAATGTTGAGTGTCTGTTATGAGGTTGATTTTTCTGGGAAAAAAATCTGCTAGAATGGAAACATTTATGAGAATGAAACTATGAGATGCAAGAGGGAGGGACAATCAGCTCCTTGCCCACATTAATACAAAGTGTTACTCCAGACATTTCACTGAGTTGTTGTTGCACTCTGGAACTGGGATTTATGATCAGGCCAAAATGGGGCTATTTGATACTGAAGGTGTCCAGTGTGGAATTCCAAGATTATGCCTTTAGACCAAATCCAAAGCAATAATCCACATATGCTGCCAGTCAGATCCTTAGTACTCCAGAAAGGATTTGTATACACATTGTTTTGAGACAATAACTACTTTGCGATTAAATCTGTGACAGCAGTGTCATCCATGAAAATTTCAGTTTCAATTAATTCTCAGATGTGAACCCAGACGAAACCATTCCCCAAAAACCACATCTGAACAATGCCATTCAGGTCAAAATGGAGTACAGTTCATTCAAGAAACTGTTATTATTGAGAACAAAGACTGCACTGCGTACTCCACTTGGAAATGGAAGATCTTCAGAGGCCAGGTTTAAAGATCAAGAATGATACTGTGTTGTTAGTGATGGATACATCCATCGACACAACATCTGAGAAGGAAAATATACTCTTCACTCAAGGAATTAATCCTAAAGGTCTCAACATTCATCATGCACAGCATAATCAAAACTCTCATATGAAAGCCACAGAGGGACAGAGGAGCTTTGCTTGCTAGCTTAGAGGACAGAAACTGAAAAGCTCTGGGCTCCCTGGAGACACCACATCTTCTCTGCTGTAGCACTACATGCTGAGCATTACAGTGTGTTCATTTTCGACTGTTTGTACTTCCCAAACTGATCAGCTTGAGCACCAAGTGCTGCTTTTTTGTTTTTATTTGGGTTTGATTTGGTTTGGTTTGGCTTTTTTTCCATTCAAAAGTTGACTCCTGGTAAGGATTCCCATGAATTCCTTTTTGAGCAAGTACTGCAAATTTTGAAAAAAATGTCATTATTTATTATTATTAACTATTATTTATCATTATTTATTATTTTCAGAGTGATACTCATGTCCCGGTATGAGTTGCTGGTTCCCCTGTGCCAAGCAACACAGATGATAACAAGCCTGATGCTACAGAGTGCTACACTGTGCTGTGTGGTGTCCTTGCTTGGGGTCCCACCACAGCCCCAGTCTCATGGGACAGAGTGGGTGTGAAAGGACAGACTGTGCTCCATCACAGCAGGCAGGGCTTTAGGAAATGCCAAGCACATTGAGGAAGAGAGGAGGTAGGCGGGAAGAGAGATCTATGGAGGCAACCTAGCATAACCCAACAGCAAAGAGACAGCCCTTGCCCCTGTAGAGCTGAGCAGACATCCATCCCCGTGGTGGAGACAGGCAGGCATCTTCCACGTCCTAGCCAATGCCTGGCTTGTACCTCCTCCCCACCTATGCTCAGGCATCTCCCTGCTGCTTGACTCCTCCCTGACACTTTCCAAAGTGCCACTGGGCCCAACCCTATGCCACAAGTCCCTGCTAGCCCTGAGAGAGGTCTTGAGGGATTGGCACCATCTGGGGGCATTTCAGGATATTTCCAGTGAAGCCAGGGGTGTTGGTGCTTCCCTTGCCTGGTGTGGCAGTGTCTTGAACAGGGCAGGTGTGGGGCCCAGGTGTGGTGCTGGGTGACTGCAGATGTGCTGATGGGCAGCACAGGTGGCAGCAGCTGGCAAGGATGGATATCTGCTTTGGTTTTGGGAGATGCTGGAGGCAGGAAATGGGGATATCTGTTATTGAGGTCTGCCTTTCAGTTTGAGTTGATATTTTTTGTTTCTTGTTTAAGTCCAGGGCCAACAATGTCTGGGTTTTTCCCTAGCAAAAATCAAAGAATTATGCTGGCTGTTTCTTTGTAGGGTAAAAGCACAGTAATTTTCAGGTTATTATTTCCCTTAATCCTTCAATGGAAAACTGAAAAATAAAAAATTCTTCTTATAGCTATCAGCTAAAAATTCAGATGACGGCATGCTCTTTAGAAGGCTTTTGGCTCAGCCAGATTGCTTAAGTTTCCCTAGGATAATACATTTGTGGAGGTTCGGTTTTGTGGTGAAAGTTGCAATTTTTTTCCTGCAATAAGAGTTTTGGTAAGATTTAATAACAGTTGAATGGGCTAAATGGATCTTGAGCCTCCAATGGAAGGTAGACGAGAAAGTAATATTTTTTGGTTTGAATGTTGGTGCTAGCATTCCAGTGGCAAATACTGCCTAAGAAACCATTTCTAAAGCAAGCACCTTAAAGGGCTGGTTGTTCTTTTATTCAAGATTTTACTGTCCTTCCTTCCTTCCTTCCTTCCTTCCTTCCTTCCTTCCTTCCTTCCTTCCTTCCTTCCTTCCTTCCTTCCTTCCTTCCTTCCTTCCTTCCTTCCTTTCTTCCTTCCTTCCTTCCTTCCTTCCTTCCTTCCTTCCTTCCTTCCTTCCTTCCTTCCTTCCTTCCTTCCTTCCTTCCTTCCTTCCTTCCTTCCTTCCTTCCTTCCTTCCTTCCTTCCTTCCTTCCTTCCTTCCTTCCTTCCTTCCTTTCTCCTTTCCTATAGTGAAACAGAGATACTAGAGGAGAGAAGGGTTTCCTAAAAATATTGAGGTGAGAATTGTTTACCAAATCAACATGAATATTGCTAGGTTTGTATGTGATTATATATACTAGTGTGCTCTCCTTTCTACAGACAGAAAGGAAGCCTTCTTGAACTGTGGGTGTCTTTCACTTTGATCTAATGGCAAAACCACTAAAATGCCGAAGAAATATCTAAGCTTTAAAGAACTGGAAAGAAATTACATTACAAGCTCAAGTGTTGATTTCATGAAAGGGCAAAGTTAAAAATTTGGGGTACAGAACTGTTAATATGAGAAGCCCTTGAGCTGGAGGTAGAAGATAAATATGAGTTAGGTTTAAGGATAGAATTTTTCAATCTCCAACTCCCCATCTCAAGATTCAGAGCATATATTTTCATAAAACTTACCCAGATGTTCTACTCAATACCTGGCCAGGACCAAGAAATTTTCTATTATAAATCTTTTTCTTATTTGAGAAAGTTGGAAGATCATTTCCAGGAGATGGAGACTTTATTGTTTAAGCTCTGGATTCACAGCATATTTATTTCATAAATATTTCAGCATATTCAAGATTCCTCTTGAGCAAACATTTGGAATGAACAGCATGAGGTTAGCTGAGTGGGCAGAAGTGTAGAAAGAAACCATAGTGCACCTGAAGAGCATTGCTTTAGCTTCTGTTTCTGCAATGTCTATTATAGAGTACTTTTATATTTAAAATAATCATCCAGAGCTACATTTGTCCACTGAAACAGGTGTCTTTTTGTGCCTTGATGAGTTGCTTCCCCTTGACAAGTCTCTGCAACCTGATCTAGTTAAGGGAGAGTCTTACTGCAGGAGGGTTGGACTAGGTGACCTTTAGAGGTCCCTTCCAACTCAAATTATTCCGATTCCTTTCCCTTCCCTTCCCTTCCCTTCCCTTCCCTTCCCTTCCCTTCCCTTCCCTTCCCTGTCCTACCCTGTCCTACCCTTCCCTGCCCTGCCTTTATGGACTCTTCAAGACTAGGATGCTGTACTTCTCCAGATTACTCTGATTCAACCACCTAAGTCAGTATTTGAACAGTGATTTGTGTATTACATTACTTGTGCTTTCCACACCTTTGTTTGGACTTGGTGACCAGAGAGACCCACATAGTTGAACAGCAGGAACTCTACCAAGTGTTTTCAGGATGCACATGCTAATTATATCAGGACAAGAAGGAAAAGATTTAGTATATTTCTGTCTCATAACAAGAAACTATGCAAGCACAGAGAAACACATAAACTACTTGTCTAATGCAGCAGTGGAGGGTGGAAAAAGGAAAAAAAGGAGAACCTAGGCAGGAAGACTTCATAAGTAATAGAGATGTATGGAGAGAATGGGAGAGGAAGAAAGAAAAAAATAAATGGGTATGTTAAAGAAACAAGGGGAAAAAATTATACACTATGTTCAAGGAGAAATACCAACTGATAAACAGCACAATTCTTATTTTTAATTAAAATTTTGTAATAAAAATTGTTTTTATTTTTATAGACAGATTAAGTTTATTAGATGAAGTACACACAAAGATATACATATGCAAACTCTGCCTTGACATGCAATGAACTGTTAGGTTTAGCTAAGCTTTATGCATGGCAGGAAATAAAATGAAATTCATTTATCAAGTACATAACTGAGCAACATCTGCTCATTTTTAAAGGTGTATGAAAGGCAGAAGAGAATGACCTGCTCCCTCAGTACCTCACAGAAAGATCTTGGGGAATATTACCATATGAATTTAATAAAAAGTTGTGGTCATTGGCATTTTAATAAATAAAACAGAGGGTTTGTTATCTAGACAAGATGGAGTTTTTTTCTGTTATCCTGATTCAGTAAGGTTCTAGTTAAGTGAAGCCTGAAACCACACTCCAGTTTTTCCAATTTAGCGTGTGCATAACACTGAACATATGCTATGATGAAGGATGGCTTGCAGAGCTGGAACTTTGAAAATCATACCTGTAGTATTTACTCATGAGAATAATCCTTTTTGCTTATCTTTTTAAACCTATAAACAGATTAAAAGTTAAAAGCATGACACTGAGTTCTGTTTTCCCTGAGGAAATGCAGCAGTAATAATTGCAGGGAGGTTCTCCACAGCAAAAAGGAAACAACTGCTCTCTGGAATCTGCAGAACAATTCCAGCTCCCTGACACACAGTATCTGGTGTGTGTTATCCCTTATAGGGAGTGTAGGTTCTGCTTGGTACATAAATTCTAGCTTTGCAGCACGTAATAGGAGAAACCTCCTGATAAGCATCCTGAATTCTCATATTTGCCACAAACTGCCAAGGTATGTTTCATGTCACACCTAAATATGTCACCTAGAAAGCTGCTTAAACCTAGGTAGTTTATTGTTTCTGAAATTAGCCTTATTCATGGGGAGGAGACACTTGTTAGAAACTCCTGATGTTAATTACAATGCCCAGTGACATGCAGTTCCCCCAGAATAGACATACGCTGAACTGGTTTGGGATTGATTTTTTGTAGGGCAGCCACAGTTAGTAGCTGAGTTGTACTGTACTGGTTTTACATACGGCCCTCCTGCACCCCTTGCAGATCAGAGGCTTTCTTTCCTCAGAAGATCCTGCCTCAGACCTGTAGACCCTGACTACATTCCCAGTTCCCCTGTGTAAATCGATCCATATCTCCATCAGAAGCATTTTCCATGATGATGCCTCAGTGCACTACTCTTGCTGACAATAGATGTTTTGTCTCCAGCTGTCTCTTCTTTCTGCCTTTCAAGTCAGGTATTTCCTTGAGAAAGGTCATGCCACAGATGACCAAGGTCAGCTGCTGGGCCTGGTCTGTTCTCTCAAGTTTGGTTTCACCTTCCTCTCAATGGATCAAGTCTGAATACGGGAGGAGTTCAAAGCCTGGGTAAAGAGAAATCTAGTCAAAAGGCATGTTTAATTCCCAGATGGTTAGAACTTTGTAGTCAAATACTAGGTTGATAAAATTTGAGTATATAGCCTATGTCCCTTCAAAATTGTGTGTTACTATGAAGCCCAGGATACAAATTTTGGAAAGGGAATGACTATCAGTCACAGTATTTCAGCCCAATACTGTCTAAGTGTTCAATAGGACAGGGAAATAACCAGCTTCTAGGTTCAGATATGAAAAACAAGAAAACTCTTGAAATACTGAGGAAGAAGCTGTATATTAGGCTGTATATTAGTATACATTTTAAGAATCCACGTGAAAGTCATGAAAATTGATCTCTAGAATCAGTTGTCTAGTGCTAATTCTCACACAATATGCAATATAATTATTAGTACCATAGTGACTTTCTGCTGCACAATGTCATTGTGTTCTGGATCTGTCAGCCCCGTGCCCTGCAGCTCCAGCATCCCACTGCTGCTTCTGTCCTCTCGCTTTCACATCACTTTTTTTCCCCATATTCCAGAGGTATGTCTTGTATGAAAAAAGGACCATGTGGCCATTCAGTGCTTGCCTGGTTGCAGATGGACCAGTGTGAGACATTTCACCAGTGGTGTCTCTAGGCTCAGTGTTTGGGTTCAGGCCATCTGAACCAGTGATGTCTGCACTACCACACTTGCAATCTGAAGTCTATTTCTCTGTCAAGACTCCTTTATCTCTGAAGCCCTTATATAAATAGGATGTATATTGTGACTTGGTCACTGGGCATTTTAAGTGTTACATTTAATCTTTCGAAGTGCACTATGCCTATGAGAGCCTTCTGCCCAACAGTGGTTGCCCAAGAGGGAAAAAATTAGGACTCAGCTTCTTCTAGCCCTCTCTCACTCTCTTTAGTCCCAAGAAAAAACACAATATTCTTCGCCTTTAAGAAGTACTACTTCATAACAAGTGTTTTATGCGTTGTAACTGTTTGATATCTGGGAAAACTTGTGTGGAATAGCTGGCAAGAGCCACTATAGGAAGAAGTTTGTGCAGGACTAATCATTACCTGTTTCCCTAGGGATGGATTCTTCCTCATTCAGCATGGCTGTAATCCCTTTCAGTCCTCTCCTTAGTGCTTATTCAATATATGTTCTTCCTTCACTCTCTATTACTCTTTTTTATTTTGGTTTTAATCTCTGAAAGGCAGATGCTTGTTTTTGCAAGGTGTCTAGTACAAGCATACACTGTTTTCCATACATAGGTCTAAGCATCTCCGGCTTCTGTAAGCATGCAGTAGATTTATTTTGCTCCAGGGGCATGCTAGGCTTATGTCTGCAAATGTTTTCAGTATGGACTGCTCAATATCTGGAAATCCTGAACATGGACCACAGCGCATGCGCTACCATAATATTAGTTTGTAGCACAAGTATGCTTTTCCATTCCCCAAGCCCACAAATACGAGTTCACAGTGTGGCTTCATGCTGCATTTCAAATGTCAGCATCCTGCTTTAAACCAAAAGAAAATATTTTCTTTAATTGTCAAAATGTGTTCATGACCTATATTTTGTTTTATTTTGGGACTCTCTCCTTTAAAATATGGAAGCAATATTTTAGACTGCTAATGCTGGAAACAATTACTTGTCAGCCAGGATAAAATGATGGCAGCTCCTTTTTCCACAGTTTTTCGTCTTTTAAGCGAAAGTCAATGCATTATATCTTAGAAATGACAGGTATTCCTTTGCTAAAACAACTCTTTTTTACAAAAACCACTACCAAAGCTTATTGGTGAGGTCTGAGCCAATGCCAAGCCAGCAAGATTTGAGAGATGGAGACTAACTCTGAGAAAGAAAAGGAGACAAAGGCATTTTGTACCTAGTGGAGAGGAGAGCTGAGCACACCTAAATTTAAGTATCTGACAAGAGTTAAGTGATGTTCAGTGGACATCTTTGTTTTTTCAGCTGCCTTGCTCTAGTGATCTAGCCGGGCCCCTTGTTTGGCAGAGTAGGATTTTCCTCATCATCAGGATGCAGAGGACTGTAAAAGCTGGCAGGCATCCTTGAGGACCATGGCCAGATCAACACTGGCAGCAGGACCCTTCCACCCGTGCCTAAATCCAACTTTGTAAGAAAAAAGACAAGGGCTGTGCAGAGAAAAATAATTAATGATTTCACTGCTGCCTCCTCTCTTCTCTCAATCTCTCAGCTCATTCCTCTCACAAACCCAGTCAATTTCTCCTTTACAGCAGCCTAAAACACAATGCAGCTTATATCTGTCACCATGATTGAAATATTTCAGGCCCTGGCAGCACAGCCGGTTCCTCACTGATTAGGGCCTGATGAGGCTGATTTTCTAACAGGGACAGGTTTTATTCATGGCCCTTCAGATTCTCTGTTTCCCATCTTTAGCCCTTTCATCGCTCTGGGTAATAGCTGACTTTCTTAACTGCCCTGAGAAGCACTGCAAGAAGAGTTCCATTGTGCACAATCAATGGAGCCCTGGGCTCTTGCCTCCCTGGCTATTATGGGAAGGGAAGCCTTTAAAGTCCTTAGACAGACAAGAGACACATTATCTCCTTTATTTATTTCTTTCCACCACCACCCCCCCCTCCTCCCAAATTATTATTTCTTGAAAGGATGATCACAGAACTGCACAAGCTCCTCATTGCAATTTATACTAATGTACAAAACCCTGCATTCTTTGGAACATATGCCCTGGGAGTCAGCTGATGGAGAGAGACTGCAAAAGCAATTTGCAATCTGCTGGGAAGAAATCCTATGGGCAGCTGGATTTGTTGTTTCAATGAACATTCTGTCAATTGAAGGGTCAGTAAATAACTCAGGTGCAGAACTGAGCTAGTGGATCAACAGGCAAAAGATACATACAGCAGCAAACAGAGCAAAATAAATTGTATATTTTCCATATGGGTATCTTAAAGAGGATGCTTTCTACCAGGAATAAACTTTCTGAAGACCGTGACTTGGAAGTACACCTTATTGAACTGCATTATTAGGCAGCCCCCCAGTCCAGAAGGGACCTGTTAATGGTCAGAGGAAATTAAAATTTTGTTGGAGGTGGCATTTTGCTCTGAGAAGGAAAAATCTCATTCAAGAGACATGCTCAGATGAGTGAGAAACACAGTACTGACCAGCAGTGAACTTGCCAGATAGACTCAAAACAAATCCCAAGACTCTCCTCTCTTCTCACAGGCAGAGGAGGCAAGGGAGAATAAGGGCTCCTGCAAGATCAAAGCAATGAACACTTGGGGATAGCATGGATGACCATTAAACTGATAAAAAGTGATAAATGCAAGCCTTTACCTTAATTCGGAGCTGCCTTCAGCATCAGAAACAATATATAGGAAGAGTATAACCCCAGAACTTCTGTAGAAAAGGTAGTCTACTTATAACATGACACGTAATACAGAGAGCAATTATGAACAGTATGTCTCTAACTACATTTCAGTTGTGCAGTAACTTCTTTTAATAAACATTGCCTGGCTTATCTCCTGGAAACTAAAAAAAAGTGATTGATGAGCTTCTGAAATAGTGTTTCATAGGAGCCAAGGTTTTCACTGACTGTTAAATATACCAGACTCACTCTGGCGTTCCAGCTTATCTCAGCTCCACAAGAATAAGCTGCACAAATGTCTCTTCTACCTCTAGGAGAAAAAGCAGGAAGATAATTCTGAGGCTTATCAGCCCACTCTAAAGTCTGTGAAGCCTTTATGTCTTACCACTAATCTTCAGTAAAAGCAGATGCAAAAGTCTGCTAATGTTTTTAAGGTTAACTGCAGACCCTTTTCTTCAGCACAGTACCAAAATCATCCTTATTTGCTTCACTCAACAGTAGTCCCCTGGGTTTCCCTGGATCCACTTCTATCCTCCAGATCAGGGGCTGGGCAGCAGAGAGGGAAAATAGAGGGAGATGAAACCAGACCAGGGCCCTACAGTGCAGTATGGGAAAGTGTTGAAATGGACTGAACTGGAATTTCATCTCATGTTGCCCAGGTAAAATTGCTAGTAGTCTCTAGCTTCAGTCAATGCTTCAAAGTACTTCAGGATCTGATTCACACACATTTAATATTTTAAAAATGCACTTAAGGGAATTTATTAAAGGGTTAAATGTGGTAGAAACTCCTTAATATTTTTAATATTAAAATATTTTTAATATTAAACCCCATGTAACAGACAGTTTCTTCAGAAACTTCATTCCATTCTAATGTGTAAATGATTAAAGTAATCAGATTTTGTCCTATGTGTATTAAAGTATTTAAGAAAAAAACTTTGGGAAAATGAGTTTTCATGAGCAACTACCAAATATTTTCTAAAAATTACTGTATTATTAATAATATAAGAAGCTTTAATTTTTAAAACAAAGGCTGTTTTGAAACATGCGATTTCAGAAAAGTATTTTGGTCTGAAATACTTTTTTTAACTTTTCAGGATGAGGATGGATGATGCAACAGCATTCACTGCAATGTCTGTTTGGCAGAAAATTATGTTAAACAGAAATTTTCATGAGAGGAGTTAACATGTTTGTTAAAAAAGGCAAATTCTTTTGTTTGGAAGAACTGAAACACCCTTTTTATTTTTGAACAACAGTTTGAAGTGCTCTGAAGAAATGCTTAGATGTTATTGCCACTTTGGTGAGAAAATAATCTGTCAGCTCTGAGTATCAAACATGTTTTTTCAGAGATGTCTCATGTGGTGCACTGGGTTGCACGATTTTCTGTTACTTCTTAAAAGAAAATAACAAGAAAGCCAGCATCTTTCTGTCCTTTATTGCAGAGTAGATGTACAGACTCTCTAATGCAGTTTTATTTATAGATTTCAAAACTCTGGAAAAGGATCACATGCCCTCTGATGCCTGCTATAAGCCCACTGGCTGTTTATGGCTAGAGAGTTAGCATTCCTGTAGAGACTAGGCATAAATGAGAACCAGACTCTACATTACTTCAGTCACCGAGGGAAGGTGTCTAAATTAAATGTATGCTATAAAAAGACTTTAGTATTAGTCATGTCTGCTTGATGAAATAAGGCCACATCTGCGTGATTAAATATTATCAATAGTCTTAAAATATTCTTCTGCCTAATGAAGCCAGTTAGCACCTGGACTGTTTATACAGTTGCTTTCCTTGCCTTTTGATACTCTCCATCCCACATATGCTGTCACTGAAAGGTAGGAAGCAGATCCAAGGCTGCTCATGAAGCTACCTTTCTTAACCACCACCTGCCAATTTTATCAAAGCAAATGTTCAGCATGATGTTCAAAAGGCTAATAACAAGGGTATCATTCTCCTTGTAATACTGCCCTTTTCACTGCAAATAAAAAGAAACATGTAAACACAAAAATTAGGCACTCTTAAATCAGTGTGCTTCGGCTTGCATCTCTGTCTTGTTAATACTTGATTCAGTGCATAAACATCTCTCTGGCTAACATAAGAGCTGCCAAATGACCCCATAGGGATTTTAATTATAAGAAGCAGAAAATGTTCTGACCACACAAAAAGAAAAAGAAAAAAAGAAAGAAAAAAAAAAGTTAAGAGGATGTAAATATTGTAATTGTATTTAGTTACAAGGGAAATATAGTGATCACCTGTCAGAAGCACACTGCTGCTCTTGAGCTTGTGAGCCTGTGAGGGGTTGTCACAACTTCTCTGTATTTTGAACCATCTTTGCCCAGGGGAAGGTATACTTTTGCACATTTGTATTTAGACACAAATCCTGACCTGCTTTCTTGGCTTCTCCAGCTTTTCTGTGGAACTACAGCTTTCTGCAATGAAGAAAACCAAGGAAAAAAGAGTCCTAGCAAGCTCTCCTGGAGTGCAGAATTCCAGAAGACTGAAAATAAGAATATAAGTGCAGGGATTTGGAGATAGAGAAGTCCATGCTCTGATGCCTGGGATTTGAAGGACCTGCAGTGTCTGCTAGGAGCATGCAGTCTGTGGGGAATATTTGAATTAGGAATGTTTTACATTGACATAAACGTCATAAAATCCATTGTTTCTAAAGTGATTGTTTGAATGAAGCTGGTTGGGAACTGACCTGAAATTTGGAGAACAACACAGCTGAGAAGGTCAGATGAATAGGTGACCTGGCAGCCAACATATCCAAAAAGTCAATTGATTCTGCTCACCTGTGTTCTACTCTGTGCTCACCTACAGCTCATCCAGTAGGTGCCCATGTTTTCTGCTCACATCCTGCAAAATCCTGGATTGTGTGTACATGAAGATGAGGTTGGATACGGAGAGGAATGGAAATTATTTTGGATGGCCTTTGAGACTGTAAAACAAGCACAGACGAGTTAAGTGTAAGACATGTTTACCCATCTGAGTGCAAAACTGGATGACAAAGTTATTTGAAGTTATTGTGTGCGATGGCCCTACATCAGCACTTGGATTTTTCACAAACTGAAATGGAAGATGACATAGTGCCTTCTTTTGTGATTTCCCACTGTCACAGACTGGGACTGTGGATGCTCATACCTTTTACCATCTAAGTCCAATAGCAATGATACTTTTAACTACTAATCTCAGAATGTCTTAGATACACTGAGAACATCTGTACATTTATCCTAGTAGTATGTTTACATAAATCTTGTCAATGTGCTATATACATATATTACACGTGTAGTCTTGATAGTTAAAATTGTGCTTGCTTGAATATAAATATCAATGCAAAATGTAATATTTTATATAAACACATATTTTACTGTTGTATATATTGTGTACATACAGAATTTGTTAGGAGACAGATATCAAATGCATTTTTAAAAATTATCTGTCTTGGCAAGATGAGAGCTCACCTGAGACACTGAATGGCTTTAGAGATCTGATAATGGGATTGAAACCTTTATATCTCCTTATGAGCACTTCAGATACAGTCAAAACCAGAAGCAAAAAAAAAAAATAAAATTAGCAGAGTCCTGACAGTTTGATGGCCAAGAAGCTACAGATTGCTTGTCCTGATCCTGGAATGCAACTGTCAGAGCTCAGTATCACAGTCACAGAGCAGACAGGCACAAAACGTAACTTCCCTTCCTCTGTACCTGACAGAGGAGGGTTTGTCCCCCACAGAACACCTGTGCTGTCCTCTCTGGGTGGTGCAGAGTCATCAGCTGCCTCTCCCCTAGAAGAGTTTGCGTAATTCTACTACCTGATCAAGGAGAAGCTACACTCCTGATGGAAAGCCACGTGTCAGCTGTACGAACTCTGCATGTGAGGATAAACTCTGAATCTCAACAAGAGGTATCATAAAGTGACAAGGGGGAAATAGTGTGGCCAACAGGACTAGTGAAGAGATCATCCCCATCTATTCAGCGCTAGTGAGGCCTCCCCTTGAGTGTGGTGATCAGCTTATGGGCACCCCACTACAAGAAGGACATTGAGGTGCTGGAGCATGTCCGAAGAAGGACAACAAAGATGGTGAAGTCTCTGAAGAACAAGTCTTATGAGGAGCAGCTGAGTGAACTTTGGTTGTGCAACCTGGAGAAAAGGAGGCTAAACAGAGACCTTTTTGCTTTCTACAACTACCTGAAAGGAAGTTGTAGGGGGGTGGGGGTTGGTGGGGGTTGTTGTCTTCTCTCAAATAACAACTGATAGGACAAGAAGAACTAACCTCAAGTTGCACCAGAAGAGGCTTAATTTGGATATCAGGAAAAATGTATATCTAAAAGATGTCTAGATGTGGTGCTTAAGGATGGGGTTTAGTGGTGGATTTGGCAGTCTGCTAAGTTAACAGTTGGATTCCATAATCTTAAAGTTCTTTTGCAAACTAAATGATCCTATTACTCACACACACAAAAAAACAACTTCAAGAATAACTGCTGCCTAAAAGCCATACCCTGATATACAAATAAAACTTGTAGTGTACAAGAAAAATATATGTGCTTTCTATGATCACTAAGGCAGACGCTAACTAGACAGATTGAAAGAGCAAATAGCCAACATGAACTTGTGAAATACCAAAAGGATATTTTTAACACCTGAAAGAATTTTTTCATTCATTACTAGCTATCCATTTTTGGACAAAACAGAGCTAATGCTGACATGCCTGGACCAATAGGATAAGAAGTACTAACTCAGTAAAATTGATTTACAGTGCTGGCTGCATTGGTGTAGGATGCTTGCACAGAGATTGCAGATGACAGGAGAGTTGTCAGATTACATGTAAGCAGCTGAAGAGGACTTTCTGTTCTGCAAAGTCACTCAGAAAAAGGAAAATATCTTCTAACAGAGGGAAAGAGGGTTTTGCCTTACCCTCATTTGCACTAGTGAAAACCAAAAATCGCTCACTGACTCTTTTTTCCTTCTTCCATAATTCACCCAATCAAGAATGCAGAGGCATTTTTATTATGATCACACTTAATTATAATAACCATAGTGCAAAGAAAACACAATGTGTCCTCTGAGATGGTACATAAGAGAATGGGATACTCAGGCAACACCTGCCAAGGAATCCACACGTACCCTGTGCTAGGTTTTACCTTGTGGCAAAGCACCCCACATAGAAGGGGTAAAAAGGAAGAGCAGGACATCAGTTAAGTTTTCACTGAGGTATGTGACATGAGGTCTGGATCCATACATCCCAAAATGTTGCCTGCTGAAAGGTGACCCACAGACCCACAAGAGCTGGTGCCAAGGTAATGCAGATTCAGTATATCCCGAGACTTACTGCACCTAAAAATGCAGGGTTATCAGTGTCTAGATGTGGTACTCTGAAGATAATCTGATAATACAGCTATTCTATGGACAAACCCACCACGAGACTGCATCATTTCCTTTAATCCAGTTACCAGAAAGAAATGTTATTTTCTTTTCTGTAGTGCATGCATTTTAAATTCATCTCTGTGGCATCTGACTGCTTTACATCTGTTAAGACATCCAAACTCTTAATTATATAGATCAAAAAACAACGTTATTCCTGCTGCCTGCAGGTATAGCTGTTAGCTGCAAGACAAAGATTAAATCAGTGAGAATGCCTGAATAAAAAGCTATCATGTATCTCCTGCTGAATGTTACAGACATATGAGCAATCTGCAAATTATGGTACGATTCTTTGGTGTATATGTGTTTGGTTTTCATCAGCAGCGGCTTTCCCACAAACTTCATTTCTTCCTAATTTCTTCTGTTTGTCTTAATTCAACAGGATTTTTAAACCCTATTTTTCTGTTTGACATTAATTTATATTTTCCTATAGCTTTTTCCAAAGGTATTTATGACAAAAGAAAGCATTTAAAGAATCTGAATTTTCTGGTACTGTCTTCACTGTTCTCATTTTGCTTAAATATGGACTTCATGGCAGCAAACTATCTAGATCTCATGATGAGAAAGAAGACCTGCTTAGCTTGCTATTTTGTCACTTGCATGCCAATTCTTCCAGCTGCCTACTAATGAGACAGGTAATTAAACCCGTATGGCATATTAAAATATTATTATATTAATTATTTCACATTTTCTAGTAGATTATTCTAATCAAATAAAATCTGAGCAGTTTCCTACTGTTCTTACTCATCTGTGTTACTTGGTGGAGTCAATGTGTTTGAACTTGCACTTGTTTATATATCAGTGATCCAGGGCAATTGTTTTGCCTCCTGCTCCATAATGATGTAAAATGGGTGTGACATTTATTGGAACACCAGACTGAGACTGGTAAAACTGAATCTTGAAAAGAACATAGTTTTTTCTAATACTGCTGTCAGATGATTGGCCCAGTACTTGGAAACATGGATGTGGATGTCTGCTTTTTATTCCCTTGTCCTGTTCCCACATTTCAATTAGGTGATGCAGCCATGGTATTGTCCAATAAAATAATTTGTGCAAGGGATTGTAGTCAACTTAAAAATATCCATGTAACATCATGTTTAAATAAAATCAAGATTCTCACGGTCTTCAGACTGAACTTCCTCAAGGTGCCACAGGACTGATCAGAACAGTGCATCTACAATGACAGCCATATGTGACTTGCAAGGTTAGAGATGGGCCCAAGATAAAGGCCACATATAGATGCTCCCAAACTTGAGCAGATACAAACCCTTGCATTGAAGTCCTCCAGCATAAGGAATATAAATCAAGATTTTTAATTTTAAACATTGACATGGGGGTCTGCTGACTACTACTCCTCCACTCTCTTAAAGTAGTGGTCATTGACAGCTGTGATCTTAGAATCATTTAGGTTGAAAAAGAACCTTAAGATCATGGAATCTAACTTCAAACCTAACACAGCCAAGTCCACCATCATTAAACCATGCCCCAAGCACTGCGTCTACATGTCTTTAAATACGTCCAGAGATGTGACTAGACAACTTACCTGGTCAGCCTGTTCACCTTTTGGTGAACACGTTTTTCCTAAACTAAACCATCTCTGGTGCCTCTTGAGGACATTTTCTCTTGTCCTATCACTTGTTACATTGGAGAAGAAACCAACCACCTCCCTACAACCCACTTTCAGGTACTTGTAGAGAGCAATAAGGTCTCCCTTCGGCCCACAGGATTCACAACTGAACTTTCCTCAGCTGCTCCACTTAAGACTTGTTCTCCAGAGCCTTCACCATCTTTGTTGTCCTTCTTTGTACATGCTCCAGCACTTCAGTGTCCTTCTTTTAGTGGAGGCAGCAAAAACTGGACACAGTACTCAAGGTGAGGCCTCACCAGTGCGAAGTACAGGGGGACAACCTCTTCTGTGGTCCTGCTGATCACACTATTTCTGATACAAGCCAGGATGCTGTTGGCTTTCTTGGCCACCTGTGTACACTGCTGGCTTATATTCAGCCAGGTGTTGACCAGCACCCCCAGGTCCTTTTCCTCTGAACAGCTTTCCAACTATTGTTAGGCAAGCCTGTGGCAGTGCCTGGGGTTGTTGTGACCTGAGTGCAGGAACCAGCACTTGGCATTGTTGAATCTCATAAAGTTGGCATAAGCCCATCGATCCAACCTGAACACTTTTCTCTGTGGAGCCTTCTTACCCTCAGACACATCCACTCGTCTCCCACTTGATTCTGTCTACATGCCTATTAAGGATGTACTCCATCCCCTCACACATACAACTGATGAAGATAAAAAGAAGGTTGGCCCCCATTTTTAACTCTAGAGAACATGACTTTGGACTGGTCACCAGCTGCACCATCTGGATTTAAATCCATGCAGCATAAACTCTTTGGGCCCAGATGTTCATCCAGTGTTTTACCCAGTGAGGTGTACATGCATCTGAGCCATGAGTAGCCAGTTTGTCCAGTAGAATGTTATGGGAAATGGTGTCAAAATTTGCCAAATCATAGTTTCTAGATCAGAACTCCTACCTTTCATTTTTTGAAAAATTTTGTTAAACGAGACTGAACATGGTTGAAATACCTCAGGATGATTCTAATGGACATCAGAACAGCTGAGCTCTCATTGTTTCACTTTCTCCTACTGGACAGCCTTCTGCAGGAACATCATCTTCTGAGAAATGCTCATAGGGCTCTGAAACACCAAATGGCACTGTGACTGTTAGTGGAATTTAATGAATTCAGGACAAAATCACAGGAACTGCCTCTCTGATCTTTGTCTTTCTCACTTGGGGCTTCCAGCTAAACTTTTAACAAGGATCACTCACCATCTCTCCTGTCTTCTCTTCACTGATATCCAATTAAGAAGTTTATTAAGTAGGCCAGCATATGACCTTCCCTGCCACACTTCTCCCTGTAGTGGAGCTCTGCTGCTGCCCACCTGCTGCATGGCAAGATTGTACTTAGCCATGATCCCTGGCACACACTGAGTGCTTGTGGTTGATGGCCTGCTTGAAGGAGAACAGACCACTAATAAATTGCACGGTCATTACTCTTTATGCATACTTGTTCTAATAGGTGTCACAGATTCCTGCCTCCTAATAAGGAAAGGAAGTAGAAAAACACATAAATTCTCCCAAGGGAGTCAGATAGCCTAAAGCCATGTTCGACAGCTGTTACTGTTACCATGAACACCAAGAGCAAAACAAGGATTAGAAGGAAAAAAAGAAGAAGAAAAAGAAGAAGTAAAAGAAGAAGAAAAAGAAGAAGAAGAAGAAAAAGAAAAGAAAAAGAAGGAGAAAAAGAAAGAGAAGAAGAAAGAGAAGAAGAAAGAGAAGAAGAAAGAGAAGAAGAAAGAGAAGAAGAAAGAGAAGAAGAAAGAGAAGAAGAAAGAGAAGAAGAAAGAGAAGAAGAAAGAGAAGAAAAAAAAGAGAAAGAAGAAGAAAAAGAAGAAGAAGAAAAAGAAGGAGAAAAAGAAGAAGAAGAAAAAGAAGAAGAAGAAAAAGAAGAAGAAAAAGAAGAAGAAAAAGAAGAAGAAAAAGAAGAAGGAAAAGAAGAAGAAAAAGAGAAAAAGAAGAAGGAAAAGAAGAAGAAAAAGAGAAAAAGAAAAAGAAAAAGAAAAAGAAAAAGAAAAAGAAAAAGAAAAAGAAAAAGAAAAAGAAAAAGAAAAAGAAAAAGAAAAAGAAAAAGAAAAAGAAAAAGAAGAAGAAAAAGAAAAAGAAAAAGAAAAAGAAAAAGAAAAAGAAAAAGAAAAAGAAAAAGAAAAAAAGAGAAAAAGAAAAGAGAAAAGAGAAAAAGAAAGGAGAAAAAGAAAAAAGAAAAAGATGCATTGCCAGGTATTTTGGCAAGATTTTCTTGGTTACAGAATATGTTTTGCACTAGCACTTTGGCATGTGAAGGAATTTGGAGATTAAACAAAAATGGACATTAATTAGTTTAAAACCAAATCATTTGTTGATTTTTTAAAAAGCTTTCACTTTACGCTCCAGCAGAAAGTTTCTGACATTCGATGGAAGTTCAGATGCACTATTATTATTAAATCTAAGTCACAAGAGGTTTCAGAAAATGTTTTCACAAGGTTTACTTTTTGCCTTCTACCCTTAGCTCTGGTCTTTCTCCTGGAGGCCAGCTAATAGGAATCGGGTGCTTCTCTGGCTGCCCTGGAGCTATACTGAGTTACAAGAGCTAAGCCTCTGTCCTTCCTTATTATAGCTGAGAAATCCAAAGGGGAGATTCATATCCTCTGTAAAGAGGCGTATTTAGTCTACCCTGCTGAGATAGTTTATGGCTTTGGCAAGGAAACTGTTGACAGTGCACACTGTGAATATAGTTCAAAAGGAATTCGAAGTCTTGGGGCTGCAGCTCTCCCTGCACTTGTTACGTTAATTTGTTAAAGGTGCTCTGTCTAGGTACATATATATCTGTAGAGTAACACCGTCAATTAAATACACACACTGGCTATTCTACTGAAAGTGAGAATGGGGCACACCACAGGCTGCTGCTGCCTTCTGAAGCAAGGCACAAAACCAGGGTGACAACATAGCTTGACACTAAGGCACCCATGGCACATGTCACAAGCCTGCTGGTTTCAGCATCCGGACCAAATTCCACTTTGTTCAATTGCTATCCATCTGCTTAAAAATTAACCCCCTTCCCAGCTCACCCCCCCTATTTTGAAGTATATACTGTATTCCTTACCCTTGGCTTAAACCATGGAAAAGCATTGCTATGCTGTATTAGAAGCCTGGTAATTTTAATGCTTGTGCTGGCTATCTTCAGGTGCAGATAAAATGAATTTCAATTTCAAGCCAAAAGTCTACTCCAACCAGAAAACCAATTCCAAAACTAAGAGCAACTAGGGCAAGAGTATCTATTCTCACAGCAAAATCCACTGTAAGAGCTCAGAGAAGATTTTTCTTCTAGTACTTCATTATCTCTATGTTTCTCCATTTTTCCCTATTCTTTTCCTTTTTAAATGTGTTTTTTTTTTTTCTTCATCTTTTTCTACCTATTTCTTTGCAATATAACCCTCCTTGGTCATGAACATGGGTGGTGAATGGTCTGGGGATGCTGACAACTGCCCCATCCGATTCAGAGGCATATCTCCATCCCACTTTAGGATTTGACATCCTATATAGACCACAGATCTTGCAAGCTCAGTTGATCAAAACACTGCATCTGACATCTACTGATGAAAGCATGAGGTCAAGATATGATATCTTTGTCTAGAGTGGAGTAAAGCAGTGGGTAGCTTAAACAATGAATATTATTGCTGGCTGAAACCTGAGTTTAAAATGAGACTAAAAACAAACAAACAAACCAAACAAACCAAAACAAAATAAACAAAACCCTACAACTTTTTAATATCTGTTATCAAAACATACTTTTCTAAAAGTATTTGTGACAAATGAGAGCAACCAATAATATTAGTTAATATTCTAAACTAGTTCAAGTTCCTGCCCAATGTCAGTCTTAAAACAAACTAAAAAATACACTACTTATTGGGCTAGAAAAAGGTTTTGATTTACAATTATGCCTTGATGGATTACCTGAAAGTGCAACCTTCAGGCAAACTGTGATTAACTTGACCAAAGACATCTGGGAGAGCCATCTATGGTCTAAAATTATGACCCTGGTATTCTGGGTTGAAACTAGACACCATTTAAATTGCAGTGCTGAAAAACTCTTCTACAAGGTCTTTGTTTAGGAGGCCAACAGGTTTTTTAGCTTCAGCAGTTCAGCAGAAACACCTCCTGTGAAGTTACAGGGGGGAAAAAAAGTGCTTCCTATTTTTCTTCAGTCGTACTTTTTTAAAAAAAAACAAACCTCTAAACATTCCCAGCTTGTATGAATAGAGAAGAAAAACCAATTAATATCCTAATGATTAGCAAATGCTGTGACATAGGTTTGGATTTCATTTAACAAGACTTATGGAGTTATATATAAAAGTATGACTCTTGAAAGCCATGTGCTCATAATTAGCTCAGGTTTTACCCCTGGATACTGTAAAATCACAACATGCTGTCACACTCCATTTTCTGATCCTGTTATCAGCATGGAATAAAGTTTTCCATTAAATACAAAACAGATTTACAGGTGCTAAACAGCTATTTTATCTGTGGGAAACAGGTTACCTTTTGTTCTCTAAAAAAGCATTTCATGATTTTACATTGGTTGATTGATTGTACAACAAAAGGAAGCAAAACAGTTTTGGTCTGCAGAAAATGAAGATTTAATATGAAAATAAACACCAGGAAAGCGACAGCTTCTCTGAACATAGGATACACAATCTTGCATATTGTCACCTACTGTAAAATAAAAATAAAAAAGAACAAGATCAAAGTAATGAAGTAATGCCATTCCCTTCTTATTGCTGAGAACACTACATAAATCCTCAGCATTCCTACAGGCAAACTCAAAGAATAACTGCATTCCTGGCAGCTGTGAACAGTGGAAATTAAATTATTCCACTAAAAAGGAGTCCTGCAAAGGACTGCACTGCCCTTTCAGTGTATTAATTCCTGTCGTGACCCCTCGTGTGAAGGTAGGCCTCTTGGATCAGCTCCAAAAGGGAGGAGATTTCCGTATCCCTGCTGCTGCATTCCCATCTCACAGCAAGGAGCACACTACATGGGCTAGGGGGACGGGCGTGCTTTCTGGAGGAAGAAGCTGACATTTAACTTGTACTTCAGCAGCTGAAACAGGTGTGAATGGCTTCTTGCTTGTTTGCAGGCTGCCACCCTGCACAGGGCAGACAGCTTCTGAGGAGCACCCCGAGTAGTTTGGAAATGGAGGGGGCTGAGCTGTTTTTAACAGCTTTAACAGTTTGAACAGTTCGGAACAGCTGCCTCGGAGTCTGGTGTTGGCTGAGCAACTCTCTGCTCAAGCAGCAACATCCCTTGGCTTCCTGCAGCATGAATGCTTTAGCATGATGGTTAATGGAAACTTTATTTTAGAGTCTGTGCCTGAATACTAGGCCAAGGCGTGCTTGAACCTGAACTCCGGAGCCATTTGCTGAAGAGATAAAGTCTTCAGATTGCAAGGAGTTATTTATAACTGTTTTTAACTCCTAAACATTTAGATGGAGGTTTTAAAAGCACTCTGTGGCATTCTGTGCATTTCTTCCTCCGAAACGTCCCAGGCAACTTAAGAAAAATCATGACCCAATTTTGTAGCTAAGACAAAGAGGGTGAAAGTACAGAAAGCAGAAGCCTCATGCAGAAACAGTGCAAAGCATTATGTAAACATTGTCTTGCTTTATAGCCTTGGCAAAACCAGAAGAATTACAGAGCAGAAGAACAGTTACATTGCCTTGTGAGGAGGCTCCACCTGACCTACCAGCCTAACAGTTTCCTAAAAAGCAGAACTCATGGAAGCAAGGTGATCCCGCCTTTACCATAGCCTCAAGGCTTCCAAGACTCAGTGACTGGCCAGCTGGAGGTTTTTTAGTAGCCACCAATTCTTCTACCGTGTGTGTTTATCATTTCAGCTCTCTGCTGGTTGAGACTGCTTTTCCTGAAAAGCCTTGTTTGATTGAAATCTGCTGTGTGGCAATTCCTCTAGGTGCTCAGTGATTATATTATTATTAAAGAGATTCCACAGACATTAACTTTCGCAGCTCCTCCCTCACTACCACCTTCTTTATTGAGGAAGAGGGAAGACTGTCATAAGGTGAAGGGCCAAGTAGTATTTCTTTGAGCAGAAATGGGATATTTCAAACTTACCAAGCCTCAGCAATTACTCAGCTTACTCAAACTCACTCAGCCTCAGTTAAACAGCAATTACATCTCCTCAACAGACTGCTATAAAAGGACTTCAGAAACCATTAAGGCTGTCATTGATGCTATCTGAGATGGTTTACAATGAAGCTGTGCAAGATGGTCCTTTCTTGGTCAAATGGATGGTAATGTAGCATGAACATGGTACACCGTTCCCACAAGGTCATCCATATCTGAAAAACAAACTTTCTTCGCAGCATTTATATGAATACTGTGTTGTGGCAGTGCCCATCTGCATCTTTGCTCTGGAACACCAAACCAAAGGAAGTGAAGAGTGAAAGGGACATGTATGGATCATTAGTCCAGCCCAGCTAGGAAAACATTCTGTGAAAACATTGATGCAGACCTCATTTGCACATTAACTCATTGGTTCGTAATGATAAGTGAAGGGAACCAGTGGGTTTCTGACACCTCTGAAAATGCTAGAAGGTGCACTGTTGAGAGAAGTCAGCTTTCAAAATCCTGATCCACTTTGTTTTCTTCAGAGGTCCAGAAAACAGGAGACAGTGCTTGTGACCTGACTGGCAAAATTATGATACCTGGAAATAACATGGTGTCCTTCTTCACAGACCAGAGAACAGACACATAAGGCTTCAGTTTCCAGTGAAATCTTACATCGCCCTGTACTTAATGCCACATCATTCTTTTGGGTTCACCCAGAATTAACAGAAATTTGGTCTCTGTTTCCCCCAGCCCAAGACACCGTCTCTGAAGAGTGAACTTCAAAGTACTTGGCCATTTGTCAGAAATTACCGCAAAACTACAAAGAAATAACTCAACAGTAAATCAAAAATCTGAGAGAAACCTCTCACAAGGACTACAAAGGAAGAAAAAAACAAATGGCATGAAGAGTTGATTATAACACCAGCAGTTTGCCACGGCAAAGAAGAAACTGATACCAGATGCTACTAGGACCCCTTTCATTACCTTGTACAAGACCAGCAAAGCCATGAAAGGGCCCCATGCAGCACTACCTCTCTGTCGCAAATAAATGTGCAGTGCTTGGGCACAGAGATTCATTCTTGAAAGAGATCTGCAGAGCCAGTTATTATTTTATTTGAATGATGAATTCAGGAGCTGACTCCTTGTAAGTTCCCTGCATCCTTTCATCATCTCTCAGCAAGTCTTTTGAAGTTAGCCTGTCTTGAAAAACTGTGCTTTCATGTCAGGGCTTTAATGTCAGCAGCATTACTATTTAAACAAGTGAAAGTAACAAATGAAAAATTAATCAAAAATTGTTTAATATTGGATGCAAGAATTGCCATACCCTATGGCCCTTGGAATGTAGTTTCTTGCTTTTTAAATCCTCAGTTATCTTTGTCTCATTCTTGAAAACTTATTTTTAATTTGGCTGGCTATTTGGCAATTTGTGAATAACAAAAAGTAATACAGCCATTTTTTCCCACTCTTCTAGAAAGGAAGTCCAGCTGGATGGCTTAGGCAGTATTTTCTCACTCAGATGGCAGCAGTTGAAGAAAATGTATAATGCACTAAGGAAGAGGAGGACTTTTATATTGATCTAATTCTTTTTATTAACATAATTATAGAGAGTTGTACTCAGCATTTGATAAAAACTCGTAGTACACAAAACACCTAAACCATGAAGGAGAGCTGGAAAAAAATTGCCATGCTGTTGTCTTAAAAGTAGTAATTTGATTTTAGTTGTGGTTTGTTTTGATTGATTGTTTGGTTTTTATTTGTTTTGTTTTGAATTAAGTCCTTTGGGTTACTGAGCTTTTCAGGTTCATTTGCTCCATATTTTCATGGTTTTCTCTGCAACAATGAGGTACACAAATGCACTTTTCTTAACAACTGAAAGAAAAGATTGTATGGACTCACTAGAGTCTGGCAGCAGAGTTTTTTAGCAAAAGCGTATAAAACGTAACTGCTGATGTAATAGAACTGCTAAAATTGCCACTACTGAAGCAGTTTTAGTCAGGTAAAGGACAGACATGCAAAGATACAGCAGCGAGCCATTGTATAGACAGTCGGGATGCTTTGAGTACAACTGGCAACTCAAAAAGGCAAATGCTATCAGCTTTAATGATTTATATACTTCTGGGGGACACTTGGAAGCCCTTATGGAAATGTGAAGACTACAGCAGCTCACAGGAGGTAGGTTTCCTTTGCTGAATACATAACTCATGTATGGTATTTTTTTGGAAAAAATCATCACACTGAAGGCTGCTGAGCATTTTCAGAAATGCCTGATTGTTGTGCTGTTATGGGCCTTTGGCTTCCATGTCACATTGTGACAATGAGTTGAATAGTTAAGGTATGAGTTGTCTGAGGGACAACTTCTTTCAGCTTGTTTCAAAGTTCCTGTCTTAAGATTTAATTTATCTTTTTTTCACAGTGGGAGATAAAGAGTAGCATTTTTTAATTTCTCCTTCTTGACACTTGTGATCTTTGAAAAGTCTCCATCACATCTCCCTTTCATCCAAGCCTATTTTTGCATTTTCTCATGGAGTTTATCTTGTATTTCTATCAATCATTTTGCCCTTTTATTTGTGTTTGCAAATAGGGCTATTTTTTTCCTAAAATGAAGGTTGTAGTAGAACTCAAGGTAGTACTCTGGAGTCCTGTGTACCATGCCTATGTTCAGTGACATAATGGTATTTTCTAGTTGATTATCTATTATTTTCCTAGTGGCATTTCCCTTTCTGATTTGGACCAAATATGAACACTTGCACCTATCTTTACTTTAAGACATCCCATTTAAGCACAAAGCTGAGTCAGCATTACAGGAGAAGACCAATTTAGTTAATTCGGCTTTAGACAAGGACAACTGAGGGTTAATATATTATAGAACAACTTTCAAAACCTCAAAGGATAAAAGAGTTGTATGAAAAAATACTGTAAACAAGCACAAAAAATATTTAAAATACAATGGTAAAATGCCATAGTGAAAATACTTTCTTTCAACTACAGTGATTGCTATATTGTAGCAAATCCACAGATAAAATGTTCAATGATGTCTGAACTCAATATTAATAGAAAAAAATAGGAAGGAAAGAAAGAATTGCAAAATATAAATATAAATGTTTGGGGAAAACATTTGAAAATCTGTAGAAACACTTGAGACAGACAGGTATCTCGAGGGCAATATCTATTGAAAATGTATTAAAATATACTAAAAAGATCCAAAGCCTAACAGGGACAAAAAATGTGGAAGATTGGGATAAAAGTATCAACTTTCTACCAAATGGCCACTGGAAAAAAACCCAAACCAAACACAAACCACAACAGCGGACCGATTCTGCTTAAGCAGTGAAATTAAAACATAAGCATTGGGAAAGGTGTTTGTTAAGGAAACCTGGGCACAACTTTGAAGTGCTGGTGGAGTTCTGGGTACTCCAGACAAAAGACTCTAGTGCCCAAAAGCTGGGAAGCAGGATTTCCCATAGCGTCTGTGACAGCTGCTACTAGATATCTTGGAAAATTGAAGTGCCCTTTTGGCCATAGTTGGCTCAGAGAGTGAAAGCAGATACAAGGATTCAGACTGGCTTCACTTCCAATGCAAATCATGTTGCACTGCCACCACAGACATGGGGGTTGTGTCACACTCATGATATGAATTTCTACATGGTATCAGGGATTCTCTTCATTTATGCTGGGTTCCAAGTTTTCACCTACAAATTAGGGTAAGATTTCTCCCGTCTGAGATGTAGGCATTTATGGTGGCAAAGGATGTACTCCAGCTGTTCTGGTATCTGTAATGGAAGGTTCTTCTGTCCAACTTTTGCACCTTTTCAGACTGGCCTGTGATTCTCCCACTGCTCGGTAAATATAAAATAAAAGTTGGCAGAAAACTAGACCAAAATCCGTCCAAAGGCAAGAAGCCAAATAACCACTTGGCTGTACACTGAAAGTTAAAGCATGCCTAATGTCCCCAAATGTTCACAACAATTATCTGTTCTTTCCTAGAAGCAGTTGGCCAGTTAGCTCAAGAGAAGAAAAAACTGAGGCTTTAACAGGGAGCCATCCAGCACAAAGTAACACTGTTGAAGAAAAGAGAAGAAAATCTAAAAACACAATTGGAAACCACCCTTTTGTCAGTGAAGTGGTAGGGGAATTGAAGCTTTAGTGCTCTAATATCAGAGGAAAATAAGCTTTGCAAAATAAGCTTTCCTGTAAAATAATTGTGACAACACATAGCATTGTATCCTCTTGTTGCACAGGTACCCCCAGTTCTTTGGTGTAAACTACGGAAATGCCAAGAGATTCAGTAGCAATACTCTTAACAAATCTACCCAGCATTTGCTATGTTTATGAACCTTGTTTGAATTTTGCAATCCAAACAGATTGCAAAGTAAGTTTTCTGAAAAATGGAAGCAAAAAGGATATCTAGTTAAATGTATATGTGGAAACAAATACTATTCTCAGATCACTCTACTGTTTGTCCTGTACTGTTTCACAGCCATATGATTAGATCCCCCAAGGAAGCTTCTGGTTAAATCAGTACAACCAAGAGCAGTTTCATCCTCTCTTTTCCATATATGCCATAGGTTATGACTGCCAAGACACCTCTGAAGTTCAGAAAAAAAGTGCTTTCCCAGATTAAAGAGAATTAATAGTCACTTGGGAGAACAGGTTACCTGAACCATTTCAATTTGAAAAAAAACCATGTTTTTAATAAGAGAGAGACTGTTGATCTTAGTTGGAACTTTCAAGTCAGAAAAAAATAGGACATAGGGTTGCCTGGTGTTAGTGCAGAATTATTCCCCAGTGCTAAAAAATAAAGTGAGCTGTAAAACTAGTTACTAACCCTTTTGTGGCAGATAGATTTCTAATGAAGATGTCACATCTTCAGGAGAGGGAACATGAGGCTGTCATGAACTTCTTATTGTTTAGAACATCTCAGACTTACAGAGGGTGACTGTTTTTTTGCAGGAGCATGAAGAAGGAGAAACACAAGATTTGAAGGCACAGCAAGGTGGGCAGGGAAGCAGTGCACAGAGAAAACTCCCATATGATTCCCTTAGGCATCTTCTCAGTCCAGAAGTCAGCAAGCTTGACTGTTGCAATGAAGATCAGGAAATATGAAGACATACTTTAATAAGGGTAGATGAAGCTCCATTATCTTGAGATACAAGGACAAAGTGGAACAAAGATGTCATGAGAGGCTATAGTAACTCTGAGTTAGCTCAGCCACGAGGCTCTGAAGAGAGGATTTTGCAGTCTGGGTATGGTGAAGATCACTAAGAGACAGTATGACAGACAAGAATCAAACCTGGAAAATACTAACAGCAAAAGAAGACTAAAGCAAGTCTAAGTGTTAACTCTAAAGAAGAGGTGGCTACACTAGTTAATGTATTCTCAAAATATGTAAAAGGAAACCATAAGCAGGAAGGGAATACATTTTTTTTCCATGTACAATGTGCCTAAGTTATACTAAGTATCTATGAAGTGGTTTGGAGGAAATGTTTTCCACCACTAACGCTATAAAATACTGCAATAGTGTATACCAAGGAGTGCGGAAATACTGTTATTGAAAGTTTCTAAAACCAAGTTGAACAACCTGACTGCAGTGACAGGGAGCACTGCTGGCCCTGCCTTCAGGCAAGGTACAGACACGATGAGTGCTCAGGATCCCTCCACAAAAATACCATCTCTGACATTTTTAAAGGAGTGCCAATCTGTTCCCCACTTCACTTCATCTTTTCTCTAAATGAAGTTACTCCACAGGACTCTTCTTCTACTCTTGAAGTGAATCCTGGTAGAAAAAGTGGGATTGTCCATGAAATATCCTTTAAAAAATGACTATAGCAAGGATACCAAGGACATAGGAAGGACAAGGTACAGATGGCAATAATCCCAAAGACTGGGATGAACCAAAGCAACAACAGACTTCAGTCAAGGCATCCTGGGCATGTTTGGCAACAGTCTGAGCACAGATTTCACAATGAAACTTTATTCTATTTACGTTACTTCACAGCAGACTTCACTCACATGTATATTTATTAGGGAAATTTTCTTTGAATGTTGGATAGGGGCCCAGTCCTTGGTGAACATAGTTCTAGTCCCTGGGCTTAAAAAGAGGCAGATTTATCTATGTAGTCTGCAGGTTTGGCTCTGGAATTTTATCTCTGCAACTGAGAAAACTATTTTGTCAGAAGTATTTGGTGAATTACTGTTGGTAAATAAGTGTAATTTTTGAAAGTGAGTGCACAAATGAGGCAGGAAAGCCTCTGGAGATGGGGAAGTACTAACACAATGAATTATTCCTAGTGTGTAATCACTCCCAAATGCTTCACCTGAAAAGCTGGCCTGAAAATAACTTGTTACAGTACTGAGTGGTGCAGGCTACTTCTGAAGGAGCTGAAGGAGATGATGCAGGACTGCAAGATAAGTGGAGAAAAACATCATTTCATGGAAAATCTCATCAAAACAGCATTGGGTTTCTGGAAGTTTTAGTTACCTTTTTTTATTTAACAAAGTTGGGAAAATAATGCTAGTTTAATGAGATTCCCTCCCCACTCCTCCACCCCACTGAGTGTCATTTATTGCTTTTGGGGCTTTTTGTCCCTCTTTTTTTTTAAACATACTTCATATGCCTGCCAGCAAAGGGGAATATTATACCCTGGAATCTTACTGTGTGTGTTGAAACACTGCTTGGCAAAATGGTACTGGAATAACAAGTAACAGCTTTCTTAAGATAGGGTCAATTGATTCCAGGGGAGACTATTTACTGGGTAATATACAGTCCTCTTGGAAGAAGAAAGTTTCTCAAGTGCTTTCAGACTGACAAACATTTTTTCCATCATCTGGTTAGAATTTTTGTGCCAGTTAGCTCTCAGCCCTGCTATTTCCTCTGCATGTGTTCTGCAAACTGGGGGGAGGATACACTCGTTATTTTGAAGGAGTCAGGAGTGAGATGCAATTATGGGGGCCTAAGCACACAAGAGATAAAATCTCCTTCCTGCCAGCCAGCATAGAGGGCAGTCTGTCTGGGCTCAGAGGCAGCTGATCAGATCTGAGACCGACTATTTGAAAAAAGTCTTAGCAGCCTATGAGCCCGATTTATTTGTTTAGAAAGAAGCCATTGTATTATTTGGTTATTCTAATGAGGCCTACAAAGCAAGTTCTGGCTTCGATATGATGAATTTCAAACACATCCAGCCTGTGTTCGAGTAAAGTGGCTTCATATTGTGCTGCCTCTTGACATGGATCAAATCCTTTGCAAGCTTGCCAAGGTCTTTCAAACATACTTCTGGCATTTCTGTGCAGCTTATACCTAGACTTCAAATGAGAGGTATGCTTGAATGAAGGCAATTTTTTGTAATTTGCCTGAATTCTGCATTTGTGCTTTCTTTGGCCTAATCTGTTTAATTGAGATCTGTTCCCTGGCCAGCTGCCAGTATTAGCTGAGCATGTGGGTAGCAGATTGGTTTACCTGTGTACTGCAGAAATGCTTTTGCTTTTTTTCCACACTATTAGAGTTGAACTTGAATGTTAAGCTAGCATGAATTCAACAAAATGTCCCCAAAACCAAGTATTTACCATTTGCCTCTCAATTTATTTCATTATTCAACACATAGATGTGGAAGATAACTTTAAAAAATAATTTATTCAGTAAAGCCTGTGCCAGTGTCTGACTTCATGCAGTACATAATTTCCATCCTTACGACCAGAGAAATCAACAGTGACATGTTCTCTTACTTGGGTATTAAAGAATTAAATGTGTAGTGGGAGAATTGTGGAACCCTTAACCATCTTGATTACAAAATCACATCAGCTTATATAAAAGATTTCAATTCATTTTAACTCTCTGGTAAGTTTGGAGAACCTGTAAAACTTTTTCCTTGTGATAATACTGAATGCTGAATTTCTTAAGTGACCTGCTTCACAACTAATTTTGAAGCCTAACCTAATTGTTTTTTTTCTGAATCCATGAGGAAGATGCTTTCATGAACACAGAAAGGTGTTGACATCATCCCATCTGAAAAAGGTGTTTCAATTCTGTCAGTGCAGAACTTAGACTTCCTTCTCATTCAAAAGTTTCTGAAATCAACTGGTCTGCAGGATATCTTTCATCCATCCTCTTAGGACAAAATATGCTACTGGAAAGGAAGATAAGGGAAAAAAAATGTTTGACCCTGACTCACACAGGTGCTCATTGCCTGCTGACCTTTCCCAGGCAGCAATCTCAAGCCCCCTGCCCTCATTTATGGGGATAAATATTGCATATTCCTTACCAAGGCATTATGAATAATAATACAGGCCACTGTGTGGCCTGAAAATTTAGCATGTGCTTTATAAAACCAGCCCATCAGAAAACTGGCAGAGAATCTAACTTCACAATAATTGCAGCCCCCTGTAGGATGATATACAAACAGCAGTACTATACTTCTTTAATGGACTCAGTACTAATTTGCTCTAACCTTTATGTAAATTGAATATTCCTATGGATGGGACAAACCAGTTCAGCTAGAACAAGCAGGACTTGCTCCCTCTGACCCATACTCCCTCTGCCGCTCCTCCAAGCTGAACTGGGTGCAGATACCTGTGACCGTAGGAACACGGAGTTAACATCTGCCCACCACCTTTCCCCATCAGGAACTCTCCCATCCGTACCCCACCTTCAGCTGCAAAAGGTTTTAGCGAGGCTCTGGAGCAAGTGAGATCATTAGAAGCCTTACATCTCCTTCTGACCAAAGCCTGGTCAAAAAATCTGAAAGAAGACTACAGCTGACTGATGGTACTGGGGTCAGATGGCATCTCCTTCTCTTGTACAGGAAATGCACATTTCTGTTTCTCCGTGGTCCCAAACTAAGGGACCCAGTGCTTCCCAAACCATGTGTTTGATTGTTAAAACACAGAGTTTCTCATGGACAATTACTTTCCAATGCTGCTTCCTTTGAAAACATTATCATGATAGTGCTTCTGACAGGCATTTCCTACTGCCCAGGAGATGAGAGGGAAGATAAAATCTGCCCTTTCTGAGCTGACAGTAAAAATTTTTATAGGAATCTCATCAGAAAGGGCAAAAGTCATTTTCATACAGCCAAAATGGGCAGGGCTGTATGGTGGGGCAGCATCTGACCTTCACTGTCTAGATGGATAATGCTCAACATTCTCTTCCTACATGTATGTAATGTTTTTTTCACTCATGTTCTCCTGCTGCCATTAGTGAAAACAATGCTCTTTGCTCGTAAAATTAACTACTCATCCACTGAACAATTCACCCACAAACATAGGTCTGAAATCACAGAAAACCACAGTTCTTAGCAAAGATAGAAGAACTGGCTGTATTTTTCCTTACTTGGTACATTTCATGTTGAAAACACTTTATAAATATAAACCCTTTAAATTCAATTGTAAAATACAGGACAACTATTCATGACTTCATTTCATCAGAGAAGAAGCTAGTCAAAGACAATGTGCCTGAAATGCTCACAGAAGGACTTGTGTCACTCATGTGTGACAATGACAAGTGTCCAGAAACATCTTCATCCTATGCTTTGGATATTACACAGTGCTTACCATCACCCCAAATGGGCCTATAAATAGTGAATGTGAAGCTTTTTGCAAATTAAGTCACAGTATGAATGAAGACAATGTAGATTTCTGATTTTATCCCTTTAGTAAAAAAATCTCTCTTTAGCCTGAAAAGATTACATCCAACAACAATAATGACACAGAGTAAATTCTACTGGTGTAAAGTGGATATTAGAGATTTGTCAAAAGTTCATTTCTTTCATTATAAGTGCTTAGCTATTTCAGCTAGCCATGTTCAGTGGAAAAATGCCATGGCCCAGGATATCAATACTTAAATCAAGCACAGGAATAAAGAAAACAAAGTTCTGAGGTCAGTCAGGGAGAAAAAACTTTTGAAAAGCTTGATGGGTGTGGCTTCTTGAAAGGCATTTGATTACACATATCCACAACTCAGAGCCATTTGATCACAACTATGTGATAGATTTAGTCAGGTACATCATGTTGGAAGGGAGACTGAGATTAGGGTTAGCAGCAGAGGATGCTGGCAACCCAGCAGATTTTTCTGGCAGCAAGGTGGTCAGGCTAAATAAGAGATGAGTGGCTGTGCAGCTATCGGTAGAGACAATGAGAAAAGGAGCAAAACTAGACTCTGAGAGAGAATGAAGTACAGAAATTATGCAAAAAATTCTGCTTCAGATTAAGTTTTTACACTTGGAATCATTAAGGGCTGAAAGGAGAAATATGACGTTGGACTCCAAGGAAAACAGAATTAAACAAATTTCAGTTCTGCATTTTGTGTGGATCATGACCATCTCAAAAAGCAATGCAGTGCAAAAGTGACGTACATTGGAAGAGAAGCCTTGTGGTGTTGTACTCCCCAACATTTTCTCCACGCATAGATCAGACATTTGCTTCTAGATTTTATTTTGCTAACTTTTGAACATGGATTCTTTCACCTTCTCTTCTTTCTATAGTGTATCTGTTTATTAGCATTATCTTATGAGTGCTATTTGTAAGTAATCCCTCAAGCTTGTATAAATACACCTACTTGTGCTGTGTGCTGGAGCAGAGCTGCACATGTTATAACAGCTGGCATTTGACTGTCTCGTGAGTAAACATTATGTCCAGGGGTTAAAGTGGACTGGAACAGTTCCAGCTTATATCTGCTAGAAAGCTATTGGGTTAAATGTTTTGTTCTTATCCTCACCATTTGAAAAGGTAAAACATATCTGAAAAATTAACAACACCAGTTTCTTATTATCATCATGGGAAAAGCTTTATCTACCGCAGCCTTCTGTGACAATGAGCATCTCATATTTTCTAAACTTGATGTCATGGTAAAATGTCCTTTAAATGTCTGAGTACGAGCACTTGAACTTCACGTATACTTGGCATATACTGCATAAATTCATCATGATACAAGCTACATCAGCATATTAGTAAACTATATAAACATGCCAAAGCTGTTGTTAGATGACAAGGTGGTACTGTGGGTTGCTCTGAGCCCTTCAGACAGCTCCTGATCCCAGTTCAGAGTTGGGTGTGCTTCCCTGGCAGCTTAGGATGATCCTGGCATTGACTGTTCCCACTTGCCCATGTGTAAGCTGTGAGAGGACTAAGTTACAGAGTAAGTCCCTTCTGCTAAGTCAGTGTGTCTTCAGTGACAGGATTTGCAAGTAGAAAGAAAGGAAAAGGGGAAAACTGGGCAGTAAATGCCAGCTATGGGAGGAGGGGACAGTTTCTTGCAGAAAGGGAAAGATGGAAATACTCATGAGGTATGAAGTAGAGAGCACAGAGACAAAATTCATCCTCAAAAAAAGAGTAACACACATCTAGTTATTCTCATATAAATAATGAAACTATTTAAACAGTATTTCTCAACTTGAAATGTAACTCAGAAAAATACAGGTTTAGAAGTGTCTGCTTGCTCTAATTATTGAAACATGAAACTTTTATTAATGTAAACAAAATTTACAACATCTGTCTGGTATAGCAATGGTGGTGTAATCCACAGATAGAAGTGCAGTTCTTTCTTACCACTCTTATCATTTTTCTATGTTTTTGCGTATCAATCTAGAGCTGTTATTAGATTAGTTAAGTCTCCAGCTTCACTGACACTGTCATGGTGGGCTTCCTTCCAGATACAGATAAATTCCTATGTCAGTGGGAACTTCTTCTGTAGCACTGGGAGATGGAGTACCTCTTTCAACAACTTGATAATGAAAACAGCATTATTAGGCAGTGTTCTAGTTTTCAAAATATCAGATGCAGTTTCTTAATAGCTTTTATCATACAATTATCAGTGATGTTTTTGCCTTGCTCTTGGTGTGTCCAAGGAACTGTCCAACAACAGAAGTGCTCTACATGGCTGGCATATGACAATTTTGGACCTCCTGGACATCTGTTAGGCCAATATAATCAAAACTGTTCACTCTTGTTGATGTGTTCTGCATTGCCCCAGGTACAAAAAACAAAGACAACTTACCAGGCAACTAAAAAAGAGATGACTGGACAAGTTGTTGGACAAGATGCCTAGCTTTCAGATGCCTAAAATCCACAGTTAGCTGAATCTCACTGGGGTGTTTTTGCCTATACTTGTTAACTCAGGGAAAGAGAAATATTGCATTGTTAGCAGGTCAGCTGAATGAGCACTGAGATTAAAATGTTCTGACCTGCACACTTACAGTTTCAAGGGGGATTCTGATGCCATAACTGTCAACTTATCCTTTTTTGTCTTCTCTTGCTTCACATATCTGCAATTATAAAATTTTGGAACCAGAAAACACATTCCTTTTAAGCATAAAGCTTTGTATTCCTTTCAGAACTACTTTTATGTGCAAACTATGTTGGAAATAATTATTTTAGCATGAGCAAAATAATTATTACAGTAATTCATATTCTGCTCTTTAAAATATTTATGGATCTTTAAAATATAAAATGGATTAGAAAGCAGTATCATGTGATTAGACTTTACTTCTACATTAGTGTCTGAATACTGAGACAGCTTAATAGCACCCACTAGAAAGACAATTGATTAAGGAAATCACTCCAGTAATAGCTGAGAATAACAAGGATATTCCAAGAGAAGACATCAAGATGTTCCCTTCTGTATTGCAACTGAAGTTATTAAAAGAAAAATAAATCAGTATTGTTTAGATACTAATGTTTCCCCTGTAGCCTACATGCTTCCATGAAAACTGATGTGAATTCAACTTTTTGATTTTACAGAAAAAATATTACCTGGAGAGAAAAAATGTGCTAGTAATGAGACAGAACCATAGAATCTTAATCTTTGCTAACAAAGAACTGAACTACTAGTGCAATGGTCATCACTGAGGCTTTTCAACAAACCAGCCTTTACTACAGCTTACTCCTGGAAATCTATCCAATGAGGAATGATTTAACCAGCAGAATTTAAGCAAAAAGATGAAGACACTAAGACAGACAAGGGAAGGATGAAACACAGAAAGCAATGCACAACTCATCCAGAAGCTTCACATGTGCTGTCAATGTGCTCTTGGAGCCCAAAAAGCCAACCATTCTACCTTCCTCAGGGTAGCAAAGGAAAGAATAGGAGGGGTAAAAAGAAGAAAGAATAAAAACTGGCTGTGAGCAAGATAAAGGGAAAAGGATGAGAAAGACAACAGCAACATAATTATCTGTTTTAGGATAGACTGTCAGCTAAAGTGATAATACTCAGTTTTCACAGAAATCACAGAGTGTTAGAGGTTGGAAGGGACCTGGAGAGACTGAGTCCAACCTGCCTGCCAGAGCAGGACCACCTAGTGTAGGCCACACAGGAACATGTCCAGGTCATTTTTTAATGTCTCCTGCGGAGACTCCACAGCCTCTCTGAGGAGCCTGTGCCAGTATTTTTTCACCTTCATTGTGTAAAAGGTTTTTCTTATGTTTACATGGAACATTCTATGCTCCAACTTGCATCTGTTACCCCTTATCCTACTGAGAAGAGCCTATCTCCATCCTCCTGACACTCATCCTTTACATATTTGTGAACACTAATGAGGTCACGCCTCAGTCTCCTCCAAGTTAAAGAGATTGAGCTTCCTCAGCCTTTCCTTGTAAGGGAGACGTTCCACTCCTTTAATCACCTTTGCTGCTCTGCGCTGGACTCTCTCAAGCAGTTCTCTGTCCTCCTTGAACTGGACACAATATTTCAGAGTCTCACCAGGGCAGATGAAAGGGGGAGGAGAACCTCTCTCGAACTAGTAACCACTCCCCTTCTAATGCACCCCAGGATGCCATTGGCCTTCTTGGACACAAGGGCACATTGCTGGCTCATGGTCATCCCTCTGTACACTAGAACTCCTACGTCCTTTTCCTCTGTGCTGCTCTCCAGCAGCTCAGTCCTTAACCGATACACAGGTACATGTAGTTGTTCTTTCCCAAATGCAAGACTTTACACTTGCCCCTATTTTAATTCATCACATTTCTCCTTACCCTACTCTCCAGCCTGTCTATGTCCCCCTGAATGGCAGCACAGTCTGCCCTCCTATCTTTGTGTCATCAGCAAACTTGCTGAGAAGACATTCTGTCCCATCATCAAGGTCATTGATAAAGATGTTGACCAGGACTGGACCCAGCACTGATCGCTGGGGAATTCCACTAGTCACAGGTCTCCATCTGGACTCAGCACCATTGATCACCACTCTTTGGGCTCTATTGTGTAGCCAGTTCTTAATCCATCTCACTGTCCATTCTGTCCCACATTTCCTGAGCTTGTTCATGAGGATGTTACAGGAGACTGTGTCAAAAGCCTTCCCCAGGTCAAGGAAGACTGCATCCACTGCTCTCCCTGCATCTACCCATGCAGTCACAACATCAAAGAAGACTTTTAGATTAGTCAAGCATGATTTCCCCTTGGTAAATCCATGATGACTATTTTCTTCTCTTCCATTTGCTTAGAAATAAACTCTATAATGAGCCGCTCTATCATTTTTCCATGGATAGAGGTGAGAAGGGCCTGGATCTTCCTTCATGCCCTTTTTGAAGACTGGAGTGACATTGACTTTCCCCTAGTCCTCAGGCACCTCTCCTGTTTGCCATGATCTCTTCAAAATGATGGAGAGGGGGAAATTCAAGAAAAATTTGGGGAGAATTTGAGGATCATTCTGCATTTGCATGAAGCGGAAAGATTTATTTTTTTACATGATTATTTGGTTTCTTATTGATGATAAAAAACATCCCTGTAGCAGTTACAGAAAACTCAGCACTGAATAGCCCACATTAAAAAAAATTAGGAACACACTTTTAGAATTTTTCCTTGATATTCTTTAGGAAAAAATCTAAAACCCAGAACCTCTTGTGTGTTCATGTTTTCAGCATTCAGATGAAAGATATTTTTGATGAAAGAAAAAGATACTTTTTAGAAACAAGTAATTAAACCCCACTTACTAAAAAGTAACAACAAGATGCTTTCAGCTATCTCTATTTACAAGTCTGACCCTGAAATAGCTCTGAAAATGTTGACCAGTGTTTTCATCTGCCTTCAATTATGCAATTCATCCACTGAAGAAAAAGAGTCAACACTCTGTAACTAGTTTTCTGAATTGTATTATAGTACTCTGAACTTCTAAAATAAAAAAGTTGAGTCATTCCCAAAATCATGATATGAGCTCAAATTTATGAGATTTCAAAAAATAAATTTGGAAACTAATTCATATATTCAAGAGGGGATTTTGTTTGGTTGGTTTTTGTTTGGTTTTTTTTTGTTGTGTTTTGTTTTGGTTGGTTGGTTGGTTTTTGGTTTTTGGTTTGTTTTTTGGTATTTTTGGGGGTTTTTTTTTGTTTATTTGCTTGTTTGTTGAGGGTTTTTTGGGGGGGTGTTGGTGGTTTGTTTTTTTTTTCTAGGCTACCACGAGAATAGAAACACATGTTTTTTGAGCATAAAGTCAAATTCTTGTAAGAACACATCTCGAAAACTGGAATTCAAAGGAACACCAGATATCAAAAGGTTTATGCTAAAACAACAGGTATTTGTAGTGCTATCAAGAGCAAATTCTGCCTGGCTGGCCAATGGTACACGGCTTCTGCCATAAGTTTGGCATTTATACTTTTAAGTAGTTTAGAGTCATGGTTGAGAGTTTCTATTATGGAAGGACACTAATAAATCACCTGTAAAGAAACTTTGAAGTACACAGGAAAATATAGGATTGACAGGTTGAATACTGGAATCCCCTGCATTGATGGAAAAGTAACACACAGTGCTTAAAACTCAGTGGAAATGTCAAAGAACCAGACACTTCAGTTATCCTTTCTGGATTTAAAAAGCCAAAGGAAAACAGTTTTAGCACAAGAATGACATAAAGGAAAGCCCAAATTAAAGAATTGGTTATTTTTAAGATTACTTGTATTGTTCTTCAGATAACAGCATCTCAGTGTGTAGAGCATCTGCTTTCTGTGTCTGCTCAGACTGATTCCTGGGATAATAGGAAGATATCACAAACACTCAGTTCACTTGTTTGCAGCTAAGGGCCTTTAAAGAAAACAGCTTTTGGCAATCATTTATTTTTCCCAACTTGGATTTGAATGTCTAGCTCTCTAATCCAGAAAGCAGATGTTTTAACAGTGCCTGGGAAATTATTTTTTAGCATTTTTTACATGATCTAAACATCGTCCAGCCAATAGAAACTGCTATTCAGTGTTTAACCTTTGTTTTGAGATTCTTTTCTCTAGTAGATTTAGTGTTTAACACAGAACAGCTGGAGACTGTAACATTTTTGGCACAAAAAGACAAAAATGGAATTTTTTTTCCAGTACAAAATTGTTTGCACTCTTTGTCCTCACAGTGCCACCTGATTCCCTCTGAAAGGATTAAATTTCTCCACATCCATCATATCCAAATAGTGCCGTGTCAAAAAGACCAGCAATACTCTCACATAGCACAACTATGACTGACATTCAGTACATTTTTGTCTGAGTAGACCAGGAGGTTGACGTAAAGGTAAATTCCAGACAAACATCTTAAGATACAAGTCCTTTTGTGTACCAACTTTTGTTCTCACTTCTAGACTCTCAATAACCTCATTTGGCATGTAAAGTGTTTTCAAGCAGGAGATTGCATATTGACACCTTGTAAAAAAATTCTGCCACATAACCTACAAGCATTCAGCTCTTAATAATAATAATTATAATAATTTAAAATAAAAAAAAAATGCCAGGCTTAACAATAAACATGTCAGGATCCAAAAGTGCATCTTGCAACACTAGATCAGTTCACAGCTGATGTCAAAGCTAACACATCGTTAATTTAGTAAAATTTTATTAGAGCATGTCTGTCTTACTGGTCCTAATGTTTTATTTAATAAATTTTTAATTACAAAAGTAAGATATGAATTTTAATTGTGGTTTCATCTAAGTTAACCAGTGGAAAACAAAATCAAAGAGTCTGGAAGTATTTTAAAAGCATCATTTGGCTCAGCTCTAGGTCTCAGGAGTCTGTTAAAACAGAGTAGTAGATGGAGTTTTGAAATTGCCAATTCTTATCATAGTCCGTTTCCATGAGAATGTTTTGTGTTTTCATACTATCTATTGGATATATTCTATTTTTATTGCAGTGAATGCAAGTAAAAAAATGAGTACAGTGATACTACTGCTTGTTACCTCTGGAAATTGTCCATAGGATTTTAGAGGAATGGGGACGGCTCATGGTATGCCTCTCTGGGTGCTCAAAAAGAGAAGACAGTGAGAGGTTCCTGCACTCTTTCAGAAGAGAAACGACAGTTTTCAGAATCATACCTGCCAGGCTCTTCTAAAAGAAGAATCTGTGCTTACCAGCAAAGCTACAAAATATTCCTGTTATTCTTCTACAGTGTTCAAGTTTTACTTCTTGTTATGACCACTCTGATGCCCTCTTAAATTTTAGGTAAACTGAATTCAAACTGTATGGCTTCAATAAGATTTCAGATTCCAGGTCGTGTGAGAATTAAACCAGTGTCTCAATTGTTCTAAAAAATTGTTTCTTTGAATCCTGAGTCACACTCATTTTGCAGATAAGTTAAGGATCCTAAATGGACCACACCAAGTTTGGGAGTAAGATGCAGACTCATAATTCCTATACAAAGGTCTGAAAAGTATTTTGAAACCTGTAACTGTATTGAGCATGTACTTACATACGGAAGCACAGAAATTACTTGTGAAATTGTAGCTTTTTTGCCCAGCTCATTTTGCTCTTCAGATTTTTAACTTCATAAGAAGTCTCAGGTGTTTTCTATAGCTACAAGGCAGGTATCATCTTCAAGAAAACACATAAACCAACTTCCCAATGTTTAAAAATATTTAAAAGTAAAATATAATCATTCTTAGGCATATTCATCTCACTCTAGATATAAAAGCCTGTAACTATTTTCAAGGTAAGGAATAGTCTTTTTATTTGTAGTAAATCACTGGAACAGGCCGTCCAAAGAGGTAGCAGATGCCCCATCCCTGGAAATATTCAGGGTCAGCTGGGACAAGGCTTTGAGCCACTTTATCTAATTGAATCCCTGGTCATTGCAGGGGGATTGGACTACATAAGTTTTAAAGGTCCCTTCCAACCTAAACCATTCTACAATTCTATGTTGAGCACAGTATAATTTAGTATTTTAGGATCAATTTTTTTGACTCAAATATTTCTTCTCTTCCTGGAGCCTCGGGATACCTTCCACAGAGATGTAATATGGAATTTCCCTAATATCCCATTTCTTAGAAGCATGTATGACTTCTTACTCAACCAATGGTTTCTTAACGAGTAAAGCAGATACAGCTGTCAAGTTTCAGAAGTAGACGGGCAAAAGGAACTTGCCACAGTACTTTGAATTTTTCAAGAGGTTTTTTCTCTCACTGATGCAGCCAAGCAGCTGCAGTTTTCATAGAAATTTTGTAAATGAAACAATTTATTTTTATTGCACATTCCAGCATAATACACTATGGAATAGGTTTACTCCCTAAAGAACAGACTTTGGGCTAAGGTACTTGCCATGTTGAAAGGGAAAATAAATTTTGATGATGACCATGCTTGATTTGTTGAAATATTTCATCCTCAGCATCATGTATGACAATGCAAGCAGAGTAACTTCACTGTTGCCTAAAGAGTGTGGCCATTCATTAACTTGAAAAAAGCCCAACCCAGATTAGCAGTGAATGTATTTTTTTAAGCTAAAAACTAAACATAATTACTAGCTAGAATAGTAAGAGCCATATGCTCCACTCCTAACAGCCTTCCCTACCAATAGGCAAAAAAATCTTACATGTTATTACCATGAATGTACAACACTTGATCCATGTACCATTGGTATAGTTGTATAGAACTTGAAAAAGCCTCAACATGAGCAATTCATCATGATAGAACTATAAAATCTCATGGTTGGAAAAGACCTCTAAGGTCACAAAGTCCACCAAGGGAGAAAGACAACAAAACAAACAAAAAACCCCACTAGGGCTACTAGAGTATGGGGCACTAGAAGTGCCACATCTACATGGTTTTTTAATACCTCTAGGGATAGTAGCCTAGGCATCCTCAGGCAGCCTGTTCCAGTGCCTGACTCCTCTTTTGGTAAATAATTTTTTCCTTGTATTCATTCTAAACCTCCCCTGACACTACGTCAGGCCATTTTACCTAGTCCTACTGTTATTCACCAGGGAGAAGAGGCCAACTACAACCTTGCTGCAGCCTTCTTTAAGGTTGCTGTAGAGAGCAACTATCTGAGAGTGTCCCCGCCTCCTCTTCTCTAGGCTGAACTCCAGTTTCCTCAGCTGCTCCTTGTAAGACTTGTTCTCCAGACACTTCACCAGCTTTGTTGCCCTTCTTTGGACATGCTTCTCAATGTCCTTCTTGTAGACGGGGTCCCAAAACTGCATACAGTATTCAAGGTGCAGCCTCACTAGTGCAGGGGGAGCTAGTACAGGGAGACAATCACTTCTCTAGTCCTGCTGGCCACACTATTTCTGATAAAAGCCAGGATGCTGTTGGCTTTCCTGGCCACCTGTTTTACATTGCTGACTCATATTCAGCTGGCTGTTGACCAACAACCCCAGGTCTTTTTCCTCTGGGCAGATTTCCAGCCACTCTTCCCCAGGCCTGTTGTATTGCCAGGGGATGTTGTGACTGCAGAGCAGGATGTGGCACTTGATCTTATTAAACATCATAAAACCAGCCTCAGCCAATCGATTAAACTTGTCCAGGTTCCTCTGTGGAGCCTTCCTACCCTCAAGCAGATCACCACTCCCACCCAACTTGATGCCATCTACAAACTTACTGAGGAAGCATGCAGTCTAGATTGATGAAGATATTGAACAATATTGGCCCAAAAACTGAGCCCTGGGGAGCACCACTGGTGACTGGCCACCACTCGAATTTACTCTTTTCACTGCAAATCTCTGGGCCCAGTCATCCAGACAATTTCTAACCCATCAAAGAGTATGCCTCTCTATGCCATGATTTGCCAGCTTCTCTAGGAGAATACCAAAGGATTTCAAACCATCCGTCACTGAGATACCTAGTGTTTCCACAAAAATATGTTGTTTGTTAATCAGCTGTGATGAATGCATGTATAAGACTTCATTAAAAATGAAGCCCAGGTTACCTAAGTGAGAGGCTGTGGGTTGCATGCCTAATTAAGTCAGGACCAAGCAGTGACTGTCTGACACAAGCAGTGGCAACACCAAGTCATAGGTAGGTGATTTACTTTCCTTCTACAGCCTAAGGGTAACACCAGCCACACTTTCAAAAGTGGGACTGGCCTTTTGCAATTGCTGTAAGAAAATAGCAGCCTGCTGCAGGGTTCTACCTCATTTATATATAATTTTAATTCATCCTTTGATGTTCCATACACCATCTCTTTCTTATCGAGACATCCAAATAGCAAAATAACAGCAGTAGGTCTTAAATATTCTTGAGTGAAAATCATTGCAAGAAAATAGTGTAATTGGTGTAATTTTGTTAGTAGGGATTACTTGGTGAACACTAGACAGACTAGAAACTTCAGCATAAAATGAGAGATTTGCGTTTTTTTCAAAATAGAATGTCAGGTTGGAAGAGACCTCAAGGATCATTTGGTCCCTGTCTAATATTATTGTTTGTTTGAGCCGTATCAGCACCCCATCAAACTGAAACTTTTAACTTTCCACAGTGGGGGAATCCAGCACATCCCCTGGGAGATCATTCCAATGTCTGACTCTCCTCATAGTGAAAAATTCTCCTCTTGTGTTCAAATGGAATCTCCTCAGGAACAACTTGTGCCTATTGCCCCTTGTCTTGTCCATGTAACTCCTTGCAAACAGGGAGTCTCCATCTTCTTTGTAGCCCCTGTTTAGGTACTGGAACATCGTAATAAACTCTCTCCTAAGCCTTCTCTCCTCAAGGCTGAACAAACCCAGTTTTCTCAGCCTCTCTTCCTGTGACAGGAGCTCTAGTCCTCTGATCATCCTCGTGGCTCTTCTCAGGACCCTCTCCAGCCTGTCTGCATCCTTTTTGTACAGAGGGGACCAAAACTGAATGCAGGTGTGATCTGACAAGCATCAAGTAGAGCAGGATGACGACTTCTTTGTCTCTGCTGGTGATGCCCTTGTTGATGCAACCCAGCATCCTGTTGGCTTTCTTTGCTGCTGTAGCACACTGTTGACTCATGTTGAGCCTCTTGTCCACCAAGACCTCCAGGTCTCTTACCATAAGGCTGCTCTTGGCAGATCTCAGTCTGAACTGCACTCCTGGGTTATGTGTTCCCAGGTGCAAGACCTTGCACTTCTCTGCATTGAACTTCATGAAGTTCCCGCTAGTCCGCTCCTCTAGTCTGTTGAAGTCCTCCTGGGGGGTGGCTCTCTCTTCTGGGGTGTCAGCCTCTCCCCTCATCTTGATGTTAGCAGCGAAGTTCATCAGGGTGCTCTTGATCCCAGCATCCCCTTGTGAAGATGTCAAGAGACTTTAAGCCCAATATCGAACCCTGGGGGACTCAAATTTTGACACATTGACAGGTGAAGGAGGAACAATCTATTACCCCACCCACTGGACAGACCACTTGTCAAGGCCATGAGTAGTCAGTTTTTCCAGGACGAGGCTGTCGGGGAACATATCAAAAGCCTTGGAAAAGTCCAGGTAGATGATATCCACTGCTCGCCCTGCATCAACCAAGTGGACTACTTTGTTGTAATAGGCAATTAGGTTTTTCAAGCATGACTTTCTCCTGACAAATCCATGATGACTTTTCCCAGTCATGTATTTCAATTGACTTGTGATACTTCCCAGGAGGATTCGCTCTGTGACATTTCCAGGGACTGATGTCTGAGTGGGGTATTGGTGAAGTCATGGGTGATGTGGAAAAAGTAAACTGAGGATGTTTTTTTGTCTCTTTCCATACTACCAGACCTGTGAACATAACAGATACAAAACTAAATCCTTGTGCACTTCTTTACACAGTGCATAATTAATGTGGACTCCTCTGACACAGTACACTGTACAGCCTAAAATAATACAAACCCTTTGAAAAAAGAATTCAATGGCCATGATGAGCCAATGTAGTGCATTCTGCTGACAGAATCTGGGAGGACTGATTCAGAAGATCATCATCCTGCATGTGTTCTACTCCTGACCTGCTCAGACAAGCATTGTAGAGTTAGACATCTGCAATATGATCCTGCATTATGATCTCTTCAAGAATCACTCAACAACTCATGAAGAGTTTACCATAGATCTCATGTAAAAGGTACCACTGAACTCTTTGAATCCAGTACTGGTAGTTTGATTCATCCTGAAGAGATTATGGTAAGCAGATATAACATGGAGACACACTTAGTCTGTTTTACTGTATTTAGCAGTGGTAGGGAAGAATGTTTGCTCTCCATTGTCTGATTCCTGACACAATTTAAAGTGCCTCTTTTCTGATATTATCTAGATGGAGAAAGTTTTCTGGAAAGTGAGTTTTGATCATGAAATACCAGTGCAGAAGTTAAACTTCTGTTTCCCATTACACATGTTGGTGTTCAGCTTGGAAGCACTGTGTGGAGCAGGAGGCTGGAAGTAAGGAGAAGTAAGGACTCATTGCAGTAGAAGAATGGAAACAGAGGACCATATTAGATAACTCTCCAGGGAAGAGATTGCCTACTTATCCTAGAAGCTCTTAGAGAAGTTAGAAAAGATATTCAATAATCAGTCTTCAGAGCACCACCATGGTTAAAAGCCCAGGCAATATTTGCATACATAACCTTTTAAAATGTTTTTGCTAATTTTTCCAAGGTTTTTTTCCACACAATTGCAGCAAGGTAGGTCTCAGATATTAGTTTCTTTAAATTTAATGAAAGGTAATGGAGGATGAAAGAGCACTTAACTACACTGCAGTAAAAAATTGGAAAATAAAGTAAAGCAGCTGTTCAAGATAATCAAAAGAAAACAATTTCACATGAAAAACTATTCTATGTCTGAACAGATGATAAACTCAGATTTTCCTTGTGGGCTGTCTGAAGGATGGGTCACCTCTTCATCCTGATACCATGGCTATTCCCTGGTCTGCTAAAAAAATTTCTGATCACGTCTTTCATAAAGGAATTAGACAGAGTAGAAGAGCAGAGAAAGCTGTAAAATATAATCAGAAGTTGGTGTGCATACCAATACCCTTAGGATGTTATGATCAAAGTACAGCAATAGCTGCATATGCCAGTCCCCCGAGGCTGAATGGCTGTATAATAATTCCTACCATTTTTACCAGGCAATAACTTATTGCTCACTGAACACTAAACCCAGAGTGCTAAAAGTCTGGACTAGAGTTAGTGTTGGTCAGTATTACTGGGCTCTAAGTACTGACTCTATCACAACATGGACAGCAAGACTAATTCCTCATTGCTGGCTTCCGCAACACAGCTGCTCTCAGAGCCCCTGGGGGATCTGGACACTAGTCCTCCTGAAGTCAGTAATGAAATTTCCTTAAATTCTATGCTAGTCAGAATTAACTAGATTTCCTCTCATCCACTTTTTGTCTTCACTGCAGGGGAGCAAGCCACACAAAGTAGTTATTTCCTGAAATATGATTAAGAGGGAAGTAAATGAAGAGGTGGCAAAATGAAAGCATTTCTTGTTTGCAGAGAGTTCCAGGGAAAGGATGTACTGCTTCTTATTTGGGAATTAATGACTTCTGAAAATTAGGCACATGATTGCAGGTGAGAGACGCATAACTCAGAACTCAGCATACAAACTCCCACTCTGGTGAACAGAAAAAGGTGGATGTGTTCAAAGAGAATTTCAGGAGACCCAGCGGCTGAGCAGGTGGACAGCAGACTGCTCCATAGTGGTGTTGATAGGAAATGGGTGCTTTACTTGCACATGCACCTTTTAGATGTCCCAATTCAACATGTACATCATCCACCTAGTGTAAAAGAAGCGTCCATACATGGAGGCACAACTTGATCTGGACTTCAAAAATAGAATGGCTATTTCTAGTGGGTTCTTCTCTTTCCATAATAGCATTTTGGCATAAGCAGTTAGCTGAGAAAGGAGGTGATGGGCCTTCAGGTCTCCAAAAACACAATAGATGAAAACCCCACAGGTTCTGACATACCAAGAAAATGTGTTCTACCAGGTGTTTCTGGAAAGGTTATTCCCACCTTCCCTGTTGAAGCAGTGCAATCACACAGAGAGGAATGCTAGAATAATGAGGCCAGGGAAAAACAGACAACAAGAAGGTACATGCTCCTTTCTCCCGGGCAAACTCTTTAGCTACCAGGCTTGACCACAACTGTGGGAATATTTCTGAGGAAGAATGACCAGAGATGTTCTCCTTTGAAGCTGACTGTCAAAGGTCACCGTGTTCTCCAAACTGAGGTCCCCCATGACACATAATGGACTCAGGGCTGCTCTAGTTTGTAATGTTTTTCAAATGGGAGCAGCGTTATATACTCTGTGGTCCAGATTTATGCCTATTAGGAAAACACTTCCAGCACAGGAAGGTAGGTGACAATTACAGAGGAGCCCTGGCACATAGATGGGACTGGTGTGCTTAGCCCAGGCACTATAAGAAATAGTGTAGGTGCTACCTTCCATATAGAGAAGGTAGACAAGGTGCCTTTCAAAGGTGTTGCTCACAGGCTTTGCAAGAGACAAGTTCTCCAAAATGTCAGATGGTTGTTACACATACACATACAGGAGGGTCCCCTCTCTAGAAAGCCATGACAGGCTTCTCTGCCTTCCAGGGCTACAGGGACCAAACAAGCCCTAAAGAAGAAAAATGCTGCAATTTGGCCAAGCAACAACATTGTAAATTTATTTTTTTTTTCCCCAAAAAGTAACATTTGGCTATGAATATAAAAAGCTCATAAATTTAACTTTCCCTGGCAATGTAAACTTTTGCATACCTTATGCCTCTAGTTGATCTGACTTCCTACTCAATATGTCAAACATTAATTAAGTACAAAAGGAGGCCCCCAGTCTGGCAAACACTTCAGCAAGGGCAACTCCCTCCCTGCAGTGCAAAGATTTGGTGGGAGTGGGAAGCAAGGTACGGGAGATGTGGGCATACTAGTTGAGGTATTCAGTTTGAATGGACTTATCTCAGTGTCTTTTAAGTTTTAAGAAAATGGTTTTTGGTTTCAGCTTTATTAATGCAGCCTCATTTGAGTGAATGTTTTGAGCATACCTTACTTGTGGCTCCTTCCAGCCCTAAAAGCAGCTGTGGTTTCTTCTCAGAAATACAGATCTTCACAAAAAATAAAACTTTTCAGCTTGCAATTCCCCAGTGGTCGCCTCTCCAGCCAAATCACCCTTGGAAACATATTTGAAACCATTTGAGCAGGGAAAAATATTTGGAACTTTGCCTGTTTTGCTAAGGCTCGGCATCAAATTACACAGACAGAGCTTCTGTTTTTTTTAAAAATGTTTTACGTCTATACTATTTTAAAGTACATGGAAAGTAGTATTTTTTTAAAATAAAATAAAGCTTACTGGCGCCAGTATTACATCAGTGACTGTAACCATTGTGTGTGTTATATCCCTGGTAAGGATTTCTCAATCTTAATGCAACTAACTCAGGACACCAGCCTAGATGCAGCAGGAGATGAGAATGCAATTAAGTCCTTCCCTGACTTCTTCAGGAAAACAACAGAACTATTACAATTTGATTTATGCTTCTCAGGTGATATATGCCACATCCTTCATCTTTTAATGGAGAGTGTGACTGAAAACTGGGACTTATGCCCAGTTTCATGTTAGAACATCTTTTTCATTAGCAAATAAGAGCCAGAAACTTGCAGTCTTTACTAAGATGAATAATCATCAGTTTGGTCTGCAGCTTAGTGAACACAGATGGAGACAAAGGGGCCAAGTCCTTAACTGGTACAAAGTGGCAAAGCTCCAGAACTTAAAGGGACTGTTACTTTAGGGGAGTTACTCAGGGGAGCCCAGTTACTTTATGCTTGCTTAGTATCTGCCCCAAGACATCTGTCTACAGGCTATGTGCATGTATGTGATAATTGTGTGACATAGTGTATTGCAGGGCATTTGATAAAGAAATTACCAAGCAATTTATCATGTAACTCTGATTGCATCACCTGCCCGTTAATCTTTCTCCCTGTTTCAGTCTGGCATTCCTGGCTCTTAAGTGGCTTCAAACAGCACCATCTATATTATAAAGCCAACCTGCCATGGAAGAATTTCCTCCCTCCCCCCCACCAAAGAAGTGGAATTTCCTCAGAAATTATACCTTCATGAGATCCAGGACAGGCAAAATTAATTCTGAAAATTAAGAAATTGTCCTGGTTTTAAAGCCATATGTGTATATTGTCCTAGTCAGTGAAATGGGAAGAACTTTTACAGCTACCCAGTAGATGAACTCACTGAAATATAGAGGGGATGAGATGTTGGGCTTTAAAGAAGAGAATATTTATTCGTAGAGGTGATCTTCAATCACTTTAGATGTGTTCTAAATTCATTCATTCTAATTTTTCTCTTCCTTGTGGCAGTGAAACACTTTGCTTAACAGGCCAAGACACACAAAGAACAGTCTCCTGAAAATGTTCCCAAAGTTCCAAAGCATTTAAGAAGAGTTTTTATACAACATATATAGCAGGGGCAGAAAATCCCAAACTTATGCTAATGAAACTAAGTAGCCACAGACTGTTCATGTCTCTTTCTGAATTCTTATACACCTATGTCAAAGGATTGTTCAGGCTGGAAAGTCAGGCTCTCAGGAATCAGGAATGAGGACCTGCAAGAGTTCTAATGCCATTTGTCTAACCCACATTATTTAGAAACTGCCATAATAGCCAAACAAACCTCCCCCTGACCCATTCAAGCTGTGGTTCTTTCAGAAAGTAGATAGCTATTCTTATTTCTTTTTGGTCTTACCATTTCTTGGATTTTTTTTTTTTTTTTCTTACATGATGTACTTAAATTCAGCACTGTATGCATAAGTATTCACTCCCTCTTGACACCTGTAGTGATGCTCTTACCATGCCTTTGCTTGGCCACTTGTTCAGAGATCTCTATTCTCACTCTGCAGCCTGGAAGAGTGAAGTACTGAAAAAGGAATGTCAGACATGCCATAAGCAAGTTGCTGGTGTTGGTTTCATGGCACATCGCGAACCTGACTGCATACTGCACTTAGGGGGCATCTGCAATCAGCCTCACTCCTGTGACTTCTCAGCCATTCTGCAAGCCTGTCTGCAGATGTGTTCACTGAATAGGCAGGAGAAATAAAACCAATGGTTGTACAAGAAGAGACTTACTCAAATGATGGTCCAGCAGAAGATGTTGAGAAGCTGTTGCTGAAGAAACCCTTACCTCCCGTAGGAAATGAGCCCTTCTTTTGCTGCAGCTCCCTACCATAAGGAACCAAAGAAAGACTCAAAGGAACAAACTGAGAAAAAAAAAGCAATTCTACCCATGCTTGCTTATCTACTGTGGGCTGTTCTCAGCAGAGAAAGGCTCTGTGGCAAAAATATCTGCTTAATTCTTAAGCTTGTGATGAATTATTTATGTACAAAACAAGTAAAAAAACCCCACATGATGAAATACATTAGGATTGGTTTCCCCACCCAGCAAAAGTAAGCAAAGAGCTCAGTCTGGCATAAGGGCAACATCTGCTTCGTTTGAGAAAAAAATTAAAAAGATTTCTTCAAATTGTAGAATTGAAGAGTCAATGGAAAATAAATTAACATAAACATGAATAGCATTTTTTTTTCTTCTAAACACCTTCTAAGTTCAACCTGAAGTAGATACCCAGAGCGAAGAACTTTCAGGCTGCATAGTTAAAACAATCTGGCACGCAGTAGCAACTGTAAGAAGGGGCCTTATAATGGGAAATACATGGAATCCATAGGTGTAGTTAGCATATCTGCCTATTAATTGTGGAATAAGAGATAGATGCTAAGCAGAATACCAGATTCCAGCTTTGCCCTGAGTGTGATCTGTATCTGTTTAATTGGTGCTTATTATTATGGCCCATCATTCTTTCCCTACATTCTTTTCACATCCCACACTGATCTTTTGCTACAAACCATGTGGAGAGAAAACAATACCACAGAACAATTTCTTGAGGAAATTTTTTATATGTAAAAATTAAAACTAAAGAGGAAAGAAAGTGTGCAAGAAAAGAAGCATGGGTTATGAATGAAGACACTGACATGGCATGTGTGTGTATTATCCTTTAATGAGTGTGTTGTACACAAAGAAAATCAATGAGAGTGGTACAGGCCGTGACAGTTGGGAGAGAGTACAGAGGGAATAGCAGTTCTTGGAACGATTGAAAAGAATGAAAAGGATAGTGGCTGAAGAGCTTTGAAGACAGGGGGTGAGGCGTGAAAACTGACAAGTTGGGTAGTATACAGGTAACAAAAAAGAACACAGCAACTAACCCTGTTCCTCCCTCTCCTTCACTCTTCTTTCTCACATCATCTCATCTCAGAGAATGCAAGTTTTATTGCATTCATTGATTCATTTTCAGGAGAAACAAATTATCCAGTGATTTTTATCTGCCAAGTGTGTGCACAGATCTGGAATGTTACAAACCCCACTTTAAAAGAACCTCAGTTACTGTATCCAAGGATTTTAGCTAGCATGAGTTCTCCTCTATTTACATCACTTCTTTGTTCAGAAAGACAGGCAGGAGGGTTCAGCATTTCTTCACCACTTTATTTCCTTGCCACCAGGCTGAAGAACCCATCAAGGAATACTTTGAGCAAAATCCTAGGCACTGTGTCTTCTTCAAAAGCATACTTCTTTCAAGGTTAATTTGTTGCATTTATAAATAAAATATTTCTTTTTCACTGCTTCTTTTCAAACATGAGTTTTATAAATGCTCAGACAAAACTGACACAGTGTGTTAAAAAAACTTTTCCAGTCTCATTCCTCTTGTCCTAAATGCAAACAGCCAACTCATGGCCCACCTTTTTGAAATGGAGTCCATCTCCCTGCCACATATTCCCTGCTTTTGCCTCGAAGCACAGAAATGACAAACCCAGAAACAAATCACCCTCTGGTGATTGTCACCAAGGTGAGACAATCTTTTCTTTCCTAATTTCCTCCCACTGCTCTCAGTTTCACCTCTAAGTGCTACCCAAAACGTATTAATGTTTCTATACACTTGCACATCTGTGCACAAAGTCTGGAAGTCTTGGAAGTAGTATTCCACTAACTGGTGTTACCTGAGGACTGCACAAAAGCCAGTGCCCTTGAAGAGGAGCTCCCACCTCCAGTGTTTGCAGGTGAGGTTCTCTCCTGTCCCTTACACACACGTTGCTGCTTCATGAAGCTACACAGTCTCTGTTTTGCTGTAGCCCCGGTGGATGCATATGGGGTTCATCTGGAACTTCTTTAGGTCACGTTTAGCAGCTGTCTTGGTCACCCTAACTACTCCATACTAGATGGTAATATCTTTATGTACTTACAGGCACAAGGCAACCATCTCTTTTTCTGCCTTTAATCTCTGCCCATAGCAATCAGCGTGTGTATTCTCTATCTCTGTGTCCTGCTATTGGTGTCCACATTATCTGGGGTCTAGCCTGGACAGTTATTATGGACAGTGTAGAAGACAGACAACAACTGATAGTGTGAGACAACATTCAAACTCAGAAATCCCCCCCAATTCATGACATTATATAACATCTTTCTGGATGCCAGTTTGTGCAGCCAACACAGGTAAAATATCTCATTCCATGATGATAGCAACTGCACCTACATGGTAGCTCACCATACACCTTTGGTTGTGCCACCCAGCTGCAGTGCTTGCTGCCAAGCCACTGTGCACAGTGCACTCAGGTGAGCACAGGGGCAGCTTTCCTGTGACCATGCAGAAACACAGGGCTGCCTCTGTTTGCAAATCCAACGTTTTTCTTCCAGTGAGGGGAGAATAAACCTGTTGAGGGCAGATGGGCTGTGATGATGTTGCTATGAAGTGTTGATTAACTCCACTGTCACCTTGTCTCACACCCTCACATGGCTTGACAATGCTTGGAAGACCACTGAAGGCCAAGACCAGGTTATGCCCATATCTCTATAAACTGGATGTTTTTCAAGAACTTAATATTCTTTGCTCTTCCACCTGCTACCTGGCCTTTGTTCTCTTCATATAGAGAAAGATGACCTTTCCCATTGCACTCCCCAGACTGCTTGATGATTGAGTCCATTAATTATGTTTGTGCCAAAACTTCATTTCAAGGATTTCCTGATCCTTTAGTTCTCCCTGTATGGCAGCCAGGGGCAACTCCTCTTTATGTCCCAAGGCTGGTGTAGAAAAGACGGTACAGCCATATAGTGTACACATGTAAATGGACTGATTCGGAGCAGGACTAGCACTTAAGCAGGTAGATGATATCTCATCATCATGGAAAGAACAGTAAATTCTGGGTCACCCTGGTGAGTATGAAAAATGGTACACTGCCAAAAGAGCACTCAGAGCAGATGGGAAAGCACAGCCATCTGCACAATTACTTAATACTCAGTAAACCAACCACACTTTTAAAATAGCTGTATAGAAGGTGCGTTATCTCATCAGTTAACACATGAGAAAATATTGTCATGTAAATGGAGGTTATTATAAATGAGCCCTCCATCCCCTTCCACTATCGTGTAGGCGAGCCTTTAGCACATGTTTTTCTAAGCAGTCATTAGTATTTCTATATCCCAAGCCTTGGCACTTCTAGAAACTGAAAATTATTTTGGAAAACGTTAACTGTTAGAACAGAAACAAAGGCGTGTGAGTCAGGAAACTAATCTTTTTTTATATATATGAAATGAGAAATGAAATTTGGTTTGAAAACATTTTTTTTTAAAAATGTAGCTCTCTGTACTCTGAAACACCCTGGAGGTCTAAAGATGATATCAGTATATAAATATTTCAGGCTTCTTGAATATTTCTTTTCAGAAAAGACTTTTTTTCCCCTTAAAATTTCTTTGACCTTTAGCAAACAGTCACTGTAGTTTGATTTTTTCAAGATGTTCTCGAGTACATAAAGATGGTAGAGAATTCAATTTAAAAGCCAACTCATGAAACACAATATAATACTCAGAAGATACCATTGCCCTAGGTGATATTTTATTAAGTGAAAAGCCATTCAAAGCATCTTGGAGAACATCATATCCGATTCAAAGGTATTCACTTCCTACGATGCTACAATGCTACAGAAAAATTATTTTACAAAAGAGATGATATATGAACTATCCACAGGCATATAGATATACAGATAAAATGCACAGTAACCAGCTGTAATAGAGATGAGTCTTTTTCGAACTGATACATAAAAAGGTCTACTTTGGCTTTTTTTTTTTTTTTTTTTTTTTTTTTTAATTTAAAGGGAACAAGACTTTCATGAGCTCCTACAGAACAGCTGCAAAAATACCTTCAGTCTGGCATCTGGAATTCCTGAAGGTGACTTGTGGATATGTGGCTAATGAAACATTGCAAAATAGCACTCACCATGTTGTAAAATACCCCTAATGGTTTATTAGCCTCCTAAAGGACAAAAAAATGAAAGGTGCCCCAAGCATTTTACTCTGTTATAATGATATAGAGTAAGAAGTTAAAAAGAAACAATATTGGAATAGAACCAAATATAGGCAGGTTTGTCTGTGAACTAAAAAGTGGATTACAGATTATTTGTGACATTACAGAGTGATCACTGGAGACCTGGGGTCCACTTAAGGATTCTCACTAATGAAAATCAGTATGTTTTCTTATTATTTACAACACAGTGAGATTAAAACTTTGTCATCAAAAGCTTTTTTTAACTTGACTTCATCCAGTACACGAATTTATTCCTGAAACAGGATTTGCCCATTCCACAGAGAAACCATCTGATAAGAGGAGTTGCTCGTAGATTACTTAGGGCTGAGAGAAGGAAGAATGCACTGAAAGAACTGTTCTTTCCAAGATTCAGAAAACACAGTATGCCTTGTATATCATACAGTCTTTTTGATATTTCTGTTTTGCTACCTTTACAAGAAAAGATTTAGTACAGGAAATTACCCAATTTCTAAACAAATGACCTTCTACGCTACATCTTAGCTGAATAAAGAGGTAAGCTGTTTCCTCCTAAACAACACCACAACTCAATAATTTGGCCTTTTTGGGGGGGCAAAAAATATAATAAATTTGTGGTTTTGTCAAATATAATACACTTCTAATAATTTTAATTTCCTGGACATAGCTTTGTTTCATGTATTCCAATAAAAAATTCATTAGCAGACAAAAACTATCCAGTTCTACATGGGCTGAACAATCAAAGAAGCCTGCATAGACATAACAAATGGCTTTACTTTCCTGGGAAAATATTGACCCAAATTGCAGGAGAGTGCTTGCTGATACAATTGATAGCAGTGGTTTTAACAGTCATGATACAACGGCAACTGGGCTTTCACCAGAGAAGTTTCCTCTTTCCCACTGTTTCCAGGGCATGTGCTATGATCAAAGCCCATTTCCACCAGATTTCCTTAGGCACAAACACTAGTTCCTTGCATGAAAATCTCTCCTGACATAGACGGACCATATATACACACACTCCTCTCCATGTATCTGCGAAGTTTTAAGCAATTGAGTGGAAGTTCTGGAAACAGGATACACATTTTGATGGCTGTGCACACAGGGAGTATTTTAATCCACAGAGGCCACAAATGTGACTTGTTTCAAAAGAAATAAAACTTGCATTTTACCTGTGCCATTTCAGGTGTGCCATATGAGCACATTAACTTACTTACTACATAGCTGTATCTATCCAATGGAAATTCTCACTCCCAGGGACATCCTGCAGAAGTGAACATTACTGGTATTACACACTGAATCTAAAAGGCCATGAGTGGAGAAAAACTATGATGTTTTTCACCTACTATCAGGACACTTTCCCTGTAACATTCATGTTTTCTGGAAAAACCTTCTGTTTCTCTTGCACTGAGCTGTCAGATCAAAAGATGTAAAAGACAAAATGTATTTTATTCCTTGCTAAATGATTCAGCATGGTAAATGCTAACATGATAATGATGACAGCTAATGATTTATTCAAAACTGAGGGATAACACAGGACAAAAGAGCTATTTCTCTTCCCTGTTACCTCTTCCATTCCTCCTCCATCTTTTTTCCTTCCTATGGACATCATTCTTTGTATAAAATTTTAAAGAAACAGATGTCTTGCCATGTCTTGCTTCAAAGCTTTCTAATAGACTTAGTCCTCACTTTCAGAGCTGATTACAAACCTTGCCTGGTTTGACTGAAAGGGAGAGTTTTCACCGGTCACTTACACACTACTCTCTCAGGCTGGATGAACTCTGTCTGCCTAATTCTGAACTCCTTTGAACATCAAAGGTCTAACTCACACTTCAGGGTTAGCTGGGTCACATTCCACCTAAAAGGAGAGTAAAACTGTCTGAGCTGTTCACAACAAGCTTCTTGTTCAACAGTTTTTCACCATTTTCTGTTCTCAAATGATGTGCAAGAAAACTTGTATTTTGTCACATTCTTAATAGTTCAGTAAACACTTTACGTGAATTCATTCAAATTAAAGCTTGTCTGAACGATCTGCTCTGACCTGAGCTGTAAGCCTTGAATATTTGTAGTGGGCCATTCTGGCTGTAACTTTCCACCTGATGGTAACTCCTAGTCTCTGGAAGATTCCTAAATCCACAGAAGGATGAAGGACACAGGATGGCCATCCAAATCATCCTGATGCACATTCTTAGAGGAATACCTTTAGGTATGACGTTGTATAATCTTTGCCACTGAAAAATAATGTTGCAAAGTAAAATTCAACTAGGAAAGCTGGCAAAAGGCAACTGGAGAAAATGTAGAAGACAATAGTACTACCCACATGCATATACAATCCTTTGATCTCACCTTGAAGAAATTCCATTTCAGGATCAGATTATCCACATCAGAACACACAGTTTAGCTTTCAGTATAAGAGAATTCACTCCAGTTGAGGAGAAAAATATGTTGGAAATAACAACGTCCAGATAAACCAAAGAGAGCAGTCAGTTAATGAGCCCATTTTGCTGTCAAAAAATGATGTTTAGAGCAGTTAGTTTTACTGTAAGACTTCAGCTATATTACAGCTTCTATCCCATAAGCACAATCAGGGATTAAGAAAAGGGTTAAGGCTGAAAAAAAAAAAAAGGAAGAAATAGGTACTAAATAGATCACTGGGGTGAATGCATTAAACCAATGGATGAACAAAATTAAGCAAATGTAAATGCTATTGACTGGATTTTACAAAACTATTTGTGATGGTGTTACACTAAATCCTTATTCTTAAGCTGCTTTAGCCCTACTTAAGTTCTGAGTTTTAACACACCAGGCGAAAGTGACTAGACAATGCTACACAAGCAACAATTTCACCTGCAGCATAATGAACTGAACTGGCATGGGTATGATGAATAACTAATTTATCCAGTAATTACTCTAATAATTAGTCTTATGAATACCACAGGAATTACTGTTGGCAGAAAATTACCTGGGTGGGAAAAAGAAATACAGCCATACACAATGGTATTTTAAGGCAGTAAAAATTTGCATAAGTTACAAGAGATATTTCCAAACAAAGAAATCTATAGAAAGAAAGTGGTAGAAACCCTCAACTTATCACTTAGGGCTTTTAAAAATAAGCCAAAACAAACCACTTGACAATATAACACAATGACTAATCTCACACTGACTGCATAATGTTGCAATGCGGACAGAGAATGTTCCAAAACCTCTTTTACATTGCTAGTATCTCTAAGCATCTGGACAGGTTTTGGCTATCCAGCTACAGATACTACAGATATTACAGACTGGCTCCAGGAAGCAGCACGGTGCCTGTGTACAACCCAGTTCCCAAAGTTTAGGAAATCTCCAGAGCACTGCTATTGCTAACCACTTTTCCAAGAGTACTAACTTTAATTTCATCTTTACAATTTCCCAATCTGATCCATCCCTTTTGGAGAATTATGAAAAGAGCAGTCATCTCAGGCAAGCAGAAAGACATCAGTGTATCTCACCCCCATGATGCACATAGGGAATGATTATTCTGTTAGGAAGAACGAAATACTGACTTGCAATGTGTCTGAGAATGGCTAGGCGTTCAGTGTATTTTAATGTGTCAAAGCCTTGAACTCAATATTAAGCTTGAAAAGAAAACCATGATTATGTGGTGTTTTTACTGAGATTTCCTGCCTCGGTATTTTAATGCTTATTATTGGCACAGTGACAAATTTATGACTCAATGTGTTTCTCCATCATTTCTGCAGTCCTTAATTTTTGTTAGCTGCAGAAAGAAGATACAGTTTCAAAGCTATTTGTGACTGTGAATGATTCCTTTTTGAATGTCAAATTAGAAAATCTGATTTTCAAAGGTTAGGTTCTCAACATATTCTGAATATTAGGCTGTCTGGAAATGTCTCAGGATGTGCTCATAATATGGAGGTAACTGAATCATTCGTCACTTTTGCAAATTAAATTTTTGAGACAAAGACATTTTTCTTTCATCCCAGCATTCAGATACCACAGCTAGAGGCATAGTAGAGGAATGGAGTGGAACTCTAGTAATGCTTTGACATCTTTTAATTTTAGGTGAAGTATAGGAAGATGCATGCATGTACCTGCATGAATGTAGCTTCTGTTCTTGTAATAAAATCTGCTAATCTCCCAAGCTATCTTCCTCCATATAAAAACCTATCTTAATTCATTTTTCTCCTGTTGTAGTTCAAGAAAATGAGCAAATGAAATAAAGAGAGTTCAGGCTGCTGACCATACCAAAACTGGCACTGACTAGCTAAAACTGCCTTTTAAAAGTTCTAATTAAATCAGAGAAAATTCTTGGCCAAGCACACTTAAATTGGTTTATTTCTTGAGTAACACTGATTTATTTTAATTTGGTAATCTGTGTCAGGACTCTGAAATATTTGTATGCCTACTTCATGTTTAGCATACTGTTTAGTTTGTGCACATTTTGTTTTAGTACAATGAAAGCATGAAGCTCTTTTCAGAAGGTGTAATAAACAAGTGTGACACTCTTTTTATAGCAGGTCAACTCAATAAAGACATCACTATTTCTTGATGATTTGAATCCAGCTGTGCTTAAAGAGACCTACTGAAACACTCAAAATCAGTTTGCTAACTCCAAATTTATGTTGAATTAGATTTTTATTAGTTTAAACAAATTGTTTTGAAAGATGGTTGTATTTTAACCACAGATAATTTTTTTGTAAACAAAGCCTTAGGCAAATATCATCACAGGATACATCAAGGATACCCACTGAACTACTACATAGACTGGGGACATACTTCAAAATGGTATGTTTCAATGCAGCCATCTTCAAATCTGGAGGTAGAGGAAGTGTATATATCTATATATATATGTATATATATATACACATACTCAAAGAGTACATGTTACATTTGTGTTGGTGTAAACTGAAACCATAAAAATGAAACTGCTACTCTTATTTTTGTCTGCCATACAACATAGGAACTTCACTTGCCCACAAAGATGTTAATTTCTTCATGCTTCTCATATAGGAAAAATCAGCATTTCCTATTTCTTGAAAACTTGTATTACATGAATTTCAATGAAGCACATCCAGGAAATTAAATGCAAACCTATTAGCTGCTTCAAAGAATATCTGGTTATAAATATTTGAAAAAATGAAAATAAAATTTTAAAAACCACACCAAACAAAAACCAACAACCAAACAAAAAACATTTAATGGTTTTTGTGGTTGTATATGTTGACATGTCCAACAAAGAACTCCCATAATATTCTGATGATTGAAATTAGTTTATCATGACAGCATGTGGTTTATATTCATCTTTGTAGAACACAGTTACTTAAAACCTTTATCTAGCTGTCTCAATAGATGACCAGAAATGTGTTGCCTTCACAATTACATTTTACTTTGTTAGGACCAAGACAGGGTTTGAGTCCAACCCTGTTACTAGATTTGTTTTAACAGCATGTGTGGTCTAGTTTGTAGTTTAGATTGTAACAGAGCTCAAAAAAACAGAAGTACAGCAAAGTATTGTGCAATACTCCCATGTTTACTGTACTACATTCACTGGGTAGTTACTCTCAATAGTACTTACTATTTCGTATAAAAATAGCAGTCTCCAACTTTACAAGGACTATAGTAAATATTTATTTAAATAATATAAATTAAAAGGTCATACTGAAAAGATGACAAGTAAAATATATATTTAAGGCAAGTTTATATAGCATCTTGAGTGGATGGACCTCAAGGCAGGGACTGAAGGAGCAAAGTCCCTCAAACTGTAAGAGAAGATCAGGTTTGTGACCACCTGAGGAACCTGAACATACTTAAGTCTATGGGACTTGACAGGATGCACCATTGAGTCCTGAGAGAACCGGCTGATGTACTTGCCAGGACACTCCCCATGATATCTGAAAAGTCATGGCAGTCAGGTGAAGCTCCCAGTGACTGGAAAAATTGAAACATTGCACTCATTTTTTAAAAGGGTAGAAAGGAGAACACTGGAAACTACTGACCTGTCAGCCTCACCTCTGTGCCTGGGAAGATCATAGAACAGATCCTCCTAGAAGCATGTGGAGGACTGAGAAGTGTTTCAACACAGCCAGCATGGCATCACCAAGGGCAAGTACTGCCTGAACAATCTAGTGGCCTTCTATGATGGAGTAACAGTATCAGTGGACAAGGGAAGACCTGTAAATGTAGTCTGCCTGGACTTCTGTAAAGCCTTTGACACAGTCCCTCAAAGCACCATTCTCTTTAAATTGGAAAGGTAGTGGAAAGATACTGATTTGATGGATAGTCTGGTGTATACAGAATTTGTTGGATGATCACATGCAAAGAGTTGCTATCAATGGGTCAGTGGGTCAAGACCCATGATTAGCAGCATCTCATATGGATCACTACTGGGACCAGAACTGTTTAATATCTTCATCAATGCCATCGACAGTGTGATTAAGTGCACCCTCAGCAAGTTGACAGATGACACCAAGTTGAGTGGTGTGATTGACATGTCTGATGGACAGGTTGCCATTCAGAGGGACCTGCACATGTTCAAAAAATGGGCCCATGTGAACCTCATGAGGTACAACAACATTAAGTGCAGTGGTCCTGCATCTGAATCAACATAATTCCCAGGATCAGTACAACCTGCAGGACAAAGGGATTGGGAGCTGCCCTGCCAAGGAAGACTTGAGGGTACTGGTGGATCAATAGCTGAACAAAAGCCAGCAATGTGTGCTCACAGCCCAGAAAGCTGACTGCACCCTGGGGCTGCATCAAAAGAAGCATGGCCAGCAGGTTGTGGGAGGTGGTTGTGTACCTTCTTTCTGCTCTGGTGAGACACGCCCCCCTCCCACCCCCCCCATAACACTGTGTCCAGCTCTGGAGTCCTCAGAACAGGAAACACATGGATGTGTTGGATCAGGTCCAGGGGAGAACTACAGAAATGATCACAGATACAATACACCTTTGCTAAGAGGACAAGCTGCGAGAATTGTGGTTGTTTAGCCTGGAGAGGAGAAGTCTCCAGGGAGACATTATTGTGGCCTTTTAATACTTAAAGGGGGCCAAAAAGAAAGGAGGCAGACCTTTTAGTAGGGCCTGCAGCAGTAGAACAAGCAGTAATGGTTTTAAACTAGAAGAGTGTAGATTCAGACTAGATACAAGGAAGATGTGTTTTATGATGAAGGTGGTGAGTCACTGGAATAGGCGGCACAGAGATGCCCCATCACTGAAAACATTCAAGGTCAGCTTGGACAAAGTTTTAAGCAACCTAATCTAATTGAATATGTCCCTGCTCGTTGCCAGGGGATGATGACGGTCCCTCCCAACCCAAACCATTCTACAATTTTATGTATGCATCTAGATGTTACAGTACTGCATTTGTAGGACCCAAATCACTAATATACCAAAATTACCAATGATACTCTGTCTCTGACTCTTCCAAACAGGCCCACTCCATAGTCTCTTTATATGTGTGTCCCCCTCCTGTAATAAGACAAGACAGTTGCTTAGAGATTGAGTCCCCCCCAGTGGCATCCAGCATACATGTTAGTACATTCCCAAGCTGCCTTCTGGAAGGCAATAAGGAAGCACCTCCATGTGTAGCACACTCCAGAGTCAACACAGTTGGTCTTACACAGTCTCTATACGGTCCTTCAGTACTACATTGGAGCGTTTTGTTCTTCCACACGTTCCCAAATCATACCCCATAGCTTGTTACACAGTTTCAAGAACCATAATATAAACAAATGACACTGGCAGTCTGCAGCACGCGTTGTGTGGAAAAAGGCTATGATAGGGTGTCAACAGGAGTCCCAGGCTGACAGGTGTGCAAGAAGACATGTGCAACCTGTTCCAGAAAGGATCAATCCTACATTCTCAGAGGAGAAGGAACTGGGTGTTCTGATAGATAGTAGATTATCCATGACCCAGCAGTGTGTCCTTGTTTCCAGGAAGGCCAATGGAATCCTGGGTTGTATAAGAAGAGTGTGGTCGGTAGGTCAAGGAAGGTCATTCTCGCCCTCTGCTCTGCTGTCCTGGGACCACAGCTGGAACAGTTCATCCAGTTCTGGGCTCCCCAGTTCAAGAGAGACAGGGAACTGCTGGAGAGAGTCCAGTGGAGGGCAACAAAGATGAACGGGGGGATTGGAGCATCTCTCTTATGAGGAGAAGCTGAGAGAGCTGGGACTCTTTAGCATGAAGAAGGCTGAGGGGAGACCTTATCAATGCCGACAAGTATCTGAAGGGGGGATGCCAGAGAGATGGAGCTGAACTCTTCTCAATAGTTCCCAGTGACAGGACGAGGGGCAATGGGCACAACCTGGAACACACGAAGTTCCGTTTAAACATAAGGAAAAACTTCTTTATTGTCAGGGTGACAAGGCACTGGCAAAGGCTGCCCAGGGTGGCTGTGGAATTCCCTTCTTTCGAGACATTCAAAATCCACCTGGCTGAAGTCCTGTATAGTGTGCTCTAGGTGATCTTGCTTTAGAGAGAGTTGGACCAGATGATCTATAGGGGTCCCATCCACTTCTGATGACTCTGTGATTATTCAGTTAACAATAATTGGCATGAGGGCCAGGTATAGTATTCACAAGACCCTGAGCTAGCAAAAATAACCATAAAAATGTATAGCCAGCATCACAATGTTTAACTGATCCATCAGCATGAAGTGCAGTAGTGCCATGGTCTGGTAATCGCAGCGGTAGTGGATCAAGGGTTGGACTTGATGATCTCTGAGGTCCCTTCCAACCCAGCCAATTCTATGATTCTATGAAGCTATGTGCTTCAGCTCAATGAGGTGACTGCTGATCAGTGCAATTACTTACTATCCTCTCTGTTTGTTCTTTTTCTTTCTAAGAGAGAGGAGGAATACTCACACTGGAAAGCCTTGCACATTTTATTGAAAAAATTACTATTTGGGATAGTATTCACACCTAGTTCACACGGCTGACTTAGGACACTAACTTCTCAAATAGCCCTGCTCAGTCAATAAAAAGATAAACTACTCCATATGTGGAGCAAGAACCTAATTTAGATACCTTCACTTGCTCTTCTCTGTTGAAACAGATGTTACTTGGGAAAGCATTATATTAATTTACCACCCCCCCCAGTCCCTCACAAGTTTGTGCTGGGAATCTGGTAAGTCACAAGGTTTTTCTTTTGTAACTGTAGAGTGCAGAAGTAATTATTTATGGGTCTCTGCAAGTACATCAAATCCAAGGCTTTAGCAGTGTGCACATGTCCATATTCAGTCTTCCACAGAGGCTACTGTGAGTAACAGTGACTGTGACTGGGCCATTTCTACAGAATGAATGTTGGTGTATGAGCAGGACTATTACTGCCTCCCACGACCTCTTTGCAGTTATACCAAGGTTCTGAGAACAGCTTGGTAAGACATTACTTTTCACTGAGAGGAGAAATCCTCTATTAGTAGATAATTTAATCTCTTCTACAAGAAGAAAAAGGGCTTTGTCCTGTGTATGTGTCACTGTGTATCTCCACTAAGCACAGATTAATTACTGAATTCACAAACTTGTACATTATCAGCTAATTAATTCACAGGACTCCTGAAAGACATTTTAATAGTAGTTTTGAAGCTCTTGAAATGTAGAAAAAGCAATCTAATCCAATAAAAGAAATGTGCTTAGAAACCATTTGAGAGGAATTAACCACAAATATAGGCCATGTATTTTTAATTACACCTGAATGTGAAAAGCTAAATTTTAAGGTCAACTGCTTTTGTGTCTGATTTTCTTTTTTTTTAAACACTGACCATATAAACTAGGCCAGAGAAAGGATTAAAGATAAGCTGAGTTAGAAAGGAGATCCTGTGAACAAAAAGAGGGAAAAGACATCAGGATCAAATAAAAAGATTCTAAGTCATCTTTCCAATTAATCCGTATCAGGTATGTATAGGCTTTCCTGGCTGCCAAAATGCCCCGTAGTGATATAAGACTGCTACTGTATAACAATTTGGAAAACTGGTCTAAAGAACAAAAGTAACAAGACAAGAAAGTGTGGCAAACTGAAAATGTAGCAAATGTGAGAATTCAGAATTCTAGGAGACCTTATATTATTGTCCTCTCGTGGGATGTATTTTCCTATATGAAGCTTGGTGAAAAAGAGAAGGAGTTGCCTTCCTCACTACTTTTAAAGCTGCTGTGAAAACTGTAAAACTGAACTTGGCAATAACATTTATGTTATTAGAAAACCTGCACCAGAGAAGAGGCCACGGTTACTTCCTTATGTCTAGCTCCTTCCTTACATTTAGATTTCCTTCCTCCCAGAGAGCATCATCAGTCCCAAACACCTTATCCAAAATGGCAATTACAAATATGGACAGAATACAAATACTCGTTAAATAAAGACATACTAGTATGTTTCAAACCATTTTAACAATTTATTGATATGGGATACATCATCCTAGATGAAGATGACCTTATCTTTTAGCTATACCATAGCTAAAAGTTGTAGAGAGTGAAAAGCCCGGCTGCTTTCTGTTGTGATTTTTGTCATTAATGATACCAATGACAATTACAAATTACAAACCTCAAAGTCAACATTTCCATTATTGTGTATGAAAGTTGTATTTCTTTAACTTAAAAGTACATGTGAAAAGCTCTGACTACAATGATGCCATACTTCATGCCATGCCCTGCTTTTCAGACCAGCAGGTACCAGGAACGCTGGTACCAGCCAGGGAAGCCTGTCAGCACCAGGGGAACAGGCTCTGACCCTCCTGCTGCTAAGGCAGGATGGCAGCAGCCCCTAACCAGCCAGGCGGGGATGCAAGGCCGGCAGTGAAGGCTCCTCTACTCCCCCTCCTGGGAGGCCCGAAGTTCAGCCGCTGCCGTTCCTAACAAAGTAAACAGCTTGCTTTCTACCCCAGGAACGAAGGACGGCCAAAAATGAAGGGATTTTGCAGATGAAGGCGGGAGCTGGGAGTGGGCAGAGCTCATCTCCCGGCTGTCCGCAGAAGGTAGCCCCACGGGGACAGATGGCCAGCTGCTCTGGCTCTCCTCTGCTGGGGATGCTCAGGAGGCTCCTGCCTCACAGTAAGGCAGGATTCTGCCCCACTGCAACCCCTTCCCTTGGGGATGCTCAGGAGGCTCCTGCCTCACAGTAAGGCACGATTCTGCCCCACTGCAACCCCTTCCCTTGGGGATGCTCAGGAGGCTCCTGCCTCACAGTAAGGCAGGATTCTGCCCCACTGCAACCCCTTCCCTTGGGGATGCTCAGGAGGCTCCTGCCTCACAGTAAGGCACGATTCTGCCCCACTGCAACCCCTTCCCTCAGAATTTCTATCCCTGCAACACCGCGGTCGGTATCCAGGCCCCCTTCTCTCCAGCTGCACCAAGGTGGGACAGTTCCACAGCACTTTGTGCAGCACCTGCTATGTCTTCTCCAATTTACCCACCCCGATTAGCTGACTTCTACCAGCAATGTTGTCATCAGTGAATAGGGTACTGAAGTAACGCATGAAAGAGCATTTACTGCACTCTGCCCAAATGGCATCTGACATTTTAAATAACCCTGTTAAACAATAATTAAAAGAAAAAGCTCCAAACTTGGTGAGGGCAGGGTTTCTGAATGCAGTTTTCAGGGATTTGAAAACTCAAATTTTTGCACCACGAAAAGTAAAACTGTACGGAAGGAGGACGTAAACCTGATAACAATGGAACAAAACCTTGAGAATGCTTCTGGACACATCAATCATACTGACTCCCAGGCACACCACACCACCGTTCCACCTTTCACGCACTTTCAGACAGACATCCGTCCACACCGCATTGTCCACACCGGGATCCTAAGATCCCTGACTTTCTGGAAAACATATTTAGTCCTAGTTTTTGTGACAGATGGAGTTGATAGTCTCGGGTGAAAAAAAAGCGCCAGTTTTGACAGGCAGCAGATACCGATGCCCCTTGTGGTTGGAGGCGATGTTGCTCTGGAATTAAGGTAGCACCGAAATGAAAGGCAATGGGTAGATGGACAACTGCTTATTTTATTACGCTCCTTTCGTTGTGCCTTACTATTTACATTTTTGCGTCTGCTTCCTTATAAACAAAACAAAACAAAAAAAGGTGAAGGGAGAGTGTTAAAGGGACGACAGGACGTCAGCAAGGTACTTTGATTTCAATGAAAACATTTCAACCTCTTAGCTAACAGATTTTGAACAACTTTTTACTAGTTGGCAGATCTTAATGAAGTATCAAAGAATTATGCTGAGATCTACTATGCTCGTAGGTCAGTGTCTTAAACCGGTTATCAAAAAAAAAACCAAAACAAAACAAAAAAAAACCCAACCCAGGCGAGAAGCTGAGCTGAATGAGTTTAAAATCAGCGGGGGGTGCGGAAAGTGTAAAGTTGCAATGCTGAAGGCAGAGCGAAGCAGTGCTCACTGGGTCGCAATACACCATCAAGAGTTAGCTGTGCTCTGCTGAGTGTACTGAGACACTAAAACGATTTTAGACTTCAGTAAGAATAAAGTCGATCCCATTTTGAGCATGGTGCTCCCTAATATTCGGGAAGCAGTTCTGGCCTCACTCGGTGACAATTTTGGGTACACACACGAGTCAGGCTGACAGCTTTTTTTTTTTTTTCCCCTTGACGTAGGGAGCAGGACGAGCTCTCACCGCTGCACAAGCAGCAGGCACACAAACCTGTGCCGCCCGCTCTTTTACAGCGGCGGCGACACGGTGCTGCCGGGACCGGGACCGGGACCGGGACCGGGACCGGGACCCCGCCGGCGCCCCACAGCTCCCATCCGCCCCGCCGCCGCGCCGCCTTAACGGGAGGAGGGGCTCCTCGGGGGGCTGTCACTCTCCTTAAGCCTTTCCTTTCAAGCTTTGAATGTGAACTGCCCTCCAGCCCCCCTCCCTCCTCCCCTCCCTCCAGCAGATCGTAAAGAGAGGAGGGAAAAAAAAAGTTTCAACAACAGGGTGGACCAATGGCAAGTGGCGAGTCAGGGGAAAGGGGCCGAGCAAAGGGAGAAAAAAGTGGAGAAAAGGAGAAAGAGAGCGAGAGTGCGCAGGCTGGGGGGATGTCTAAAAGAAGAAGCGTTGCTAATTTTTTTTGTTTGTTTGCTTTTCCATGCATGCATAATGAGGCCTAATCAGAGCACGTTGCTGCTGCTCGGAGGACACTTTTGTATTTAAAGCCTTGCAAAGAAAAAAAGATCCACAGACGGATCCGCAGAGCAGCTTGCAGGGCTTGTTGACAACAAGCAGCATCAGTCGCCCCGAGAGAAAGAGACCCTGAAGCCTGCCTCTTCTCCTTCCCTTGTGCTATCTTCTTGCTTAGCGGGGAGACACATTTCTTCCCCCCGCCACCCGAAAGTGCAACCCGTACCGAGAGGGAGTACGCGGAGCCGGGACTGTGAATAGGATCGGAGCGGCTGGCATGTGCAGAGATGCTGCGAACGGAGAGTTAAAAGCTCCCGAGAAGGCAGCAGCAGCTGGGCATTTATTTTGTCCAAAAAAAAAAGAAAAAAAAAAAAAAAGAAGCGGAACTGCATGAGGAGCAGGACGGCACCATGAGCTTTCCCGGCGCAGCCTGCAAGTTCCCGAGCGCGCTCCGGAGCCGCTCTCCTCCGAGCCCCCGTTTGCACTGATTCACCCCACTTCTCCAGGCCGGGAACAGCGGGTGTGGGCACGGGACGGCCCCGGGCGCCTGCTTCGTTCCGCGGCCCTGCCGGTTTCAGCTCCCGAGGGCTGGAGGGATCGGGAGCCGGCACAGATGGATTGATGCGAGGAGACCTCATGCACAGGGCCGGCGGGAGTTTTGCAAACTTTTCCACGGACGGCAGCTCCTTCTTCTCCTCTTCATCGTCGCCTACCGGCGCCTCTCCCCCGCTCGACCGCGGCAGCAGCTGCCGCCGCCGCCCGCGATGGTGGCCCGCTCGCCCGCTCGGCACGAAGGCGGCGGCGGCTGCCGGTGGCCGCGGCCGGCCGCCTGGCTATGGCTGGTGGCGGCGCTGGGCGCCGTGTGGCCGTCCCGGGGCTCGCTGGTGCAGGGCCGGCGACTAATCTGCTGGCAGGCGGTGCTGGCATGCCAGGGGGAGTCCGACTGCAGCTACGCTTACAACCAGTACGCCGAGGCGTGCGCCCCGGTGCTCCTGCAGCAGCCGCCGGCGGCAGGCGGCGGGGACGGGCCGGCGGCCGCTGCAGGCTCCGCCGTCTCCTCCAGGCGGCGATGCCCCAGCCACTGCATCGCGGCCCTCATCCAGCTCAACCACACCCGGCGCGGCCCGGCGCTGGAGGACTGCGACTGCGCGCAGGACGAGAACTGCCGCGCCACCAAGCGCGCCATCGAGCCTTGCCTGCCCCGCACCAACAGCCCGGCTGCTGGCGGGCCCGGCGGCGCTGGCCCCGGCCCCGGCGTCATGGGCTGCACGGAGGCGCGGCGGCGCTGCGACTGGGACAGCCGCTGCAGCCTGGCGCTCAGCCGCTACATGACCTACTGCGGGAAGCTGTTCAACGGGCTGCGCTGCACGCCGGAGTGCCGCACCGTTATTGAGGACATGCTGGCCGTGCCCAAGGCCGTGCTGCTCAACGACTGCGTCTGCGACGGGTTAGAGCGACCCATCTGCGAGTCGGTCAAGGAGAACATGGCCCGCCTTTGCTTCGGAGCCGACATGGGCGTCAACGGCGCCGGCAGCAGCGGCGGCTCGGACGGCGGCCTGGAGGAATATTACGACGAGGATTACGATGAGGAGCCGAGCCAGAAGGGGAGGGACGACGCGGAGGACAATGCGGGCTCCGAGCCCGGCTTCCCCGTGCAAAAGGATAGCGCCCGCCGGCCCGCCGCGCCGGCCTGGGTTCTGCTGGCCTCCATCTTGCTGCCGCTGCTGCCGTAGCTCTAGCGTTTCTTGCCCCCCCCCCCCGCCTTTCCCCTCCCCCCTTTCTCCTCTTCTCCCTTTTCCTCGCCAGGCCAGGCCTTGGCCCCGGGCCGCTGCTGGCCTCTTGGCGGCAGCCCTCCCGCGGCGGCAGGGGCCCGGCCGCCGGGCCCTTTTTGGCGTCCCGCGGTTTTTGCCGCTCCGCTTGTTCCTTCTCCGACCGTTAGCCCGGGCGCACCCCCCCCCTCCCCATCCCCAGCCACCCCTCACCGCCTCTCCCGGGCCTCCCCGAAGGCGGCGGTCCTCCCTTTGCCTCCGCTGCTGCCCGCACTGCCCGGCCGGGCCTGGCCTGACCTGTCTGTCCTCTCCGGCAGCCCTCGGCTGGCGGAACCGCCACCGAGACGGAGCGGGGCGGCCGCCGTCCGCTCGTTCTCCGGGTGTGGGTCTCGAGTGTGCACTATGCAATTGCTGCCTCCCTGCCTTCGTGTCAGCAGCGAGCGGGCGGGAGACCAGAGACTGTTGGGGCTGCGGCGGGCTTCCCCCTTGTCCGCCGGCCGCCTCCCGGGAGAAACCAGCAGTAATGGCGTGCTGGTAGGGGATATTTTTTAAATAAAGCGTTTTGACATGAAGGTTAGAAAGAGGTGAGCTATCCAAACTTGCTGCCAAAGCTGTTGCCGTCCTGGTTAGTCAGCAACGATTATCGGTCGGAAACCGATTACTCTTCGTGATGCAGTGATGCCCGAAAGGGGTTGACAATGCATCTGCCCTTAATTAAGTCCAAGGAAATAGCAGACTGAATAAATTCTGTGGTTTACAGCACTCCCTCTTGCGCACACATCTTCCGTATAACAAAAGCGTGCCAACAGCCTTCTCTTTAACTTAGCGACATAAAAACAAACAAAACAAAAAGATATATTTTTTCAGACTTGTTGGCTATACTGAACAATGCAACTTTTGTTTTAAAAGAGCTCTGCACTGCCATCTTTAAAGACACTTTTAAACTCGATAACATGTATGTACAAATATCCTGAAAAGTTATATTGCTTCTCATGATATCAGGGTGCTGACCTCTGGTAAATCTTATTTTTTAAAAATGTATTTAAAACTGGGATTTGTTACCAGTCGTTCTTCTTTGTATATAGAATTTTATAAATTGTATGCTTTGGGGATAATTTATTTAAAAAAATAATAAAAGTTTAAATCCACATCCTGTTTGCCAGATAATTGCATTTGCTATTATTTTCTGGAAAGGTACAGAGTTCGTTTTATGTGTAAAGGGATACCAGCAAGAATGATTCAGTGAAGTATTCTCTATAACATCAAATGTACAGTGTATTTTATAGATTGGAAGTTAACTTTCTTATTTGGAGAGACTATGAACATTGTAGAATTGTATAAATGCATTTCTGAGCTGCCTTAAACCTTGTTTTTTTACTTGAGGCATAAAAAAGGCCTGTGTTTTAAATATGTATGGATTTTTGTATTTTCTAAACTTGGAAATTAGTAAAGAGCTTTAAGTAATGGATGTAGTGAAATTGTTTTCCAGGGACACTTGAACTCTCAGCACCCGAGGTTGGAGGAGGGGAGGGAGTGAACCACAGAATAACAAACCAAAAACAATCAACAAACAAAAAAAATCTGTCTGCCTGTAATACTTTACATAGATGTAAATTACTGCTATTCTTACTTTAATGAATAATTACATGCAAGAAGTAAATACAGCTTTGAAAGTACTACTTTAAAAGAGTGGTTGATTTTATAATGTGTTGGCATGGTAACTTGCCAGTGCCAGAAGAGAGTAAAGCAATTCAGGGACACTGCTCCTGTAATGTATGTGGAATTACTAGTGTGCTCCGCTTTCTTCGTGAAGTGGGGGCATGTTGCTCTCGCTGACACTCTTAGAAATGCTCCTAGGCGTGCAAACAAGTAAATGGTGACAAATACATCACAGGGAGGTGGCGAGCATTTTCAACAAAGCTCTGCACAAGCAGTGGCTTGCGCATCAAGGAGGCTGCAACAAAACACGTGAAAGTTTGCCATTCAGCCTGCCTTCTCCCACAACGAAGAATGCAAAAATAAACAGACTGGAGGGATCAGCAATTACTAGATGCTGTAATATTGTTCTTAGGACTTGCTTTGCATAGTGCTGAAGCCTGGTTTGCTGCCAGAGCTTCTGATCTACACTCAAACGCCCTTAGATAAATAATTACACTCTTAAGCTCTGTCGAGTGCTGGTACACTTGACCTTGTAAATAGAAATGTTTGCAGAAGGAATAAACTCCAGCATTGGAAAATCTTTTAAACATTAACACAAAAGAGAGAGCTCAGTCCTCAAGGGATTTAAGCTTGGACTGCATCATACTAGGCACTCACAAAAAAAAAAAAAAAAAAAAAAAAAAGGGGAGGGGGGGGGTATGGGGAAGTTTATTTATCTTCTATTCACGGTGTTTATTTAAAGCTTTCGTTTTAAATGTTGTGATTGGAAGGCGAGTCAGAAGTTTAAAAGCTACCATAAATAAACCTTGACCAAGGGGGCGACAGATTAGTGAGATAGTGTCTTTTGCATTTTACTGGATCTCAACAGAGTGCAAAATCACATCTGTCTGTTTCATAAATCAGTAAAATTAGAAATTGGTGTCTGGATTAGTTATTTCAATGACAGATTATTTTCTTATTTCTTTAGGGGGTGAGGTTGATTAGGCTGCCCAGCAATAAATGCACACAGGCACAGTGTGCACACACATAAACCCAACTTGAAATAGTTGTGATACCAAACAAGTGTAAGAGTATCATGCACATCTATGATCATAAATTTGTTTTTAAAGTCAGCTGAATGGTTGCATAAGCTTATTGTTAAAGCTGGAAATGTTACTCAGTAAGAAGGCAGAGTAGCTGTGTGAAACTTGTAAATCGAGTCAGCTTTCTAGGTTCACAGAAGTGCTGGGTTCACAGTTGTGTAGGGGTGATCTTAAATATTTTGTCCAGTTTTTCAGGAGATGCTCAGAAACATACTTTCAGTTTGTCAACAGTTTAGTGCCCACAAGGACTATGTAACTCGTTGCTGACGAAATATTAAGTCCCAGCTAAAAGGTTTTATCGGAGTAAAGACATTAGCACTAGAAAACGACTGATAATTAAGTGCTACCAAAAAACTCAAGACTTTATTGTACAGGCTCCTGTCAAAAGTATTTGCCTGGAATAAATAAACACTGAGCACCATTAGGCAGGGAGGACTCACCTATGTGCTTCCTTCCCCACAAAAGGTGAATTGTTTTAATTCAAGTAATTGCACAATAATTACAGCTGAACTAATTCTGTCCTGTGAGCTCTTCACCATAAGGAGATAACTGCAGGTTTTGTTGTGTTTGAGTGAGCACCGTGTCTAGGAGAAATGGCTTCCTGCATTGGTATGTGTCCCAGTCTACAAAGCTTGTGCAGATGTTGATGTCCATCAAATTCCTATTTCTTTTGCTTGATTTTAAGACAAAAGTAAATTATTGTAATGTCACGGGATGTAGCAAGGACATCTTTAAATGAGGAAAAGACGTCACGTTCCCTGAAGATTTGCCATGGGAAAGGAAGTTCTCTTGTTTGTCTGGATATTTGAAAGTTCTCCTTGTCAAGGTCCTGTCCAACCAGTCTCTTCCAGGGGCAGAAGGAAGTCTCCACAATTTCATGTAAAATAATCCAGCAGGTTCTGCTCCCTTTTTATTCCCAGCTACCAGGTTTGAATTCTTGGTGACAGTTTATTTGTCTTTAGAGGCACTTCAGTGACAAATGTTTAAGGGAGTGTGGAACAATGGTGGAGAACAAGGAGGCAGTTCATTGAACTGACAGTGACCATACAGTAAATAGAGGGAGATTCAAGCTTCACTGATCACTGAAGCACACAGCAAAGCTTTTGTATGCAATCACAATGGACATAACATAAGGTCTCTGTTTATTTTTAACAATATACACCAGTGTATACAGGCAGGCATATGTAATTTGCAAAATTATTATGAAATGAAGTCTTACAGTGAGGGAAAGCAAAGCTTGGGCTTGGCAAGGGCTTTCATGGTCACACTGGAAAACATGATGGCTTTTAGTTACAATCTCCACTCCTCCTAAGAGCGCTTAGCATGTGAGATCTCTCACTGCAGGCATGCATCTATAGTGCCTATCTACAGTAGGTCAGCAGGGGTGTCTGCAGACAACTTTGCAGTTGCAAAACAAGAAATTCCACCTCAATGCAATGCAAAAACTTGATCTTTTGTTTGTTTTTTGTTTTTTTTTTTTTCCTTTGGGTACATTGGATGAGTGTGAGTGGAACTCCAAAATAGCTGAGATGCACATGTAAAATGTAGTGGAACACAAAAGCATCACCATCTGAGTCATGGAAAATAGTTTGAGTGACTGAGCTGCATTGCGTCTTCAGTGTCACTAACATCCAGACCTTCAGTCAATTTGTTTCCTGTCTGTGGTAATAACACTGCACACTGCCACAATGCATGTGATAACATACCCATTCCAAGTCCTCAGAAAATGTAAGTAGTCTTGCAACAGAAAGCATTTTCAAATGGGAAGAACAGTGCTACTCTGTGAGATTTCAAATCTGAGATACAGATTTGTAAGCAGTAAAGGCGAAAGATACTGTATTTTACTTGAGGCGTTGGCTGTGGTAGACAGTTGAAAAGACTCACATTGACTGAGTGACATAAGTAATGCACTATTAGCATAAATACTTTCTAAAACATCCATTTAATCAATTTCTTAAATAACAGAATGATCTACTACAAAATAGTGGACTGTATACACTATATTTTGTCACAAAGATGGTCATTCTCCCACTAGTAACCAGGGGCTCTAAATAAATGATTTCAACAATGTTTTATTAAAGGAGGACAAGAGCCCTTGAGCTGCATTAATCGGGGAGAAGTCGAGTGGCACTTTTGTTATGGAAATGTTAAACACATAATAGTTCAGACAAACAATGTGGAGACACTTCATTCTCTCAGCCATGCTGACACCTCTTAAAGAGGAACGGCAGGGAGGGATGTGGGAAAGATTTGCCTTCTGAGGAAGCTTTCAGCTAATATTTTGGATATTTACCTTCAAAACTCAGGCAGTGCAAATGTAGCTGAAGGGCATAAAAATAAAACAATAAGGAGGGGTGATTTATGCAGCTACTGCCAGTGATCGGCATTTGGTGCTCAAAATCAAAATAAAACTTTTTTTTTTTCCCAAGTTCTTTTCATGAATTTATTATCAGCCAAGTGGACATTATTGTAGAAGGTGAATGTGCACAAAAAGATTTTTGTAAACACACAATGTCATAGTTTGCTAATTGTACACTCTGGAGGAGTGTACATCCAGTTACACACTCTGAAGGAGGAACATCCTGGAGTAAGGAAATAGACAGACTGATGTTTAGTAGAATGGGTCAGAAGGTGAGGTGTAGGCAACCCAGAAATACTTTAACAAAGGGGTACAGAGCAAAGACATGGCTGTGTGGAGAGAGATTAGCTTTCAAATGTTGTATTTTGAATGTGTGAGAGAAGTAAAGGTAACACTTGTGTAGAGAGGGTTTGGAGAATGAGCTGATAGTGTTCTTGCTAATAAGGTGAAAGAAGCTACAAAAAATTACCAAGAGGTTAGCTGAGAGAGACTGGAAACAACAATGAGGGTAAGTAACTGTCTTGATAAATGTTGGCAGGGCCAGAAAAGAGAGAGTAATGTGAAAGTTATATGAGTATTCCAGTTCAGAGAGGATTTTTTTTTGCCATCTCCAGAAGCTGAAGAAGGACATTATCATGACACTCCACCTCAAATGCTGTGTCCAATTTTGAGACAACTCTCTCCTCATGTTCAAGAAGAGTACTAAGAAACTGGATGGGCTAGTGGAAGGCTGCTACAATGGCTGATCAGTGAGGAAAAGGTGAGAGAGCTGGACCTTAGTTTGGCTGAGGAGAGGTTGCCAATAACCTAATGGCAGCCTAGAGCCACTGGACGGGGAATTGTAAAGAATACAAGGCCAGACCCTTCTTAGTAGCATTAGAAGGTATGACAAGGTGCAGCCCGCAAAAAACTATGGCTGGGAGGTTCAGACTGAGCATTGAAAGAACTTTACCAGGAGGAGCAGTGCAGCATTGAGACAGGGTTCCAAAGAAATCTGGCATTTGCACACTTAACGGTTTGCAAGACTTGGGTAGCAAGAGCAGTAGATGACTTAACCTAGGTCTGGCTGGAATACAGCTTTTAACAGGTGGTGAGCATAAATGATGGCCAGAGATCCCATCTAAATAACTTTCTATACTTTGGTGATTTTAATGTTGACATGGCAATGGGAAATTAAAGATGCTCTTTGGGTAGATCTTTTGGGGTGAGATCAGGATCAGGAAGGAATACATATGGCACTCATTGCTACAGATAGTGATGCAAGGACGTTGAGGAGAAGAGGTAGCTATTACATATGTCCACAAAGTCAGAGGGGGTGGAAACAGGACGAGGTGGAAGTTTAGGAGGAGGGTTGAGACCAAAACATACAATCTAGTCCAGGACCTGGGGACAAGAGGGAGAGAGGAAGTATAACACAAGGAAATACTGAAATGTTGGAGAATATAATAAGGAAAAGGAAAATGCCTGTCTGATAGTAACACTTAGAAGTGGAAAATGGGTACCTTGATTAGAAAAGGGAAGGACAGGACTGAGAAGAGAATTAGGAGGAACTGACAAGGCAGAAGGGAACTCTCTTTCCTTCTCAAGAGAGAAATACTTGTTATTAAACTTGTCTTTCGCACTCATCACCATGGTATCTTACTGCCTCAAAGCAATAGAAATACAAGACAACTGAGTCTTCCCCCTTTTAAGTATGCTTACATCTAAATATAGACAGTGCAGACACGGTCCGTATTTTTAACATAGTACTATCTGAGAGACACTACTATCTGAGGAGAGATAAAGGGAGAGCAGTGAATGTCACATACCTTGACTTCAGTAAAGATTTTGACACAGTCTCCTCTAACATCCTCGTTATAAAACTCAAGAAATGTGGAACAGGCAACTGGGCTGTGATGTGGATGGATGACTGGATCAACAACAGTCGAGAGGATTGTGATCAGTGGCAGAGTGTCAAGCTGCATGGAGGTGGGTGGCCAGTGGTGTTCCTGAGGGATCAGTACTGGGTCCAATATCTTTTTTCAGTGTCTTCAATAATGACCTGGATGAGGGAATGGAGTGTATTCTCAGCCTGTTTGCTGATGATATGAAGCTCGTAGGGGTGGCTGATATACCAGACAGCTGTAACAAGACCTGGACAGGCTGGAGAACTGGGCAAAAATCAACCTCATGAAGTTCAACAGGGACAAGTGTGGAGTCCTGTACTCTACAGGAGAGAAAAATAATAAAATTATTTTTAGACTGTGGAAAAAAAAGTGCCATCAGAATAATAATGAAAAATAGAATAACAGAATAATAGTGATAGTCTCCATCTTGTCTCCTTTCAGGTGTCAATCTAAACTCATTAAAACATTTTGAATGCCATGTAAAAGTGTTTTATAACAGGAAGTAAAGCAGCAGTCTACAGAAACTGCTATGCTATCTTACTTTTCCATATTAATGGATTCCATATTAATGGATACCATATGTTTGCAAATTAGTCTAAAGGACATAAGGAGGTCAAGTATTTACGTATGTCTTAATCTGTGCATCTCATGCATTGAGACTATGGAAGCAAATACAGTATAGGAGTCTGTATTATATAGAAAGGACTGAAAGGACATTTGTGACAAGTAGCTTGTCCAAAACTCCTGACCTTTTTATGACACAGAGTCTAGTTTGCATAGTAACAAATAATTGACTCCCATCAGAGGCAGTCTGAGTTTGCAATAATGAATTTAGCCTATGGCTTTATTTCTGTACTTAGAGTGAAAGATTACTCATTTAGATAAATTATGCCTGAGAAAAGACACAGGGTTATGTGAATCAACAGGCAACTAATGCTTGGGTTTGGCCTGGTGTAGCTTAGGGAATTGGACAAAATCTTAATGAGTAAAGCTGACTGCCTGGATGTTTTGAAGAATGTGTTACTACAAAAAAAGCTACTGCTCGAGTGGAGAGGACATTCTTGGAAAAGTTGCAAATAAGAAAGACATGGAAATCTGAAGAACTGTGAAGAGTTTTCCCATTTGGGCTGTATAGAGCTTGAATAATTTATTTTTGGCAGTATTAGGCTAAATGTTAGAACACAATGACTGCATCATATAAACAATAATCTTAGGAGGGATGGACCCTTCTAATTGGATCTTTCTGCCCTTCCCCTTGAGGATGGATCCTTGAGGTCTCTTCCAGCCTCATATTCTATGATTCGATGCAGAGTCTGAGTATAATCCCTCTCACTACTCAGAAATAATTCTGATTCTTTTCAGAGCTTGTTGAGAACACTTTGGTCAGAATATTGTCTGGTTTGACAAGATCTGTTTGCAGGAAGCAAGGAAAAGAACTATAGTAACCAAGTGCTTCCTCTGTATTAAGAAGCATTCTGTCATGCAATATATATGTACAAGCTAGCTGAAGTCTGGGGTTTTTTATTTTATTCCTGGAAGCAACTTTAATTTCCTCAGCTTGGTGAGGAAGATTTGCTGAATCTATAAGAAGTGAATTTCTTTGTAGTGATGCTCTCTCAGCTGAGATTTGATGTCCAGTGCTCTGCTGTGAAAATCAACAGAAATGGTTGCACATTGGTAGCTTTGACTTATAGGATATTCCTGTTTGTCATCAGGGATAGCTGAGACAGAAATTGTTCCTAGCATTGGACCTGATTATAGTTAGGCCCTAACCTCATACCAGGGTATGAAAACTGCTTTAAAATACACCTGCCTTTCAGTCATCTGGGATGCTACCTCAGCTGGCTACTGATGCTTAATCCCTTTTACCCCTGCTGTCCTTATGTGTGAGGAGATTAACACAGGGTGCATAAGTATGGTTAAACTATCTCAGCTCTATCTGGAGAGTTTTCTACATTAGTTCTAAATATCATGTCTGCTGCCAAAATGGGCAGACACCCATCTTAGACTTGATGGCAGGACTTCCATTAAAAATGGGAATAAATATAACAAGTCAGATACATCCTTTTGTTACGGTATAAACACAGCTTTGATTCATTGTAGTCTATAGGAATCCTTTAACTTCTGTTTAGATTATTTCTGTTTCCTCCAGTGGGCAAGCTTTATGGCTTTTTATTTTGTGTTGTCTGTTTTCAGAGTAGTGTGAAGAAGAGATAAAAATGTATTCAGAACTTTTGAGAGAATAATGGTAAACATTTTGTCCTGATTCTTTGGTTCTCACTGATGATTGTAAGCTAATTGAAAACATAAGGCTATTTTTGAAATGTTTCACTATTTTTATCTTCTATAAGTTTTAACATTCAAGTTACCAGGACTGTGTAAATACTGACAAAATTGCAATGAGTGTATCAAGAATCTAGGTCAGAAGAAAAATACTGAAAACTAAAATAGTATTTTTTGCAATGTTATAATATAAATGTTTTACCTTTGATGATAACTTGGGCCAGCAAGACAATCTAAAGTATTCTGGGAAAAAAAATCCCATTACTGAAATAACATATACTAAAAACATGAATGATATGCAATTTCAAATATTTCAGTGGTAGTTTTATTTAAAATTGCAGCTCATTTCTCTGAATTTCTTGGAATATCCCAGCATAAATGCATACCTTCAAAGAAAATAACAATAGAACACCAGGGCTGAGACTTAAAATATAAAAAATCTCCAGGAAATTATGAACTCAGTTTTGTTTATGTTATATCTATGTATTGTTTAATTATTTATAATTTACTTTAAGTAACTACCTGTATTTAACAATAGCTAAATACTCACCATAGTGAAAAAGTGATGAACAGGATAATATAGCAGCCAGACTTGCTTTTATTCTAAGATTTCTATTCTTCCATTTGTTTCAGATTTGCTTAAGAAAAAGAATGTGAAAGACACGGTTTCAGAAACACACTGCCACTTTAAGAGGATACAACATGCCTATTAATAATTGTATTACTCTTCTATTATTGTTAAGAATAATGAAGAAATGGGAGCATTGGCCCCCAAGCTGAATTTATCCTGAAATGTTTTCAATTAACTCTTGGCACCAGCAGGAAAGCATCAAACCTTTCCCATGCTGAAATATGGAAAATCTGCAGGGAACATCCCAGCAGGAGTGGAATTTCATTAAAAAAAGCATATCATAATTCAGCGACTTCTGCACCCTCTTTAAACCTTTCTATTGATAAGGAGCCTGAGGCGATTTTTATGGATTTGCAAGGAGAAATTATTTCATAAGATTTTTTTCAAAGAGTTTGTTTTGGCTGAGGCTTTTGATTTATTACCTGCTCCCTGATGAAAAAATTGTAAGACATTTGGCATAACTGTGACTGATAGATAAGAGGCAGATCAGAAGGGACTTTAACCAAAATTTTATCCTTCAGACAACTACTCTCTATAATCTTTATAGGAACTGACTCCTCAATTATAGTCCCAGATATTTTTTAAAAAATATTGCCTCTCAAATCTGCACATTTGAATAACTAATTGTGGAGACTAAAATGGGCTTGGGGATATATAATACAGACATGGACAATTTAATATAAAATAAATTCACACATCTAGTACTAAAATCTTAAACTAATGGGTGTATTGATTTAATAAAATGCATATCATTCTGCCCAGACATGGGCTGTCTTAAAATGTTTAGCTATGATATATTATATACATACTATCGTTCATGGTTTTTAGTCTGTATTATGATCAATATTTATACTAATTCCCACAGAAGATGTTGTCTGCATTTAAACTGTAAGACTGTATAACCCTGTCAGTTTCACTTTCCCTCTTTTGAAGCAGTATTGAAAACTTACAGTAATATCTTGTCTTTTTTTCTACCCAGTGTTTAGAAAACCACCTGCTTATTTGTTGTCATTTCCTCACTCATACAGCTACTTCTGAGGCAGTAAGGCTATCTTGAAGACTTAGGAGAGCAAGCTGCTGAGGCTGGTACCACACAGAGACAGGTTTTGGGGAAGATGCTGAAAAAGAAAATGATAACTTTTGTGTGGCTGCTTTTGGCAGGGTCATCTTTTTCCCCATCCCTGTCTCACTGCTCTAAAAAGAACCACAGGGTCAGTGTCTGAACTGTTGACTTGAGTACACAGCCTGTCCTTCTGAGACTGAGACTGGAGTAGGGCATATTAACATCGTTCTTTGGCTTTCCACACTGACAATAAATTTCCAGAGTCACATGGTTATCCTTTAATGAACTTGCACTGCAAGAGCCCTTTCCAGTTAGGTAGGGACAGAGGAATTCATATAGCCAAATCATCAACAGGTTTTGATTCTCAAACTTTTAGGGAGTATAATGCAATATTAGCCTGGGAACACCCACAATTTGCAGTGTCAAAAGACCTTATGTTTAGAATTACAGAATTCTGGTTGGAAGAGATGTCAAGGATCATCTAGTCCAACCTGTTTTAAGACAGTTTGAATGAGACTGATTATGACACTTATCTCTGTGATGGAAAGAGGAATATGAGCACTATGGTCAAACCATGATATTCTCAAAGACATCTAACAAGGCTCAGCCCCAAAGGTTTGACATTCCTGACATAAGTGAGACCTGGTGGGATGAGTCCTGTGATTGGAGCACCCTGCTGGATGGGTACAAACTTTTCAGGAGAGACTGACAAGGCAGAAGAGATGACAGAGTGTCTTCGTATGTAATGGAAGGGTTGGAGTGTGTGGAGCTCATGGTTGGAATAGCAGAGTTGAGAATCTCTGGAAAGAATCAAGGGACAAACAAATTATGCAGATGTCATTGTGGGAATATACTATAGTCCTTTCGGCCAGGATGAGGATTCTTTGAGGAACTAAGGGATGCTTCTATGTCAACTACTCTTGTCCTTATGGGGGACTTCAACTTGCTGGAAATCAACTGGGAAAAACATAGAGCAAGCACAACCTGGGCCAGAAGATTTCTAATCCATCTGGATGACAGCCTTATGGAACAGGTCATAAGGGAGCCAACTCAGAAGAATTCCCTCCTTGATCTACTGCTTGTCAACAGAGAGGATCTTGTGAGTGAAGTGGAAACTGTAGGTCATCTCAGCCACAATAACCATGAGGCAATTGAGTTCAAAAACTCTGTTGACAAGAGGACAACTGCCAACAAAATTTCAACACTGGACATGATGAGAGCAGACTTCAGGCTGCTCAGGGAGCTTCTGAGTCAAGTCTATAGGGAAAATATTTTTGCAGGTGCTGGGGTTCATGAGTGCTGGTCACTCTTTAAACATCACCTCCTAAGAGCACAGGGACAGGCAAACCCAAAATGTCAGAAGTCAAGCAGATGAGGCAGAAGACCATCTTGACTGAACAGACATCTACTCCTACAAATCAGGGAAAAAAGGAAAGCGTATGCCCAGTGAAAGCTAAGTCAGGTGACATGAGAAAAATACAGAGACACTGCTAAATACCATAAGGAGAAAGTTTGAGCAGCCAAAGCTCAACTCGATCTTGAGCTGTCCAGAACTGTTGGGGGCAATAAAAAGAGTTTTTTCATACACATTAACTGCAAAAGGCAGTGTAGAAACAACCTTGGTTCCTTTCAGGATAAGTATGGTGACCTCACATCAGGGATATAGACAAAGTTTTTAATGCATTCTTTATCTTTGTCTTCAATGCTGATGATGGATCAAAGGGGCCTCAATGCCCAGAACTGGAGGACCATGACTGCAACAAGGATCAACCCTTAGCTGACCCTGGACTTGTACAGGATATGCTGCTACAGTTAGATCTCTACAAGTCCATGGAGCCTGATGGGCTTCATGCAAGAGTCCTCAAAGATCTGGCTGATGTCATCACTAGGCCTCTCTCAATTATTTTTGGGAGTTCCTGGCAATCTGAAGAGATCTCAGTCAACTGGAAACTGGCTAATGTTGTTTCAGTACTCAAGAAGGGCAAGAAGGAGGACCCTGGGATCTACAGGCCAGTCAGTCTAACTTCAGTGCCTGGTAAGATTATGGAAAAGATTATTCTGAGAGGTACTGAAAAACACCTGGAGGACAATGGGAGTCATTAGTCACAGCCAGCATGGATGCATGAGGGGAAAGTCCTGCATGTCAAACTTAATTTCCTTTCATGGTGAATTCAGTTTAGAGATGCACATAATGCACTACTGCTTTCTGTACGCTGTTCTTCCTTTTTCTTTTGAAGTAAAATTCAGTAATTGATACATTTAAAACACAGGTCTGGATATCAGTCATCTCCAGAAAGATCCCTAATAGTTTTCAATCTCTATTTTATGAAGAATTTTGCAGAAGACATCCTTTTTTCCTTCTCTTCTTGTATATATTTATCCATGTAAGGACACTTCTATACATATTATATGCTGTGTGTTTATCCTAAGAAAAAAAAAAAGGTCAAAGTGAATCTGCAGTTAGAATGGAAAGTGCTGTTTCTAAGGCTCTGGTATATGCTGTGAATGGCTGTACAAGCTGACAATGATCTTTGAGAAAGGTCTGGTGCTTGGAAAGTTGAGTTTCCCTCTTTCACTATATGATCAAAGTTGAGGATATTTTTCATTTGCATATAAAGTGAGCTTTTTGGGGTACTCTTGAAAAGTTTTTACAGTCTTTCATTATAAACTTACACAAAGTTTCTTTCATGCCTCAGAGGGAGATCTTGTAATCCATTATTCTATATGATGATTTTGCCTAAGTTAAAAAGAACATATCTGCTAGAAGGGGAAATCTGAGGATTGTCCACCTTCCCGTGTTCCAAAAATCTGGAATAATTTCTTCTGCACAAAAGTTATCATCTTGTAGTGTTTGAAAATCCTAGTCAATATCAATGCATGTGGAACACAGAATCACACAGAATCACCACTGTTGGAAAAAACCTCTAAGTATCCAACTGTCAACATCCTCCCTGAATAAAATATATGTATCAATATCTCTATCACCCACTAAATCGTGTCCCAAAGTGCCTCATGTACATGGTTTTTAAACTCCACCACCTTCATGGGCAGCCTGTTCCTGTGCATGACCTCTCTCTTGGTAAAGTAATTCTTCCTAATATCTAGTCTAAATGTTCCCTGGTACAACTGCAAGCCATTTCATAGAATCATACAATGTTAGGGGCTGGAAGGGACCTCTAGAGATCACCTAGTCCAACACCCCTGGCCAAAGCAGGATCACCTAGGGCAGTCAATACAGGAATACATATCCAGGAGGGTTTTGAAAGTTTTCAGAGAAGGAGACTCCACAGCCTCTGGGCAGCCTGTTCCAGTGATCCATTACTCTCACAGTAAAGAAGCATTTCCTCACGTTGTGGTGCAACTTCTGTGTTCTAGTTTAAACCCATTATTCCTTGCCTTATTACTGGGCACCACTGAAAAGGCATTGGTCTCATCCTTTTGACACACACCCAGATATTTATAGATATTAATAAGATTCCCTCTCAGCCTTCTTTTCTCAAGTTCTCTCCATCTTTCCTCATAGGAGAGATGTTCAAGTCCCATAACAATCTTTGTAGCCCTCCATTGGACTTTATCCAGTAGTTCCCTGTCTCTCTTGAACTGAGGAGCCCAAAAATGGATACTGTATTCCATGTGTGGTCTCTAGGGCAGAGTAGAGAGGGAGGACAACCTCTCTAGATCTGCTGGACACACTTTGCCTGACGCACCCTAGATTACCCTTAGCCACAAGGGCACATAGTTGACCCATGGAGAATTTACTGTCCACTAGGACTACAAGGTGTTTCTCTGTGGAACTTCTTTCCATCAGGACATCCCCCAATTTGTACTGGTGGTTGGTATTATTCCTTCCCAGGTGCAGGACTCTACACTTGTCCTTATTAAACTTTATGAGTTTGACTTTTGCCTAGCTCTCCAGCCTGTCCAGATCTTGTTGGATAGCAGCACAGCCTTCTGCTGTGTCAGCCACCCCTCTCAGCTTCATATCATCAGCAAACTGACTGACAGCACACTCCATCCCTTCATCCAGGTCATTGTTGAAGATATTGAACAAAACTGGACGCAGTACTGATCCCCCGGGAAGAGCACTGGCCACAGTCCTCCAGCTTGACTCTGTTCCAATTATCATAATCCTCTGGACTGTGTTGTTGAGCTAGTTATCCATCCAGATCACAGTCCAACTGTCTGTGCCACGTTTCTTGAGTTATGTTTCCTCTATTCCTATCATTGTTCATTTGAGAGAAGAGGCCAGCACCCACCTCTCCGCAGCTTCCTTTTAGGTAGTTGTAGAGAGCAATAACGTCTCCTCTCAGCCTCCTCTTTTTCCCACTAAGAACTCCCAATTCCCTCAGCCTCTCCTCATGGGGCTCATTCTCCAGACCCTTCACTAGCTTATTTGCCCTTCTCTGAACTTACTCCAGCACCTCAATGTCTTTCTTGCAGTGAGAGGCCCAGAACTGGACACTCGAGGTGATGTCTCACCAGTGCCAAGTACAGAGTCACAATCACTTCCCTGGTCCTGCTGGCCATGGTACTCCTGATACAAGCCAGGATGCTGTTGGCCTTCTTGGCCACATGGGCACACTGCTCAACCAGCACCCTAAGGCCCTTTTCTGCTTGGCAGCTTTCTAACCACTCTCCCCCAAGCCTGTAGTGGTTCCTGGGGCTTTTTGAACACAGTGCAGGACCCAGCACTTGGCAGTGTTAAACCTCATTTATTGACCTTGGCCGACTGGTCCAGCCTGTCCATGTCCCTTTGTAGAGCCTTCCTAGCCAATAACAGACAAACACTGCCACCCAACTTGGTGTCATCTGCAAACTTAGTAAGGAATCATAGAATTACAGAATCATAGAAAGTTAAGGGTTCGAAGGGACCTCGAAAGACCATTGAGTCCAACCCCCCTGCCAGAGCAGGGTCACCTACAGAAGGTCACACAGGAACACGTCCAGGTGGGCTTTGAATGTCTCCAGGGAAGGAAACTCCACAACCTCCCTGGGCAGCCTGTTCCAGCACTCTGTCACCCTCACAGTGAAAAAATTCTTCCTTATATTTATACAGAACCACCTATGCTCCAGTTTATAACCATTGCCCCTTGTCCTGTTGTTGGTCATCCCAGAGAAAAGTCTAAGTCCTCCTGGCACTCACCCCTTACATATTTACAAACATTGATGAGGTCACCCCACATCCTTCTCTTCTCCAAGCTGAAGAGCCCCAGCTCCCTCAGCCTTTCCTCATAAGGGAGATGTTCCCTTGGTCACTCTGTGCTGGACTCTTTCTAGCAGTTTCTGGTCCTTCTGGAACTGAGAGGCCCAGGACTGGACACAGGAAGCCTACAGTCTCCTCATCTAAAAAATTTATGAAGATATCAAACAGAACTGGCCCCAAAACTGGGCCCTGGGGAGCACCAGTGGTGACTGGTGGCCAACTGGATTTAACTTCATTGACTACAACTCTCTGGGCCTGGCCATGTTTTCAGCCTGCTGAAGACTACACGTGTCTTTGCCATCAGCTGCCAGCTTGAGGAGAATGCTATGTGGGAGAGTGTGACCTGCTCTCAAGTGTTCAGGGTCCTCAAACAGGTAGTGGCAGGGACAACAAAATAATTAGAATAATGACCACATAATACAGAGCTTTTTTAAGCTATTATTGTTTTAGATTCACCTGTGTTAACACAAAGTCCTCTATTATTTTCACTGAGGGGCTGTGTTAAAATCAGAAAGCACAACAGCCACTTACCATTAGCTGACAAAGGTTATTTTACTATAGGTTTATTCTCACTACAATTAATATTATTTTTTAAATGAGATATTTTTATATTTCCTCAAGCAAAACTTTTTCCTTATACAGGCATTAGTGCAGTTACCACACATTGATACCAACCCCAGGCTTTCTTTCAGGTCTAGACTTCAGGAAGTTCAAATCCAAATAGTTTTCAAATCCAAGCTGCCACTTTGATTTCATCACATCAAACCCTTGTTGAGATCAAACCTTTGAAATGAGAAAAGATTTTTAATCCAGTTACCCCAGATGGGTTACAGCTCTCCAGGTCCTGAGAGCTGCAGGATTAGTAATTCTCAAACTCCCCTCACCCACCCATGCACACACATACAGGAACAAACAAACTTCCCAACTTCACACACTTTGCTCACAAATATTACTCCTAGCAAGCTGGTGTCTAAGAACTGTAACACATCTTTCTCCCTTCCCCTTTTGGATAGAAAGGAAGATCCACACACCCAGCACAGTCAGTTCTATCCTTATTTTGCAGGTTTAATTTTTCTTGCTTGGTCAAATTATTTTGAGAATGGTGTGAAATTCGGAGTAACTCTAAATCATGCAATTTGCTGTCTGTCTGTAACACTATTTACAAACATATGGAGTGAGCTTTCTATTTCAAAATATATTTTTTTACCTTTCATAATTCAGTGCTGAGTCTTGGATTCAGTCTTCAGACTAGTTTCATTTAAGACCAATGTTCAAAGACCATGGATAATTTGCTGTGCATGAAAGCTGAAACTGACAATTCCATTATCCTTTTTATAATTTCAAGATACAGAAATTTTCTTATGGGCTATAAGATTCAGAACACTTGGTAGGGTAATTTGTAGAAATAAAAATAATTTTTCATAGCAATAAATCTGGATAATTAATTTTTACAATGATAAGCATTCATATGCATAGATGATATCTAGTACTATTCTTGTAATTTTGGTGACATCCTGAAAGTACACATGTACTGCTACTAAATGGCTTGGTATGTTGCTCTGTGACCCATGAAATGGGATCAAGAAATCAGTTATGAGCAGAAAGGCAGAATATGATGGATAAAAGCATCAGTGAGAAAACATAGCCATGCACAGTTTGTGGTAATTACATATGTATGCATGTGACTGTGTATGCACAGATTTTTTTTATACACACAGGATTTATATATAACAATTTTGAAATTTATTTTTTATTACTTTGATACCAGTTGTCTTGGTCTTTCTAGAATGAGATGCCGTAGGAAGTGATTGCTTGTATTGTCAAAAATATCGAGGGACTTAATATAGTTTCCATTTCATAAAAAGCAGCATAAAGACAGGAATAAAGACAATTAGGCAATAAATGAAGTAGAAAAAAAAATGTGCCAGCTACTTCTCTAAGTTAATAATAATGAAGGAAACAAATACCTTTGAAAAATGAAAAAGAAATAAAACAATATCCATAAACCTCAGGTTTATGTGACTTTTTTTTTTTTTTTTTTTTTTTTCCTTGGATGAAAGTAAAGCAGTTAAGCTTTCGTCACAATGAGCAGCAGCCCAGAAATAGACAGACAGCCTCCTCTGTGTGGGGAAGATTTATAGGGACCCCTCCCGGGCCCTTTGCAAGTCCAATTCATGGGCTTCCCTGACCAAGGCTCAGAGCTATTGCTCCAATAAGAGAAGAAGGGAAGGCTTGTCTTTTTTTTTTTTTTTTTTTTTTTTTTTTTTTAAATCACCATTTGTTATTAGAACACAGGCTTCCAAATGACGAAGGAGAGAAAGGGCTGAGGGAAAGATTTCTCCCCTCTCCCTTGTGTGGTCCAGTGTATTAAAAGCAGGGGCCTGTCTAGTTTTACTGAGAAGGAGCAATGAGCTGATTTAACATGGCTTGCAGCCCCTCTGAGAGAGGGGGAGACCAAATTCCAATCAAAGTGTGAGCTGTTTTGGTGTCCATGTGTGTGGACATACAAGCAAGAGAAGTGGCTGGTCTTTAGGAGCCTTCTTTCTAAGAGCCCAAGGGCAGATAATTGATGTGACATACAATCCTCCTTAACCCTCTGCCAACAAAACCACTCTCCGGCAGCTCACAGCTCTCCTCACTCAATAAAGGCCTGAACCTATCACAAAAAACACGGGAAAGATTTACTTGTTGTGCATAGCATCAACACAAATAGGAATAGCAACCAGCACTCTCCTTACACCAAGGCGTGTTAAGAAGCTGAGGTATCAGCCTGGTAATGGTAAAGCTGGTATAAAATATCACTGTCTCTGCTGCTATCCAATTAGAATTATTGTAGTGCTGTGAAAGCTGGTCTTATTTAATGCCCAGGCATCACCTGTGTAAGAAATAAATTAAATTACAAATTCCTTATTCTGCCCCCATACCCATCTAATGGTATCATACAGGTTCAATTCTCAAACTGTGACAGCTACAAATGGATGGCACATAAAGTGGCAGATGACTGCTAAAACTTTTTAGTCCATGTTTCCTCATCCACGGTCCTTTGACTAAAATTACCCTCTTCTCATGAGCTCATATCACAGCTGTAAAAAGCATTGCAAACAACCACTTAAGAACAATGGCAAAAAGAATAATTTTGTTCCAGGTCTTTCTAGTGGACTGGTGAGATTTGTCTCATACTGTGTTGGCTAATGTCCTTAACGTGTCTGTGCTTGAGCAGCATGTACATGATTTTGGGAATACAAGAAAATACACAGGTTATTTCATCCTGCAGTGTTTGTACTATTGTTAAAATAATTTTTTTAATCCTTGCTTCTAGGATATTGAGTGATGTCTTGGCTGTGAACAGCAGGTTGAACCTAGGAACAAATGAGAAAGTCCTATTAGCATATTAATTTTAATGTAGAATACTTTAATAACCAATCAAGCATTCATAAAGCAGAGGTGGCTGACTACGAAGGTAGTCAGACTTCATCCCCTACTATCAATAAACACAGAAACAGAAGAACAAATAAAGAACTTGAAGAAGAATCTCTGCATTAGTTAGTCCTTGCCATTGTAATAATTGTTCTGAGTTAGAATGGAAGGCTAGCAGCAATGTGTGCAAGTCTACAGCCAGAAACTTCTGTATAAGTTACTGCAGATAGTGTAATACAAGCACTACAGGTGGTCAGATTGTTTATCTGTAAAGTCCGCCTATATCTCCATTAAAGATAGGCTCAGACTGGAAGAGAGAAACTAGCCTGCATATTGACCTCATATTAGAATGGGTATTTCTACTCAAACCGCCTAATTAACTTCCTAATTTTCCAAAACAAAGATTTCCCAGGCAACTCTGCCTTGACTTAAGAGGCATAGGAGTTGTTTCCTGTCATCAGTCAGTATCTTGAGGTATTAAAAATATTACATAGAACAATAATTTTCAACTGCTGGCCCTCTGCGGTCTCTAGTTGTGGGAATTTTTCAGGAGGTCCCTCAAGAAATCAGACCATCAGTATCCAGACCCATATGTTTAAATTACCATTCAGAGACTAAAATTTTAAAGGTTGTAAAAGTTAAGAGCAGATTGGAAATAACTGACCCAGATAATATGTTGATATGTTTGCAAATTATGATTTCCTTTTTGTTTCCTCAGCTCTTTTGTCCATTCTCAAATCCCCACTCTGCCAGACTAAATATTAATGTGATGAATTTCTCATGCTGCCCAAAGTTCTTTGCTCTCCCCTCCTTCAAGGAGTGAAGATAGGGAGCCAGAAGAGCAGGGAGCAGGAGGTGCCGGTTGTTATTGCCATTGCTTTAAATTCAAGCATCTGCATCTGCATTCGTGCCCGTGCATGTGCACCAGTGCTGGCAGCCCTGACCTGTGGGAAAGGCATCTCCGGCAAGGAGAGCTTAAGCCCCCTGCGACAGCATTTAGGAATGTGAGGGTGGCTGGTGCCGGAGGCAAGGGTGGGCAGCACAAACCCGCTGGGGTGCGGAGCAGAGGGATGCAGCCTCCTGGGTGTCCGTCCCGCCGCCCAGGGAAGGCACAGTGGGTGCCTGCATCTGAGTGAGCGGGGAGGGCTGCCTCTGCCACCGGGCCCTGGGGAGAGGAGGAGGAGGAGGAGGAGGAACAAAAGCCTCCATTTTGACGGCTCTTCTTCACCCATCCGCTCCATTTACTCAGCCTCAATAGCTGGGGCTCGACAGCAGCCGTGGCAGCAGCTCCCGCCGGGCTCCCACCTCCTCCTCGGATGCGCACTTCCCCACAGAAAGCAGAATGAAGAAGGGAACAGGGAGAGAGAAAGAAAGAGGGAGAGTGAAGGGGGGAGGGCAGGGAAAGAAAAGGGAAAAAAACCTTGCTGACACGGGGCATAACTTAATTTTCACGGTGCCGGGACAGCTGTATCGTGTAATCTGCCATGGCATGCCATTAAAACTTCAATGCCTTTACTGACCCAGAAGGGAAACTCAGACCGTGGAGAGCCTTTTGAAAAGAAGTGGTGATCTTTCACGATTTATGAGCTTGTCTTAAAGAAACAGACTCCACTCACTTTAAATTAATCACCCTTTTCAGGGTACATTGAAATCTGGGGTCCCTCAGCTGAAGACTGTGGAGACCTGGTACCTTGTGAATGCCTGCCCTGCCTTTATTATTATTTTTATTTCATTTTATTTTTATGCCCACCAAAATGGGTTGGTTTTCAGAAGAACTGTATCTTGCAAATTGAGGTGCAAAATCCAATTACACCAATTCAGTGGAAGTCTGAATGGGGTGGCTGTGGCACTTACACATTCTTGTCGCTGCATACATTGTGCAAAGGGGAAAAAGAACCTGAGAAATATGAGGAGTTAAGAACTCAAACACTAATGAAATGTGAGACATACTCTGATTCACCAGCTAGAAGAAAAATAGCAGCAAGCCATCCTGCTTCCATTCTTCACACAATCCAGGGAACAAAGAGTTGTAAACTCATGTTAATGAAACCTAGAGAATTTTGAAATCATAAAAGGGCCTGGTGTGTTACAAGAAAGTGTACATAAAACACTTCCTTACTATGTTTCTAGAAAAACTGGTGTGATTTACAAGGAGAATGCCTGGTTTTGGATTTGCAGAGGATGTAAATCAGTATTCTCCCATTGTCTGCCATTACTGTAATATCTGATTTACTCCAGCTGTTTGTCTGGACTCCTTTCAAGCACTTGCTTTCCTTGCCCAGCAGCATTTCTTAATTGGCAGGTTTTTAGTGCAAAGATAATAAATGACACAAAAATGTGAAGATTCAAAGCCGTATAGTAGTGCTTTTCACATTCTTAAAAATCTGCATATATAGCAGCAGCATCATACTTTCTCTTCCTTTGCTGAATTAGTTATAGAACTTAAACCAAAACAAAACCTTTATGAAATACATAGACAGTGATGGAAACAAAGTAACAGAATGGAAGTAAAATCTGAGATCAGAATAAGATTTGTAGATTGAACTTGGACATTTGTATTAGGCAACTGCCTGCCTCGGAAGACTGGACTCATGAATCCACTTACGTGGCATTTGGTCCATTTTTGTGAGAAGTCTGACTTTGGACAATCTTTTGAATTGTCAATTATGATGAATACCAGAAGTGACTACTCAAAGTGAAATTGCTCTTTTTATCTGTATTTTATAGGGTTATAAATCTTGCCTTTTTCTATGGAGTTTTTTGTATCAGACAGAGGTAGTGTGCAACTTCCTTTACATACCAAATTGTTCTTAGACATAGATCTAAAGAGCTGTGCATGGGTGTGTGTATCACGTGACTATACACAGATGTGTATGCCTATATTTTTCCATGAGAGAGTACCCTCCACAACAGTAGTTTTTAAAAGGCAGGTTTGTTTCTTTGTCTTGTCTCCTCATGTATACATTGGCATGCGCCTCAGAAATTAAGATATGCATTTCCACTTGTTGAGGTATTCTTGTCTTAGGTTTTGAAAATGTCAGCTGCTGGTGGTGCAGTTTTTGTGACGCAGATGTACAGAATAGGAACTGGCATTACATCTCCAATATGTAGATATGGAACTATTTTCTGTCAGTTTGCTAGAATAATGACACTTGACAGTCACATTTCTGAACTTATATATTTAATTACAAGCAGTTTACACTCTTGCTTGCTGGACTGTAGCCCACTGTGAGATTTAATGGCAGATACATTAATTCTAGGAAAAGAAAATGGCATGTGGATTTATTAACTATATGATGGTGGATGAAAATGACTGACACGAGCCATCAGTATGATAACAAGCATCAGCAATTTATTTATGAGTTATGCCTACTTTTACACTCTCATTATCTGTCCACGCACACAAACACAGTCTGTGTCATTTCATAATTGGTCATTACAAACTGTCCATGTGCCCAAAGCTTTAAGCAGATAGGCTGAAAGTTTCTGATGATTCCCTAACCCATTTGCAAACTATCAAACCACATTCTCATTTTCATGCCTTACTTTCTTAACATGTTTACTGTTACTATGCTTCAAGGTTGAAGACACTCTTTGAGATCAAACGGCATGCCTACAAATGCCCCTTTCTGTTCTTGCACAATGAAGGACATGTTCATAGTCTGTTGCAGGGCCCTTTGCAGTCATCAAGATAAACAAGCAAACACACAAAATTAAAAGACCTGTCTGCAGACCTGTATCTACCCCTTAACATCTCATCTGTCCAGCAGATGGTCAAGACCAAAAACCTGCCATCTTCTGTGATCTTCTTGGTAGTGTCCATCAACTTCTGGGTATGTTGGCAGATAGACCTAGAACTGTCATTCAAATCCATACAACACACTCCATTCCATCAAAGTCCTCACAATCATGACCATGGGCTAATAACAAAAAATCTATAGCAGCTCGATTCTGTAAGATGGCATGTCTAACACAATCTACTAACACTGTCTAACACTATTTTGGCTGAAGCACTCAAAATTAACGATATTTCATTAACTCTTTTTGTTATAAAGCATGCCAAGTGATTTCATTCTGCTGAAGTTTTTGCTGCTGCAGCTCCAGGTGCCTAGAGAATAGCTGATACACATTCCCCAGCATTACACAATTTCACATTATTGTGGCAATCTCGACTTAGAGCCTCCAAACTTCTCAGATGGTGCTGGTGTATGTGATTCAATATTAATTTAGTTGTGGGGCTTAACACACCCAGCTTCCCAAAATGCATGATCCTCCTACTGTCCTGAAAGGTATTCCTGGCCAAGCTCTGTCCCCACAAGTAAGGAAAAAACCTCTTGTTAACTTACAGGGTCAGAGCAAGGGAGCTGGATATGTGTTCCTCTCACCAGGAGTTACGTCCTTCCAGCTTGCACCAGGAGAAACCATTCTGATAAACAGGGGCACCTCGGGTAATGTTTTGTTGGCCAGTATTACTGTTGTAATAAAAATGGGCACACCCTTTAGCTGACAGTGTTCCTAATCTTCCCAGTTCTTGGAGTTCTGCTAACTGACATGGTAGTTTCCCAGTCCATTCAAACCACCAGCTACATGATGTATAATGTTTGGTGGAACAGTAGGACTGAGTACCTTGGTTTTGTTATTATAAAAGCCTAAATGTTCTGCAGAGCCATTTAAGGGATATCCTACTAAACAGTGTGAGAAGGGTTATCATAACTTCCTATAGATGCACAAAATTTTGTCTGATTCAAAGCATCCAACAAAGTCACCCAAACATTTTTGCTGTTCCAAGTCATGAAGTGGGTCACAGCTGGGTCGATCCGATTGCCATGCGACGTCAAGAGCAGTGCAAATACACTGAGCAGGCTCCTACCAAACACTGGCATCTGTAGGGACACAAGCACACCCAAGCCCCCAGGGAACGAGATCCCATGGTTCTTCCCATTCTTGCATCTGCAAGATATGAAACCAAACTGGGTCTGGCAAAGAAACCTTCTCTGTGGAGGGTGTCAAAGACAAAAAATGAGGCATTAAAATGCATAACACAGGAAGGAGGGATGGTTAGATGATTCATCGTATAAAGTGCTTCTGATATCCTTTCCTGAGGAGTTTCTCCCACTTTTACCCCTTTCTGTTTTTTGAGGCGCAATTTAAAGGTGCAATGTATGCGCTCCATCATTACTTGGCCTGTGGGTGAGTGCAGAATGCCTGTAATGTGGTGGATTCTCCATTATTGCAAAAATTGCTGTGTCTGGACTGCTACATATTCAGGGCCGTTATCAGTTTTTATTTCATGAGGAATTACAAGAAAGGCGAAGGCACTGTGCCAATGCTAAATGACATCATGAGCTTTCTTTCCTGTATGTACAGAGGCCCAACAGGCTTTTGAAAAGGTGTCAACAGAAATTTGGACATATTTAAAGCATCCAAATTCTCCTATAGGTGTTACAACAGTATGCCATAGCTATAAAGCCTGTAATCCTATGGGATTGACACTGTCAGCAGGTAGGGAGGCAAATTGCTGACAGTCGGCACAGGAAGTTACAATGTCCCATGTAAATGTATTAGAAATGCCAAACTGTTGTTGCAATGCATGGACACCTTGATGAAAAAAGGCATGTGACTTCATGGCTTGCTGTAGAATACCAGGCACTGGTGCAGCTCAGGCTGGGGCTGTGAGGAAATCTGCCCTGGGCATTGTCTTCATCAAGAAATCCTGTCAGGATTGTGTGTCTACAGATATGCAATACATAGTAAGGATGCCACCACTGTTGCAAAATTAACCATAAAGATTTCAACAGTCCAAACAACATCTCATTGTTTACTTCTTTTAGTACTGTGTGACCTAGTCATCACACAGTATTGCAGACATACTGTCAATCTGAGACTACGTTTAATTTATCATGAGGCCAGGTCGAGAAAGCGATCAACATAGCATATAGTTCTATGGTTCAACTGGAGGGAACCAGAATGGACTTTAACAATATGCTGCCATTGATTATGCTCATACCAGGTAACCACAGCTTTACCCGTTTTTCCTGAGCCATCAGTAAAACTTGCTTGGCCCTCAAGGGGTACTAGTGAGTAAAGTGAAGGCTTCGCCACTTTGGAAATGATTTTTCTTGATGCAAACAGCCTCAGCAAAGGTCTTAGCTAGTTCATTTGTCTAGTGGGCAGTTGTTCCCACTTTGCTGCATGCCTCAACCATATCAACAAGACTAGGATTTTGCAAAGGTTGAAGTACTGTTTTGTAATCCTCATTTGCATTGCCCTTTGCCAGCTGCAAAATCAGTGCCTCCTGCGCAGGAACATTGTTTCTGTTGGCCCCTGCTTTATAGATGTCCAAGGCTTCTGAGGGTGACCCAAATCAGGCAACTTCTGCATAGCAATAAATACCAATTCCCTGCCTTACTGCAAAACCATAGGATGAAGTCGAGCCTGCAACTGAGGCATTCGTACTGAAAGATCCCCCATCAGCTGAGGGGGACCAGCCCCAAAATGGGGGTCATTATCTGGCAGCTGAAGATCACTAGTGATGCTTCAGCTTAACTATGGATGCTTAACTATGCACCTCCATTGAGCCTCAAACAACATCCGAGCAGGGGTAAATATGATTTGTGTGATATTATGAGAGTCAAAAGGGGTTAATTCATTCTTAAAAATATTGTGGAGTAAAGATTGTGTATAAGGAGAGCTGAAACCATGCTGCATAACAGTAGTGCTTAGATCTTCATCTGGGTTTAGACCATCTCCATCTCAGGGGATTGAGCACACCAAGATGTTGGAAGCTAGCCCTATCTCCCTGTCCTCCCGTGCTTTATGGTAAACTTCCCTCCAAAATTTCCCTGGATCCACACAGTGAAATTATTATAGTTATAGATGCTGTCTGTATAGTTCACAAATATAGGGAGGAGCAAGTGGTCTGCATTTAGGTCCCCCAGTCTCCAGGGGACCAGAAAAGTCAATCAATAGAGGATCTCCCAATTCTATTCGTTGAGCATTCTTGGGCTGCACCACTGGTTCAGGAGGAGGAAGCCACACCTCTGTTTTACTCATCCGAATCATGGGGAAGAGGCTTAGTAGCTTTAGGATTTTTGCCTGGGGGCAATGGCACCAGCTCTGGAGGCATCAGGGGCAGGGCAGGCAATGTGGGTGGTAGCGGCATCAGCAGAGGCATTGGTGGTGGCACAGGTGCAGGTACAGCAGGTTCAGGTGGTGCAGTTGGAATGGGGGGAGGCAGAGGAGCATCTGGAACCATGGCTGAAGTCACAGCAGCAGCTGCTTCAGTCTGATTTGAGTTGCTTCAAGGACTCCAAGAGCAGGCTCCAAGTGGTTAGAGTCTTTGGCCACAATATTACCCTTTGTTTCTGCATCAAACAAGACTTTTGAAGCCTCCTCCCGTGTCTGCACATAAAAATCAGTCTGTGCATCTATCTTTACACCATTCTGCTTGCACCAGACAAGTAGAGTCTGTAAGGCACGCTTCTCATATTTAATGCCCCGCTTTTGCAAAATACATGTCAGGATGTTTAAAACGGATCATTCTTCTACTGACATTTATGCCCCCTTAGTGCCATTCCCAGCTGCTCACCTTTTCCAGTGTGTCCTGTCTCTTGTCTGTCCAGACAGCCTGGCTCTCTGGTCAGCTACATGCTCAGCTGGGCTCCGCCACTGGCTGCTCTTGGGTCCACGGTCCTTGATCCCAGCTCACCAAGTCCTGATCATGTCAGGGTCACCATTTGATGGTGGATGAAAATGACTGACATGAGCCCTGGCTCATGATATGATGAAATGACTGACATGATAACAAGCATCAGCAATTTGTTTATGAGTTATGCCGACTTTTACACTCTCAATTTTCTGTCCATGCACACAATCACATTCTGTGTCATTGTCATTTGTCATTCATTTCACTGGTCATTACAAACTGTCCATGGGCCCAGAGCTTTAAAATGATAGCCTAAAAGTTTCTGCTGATTGTCTAACTTACTTAAAGAGTATCAAACTACTTTCTCATTCTCATGCCTTGCTTTCTTAACATGTTTACTGTTACTGCCTTAAGGTTGAACATACTCCTCGAGGTCAAATTTCATGCCTACAACTCTAAAATATTTTTGTAATATTATCTCATGGAAGCAAACTTAACACTGCTGAAAAAATTATATTTTTCCCATCAGTAGGAAAAAGGTAGCTATTTTTCTGGAGAATGTTCAATTTTCTATGTACCTCCAAAACTTGTTTAACAGTTTGTGCCTCACATGCACATAGAACTTTATAACATCACAACATTCTTAATCTGAAGCATAGAGAAAACAAACTGAGTTACTGGATTTTTAAAAATCTTTACAGTGTTGTTGATATTTTTACTTTTTTAAAAAACCTCAGGCCACTTTGGACCCAATATGGGGATTTATTTAAATAAAACAGTACTTAGTAGTGGCCTCTGAGATGCTGATAACTGGAAGAGAAAACCTGCTCTCTGGATATCCCTTCCACAAGGTCTAGTCCTGCAGTCAGTCCATCAGTGACTGCAAAAAAGCAGATTATGCTTTTCATCTGAGGGCAGACATATACATGTCATTCTCAACTGTTAGTGTACTTGACCCTGTAGTACTTTCAAGATATAGAAATGCATTTTTTCCCATTCACTGAAAAAACAAAACAAAACAAAACAATCAACCAACCAACCAAAAAAAAAAAAAAGTTAAGATCTGGCCAAGAAATGCAGATAACCATCCATTAACAGCCATTAAATCCAACTGTGGTTCTGTTATTTTCCTATCCACCAAATCATGTCTGCTTAAGCAGCACTGTACTTGTTCTTACTTAATCAGCTGTATGAAAAGTTTTGGGGCTTTTTCCATATTTTGGACACCTAAACTCTGTTAAGTGAAAAGTGAATGAGTTTATACACTTAATTGCAACTGTATTTTTGGAACAAGGCATCAGCTTAGTCTGTGTCTTCTGTTGCCTTTATTTATTTATCCACCCCAGCCTAAGATGTCAATTTGCATCGGGTGTGGCACTGCTGGGAACTGAGGTAGTAAGAGGGGAACTTTACTGTTTTTTCAAGTCACTGGGTTACGTAATGCTATAGTGGGCCCTATTGCAGAGTGCAGGATCATGTTTGCCTTATGCATTCCCTTTTTTTCAGAAGGGCTACACAGACAGCTACAAAACCTGTGCTCTTTTAAAGCAAAGTACTAACTGGCATACATTGGTCTGCTAAGACTTCAGGTGGTACATGAAGCAGAGTTCTCCTTGGGCTATGCATGATAGACATACTCAGGAAATTAAACCTTTGGTTCTTTGAACCTTTTGCTGAATAGGAAAAGAGCAGTGTATCTTTATGGAAATATTGCCCCCATGCTACATCCAACAAGATTCCTGCAGCTCTCTTCCACGCAGTATCTGCAAGATGTATGTCATCTAGGGTCACAGGAAAGGGTATGAAATAAGAAAGTGAGAGAGTGAAAGATGCTTTTTACAAACCAGTGAAGTTATACACTGTGCTTCTCTGGCTAAGATGTTATTCCACTTTTTGGACATTGGCAGATTCAAGCAAACACATGCAGAAAAGAGGCTGGGAGGTACCAGAAAATTGCATCCTAAGTAAAAGGGGAACTTCAGGTAGCAGAAAAGGTTTTTAAATTTCATTTTTGTAGGAAAGTAATTTGTAGGAAAGTAGTTTTTTAAAATTTATTTTTCTATTGTAGTGCTTTAAAAAGAGAATATATGTAGGGTAAGGCTCTAAGGCCTAAAATTTAAATTAATTCTTCTGTGGTACAATTGTAGTAAAAATAGCCGGGTACTTTTATTTTGGGGTAGCTTTTTTTAACCTGAAGATGAAGGAAATTACATTACATTAGGCATACATGTGGACTGCCTGACTGTTCACAGGATTGAAAACTGGTCAAAATCCTAGAAAGGCAAGTGAAGTTCTCAGTTAATATCATCTACAGAAATCCATCCTACTACTTTAGTTGTCATCATCAGAGCCCTCTGTGGCTTTGCTGGCACTGTTGATGCAGGGCACAGGCCCTAAAAGAAATGGCCCAGTACAGAAAGTTTTATGTAGGCAAGAGGTCCAATAACATCCTAAATTTGAAGTGCTAAAAATTTCCACAATTACTCTTGTGCCACAGCTAATAAATTCTGCTACAAAAAAATGGTTATATTTTAAAAGTTTGCAAGGATTATAGGTCCACGCTGACCATGAAGCAGCCATTTGGTGCATCACAATGTTAAAATATTTTTTATACCATAGAAAGAAGAACAATTTATGTCACAGAGGAATGTGTATTTGAGAATCAGAGCCAGACTATTATGAGACAAATTAAGCACTGTATTGCTAAATAATTTGAAAATGGTATAGAAGCACTCTCATACAACTTTGAATAGTTAAGTGGTATTTCAGCTCACCTGAAAATTCTCTGTGTTTAAAGCACAATATATATTTAAAGTATTGTACTAGATATTTATTTAAAATTAGAATTAAAGAGTCAAGACTTCTTACTGATGTATTTTCTACAAGGACTAATTAAAGATGCTCTAGTCTGTTTGAAAATAAGCATGCTAAATGTTAAAAAATCGAGATATTTGGCATTAATAAGCTTCAGTCCGACACAGCATGCAACAATATTTAAAATAGATGCAGAAGTCTAGGTATTCCCCTGGACTGCAGAAAGAAATTGTGGAGTCTGTCTGAGAAATTATCCTGGTGTTTAATGGTAAAAGCACTGTCCTCAGTAGGTTTCTGACACATATCAGCATATGGGATTTAAGAGTCTTTTTCATAAAACCACAGAATCATATAATGCCAGGTTGGAAGTTATCACAAGGTTCATATGGTCCATCCTTTAATCCTCTTCACTGAGCTGGAATAAGATCTGAGAATATGATAGTGGAAGAGAGAAGATTGCAGGTATAGAGGAGATTTTTAAGAGATGAAGCACCCTTCTGTAGGTCAGGTTATCCAAGGAAGTCTTCCAAACACTTTGGTATTCTTATATCATTGAACATAAGCAGCTCCTTGGAAGTATTTCTGGACTCAGAAGATGCCAAGCGAAGACTGGTTCTTCACCATGGCCACAATTTTAGTGAAGGCTCATGTGCCTGAGAAGAGTCTCAAAGGAGATAAAATCATTTTTTGTGATTACAGGTTGAAGTTACTGTCTGTGAACCTTTCACCTTTCACTTCTGGATAGAAATTCTGTACTAAGTTCTAGCTGCTTTGTTAAGCCTGAGAAAACCTTATATCCTGTGAAGTACGATGCACCATTGGACCCTTTTATATTCTGGGGCCAAACTTATTTTGAGAGCTACTGAAATCAGTTAAATAACCATTTATTATAGGAAAACTTCCTCCTTTGTATGCAATTTAATTTTCTCCCTGGTTTACGTTGTCTTAATTGCAGTTCTCTGCCCTGCAGGGAGCATTCTTCCTTCTGATAAAAAGTAGATAAAGACTCCAGACCATTGTTTCACATGAAGCTTATGAGGTTTTTTGGAGCACGGGACCATGTGGAATACAGCATTATGTGCAGAGAATAAGCTACATTTGCAGACGATGCTTCTCCATTCATAGGAGTAGCTGGCAAATGTCAGAAGGAGCCTCTGGGAGAAGAAAGAGCTGCCCTCAAGCCAGCTGACAGAAAGGCAGAAGAACCTTGCTTCAGCTTTGTCTTTCTTAGATAATAAGACTGGATGGACCCAAGAAAGGAGTCACTGACTGTGTGTTTCTCATGGTCTGCATGTTCTGTGTACAACTCGTCTGACACCTGAGGTGAAATTAATGTCACCAAAAATAAATGTCTTGGAGACATTTAGTCTAAGTGTTGCACAGGACTTTCTAATCAACAGAAAGGTATAGACAAATCTGGAAGATGGCTCATTCCACTGCCAGGAACATACCTAAAATTAGAATATTCATAATTCACAGTGTCAGGAAGAAGTATAGAAGGTAACTTCATTGTTGTCTAAATTTCATTCAGAGTACAGAGCAGTTTTAACAAATATGCTTTAGTCATTGGAGATGTAAGAGTGTAGACTTAAGATGATATAGCTAGCAACCCTATGAGCCTTTTGTATCTATTCCTTACTTGTTTATTCCGATCAAGAAGAATTGAGTATGTTGAAAACCACAGGTTGAATGCAAATCATCCTTTTCTAAATTTTTAGGATCCTAAGGACCAAAAGGAATCTGTATATATAATTTTTTTAGATTCTGCAGGTAGCACATATCTAAACAAATGGTAAAACAATCAGATATGCTTAATATCTGGTGCATCCTAAAGATGGAAAAGAGCATAATACAAATATTTTTATGGGATTATGTTAATCAATCATATATTCTATATTGTATTCAGATTTGATCATTCTATTTCAAAAGAAAAATTAACATACAATAGCATTTTAGGTAAGGACATGGATGGATAGATGCTAAAATAGGAGATTTCTGGTTCTGCAGTTCTCAGTGTTTCCAGTGAACAGCAATGGGTATACTATAAGAAACATCTGGGAGCAGATGTCAGCCTCATAGAAATACTAAAGCTGACACTAACTCTTTCTGGTTTAACCTACTTTTTAACCCTCTTTATGCAGTGGTTTTATTTTCCCTTTACTTTTCTAAGCATTTCATTTTACCTTTGTTTTTACGATGCTTTCAATACTCTTTCCCTTCATTTGCCCTCTGTGCCACGCAAAATGTTTTTAGTTGGTTTGGAAGTTGTCCTTATGACTTTAAAGTTTAAAAAAGTAAAGGGAAAAGTGGATGATTTACAGAAGTGTACCAATACAACCTGTCAGAGGGGAGAGCAGCACACAGCCAAAGAAGAAGCAAATCAGTAACAGTGCAAGCACAGCCAGAACCCTAGATCACACAGCAGAATGGATGCAGAGATTGGTTGCTGTTCCTTGCAGATGCCTTGTAGTTGTTTGAAAAAATGTTCATACCAGACAGGTGTGCACCAGCCTAGATCCCTGAACACTAGGCATTCCCAGGCTGAAAGGAATGATTTATATTGCTAATATTATATCAATATAGCCTTTTGAAAACATCAGGTGCTACTTGACTATTATTCCATTCAAATAATAAAATAAATACTTGGAGCATCAACTATTTAACCCTCGCTTTCCCTGAGAAACGCACAAATACAGCACTGTTCTAATAAATCCTTAATTTTACAGATTTCCTGCTGAAGTTTCTGACTAGCGGTAAGTTATTTGTTCAGAAAGATTTTATGGTGCTCATAAAAACTCAATTACAGTTTTAAATAACTTGTAGTTTTTCTGTAACATGATGCTGCCATCTCAGTTCCCAGAGGGTATATTAAATTCAAGTAGCAATAACAAATCATTTAAGCAATAAATAAATAACCTGAGACTGAGTTGTTAAGAGTTAATAGTCTCCCATACACTCAATAGAGACTGAGGCTCCACTCTATTAAAGTGACCCCTGGGGCCATGGGCCAAATTGCACCCAGTTGTTTTGTGGAAGGTATTCATCCCTCACACATTCATTTCCTTCTTTATGTTGTCTCTTTTCATCAGTGAAGGCACTCTGCAGTCCCTGAGTCCAGAGAACAATTACGGTACAGTCTCAGAGAAAAGAAAGAAAACTGGGGTCATAAATATGTTAAATGGGTACGTGGGTTTAAGTGGCTTTGTAAACTAAACACGAGGGAACCCTCAGACTAATTAATGAATATGAAGCAGCAGATAAGAATGTTTTAAGGGGAAATTCACATTACTACCTCCCCAAACTTAAAGAAAAAAATTTTTTTTTCCTTCCCTTTAAAAAATCTATTCCATCAGGAGAATCATGACACAACATAGCCTCATGTTTTTCTGAAATTGTATTCAAGTAGGAACTGGTTGCAGAGATAACTGAACTGAAAATTCATTCTCAACATCTTATCGGAAACTGAATTCTTTCCTCCACGAAGATCAACCATTTATTGTGATAGCAAAGCTATGCAAAACTTCAGGAAGATTTAGGACTTGAGCCAAGATCGCTGTTTAACTTTACATTGCCTGTCAATTCCTGACCTGACTTATACTGACCACTAAAATAAACATGGATTCATTGAGTGTCAGTGGTGTCAGGATTTGTCCCTATAATAATAAGATAATGGGCGCAGAACAGTAGTTGTCATCCAGTCCAGTGGGACAATTTTTTTTCTCAGGGTCTTCTCCTATCTCCTGTGGGAAAACCAGCAGGAGGCAGAAGAGGGGGAGAAGGACTTTCCTTTACTTTTAAACCTTTTCCCTATATTTTTATTAGTCCAAATTCTGGGAAATTTTGTTGCCAAGATCTGCTTCAGGCTTCTGCCAACAGCCTCCAGTGCTGCTGCTAAGTCCACAACTTGCTTCAAAATCCCAGCTGATTCCCATGTGGAGTTCTTGAGGTGTCACTTTTGAAAAAAAAAAAAAAAATTAGAAAATGCAACTATTTGTTTTAGATGAAACCAAACTCTAACATGGGGAAAGACAAAAATATTGTGGAAGTATTTTTTCCACTGAAAGTTCTGAAGAAAACTGTTGCCTCTGTCCATATAGTGTTCCCATAGTCAATCAAATCCAGGGTGGTGTCACCCAGCAGCACAATAGAACATTGCTCTGGAGGTCCATGTTGTCTTTACCTTTCCCAGACCTCCCTCAGGACAGCACTAACTTGTCATGAGATTGATGCTGCCTCCATGTCTAACAAGATCCATGGGGACAGCAGTTGCTTGTGCAGTAGTGGGTCAGGCATGTCCCCTGCTCTGCTGGAACAAAGAGAAGTCACAGGACTGGAATGGAGGAAAGAGGAGCTCCTGTTCCTGCTGCTGTTTTAACTTCTTTGAAATTTCGTCCAGCATTTCTGTAAAACATTGCATCTCTCCTCTCTCAGCAGGAGAGGGCTTCTCAGAGGACAAGGACCATCTCCTCTGAAAGGAGCTGGAGGAGAAGAAGGTAACCATTGTCTCCTCACTTCCTTCATGTAGGCAGCGTGGAGGAGCTGGAGTGAAGTCCCTCTGTTACTCAAGACACAAAGCTGTGTATATGCAGGTTTTGGGTGATCTTCACAGGTGTGGATTCCTGCAGTTCTGCAGGGCTGGTAACCTCTGCCTGACAGGTGGTGGTGAGGTGCTCACAGGATACTGCTCTGACCCTTATGGACGCTTAAAGAGCATCTCTGCTCATGACCTAAGCCTTTGTTCTTCCCCTAACTCCATAGGGTCTGTAGTTTGCACAAACTGCTCCTTAGCATGGAAAGTTTCAAACTCCATTAAGAATATTTCAGAAGGCTACAAGCGAGCGCAATAGAAGCTTGCTATATATGTCATTATTGCTGCAATTAATACATGTATACGACAGCATTAATATCTATGATTGCCATTTTGATTTTGTTATAATCCTCTGCTTTCCTTTGTTCCTAATTCTTCAGATCAGAATACCTAACAGTGCTGATGAAGTCAGCTTTCAGATATGCATAAATCTGTGGGATGCAGTGGCCAGGTGGCTCCCATTGGTGTCCCAGATACATGCCCACACTGCTCCTCATGCAAGCACCAGATTCAGACTGTTTGCCATAGAAAAGGTCCTGCTCCTGCACAATTATTGTCAGTTTGCTGATTCAAAGGAGGGAAGTTTGAAAACACGGTTCCGAAGGATGACAAAGCTTCAGTCACTGCTAGGCACGGAGGGAAAACCTTTCAAGAAGCCTTTATCCCATGGTTTCAGAATATGGATTTTTTATTTCTTTGTTTAAAGTGCTGTTGAAAAGTAGCTATAGTGTAGAAAAAGGGATAATGACAAAATTATGTCTGTGCAGTTAGCCTTTAATGCTCGGAATATATTATTGACAAAGTTACACAGAAATGTGCTTAGTGTTTATACGCCAACACTCAAAATACTCCCAGGTCAAAGCTTTCCACTGAAGACAGTGGAAAGAAGTTTTCAGAAAGGAATAAGTGAGCTAGTTAAACTCTTTGCCAGGAAAAGACCATTTTATTTCTGTCCACTTGGCCAGCTTCTCAGCTGACAAGTCACCATTGTCTTCAATGCAGTGACACTGATCTATACCAGCTTTTCAGCTAATGGATAGTTCACAGGCCATTTCTGGTTTTTGTCAAGTGTAGTCAAGATTTGTACGTATTTTCAGCTCTCTTTTTTTTTTTTTTTTTTTTTTTTTTTTTTTTTTTTTTTTTAAACTTTTTTCCCAAAGTCTTTTACTTGATGGCCTCAGCTCACTGATCTACTGGCTTAACAATCCGAGCAAGAGCAAAATGGGTAATTTCCTTACTCTAGGTGAATTTAGAGGATAATGAATGCAACAGGAATGAAAAGGGCAGAAAACTTTTGAGATCAAAAGCCATTTTCCAAACACCAGCATGTAACAAGTGACACAGCTCCAAGTATAGGACAAATACAAAGGCTGTGCTTTAATTTGGCCATTTTTTTCATGGCTCTTGTTTATTTATTTTTATTCTTCATTCATCTTGAAGACTGAGCATGGTCTGAGAAAGTAATTTAGGATTTCAGCCACCCTCCAAACAGCAGGAAAACTATAAATAGTGTTCAGTCTTTTACCCTTTGAACACTCTAAAGGCCCTTGTAGTCATCAGAAGTGTTAATCTTGCCAAAGGAGCTCAGTGTGGAGCTTTTTATGACAAGACTTCATTGTGCCCTCTGATTATCCAGGTAGATGGTGACAAGGCAGTCCAGTCCCAACAGCAGTCCTTGTGCTTGGGAGATAATCCTTCCAAAGCTTCTGTTCTTCTCTGTCTGATCCTTCTGCACAGTTCCTAGATAAGGTGAACAGCAACAAAACTGCATCCCCTTCCTTTCTGGCTCCAGCAAGGGACAGGCATGACACAGACAGAAATGGGCATTTTGATCCTGTGTCAGTGATTAGCAGCGAGCATGCTGCTAACAAGGCTGAGTGAGACCTTGTGGCCACTCCTGTTCACCTGGTGTCTCCTCACTCCAGCTCCTGGCATGTGGCTATGCTTTGAAACAATGTAAGCAGTATAGCACTTCAATGTTTTGTTGGGTTTTTTTAAGATAGCAAGATAATTTAAATTTGGCCTCTCTGAACTCTTCTATTCAAGATAAATAGAATGGTAGGTGTTATCTTGGCAGGTTTTGCACTTCTGTAGCATATCAAGGCAATGTGGAAATGAGAAAACTTTAGCAATAAGCCTCCATTTCTTTCTCCATTTTTTCTCTCTCTATTTCTTTCTATTATAACTGTCAGGACGGTAAATCAAGCTTTTAAGGACCAGGAAAAAAAATCAGTACATTTATGAAAGCAAGAGAATGACTCTTGAAGTATCTGTAAAATTGTCATCTGGTACCATTTAACTTAGGGAGAGATAAATGTGATAAAATTTATAGAGATATTGTTAGTGTGCAGTTCAACTTGAAACACACTCTTCATAGTTCCAAATTATTTTATGTGTGATGTGATCTGTGGCAAGAAGGATAAGAATTGTCATCTAATCAGTACTTATTTAGAGCATAAAAAATTCCCACCATTAATATCCAATCAATTTTTAAAAATCTAAATATATGCATTTATGATTTTTAGATACAGTGAATTATGAAAAAGACATAAAAACCACAATTACATTTGCATGCTAAATTATGGTGCATGTAAAGAGTAATGCACAAGTGAAATAGGGGAACAAAATCTGCCTTTAAGGTAACTGATTGATCCTGCAGTTCTGAGTCACCTGCAGAGAGGTAAAAAGGAGTTTTGGTTAAGGAGGAAGTCTGGAGGTAATGAAAGTTTATGCCTTTTTTTTTTTTTTTTTTTTTTTCCTGTGGAAGACCAATCTGTCAAACTAAAAGAAAAATAGACTTCCTGTCTATTACGTATACAAGTCCTTGAATTATCTTTAGCAGTTGCCTTTTCACTGAACTGTGAGACAACTTAATTTGAAATTACTCTTTTTTGGAAATCCTAAACCCTTGACACATTTCATTAGGCACAAAATGATTATAGTTATCAGTTAATTTGTTTGAAGACTTAGTAAACACTTTTTACAAAGAGTTTTAGAAATGTCTAGTAGTTAGCAGAAAAGGGAAGCTGTCTCCAATCCTTAGTTTATTTACTTAGCACTTATTAAGTACCACTTCTGTATCTACCAAAAGAAGAAATATTTTAAGCAAACCGTAAAAGTAGGCTTGACCCTTTCACAGGCACATCATAAATCAATTGTTAAAGCAAGGGTGAAAACTCTGAAAGAGGTCAGAGGTGGAACAGAGGTCATCTCTGAGAAGGGACAGTGTGAAAATCCGTGAGGGGTGGAGCTTAGCTGGAGATAAAGGCTGGAAGAGGGAAATTCTAGAAGTGGTAAGGCTCCTACACCACGAAAGCACTAATAAAATCATAGCTATCACAGTGCTGATGTTATTCACATATAATTTCTAAGCCTGCAGCTCCAATTGCCAGATCAATGATGCCAGCTCATCTGCCTACTCACAAAAAGTCAGTTTTTAAAGTGGAGAGTTTACTTTTAGTTATCTGCAAAGTAAGAACAGTACTTTTATCCTTTTCTCAAAAACTGCACCATTTTTTGATCTTGCTGTCATCAAGGCAGAGAGGTTTAGCTCAATGTCATAACTATTTCTTTGAGAAACCTTTGATAATTTGTGTAAAACTGTGTAAAAATATTTGATGCTATTCCCAGAGGAAGAAAGGGACACTACATTTGTTTGACTTCAGTAGTCAGGCTTAGTGTTCTCACTACTAATGCACCAGTTTGTTCAGGACTGAGACTCTAGACAGAGCTGGCAGAACTGTATAGTGATATGAAATGGAGACAAGACTCTGAACACATTTGTCACAGCATAAACAAAGCACTATCAACCACAGTAATTTGCCATTTTGCCACTTCTGACTTTCTTCCATCTTCAGCCAAAAAAGTATTAAATGATGCAGCTGTAAGATTTTCTCAATCTTTAACCAGGGTCACAGATTTGGTTTGGTTTGTTCTTTGTTTTTTTTTATTTTTTGTTTGTTTGTTGGTTTGTTGGTTTGGGTTTGGGTTTTGTTTGGTTTTGGGTTTTGTTTTATTTTGTTTTTTTAATGTGAGTTTTAGCTGAAGCTCAGAATTTCAATGAAGAGATCTATTTGAGCATTTTGTTTCACTCAATAGACTAAAGTTTAAATTCCAAACAATTAAAGTTATTCAGATTTAAATGGGAAGATTTCCTGATTGTTTTGTAACTGCACAATTTATAAGTCATAATGACATTCCTTCACTTTGTCCAGAAAAAACAAAGGCTGATTTATTTCCTAATAACAAAGGCAAATGGTAAGGCTGTATGAAACTGCTTCCTTATTTTCAATGGGTCAGTGCCAGCCTGTCAGATATCTTTGAACCCCTCCTCCCATGCACAACCTTCCAGTGAAGCAAAGCACTCCAAAACATTGCCAGTCTGTGGAGCACCTCACATACCAGGTTATACTGAGAACCCAGCTATGGTGCAGCTGATACCTGCACAGTCATTTACTAGAGATCTGCTTGATATTCATTGTATTATCATTGATTGCACTGGGCTCACTGAAACACAGCAGAATGCATTCATCTGGCTAATGTATATACCTTCATTGATGCTGCATTGTGATGTAAACAATGTCCTGTTCCTTCCTTATAGTAACCTAATTGACAGCCAGGCATTTTGAGTGCTCCAAAGGGCTATTATTATGGTGAATGCCGTAACAATAGGATTTCGTATAGGTTGGGTCTTAAGAAAATTACAATGTCCTCTTTCTGATATAAAACCAAGAATTGTGTGGCAATTGGTAGTGGAATATTGGGTTCCTCATGGAATTAAGGCCTTGGCTTTTTTAGGAATTAGCTGCTTAATTTTTATAGGTACACTTGTTCAAAAATTTCCTTTGATTGAATATATGATTGTCTCTGTACCTATAAGCTTCTATATTAAACAAGAAAACATGTTTCTTACTCCCTGGATTACAGATTCACATAATGCAACGTTTTAAACTGCACATATTGGTGTTGTCAGTCAGTGGTGAATCTTTCAGTGACTTCCACAGAGAGCAGAGTAAAAGCCAACAGAGTAATACCCTTAATCTGAAGAACAATTTTTAAATGAGATTATTAAAACCCAGCTCAGAAGTGAGAGAACTAGATAAAAAGTTTATTTCAAAATGCCCCATAAATGCTTTCCATTCTTTTCTCCCCCAGGAGACAGAATCCCTCCTCTTCCGCCTTGCAAACTGAGGTACTGCCACACTGCCACAAGCTCTGTTTGAAGATCTAGCTCATAACCTCTGGGGCTGTGAGAAAACGTTAAAAACAAAGTTGAAGAAATCTGATGTTTGGAAGGGTTTCAACTACATAAAATGACCCTTGCTGCTTAGAGCTCTCTGGTAATGAAGGCACTGTGGTGCCTTCTGGTTACTAACTGGATAACATTTCTCTGATTGCTGTGCATTTTGTAGGGACAGAGGAACTGAGGAGTGGTGAATAGAAAAATGTCTTCAATATTTAGTGTGGCCATAAATCATGGTGGGCAAGGTGCAGCTACAAAAAAGATGGTTCCAGAGACCAGTTGGTATTGAACAGACATTTGGCCCCATCTGTTCTTTAGCCAAATTCTTCAAATAGAGTCTTGAAAGTCATCATCCCTCCTGAGAAAGTTTGGGTGCTCAATTTAAGAAGTTTTTCTTGATTGGAAGAGGTTTTTTTCACCCTCTGGAAGCCATCCTGAGGAGTGCTAATCATCCAAAGATTCAGCTGAAATCAGTGGGTTTGGCTCCATCTCAAGGGACATAACCTTTTTGCTTCTGAATTCTAAAATTATTTAGGCTGAGATCTTAAAAATGCTGAAGTAGGCTGGATATACTCTTCCCACTGAAGATGAATGTGTCTTGTGTTTTCAGATAAACCATCAACTACATATGAAGATCCAGTCACTAACATGAAGCGGGGTGACAGAAAACTTAAAGCAGTACACTTAAAACCTGGAAGCCCACCTGTTCTGCCAGGTTCCAACAGATGTAGGATATATGTGAAATTTGTACCTTCAAGTTAATATAAGTAAACCAAGACCAGATATTGAGATTTTTCTCTGTCATATGTATGTGATCTTTTCCAATACACAACATATTTTAAATTATCAAGCTTTCCCCACAAATACATTCATAAGGTCAAAATTAATCTTTACACTGATTATTTTAATTAATGTTGAAGGTGTAGTGATTAAGAAGGTTTGCAATATTATTCTGCTCCCCTCTTTGGCATACTTTTAAGTATACATGTGCAAGCAACAGCCTCCTCTCAAGATCTCTGTCCTGGGATTCCTGAAACACACTCAAACAGCTTCGCAGAAATGTTTAGCCATCCCAGTGGGAGATGGACAGTTGTGATGACAGCAGCTGCTGGGTGAAGGATGGAGAAGCTTCTTTGTCAATATTGGCAGGTCTATTAGGACAAGCTACCTCCAGATGTTGGAACTTGGGTGGAAGTGTTATTTTCTATTATCGTTATTCTTGGGGATGGGAAGGTCCACATTACCTAAATGGGCTACAACTCAGTAGACTTGAAAATTCAGTAAATATTCACTTTTCCTTTTCTTTTTCTTTTTTTTTTTTTTTTTTTTTGTTAGTACAACTGGGGAGGAAAAAATAACCCCAATGTATTTTTATCAGAAAAAGAAGGAAAAATCTCCAGTAAAAGGGAAAATCCAGGGTGAAGAGCGCAATGCAGTGAAACAAAAATGAAAAATAATTAATAAACCCAAGCTATCAGTCTTCTGGACTGGATACCCAAGAGTATCAGTCTTCTAATTTTTTTGAGTCATCGTAAGGACATATAGAAATGAATTGCCACTCTCACCCCATTGCCATCCTTATCCACCTCTTATTAAATGAAGAAAACTTTATTTAGAAGATATCCAAAGTTATCCCCTCCAGCACAAAAAGATTTTCAGTAGGAAAAGGATTCCCACTCCAGCAAAACCAAAACATCAAGCGAGGCATGGATGAGATGGCAGAAAATTAAACAGGAGATGCAGAGACACTTTGCTATAGGCACTTACAGCATTTACAAAATTTGGCAAAATACAGCCATCATATCAGTGCCCAAAGAGGCTCACTGGGCATCTGTATAGTTGTGCTATTGTGTCCCTGTGGTTCCACTGGGGAGGATCACACCGGATGAGCCTCTTACAGCACCTTGTTCTTTCCTTCATGGCTTGAAAACTGTAAAACGGTTTAAAAAGCTACTAAAAATTGCAAAACAAGAGCGAGACAACAGCTCTGAAACAGTCCAAGGGCTGTGCCAGTTCTGATTTTTTAACCTGGTGATCTTTTATCTGCATGGACAGTTTCTCCCCAGAAGTTATCAAAGTCTGTAACAGCAGAGCATTGCAGGACGTGCTCTCTGGGCATGGAATATAATAGTGTTGGTAAGTCTGAACTGCAAAGTAGATCTGGGCCGCACATAGGGGTGGTACCAGGACAAGCAGGATTTTTTTTTCTAGCTGCTAGTACCCAAGCACACATGCATGCAGAGTTGAAGTCCAGTTTTCCAGCAGAGGGTGTAATTTAAGGGGCTAAAAGTAAGGCATAGATCCAGACATGCTTTAGTCATTAACTTTTAACTTGAAAGTAAACTTCAGAGAAAAATGGTCTGAAGAAGCAGATTTCTCAGCAGGAAAAAGTTGAAAATGGATCATGACACTTTTAAAATGGCCTTGGAAAGTGCAGACAGTCTCCCTCAGACATACAACAGGTTTTCACATTCCTCTCGAGCAAAGTGCAACACAAGGAGCACGCGCTTTACAGTTCGAAGCATATTTAATACAATGTTTTTACAACAGCTGTTGCTTTCACAGAACTTTAACCCCACTGAGTAAATGCATCACAGGGAAAATACTCTGTTGTCTTGGAGACAGCCTTTTGCTCACGAGGGCCTTTCCACCGAGCTGGTGTCAGCTTTCAGCTCCAGCCGCATTCCAGACGGGCAGGCACATCCAGCCTTCCCTCTTCCCCCTTCCTCCTTACAGACCCCGCTGAGGGACGGACTGACGGAAAGACGGATGGATGGACGGCTCAGGAACCCGGGGCAATTATCAGGGTAGCCTGCGATCAGTTTCCATCCCCACACCTGATTATAAAATGGCAAAAGAAGTCCAAAGAGGGAAAAAAAATTCAAATCTGTAAAGGCTTTATTGACATCTAAGGTGCTTTGGTTGTTTGGGGTTTGTTTGGTTGGTTTGGGTTTTGGTTTGTTTCTGTATTTTTGTTTTGTTTTGTTGGGTTTTGTTGGGTTTTGTTTGCTTGTTTGTTTTTTCTGTTAGCTTTGTTTTCTTGCTTATCAGGCCTGGTACATAGCCAGGTGTCTTTCTCCTGTTAAATTTAGTACAATTTATTGTCTTAGATGAGAAGTGTTAAATTACAGCTGACACTTGGAAGACCATTGGAGGTATCATGTGACAAATGCCTGCCACTAAAGGACTCTACTCCTGCCTTTGGGAAAGATGATATTTGCCAGTGGCTTGACCCTGCCAGCTCTCTAGCATATGTATGATGGGCTGCAGGTAGTACACAGCAAACACTGATTTCATCCCATGTGTTCATGGACACAGCCCAAAAATGTGTTCTAAAGCTGTCTTCAAAGTCTCACACATGAAAAATGAATAACTGGAAACTTTCATGAAATCCTAGAGTATTTATTTCCATCTCAGTTTTAGATGTGAATGCGCTTGAAGTGGCTGTGATACATGCATGAGTAACACTAATAAAAAATGAAGCTGCAGACTTCAAATATAGCCAAGCATCAAAGAAAGATTTTTCAAAATTGTGTAGCTGGACATAATCCTGCAAAGCACTGAATGCTCTTCAGTGCAGCAACTGTTGGAAGGACTCACGTCTTCTAAGTAAACACTAAAGACTTTAAACATCTAGGGTTCTAAATTGAGCCATACCTTTGGCTAATTTATAATCAACACTGCTTTTCTTCATGTGTAAGCACTGCTTTTTTCAGCAGGTAACAGAGAGCTAAGGCAAAACTAAAAAGCAGATCTTTTTTTTTCCCCTGGACACTCTCATTAATGCCCAAATCCAGGAAGAACGCCTATCGAGGACACTGTTTAACTACAGTCTTTAATGGAAACATTAAAGTACATTTCAGATCTCTTAGTTCAAGTGACACTTCTGAAGCACACATTTAACATTAGAAGTATCCTTTCCTGAATCAAAGCCTAGAAAGATGAGCTGAATGATTTTCAAAAAGGTTTAGAAAGTAAAAATTCCCTGCATCAGATGATTTGTGTGAGCAAATATCAGAGGGAACTGTATGTAACTTTAAGAGTGCTTGACTAGAGTATGAGCAATAAGGACATACATGTTGTCTTCTCTGCAGCAGAGCAGCACTCAACAGAAGTAAGAATTCTGGCTGCTAAACAAGTTTAGGACTGGGACCTGCAAACAAGCTCAATGCAGACAAAGTATAGTTTTAATACTGTGTGTTGTTCAAGAAAAGTGGAACTCATAAGAACAGCTGCATATCCTACAGCATCGCAGGAACCCCTTCTCTAGGTGAGGTTTTGTAAGCTTGTGTGATGACTTGTGCATTGTGTATACCATTAGTTTTTACCTCTCGAAGTTCACAAAATGTTGGTTATAGAACATAGAAAGATGCCTTCAGCAGAGGTCTAGCTTAGCTGGTACAGACTGCAATGTTTTCCTCCTCCCATGGACAAGAAGCCTAAGAGGTAGGTCATACAGCTCTGCCCAAGATAGGAACACACTACACTGACAGTTCTTTTCCAACATTTGTTTGCTCCAGTCTCATGAGAGCTCTTTACGTACAGAGAGCAACATGCTTCAGCTGTGCCAAAGCCAACTCTGCTGGCAAGTAAGGAATCATGGTGCTGCCACGAGACTGAGCAAAAGCATCGAACCATAGTGTGCAATCCTGCAAGCAGTTTCCTCTCTTCAGTCTGGGCAGCCGGATCAGCCAGCATAACAGGTAAACACAGCAGTGCATGGCTGCAGACTCACCAGATGATTACCTGAGCTAGGCTTCCTGCTGCACTGTTTGAGTCTGGGTGCCCTTAAGTGGGGTATATTATTCCTTTCCATCTCTGATTATTTTGTCCCAGAGACACACCATAAAATACAGGTAAAGAGGATTCTGCATTACAATCTTCCCTAACTTTTTCTTGCCCCTGTTTATTCTGCTAACTTCAACAATGAAGCCTCTATTCACTCATCTGTTGCTTTCCCTATTGCATTCTGCACGCACAGTCTGAGCCCTGATGAGGTAGGGTTACTAGAAGGTGTTTACTAGGCACTGTAGAAGTTTCTTAGAATAGAAATGAAGTTAGGGGCACAGAGATATAGCCAGAAGGCAAAACTTTCCTTGGTGAAGTGGGCAGGATTTGACCTCTTGGAAGATGTGTGCACGTCCATCTAAAATAACACACCACATTCTGCAGTAGTCACATAGCTGCCCTAGATACAGAAGTTTATTAAGAAACCAATCTGATAAATGCTGCCAGGCTAAAGAGTACTGAGGAGATCCATTCTGATCTGACCTCACAGGAGAATTAGCATGTATTTGACATTTGTATGTATTGCTTTACTGTAAGGGAAAAGATATTTCTGACCCCACGCAGACTATAGGCATATTTAAACTGTGCCTCATTGGTCCTGAACATACAAAAACTTTTTGAGGCTGAGCTGACAGCTGTATTGTTTTTTTCATTCTCCACATTCAAATGTACACATAAAAGTTGTACACTGAATAGGCAGAAGGTTGCAGAGGCAGCTGCAAAAATCAATGTGACACTTCAGTTACTTACAGTGAATACTAAGCAGAGGTAAGTATTGAGAAAGATTTAGAAAGACAGGATACCTAATCACATCCATTTACTTTTGTAAAAGGGTGATCCTTATCTGTGTTCAAATGAAAACATGCATGTGCAAAGTTTGCATCCAATCACAGATTATACAACTTGACACATTTCTTGGCAGTATGAAGCAACTCGGCTGGAAATTTGAGGCCATCAATGTTCCTGAATCAGTGAGGGCTCAGAATTATTAATAAATACATTAGCAAGAGGCTGGCTCAGTTCAAGGTATTATATTTCTGTACCCATCTTGTAATTTTGCCTGGGGTTGGTCCAGCCCAGATGCAGGACCTTGCACTTGGACTTGCTGAATCTCATGCAGTTAACACTGGCCCATTTCTCAAGCCTGTTAAGTTCCTTCTGGATGGCATTTCTTCCCTTGAGTGAATCCACTGAACCCACAGCTTGGTGTTATCAGCAAGCAGGGGGTGCACTCAATGCCATTGTTTGTGTCCCTGACAAAGAGGTTAAACAGCACAGAAACCAGAACAGATCCTCACCAGGTCTGTTCTTATATAGCCTTTCTTTAATGGACCAGTTGGTAAAACTCTTGTGCCTTGTCACCTGCTGATGGTGACAGATCTGTCAGCTATCTGAGATAATGTGGAAACAGGTGTGATTCAGAATGATTGTTCACACTTGCAGATTTCTGCAGAGACTGCATTGATATTTGTCAGCCAAAATATAAGAGGGATAAGGGGATTACTTGTCATATGGGTTTTTTTCCAAGATTTGTGCTTGACCAAAGCAAAATGAAATTCAGTTCTGTAGAATCTGATATAAAATGGGCTCCATAGAAATCCTTTTTGTAAAGTGAAACAAGACATTTTCTAATGCTTTATTACTTTTTAGAAAATGGGAAAAAAAGGCCCTGCAATCAAAATACTAAAATACCATTTGTGGATTATTTGTGGAGTTTAAGGGGCACCAAGTGAAATATTTGACATACAAACAATTTCTCTTTTCAGATGAATTTAATGCAGCTGAAATAGTTTCAATAAACATGAAGATGGATTTTTTTTTCAAGAAAAGGACTGTTAGATCTAATATACCTTCCCTTTCCAAATAAATTATACACTGACGGCCCCATCAGTAACATTGGCTCAGGGTGAGCACTTTTTAGAGTCAGTGGAACCCTTGCCAGAGCAAGGGTGGAGGGCTGATCCCTTAGGTGAGAAGAGGATGTGCTGTGTTGAAAGACCTTCCTGAAGGAAGAAAAACCAAACCAAACCCAACCTACAACAAAAACAACAACAAAATAATCCAAAGAAACAATAGAAAAACTATCTGGAAAGCCTCCAGATAGTACTTATAATTAGAAGCAAATTCAATATAACTTTCCAAACCAAAGAAATAATTACTTTCATTGTTTTGTTTGGAATACTGAAAAAAAAAAAAAAACCCCAAAACCCCCAAACCAGTATGTTTTTTGCCAGGCTTTCTGGATGTTATGGCAACATGCAATCCCTACATAGCTAGCGTGGCTGGAATTACACCTAAACCACAGCCTGAGTCACCTGCTGGACACTGAGGAGAAAAGCAAAGCTTCCACAGAAACAGTCCACATGTCAGGCATATGCAGCTGAGCCATAGGCACCATTTCTCCTTCTTGTGTCTCCACCTTACCCTTTATAGCTGTCTTATAATACACAATAAAGTTTTTAGTCTTTAGGAGAGGTTCAAGCCTAGCACAAGTGGTGGTAGCTCTAGTGAAATTACACCCAGTTCACAAATAGCAAATGTGCCTGGTTTCCCTCCTTGAATCATCTGATGCTACCTGACACTACCCAACATGAATTTCTATACAGGTATATATTTCTTTTGAGGAAGACTTAACATCAGAGTACATGAAATCCATGATAAATAGCATTTATTTTTATTTAACATATACATTATATACTAAGCATATACTGAGGAAGGATTTCTGGTTTTCTTGGTATCTATCACTGGAATTACACTATCAGAGAACCAGAACAATGAAGAGACCATCAGTGTCATGAAATTGTGTGCACTGGTAAGCTCTTTTTACTGCTACCAGTTGTCCTTTGCAGGAGCATGGGCACCTGCTGCAGCAGAAACTGATGGCTTACAGAAAAAGCTGCTACTCTAGTTCCACACAGTGATATCAGCCTTTTGGTATAGATAAAGCAGCACATTCAGGGGAGGTTTTTTAATCACTTCTGCTTAGCACATGGACTTTCAGAGCACTGGCTGGGCACAGGGCATCCAACCTGCATTCCTTTATGGTTAAACAAAACCAGAAGACACACGCTAGCAGCACATTGATGGCATTCCCACTGCCAAAGGACATTTAGCACAGGAACAGATCCGACCTAGCACAAAAAAGACCCTCCTGAAACATAGAATCATAGAATCGGCTGGGTTGGAAGGGACCTCAGAGATCATCCAACCCTTGACCACTACCACTGCAGTTACCAGGCCATGGCACTGAGTGCCACATCCAGTCTCTTTTTAAATATCTCCAGGGACGGAGAATCCACTACTTCCCTGGGCAGCCCATTCCAATGTCTGATCACCCTCTCCGTAAAGAAATTCTTTCTAATATCCAACCTAAACTTCCCCTGGCACAACTTAAGTCCATGCCCTCTTGTCTTGTTGAAAGTTGCCTGGGAAAAGAGCCCAACCCCCCCCTGGCTCCAGCCTCCTTTCAGGGAGTTGTAGAGAGCGATGAGGTCTCCCCTGAGCCTCCTCTTCTCCAGGCTGAACACCCCCAGCTCCCTCAGCCTCTCCTCACAGGACTTGTGCTGGAGTCCCTTCACCAGCCTGGTTGCCCTCCTTTGGACCTGCTCCAGGACCTCAATCTCCTTCCTGAACTGAGGGGCCCAGAACTGGACACAGGACTCGAGCTGTGGCCTCACCAGGGCTGAGTACAGGGGCAGAATCCCTTCCCTGGACCTGCTGGCCACGCTGTTCCTGATCCAGGCCAGGATGCCATTGGCCTTCTTGGCCACCTGGGCACACTGCTGGCTCCTGTTCAGCTTCCTGTCAATCCAGACTCCCAGGTCCCTCTCTGCCTGGCTGCTCTCAGCCACTCTGTGCCCAGCCTGGAGCTCCCCATGGGGTTGTTGTGGCCAAAGTGCAGGACCCGGCACTTGGCCGTGTTGAACCTCATCCCATTGGAATCAGCCCAACTCTCCAGTCTGTCCAGGTCCCTCTGCAGAGCCCTCCTGCCTTCCAGCTGATCCACACTCCCCCCCAGCTTAGTGTCATCTGCGAATTTGCTGATGGTGGACTCAATCCCTTCATCTAAATCATCAGTGAAGATATTAAACAGGACTGGGCCCAGCACTGATCCCTGGGGGACACCACTGGTGACCGGCCGCCAACTGGATGCAGCCCCCTTCAGCACCACTCTCTGGGGGCCTCCAGCCAGTTCTTAACCCAGAATAGGGTGCTCTTGTCCAAGCCGTGGGCTGACAGCTTTTTCAGGAGAATGCTGTGGGAGAGGGTGTCAAAGGCTTTGCTGAAGTCCAGGCAGACCACATCCACAGCCTTCCCCTCATCCACCAGGCAGTCACCCGATCATAAAAGGAGATCAGGTTGGTCAGACAGGACCTGCTCTTCCTAAACCCATGCTGGCTGGGTCTGATCCCTTGTCCATCCTGCAGGTGCTGTGTGATTGCCCCCAGGATGATCTGCTCCATAACCCTGCCAGGCACTGAGGTCAGGCTGACAGGCCTGCAGCTTCCTGAGTGAACAGATTTGGTGTGAACATTGGCTCTTCAGTTCTGCTCCTGTTGTGCTCTAGAAGTTGCTTGTGTGAAAGTGGCCTCTACCATCTGCCTGAGCAGCACTAGATGACAAATTGCATTGAGACTGCATTAACACAGTCACTCCAGTCTTAGCTTTTACCTGTGGAGCTGCATCCACTTGGTAGATGTACAGGATGCACATGAAATGGACTAGAGTAGGTACAATGTGGTGAGCAAAGGTTTCTGGCACTCTTGTCCTTAGGTGATCAGAGACCATGTGTGGCAGGTGAGAGCTGATGCAAGCATTGAGGCTGAATGATGGGTCAAAGCAAAGCGGTGTCATGTTCTAATCCACTTACTAGGTACACACAGGTCAGGTTCACTGATGTAATTTAGATTATTACCTACTGAATGTGTAACTTTCTGCACTCTGTCAGAGTTCACATTGTATCCATAGAGGATGACTGCAGATTGTACTATATATGACTATGTTTAAATACCTCATATTTTTTCTAGGAAGGTTTTGGATGGTTTCCTTTGTCTAAATGCCTTTATGATGTGATCAGTGTGCTCAGCTCCTACCATCTCATATTTTTGCTCTTTGTGGCTTTGCTTGCTCTTTTGGCTCTGAATTCACTTACAGACAGCATTCAGTAACAGTTTATCAAACAATAAAGTCAAGGATAAAACTTGCCACTGGATTTACAAGAAATAGGAAAACACCATACAGCAAATTCTAGCACCTCTTGCCTTTGGGCAGTCACTTCCCACATATGTCAGGGCTGCCAACAAACTTCTATTGTGTTTGCTTAGGCATAACATGCCCAGCAGCTCCCTTTCCCTCCTGTGAACTAAAATGTTTTTCTCTTAGCAGAGGTTTTATTATGATACAGTCCTACCCTCCCTAGTTGCAGAACATCCATGTCCACCAGCAATGACTTGAAAGCATCAGATGTTTCCTAAGCTAGTATTTCTTTTTTTGATAAGACATCCCAGTTGTGTTAGAAAGTGCTCCATGTAATCTCTGACTTAAAAACGTGAAGCTGGACTTTTAAAAAAAGAGCTTGTTATTACAGTCCTATTGTTAACTACATGTGGCAGTATTAGAGAGATATTGTTGTGTATTTAGCCTTTGTTAATAAACCTAAGCCCTGCCTTTGATACTTTGTGGAGGTAAAAACTATACAAAAGCTTGAAATGTAAATACACTAATGTGTCTATTGCTCAAAGGACTCACAACATTTGGAGACACAGGTTGTCTTATATACTGAAGTCATTGTTGCTTCAGTATGAATATATGGTATTATGATTTTTAGAAAAAGTGTTATTTTCACTTAGTAGTTTCATAGAATCAAAAAATCTTTACATGGTTTGGGTTGGAAGGGACCTTAAGGAGTATCTCACTTCATACCCATTAGACCAGGTTACTCAAAGTCCTGTCCAATCTATCCTGGGACACTTCCAGGGAGGGGGCATACACAACTTCCCTGGGCAACCTGTGCCAGTGTCTCACCACCCTCACACTAAAGAATTTCCTCCTAATGCCTAATGTAAATCCACCCTGTTTCAGCCTTGAAGCATTCCTCCTGATCCATTGCTATATGCCTTTGTAGAAAGTGACTCCCCAGCTTTCTTGTAGGCCCCCTTCAGGTACTAGGAGGCCACCATAAAGTGTCCTTGAAGACTGCTTTTCTCCAGGCTGAACAACTCTATCAGCCTGTCTTTACAGGAGTAGTGCTCCAGCCCTCTGATCAACTTCATGGCTCTCCTCTGGACTCACTCCAACAGCTCCAAGTCCTTCTTATGTTGGGGACTCCAGAGCTGGACACAGTACTCCAGGTGGGGTCTCATGAAAGCAGATGAGAAGGGAAGACTCACAGTGCCCTGACCCATGTGCAGAACCTTGCACTTCACCCTCCGAAATTTCATCTGGTTTGCATGGGCCTACCTCTCAAGCCTGTTAAGGTATTCTTGATGGTATCCCCTCCCTCCAGTGTCTTAGCTATAACACATCTTGGTGTCATCAGCATATTTGCTGAGGGTGCACTCAATTCGACTGTCTATGTCTCTGGCAAAGATGTTAAACAGCACTGGTCTGAGTGCTGCACTGCAGACCATATCACAACTCCTTTTCTCAAAGACTTCTCTAGCTGTGTCACCCCACGCAATGATGTTATCAATGTACTGTAGATGTTCTGGAGCTCCACCCTTTTCCAAGGTATCAGCGATCAGTCCATGGCAGATGGTAGGGCTGTGTTTCCACCCTGGGGCAGTCGATTCCAAGTGTACTGCACACCTCTCCAGGTGAAAGCAAACTGTGGCCTGCATTCTGGTGCTATATAGGAATAGCAAAAAATGCTTTAGCAATGTCAATAGTAGCATACCACCTGGCTGCCTTTGACTCCAACTCATACTGAAATTCTAGCACATCTGGCACAGCAGCACGTAGTGGTGGTGTAATCTTACTTAGTCCACAGTCAGCCTCCACTCTCCATTAGGCTTTGGCACTGGCCATATAGGACTACTGAAGGGTGAGTGAGTCCTGCTGATCACTCTTTGGCTCTCTTGTTGCTGGATCAGCTTGTGGATGGGGATCACAGCATCTCTGTTGGTGTGATATCATCATCAGTGCACTCATCACTGATCTCCACTTGGACACTGAGCTGCTGACCACTACTCTCTGAGTGCAACCATCCAGCCAATTCCTTACCCACCAACTGGTCCATCTGTCAAGGCCCTGTCTCTCCCACTTAGAGATGAGGTTGTCAAGCAGAACAGTGTCAAATACTTTGCTCAAGTCCAGATAGATTACATCAGTTGCTTTTCCCTTATCCACCAATTCTGCCACCCCATTGTAGAACGCCACCAAATTCATCAGCCCTTAGTGAAGCTATGTTGGTTGCCACTAACTGTCTCTGTATTCTCCATGTGCCTTAGCATGGTTTCCAGGACGATCTGCTTCATGATCTTGTGAGGCACAGAGGTGAGACTGAGTCATCTGTAGTGCACCAGATCTTCCTTTTTCACCTTTTTAAAAATGCAGATTAAGATTACTCTTTTCTGGTCAGTGGGAACTTCACAAGACTGTCATTTAATTTCAGAGTATGATGGGCAGTAGTTTACCAACTGCCACTTCCCTCAGGATTTGTGGAAGTATTTCAGGTCCCATGGATTTGTGCACCTACATATTCCTTAGATGGTCTCAAACTTTATCTTGTCCTACAGTGGGTAGTTTTTTATTCTCTCAGTCCCTGTTTTTGCATTCAGCAACTTGGGCAGTGTGGCCTGAGCATTTGCCAGTGGAAAACTGAGACAAAAAAATCACTGACTACCTCAGCCTTTTCCATATTCTGGGCAACCAGGCCTCCTGTTTGCTTCTGGAGAGGCCTCACATTTTCCCTAGTGTTCCTTTCATTTTAAAGTTTATTTTAGTTGTTAAATTTTAGCAGCTTAGTCTCATGGAGATTGATATTTTTATCAAAATATTACAGACATTTTAGTATGAAACCACGCTTTCACAACACATAAAATAAACAACTACTGAACATTCCTTTCATCACCCAAACAAGCAAACAAACAAAACTTCTTAACACCCAAAATATTAGGAATATGGAGTGACTTGGAATGAAATTGCAAATGTAGGGTGGTTAAGTCTGTAAATTTTTTTTTTCCTTTAAGCTTAATGTTGTTTAAAATATAGTACTATGCAGACATGATTTACACCTACAGTTAACAATATGCTGACATGCTACTGTTCTTTATATCCAGCTTTTGGCCTTGGCAAAAGCATCTGTTTCACAGGGCAGAAAACTGGAGTTAAAATAACTTGGTTAAATTAGTTCATTATGTGCTAAGTAGTGGTTTGGAGCTGTGGGTGTCATTATTGAAATGGTTTTCATGTCTATAGAAAACTAGGAAATCACCTAAAGTAATGGTGGAAAATATGAACTAATGCCAACAGTACTTGAAAAGAATGGCTGGATGTGTCAAGTCCTCACTACATGAATCATGTTGGATTATTCGTTCTCATTTCTGAGGTGCACCTGTAATGAAGGGATTTTGATGAGGAATAGATTTTATAAATATGTGAATGATATATTAGAATATGAGTTGGTGATTCACATAACCACAAACTTTAACAAACACTGTTATATCCACAGCAAATTGTAAGTGAAGCCTGCTGATGTCTTGGGACTCACGAGGAAACTGGATAAAAGAGACATTCCTGAAGGAAACAGTTAGCGTACTCTGGTATTCTGGTAGTTCTGTGAAAAGTGGTAAAGTGGTTTGCTGTTCTATAGGATATATGGCTTACAAGAAAAATCAGCTCTTACAGAAAGTGCACTGCAGTGGTTTTCAATCAGAGTTCAAGGATTTTCTGGTAACAGGCTGGCAACAGGGAAGTGGTGACTGTAGATCCTCATAGGAGGCTGGTATCTCTGGTGTTGAGCGATCCCATGGCATGAACACCAGGCCTCTGATCTCTGACACTAAAAGGTCATCCATTATAACATTGCCAGACACTGACAATTCACTCTGAACATGGGATCCAGCTGACCATTTGTCTGAGAGCCACAATGAAAACATGTGTTGTCTCTACACCAAAGGAAAAAGAAAAAGCTAAAAGATAGAAGCATCTATTTTTCTTTTTATAGTTTTCACGTTAAAACATTTCAGTCTGAGCCAAAAAACACTGTCCACAAAAAGACATAGGCCCCATCCCTCTTCAGAAGGGACAGCAAGGCAAGCATTTGTTTGCTTTGGGGCTACCAAGGTACAGAAGAAAAACTGGTTTCTTCACCCTCTCAAAGCTGGTATCTCATCTTACACAAGCATTCAACATAAGCCACTATTTATGCCCTTGAACACACCAATCAGGGCTTTCAGCAGCTCTATGAACAGCAGCCCTGTCTGCTGACCAGTTCTCTGCAGCCAAAGCCCCTGACCCCTCTGGATACAGCTTTGCCCTCTCCTATGTGTTAATTCATTAAACCCTCCTGTCTACCCAGAAAAACAGCCAACAAGATGCTGGACAACAACATGAAAGTTTGTGGCAGAGGACATTGTTTTGCCACCTAATGAGACCTTGTTTTTCTGTGTGCAGATTTAGTCTCTGAAGCCCAAGAGAGGTGTAATGTAGTTGGAAAGCACACAGCAGAGGGAAAGCAAAATGCTTTGGTTGGCAGAGCAGCAGGCTAAGCAGAAGAGACTAGAAGAAGTGGGACTCTTTGGTGCAAAGAGCAGAAGACTGGGGGATGATCTGACAAGTTTAAAAAATCTTAAGGATGGCAGACAACTTGGATGCTGTTCAATAAATCTCACAATGGTAAAGCCCTTAGGGGGCACTCAGTGAAACACAAAGTCAGATAAAAAGTTATTTGTGTACAATGCACCCAATGAACTTCTGGAACTGGCAGCTAGGAGAGGGTGAGAAGTCCAGCAGTGCCAACAAGCTCTCAAAAAGAGTTTAACAATTCCTTGTGCAGTATCTATAATTTATAAATGGGTACTAAGAGTGTGAGGTAGGGACATATCCTGTGTCACATCTCAGTGATGCTGGGGAAGAGAAAGATGAACAGCTCAGAAGTGTCCGAGTTCACCTGCTTATCTCCTAAATAGAAGGGTAGACAGCCCAAACTTTCAGTGTTCTGAAGTTGCAAACGGGACGCCAGTGGAGCTCTTGGTATGTCTCATCTGTATCCAAGGCTGCATCACAGAATCCAATATCAGAAGCTAGAGCTTTCTGGGGCATAGGTGGAAATTATTCTTTTTCCTAGTCAAAACTGTGACATACATTCTTTTTAGTAGTGTCTCTGGAAGAGGACTGTCCTGCTACTCTGAAGATGTGGCTTTGATCATGCAGTAGAGGGGCCATTGATACTAATACACTGTCATCCTTGCCACTGTATCACTTTGTATCTCTTGATTGTGAGACACACTGAACCCAGTTAATTTATTTTTTTGATCACAGTTATTTAAACTTTGACATGATTGGGGTTTTTTTTTGTTGTTGTTATGATGGATTTTTATTTTTTTTTAGAAAAGAGGAATGTAACCTTTTAGCTGCTCATTGCAAAAAACCAAACCAAACCAACCAACCAAAAAAAAAAAAAAAAGAACTTGCTTATGGTTTCCATTCCCCCTATGCCTGACAATCTACAATTACTTATCATGCACTAAGGATTCAGAAAAGATACACAAATAAGACACAAATGCTGCTCTTTCTAAGATGTGTGCATCTTTTAACAAAGGTTGATTAGAAATGTGAATAGTTCCATCAGTGTGACTGTAGTATAGAATGACAAAAAGGTGGGGGTAGTTAAAAACTTGCTGTTTACTTGGCTTTCACCATGCACAGTTGTGACTGACATCCTCACATTGGCAAGGAGCTTCCTGTAAGTGGAAAATACTCTTTGACTGAAGAAACCTGATTTGTAATTACCTTCCTTCAATGTATCCCCTACTCGAACTGAACAGACAGACATACATGTAATACCAGATCTGAGATCACTTGTCTCCATATGTATTTGAACTTCTGGATCTCCTGGATTCTGTCCGTGATATCTAAATCTTTGTCAGCTCCCTTCACCCTGTGTGGCTTTTTGGGTTTTGTTTCTTTTTGTTTGGTTGGTTGGTCGGGTTTTTTGTTTGTTTTTTGTGGGTTTTGTTTGTTTGTTTTTTGTGGGTTTTGTTGTGTTCTGTTTTGGTTTTGGTTTGTTATTTTGGTTTCTGTTGGGATTTAGGGAAGGCTTGGGGGGGCATCTGGAGGGAAGGGGACTAGGGGATTGGTTCTGCTGGATCGGAATAAGGCAGCCTAATCTGTAACAACTACTGTGGTTTATGTTTAGCACTATGCCTTCTTCATATTTATGACATTGCCTCTGCTCTTAAACAGCAAAATACAGTACAGCCCTTTGAGACTAGGTCTCTGTTCTATCTCATCTTAAAGTGCATTTTCTCGAGACACTTTTCTCTGCAGCCACAGTCCTTCTTGCCTGCCTCAGGATAAGGCCCTTAAACCAAGCAGTCAGCAGGGCCATGGGCTTGCTGCAAGCATGCATATGTCAGAGTACTCACAGAGGCTTATACTTTAATGAGTAATATTAAGCCTATTAGTAATAATGAAATTGCTCAACTATGGAAACTGAATAAAGAAAACTGTTTACAGGGCTACTACACAGTTTTCAGTACAGGTGACTGTTTTATCAAAAGCTCATCCACAACACACACCCTCTGTGTGCCAGTCTGCTATGGGTCCCCATGAGGTCACCTGGGCCTCTGCCCCAGCCCTGCAGCCACAAACCACCCATGCAGCTCTGTTGCTCTCTCAGTGAAAGCCAAGGATCTACAATTATACCAGAGGTAGGTGATGCTGAACTGTTATGAAGTTAGCGCTAGACACAGGGCTAAGGGTCTGGCGAACTGAAGATGTGTGAAATGGACATGTGTGTGAAGGGTGGGAGGCATGCAGAACCCTTTTCCCTCATAAAAGTCTACTTGTCATAGAGCTTATGGTCTGAGAAAAACAGAGGGCAAAGACTTGGTGCTATCCTGTTTCTAGAAGGGATGTTTGATGAGATCCATGTTTCAAGATCATGAACAACAGTGTGAGCTTTTTTTGAGGGAGAAGTTACTCTGTACAAAAGCAGGACCAGACCTTCAGATATTTTCAGTGCAACTGAAGAATTATCCATCATTAGCTATGTGTGATGGGCATCTATCATCCACTATACTTTTATTTACTTTTTGGGATCCTGGGAACCTTGCCAACAGCAAATCAGAGACCTTGCCACAGTTTTAAAATGAATGTCAACTCTCAGTTTTACTGAGGTGGTTTCTCATTGATGCCTTTCAGCATAATCAAATCCCTACTACGTAAAAAGTCACATTTATTTGCCAGTTAATGTATTTTTCTGTCACTGAAACACGCAGGAATGTTGCAGGATATTTAACTAGGATTAGAGCCAGACCCTAATAACTGGAGAATTACTCTTAGTACCATACCAGCCTTGATTTCCCGGCATCAGGTGTCAGTACAAGTGCAGATAAAGTGTTGCTGAAGGATAGATGTTTTAAGATACAATGAAGTCAACATATTTTAGACAGAAGCTTTCCCCATCACTTTATATACTTTCTTGGATTAATTGGAGTGACACAGATGTTTTGTCATGAGGAAGAAGAATTCAGTCCTTGCTGGCTCAAAGCACTAAATATAAATGCTTTCTTTAGAAGTAGCTGATGTCTTAGTACTGGACACAAATCAAGCTTCTAAAGAAATGCATTATTTAAAGGGACAGAGGGACAAGATAGAGGTGGGAGATTAGATTGGTTTTGTTAGAATAAATCTGGTGTCCATAAGAATCACTGGCTGTGTCTCCTTCCTTGGAGGAAGCTTTAGCTTGGAGCTGTGGCATGGACAGTGGCAGCTGAGCTAAGCCAAAAAAACAAACTTAGGCCCTAACTATAAGTATCTTCACACAGACTGCAACTGTGTGCCTAAAAACCTGGGTGGTTATTAAAAATAAGAGTACGAGCAGCATACAAACTGCAGGAGCTAAGTTAACTGGATACCTCTAGAGACTTTTTTGCACAATGGTAAGGATAAGAGACGTCTTGTAAGAATACAAAAATTTACCTAAGAAGTTTTTCATCCCTAGAACACTAAATTAAGCAACGGTGTCAGAGAAATGCTGAAGAGCTGCAGCTCTTGTAATTTAAGATAAACAATAAACATTAACCAACGGGAGCAAGATTTTTTTGAGGCCTATGTGAATATTATTGTAGTAAAAGCTGCAGTTTCCTCTTCTAAAGCAGGAAGCTGTATTTTCATTTGCTATTGCATCCTGTAGCACATATGGGTGACCCCAGAGGGCTCTATAAAGTGTTGAAAGCAGTGTATGGACCCACACACCAGGTACAAAGCCCCCTACTCAGCGCAGATGGCCAGATGCTTCTGGTAGATAAAAACTCCATCCTGAACCAATGGTTGGAACATTTTCAGACTCTCTTCAGTGCCAGCCATGTAGTCCAAGGCTCAGCAAGTCAGCACATTACACAACAACCAGTGAAAACCAAATTGGATATAGCCCCTACTTTGGGAGAGACTCTGAAGGCCATACAGTGGCTGAAAACTGGCAAGGCAGCTGGGGTTGATGGAATTCATCCTGAAGTATGGATTCACAAGCTCCTTGTGGGTTGTTGGGAACAAGGCAAATTACCACCAGATTTCCATGTTGCAGTCATTATCACCTTGTACAAGAAGAAAGGAGAAAAGTCAGACTGCTCCAACTACCAAGGTATAACTCTGCTCTCCATTGCTGGAAAAATCCTTGCAAGAATACTTTTGAACAGACTAGTACTTGCTATAGCAGAGGGAGTTACCTGAAAGCCAATGTCGTTTCAGAGCCAGTGGGAGTGCCACAGACATGGTATTTGTTCTGAGACAACTGCAAGAGAAGTGTAGGGAACCAAACAAAGGTCTTTATGTGACATTCATTGACCTCACTAAAGCTTTTGACACTGTGAGTAGAAAGGACCTGTGGCAAATCTTTAGGATGCCACAATTAGGATGCCCCTCCAAGTTCCTCAAAATGATCATCCTGATACATGAGGATCAGCAGGGCCAAGTCAGATATGGTGATGCACTCTCTGACTCCTTCCCAGTAACCAATGGTGTGAAACAAGGCTGCATTCTCACACCCACTCTGTTCACAGTCTTCTTCATCATGATGCTCCAAAGGCCCACGGCAGACCTTGATGAAGAAAATGGCATTTACATCCGATATGGTACCAATGGGAGCCTATCCAACTTAAGGTGACTGAAGGCCCACACCAAGACCCTAAATCACCATGTTCCAGAGATGCTTTTTGCTGATGATGCCGCCCTCGTTGCTCACACAGAAGCAGCTCTGCAGCACATGACATCCTGCTTTGCAGAAGCTGGAGATCTTTTGTGGCTGGAAGTCAACTTTAAGAAGACAGAAGTTCTCTACTAGACTGCACCACAGGAAGACTTCCATCACCTCCATATCACCATAGGCAAATCAGACCTTAAGTAAGTCCATCAGTTCAGCTGTCTCAGATGAATTATTTCCTCAGATGCCAAGATCAACAAAGAGACAGACAACAGATTAGCAAAGGCATACAGAGCATTCGGAAGACTTCATAAGAGTCTGAAGCAATAAACACCTGAAGAAAAGCACAAAAATCAGTGTCTACAGAGCCATTGTACTGTATACTCTTTTATATGGGTCTGAATCATGAGTCATCTATAGCCACCACCTGTGACTCCTTGAATGCTTCCCTCAGTGCTGCCTCTGTACAATCCTAAACACCCACTGGACTGACTGCGTGACCAATGTTCCTGTCCTTGAACAGGCAGGGGTCACCAGTATGGAGGCCATGATACTGAGGATGCAGCTGTGCTGGGCAGGGCACATCTCCAGGCTGGAGGATCACCTCCTCCCTAAGATTGTGCTCTGTGGTGAACTTGGCACCGGCTGCCACAACAGAAGAGCCCCAAAGAGGAGATACAAGGACTCCCTGAAACAATCCCTCAGCTTTGGCCATACTGACTGCCATCAGTGCCCACTCTGGCCTCCAGTCAGGAGACATGGAGACACACCATCCATAACACTGCTGCCTCCTTTGGGAACACACATAGAATCAGTCTCGAGGAGAAAAGACAATGCAGAAAGAACCGTGCCTTGGCTGTCCCCTCACAGGAGACTTATCAGCCATATCAGCCATCAGCACGCATGTAGCAAATGTGGGGAGAGCCCTTCTTAAAGCTTCATTCCCAAAACCAAGACACGATGATGATTACATCCTGTAGCAAATACGAAGATAGGTTCATTTCCTATTCAGTGAGGAAAGGCAGAAAACAAAAGCTGATCTCTGGAGGATGAACTGTATTATTCTGTGAAGATATGTCAAAGAATGTGGAATAAGCTCATTTCAGCTTTATGGCTTTCTTCCCTGCTAACAGCTGGCCAATCACAGGGGCTGGCAAAACCCCCACCAACCTACTGCAATTTACAGGAGAGTGCTTTGTTATTATAACACCACATTCAGAGAGTTCCTGATTTGCTCTGGCTTGAAGTGCTCCTTATGAACACAGTGAAAATAAAAAGAGGACCTGGAGGAACCTGAATAAACACAGAAAAACTTATATGCAAATACAACAGCTAAGGATACAACAGTGTGATACCTGTGCTCAAAATACACTGTGTGGCGTGGAATTTGATTGTAATTTCACTAAGTAACCATGCTATTCCTCTACAGATACAGCATCTCTGTCCTCTGATACGTATCTGCGGGACCAGACTGAGAAGCACTGAAGAAAATGACTTTTTGGAGGGTAAAGGAGAGTTTCTGGGAACTCAGGAAAACCATGGGACAAATAGTCAAATAGACAAAATGTCAGAATTCTCTGGGGGACATCCACTGACCTTTCTGTTGTCAGTACCTTTCAACAGAACTTTCCTGAAAATAGGAGCCCTAGCAGGCACTTGGTTCTCACAACAGCACCACAGGAGGCCAAGGAAGCTGCCATGAGACATCTGAGAAAGCCCTGGAAAATGTGTCTGAGATAATGCTGGGAAACATCTCCAGGAGGAGACAGAAAATTATATTTGGAAAGCATGTATCCTTAGCTGAGCTATTCCCATGACAGCAAAGTAGTAATTTGGAGGCTGAGTCTTCATCAGTTTGAACTTTGAAAGACCACAGGTTTTTGTAAGGAACATGGAAATAATGGAGGTTTTCAAGGAAAAAATATATTTTAAAGTGAACAGTCAGAATGACCAAAGGCTGAAAACAACATGGATCCATGTTGTTTGACAGTATCACTGTCAAATCTGCTTTTACCTTTTGCCCCACTACAAACTTGCAGGCTGTACTTTCTCAGTGCTTTCATGGACACAGCAGGTCTCTTCAGCAAAGAACATCTATCTGAAGGAAAAACAATTTTTCCAGCAACAGCTGTGTTTCCATACAACACTAGCTGATTAGCAGTATAAAACAAGCTATTTAGGTTAGCTATCTCTTCAAGTAGAAATATATTTTCTTAAAGACAGATGCTGTTTGAAGAACTGCACTGGAAAAGACAGGAGTTATTTGTCCATAGTGAAGAAATTTTAATCTTTTTATTGAGTAATACTTGTGGTAATAGAATTAGGTGGCGTTCCGCAATGTTTTTTCTAATAGCAGTAGTAGCCCCCAGTATGGCCAACATTTGGCTCTTTTCCCTATGCTCTTGCCTAAGTGTATGCAGGATTCAGATCTGTGTTCCTCCAAGGTTTTGGCAGTTGTCCATGCCTTTTTTTTTTTTTTTTTTTTTCATTTACTGTAGTAAAACATGCAAGAAGTAGTGGTTTCTGGAGTTCCATTTTTCCAAATGGGTTCCAACTTCTCCTAACTTATCAGATTAAGGAAGGAATGAGACATTTGTGCAAAAAGAGGACAGGGAGATGAGAATAACATAGCCTTAGGAAACCCAAGGCTTTGCTTCAGCTCTGTGGAGGACAGATAGAGCAAAGCAGAAGAGGAAGATCCATCTTGAGCTATGAGTGACAAATGACACAGATGTATCTCTCAAGGTGTAGTAAGCCCTCAGAGTCTTTCAGGAGAATGAGAGCCTTATTTTACTTAGCTACCTATCTGCTGTTTTCCAGGTGGCAGTGGATAAAATCTTGCTGAGACCTGTGAGAATGATTGAATTCAACCCCAGGCAGAAGATTGCAATGATGTAGATAATATGGTCCCTAAAGTAAGCTTGGTGGCCTCAGCTTATTCAATTTATGGGCTGCTTTCCTTCTTGCAGAAATCCTAGGAAAAACTTGCAGCTACAAAAGGCCCAGTCTACAAAAGGTGCTAATTTTTGCCATCTCCAATTATTTTCATGTAAGGTTGTGGGTGCTTGTACCTCTGAAACTCAGGCCTTACATGTGATGCATGAAGAATCTGCCACGTTCAGTTTCTTGTTATCCAGGAGCATAAAAGTGACTGAAAGAGGGGGGAAAAACAACAAACCCAAACTTCATAAACATTCAATAAAGTCAATCATCAGTACCTAAGCAGCATGCCAACATAACAATATGTCACTTGTCACTTTGATGCATGCAAGTTTTACTCCCAAATTACCCCAGTAACCTAAATAAGAAAGGCAAAATGCACAAAGAATATGGCCATCTGGAATACATAATGTGGAAAGATCTGCAATGCATTACATGGTCTGGAAAGTGGCTGGTCAAATTCCAGAGAGCTAAGATAGACTTCAAAGTCTGGCCGCACATCAGTGAAACTGCTGATCAGCTAAGATATTTAAAGTGGGTGTAGATGAATGAATTTATTACATTTTTTATCTGTTGCATTCATATGGGAAAACATGCATGTAGACAGGTTCTGCATTCATTTCGCGCTTGATTCTTTTGTTTTTAACGGTGTAGTATATTTTCAATGTTCTAGATCATATTGCAGTTTTACAAAGAGTATTTTCCCATCCTTTATAATGCCATTGCATAAGAGGACAACACAACCCAAACATCCATAAAGAATATGACTCAAATACCTTAAAAATAGTTGGACAATTTTACTTTTTAAGTAATGAAAGATAAATCAAGCTAAGTTTCCAACTTTGCTTCGTTTTTAACTAAATGCAAAATTGTCCACATTTGGGATTTTTCATATTTTTAATTTCAGCACCCTCCCACTGGTTTACTTTATACGTCTGATTTTTATTTACCCAGATTCCCAACTTTTCTAGTTTGGTGGGGTAAAGGAAAGAAAGATAAAGCTATACACTTCATTATTTTCCATTTGCTGATCCCAAAATCACAAATATCAGATCTGAGATTTTATATGTTCAAGGCATATTTTACCCAGCCTGTGAATGAAACCACGAGTCTCCAAACCTTGATCATTTAATGGGACAACTGAGTTATTTTACTTCTCTTTTTCCTCCCTTGAAAGTTAGTGTTGTTGTAATTGTTCATATAAAGAGTCCTGCACTAGGCTCTCCAAAGGGAAAACTACTCTGCTGCTCTGATAGTGTTTTCTTAATTAGTTAACTTGTTAGCTTTTGTACTGAGCATTCTTCACTATGTGATTCAAAGTTTCCTTTTTATGCAGTGCAAGTATTTACTCAACTGCTGGGAGAGCTGTTTTTAATTGATTTCTAATTATTATGCAAAACATGGTAGAAATTATAGTGTGTTACATAGTATTGCATGCATAGCACTGGCTGCAATGGAATACGACAACTGTCCATAGGCAATGCATTTTAATTAGATTATTCAGGTTTTTCTTTTCCAGGGCACATAACAAAATACCACTATGATTCATGAAGTTTCCCATTCTTCAGCTAGACTAACAGTCAGGAATATGCAGTAAAATGCCTTCAAATATGCTTCAGCTCTTATCACAGATATCACACTAACCTCTTAAAACTCTCTTTTACATTCAGGAAGATAATTATTTCAAAATATTGATGGTCTTGAAAAATAAAATACCTTCCCCTGTGGTTTTCTTCATCCCATTAACAAATCACTGAGCAAGGTGTGTATATTCTACTTGATTATTTTTGTGTATAAGTTGAACCTAAATCAGTGCAGTTAGTGGAGATTTTGTGCTGTGCTATGGACTCGGATGAAGAATGGACAGGAAGAGCAGCAAAAAAACGTGTCCATTATTGAAAAGGGGGTTTGGTTATGGATTCATAGCTGTTGCAGCTAGAGTAGATTTCAGACATCTGTGACTATAGACAACATGATTATGGCAACCACCATTTTCCAGCCAAGGGTCTTCCTCCAAAGTTTCTTGAAGCCTTTGCAGTGATGCAGCCTGAATAGCTGAGGTCTGAGGTGATTTACCTCATTCTTGCCAACTTCATTGAAACATCCATAAAGGCAATCCCTACGGTCATTTGGCTCATTTGCTTCCTGTTTTCCTGAAACCCAGATGTAAGTAATAATCTAATACAGCTGGAAGGAAAAAAAAAAAAAAAAAAAAAAAAAAAAGTTGGCTGAGCATTTAAAAACCTTCACACACCACAGAAATTTGGGTGTCATTTTCCTCATGTTTCATTCATACCTTGAAAAGAAGAGGAAAGGAAAACATGTCCTAATCAAAATCACAGACGCACTTCCTGGGCCTATGTATTTTGCAGATGGAAGTACTGAGAAGACAGATTGATTTGTAATCAGCATTAAATAAAGGAAAGCATCTGCTTTATGTAATAAAAATGTACCCTATAGTCCTAGTCATCTGACACAGCTGCTAATGGCATCACTGACTATGATAGCAGCAATATGGTGGTGGCACGATGCCAATATAGAAGTGCATCACCTGGGCAAAGCTTGAACTGTGATAGCAAAATTATCTAAAATTATCTAAATTATCTAAAAATAATTTTCCCCACCTTAGCACTGGAGACTGGATGAAAAGTACATCTCATCAGAACTATATATATCCACAAAAATTTTCTTTTTTATAGGAACGTATCCAGATTAACCAACTGTTCAAATAGCTAATGTTTCCAAAGTTACTGCAAACAGTGCCTAAACTTTGTTGCCAGGTTGCTGTCATTTAAGCATATGAGTGTGAAAAAAAATACCTTTGATAATTAGCTGGAACACTTCATTGCCTCATATGAGTTACCATTTGCAAGTGAAGGGATTCCTGTTTGAAGAGAAGGAGGGGAGCTTTGCTTTTGGGCAAGGCTTGTTGCTGTAACTACACTGCCGTGGTTTGTTACAGTTGTTTTCATGCCTTAGAAAACTTCAAAAAAGCACAAAACCCAAGGTGTTTTGAGTGATGAATAGAAAACAAACAGAATAATTTATATGAACAATGTATCAGTAACTTGTGGACTTTTTATTAAGTCATCCAAAAATATTTACAAATTATTATAATGTTTGCAAAAACAGGTTACTTTTGTGAACAATCCATCCACTGAAAACAAATATTTCATAGACAAACGGTTTCCAAGAAATTTCCTCAGTTCAAATGACTGCAGAAACATGTGAAAAGTCCACTAAACTACAAGTGAAAAACCCCAAACCTAGGGTGCAATAATCTGCTAAAGAGTCTGAAGCACACAGAATGTGTAGCTAATTTGGGAAGCAGTTTGGAACTCAGGTCAAAAGATAAGAGCATTTATAATGTCAAGAGTTGTTCCAGTTAATTATAATGAGATTTGACTTTAAAGCCTCTCCAGACCTGTTTTATAAACTGGGCAACTGAGGACTGTTTAGCAGATGAATAAGCTAATATCATAACCTATGATAGCACATATAATAGCACAAAGCAAGTGTTAGCAGGTAAGAAGCAAAGCACTGCAGGGCTAAAAATCCTCCAAAACTCAGGGCTCTGTTGCAGAGGAGTCTCTAAGACACTGTAGACTGTTTTTGGAGCATTTTCTGGCAGGCCTATGTTTTATTTTGCAGGTGTTAACCCAGTAATTTTGAGAGCAAAGAAAAGCTGAGATTTTATTATCAACTAGCCACTGCATATTAAGAGTATACTCAGCCTTGCCTACACATCTTAAAACATGTTCCTCCAAAGTTCAGGAATGACTTTTGGAGCCACTTTTAAGAATAATGATTACAGGTCTTTCAAAGATCTTGAAGACAATCCAGGTTACCTATACCACCATCTACAAGAAAGGGGGAACCAAAAAATCTGTATGCTTTCATTGTTACCAAAAGGAAAATTGCTATGTATCAGCCAGAAAAAATGGCCCATATATACAAAATATATTAATGATATCAGCACAAGGAGAAAGGGAATCTTGAGAAAATGCTAACAAACATGTCTGAAGTGGACCTTGAGTTGTAAGGCTTTAAACATCTCTTGAAATCATCATACAGGGCTGTCAGTCAGTGCTTTCTGAGAGTCTGAAAGCGGGACATATATCTGTTGGTTTTAGTTTTATATGCACCCTTTTCTCTTTTGTCTTCCTGTCCTGTTTCATGTTTTTTCCTATTCTTTTTAAAATGTTCCTTATTTTAGAATGGTTTAATAATCCTTCAAAGCATTTAATTTCCTCTTTGCCAATATAAGCCAAAGCACAAGCTATATTCTATTTGGCTGATGTCTGACCATGCAGATTTTTTTAATATATCCATGCACACGCATACACACATGTGGGCACACATGCACGCACACAAACTTTAGAAAAACACCAATCTGTTACAAATCTGAAAGCAATCTTCAGCCCAGATTCCTCAGGAGCTCATTCAGGGACTTCCTCAATGACAATAGGAGGAATATTCCTCGTGTTCACAATTATATAATGGAGAAATATCCAGATCGCTTTCAGAGCACCATCTCACAGAAGAGTGTGTGTCCCATAGGAAAACTAAGCTTTCTTTGAGGATTACTGATGATGAAAAGCTGTACTGATTTTGCCATGCAAACTATGCAGTTTAATGTGTACTCCCCTTAGGGAGTCACATGGAAAAAAGACCTAGCTAAAGTCTTCTGATCTAATGCCCAAAATATATTACAATTCTTTTCTTTATATATTTTAATGAAAAAAAAAATCTTTTAAAAAGGTGCATATTTAGACACAAGAGGACCCAAATAATTTAAAATAATTACATTGTAAATGTCAGTTCTTTATAATTGGAGCAATAAAGCATGCGGAGAAGGAGTAGGGTTACATTGTCAGGCAGGTACCCTTTTTTAAAGCTGCACTCCAGCAGCAAATATTTTTAAAAAGTAACATTGTAATATCTTCGAAGTGGATGAACATAGCCTGCTGTGGCGGAAGTTCATTTCTTGTGTCTTCTGGTTGATTTTGACGAAAATCTCAGTGCTGTTCACATGGTCTGATGTCAGTCCTGCAATGCCCAACCTGCATGTGCTTTCCCAGTTGTGTGTCCTAGGCTAGAGCTACGCGTCACCCCATGCTCCTGCAGCTGTGCAAGAGGATGAGCATCCGTAAGTGAAGAAAGGATGGAGACTAGAAAACACTGTGAGAGTTTAATTCTTCTACAGCACTTTTCCATGCTGTGTTCCTCTGTAGTCTGTTGGTGAAGTTAGAAAAGAGTAAATTAAAATTAAAAATTAAATTAAATTACAATTAAAAATTATTTTAAAACAAAATTTTAAATAAATTTTAAATTATAAATTAAATATTAAATTAAATTTAAAATTAAAACAGTGTCCAGAACAAAATTCCAATTACTGTTCAATTCCCCCCGTATATGGGTGGTCTTATGAAAAAAACCCACACTGTTTTTCTGAAAGTCTGGCATCTTCCATCCCGACTAAAGCATTCACAAATATTTCTGTTTGTTTCTGATTTTCAGAAGTCATAATCAATATATGAGAGGGGACATTTAACCTATGCATCATATTTCTCTTTCACCAAAAAACAGTAGGATACATACAGTGCCTCTTCTTTCTAGTGAGGGAAAGTTGCTATGACATAAAACAGAGACACAAAAGGAATACTTCTGCCAGATAATCCATCCTCAGTTCCTGATGAACTTTCCTTGTACCTTTCTACAGGGACCCTCAGTTTTGCTACACACAAGTGGAAATGCACAATAAAACTGCATGTTCAGCTGAGTATAATGCATTGCACTCTGTCAGGAACACATTTTAAGTGTGCTGCCCTTTACTACAAAAATTATTTGGAAGAATATTTGCTAGTGCCTTTTTGTGTGTGTGTGATTTCATACCTAACTTTATAAGGCATGCAGGAAATAGTGAAGTTCAGACTCCAGCCTAAATGAAGAGGATCAGTGTACGGACTTGATGATCTCTGAGGTCCCTTTCAACCCAGCCAATTCTATGATTCTATGATTCTATGATCTAAACACATATACATCTTCTCCTTCATATCTGGTTGAAGAATGGTCATTTTGTCCCCATCAGCTTCACAAAGATGGTACAGGATGTCAGGCGTGGCCTGCTATGCACAACACCAGGTCCTTTCCAGCCACCAGGTCAAATCCTAAAAGAGTTACATATAGCTTTATGGGAACTGATTGCTACTAAGTGTATTCCCCAGATGTGCAACTTTTCTTTACAGGAATTGCTTGTAGTAAACATTTTCAAGATACAGAATTTTTCATTGTCCTTCTACTCTCCTGAAAATGTCAATATAGTTGAAAAGGAAAAAACTAGTGCCATTTTAGCTGTAGTATAGCATTCTACTAGAATGTACAGTAGAAAACTGAGCTCCCCTTCTTTCCCAAGTGTACTTTTTAATCGACAGAGGCAGAACAGACAGGGCTTTAGAGACATATAAGCCTATATAAAATAGCAGAAATCACTTTTTGGCTCTGAAATTCTGTTCACTTTATGCATCTGACTAAATTTATCAGCAAGACCCAGAGTACAGGAAGAAAAGGGATAGTATATATCAGACAAACTCTGCAGCAGTAGACATCTCCCACAGTGATAATATCCTACAAATAAATCAAACTTTTAAAAAGATACTTGGCCCATGCTATTCATCAGAGATCAAAGCTTTTTTACACAGATGACTTGCAAAGAATAACGCTACTAATAAACATTTGCTGGCTTTACTGACCACAGATAGGCAAAGACTTCTCAAAAGCTACATTCCCTAAAAAATCCTACTAAACAGTTTTAGTGTCAAAATTAAGGCTTTTATATTTTTAAGCAGATTCCACGTGTGAAACAGATTTTTAATTTATCCACCTTATTTGGGCTCAACAAGATACTTAATAAAAGAGACACAAGTATTAAGAAGAGATTTGCTCTTTTCATAATAGTTACTTTATACATAGTAGTTACCATATAAAGAATTTCTCACCTGAAATGAGAGATTTTTTTTTTCCTTGTAAAATTAGGAGTCTTGCTAGAGCTTCTTCTTGTAGACTGTTGGCTCCTTCGATCAATGTACAAGGGTAAAACCAAACCTCAGCTGTTGATTGGGCTGTACTGGATGAAACAGATTCAAACTACACTTCAGTTATAGTCTTCCTTCAAAAGGCTACACAACAACTGAGATTACCATAAACTTGGAGTAAAACCTAGATTTCATTGGAGTATGAAACCTAGGAAAGAACAGATCCTAAATTCAGTTACTTTCTTTATATAAAGTGTGCAGCTGTGCTCTCTAAGGGCAATAGGCTGTACTTATAAAAATAATTTATGCAAGCTAATCCTGTTACTTACTGTAGTTATTGGTCCATTTCTTAACTGACACAAGACAAAACCCTGAAGAGCAAAAGAATGAAGTAGAAAGGCCATTCAAGAACATTCTAGCATAACTGATAAATGCTTTGATATTCCTGTATCTCTGTCAGATATGATATTAAACTTTCTTTGGTTGACACTGGCTACAGAAATTTCAGAGACGTAGTAACCCCATAGTTTTGCAGTGAAGTAATCCTTGGTGTGAGATGAGTTTTGAAAAATAATGGATTTTCCTGCTGTACAGAAAAGCCCAAAAAGTTCTGCTTTGTAGATTTTCAAATACATAAAATATTTTATTGTTACTGCAGTTTCTGTTCTGAGGTGCTTTTCTAACAATAACTCAGTTTTCAAAGTTATTCAGGATGATACAGAATGCAATAGCTTCTATATTCTTGGGATTATGCATTTAAAATATAGGTGCATGTTTCTATTTGGGCTTCAGAATACATTGCTGTCCCCTACCTAGTATGCCTTTAGCTTATTGTTTAAAAAAATAGATTTCTTTACATCTTTTTTTTCAGATTAATATCTCTTCAACATGCATGTATAGGCAAACAATATATTAGAGGATGCCCTCATTGTTCTCCCTGTTGTGGAAATCCAGTTAGGAATAGATATGTGACAACAGTTACTACGTGTAGTATCCCAAGGTTAGATACATATATGAATCTTAGAAAAGTGATGTCACACGGTCTTTGTAAGTGCCTATTTATAATTTACAAGGGTTCAGCTACAAAGCAAAGCAAGATTTTTAAGATGGGTTGTGGGTTGCTTCAGGAATTTTTGTGTGAAAGCATTGCCCAATGAAGAGAGTAAAAAAAATATTGCTCTCAGACTAGAGAAGCTAAATGTACCCAATAAACCCTAAATGACGCAAAGCACATCTGGCTTCAGGTTTTGTAGTGCACTTCATAAATTACTTTTGATTAGTCACAGGTCTGCAAATCTACAAAGCAAAATTGTGTCCAGTGTCTCATACCACTTATGGTATTCTGCTGAAAAACTTGTAAAATTTGTGTTCCACCAGCTTTGTGAACTGTTTTGTGGTTGTATCTGAACTGTACTTTGATTTTTGGCATGCTCAACACAAAGCACAAAGAGAAATTCAAAGATTCTCTATGGATAGAAGCAGGAGAAAATAATAATATGAACAGACAAGTTCACATGCTCCACTTTCTACACAAGCAAGTTTGCATAGGATTAATCTTCTTTTTCTCTTCAGTATATGAACAAGTCATATTTTGAAAGTCAAGTCCAAATATTGGAGTCAGGATTTCAAGCATGAAGTACATTTCCTTTTCTTATCTGACTGACATAATTTTAGAAACAGAAGTAGTTCTGCAAAATTTTGTCTTCTGGAGTAATGCCATACTTTTGGGATGTGCTCATGATTGTGTTCTAGATAGGTGATGGACTCTTTTTTGGGGGGAGGAGAATAGCTCTTGGGAGTTGAAAGAAAAAATAAATTCATCTTAGGTGAAGAACAAATTCATCACACGGAGACAATAAACTATATTTGTAATTTACAACTTCATATAAAATGTCATGATTAAAGCCTAACTTTTCATTTATACAATGCGCACTTAAGCTCTTGGTGTCAATCAAGACAAGTTCTTAAAACTGTGTTTTAAAAATGTTAAGCCAAGAATTCAAAAGCTGATCAGATCTGTATCACTGTAAGCAGAATATTTATTCACTTTGTCATTAAGGAAACCATCTACATCTAGTACCTTGCTATTGCTCCAAGATTGTCAGAAGTGACTTGGGTCCTTATCTGGCAGTAAGGAAGTGATTTTAGTAGGGAGGTGTAGAAAATCTTGTGTTCTAAGGCAGCCTTGAGAGAAGAGAAAGCAAGAAGAGCAGGGGGGTTGTAACAAAGTCTCATCTGCAGAAGGTAAATATCCAGTAACTTCTTTCCTGACAATCAGTAAGTACTCTTGCCATCAGAGCCAGAACTTCAACATGGCCTTCCTTTTGCTAGGGAAAAAAAATTAAAAGAGTGATAATGATAATAATATGTAATAATTGTCCAGAATGAATTGTGCATTTGACTGCAACTGGAATGAATAAGTAGGGGAATTTGTTGTTATACAGTCCCCCAAAAGGGACAGAAAACTGTAGAAAGTGTGGGGAACTGCGGACCAGAAGAACCCTTGGCTTCATCCTTTACCTCATCTAATATGGTTTATCTCTCTGAATGGTCTGAAAGAAATGATACGTGTAACCCATTCTGTGACTATTGAAACACATCCCAGATGTCAGCCCTCAGTGTCAGAGTAGGGAAGTCTATTTGTTTATAGGGAAATGCAATAGCTGCAATTTATGGTCTAACAAAGTCATTTTAGTAACTGATTAGTCAGTTAGTGGGTTTCTGGTACTCTGCTTCTGCTAACCACTTTTCTTCCAGTGACTGAAATGTCTCATTTTATGACTTCAGAGATGCTCAGAACAATGCTAGAAAGCAAATGGACTAAGAACAGCTGATAGAACTGGTTTTAAATTTAAACAAAGCAAGAACAAGTACTATTCATCCCAACTAGAAATTTTATCTTTTAAAATATGAAAATCACCACTAGGCTATGTTGTTTCCAGTGTTTGGGAACAACATGAAAAAGGTTTTAATTTTAATAAAGGTCAGATTCTTTCACAATTGAAAAACATCTGTCAGAGAAATTTGGTCACACCAAATGGGCACTTCCACAGGCTCTCACTGCACTGGCCAATAAAATGAAAAATCATTTTTAAAAATACAAAAAAAAAAGCAGATGTTCAGCTCATGTCTTTGGCTTTCCAAAGTTGCAGAAACAACCAGATGAGAAGGCCCAGTTATACCATGTTTGGTGGCTTGAGGAGGCTGCAATTATTTCGCATAGACCCATCGCATACACAAAGCCATAAGCTCCTCTCCACACTGTGCCACTGGTTTTGAATGGCAGAATGGAGTTTGGGTGGGAATCCGGAGACAGGGCTCAAGGCTGAAGCAGTGGAAGAGCAAAAAGGAGGGGCAGGACACTTCACATAGGATGATGCTGTGTTGAGTAGCTGTTCAAGGGAATATAAGCATGGCAGCTATGTTTGGCAAGACAAATGAAGAGGTAGGAGGTACACCTATGGCTCTGCAGAGCACACATAGTGAAGAGCCAGCTACGTGCTCAGCCTCATGACCAAGCCACATCACCTAGTGGCACCCCTAGTGTCACTTTAGTGTATTGGTCCCAGGTGGGACAAAAGTACCTGCAAAGGTGAACCAGAAAGTTTTGTATGTCCTTGCCACACATGGACTCAGGTCACAAGGCAAGAGACTCAGAACCAATGAGGCTGAGCAGATCTGCTCACTCCAGCAGTGGAGCTGCCTCCTGGAGAAGTGCCCCAAAGAGTCTGGATTTCTCGCTGGGGAAACTGCATGGGTCCCATCACAAAGACCCTGCTTAGTGGTGTGGTAATTGGGTCACGGGTCATGCAAGGCAGTTGGAGGTTCTGAAAAAGAAATCCAAACTTGGATCCGTAGGAAAGATGGGGAAGAGAGGGACAGTCTAGGAGTAGAACTAAAACCAGACTGGATGCCAGGGCTGCCAATGAACATGAGTAGATGCTGATTTCAGCCTGGAGAAGAGGAGGCTCCAAGGTGACTACTTAGCAATCTTCCAGTATCTGAAGGGGGCCTACCTTACATAGGTAAGGGGACAAGGGGAAATGGTTTAAAACTTGAAGAGGGGAGCTTTAGGTTAGACATTAGGAAGAAATTCTTTCCTGTGGGGTAGTGAGACACTTATCTTGTAATGAAGTAAAAGATTAAATAAGATCTGTGTGTTGTTTCAGGACCCTTTGCTCTCTGCTACCCCACAGTTAACTGCTAAGCAGGAAACAAGTTCTAGATGGTAGCTATCTGCCTGCTGGCATTTGTCACACATTTTCAGGTGCAGAATAGAGGTGTCTATAGCACAGATTGGCCTGCACAGTGACGAGTGGCTGGGACATGCAGGCACAAGTTAGACATCATCCTGTCTAAGAAATGGCAAGTTCTCCTGTGAAAGCAAAAAGCTTAGAAGGTCTGGGACTTGTCTTCAGAGAGCAGAAAACTGTAGTGAGCCCAAATGCCATGACATTGTTTGCCAACCAAAAGAGGTGACTCAAAGATTGCAGGGGACATGGCTCTACCCTGATCAAAGTGAAAACATGCTTATATAGAGACATTGTCAGCTCTATTGTAATGTAATGTAGTTCTCAGAACTGTATTGTATTGTAATATAGTTCTCAGAATGTGTAGTATACACAAGCTTCCAGTCATTCAGTTTTGACAATGAGAAAATAAATTTCTCATATTTCCTTTCCTTCTTTGGCTCATACATATTTGGGCTGCCTGCAGCAATTTTGTGTTTGTGGGAAGGCTTGACTGGGTCTCCAGAGAAGTGCTGAGAGGCTGCCTGAACTCTGGTTCTGGCAGGAGATTTTGTGGTGAAAGCCCTGAACTGAAAACGAAAATTATCTCCCCTTCCAGTAGTGTTGTGTCCTGTGAGCTCAAGCAGCCTTCTTAAGGTTTCAATTAATTTAATCAAAACTGGAATAACTTCACTATCTTCTAGGAGTGGCATAGGGGGAAATCAGGTCGGTCAGATGCTGAAGAGTTTGAAAGTGAGTGCAGAGCCCTTCTGCTCCACAGTCAGAAACCCAAAGACGGGTTTACTTTTGTTTTGGTATTGTGAAAGAAGCAATTAGCACACCACAGTCCACAGGCTGAACTATGTCCCCTGGATCCAGACACTTTCATTTTCCTAGGAGGAAAACTTTTCTGGAGCTGGGTTAATTGTCCTGTCTAGACAGGCTGAGGAGAGGCCTTGCACAGCCATATCCTATGAGACAATGGGAAGAAATTTGAGATTTTGTCTTTGATGCAGTAATTGTCACCTAGAGAGAGGAGATGTCAATTTATCACTGGGCAAACTGCTTATAGCTATTTGCTTTTCTGTCCTAACTCCTCAAAGCAGTCCAGTTTCTGGAAAGTAGTAAATATACCTTCAACGCTGTGGGATGTAGCATCAGTACATTTTTCAGGAATTCTTCAGATTTCCCTGCTTTACAGTAATTTTACATAATTTTTGATCCTTTGCGTAATCAGCTCTTCAAAGGCTTAAAACTGGTATTGAAAAGAAGAGGATGAAATATATCCTGAGGTGAATAAATGATGGAACAGACTAGAAATGTGATCTTGTCTCTTTGCAGACCTGTGTTATTTCATTCACTCAGACTACCCAGACTTGCCATTATCTTTTCCTCAGTTTTACTGTGGATAAAATTTTTCCTGTAATGAAAGATTTCCTCTAATTCAGCAACCACTATCTTGCAAGATAAGAACTATCCAGCTACATATATTGAGTCATACTCTTGGCCTGGACCTGTCCGTCTACAAAAAATAAAAATTAATAACTACATATTATGATGTTTATATAGAAACCTGTCAGCACTTGCCAATTAGAAGCTAAAAACTCAGTCTGAAACATAGGACAGAGTAAGTAGGAATTAAAACTACTGGGAATATGTTATTAGCTTCCATAAGTATTTCTGCTTGCTTGGTGTTATGATTTCTTGCAGCAGAAATACATAAAGGTGGTGGTCTACATTTAGTAAATTATTGCAATATTAGCTGATTTTTTACTGTATCAGCCAAATTCTTAAGCAGATATTTGTTTTTAAACCAAGATGTATAGCAGTCAGTGACTCCTACAATCAAAGTTAATCATACTTCAGCTTGGCTTTGGGAACAAATTGTCCTTCTGGGGCTCAAGGCCAAGAGCAGATTTCATATGCTAGCAGCTACCTGAACCATCATGGTGGTGGTTGCGAGAGTATAAAAGTATTTGCAGTTGTTCTGAAGCAGTGCCAGAGAGATAGTTTGTGGTATGCTGCAAACAGAAAGGTGAACAAAAGCTTAGAAAAACCATCAGAACCTAAGGCTGACCTAGCCTAACATCCTGTCACCAGCAGTATCCAAGGTCAGATGCTGAGGAAAGAGGCATATTTCACTTGAATACTTTCCTGATATCCAGTGGCAAGCAGCTCAGTACTTCTCTGGGTGCTCATAAGCACTACCCCCTAGTAGATTTATATTCTCTGAATTTGCACAATTCTTGAAACCCTGCAGACCTCAGTGTAGAGGTATTTTTTGGCTTTTGCTTTGTTTTGTTTTGTTGTTTGGTTTCTCATCTGATTTGAAGTTGCTGGTTTCTGCTACAGAAGATCTGGTGAACAGTCATTCTCTGGTATTATTTCCGAGTGCACTGATTGCATTCTTAGCAGCCGTCAACAACAACCTCAATCATCTTCCCCATAGAGGTCAAGTCTATTGAATTATTCTTCGAACAAAAGAATTTGATCACTCCTGTTGTTTTTTGCTTTGCCTTTTACATTCCATCTGTCTGACTGCTGTCTGATACCAAGTCAGGAGCTCTGCATCATTCTTGAATAGCTGCCTGGTGAAACAATTGTCACTGGTCTTGAAAACCCCTTTGGTACCAGCTCATGTTTAACCTCAGTTACCCAGATCATACTAAAAACCTCATGAGCACAGCAGTTTGGTAGCTGTTGGTTCAGTGCAATGATAGGGAGATGTCTTTGCCCCCTGTCCCTGATGAAAAGTATTGCTTTCAGTCCCAAAAGCTGTGGGACAAGCAGCAACTCCAGCAGGTGTAGCTGGGCACATTCCTCATGCCTCCAGTTCTCTCTCAGGGAGCTTGTCCTAGCTTATTACAGACCTCTTGGCCCTGCCTGTTACCTGGCAGCTAAATTCCCACCACCTCTCTAATCCATGCTCCTCTTCCACCTTTAACTTCTTGCAATTGTCAATGTTCATTACCTTGACACACACTGTAGTTCCTGCTCCAAGTGCTTAGAGTACTGGCAGGGCAGTTGTTCCCTCTCTCTGGGCTGTGTGAGCACTTTAGGAATTTTTCAGTCACAGGGTAATTTCTTGGGGTGAATTTAGCATATTTGGGCAAGTGTTAACTGGAATAAATTTGTCTTTCCTCTATAAGTTCATGGGAGCATAGTTAGAGCAGAGGAAGTAAGGACATTATAGAGAACCTAGGTGGTTAATTTTCAGCAAAAAAACCAGTTTAAAATCCGGGTTAGAAAGATATATCACCTAGTTCTTGAGAATATTCGCATTACATAGAATTACTGGGACTGAAAAGACTGTAGTCAGAGCAGGGACCATAATGGCAGGCCTTGAAGATACACCCTCAATTAGCTCTTTTTCTTGCTTTCTTCTTTCTGTAACATCAAAAACTGCCACTGTAACAATTAAGTAAATTATACCACTAGAAAACCAGAAGTAACTGTGTTACACATTTTTATCATGGTTGTTCTGGTGATAATGTCAGCTAAAGTAAAGTAAAGTTTGAATTAAAATGAGGGCAAAAATGCATGAAAGCCTGAAGTTAGGCCAGGCATTTTTCAGATGTTCTGAAAAAAAATTGCCACAATCCACTTAAGATACTGGTCAGAAGTAGAAGTTAGGGGAAATGAAGTTTAAATTAATTATGTCTGGCCATCATGGCCAGACCAACACTATCTGGTTTGTTACAGTGACTGACCAAAACATAAAAATTTCTGAAATCAAATGGTGCTACAGCATCTAGCTGGTGTCCAGTGACCAGTGGTGTCCTCCAGGGATCAGTACAGTTAGTCCTATTCAGTATCTTTATTGACAAAGGGGGTTGAGACGACCCTTAGTAAATTTGCAGATGACACCAAACTGGGCAGGAATGTTGATCTACTGCAGGGCAGGAAGATGCTGCAGAGGGACCTGTACAGGCTGGGTCGATGGGCCAAGGCCAACGGGATGAGATTCAACAAGACCAAGTGCCGGGTCCTACACTTTGGCCACAGTAACCCCGTGCAGTGCTACAGACATTGGAATGGATTGCCCAGGGAAGTGGTGGAATCTCCATCCCTGGAGGTGTGTAAGGAAAGGCTGGATGTGGCACTTAGTGCCATGGTCTAGCCGATGTGATGATGTTAGGTCATAGGCTGGACTTCCTGATCTCAGAGGTCTTTTCCAGCCTCAATAATTTTGTCATTCTGTGGTACCAGCAGACATGTCTCCACTGTCATATTTCCACTCCTTTTTTGCATACATATTTATTATCTTCTTGCAAAGTATTTGAAGTCTTTACCACTTTCAGGGACAAGCACAGTGACAGTAAAGTGGCCTGCTACGATTCTAGCTGTTCCCACAGCAGAAAGTCAGAGTAGGGAAAATATTTCTGTTGTGGGGAAGCAAAATTCACTTACAAAAGAAAGAAAATTTCATGATGATTTCTTCCAGAAGATCTTCCCTTTGTGGGACTTCAAACAGTTCCACTCATTAGATCATGGTCCTCTCAGTATTTCCATTTGGTACAAGCTGTCTGTCCGCAGAGAAAGATGAAACAGCTCTTTTCTGGCTATTCAGGTTGCCAACCAAGAAGGCCTTCCCTTGCATTTTGGCATGGTATTTAGGAAATCTTCTTCTGAAAGAAAAATGTTTCTTTGGACCCAATTTTGCTGTTGACACGTGCCTGCAAAAAGGTCTGCACTTGGACATCTTTTTAATAAAGTATGACAAGCCTCTGTAGCTCCCAGCTCAAAAACAGCATTTCCCCTTCACCCTATCTAATTTAGCTATAATGAAACAATCATTCAGACCAAAAGATTATGACATGACACCTGTGAAAATACAAGATCGTAGATATCATGATGTCATCATAATTCTGCTGGATCTTAATAAAATTAAGAAAATAACAGTGACAGTATTATTCCACATCATGTATTTCCAGATATAGGAAGGCAACTCTGAAAATGTGGATATTGAGACAGTAAGAAGCTCAGAATGTGCACTGGAGAAAGCTGAAATCCCTGCCAGCCGGGATTGTCATTGCTATAGCACCAGGTTGTCTCTGAAGTACAAGCTCACATTAAGTTCAGCAGACTTTGTATGTGGTCTGAGATGCACAGCCTAGAAGAGCATCTCACCTACATGATCCATCTTCCCTCTGATTCAGAGGGTTTTTCAACCAGCAAATGACTGCAGGTAGCTCTTAGGCCAAGACAATCATGACTCCAGACCCAAGCCTATTTTCTTTAGGCTTTTAAGCAACGGGCTCCAAACTCCAAAGATGAGCTTTAATTAATCTACAGTCTTTCCCTGCCCTGTGGAGATCACTTGAAGACCTGGGAGAGAGACTTAAGCTTTCTCCTTCTTCACTGCCTCTCAAGCCCACATTCCAAGTGTTGCAGCAGAAACAGGAGACATTCAAGGCCAGGATTTCAGAGGGTGAGGGCTGTGTTTATGCATACATTATTTGAATGTACAGTCACTGCATGTTAAATCCCTCTCACGTGCAGGAGAGAAGGGGTGGATTTGCATTTGTAAGATAGGCTTGGAGTGCCCCAGAGCTCTTTTGGCTGAGGTTGCCTTCTCCCACTTTACCTGCACCTGCAGTTTGCATTTGTCCATTTTGCTGACGGTGTGGAGGAGTATGCATGCCCAGGAGGGACAAATTAGACTTTAGTCTTTTTCAGCTTGCCCTCATGTATTTTGAAGCCATCTGGGTACTTCTAGCTCTGGCATTTCCCTTCCACCATGCTTGTGCTTTTTGTCTTAGGTGCTTTTGGCTGGGCCTGATACTCTGGAGAGCTTTCATTTCTGTGTCCACATCTAGCTTGGAAGGTGGTAGCTCAGTCTTTATTCCCTCCCACTTCAAGAACCTGGGGCTGCAGGTGCATGTCAGGAGAAAATCTGCCCTGATCACAAGTATAGAGAGCTCAGTTTTCTTCAGGTTATGTTATGAATAAATGACATCATACCTCAGGAAGATTTTTATCACGATATTCATGCAGCTGCTTTCACCACAGAAGTGATCTACTTTCTGCTGAATAAATGAGCTCATAAAAGAAGTAATTAACACAGGAGAAGGGAAGGAGAAGATGGTATGCTAAAGCTATTGGCATTGTCTTTTCTTGGAACAATTCAACTGTCTGTGCCCTTTGTGTCTTCATATTATATGGCTTTTATGTAAATCTTTCTACTTCATATCCCGTGGAGACATAGGTCCTATGGTTCATAGGTCCCTTGCTCTTTTCTCAGCGAAGACAGGGTGTGCATCAGCCCAAGCACTTCTCTTTCATTTTGCTGCCAGGGAGCTTTGAATAGAAGATTAGGAAACCTACGAACCCATGATGGGTTGCATTAGCCCACAAGGAGAGATGTTGCAATGAGTGATATATGGGAGTGGAAGATATTTATCTCCATGGCAGCATGAAGTTTACAAATATACCAACTGTGGCACAATGACCCTTTTTCTTTTTCCGGGTGGAACAAGTGTACTGTACTTTGAAGTTAACTGATAGACTGTCAAATTTGTGGTCTTTAAAGGGTTAAAAAGGCCAGAGGCAGTGTGAGAAAGCTTTTTCTGCACAACATTTCTAACAAGCTGAACAAAATCCAGGCCTTGTTTAATGAGCACATATTTTATACAAATAAGCTCAAATGAGCTTACCCATCTCTAATTAAACTAGAAAGGAAGCATTTGTCCTAACTGGACTGCATAACTGAAGAATTAATTGTGTGGCTGCTTAGAATTGCAATCTTACGGCCCAGTTCACAGAAAATACCTTCATGGTAGGACATACTATATGCAAGTTTACTCGTGTCTTTATAAACACATAAGTACACATGTAATTTTAATGATTTGGTTTTGTTTTTAAAAGAAGGGTTGTTCATGCAGACATATGTGGACCCTAGTGGAGGTTAAGTACAGTATTTCAATATTCTAATTAGGCCACGAGATAATAGTTCTTCATCACTGTAATTAGGTACTCAGTTAATTCCTACGGCAAAAATGCTGCCCTGACTACTTTACAAATATCAAAAGGGTGACTATTCCATAGACTTGGCTAGGTCTGCAGAAACAAAAAGCATGGCATGGGAATTCATATTTCCTCCCAGTAAGGTCTAGCACTGTGCATGGCATTTCAAGAAGCTTGGGAGCTGTTGAAATAACATCCACTGTATTCAGAAAGTGCTCATTAAAAGAGAGGAGGAATATTGCTAAAAGCCTTCTGCCTGTGAATCTTGCAAGTCTCTCCTCCTCCATTTACCAACCAGGGCAAGTTTCAACGACTGACCATGCTGTACAGACAGCTCTGATGTGAGAGACAATGACATGCACCCCACCCCGAGTATTGCCGTCAGGACTGTCAGCTCAGCTCCTGCTCCAAGATCTCTGCCAATGATACACGAGGCAGCGCTGCGTGGCTGTCAGACACAAGCCAGGGCATGTGGCAGGTTGGCAGCTGTAGGAATCTCTATTTGGCTTATGAATTAAATAGCTTCTATAGGACCCCCACCTGGACCTTGGTTCCCTCTGGCCATGCTCCTGTAATACTTCAGTTTAGTCCTTTCAAAGTAGGTGCTTTCAAAGAAGAGTAAGCGATTTGGGTGCCTGTCTGTCTTTTGAGTCTTCCTGTGAGCAAGATGTTGAATTCCTTCAAAAGGACATGAAATTCTTAGACACAGTATTGAGAAATAGTAGCTGCAAAAACACCACCCTTAAGTTTTGTGTGCTCTAGCACCGGCAACAATATGGGGCTAAGATCAATTTTTCTTGGCAGACACTAAGTATAATGAACGTTAGAGCCTGAACATTTGGCTATGTATGAATGTGAACAATGGACAATAAACTAAGAAGCACCGAGTTATAAGTTTTGCAGGCTCCTTCTGATTGCTCTGCTTGCAAGGAGGGTGCTGTTGTTGTGCAGTTTAGGCAGTAAATATGTGTTGTATTAACTGCTCAACTTTTGATTCCATTTGATCTTTCAACACATAGGAAGTTTATTTGTTAGACTCATTTCTTCTTCCTGTATCAGGTTCTCATTTAAAAGTTCCAAAAACATCTATCTGTCTTTATTTAGAACTTTTTGTTGCTTGAGTCATGCCTGTTTTCATTTATTTTCCAAGATGTACATGAAGTGGACAGAAAACCAGAGAATCATGCTAAATTGGACCCAGTAAATAAACAGGCAGGCCTCAATATGATACAAGATAAAGTTAGAGACCTTAAAAAAACCTCAAAGAGTATGTACCATACAGTCACTGTTGCAAATCTTGAGGGACCAAATTTAGCATGGAAATGCATAGAACCTTATAGAATTTTTCCTTCTGTCTCCATAGCAAACCCTCCCACTTAATCAAAGATGTACTAGACACATCAAAGCTATGTGTACACTTTTCCACATGTCTTAAACTGAAGTGAAGGAATGTGAACTACAGTCACCAGGACAAGAGTTATAATCGTATCTTGTGAGTGAAGTTCTGCTCTCATCATTGCAGAGTGCCACTCTTGCAGCAAGACTTTCTGCACTTTTGGATCCATACTGTGAAGTGAGCTGGGTACACAACAGCCATCCGTATTGTGGTCAGGTTTCCCTAGCTGGGATCTAACTTAGAACACATGCTACCATGACCATCTGCCATGATGCTGGGATATAGCCAGAGGTTACAGCTCATCATTTAAAGGGAGTCTTTATAATGAATCTCCAATGACTGAATGAAACATCAGCCATTCTTCAGGTTTGGTAACTAAATCTTCATGTTCAACCACCCCAGCAAAGGTTCTGTGGTCTTTAATCAGTCTCTATTAACCCAATACTTCTGTTGGCATTTTAGAGAGGGGCAGAAACAGGCTTTGAACCTTCTTGCTTCCATGGGGTTCAGTCATAATGATTCATGTCTAGGATTTTAAATACATTCACAAAGAGAATGAATGTACCTATTTGTTGCATATAAAGTGCAACCATCAGAATTGCTTTCTACATTTGTTTACTTACAGGAAATTCCGAAGCAGTAAAGAGAAAAATGTTTACTCATAGAATGTGTGGAAAATGCTGTCAAAAGGCTATGAAGGATTATAGTGTTGTTTTTAACTTTTGCAACTCCCAGTGTTACGTGGTCACAATAGTGGAAAAAAAAGTCTCCATGTAAAGCATCAGATGAAACATGAGTTGCACCGACAAAACCTTGACACATCATTTAGTGCAGTTGTCCAGTCTGCTGCAAGGAGAGGAGACTGCAGCAGCCTGGAGACCAGATTGACTCACAGTGATGGGGAAGACAATTACTCTCTGGAGAAAAGTCTGGCCTTTGCCTGGTAAAATGTTTCATAATGTCTGAGTCCTGTCAGTAGAGGAAATAATACTTTACCTAATTTAGGAGTATTTATGTTAAGAACTTCTGTTTTACCCAGGAGAGAGATTCATTGCAATCATACATACTGTGCAAAGGGGTACTTCTCAGTCACCACTCTTCTTGAATGCAGCATCCCCTGGCAAACATCAGTGTTTTTAATTTAGTCTGTTCAACTTACTCTGTAGCATTACTCATTGCTTTCCCAATACAGTCTGTATATTTTGGCCTGCAGTGCATCTATCTCACCACAGGAATGAAGAGTTAAAATCTGCCATCACTCACAGTGGTGTAAATGCTGAAAAAGCACTTGAGGCCAGTGGAGGCATACTGAATTTATGCAGATGCAACTGACAGACAGATTCTTAAATGTCTGCTTAATACCAGCAAAATTCTATGTTGTATTATGATTCTCAATTCTTTGCATTGGACAAGTTAAAACAATATTTGACACATTCTTAAATATCAGGGTATAATTTATTACTATCCAATTACAGAAGCATCACAAGAGAAAGGAATCAATTAGACTGGGAGGGCATAAAGAGCCCCTGATAAGATGCAGAGAGCCAAAAAGGAAAAGGAAAAAAACCTCTCAAGGTAAACACAGGAAGGTCTTGCCTCTTCATGAAACTCATCTTTCTTTTTCACTTGACAAATGATCATAAATTTAGCACTGCTGAAGAAGCACCTGCCTCTCATAGGGTCTTGGGACAGAGACACTATGTGCTGACTCTCCAAGGCTGCCTGAAGGTAGAACAGGCCCAGACTACTTTTTGAGTGGTATATTGACACTGATTTATGTCTAGTATGACAGATATGGCAAAAAAGACAGACTTCTTGTTAAAAGAGGTTCCTATGGATCAACATGTTCTGTGATACTCTCTGCTGTAAGAGAGCTTGGGGATAGAGCGTGTACAATCATAACGCAGCTGCAGGCAACATATGTAATCAGTGAAGATATGTTGAGTATGTGCCAATCTCAGCAAAGCTGTAGGTGATATTTTTGCTGCATATAGATGAGGTCTGCCAGTGAGAACTTGTGTCTTGAACCAATTTCCTGTTTAGACATTGCATGCTCAAAAATTGTTTAGAAATCATAGAATCTTCCTGGAGCAGCACGTTCATTTTCATGAAAGGCTACTTAAAGTTGCATTTGTGGGGACAAAAACTCTCCGAATTTCTTTGGATAGTTTGTGCTTTTCTGCCATAATGAGAAGGTGGGTTCACCGTGCAAGACTTTCTGGAGCCAACATAAATAATCCAAGCTGTGCCAAAAGCATTACAGCTCTGCCTTTCTCACACCAATGGAACATTGCCTGTATCTGTCTAGAAAATCGTATCTTCTCAGTTTGGTGTTGCAACTAGCATATAAACTTTGAAATGAGGAATTACATAATTGTGTACGCATCTTGTCCAGGCACATCTTGACAAGGTGCCTGAAGAAAGGACTCTGAGGTGGCTCAGAAAGCAGTCATCCTGTCCTTTAACACATATTGCAAATGCTGTTTCTGGAGTTTTGCATCTTCTTCTTCTTCTTCTTTTAGACAAGTGAATCTGTATAGGATTTCCAAACATGAAAACATAGTGCAGCTCTAAGTCATAATCTCCAATTTTTCAGCTTAATGGCATTAGCCCATTGCTCATTTGGCTGTTGCCAACTTTCTTTTGCTGTGATGAAATTTTCAATGAAGATCTTGCAACAACATGTTAATAGGACAGCCTCTTTCCTGTGGAGTTTAATTTGAAAGTCTTTGTTTGGTTTGCTTATGTCCCAGTCACAGAAAACCTTCAAAACAAGGCTTGTGCTTGGGTAGTATTTCAGTATTGCACTGTTGGAAAAAAGGTAGAATACAAACAGGAAAAGACCAGAATCCAAAGAAATTGAGTACAGTCAGATTGCTCAATAAATGAAAGAAAACATCAGCAGAATCTAAGTTCAACCTCTTGTTGAGACAAAGTTTAAAATTACTTTCAACTGTTACGTAATAGCTTTCATCATCCTAACTGTGAAACAATCAAACCCACCTACAGGCTCTTTAAAACATCTTGTGACTTCTTTGGGGCACAAAGTCAGAAGCCACCTGTGGCAATTATTTTCTTCATTTGCTAAAATCAGAATTAGAATAAAGGGCTAAATTTCTTTTGATTAAACTGCATGATGCAACTACCTCAACCAAAAGAACACAAAGATTAAATAAGTCCTTCATTCTATCCGGTTTACCTTCTAATTTGTATTTCTATCATGTAGTACAGAAACCCAGAAAAAAACCAGTTTTTTCCTACCTAAGAGCCTGGCTGTCCTCTCCTGTACTCCATCTACAGCAGTTGAAATGGATAGGTGGGGTTACAGTAGAAGATCCAGCAGCAAACTCTGTGTTTTGAGATAAAATGAATACTATGTTCATAGCCAAATTCTGAATTTCTCGGTGTCCCAACCCTTAAGATCATTTATTTGCTCTTAGACGACAGAAGATAATGTAAATTACTTTGGAAACCCTAGAAGCAAACACACCAATTTCTGTTTCTCTAGAAAAACTGTAAAAATGATGCAATAATGTGACCACTTGGTAGAGAAGACAAGAAGTAACGTGTGGATACAAGAAACCAAAAGATGATAAGGTAAAGTTCAGGAGCTGTCACACTTCCTTCCACTTCCAGATTTGTTACAGTGATTATAAAGTTTGGATTTCCAATTTTAAGTTGCCTTTAGCAGTAGAAACAGGCTACTTGGGCTTTCATCCTAGAGAGAAAGTCATTAAATCAAACAGAGTTTCATACCAGTTCTCCTGTCCCACAAGTATGCCAAAGGGCAAAGACTTCAACATGCCCCTAATTTGTCAAAGTAGAATTGTCCCAAGGTCCTTTGCTGAAAGAGCTAAAAATCACAGAATCTCTTACAGTGAATAAGAATGTATAATAGGCAATAATACAAACATTGACACTTCTCAGTGGTAAGGACTGACATCATTAGAAATAATTACAGACCAGTAAAGCTTTACTTGATTACCAGAGCAAGAATCTCTGTTAAGATATCACTAATGCCTGATATCATTAGGAAGAATAACCTTCCCAAATGTGTCTAACTTATTTTGCTCTGAAACCCATTGCAGTGCATGTAGGACCACTTACACAGAAATTCTTCAATTTAGGTTAAGATTGACAAAAATTTTTTGCAGTTAGCTGCAACCAGAGCTAGTGCCTCCAGATTGTGATGCTGAATTTTAAGGTCTTAACTAAGAGCAATGAACTCAATGGTGTCTTACCTGCAGTTTAGAAGACAACTTTTATGTATCTATTGTTACATCAAGAATGAAGTATGATAATAAAAACAGAACGATGATGAGTTTTGCTTCATGTCATTTTCAGAAAGATATTGCAATAGTGCCTTTTCTTTCCTTCTTGGTCTTCTTTACTCCCCACCACATCACCCTAAAGTTATCTTTATGTTCTCCTGTTCATCCTAACCGTAGAATCATAGAATGGTTCAGGTCAGGAGGGACATTAAAGATCATCTAGTTCCTAAGAGACCAGGTTGCTCAAAGTCCTATTTAACCTGTCCTGGAACATTGCCAGGGAGGGGGCAAGCACAACTTGCATGGGCAACCTGTGCAAGTGTATCACCATGCTCAACCTAAAGAATTTCTTCTTGATGTCTAACCTAAACCTACCCTCTTTCAGTTTAAAGCCATTCCTGTTTGTCCTATCATTACATGCCCCTATAAATGTCCTCCTTCCCCATCTTTCTTGTAGGTCCCACTCAAATACTGGAAGGAGGAATGCTCCTCTTAATGTTCTTTTCATTACTGAAGTCGCCTCCTTCTTATTTTATTTTTGAAAAAAAAAAATTTAAATATACTTTTTTTTTTTCTATGATGTGCTTCTGACCTTTCTCTTCTGGCCTATATTTGTTTTATTATCTACCAACATTTACCAACTCACCACCTGTAAAAGACTGCCATCTGAGTAGGCAGATGAGTAGGTCTTTGGCTGCTGCCTCTTTCTTCTTGGCATGGGAGGAGAACTGGAACCAGTGAGACAGGAGCTTTGATGTGATGCCACATGGGTGATGTGGCTATTACCTTTGACATTTTGAGAAAAAAAACTACAGGAGTGAAGACAGAATAACATTGTACTTTGCCACCATGATCTTTGGAAAGGAGTCCTACACTGTCTTGGGTCAGTGTAGTGGTGTTTTGGAAGGTGAAGGCTGGACACACAGGGGTGGCTCCTATGAGAAGCTGCTGAAAGGTCCGCTGGTTCCAGTTCTGGACAAGACCAAGCAGTTATGGGAAGCTGGATGTGATGCTGGCAGTAGCATATTCAAGAAAGGGAAAATTAAACTAATAAAGTAAAAAAAAAAAAAAAAAAAAAAAAGATCTGTAAAACAGAGGAGAGGAGGAGATGAGAGCAATGCCAGAGCAAAGATACCAAGGTCAATAAGGAAGGAGGAGGAGAAGGTGTCTACTCCCCATCCTCCTGTGCTGCTGAGGGGGAGTCAGGAGTGAAGAAATTTGGGCCCAGGAAGAAGGCCCAAAGAAGGAAGGTATTAATATCTGGTCATGTTCACTCTTTCTCCTGGTAGATTAAATAAGGTGGTTTTTTCTTCTCAAATTGAGTCTGCCCGGTTTTACCTGTTACCGTAACTGGGGAATGAAAACATCCTATCCTTGTCTCAAATAGTGAGCCTTTAGGTGGATTTTCTCCTCTCTGTCTCAGAGCGGGGGTGAAGGGTGAGTGAGGAGATGCCTAGTTGATACCACCTGGATCTAAACCATTACATAAACAGATAGAATTTCTGGAGAAATTACTCAGGCAGGGCTCCTACCTTTGGTTGCTGTTTGCCCTTTTACACTTTGTGAAACTTATGGAAATAAGTAGAGACACCAACACCAGAAATGCTAGCTCATCTCCCCATCTTTCTCCTGAGGCCTTCCTGTGCTTTTGCCAGAATCTCACTCATTAATGATCCATTTGATAGGTAGCCCTAGAGCCAGAATCCCATGGAACTGCTACATATCTGATTGGCTGTCCTGCTCACTTGTCTAAGCAGATTTTTAACAGTAGTACTTTCTGTTCCAAGGCAGTCACTGCTTACCCTGAAAAACATGGCCATACAAGCCAGATTTGGTTTGCCTCATTATATCAAATATATGCACTAAATCAATGGAGCTACTGGTCAGCTGAAGGCTTCTTGATAATAATGAGTCTTGTGCTTTCAACCTAATGGTCCACCAGCCCATGCCTTCATCTCTGACAGTCACCAATCACCATTGCGCTAAAAAAAACCAGTAAGGATGAGGCCAGCATCTGTAGTTCAGGTGTGCTGCCATTCAGTTCTTAATATGGTGTCTCTGTGCTTAGCAAAAATACAAAATTCGGATCCAGAGAGGATAATTTACCTTCATTATCATGGGACAATTTATGGTGTGGTGCCTGCAGACCATATCCTGGTACTTCATCACAATGGAGCTGATTCACTGGGACTGCCTCTGCAAGATTTAAGATTACTCTATGTGACTGCTGCATCAGGTTAGCTGTGTGCCTCTGTGGAGACACAAGCCCAGCAAAAATGGAACATAGTGACCATATTTCAACAACTTTCAATTTACATGTTGGCACTGTAATTGTTCTTTGAAAAATTGAAAGCATATCCTTAAATTCACCAGTTAAACAAAGCACAAATCCTATGATGCTCAGTGAATTCATGAGGCCAAAGTACTTTTCAGACAGATTTTTTTAACTTTACTGTCCTCAGTAGGTGTACACAAGCAGAATTATGATGTAGTAGCTCACAGAAAGCACAGAGTTGTGTTGTCACACATATTGGCATATATTGGGAAATGTTTTGGGAGCTGTTTTCTATTTTGAAACATGGTTGTTATATAAAATACATGTTTTGAACAATGTTAATTTCTCACAGGGTTTTGTTTCTGACATTATCACTTTGTGTCTTTACTATTAGCATCCAGGATGAGCAGTCATATCAAGTTATCTTATCCTGAATTGCAACGAGGTTGGATGGCTGCTGTGGATCTTCTCCAGGAGGGATGTCTCTGTCCCATTAGCTGATGTGTGTGTCATTAGCTGTGATGTATGGAAAATGCTGAGTTAAAGATAGTCATCCATTGAAGGCTGTTATAATTTAGGTGCACCTTAGCAACATAAGGGCAGTGGTAGAGAATGTTGCTTGGCTGGATTTCTCCTCATTCTGTCTGACATCCAGAGCAAAACTGAGGACCAATAACTTTTCAACACCAGGCAGAAATGTTTGCTTCCTGAAAGAAAAGCATATTACAACACTCATGACATTCTGTAAAGAATGAAGAAATGTCACTACACTTACACACCATGGCAGTGTTTTAACCATGAGATGCAATAAAAATATCCCCCCCTTAGCTTAGCCCATGGTAAATCCTGCAACAAGAGATGTGTGTGCACTTCTTTCAAGGAAAGAGGTTAAGGAAGTTTCTACTTCATGTATAGTTTTCCTTAGCGCTTCCTCATAGCTGTAGGAAGGAAAAAAGATAATGGTATTTAGTCAACATCTTAAACTCATAGACTCGTAGGTCAAAGCCCAAACATCAAAAGACCAAAGCTAGCCTAGTCTGACCCCTATGAAACACATGCCAGAGGGAGGCAGCCAAGACACATGGGTTATGGTGCCCTTCCCTCTCCCTCTTTGCTCCCCCACCCCCTAATAGCCAATTCAATGACTTACACTAATGTAAGCACATCACTGTGAAAATTATGCATTAGACTACAAATGGCAGTCATACCAAGTGGATGAGGCCCTCTACGGACAGATAGGAGCAGCTTTGTGGTCCTCACGGTGGACTTTCATCAACCTGATATCTGCTGGAGGGAAAACACAGAAAAGCACCAGCATCCCACAGAGTTCCTTGAGTGCATTGATGACAACTTCCTCCTGCAAATGGTAGAGGAACCAACCAGAAAATGTGCGTTGTTGAACCTTGTTCTCATGAACAGAGACAGGCTGGGGCGTGATGTAAACCTCAGTGGGAGACTAGGCTGCAGTGACCATGACACTGTACAATTCAGGATCTGTAGGACAATGAGAAAAGTGTGAAGTAAGCTGATGGTATTTGATTTCTAAAGGGCAGATTTTGGTTTCTTCAAGGATCTACTTGGTAGGTAGAACAGGAAAAAGCCCTGAGATGAGAGCTCAGGAAATGCTCTCAGGTCCGTATGCAAGGATCACCTCCTGCATGCCCAGGACCAATGTGTCCCAGTGCAGAGGAAGGCAGTCAGGAGTGCCAGTGGGCGTGCAGTGGATGAGCAAGGAACTCCTGGACACACTTAGGGGCAAAACAAAGTTTACAGAGGATGGAAGCAAGGACAGATACCCTGGGAGAACTATGGAGATGGAGTTTGAGAAGCAATAGGTCAGGTTAGGAAAGAAACAGCAGAGAAAACTGAATCTGGTAAGGGAGGTGAAGGGCAGCAAGACACTTTGCTATAGGCTTGTAAATGATAAGAGGAAGACCAGGGAAAATCTGGCTCAATCCAGAAGGAAACAGGAGAGCTGGTCATCCAAGATGTAAAGAAAGCCAAGGTACTCAATGACTACTTTGCATCTGTCTTCACCATCAAGGACTCTGGTCACCCCCTACATGTTATGAAACCAAAGACTGACTGGGAAATAGAAGATCTCTTCACTGTAGATGAAGAGCAGGTTTGAAGCCGCCTGAAGAACCTGAATGTGAATAAGTCCATGGGACCTGATGAGATTCACCCACAGCTCCTGAAAGAACTGGCAGGTGAAGTTGCACAGCCACTGTCCATTATATTTACGAAGTCATGGCAGTCTGGTGAAGTTCCTGATGACTGGAAAAAGGGAAACTGAACCCCAAATTTCAAAAATGGAAAAAAGAAGACGCAGGAAACTACAGCCAAGTCAGTCTCATCTCTGTGCCTGGCAAGATCATGAAGCAGATCCTCCTGAAGGCTCTGCTAAGGCATGTGGATAGCAAAGCAATGATTAGTGACATCCAGCACAGCTTCACTAAGGGCAAGTCCTACCCAACTAATTTGGTGGCCTTTTACAATGGGGTCACAGCCTCAGTGGACACAGGCAGAGCAGCAGACATCATCTCTCTGGACCTGTGCAAAGCATTTGACACTGTCCTGCGTGACATTCTGGTCTCTGACCTGGATAATATGGATTTGATGGATGGACCACTCATTGGATAAGGAAATGTCTGGATGATTGCACCCAAAGTATTGTGATCAGTGTCTCAGTGTCTAAATGGAGATGTGAGACAAGTGGTGTTTCTCAAGGGCTGGTACTTGGACCAGTGCTGTTTAACATCTTTATCAGTGACATGGACAGGAGAATTGAGTGCACCCTCAGCAAGTTTGCTGATGGCACCAAACTGTATGGTGAAGTCAAAGCAGTAGCGGGAAGGGATGCCATCCAGAGGGACCTTGGCAGACTTGAGAAGAAAACTCATTCAAACTGCGTGAATTCACCAAGGCCAATTGCAAGGTTATGCACTTGGGTCGAGGCAATCATATGCACAAATACTGACTGGGAGGAGAAAGGACGGGGGACAGCTCTGAGGAGAAGTACTTGAGGGTAGTGGTGGACCAGAAACTTAACATGAGGAGTCAATGTGCATTTATGGCCCAGAAAGACAACCATGTCCTGGGATGCATCAAAAGAAGCACAGACAGCAGGTCTCCCCCTCTACTCTTCTCTTGTGAGACCCCTCTTTGAGTACTTTATTCCAGACTAAGAAGGACACAGAGCTCCTTGAGTGTGTCCAGAGGAGAGCCACAAAAATGATCAGAGGGCTGGAGCACCTTCCCTATGAAGCCAAGCTGAGGAAGTTGGGGTTGTTCAGCCTGGAGAAAAGGAGGCTCCAATGTGACCTCATAGCAACTTTCCTATGTCTGAACGGGGCCTACAAAAAAGCCGGGGTAGGGCTTTTTACATGGATGTGTAGTGACAAGACATGGGGCAATGGTTTAAAGCTTGAAGAATGGAGATTTAGGTTAGACATTAGGAAAAAATTCTTTCGTCAGCACTAGGGTGGTGAGGTGCTGGAACAAGCTGGCCAGGGAAGCTGTGTATGCCTCCTGCCTGGAGCTGTTCAAAGCCAGGTTGGATGGCACTTTGAGCAACCTGATCTAGTGGTAGGTGTTCTCAATTTCTGATTCTCCAAACAAACAAGACTTAAATCAGTACAGTAAATTGAATCAGTACCTGACGGGAGAAAACAGGACTTCAACCAGCATTCATGGGCTGAAGATCCTGGCTTTGCAACAAAGGCTAACGCCAGTACACTGTTCAGTTAACCAAAATTGTACAGCTCCGCTTTTCTCACAAATTGCAGGTCTTCCACCCATATATTTAATTCACTTAACACTGGCCATGCTTGCCTGAAGTTGTGTATTCCTGTGTGTACAAAATGTCTTATCTTTTCCCTAGTTTGCACCCAAGAAAGCATAAACGCCTCCTTCTTAATTTTTGACCATGGCTGTTTCTACTTGAACTTCTGCTGCCCCCAGTGTTTCTGCTCCTTGCAACTACAACTTTGATTTAGCAATAGCGATAAGCCACAGGCTTTATGCTTTTATATACCTTATATGGTCTATATTTATAGGATCGAGGAAGATCTGCAGCAGTCCCGTCAGATTGCAATTAATTTAGTGCTGAGAAGGTCTGGGAAGAACTCTGTGGCTGTTTCACGCTCACCAGCCTCTGTACCAAGGAGAACCTCAGGGATTTATCAATTATTCCAGAGTACTTCAGGGTTTCTTTGTTAATAAAATCTAGAACAAAATAGCAGCTATCATCATTATAATTATAGAGTTACGCAAGCTAATTCAGTCGGATTAGAAACAGCTCTGTGAAGAAACTACATGTTTTACCTCTTTTTTAAATAGCTGCACTGGAAGCAGTTCTCAAAGCTCCTATCTGGGGAGAATAAGAAAACAAAAGAAAACAAAAACAAACAAAAAAACCACAAACAAAAAAGCCTAAAACCAAAACACTGATTCACTGATTTAGAAAGTTGTTTCCCTGGATGATGTGGGGAAGCAGTGAAGAGAGAGAAAAGGGTCTTGTTATTCACCTTTTCCCCATTCACTAAACTCAAATATTTCTAGCTACAAGAGGGCCTTAAATAAAAACCAGGCACATATTATCTGTGGTTTTTTACATTGTATCAGCTGAAAACAGTCCTCCTTTGCTAGGAAGTGTCTGTATTCGCCAACAATTCTTTGTGTCTGACTCATTTCCTTATTACCTCTCTCCCCTCCTCTGTTTTCCCTTAAGGGATTGACTTTCCCCCACCTCAAACAAAAAGAATTTTTTTGGCATATGAAGGTCAAGAACAGATTTTCTAGTGTCTGCCTGCCTTCATTCCTATCTCTCCCTCCCTCTCCTTCTGTGTGTCTACTCTTCTAAGGCTTCTGTATGACATATAACAGGCTTTGCTTCACATTAGTTCATTATATTTTTCAAAGAAGATGAACCCAGATGTCCCATGTAAGATTTCCACTGAGTTAGTGATGTGACCAAGAAACCTACCTGCACTTTGCAGGCCCAGCTTGGTAGCCATAGAGTAACATAAAGCAATGAGTGTAACAAGTATGAAGGGTGATGGAGCTACTCTCAGCTCTCAAACTGAGTACCAAGGCAGTCTTCCTCCTGGATGAGTAGTTTGAAGAGGCAAAAGCAGTGTCAGTGGGCTATTCTTTCTCAACTGCAACAATACATCATGACCAAGGGAAAGGTATCAGTCCGTTGATCTATATTCTGATGGGGGTTAACCAAAAGAGTTTAACACTGCTCTTTTACTGGAGTTGGGCGGGGGTTGGGTTCTTCTTGCACAGGTCACAAATATGCAGCATATTAAATACAGAAGGTAAAGCACAGCAGAAAACCAGATGCAACACACATAGGGTAAAGAAGAATATTTTCCGTTTTGCTTTTTTTGTGATTTTACCAGCAAGGGAGCACAAAAAAATGTACCCTTACTGCTAGCTAAGGAAATAAATGCCAAGGCAATTAGTCAATCCAGAGCAAGGAAAAGCCAAGAGCAGTGCTTTGTCAGTAAGCAAGAAACCTTTTACTTCTTCAAATTCCACTAGTCTGTAGTGGCCTTCTGTTTCCAGTCTGAGAGCACATTTTCTCTCTCTCTCTGTGTTTTTTTCCTATTTACATTTTAATTTGATAAAAAATACATAATAAATACACATAAATTGTTTGTTCTGATATGTCCAGACTATTTTATCTGGCACTGTGTATCATCTCAGAGATAGGTTTGGTAGATAAATTTGTTGATTAGGGTAGGAACTGAAAGCAACACAGCTGCAGAGCAGAAGAGTGAACAGGAAAGACCTCTGGAATTACTATATATAGTAAATATAAATTACTATATATTCTCCTGTAGGACAACTCTAGGCTAAGAACAAATTTTATCTTTTATAACCAGAACTCAAAAAGAAGAAAAAGCTCAAAATTGAGTAGTGATTTGGAATATGCATCCTCAGACACTGTAAAGGACCTATTACCTTCAGATAATCTAAGTCCTCTTCCTGAAGGTCAGATGACCTTTCGGCATCTCAAAATGGGAATCAAAAATTGAGATATTTGTCATCATTAATCACCTTTCAAAATTGAACTCTTGGTCTGCAGAGTAGCAGCCTAAAAAGATGTTTTTTTCAGACCCTGGCCATGCAGATGTTGAAATGTTAAGTAAGCTTTACAATATTTGTAGAAAAATATACTGAAATGATATAGTGTAAGTCTTCTCACAGCAAAATTGGGTGTAAGAGCAGTGCTTATTCAGTTGGGAACAGTAGAAATCAGAACTACCAGAATACTCCTCCTACCAGGACTAAGATATGCTTACTTATTACTCCTAAAGAGTTATTTACACCATCAAATTTTGACATCTCACTGAGGTATGATTCAAAGAATCAACATTACTTTCCTTACAGAGCCAACAAAGAGATACAGGTGTTTCCCAGGCACAGGGTAAGCCTGTGTCACTGTGTTATTAGGTCAGATGTCTAATACCACATAAATGATACAATTTGTGTGCCTCCTGACAGGGTCTTGCCAGTCTTGCTAATTATATAATAGAGACATGAAACTCCAAAGCTACACTGAGTGGAATTTCTCTGGGGTGACAAAGGTTTCCACTTCACTCTTCCCTGCCACCACATTCTCATCAGTCCATCAAACTCTATGCTCTCATTCTTGCTTCTTACTGCTCTGGCCTCTCCGTGCTTTGCTCCCTTCCCATGGCAATGCTGGGTGGGTGGCAGGGGGGGGGCACAGGGAGGGACAGTCCCCTGCATCGAGCATGCAGACAGCCATGCATAGATGTGATGAATGCTGTAAATGCAAATTGCAGATCCTCCTGGTACCTCTTCACCATCCCTGACCAACAGCTTTGGCTTTCCCTTGCTCTCTGCTTTGGTATAGCTGTCAGCTCCTGAGATGCTTTGTAAGGGATGATAAACTTTGAAGGAACAGGTAGAGGAGTAACCCATACAGTTACCTTGCCCAGTCTGTGAGATGAAACAAATGTCTTCGTATGGCACTAACACGTGCTGCAGGCACAACCTCTCCATGCATTTTGAACATTTTGGTAAGCCTAGTAGCAGGCACTATTCAGGAAATGCTTGCTCCTCCATGGAAAATTTAGACAAAAAGTGTTGGAGAGGAGTTTCTGTGTCAAAAAGGTAACACCTCCACATACCAGATGTGGCTATTATTCTTCACACAGACTGAAGAATTAAGGCCACTAAACAAACCATGATATACAGAAAATTACAGATGTTTTGGCCAGCTCAGTACATTATAAGCCTCACACTCATAGCTGAAGTTGAGAGGACCTGAAAGTGTGCGTTGCTGTAGCTGTAAAAACACCAATTACAAAGCAGTAATTGCCAGGCTAAAGGAGGAACTCCAGCTGTCAGAGGGACTGGAAACCCTACATTTTTGTAGACTGCTATACCTTTAAAATTTTTAATGTAAGTTGAGCATAAGATATTGCCCTAGGCATGACAAATTTTAAATGCTGTATTTGCATTCACTCTGTTTCAAAATAAGTCTGGGTCAGTTAATCCCATTTCGAAAATATCTGCTCTTTCACAGTTCCCTGGGCTCTGCTGTGTCAGAAATGAACATGAATGGAAGATTTTGAAGTAGCTTTAGTCTCCTTATAAGCCATTTTATCCCAGTTTAATCGAGATACATTATAATTGTACTTTGCAAGTGTCATTTTAAGTTATAAAGGTTATGAAGGCTTTCTTTTCTTATTACTATTGCACCATGTGGTATAAATATAAAATTGGCTTTGGTTACTAATAGCATTAAACTGGAAAACAAAACTCTCCATGACTGAGTGATACTTGAAAACTATTTAATCATGGCCCACAATAAAATTTTACAGTTACAGAAATATAGTATATTTTCTTAAGCTGATCTCCTTTTCATTAGAGCAGCAGTAAAGAGGAAGCACTGGAAGGTGTTTATGAGTGTGGTGGGCCAAATGGCCACAGAGGACAGAGCAAAGACTGCTTTGAGAAGCTGCACTGCCCTCCTTGTGCAGAGGGGTGATGAAGTCCCATAGCTCTTGGAGGCCACTGATACCATCAGAGTCCATCACATTGGAATATGGTGATGGTAGTAAGAGCTGCGTAACCATGGAAATAAAAAGCAGTCACAGGGAGGTGATTTGGGGAGGTATGCCAGGCAGGTAAAGTGCCTGCTCTGCTCACATGGTTGTCTCACAATCAGTTTCTTGGTGTTTAAAAACAATTAATCCTATATATTGCCTGCATGGCTCAGTTATACTGCACTCACCTATCTCCATGCTTTCTTGAAGAGCAGAGCAGCACTTCTACCACTCCAGCATGTCAGCCACAGTTTGCCTTTCTCTCTGGAAACCAGTATTTTATAGATTGTTAGGTACAATATATTAAAAGGCCTGGTAAGTTAAACTCATAAGAGTCACCGTAGATATCAATATATGAGTTCCTTCCTCCTTGGTTTTCTCCTTCATGAGCCAGCAAATCCAGCACCAATTACTGGTAATTGCGGTAACAACTCTAGGACCTAGCTTCTTGGCTTGGACTGAAGAAAATTCAGCAAAAGTTCAGACAAGCACAGACCAGGTGCAAGGCTTTGAACATTATGAAATCTTGCAACCTCACTTAAAACAAGGAATTAAAAGTAAATGAAACATAAGGAGGAAGGATCTTTCCTCATCTTCAAGATCAGTCTTGAAGTCTTTTGCACTCTCTTCCTGTGCACAGTTGCTTGTTGTATCATCATCTTGGCAAAAGCTACACTTGAAACCAGGATCATTTGGAGCAGAAGAGAATTGTGCTTTTATATACATAGACATGGAATTCATCCTTGCAGTGGACTTGGACACACACCACATTGTGCATGTATGTAGGAATGAGTGCCAGAAAAGGAAATAAAAATCACCAAGAATTGCTGGGAGAATACTTTTGCTCCTGCAGCTGATAATTCTACATGATAGGTATTTTGGCTCTCCTTACAAAGTCTACAGCAACAGAAAACTGAATTAAAAACAGGAAAGAGAAAAGAACATGAAAGAAAGAAATATTAATGATAGATTGAAAAATGATACATGCAAAACAATTTAATCCATGACTGGAGACAAAATTATTGCCAAATAATATTTCAGTCAATCAGTATATCTCCTGCCTTTTACACAAAGGCCAGGGATTAAAGTAAATAAGTCATGCTTAGATGTAGTAGATTTTCTGTTTCAAAGTAGAAAGAGACAATGAATAACTCCAAGATGTGTATTTCCTGAAGATTCAAATGCCTTGCATCAATCTTAATTTCCACTAAGAAAACAAAGACACAAAAGAGAATCTGAACATCATTTACAGAGAGGAATATCGTTTATAGAGAATCATGTGCATGAAAGGTTCAAAGCCCTGAATATATAGACTGTGGTCTTTTAGAAATTAAATCAGACCTGCCAGCTGTAGAAAACCAACAGGAAGAGCAAAATGATGAACAGCTCTAGAGAAGGAGCAGCAGGCAGACAGCAAGTGCTTATTCTTTGACTGAAAAAATAATGCCTGGAGCAGCAGAACATTCTTGACCTCCATCTTACAAGCTCTGGTTTTCCATATTTTTTGCTATGTTTCATTTCTTTGCAATTAGAGTTCTGGCAGCAACTTGTTGACCTCTATAATGTTGGAAACCTTTGCTTTTCAGCAAGTGGAATAGCAGCTGGGGTGAAAAATACTGGATTCTCTGTTGTTTTAAGTTCTTCACTGCAGAGAGGAAGAAGCTACAGGCTTGTCTGAGTTCTGAAATACCTCATCTACAGCCTTTCTCACATGATGAAGTTCTTGAAATTACTTTGATGTGTGAGCCTGTTATCGCCTCAGATACCCTTCATTACTCCCTAGGGTACCAAAGAAGGATGTTCTATAGATACCAAGCCCCTTTTGTGAGCCCTGCAAGGATGTCTCAGAGCCTGAATGGTATCTCAGGTGGAACTAGGTACCTATGTCTTAACTCTGCTGTCTTTACTATCATGATCATAGATACCACACTCAGACCCAGGTGGAGAAGACAAAAAGCTGGGCCTCATCTTTGGACAGCAGGTCTGTTTCAGGTGTACTTTTTCTGAAAATAGCAGAAATCTTTTAACAGGATATACAGCAAACATTCTGGGAAAACTGGTAAAATAGGGAGAGGTGCTGTTGTTAACCCCTAGCAACACAGATAAACATTAAAAATTCAGTGTGTGAGAACAACTCTCTAAGTGTTTCCATGGTTTCATTCAGACCATTTCAGGCCCGACACAGGTCTGAACCTTGTTCCACCTTTTTTTAAAGGTAGTTTAAAATGGCTTAAAACCTCTTTTAACTCATGAAGAAATTAATAATTTAGTAATAAATTATAAGAAAATTCATTTGTACCTAAAAAAAGCATGTCTGGTATTTCTGAGCCTGGATTTTTCATGGTTAATAAGTATGATTGTTTTCCTTCTTCTCAGTGCAAAGCCTGACACATCGGTAGGAATGATATTTTCATGATTTATTTCCTGTAGATTGGTAATTATAGACTGGCAGTTGGGGTCTTAAGGAACTATGAGGCCAAAAAGAGCATTTTCTTCAATTCTTGATTATGTAAAAATTAAGTTAACATAATTCTGACAGTAGCAGATATTTAAGTTTCTGTGTTTGGACACAGAAGCTTAATTTTGGACACTTCAGTAAAAACATATTTCTGAATTGTCCATTTGTTTCATTTTCTAAAGCAGTAATTTGGAAAATGGAAAAAAAACCCCAAACATTAATGTAGATCAACTCTTCTATATTATTTGCAAAAGGCCTTCTTAAACATGGAGCTGATTTTTTTTCTTTGCTATTTTTTGGTTTTATGCTCTTCTTTTCCCTTACTCTTCTCCTTTCCCTTCCCCTTCCCTTTCCCCTTTCCTTTCTCATACTCCTTTCCCTTCCCCTTTTCCCTTCCTCATTCCTTCCCCCTTCCCATTCTCATTTCTTCTGAAAATTGCAGAATTATCACCTATTTTCATCTGCATGTATGTTCATACTTGTTTGAATGTGAGTCAAACACCAGTTTAATTTAATTGAAGGCTGTGAGGTTTCTGTTGGGCTGGGTGTTGAGCAGCAGCTATGTGTTATGCCTGTGGCCTAGAATCAGAAAAAAAAGGGGGCAGTATTTCAAATAAATGTGAAGTGCTTTTTTTTATGAAAAAAGTCACTGCTGAAAGAGAAAGCTAGTTTTCTTCACTTTCACAAAGTCCTGTGTTCTAGATGGGAGGAGTTTGCCACCTTAGTTTCTCTCTATGAATTGGTTAGTGAAAGTGCTAAGTTTTAAGACAGAGAGTAGTTAATGTACACTGGAAGTATTACAGAAAGTAAGAAAACAGTGTGTTAAAAGAACTTCCACAAATATAGTCATTCATAGACCCAAAACCATGCATCTGAAGAACAAAACTCTGCTGGTATTTTGCTTTGAGTTGTGTTTAGGATCTTTGCTCTAATGAATAATAATTATATGAATAGAATATACAATATTCTAATGAATAGTTCTTCTTGCAGAAGAGGGGGTCCCCCTGCAGAGAAATGGAATAATTCTGATGAAAAATTCAGTGTCTTTCAGTCATCATCTGTAAGGGCATAGCTAGCTAAAAGGAGACCCTGCTTTCACATAGGTGTTGCTTGGTTCTACCCAAGATTTTAGAAAGCTTTCTAGAGCAGTGTTTACTAACTTCTCAACATTTTGAAAGACACACTATTTTAGCCCACGTTTCCTGGCCATTCTGAGACCACCATCATCAACGGGCATCACTCAGATGCCTGCCAAGAGAGATGCCACAGCCTGGAAATGAATAGGAACAGCTGGAAATGAACCACCAAGAGCCTCAAACAGCAGCTACTGATGTAAGCTGGGAATCCAGTGTCAGAAATTATCAACCCTGCATGTAAAGGATTAGTCATGTTCCAAAGATTCATGATACCACAAAACACGAATAGGCTTTGGAAGTGTATGTTTACCCAAAATTTCCTGCTTTCAAGGTGGCGGGGACCCAACAGTAGATTTTAAAAAGTAAGTTTACCTTCTATGTATTAATACAGCTATTTTATTACTAGGCAAAATACTAAATATAATAAAGTGTTTGCTTATTTTGCTTTTACAATTATTTCCTAGTTGCAAGCCATTACTGATATATTTTAAGTATAATTTGCTTCATCACTGGATGCTAAAGACAAGTAAAATATTTTGCTTAGAGAAAGTTAGAAATTGTTTTATTTCTTCTGCCTTGGGAATTACAGATGTTTCAGTGTTCTTTGTGCTTCCTTCCTTTGCAGACTCTGGCCTTTAGTATTTGAATTATTTTAGCCCAAGGACTGAAAAAAACCCAAGAACTTGACTGGTTGCCAAATGTCAGTGCATCTTTGGTTTTGGGTAACAGTCTTGTTTTACAGAAGAAAAAAAATATTTTAAAATATCCTGGTACAAGTTAGGAACATATTAGTACAACACTAATTAGAAAGTGGAATGTGTCAAAATTAAATGAGTTATTATCTGGCAAGGACCTGCAAACTATAGTCAGATACTTAATAAAGTTCAGACATGCAGCTGTGAAGACTCCTGGATCCTTGCCACCTTTTATTAGAGTGGCGCCCAGCAACACTGCCGTAGTTATGGGTCTGTCAGCATTTCCATTATAAAACCCCATTTTTTAGAGCTTTGTAACTTGCCTGCTTTAAATGACATCAAGCTGAAACTTGACATTAAAATTGCCAGGAATTACTTCTTTTAATATAAAAATGTTACATACATTTTAACTCTATATTTGGTTTAGATGCAGACAAGGTAAAGAAAATTAAGTAAGTGCATGTCATGTTTTATTAGAAACTAATGTTTTTTCATACTTAAAAAACCCCAAACAAACAAACAAAACCAAAACCAAAACCAAAATAACAAAACAAAACAAAAAACCAAAACAAAAAGAGAAACAAAAAAAACCCAAACACCAAAGAAGTACTTGAGTTTGAAAAATAAGTATTTTTAGCCTCTAAGTCTGAATTCTGCTCTTGGATTACCAGTGGGGCATAAGCAGAGAGAAAAAAGATGGCATTACATCCTACTCTCTGAATCTACTGTCTTGAGTCTGACCTGCAACCCTACATGAACTAAAAAAGTGCTTTAAATAAAACACCAGATAATTATCAACATTTTGCATTGCAGAGTTTTTGTATTTCTTTTCTGTTTTGCTTACATTTTAAGTTTTATATAAAACTTTTAATTTCATATCCTGCTTGTTTTCTATCAAGGCCTCTAGTATTTCAGTCTTAAATTCATATACTCTCAGAGCAGTGAAGATTTATGGTGCCTGAGGACCTGCTGCTCAGCTTGTTACATATTTTAAAAGGATAGCTTATCTCTCTGACCTCCCTACTTCTACCTTCCTTCCTGAAATGAATGCAAGGAAAATTATTTGTGTGGGTTAGGTTTTTTACATCCTTACCCCTCAGTGTAATGTAATTCATATCACTTGCAGTTCTGTCCCGGCTTACAGGCAGTTAAGGCTGCACCTCACTTTTGCTCTGTATGTACTGTGCAGGTGGGCAGAATGTGAATCAGCCAATGAGCTTTCCTAGGGATCCTTCACTTTCATTCTCTCATCTTCTGATTTTCTACTAATATATATTAAAAAATAATAATTATTTTAAAAGCTATTTGAACTGAAAGTTACCACATATTTATTGTGATCAAAATAAGGATAAAATATAGATTTTCAGTGTAAATGAGCCTGAAAATCTAGAAGAGAAATTGAAGGAGGAAGGTCTTCTAGGGATTTTTCCCTAGAAGACTAGAGAAAACATGACTTTTTTCATGTTTTGCAATATTTGATTAGAGGAACACAAAGCAGCTTGGTATCCATTGGACACATCTCAGTAACTGGGGAAATTATTCTTTCCAAGATACCATGACAGACGCCTACAGCTGCTGCCAAGCCATCACCTGGTCTCCCCTTTCCAAGTCATGCAAGCAATTGAAACAAATGAAACATAACAATAGATACAATAAGCAGTGATGCCTAAAGCTTTATGTATTGGAAATATTACATGTGTCAGTATATAGCCAGTTCGATAGTTGAACCCCCAGCCCAGCCAGGGTCCCTGTTCACCAAATCAGGCTATTCTGGGCAATTTAAGGTCAGACCATGAAGAAAGGCCAGCTACTTCATCTGACATTTCCTATAGATTTATCTCTATATATTTCTTCTGTGTCTTTAAAGATAATCTCTTGTCTCTTTAGTTTCAGTTCTAGTTTTAAAAAATAAATTGGCAAATCCCTTAGTTCCTTTTGTTCCTGCTCCTTCTATATCCTTTCCCATGTCCGCAACATTCGTCTAACCCTGAGCATAGTTGTCTGTATACTATCTGCCAATCAGATGTAATTGTAAGGGACTGGGTTTGATTGATTTTAGCATGGCAAATCAGTGTCCTTAGTGAAAGAGTCAACTAATGTGTTTAGCTTGAGTTTATGCTGGGCTAAAAGATATGCAGGACTGGTTACCACAGCTCAGCTGATGTGCAAATAACTGGTTAATCCTCTTGTTACCTGATAGTGCATCTGAGATCTACCTTTGAAAATCCAACCTCAGGTAACCTCTCCCTCTCCTCCTGTACACCGCTGCCTTCAGAAATCCTCAGAGTGGTGGGCATGGTCTTCAGATCCTTCAATGATCCATCAGGAATAGACCAATTGGCTGTAAAACTGAATGGCTTCCTAACAAACAGAAAAAATTACTTGAACAGAATCAAACCTGAATTACTGCAGCATATACTGCATGAGGTGTAGCAATCAGAATGGGGATAATGCTGAAGTCATGGTTTTGGTGAGCCACCATTCCCAGGAACTCCGATCAAGACATGGTCTGGCCATCAGGATTCATAGTCAGAGAACTTGGCACCCACAGGTGCCCTGTGGAACAATGAATTATCACCCTTTACTTAAGTAGAGTGCAACTTCTGCATTTTGCTCTGTTGAATTTCATTAGCCAGTGTCTATTTTCCCTTTACTTCCAGCTTTACATTCTTCAACCTTTAATTTACCCCTTTTACTAGGGGGTCCATTCCCACCTTGCCCACTCTAAATGGAGCAGCTGAATGGCATTTTTTTGCTCAAGGCATGATACCAAAGACATGAGTTATTGATGTGCTAAGGTCTCGGTTTTTTTTAAAGCAGTCCAGGAGTATTCTTTAGGCAGACCTTGGAAATCAGGCAGGTTGCATAGAGCACCCTAAAATACAAAACTGCAAGGTGATAGCTCAAGGCCCCAGATCCTCCTGGCCATGCCTCTGAGAGTGCTCTGACACCAGAGACATACCAACAGAAACAACCTTATGGTTTCCAACACTCCTTGCTCCCCCAGGATGACTCTGACACTGCCAAAAGCACAGCCACAGCCACTCCATTTTCCAGGCCACTAAAACCTTGGTGAGGCTTGTCTTTGGCCTGGTGTGTTCACCCTTTCCCTTCCAGACAGAGAGGCGTTTTCCTGCCGAGTTCAGAAGCTGATTAAAAATTTTCTTGTCCTGGAAGAAAATAAGAAGTTAGGCTGGCTTAAGCTGTGACAAAAGTGTCTGTATTTTTTTCTGTATTCATAATTCAAAAAGTAGCTTAAAGTCTTAATATCTAAACATTTCTAGCCCCTGAAAATCTGCTGAAAGGAGAATGCTAGATCAAATAATTCGAACGAGAGTGTTCTTAAAACTGTAATGCTGACTGACCAGGTCAGGAGCTGTTTTGTTGGAAGAGAATTCTGTTGTTGCCTTGGCAGTTGACCCCTGGCATCCTCCTTTGGGAGCTCTTCTCCCGTGCCCTTCATTCAACGCTGGTACCAAGGGCAAGCAGAGGATTGGGACAGCCTCTTGTGGGGACCATGAGTTCCCTGTACACCACCACAGCAGCTCCACAAGGAGAGTCTGCAAGGCTCCCAGGGGCAGAGCCATGGCCTCATAACCACTTGAGGAGGAGCACCAGATGGGCTGCCCTAGCCTGCAGACAGCGTGGGCAGCGTGACAGCATCAGACCCTGGTGAGTCTGGCTGCAGCGTGCCAGGGGAATGGCAGACATCTGGCTGCCCAAGCCTGAGGACTGGAGGACCAAGCAACCACTGTGTCACACATGGGCACACTGAAGCTGGAGGTGCTTCAGATTTTGGGGGATGGAGAACAGAAGCCAAGGATGAAACTGGTGGAAGCAAGAAATGCACTGCTGAGAGTCTGGGAAATGGGGTTTGAAGGCAGCACCCCTTGCTTCCTACTTACTTTGCTAGTGACGTTCCTCCCCACACTGGGAGAAATGGTTCCAACACTGACTCTACACAAAGATTCTGTTAAACAACTTCATTATCTTGTGGTTATAAGATTCAAAGAAACTGTATCTATTATCTAACTGGGCAAAGCACTGTTTAGTTCACTATTCTAATAATCTATATTCTTCATATCAGATAACAGTCTTGTTAAATTTTAAGGAGGCCATTTGCAGCAGTACCTTTTAGCTCTCTGGAATCGCTCATTTCCAATTAACTATCCAAGTTATATTACTCTTTCCCCATGTGGAGATGCTGCACAAACTGGCCTCTCACTAATGCAGTGACATTTCTGTGGTTCCCAGAAGGGGATTCCTTTGTGCAAGGTGTGGTGAAATTAAATGCAGAAAATACCTGCTATGGAGGAAATGAGAACCTCAGTCCAACAGTGTCAGGAACACTGATGACAGCTACATTCCAGAACACAGCATGCAGCAGCAGACTGCAGAGACAGTCCCAGCGCTCACATAATTATTTCCACTAATATCACCAGGAGCAGTCTGTGTGTACACAACAAGTCAGTAGATGAAGCATGCAAGTCAGCCTTGGCAGAAAGAAATTAGCACAGAAAGGCCACCTAAAATCCCCTGCCTCCCTATATATGATGCAAGCAAAATAAATTCTGATGCCTTGAGGAAGGTCCAAAACAGAGAGTGACACAGTGGTAGTTATTAGGAAATACTAGGTGAAATGGGCTGTTCTGATAGGCTTATTACTTGGCGTAGAAAACCCAGTAAACAGCACAAGCGTCCTGTTGATACTCTGACTATTTCACTACCACTAATAACTAATATTTGTTTTAAATATTACATGTCCAGCTTCATCTGCTATGCAAGAGCATAGATCCATAGGGAAGGGTATACATAACAAGGCCTAGCACTGCTTGACTCTCATACGATGAACAGATGAAAAGTTTCCTAGGTCACATCAGTGTGTGTGTCAAAGTCTGAGAAATAAATGGCATTGGAATGCCAAATAAAAAAAGTTGGCAGAGCTTGAACTAATATGTATAAATATCATGAGCCTATAGAAAGTTAATGAGGTAAGTTCTGGTAACATTTTCGAGAAATCTGCCCTAGATTTATGCTTCCTAAGGAAAGGTATGATGCGGCAGTAAGGAGAATTGATTTATTACAGGCCATCAGTTATTCCAGCATTTTGATCTTTCATAGTCTGACGATGCTTTAATAAGAGACAGCTTTGTCTCTGCTGTGTGAAAACTTCCCAGGGAAGAAAACAAACAACTCCAGAGAGACTCAATTCATATTTACATCAGGGCCCATTTAATGCAAAGGGAGTTAAATAGAAATGAGTGTCACTAGACCCCCGTAACTGCTTATCCATTCTCTTTTGCTGCATCATGCTGAGTGTCTGTAATAGCAGAACAACTGGGTGGATGATGCCAAGGCTGCATTCTCCCATTCAAGGGTACTGCACTTGGCTCTGGGCTACGCTGGGCTAACCCACTTGCAGCTCTCTACACCACTCTGGTGGTTTAGAGGGACTTCGCCCTTCCAAGCTGCCTTCAATGCTTCTGGAATGTCTAAATTCTTCAGCACACCATTATCCCTTGTCTGCTAGAGCTGTCCTGGGCAATCAAGAGTTGGTGGCTTCTCCAAGTGTCTGAACATCTTCATCGGGAGCTGGAAGGGCTTAGCCTTGTGGAAGAAGACTTCAGTGCTGCAAGGCTCATTTGTGTGCTTTTCTAACTGCCATGTAGGTCTGCAGAAAGAGAAACAGCGTCCTGTTCTCAGATGGATCCCATTTAAGGGAAGAATTCAGACTTATGAGAACAACCACAGCCTGGACATGTGGGTGATTGAAATATAGCCATTTTCCATCAGGGGAGGCTGGGACTACAAATGCTCAACATGTTTGTTTTTAATTGGATAGATACTTTATTAGAGCTTTAATTTGACTACAGCACATGCTTCATGCAGGCTAGATTTGAAGAATTTTTGTTGTGGATTTTTTTAAGCTTTACAAATTAAGAAAGTGGATGATTTCTGCCCCAGTCCATTAGAATCATTATAGTAGATCCATCAATGTGCCAATGGCCCATTTCCACCTCCTCTGCCCTATTCGGGGTATAGGGATCTCGCTACAGCAAGAAAACACTACAGGGAAAAAACCTCCATCTTTTGGAATTTAGGGAAAACTGAAATCCATAAGAACTGATGCTACAGATACCGTGCACATCACTGACATTTGCTTTTTCCAGTAGTTGCTACTATGCTTTCCAGGAAGCACAAAGATGCCTGGCAGGGGCATTTGAAAGGTGCAACAGGAACCTCCGTAACACAATCAGCTCCACCTGCCTTGGCCAAAGCTTCTTGAAAGTGCAGCTGGAACAGGTGGAGGCTAACTAGACACTTCTTCAACTTCTCAAACCACGTGGGGTTTTGACTTTCTTTTTACAGCTTGTAAGTTTTAAGTGGCATATATAGCAGAAGTACATTGTTATCTGTCCAACACTCAGGGCAGATTCATGAAGAAACAGAAGGCAGCTATGTGCTCCTCTTGTTGACCAGGAGTCCTCATAGGCCTGAGATGCCTCATTGTCTCATCTAAATTTAGAATGCTTGTACCAAATTGCTGTGATGTCTGTGGTAATACTTCAGAAACAAACCTTGTTTAACAAGAAATAAAAAGAGGGCAATGAAAAGTGAAAAGACATCTAAATGTATCAGCAGTAACACATGCCCTTGGCAGGCTGCCTGTTTTAGGACATTTGTGGAGGGAGGCATTGTTCTATAAAATTTGAGAATGCGAACATCATTGCCATCCACAACAGCCAGCACAAGGAAATTGGTGCTTTTTTTCCTTGACTGAATATGGGAATAGTTTTGCCTGCTTTTGCTGAAAGGATGTGGGTTGTTCCCCCTACAGAGCTTATGTGGAACAGAACGAAAAGGTGCTGGAAATATAATACGGTTCTGGAAAATAACAAGCAAAAAGGCAGAAAGAAAGTGGGGATGCCTGGTTATCTATTGCACTGCTCTTTCTGAAAACAGAGCCAAATATTGATGGGAAATCTGTGTTTTTGCATGTGCAGGACAGAGTTCTGGATGACATCTCTGTGAGCAGAAACTGTTGATCCATTTGTGCTGTCAAGTAAAGTGTTGTGTTTTAAGGACATTCTTCATATTGACCTCTGCTGTTATGATAGATTATGCCCTTCAAAATGTTATGCTGGTTAATTGTATGAGATCTGATCTGGTGGATATCTGATAACTTTTTTATCCTGAGGTGGCTAAAAGTATGTTGTCACTAAAATGTGAACGACTAGGCACATAACTACCTGCCTCTTTATGGATCTCATCTGAAAAACTATGAACATGCCTTGTTTTCAGCACCGTTTTAAGAAGTGTTGAAACTATATGCTGTCCATCTCAAGATACCCTAAACCACAGAACAGCCATCAGCTGGGCAGACATTATATAAAACCTAACAGTGCCATAAGAAAATAAAATTCCACTTCAAAACGCATGTGAACTTTGGAATGATATAAAGGAGAGGTGTAAACTACAGACTATCTTCAGTCATCAAAAAAAGGGGCACAGGGTTTGACTCAGCAAGAACTGAGTAAGATCTAAAAGAAAAATTAGGAAAACCTATGTCAGAGTATCTCTTTTTACCAGGTCTAGACATCTCCAACTGTGTCAAGTAGAGCTTGATCCAGAAGTCACGATATGTCTTTAGATACTGAGAATAATAAATAATATTTTCTGTATGTTTAAATATCTCAGTTTCTATATCTGCAATACTGATAGGCTTCAGCGGGAGTTTGTGGGTGCTCAGCAGGTGCTCACCTTTCAGGCTTTTGCCTTGTGTGTTTAATTATAAAAGCAGTGTAAGGGTTTTATATATAGAAACAGCAGGTCACCCATATTAGAATAACTTAGACCTAAAGATGTCTTAGTATAACTGACAGCTGGGACACAATAGCTCTACCTCAGGCAGCAGACGTGAAAGGGCTTTGTTATTGAACAGCATTCTGACACCAGTTGGGGGAAAAGAAGAGAATTATCTTGCCACAAAATGGTGTAAACATTGAAATAAATGCAGTGCAAATAATAAAATCTGGGAAGTCTGCCAATATAATGCTGGTTGAATTGGCTAGTAAGAACAGATGTAATCCTTTGGACACTATTCAGTGCCCAGAATTAGTCTGGATCTATGAATCCCTGAAACATTCATTGTTTCAGTTAAAACTGTCATATGGAATAATTACCTAGAGTCCCTGTAATCCAGTAACACATTTACTTGTTATATGTTTTTAGTACGCTCCTCTACAGATGTTGCTGTTTCCAATTAGAGATGTAACTTCCACCACTGGCTGTTAATAACTATTTTGCCTTGAGACATATCTTACTTGGTAACTGAAAAAGGCAGGTTAATGGTGTCTGCACTATCGTATATTATTAGAAGTGAGTCTCTGAAGTAAACTCCCAGTGACTCTAATCTCAGGAATGCTGACTCCTCCTGAGGTCAGTAATTGGGTATTTTAGAAATTGCCATAGCAGCAGGTCTAAGCCTGTCTTCAGCCCCCTTTGAAATTTGGACCCTGAGGTCAGCAAAATAATTGGTTCACTTGAAAAGAAAATCAGAAAGTGAAGGGTCCACTTTTCCCCGAGTGTCTAACATTCAGTTCACCAGATTTTGAGATGTTCCCCTCTCCTTTAGGTAACTCAACAAAGTCAGTCATAGTCGAGTTTCATTTCCACAGAGCTCATTGCCATTTTGCACATCCTGCCTGAAGCTTTGGTTTCCCAGACAGCTAGTGGAGCAAGGGGTGGTTATTCTCTACACGTCATCTAGAAACACTTTTTGCTTTCACTCTTTGACCATTATGAAAACACAAGATCTATTTCATTCTTTTTTTACCCCGTCTTCACTGAGTGTATGTAATGAAAAGTTCTTCCTCTTGCTCTCATTGTGTAGCTTTTCTTCAAGGGCTTGCTTTTGAACCACTCCATGGCTTTGGTCTCAAGATCTTTATTATGAAGGAATTTGGCAATACTTGTTCATCATAAGCCATCCTGTCTCCCCAAACACTGTTTGAAATAAGAGATTCCTTATTTATATTTACTGCTCTGTGCTCTTCCACATCTGTTCTAAGCAAATCTTCAGTAGTTTAGGGTTGATTATGTCAACAAAATATCAGAACAAGGCCAGGATAAGTAAACTTTGGTGCATCCTCACTAATGGAGACACTAAATACAGTTGAGCTTGCTTTGAACAAAACAGCCTAAGTGAGACATTATCATACTTTACCCCTAATGGGAAAAAAAAAAGAAAAGTCCTTGGGTCCTTGATCCTGAAGGTCGGCCTAATACTGCCTCCATGTGAGTTAAACCAGAACACTAGTTTATGCAACTTGTTTGGGCTAATGTTAATAAAGCAATAATAATAATAGTTTACACTTGTAAGGGCAAATTTTGACATTCTGGATTGATTTTTGCTCAGATATTTTTGATCTTTTTCAACCTTAGTTATTTTCACTTTCCCCCTCCCCCGCTCTTTTTAATTCTTTGTCTGAAGGTGGTTTTCATTACTAATGTCATCTTTGTAAACTATAAATGCTTCACTGCTGAAAGGAATGAAAAACGGTTTTGCAAGTGGGAATGTCATGATCAGGGACAGACACTGGAATTTTCCCCATATTTTTCTCATTTACCATTGTTTTTTGTTTGCTTTTTCCTGTGCTACTTATGACTTAAACTTTCATTTTCCAGAAAGTTCTGAAAGATTTTCATTCCTGCCAGATTCTGTTCTGGTCAACAATGGAGTTTTGAATCAGGGTTGAGGATTCTTTGCAGTCTTCACCACCCACATTTTATATGCTTCACGATGATGACAGTATCTATTTTGAATCGTTCAGATCTTGAATTACATAGAATGTAAGGCTAAAGTTATGGAGCCTTTGCATACTTCCTAGATAATTTTATGAAGAATATTAAAAACCTGCCTGTCTGGAAAATAATTATGTTCTTCCAAGCATTACTACTAATAAAGAAAGGTTTTACAATGCATCTATAACACCAGTTGTTTTCTTTGTCACTAAGATTCCTGGCTCTCTATACTCTACTGTGCATTTCTTTGAAGCCTGGTAATTCAATCAAAAAAAAAAAAAAAAAAAAAAAGGAAGCCACATTGTGGATCTATGGAGAAGAAAGCAAGCCCACAGCAGGTGGGGTTTTCACAGGAATGCCTATAAAATCCTCACCACTGAAAGCAGCAACAGGATACCCAGATTGCCCTGTCCTGCAGATTTGTTGTGGCAGTGAGTTCTCTGTCAATACAAGAGGGAATTGTCTATGTAACAGAAACAAAAGTCCAGAAGGTGTTTGTTTGGCACCAAAATTTTCAATTAACTGTTTTCCAGTTTACTATGGTTCATGGTAGTATGGGTTCTGTCCAAAACTGAATTGCATCTATCAGCTTGGGACTGGTAAGGAAGAATAGAGCCTGAAAATGCCCGCCTCTCACAGAGAAGTTCCCACTGTGGGTGACAGGGTAAGGGCTGGTATGGTGACAGTACCATGCAGGGATCAAGTTCTAGGGTCAGAGCTTGTGGTTTTCTGCTTCTTTTTGTGCCTTGGGATCTGCATAAATCAGCCAAAGGGGAGACAGGACCTACCTCATGGGAGGAGCGACCACCGAAGATGGACTGGGGAAAAGATGACTTCCACACTTGGTGTCTGCCAAAGTTTTCCACATTAAAAGTGAAAAGCAAACAGAAATCTATCCAGAACTGCTGGATGATATTGATTGTTACCATCATTCCTGACTCCTGCAGTGTTAATGATTCCATGGACCCTTTTTTTTTTTCTGTCTGGCAGTCTTTGCCTTGTCTCCCTTTTGGAAATAAATCCTTTGTTCTTAACTCCTCTCTTTCTATGTTGGTTTGACTAAGACTTCTGTGGGAAAGTTTCAGACTTTATTTTATTTTGCTGGCAATGTTTCACCTTTCCCCCTAGCCCCTCCTGATTTTTTTTGACAGATTTAATTTTCCAAACAGGTGTCTCATGTTTTTGAAAACAATATCCTCGTACAGAGGATTTCCTCAATTTTCTCATTTTTTTCACTCTTTTTCTCACTTCTTTCTTATTTTCTTTCTTTCTAATCTAAGTCTCTGGGAATATGTCACAGCTCTGTTTTGAAAAACTACTTTGCAAATATGCATTTTCTACCATTTCATGCCTGCAAATATGCACAGCAGAGCCCTTAAGGCTGCGTTTCCATGTAACAGGGTAATAACAGAGCTTTTACATAATCATCTGCATAGTCAGTTAGGGCATGTATGCATACAGATACTCAGCAGCAGGTGCATAGGCATACCCCTTACTTACAGAGCCTAAGACTTTGGATAATTACAGTGAAAGGACAGCAAGATGAAGGGCCCTGCTGCTGCTTGGGAAATGGATAGGTGGCACAAGCTGAACAACCATACTTATGAGGAACACTGATTCAGCCTATTGGTACAGCCTAGCCTTTGAGCTACCTTGTGTAATCATGTGATGTGCCAAACTGGCTAGGCAGGAATAATTCAGCTTTTGTTGTACGATGAGGAGGTATATGGTTGCTGGAAGTCCCCATATGAAGACCATTTTTTTACCCCACAACCAGGTATCAGCTCTGTTCAAGAGCTCTCTGTGACACACCAACTGGAATATAATCATCTATATTTTGAGATATTCAAAATTTTTTTTTAGAAAAATTTTATGTTGAGCTTTGGATATCGATCTCCTCTTCGGTTCCTGTCCTTGATGTCTACCTCAAAGACTGTAACCTAGGAAAGCATTTCCAAAAAAGTGTCCACATCCTTTCTTCTAACCTGTAAGTGCCATTGGTGAACTTGAGGTTGCTCAGTTCTGACCAGATATCCTCTCCTTCTAGGCTCATATGAGTCTTCACAGGGCCACAAAGATAAAGATATGTTCTGCATATATGGGGTTTGTAGGAACCCAAACGTATTATGGGAAGAAACTTTCAATTTAGTAATGGTCCATTTCCAGTGCTCAGCTTACTTCTGAGCTACTGAAGTCATGGCAAGAGAGGAGTCTAAGGAGAAGAGTTGTGTTTATCACCGAGGAAAAGCAGTTCCACATGTCCCATGCATCCCCCTCATTATGTGTCTGGCTTCCCACAGGCAGAACTGCCTTGGGATGTCAAGGGAACAGCAAAGGAGAAACAGAAATCTGCTTTTATTTAAACCTTCTTAAAAGAGAGAATACATTTAGGTGACCTATTCTGAAGCTGTTTTATGTTCATTCCAAAAGAGGCTGGCTGACTGCACAGCTTGTGTGGAAAGCTGCTGCCAACTTTTCTTACTTTTTTTTTTTTTTTTTCTTTGCGCTGACCAAATCTTTTCATAAACCACAGCCAGGGTGCAAGGATGGCACCTTGCACTTCTCTCAAGGTTTGTCTTTTGGATATTGAAAACAGCTGCCTGCCTCTGCCCGAGGAGGAGAGTGAAGCCTGCCCAGCACATAGGAAAACCAAGAAGCAAATATCTGTGAAGCTGAAAGCTGGAGAGTGTGTATGCTTATAGTGTAGTAACTAGCTCATGTTGGGTCCTACTTTTTTCTCCAGCCTTCTGATGCTTTTTCTATTGCAAGGCAAATGCACACAACAAAAATTGAGCTATTTTATGCAGTATGTTATAAAATAAAAAATGTAAGAACAAATAAGTATCAGTCTCTTCTCTTAGTCCCTATCTTTCCTTGTTGGAATCAAAAATCATCACAATGTCAGCAAAGCAGTGCAACTGAATGATAGGGTTATCTAGAAAGGAGGGGAAAGCAAAATGTCACCTCTTTAATTTCGTGCAGTCTGACAGCTTGTGCCAAAGTGCATTGCAGACAACCAAGGAAACAAATAGGTTTCAGTGCATTGCAAGTCTGTACCACAACATATCATGTGAACATAGCTATACAAGAACATTTTTACCCTCTCTGAAACACTTTAGAGTAACTAAGATCCTATTCTCATCAGTACTGCTTTGTAAAATCAGGGTTGTAAAACTTGTAATACTTAAACAATGTAGGGTTTTTTGCACAGCTGGAGAGCACAAACGTTATACACCAGGGAAAGTTTGGGCTGAACCCTAGGAAATCCTTAAACTTTGTATAGCTTCACATGGATGAAATTGACTATATATGTGTAATTGCAAAAGAAAATGTAACTGAAAAAATAGAAAAGAAACCAGTCAAGATGAAATATTTCAGCTCATTAGATTATTTGGCTTATAGAAAGAAGAAAATGTTCCTGGAAGCAGGGAGTCACTTTGACTCTCTGTTGTTCGTGACTTGGAAGTACCTTCTGAAAGACTGGGTACCACCCAATCTGCAGAGCTTTCATGTGTCCAACATATGAGCTCACATCTTTTCTTGGTCCATGAGGGACTCATAACGTTGTACATTAGCATGTATAACAGCTTTCACAAGTCCTGTAAACAGATAGAAAAACATTCTTTTGCAAATGCACCTTTTATGTTTTCTGTTGCAAAGAAAAGCTCTGGATATCTTCTCCATTCTGGATAAGACTACCAGAGGTAGGAAGATGTAGGTCCTCTGAGGAAAAGAATCAGGCTGGTGGTTCCTGAGGGTGGGAATGAAGTATGTAGTAGTGGGAACAGTATCCAAAAATATATTTACCAGGAAAAAAAAACAAACAAAACCTAAGAAGACAGGAAGAGCATCCAACTGGAACAGCGCTGTCAGTGGGGACACTGCTGGTCTAACACATAACAGAGCTGTACATACTAGGCTCTCTGCCTCTTTTTTATTTGGAAAAGAAAAGATGCTTGTTGCCAGGATAATCAGAGATTGTTATAATTCATTAAATTCATGAGACCTTGGAGAAACCTGCCCAGATCATTTTTTAAAAACAGAAACAAATAAGCACTGCAAGTGCCTAAAGGGAGGATAAGGTTACTTATTGTTGCTTAAAAATTCATTTGGTCAAACTCATGTCAAAGCAGCAGTAGATATATGTTAAAGTGACAGGTCTAAAAAATATGTTTCTTACTTCCACCTGCCACTGAACTCTCTCCATTCCAAAGGAAGCATTCTCCATTGGTCCCCAATTAGTGAGCTGGAGTATTTAAAATTCAAACAAGGACCTTCTTCTCCCTCTCATACTCATTAGCTCACTCCAGCCTTCCTTAGTCAATTGATTTTCTAAAGAGTCCATTTAAGAGTGCTAATAATAGCAATTAGAGGTCGAGAAACCATCTTGAAACTTGACCCAAATTTTCTCCAAAACTTGAAGTGAACACAGACCCTTTCTGAGTTTTGAAGGAGCTGGGAACACCTTCAAAGGAGAAATTCGTGACTTGGAAATTTTCTTTTTAAAATATTGTTTCATTACTGCATACCAAGCCCTTGAAAAATTATCTAAGCAGAAAGGCTGCTTTTTAGGAAACTTCTAGAAGCATTTGTTTTGCTGTTCTTTTGAGCATACTCGAAATGCATGCAGTATTACCAAGCCTATTGTAAACCATGGCCCTCTTTTCTCCCTCATTCTCATTTATTCTATGCCAATGGGATGATATTAAATAACCTGCACCTCCTGGAAGTCCAAGCTTTCTCTACACTACCCGTTTTTCATGTCAAAGATTCCAGGCTGCCCCAGTCTCCCACGGATAACTAGAGCAGCCCAGAAACTGCTTTGATATACAGCTTTTTCATACAGCTCAATGTGTTCCACTCTAGCTCAAAACAGTTAAAGCAGCCATTCCTCATTCTTTTGTGATAGGACTTTTAGCTGTACATTGCCAGTGCTCAGCTAGGGTGGCTACTGCAGCCTTCATGCACAGGACAGATACAAAAAGCCGTATCAGGAGTTAAATTCTGGTTCACTGTCTCCAGTGGAAGTTTCTCCTGGATCCTGGGCCAAATGAAAAAGCACTAAGAACTTTGTTTGCTTGTAGTGATGGCTTGGCATATCCACGCTCATCTTTCTCAAGTATCTGTCTCCAAGTAAACAGGGCATCTGCAGAACAAGAGAAGAACCAAGCCTGAACTGTCCAACACACAGTTTTTCCAGCACTTAGGATTTATGTCAGCGTAATTTAGATCTTGAACTACACACTGACCTTCTACAAATAATATTAACCTTTTTTAAGCTATAATGCAAGCACTGCATTTCTTTGTGACCTTGCACTGCCTGAACAGTTTGTCCTATAAAATTTATTTTATGGCTATTCCTTAAAACTTCAAGAAATGTATTATGTATTTTCAGTTCTGGCAGATTACTCCAGAAAAAAAGGAGTCCGTATCTTACAAATGTCTATAAAGGCATTGGCAAGTTTTCCCTTATAATCTGGATAAAATAAGAACAGTTTTGAACCTTCACCTCCAGTTTGAACCTGAAAAAAAAGTGTCTTGGGATTAACAGCATCTTGAACAACTTTACATGTGGTTCATTATCAGAAGCAGACGTGGTCCAAAATTGGAATTTTTTACTGTGGAGATATTTTAGTATTTGGTTTTATACTGAACTGAAACAAAATGTCGAAATGACAAAACAATGAACAAAATGAAAAGTGAAGAAAAGACTGATTCAGAGGTATCAAAACATTTCATTTTGAAAATGTTAAAAAAATATTATGGAACTATCTATATGTTTCATTTAAGAATTTTCCATCTAGATGGAATATTTCAGCATTTTAAATTCAAATATTTAATATCTTGCTGGGCTTACCTGGGCCTCTTTGTATGAAACCTGAACTATCAAATACAACCACTTTACTTACTGGAAAGAGAGCTGCTGCTTCTAAATGATGCATGTACCATCTTTTAAAAAGATCCTGTTTACCTGTTTACTCTAGATAACGTGAATGTATTTTCTTTCACTATCCTAAATGTTTGTTTCCCGTGGATTCTCAGATAAGGTGTGTGTCCTGCTAAAAAAGAGAAGTAAAACTGAAAATACATGAGAATTCAAAAAATATATCTGTATATACACATATATATATATACACACACACACAGGTATATATATGTGTATATATATATCTGTATATTTTTCTTTCCTGATGAATATTGTTGAAGAAGAGCTGGGATTCCAGCATGTCGGTGATTAAAGATGATGCAAGTTTAGACCAATAAGAGAAGAGACTTCACAGAAAGCCATCCATACAGGCTTTCCACAGCATTTCTGAAAATGTTATCCTTGAAACCGTAAGGTAGTTCACAACCTTACAACCAGTTTGTAAGATTCATTAGACTTTGATGGGTAGGCTGTGGCCAAACTAAGCTCTCAGCATAAGACAACATGTACTTGATCCATGTAACTGCACTCAGTAGCATCTTTGATCAGAAGTCTCTGAACTTCATTGTGTTGCCCTGCACAAGAAGATGAGTTGGATAGCCAAAAAAGTTTGTACAAAAGCTTTTATAGCCTCATGTTGTTAGTCCTACACCCCGAGACAAGCCCATAATTATAAGGTATCCAAATCTTGAGTTCTTGTTCTTCATTAGGGTACTTTTGAATTTGATGACATTTTAGCATCTAGTTTAGCTGGAGAATGGGAATAAGGAATGGAGATCAAATGGTACTTGCCAGTGACTGCTTGCTTTGGCCAGTGCCCTGGAGCCTACTGGGAGCACAGAGGTCTCTTCTTTCAGCATCGTAGCTACTGCAATGGGATAACTCATTATATTCAGTATATCCAAGAAAAGACAAAGCATCTTATGATTTTACGCACTGAACTCTCTGGCAAAGCAGCTGTTTGCATGGCTCCTGGTCTTTACTAGGGGTTGTATAAAGAGCAAACAGCAGTCTTGGTTGCCAGTGGTGTGACCTGTGATTCCTGAACTCTGGGGCCAGCACACAGATACCCCATAGGTTCCCTCGAGAGGAAGGACATATAAAGGCTGACTGTGATACAGTATTAGAAATCCTGCTAGTCAGCCAAGCTCTATGGGTCTGACTAACAATGAGCAAATTGGGGCATTTATTCCAGCAGCTGAGGCGTAGACAATTGGGATGATATGGGAATGAATTAGCTGAGTAACTCTCAGCCTTACATTTTCACTCCTTCTGAGGTACATACTCTCCTACTGTCCATACCACCATGCATATCCTAGACATAATCATCTTCTCTAGATTCATGAGGGTTTGTGTGCAGTGACAGCAGAGAGGAAATACTAACAGTGCAAACCTGAAGCCATGGAAGTTTTGAAGATTTTGAATACGTTAAGGCCAGCATCCTCCTCATTAAACTCTGATTAGCAAGTGGATTTGATCCAGGCTAATTCATGGCTGAATGGGATTTTTTTTTTCCACTGCCAGTTTATCAGAGGTAGGCAATTAAGAGCTCAAACACCTCCGGGTCTTGTAGGTTTTTTTTGAAGCAGGAATCTCATACCAGCCTCAAAATAAAGCCTGATTGTCCTTGGGACAATATTCTTCACTAATCTCACTTCTGGCAATTTACTTTTTCTTGCTGAGCAGATTTAGAAACAAAATACCTTGAAAGGGCATGGGAGGAGGAATACTCTAGGGCTATCTAATCCCATCCCCAAAGTGGGAGTTTTCCATTCAGCTTCTCTTTTAATGAGCACTGGATAAATTAACTTCTACTGCAACACTACTTTGATTCAAGAGGCCTATAAGGACCCTATTATGCATCCAGTGGGAGCGGCATGGCAGTCTGGTTTTCAAAGCAAATGCAATTTAGCAAAGCAGGCCCCTTGTAATTATGGCTTCCCGACAAATTTACAAACCCAGAGGTGAGCTTTGCTTTGATTTATTGTTTAAATGCAATTATTACCTTTCTTTCACTTTCAACTTGTTAATAAACCTTTCCCAAGTGCAGTGCTTGGAGTCATTCTTCCTGAGCCCTAGGATCCTGAAGGTTTAGCTAGAAACCAATTGTTTGCTTCACTGAAAGGGACACAGTTAGGTCTGGTCAAAGATTAGCAGAAGAGCAAAAATGTTTGACAGATAGACTGAGGGGGCTGCATCCTGTTTTCCAACTGAGAAACAGAGAGGGGTACGGAGACAGAAAGGAGGAAGCTAAAGAGAGAGACACAGAGTGACTCAGGCAGTAGGAAGAAAAAAAAAACTAATGAAAAAGTAAGTTGATAGGGCTGATCATGAGGTTTGAATGGGGAGGGGATTTAAACCAGGCTCTCCAAAGATGAGCCCAAGGGTGGAAAGCCTGAGTTAAGAGTAAAATCAACAGCCCAGCTGAAGTGCATGTACATCAGTGCATGTAGTATGGGCAACAAACAAGAGGAAATGGAAGCCATTGTGCAGCAGGAAAGCTGTGATGTAGTTGTCATCACAGAAATGTAGTGGGATGACTCATGTGACTGGAGTGCTGCTATACATGGCTACAAGCTCTTCAGAAGGGACAGGCAGGGTAGGAGAGGTGGAGGAGTGGCCCTCTATGTTAGAGAGCCTCTTGACTCTGTAGAACTCGAGGTCAGCAACAATAAGGTTGAGGGCCTGTGGGTCAAAATCAGGGGGAAGGCCAACAAGGCTGACATCCTGTTACAGACCACCCAACCAGGATGATGAGAGTAATGAATTATTCTACAAGCAGCTGGCAAATGCCTCAAAATCAGCATTCCTTGTTCTTGTGGGTGACTTTAGCCTGCCAGATATCTGCTGGGAACTCCACACAGCAGAGAAGAGGCAGTCTAGGCAATTCCTGGAGCATATAGAGGATAATTTCCTATTCCAGCTGGTAAATAAGACCACCAGGAGTGGGTCCCCACTAGACCCTCTATTCACAGAGAGGGGCTGGTGGGAGATATAGTGGTCGGAGGCCATCTGGGGCACAGTGATCATTAAATAATAGAGTTTTCAATACTCAGGGATGCAAGGAGGGCCAACAATAAAACCTCTACACTTGACTTCCGGAGGGCAGATTTTGGCTCTTTCAGAAGACTGATTAAGAGTGAACCCTGGGAAACAGCCCTTGAAAACAAAGGGGTCCAGGAGGGATGGACGTACTTCAAGGAGCAAGTCCTGAATGCACAGGAGCAGTCTGTCCCTGTGTGCTGAAAGGCAATGCGGAGGGGAAGATGACCGGTCTGGCTGAACAGGGAGATACTGAAGGAAATTCAGGTTAAGAAGAGAACTTACAGACTATGGGAAAAGGCTAGCTACTCAGGAAGAGTTTAGGAATATAGTTAGGTCATGTACGAAGAAAATTAGAGAGACAAAGGCACGATTCGAACTCAATCTTGCCACTGCCTTTAAGGCTAAAAAAAAAGTCTTTCTACAGATACATTAACGGCTAAAGGAGGGGCAGGGAAAACCTCCATTCTTTGTTGGACATGGAGGGGAACATATTTACCAAAGATGAGGAAAAGGCCGAGGTATTTAACACTTTTTTAACCTCGGTTTTCAACAGTAAGGCAGCTTGACCTGAGGACAGCTGCTTCTGGGACTTGTAGAGAGAAATAGGAAGCTGAGTAGCTCCCCTGTAATCCTGGAGGGAACAGTTTGTGACCTGCCGAGACAGTTGGATCCTCACAATTCTATGAACCTGCTGGGATCCACCCCAGGGTGATGAGGGAGCTCGGGAAGAGCTCTCCAGGATGCTCTCCATCATTTACCAACAATCCTGGCTCACTGGGGAGGTCCCAGATGATTGGAAGTTGGGGAACGTCACAGCAATCCACAAAAAGGGATGAAAGGAGGATCCAGGAAGCTGCAGGCCTGTCAGCCTGACCTCAGTGCCTGGCAAGGTTATGGAGCAGATCATCCTGGGGGCAATCACACAGCACCTGCAGGATGGACAGGGGATCAGACCCAGCCAGCACGGGTTCAGGAAGGGCAGGTCCTGTCTGACCAACCTGATCTCCTTTTATCATCGGGTGACACGCCTGGTGGATGAGGGGAAGGCTGTGGATGTGGTCTGCCTGGACTTCAGCAAAGCCTTTGACACCCTCTCCCACAGCATTCTCCTGGAAAAGCTGTCAGCCCAGGGCTCAGACAGGGGCACTCTGTGCTGGGTTAGGAACTGCTGGAGGCCCCCAGAGAGTGGTGCTGAATGGTGCTGATCCAATTGGCAGCCGCTCACCAGTGATGTCCCCCAGGGATCAGTGCTGGGCCCAGTCCTGTTTAATATCTTCACTGATGATTTAGATGAGGGGATTGAGTCCACCATTAACAAATTTGCAGATGACACTAAGCTGGGGGGAGTGTGGATCAGCTGGAAGGCAGGAGGGCTCTGCAGAGGGACCTGGAGAGACTGGAGAGTTGGGCTGATTCCAATGGGATGAGGTTCAACACGGCCAAGTGCCGGGTCCTGCACTTTGGCCACAACAACCCCATGGGGAGCTCCAGGCTGGGCACAGAGTGGCTGAGAGCAGCCAGGCAGAGAGGGACCTGGGAGTCTGGATTGACAGGAAGCTGAACAGGAGCCAGCAGTGTGCCCAGGTGGCCAAGAAGGCCAGTGGCATCCTGGCCTGGATCAGGAACAGCGTGGCCAGCAGGTCCAGGGAAGTGATTCTGCCCCTGTCCTCAGCCCTGGTGAGGCCACAGCTCGAGTCCTGTGTCCAGTTCTGGGCCCCTCAGTTCAGGAAGGAGATTGAGGTCCTGGAGCAGGTCCAAAGGAGGGCAACCAGGCTGGTGAAGGGACTCCAGCACAAGTCCTGTGAGGAGAGGCTGAGGGAGCTGGGGGTGTTCAGCCTGGAGAAGAGGAGGCTCAGGGGAGACCTCATTGCTCTCTACAACTCCCTGAAAGGAGGTGGGAGCCAGGGGGGGGTTGGTTTCTTCTCCCACGCAGCCATCAGTAAGACAAGAGGGCATGGACTTAACCTCTGCCAGGGGAGTTTCAGGTTTAGGTTAGATATTAGGAAAAAATTCTTTACAGAGAGGGTGATCAGACATTGGAATGGGCTGCCCAGGGAGCTGATGGATTCTCCATCCCTGGAGGTAGCACCCTGTTTATGTCATTTATGTTCCTTTGCAGCTGTCAGTTACATTCACAGCACTGAGGTGTTTCTTCTTCTAAAGTGTGTGAAGAGAAGGTTTGCAGCCTGCTGACAATCTGAGAAAAAAAAAATAATCAACAACTGCGTTTTTGCTCTATATGAAACATTCCTTCAGGAATAAGATCTTCAACAATGTGCCAAGTTCACTTAATCAAATGAAACCTGTCAATGAAATGAGAGCTTTTTCTCATATCTTCTGCTAAAATGAGTTCACAATTATCAACCATGGGATTAGAGGATTCTGTATGTTTACTTGAAATCTCACTGCTCCCACTGAGATGTTCCAGTTTCTGATTTTGGTATGTACCTAACAGCAGTGTGGTCATCTTGTTCCTGCCCACAGTGGATACCTGCAAGGTATCAGAGCTCAGCACATAGCTCAGCCAGGATAAGTTCACTGGTACAGTGATCGCTTTTTTTCAGTGGTCGCCTGTTAACTTACAGAATCAGATTCTCTGAATGAAATAATCCTTGCATATACCCAGATACAAGCCTGTTGATAAAAACACATGAACACATAAATAAAAATGCCAATATCTTTATCCAGTTAAATATCATATCAATTGATATTTCTGACTTATTCTGTTTCTGCCCTTCCACTTTGTCCCCACTGACTTCCCTGAATCACCACATAGAAGAATGTTGTCTGCCAATATTGAGTCTTACAATTTTAGTCCCTTTTTACATGACATCGAACTTTGGTAGAGAAGACACAGTAAAGTAAAGGCATGAATGTGCAGTGATGTTGTGCATGCTTTCCACCCCTTTTACTTGACAGAATACATGATTAAGTGTGAATTTCTGATCAGAAAACTGCCAGAAGGGGAGCTATTATGGCTGTATTTTAGTCATATTTTATTGTCTTTTCCTCCTAGGCTGGCAGACTACTGCTACCTTTTTCCTCCTCTTCTAGTTTACCACTACTTGCTCATCACCTCTGGGTTCCAGATCCAGCAACAGCAGTGCCTCACAGGAATTTTTTGAACCATGTCAACACTGAGACGCCAGTGCTCAGAGATGTGGTTAAACTAGCTGTTTACCAAAATTAGATCATGTTATCCACGAATACAAGAAAATAAAATAATTTCTTAAAGTAGAAGGAAACCTATATTTAAGTGATGCTGCCTTTGAGAAAAAAATTGGCAAAGTTTCCCATGTTTTGAACTCCATGTTACTGGTATGGGTAGTCCAACACCAGAAGGGACTTTTCCTTCATCTTTGCAAAGAATAAAAAATGAAAGCACAAAAGCAAATGAAATCTAAACTCCTTATGGGTTTCTGATGGCAGTGCACTTCATCTTTATGGGCCTATCAGCCTTATCGCTAGACATGAAAATTCAGTCTGAACACACAAGTAAATTCAATGAGACTTGAGATTTGTTGTTTTTTTGGGGGGCTTGTTTGGTTTTTTTGGTTTGTTGGTTGCTTCTTTAAAATGAGAGCAACTATGATTTTATTCATTAACCAGTTTGTCAAATCGTGGTAGATCAGGGGTATACTAAAGATAATCTGAAATGTGAAAGATTAGACATGCTCATTCTGCCAGTACTGTCAAAGACAAAACATACTCAGAGAACAGACAGGTTTACTCTGAGGATAACAGAGCACTGAAACAAATTGCCCAAGGAGGTTGTGGAGTTTCCACCTCTGGGGACATTCAAGACCCACCTGGACATGTTTCTGTGCAATCTGCTCTAAGGGACCTGCTCTGTCAGAGGTGTTGGACCAGATGATCTCCACAGGTCCTTCCCAAACACTGACATTCTGTGATTCTGTGAAGTTACATAGAGTGAAATGTTGATTATTTTCTAAACCATAGAAAAGTCCATAAAAAGGAAGGTTTGCATTTGCTTTTGGAAACATCAGCTCACATCTAGCTATATGAAGATTTTTGTCAGATTAGTGGATGTAATCTAAAAACCACTTCTTTCTGTAAAGTTTCTGCCATCAGAAATGTTAACTGAAATCTTCCAAATGCAGTATGTTTTCAAGAGTTAGAAGACCTTGAATAATAAATGTTTTAAGAATGAGAACCTGCTAATTTATGGAAAGAAAAAGTAAAATAAATAAATAAATAAATTATAAAATGCACTTCTTCTAAATTCCACAATAATTTATATTTGTGGCCACACAATAATTTAAATTTTTGGGTTTCAGCCACCAGAATTTATACCTGAAATACAAGGCTGATGTGCCCCAAAAGGGCCATGTGCAGCTAGATATCTGGTTTTCAGAGTCTGGGTTTGAGTAACTCTAATGAAGACAGAAAAACTATATAGGAGTTTTGTATGAAACAAATTGAAACATAATCCTATGTTTTGCAACCATTTGAAGTAATTTTTGTACATATTTGAAGTGTTAAAAATACCTTTCCTCCCCAGAATAACACAAAGGTTTTAAATTATTCACATAATCCAACTATTTAGAAACTACTTTACCTTTAGCTTGCTTTGCTATGCTTATTTAGTGTTTGCCTTTCATCTGGGACTTAGCTGTTTTATTAACCAATTTTTGTTCTCAGTTCAGTAAAATAATATCATCAGAAATAATATATACAGCATGGGAAATTTGGAACACAACCCTTTTAATTTTTATTTTTAAACATGTTTTCATTGTAGGGGGATGAAGAAAGAATTCTGTTGTTCTTATGCTGTGTTACATTTTTCCTGAAGTTTTAATTTTGGAAGAGATTTCCCTTTCCTTTGAAATTGCAATGCAATGTAAATGTTGCCAGATCAAGCTCACAGCATTCTTCTCATTCATTTTATGTCCTAGGACATGCCACATATATCAAAAAAAGCAAATGACAAGAGTAACCAGCCAAACATCACGCCCCAAAGGGTAACTTGAGGTAAACTAGAACAAATGAAAAGAAACTTTTAGTTCCTTTCTGCCACCACTTCTAGGATGCCTTTTCTTTTACTCAGATAATCATCCCTTAGTTTCACACTGCAAAAAAAAAAAAAAAAAGAGACAGCTAAAAAAAACTACAATCAAAAGAAAAAAACATAACAGAAAGTTTTGACAATAGAGAAACAGTTTAAAAAAAACCTTGAGTTTATACAGCAAATTCTTTAAACTCTGTTCATAGGAAGAGTTATGTTCTATTATCACAGCATTTCATAGAGTACTCTGCAATAAATATGTGGTGAGCATTGCAGTTTACGTCAAGTGAAGGCTTCTGATCCTGAAGGCAGGAACAGTGCAGCTATTGCTGCTATAGCCATAAGACATAACACAGTGAAAATAGCACAGTATGGGGAAACTTTCAGCAAACTTGATTTCATCTCTAACATGGAACAATTTGTGTAGACAAAAAGAATCATGTCTAGATGAATATCTGCTGCCTAAAATTCAACCAAATTCATAAGCACCCCCCATTTGTGTCCAGTGAAATAGCTTAAATTTAAATTTATCTTTCCAGTGCCAGAATCAGAAAGAACACTACCTCATTTTTAAATTTGCTGGACCAAACTATTGCTGGTATAAAAGACATACATGGGCTTCAGGGTGCTCAGTGTGAACAGTTTACTTCCTAGTACTGCCAACTGGGAGGCAATTGCTTGCTGGGTGCTTGTGTTACAAGCAGCAGTACTAGTGAACGTGGAGGCTGGGAAAGATAGAAGTCCTTGCTCTGGGGATGCCAGAATGTTTTGTGTGTAAATAGCATGATGAGACAAAGCTGCAGATCTCCTGTCTCAGCCCAAGACAACTCCGCTGAGCTCCACAGAGTTCCTCCTTCTATCTACTGTGAGGCCTCCAAACTGAGACTCTTGAAATATCAGTACCATAGATACATCCAGCACTGCTGCCTTGTGAGATTTGTTTCATCACTGTTAGAATGGACCAGTTCTTGTGATTTCTGCCTGCACTGGAGGCTGACTGGAGGCCACACAGCTCCGTCCATGGCTGAGCACCTGGAACCATGCTAATCTCTCATTCTAGCAAATACAACCCAAAGATGACCTGACAGGTGGGAAGGTATTTTCTCTTTGCTTCATTCCTCTTGTTGAATGTGTTTGACTCTTCATGAAAACCACATGACCCATAACTAAGAACTGATTAACTGTGGGCAGGCTCTTAAATGACATCATATAAGGACATCATATTAGATACAGGGAAAGAATATACATATATGTATGTAAGGTACAGGTATCTACAATTGTATATACATTCATATATATACATGTAGAACAGAATCATAAGTCTGAAAATAGCTACTAGAACACAGGAACATGGCAGCAGTAGAGTAGCTATTCTCCTGACAAAACCCAGCTCCCAGCTTCCTGCCATTTAGGAAATTACTGAGCTGGAGTTTGTAGATGCATTTTTATTATTTTATAGACACTATTTATCCCTCTTCAAATCTTTTCTTTTTTTTTTTTTTTTCCTTTATGACACCCTTTGACAATGAATTCCACTGTTATTTGTCTGTCATTTGGAAAACAAAACAAACCAAATCAAAAAAAAAAACAAACCACCTGTTGATATATTTTCTTCATTTTATTTCTGACTGATAATTTAACCAGAAGGCCTTTTTGCAAGGTCAGTCACAAACATGCTGTGTGATTTTGGACAGCACTAATACTTTATGAGACATTGCCCTATCTGCAGAGTGCTAATAAAATCATTCCCGCAGGTAGACTCCCACTGAAATAAAATGACAGTAAATTTCACTTTAGCCAGATATATACTGTCATCATTTTAGTATCCCATCTGATCTGTTAAAAAAACTTGTTAACTAAGACTACAACTTCTCTGGGAACATTGTCACAGAAAGGTGAATGAAAGTCATGGAAAGGCTTCTGAAGCTTCTGAAGCTGGCCTGGCTTGGTGGAGCCCATGGCCAGGCAGAACATGGCCAGGGATGTGAGGAGATGGAGACCAGCTCTTCTCTGGCATCACTGGGGCAAGGACTCAGTCCTGACAGTTAACACTGAATAAACTACAGGATCTGGACACAGCTTTTACTTGCAGGTGCCCTCTCAGTAGTGGTATTTCCTGTGTTCTGGGTTGGCTTGGTAGTAATCTGTGTACATATGAGGTAGATGCAAATACATGCTGGCAAGAGCATTAGGTGCTGACTCCACAATGCTCAATCCCAAGATGTGCTTTCATGAAGAACAGTTGTTATGAGAATGCTAAATTATATGCAACAATTCTGACCTTCATAAATGAGCTAAATCCTTCTCATTCAGCAGCTATCTCCTCTGAGGCCAACAGAGTGGATATATGAAAAAGGCAAATCTTCCTTACTGTGGTTTCACCATGCATGAATATGGCTTAGGATTTTCAGGCATGACATAGACTTCAGTGATGCCAACAGCAAAATTCTTTGAAAAGCTTGTAATTTCACTCTGAAAGAGATGGTCACTCAGTTAGATTTTAATAATGAGGGTCCATTCCTCCATCAATTAAAATTCTGCCCTTACTTGCAACAGTACACATGGTTACTCTGCAGCCTGAAGATGATAAATAGCAGAGAACTCACTGCAGGCTCACAGCTTGGCCTGAGCAGCATCTGAAGCAAAGCTCTCTGAACCTCATCTATAGGCAGCATATTTTCAGCTTGTGAAGACACAGTGAATTTTAAGTTCAGTGATGTTCTTTGTTTACAAAACACATACATGTGCCCTGAACAAAACAGCCCTTTTGAAAGACCAGTTTTCAAAAGACTTGCAGCTAAGGGTGACAGATAGAGGACACCAACTCCCGTATTACCAACTGTAAAGACATCTCTTTTTTTCTTGTTAAAAGATGTATATACAAGTTTCCAGTCTTTAAATCCATTTGACTCTAAGTGTATTGACAGCACTGATATATGTGTCAGTAATGCAGCTATAGACAAGGACCAGATCCACCTCCAGAGTGGTTTTTGACAGTTTCCAGGCTTTGCTATTGAAATGCAAGTAGATGTTGAATGTGGGAAAGGCTACAGATATGCTGCTTGGCTTAGAGCCCAGGACTGAAAGATTTGGGTCTACTTTTCCACTGAAAAATGTAATGTACTTCCTCCCAGAATTTCAAAGCGTACTACGTTAAGGGTAGCAGGGGTATCTCCAGTGTAGTCAATGTAACAGCAGGCATAAATTGTAGCTACAGACAGGACACATATTATCTCTTCATATGCAGTTAGCTTAATACTCATTAAAGATGGATCAGACACAACAATCACTAGTAAGCAGAGGAAACTTTAAAGTTTTTTTTCTTTCATACATTACTCTGCATCAGATAGTGACTTTTTACCTCCCCTCTGAGAGCTGTACAGAGATAAGCTATCTGTAAGTGCACAAAAATTATATGGGAAATTCAGGCAACGAAACTGTTGATCTGGAAACTCATTTATCAGAAATTAAATTCTTTTGCTCCTACTTGCCTTGGATTTTCTCACATTAAAAAGCCAACTTTTTAGGCAACACTTTTTTAAAAATTACACTGAATTCAAGATATTGTGCTATTGTAAAATTACCACAGTTTTGCTACTAGGGCATAAAAAATTAAAATATTTGCATATCTCAGTCCAGGCATTTTCTTTTCACTAATGGCCTCACCCATGCAGAAGATGGAAGGGTTTTGATGGGGCATTTTGATTAGCAGATCTGTGTTGGTTTTTTTCTCTACTTTCAATCTCACATGTTCACAGGACAAAAATCAGGCCCCACTGCCCAAATATGCAGCCCCAGGGCACTAAGTGAATGGATCTGGTAGCTCAGGTTCTTCCACTAATCCAGGTCACCATGTGTCCCAGACACAGGATTTATCCTGCAAGTCTCTGTGAGGACATGCAGCAGGAAGTGCCAAGTTATTATCCTCCTTTACAACTCTGAGTGAAATCTGCAGAAGGATGCAATAAAGTTAATTACTAGGCGTTGTCTTTCACTTGGAAGTAAATCTGTGGTTTCTTTATCTTGCTTCTTTACTCAAGGGGGAAAAAAATAGAAGCATTATTAGACACTAAGTATATATATCAAAGCAAGGACTGGCATTCATGCAAGTGAGGACCTGAGCTATAGAATCACAGAAGCACAGAATCAACCTAGCAATGAAAACTATGTTTTGGCTTTCTCTCCATAAATGAACAAGAATAATTTGATGAAAAGGTAGAGTGACTTCTGGGACACAGGACCACGGTCTTCTGAACTTTCTGGACACCTTATGCCTTTTATTTATGTATAGCACTTCATAGGATGATAAGATAGTTTGGACTGGAAGTTCAACTACTTGATCAAAGAAAGGATTGGAAGGCTTTTCTGAGGTTCTTCCAAAGCCTCTCCTCCTCTCTCCTTGCACTGACATCAGCTTTGTTGCAAATTGTTCTGCTGCACACTCCATGGCTCTCACTGTTTTGCCTGTCATCTTTGGTGTTGGCATGGACAACACCCAGTAGCAGCTCCAGATGAAGCATGGGGAGTCCTGAAAGGTCCAGATATTCTCCAAAGTAAGACTGAGCAGGGACAACTGCTTAAACAGGACGATTTCCTTCAGCGTTGGCAAACCAGCTAGTGTCAACTACGACACAATTCTGTAGCATTAGAAGCCTTTCTAGGTTGTGTCCTTTTCTTAGTGTAGTGTGGTTAAAAGAAGGGGAAGAAAGAAAAAAGTAGGACTAGAGCATTCATTCTTTCCTCTCTCCTATGCTGGCTTAGCAAGTTAGTTGTGGTGCAAAAAGCTTGTAAAGGTATTGCTTTGCAGGCATTATAGGTGGAAAGTTCAACACCATCCACCCTGGCCAAAGACAAGCACCTGTTTCACTGTGGAAAACATCCAAAGTGTCTACAGAGAGGAATCAAGACAAGAAAGTGAGATTTGAAGCTTAGTTCTGCTAATCCTTAGTCCTAGCAATGAAGAGAGAGGAGAGAGGAAAGGAGAAAGTAGAAAGGGGAAGCATTATTTCTAAGAGTCACTAAGTCACTTAGACTCACTAAGTATATGCTGGAGTCAAAGGCAGAAACGAGGTACTGCTTTCAGCAGGGCTTGGACCAAGGGCTGTGTCTTCAGGCACTGGTGATGGACTGCAAAGCTTTTTTCTTTTGGGCTCTGTCAGCCTTTCCTTGTTGCAAGCCCAGATGAGCACTTGTAAGATTCCTTGCAGTTTTAACCAGAGAAGTGTTAGAAAAGACATTTCCAACATTGAACTTTTGCCGAAAAGTTTGTCTTTTGATCCTTTAGAGTTGGAATTTTCTCCGGATAAGCATGGGAAGCATCTCCTTGAGACTGCCCATTGAAAATCATAGAATCATAGAATCGGCTGGGTTGGAAGGGACCTCAAAGATCATCCAACCCTTGACCACTACCACTGCAGTTACCAGACCATGGCACTGAGTGCCACATCCAGTCTCTTCTTAAAAACCTTCAGGGATGGAGAATGCACTACCTCCCTGGGCAGCCCATTCCAATGGCTGATCACCCTCTCCGTAAAGAAATTCTTTCTAATATCTAACCTGAAACTCCCCTGGCAGAGGTTAAGTCCATGCCCTCTTGTCTGACTGATGGCTGCCTGGGAAAAGAGCCCAACCCCCCCCTGGCTCCAGCCTCCTTTCAGGGAGTTGTAGAGAGCGATGAGGTCTCCCCTGAGCCTCCTCTTCTCCAGGCTGAACACCCCCAGCTCCCTCAGCCTCTCCTCACAGGACTTGTGCTGGAGTCCCTTCACCAGCCTGGTTGCCCTCCTTTGGACCTGCTCCAGGACCTCAATCTCCTTCCTGAACTGAGGGGCCCAGAACTGGACACAGGACTCGAGCTGTGGCCTCACCAGGGCTGAGGACAGGGGCAGAATCACTTCCCTGGACCTGCTGGCCATGCTGTTCCTGATCCAGGCCAGGATGCCATTGGCCTTCTTGGCCACCTGGGCACACTGCTGGCTCCTGTTCAGCTTCCTGTCAATCCAGACTCCCAGGTCCCTCTGTGCTAAGTGCTTTATTTGGTTGGCCATCATACCAGCTAATCTCCTTTGATTCATTTAAAAGTCACCGTAGAGAAAGAGGTAGCCTTAGAGAAAAGTAAACAAGTAAATGAACCAAGCAATTTAATGCTGAAGCTGCACATTAATGAAACTACAGTCAGTTCAGCGGCAATTAGTAATCGTCATCATACTGTTGCTGTTTAATGGTCTACATAAAAAAAGTATGGAGATGTTATACTGTAACAGCCATGGGTTAGAGCAATAGACTTTGGCACCAATTTATTAATTGTAAGTAATTTGAGATCAACCAAAGATTTCTGTGTGTGTTCTGGGCAGATGTAACACCTCATGAACCCTTCACAGACAACCTGGTAATGAGTCACAAACACTGGGCAATAGGTTAAAATAATATCTCAATTCTGGTCTTTAATAAAAAAATAAAAAATGAAAAAAAAAGGAGGTGCAGTATTGGTTAGCATCATCTGTCTTTTGTGCATATCTACCCCACGGTGATTTTCAGTTTACCAATGACTGTTTTTCTTCTGTCTTTTTGAGTAAAAAAATCACTTGCTCTTAGACATCTCCAGCCCTGAAGCAATACAAAGAAGAAAGTTTTAAGCAGGATCTGTACACTTTTCTTATCAATACAAAGATGTTAAGAGCAGCACTTCCTCTGTTCATAGATATTAGTAGGATCAGCAGCAGAAAATAATAATATTGTAGAAGTTTAGTCCTAGCCACAGGAGGTACTAACTGCTTAAAAATGCAGCACGGCAGATTATCTGCAAGAAATGATGCAAAAATGGCGAAGAAACAGAGGGACAGCTTCCTTCAGCTGTTACAGAAGGGGGCCAAGAAACCAGAGATAGAGAACTGTCCCCATCTATGTGGCCCCAGGCATGTAATTTAATTCCTCCTTCTACTGCTCTGTTGGATAGTTCAGTCAGAAGGGGCCCTGCAAGTAGCATGGGCATGTAAAGCAGCTATCATAAATGGACCTGATTTCACTTGATTTTCTTAAAATACATCTAAATTGTGCAGCTACATGAAGAACCAACCCAAAGCATCTTGCAGCTCTCCCTATCCATATTCCCAGGATGAATTTGAGAAAAGTTTTATCATATATGAAATTAACATAATGCTCATATCTCTAGTCATCAGTCCATAGCAGTACATAGTTAATTTGTGGTTCCAGTTTTTCATTCTAGATTCCTCTGTATGCTTCCTAGATCTTTACAATCTAAAAAATGAAGTCTTTACTGAAAATCAGAAAATGAAGTGCTGGTAGTTTTTGGGATCCATTTATTAAAAATATATCCTATATTTTATGTCTTTTCTTCATCTGCAAAACTGTGTAAAAATCTGTAAAATTAGTAGAGGAGTGAGAATGCTGGAATGGATTTACCTGTGAATATGATAATCCATTATTATTTTTTCCATTGTGGCACACTAGGAAAATATTAGACAATAAAAATTCACATGTGTAGTTTCAGTCTGGTGCAAGATTGCTATTTCTTTAAGAAATCTGAATGCCGAAGTCATGAGATTGGCTTAAAGAATATGAGGTTTTAAAAAAGAAAGACATTTTGGTGCTCTTTCACATTCTGTTTTTTCTAGGAAGTGCTCATGTAATGTTTTTAATCTTTTCTCTGAAACCGTAAAGACTAGAAAGCTACACTTAAAGGAGTGAAATATGAGCTTCTTGCATCTTAAAGCATCTCTGGGATTTGGATCCTAAGAAACACAGCAGCAGAGCACAAGACTGAGGATTAAACCGTGAGAGTTTGCCAGGCTGCCTGCATTCAGCAGCCTGGTTTTTGTAGAAGTCATCTGGCAGAGTAAGCACTGCTGAAATTGCTAAATAAAATAGTATGAGAACACTGAAGGCACAAAGATGGAAACATGGGAATGTGGGGGGTGGGGTGTTCCTGAGTTAAGCACTTGATAGGAGAGGCTAATGGGAAGTAATGAGAAGGAAAGTGGGAGAGTGGAGCAAAAGTTGTGGAATGAGTGAACCAATTCTTGTTAAGTTTATGGCCAATTAATGTTTGCCATACTTGGGAATCAAAAGTTTAGCAAGGGTTTCTCTATATTAAAGGCAGTTCTTTGAACAATAGAGCCCTTTTTCTGCAATTCACAGCTGTCAGAGATCATTTCACTCCCTATATAATTCAAAAAAAGTGATGCCTTTAATTGGCAGCATAAACACTGTTGGGTTAGTGTGTACTGAGCTTGATTTAGATGCTTGGTGTATGGCACAGTTTGCATCTGTCAGGCTTTGTAAGAAAAAACTGCATAAATAATTCTAGACTCACACTTGAAAAGCAGGAGTAAAACACTGGATTCCAAAGCATCTCGTAGGCTGGCTTTATAGTGACATGAACCAGGAAAGCAAGAGTTAAAGGTGAAACTCTATCCCAAACACCCTTTCAGAAGGGTCACTTCCCAGGTGAAGTGCCACTATATTTAACAGGGCTAGCATAAGATGAAATGGCACCTCACCCTTCTTTTCCTGCCCCTTTTTACAGTTATTTTACCCCTAATAATCTGACACAGTCTAATTTACTAATTGGGTTGACAGTTCTCTTGTTTACTTGATTATATTGCACAGCTCTGTGTGTTACTTCTGCCATGCCATTTTGTATCGTGTTTTTTCGGTGTCACAATGAAACCAGAGGAGATACCATTCAATTCAGGCAGAGGCACAAAAAAGAGCATGGAGTGGCTTAACTTACACACCCATGAGTAGCTGCTGCCCCAGGTGAGCTTTATTTAACATCCAGGTATAATCTGAAGCTCTCCAATCTCCTAAACAACAAGATTGGTATGAAGTTTCTGAGGAACAAAATTGGATTTTAAACAAACTGAGTTTTGTTCATAAAATAAGCTACATTTCAAATAGAAGGAAATATTCAAAGTTAGCACTGGCGTTTAAGAAACAAAAGCTTGTTTCTTCTTCCTTTTCTGTTGCAGTGGGATTGTGTTACAAGCAACCATCCTTCCTCTGTTTGCCTTACAGGAAAAACTCATTCATTAATCCAACAACACTCTATCTGCTTTTGTAAGCTTATAGCTTACAGTCTATAGAAATCAAAACACCTAACTATATTTTAACAACTTTCAGTATCATCAGATCTCTCAAGTTTGCTCCTGTAATAGAGTCTCTCAGCTGTTGACATGCCTTCAGCCTCCTCTGCCTCATGCCTGTGAGGCAAGATATACTAAAGGAAACATGGGGAAGTCATTTTTAACAGAACATGCTCATTTTTGGAGGGCCAATGGTGAAGAATTACACAAAAATATCATAAAACATTACCATAAAATGGAAAAGTGAGAAATCTGAATCTTGTGAAAATGAGCTTTGTCCATGGAAATTGATAAGTGTTGACTTTGTTTCAAACCTGTTTTTAGAGTTGAAACACTTCATTTCTTTTTGAAATAATGATTCAAGCTGCTATACTACCCTCCTTACCGAAGAAAATTTATTCCTGACCCAGGAAGCCACAGCTCAGTGATAGACAGAGGTCATCAGTGATCAGTGAAGGGATGGCTTATACAAATCAGTGATGTTTTTGACAAACATCAAAGGGTTTTAAGACACATCAAAGGACGAATGAGTGTGGACTTTGTCTAAGTGAGGACTAGGTTTGGAGAGGAAGCACGATGCATGAGAACCACAGAGAAGAAAGCATGCAGATGCTTGTTAAACAGGTGGGCCTGTGCAACATGGGGATAGTTGGATTAAGGCAAGAGAGACAAAAAGATCTACTACAGAGCTCTGAACAATGTGTTATGGGAAAGCATGCTATGACAGGAGTTTGGAAGATGGAAGAGTGCAAAGCTTGCATTGCTAGACAAATATAACCTTGTTATTCACTCTGGTGTGTGTGTGTGGATCAGCATAATTATATGGGCAATTTTGCCACTGGAAAGAGTAAGAGGATAAAAAACCTCTGTGGAGTGGTCAGGATAGCTCAAAACACTTCATATTTCTTGTGTTTCAGAATCCTTGTGTCCCTTGTGCCTTGTGCTCACTTAACCAGTATCCTACTTAGCAAGCACACTGTCCACCACAGCACTGCTAGGTCCTGGGCAGCCTCAGTTTATAGACTATCTCAAATTTCCAGCATGTGGAAAAGTCAAAATTATTCCATATGCAGAGTTCTTCTTGAAATAGCTCCAAGTAAAGCCAAATATCAATTTGTTTTGTGTAACAAAATGTTTGGCAAAAAATTGATCTCAGATATCTTATCTAGGAAAGACTTTCTGAATATTAAAAACTTGTAATCATGTTAATACCTAAAAAATAATTTCAGTATTTAATTTGAATTATCATTTTAAATAATGGCATTGGGGGTGGATCTAGCATGGCAATTTGAAGAACATTCCCAGGTGAAATGGTGATTTGAATTTAACCTGAAATGAGGATGTGGGTTAGAAATGCTACTCCCTACCTTAACTGTATTGATTTCACACTCTTCAGTTGAGAATCCTGGAAGTCTGTAATTTACATTGGCATGAAACACCAGTCAGAAAGTGTTGAAGCTAGCCTGGAATTATCAGTTGTGTCCGCCTTTCATGCCCTTTTAAAGCAGAACTTGTAGGGTGAGGCAGGAGTAGTGAAGCATTACTTGTTTACAGGCACATTCTTGATGTTAAGCCATCAGAGTTCTTTTGCAGGAAGGATTCAGGAATGTGCCCTGTAAGTAACAAACCCCTTACAATTCTGGAGCTTCTATCCAAATTGGAAGGAAAAAAAAACAAACAAACAGCCAACAACAACAAAAAAACAAACTCTAGAAATGAAACATGATGAAATTTCTTCAGGTTCACGTGCAGCCTTAGCCATTTATTAGTTGGGGAGAATTTAACACTTGAAATCAGTTGCTGTTTTTAAAAAGTCGGTCACCTAACTGAAGCACACTGAACACTGTAACCTTTGTCCAGGTAGAAGTGCAGTGAACAGCTACCTGAACCAGCAGTTTACTAACAGGGAGTTTACTACGAAGTTAGCAGTTTACTAAGAAATGCACATTGGCTCAGTCTTCCCAAAGCACAAAGCATCTTCTGACAAGTGTTCAATAAGTTTTGCACACTTCAATAATGTTCAGCATCCCACAGGAGCAAGAAACAGGAAAGTAAAAAGGAAAGTTCACTCTGCCTTGAGTAGGATCTAAGTTGGTGTAAAAATATGCAAGTTCTGTTACTAACTTTTCCAAAGAAAGTAATGTAATTTAGCCCTAAAAATATGAAGTGAAGCCCAGCTAGTTGCACCTGTATAGTCCTCACAGGAGGGAATTCAGGACAATGCTGCCTCTGCACTTGATAAGCCTCACTGCACTTCTGTCCAGGTGTGAAATATGAGGGAAATTTATTATGCCTGTTCTCAATTAAGCTGAGGTCAGTTCATAACAGTCTCATTGTTATCAATGATCTTAGTTGATTTGCAAGGGTGAGACTGGAAGCAGCATGGGACCTATGCCTGAGGAAGTTTTATGATCTTACTGTTTTGTACTTTCTGGTTCCTAGACTGACAGAGGCAGATTCCTGGGATGATTGCACAGGTGGTGCTAAATAGCCATTAGCAGAATACAGGCATGGCTTAAAAGTGATTACTTGTTCAAAGGAGTGGTTTCAAAACAAGTAACTGCCAAGGAAGTATTACACCTTGTGTGGAAAACAGGAATGCGATGGAAAAAAAGCATATTTAGTATGTATGTCATTATGCTATGCATGAGGAAAATTAGCAATACTGTCACAGCATAGTTTTGCAGGTACAACAGTTTTTATTTTTGCCACTCTATTTCTCCTTCCTTGGTTGCTTACCAACAGTAAGTACATTTTTTTTTAAATTCTGTCAAATAGATCAATGAGTTATCTGGCTCCTGTGCTTAAAGAACTGCAGAACATACCTTATAGTCACTTATCACTGAAACCCTAGCTGGGGCTAAAATGAAATTAAAACAATGAGAAAAAGACTTATGGAAAAGCCTGATTCCCTAACACCCCACAGTCTCTCTGTTGGCAGCTCTTATTCCCACTGCTGCTGTACCAAACAGGTGGAATCACGCTAAAGTGCAATTTTGCTTTGATAGAGCTAACGAAACCTTTCTCACAACAATGAAGATTTCTTAAACAAAGTATTAGGAACAAGTGGAAAGGAAATTAAGTGTTGTGCTGCCACTCATCATTTTTTGCCAGTGGAAAACAGGAGAGCTGGCTTACTTAGCTAAGCTTCTTGTTGCATGTAATTTTCTTAAATCTGATTAGGATCATTCTAGTAACAGAAATCACAGGAAGTCTTGCCCACTACCTGTTTACCTAGGAGCTTTCTTTTCTCTGTTTTGCCACACATTCAGTAAAAAATTATGTTCTTACGTGTCTAAAAAAAGGCAGTGACAAATTTTACCTCCATACAAAATGTCAGTATAAGATTATATTACAGAATTGTGTTGGCAGCATACTGCCAGTTTTCAGACCAGACCTCTGAGCTCTACCCTCAGAGAAGACACACCACTCATTATTCCCAAGTGTCAATCTCAGTGGCTGGGGCTTCTAACGACAGTGATGCTACCAGACCAAACCCTAAGATACCTTAGGCTTTGTTCAGATTTTGCAGGACTGAGCTTAACGTGGTTTTACCACTGGGCAGAATGATTCTTGATATTTTTAAAGTGAATTACTGCATCAACAGTTTCAAAATGTAGCTTTATTCCACCTATACTCTCTGGCTTCAGGAAGACCACTCTTTTTGTCAGTCAAGCGTTAGGCATGACAAAAAAGGTGAAGATCTCAAAACTTTTCTTTCCTTCTTTAGTCGTACAAGTGTTGAAGTTACAGTTGCAGCATGACATGAGAAATAGGTACAGAACTCTGGTGAAAATTCAGTGAGAAGCTATAACATCCCATCTAAGGAGAAAGGCGATTGTGTACATCCTTTCTCATAAATCTGTTTTTAACCAAAGGACGCCTTGCCCTTTCAGAAAAAACGATCAGTGCTCCGCCTTTCATTTCTTCTGACAGCTGGGCTGGGGAAGAGATAAAATGGAGTAAGAAATGGAACATTTACACATACTAAATATCATTATCACAAAACTGTGATCTCTTATCATATGGACCAGAAATAGTATGTGATTGGAGGTGACAGTTCATCACTTTTCTCTGTCAATCATCACTGAACAGGTATCCCAGAATGGTACAGTAGGGACAATTGCTTTTCAAGCAACAGTTCACATCTAGGCTATCAGCTGCAGTTGAAATGCTAGTACTATACAACCACAAAGTGATCCTAATAAAGTTCATGCTTGATCAAAAATATAAGTAATTATATCTGTTATATATTTAAAGGTCTCTTTATAATATATATATATATATTTATGTACAACAGAAAACCACAAAACACCTGGAATCTTAATAGCTATTCTGTATAAAATGAAATTCATCAGAACCATGGAATTTGTTTTATTGAACCAAGGTGACTGACTAAGGGCAATCAACTGGCAGAGGTGACTGACTGGTAATGATAAGTGATTCAGTCTTATTACTCATACACCATATCACATGGAGCAGCAGGGCAGCCACCTCTGCTTTCCATGGTCAGTCACATGTATGGGGCAAGGTCTCAAGAAATTCAAGAACTGAAATGTGTTTGGTCTGTGTTGCTTTTTAAGACACTTTGTTGTGCAAGATGCAGCAAGATAGAACCCAAAACTTGTAGAAGCCCCATTAGTGTTATTTGAGAGCTCGTACAATGCCAAAAGCTGACAAAGCTCAGATGTTTCTGCAAGTGAGAACTGGGACCAGTCATAGGAGGTAGATCTTGGCACTCTGGAAACAGTTATATTATTTCTTCTTCTATGTGCCAGGTAGGAAAGGTTTTGTGATAATGATAGAACAGATTTTTCTACTTCCTAATGACTGACAGTTACTGAGAAATGGCTAGATATGATCTCATTTGCTAAAAAAAAATTCTGTCTAGTGTCGCAGTAAATGATTTGGCAACCCCTTTGTCATATCACAGCAGTCCACATGTAGGCAATCTTCTGAGTTCAGAAGGCTGGAATCCCTACAACTGCTTTTTTCATTTGTGGTGAGCTAGCAGCCAACCACACCACCCTAGCATTGCATATTGTATGGAAGCACAGAAATAATTCTGTTTTCTCCCCAGAAATTTCATCTTATACTCCTTGCTGTGAGAAGTTTATGGCACAGATTTCCAAGACTTTTTCCTCCAGAATTGTCTTCCTGAAGTATTGTCTGGAGGGCCTGCCTCTGTGCTGCCAAAGGTTTGTGGCATAGCTTAGGTAATAAATGCCTAGTTCTTCTCCATTTTTATCATTCATCCAGAAACTGCAGGAAAGCTTCTTTCCAGCAATATCATTTATCTCTGGGGCTTTCATTGTTACCATAATGGATTTAGCCTAATTTACTGACTACCACTTTTGACATTCAATTTTCAAGACTTATTCAGGGTTCTTTCAGTCCCACTATCACCCTCATTGCAAATTCTTTGATTCCTGAATGTAAATGTAACTTGTTTAAAAGGCTAAGTTATAACACTTACTCTGTAATGATTCATTTTACTTTTCACGCTGCTTCCTGAATTCAGAGGTCAGTAAGGACAAGGAAGCTGTAAATGCAAGTAACACCAGTTTGAGAGTGAGTCAGATATTCCTTTTGTTAAAATAATCTAATGATAACAATATGTGCCTTCCTCACCACAAGGCAGAAGATCTCAACACTATGATGAACTCCATGGCGACTATCTGACCTCTTGCAATGAATGAGTCCCTCAGCTGAGACACAAGTATCAGATATTTGCAGGAGGGCATGAGAATGTATCCTCACAAGGAGAAGAGACTTCCCAAAATACAATATCATCCTTTCACACAGGCAAGTAAAAGAATCAGAGCACGTCTTTGATGTTGTCAGTTTTGGCTTCATCCTTTTAACCACTTCTGAAGATGATCCAGCTTCCTCTGGATTGTTTTGGATGTGGGGTTTGGACCTAACATTTGGACACCAAACTTGTTATTTAATTTGGAAGATATTAGACACCACTCTTTATGCAGCAGTGGAGGAAAATATCATGCAAGAAAACTTTTCCATGCAATTCTCACTAAAAGGGAATCCACAGAGGGAGGCCTGAGTAGGTTCCAGGAGTTGTGTACAAAATTCAAAGTACTTTTCCATAGTATCTCTCAAAGATTCACCTTTTCTCAGAAATATCTATCTACAGGTAGTAGTGACTATGAAATTCACCCTGTTGGTGTGTGTTCACCAGCTCTCTCCACTTGGAAATATTTTGTATTCTAGTCTTTCTTTCCCCAGCAGAGTGAAAGGTTGCTAAAAACACAAACAAGATGTCCTAAGTTCTGTTAGAAAACTCCGGACTTGCTGGAAGCCTTTCTAAGATTTGCACAGCTTTTAGGCCCTTGTAGCAAATGAAGTTTGGATCATGCAGGGACAGTTAAGATTATAAACAGCTGAAAAGCATTTTCAGAGGAATTTCTGTAAAATTGATAGGAATTTACAAGACACAAAAGCCACAAACAGATCCAAAAACTGTTTCACAAATTTAACCCTTCTCATCTCTTGGACATTTTTAGTTACTTTGTCATGCATTAATTCAAAATTATCGATTTGCTCAAGTAAAATATTGATCTGTGAAGAAGTTACGATTTGTGTATGTGGGGCTGGATTAACTGATGAACTTCCAGTGATTTCAGTAGCATTATAATGATGTACTCCAGCTGAAATATCAATAAAGGCTTTGGAAATTTCACTAATAAAATTACTTATTAAAGAGAAATAAGTCCAAGCCCCAGTTTGATCTCTCCTATTGTTTCAACCTCCTTAAAATATGAATGTGTTAGGATTCTAAAACATTTCCTAATGCCAGTATGTCTGTGGCCCAGAAGCAAACCTCACATCTGTACTTCTGCAGCATTTACAAGGCTTAGCTCCAAATTTTGACTTTATCTTACAATTTCAGTGTTTCGCAGTGCTGATGTTGCGTGGTGTGATGTAGTCATAAAATAATCTGTGAAAATCCTAAAACACTAAAGTGAAACTCCACGGTATTTAAAAGCAGTTTGAGACTGATTTTTCTCTCTCTTATCCTGGTTTTACATTGATGCTGTTCTCTTTAGTTCTGTTTAGTTGCTTTAGGGTTACATTACTGTAAGCAAGAGAAGAATAAGACTAATTTACTTAGCTACATATCTTCCCAAAGGGTACTTTAAAATTTTAGCATGTACCCTTCCTCATTTTCTTTTCTCTTAATCCTGCCTAAAGCTCAAAACATCCAAGAAGGATGAGCAGAGAACGTCGGTGCAACGGGTGATCTTTCTTTAGGTAACTTATCACCAAGACAGGGGGAGTTTTTTATGCTTTCAAACCTATCAGTAGGAACTGTCACCAAGATACAAGAGATTTGCCAATACTTAATGACAAAGAAACACAACCCAAAAAGGATTAAAAGAAGAGAAGAGCCCTTAGTAAGAAGATGTTGATGTTAATTTTCTCTTTTTTTTTTTTTTTTTTTAATTAGAAAATTTTTGAATACAGGTATTCACAGAATTACAGAATCATCAGAGTTGGAAGGGACCTCTAGAAATCATCTAGCTCAACTCAGTTCCCCCTAAAGTAGAATCATCTAGAGTACATTACACAGGAGTGCATCCAGGAAGGCTTTGAATATCTCCAGAGAAGGGGACTCCACAACCTCTCTGGGCAGCCTGTGCCAGTGCCTTGTCACCCTCACAATAAAGAAGTTTTTTGCTTATGTTTAAATAGAACTTCCTATGTTCCAGGTTGTGCCCATTGCCCCTCATCCTGTCACTGGGAACTACAGAGAAGATTTCAGCTCCATATTCTTTGCGCTCACCCTTTAGATACTTGTAGGCATTGATAAGTCTCCCCTCAGCCTTCTCCAGGCTAAAGAGTCCCAGCTCTCTCAGCCTCTCCTCATAAGAGAGATGCTCCAGTCCCCCAGTTATATTTTCATTCACACAGGTCTCCTATATCCTCTGATTGATTTTTTCCTCATAGACATGCACCAGGCTTGAGCTTGGAGCAAGTAGTGTTTGGAAGTTGCCCAGATCTTGTGGGAATCTATATCTTCCAGAGCCCTGGATCCATGGAATTACACCGAGTAGATCTTTGAAGAAGATCTACTTCAGTGTGAGAGGAAAAGTGTGGCCCATTCTTTGCACTCACCCTTTAGATACTTGTAGGCATTGATAAGGTCTCCCCTCAGCCTTATCTTCTCCAGGCTAAAGAGTCCCAGCTCTCTCAGCCTCTCCTCATAAGAGAGATGCTCCAATCCCCCAGTCATCTTTGTTGCCCTCCTCTGGACTCTCTCCAGCAGTTCCCTGTCTCTCTTGAACTGGGGAGCCCAGAACTGGATGAACTCTTCCAGCTGTGGTCCCAGGAGAGCAGAGCAGAGGGGGAGAATGACCTCTCTCAGCCTACTGGGCACACTCCTCTTTATGCAACTCAGGGGTCCATTGGCCTTCTTGGCAGTAAGGGCACACTGCAGGGTCATGGGTAATTTGCTTTTCAGACACAAGTTATTGCTGCTTTCCCCCTCCACTTTTTTCAAGAATGAACTAGGAGGTAACTACAGAGGGCTGCACTTAATTCTTTGGAGTCAGCAAAGGTTGTTTGTAAAGACACCTGGAATTAAAACTTCCAATTTTTGTGCAATTCATCAGCCCATTACTTTTGTATTCACTGAGCTAAGGTAGTGTTTTTGACCACTGCATAATTTGAATGACTGGAACACAGTAATTCTCACACCAAAAAAATGTGTCTGGAAACACAGCAGCTCAGAATTGCTTCAGGGCTGTCTCATTAAACAGCCATTTGACAGAAAGAAGCCAGCAAGTTCCTAACACTCACCCTGGCAGGCAGTGGCAGCTCTGGATAACCATAGCACTTGAGGTCAAAAATATCCCAGAAACAATAACTCAAATTAAGATGCAGAAATCACCTTAGGACTGCAAAGAGTGACCTGTTCTTTGATGGTCTCAGTTATGCTACGGAGCTATCCTGGGGCAACGCTGGTGGTGCTGGTGAGGCTACCAATTTCTGAGTGGAAAATAGGAAATGCTTGTGTACTCTAAGCTGGTAAACACAACTAATTCCATCAATTAAAATATCATTGTCCAAATATAAAATAGAGAATTATTGACTGCCATGATTATAAGAGACCAGAGAATCCCTTTCAAGAAAACCCCAATACAACACTGATGAACACAGCTCAGATTTTAGGCACTGAAACCCTAGCAGTAGTGTGTAAATCACAGGGAGTCAAAGAATTATCCATAGCATATACTGGGCAAGTAGTATAAAATATTAAATTATTTGAAAGACTCAGAATGCATACAAATGGTTTAATTGTTCGTTAGTTTGCTTGGTATTTGTTGACTGTTGCTTACACTATTCTTCCTAACAAAAAATTCTTTCCTGATCACCTTCCAGCTCTGAAAGTACATGAAAGGCTGTATGCCCTATACAGTAACATATAATTGTGTATAGCCCAGAAACAGTCCTTCCTGTCTAAATAGTAGCTTTCTTAATGTTGTGATAGAGACAGGATTTCCAAAGCATAGACCTAACACACAGTTTTTGGAGTTTGCTCCAAATTTGCTCCAGTTTCAAGGTCAGCTCACACTCACCCCAGTTATGATGCAAACTTCCAGTTGTGGTTAGTGTAACCACATTTCACATCTGGCAAGACCCCATGGTACCTGTGTAAGGCATCCTAAGGGTGCCTACCTGGGCTAACTGAGCTTCTTTGAGATGGGCAGCCTGGGCAACATGGAGTGAAAAAACTTGTTGTCACTGCACTGATGTTCTCTGGGATCAAGATCTCTCAGCAGGCTGTCTCAAGTGGTGAAAGCATACCCATGGAGAGGCAAGGGCTTGAGGAGGTTCACCAGTGAAACCACAAGATCATAAGCTCAGACAGGCTAAACAGCCATCCCAGGAGCTGCAGAAACCAGACCTGTGTTGGACAGGCCCATGGTATCCCAGAGGTGCACTATCTCACCAAGGCCTTGCAGTGTTTCTGGAAACATTTACAATTTATGTAAAATTACAGAATCACAGAATCATCCGGGTTGGAAAGGACCTGTGAGAGCACCAAGTCCAACCCTTGATCCACTGTCGCTGTTGTTACCAGACCATGGCACTGAGTGCCACATCCAGTCTCTTCTTAAAAACCTTCAGGGATGGAGAATCCACTACCTCCCTGGGCAGCCCATTCCAATGTCTGATCACCCTCTCCGTAAAGAAATTCTTTCTAATATCCAACCTAAACTTCCCGTGGCACAACTTAAGTCCATGCCCTCTTGTCTTACTGATGGCTGCCTGGGAGAAGAGCCCAACCCCCCCTGGCTCCAGCCTCCTTTCAGGGAGTTGTAGAGAGCGATGAGGTCTCCCCTGAGCCTCCTCTTCTCCAGGCTGAACACCCCCAGCTCCCTCAGCCTCTCCTCACAGGACTTGTGCTGGAGTCCCTTCACCAGCCTGGTTGCCCTCCTTTGGACCTGCTCCAGGACCTCAATCTCCTTCCTGAACTGAGGGGCCCAGAACTGGACACAGGACTCGAGCTGTGGCCTCACCAGGGCTGAGTACAGGGGCAGAATCACTTCCCTGGACCTGCTGGCCACGCTGTTCCTGATCCAGGCCAGGATGCCATTGGCCTTCTTGGCCACCTGGGCACACTGCTGGCTCCTGTTCAGCTTCCTGTCAATCCAGACTCCCAGGTCCCTTTCTGCCTGGCTGCTCTCAGCCACTCTGTGCCCAGCCTGGAGCTCCCCATGGGGTTGTTGTGGCCAAAGTGCAGGACCCGGCACTTGGCCGTGTTGAACCTCATCCCATTGGAATCAGCCCAACTCTCCAGTCTGTCCAGGTCCCTCTGCAGAGCCCTCCTGCCTTCCAGCTGATCCACACTCCCCCCCAGCTTAGTGTCACCTGCAAATTTGTTAATGGTGGACTCAATCCCCTCATCTAAATCATCAATGAAGATATTGAACATAACTGGGCCCAGAACTGATTTCTGGGGGACACCACTAACATATAGAGCGCCTCCTCCGCCTCTCCTACCTTGTCCCTTCTGAATAGCTTGTAGCCATTCACAGCAGCACTCCAGTCATGGGAGTCATCCCATCACATTTCTGTCAAGGCAGCTGCTGCACAGTGGCTTCCATCTCCTCTTGCTTTTTTCCCATACTGCATACATTGGTGTACATGCACTTCAGCTGGGCTGTTGATTTTACTCTTAACTCAGGTTTTCCTTCCTCGGGATCATCTTTGGAGGGCTCAGTTTCAATACCTTCCCCCTTCAAACCTAATTTAAAGTCCCCCTGATCAGCCCCGCCACCTTACAGGCTATAGTCCTTTTGCCCCTGCTAGACAGATGAAGCCCATCTGATTTGAGGACATTAGGTAGCACGGAATTTGCCCCATGGTCAAAGAACCCAAAACCCTGCCATTGGCACCAGTCCCTAAGCCACGAGCTAACCTGCTGGATCTTCCTGCTAGTTCCTTCATTCATTGCTGTCATTAGAGGGGTGGAGGAGAACACAAATAGGGCTCCTCATCCCTTCAGCAGTTGCCCCAAGGCCTTGAAGACTCTCTTGCTTGAATGGGGGCTTCTCATTATTATATCATCACTACCCACCTGAAAGACAGGAAATGGGTAATAATCTGAAGAACTCAACAAGGTTGGAAAGCTTACTTGCAACATCCTTAACCCGGGCACCAGGGAGACAGCAGACTTCCCTGTGAAGTGGGTTTGTTCTGAATATGCAGCCCTTCACTCACCTCAGCAGGGAGTATCCTAGTACAATAACCCCTCTAGTTTTCATTTCAGGGTCAGTTTTGATGGCTGTCCTGAGGCAAGTCGGCCTTTGTGGTATCTCTGACCTTTGTGAGCCCTTGACTTTGCTTGTAACCAAATCCTCCTGCAGTGCTCCATACCTGTTCTGCAACATTACCTGATGGAACATCTCAGTGCACACCTGACACCATAATAGTTTTGCTGTTAAAGCCAAGAAATTCTTCCTCACAATGGTGTGAGAGCATCAGCAGTGACCATCAGGAAGGAGACCAATACAAGGGGCTGGCATAACAGCTTTCAAGGGCACCCACACTCTCTGAGCTCAGCTCCAGGAAACCACAGGCAGGAAAACACTGAAGCTGTCTTGAAGAACATGGTATTTCACTGCACAAACTCGTTTAAGCTTTTTAGATTTTTCACCCTGCTAATGGGTGTCCCAGCAGTCAAGGAAGTTTGGAGGTTAGCCACCAGTGTAAGAAAGTACTGTAATTGAATGCAAAGGTCTGAACACTCAAGGAATAAAAAACACTTCATTCCAGGAACATTTTAGCAACTGTTGACTGGTAGAAAGTAAACAGATTTCAAAAAGTGTCAGAATGCCATACCACTGCATGCCATTCCAGATGAACATTGTTCCTAAATATATTTCCTGTGACTGGGGGAGGAAAGCAAATATAATATTAAACAAATAAAACCAAACCAGATGTGCACAAGAGTAAGTTTTAAGCTTTTGTTTCTTTTTTCTTCTTTCTTTTTTTTTTGTTTGTTTGTTTGTTTGTTTTTTAAATAAAAGTTTTTCTTTAGAGGTACCAAGGAAATAGCTGGTAGGCTGGCATAGCATTTGTTGCATCCCCGTTTAATGTCCCTGCTGCCCTTTATAGCTGCACCCATTTGCCAGTTTCTTAGATCACATAATTGAGTGCAGGAATGTAGCAAATACTTAAAAGTGATGAAGGCTTTTAGGCTTATCAAAACCACTTGTGTTGTCATGATTTTACCAGGTGTGATGTTGAATTTTGGCATATTATGAAAAATAGCTGGCAGTACATGTAACTTATTAAACTGTTGCCAAGAAATATATGCTAACTGGTGTTTACATGGAAGGTCATCTGTCTTCTCCGTTCACTGCTAGCAGACATTTCTGGAGTGTTTTTACCTGCAATTAAAACTCATGCTTGACACATCTCCTGTTTGTTAATAGTCAATGCCTTTATACTTACTACTCTATCACATGAGTGACTCTAAGTCAGGAAGTGTTATTTCTGGTCTCTGGAAAACAAACATTTCTTTTAAGAAGAAAAAAGTGTGAGTGTTTGCTAAAATTATTTTTATTTTCGACAACAGGTGAACAAGCATCTATATTCTCGCGAGTCATCTTATTTCTTTGCTACTTGCCTCCTGCAGACTAAGACTTTGGGGGTAGGGCACTGTGATGTTGAAAGTGCTCATCCCGAATGAGACCTTACTTGACTTTCGGTTCCCCAGAACTGGTGAAATTGAACCACATGACACAATGCCGGAAGAGTGAACTTCATTAGCACAAGTTTGTAATTTCTTTAAAGTGTACTTGCTAATAAAGCACAGGGCAACCATAACAGTGCTGATACTATAGTCATTATCCAAAAGGTCAAGAATCAACTGTCAGGAGAATTCACTGCAGAAAGCTGCAAGGCTGGTAGCTGCAGGATCCAGCAGCCGTAGAGAGCCCTGAAGATGACATAGAGCATCTGATAAGAATCAAGCTTTTTAACTTCTAATCCAATGTCCTGTGATGGATAACATAACCTTGCAATTGATCAATGCTTCTCAGGGCTTGGCTCATGTTAGGTGGCAATGCATCAATGGCTTTCTAGGTTTTAATGTGGCAGCTAAGGTTCTCGTTGAAATTTGCATATACAGCCACTAGAAACAAGTTCCTGTTCTCTTGTATTATTCCTTTTGATGAGCACCAAGTCCTGACCTCCACTGTGTCTTTGATTAAAGATGGCAGGATACAATTCCTTGCTGGCAGACAGGCAGCATGCTGCAAATATTTAATGATCACTTTGCCCTCCCCTATCTTTTCTCTCTTGAGTACAAGAAGTACCTACACCAAGCTAGAAGGTCATTTCTCTTTTCCCACCTCTTTCACTTCTTCTGCCTCCTATCAGACTGTACAAGTCAAGATGAGGAAGCAAGCTGGTATCCCTCTATGAAAAAGCAAATAAAACTTAATGCAAGCCTCCAATTATTGGTAGCACAAGGCACTGGACACCTGTGACTTTCTTTACCTGTATAGGAAATAAGGCTAAAAGCAAGTGGAGAAATTATACCCTCCTTAAAAGGAAAAGTGCACAAAGTTCTAACAAAGAGTTAAGCCTATTTGCATTACTGTACTTATGTGCAAGCCTAGAGTGACTGCAGGCCGCCCCCAAGCTGTGCTTGGGTGGTCCTCCACGAATTCGTATGCAGCAATCTATTAGTGGCATCTAGCAGTGATTTATGCAGCTGTCAAACTGCCTTCATCAGTACAAGTGAATTGTGGGCACCATCAACTTACACGGACTCCTTCATAGTGTCTAAAGTAAATGAGGGACAAATTAAAAGAAAAACAGGCCAAGGTACCACCCACTCATCTTCTCAGTTCTTTCATGACAAGTTCCCTCCACAGAAAAAACATACAGTTGCTCATATGAGACCACACTTGCAGAGACCCCACTGTCTAATCACAGACAGGCTGTGAAAGTCAGCTTTCAGGGGCTTCGTTAGAGCAAGGAGAACAGGAAAAGTTGGCAGAGTTCCACCAGAAACTGAAACTGTATTGATAGCAAATAAAATTGTCACAGGACCAAATCAGCCAGTTTTCATAATAAATACCAATGGGTTATTTGATCAGGGAATGATATGAACCATCTGATGATGATATAATAAACCCCTGTAGCATGTGCCTGTGTTTTCATTTTCAATAGGAACCAATGCTATGGTGTATCTTGGTCCAGCTGCAAATCCTAGTCCTAGCTGACTGTTGGTCCAACCTTACAAGTAGTTCAGTTTTGCTGCTCTGGGTGCACAAGCATTCTGGTACTTTGCATAAGGACAGAACAGCATCCCTGAGTCATGTGTGGAAGGAATTCTAGTCTTCACAACCATTTTTTACTAGTTTATGTGAAAATGGAGTGAGAAATATTTCTTGCTCAAATTTCTCTCAATGAACAAATGGATCAGAAAAGCAGGAATATGCACGCATGCAATTAAAATTTTTTTTTTTTTTTTTTTTTTTTTTTTTTTTGGAAAGGCTGCTTATATTTGCAGCATGCCTTCCCAGGAAGTCAGCATGGCAAGGATCAGCATGGGACACTGAAATGAGGAAAATGCTGCTTGAGCCAAAATCCTGTGTTACTGAGCAAACTCCCAAACCAGGACAGTAACACAGTTACATGAAGGACAAATTAGAACAGTAAAACATCCTTTCTCTTTGGCAAAATTTTGTTATCCTCATTCTTGATACACCAGAGTAATTACATATAACAAAATTACTTTGTACCACATCACGCTTCCATTCTTACTGTATTTGTTATTACATACTAAAACAGACCTCAAGAAGAGTTATTTTAGTGAAATCAGTCTGGTCTTATTGTTAAACTATTACAGAAGTCAACATGGAAGCAACAGAGGTGCCAGCAAGACTGTAGTGTACTTGAGGTATCTGTTCTGGGGAGCATCTTTCCATGGAAAATTACTCCAGCCATCTAAAATGACGAAGGCCCTCTTTGAAACCCACAGAGTTTTACTGCTGCCTCCTGGGACATCCACAAAAGTCCATTGCTGGAAGAGATGAACAGACATAGGTTATGTGGTTACTGTAGTGCCAAGTGTATGTGTGTCTATTGACATGGTCTGGCAAGAGAAATTTTAGGATTCCTTGTTCATAACTACCAGATCTTCAATAGAAGAGACATTTAAAAATATACCCCAAAATATAACCCCCAGTATGGGAGATAAAGGAACATGTTTACTTCCTTTTATACTTCTTGGAGAGCTATGTTACTCATCATGAATATATGTATTCAGGTGTTAATTATTCTCCATGAAAAGAGAAACAATTGCCTTACATGGATGCTGCAAGTGCTGTAAATTTAAGCATATTCTTATACATCTTTAGACATGTATGAGAAACACCAATTCAAATTTTAATGACAAGGTAAACCTCTTTCTGAATGAAGAAAACAGTAAAATGTGTGCATCTGCAGGTCTTGACATGATGAAGGGACTGGAAGTTCAGGAGCATGTCCACATTGTACAGCAGAGATCAGAATAGAGGTATCTGAAATAGTACTGGCAGTACTACATCACAGACCCAGTAAGACATAGGTGCCAGGATGGAGCCATGCTTGAGCTACCTGGCCATGCTATCCTGCATGACTATTCAGCATGGATGTCTGAATGTGCTAAAGCAGCAATACTGCCTGCAAGGCAGAACAAGGTTCAAGCTCATTCGGAAGAGGTTCAGAGATCTTTGCCATCCAGATTCTGCACTGGGTGATGTGATGGTTTGGGTCATTCTGGTAGTACTCACAATAGCATGAATGAGTATATCCTAACAAAGAGTGCACAGAAGGAGAAAAGTAAGTAGTAAAGACAGAGTCAAACTGTGGGGCCCCTTGAAATCTCACCTGAAGCATTAAATGTACCAGTGGTCCAGAGGCTGATATGATCAGCAGTAATACAGTAACATAAAGTAGATAACCTTAAACAAAGAGATGCACTGGAAGGATCTAAAAGAGATGGAGATACCCAACAGAAAGTAACTTCCAAGGTGTGCTAAATGATTTTTTCTAAAGAGAAAATAATTTAGAGCACTGGAAGAAAAATCTTACTCTAGAAAAACAAGAAGTGTTTGTCAACAAAAGCAGATATTTTGGCTGAGACTCTGACTCACAGTGTTGAAGAGACCAAATTCAGCAGCAGCAAAAGGAAAGGAGGAATAAAGAGAGATGAATTCAGTATTAAGTAAGGTTTCAGGGGACAGAGGAAGATGCCTAATGAGAAAATTAAGGCCAGAAAATGTTGTCAGACTTTCCCCACCAAACAGTTTGTTCAGCCAGAGAACTGTAAATCAGACTTTTTTTTTTATTTTTATTTTTTTTTTTGGCACAGATATAAATGAAACCTTCTAGTCAGGAAAATGTTTTTCATCATGTGCTGTTAACATCCCATTTGTGGAGATATGTTATATCCAAGACTAAAAACCTGTCTAGGATATTCTCTATAACAGCTTAATTTTATCCATAATCACCAAGCTGCTCTATCACTATCTCATCTGTAGCTTAATTTTATCATATTTATTTCCCACGACACCATACTCAAGATTCTGTCAGCTTTCCAGCAAATTAGGTCCATAAAAAAATAATCTTCATGGCTTAACAATGGTCTGCACTGCCCCACTAAAAGCAGGCATACAGATAGGTGATTTCATCTGTTAAAATAGCAGAAATAAGCTTGGACTTGTGAATTTACATCTGGATACAAAATACTTTCTTCTGAAAAATAACTGTACCGCAAAAGGCATATAAAATGAAAAGAGGTTCCTATGAAAATGTTTTATGAGTGGATTCCAGAGCAGCAGCAGCATGAGAATACTAAAAATAGTCAGGGTTCCAAGTACACTGCTAAGAAGCACTTCAACCCTTCAATGTGTTTATTATTTGCATCGTACCACAGTCTCATTAAATAAAGAGACAACTCTTAATTTAAAACATTTTTCTTATTGTGGCAGCTACAGCAGCTCTCTTCAGTGTAAATATATGCACCTATTTTTCTTCAACAGGAGAACTACTAGAGATGCTGCCATCATTTGAAAAACAATTCAGATTTGGCTTCAACTCAAAATTCCTTTCTGTAGTCACAGTGTCATCTTGTGTAACTCATTATCTCATCTCAAAATGACTTAAGCCTGAACTTTGGACTACTCATGCCTTTTGCACTAAACACAAAGTGGATACAACTGGCCCCTGCCTCAGTCTCCCTTGTAACTCGTCTCGGGCATTTTCAGGCAGATTACAATACAGCCCTTAACCTTAGATGTACCACCTAGCAAGAACTCAGTCCTCTCTTAAGATGTAATAGAGTGCAGCCTCTTGGATTGCAGCCTTTTCTGTGGTGTCCTTCAGTTTTCCTGTATGTCCAGCCACTTACATGCAGAGAGTCCAGTCTCTTTTTAAATATCTCCAGGGATGGAGAATCCACTGCTTCCCTGGGCAGCCCATTCCAAAGTCTGATCACCCTCTCAGTAAAGAAATTCTTTCTAATGTCCCACCTAAACTTCCCCTGGCACAACTTGAGACCATGCACTCTTGTCTTGATGGTAGTTCCTGGTAAAAGAGACCAACCCCCCCCGGCTCCAGCCTCCTTTCAGGGAGTTGTAGAGAGCGATGAGGTCTCCCCTGAGCGTCCTCTTCTCCAGGCTGAACACCCCCAGCTCCCTCAGCCTCTCCTCATAGGATCTGTGCTCAAGTCCCTTCATCATCCTGGTTGCCCTCCTTTGGACCTGCTCCAGGACCTTGATATCCTTCCTAAACTGAGGGGCCCAGAACTGGACACAATCCTTAATTCTAAAGACAATTTCCTTAATTCTAAAGACATTTTTCCAAGTAATTTTACTTTGGTTTTCTGTGATAAAGAGGATTAAAAGATTGCCTACAGAACATCATGTAGCATTTGAACATAACAGAATCACAGCATGGCTGAGACAGAAAGCAACCTCTGCAGCCCATCTAACCGAGGTCAGAGTAGGGTCACCTAGAGTAGGTTGCTCAGCGATATGTCATGTCAAGTTTTGAATAGCTCAAAGGATGGAGGCACCACAACTTCTCTGGACAACCTGTGCCAGTATTCAGCAAACATATAAGTGAAACAATTTCCCCCTGTATTTAGGAAATTTGGATTTGTGACCATTTGCTATTGTCCTGTCACTGAACACCACTAAAAAAAGCCTATCTCTGTCCTGTTTTCAGTCTCACATCATGTGCACTGGTAAAGTGCTCCCTGGAGTATTCTCTTGCCCAGGCTGAACAGTCCAAACTCACAGCATCTCTTCATATGTGAGGTAGCCCAGTTCCTTATTCATCATCATAGAACTTCACTGGACTTTCTCCAGTATTCCCATGTCTTTCTTGTATCAGAGAGCCCAGAAGTGGACCTGGAACTCCCAATATGTCTCAGCAGTGCTCCCTCGACACCCTGGCAATGTGCTTCCCAGGAAGCTACTGATGTTCTTTGCTGCAAAGGCACTTTGCTGGCTCATGATGAATTTGATGTCTACCCCTAGGTCCTTCTCTGCAGAACTGCTTTCCAATTGATAGACTCACAGTGTGTGCCTATCATTGTTCCTCAGAAGGAACATTGTCCTCCCCAAAGGAATCACCTTTTATTTCCCTTTACTGAATTTCACAAGCTTCTTTTGAGCCCATTTTTTCAGGCTATCCAGGGTCCCCTCTGAATGGCAGCACTGTGACCTGGTTTTCCAGTCACACCTCCCAGTTACAATTTATCCACAGCCTTGGTGAGGGTACACTCTGTCTCACCATCCCAGTTATTAGGACAGGTTTTAATAAGCACTGGTTCTAGTATCGGTGTCTGGCATGCATCACTAGGGACTTTGTGGGACCACCAAACGTACTTTGTGCCACTGATCACAACACTCTGAGGATTCAGTGTTTAAATACAACTCAGCATTCACTTGTCCGGACCAGACTTCTTCAACTGGTCTATTAGAATTCTATGGGAGACAGCATCAATATACACTGCAGTGGTTAGAGTGTTTATAGAGTATTCCAGCCTGCAGTGGGGTAAGAAAAGCAATGTGTCCATGCTAACATGTCTTCAAAATTCTCAGGAAGAAAATGCAATTGATTTCAAAGACTCCCATCTCTTGGGGGACTGATCCAGAAAGGCTATTATATAAAAGACAGCAGACACTGTCCTTTATCTCCCAATTTAATACTTACATACAGTTATTTTATTACAAAATCATGTCTGCCACTATTGTTGTTCCAAGCTCCCTTCAGAAAGACAGGTATTTTCTGCAGTAAAACATCCTTTCTCTTTGGCAAAATTTTGTTATCTTCATTCTTGATACACCAGAGTAATTACATATACTTTTACAAAATGTTTCATGTACCTTTACAAACTTTTGCCTTCGCTATTACTACCTCATAAAACCTACCCAAGTCTTTTTTCTTCCAGCTTCAAAGTCTCTCTCCCTTATTCCCTTCTCCACCTTCCCCTAGGAGGGTAGTGTGGAACAACAGAGAGCATCTGTCACTGTCTAGTTACTGTCTGAAACCATGATATCTTCACATGATACACAGGGTCCAAACGACTCTCCTAAAAACTGCAGTCAAAATGTGCAAGGCTACGTTTCTGAGATAAAAGATAAGGCATGCCACTAGAGGTCGTTCCACATGTTTGAAAGGATCTGGCCCTCCTGCTTAATACAGCACTGGTATCTTTCTTGCAAGAAAGTCATCCTCCTTGTGAGAGAGAGCAGAATTCTTGCTGATTATTCTCTGACTGTAACTAGCACAAGTGAATGCTCTGTTTCTTTTCACAGTCCTGGTATCTGTTCCTTCTTCTGAAGAGTTCATCCAGATGGCTCAGGGCTCTCACAGCTCAGCGAAGAGTGGGAGGGGGAGGGGGATTATCCCCATAGTTTCAGTAAATTACACACATTCATCAGCCCCATGACTTCTACACTCAAGCTCTTGCCTTTTATGGCAGGCCCAGAGAAAATGATATAATGGTATGCCATGCAGCATGTGTACATAGGGAGCTGGGGATATATTTCATATGTCTTTAGAAGTTTTGCTTTGTAAATTTTTCTAAACAAATTTTTAATTTATAGTCTGATAAGCAATTTCACTACAAAGGATAACTGGGTTTCTGTCAAAAGCCATGTGCTCTATCAGACCAAAAGAAAAAAGGAAAGAAAGGTGTGGGTTACTGAATGAAGCTCTCATCCATTTGCATTGTCCATAATATTCTGCTCCTGATGTCAGTAGCAAAATTCTCATTAAGACTAGGATTTTAATCTGGGACTGTGCTAGAAAATGAATTTGCATAGCTGTTATTGTTTCATACAGCAAAAAAAGTTTTTTGAATGAAATGGTAGTAGAAAGACACCATTGCCTCCATGCAGGGCGGACTATTGTGAAAGAAACTTGCTAAATTAAATCCTTAGCACTATTTGCAGATTTTAATGTAAGTTTTGGGAGGGATGGGAGGTTTCTCTTGATATATTCCAACAAGTGTTGAGATTTCTTTTGTGTTGCAGTGCTCCAATCTTCCAACTTTCTCCACAGGACTTCAGTGGAACATGTCCATTTTTAGCTAAATATGGAGCTGGCCAAATAAAGTTGCACGAAACAGTAAAATGAGCATAGGCATGCCTAAGTGTATGGTCATTTGGGATTTCAATCAAATTAATCCAAAGAGGAAGCTGTATTGTCTTGATTCTAACCTTACCCTATCACCAGGTTATGCTATTATAAATCACCAATGGGTGATTCGTTTTCTTGCTAGATTCTTTACATAGATAATAGCAACTACCATTTTATACTTCTTTTACCAAATGAGCCCTAACTCTTAGTACTACACCTTTAAAGTTATTTTGCAGGAAAAAGGGAAGAAATGCAAGGCTTGTTCCTGTATTTTGTTATGCTCCAACGTGATATGTTAAATGGCTTTGATCCCATACAGCAGTTTAAGTGGATGAAAAAGGAGCATATTTCAAGTGCCTTACTGCAAACAATAAATATAAAAGTGCCAAGGCACATGACACAAGGTTCTGGAGAAGGCATTGAAGATGTACAATTGGTGGGTAAAGAACATTTTTCTTATTATGGGCAACTTAGCATTCTGAAACCACTAACAGGAATTTGTGGCTGAAATTAGTGGTTCTTGAAAGTCTATGCCACCATAATCTTCCATAATCCTTCTTCATATTACACTATTTAGTACAGGCCATATCCTGTGTAAGGTGAACCTAGGCAAAAATCCACAGAATTTTGAACCTTGCCTTGGATTCACAATGGGATTCAGGTGAGGGGAAGCTGGATTTGTTTAAAGCTGTACATTTCCAGACTTCAAGACTTGCAAATCCATGTAAACTGTTTCTGGCACAAAACTGGCAAACCTGTTCTTGATAAAAGTAGGAATGGCTCACACTGTGAACCTCTGTGTCCAGTGATAAGTAATTAGGGACCACGCTGGTCAAACTTGTTTCATGGGGCTGCTGAGAGAACAGTGGTAAGCATCCACTGTGGAGAAGAGAAATGAAAATAAAACACAGCTTAGGTATGTAACAAGCTCCAGTTACTGGGTCAGAAGAGAAACAGCCATCGTCAGAGATTTATATCCCACAGGAGTAGTTTACTGCTCTTTTGGAAGAAATGACCTAAACCTGCAGGACAGTGAGAGTGAAAAAGCAATTGCTCAGAAATCCTGGCAGAAATACTTGGAATGAAAAAATAGTAGAAAGCACCATAGATGCTTCATCCTTCATATATGCAGTTTTGTCTGTTTAAAGGGCAGGTAAAGAATGCTTTGTTTAGAAATCTGAAATTGTGGTGGGTGAAGGATGGTGACTTCCCTGTGAAAGCTTTCCTGGGAGAGGGCCAGACACTGGGCTATGTCAATCTGCAGCTAGGGCTCAACACACCCTCAAAGGCTGATAAAATACACAGCACCCTGAAGGGTGAAATAATAAGCTTTGCTGGCAAAAAAGCCAGTCTTTCCAGGGAAAGTGGCAGAATGGTGATCGGCAGAATGGTGATCGGCAGAGCTGAACTGAACTACCTTGCCCCTTCACCCCAAAAGATTCCTCCTTCAGCAGCTATTTTTAGTAGCTTTTAGGTGATTACTCACTCATCCAGATCAGCTGCTACCATCTCATCTGTCTCCCAAGAGTAAGCAGGGTGGACTTGAAAACAGTCAGTCCACTCCTGAAGGCAAGAATCTCTGCAAAGGGCCTCTGAGGATGGCTACAGCTTCTGATGAGGAGGAGTGGGAATGACTGGTGGGATCTTTTTGCTGTCCTAACTGCATGCAGAATAACTTGGTTCTGAATAATCTGAAGATACATTTGTGGGGTTTTTTGTGGGGGGAAAAAAAAAGCAAATGATTGCTGTAGACCCCCTGTATATGTAACCAAGGAAGTGCAAAACTGCAGCAAAATTTAGGGATTTGTAGAGACTGGCAGATTTACTTCATTTTGGCCATGAAATCATAGCTCTGAATCCACAAGCATATAGCTTTTAGTCCATCACTCAGTGTGCTTGTAATTAATGTATACACCCATCAATATATAGCCTTGCAGAGTGCTCTCTTACCTGCACCCTGAAAATACTCAGAGCATTTAATACATGCATTTAGCTTCCCGGGAGCGGCAGTGGCTTACATTGAGATGTCTTGAATTCAAGGACTTTAGAGGTGTTTGGGTGACTCCTGGGGGTTCAGCATGTTAAAGTTCACAGTTCATGCATGAAGCATGTGAATCTCAGCTTAGTCTGAGGAAAGCAGCAGGACGAAGGGCTTGTCACACATGCTGAGTTGTTGGAAACACGATCACATGAGGCTAGAGTAGTCATCATAGCTGATGTTACGGTCATCTCTTGTTTCTGATGAGTTTCAGCTGGTCCTGCTCTGGAAATACAGAGCAGCTGTTTTTTCAAGTTTTTTAAAATGCTGTATAAGCAACATAGATGGAATTCTATAATAACTTTACCTAGAAGATACACTAAGCTTCACAATTAAGCATAGATCCTCTTTAGCTATATAATTGCCACATTCACAGAGCCAACAGAAAAAGACAGATGTCCAAAGGCAGCATTTGGATCATACAGTCTTACCTTTTGCAAGCCAGGAAAATCTTGCCCAGTAACTTCTGCACTTAGAGGTAATACTAGATAATACTAGATACTAGCATCTCTTTGAGCTTTACGCATATCTTTTAAAATAAATATCCATTTATGACTTAAAATCTTCAGGTGTGGGAAGCACTACATCCATCCAAATCACTCCAAAGCTTATGTATTTTCCCCTTTAAAGATTTGCTCTTCATTTTTCATCCACTTGTCTCATTCCAGCTTTCAACCACTGAATCTCAATATGATTTCTTTTTTTAAATAAATCCAGTTCTTCCATGATCTGAAGTATTTTTCCATGTAAGCATTTCTATGCTGGAAATAATTGACTTCTAAATCTTCTCTTGGATAAATAATAAAGACTAAGTTTCTTAAATCTTAGTCTGTCTGGAATGTTTTCTGGACCCTGAGATGTGTGGTAATGCTCTTATTCATGTTGGAGACAGATAATACCCCTTTTCCTATTTTGATTGTCTCTTGCTTCTACAATGGAGGATGCCATTCACATTTAGTTGCTATGTTGCCTTAAGACCACATGCTTCATAGGGCTGCCTAATATGAATTTGATGTGCTTTTCAGATTTGTCCACAGGGTAAAGTTCCACATTTTTAAAGGATATTCTATCCTTACTGTTTTTCTAGCATTGTGGTCCACCACTGACATAATGCTCTATTTACCATATAATTCTTATCAGTACATATAAGTGATATAACCATGTAATTATTTACAAATTTCACTATTCGTATTCTGTCCCACTTTTACTAGCACTGGTTTCCTAAGTTCTTCCCATACACTGAAATAGTCATTGATAATCATCTGGTCAGAACTGGATCTCTGAGAAGCATACTGGGAATGATCCTCAAGACCACTATTTCTCCATTTTCAGTTATCAACAAGAAACATCTAATATATTTCTGCTATACTCTCTATTTTTAATGCAATGCTAAGTCTGGAAGGTGTTTCTTTTATTTGCACACCAAATGGGGATCTGTCAAATATTCTGCTGCTTCTCTTTGCTACCCATGTAACACTAAAAATTAAAAGCTCATTGTTGAATCTGCTGCCCCCTAACTGCTCATTGGATATAGGACACAAACATATTGGATCGAGCTGCATAGAACTTTGATTAATCTACTGGAAGCTGCTGTTTTCTGCATTAAAAGACATAAGATCTTAGACTGGCTCATGTGCTACCAAACTGCTTAATAGCTATTGCCAGTTCCCACATGTTTAATCTACAGATGTCATACTAGCGCAAAGCAAACCCTAAGGCTGTTTTGGGCAACGATGGTGAAACACAATCATGATGATGTTAGTAAGCTAACAGCACTATTATCTTTCTCAAACATTAAATTTCCTCAGAAAAGATACCAAGGTTGTTGTGAGGCTTGCTACTGAAAAGCTATCTTAAATGATTTGCTGTAACAACCTTTCAGCACCTTCACTAAAAACCTATGTCAGGCTAGCCAGCTACAAACATATGGTGATTATTCTATTTAGTTTTTCAAATGTTGACTTTTAACCAGAATTTTCAATTCTCTGCTACTCTAGCAGGTTTGGTTTGTAAGAAAATCAACATTAGCAGTATAGAAAAATTCTTTCCATCTAGAGAGAACTGTATGAACTTCCTCCTTTCTGTGCATCCTAAGTGACCATTTCACCATGAGAAATTGTTAGAATTCCTCCCTTTATCCAATCATTTTTGTCAGAGATTTTTTTTTAACAAATGCTTTTAGCCTTTCTTATCAGATAACACCACTGGTTACCTGTGAGCATCATGTGTGATTTTCATAATATTTATGTTTGGACCTGGCTACAAATTACTTGTTATTGTTAATTATTATGGTTCATTCATTTTAGCTTTTGTTTGCCAGCAGGATAAAGTGAGCAAGCTCCTATAGTCACAGCAGAGCAACTTCATCATAACATCACACCATATGCACTGGGGCACCAGTCCTTGTGTCACATCTGATATGTCTGGGGACAGACAGTGAGGGGATGCTTAGGACAGACACCTCCTCTGGTCACAGTTCTCCTGTGTCAGAGAGAGCAGGGGGCCTGAGGCAGAGCTGTGTGCTTACCTTGTCACTCAGTTATGTCCTCTCCCACAGGTTCTGCTGGCATCAGCTGATCTGATATCTAACCTGACATAATCTAATATTCAGGGCTTCACTTGTTTTGGATAAACACCCGGTAGTTCAAAATGTTAACCCAGTTCATATGAAACAGAATCACAGAATTGTTCTGGTTGGGAAAGACCTTTAAAGACCTTTTAACCATTCACCTAAGTGTATGGAGTACAGTGCTAGACCACTTCTCTAAGTACCACATCTACACATCTTTTAAATATCTCCAGGGATGGTGATCCAACCATCTCCCTGGGCACCCTTTCCCAGTGTTTAATAACTCTTTCAGTGGAGAATTTTCTCCTAATACCCAGTCTAAACCTCCCCTGGTACAACTTGAGGCCGTTTCTTCTTGTTCTACCACTTGTCACAGGGAGAAAAGAACAACCTCCACCTTGCTAAAACCTCCTTTCAGGTAGTTGTGGAGAGCAACAGGGTCTCCCCTCAACCTCCATTTCTCCTGACTAAACAAACCTGCTTCCCTCAGATGCTAGTCATAGGGTTTGTTCTCCAGACCCTTCACCACATTTGCTGCCCTTCTCTGGACATGCTCCAGCACCTCAGTGACCTTCTTGCAGTGGACGTCTGTCACAGTTTAATGCTGGTCCAGCAATTAAACTAATGCAGATGCTCTCTATTAATCCCCCTCCCTGACAGAGAAAGGAGAGAGAATACGGGAGAGAGACTGTTGGGTTGGAAACTAAACTACACAGCTTTAATGAAACAGTCACAATGAAAAGGCCAATTATTAAATATATACAAATATACACAAAAGCAATACCATGTTCCTCCCCTTTTCTCCCTCAGTAACACTCAAATCACCACCAGTCTTCATGGCAGCCCTGGAAAAGTCCCAGGCTGGGCTCCTGGAGTCAGCAGCAGTTGGGAGCTGGAGGCAGATACACAGATTCAGGCTGGTATGGAGCAGGACCAAAGGCAGACAAATGGTGAGAATCCTCCTAGGAGGCTGGCCATAGGCAAAGGAAAACCTAACCCTTGTGATTCCTCAAATTTATACTGAGTATGACACATATGGGATGGGATATTCTGTTTGGTAAATTTTGGTCACCTTTCTGCTCCACTGCTTCAAGATGCAGATGAGACCCCTTTACTCCCTTTCTCTTTCTGAAGCATAAGATCTCCCTCAGAACCCAGCAGTGACCTTGGTTCTGCATAGCATTCTCAAACCATAACTATAAACATCAAGCACTATCAGTTCAAGAAGGAGACACCTGGCTGAGAAACCTGCTGTTAATTTCAGCAAGTGCAGTCTTGCCAGTCTTACAAGAGACTTAGCTGAAAGTAAAATTACAAAAGAGAAAATTAGTTCTATCTTGACACAAACCAGGACAAGGCCCAAGAACTGAACACAGAACCCAAGGTGCTGCCTCACCAGTGCTGAGTACAGGGACACGATCACTTCCCTAGTCTTGCTGACCACACTATTCCTCAAAAAGACCAGGATGCTGTTGGCCTTCTTGGCCACCTGAGCACATGGCTGGCCCATGTTCAGATGGCTGTGGACCAACACCCTCAGGTCCTTTTCCGCTGGGAAACTTTTCATACACTCTTCCCCAGGCCTGTAGCATTGCCTGGGGTTGTTGTGGCCCAAGTGCAGGACCCAACATCTGGCACTGTGCTGAATGTACAATGTGCCACACATTGATACAACCTCTCGCTGAATGAGAAACACCTTGAAAGCAGGATGTCAAGCCTGCTGTTTCTGTGCCTGGGCAGAAACTGACAGCAGTATGAGGAGAACCACAAAACACAAGATAGGAAGGCATAACCACAGATTCTATGTGGCATGAGTTAGTTCTGTTCAAGGCACTTTGCTTTTTTCTCTCTCTTTACATTCTATTGGTGCTTTACTTAATCCATTGACAACTAAGGACCAGCAGTGCATGTAAACTATAGCTTCAGAGGAATCTTGGGAGTTGATGTCTGAAGCAACCTTGAAAGTGAGGGCCAAGAACCACCTGATCACAGAATCACACACAGTCATAGAATGTTAGGGGTTGAAAGGGTGGGTGCTCAAAGACCAAGTCCAACCCCCCTGCAGTCCTAGTGAGCCAAAGAGCTTGAGCCTGAAAGCAGTCATCACAGACGTGCTCAGGCCCTAACACTGACCTGCACTCCCCAGACCTGCACTGGTCATCAGAGATCTCAGCTGAGCCAGGATTTTGGCAGTCTGGATGCACTGTGTATAACTGCACTACCACAGCTCAAATTAGGGATGATGTGCACTACTGCAAGCCACAAAGCTGGGTTATTTTATTTCATATCTGAATATAGTAAGTAGCCATGTAAATTCCTGCAGACTTTATGGTAGATCAGCTCAGCTGACAGAGATAGTTTTTGGTTTGCTAAGACTGATCTGATGCTGTTTGCTTGCTAGAAACTTAACCAGAAGGATCATGCACAGTACCAGCCTGCAAGAAGCAGATCCTGAGGATGCAATGGCAAAAAAGAAGACTATCCCTTTCCCAAGAGAAGGCAACTCATTCCTAAGACAGTTCTACAGGAGGTTCTCAGCTGGATGCCTCTAAAGCCTCCAATTGGCTCCAATGTAAGCTGAATCAGAGCAAAGGGAACATTGCAGAAGTGTCAGGAGCCACATGATCATATTCTATACACAACTGCATCAGACCCTTTCTTTGCTTTTCTCAAAGCAGGAATGAGAGATGTCAGAAGTAATTATCTTGCACTGCATTAATCACCAAGTTAGAGGTCATTAGTACTGCACAGGTAATCCTCCTTGTCTGTGTCTGTCTGAACACAGTCAAGCAGAACTGCTCTGTATCCTCTAAACCCTTAGGCTCTCTCAGTCTCAGAAATGAGCAGCCACATGGTTATGCACCAAAATTACAGATCAAGGCAGAATCCTCAGCTAACTATTCACAAACTTTATTAGTTGCTTTTTTCTGTTCCTTTGTGTGCACAAAGACTTCTTACACTAAATTAGGTCTACCAAAAAATAAATTAAATTAAATGAAAAAATAAATTAATCTGGTTTATTTCCAAGGTTCCTACAAGATTTTTATAAAAACTAGAACTCCTTACTGAAAAGAAAGGAGTCAGCAGAAACTAACAGTTTTTTTCTAAGGCCTCATCAGTTTTTGTGATTTAATATAGAAGGAATATAGGGCTAGAGCCCTCTCTATTGAAGTAATCAGGCCTAGGTTTACCAATATCAAGATCAACAAAGGTTTTAATCCTTTCCCCTGTCAGTGTTCACAGAATCACAGAATTACAGAACCATCAGAATTGGAAGGGAACCCTAGAAATCATCTAGCTCAACTCAGTTCCCCCTAAAGTAGAATCATCTAGAGTACATTACACAGGAGTGCATCCAGGAAGGCTTTAAATATCGCCAGAGAAGGGGACTCCACAACCTCTCTGGGCAGCCTGTGCCAGTGCCTTGTCACCCTCACAATAAAGAAGCTTTTTCTTATGTTTAAATGGAACTTCCTATGTTCCAGGTTGTGCTCATTGCCCCTCATCCTGTCACTGGGAACTACAGAGAAGATTTCAGCTCCATATTCTTTGCGCTCACCCTTTAGATACTTGTAGGCATTGATAAGTCTCCCCTCAGCCTTCTCCAGGCTAAAGAGTCCCAGCTCTCTCAGCCTCTCCTCATAAGAGAGATGCTCCAGTCCCCCAGTTATATTTTCATTCACACAGGTCTCCTATATCCTCTGATTGATTTTTTTCTCATAGACATGCACCAGGCTTGAGCTTGGAGCAAGTAGTGTTTGGAAGTTGCCCAGATCTTGTGGGAATCTATATCTTCCAGAGCCCTGGATCCATGGAATTACACCGAGTAGATCTTTGAAGATCTACTCCAGTGTGAGAGGAAAAGTGTGGCCCACAATGACACAGTGGGTGATGCTCAGCAGGAAGGGCCTCTGAGCATCCATGGCCAGGGACATTCACACAGACTCTGCTGCTCTGCAACACTTAAAACTTCCCACACTTAAAAATTCTTCTTTGAGGAAGATCTACTTTGCATTCCTGAAGTCCGGGGTTGTAATCTTACTTATTTCTCCACTTGTTCCACACAAAATGGTAACTCCACCATTTTGCAGTCACTACAGCCAAGGTCCCCCCTTCGAACACCCAACAAGACCCATTTTGTTTGTTAACACCAGATCCAACAGTGCACCTCCTCTCATACGTTCCTCAGATCCTTGCATCAGAAAGTTTTCATCAACACTCTGCAGGAACCTCCTGGACAATGTGTTCCTGGCTGTGTTGCCTTCCCACCAAATACCTGAGTGACTGAAATTCACCTTGAGAATCAGGGCCTGTGATTGTGAGGATACTTTCAGCTGCCTGTAAAAGGCTTCATCAGTCTCCTCATCCTGATTAGATGGCCTGTAGTAAACACCCACCACACATCATTCATGTTGCCCTGCCCCCTAATTCTAACCCATAAGCTCTCAACAAATTATTCCTTCTCTCCTAGGCAGAGCTCAATACATTCCAGGTGTTCTTTCATGCTAAAGATCCACTCCACCACTCTGCTTTGATAATTTGTCTTTCCTGAGCAGTATGTAGACATCCATGACAGTTTTCTGATCAGATGTGCTACTCCACTGTGTCTCAGTAGCACGGCCCTGTGATTGCACACAGATCTCTAGGTCATCATGTTTGCTCCTCATTGCTATAAATGCACTTCATCTGAACTAATGGTCCTGCCACCTTTTGAAGAAGCCCTAACTACCACCAGACAGCTCTTTCATAGCTGACAGCCTATACTCCCTCATCTCCACTGAGGCAGCTGACCGTAGGGCCTTATTACTACACTGTCCCATTGGTCTGGTATGTCACTCCCAGGCTCCTCTCCAGTAAATCCAGTTTTACCTCCACTTCCCTTCAATCCTAGTTTAAACCCTTTCGCTGAACTCTGCTAACTCACGTGCAAGAATCCTTTTCCTTCTTTGAGACAGACCAGCTCCATCTCTCACCAGCTGTATATACTTCCCCATGATCAAAGAACACAAAATTTTGACAGTTCAGTGGCTCAGTCTCTGAGCCACATGTTAATCAGGTATGTATTTGTCCCTCTTCCAGTATTTTTCCCTACCACTTGAGGGACTGACAAAAACACCACCTGTTCACCCAAGCCTTCAACCAGTCACCCTAATGCCTTGAAGTCCTTTTTAATTGCCTTTGGATTTTTCTCTGCAGCCTCATCATTGCCAACTTGGGTAACCAACAAAGGGTACTAATCAGAGAACTTCTTTTTAGCATCTCTAACCTGAGCTCCAGAGAGGCAGCAGACTTCCCTGTGGGACAGGTCTGGTCAACAAATGGGGCCTTCTGTTGCCCTCACAAAGAAGTCTCCTACTACAATTACCCTTCTTTTTTTCTTAGTTGAAGAAGTCCTAAGGCATGGGAGTGAGTGATTAGTTCTTCTTGTGCAAATATTTAACACAATTGCTGTGGGAACACAGGCAGGTCACACAAGACCACCTTTCTCCTTAGTGCACACATACATCCTCTTTTGAAAAAGCTGTGGGAAGTTTTAAGTGTTGCAGAGCAGCAAAGTCTGTATGAGTTTCCCTGGCCATGGATGCTCAGAGGCCCTTCCTGATGAGCATCACCCACTGTGCCATTGTGGGCCACACATTTCCTCTCACATTGAAGCTACAGCTGACTTTGTAAAAGACAATGAAAAATAAATAAGTTATTCTAATATTTCCACTTAAATGACAGTATACTACTGATAAGCTCCATGCAAAGACTCCTTCCCTGTTGCAAAGTGTATGTTCGGAACAAGATATATAGAAAGGGTTGTTGGGAAATATAAATCGTATTGCATTAAGGTAAAACACTACAAAAAAAATGCTCCTAAGATGACTTTTTGTTAAGCTATATTTTTTTAATGTAAGACATTGTGACAGAAGACAGAACTTGAGGGAAAGTCAAGATCATTTGAAATAGTCCTGCAGGTGTTTAATGCTTAGTGATGGGGATGGAGGACAGAGAAAAACACTTCTATGACACATATCAACGTGCAAGCTTTTCTATTGGCTAGAGTTGATTGCATTTTTACACTTGGAGCCTTTTTAAGTGCAAAGACTGTAGATGTAAGTTAAAATATTTCGGCACTTCCAAAATGAAGTATTTCAATTTTACTTCAGTTTTAGTTTTACTTAATGGCACCAAATTTTTTTTAAAGAATCAAATAAAATGTCTTATTTCACAAACAAAACTCATGTATTTTTTCACCTTTCCAGATGTGTGACAATCTTTTAAAAAATATTTGGTGCTGACATAGAATATTTTTCATGGGTTTGGCACTGTGCATCAGTCGCAAGTTATAGAAAAATCATGTGTGAGACCCATGCAACAGCAAAGGGCAACACTGAACAAGTGGAAAGTATAATTCTCCAGGCCTTGACTAAAAAAACTACACATTTTGAGCGCAAAGCATGTCAGTGCAACATAGTGAAGTACCATGCAAAGACACCCATAGTAGTTGAGAAGGAAGCCCAAATTCTGCCTGGTGTAAGTGGATGGATAACAAAAGCTCTTTATGACCACACTGTTTCTGATCCCCAAACAGCCCACTCAGAGCTAGCCTGGAGCCTGTGATGTACAGAAGCATGTAGCAGACCCATGGCAACGTGAGGGGAGGTCCCATGGTGACCTACGGGAGGACAGCAATGACACCCAAAGGTACACACGATGTAATGAGAAAGGTAGGCAAAGAGGAAAGCCACAGGATCACCAGGAGCCTGTGCCTACAGGACTCTGCATGGGTGGGACATAAGAAGGCATCAGGTAGCACAGGAGGAGCCAAGGAAGTCTTTGACAACCATTTTGAGGAGACAAAAGGAGAAAGAAGATGCTTCTTCCAATGGAAGGAAGCTGCTGGAGCTGAGGAGCTCCAAGGACTGCAATTCAAGCAAAAAGTAAGGCTACAAGCAAAGCATAAGATGGCATCAAGATACCATTCAAGTAATGAACTTAAGTGACAAAGAAACTGTGGTGACACTAGTAAAGGCAAATAATGATGTGAGAGAAAAAATGATAGCATGAGATCTCTGACCAGATGGCATGACCCTAGGCATGCCCTTAGTCCAGTGACAAGAGACTACTAGGACACCATCCTAATAGTCAAAAGCCAGAGGAAGCATAAGATGTTCAGAGTAATCTGGAACGGAACATGCATCTGTCTCCTCTTAATAGCTTGCCCACTGGTTAATCCTGCAGTTTAATACAGGGCCCAGAGAATGGTGAAAAGATGCTAGTTATCTGGCTGTAAAAATCCTTGAAGTCTTTGTGAATAGCTCCTCACCTTAAAAATATGCATTTCTATGACATTCTTTTCTCTAAAACAATAGTGATAATTTCAAGACACTTGATTTCTGGTGAAAAGAAAGATAAAATTAGTCTCAGTATTTACAGCCTATAGCTTAGGCAGTAACCAAATAGGTTGCTGGCCTTGCTAGAACTGACGGGTGTTCAGGTGTTCTGGGCAGGCCCAGAAATCCACATGCAAGTGGGTGATGATCAGACGTGTGTGATGCCCCAGTAATGAGTTACACAGAATTACTATGGAGTGCTGGACAGTTGCCATGTTGAATATGAAAAACTGAAAAGGTGTATTTTCTCAAAGTTTGCATTTGCATATTTTCAGACTTAGGTAAATGTGTATGCCAGTGAGTATGTGTATGGGCTTGAGATCACCGTCTGCAGTAGGAGACTGTAGGGTTGCTGGATTGGAAAATACATGTTTCTTTGCCTCCTTTCCAACTTTCCACATCATTCTTACTCTAACAGTCTCCTTATATCAAAATTCTAACAGAAAATTTTCCAAATATTTGAATCCAAAATATCTTCACAGAAGTATTTTGCACAGCACTAGCCAAAATGCACATTTTCCCATGAAGTTTTACACCTTTAAATCCCCAGATAGCCATCTAGCCATGAAGGAGTTAACTTGAGACCCATTTCTGTTTCTTAATTCCATTTCAGAGAAAATGTTAATCCTTTAATTATATAGCATGTTCAACTGACAAAATTACTTTTCTATTGTTGAAAAGCCCCTTGTTAAACTGAAGGCTTTTGATAAAATATAGCCATGGGGAAAAATGATAGATTTGCTATTGAGAGGATTTTTTATATAAAAATTCAAGGGAACATGCAATCCTCTTTAAAGGGACTACTATGCAACCACAGTGGTTTCCCACTATGCGAAGATAGCTTCCTCTTTTCCTGGAACTGTAAAGCTTCATGTTAAGTAAGCTCTGCCCTCAGAGCTACAACAGGGAATTTTCAATTACCAGCAAGGTTTTTTATCCCTCAGGCACCTCTTAGAAAATTATGTCCTGTCTCCTGATAGTAGGGCTACAGGGGGCTTCCATCAGGAGAATATGTCCCTCTGAGGATTGAGGACAAGGAAGCAAGCAGCAGACAGCATTCCATGCAACATGCTGAAATTATGATTTCATAACATCAGGTCTAGAGAGTACAGCAAACAGTAGAAATAAGACCATGTGCAGCACCAAGCAATGGCAAAAAATTCCTGTTACCACTCCAGTGTTTCAGGAATAGCTGGCTGCAGTCATTGAGCATTCTTTTCTTCATTACAAAGAGCTACATGTGAGAATGACTGGAAGTAAGAAATACTGTCTGCAGCAGAAACTGGTTACCTGCCTGTCATTTCTTAATCCTGTATGCATGGTAATCAGATCACACCTCTCCTACCTCAGGATCTTATTGAGTCTTGTTTGGTAATGTTTTCCAGCTACTCAAGTTTTATTATCCTCTTAAAGCTAACAACCCAAGCTGGGTGGAGCAGCACAAAAATGTAAAGTGCAAGAAATATTTATTTGTAACTGGACAGTTTTGAGAAAAATATGACTTTCCTGCATGAACAGATACTCATTTTCCAGTCTACTAGCTTTTATCCTACACTCTTACTAGTAGAAAATAGATTAAAAATTAGCACTGAGTTAAGCTCCTAATGTCTAATCTTATTACATAGGGTTGATTGTGTTTCACACTAATAAGCTAAGAGGTTAGGACATTAATCTACTGTAAACTAAATGCTCCTATGAAATGTAATAAAGGAGACAGTAAAGAACTTGCTTTACTGCACTGCATCTGACTTGTATAGCATACTGTGCTTGCTAATGAAGACTAAGTAGCAGACCATGGTATCTGTACTTAAAAATTCAATGTCATTAAAAGATAAAACAACTTACAAAATTTTTGTGTTATTCAATGGTCCATGACCTATCAGAGCTACACATTTTGACCATTGACATCAGTGGAGAGCAAATAAAGGTGGCAGCACAGAGTGAGCTTCATGTGGTTAGAGGCCTGATTTCTGGCAGCACGAATTTGGATTAAGGGTTGGACTTGATGATCTTAGAGGTCCTTTCCAAACCAGATAATTCTGTGATTCTGTGATTCTGTGAATGTCTGATTGCTACTGAGTTATATGAGACCCAGTATTGCATTAGGTCTGAATTAATTATTTAGACACATAAGTGGACAGCAAAACACAAGCATTCCTCTCCCCTTTGACTCAACACCAACAGCTTTTATTTGAAAATACTGTCATTTTCTAACTAGAGGTACACTGGACATCATTCAGATTGAATGAGGTCACAGAGAAACTAGAAATTGGAGTGGTGCTTCTTGCTCTTAAAAACAAGAACTCCTCACATAGATGTTAACTATAGTCCCATGAAATGGGGCAAAAATGAGTCTCTAGATGTCACAGATGCAATGCAGTACCTTGCATAATTTGGTCCATCCCAAACATCTAGAGCCAAAGTCACAACCCTCATGAAGTCCTCTTCATCATATTCAGAAGGGAAAAGAGAACATAAACCTGATGCCCAAAGAGACATTTTCTGTAGAAAAATTGAGCAGATAAAGCAGAGTTCCTCAGCAGTGCAGAGCTTTCCATCATCTGCTTGCCACATCCTGCAACAGCAGGTTGTTGCTAGGGGAGAAGCTGGAGCCCAGGTTGAGATCACATGAAGAGCACTCAGGGAAGAGACCTGTCCTCTGCCAGCAGATGTGTAACAGAGGGTGTGGAAAAGGGACCCATATAAGCAAAGGGTTTGTGTCAGCCCCTGCCCAGGTGAGAGTTAGGGTATAAAGGCAGCCTTTTCTGCTCTTATGGTCATAGTGGCTGGATAAGATTCTATTGGTACACAATCAGTACAGCTGCTTACACATTTTGACACCCTCTAAATTAATGCTCAGGCCTATACGAAGGACATGTTCTGGTGCTCATCAGTAACATACATTGGGATAAAGAGAAACAAAGAGCTCACAGCCAAGGAAAAAAAATGTTTTGACTTGTGCCTTAAAATCAAATCCGCTAAAGCTCATACCAACATTTTTTTAGCATGCCAGTGGAACAGACACGCAGATGTTTTATGTGGTTCTCATTATATCTGCCTGTTACAGCCTGATTTTACTGCTTTGAAAACATGTAAACCTCTGTATGCTACATAGGTAAGCAAACCCTGGATGGTGTTACCCAGGGTGAAAGGGAGGGAATGGCTTCATGGCTAACCTTAGAACAAAACCAAAAGCAAAACCAAAAGCCTGTGGTACAGAGCAAACAAGCTCCATGGCTGGGGCCTGTCAGTCAGATTGCTGGTGGACAGGCAACTCTTAAAATGGTCTCAGAATGGCCCTCTCTTGCACTCTCAGTAGTTCATAGCTTCCTGGGGAGCTGTGGTGGGCAGTGCAGCCAGCCACCAGGGCAGCAGGGTGGGAGCTTCCCACCAACTAGAGTAATACCAGCAGGTTCCCAACACTTGGAAGACCCCTGGTGCCTGACAGTTTCTGCTCCCTGTCCTCCTGTGCCATTTCTTCCCCACAAAGGGCAGCTCAGCACTCAGATGGTGAAAAGAGTGGCTGCTTCTGCCATTGCCAGCCCCAGGCCCCCTGAGCCGAGCAGAAGCTTTCTAGGTGCAAAGGACTTTCTGACCTCAAGAGCAGTGCCAGGAAACGGACCCTAATTCCAGGCAATTAAGTTTACAAGAAATACACAGCTCATGAGGGGACAGTAAAGTGCAGCCAGCAAGGTTTGTGTGGAGATTTATTCATTCATGATCCTCACCACCCTAGCCCCCAAGGGGTCTGGAAGACAACATGAGCCATGTAACTTGAACTATAGCAATATATGTCTGGATGCCAAGTCGAACACACCTGCTCTTTTCCTGCACTGAGCTAGACTAAATTGGCTGTTCACAACAAGGAAGAATAACAGGGACAGCTTCACAGAGCACCTAAATTGGATTCTGGAGAGGAACACAAGCATATGGTTCATGTTTGGCAGCAGTGACACAAGAAGCTGGACAGGGGAGCTGAAGGTGTATCTTTTCCATCAGCTAACAGGAACATTAGCTCCAGGGCCTCCAGTGTTTCTCTGACATGCACCCAGATCTACATGCAAATTCACCATACATGGTAGAAGACATGTCAGGGCCTCCTCCCCCCTAGATACAAGCTGGTGACAAGAAGGATTTAAATCCATCCATCACTGCCTGCAGAAAGCAGAACCTCTGCAGAAAGGGTGTGCTCATCTGCAATTATAATGGCCAGCTGCATGCAATTAAAATGCCAGCTGAGTCCTTGCATGTCAAGTGCATGAGTATTTCAAATGAGATAACCAGGCAGCAGCTGACACTGAGACTGAAAGCCAGAGTGGAAAGTGAGTGATGCTTGTCTATGCGGGCTGTGACAGGTCACAACCAAGGGTCCAAAAGAAAGGCAAGGGGATCAGGAAGGCAGTGGGGGTGTAGAACTAGAGCTATGCAGGTGTGGAGACTGGCCATAAAGATTTTGTGAAGCCAGGGGTCTAGCTGAGGTTGGGACGGGGACTAGAAAAGGGGCTGGCTGGCCCAGGAGGCTGGAGCAGGGGTGATGCGTGTGAACAGAGGAGAACAGAATATGACTAAGAAAAACAGACCAGAAAAAGAAAACTAGTAAGTGAGGGAACCTCCTCTCCCACAACAGCTGGTCCCACTGGCCCCTCCAGAAATCTGGGATCTGCAGCATCTGCTGCTGAACCTTCTTTGTTGGCAAATCTGCTGGGCAGAGAGTGGGAATAAGGGAAGTGTGAAGCCAAGAGGAGACTCACATTCACAAAGGGTGGTATGTGTGTCTTGAAGCTCAGAGAATAACACTGGATCTTCATCTCACTGTTCCTCTTCTCTCAGCTGGATTTCATCTTCCTACAGTGCTGACAACTGTTGGGAGGGCAAGCTGAGTCTGCTATCAGTTGCTGTGTTAGCAAAATTAGCAGCTGTTTTGGAACTCTTGGGAGTGCAGGCCTTTTAACTAGGACCTTTTCAGATCTGTGACAGAGCAGTGTCCCCAGATGACCCCAAAGGGAACCACATGACTTTGCAATACTTGTATTATTTGGGGGAGTTTTGAAGCAGAAGGTGAAGCTAGTTTCAGTCTAGTCTTCAGTAACATACAGGAGTTAGTTCACCCCACTAGTAGCAGTTGTTATAGTTAGGTCTGACACACAGGAAGGACTCCGAAAGGAGCAATATTTTATAAAGGCAAAACTTCACTAAAAGGTTGAATTTAGTCACAAAGGACCAATAGTTTAAAGGGAGTAAAAGTCCAGAAAGTAGCTTAGGTATGAAAGGTGACCACTGAGACTCAGAAAATGTATGCACCACCAAATCAGAAAAGAAACCAGGTATGCAAGAAACTTCTTAATGTAACTAGATAGCAGAAGTGTTCTTTAAGGAAAAGAGAAAGTCATCAGAACTCTGAAATTTGACACAGATGAAATAAATAAGGAAGAGCAAAAATTAAAGTAGTACCTAGGAGAGAAAAGAGCTAAGCTAGATTTTGCATAGCAAATAGCAGCAAACTTAAACAGTAGCAGATCACTTAGGTGCACCTGAATCAGCAGACCTGTGAAAGAAATGGGAGAGGTCTGATGACTAGACAGGCAATAAAAGGTAATTAAGGGAGACAAAGATGCTGGTGAAAAGTTGTGCAATATCTGAATGAATCTTCACTGCTAAAGATACTGGCACAGCTCTCAACTAGTAATAGCAAAATATTTGCAAAGATCAAGATGCTAGAAGGAAACGTGAAAACAAATTTATCACCTGAACAGTTCTAGATGACATAAATCTGAGGTTTATGACAAAGATCAGGAATAAGTAGTCAAACCGGTACCAAAAATAGAGGTTATTGTCCAATAGGCTGGTGACTAGATAATGTATCTGTATTTAGGCTATAAATAATGACATAGTTTAATCCTAGCCATAAATATTTGCATTATATTAGTGCTAGCATGGTTGGAGATGGCACGCTGTTTTTTCTGCACATGTAGAAGCCTGAGCCTGGATTTCTTCTCAGTGCAAACATAGCTCTAATTTATGAGCATGACATGATGACTTTACGGAGGCAGGCCTTCCCAGAGGGGAGAAGGACCCTCCTCAGGCTGAACATTCCTAGACTCCATCACTCTCTTAGGAACATTGATGGAGGCTCAAATTTTGAGTATCCAATTCCTCCTACTAAAAGAGAACAGTCACAGTCTACCATAAAACTGCCAGAGAGAGAAAGCTTTTAAAAGAGTGTTTTCTGCATCATTGTATTCCATTATTTTTATTTTAAGCTTTTCCTCCCCTCTCCAGCTCTCTGTATTTTATTTATTATTTAGTTAGTGGTTTTTTGTTGTTGTTCTTTGTTTGTTTGGTTTGGTATTTTGTTTTGTTTCAGTTTTTGAGGGGGTTTTTGGTCTCACCCTCCATTTTTTTTTCTCCTTTCTTTGTCTCCCCTTCCAGCATGGGTATAACATGATATGACCTAAAGTATTTGGAGGTTTATGTTTATTTTCATATACCAGGGATTATATATTTAATGCCCTGGATACCAGCACAATCATGTATATCCTGGAATTGTGTACTAAAGAACAGTTCTAAGATTAATTAAATTCTCTAGGCATGTAATATTATCATGACCGATTGCCTCTTCCTTCTGTCTGTACAGCAATATTGCCCTATTTTTTTTTTTCTTTCACGTTTTACTTGAGTTTCAAATTGGTTTTAAATCCAAAGTAATTTCTTATGCATTGTGAAAGAAAAAGATGAAGAATTATTCTTCCACAGGGCTAATGAAGCATTTAAGGAAAATAGATTTCAAACTTAAAATACAGCAGCCTGGTCTACTGCAACTCTACTCTTTTTACAGGTACAGTCAACTGATGGTATTTTTTTCTTTCTTCTTTTGCAGACCTATAGTCCACCTAGTATTGAAAGGTGAGAATCTCAGACATGAAATTCCCCAGTTGGTGAGTGAGTCTCTCCCAAATCCCCTACTTCATTTTTTGTTGGTATCAAATTCAAGTTCAATTGGAGCATGAAATGTTTCCATAGCTGAGACATGTCTTTTTTTTCCCTTTCAATGTCTGCAATAGTAATAGATTTATTGTGGTATAATAATGAATAGATAATTGATAAAACGTCCTGCTTTCACTGTCCTTTCCTAGAGTCATGAAGTGCTCCAAGCCAAACATCACTCAGGCAGCAGTTCCTGCTGTCACGCTCACCTCTCCTTGCCTTCTGCTGCACAACCCTCTCCATGACAGTGTTCCAAGCTGGGTTCTCAGGCTTGTAACCCACAAATTTCACCCTGATTCCTGGCTTCCTTTCTTCTCAGCTGCACTACTACATATGCATTTACACATACACATATATATTCACCTCTCAAGTCATCAGTGAATCTGCATGCCATCAGTAGGACTTGCTCAAAACAAAACAAGTCCCCCCAGAAAAGAGTTCTTAAGTGGTTTGGAACTGATTTTCACACATGCTTCAGCTCAGTGCACACCAGAAGTAATGAGATTTTGTGAACATGGTAATGCAGTTGTACAGATATGAGCTGTGCTGATGTGCTTATCTGCATGGGCCTCGAGCACTCTGCAGAGGAGTCTCAGCTGGGCAGCACCCAGCAGCATCAGTGACCATGCCAGGCAGAGGCGGCAATGGGGGTTGGAGTGGAAGCAGGCAGAAGTGCTCCTCCCTCTGACTTCACTTTGGCTACACCCAGCAAGGGGGGCCTGGGGAAAATTTAAGCCTTGCAGCACACACCAGGGCTTTCTCTCTGTTTCCCCACAGTCGTGTTTTTGAGGAGCAATCCCTCTCTGGTAGCCTGCATTGAAACCCATGACTTGGTTCTGAAGGCTTTAGGGGGATTTGTCATCACACCCACATAAAATCCCAAAATGTCAGAGGAACAAAAGGATGCAAACAGCAAGAGCGTTCTCATGCCTCTGTTTCCATTCACAGAGCTGGATCTGAAAGCTCCCTGGCAAACATCCTTTTCACATTTTACACCCACTGATTATGGGTGTGGGTGTGCATGTGTGTGTTGCTGCTAATACCCAGTGAGAGCCCATTTTTGTTGGATGAGAGAAGCCTGCTGAACTGTATTTTTGAAGCCATCATGTGATGTTAGCCAAATGCTAACATTATTTTTCTTCACCCACATACTGCTGGGAGACAGAAAATGAGGCAGCTGCCTGCTGCTGCTGCTGCTGTAACTTTGCCAGGCTGGCACCACAGAGCTCACAGTTTTCCATCAGCTCCAACCACCTCACAGGTAGCAACAAGCACATATAGTTCATATTTATGTCTCAGGAACAAATTGCACCCTCCAGATTCAGGCTTTCAGAAGAATTCCATTTCAGCCCTTGGTTTATTTGCTGAATTGGAAATATACTCGAATAAAGAGCATTAACATGGCATAAAATCTTAAAGAAACATGAAAGCCCTTGTGTATATGTATTTCAGGGTACAAACTTTTCATCAAAATTGAATTTATCACCAGCTTGCTCCACTGGGATGACCCCTTTCTTTAGCAGCTAAATTTTTTGTGTAGTTTTCTTTTCTACTTTTAGTTCAGCCAGGTATGTTTTGGGTTGTCAGTGTTACAGAGTTTGAATGTCTTTGACACAGTGATGTTTCCAAAGGGAGTGATTTACTGGAAACGTCTAGAGATCCCAGCTATTGCTTCCTCTTCTTACCTAACAAAATGTTTGAATAACAAACAAGCAAAGCCATTTTCCCCACAATTGCTGAAGCACGTGGTTCACCTTGAAACATGAGTTTGTGTTCCTAATGTGATTCTGGTGTTGTGTTGCTTCTGGGCAGGATATTTTCAGAAATTAGACAACAGGAAACAATTTAACAAGGTTTCTCCCAAGAGCTCAAAGCAAAACAGCTTTTTAGTGGATTTTAAAAAGAGAATTTCTGCATATCAATCATGGTGACATTTCTTTCTAGCAGTAAGTTTTAATAGTCCATAAGTTTCCAATTTATTGTTAATTTTTTTTTTATCCTTCTTCAGAACAAAACCCAGTAAATTTGGAAATGGTTGTGGGCAGTACTAACCAACATTTCAAGGAGAACATCTTACCTCAGACAATCAACTGAGAATAGGAACAAAGAAGTTACTTCAGTCTTCAGTCCTGTAGTAGCACTTTTTGGAAAGCAGAAAAGCATAAGCATCAACTGCTGCCACTAGTAAATGGGATATGAAACAGCTAGACAGCATATTTTGGGACAGATTCTTCTGAACACTTTTGCAGCCATGGGCCAAGATGTGAGCAGACACAGTCAACCAAAGTCTCCGCTCATTTAAATCAGACTGGTTCCAGTGAAATCACCAGAGCTGTCCCATGACACCGAAGAAGAGATGGGGTACCTCACTAATTCGTATTTCAAGAGTAAGATTATTGGGTTTGCTGAGTTCTGAAGAACCAGGAAGAACCTTGGGGCTTGACAGGGGCAGGAGAAGTTATTGTAGAATAGACCTGAAACATCTTCCAAATTCACAGTTTTAAAAGTTCTTTCTTCAGGCTGGACTTCCACATCTTGCTTGCAACCACAGTGGAGGCTGCTGTGTGCCTTCCTTAGAAACCTTCTGGGGCCACTTTACTGCCTCTGAATGATGGATTATGAGAAAGGGACTAGATGTTCCCTGCAGCACTGTTCTGTAGTTACAGCAACAACAGTCCGCTGACTTTCAAAGAGCTGTATCAGGTTTACACAGGCCTAAGGTGGCAGGGAGAGAAAGATTCAAAGAATGGTACATTTTGGTACCAAGGAACTGCTCCAGGGCAAAGTATCTACCAAGATCATTGAGGCTGTCTTTACAAAGAGGCATGTAGCATGTGCAGTTTGGGAGCAGGAGGGAAGTGATGTAGATCCTCAGACACATGCAGGCAGACCTGAACCTGAGGACAATGTTTCCTTCCCATACATTGCAGCCAGGAGCTAAAGAAGCACAGTGGCCTGACAGATTTATTACCAAGGATTTAGAAATCCAGGTGAAACTAGCAACTGTCTTTCTTGGTCTAAATGATAAATGCCTTTTTATTGTTTTACTTTAGCAAAGTCATCTTTTAAGCCATTTTTACTTTCCATTTGGATACTGATCTATCATATGCTCAAGCCCTTGGAAAGATTTTTGTTGGCTTGAGTAAGGGTTGGATCATACCTGTAACAATGCATCAATGAGAAAAAAATTGATGGAAAAAAAAACACAGATGGGAAATAATTTCAAGTTTTGTTGGGATTTCCCTTGAAGCTTTGAATTAAAAAAAAAATCAATTCAAGAACAGATCATTTTTCCCTTTTCAATGCTAGGGTTTGGCACAGGCTCAGAGCAGGGAGCGCTGAGTGATAATGATAGCATCACTGATGCCCATGGTCCCATGCACGTGGTGCTGCACTTCAAAATCCGTCTTGAGTTGACAGAACACCAAGAGACACTCTAGTAGTTCTTCTTTGGATGACCACTGGTAAAAACTGGATGCTTGTGACTGGGCAGTGAGGCACAGAGTTATAGATTCATAGAATCATTTACTTTGGGAAGAAAACTTTAAGATCATCGAGTCCAACCATTAATCTAGCAGTGTCAAACCATGTATCTAATCACCACATCTACACATTCTTTGAATAGCTCCAGAGATGATGACTCCAGCATTTCCCTGGGCAGCCTGTTCCAGCGCTTGATAACCCTGTCAGTGAAGAAATTTTTGCTAATAAATGTAGTGAAAATTTGAGACATATCACCAGGCATTGTATTTGTAGCTAATTAAGAAAGGTTGGATTGAGCCCAAATGTGGAATACACAAAGTGTTACTGGTGTTCTCTAGAAGCTGATAATTTCGAAGCATTTCCTTGTGTTTGTTTGCTTTTTCTAGTAAACCAAGATAAAAAGTTTCTGAGGGGAGGAAAATAGGCTTCTACAAAGTTAAACTGTCTATGGCAATTACTTCCATGATTTTAAATTGACATGTATGGTAGTTAACAATTGAGTCACAGACATTCTTTCAATCAAAACTTGCTGCTTAGTTGAAAAATAAAGCGAGCACTGCAAATATGGAACTCCACACAATAATTCCACTGTAAAAATCTGTGAATTAGTGATAATTCATTTTTGTTGCAAGCAACACAAGCAACATAGTAAGCACTAGTTATTAAAAGTAAAGTTGTACTATGTTTAATTCCACTGAGCTTCTGAAGTACATAAAGCTGTTTGTCAAGTATGAAGCCAGTCAACCTGAGGAAAGGAGACAGACTCAGGCTTCCTAGAAGCAAGAAAATGTCAGTGCTATGCCAGGACCTTGGAGAAAATATCAAGAAATACAAAAGATATGTTGTACAAGCAAGCAACAAAATACTTTTAGATTTCCTTTTGAATGAAAATGTATTTGAAGATTTTGATAGGTTATCAAAGTGCCATCCTAATACTTGGGTGGAAATTGCCCCCCCAGAAACTTTAAGCCTTTTGGAAAGGTATATATGCTGATTTTGTAGTGGGAAATTTTACCATGTGCGTGATTATACAAAACTGAGAAGTGGTTTGGCAGTATCCATAGCAGTTTCTGCTTTCTCTCCTTTTCTCTCACTGTTTTTTTAAGGTCAACTGATCTTACTGTTAAATAATAGCAGTTCAGCATAACTGAGGGCAATCATTACAAATTGATCTGATTTTAAAATACAATATATGCCTCCTGGGTTTTTGTAATAACTTGTTGAATGGCTCTTTTTTCATTTGTTGTAATCACATTGAGAAATATAGCAGCATAAATATAAAATAAATTTTGGTGGTGAAACTGAATAGATGGAATTTTGCATTTCCACTCTGCCACAGTGAGGTAAATCAGACTCCCTTACATTTTCTGCTTCTGTTCCGAAGGACTTTTAAACTATTACTTTCCTATGAACAAAAAAGGTGTTTTCACACTCTGCAACTTTCTCAGCTACTGTCCCTGACAGCAGACCTCAAATGGGAATTTGCAATTCTCATTGCCACCACCAGTGACCTCCACCTCCTAAGTGCCTCAAGACAACCCTGCAGCACTCTCTATCTGTGCCTGTGTTGTACCTGGTAAGGTGCAGTGTCACAGGGTGTGTGCCTGCTGAGTGCCCAGCAGAGAAGCAGCCCTATCTGTTGGGATGTATGAAGACAAACCAGACATTGGAGAAAACCTCCATGAGGTGGTAGATTGTCCTCCACAGTTTGTTGTCCAAGCAGCCTCTGCCTGAAAGAGACTGGATGTGGCACTCAGTGCCATGGTCTGGTAACTGCAGCGGTAGTGGATCAAGGGCTGGACTTGATGATCTCTGAGGTCCCTTCCAACCCAGCCAATTCTATGATTCTATGAAAGACTCATAGAAAGAAGCTAGAAGCAAATGCAGAGAGACTGTGAGTGAAGAGTCTCAATATCCCCAAAGCTCAACTGCTGCCTGCTTGGGCGCACCAGGGAAAGGGAAAACGTTAAAAGAAAAAAGCTGTTTTGGGGGCATTTTCGACAAGTTCTTTTTGATCAAGAGAGCAGCAACATGACAGAAAGCTAAAAGGTATTTATTTGTCACTTGGGGAAGTAATAAAAACTCAGTCATCTGGGAGATTTTCATCTAGTTGTGGACAAAATGAATGTGTGGTTGGACTGAATCATGGGGAAGCAGGTTAGTAGATGACGCTGTGTGCTTTCTTTAGTATTTTTTTTATGATGAACAATAGTAGGGATGAATAATGCAAGTTGCACACTGTGGACATTTGCTGTAATTCAGAGAAGAACTCTGCTGCATTAAAATATTTTTTAGTTAGAAGGACATTATCATGTCATATAAAACCAAAACACAGGCATCTGGAAGAAAAAGAAGAAAAAAATCAAAACACACACACACACAAAAACCCCAAGCTAAAACCCTAAATCCAGTAGTCATGGGGTAATCAATAATTATCACACATAGAACTGACCTCTGCTGCATCAAACTGAGGGCACAGAGACGAACTAGAGCTGTAGTAAGTTATATCTCATTTGTGACCATAACTCTTGTTCTGTGCTGAACTAAAAGTACATACAAACTATTGTCAGATAAAATATGGAAACTATACTCACTATTTGTTAGGCATGTGGAGCTCTTGCCTTATAAACAGACATGAGATGTCTTTCCATGTACTCAGAAACCATCTGCTACATTCTTTGCTTAAAGTTTTGCCTCAGAAAAAAATATCTTGTATTTTCTCAGTTAAATATTCTTGGACATAGCAATATATGTGGGAGAATGTATTGGTATCTATATATATGAGATTAATAAATAAACATGACTATAAAGGTAATATTCCATACTAATCATATTACTACAGTCTTGATTATAAATTTTTTGGCTTACTGTCATTGCTTGCTATGGCAGAAATTTTAAAAGAAATTAGCATCATAGAAAGATAGAGGTAAGGTTTATTTAAAAACCTTTTTCAATTTCAATAATCTGCAGTGGTAGTAATACAACAGTTACAAATGTTTCTAAGAATATTCAGGAAGAAGTTCTGCTCTGATACCTATCCTTGCAATGCCAGAATTTGGCTCATAATTTTTATTCTGATAGTGTCTCTCTAGAGACTGAGGTTTCAGCATCATCAAGTGACTATTCCTATACATGATTCTTGAAAAATAGGTAATTCTTGATGTTAATTTCCACTGTGTTATTGTGGGACAGTAAAGCAAATATTCATAACTGGAATTAGCCTTTTCAAAGATTTCTATGTGCATTGCTTTATCACAGGTGCTCTTTATCACACAGAGATCTCTGTAAGTAAAATAAAGGTGTATCAAGGGGCCCTGTGAGAGTGTCCTGGAGCCCTCCAGGTTCTCTTGAACTAGATGTGAGCCACATGACTTTCACACAACTGTTCTTGACTACAGTCCTCCACATCAGGAGTCTCACACATTATGAGCTTGTTTTCACAGCCCTAAAATGCTGCAACTGATGCCTTTGCTGCTCTTCCACCAGCTGGGCACCACAGCTCTGCCATCTCCTCCATCCACCACCCATGCATAGCAAGTGCCCCTCGAAGCATTAGGCTCCAAGACTTCTTCTCAGACCTTGCAAAAATGCCAGTTTTGGGTGGTTTCAACTCAAAACCATGAATCTGACCAGATTTGCTTGAAAATGGGCCCAGTTTCATTCAAACTGTACTACAGACTTCAACAGAGTCTGGGTTTTGACTTTCTTGTGAAACCTGAAACCACATATGTTCCACATGGTTTAGGTTTTTGTTGTCAATATCTTACACAGCTCTGTGGTAATAGCCTTTTCTTGTGGGCTTTCAGCATTTCCTATCTCAGCCAGAACCATAAAAAGCAAAGGCTGGAAAATATGAAAACTACAATTGTGTGGGAAAAAAGGGGACTAATGTTTTCAACCTCAGACAACATTTGTGTGAATTTACAGCACAGAGTGAAGTTTTGAATTTGTGTTTTATTTTAACTCTTAGCCTTAATTAGGTGCACTCAGAAGAAGTCACTTCTCTAATATAAAATCATGGAGCTTGTGACACATGGAAATTATAAACACTTTGGAGTGACTTGAGAGATGGGTGTTGGCTTCGCAGCAGCAGAAGAGCAAATATTTACAGTACATTAGGCTTCACTTCACTTCTAAATTATTATCTTCCCCATTGGAATAATCTGTTTTCCAAAGACAGGTTGCTGCTAACTCTAGTGCCTTCCTCACTCATTTTGTTTCAGGCAGTTACTCTTCCTTCATTTATATACTGAAATTTCTTGCTCTATCTTTCTACAGAGTCAAATAAAAACTGAGGAAATCTTTAATTTGACAAGTCTTTTGTCCTTCAATCACACTGTAGCCTCTGGCAAATTATTACACTTCGCTGAGCTTCAGTCTTCTTTGTTTGTTTTTTTTTTCCCAAAACAAAAATACCAATACTTAACTTCCTAACAGAAATGTTAATCAATTCATATCCATAAAAGAACCTTAAAATAAAAAGTGATAGATAACATTAACTAGTGGTATTATAACTGCTTATTCCAAAACCCCAAAGAAACTGTTAGTTTGCAGATCACTTAAATTAACACTAAAATATTCACATCTTTGGTCTCATGGGGCTCACTTATGGGAAGTTAAATACAATGAAAGCAACACTATGACATAAGGGGGAAGAAATAATTTTTATTCCCCTGATACAACTGCTGCAATGCATGCTCTGCTATTAGGTTTTGCAGTAAAAGTACAGCAACCTGGCTTTGTGCTCACAAAACCTAAAACCATCTGTGTACGTGTAAAACCTTTGCTGGCAGGTTTCCATGTGCGGTTCATGCATTCCTTCGCCTGTGCAATTTGAAGCTGTCAAAAACTAATTAAATAATTATGTGGTTGTTACTGCAGCTGTGTGTATTCTTCATTACGTTATAAGGCTGTGGTTTGAGGCACTCTCCTGCTGTAGGTTTCAAAATATTAGTAATGGAAGGTGTGTTGTCAGTGCATGTTCAGCTGCTGCCAGAAAAAGCAGGGAGGGACCTGTCTTTAATGTCAGTCTGTCGTTGCACTTTATACTGTATATTCCCTGTACACAGTGCAGAGGTGGAAATACAAATTGCCTTATCACAACCCTCTCTCGTTGGGCAGAATTCAGTGTGTCATGTCCAGAGTACAAGACAGGGAAATGTGTCTGCAGTGCCTTCATGGTGGATGCATATCTTAAGCATGTATGTGGCTTTGTGGCATCTCTCAGCCTGGGGAGATGACATGGAGGGTGACAGAAGGAGAGAGCAAGGTTGTGGAGAAAACCACCTCCTCTCCTCCTCAGCCAAGAAAGGGACAGCTCTTGGTCGTGCCCTTGACTCACTCCCTGACCCCAAGGAAATCACTCCCTAGCTCACCTGCCCTATCATGGATATCACTGTGTTACTTCTTTCAAGTACACACCAATTGGGTTTACACTACACCAAGTGAGCTACACCAAGTAGCAGCTCAGCTTGATCTCAGTCTGAGAGTGATACCCAGATGCACCACAGTGTCAAAGAATGAATCATAGAATGGTTTGGATCATAGAGACCCTAAAAATCATCTAGTTTCAGCCTCTTTTGATGGGCAGGGACACCTTGCCAATGATGCCAAATTACTACAGCACCATTCTCTGGCATTAGATTTTTAGTTGAAGAACAAGGAGCTGACACTGCAGTAAAATAATCCCCTAGCCATCCTCCTCACTCTCATGGTGGATGTTACTCATGTGAACAGAAAAAAAACAGTTATTATTTACCTTGACTAAAATAGTATATAGGGGCACCAGACGTCAGCCCTCTGGACATAACCCTGCTTCATGACTCCTGACCACAACAAAAGAGAGAGAGAAGAGTTGCAGTCCCAAAGCAGAAGGCATCTGAGATCTCTTGCTGAGAAAGAGATTTCTCAGAACTACCTAATGAGGCCACTGACGCAGTCTAAATGAAGTTAGTGCTGCTCTTTCCAGACCAAACCAGCCCACATTAAAGATGTTTTTCATTGCTGCAAAAAAGGTACCCTGGTTGCACATGCAGTGTACACTTCAGAGATCTCACACCTGTTGGAGGAACAGGGAGCTCCTGCAGCAGCAAAGCTCCATAATACAGAGTTCTCAAATTCACTATATTTATGGAGCAACATTACTTTTAATAGGGTATTCTTCTAATTTATGGAACTGTCTCACGAAGTTGTTTAAAATCTTCCGTTATCTAAAGTACTCCTTTTTGTAATAGCCATTCTCAGACTTTCCATCAGGAAGTTTGTAGATGAGTCATAGTAAAAATCCTGAAAACTAAAACTGTAAGAAAATAAGCTACTTTCTGAAAACCCAAATTGGAAGCAAAAGATCCTTTTAGTTCCTTTGGGTTAGTAGAAAGCAATGCGTGTCTTTGGGTCCCTCGTGTGGTCTGCAGTTACAAACTGCCATCATCAACATACCCTTGCATACCCACATCAACACACAGGGAAACACTCATGTTCCCAGTCACAGACAGATATGGCACAAACAAAGGAAGGGCAAAAATGCTGGTAATCTGCATGAGAGCTTGTCCAAGCTCACTTCTCATTATTACTACAACTGTTGAAATTCCAGGAAAATACTACACAGCACCAAATGACGCTATTCTTTTCCTGTTGAAACCTACTTCATTCCACAGTATCACACAAACATAATGAAATGACTACAGATTACAATCCAACATGTGCAGTGGGTATCAAGACATGACTGTGTTTCACATAACTTCCAGATATAATCCAAGATTGCATATCCAATATTTTGAATAAATGTATAATAAAGACTTTGTACATTAAAAAATTATATATCACAGAATCACACAATGTTAGGGGTTGGAAGGGACCTTGAAAGATCATCGAGTCCAACCCCCTGCTAGGGCAGGATCACCTAAAGTAGGTGAACACCGGAACACTTGCACCTCTAGGCAAGTTCTGAATGTTACCAGTGAACAAGACTCCACAACCTTCCTGGGCATCCTGTTCCAGTGCTCTGTCACCCTCACAGTGAAAAAACTTCTCTTTATATTTACACAGAGCCTCTTATGCTCCAGCTTGTGCCCATTCCCCCTTGTCCTGTCACTGGACATCACTGAGAAGAGCCTGGCTCCATCTGACTGACACTTGGCCTTTACATTATATCTTTGTATATTCAAGATTTTATGTCAGCCTTTTTCTTAAGCATAGATTACTGAGATTACATAGATTCTTCTTAAGATTTGGTATTACTACAAAGCAAAGTTTGTTTGGGACAGTATAAATTTGGTTGAGGGGAGTTAATGATATGATAAATACTAATGTTAATGAAATAAGATAAATAACCATGTACACTCTCTCTGAGCTCCAGCTTGTTTATAAGCTAACAACCTCAGGAAAAAATTTAGACAAGCAGACAGCAGATTGCAATTTTTTAGAAGAGGAAGGTGAAGGAGTGAGAAAATATCTTTAAAAATAGGTTGTCCTTGCCAAAGCAACAAGATCCTTTTGGTACCTGTCTCCATCCAGGTACCAAGAGGTGACACAGAAAGGAATGTACCCTCATGTTGTGCAGGTAAGGTGTTTCAGAGGAGCCTAAGCATCACTCTCTTCTCTCCAGCTTCCCCTACTACCACTGCAGATAGTCAGTGGGTATGAAAGGATCAAAGAGACATGAAGCAACAGCTGGACAAAGAGACCAGGACATCTAAAGCTACAAAGAACAGCAATATGTGCATGTGCTAATAAGGGAGAATCACTCCAGGTGAAAAGGCTGTTTGCTGCAGCCCTGCCTTCACCATCACCCAGCTGTCTGCGCTGGCCATGAGCATGCTTACTTTTGCCAGCTAGAAGTGAAACAACTTCAAGTCCTTCCTATTGCCCAAGTGCTCATCACATCAAAGGATCTCAGCAGCCTCTTACCTCTCACAGATATGTCTGTGAAGCTTTGGTCACTTTCCTCAAAAAATGTTCCTTAAATGCCACTTGTCCTCCTTCTCTGTACAGCACCTTCCTGAAACTGCCAGGGACTCCTCTGAGCAACTTTCTCCTAACTCCAAACAACCCCTCCCAACTTTTTTCCCCTACATGCATCCTTCTCCCCAGCACCAGCTCTACCATTACCACAAAAATTCACTTTTGTGCCCCCAAAGAGCTACCTTGGGCCCACCAATAGGAAGCAAAATTCAATTTCACCTATGCGACAGAGAAGCCTTAAAACATTTGGAGTTTACTCATAATGCTGGCTCACTGTTGCTTGTCACAAAGGAACTGTTAAAGACAGAAATTATTTGTTGCAGTCTAAGGGCTAATGTACTAGCAAATACACAAAACAAACTGGCAACACTGTGTGTAATAACTTGCATCTCTGATTTTGGTAACCAAACTGCCTACATGACTTTTTCAAAAGTGTAAACAACAAAATATCGATATGTCCAGGCAAAATCTCGTTGTTTCTTTCCAAATAATCCTCTAATCCACCTACCTAATGACTCAACATTAGAAAGCCAGTCTTAAGGCTCTTGGTTTAAGACTGTCCATTTCCCTAGTTTCCCCATCCCAGCAATATTTATGCTTTCCTAGATTCCTCATATACTCAAGGGTCTTTTTAAACTTCCATAAATGCAAAAAGCTTCATGCATGTGAAAAATAATACAACATATTTCTAACACTGGATGTTCTGTGATCTATATTTCGGTAGGAATACCAAAACCAGAGTAGAATTTATTTCATTTTTATAGATAATTTTTGTTCTGCTCCCTTTTAGAGGAAGGCAGACCTTTTCCACACAGAGAGAATATGTCTCCACACTTGGAAAAGTACCACATAATGATGTTAATGATTCCCTAAATATCAGTGCTTTGTAGTTAAAGATGACTGGAGATAAACCCACATTTCTTCATGTCAGCTACCTTCTTAAGATTACATAGACTTGCCAGAGAAAACTCATTCAAAAAGTAACCTTATTCAGTAGTTCTCTTTATCCTTTTTGTTACCACCAAACAGCAGTTCCTTAATTTTCTCAGCTATGTCCTCTTTTCCAGCCTGAACTCTTTTCTGGGGAGATTTTGGGGATTTTCCAGCATCTGACAGCCCCAGCAATGAGGCAATGCTTGTTCCAGGTGGACACCTGTTAGTAATCAAGCTATTATTTTATATTTTGATTATAAGGAAAAATCAGCCACTACTCATAGATGATGCATGAATTTACAAAAATAACAGGCTTTATGATTTAAGCAAATTACAAAGATTTATCTTAGGGAAAGGAGACAATAACGCCACCTTTAGAGGAAACAACAAGTTTACAAGAGGAGAGAATTTACACAAATTAGTCACTTTGGTGAGAGGGTTGTTAAGAAAAGAAAAGGAAACAATTAAGCTTTTTCGCCATCCCCCGGCCTTGGCCTCTGCCTGGGGGTGTAGGATCCGACCTTCCTGCTGGGTCGATGTTCTCCGCTTTTATTCTTTCCTCCACTGTCCTGAAGCTGAAGCTGAAGTGGCGAGAGAGAGGGGGAGAGAAGAGCCGCAGTTTCTCCTTTTCTCTTGGAGTTTCTTATACACCAAAAAAAGAGGGGTCTCTCTTTTGCATAAGTCACTGGCCCACAGACTTGCCAAAGATCTCTATTCTGTTCAATCCTTACCTTTCGGTCTTTGCTGTCCTGCTAATTTCATTGTTTTTATTTGAACCATGCACCAGGAGGCGACCTGATAAGCACTATTATCTTTAGGTGTCTGTCGGGCATATAGTGAGGTAAAGATATGTTAATTGACAGTATGTTTGGTATATTTTAAAAGAGCAGACAGAAGAAAAAAAAGACTGATTTGAGAGACATATTTTGCATTTTCAAAGTGTTTACATCAACACCTGAAAACCCTCTATGAGGCCCACAGGTAAAGACTGGGTATCTGGCGTTTGTTCTCCAACACACTTGCAGCAGAAAGCCCATCCTTCATCCTTTCCCATTTATTCTGAGCAGACAGAGATAGAAACTGCAGCTGCAGGGGCACAGAGGACATGCTGTCCCACAGCAGAAGCTGCTGGCACAGGATGAAGGGCAGGACAAAGCACAGGTCCTCACGTGAGCCCATAGGGACCACGTCCAACACAGTTCTATTCAGCTACACCTGCACTGTGCCACTACATGACACAAGAGATACTGTTCAGAGCTGAATAGTTTTCTGGGTCTTGTCCTGCTGTTTAGGTCCTGCTGGCCTGATTGTTAGTGCTCCATAAGTGGGTTTTTTTGAAGGAAAACATGGGAAACTGCCAAAACTGAACAATATTACAAAGTTTTTTTCCTCTTCATCTGCCTGTAGATTCTAACTTATATCAATGCATGGTACAAAAGCACAGACATTCCAAAAGTTTATTTTAAAATGTAAGCAAGCATTTTCAATTCAAATGCCTGAAGATTACATAGCCAGCCTGATTTTTTAGAGGTACTAAGCACCACCACAGGTTTCAGGAAAATCCGAACTGAGGGAAGATCAGTACTTCTGACTACATGCAAAGCACAACCTTCAATTCCACATTCTACTTGTTAAAGAAAATTATTTTACGAAAATCTTGGTCTAAGAGGTTCACTGGTCCATATTATTTTATGAATTGTGGTTATTTTATATATTTTAAGTCAACAGGAATACGTCAATTCGAATGAACTGAGTATCTGACCCTTCATGTTTACATATTCACATATGCACACATATATAAATGTACATCTACCTGCATGCATATAGGCTGTATTTGATGTATTTAATTTAATTCTTTTTTCAAAGTAATGCTTCTTACACAAATTAGATAGGTCAATACTATCTGTGTATTTTTTACAATATGAAATTCTTACAATGAACAAATTGTAATGTTCTGTCCCTCTAATTTATTATAGTGTTTGAAAAATATCTTAACCTGGAAACTAAAAAAGATTTCGGGGTTGTAAAACTATTCACTATAATAAAAAACTTACAACATTTTTAGATTGCTGAGCAACTGAATATTATGGAAGAGATTATTGCTTCATGTTTTCTGTAACGTCAGCAAACTTCTCAAAATCCCCTGGTTGCTCTGAGAGTAGGGAACATCTGTTTTACAGGGTGAGGACATGTTCTGGAATATCTGCTGTGAAACAGCGTCACAACCAGGCTTCATTGCCCCTTCACACTTTAGGCCAGTTTTTCCAGCACTTCACAGTGCCATGGAAAAAATCACACCTTCTGCTTATGCCAGCAAAAACCTTATTGTATACATGGTCCTACAAGTTAGAAAGTCCCCTTACCATTACAACTTCATTTGTGTGGGAATAGACCGCAAGCTGTATCAGCACATGAACCATTTTTCCATTTACATGGCACTACAGATTTGCCATGTAAGCTTCATCCAGGAGGAGTTGCCTGTGTAGCTGTCTCTCAATTTCTAGCTTTTGGGTTGTGACCAATGGCACAAGGCCCAGTTGGAGACCAGTTCCTAGTGGTGTGCCCCAGGGAGTGAAACTGGGGCCATTACTGTTCAACATTGTAATGAATGACCTGGACACTAGTACAGAGTGCACCCTCACCGAGTCTAAAAACAGTACAAAAGTGGGAGAAGAGGCTGGTACATTAGAGAATCCTGGATAGGCTAGATAAATCAGCCAGAGGAACCTCATGAAGTTCAACAGATGGAAGTGGCAAAGTCTTGTCCCTAGGGGGGAATAATCCCAGGCACAAGTACATCCTTCTGCATCCTTCGAGATACTCAAAACCCCACTGGACATGGTCCTAGAAGATGACCCTGAATGAGAAAAGTGGAAAGACTAGAAGATGTCAAAAGGTTCCTCCCAAACTCAGCTATTCTGTGATTCTGTGACAGTAAAACTGACAAATCTTTGGGAAATTCCTTCCCAAGGAGGAATTACTTCCCAACTTTCAAACCTTTCCCAATTCCATTTGAGAAATGGAATTAAGTTTACAGTTCCATGTCCCTGGACAGAGTTCTCTTCTAACTCCGTTAACACCAGCAGAAATTGTTATCCTTCCAATTTGTGTGATTTTTCCTCAGACCCTTAATTTCTGAAGTTATCAGTTTTATAACAGATATAAGTTGTATGTCTGAGGAAACTGAATCCTTCTCAAGAAAAGATCAGATAAGGTAGTCATCCACAGGTTTTTTAGTTAATTATTATAGTTAGCTAAATACATTTCACTTGCCTCTTTTTACAGCCTCTGTGCTTTGGGGCAAATAAAGTATTCATGTGAAAGTAATTTAGAAAAATAAAGACTTTCACAGAGTGAAATGTCAATTCTAAAATGTCCTATTAGATGCCATTGACACAGAGAATGAGCTCTTACATACTATAGGGTATGGCAGAAACCTCAGATTAGGAGAGCAGGCAAAGCATAATTTGTATGGAAACTGTGGCAGAAGACTACTTGATAGACCAGACTGAAAGCTGCTATCTCCCCTTGCTACCTTTTCCTTACCCGACTATCTTAAATTTTTATCATATTTTAGTGTTGCGGCTTTATTTCACTGCTTAAGCATGTCTTTAAACCCTGTTTTTATTGGCAGCTTGAGGTACCTTTTTTTCCGCAATTCTTTTGAATCTGCTGCCATCTAGCGAACAGAAATCAAGCTGAAATGCATGGGCTTTGATGCCAGCAGTGTCCTGGGGTTTTCCAGGACATGCAGGAGTTTGTCCTGCTCTCTGTTCATGTCAAAGTGCAGCATGACATTTGCACACACACCCCAAACAGGTCTGCAGATGTAAAGACGTAATTGATATAAGGCTTGCCTTATACCTTGTGCTTTCTCTGTATTCTAAGTCACTTTAACACATAGAGATTTTTGTTATCTTGCTCTCCACTAATAAAACCATATTCTAACAATTCAATAAGGAGTTTGACAGTGTGTACTGGTTTTGGCTGGGATAGACTTAAATTGCTTTACAGTTGCTGGCATGGGACTGTTTTGGATTTGTGCTATAAACAGTGCTGATGGTACAGAGATGATTTAGGTACTGCTCAGCAGTGCTCATACAGAGTCAAAACCACTTTTGCTTTCACGCTTCCCCACCAGCATGTGGATAGGGTGCACAAGAAGCTACGAAGGGAAACAGCAGGAATGGCTGTACTAGATAATGTCATGTTCAGTAATAAAACTTGTGTTCATGTTACTGGAGAGACAATGCTTGGGGATTGTATGGGCATCAATTTTTTTCTTTTGCATCCCTTGTTTTCTTACTAGGTTTTATTTTTTCTTCCTCTTTTTTACATCATTTCACCTTTTCCTTACACTTTTTTTTTTTTTCTTCTTTTTTTTGGTTGTGGTGGTGGTGGCATTAGTAATTATAATTAGCTATTATAAAATTACTTTTATCTCAACTCAGAGTTCTTATCACCTTTACCTTTCTGATTCTCTTCCCAGCTCCACCATCCAGGAGTGAGCAAGCAGCTGTGTAGTGGTGAGTTGTCATCTAGAATGAAACCACAACAGGGTTTTTTTCCATCAAAAATGGAGTAAGAAGGGTTTGATATAATAGATTTGAACAGAGAATATTTGAAGGTATAAATATATGTTAACAGTCATGGATCATGATTTTGATTCAACTGTTCCCAGTATTAGCTTTGAAGACTGGTGTTGGTTTTTGCAGTTTACTGTGCTCTGTAGCACTCAGTGATGTTTTGCACGGAGATTTATTAAACAAAGCATTGCCCTTGAGCTTAATTTGGCATATGGGCTCCGTACTTACTGTACCTTGGGTAACATCTCATGGAGACAATTAATAAGCATATTTCTTCCTGTAACAGGTTTTTTGTGGAGGAAATACAGAATGACACCTTCACCAACTTCTCTGATATTTTCTCCCTTGTTTCAATAACTTTTCGATATCTTGAACATTCTTCCATAGTTAAAATACTTCTATTGCTATTTCTTAGGTTTTTCTAAGGTTAAAAAGCTTTTCAGGAATATCACGTAGGTACTGTGGCACTGTGGCCATAGGTGGCAAAGCATGTGAAAAAATATGGCCAGGTATCTAGAAAACTTCTCACCTGAAATGGTCTGGAAACACAGGTCTGGATGAAGTAATAGAATGTTAAGGAAAAAAAGTGAGGCAAAACACAGAGGCGCAATTTACCACACTCTGCCAGACCACGGCCAGCATCTAGTAGTGAACACTGCTCAATATTATACAGCAACTTCAAGGAGAAGATGTGGTCTGTGGACCTGAAAATACATCAACAGACACTATCACTAAACCAGACACCATAACAGTCATGCTATAACTGTAAGGAAGCAATGAAAGCAGAGGTAAACTTGTTTAACATTGGCTGAAGAAGTTTCTCCTATGAGGGAGCAGAAGAAAAAATCATAAGAAGCATATTCTTCTGCAGCAGAGCAGTGCCATGAACAAGAGGAAGAAGAGACTGAGATCATAAGTGAGACAGAAAACACCCAATCTCTACCTCTAAGTGAGCTACAAGATATGTGAAAAAATTATAACTGTCAACAAAACAAGCAAATTACTCAAAGGTTGGGATAGTGGGACCAATAGTCAGGAATTAGAGGATAAGGAAGCCTGCTAACTGTGACACCTTGCTAAAGATAAGGCCATTGACAAATGGATTGGAAGAAGGGCAGGAGTCCCCAGTCACTCCCCAGATGTCAAAGTGTGAAGCACTGGTTTTTCAAGAATCATAGAATCATAGAATTGGCTGGGTTGGAAAGAGAGAGATCATCAAATCCAACCTTTGATCCACTACCACTGCAGTTACTAGACTAAGAACTTGCAAAGTTCCAAAACAAATGGATCACCACTGGGGGAGCTATCCAGTATCGTAGGGAATTAGGTGTGGTGGTGATCTATAAAAAGCTGGATGATGATCAGGTATTCACAGTGCTGGATGAAACCTATTGCATGTGCGCTCAGTGCCAAAAGTTCATACAAAGTACACTGACATCAGACACCAATGCAAATGCAGAAGCTGCTGCCTGAGCATTCACACACCATGCAACACTTTAACTGCTTGGACTGCAGTCCACTCACAGCCGATGATTTCCAGGGAGCCAAAGATGCCCTTCTTGAGTCTTCACTCATGAACACTCTCTTCCTGCAGGCTCAACCCCAGATTTCCCAGAGCAGAGTGTCAGGCTGATGTCTTATATACATATTTTTAAAATTATTTGGATGGTACAGCTGGAAAAAACAGCTCGATCTGGGTGTCTCCAGAGAGGGACCCCTGACAGAGAAATCCCTGGGCTATTATACCTTTACAATGGGTATGAGAGTACTTGGCCCTCTTGTGCTCTTCACACACCCCTTTTGTTGAAATGGTGATTTCTGGTCTGGGCTCTCTTAACACCTTATTGGATTCTTTCTCTGGCTCCTGGCAGGCTGTTCTTTTCTTGTCCAGCTGCAGCTTCTGCTGATGGTTGTAGCCTCCTTATCTTCTGATTTGTGCTTCTGGTGCACCTGTTCTCTGGCAGACCATGGGAAACTGAAAAGTCCTAGGCTTAGAACAAACTGTACTTGACAACAATTAAAACATCAGTGTGTTGTCAGCATTAGTCTCAAACTCAGTCCAAAACACACCACTGTACCAGCTACAGGGAAGAAATTTAACCATCCCAGCTGAAAGTGTATCTCAGTGGAAATACACATCTGGTGGCCTAAGGCTTCAGCAAATCCAGCTACTCATGCTAAGTAAGTAATAAGCAGACTGTACACCAATTTCACAATATTATGCTGTAACACGCATGTCCTAATGCTAAATGATTGACTCTGAGTAATTAATTCTACTTTAAGCTAGACTAGTACTTCTTAACACCAACACCCTGGTGATAATGAGCTGAACAGACCTGAAGGCACGCACTATGGATGGATTGGCCAGACAACTCAAAAAACACAAAGGTAATCCCACTTGCTCTATGCAGGTTTGTGTCTCAAATGTGAAGGAACCTGAAAATTGTCCAGGCAGTCTGAGAAGGATGTCTTCTTCACCCACACCAATCAATGTCTCAGCTAATAAGTGTCAGTCTTTTTCTGCTCAAAAAAAAAGGGCACTGAACAGTGTATTGGTGGCACACACCATGTGCAGTCCTGTGGTTCTTCCTGTGCAACTATGAGGAGGACATGAAAAAGTAGGAGAGTGAACCCACCTGAAGGATACAACTTTGGGTACAGGAAATCCAGTGAAAACAACAGTCAAAAAGCATCCATCCAGGAAAATTACTGTTCTAGTGTCTGGCAGTCTGGAGGGACTGATTGTACTTTTCAGAGAGGCTTCTGGTTTGCAGTTACAAAAATCAAGTAATGATAACTACAACCCAGAATACAGGGGCTTTGCCTTTGCCATGTGGAGGAAAGGGAAAGCCAGGTTTACTGGACTATGCAGATTCAATGGCCTTGCACATCAGTACCACAGGAATATAAAGCTCTAGCAGACACCTGTGCACAGTGTACACTAATACCATGAAATTATCATAGAATCATAGAATTATTTGAGTTGGAAGGGGCCTCTAAAGGTCATTTAGTTCAAACGCCCTACAGTAAGCAGGGACATCCTCAACTCGATCAGGCTGCTCAGAGCCTCATCAAGCCACACCTTGAATATCTCCTGGGATGAGGCCTCAACTACCTCCTTGGGCAACCTGTTCCATTTTTCCACTACCCTCATGGTAAAGAGCTTTTTCCTAACATCCAATATAAATCTACTCTTCTCTAATTGAAAGCCACTGCCCCTCACCCTATCACTACAGGCCCTTGCACACAGTCTCTCTCCGGCCTTCATATAGGTCTTCTTCAGATACTGGAAGGTCATTATTAGGTCTCACCAGAGGCTTCTCTTCTCCAAGATGAACAACCCCAGGACCCTCAGCTTCTCTTTGTATGAGACGTGTTCAGCCCCCTGATCATTCTCTTGGCTTTCCTCTGCACCTGCTCCATCAGGTCCATGTCCTTCCTGTATTGAGGGCTCCAGACCTGGATAAAGTACTCCGGGTGAGATCTTACCAGAGCAGAGTAAAGTGACAGAAACACCTCTATCCATCTTCTGGCCACACTTCTTTTGATGCAGACCAAGATGCGATGGGGATTCTGGGCTGCAAGTGTGCACTGTTGGCTCATGTCCAGCTTTTCATTCACCAGCATCTCCAAGTCCTTTTCTGCAGGGCTGCTTTCTAACACCTCATCCACCAGACTGTACTGATATTGCAGATTGTTATGACCCAGGTGAAGGACTCTCCACTTGCTCTTGTTGAAACTCATGAAGTTCACATGGGCCCACCTGTCCAGTTTGTCCAGGTCCTTCTGGGTGATATCCCATCCCTCTAGCTTATTGTCAGTACCACTCAGTTTGTGTCATCTGTAAATTTGCTGATGGTGCACTTGATCCCACTGTCTATGTTGTTGATAAAAATGTTAAACAGTACAGGTCCCAGTATGGGGACCTCAGTACCTGAGGGACACTTCTTGTCACTGCTCTCCATCTGGATTTGGAGCCATTGACCACTGCCCTCTGGATCCAACCATCTAGACCCATTATAAAAGAGCAGAATCCATCTGTCTTTCTGGAATGATGGGAGGATCCCAAGAACTATCTGTTTTGGAGGCTGAGGTAAGCCTAACTGAGAACAAGGCAAAAGCATCCTATTCTAAGTGTTCCCACACACTACCTGAGGAGAGGGAACTTCAAGAAAGGGTAGTGGTCAGCTTTTGGTATAGCTTCCTTGAGTAAAGAGAAAATTAAACAGCTAAACAGCTTGCCTGGTCGCTCAGAGGATTCTTCTTTGGTGGGGTTGCTGAAGGTCAAAGAAGAGCAAGTGCCAATTGCTAGCATGACAGTGTGCCAACAAAAATATTGCATCACTCAAGACTCTCTGATTCCCATCCATAAGCTGATTCAGTGACTGGAGAGTCAAGGAGTGATCAGTAAGACTCATTTACCCTTCACCAGTCCCATAAAGTCAGTGCAAAAATATAACAAGGTATGAAAGCTATCAGTGGACTGCCATGGTCTGAAGAACTCACTCTTCAGCTGAGTGCTGCCATAACAGACATGCTTTAACAGCAGTCAAAGGCCACTAAATCATATGTGAGAATTAATATCCCCAATGCACTTTTCTCAGCCTCTTTGTCATCATAGTCCACGCCACAGTTTGCTTTCCAACTGAGAGGTATCCAGTACACCTTGAACTGACTGCCCCAGGGGTGGAAACACAGTCCTACCATTTTTCATGGCTTGATACAGGCTGCACTGGAACAAGATGAAGTTCCTAAACATTTGCAGTATATCAACGGCATCATTGTGTAGGACAAAACAGCAGAGGAAGTGTTTGAGAAGGGAAGAATAATAATCTAGACTCTTTTGAAAGTTGACTTTGCTATAAAGCAAAGGTCAAAAGACTTGCACTGAAAATTTAGTTTTTAGGAATGGTAAGATGGGAGTTTTCATTTCCCAATGGATGTGATCAATAAAATGAGAGTTCTATCCAACAATGGATAAAAAAGAAACACAAGGGATTTTTAGGTGTAATGGTTATTTAGAGAATGTATATACCAGGTTATAATCTGATCGTAAGCCCTTCTAATTGAGTGACCTGGAAGAAGAATAACTTTGAGTGGGGCACTCAGCAGCAGGAAACCTTTCAACAAATTATATAGGAGATAGTCCATGCACTAGCACTTGGACAGTATGGACAGGACAAATTGTGAAAAATGTTCTTTACACTTCTGACAGGGATAATGGCCCAACCTGGAGCCTTGGGCGGAAAATGCCAGGAGAAACTGGAGGTCAACCTCTAGGGTTTCAGAGCCAGGGATACAGCTAAGCCTGTTCAAAATGTTCTAAATGTTCAAAAGGAGGGTCCTCTCTGTGCATCATGCAACAGATGCTACCTGGAGCCAGTGGGTTGCACTTACAACACAATGGGCTTGAATGGGGAACCGTAACCACTTGGGAATCCTGGAAGTGATCATGGACTGGCCAGAGGGCCAAAACATTGGAGTGCTGCCAGAGGAGGTAGTTTGTGCTGAAGAGTTTCCTCTGCATAACAAATTACCAGAAAACTAAAAGCAGTATTTGCACATGTCAGGGATCTTGTCATATTTTGGGGAAATGTTGAAGGTGGAAAGCTGATGTGTGGAGTCCTACATAACAAGTCACAGAAATCACTGAAGGACAAAGAGAATTTAGTAATTTAGAAGTGAAAGTCATCCAGGTGGCTTTAGATGTTGCTGAATGAGAAAAATGGCCACTACTCTATATTGATTCATGGGGGGTGGCAAGTACTCTGTGGGTATGGGTACAGCAATGGAAGCAGACCAACTGGCAGCATAGAATTAATCCTATCAGGGCTGATGATTTATGGCAAGAAATTGCCACTTGGGGGGAGAATCAGTCTGTAAAATGGTCACATACCCAGAAGTTGCTCCACTTAGGAACATCAGAAAAATGAGCAGGTAGACCAGCCTGGTAGAATTGAGATGGCCCAGGTAGATATAAGCTAGGAACCGTGGGGTGAGATATTTATAGGTGGATATTTGGAAGCATATCCTGTGACCCATGTCATTTGCCCTGAACACTAGGGCCTTGAAAAGCAAGTTTTATGGTGACAGGACATCCCTGGATCAATTGAATCAGTCAGCGGGACTCATTTCTGCAACAACCTCATTGTCACGGTTTAACACTGGCCCAGCAATTAAACCGAGTAACAGATTTATATATTAATCTCTCTCTCCTCACTGGTAGAGAAAAGAGAGAGAATAAGGAAGAGAGACTTATGGGCTGGAAACTAAACTACACAACTTTAATGAAACAGTAATGATAAATAGGAAAAATTACTAAATATATACAAATATACAGGAAAGTTGATACCACATTCCCCTCCCCCCTTTTCCCACTAACTCTCACATCACCACTGGGCAGCCCTGGGAAAGTCCAGGCTGGAATCCTGGAGTCAGCAGCAGTCAGGAACAGGAGGCAGGAACACACAGATTCAGGCTGGCAGGGATCAGGACCACAGGCACAGGGACGGACAGAATCCTCTCAGGATGCTGAAGGAAGCAGGGCACGGGAAGGAACGGAAACCAGAAAGCCAGGAAACCTGGAAGCTGGAAACCTGGAAGCACGAAGCCCCTCATGATCCCTCAAATTTATACTGAGTATGAGTGTATGGAATGGAATACTCTGTTTGGTCAATTCTGGCATCTATCTTGTCCAGCCCAAAGGTGGGCTGCAGGAGGGACCTCTTTATTCCTTCTGGAGGGTAAAAATGTTTCTCAAAGCTGAGCAGTGCCCTTGGCCCAGCATACCAGTCTCTGGCTGTAACTATAAACACCCACCCATGTTATCAGCATAGTGTCTGAGAAACTTGCTCTTAACTACAGCAAGTGAAGCTACTTACAAAAGACTTAGAACAAGCAAAAGTGCAAGACAGAAAATCACCTTTATCCTGGCCCAAACCAGGACATTCCACCCCTTATTCCATACCATTTGCGTCGTGCTCCAATCATTACTATCTCTTATCTCTAAAAATATCTATACACAAATTATTACTAACTTTCTGTATTAAAATTCACTAAGTAATTCAGTCTATAATTGCAGATGTTCATCTATTGTACCTGATTCTTAAAACAAGGAGCAATTGTCACAGTTCATGTCCATGGTCCACAAGTTGCAGGTTGCAGATGTTAACTTCAAGGAAATTACTGGATGCCAGTCGATGAACCTGGTTCTGGTTCCATCACCACAAAATCATCCTGAAAAACACTCACAGAACACTGTTAGTTTATGCAATAATTCACATAGCAGTAGTTAATGTGGGATACAAGTTCATGACTGTCAAAGATTCCATGCAGTACTGATTAAGCTAGACAAGCAAAAATTAGGAATTCTCACCAAGTGTTAGATTCCCTTGTGGTACACATTGTACTCCTCCATCTTTCATCATCACCCACCAAGTGTGTCCAGGCCATTGAGCAAAAACAACCCCACGAATGGGTTTGCCTTTGCCCAAGGCAGGATAAAACCAAACTGTTTTTCCTAGCAGATTCTTTTCATATACCACAGGCACTTTGTCCACATCTACTGTATGTAGATCTGACTGAGCAGGACCTGCTCGATTGATAGAACCCCTGGTGTTAACTAACCAGATGGCTTTTGCCAAGTGCTTGTCCCAGTTTTTGAAGGTTCCACCACCCATTGCCTTTAAGGTAGTTTTTAACAGTCCACTGTACCTTTCAATTTTACCTGAGGCTGGTGCATGATAGGGGATATGGTATATCCACTCAATACCATGTTCTTTGGCCCAGTTATTGATAAGATTATTTTTTAAATGAGTTCCATTATCTGACTCAATTCTTTCTGGTGTACCATGTCTCCACAAGGCTTGTTTCTCTAAGCCCAGAATAGTGTTCTGGGCTGTGGCATGAGGCACAGGGTATGTTTCCAGCCATCCTGTACTTGCCTCCACCATTGTAAGCACATAGCGCTTACCTTGGCGGGTTTGAGGCAGTGTGATGTAGTTGATTTGCCAAGCCTCCCCATACCTATATTTTGACCATCTCCCTTCATACCACAGAGGTTTCAACCTTTTAGCTAGCTTAATTGCAGCACATATGTGACAGTCATGGATAACCTGTGCAATAGCATCCAAAGATAAATCCACCCCTCGGTCACAAGCCCATCGGTATGTTCCATCCCTGCCTTGATGACCTGAAGCCTTGTGGGCCCATCTAGCTAAAAACAGTTCAGCTTCATGGTCCCAGTCCAGATCTATTTGGAACACCTGAGCAGCCTCATCTGCTTGTTGGTTGTTTTGATGTTCCTCAGTAGCTCGATATGAAGGTACGTGGGCATCTACGTGATGCACTGTTACGTCAAGTTTTTCTAACCAAGCAGCAATGTCTTTCCACAGTTCAGCAGCCCAGATCAGTTTATCTCTACGTTGCCAGTTGTTTTGCTTCCACTGCTTTAACCAACGCCATAAGGCATTTGCTACCATCCATGAGTCAGTATAGAGATAAAGTTTCGGCCACTTTTCTTGTTCAGCAATGTCCAAAGTCAATTGGATGGCTTTTACCTCTGCAAATTGACTTGATTCACCATCTCCTTCGTCTGTTTTTGCAACAAGTCTTGTAGGATTCCAGACAGCAGCTTTCCACCTTCGATGGCCTCCTACCAGACAACAGGATCCATCAGTGAAAAGAGGATATTTTTTCTCATTCTCTGGCAGTTGGTCATATGGTGGGGCTTCTTCAGCCCGTTTTACCACTTTTTCTGGTAGCATTCCAAAGTGTTTGCGTCCTGGCCAGTATGTTATTGCCTCTACAATTCCTGGACGATCAAGTCTTCTTATCCTAGCTCTCTGTGAGAGTAAAGCAATCCATTTACTCCAGGTAGCATTGGTAGCATGATGGGAAGATTCTCTACCTGTGTACATAAAACCCAGTACAGGTAATCGTGACACCAGGAGGAGCTGTGCTTCAGTACCAGTCACTTCTGAAGCAGCTCTAACTCCTTCCTATGCAGCCAATATCTCTTTTTCAGTGGCTGTGTAGAAGGCTTCGGAACCTTTGTAGTTTCAACCCAAAAATCTTAGAGGTTGGCCTCAAGTCTCTCCTGGAGCTTTCTGCCAGAGGCTCCATGTAGGACCATCACGTCCATCTCCAGTGTAAAGCAGATTTTTGATGTCTGGCCCTGTTCGAACTGGTCCAAGGGCCATTGCCTGCACAATCTCCTGTTTAATGCTTTCAAAAGCAGTTTGTTCTGAGCCCCATTTAAAGTCCTTCTTCTTCTGAGTAACCTCGTAGAAATGTTTCACAACCTGATTATAAAAAGGAATATGCATCCTCTAGAAACCAACAGTTCCTAAGAAGGACTGAGTTTCCTTTTTGGTAGTTGGTGGGGCCATAGCTGTTATTTTGTTAATCACGTCCATTGGGATGTGGCGACGTCCATCTTGCCACTTAACCCTCAGAAACTGTATCTCTTTTGCAGGTCCCTTGCTCCTTTTAATAGCAAAACCAGCCTCTAGAAGGATTTCAATTATCTTCTTACCTTTCTCCAAGACTTCTTTTGCTGTGTCACCCCACGCAATGATGTTATCAATGTACTGTAGATGTTCTGGAGCTCCACCCTTCTCCAAGGTATCATGGATCAGTCCATGGCAGATGGTAGGGCTGTGTTTCCACCCCTGGGGCAGTCGATTCCTAGTGTACTGGACACCTCTCCAGGTGAAAGCAAACTGTGCCCTGCATTCAGGAGCTATAGGAATAGCAAAAAATGCATTAGCAATGTCAATAGTAGCTTACCACCTGGCTGCCTTTGACTCCAGCTCATACTGAAGTTCTAGCATGTCTGGCACAGCAGCACGTAGTGGTGGTGTAACCTCATTCAGGGCACAATAGTCCACTGTCAGCCTCCATTCTCCATTAGGCTTTGGCACTGGCCATATAGGACTATTGAAGGGTGAATGAGTCTTGCTGATCACTCCTTGGCTCTCTAGTTGCCGGATCAGCTTGTGAATGGGGATCACAGCATCTCTGTTGACACAATATTGTCTTTGCTACTGAAGTAGCAATCGGCACCCGACCAATGCCAGCATCTTTGGCTAGGGATCCCAACTGCCTGGCTTCTCTCTGAGTTAATGTTATGGTAGCAGCCCCCTCCTTCCAGCATCGGAGTAACCTAGTGAGAAGTGGTTCACCTGAGAAACAGCTGTAGTCTTTTCTCAGAGTACGCAAGTCCCTCGTGGAATAGGACTGAGCAGATTCTGAGTCTGAATCCTCCTCAGCTGACTCTGCTCTAGGTGCTCTAGGAGGAGAGGCAGTATCCTCTATTTCCTCTATCATCTGGTCATCTCGTTCAGACACTGCAGGGTTAAGGCTTGTTTCTGATTTCCATTGTTTTCCTTTTCTCCTAGTCACAGGGTCAACGAGTAACTGTGTGGGCTGAGGGGGAGAGGCTGTGGTGTCTGCAGCAGGAGCAGCAGCAGGGCTCACTTTCTGAACAGTAGCAGTGTCTATGGGGGTAGAGACAGCACCTGGAGCTGTAGCAGAAACACTGGCGATGCTGGCCGGCCCTATCTGAGTTTTGCCCTTGCGTGAGAGGGGGTGAGAAGCAGCTGCAGAGGCAGTGAAATCAATATGCCACAGAACCTCTTGCAGTTAGCCCAGCTAGATGCAAGAGGAGGAAATCACTGTAATGTTAAAACTTACAGCCTAGTCCATAGGGACCAGGGGTGGAAAATGCCATATGTATACCTTTAACTTCTTGAGGTTCATCTTACAGGAAGTAGTATAGAAGAAACCACCTGAACCAATGAAGAACAAACCTCACTGGAAGCTGTGCAAGTGCAGCAGTGACCCAGGCCAGGCTGGTTTTGATATCCAGCAACCCCATGCAACAAACCAACTTTTCTGTCCTGAGTGAACACCACAACAGAAAAAGCCCAAAATCATAGACTAAGTGAACTCAGTGAACATTTGTGGATATTTATGGACACTCTCCACAAATACATGAAGGGTAAAGGGGTGGTTAATGAGGAGGGATTGCAGTAAGGTGGGACCTGAACATGGCACATATTGTATGGAACAGGGCGTGGGAAATTTCCTGGTCTTGACTGTTATGAGGCTATGTTTTGGATTTGTGCTGAAAATAGTGATTACCACACAGGGATGTAGTTTTTACTGCTGGCAGTATCTACACAAGAGTAGTAGTGCCTACACCCTTTTCTGCTTCTCACACCATCCCACTAGTGAGTAGGTAGCACTTACTAGTGAGTAGGTAGCTGCACTCACTGAAATTAACAGCAAGTTTCTCAGCCAGTGTCTGAGCCACTGATTGGTTCTGAGGAACATCTTATGCTTCAGAAAGAGAAAGGGAGTTATAGGGGTCACGCTTGCAACCCTCCTTTAGGGAGGAGTGGAGCAGGTAGGTGATCAAAATTGACCAATTTCATCCCATCGGTATAAATTTGATGTATCACAAGGGTCAGGTTTTTCTTCTCCCATCTTGGGAGTATTCTCTCTGTTCATCTGCCAGTGGTGATGCCAATTCATGCCCTCCTAAATCCATGTGTTCCTGCCTCCAGCTCCCACCTGCCACTGAGTGCAGGACCGCAGCCTAGGACTTTTCCAGGGTCTACCCTGAAGCCTTAGTGATGATGTGAGAGTTTTTTGGGTTTTTTTGTTTTTGTTTTTGTTTGTTTGTTTGTTTGTTTGTTTTGTGGGGCAGGGGGGGAGGAATGTGGTATTGCTTTTGTGTGTGTTTGTATTTATCTAATTATTTTCCATTTCATCTGACTGTTTCAATAAATCTGTGTGGATTAGTTTCCAGCTCATCAGTCTCTCTCCCTTATTCTCTCTCTATCAGAGTGGGGAGGCAGAATAATAGAGAACATCTCTCATTTATTCAATTGCCAGCCCAGGATTGAACCATGACATGGAACAAGATCTTTACAGGTATAAATGGGTCAGCTCCATTGTCCTTAGGAAAATCTCACTGTAAAATATTTGGCTGACTTTTGCTGACATACCTACCAGTGGTGAATCTTCTGAAGTACACAAGCAACAACACTTCCAGTATTTCTTAGTAGCTTTTCGAGTTGGAGAGTCTTGAAACAGTGAAATGCTGAGGTGACTAAAACAGCAGAATTGAGGTGAGGCTTTAGGAGATGGCTGAGCCACAGGCAAAACAGGCACTCAACTCTGCTTCCTGCCACTCCTATATCTAGGCAATCCCATGCCCATTATCACCAGTGTGGCAGGTTTCTCATACCTGACTGGACTGGTTGATTGCACAAAACCACAGGAAACCATCTTTTTTTTTTCCTCATGGGAAAGCTTTCCTAAAGGAAAAAGTGTTTGTTGCACCACACACAAAAAAGCTATTTAAGAAACGTACCAAATACTTGTTTGAGCTAAGTAAACTGAGTTTCAAAAACTGAAAATGTAATTCATTACTTAAGCAGGAGCTACAATTCTGTGACAGATTCAAGGTGTGCTCAAGAAATGGACAGAGATTAAAGACTCTTCAAAAAATAAAATATTTTTCTGTGGTGCTGAATGGCATGATTGTTTCTTAAGGTCAGTCTTATCATTTATATGTATCTGACTCATCTAATTTGATTTAGTGTGTTGTTGTAGAATCCCAAAAAGAATATTTGTCTCAAAACAGCCACTCTGACAAAGTGGACACTGTGAAGGCCTCGTTTGATAGCCATCTGGACTCCGTACTCTCAAGGAGAGACCCACATTTGGGAAACCACCTTGATAAACCGGGCCCTATTCTCACAGGACCAGCCCCTCCTTTAGTGGCCATCCTGATAAACTGAACACTGTCCTGGCAAGGGGAGCTCTGTCTGATGGGCACCCTGACAGGCAGGACACTGTCCTTATTCCATAAGTGACAGGGGCAGGCAAGCTGCACCCTGCAGAGGCAGAGTGACATCTTGTGTGTGCCCCGGGTAAAGCCACTGGAGAGGGCACATGTGCAAAATAAGGGGTACTGCATTGTCATCCTGTCTGGAGGGGTCCAAGTGAACACCTGGCTGTGCGAGATATGCCAAAGCCCTGCCCAAAATGCTGGGGTCAGGTGGCATAAAAGAGCCACACTCGAAATGCTGGATGTGTGCCCGCCATCCAAGGACCTGAACTTTCTACCAAGACCATCGCTGGATCCAAGGGTGGTGATACCTTCTCTATCTTCATCTCTCTCCCTCTCTCTCTCTGTCTCTGTTTCTAAACTTATCTGGGCACATGAGGGTAACATAGTTTCTAACTTTTACTCCCTGTTGCTTTGTTAAGTTTTGTCAGTTGTAACATGTTCTTTTGATAACTTTCTTAAATTTGCTAAATTGTAATCCATTGCTTTGAAAGTACCATCATTTCCAATTCTGCTAGTTGTAAACTCACCTGTAATCTTACTCACTTAAGTAAAGTTGTGTTTTATACAAACCTCCTGGGTAATAATTTTACTCCTGAGTACCACACAGAGAATGCCCAGAGTTAATCTCACCACATGGGTTGTTAAAAGAGATTAATTAGAGGAGGAGGATTGGGCCCAGCCACACCTAGGCTCCTCTCTGAGGGAGTTTAGAAAGCAAAGGGGTCCAGTTCAAATCTCCCTAGCTCAACCCCCACTCTGGGGAACCCTACCTGTGTCCACTCTGTGGGACGTATAGATGTGCCCACTCCACAGGACATGATATTTTGTTTGGCCCCCACATCTGGGGAGCCGTGCTCACTTTGTGAGACGTGACAGTGCCACACCCACCTTGCGGGGAGTGACAGTTGTTCTAATATTTTTTCAGTTTTTCTCTCTTGTTTTCTGTTATGTCAGGTGAATTTAGTAACAACTGATAATTGTCTTTCCCATTTGTGCTAGTTTTGCCTAGGTAGGACAGAGTTAAGTTTCTTCCAAGTAGCTTGTACTGTGCTGTATTTTGGATTTAATGTGAGAATAATGTTGAGAATATGCCAATGCTTTAGTTGTTGCTAAGTACTTTTTACACTAGTCAAGAACTTTTCATTTTCTCACGCAAGGCCAGCAAGAAGCTGTGAGAGGGCACAGCCAGGACAACTGACCCAAATGGACAAAAGGGATAGTCCATGCCATATGATGTCATGCTCAGTATATAAGGTGGGAGGAGTTGGCCTGGGGGTGCTGCAGCTCAGGAACTATGATCAGTCAGCACGTGGTAAGCATCACTGTGCTGTGCGTCACTTGGTTTCTATATTCTATTATCATCATCTCCCTTTTCTGTCCTAATTCAGTCCTATCAACTTGTCTTATCTTACCTTGCAATCTTTTTTCCTCTGTTCTCTTCCCTCTACCAGTGTGGGTGAAGGGGAAGAGTGAGCAAGTGTCTGTGTGGTGCTTCCCTGACAGCAGGGGTTAAACATTACCATTTCAGTATCCTTGTATTCAGTATGCTGAAGTTTATTTTTTCTCACAAAAGTTGCTTGATTGTGCCTTCATGCTACCTGTTTCGGAAAAAAAAAAAAAAAAAAAAAAAAAAAAAAAAAAAAAAAAAAAAAAAAAAAAAAAGAGAAAAAGGAAAAAAAAAAAAGCTTGGGTCTTCCTCCAAGTATCATGCATTTTTAGACAAGCCTTTTTACTCACTTCCTCAAATATTAGTCTGATCATAGGAAACTGTAGCATTAAGTGTTCAATTATCTGTCTAGCTCAAATCTAAAGCAGAATCTGTGAGCTTCATAAAACCAGCAGGAATAACTGTTCCATTTAAATGACAGAACTTTAGATAGTCTTGCATGGGTACATTAGTGAAGAGCTTCTGTAAGACCAAATATTGTTTGACCCACCACAGTAAACATGACATGAGAAGTCCTGATCCTGTAGTCACAAGATGTAAAAAGGCGACAAAACAAGACTTAGAAAGGTTTCTGGTTTTGGCACCCCAGCCACATCTGCTCACATCAATGGTTTAAGTTATCCTCCCATGCCAGTTCTTCTCCAAAAAGTGTCTTGCCAGGAAACATTTTTCCTCTTTTGAAGGAGTCATGGAAAGGAAGACAAGAGTAACTTTCAAGTGCTGATGCAAAGCACCCGCCTTTCGAGCTATAATGATCTGTCTTTGAATCATATAGTGCTTTTCAGAAGGCCCTGGGGTTTACTTCCATTCAAAATCTGTACTCTTGTACACCTTTTGCTATGGAAGTCTGGATTAGAATGGGAACATGAATTCTCATGAGGACCACCTTACAATGCAGGTTGAGAGCACTTCTTGTCCATAAACAGGCATGCAAAAGAGCAGTAGGAAGAGACCTTCCTAAACTAGGTAATGTAGAATCATAGAATCATAGAATCATAGAATAGGCTGGGTTGGAAGGGACCTCAGAGATCATCGAGTCCAACCCTTGATCAATTACCACCACAGTCACTAGACCACGGCACTGAGTGCCATATCGAGTCTCTTTTTAAATATCTCCAGGGAAGACATGCAGAGACAAGAGGAAGCTGCAAGAGGCAATGGCTCTACAAGTGCAAGCCGTATTTACAAAATACACAGGTCACTTAATTTACTGAGATGGGTAATTTAATGCTAAGGGGAGTAAAAGTCTCTCTTATACTGGAAAGCTGGTACTTGTCCTCATCCCCACCTGTCCCGGCTTTTCCCACTTCCTGCAATTTGTGTTTCTGTTTCTCCTGAGTAATTTGCTCTGGCCATCATCTGCTTTGGCTGGAGTGGTTCCTCTGATGAGAAACGATGCGGCCGGGTTTGGTGAAAGCACCTTCTGCTCTTGAAGTTACATTCAAGACTGTAACTTGTCAGGCCTTGTAACTTGTCAGGGACTGCCAGGCCGCAGTTGCTTATCTTGTGACAGTGCTCGCCAACCCCTTCCTTCGCCACTGAGGCTCCAGGAAGATGGCCGCCGTGCACACCCCACACCTCTATTCATGCAGCCGGGTTCCGCAGAACACCAATTGCCGTTCTCTCCCGGCTGCGGAGAAGAACTCTTCACTGACACTCGTGGGTCGCGGGTGGCAGAGCTGGCCGTGACGTGACGCCTTCGCTACCAGCTGCCTGCCTGGTCACACGCACCGCACACGGCGCTGCGGCGGAGCGGTACCGGTCCGGCGGAGGGACCCAGCTGCAGTAGCAAAGCCAGCACCTCGAAGCACCCCGCCCACTGCCTCCCTTTCGGGCCGGACCGCCCACCCTCCCCGTCCCCGCCGACATTAACGCCCCCGCCCCACCGGCTGCGGCCCCGCCCCGGCGGGAGGTATGGGGCGGGGCCGGGGCCGGGCTGCCGGAAGATCCGTGTGGATCGTCCGCCGAGGGACCGGCGCTGCTTCCGCCGCGGCACAATGGCCGGGCGGCGTTAGGAGGTGGGCCGTCGGTGTACGGTGAGTGCCCTTCTCTAGCGGGCGGTGGCTGCTGGCAGAGCAAGGCCTCCCCCGGCAGCGGGAGGTGTTCCCGGCTCCCGTTTCCTTTTCGCTAGCCCCTTCACCTCCCGCCCGGGCCTGGGCCGCGGCCCTGCCGCCTCTCCGCCCGCGGGCTATCCGGCTGAGGTGGCGGGGCAGGGGGGCTGCTGCGCCGCGGTTCCCGCCGGTACTCTACACCCGCCCTCTGGCTCTCCCCTCGCCTCGACCAGGCCATTCCCCTGGGCTCTGGGTTGTTCGAGGTGAGGCAAGATGGGGCCCTTATCCTGCCGGTGGGAGGGCTGGAAGGAGAGGTCCGGGAGCTCTTGCGAGGGAGCAAGGGAGCTCCAGCCCACGTAGCCTGTTACTTGCCTGGGGGCGACGGGGGCCAGTATGGTAACACCACCACCTGGGTCCCGTTGGCAACCTGGCGGGTGCTGCCTGCCTCTGCTGGCCCCGCAGGGAACCCCCAGCTGCGTTGGTGCTGACCCCCGGGACACCCCCCTGCCAGGCCGGCACCCTGCGTCCTGCTGGGGGCCAGAGGCGAGTGTGCTTGGCAGTGCGGGGAGTGTGTCAGCACACACCCTGGCCGCCGGGTCTGGGCGTTGCTGCTGGGGATGACTCCAAACCAGCTGGTTTTGGGTCACCCTGGAATTCAGATTTGACGGTAGGTGCCTTTTCTAAAACAGAAAGCAAGTTCACTTTGTGCGTTTGAAACTTTTCTGGGAGCTCTTGGCTAGAATAGCTGCACCTCCACGGTTGTACATTAGCTGTGAATGCAGTTTTTAAGGACAGGAATACAGCTTGTTTTGTCACTCATGGAAGAGCAAAAGACCACTTAAGCTTAAGAGGAGGATAAAAACTAAAAGCATCACGTCTATAGAAAGCAGACATTGAAATGCCTAAGGGTGCCTTTTGACTTGGGGAACTTAAGGGAAAAAAAATTAAGAAAACCAGGTAACTTACTCCCAGATTAAAGGTAATGGAAGGGCATTTCCTGCATTTTAGGTTCTTGTAAATGGCCTGCAGCCTTCTTTGCATCCTTTAGTACATGCATATCTTTTGAAAGATAAAACTTCATTCGTTTGGTTGTATGTGGTTATATTTAAATGCTAGAGTATTCAGTGATAATGTCATGGCCGCTGCCTACAAATGTTTAGCCAGTCTCTTCCAGGTAACTCCTCCTTTCACAATCCACACAGGTTTATGCTAACATGTGAGTTGCAGCTCTCTGGAAATATTTTACAATAAGAACATGGATGTCTCCAGATGGGGAGGAGAGAGAGCAAATTAGTAGCCCAGATGTTTTAGAGAAGACTAGAATAATGTGAAATAGAAGTGCTTAATACCCAGTGTGAGATCTCAAAATGCTGGTTTAGATGCAGTGTGCACTGGGCAGTGCAACGTTGTTTCGTAATCATTGTATCAAATTTGCTCACATATTGATTGCCTATATCTGTCTCTCCTTTGATCAGTTTTCTTCTTTACTAATATGAACAGCATCTGCTATTGAAAAGGGGGAATATTCAGATGATATAGAGTGGCTTTGGGGCCATCTTTGTTAATGCCTCCTACATGTTCTACATGCTACCAAGTTTCTTCAGTCCTTCTTTCAAATCTTTTCTGTACTGAGCTGAGGCTTTGTTGTACAAAAAGGTGTCTAGACCTGCAATATGCTTACTGTGCATTTGGTGAACCTACCCATAGGTGTTAGACTTTTTAAGAGGAGAAAATTATCTGAATTTTGGAATGCATTTGTTTGGAGCAAATTTTGCCTTCCACCAAGACTTGTCTTGATGGTGTTATAGAGCCAGGGCTGTGGAGATTTTCATAATAAATAACAACCAGTGCTCATTGCTTGATTAATTTAAAATACAGGTGTTGATTTTTTAAATTTCTAGGTTGGGATCAGTAAATTGAACAGCAATAGCCATGGGAGATGCTGCAAAACCTTGCTTTGCCAAACAAAACAAAGAACAGGACATTTTACTTCAAGAAGAAATAAAAGGAAGCTCCTTACAGAAAGACTACAGGGTGATGGATGACTATGGAAATGGCCATAGCAATACAGTCGATACCAACCAGCAAAAGAAAAAGGGAACACAGAGTCATTATGGAAGTAGTCCCAGACGAGGGCCACGTAGTGTTTTGACTAGCCCAAATTCACTTAAAATCACAATTTACAGCCAAGGATCAAAGTTAAATGATACCCAGAGAGACCAAATGAAGAAGTGGGTATCTGATGACCACCGTGGTGCTTCCGACAACTGGAGGGAGTATAGATCTGTTGCCTGGAATCCTGTTCATAGCAGGACAAGAAAGGACTCCTTTCAAGAGGTTGAAGGTGCTGGAAACAGAAATGTAAGACGACAACTGCACGAAGACTTAATGAGTGAAGATGTGCCAGACATGCATAAAGGAAGTTCTGGTAATCAACATGTTTGTTTTCACATAGCTATCCAGTAAACCAACTTTCTGCTTGTGTTACTGAAGAGTAAAATTTCCAGATTCACTGTTGAAGCAAAAAATCACTTTGCAAACTATCGACTGTGCTATACTGCTGAACTGTAAACAAGTTGTTACAGTGAATGATACAAAACTTGTTTTATAGATTGTGTTGTCTTTGTGAGTTAGTTTATAAGTGGTAGGACTAAGTAGATTTTAGCATCTGTTTCATGTCCCTGTTTGCAGTTTTCCAGGTACAATCTGATTGAGTCTGCCAAGGCTCATAAGGGATGTTTCAGTTAAGTTAATACAGGGTAAGATTCTGGATGAGGTCTGTAACAACGTGTCTTAATGAAAGTTGAAAACAAATGCCTCATAGGTATTGCAAGAACTTAATACCAGTAACAGTAATAGAGCAGTAACAGAACCAGTTCTCCATGTATACTGAACTTCTCTAGGGGCAACTGGAGCTAGTAATGAGACTAGAAATGCTAATTATTGAAATGCAAGAAAGAGCAGGCTAGGGGAGTGTAGAATGATCAGAATCATAAGATCTTTGTTGATTGTGAGTACTATGAGGAAGTGTAAGTAGATAAAAGCACAAAGATTAAGCTTTAAAGAAAATATAATTACATAGAGGGAGGCAAAGATAAGGTGCTGCTAACAGAGAACAATAGCCTGTTAGCAAGAAATCTGTCTTATTTCACTTAAATCTGAATTCCATAGCCAGTATTGATCTGCCTCTCTGATGAAAAGGAAAGCTATAGCTGGTTGATGGCATTTTATCCCTGGATAAGATATCCCTTTCTGCTCTTGTTAGCATCTGTCACTAAAAAGATAAACTGTGAGCAAGTGCCTGGTCTCTTTCACTGTTAGAAGCAGACTGAAAAGTTAAGGTCAGTCTCAGATGAGAGAGCAGAGAATGCTTTCACAAGTTTGTTCTTGAATTTGGTGGGTTTAGTGAACTTAGTTCTGTGAAACTTTGGGATCTCACTGAAGTAGATTTTTGGAACCGCTAGCAATCATACATGATAACTTGTTAAGGAAAAGCAAGCTACTGGCATACAGGAAATGGCAAACCTATCTTAGAAATGGAATTTTTAGTATTGGAAATCTATTCTGGAACAAGTAATGTAACCTACTGCAAGTATTTGAAAGGCAGAAAAAGAGGTGAGTTGATGTAAATACAGATTTGTCTAAAATTATGCCAAGAGTTATTTGTTTAGAAGTATGCCAAGTCCCCTTCTGATTTTTTTTTTCTTTAAAATGGTGATCAGTCCCACTGGAAGTGGAAGAAGCAGTTGATAGATACTGCTAGTGCTAGTACTGTAGTACTTCAGGCATTCATTTACATGACAATCCTGTAAGTAAACCAGAGGAAAATTCTCTAGGTTAAATTAATGCAAGAGACTTACAGAGCTAATTACATAACTATACTCAGAAAATGCTTACCAAAGATTTTGCCAGAATGACAGCATTTAGCAGGCATCTGTAAGGATTCTGTTCTGTTGAATGTTTATCACACATTGATGTGTGAAAACAGCAAGCTTATTAAATGTGTGCATTTAAATTTCAGTCTGCTGTGAAGCTGGTAGGAACTGAATGTGGAAAAGCTAGGTGAATTAGAATAACTTTGCACAATTGAAGAAATGACCTACATACAGGGTGAAATATAAAAGAAGCATGTGCAAATGCAATTAAGTAGGGATGTCAGCTGTAGAAATAAAGGAGGGAAAGCTATTAGGATCTGAAATCATAGCAAATCAGGAGGTGATAATGAGTAGTCAATGTCGTGGTGTTATGGGCTGTAAACATAGACTTTGAGCCTGATCTCCTTTTTGTTTAAGTCTCAGTTGTCATACTCTGTCCATCTTAGGCACTCTGTTCAAATGAATAAAATTTAAACAGTCTAAAGAAGAGCAAGATGAATGGTGGGACATGTAGAAAACAAACTACACAAACAATCCCAAATCTTTCTGAAGGGCAGGAGGACATACTAACAGTTGTAGAATTGTATTAAAAAAACTGATGGAGTAATCTGGCTTGCATTTTTCCAGTAGACAGAACACAAAGCAATGGGCCTAAAATTGAGCAAGAAAGGTTCAGATGAGGAGAGAAGGTAAAATTTCTAATGGTAAAGCTAGTGAACTACTACAGAGGTTGTTAGGGCAGTTCATGGAGAAGGTACCTGGAGGCCTTTAAGAACAGGTTAGTTGAGCATTGCTAAGGGCTGACGAAGTTAGTTTCATCCTGCTGCTAAGCATGGGCATGCCAGAGCACGCCTCTTGAGGCCCACGCAAATACTTCAGTTCTGTGTCAAGCAGCAAAAAATTACTGAAATTGTTTCTTTTTCAAGTTACTTAGTCCGTTGCAGAAATAGTTGGTAAACAGGTTGTTGCTCATTGAATACTCTCAGGGTTTAACGCTGGGCTGGCAATTAAACTGAATGACAAATGGGCTCTATTAATCCCACCACCACCACCCCCCCCGATAAAGAAAGGAGAGAGAATAAGGGAGAGAGTCTTATGGGCTGGAAACTAAACTGTACAGCTTTAAGGAAACAGTAATGATGGAAAGTAAGATTTATTAAATATATACAAATACACATCAAATCGATATTACATTCTTCCCTCCTTCCACCCAATAACGCTCACATCACCACCGATGCTGCAGGGCAGCCCTGGGAAAGTCCAGGCTGGACTCCTGGAGTCAGCAGCAGTCGAGAGCTGAAGGCAGGAACACACAGATTCAGGCTGGTGTGGATCAGGACCACAGGCAGATGAGCGGATGGAATTCTCCCAGGATGCTGAAACAAACAAGGACAGGTGAAGAAAGACCAAAGGGAAGGGCAAAGGGAAAGGTGTTTGACCCTCGTGATCCCTGAAATTTATACTTAGTATGATGCACATGGGATGGAATACCCTGGTTAATTTTGGTTATTTGTCTTGTCCACTCCTTCCCTTTCTCTTTCCAGAGAATAAGATGTTCCTCAGAACCCAGCAGTGGCCTTCATTCTGCATACGCCAAGCATTATCATTTCTAGAAGCAGACACTGACTGAGAAACTTGCTTTTAATTTCAGCTAGTGGAGCTACTTAAAACAGACTTAGTTGAAAGCAAAATTACCAGACAGAAAGTTCTCTCTATTCTGGCCCAAACCAGGACAAATACATATTTTTCTTGAACCACTGTCTGTACTGGTAGTAAAAATGTAGTCAGGTAACTGATGGGGTTTAGGAGTTGAAGCAGGAGAATCAGTGTATAAAAAGGATGGAATGAATGAAGTTTAGAGTCTGAGACTTACATTCTGCTTCCTAGAGCTTCCTTTGGCAAACTGTCCTGGCAGCCTTCGAAACATAAACTTGTGCTGCTGCTGAAACAAATTATATTGCCATCTTTATCCTGTTCTGTTTACAACATTAGAGCATGCACGCTCCTTAGTGCAAAACAGCTGGTTGAAAATACACAACCAAGTTGTTTTTCCCTTTTACCAATTACTAGAGGCAAACACAGTGATCAAAGGAAAGAAGCTTTATTAATGTATATGATAGAGTAGTAATGTTTTATCTCTGATTTTTTGTTTTTATTTGTTATTGAGTCTAAGGAAATCACATAAACTTTGTCAGAATTGGGGAACTTTGGAAATTCTGTGCATCTAGACATCCTGTATGGTTATTCAACTATAATGACAATTCATTCCTCTACAGTTGTGATCTTAAACCATGTGTGAAAATCTGGCCTATGTATATTAATTTCTGAGATTATTTTACAGGTATTCTTTGGACGAATAACAATTCCTGCTTCAAAATGATGACAAAGTTTGCTTAAAAGTAGAAGTGATATTTACACTCTAGAACTTTTGCAGTGAACAAAGCAAGCTGTCTGAGAATAATTCTACCAGTTGTATAGCTATATTTAGCAAAGTGTGCAAATACCTAGCAAGTTCATTACTTATGTAGCCAATAGGATTGGTTGGGAGGGTGGTTTCCTCCTTATTTAATAATATGAAGGCTGTATTGATTCATATGCTGTTTTAATTGAAAAGCAAGTGACGTTAACAGGCATTTTTTACTGGTGATAATAGTTGTATGTCAGGCCATAGCAGTGCGGTATAATAGTGCTGTTAGCTCTTAAAAATTCTCATGTTGGCCAGCACTCATTAATTCTGTGATATTTGTAGCCATGTATGGGTCAGTTCACTTTCTAGCTTGTTCATCTACCTAAGCCTGACAAGGCATCCTAAAATATTTTGATATATTCCATCTTTTTATAATGATATATACATATTTTTCAACTAACCAGTGAAATTGATTTCATTTAGTTTTCTATTTTTGCCAGTTTTAAGAAAGCTATCTAAATAAGGTTTGAGACCTCAGTGGGACAAATTAGTGTTTTTTAGTATTTCAGAACAAAAGTACTATAGGTTATGACATAAATATACATGCTTGCTATTAGCAGCCTTACACAGCAGATGATAAAACTGTGCAGGATAGATTATTATCTCCTTTGGCTCACTCATAAGTAGAATGGTAATTAAAAAATTTAAAAAAAAACCTGTTTGGTACTTGAAGTTATTTGACATATTTGCTCTCATAACTCTTCATAAGAAATGAAGAAGCTTAGGAAACCAAGAAGATCAAGAAGAACTAGAAAAGATGAGTATGATCAAGATGAAGTGAATGGTCCAGTCATAGATGAATCTGTGCTGTCGGAAAAGGAACTTCTAGGGTTGCGGCAAGCTGAAGAACGATTGAAGCGAGACTACATTTATAGACTGAAGAAGGTGCCACTATCTTTACTTGAATAGTCCTCTCCTTTTTTGTCTGTAAATAAAATATAAAGGGTACTGTTTTAGCAATATCTCTGTAGCTAGAAAGTCTAGTTACAGAAGTTATAAAACATAAAAATGGATGCCATTAATGAATTATCAAGAGAAGGCAGGTTGTTCTTTTTTAATATTTTGATGGGTTTTTTATTATCTTGTTATAATAGATCTTGGTTTGGCAGCAATTTGAGCACAAAAAATGGCTGCTCCTGTAATTCATTAGTTAACATCAGATCACTAGATGCCAAGGCAGTGGACCAGATAGTTTCTTGTATATTTTCTTCAGTTAATATATTCTTCCATGGGCATTGGGTATTGTCCGCTGTAAAATACAAGGTGTTGGGCTTGATTGACCCAATCCTACGACTTTTCTGGCAATATGTTATATTTAACACACAAACTTGCTGACTGTAAAGATGAAGCTAGGAAAGCTCAAATGAGTTTTTTTGAACTTCAGTGTTAGTCATTCAACTTAGCAAGGGTATTGAATGAAAAGAAGGCAATATCTTCCTACATTTTAGAGTTTTTTACTGTCTTTATTTTAGCAACCTAGAAGCTATCCATCAGCAAAATATACCTGCAGATTGTGCGATGTTTTGATTGAGTCGGTGGCTTTTGCTCATAAGCACATTAAAGAGAAAAGACACAAGAAAAGCCTGAAGGTGAGTAAAGGATAAGAAAATCTTAAAATGCAGATTTATGAACCTGTCCTCACCCTACTAGTGACAGTGAATCCGCACTGCCTCAAAAATTGTTCCACATTTATTCTTATTGGTTTGAATCTTTTTAAAAACTTAACTTCAGTGATACTGGTAAAAAGAGTACACCTGGGACCTGGGATTTGCTCAGCTTGGTAATTTGATTTGTGCACTTTCATGCCTATTACGATTAGAAGTCATCCTTATTTAAAGTATAACTCAGTAATATTTTGTTTCTGGTGACTGAAGTATAACTTCAATGCCGTAACAACTTACTCTTCTGTTCTATAATTCTTGTAGACTAGTTAAGTGTATTCTTACTAATACTTCTGTATACGCTGTATATTTCTTTGGCATCTTTCAAAAATTAAGAGCTGGGATCAAGTCCAGGGCAATAAGGAGTAGCAATTAGCAAATATAGTTGGTATGGCAGGATTAGAGACATCTGGAAAACCTGTGGTGGTCTTACTTGGGATGAGTTGCAGGCATTCATTCAATTCTAGCATGTGGAGCAGCTCTAGGAAATCATTAAAATGTCAGTCTTATTATCTCTAAAGGAAAAACAAGAAGAACAGCTGCTGACCGCTCTGCCTCCTCCAGCACCTTCCCAGATAAAAGCTATTGATGTTGCTATAGAAAATGTAGTGCAGCAGTTTGGCTTAAATAATGAAGATCTAGAAGAAAGGCTCAACATTAAAACCATGATGGAAAACTTACTGCGTCAAAAATTGCCAGGTATTATTCAAAATTTGTTTTAAACTCTAGAAATAGCAATTTAAAAAACCCCAAAAAACAGCTCATAAAGCAAAAAACTTCCTTCAAAAACTTAGCTAGCTAAATTCTAAGACAGTGTATTTAGTTACTAGTCTGAATGACATGATGTGGTAATACAACAATTACACAATCAGAATTAAATTATGGTGCTTGTGACTGAAGCATGGGAGGAATTTGACCTCCATGTTAAGCCTTTACCAGCAACAGTATAGCAGATTTTCATCTGTGCTGTTGGCAAACCCTTTATTTCCTGTGGTCATCAAACCTAGCTGTAGATTTCAAGATCTACTTACAATGTTGTGAAGTTGCTATAGACTAAGAATTGGGTCTAGAGTAAATGCAGTATAATTCTTTTTGTTGCAGAGTGCTCATTAAGATTGTATGGCTCCTCCTATAGCAGACTTGGTTTCAAAACTTCAGACATAAACATAGATATCCAGTTTCCTGCCAGTGTAAGTAAAACCTTTTTATTAAGTACATCTGGGTGGTTTAGAACATTTGCGCCTATATGTAGATTATAGTTTAAATACAATTTACAGTGTGGTAGTAGCACATTTTATGAAAATGTATTGGGTTTAACAGAGCTACCACATTAAGATGATTGTAAGACAGTATTCCTTGCTTTGTACACCAGTAATGATGAGGTTTTATAAAATGTAATTACTGAAAAACTGAAATCATGTAAAGTATGTACTCTTAGCAGTCCTATGAGAGGAATCGCTTTATTTTCTCTTACAGATGGATTAAATGGCACTTCTGTGATCATTTATTTTTACTGTGCTAATATATAAACATGAGAGTTTGTGATAGCTATGAACCCATCTTACATCATATTTATATGTTAAGTTATTTGAATTCTTGTTTTGTCATGCTAGTTGTTCCTATACATCTTTGTGCTTGTACATCAGAGAGAAATTCAGGACTGTGAAAAGGTTTTGATTCCATGTTTGAACTTATGTCTGTAGTAGTTGACTTGGCAGTCTCATAGTTAAGAATTAACATTTCCTTTGGGAAACAAAGGTGGAAAAGTAGGGGAAATAATTGATCCAAGTTAATGAAGTTCCAATAATTTTAAAAAGCTGTGATTATTATATTTGATGTGAGGTAGATACACTGTTTGAGAAACCCGTCATTTAAGGACTCTGAAATAATATCTCAGTGTTGTTTGTTTGGGTTTTTTTCCACTATCAGGTATTTGTTAGGGTTAAAAAAAGCTTTATTTAAAATTACTCCATAGTAATTTTTTTCTCAAAATTAAGCTGAGTTCCTTTTGATACAGTTTAATGGTAACGAAGGACTAAGAGCAGTTTTTTTCTCAGTTGCTGTTATTGTGTTTCCTTCTTGCTTCCCACTCTGGAAGAAATAAAGAAGTGCCCTAGGGTGGTGTTTTAAGGTGTTTTTTTAGTTGTGGGAAATCACCTTTTTGACAGCTATGAAAACAGCTTCATTACTTTTATTGACAGATGACTCAACCAGATGTTCTCTTACTTGTGCAAGAAATTCTTCAGAACAGTGGTAAGAAAAAATTGCTGCCTTCTCAATGCTGTTAAACTATTACTGGCTTAGTATTGTTGAATTCCACCTTTGTTGAACAGGTAAACTACATGCTATTCTTTTTTTTTTAGAAATATGTGAGACTTAAAAATACTGCAGGAAAGAATACATTTGCAGAACTAACTTTGGTTTGGTATTCAGTTTTATGACTATTGAAGTCCTATTATTTGAGAAATTACTAGTGGGAGGTTTTCTTCTACATTATAAGTGAAGATGTCATTAAACCAAAGGTAGGCTGTGCTGCCTTTCTTTCTCCAGATTGCTTGATTAACCATGTACAACAGAGAAAACAGCCTAAGCTTTTCAAGCTCATGATCAGAAACTTGGTAGCATACTTTCAGATTGTATTATGTGCACTTGCCTGTTACTGCAGTGAGGTAAAACAGGTTTTAGGTAAAAAATAGAAGTATATGCACTAACACAGGCAAGTGAAGTTTAAGTTTTCTTTAAAATGCACTTAAAACAATTTGAGCATATGTAGGCAAAAAATTCAAGGATGAGAAAGAAACTCTGTCCTTTTAAATGAGGATTGCAAAATGTAGCTCTTTACTACTTTCTTGTCTTGCTAATATGCTCACAGTTGGGAAATCAGACCATATGATTCCTGGCATGTGTATTAAACATGCATACTTTTATGGATTGAGATTTTTCTCACTGCCTCACCCTCCCCACAAACACACTGTATGTGTATCATCCTGTTTTGTCAAGTGGCCATTTATAGTCTTTGAAAACTTGATTATTTTACAATCAGACTGGAGGAATGAAGGCCCAGATCCTGGAAGAAGTTAGGATCTCTAATGTGTTTTGAAAGGAAGCAATATTTGTGTTTAACACTGTTTGCAAAGCCTTGAGCCAGAAAATACAGGAGCAGAACATGATGTGTTTGAGCTGCCTCAGTGGCAAAAGCATGATGTTCTTCAAAGGAGATAGGTATCCAAATGGTTAGTTAACATCAAGAAAACCCTGTTGTTTAAGAATGTTTGAGCTGAGTATCTAAAATTATTTTGTAGTTTCCCTTCTACCTGGCCCAGTGAAACAGTCAGACATTAAAAATTAAGTCCAATTTGGACCAATAAATTCCACTTGGGGAAGGGACTGCAGTGACATCCTTATTTTTCAGTTTTAAGCCAAAAATATAGCAAAATGGTAACTGGAAACCTGTGTAAGAAATGAGAGGAAACAATGAAAAATTAAGAATAGCACGGATGCATTACATTATATCAGTAAGCCTTTTGTGTACTAACCTTGAGCATTTCTGCATTACCAGGGAGTATAAACTTGATTATGTCAGCACTAGACAGAAAGAAAATAATTTTCTGTTTTTTTCCTCTTTCAAACTAACATTTTTTATAGGTGTTTTCTTTTGTTTACAGTTTGTCTGTATGCTTGAGTTACTGAAGTCAGCACTTAAATAAAACATATCAGTTTTATTATACCTACTGTGCATATGAATTTTGAACATTTCCTTTTCTCCTGAGTATTTTCCTAACATAGGGTGCTTATCATATAGACCTTACACTTCCCATCACATGTGAAAACCTTGATTTAAAAGAGTGGCAAGATTAATTTATCAGATATAGTGAGTTATTTGCTTTTTCAAGATAAGTAATTTTATTAAGAAGTTGAGGTCCTAGCTGTGCTTCTTTAGTTGCATCCTGTTAAACATATTTTTTGCCAACACCATGCTTAACGTTGTTTCCTCTTCCTCTTTCTTCTCCCTAGAATCTTTTACGGAAGTTGATGCAGATTTCCATGCTAGAATACCAATGGTGGTGTGCAGAGAGAAACAAAGGTCTCAGTTGTCACTTTGTGTGTTCTAATAGTATATAGCAATGTAAATTATATGTACCAACATCTGAAAAATGACGTTTCTGTACTAAATTATTACAGTTCCATGGATCTTGAAACACAAACTAACACTCATGGGCAAGTCATTCCTAGCCTAGAATAAGAGGGTAAGGGTTGTTCTGTCCTCAGCTGTGTATTTCCCAATCCCTTCAACCATTATGGCTTCCAGCATGTACCCTTACCCTTCCATTTGGGATAACTGCTTAAGCAGAAACTTTCCTTCTGTATAGGTAATGTAGATACCATATTAACTTAGATTTTTGTAAGGGCAAGGTCAGATTGCTTAGCTTCACTAGTATTTTTTAAACAAGTGAAAAGCATTTTATTTTGCCCATTTAATGAATATTATGTGAGATTCATGAAACATCCTATAAACTGCTATTGATACAGAAATATTACCATTATTTACTGCTACCTTGATCTTTCACTGTTATAAAGTGTTTCTTGTGCTGTGGATACAGCACAGAAACTGTTTCTTGATGGATGGACTGTGGGAAAATGTTTTTAACTCATGAAGGAAAGTAGTACCATAATTTTGATTTAGTTCAGTGAATGAATGTAATTTGAAGCCTATACTTAGATTTTAATTGTATTTTGAAGCACATTTACAAAAAAATTACAATTAATATATTTTCAACCTAACCATAAATCAAATTGGTTTTCCATGCTTCTTTTAATGGCTCTCCTTACAGCCTTCTGCTATACTGTATTGTGAGATGTCATCTGACCTATGGCTGTGCTTACAAAAAGCCCTAAGATCTTGTACTTTGTTTCTTTTTGGGTTTTAGTGGCCTTATTTGTAAAGTGAGTGCAGGGAATGAGAATGCTTTTCTGACAACAAACCATTTGGCTACACTTGGAAAATTGGAACCTACTCTAGTACCTTTAGTGATTGCCTTCAGGTACTGGGCAAAGGTAAGAGAAATTTGTATTGCCCCATCTGAGAATAAATATTGAATGAACATTGATACTGTGCTGTATGACTGTAGATATGGTTTAGAAAACAGTTGAAAATGTCTTTAGAAAAAAAGAGTTAGGGAAAGGGTATTTTTTTATAATTTATAAAATTTAAATAATTGTGTGTTATGTAATTGTGTATCAGTAAATTTCAAAAGTGGAATTTTAAGCTTCAGCTAGTGGAAGGCTGTAAGTATACTGCTCTGTTACCAGCAAGTCAGAGCAATGTTTATGAAATTGAATTACCAGTTTCTCATAAACTTAATTCATCATGAGGAAGATGAAGGAAAAAGCTGCTTGTTTCCATGCGTAGATGAAAAATTTCTTGTGAATTAAAGTAACTTGTTCCAAAATTTTGTGTGCCTGCAATTAAAGTATTATTTAAGAAAAAACATTGAAAAACTTATACTGTATCTACATGTGCCAGTGGTTTTGCAAATGTATTGTATGTTGTCTGTTTTGCCAGGCTGCATGCTATAGCTCTTACACTGAAAATATGGTAGTGACTGCAGTAAATATGCAGGCCTTGAGAACAAGGTCCATCTCACAAGAGGTCAAAGAGTTTCTGCCAGTATTTAATGTAACAGACTTCTGAACAGCAATTTAAAGACTATTTTTCACCATATCACTTTAAACTTTAATCATTGTACAATTTATCTTTACAGCTGTGCTGTGTTGATCGTCCAGAAGAGGGAGGCTTGTCACCATATGTTTTCGCTTTAATGGTTATTTTCTTTCTACAACAGAGGAAAGAGCCTTTTCTACCTGTATATTTGGGATCATGGGTATGTGCATTAATGTACCAAGTGCTGTCAGTGAGAGGAGTAAGTACTTGTGGTGGTGTGTAACCTGTTAGATTCTTGTTATTCTGAGCAAGCCACAAGCCAGGAGTTCTGCAGGAATCCAGAATGAATGTGGATTCATCCCCACTGCACCTGACCTTTGCTTGTCTGTAAGGATACAATTCCCAACACTAACCTTTTAATAAGATGTTGCCCCTTTTGTGAGTAAGAAGGGCTGGGCATTGTTTAACACCCTTCATAACAACCTAGCCCTACATTACTTCAGCCTTTCTTCCAGACTGTTGAGAACTGTGCATTCACATAGCTGCATTCCAAAACAACATCTTGGATTTGACATCTATTTCTTCAAACTGTAGATCACGGTTGAAGAGCACACTGTTGTGGTATCTGCTCAGTGGATCAGACTAGTTGTTTGGAGAATGTATTTCTTTTGTTTAGAAGCTGAAATGCATCATAATGGAAGTTGCACTATAGACATAAACACAGAACACAATTCTCCAGTACACCATTCGTGGCACATAGCCACCTGCTAAATTTAGTGTGTATTTTCCAGGTTCCATAACCAGTTACATGGGCCTTGCAATTTAAAGTTTCCTTCAGCACATGACTGATGTATTCTCAAAGCTTCTCCACTCTCTGCACTGAATGAGAGAAAAGTCCTACAGTATATGGCCACAGAATAAAAAAAATATGTATCAGTGCTTGTGTAATATGTAAAGACAAGATTGTGTGACATGGATACCTTTCCAAAAGCACTGAATTCTTGATAGCTTTTTGCATAGAAGTATCAGGAGAGGAGACAAGCAGACTGAGGCAAATTCTTGTCATAGAACAAGCTATTTTTAAACTCTGTTTTATTTTGGCTTCCTGCTGTGGAGGGGAAAGACTTGAAGTTCACATTATTGTTTAGCTGTATGCTCTTTTTTCTGTTTCCTTTAGATTGGAGGATTCTCATTAAACAAATTAACTAATTTTCATCTGAAAGAAGTTGAGAATGATGCTGTGGTTTGGGAACATAACCCCACTGATGATTCTGATTTTCCACCAGAAACTTCCCCTAGAAGGGGCAAGGTATGAACCATTTAATTTACTTCCATAGTAGTCTAGGAAGCAGTGCTGTTCTCACAAAAAAAAAAAAAAATCTTCTGCATCTTCTCTATTTATTTTGAGCTTACGTTGCAAGACTGTGAGCTGAACTAAGAGACTGCATGACTGCTTGATACCATGCTTACTATGCTTGCCTCTTGGCACTAAGAAGCTGGCAGAAAAATAGATTTTATTTCAAACTCTTTGGTAATACACTGTATTTTAATCTGTCAGAGGACATAATAGTGTATAGAGTTGAAGCGATTTTATTTCAGAATTAGGTAAAGCATATGAAAATACATGTCCTCCTAACTTTGAACTATTCTTAGCAATTATTTATTTTGTAACACCTATGCAAGAAACAGTATTGCCATATGATTGCATGTTATCATAGTTAACAGTACAGTTTAGGCTTTGCTTAAAATATAATTAATTTTGTCCAGTCAGATTAGATGCACTATTTTCTTGGAAATTTACAAACTATGGCATAAACACTCAAATAAGCAGTTTATATTAGTAATGTATAATATTCTTTACCACTGATGCAGTCTTTCATTTTGAAATTTTATAATCTGAGTTTATACTGTCTCAGCTTTTTTGCAGCTTTTATTAAAACTATGGGACCATAGAAGCAAGTATATGTTTTTTAATATTGCATTACAGATTAAAATAAGGAAGTGTACGAGCTCAACACCAGTGCTTTAAATATTATTTAAGCTTTCCTTCTGTGACAGGTTCCCTTAGTATTTGGTTCAGAAAAGCAGTGTTCAGCACCTGCTGGTCAGCTCTGGGTGGAACTGCTTCGTTTCTATGCCTTGGAGTTCAATATGTCTGATTTGGTTATCAGCGTACGACTCAAAGAAACAGTGTCTCGTGAATCAAAGGACTGGCCGAAAAAGCGCATTGCTGTGGAAGGTACATATCTCAACAAACTTCAAAGAGTTGTTGCTTTAGTTTAGTGTTTTGGCTATTGACAATGTGGGTAATAACCTAGAATTCTTAAGTATTGGACTGTGTTTCCCAATAGCATAGTAGAATAAGTTTTGGAAAAAAATCAATTTAAATAATATCTGAGTACTTGTTTCAACATTATCCGAAGTAAATAAGTGGACTTAAATTCTCCTCACCACAACTCTTAGCGCTTATGTTCAGACACAGTGTTTTAGAGTAACTGTAGCATATTCCAAATTTGTAAGGATGTAAGTGTATTCTTCTTTTTAAAAAGTTAACTTCTGTACTGCTGGCTCTTTTCCTTTCTACTAGACCCATATTCAGTCAAAAGAAATGTGGCGAGAACCCTGAACAGCCAGTTAGTGTATGAATATATTCTTCACTGCCTGAGAGCAACTTACAAGTATTTTGCCTTGCCTCACAAGAAAAATGTGAAATTGAGCAAAAAATCATCTCCAAATGTTAATGGGGAGAAATCGCAAACACTGGACCATGAAAAACATGCTATAAAGCATGAAAATTCTGAGTTGCAAAACATGGATGGTAGAACAAATGCAGCAGTAGTGGAAGATTGTGTAACTGAGACTATAGGTATGGCCCAGGCACACAGAATTGATCCTTCAAAACTTTATGATGGCTCAGAAAGCCTCACTGAGGAAGAACTGGCTGATGACATAAGTCATTTGGGAATTGCCCACGATGATTCAGACTGTATAATTGAGGAAGTTATTTCTGGAGATAATGAGGATTTTAAACCTAGCTGTGAAGAGACAGAGAGCGGAAATGAAGAGGAAGAAGAAGAGGAAGAGCATGAACAACAAAAAAGAAGATGGAATAATAATTCGATTACTGAGCAGGGAATAGATGAAGACAGTGATAGTGGAGATCTCCCTGTTACAGCTAATGAGCGTGATGTAGAGACATGTAGTACTTCAGACTTGGAAGGTTTTCATAACACTGCACTTACGGAGAGTGATGAGTTTGGCTTAGAGTGCAGTGGCATAATGGATAACAAGATTGACATTGATGAGGAAAGCACTGAAGGAACTGATGAACTGGATGAATCCCCCCAAAAATACATACATTCAACACAGAGCCAAATGTTGCAAATTATTAACTCAGATGATCAGGAGGAAGAGGAGGAAGAACCAAGTCTTCTAAAACAGAGAGAGTGTGGAGTTGTAAGAGTTGGTGAGGAACTAGATAATGCATACACCGGATCTGGAGATGATGATGATGCACTATCAGAAGAAGATGATTTTTCCATCCCCAGTAAATACGAAGGCAAACATTTTGAAGAAGGTGCAGATGGAATGCTGAGGATCAATTTGAGTCAGGAGGATCTTACTGAGAAGAGAAACCTTTTTGAAGAGAATGCAGCAATAGAACAGTATTCAGAATCTGAACTCTTTTATGAATTCAGTAAAACAGCTTTTACAAAGGGCAAGGTAAGCAAGCATGAACATACTGCTTATGTTCAGTTATCATCTACTTATAAGAGAGTTGCTCAAATTCATTAAAGCATAATAGTTTTTAAAACCAATCTTGCTTTCCATTGTTGCAGTCTCCTACAGTGGTATGTAGCTTGTGCAAAAGGGAAGGTCATTTAAAGAGAGATTGTCCAGAAGACTTCAAGAAAATTGAGCTTGACCCACTGCCAGCACTAACACCCAAGTTCTCAGATATTCTGGATCAAGTTTGTGTCCAGTGTTACTGTAAGTTTTTTTTTCTTTGGATATTGTTGTGCAGTAGAAAAAGAACAGCAAACATTTAATAAATAACTACAAGCTACCACAACTGCAATGTTTGTAAGGGCTTTAGCAGGACTTTGGAGTAGTTTGCATCTAGAGAAATAAAAACTACTTAGGTTTATCTTCTACATGCTGGCTGTCTGATTACTCATTTAGGCATCTTAGTATAATTTCAAGTGTTTTAAATTTTGGAGGGTTTTTTGAGTGGTGCTTTTACATTTCTTTGAATTTCACAGAATCATCTGGGTTGGAAAGGACCTCTGAGATCATCAAGTCCAACCCTTGATTGACTACCAATATGACTCCCAGACCATGGCACTGAGTGCCACATTCAGTCTCTTCTTAAAAATTCCCAGGGACAGAGAATCCACCACCTCCCTGGGCAGCCCATTTCAATGCCTGATTACCCTCTCTGTAAAAAATACTGTTGCTTAATTTCTGGTTTTTAGTAAAGACTTCTGTGTGCTATGAAGAAAGAAGTCAAAGTACTGTAACACTTCTCCACTTTTGTTCTTCTCAGAGGGACCCAACTTTCCTCCTTGCTCTCTCACTATTTCTGACAAGACAAAATGCATTATTTCTCTAATTAATGTTTTTCTTTAAACAGATGTTTCTCTTCTATTCATCTTTGCTTCTTTTCTTGCTCTTTCTCTTCCACCCCTTTTTGCTGTTAACCCCTCACTCCTTAATTTGAATGTTTCTATGTTAAGTCTGTACAGATCAGTTTTCCTGAATTATTGTAATTTGTTTTGGTTTGGTTTTTAAGATGACTTTGCTCCAAATATTGTGGAGGATCAGGCTCGGGAACACATAAGACAAAACCTGGAAAACTTCATTAGGCAGGATTTCCCAGGTAATTAAGTAGTTCTAGCTTTTTATTTATACTTTGGTATGTATGTATTTTGAGCTTTTCCAATAAAGCATACCATATCAGCATAATAAACACTTTCGTTTTGAACATTTCATCTATATTGTTCCTCAGCATTACTATACTACTTTATACTAATTTCTGGTTTAAGTCTTTTAAGGCTTTGGTTTACCTTTTGCAATTTAGTCATATATACAACACATTAGTAGGAAGTAACAATGGCAAGTTAAGGAAAAAAAAATCAGAGCAAAAGTGAAACAGTAATACTATTGTTGCTTTAGGCTTATTCATTAGACAGATTTCTTCTATCTGCCTTTACAAACACCAAGCATTTACTGAACCTTCCTAGTTTTGAATATTTTTAAATACAGGCACAATATTTGCCCTACTTGCAGAACTTTACTGTTTGAATTTTTTTTGTTTGTTTCTGGAGTTCTTAGCTGTAACATCTGGGCTTCAGTTCATAGTCTTTTAAAATCTTCAAAATCCAGATTTTTTGTCTGGAACCTAGTATGTGGACATACAATTTCAATATCCTAAAGATCTCTGTAGAGAGCAGTCCTCCATATTTTACCAGATATCATCTTGGACCTGCATGCTGATGATTAATGTACTTGAAAGTGTGACTTGTTTCTGGATCTCTCAGGCTGCTCATTTGAATTAATAAAAGCAGAGACTCCCTCCTCAACATCAAAGTTGATAAGAAAATAAGATTGGATGTACCATAGAAAACCAGTAATGTTTTTATGCCTGTATTAAAAGACATGCATCTCTATAAGTTGAGATTATGCATTACATATATATTATATATATGTGTGTGTATGTATATATACGCACACATGATTATAACCTATCACATCTTTTACAGGAACCAAGCTGAATTTATTTGGCTCCTCAAAAAATGGCTTTGGCTTTAAACAAAGTGACCTTGATATCTGTATGACAATGGATGGGATGGAAACTGCTGAGGTAGTTTGAAAAATTTTAGTTAATAGATGCAAAATTGTATGGTTATACTGTTCGTGTAGTGTAACAGAATTTATTCTTTTGTTAAATATTTTCAGATTAGAAGAAAATACAAACAGGTCCTTCAAAGATGGATTATTCTAGGGTGTTTTGCTGTTGGCCTAGGCATGAATTTAAGAACTACTCACAGTAGTCAGTTTTCTTCTTAATTCTGCACTACCGTTACTGCTAGCCATAGCTGTGCAGATAAGTAATTCACTTCCTAGCATAAACATCTAGAATGGGAGACAGTGAAAAAGGACGTTGATCTCTTTCCATGCACCACCTTAATGATCACCTTTTTATAAGCATATGTTAAGACACTATCTAGTGTCTTATTTTGAAATAATTTCTGGTTTTCACTTAATTATGTATAACGTGAAACTTTCAATTATAGAGCTTTAAGCTAAATGGCAAGTAATAAAAGCTTTGCCTAAATACTTGCAGCAGATACACTGTCAACTTTTTTTCTTAATGTCTTAGGGACTCGACTGCATCAGAATCATTGAAGACTTAGCAAAGGTTCTCAACAAGCAGTCAGGTAACTGTCATGAGAATTAATGATTCAGTTTGTGACTTCAGTTGCTGTAGTGAGAATGTTCTGAGGTGCTATACATTAAAATCATTAAGATAAAACTACTGAAGAGATTAGTGTTACTAACAGATTCTATGCTGAGAACATTTGGATTACTTTTGTCTGCGAAGTTGTAGGTCTGTGAGGTTATAATATTACAGGATGGCACCTGAATTTGACATACTGTATAAGAACAAACCTTAAGTTAATATTGATAGTTTGTGTCACTAGTTATGCTGTATTTCTATATTCAGTGCCCAGTAAGTTAATAGAAAAAAGTAGGCCGATACAAATTTGCAATGGGAATTCTCTTTTTGCTACAAGAAACTGTCATTTCATAATGCTTGTCTTACATGAGTTTAATTTAATTGGAGTGAACTGTCAATGATCTATTAGGTATCAATAGCTTATTATTTTACTGCAGGACTAAACCTATATTTGTATATATCTAGCAGATTAATCAAGCTGGACAAGTGTCTAAGATCAATATTAAAATATAACTGAAATACAATTTTGTTGTCAACTAAGATTTTCTTTTATAGCTTTTTTTACTACACTTTGGAGCTATTTGTAGAGTCATTTGATACATTTATAACTGTATTGCAGTCATTCACTTATTAAACATTTCATCCTAGGCTTAAGAAATGTTTTGCCTATAACAACTGCTAAAGTCCCCATTGTCAAATTTTTCCATGTCAGAAGTGGTCTTGAAGTAGACATCAGTTTATATAATACTCTGGTAAGGTTATCTCCTTTCGGAGTTTTGTTTGTTTGTTTTGGGTTTTCTTGTTTTGCTTTGGGTTTGTTTGGGGGTTTTTGTAGGGGTTTGTGGGTCTGCTTATTGAGCCTGAATATTTTTAAATTTTTTAATTTTTTTTTCTTTAGGTTTATTAATCAACTGCTTCCAGTTATTTATTGCAGTTTCAGATTTCTGGACAACCTGTTTTAGTTTTACTAAGAACAGTGTCGGCTGTACAATTGTGACTTCAGAATTGTCTTTTGGCTAATAAAATATAAGTTCTTCAGTAATAGTAAGAAATAGTGAGTTTAGGGTTTTTCTGTACATGAGAGACAAAATAATAAAACTTCAGCTTTCCTACACCCCAGTTCCCATCATGGCTCTTGCTTATAGTCTTGAGACCTAGAATTTTAGACCCAGCTTGCCTGAACTGGAGCAGGTGTTGGAATTTACAATAAAATATGAGCTCTTGGCTAAGTATTTCAAATACAAGTTTTGAAGGTTTTTTTGCAATATCTCTGAATTTTAAACACCAGTTCTTTGATACATTATGGGAAAGTAAGTTTTAGAGACATATATTAATCTTTCTGTAGTTTTTTATGAGCTTTTTTTTTATGAGCTCAAGGGGATCTTGAAGAAGATACCTCAGACACTAAGCAAGTCTGGAAATTTTCTTGAAGTTACCCATGTATATCAGTCAGTTGATAGTTCTCAAATTTCTGGCCTTGAATCTCTTAGTTTAAGAACTTACCTTCTACCAAATACTTTAAAAAATCAGTAGTAGATTGTTAAATCCAGCCCCACGGATGGAGGAGAAAGGTTACTGATTTGTGAATCCCCTTGGCTGGATTAAGGTGCAACAACGCTCTAGATCCGTATTTAAACATTAGCTTTGATTATAAGTATAGAAGTAATAATTCATAAAGGCTGTCATTATATGTGCTGAGGCTGTATGCTCATAAAGACTGATACTTGGGTTGTAAAAGTCATGATACAAATCATGGTAGGCCTTGTGTGATTTAATGATGTTAGGAAGGAAAAAGGAGAGAGAGAATAGGAGAGGAAAAGTTAGGGAAAGACAGACACATCCATCAATCTCAATCCAGTCTTGGGCCAACTAACAGGTTCAGTATGGAGAAAGGGAACTCCCCAAACTTTGTTGCTTTCCCTTATTTGTTGGCTCTGACACTTCTGGAACCTTCAGTCTTAATTGCGACATCATTTACTGTTGACTTGGTTGTCCCCTCTTGCTGTATACATCAGCACACGTGCTCCTTGCTGGGGGAGATAAGTCTTTCTGGTCCTGAATTGGATCAGTGGTCATGATTTCCCACTGCCATATTAACCTTTTCCTCAGTTATAGCAGGTTTTGCTGACTTCATGCCTTGTGGCACAATGTTTCCTTTGCTACCTCTCCAAGTTCCTCTTCAGCTCAATTCTTGTAACTCTTCCAGGTTACATAGGCTCCTGATACTCCTCAACAACCTTCCCTTTGTTTCAATACTCCCTCCTTCCTGAGAGGTTTTGTTTCAGGGAGGAGTTTCTGGGAGTGTTTGAGACATTCCCTCATCACCAACAGCACCCTTCTCAGCAAACAGTTCTTTGTGTTAGGGGACCACAAGTCAATAGCAGTGTCAGCATCGCTGCCTGGGTTGACCTGTCCCTTCATTTGGTTTTCTGCATAGGTTACTGAATTACAGAATGTTAAGGGAAAGACCTCTGGAGATGATCTAGTCCCTCTCCCTTGCCAGAGCAGGTTCATCTAGAGTAGGTTGCCCAGCATGGCGTCCAGGCAGCCTGTGATGCCAGTTTTCTCCTTCCCTTACAGTACAGAAATTTTTCCTCACGTTTTGGTTGAACCTCCTGTGTTCTAGTTTGTGACCATTGCCCCTTGTCACTGGACACTACTGAAGAGTCTGGTCCCATCCTTCTGACACATGCCCCTTGGGTATTTATAAACATTGAAAAAATCCCTCCTTAGTCTTCTCCGGGTTGAACAGAACCAGCTCCCTCAGCCTTTTTTCATATAGTAGATGCTCCAGTCCCTTAATCATCTGAGAGACTCTGCACTGTATTCTCTCCAGTAGTTCTTTGCCCATCATGAACTGGAGAACCCAGAGAACTGGATGCAGTATTCCAGATGGGGCCTCACCAGGGCAGAGCAGAGGAGGAGGAAAACCTCCCTTGACCTGCTTGCAACGCTCTTTGTGATGCACCCCAGGATGCCATTGGCCTTGGCCACAAGAGCACATTGCTGGTTCATGGTCATTCTGTTGTCCACTGGTTTTTCCACAGTTTTTCCACAGTTTTTCCACAGTTTTTCCACAGTTTTTCCACAGTTTTTCCACAGTTTTTCCACAGTTTTTCCACAGTTTTTCCACAGTTTTTCCACAGTTTTTCCACAGTTTTTCCACAGTTTTTCCACATAACTGTTTTCCATCAGGTCAACCCCTAACCAGTACTGGTACATGGAGTTATTCCTCTCTAGGTGCAGGACCCTACCTTTGCTCTTTGAACCTTATGTGTTTCTCTCTGCCCAGTTCTTCAGCCTGTCCAGGTCATGCTGGATGGCAGCACAGCCTTTTGGTGTGTCAGCCATCCCTCCCAGTTTTGTGCCATCAGCAAAAGTACCGAGGGTACACTCTATCCCTTTGTCCCAGTCACTGACGAATGTATTGAACAGGACGAGACCCAATGTTGATCCCTGGGGAACACCACTTGCTACTGATCTCCAGCTAGACTGTGACACTAATGACAAACCTCCAAGCTTTATCTTTGAGACAATTTTCAGTCCAGCCCACTGTCCATTCATCTAACCCACACCTACCAAACTTGTCTAGAAGGATGCTGTGGGAGACAGTGTTGGAAGCCTCACTGAAGTCAAGGGAGACAATATCCACTACCTCCCTCCATCTGTCTCTCCAGTCATGCCGTTGTAGAAGGCTGTCAGATTAGTCAGACATGACTACTCTGTCATGCATCTGTGTTGACTGTTTCTGATAACTTTATTTTCCTCCACATGTTTTGAGATGATGCCCAGAACTAGCTATTTCATTACCATTCCAGGGATGGACGTGAGGCTGACTGACTGTAGTGTCCTGGCTCTTCCATCTTGCTCTTTTTTGAAGACTGGAATTACATTGACTTTCCTCCAGCCCTCAGGCACCTCACCTGTTCTCTGGGACCTTTCAAGGATGATGGAAAGTAGCCCGGCAATGATTTCTGCCAGGTCCCTCAGCACTTGGGGTTGTATGCCATCAGGACCCATGGAATTGTTGATATCAAATTTACTTAACTAATCTCTAAAGTGATCCTTCTTAAGCAAGACAAAGTCTTCCTTCATCCAGACTTTCTTTGTTTCCTCCAAAGTCTGAGACTCGTGGAGGCTGGCCTGAATAGTAAAGACTGAAGCAAAAAAAGCAATCAATAACTATGCCTTCTCTGCATCCATTGTCATTAATGGTTCCCAAGGTTCTCTCTCTGAAGTACTGTTCTGTGAATGCTGCTTCACTCCACTTCTGTGCAGATTAAGGATAATGATCACCATTTTGACAGAGCAGGGATAACCTCATTCTTAAATGCTTTCTTTCTGAAATAGATTCTACTCAAGGCTTCATGTATGCATTTCGTGAGCACACAAGCAATGTTTTCATGTTTTCAGCTTATTTCTTCATTCCTTCAAAGCTCTGTATTTTCTCTAAAACTTTTTTGTTTTTATAGGCTTTGCATAACACAAGACTCCTGTCATCATATGCAGCCATTGATCCTAGAGTAAAATATCTCTGTTACACAATGAAAGTCTTTACAAAAGTACGTATGTATCACATATTCTAGAAGCAGCAGTGCCTGCTGCAAGAAACAATAATCATAACAGATACTAATCATGTTTCTTTTTCTAGATATGTGACATTGGAGATGCATCACGAGGCAGCCTTTCTTCTTATGCGTATACTCTCATGGTGCTCTATTTTCTTCAACAGAGAAATCCACCTGTCATCCCTGTTCTTCAAGAGGTACTGTATATAAAGAAAGAAACAAGTATCTGTAGACAGGATTGACCAGAAAGATGTCAGTGCTGAGTCTAAAAGGTTCCTTTAATTAATTTAATATTTTGCTTTCAGATATACAGAGAACCAAAAAAGCCTGAAATTTTAGTTGATGGCTGGAACGTTTATTTCTTTGATAAGATAGAGGAGTTGGTGAGTAAATGAAATGCTGTTACCTGTAACCTTGCAAATGGAAGATAATTCCTTTTAAAAAACCTTGTTCTCAGATTTGGTGCTTGACTATAGAAATAGAAGCAGAGTAGCTATTGCTTTCAAAATTCCATTCTCATGCTGTAAAACTTTAAGAGTGCTATTCACTGGAATTCTTCTGTGAAAAAAAAATCTGCAAAATCTGGAAAAACAAATTTTAAAAATTATTTTAAGGTGTTAATGGTGATTGGTTTTTTATGTGTCACATTATTGGGTGGAGATAACTCCTACAAATACCACCAGCATATCTATTCATAGCTGGTTAATCCTGTTAAAATGATGTTGTATTAAATAAGCACATAAGGTGAATGAATAAATTCTTTTTTACACCAGGCAAATCCTACCGTTACAATCTTTATGAATTCCCCATTTTGTTGCTAATATCTTAAAATATATTTAAAAGTCAGTAGAGGATTATTAATACCATTTAAGAAAAGAACATAAGTATTCTGGTGTAACTCAATAAGGTTTCTTTATAAAATAAGATGTATCTTGTTTGGGCTTCCAAGTTATGAAAATTATTCTGCTTAATGTCAGTAACGAAATGAAGATATTTCTCTAATCTTCCAGTCAGATGTTTGGCCAGACTGTGGCAAAAACACTGAATCTGTTGGGCAGCTATGGCTGGGACTTCTTCGTTTCTACACAGAAGAATTTGACTTTAAAGAGCATGTCATCTGCATTAGGAGAAAAAATCTACTTACAACTTTCAAGAAGCAGTGGACCTCTAAATACATAGTAATTGAAGGTAAAATACATGAAGTACATAACTATGTGGAATTTCTTTAATGCCATGTGAAAAATTTGCTCTTCCCACAAGGCTTATTTATTTTTATGTTGCTAGATATGTTGTTTGTTTATGCTTTGAAATCATTACAAAATTCCCATTGAGTTTCAGTAGTGCTGAAAATTATTCTTAGCTTTGTGATTTTGCTTATCTGTACTGAAAAGAAGCAGCAAAGCAGATTTCATGCTTGTAATGATGATAGTAACTGATAAAAATAAATCTAACCAAGTCCTTTAGAAAAAAAAATAATAGTAATATAGTTGAGGTTTTCTGACAAATACTAAGTTTAGCTGAGTCTGTATTTACATGACCTATTTAATCCTGTGTATGTAACTTAAATACAGTTAAGTAACACTATGTTCTCTATCAAAAAAATGCAGTGATGTGATAGAAATGTTCTCTAAACCACTTTTTGGCCCATATGACTTTCATGGAAAGAATTCCCTCTTGCCTGCACATTCAACTTACTCTTCTACAGTACTCCAATCAGTTCAGAGCTGGATGGCTGTGATTCTTTGTCCATTGAGTTAATTTTCTTTCAATACATTTGCAAATGGTTTAATTTCAATATATTAATTCTGCATTGGGAAAAGCTGCCATGGTGGTTAAGCTGTATGCATACATTGCTGATCTGACCCTGACTTCATGACTTCAGTAATGCTTGTAATAATTTTTGTACAGACCCCTTTGATCTGAACCACAATCTCGGAGCTGGATTGTCAAGAAAAAGTAAGTATCCTTTTAAGAAATTTGGGTGCAAAATGAAGATCTTAGCTTAGATCTTATTTTACTGGCTTGTTTGATGTTTGGATGGTGATCTCTTTTTTTTCTTTCCTAGTGACAAATTTTATAATGAAGGCTTTTATCAATGGCAGAAGGGTATTTGGTACCCCTATAAAAATATTTCCTAAAGAATATCCATCAAAAATGGTAAGTCTCTTCTAAAAGCAGTATGTGCATGCTCTTGGGTGTATACCTTACTACTTACAGGAGTATGGTTACTTTCTCTTTAAGCTCTTCATTCTCAAATTTCAACAGTACTCTAGAAAATCTTTGTAGGAGGTACAGTAACACTGAGTACTATTTTTGTGTTATTGCATATAGAATGTGCTGGTATTGCAAAACACTAATTAAGTTAGAGCTTTGTTGTACTGACTTAAATATTCTAGTTCCTATCAAAACCAGCTTACCATTTCTTAAAACTGTAGTTTCAAAAAAGAGTTTGGAACCTGATGGGCAGCAGGTGGCCTGTAGAGAGGCCACTGTCTAGTTAATTTCATCAGGTCTTTTGGGCATTCAGCTGCAGATATTATTCTTTTCTGTTACTCTTAACTGGTGTTTAATACTTGCTTGATAGCCAAGTTTATGTATTTTCATTTTAAATGCATGATTTCTTCTTCAGGAGTACTTTTTTGATCCAGAGGTGCTAACAGAAGGAGAATTGGCTCCAAATGATAGATGCTGCAGAATTTGTGGTAAAATTGGCCATTTCATGAAAGATTGCCCCATGAGAAGGAAGTGAGTACAGCTTTGGCATCTGTGGAACCTTTTGTGGGGTTTGCTTATAAGAAATATTAGGATAGTAATGCTAAAGTAAAACTTGTACATGCTGTAGAACATTTCCTTTTTTGTTGGAATGAAAATTTATAGATGTCAGTTTTGCTGCTGTTCGATAATGCTCGGTTCTTTAAATTTTTCATCTGTTTCACTCCTTAACCTTTGACAGCATCATCTGTAGTGCTTTAAATGGTGCCACTACCAAGCTTATGGCAGGAATACTGACTCTGCAGTTCATTGAGTAGGAAAGCAGTAGTCAAAGAGAATCTAAATGCAGAGCTGAATAACTGTGTGCTGTGAAAAGCACTTATAAAAGCATTTTATGTACTATCACGTTAATAGTTTCTACTTCTCCTACCAAGACACGTTTTTGTCATGTTCAAAGGATCATGGAATTCATGCCAAAAAGTGAGGTGACATTGTCACAGCATTGTTTTTCTGAAGCACAAACATACTAAAACAGTGCCCTGTTCTACATACCTTGTAACCAGAACTCCAAAATTCAGCAACTGTCTTGTAAAAAAGTAATTCTAAACTCATTTTCCTGCTTTTTATATTATGAGCTGTCTAAATTTAAAACTGGCCCACTGATTTTTTTTTCCTAGTTAAGAAAGAGCTTTTTTAAAAATTCACTTCTCTAGAATGGTGCAAATTGGCAAACAAAAGTTCAAGAGTGTGAAATCTTAAAAGCCTTTATGCTCACTTTTAAGGTTAATGGAAAAATCATACCTTTATTTAGAGTCTATGTTAAAAACTGTAATTAAAAATCACCCACACTTTTATAAAATCATAGAATCATAGAGTACCAAGTTGAAAGAGACATCAAGCATCATCTGGTCCAACCTTTCTTGGCAAAAGCCTGGTCTAGACAACATGGCCCAGAACTTTGTCCAACTCAGTCATAAGCGCCCACTGTTGTAGAATCCCCTATTTTCCTCAGATTATTCCAATGGCTGATTGTTCTTATGGTGAAAAATTTTCCTCTTATGTTCAGTCAGGATCTCCCCAGGAGTAATTTGCACCCATTACCCCTCATCTTTTCCATGTGACTCCTTGTACACAGGGAGTCTCCCATCTTCTTTGTAGCTGCCCTGGAGCATGGTGGTGAACTCTCTCTTAAGCCTTCCTTTTTCCAGGCTGAACAAACCAAGCTCTCTCAGGCTTTCCTTGGACAGCAGGCTTTCCAGTTTTGTGATCTTTGTGGCCTTTCTCAGGACCGTCTCAAGTCTGTCCGTATTTTTTTGTTTTTGTATAGTGGAGCCCCAGAACAGAACACAGCATTCCAGGTGTGGACTGACAAGTGCTGAGTAGAGTGGGATGATGGCTTTTTTGTCTCCACTTGCAGTGCCTTTGTTGATGCAACCCAGCATCCTGTTGGCTTTCTTTGCACCCTTCACTCATACTGAACTTGTCCACTAGGACCCTCAGGTCCCTTTCCTCAAAGCTGCTCTCCACCCAGGTAGATCCCAGTCTGTCCTGCACTCCTGGTTTGCATTTTTCACTTGTGACAGGTTGCCAGTTTGAAAAAGAACTATTTACCACCATCCTTTGAGCGTGGCCTGTCAGACAGTTCACCACACAGACTGCATCAGTTTCTCTGATAGGTGGCTGTGGGGAGCCGTATTGAAAGCTTTGGAGAAATTCAGGTAGCCAATGTCCACCCCTTGCCCTGCATCAGCCAAGCAGCTTACTTTGTCATAGAATGTGATCAGGTTTGTCGAGCATGATTTGCCTCTGGTGAATCTGTGCTGGCCTTCTCCAGAAACATGCTTCATTTGACTTGTGACAGTCCCCAGGAGGATTTGTTCCATAGCTGTGCCAGATGAATGGCCTATGTTTTCATGGATCCTCCTCAAAGACTTTATTAGGGAGAGTGACCTCACAATTACATTATCAGCACTCAACACCCTTGAGAGGACGGCATCTGGGCTCATTCATTTGTATAGGTCAATCTCCTGTAATAATCACCACTTCCTTTAGGGATGATGGGTTAGTGCTTGCATCAGACTGGATTTTTGTTTGCAAAGCCTGGGGCCCAACAGTGGTAAAGACAGAGGAGAGGGAAGTGTTGAGAACCTCTGCCTTTTCAGTGTTTTTGAGTATCTTGCTTCTCTTGTTTAACAGTGGGCAAGTATTTTCCTTCTGGTTCTCCTTGTTGTTCATGTAGCTGAAGAACCCTTCCTTGTAGTTACTGACATATCTGACCAATTTCAATGTGAGCTGAGCTTTTGCTTTTCTAATTGCATCTCTATATGCCTTGGCAATGCCCTTGTAGTTCTCAGTGGATATTTGTCCCCTTTTCAATCTCTGGTATGCTCCTCTTTTCCATCTCTAGTGTTTCCCTTTTGGTTTTGGGCAGACTCAAAAGGTTAAGGTTAAACCAAGTGGGTTCTCTGCTCCACCTACTTCACTCATCTTTAAAGTGGATGAACAGGTTTTGTACTTCCAAGAAAATATTCTTGAAAAACTTAGAGAATTCACTGGTTCCTTTGTCTTCTGAGGCATGCCCAGTCAATGCCTTGGTAGTACTTAATGGGTTTTCATCTGCTTTTCTATGTCTGCTAGTGGAAGAAAAGAAGCAGCAATAGTTCCCACCTGCACACCCAGGAATTGGTAGTCTTTGTTGATTCTGCCCAAGTTCCATCTTGTAGTATTTGTGCCCGCAGTGGCAGTGAACAGTGTTCTGTGCACCTGACAAATTGTGGCACCACCTCAGCAACATCTCGGACCTTAGGTCCCAGAAGGCAGTTACCACAAAGACCTCTTGAGCTGGTAGAGTGGCTGTGCCCTCCCTTCCTGTGCAAATGGCCACACCACATCCTGACTGACACAACAGATCCTGTTTCCCTGCTCTGCTATCAACATTCCTCATTGCTTGTACTCCCTCAAGTGCTCTCCTTAAGCCTGAGGGTGCTCATGGTTGCTCTGGCACTCCCAGGTCTCATCAGCATCTCCTGTAAGATCTGCTGGTTCACAGCAGGTCTCCCTGCTGCCCTGGCATTTCTCTACCTCAGGAAAATTCACTGTGTGGCCGAGATCTGCTCTGCTGTGGGTCAGGCTGGCACTGGAGCTGCTCCCCTCAGTGACTCACCGCTGGGTTCTGTTATAGTATGTTTAGATCTGTTTAGGTGATTAGGTAAGTTGCTCAGGATCAGAAGTAAATGAAGAAGTTAACTTCAGTAAATGAAGGTATAGTAGCTGATGCTAGTTTGAAAATAAAGCTGAAAGTGGTTTGAAAACCTTCTCAGTATCTGTCTGAGATGCGATGGATTTTTAATCTTGCATTCCAAAGTGTTCATTGCCTTTGTGTAGCTATGTTCTGTATAGCATTAAAGCAAAAGGTAATGGGTTATTGTATCCAAGACCACAAATGGGTTATGGAGCCCCATACTGATAGACCCGAGTCCTCTGTCCAGCCATCTATGGAGGGCACACTAGTTGGCTGCTTTCTGTTGTCACTCACTGGTTGCCCCAGCACCTCAGGTTGCCCTGTAAGAGATCTTGGAGCACATACCTGCCCTGGTCTGGTAGTATCTGTGGACTAGAGTTGTTTATGATCTTGTTCTTTTTTGTTTGGTTGGTTTTTTTCTGAACCCGATGCCCCCTGTTTTCCTTAACAAAGTTCTGTGGCAGCAAGCTCCATAAGTATGCTCACTGATCTGACAAGTAGTACTTCTTGCTCTGTTTAAACACAATCTCATTTTAGTTTTCTAAGTATTCCATAGTTCTAGCCTTTTGGCCTTAGTTACTAACACCACTGCCTTGATGACTAGGTAAGCCTTTATTGTGTTCACCTTCTAGATTCTCTTCAGATTTGCGAGTTGTAGCCTTTTTGGTCTCTCTTCCTTAAACACTTTATCTCCCCTGTTGTTAGCTGCCTTTCTATGTATTCTTTGACTCAACTTCTTCCTTAAAATACAGAGACCAGTCCAGCATGTAGTACTGAGATGTAAGTTCTCCTGGTTTTATGTATGCAACAAAATTATGTCTTCTAACTGTTCTTAGTGTATTCAGCCGATCACTACACTCCCTGATACAAAGTTTCTCTCCAGCTTTCCTGTAGGTCACATTCAGGTACTGGAAAGCCACTAGAAGGCCTCCCCAGAGCCTTCTCTTCTTCAGGCTATAAAACACCTACTCTCTCAGCCTGCTATCATGGAAGACATGCTCCAACCCTGTGTTTGTTTTTGTGACCCTCTTCTAAACTAGCCCCAGCAGCTCCATGTCCTTCTTGTGTTGGGGACCTCAGAATTGGACACAGCAGAGTAGAGGGACAGAATGACTTCCCTCAGCCTGCTGGTCATGCTTCTTTTGAGGCAGCCCAGGAGCGACCTTCACTGAGTAGTGAGCATATATTGCTGGTTTATATTCAGTTTTTCATCCACCAGTACCTCCCAGGTCCTCCTCACAGTTCAGCAGGAAGCAAAATTTGTGATCAAATGGTACAAGCAGAAAAAAACAAAATTAAAGCAACCTTAGCCCTATTTTTATACATCATTAGCATTAGCACTGTTTGGTAGGAGAGTCAGAGGAACAAGTATATTAATTCACTTTACTTAACCTGCTGAAGAAATATCTGAAATACATCTATTGTCTGCAAACAGCATTTGGTTTACATTTGTTTTTCTATATGTGTATCCGTGGAAGGCCTATGAACTCTGCAGCTTTTTATGCTCTTGCAGACTAAGACGACGTCGTGATTATGAAGATACCAAAAATCAGAGGTATGCAGAAATCAAGGAGAAAAGAAGCACAGAGGACAAAGAAACTCAGAATAAAACAACAGAAAAGGAGAGCTCAGTCAAGGATGGAAAGTTGCACCTATGTACACCTCAGAAGAGGAAACAAGCACGGGTAATAGTGGAAACTGGAAGAGAAAAGACTCCCAGGCAATCAGCAGAGAAGTGGAAGCGCCTGGAAGACAGGGACTTGAGAGAAAAACGTTGTTTTATTTGTGGAAGAGAAGGTCATATTAAAAAGGAATGCCCACAGTATAAAGGAACTGCAGGTAAGAAACTGCTACTGGTATTTTAACAGGGTTGAGGTTGATAACAGGTAAGGTTTTTGCTTTGACTAGCATCTCATAAATGCTATCTTTTTCTTTCTGGCATGTAGTCAACACTTAATTTTCACTTCATCCTCACCTACCTTTCAGAACTTTATTGAATCTTAAAACATCTGACACAATTTCTCTTAGCAGGTATTGTGCTTGTAGTAGAAAGGATATGGGTGCATCATGATTGAAACAAAAGGTAGCCCAATAGCTCTTCACACCACCTAAGCCTGGATTTTTCCATGAAGGCCCTAAAGTCACTAAGGAAGTGTACAAATTGCTCAGATGGAATACTGATAGAATGAAATAAATAAAAGAATATTCCTGCTGACCCAGATGTTAGAGATAGAGCAAGCTGTTTTAATTTTCATGGAGTCAGTTTTCCACTTATGCTTAAAAAAAAAAGATAAACTACAAAAATGCCCCTAAATCCAAATCCTGTCCAACAGACCTGAACAAAATAATGAAAACCTTACTTAGCAGTATCTAAGTCATGCTTCAGTCAAGACAAAACTCTGATCATCTCTGTTGTAGAGGAAAATCATTCCAAGATAAAACAGACTGCTTAAGACAGTGAATGGTACTTACAGTTTCCTTTCAAAGGAACACAGTATTTTGTCCCTACAGATAAACAAACCTAGGAACATCTAAGTTCATTCTGGAAACATTTGCTCTACTCATAATTTTGACCACTTCAAGTAAGAAATAGGAATCCTTTGTATAAATATAATTTCAAACCAGCTCCTGTATAGTAGCAAAACGTTCCATCTGACTTAGATCAGGAGACTCCTCTTAATCAGATGCAATTGGCTGAAGAGGGTATGAGACTGTGTTAACAAAGTACTGGAAGTGGAAGGAAAATGGTGCAAATCTATTCAGAACTTTCAAGGTATTCAGAAGTTTTACTAGTTTGATAGACCACTAGAAGTGCTGAGTGAGCAGAAAAGATGTTTAAAAATTGCAGCCACATTTTATTCAGCTTCTGACAGTGTATTCCAAGTCAAATTGAACTGCTGAGTTCCTTTTATTTTTTACTTTGTCTTGAATGGCATTTCCTTCTGTCATGCCATTAGCTGTGATACTGAGTTTGCCAAGGTGAAGGGCAATATGCCCAACTAGTCAGTGTCATAGGTGGTATTTATAACTTGGATCATATGAGAGCTATGCTGAGGCTGTAAAGTGCACATATCTACAATAATGAATTCTGGAGTAGGCATTTTTGTCCATTATCTGTATTTGGTGAACTTGGTATCTGATTCTGAAGAGAACTGCTGTATGTTGGGCTTGCTTTTTTGCTTGCTTGCTTGCTTAGTGTCTGATGTGTTCTGTAGTTGAATACAAGACTCTGAACAACTGGACCCAAGAGTTAAAACTTCATTCTTCTCTCATCTTGTGAGATTCACTTAGCACCATATCTTCATTCATTCTCTGATGTTCCCTGTCTCTCAGTGATACTGGAGAAGCATACAGAGTTTAATTTACTGTAGGCTCTTAGCTTAGATATTTAACTATAGATTCATCCCACCTCATTAAGCCAGCTCTCCATGTTATAAAACTGAGGAAAATTATATAGTCCTAAGTACTATGAAGGCATATTGCAAATTTTTTGGTATTTTTATACCTGAAATGCAAACTAGTATCAAATTAGCAAATCTTTGTTATATTATGATCTTTGCAGGTGGTTCAAAACCAGAAATGTTGTGTGGATCCCCTTCTTTACCAAGCACTGTCAAACATGCTGGTAGATTAAATCAGGTAATCACTAAGTGTCCTTTTTCTTAAATATATTCATGTCTGGATAAAGTAACTAAAAATAGCTTTTAAGGAGAAATTTTTTTTTTTATTGTGAAATGTCAAATGCCATCATTTTGTTAGTTCATCAATGTGTATGTTTTTTTTCAGGGAGTGCTTATACATGAAGAAAAAAAGAAACAAAAAGGAAAAATATTTTTGAGTCCCCAGTCAGGTTAGTACATCTTCATTTAAGCTCAGAAATCCTGCATAGAAACATTTATTCTTAACTTGCTTTCCCTATCAGTCCTTGTGGGAAACACAGCTTGCTTGGACAGGTTGCTTGGTAATTGTGAAGTGAAGCCACATACTTTTTTTACTGGAAAAAGGTTCCCTTTGTTAGTTCTGTTTTGGAAGCAAAACTTAGGCATGTCAGCTCTGTACATTTTTCTCTTAACTCACAGATTTACTTTGAAGAAGGGTATGTTGGATATTTACCAATCTCCTCTCTTCTGTTCTGGCATACATAGGGTGCTGTATTCCTTCTGAGATGATGTGGAGCAGTTTCTCATGAGGCTTCCTCAGAGGAATTGTCTAGAACTTCACACGATCAGCTAACTTAGGAAAGACTATCAAAGCACATCAAATGCAAGGAAGTTAAAATTAGAAACAGCAGTCAGAGAATCATATAAAAGCCTTTATGTACTCTCTGGATCAGAAATGTTTTATGTTAGATGCAGCTAGGTTTTATGTTAGTGCAGCTTATTAACAGTAATTTCACACACTGGTAAGTACAATGAAGATTTTTAAAGCACATAATTTTTAATTAAGAGTTTGTAGTGCAGCTTTGCAAATTTTTCACAGCTTCTTCTTTCAGTAAAATACAGAAATCTCTTCTGGGGCACCCAAAGCCTTTAAGTAGCTACCTAAGTAGCCTTTACAAGCTTTGGAAAACTAAACTGAATTAATCAAATTCTTGGACACAGTATTTCCTGTTTTCACTGCAAAGCTTTTTCAAATCTAAGTTTGGAGATTTTAAACATGAAGTGATTTGTCAGTAAGTGTTTCGTTTAAAACAATGCTAGTTTTGAATTTTGTATTCCCCACTGTGTCCTACTGTCTTCCAGCAGGAAATGATGTAAAGCTGATTTATGTGTGCTTTCATTATAGTTTGACATAATAATTTTCCCCTGATTGCATCAGTTGTTTTATATCTTTTTTCCAAAACCTCTCAAGTGTAATGCTTTCTTCCTATCAATCTTAGGCAGCCTTTCCAATAAATACATGACTCAGGGAAAAGCCTCCCAGAAGAGGACCCAACAAGAATCATGAAGGATATAAAGCACTGTTAAATTGCAATACAGGCCCTTCATTCATTTAAGAAATGTTCTTCAGCTATAGCATCTGGATTCACAGGACAGCAGCACAGACAACCTTCAACTTAAGTTTAATGATTTATGAGTGTTTTATTTTAGGATGCTAGTACAAGCAACAGTGGATTTTAATACGGACCTCTGTCCTTTCATAGATTGTTTGAGCATTTTAATAGGAAGTCATTATTTTTATTTGTTTACTAGGTAAATCAAAAAGGGCAGGTACAAAAAATTGGACCCTTCTCAAGGTTTTGTCATTCCACCTGGGCATTCTAAAATGCACTAAAATTGTGTGCAAGCCAAATACATTTTCTTCAAAAATGGATTTTTTTAAGGAGCAAATAATATTTATTAATGTTGATTGTTTACAAATCTTTGTGTTTAAAATGTTTGTAGACTGCTACTTTTTTTTTTTCCTATAGAGAAGTGAAAACATAGACTCTAGTAAACTCTATGTAAAACTCTCTCAACAAGCAATGCCATTGAGATTCCTTGAGATTTTTCTGTTCTGTGATTTTGTGGGAGTTCATTTGCTGCTGTGCTTGTCAACAAGAAAAAAGACTAGGAAACAGGCCAGTCCTGTTTGATGCTGCTAACAATCTTTTTCAAGGCCTTGGGGATACAGACAAAAACGCTTTAAGGAATAGAGGTATTATATTTGGCAACTGGGGAAAATACATGACCATTTTCATAAAATGTGAAGAAGATACTTGTACCAGCCAAGAATTTAAATAGTAGTATGAACTCAAGCTTTACTTGAAGTCCTTCCACAGCTGGTAATGTACTGTCTTATCTTGTTCAGGAAATAATTAGTTACACAGTAAAGTTGAAACCACTGTTATTTATGACTTTGAAATAAATTTTAAAAAGTAAAAAACAGACTTAAGTTTCTGTATTTTTTTTAAATTGTACCTTTTGTTGTTCCTGACTTCAATGTGGAATGACTGAAAACTTATTAGAATGACCTGGTTATTAGAAATGTCATGTTTGTGGTTTTTTCCTTATCCATCTATTTTTATTAAAGTTGAAAGCTAGAATTAACAAAGTGGTCTTAGCAGAACTGGAATCACAACTCCAGTTTTGGTTTTCATCAATCTGTAGCTAGAAATCTGTAAAGTTATAGGTATGCAACTTCTGCAAAAAAATTCTTTTGCCTTCCTTCCTCAGCATGTTTTCAAGCAAAATATTAGCCAGTAACAAACAGAAAATAATTCCATCCTTGTCCAGTAACTAATATTTCCTTTTGTTTGTTTAAAGTCATTGAAGAGCATGGTTGTAATTTATAGCATAGTATGTCACACAGAATAAACACAATGGAGGACGAATATATATCTGTTGGATTAATTTGTTGTAAAATTATTAAATTGATTGAAATTTTAAATTGAAGAAAATTAGGTTCTTCATAATAATTCTTGGTATCCAAGGTCCTGCTTGCCTTATGGAAATATGTTCTCAGAGAAAGCAAATTTACACAGGCAAGTACTGGAAGGACAGACTGCACTGATAAGTTTATAGATAAAGAACAGCATACCAAAATTAATAGTAGTAAACTGAAATAATGGTTTATAACTAAATTTGTGTCAAATTTAATATTTATTGGTAGTATTTATGTTGTAAATTTATTAGTACATCTAATAAAATTTAGAAATAATAGTATAAAAGACTTGTGGAACCACCTGTATACTCAGATATGACAGTATAGAGGGACACTGAGTTTTTAGAACTGTTTATTTGTGCTACTTTTTCATTTGGGAAAAAAAAATTAAGTGCTGTTGTCATATTTCAAAGGAATTTCACTTGCTTTTGATGTCCCTGTTTCCAAAGGTGGAAATTGTGCTACGAGTAGTTAGTTACGAGTGCTGAAAAAAGGAGAAAGGTAAAATTCTCTTTCAGGCATGCAGTAGTTAACTATCTTAAGCATGGAATTTAATCTTAGTTTGCTATGTAACTACTAGATTAACACACGTCCAGTTTCCCCTAGTTTGCTTTTTCTTGTGAGATTTGTCTCAGATGTATTTCAGACTAGCTTCTCATCCGTTAAAAATTTTATTCAAGAACTGCAGAAGCTACTTTGGAAATTATCTTGCTAGTAACTTTTGGGGGCCTGAAATAACTCTTTAGAATAGCAACTTGCTAGCAAAGAAAATTTTTTCCTATACTAAGGAAGTTATCAGTAATACTTTTAATTCACTTGCACTATTTAGATTTTAATGCTGACTTTTGCTTTTACTCTACTGGATCACGGAAAGGGTTGGAAAGGGCCTTAAAGATCATCTGGTTTCAACCCTCTGCTTTGGCCAGGACACCTTCCACCAGACCAAGTTGCTCAAAGCCTTGTCCAACCTGGCTTTCACAGTTTAACACTGGGCTGGCAATTGAATGACACATGCTCTCTATTAATCCCCCTCCCTGATAGAGAAAGGAGAGAGAATAAAAGGAAGAGAACTGGTGGGTTAGAAACTAAACAGCTTCAGTAAAGCAGTAATGACAAAAAAAGGAAAAATATTTAAATATTTACAAATATACAGAAAGATGATACCACATTCCTCCCCCGTTTTCCCCAGTAACGCTGACATTACCACCCAAGCTGCAGGGCAGCCCTGGGAAAGTCCAGGCTAGAGTCCTGGAGTCAGCAAGTTGGGAGCTGGAGGCAGGAACACACAGATTCAAGAGGGCACAGATTGGGACCAGAGGCAGACGAACAGACGGAATACTCCCAAGATGCTGAAGCAAACAGGAACAGGTGAAGAAGAACCAAACGGGTCTGACCCTCGTGATCCCTCAAATTTATACTGATTATGATGCGTATGGGATGGAATACTCTGGCTAATTTTGGTCACCTGTCTTGTCTGCTACTCCCTAAAGATGGGTTGCAGGTGTGACCCTTTAACTCTCTTTCTCTTTCCAGAACATAAGATGTTCTTCAGAACTGAGCAGTTGGTTCTGCATACCAGTCTCTAGTTGTAACTATAAACATTGAGCATTATCAGTCCTAGAAGCAGACACTGACTGAAAAACTTGCTGTTAATTTCAGCAAGTGCAGCCACTTAAAAGAGACTTAGCTGAAGGTCAAATTACAAGACAGAAAATTATTTCTATCCTAGCACAAACCAGGACACTGGCCTTGAACACTTCCAGGGATGAGGCATCCACAGCTCTGGGCAACTTGTCCCATTGCCTTATGCCCCCTTATGGTCAAGAATTTCTTCTAAATGTCTAACCTAATCTACCTTCTTCCAGTTTAAAGTCATTACCCTTTGTGCTATCACTACATGTCCTTCCCAGTCTTTTCTGAAGGCTCCCTTCAAGTACTGAAAAGCCTCCCTGGAGCCTTCTTTTCTCGAGGCTGAACAACCCCAATTCTCTCAGCCTATCTTCATAGAAGTTCTCCAGCCCAGTTCTCCAGCGTTCCGCTGGACTTGCTCCAAGATCTGCATGTCTTTCTCACATTGGGATCTCCAGAGATAGACACAGTACTCCAAGTAGTATCTCACTAGAGCAGAGTAGAGGGGGAGAATCACCTCTCTTGACCTGCTGGCCACATATCTTTTGATACAGCCCAGGACCTGGTTGCCTTTCTGGGCTGAGTGCAAATTTCTGGCTCATACTGATCTTCTTATCAACCAACACCCCTAAGTCCTTCTCCTCAGGGCTGTTCTCAATCTTTTCTCTGTTCAGCCTTTATTTGTGCTTGGGATTGTGTGAGGCTCCAATCAGTGGAATGTTCTTTACCTCAAAAGACAATTTTGAAGTAAATAAAGTTGTCTGAATAGAACATACAGACAACATACAGCCAAAATTGGAGCTAGCTAACACTGATAAGGACTGGCACCTTGAAGGTGATGAGGACTGATAAGCTGGGTGGAGATCCCCTTCAGGTGGGCCTGTCTCCAATGGCTTGCTCTTTTTTCCTTTTTTCCTTTTTTCCTTTTTTCCTTTTTTCCTTTTTTCCTTTTCTCCTTCTTTTCTCCTTCTTTTCTCCTTCTTTTCTCCTTCTTTTCTCCTTCTTTTCTCCTTCTTTTCTCCTTCTTTTCTCCTTCTTTTCTCCTTCTTTTCTCCTTCTTTTCTCCTTCTTTTCTCCTTCTTTTCTCCTTCTTTTCTCCTTCTTTTCTCCTTCTTTTCTCCTTCTTTTCTCCTTCTTTTCTCCTTTTCCCCTTTTCCCCTTTTCCCCTTTTCCCCTTTTCTCCTGTTTTCTCCTGTTTTCTCCTGTTTTCTCCTGTTTTCTCCTGTTTTCTCCTGTTTTCTCCTGTTTTCTCCTGTTTTCTCCTGTTTTCTCCTGTTTTCTCCTGTTTTCTCCTGTTTTCTCCTTTTCTCCTTCTTTTCTCCTTTTCTCCTTCTTTTCTCCTTCTTTTCTCCTTTTCTCCTTCTTTTCTCCTTTTCTCCTTCTTTTCTCCTTTTCTCCTTCTTTTCTCCTTTTCTCCTTTTCCCCTTTTTCCCTTTTTCCCTTTTTCCCTTTTTCCCTTTTTCCCCTTTTCCCCTTTTCCCCTTTTCCCCTTTTCCCCTTTTCCCCTTTTCCCCTTTTCCCCTTTTCCCCTTTTCCCCTTTTCCCCTTTTCCCCTTTTCCCCTTTTCCCCTTTTCCCCTTTTCTCCTTTTTTCTCCTTTTTTTCTCCTTTTTTTTCTCCTTTTTTTCTCCTTTTTTTCTCCTTTTTTTCTCCTTTTTTCTCCTTTTTTCTCCTTTTTTCTCCTTTTTTCTCCTTTTTTCTCCTTTTTTCTCCTTTTTTCTCCTTTTTTCTCCTTTTTTCTCCTTTTCTCCTTTTCTCCTTTTCTCCTCTCTCTTTCTTTCTCTTTCTTTTTTCCTCTTTTCTCTCTCCTCTCTTTGTCTCCCTCTTTTTTTTGTATCTTACCCTTTTTCTCTTTTTTGCTTTGCAACCCATTTGCCATACCTTCACAGGGTTGTATCACTTTGCTTGTGTTAATTGTCAAATAAAACTTTATGCTTGCACCCCACCCTTGGCTGGACTTAGTTCTTGCAGATCCAAAAATTCTAAACTACTTCGAACTGTAACAGATTGCAGGGCCTTGAACTTGGTCTTACTGAACTTCATGAGGTTGGCATGAGGCCACCTCTCAAGCCTGTCATAATACCTCTGGATGGACTCTGTTCCTTCCAATGTGTCAGCCACACCACACAGCTTCATGTCTTCAGCAAACATGCTGAAGGAGCATTCAATCCCACTGTCTATGTTGCCAGCAAATCTATGAAACAAGACTGGTCCCAATACCAACATCTGAGGAGTCACTGGTCTCCATTTGGACATTGAGCTGTGGACCACACCTCTTTTTGAGCATAGCCAGACAGCCAATATTTTATCTGATGAGTGGAACATCCACCAAATCCATATCTTTACATTTTAGAGACCAGAATGTCTTTTGGGTAAGTCCAGTTAGATCCTGTCAGTTGCTTTTCTCTTGTCCATTAATACTGTGGCCCCATTGTAAAAACTCACCAAATTTGTCAGGCATGATTTGTCCCTGGTGAAGCCATGCTGGTTGCCATCAACCACCTCCTTGTTTTCTGTGTCTTTGCAAGGCCTTCAGTAGGATATGCTCCATGATCTTGACGGGCACAGAAGTGACTGGCCTGTAGTTCCCTGGGTCTTCCTTTTTCCCCTTCTCAAAATGGGGTTCTGTTTCTGCTTTTCCAGTCAGCAGGAAGTTGACCAGACTGTCTTGATCTTTCAGATATGATGGAAAGTAGCTTTGCAACTTCATCCACCCTCACCAGGTCCCATGGACTTGTGCATTTTCAGGTTCTTTAGATGCCCTTGAACCCACTCTTCTCCGACAGGTCTTCCTTCTCTCAGTCTGTCTTTACCTTCTGCAACTTGGATGGCATGAAAGGCATCTTAGAAAAGGGCTGTTTTTCTAGTTTACGCTCAGTCTTTTGTGCCAAGATTCATCCATCAGACAAGTGACCTAAGGCTGATGATTAGAAGTACAAGAAGGTAAAGGTCTTGATGCTTTCACAATAGATAGTCAATCATGAGTAAGGTATTTATTGCATTCATACACAAGCTTCCCTGCTCCAAGCATACTATTTTGCTGGCTTCAGCTTCAGGCTAATAATAGTGCATTGAAGCCCCTGCCCCTAAGTGCATATGTTTTTGTTGAAGATGTGTGCCCTACCAGCATGGGTGGTGCTCGAAAGAAATGTTTTGTGTAGTTTCAATACTCCAAAAATTGTGGAGTTTTTTGTGTAGTTTCAATACAACTCTTTTTATGTGTGTGCTGCCATTTGAGATGGAAGTGCTGCACCTCATTAATGAGTAGTAGTGTAAGAATGCCTTTAAAAAAAAAAAAAAAAAAAAAAAGGAAAACATCTGCACGTTTACCATCAAACTTTTAAAATCAGCAAAGCCCAGAGTCAAGACACCCGGAGTAGCTGTAGCTGTTGCGATGAGGGAATCTGTAAGCGCAGAGACGGTATTACCTAGCTTATCTAAGGACGCTGTCAGGTGAAATGAAAAATGAAATGAAAAACGACCACTTCCTTTCCTTTTGGCATAGCCACCATTCGGTCGGATCAATGGGATCAGCCCTCCTGCCTCCAGGCTGACCCCGCTCACCCCCCCAGGTCACCCCGCAAACCTGCCGGCGCTGCAGGCCTGGTTGGGAGCAGCAGTGCGGTTCCTCCCCGCAGCCTCCGAGCTGCCCTCCTCACACGGCTGTCACCCGGGGCAGGCGGCCAGGGGGCCGCACGGTGCTCGGCCCACACCTGGGCAGGGGAGCGGGGGGCGGACGAAGGTCGCACTGCCGCCCGACACGACGAGTCCACAGAGGGGTTTTGCCTGCGGTTCCGACGCTTCCAATTGAATAGCCTTGCGCTGCCTTAAAATGGTTGTGCGTGTGACCAGCACCAAGCAGTCGCATTGCCTGTCTGCCTGCCTGTCTGCCTGCCTGCCTGCCTGTCTGTCTGCCTGACTGTCTGTCTGCCTGCCTGTCTGCCTGCCTGCCTGCCTGTCTGTCTGCCTGACTGTCTGTCTGCCTGCCTGTCTGCCTGCCTGCCTGCCTGCCTGTCTGTCTGTCTTCCTGTCTGTCTGTCTGCCTGCCTGTCTGCCTGCCTGTCTGCTTGTCTGCCTGTCTGCCTGCTTGTCTGCCTGTCTGCCTGTCTGCTTGTCTGCCTGTCTGCCTGCCTGCCTGTCTGCCTGCTTGTCTGCTTGTCTGCCTGTCTGCTTGTCTGCCTGTCTGCCTGCCTGTCTGTCTGCCTGTCTGCCTGTCTGCCTGCCTGCCTGCCTGTCTGCCTGTCTGCCTGCCTGTCTCCTTGTCTGCCTGTCTGCCTGCCTGTCTGTCTGCCTGCCTGCCTGCATTAATGGAAGAAGTACCAGGGTGATTAAAAAGGACTTCAAGGCCCTGGTCGAATAGTTGATGGGTCAGGAGCACAGGTGGTGTTTGCCTCAGTTCCTGCAGTAGAGGGGATGAATGAGGAGAGGAGCAGGAAAACCTATCTGATCAATAGATGGCTAAGGGATTGGTGCCACCGGAGGGTTTTTTGACTATGGACCAAACTTCAGCATACCAGGTGGGCTGCATCTATCTAACAGGGGAAAAAGGACTGTAGCCCATAAGTTGGCAGGGCTGATAAGGAGGGCTTTAAACTAAGTTTGAAGGGGGAAGGGGTTGAAACTGGGCTCTCCAGAAAGGAGCCCAAGGGTGGACAGCACAAATTAAGAGACAAACCATCAGCCCAGCTGAAGTGCACACAGCATGGGCAACAAACAAGAGGAGCTGGAAGCCATCGTGCAGCAGAAAGCTGTGATGTAGTCACTATCATGGAAACGTGGTGGGATGACTCCCATGACTGGAGTGCTGCCATGGGTGGCTACAGGCTCTTCAGAAGGGACAGGCAGGGTAGGAGAGGTGGAGGGGTAGCTCTGTATGTTAGAGAGTCTCTTGACACTGTAGAAGTTGAGGTCAACAATAATAAGGTGGAGTGTCTGTGGATTAGAATCAGAGGGAAGGCCAACAAGGCTGATATCCTGGTGGGAGTCTGTTACAGACCACCCAATCAGAATGATGAGGATGCTGAATTATTCTACAGGCAGCTGGTGGATGTTTCAAAATCGTCTTCCCTCATTCTCGTGGATGACTTTAACCTGCCAGACATCTGCTGGGAACTCCACACAGCAGAGAGGAGGCAGTCTAGGAGATTCCTAGAGTGTATAGAAGATAATTTCCTGCTCCAGCTGATAAATGAGCCCACCAGGGATGGAGCCACGCTAGACCTTCTTTTCACAAACAGAGAGGAGCTGGTGGGAGATGTGGTGGTCAGTGGACGTCTGGGACACAGTGATCATGAAATAATAGAGTTTTCAGTACTCAGGGATACAAGGAGGGTTGTCAATAAAACCTCTACATTGGACTTCTGGAGGGCAGATTTTGGCCTATTCAGAAGACTAGTCCAGAGTATACCCTGGGAATCAGCCATTAAAAACAGAGGGGTCCAGGAGCAATGGACATACTTCAAGAAGCAAATTTTGAAAGCACAGGAGCAGGCTGTCCCAGTGTGTCGAAAGGCGAGCCGGCAGGGAAGATGACCGGTCTGGCTGAACTGGGAGACTCTGAAAGAAATTAGGGTAAAGAAGAGAGCCTACCGATTATGGAAAAAAGGGCTAACTACTCAGGAGGAATTTAGGAATATAGTTGGGCCGTGTAGAAAGAAAATTAGAGAGACAAAGGCACAACTTGAACTGTATCTCGCCACCTCTGTGAAGGATAACAAAAAGTCCTTCTACAAATACATCAACAGCAAAAGAAGGGGCAACGAAAACATCCATTCTTTACTGGACACAGGTGGGAATATAATTGTCAAAGATGAAGAAAAGGCTGAGGTATTTAACACCTTCTTTGCCTCAGTTTTCAACAGAAAGACAGTTTATCCTGAGGACAGATGGCTTCTGGAGCTTATAGAAGGTGACAAGAATCTAAACAGCCCCCCTGTAATCCTGAAGAAAACAATCAGTGACCTACTGAGCTGCTTGGATCCCCACAAGTCTATGGGACCAGAAGGGATCCACCCAAGGGTGATGAGGGAGCTGGCAGGAGAGCTCGCCCAGCCTCTCTCTATCATCTACCAACAGTCCTGGCTCACTGGGGACATCCCAGATGATTGGAAGTTGGCGAATGTCACAGCAATCCACAAAAAGGGACAGAAGGAGGACCCAGAAAACTCCAGGCCTGTCAGCCTGACCTCAGTGCCTGGCAGGGTTATGGAACAGATCATCCTGGGGGCAATCACACAGCACCTACAGGATGGACAGGGGATCAGACCCAGCCAGCATGGGTTCAGGAAGGGCAGGTCCTGCCTGACCAACCTGATCTCCTTTTATGATCGGGTGACCCGTCTGGTGGATGAGGGGAAGGCTGTGGATGTGATCTACCTGGACTTCAGCAAAGCCTTTGACACCCTCTCCCACAGCATTCTCCTGGAAAAGCTGTCAGCCCACAGCTTGGACAGGGGCACTCTGTGCTGGGTTAGGAACTGGCTGGAGGGCTGGACCCAGAGAGTGGTGCTGAACAGTGCTGATCCAGTTGGCGGCCGGTCACCTGTGGTGTCCCCCAGGGGTCAGTGTTGGGCCCAGCTCTGTTCAATATCTTTATTGATGATTTAAATGAGGGGATTGAGTCCACCATTAACAAATTTGCAGATGACACTAAGCTGGGGGGGAGTGTGGATCAGCTGGAAGGCAGGAGGGCTCTGCAGAGGGACCTGGACAGACTGGAGAGTTGGGCTGATTCCAATGGGATGAGGTTCAACACGGCCAAGTGCCGGGTCCTGCACTTTGGCCACAACAACCCCATGGGGAGCTCCAGGCTGGGCACAGAGTGGCTGAGAGCAGCCAGGCAGAGAGGGACCTGGGAGTCTGGATTGACAGGAAGCTGAACAGGAGCCAGCAGTGTGCCCAGGTGGCCAAGAAGGCCAATGGCATCCTGGCCTGGATCAGGAGCAGCGTGGCCAGCAGGTCCAGGGAAGTGATTCTGCCCCTGTACTCAGCCCTGGTGAGGCCACAGCTCGAGTCCTGTGTCCAGTTCTGGGCCCCTCAGTTCAGGAAGGAGATTGAGGTCCTGGAGCAGGTCCAAAGGAGGGCAACCAGGCTGGTGAAGGGACTCCAGCACAAGTCCTGTGAGGAGAGGCTGAGGGAGCTGGGGGTGTTCAGCCTGGAGAAGAGGAGGCTCAGGGGAGACCTCATCGCTCTCTACAACTCCCTGAAAGGAGGTGGGAGCCAGGGGGGGGTTGGTCTCTTCTCCCAGGCAGCCATCAGTAAGACAAGAGGGCATGGACTTAAGTTGTGCCAGGGGAGGTTTAGGTTGGATATTAGAAAGAATTTCTTTACGGAGAGGGTGATCAGACATTGGAATGGGCTGCCCAGGGATGTAGTGCATTCTCCATCCCTGAAGGTTTTTAAGAAGAGACTGGATGTGGCACTCAGTGCCATGGTCTGGTAACCACAGTGGTAGTGGATCAAGGGTTGAACTTGATCTCTGAGGTCCCTTCCAACCCAGCCAATTCTATGATTCTGTCTGCCTGCCTGCCTGCCTGCCTGCCTGTCTCTCAGTCTGTCTGTCTGTCTGTCTTCCTCGCAGATGGGAACTCCGCACGCGTGGCGTCCCGTCCTCAGCTGTTCTCCCTGCCGCCTCCCGGGCAGCCAGCCAGCGGAGCCTGACGGAAAAGCCCCGCCGCTGCGGCTTCCCTGCCCCAGTCCGTTGCTTATCTCTACCACCAGCCCTCCCGCCTGTCAGCCCCCTCACGCCTGCACCGCAGCCCGGGGACAGCCTCCCCCTCCCCCTCCCTCCCCGCCACCGCCCGGCGAGCGTCGGGGCTGCCCCGGCCCCGCGGACGGAGAAGGGGGCGGGCCCGCTGCCGCCTGCCAATCACGGGCCGCTGCCCAATAGGGGCGGGCGCCGGAAGGGCGTCGTTGCGTCACGGCGTGACGTCGCCGGTGCCCATGGCACAGGGTAGAGGACGGGGCGGAGGGGGGTGATGGCCTCGTCGGTGGTGCGGGCCACGGTGCGCGCCGTCAGCAAGCGGAAGATCCAGGCTACGCGCGCCGCCCTCACCCTGGTCAGTGCCGCGCCGCCGGGGTCGGGGAGCGCTGGGCCCGCTGCACGCCGGCCCCTGCAGCCCGTCCTCCGCCTCCTCACGGATGCGGGAACTGCGCCACGGGCCGGGGCCTCCCCGGGTTCCCCGCCCGTACCGCGGCAGGTGGTGCGCAGCCGCCTGTGGGACGCCCGTGACGGCGAGGCGGGGCGGGACGGGACGAGGACGGGCGATGCCCCAAATAGCGGGCGAGGCACCGCTGCGTCGGGGGTTTGCGGGGGGCCCGGGGGACCTGCGCCGTTAGCCTCTGGGGGCTGCCGGCCGCGCCTGGGGTTCGCTCGGTAGGGACGTGCCGCGGGGCGGCTGCGGGGCTCTCTCCCCCTTGTGAGTTCGCTGCGCGGGCGACCCGCTGCTCCTCCCTAATCCTGCTGCAGAGAGACCCCCGCGCCCGCCGCTCTGTGCGCCGGCAGCAGGGCCGCGGCGGTGCGGGCCCGTCATGCGAAGGGCCTTTTTGCGTAGTCACCCCTTGGAAGAGTATTTACTGAAAAAACAAAAAAAAAAAAAAAAAAACCAAAACAAAACACAACAATAAGAAAGGGGCAGTGTGTACGGAAGCCGTTTGACGACTTGGTTCTTCCCAAGGAGACTTTGTGTCTTTTACCAGTCTTTAATTGAGGAAGTGCAGTTGCTACTAGCGGTAGTACCGGGGAGCACCGCAGTCAGCTCCGTGCAGGAACAGAGGCAGATTGGGACCGTATAGTTCAGTCGCTTGTCAGAGCAGGTAATTTGTGCTCAGTAGGTATTCTGAAACAAAATAAGATCTGTAGTGGTAATTGTACACTGCTGTAAGTGTACCTGTCATTTGTTCCGTGGGTTTAAGGCTGCTTGTGGTTAGAACTTATCGTTGCTAATGAATCGTAGAATCATAGAATTGTCTGGGTTGGAAGGGACCTCAGAGATCATCAGGTCCAACCCTTGACCCACTGCTGCAGTTGCTAGACCATGGCACTGAGTGCCACATCCAGTCTCTTTTTAAATATCTCCAGGGACGGAGAATCCACCACTTCACTGGAAAGTCCATTCCAATGCCTGACCACCCTCTCCGTGAAGAAATTCTTTCTAATGCTTTTCATTTTCTCAGTTTCTTGGAAGCTTGTGATCAAATAATGGAAATACTTAACGTTCATATTCGTGCATTTCTGCAACAAATAGATCTGCCAAGTACATCTGCATGAACAATGAATTTAGCTGTTGTAAAGTCACAGTTCCCCTCTTGGTTAGTGGGAAGAGAGAAGTAGGCCATAAATATTTATGTGCCTAATTGGTTTTTATCTGTAATGTGTATATGCCAAAAGTTTCACAAGACCAAAACTACTTAATAATTTTGCAGGGAAGAAAACCCAACATGCCGTTGTATTAAGGGCTTCAGTTCTTGAGCTGTCTGTTTCCTGGCAATGTGGGTGATGAGGGGAGTGAAGTAGTATTTTGTTCTGCTTAGTTTAGATTAGCAATCACTTGTTTTACAGATGAGTGTGACTCTTGGGATCAGACATCAGTTTCAAGTAGAACACAGATTAGTCAGAATACAGACAGGTTGCTGAAGGTGGACTTTACAGATAAGAGGCAAACGTAAATTCAGAAAATTTGAATGCATGGATTATTGGAAAATAATTTTTTTTTAGTGAAACAAGTACATTGCACACTAATACCTGTGAGCACTCAGTGCAAACAGACAGCCCAGTTCAAACTGATATATATGTTTTTGCTTTTCAGACACCATCAGCTGTTCAGAAGATCAAACAGCTTCTTAAAGATAAACCTGACCATGTAAGTATAAACAGCTGAAAGTTTGAAATAAACACAGAGGTGTTTAATTATTAGAGATGCTAGCATCTTTTTTTCTGGAGGGGAGTGTGTAGGCTTGTTTGTATATTAAGCTTCATTTCTTTATAAAGTGAAATTCAGGACATACCTGACTGTGATGACATCTCACTGTACAGTTACTTTTGAGATGGTTAAAATGGAAAAAATTTAAGCTTCAAAATACCGTTGAGCTATATTAGAATGAAGTCCTCTAGTGTGGCATCGTGGTGACTTCTGATAGGAAGAAAGATGTTCGGCTGTTGATATCGGCGTGTTATTAAATTCTTGTAGGAATTCTCATTATGAAATAAGTAGTAATGAAGTTAGATTCATTGGATCATAGATCCATTGGAAAACATCTAATTCTTGGGAAATTTGCTAGACAGTAGTACATTTTAAGTAATCTTCTAAATAACTGACTAAGCTTGTCATAATTTGGGGGGGGAAAAAACAGTCTTGCTTTCTAAGCAGTATGAAAACTTTTAATTTGAAGTCACAAAAAGCCTTTGAAGTCTTTGAAATTTGTCTGTCTTTAAGAGACAAGGCACCTGCAAGAGGTATAGCAGTTTTATGACTTCAAAACTTATAACACAGTTCAGGGTTTGATCCAGAGTAGCATACATCTGATGTTTGACAATCAATTCTGTAAAAGACAAAAAATGTTAACTTTTAATTGTTGAAGGCTTCTGTTTTGAGGTAGTGGAGACTGATAAATGTCAACATTTTTATGCTCTGCATACTTTTTATATAAGTGTTCCAGAATAATTTTTTAAAAAATCCTTAATGTATTGTTGTGGAGTTTTTTGGTTTTGTTTCTTTCAGGTAGGTGTGAAAGTAGGTGTTCGTACAAGAGGATGCAATGGACTCTCTTACACACTAGAATATACAAAATCAAAAGGAGACTCTGATGAAGAAGTAGTTCAAGATGGTGAGTTTCTGATGCAGCAAACTACTTTGGTAATGAGGAAGAGTAATGTATTACAGGTTTGCCAGGAGTTACATCAAGACCTCCTGCTATTTTGTTATGGGAGTTACCACCTTAGTTTCCTTTTTGAAGTAATTAGTTGACAAAAATTTAGCTTTGCAGATTCTGCAACAGATATTGCTTCACCAGAATAGTGTAGTGCATTGTTCACATCTTTGGAGTTGGCTAATAGTACATAGAGAAAAATACAGAACATTACATATATGAAGAAATACTTTGCCAGCATACGTAAACCAAGGCCTGACCAAGAAAAGATTTTATTTACAAGGGATTTACCTTGTTATCTTCTCTAATTAGTCCTCTGCTTCACTGCTTTCTAATTTGTTTTTAAGCTCTTTATGCTGTTGATCTTTACATTCATCTGTAACAATGGGTTCCATAATTTTTAATTTCTTTTTAAACCGGTTTTCATGTGCTAGTTTTTAAGTATTCTGCCTGATAATTTCCTTGAGAACTCGATGATCAACGCATTGCTGAAGTTTCTGTTGTGGTTTAATCCCAGCTGGTGATTAAGCCCCACACAGCCACTCTCACTCAGCGTGAGATACTGGGGGAGAATCAGAACAGTAAAAGTGAGAAAACCCTTGGGTTGAGATAAAGACAGTTTAATTGGTACTCAAGCAAAGCAAATCAAGGGATTAATTCAAGTAATTCCCATTGGCAGGCAAGTGTTCAGCCATCTCCAGGATAGTAGGGTTTCATTGTATATAATGGTTAACTTGCAAAAAACAGTTACTTGCCATAACTCCAAACATCTTCCCCTTCTTTCTTCTTCCCAAACTTTACTTTCTGACCATGATGTCATATGGTATAGAATATCCATCTGGTCAGTTGGGATCAGCTGTCCCAGCTGTGTTCCCTCCCAACTTCTTGTGCACCCCAGTCCAGCTGCTGGTGGGGTGAGAAACAAGAAGACATCTTGACTGTGCGAGCACTGCTCAACAATAACAAAAGCATTCCCGTGTGATCCATACTGTTTAGAGAGCAAATCCAAAACCTAGTTTCATGCCAATTACTTAGGAGAAATTTCAGCCAAAACCAGCACCAATCTAAATATTTTTTCAGTTTTTATAACAATGCCTGCCAGGGGTCTTTTTGGCAAATACAGACTTCTACGGAAGCATAATAGCGTTTGGTTTGCTTTCTTTTTTCTGAAAAGCTTCTAAAATTACTTCTCTGGAGGTAGTTTTCTTTTTAAGGGCACTACTGAACTCAGTTAGATTATCTCAGGAATATTTTATTTTGTTGGCCAAGTAAGTGATTTGAATAACTTCTCAGCTGCGAGTTGTCTTTAGAATAACTGTGAGCAACTCAGAGTTTCTTAAACAGAGAAACAGTTGGTACTTCAGCAAGTTGTTAAATTGAACCAAAATCTGTGGGATAGCGAATGCCATCTAATTCTGCAGATACCTCTTGATTTCACATTTATCTAGCTTCTGGAGTTACTGCTTCTGCTTGACTCAGAGCTGCACTAGCTATACAGGGCTGAGAAGAAATTTTTCAGAAGGCATTTACTTTTTGCATCTTAAGGAAGATAAAGCAATTTCCCTCAGTCAGGTCAGAGTCTAAGTTTTGCTTCCTCCTAGTCAGATGTCATGTGAACACTGATTTTATATACCTCTATGCTCAGAGTGGTGGCTTCCAGCACAAATTTTCTGTCTTTTTTGCAGTTAAGTGACTGCTTCAGGGACCAGATGTATGAAGTCTTTCATTAGGTTTCACCTTCACAGTAACTGACAGTGAAGACTAAACCTAATAGAAGACTTCATGAACCTGAAAAGTCTGTGGATGTATCTTGGTTCCCCACAGGCTTGTGTTAGTAATGCATTTTGTCTCAGTGCCTACTGTGAAGAAATAGCTTGCCAGCAATCTCTCACATAACAATAAGTTCTTGTTGCGGTTTAGTGATACAATTTACCCTTTTTATTTTTAATATTACAAACTCTGTGAACAGCTAATGTAGTCCACTCGCACGTTTTTGTCAGATTTGCAGTTTTAAAGTTAGTAGCTTTCAAGAGAGCTAGATACTGCATGTACTTTAGAAAAAGTAGCCCTTGCTAGTTCCTAAAATTAACTCCTAATTCTTAATTCTTAAAGATTCTGATACCTTGGAAATTTCACACATTTGTCTTATTGTAGGATTCAGAATTGCTCATAGTTTAATATAGCTCTAATAGTTTTGTCAAAGTAAAAGGTTATCTTTTTGAGAGAGGAATGTTAGGATTTTCAGGGGTTTGGGGCATCTTGCTGGATGCGGAGACTTTTTAAGAATATTAGGAAAAAGGCTATTGAATGTATTCATGGGAATTATTTATTGAAGCTGAGATTTTCCAAGTTCTACAGTTGAATTCCATGCATATAATTTTAAAACCTGTGCTCCTCCCTGCCCCCCAAAAACATATAGTCGCATGCAAATAAAAGTGCTAGACTGTTGTAAGAGGTTTATAGATGGAGTAAAAATAGAGACTAAACTGCCCCCCATGTTAGACTGGAAACTCAGTCTTTGGATTTAGCTTCCATTTTTTGTTACTAGTCAAAAGAGAATTTTAAAGCTATTGTGATCTTGCTGTATCTAATATTTTTTTTCTTTGTTGTCTTCAAGGGGTTAGAGTGTTCATTGAGAAGAAGGCACAACTGACACTTCTAGGAACTGAAATGGACTATGTAGAAGACAAACTGTCCAGTGAATTTGTCTTCAATAATCCAAACATCAAAGGAACTTGTGGGTGTGGAGAAAGCTTTAACATCTGAAATCTGAGGACTATTATTTTGAACACCCCAAAACACTATGATGAGTTTTGGAAGCAAATGCATTTTCTTCAGGTCCATAGGCTGCTTAAATTGGGGATATCATTAAGAAAAGTAGAGCTAGAAATAATTTTGAAAGTGAAAACTATGTGTTGAATTCTACCACTAGTATAGTTATGCTGTAATTTGTGGAGAGTTGAGATCCAAAAGGTAAGAACAGTGAAGTGCTGTAGCAACATCTCTGTACTTTCACATGCTAAGGAAATAAAATCTCGCTGTACTTTTCGTTTGTCATTTTCTTTGTCCACTCTACTGACACTTCCCCATCTAAAACCCATTTGGACTAATATATTGCCTCTATGTTCTGCTTTGATTTGAGGGAGAGCACAACACACACCAAAAACCTGAACCACTTGCATGTATTTGTTCACAAGAATTTGCATACGTGGGCACACGGTGCTGAGCTTCAGAGTTCACTAAGATTATGTAGATGCTTGCTTTGGTTTTTTAGTTTCCTGGTGCTTTCTTCTTGCGGGTTTTCTGCTGGTTTGTTTCCACACAGATCTGGGGAAGTACAAAAAGAAGTTCATCTATAAATACAGTGGTAGGCTGCTATTGCACTGCTTGTAGAAACCCTTCAAAATGGGCTAGCTCAGGTGTAATGCTGTTCCTTTCCTTGGTGAAAGCACGGTCTGGGCTGTACTACGAAAGCAATTTTCAAGAACATGAAGTATCAGGTACTACTAAAGCAGAACACATACAGGCTTTTCTCAAATTTGTGGTTTACCTTTCGTGACTTAAATTGCAGAGCTGGGAAAACTGCCTCTGCATTCTGATTCCCATGTTGACAGGACGTGCTGGCTGTGCATTGAAAGCAATGAGTGCTATTTTTGCAACAGAAATCCTTCACTTTTTTTTGTTTTGTTTTGCTTTTGTTTACCCAGTCATACCTGCTCCTAACTTTGTTACAGCTTGAATTCATTTTGTAGCTCTGTAGATACTTGAGTTTTTCGATGAAGTTTATAGAAACTTCTTTTTAATTTGGTAGCAGGAAAAAAACCATACCATTGCATACCATTGTTAAGACCTTAGTGTTACTAGTAGATTTCAGTTGCTGTACACAGGAATGAAGATGGCATGTTTATAATAAGCTGTTTCTTCCTTTGGAACACAAACATATGTTCTTGTAATCAGAATTTTGTTTTTGTAAACCATTGTTTTTCAAGCTTACATTGTCTTCAGCACTTCTTCCACTGGTGTTTAGGTGGAAGTGTAAATGTTTCTGGCATTTCCAAAAGCTGGTATGAAAAAAATACTCTTCCATCCTTTAGGTGACATGGTGCAGCTAAGCTGCTCGCTGGTGCAGCAGAGATGATAAAAGGGTAGTCCTGGGCAGCTGATGGCAACAGCTGATGGATAGTGTACCAATAAAAAGTAGAGGACAACAGGGATTGGCATCTTGCAGTGAAGGGCATGAAAGTGTGGAGATGGAAGTACCCTTAAGGCTGTACTTGGAAAACTTGGAGGTCCCATAGATCTGGGCAATTGCACCCACATGCTAGTGAAAAATTTGGGAATTGTAATACGCTGAAGACATAGGATTGCAGCTACAATTTTTACTCTCGCCTAGAGAAATGAATAAAAATGAGTAATTCTTGATCCATTTTACGTAGTGCACAGCAACAGAATGTCAGAATATCCACAATAATAGTTTAAGCTGAGTTTTGGTTGAATGCTGTTTCACATCTTTTGATGTGAAAATGCTACTTTTTCAAGTCAACTGTTGTACACAGTTAATTTATATAGTAATTCAGGAATTACTTGTTATACACTGGCTAGATGCATTTATAGTGCTGTGACTCTTTTGGTCTTTCCAAACAAAGCAGACACAGTTGATGTGATACAGCTGCATTAATAAGCCTAAAACCCCAAGCTAAGGGCATTTCTTCAGTTTGTGTTTCTTTGCATCTAGCTAGAGGGTGAGACTGTGAAATGTGGTAGCTAAGAGGCTGGTGGCTGCTAAGAGGGCTAGTACTTACTAATATAACTTGTTTTAATGTGTTTTGTGAGGAGTGGCATTGGTTTGATTGACATTTTTTAGACCCGTGGCACATGCAGCAATTCCTTCTGTGTGTTTTGTGTATGCCTTGAAAGAAAGTTTGCTCTTTGATCCTTCCATGAAATAATTCTCTAGATTCTCACTTTACTAAGACCTAGTGCACAATGTGGTAAACCCATGTTAAAGTACTATTTACAGTTGCGTAGGAACATGATGTTGATAATCCATTATAATTTTGTGCAATACTGCATGTAGAAATCTCATCATAATAAATACTGCTTGTTGGTAAACATGGAAGGTTCCTTCTTTGAGTGATGCTGTTAACAGTAATAAGCACTAGCAGAGGGAAAGATAGGATTGTATGCTGGGATTACAGAGCAGATACGGTATTACTGTTATCTGAGTTAATATTTCTCAGATCTGTTAATACTTTGGAATGGCATAGAAGGTTGCAATAAATTGCAAATAAATACCTATGTACAGAAAGGTATTTTATGTGCACTGTAGTGCACTGTAAGCCTAAGAAAGTTTTAAAGGGCAAGATGTTTATCTTGAAAGCTTCTGTTTGCCAAAAATTCATTTGAGTATGTCTTAATAATTCTCAGGATAATGATTTTGATCAACTAAGTGTTGGCGTTAAAGTTTCCAATTAGCTGGGCAACTTGAGGTGAGTCAGTAGCCATTCCTGGTCATTTCACTTCAGTGCTGTATAATGGCACCAGTACTCCATAGTGTACAATGTTCATGACATGTTCTGGGTTTCCTCTTAGACACGATGCTTTCCATTTCTAAAGCCAAGTTGCCTTTTTTTGAGAAGATGCACAGCAATAGTGGCCGAAGTAATTTTGGGGACAATGCTAGAGATCACTGATAGAGCTGCATATTCACTTCCCTGGAGAATGACAACTAAATCCTTCAAACAGGCAGGATACGGAAAGTTACCTTTCTGTTACAGTTCTTATTGAACTTTAAAAAGAAACAAAACAAACCAAAACAAAATCAACTTGCTTGCACCATTAAGTCAGCATTCCTGATCCAGCCTTTTAGAGCTCTTTGAATGGCTCAAGTCCAAAAACTTGCTCAGGAAGACATTGCAAGTCTTCCTCATGCAAGACATCAGCAACATCTGATGGGATAAAGTGAATTTAAATTCCAAAATAAAAAATAAGAAATGGACTTTAATTATTATTTAAATCCTGTCTGCTGTAAGTTGTTTTTGTAGTTTGATGGGATTTTATTGCAATTGTTATTCTGTCCACTTATTTAAATCACCATCTTCATCACTGGAAAAGGGCTTCAACTCCACCACTACTGTCTTTGCGCTGGCTTCCTAGCCATTTATTAGGTACATTTCTAACACCCCTAAATTCTGCAGTCTTTTCTGACAGAATAATCCCATAGCTGTCTAACATTGCAGAATGCACATCTCTGAAGAACTTTCTATGTTCTAGCTTAGACCCCCTGCTCCCCCTCTTCAATCTGCCATGGAAATATCTGGAGAGTAAGGACGAGAGTTAAAAGTTGTCATTCACCCAGCTATGAACTCTCTTTACACAAGACTTTTCTTTAGTCCAGGCTACTGATCTTCATCATGGCAGTTTCTCAAGACAAGACAGATGGTTCAGGGTCTGCTGGGGTTCATATCCTCTCATGCTGCAAGCTCTCCCTGAGACTCTTAGGGGCACTGTCTGAGTGCAAAGATAGACTGAGCTAAGAGTCAAAAATACATGTGTACTGGATTTTTGTAGTGATAAAAGAACCGATACTGGGATTTACAGCAGTTTAACATGTCATATTCAGTATTTATGAGTATAGAATTTCAGTAGTGTCATAATAGACATACTGTCACACATAAACTAATGAGAGCTATGACTAATGAGAGATGAGACATACATAAACGAGAGCATGGGATGTAGAGAAAAATCTCTGTTCATGCACCTTCTCCCTCTCCTTCCTCACCAACATTGGTCTCTCTGCTCCTGCACTACTCTCCTCAGGTGATGCTTTCTGGTCTGGTGTTTTTCTCACTTTCCACGTGTAGTTCTCTCTGCCCTCCTCCTTTCACCTGTCCTGCTCTTAATAGATGTGTGTTTCCCATTCTTGACTACCTTAACCACAGAGGCAGTCCCTGATGGCTTGAGACGGGGCTGGGTATAGTAGAGCAGCAGAGTTTTCAACAGATACTTACATGAGCCACTACTGAAGGCCCCTTTCCTGAACACACTTCCCATGGAGCATCACTCGATAGATACAGGTGTATAATGGGTTTCCCCAGTTACTCATAACAGTAAGTTTTATGAGGGAGAAGGCTGTGGGAAATGGTGCATCCTGCAAAGAAAAGAGAGTGGGTTGTGGGTGTTAAGAGCGTTAATGCCATCCAGCAATCTCCCCCTGACAGCCCTTCTCTTGCCCAGGAGCAAGCTCCAGAAAGTGGGTGGGGGCAGCTCTGGAAACAGGAGGCCCAGTGCTGGTCCCAGAGTTGCTGGGCAAACTGGGAACATGGGAGGGGTATGGCTCCTGGCATCCTCAGCATGTTGATCCAGCTGGGGCTCAGTCTCCCATTAAACAGCCCCTTCCCTCTGCTGACAGAGAGGCTGGGGAGGTGCTCAGGGAGGTGCTTCCTGTGCGTGGGGCACACAGTGGAGTGCCCAACCAAGCTCCTGCTGCCTGCTCTGAATGCAATGATCTAGGTGGGAGTGAGAGAACCAGCAGAGGAGTGACATGCTATGCTGGGAGGAGAGGGCACTCTCCAGGCTTCCAGCAGACCACAAGAAGGACCAGCAGTACTGTCCCATGCCTTTTCACCCCTTCCAGGTGTCCCTCCTTCTCCATGGCACACGGCGTTGCTTTTGTGGAGCAGCCATGTGTGCAGCTGACTGTCTGCTGGGTGCAACCAGGCATCTCCAAGGCATCTCCTGCTCCCATGGGCCTGAGCAGGCTCTTGCTGTTGTCCATCAACACCACCACATGCTACCCAGCCCTCCAAACCCCGCCAGGCCTTCCCTCGCAGTGCTGCGTTCCCCTCTGCCCAGGGAGAAAGCTTTTGTGCTCCTCCTGCCCTGGACTTGCAGGCAAACCTGGTTTGCTCCATGGCATCGTGGCCCCTGCATGGACTGTACCTTGAGAGGGAACATCTGAATACCGGTTCCTGCCGCATCGTACGTGAATTTAATCAGCAGGATTTCTTCCTCTCCATTCTCATCCAGTCCCTCAAGGACAAAACACAAAGAGAGCAGCTCAGGCTCAGCCCAACGAAGGGGAAATGGACACATTGTCACCTAGAGACCCCAATACTCCTGAGCTCCAGGAGGTCTAGTGCTTCTTACACTGGAGCTCAGTCTCTACCTTGGGATTCGGTGAAGAAGCCAGAGGTGCAGGGCCAGAACGGGTCTTAAGAGGAATGAACCCTCGAGAGCCCATGCTGTATCCCCCTAGGATACGGCACTGCTCAGCAGAGAGCAGGACTTGGGTCTTAGAGGATGCACAAAAGTGTGCAAGACTCTGTCATGACTTTCCCCCAGGGCCTGCACATCAGAGACTTACATAGGCAGAGACATCTCTGGGGGCACTGGCAAGCAGCCCAGATGGAGAGGCTTCATCCAAGTTGTGCTGCAACGTGATGGCCGTCAGATGGACTCGTGCTTGCAACCTGATGACAACCTGGCCCTGCTGCCCTTGAAAAGGCCAGCAGTTTCCTATGGAAACATCCTCCTGCAACCAGAACATCAGTGTTGGCACCAACACAACTGCCCATGTAGCTGGATGTCCAGGCACTGGTGTGTCTGTAGGGTCACTTTCAGCTCAAAACTGGGGTACTGTGAGGAGATGGACAGAAGCAGGAGGCCTTCCCTGCCTGGCAAGGGCTTCTCGGGGAGAAAAGCCTTTCAGCCAGCTGTGGCAGAAGAATGCAGGCAAGACGCAGCAGTTCATCTCAGTTCTGAGCCATTCCCTTCCTGAGGGGAATCACGGGTTTCTAGCAAGCCCAGCCAGGCATTACAGCCTTGCTTCCAGTAACCTGATCAACTCTGTGGGCATGGGCAGTGTACATGGAGTAAGCGGGAGAGCCCCTGAGATCAGCCCCAACTCCACAGGAAGGAACAAAGCCAGCGCTGATGGCTTCTGCTGTGTTACCTGCAAAATAGTATCCGGAGGATTGGGACTGCGGAAGAACCATACAGCCCTGCAGACAAAATTATGTTCTTTGCAGCTATAGGTCTCAGAACTTAAGTTGATGTCGATGGCGGCACCTGTAAGGAAAGAAGAGCAGATGGCTGCAATAGGCCGCAGACGAGGGGGACTTGGTGCTCAGACACTATTTCTGCCTCCTCCGGCCATCTCCACATCTGTCAGTCCTGTCCCAGCTGCGCAGGGGAATGCCAGCAGCCACGTGCCCGGTGACTGCTCTCCTCAGAGCACCACGAGGAGAAGGTCTGAAGGGTCTTGGAGACAGCAGGCCACCCGTGTGAATGACAGCAGGCCAAAGCTGCGGGCTTGCCCAGCCACTCCCTCCTCAGGTGCAGCGGCGAGGGAGAGAGCCCCTCCATCGGCACGGGAACACGTGTGGGGACAGCAGCAGAGGCACCCGTGCGGACGCCAAGGAAAGGACTGGGAGGCAGTCTGGGGAAAGCCACTCTGCTACTGCCATTGCTCTTGGGCCCCATGAGGCATAAAAGCTCCCCCACTTTGGAGAGCAGTGCCTGCAGCACAGGCTCCTCTGGGAAGCGCTGCACACAAGTGCAAGGCAAGGGGGCTGGGGTGCTTGTGTCCATACCAGAGCGCAGCAGGGCCCAGTCAGCCGGCATGGAGAGTTTCGAATGCATCCGGGACACTGCCTGCTCCACTTCCTGGGAACAGCATGAACAGAGAGAAAAGGAGCACATCAGCAGGCAGTTCAGCATGGCTACTGGCGTCCTGAGATGTAGCGGGTCCGCGGCAGAAACACAAGGCACGGCCTTGTCCACAAAGCTGCACAACTCTGTCTGTGGTGTGAGCTGCCAGGGCCGAGGAAGCGGATCTGTGGCCAGAGCCATGGCCCTGAGCTGCACTGACAAGGGTTTCCACACCCTCATTCCCAGCCTCCACGCTCTCCGGCAGGCACACCAGGAGATGGGCTCAGACCCTGCAAGCGATGGCTGGCCCTGTGAGCACGCCTGGGTCACACTGGTGCCTCAGGAGCTGGGCCCAAGCAGCCAAAGGTACTGGAGTGCCAAGGGAAGGTTGTCAGGTGTCCTCTGGTGCTTGAAGCAGCCCAGTTATACTTAGGCGAGAGAAGAGCCTGGACAGTGTAGAAGTTTGCCCAGCAAGCACCCGGGTAGCTGTGGTCAGCTGCCCAGCAGCAACAACAACCCCACAGAGTCCTTTTCTCAGGACTTCTGCCCAGCCAAGCATCCTTCCCCAAAATGCAGGATCACCTCCTTCACATGCTTGAACTCTGCCTTCAGCTGAGCCATCTCTGCCACCAGAAGCTTTGCTGTTTGGATTTGTTCCTCACGTAAAGCAGATGCCTTCCTGGAGGAGCAGAGAGCAGATCTTGTCAGGGAAAAGCCCATCCCCAACTGGGAGCAGCTGAGCTCAGCAAGGAGGAGACACACGTGCTTTCCTTGACACGTGCTTTCCTTGCTTTGCAAGTGCTTCCCTTCCACACCAGGCTGAGCAACAGGCAAAAGCAGGAGGGAAGTATGGGAGGCCTGGCTGCTAGGGGATGACTGCAGGTAGCATGAGGTCACCTGACCCTTCTGCACAGAACCAATTCCAGCTCAGGAAACATCTCTTACCACAGGAGGTGCAGGTCTGGTCCCAAGGCATATGCCAGCCCCTGAAAGGGAAAAACGCTTCATCAGTGCACCTGCTATCAGAGCTGTGGGGGCTTTCCCAGGAGGGGCTTTCCTAGAAAGACAGGGCAGAAGCTGCTGCTGCTTTGGATCTCCCTGCACAGAAGCAGAAGAGCCCGTGATTTATCCAGCCACTGTCAGAAATGCCCTGTGGCAGGAGGTGCCCGTCCCAAGAGAGTCACCGACCTCTCTCAGTCCCACAGTCCACACTGTCCATGCTGCCACTGGGGTCCTGAAGATACCACCACCTGCTATTCAGAACACCAAGAGAGAGTTACGTTGCTGGGGTTGCCAGAGATGCCTGCAGTTGTGTTGTCAGCCCCCTGTGTCCCCGGGGGTGGGGCAGCAGGTGGGGAGTGTGGGGAGGGAGCAGGGAGAGGATTAATGTCTGACTGGGGGTCATCAGGCCGAGTTTGAGGGGACAGCCCAGCCGTGATCTTCGGGAGTGCTGGGTGCCAGGCAGCTAGTCCCCATTTCCTCTCACTGCTTCAGTGCGTGCTGAGACCAGGCTGCATGGGCCAGGAGAGGTAGCTCTCCATCGGGGTCCCCTCCGGGAGTCCCCCTGCCAGGCTTGAAAGCACCTACGCCCTTCTCTCGCAGACTTGCGGACTAAGCAATCCATCTGTTGGCTTGGTCCAGTAGCCAGAGCAGCAGCATGGTTGGCTGCCTGCCAGTCTTACTGCCCACCCCACCAAGGCCGTACCCAGGAAGCACTTGGGCCACTGGAGATGCCACACACACTTGCCCAAAAGGACTGCTGGCCAGCTGGGGAAGGTGGCATCCAGCACAGGCAGGCTGTTGCTCTTGGATGTTTGCTTATGACAACTCACCAAACATCACCATGAAGAGCCAGAATGAGATGATGTTCAAGAATATCTTCTTTAGGGACACCCTTTGCCTGAAAAAGAGGGAGTCCTTTGCCGTCAGTAGGTGCCTGGGCTGCTGGCTGGCAAACACTCTCTGCTCTCCCCTGTGCTTGCTCTGGCCCTGAGGCAGCCCCTTCCTCACCCAGTCCACAGCAGGAACATGAAATACGTACACAGTGAAGGTCCACATGCCCAGCAGATGTCCCCAGAGGGAGGCGAGGCGAGGCCACCTGCCAGAAGGCAAGGAAGGCTGAAGACCGTCCCTGGGCAAAGAAACCAGAGATAATTTGGGCCTGTTGTTGTATCTCCTCTAGATAGCAGTGCCACCACTGCCCCACAGCCAGGCTGTCCCTCCGTGTCTTGGGGGGGCCAGTCTCAGGTCCCAGGGGCTTGGCCTGCTCGGGAAGCAAAATCCCCCCGGGGCAGAAGGGCTGGGATCCCCCCCCTGCAGCACGAGGCCACCGCTGCCCCAGGGGCCCTGCTGCACACTGGCTTTGGGCCAGCAGCACCAGGCAGGCTTTCAGCCCAGCCCCATCCCCACAGAATGGGGGCTTCACAGCCACGTGGCTCTTCTTCAGAAATCCTCTGTCAGATTCCCCAAGCTGCTCCACACCCCACCGACCACGTTAGGCCGTGTCCCTGCTACCACCCCAACCTGGCCCGGGCAGGAGCAGACCACTACATACTTATTTGTTTGGCAGCTGCTCGGCCCCGCTGCCTCCTCCGTGGGGTTGGGGTCGGCCTCGGCTCCTGAGGAGCCTCTGCCGGCCCTTTCTCGCCTCATTCGGGACCCCTTTCTCCTTGCCATCGCAAGGACGCAGGGGTCAGACACAGCTGCCTTCTTGGCCTGGCCAGGAAGAACCAGCTCCAGCAGCAGCTCCCTGGCTACTGAGGGTTCCTTCCCCTCGCACCACAAGGCTGTGGGGGCGGCCAGCTCTGAGCTCACAATGGGGCTCCGCGGGGCTCAGCAGGGCGGGGAGACTCTGTGGGCTGCTCCCCTGGGGCAGCAGCATGGCTGCCGCCCCTCTGCCCCTGCGGTGCGAGCCCAAACCGGTGGGCACCTCAGTTCCAGCAGTAGAACTGGTCTGCCTTAGTTCCAGCAGTAGAAGACCTGAATGAGGAGTGGACTATGAAAACCTATCGGATCAATAGGTGGCTAAGGGATTGGTGCCACCGGCAGAACTTTGGGTTTTTTGACCTTGGGGAAAATTCCGTACTACCTAGTGTCCTCAAATCAGAGGGACTTCATCTATCTAACCAGGGGGAAAAATACTCTAGCTTGTATGTTGGTGGGGCTGATAAGGAGGGCTTTAAACTAGGTTTGAAGAGGGAAGGGGTTGAAACTGGGCTCTCCAGAAAGGAGCCTAAGGGTAGACTACCCAAGACAAGAGACAAACCATCAGCCCAGCAGAAGTGCATGTACACCAATGCTCGCAGCATGGGCAACAAACAAGAGGAGCTGGAAGCCATCGTGCAGCAGGAAAGCTGTGATGTAGTCACTATCATGGAAACGTGGTGGGATGACTCCCATGACTGGAGTGCTGCCATGGGTGGCTAAAGGCTCTTCAGAAGGGACAGGCAGGGTAGGGGAGGCGGAGGGGTAGCTCTGTATGTTAGAGAGTCTCTTGACACTGTAGAAGTTAAGGTCAGCAATAATAAGGTGGAGTGTCTGTGGATTAGAATCAGAGGGAAGGCCAACAAGGCTGATATCCTGGTGGGAGTCTGTTACAGACCACCCAATCAGAATGATGAGGATGCTGAATTATTCTACAGGCAGCTGGTGGATGTTTCAAAATCGTCTTCCCTCATTCTTGTGGGTGACTTTAACCTGCTGGATGTCTGCTGGGAACTCCACACAGCAGAGAGGAGGCAGTCTAGGAGATTCCTAGAGTGTGTGGAGGATAATTTCCTGCTCCAGCTGATAAATGAGCCCACCAGGGATGGAGCCCCGCTAGACCTTCTTTTCACAAACAGAGAGGGGCTGGTGGGAGATGTGGTGGTCAGTGGACGTCTGGGACTTAGCAATCACGAAATAATAGAGTTTCCAATATTCAGGGATACAAGAAGGGTCATCAATAAAACCTCTACGCTGGACTTCCGGAGGGCAGATTTTGGCCTGTTCAGAAAACTAGTTCAGAGTGTACCCTGGGAAACAGCCCTTGAAAACAGAGGGGTCCAGGAGCAATGGACATACTTCAAGGAGCAAATTTTGAAAGCACAGGAGCAGGCTGTCGCAGTGTGTCGAAAGGCGAGCCGGCAGGGAAGATGACTGGTCTGGCTGTACTGGGAGACTCTGAAAGAAATTAGTATTAAGAAGAAGGCCAACCAATTATGGAAAAAAGGGCTATCTGCTCAGGAGGAATTTAGGAATATAGTTAGGTCGTGTAGAAAGAAAATTAGAGAGACAAAGGCAAAACTTGAACTGAATCTTGCCACCTCTGTGAAGGATAACAAAAAGTCCTTCTACAAATACATCAACAGCAAAAGAAGGGGCAAGGAAAACATCCATTCTTTACTGGACACAGGTGGGAATATAATTGTCAAAGATGAAGAAAAGGCTGAGGTATTTAACACCTTCTTTGCCTCAGTTTTCAAAAGAAAGACAGTTTATCCTGAGGACAGATGGCTTCTGGAGCATATAGAAGGTGACAAGAATGTAAACAGCCCCCCTGTAATCCTGAAGAAAACAATCAGTGACCTACTGAGCTGCTTGGATCCCCACAAGTCTATGGGACCAGAAGGGATCCACCCAAGGGTGATGAGGGAGCTGGCAGAAGAGCTCGCCCAGCCTCTCTCTATCATCTACCAACAGTCCTGGCTCACTGGGGACATCCCAGATGACTGGAAGTTGGCGAATGTCACTCCAATCCACAAAAAGGGAGGGAAGGAGGACCCGGGAAACTCCAGGCCTGTCAGCCTGACCTCAGTGCCTGGCAGGGTTATGGAGCAGATCATCCTGGGGGCAATCACACAGCACCTGCAGGATGGACAAGGGATCAGACCCAGCCAGGATGGGTTCAGGAAGGGCAGGTCCTGTCTGACCAACCTGATCTCCTTTTATGATCGGGTGACCCGTCTGGTGGATGAGGGGAAGGCTGTGGATGTGATCTACCTGGACTTCAGCAAGGCCTTTGACACCCTCTCCCACAGCATTCTCCTGAAAAGGTGTCGGCCCACAGCTTGGACAAGAGCACCCTGTGCTGGGTTAGGAACTGGCTGGAGGGTCGGGCCCAGAGAGTGGTGGTGAATGGGGCTGCATCCAGTTGGCGGCCGGTCACCTGTGGTGTCCCCCAGGGATCAGTGTTGGGCCCAGTTCTGTTCAATATCTTTATCGACAACCTAGATGAAGGGATTGAGTCCATCATCAGCAAATTCGCAGATGACACTAAGCTGGGGGGGAGTGTGGATCAGCTGGAAGGCAGGAGGGCTCTGCAGAGGGACCTGGACAGACTGGAGAGTTGGGCTGATTCCAACGGGATGAGATTCAACACGGCCAAGTGCCGGGTCCTGCACTTTGGCCACAACAACCCCATGGGGAGCTCCAGGCTGGGCACAGAGTGGCTGAGAGCAGCCAGGCAGAGAGGGACCTGGGAGTCTGGATTGACAGGAAGCTGAACAGGAGCCAGCAGTGTGCCCAGGTGGCCAAGAAGGCCAATGGCATCCTGGCCTGGATCAGGAACAGCATCGCCAGCAGGTCCAGGGAGGTGATCGTGCCCCTGTACTCAGCGCTAGTTAGGACACACCTCGAGTCCTGTGTCCAGTTCTGGGCCCCTCAGTTTAAGAAGGATGTCGAGGTCCTGGAACAGGTCCAAAGGAGGGCAACCAGGCTGGTGAAGGGACTCGAGCACAGGCCCTATGAAGAGAGACTGAGACAGCTGGGGGTGTTCAGCCTGAAGAAGAGGAGGCTCAGGGGAGACCTCATTGCTCTCTACAACTACCTGAAAGGAGGCTGTAGCGAGGCGGGAGTTGGACTCTTTTCCCAGATGACTTTCAACAAGACAAGGGGACACAGTCTTAAGTTGTGTCAGGGGAGATTTAGGTTAGATATTAGAAAGAATTTCTCCATGGAGAGGGTGATCAGGCAATGGAATGGTCTGCCCGGTGAGGTGGTAGATTCTCCATCCCTGGAGACATTTAAAAAAAGACTGGAAGTGGCACTCAGTGCCATGGTCTAGCAACTGCTCCGGTGTGTCATGGGTTGGACTTGATGATCTATGAGGTCCCTTCCAACCCGGCTAATTCTATGATTCTATGATTCTATGATTCTATGATTCTATGATTCTATGGCTGGAGCCTAGCTGATCACAAGGGACCTTGAGGCCCCTCACTCCCCTTCCTGTGAGGTTTGCTCTCCCGGTGACAGTCACAGGCAAAACGAACACAATTGGTTTGAAAAGATCAATTTAATTTATCATTAACCGAAGCACAACGGGGCAAAGCGAAAACACAAACAAGAGCTCAAATACTTTACACCACCCATCCCCTCTAGCCGAGACAAAATTACTTTGTCTCGACATCTCCGTCCCGCTATCTCAGTCCTTCCTTTCCTTCCTATGGTTTCAGCTGTGGCCTGCTGGCTTTGCAATCTGCCCATGGACCAGCACTCGATAAATGCAGGTGTATGCTGGGTTTCCCCAGTTGCTCATCACAGCAAGTTTGATGACTGAGAAGGCTGTGGGAAATGGCGCCTTCTGTAAAGAAAAGAGAGAAGAGAAGGTGTGGGCGTTAAGAGCAATAATGCCATCCGCCGATCTCCCCCTGCCAAGACTTCTCCTGCCCAGGTTTCAAAAGTGGGCGGGGGTGGCTCTGGAAACAGGAGGCCCAGTGCTGGTCCCACAGCTGCTGGGCTCCAAGCTTCCGCTGCCTGCTCTGCCTGCTTTGCTCCCAGCAGGGCTGAGAGGGCACTTCCCTCGCAGTGCTGCATTCCCCTCTGCCCAGGGAGAAAGCTTTTGTGCTCCTCCTGCCCTGGACTTCCAGGCAAACCTGGTTTGCTCCATGGCATCGTGGCCCCTGCAGGGACTGTACCTTGAGAGGGAACATCTGAATACTGGGTCCTGCCGCATCGTACGTGAATTTAACGAGCAGGATTTCTTCCTCTCCATTCTCATCCAGTCCCTCAAGGAAAAAAAAAAAAAAAAGAGCAGCTCAGGCTCGGCCCAACAAAGGGGAAATGGACACATTGTCACCTAGAGCCCCCCGAACTCTTGAGCTCCAGGAGAGGTCTAGAGCTTCTTACAATGGAGCTCAGTCTCTGCCTTGGCATTCGGTGAAGAAGCCAGAGGTGCAGGGCCACAACGGGTCTTAAGAGGGATGAATCCTCGAGAGCCCATGCTGTATCCCCCTAGGATACGGAACTGCTCAGCAGAGAGCAGGACTTGGGTCTTAGAGGATGCACAAAAGTGTGCAAGACCCTGTCATGACTTTCCCCCAGGGCCTGATCCCTGATCGCCAGACATGTGCAGCAGAGACTTACATAGGCAGAGACATCTCTGGGGGCACTGGCAAGCAGCCCAGATGGAGAGGCTTCATCCAAGTTGTGCTGCAACGTGATGGCCGTCAGATGGACTCGTGCTGGCAACCTGATGACAACCTGGCCCTGCTGCCCTTGAAAAGGCCAGCAGTTTCCTATGGAAACATCCTCCTGCAACCAGAACATCAGTGTTGGCACCAACACAACTGCCCATGTAGCTGGATGTCCAGGCACTGGTGTGTCTGTAGGGTCACTTTCAGCTCAAAACTGGGGTACTGTGAGGAGATGGATAGAAGCAGGAGGCCTTCCCTGCCTGGCAAGGGCTTCTCGGGGAGAAAAGCCTTTCAGCCAGCTGTGGCAGAAGAATGCGGGCAAGACGCAGCAGTTGATCTCAGTTCTGAGCCATTCCCTTCCTGAGGGGAATCACGGATTTCTAGCAAGCCCAGCCAGGCATTACAGCCTTGCTTCCAGTAACCTGATCAACTCTGTGGGCATGGGCAGTGTACATGGAGTAAGCGGGAGAGGCCCTGAGGTCAGTCCCCATCTCCACAGGAAGGAACAAAGCCAGCGCTGATGGCTTCTGCTGTGTTACCTGCAAAATAGTATCCGGAGGATTGGGACTGCGGAGGAACCGTACAACCCACCAGAACCAGTTTCCTTCTCTGCAGTCATAGGTCTTGGACGTTCTCTTTGTGTCGATGGCGGCACCTGTAAGGAAAGAAGAGCAGATGGCTGCAATAGGCCGCAGACGAGGGGGACTTGGTGCTCAGACACTATTTCTGCCTCCTCCGGCCATCTCCACATCTGTCAGTCCTGTCCCAGCTGCGCAGGGGAATGCCAGCAGCCACGTGCCCGGTGACTGCTCTCCTCAGAGCACCACGAGGAGAAGGTCTGAAGGGTCTTGGAGACAGCAGGCCACCCGTGTGAATGACAGCAGGCCAAAGCTGCGGGCTTGCCCAGCCACTCCCTCCTCAGGTGCAGCGGCGAGGGAGAGAGCCCCTCCATCGGCACGGGAACACGTGTGGGGACAGCAGCAGAGGCACCCGTGCGGACGCCAAGGAAAGGACTGGGAGGCAGTCTGGGGAAAGCCACTCTGCTACTGCCATTGCTCTTGGGCCCCATGAGGCATAAAAGCTCCCCCACTTTGGAGAGCAGTGCCTGCAGCACAGGCTCCTCTGGGAAGCTCTGCACACAAGTGCAAGGCAAGGGGGCTGGGGTGCTTGTGTCCATACCAGAGCGCAGCAGGGCCCAGTCAGCCGGCATGGAGAGTTTCGAATGCATCCGGGACACTGCCTGCTCCACTTCCTGGGAACAGCATGAACAGAGAGAAAAGGAGCACATCAGCAGGCAGTTCAGCATGGCTACTGGCGTCCTGAGATGTAGCGGGTCCGCGGCAGAAACACAAGGCACGGCCTTGTCCACAAAGCTGCACAACTCTGTCTGTGGTGTGAGCTGCCAGGGCCGAGGAAGCGGATCTGTGGCCAGAGCCATGGCCCTGAGCTGCACTGACAAGGGTTTCCACACCCTCATTCCCAGCCTCCACGCTCTCCGGCAGGCACACCAGGAGATGGGCTCAGACCCTGCAAGCGATGGCTGGCCCTGTGAGCACGCCTGGGTCACACTGGTGCCTCAGGAGCTGGGCCCAAGCAGCCAAAGGTACTGGAGTGCCAAGGGAAGGTTGTCAGGTGTCCTCTGGTGCTTGAAGCAGCCCAGTTATACTTAGGCGAGAGAAGAGCCTGGACAGTGTAGAAGTTTGCCCAGCAAGCACCCGGGTAGCTGCGGTCAGCTGCCCAGCAGCAACAACAACCCCACAGAGTCCTTTTCTCAGGACTTCTGCCCAGCCAAGCATCCTTCCCCAAAATGCAGGATCACCTCCTTCACATGCTTGAACTCTGCCTTCAGCTGAGCCATCTCTGCCACCAGAAGCTTCGCTGTTTGGATTTGTTCCTCACGTAAAGCAGATGCCTTCCTGGAGGAGCAGAGAGCAGATCTTGTCAGGGAAAAGCCCATCCCCAACTGGGAGCAGCTGAGCTCAGCAAGGAGGAGACACACGTGCTTTCCTTGACACGTGCTTTCCTTGCTTTGCAAGTGCTTCCCTTCCACACCAGGCTGAGCAACAGGCAAAAGCAGGAGGGAAGTATGGGAGGCCTGGCTGCTAGGGGATGACTGCAGGTAGCATGAGGTCACCTGACCCTTCTGCACAGAACCAATTCCAGCTCAGGAAACATCTCTTACCACAGGAGGTGCAGGTCTGGTCCCAAGGCATATGCCAGCCCCTGAAAGGGAAAAACGCTTCATCAGTGCACCTGCTATCAGAGCTGTGGGGGCTTTCCCAGGAGGGGCTTTCCTAGAAAGACAGGGCAGAAGCTGCTGCTGCTTTGGATCTCCCTGCACAGAAGCAGAAGAGCCCGTGATTTATCCAGCCACTGTCAGAAATGCCCTGTGGCAGGAGGTGCCCGTCCCAAGAGAGTCACCGACCTCTCTCAGTCCCACAGTCCACACTGTCCATGCTGCCACTGGGGTCCTGAAGATACCACCACCTGCTATTCAGAACACCAAGAGAGAGTTACGTTGCTGGGGTTGCCAGAGATGCCTGCAGTTGTGTTGTCAGCCCCCTGTGTCCCCGGGGGTGGGGCAGCAGGTGGGGAGTGTGGGGAGGGAGCAGGGAGAGGATTAATGTCTGACTGGGGGTCATCAGGCCGAGTTTGAGGGGACAGCCCAGCCGTGATCTTCGGGAGTGCTGGGTGCCAGGCAGCTAGTCCCCATTTCCTCTCACTTCTTCAGTGCATGCTGAGACCAGGCTGCATGGGCCAGGAGAGGTAGCTCTCCATCGGGGTCCCCTCCGGGAGTCCCCCTGCCAGGCTTGAAAGCACCTACGCCCTTCTCTCGCAGACTTGCGGACTAAGCAATCCATCTGTTGGCTTGGTCCAGTAGCCAGAGCAGCAGCATGGTTGGCTGCCTGCCAGTCTTACTGCCCACCCCACCAAGGCCGTACCCAGGAAGCACTTGGGCCACTGGAGATGCCACACACACTTGCCCAAAAGGACTGCTGGCCAGCTGGGGAAGGTGGCATCCAGCACAGGCAGGCTGTTGCTCTTGGATGTTTGCTTATGACAACTCACCAAACATCACCATGAAGAGCCAGAATGAGATGATGTTCAAGAATATCTTCTTTAGGGACACCCTTTGCCTGAAAAAGAGGGAGTCCTTTGCCGTCAGTAGGTGCCTGGGCTGCTGGCTGGCAAACACTCTCTGCTCTCCCCTGTGCTTGCTCTGGCCCTGAGGCAGCCCCTTCCTCACCCAGTCCACAGCAGGAACATGAAATACGTACACAGTGAAGGTCCACATGCCCAGCAGATGTCCCCAGAGGGAGGCGAGGCGAGGCCACCTGCCAGAAGGCAAGGAAGGCTGAAGACCGTCCCTGGGCAAAGAAACCAGAGATAATTTGGGCCTGTTGTTGTATCTCCTCTAGATAGCAGTGCCACCACTGCCCCACAGCCAGGCTGTCCCTCCGTGTCTTGGGGGGGCCAGTCTCAGGTCCCAGGGGCTTGGCCTGCTCGGGAAGCAAAATCCCCCCGGGGCAGAAGGGCTGGGATCCCCCCCCTGCAGCACGAGGCCACCGCTGCCCCAGGGGCCCTGCTGCACACTGGCTTTGGGCCAGCAGCACCAGGCAGGCTTTCAGCCCAGCCCCATCCCCACAGAATGGGGGCTTCACAGCCACGTGGCTCTTCTTCAGAAATCCTCTGTCAGATTCCCCAAGCTGCTCCACACCCCACCGACCACGTTAGGCCGTGTCCCTGCTACCACCCCAACCTGGCCCGGGCAGGAGCAGACCACTACATACTTATTTGTTTGGCAGCTGCTCGGCCCCGCTGCCTCCTCCGTGGGGTTGGGGTCGGCCTCGGCTCCTGAGGAGCCTCTGCCGGCCCTTTCTCGCCTCATTCGGGACCCCTTTCTCCTTGCCATCGCAAGGACGCAGGGGTCAGACACAGCTGCCTTCTTGGCCTGGCCAGGAAGAACCAGCTCCAGCAGCAGCTCCCTGGCTACTGAGGGTTCCTTCCCCTCGCACCACAAGGCTGTGGGGGCGGCCAGCTCTGAGCTCACAATGGGGCTCCGCGGGGCTCAGCAGGGCGGGGAGACTCTGTGGGCTGCTCCCCTGGGGCAGCAGCATGGCTGCCGCCCCTCTGCCCCTGCGGTGCGAGCCCAAACCGGTGGGCACCTCAGTTCCAGCAGTAGAACTGGTCTGCCTTAGTTCCAGCAGTAGAAGACCTGAATGAGGAGTGGACTATGAAAACCTATCGGATCAATAGGTGGCTAAGGGATTGGTGCCACCGGCAGAACTTTGGGTTTTTTGACCTTGGGGAAAATTCCGTACTACCTAGTGTCCTCAAATCAGAGGGACTTCATCTATCTAACCAGGGGGAAAAATACTCTAGCTTGTATGTTGGTGGGGCTGATAAGGAGGGCTTTAAACTAGGTTTGAAGAGGGAAGGGGTTGAAACTGGGCTCTCCAGAAAGGAGCCTAAGGGTAGACTACCCAAGACAAGAGACAAACCATCAGCCCAGCAGAAGTGCATGTACACCAATGCTCGCAGCATGGGCAACAAACAAGAGGAGCTGGAAGCCATCGTGCAGCAGGAAAGCTGTGATGTAGTCACTATCATGGAAACGTGGTGGGATGACTCCCATGACTGGAGTGCTGCCATGGGTGGCTAAAGGCTCTTCAGAAGGGACAGGCAGGGTAGGGGAGGCGGAGGGGTAGCTCTGTATGTTAGAGAGTCTCTTGACACTGTAGAAGTTAAGGTCAGCAATAATAAGGTGGAGTGTCTGTGGATTAGAATCAGAGGGAAGGCCAACAAGGCTGATATCCTGGTGGGAGTCTGTTACAGACCACCCAATCAGAATGATGAGGATGCTGAATTATTCTACAGGCAGCTGGTGGATGTTTCAAAATCGTCTTCCCTCATTCTTGTGGGTGACTTTAACCTGCTGGATGTCTGCTGGGAACTCCACACAGCAGAGAGGAGGCAGTCTAGGAGATTCCTAGAGTGTGTGGAGGATAATTTCCTGCTCCAGCTGATAAATGAGCCCACCAGGGATGGAGCCCCGCTAGACCTTCTTTTCACAAACAGAGAGGGGCTGGTGGGAGATGTGGTGGTCAGTGGACGTCTGGGACTTAGCAATCACGAAATAATAGAGTTTCCAATATTCAGGGATACAAGAAGGGTCATCAATAAAACCTCTACGCTGGACTTCCGGAGGGCAGATTTTGGCCTGTTCAGAAAACTAGTTCAGAGTGTACCCTGGGAAACAGCCCTTGAAAACAGAGGGGTCCAGGAGCAATGGACATACTTCAAGGAGCAAATTTTGAAAGCACAGGAGCAGGCTGTCGCAGTGTGTCGAAAGGCGAGCCGGCAGGGAAGATGACTGGTCTGGCTGTACTGGGAGACTCTGAAAGAAATTAGTATTAAGAAGAAGGCCAACCAATTATGGAAAAAAGGGCTATCTGCTCAGGAGGAATTTAGGAATATAGTTAGGTCGTGTAGAAAGAAAATTAGAGAGACAAAGGCAAAACTTGAACTGAATCTTGCCACCTCTGTGAAGGATAACAAAAAGTCCTTCTACAAATACATCAACAGCAAAAGAAGGGGCAAGGAAAACATCCATTCTTTACTGGACACAGGTGGGAATATAATTGTCAAAGATGAAGAAAAGGCTGAGGTATTTAACACCTTCTTTGCCTCAGTTTTCAAAGAAAGACAGTTTATCCTGAGGACAGATGGCTTCTGGAGCATATAGAAGGTGACAAGAATCTAAACAGCCCCCCTGTAATCCTGAAGAAAACAATCAGTGACCTACTGAGCTGCTTGGATCCCCACAAGTCTATGGGACCAGAAGGGATCCACCCAAGGGTGATGAGGGAGCTGGCAGGAAGAGCTCGCCCAGCCTCTCTCTATCATCTACCAACAGTCCTGGCTCACTGGGGACATCCCAGATGACTGGAAGTTGGCGAATGTCACTCCAATCCACAAAAAGGGAGGGAAGGAGGACCCGGGAAACTCCAGGCCTGTCAGCCTGACCTCAGTGCCTGGCAGGGTTATGGAGCAGATCATCCTGGGGGCAATCACACAGCACCTGCAGGATGGACAAGGGATCAGACCCAGCCAGGATGGGTTCAGGAAGGGCAGGTCCTGTCTGACCAACCTGATCTCCTTTTATGATCGGGTGACCCGTCTAGTGGATGAGGGGAAGGCTGTGGATGTGATCTACCTGGACTTCAGCAAGGCCTTTGACACCCTCTCCCACAGCATTCTCCTGAAAAGGTGTCGGCCCACAGCTTGGACAAGAGCACCCTGTGCTGGGTTAGGAACTGGCTGGAGGGTCGGGCCCAGAGAGTGGTGGTGAATGGGGCTGCATCCAGTTGGCGGCCGGTCACCTGTGGTGTCCCCCAGGGATCAGGTGTTGGGCCCAGTTCTGTTCAATATCTTTATCGACAACCTAGATGAAGGGATTGAGTCCATCATCAGCAAATTTGCAGATGACACTAAGCTGGGGGGGAGTGTGGATCAGCTGGAAGGCAGGAGGGCTCTGCAGAGGGACCTGGACAGACTGGAGAGTTGGGCTGATTCCAATGGGATGAGATTCAACACGGCCAAGTGCCGGGTCCTGCACTTTGGCCACAACAACCCCATGGGGAGCTCCAGGCTGGGCACAGAGTGGCTGAGAGCAGCCAGGCAGAGAGGGACCTGGGAGTCTGGATTGACAGGAAGCTGAACAGGAGCCAGCAGTGTGCCCAGGTGGCCAAGAAGGCCAATGGCATCCTGGCCTGGATCAGGAACAGCATCGCCAGCAGGTCCAGGGAGGTGATCGTGCCCCTGTACTCAGCGCTAGTTAGGACACACCTCGAGTCCTGTGTCCAGTTCTGGGCCCCTCAGTTTAAGAAGGATGTCGAGGTCCTGGAACAGGTCCAAAGGAGGGCAACCAGGCTGGTGAAGGGACTCGAGCACAGGCCCTATGAAGAGAGACTGAGACAGCTGGGGGTGTTCAGCCTGAAGAAGAGGAGGCTCAGGGGAGACCTCATTGCTCTCTACAACTACCTGAAAGGAGGCTGTAGCGAGGCGGGAGTTGGACTCTTTTCCCAGATGACTTTCAACAAGACAAGGGGACACAGTCTTAAGTTGTGTCAGGGGAGATTTAGGTTAGATATTAGAAAGAATTTCTCCATGGAGAGGGTGATCAGGCAATGGAATGGTCTGCCCGGTGAGGTGGTAGATTCTCCATCCCTGGAGACATTTAAAAAAAGACTGGAAGTGGCACTCAGTGCCATGGTCTAGCAACTGCTCCGGTGTGTCATGGGTTGGACTTGATGATCTATGAGGTCCCTTCCAACCCGGCTAATTCTATGATTCTATGATTCTATGATTCTATGATTCTATGATTCTATGGCTGGAGCCTAGCTGATCACAAGGGACCTTGAGGCCCCTCACTCCCCTTCCTGTGAGGTTTGCTCTCCCGGTGACAGTCACAGGCAAAACGAACACAATTGGTTTGAAAAGATCAATTTAATTTATCATTAACCGAAGCACAACGGGGCAAAGCGAAAACACAAACAAGAGCTCAAATACTTTACACCACCCATCCCCTCTAGCCGAGACAAAATTACTTTGTCTCGACATCTCCGTCCCGCTATCTCAGTCCTTCCTTTCCTTCCTATGGTTTCAGCTGTGGCCTGCTGGCTTTGCAATCTGCCCATGGACCAGCACTCGATAAATGCAGGTGTATGCTGGGTTTCCCCAGTTGCTCATCACAGCAAGTTTGATGACTGAGAAGGCTGTGGGAAATGGCGCCTTCTGTAAAGAAAAGAGAGAAGAGAAGGTGTGGGCGTTAAGAGCAATAATGCCATCCGCCGATCTCCCCCTGCCAAGACTTCTCCTGCCCAGGTTTCAAAAGTGGGCGGGGGTGGCTCTGGAAACAGGAGGCCCAGTGCTGGTCCCACAGCTGCTGGGCTCCAAGCTTCCGCTGCCTGCTCTGCCTGCTTTGCTCCCAGCAGGGCTGAGAGGGCACTTCCCTCGCAGTGCTGCATTCCCCTCTGCCCAGGGAGAAAGCTTTTGTGCTCCTCCTGCCCTGGACTTCCAGGCAAACCTGGTTTGCTCCATGGCATCGTGGCCCCTGCATGGACTGTACCTTGAGAGGGAACATCTGAATACTGGTTCCTGCCGCATCGTACGTGAATTTAACGAGCAGGATTTCTTCCTCTCCATTCTCATCCAGTCCCTCAAGGAAAAAAAAAAAAAAAAGAGCAGCTCAGGCTCGGCCCAACAAAGGGGAAATGGACACATTGTCACCTAGAGCCCCCCGAACTCTTGAGCTCCAGGAGAGGTCTAGAGCTTCTTACAATGGAGCTCAGTCTCTGCCTTGGCATTCGGTGAAGAAGCCAGAGGTGCAGGGCCACAACGGGTCTTAAGAGGGATGAATCCTCGAGAGCCCATGCTGTATCCCCCTAGGATACGGAACTGCTCAGCAGAGAGCAGGACTTGGGTCTTAGAGGATGCACAAAAGTGTGCAAGACCCTGTCATGACTTTCCCCCAGGGCCTGATCCCTGATCGCCAGACATGTGCAGCAGAGACTTACATAGGCAGAGACATCTCTGGGGGCACTGGCAAGCAGCCCAGATGGAGAGGCTTCATCCAAGTTGTGCTGCAACGTGATGGCCGTCAGATGGACTCGTGCTTGCAACCTGATGACAACCTGGCCCTGCTGCCCTTGAAAAGGCCAGCAGTTTCCTATGGAAACATCCTCCTGCAACCAGAACATCAGTGTTGGCACCAACACAACTGCCCATGTAGCTGGATGTCCAGGCACTGGTGTGTCTGTAGGGTCACTTTCAGCTCAAAACTGGGGTACTGTGAGGAGATGGATAGAAGCAGGAGGCCTTCCCTGCCTGGCAAGGGCTTCTCGGGGAGAAAAGCCTTTCAGCCAGCTGTGGCAGAAGAATGCGGGCAAGACGCAGCAGTTGATCTCAGTTCTGAGCCATTCCCTTCCTGAGGGGAATCACGGATTTCTAGCAAGCCCAGCCAGGCATTACAGCCTTGCTTCCAGTAACCTGATCAACTCTGTGGGCATGGGCAGTGTACATGGAGTAAGCGGGAGAGCCCCTGAGATCAGTCCCCATCTCCACAGGAAGGAACAAAGCCAGCGCTGATGGCTTCTGCTGTGTTACCTGCAAAATAGTATCCGGAGGATTGGGACTGCGGAAGAACTGTACAACCCACCAGAACCAGTTTCCTTCTCTGCAGTCATAGGTCTTGGACGTTCTCTTTGTGTCGATGGCGGCACCTGTAAGGAAAGAAGAGCAGATGGCTGCAAGAGGCCGCAGACGAGGGGGGCTTGGTGCTCAGACACTATTTCTGCCTCCTCCGGCCATCTCCACATCTGTCAGTCCTGTCCCAGCTGCGCAGGGGAATGCCAGCAGCCACGTGCCCGGTGACTGCTCTCCTCAGAGCACCACGAGGAGAAGGTCTGAAGGGTCTTGGAGACAGCAGGCCACCCGTGTGAATGACAGCAGGCCAAAGCTGCGGGCTTGCCCAGCCACTCCCTCCTCAGGTGCAGCGGCGAGGGAGAGAGCCCCTCCATCGGCACGGGAACACGTGTGGGGACAGCAGCAGAGGCACCCGTGCGGACGCCAAGGAAAGGACTGGGAGGCAGTCTGGGGAAAGCCACTCTGCTACTGCCATTGCTCTTGGGCCCCATGAGGCATAAAAGCTCCCCCACTTTGGAGAGCAGTGCCTGCAGCACAGGCTCCTCTGGGAAGCGCTGCACACAAGTGCAAGGCAAGGGGGCTGGGGTGCTTGTGTCCATACCAGAGCGCAGCAGGGCCCAGTCAGCCGGCATGGAGAGTTCGAATGCATCCGGGACACTGCCTGCTCCACTTCCTGGGAACAGCATGAACAGAGAGAAAAGGAGCACATCAGCAGGCAGTTCAGCATGGCTACTGGCGTCCTGAGATGTAGCAGGGTCCGCGGCAGAAACACAAGGCACGGCCTTGTCCACAAAGCTGCACAACTCTGTCTGTGGTGTGAGCTGCCAGGGCCGAGGAAGCGGATCTGTGGCCAGAGCCATGGCCCTGAGCTGCACTGACAAGGGTTTCCACACCCTCATCCCCAGCCTCCACGCTCTCCAGGCAGGCACACCAGGAGATGGGCTCAGACCCTGCAAGCGATGGCTGGCCCTGTGAGCACGCCTGGGTCACACTGGTGCCTCAGGAGCTGGGCCCGAGCAGCCAGAGGTACTGGAGTGCCAAGGGAAGGTTGTCAGGTGTCCTCTGGTGCTTGAAGCAGCCCAGTTATACTTAGGCGAGAGAAGAGCCTGGACAGTGTAGAAGTTTGCCCAGCAAGCACCCGGGTGGCTGCGGTCAGCAGCCCAGCAGCAACAACAACCCCACAGAGTCCTTTTCTCAGGGCTTCTGCCCAGCCAAGCATCCTTCCCCAAAATGCAGGATCACCTCCTTCACATGCTTGAACTCTGCCTTCAGCTGAGCCATCTCTGCCACCAGAAGCTTCGCTGTTTGGATTTGTTCCTCATGCAAAGCAGATGCCTTCCTGGAGGAGCAGAGAGCAGATCTTGTCGGGGAAAAGCCCATCCCTAACTGGGAGCAGCTGAGCTCAGCAAGGAGGAGACACACGTGCTTTCCTTGACACGTGCTTTCCTTGCTTTGCAAGTGCTTCCCTTCCACACCAGGCTGAGCAACAGGCAAAAGCAGGAGGGAAGTATGGGAGGCCTGGCTGCTAGGGGATGACTGCAGGTAGCATGAGGTCACCTGACCCTTCTGCACAGAACCAATTCCAGCTCAGGAAACATCTCTTACCACAGGGGTTCCAGGTCTGGTCCCAAGGCACATGCCAGCCCCTGAAAGGGAAAAACGCTTCATCAGTGCACCTGCTATCAGAGCTGTGGGGGCTTTCCCAGGAGGGACTTTCCTAGAAAGACAGGGCAGAAGCTGCTGCTGCTTTGGATCTCCCTGCACAGAAGCAGAAGAGCCCGTGATTTATCCAGCCACTGTCAGAAATGCCCTGTGGCAGGAGGTGCCCGTCCCAAGAGAGTCACCGACCTCTCTCAGTCCCACAGTCCACACTGTCCACACTGCCACTGGGGTCCTGCAGATAACACTACCTGCCATTCAGAACACCAAGAGAGAGTTACGTTGCTGGGGTTGCCAGAGATGCCTGCAGTTGTGTTGTCAGCCCCCTGTGTCCCCGGGGGTGGGGCAGCAGGTGGGGAGTGTGGGGAGGGAGCAGGGAGAGGATTAATGTCTGACTGGGGGTCATCAGGCCGAGTTTGAGGGGACAGCCCAGCCGTGATCTTCGGGAGTGCTGGGTGCCAGGCAGCTAGTCCCCATTTCCTCTCACTTCTTCAGTGCGTGCTGAGACCAGGCTGCATGGGCCAGGAGAGGTAGCTCTCCATCAGGGTCCCCTCCAGGAGTCCCCGTGCCAGGCTTGGAAGCACCCTACGCCCTTCTCTCGCAGACTTGCGGACTAAGCAATCCATCTGTTGGCTTGGTCCAGTAGCCAGAGCAGCAGCATGGTTGGCTGCCTGCCAGTCTTACTGCCCACCCCACCAAGGCCGTACCCAGGAAGCACTTGGGCCACTGGAGCTGCCACACACAGGCAGGCCAAGGGAGGTGGCATCCAGCACAGGCAGGCTGTTGCTCTTGGATGTTTGCTTATGAAAACTCACCAAACATCACCATGAAGAGCCAGAATGAGATGATGTTCAAGAATATCTTCTTTAGGGACACCCTTTGCCTGAAAAAGAGGGAGTCCTTTGGCTGTCAGAAGGCGCCTGGGCTGCTGGCTGGCAAACACTCTCTGCTCTCCCCTGTGCTTGCTCTGGCCCTGAGGCAGCCCCTTCCTCACCCAGTCCACAGCAGGAACATGAAATACGTACAAAGTGAAGGTCCACATGCCCAGCAGATGTCCCCAGAGGGAGGCGAGGCGAGGCCGCCTGCCAGAAGGCAAGGAAGGCTGAAGACCGTCCCTGGGCAAAGAAACCAGAGATAATTTGGGCCTGTTGTTGTATCTCCTCTAGATAGCAGTGCCACCACTGCCCCACAGCCAGGCTGTCCCTCCGTGTCTTGGGGGGGCCAGTCTCAGGTCCCAGGGGCTTGGCCTGCTCGGGAAGCAAAATCCCCCCGGGGCAGAAGGGCTGGGATCCCCCCCTGCAGCACGAGGCCACCGCTGCCCCAGGGGCCCTGCTGCACACTGGCTTTGGGCCAGCAGCGCCAGGCAGGCTTTCAGCCCAGCCCCATCCCCACAGAATGGGGGCTTCACAGCCACGTGGCTCTTCTTCAGAAATCCTCTGTCAGATTCCCCAAGCTGCTCCACACCCCACCGACCACGTTAGGCCGTGTCCCTGCTACCACCCCAACCTGGCCCGGGCAGGAGCAGACCACTACATACTTATTTGTTTGGCAGCTGCTCAGCCCCGCTGCCTCCTCTGTGGGGTTGGGGTCGGCCTCGGCTCCTGAGGAGCCTCTGCCGGCCCTTTCTCGCCTCATTCGGGACCCCTTTCTCCTCGCCATCGCAAGGACACAGGGGTCAGACACAGCTGCCTTCTTGGCCTGGCCAGGAAGAACCAGCTCCAGCAGCAGCTCCCTAGCTACTGAGGGTTCCTTCCCCTCGCACCACAAGGCTGTGGGGGCGGCTAGCTCTGAGCTCACAATGGGGCTCCGCGGGGCTCAGCAGGGCGGGGAGACTCTGTGGGCTGCTCCCCTGGGGCAGCAGCATGGCTGCCGCCCCTCTGCCCCTGCGGTGCGAGCCCAAACCGGTGGGCGCCCCAACCCTGCCATGCCTCTGTGCCGGGAGGCTGCCTCGCCTGGCCTGCTGGACAGGGTTCCAGCTCTCCTGGGCATTCCCGGGAAACCAGAAAGGGAGCTGGAAACGGGCTTTGCTCTCGGCCCATGGGACGGCTGCTTCCGGCAGCGTTTCTCCTCACATGCACGGCCCGTGCCAGGGTGCCAGCATGGCAGTGAGGGGCGCGGGTCCCATGGCGCACAGCCATGCCACGCTCCAGGGAGCGAGAGCGTTGGTCCGACTGAGCCTGCGTGCAGCTGAATTTCAGGGGGATGGGCGGTGGTAGCCTCTGGTGCCTCCTTGCCTCCCACAGGCCTAAGTTCAATTACAGAGCAGTTCTAGAGCCTGAACATTTAGAGAGCCAAGAAATTACTTGGCGGGGGCGACTTTTTTGGGGGGGTTTTCTTTGTAAAGAAGAACTGCTTGCAAAAATGCATATTCCCTTTCCTGCTGAGTGTCAACTAGATCCTTCAAACAGGCAGGATAGGGAAAGTTACCTTTCTGTTACAGTTCTTGTTGTACTTTAAAAAAAAAGCAAAACAAAACCAACTTGCTTGCGTCATTAAGTCGGCATTCCTGTTCCAGCCATTTATATCCATCGTTATATATTTATAAAAAACAAGAAATGGACTTTTCTTTAATTTTTATTTAAATCCTGCCTGCCGTAAGTTGGTTGTAGAATTTGACGGGGTTTTACTGAAATTGTTATTCTGTCCACTTATTTAAATCAGCATCTTCACGATCACTATTGTGTTTGCGCTGGCTTCCTAGCCATTTATTAGATACTTTTCCAACACCCCTAAAATTCTGCAGTCATTTCTGACAGAAGAATCCCATAGCTGTCTAACGTTGCCGAATGCGCATCTCTGTGGTCAACCCAGAAGTATTATATTGCAAGTTGCTGCAACACGCTGAGCCAAAATGCAAGTGCTTGACATAGCCCCACCCGCATTTGTCTTTGAGCAGCATTTGAATAGCAAGTTTTCTGTGCCATAGCTGACATTTTTCTTAACCCAAGATGCACAGCCTCTTAAGGTCTTCGCCTTCGCCCCCAGCAGTGCCTTTTGGTGGGCAGTTCCTGAGCGGTGCGTGCCTCGGATGGCAGCAGCAGCGCTCCTGGCTCCCAGGCTGTGGGTACCTGGGTGCAGGGCTCTGACCCCCCCTTCTCTTGGGGCTCGGCTGTGGCTGCCAGCTCCGGGCACAAGTGCCTGCTGCCACTGGGTGCCAGCAAGTCTCCAGCCCACGCGTGTCAAACGGCGCGCAGCCGCTTTCCAGCCATCTGAGCTCCCGTTGCATTTCTCAAATAAGGGAGTGCTTGTGCTTACACCGGTGAAAACTCTTGTTCACCTGCCCTGCTTGACCTTCCTGGTTCTGCCCTGTTCTTTTTACCTGTTCCTGGCGGTCGCAATGCAAAATGCCAGATCCCTACAGAGGTCCCCCCGCCAAGGGAAGCAGAGGAGCAGAGAGCAGCTTTCTGACCAGCGTTGGCTATTGAAGCATTGGGTTTTTCACCGTTCATCCCCTTTGGGGTAGCACGCTCCTGTATCTCACTAATGTGTCCAGCTACAAATCAATACAGATTTGGTTCGATGGTAACAGGAGCTCTTTGCAGAGAGGAGAAACTCCAGTGGGATAAAGAATCTCACAAAACATGCAGCCTCCACTCACAACCTAAATGCTTATATGGGCTTCTTACTAAAAAGCTGCCTAGGTTTTTAAGGGAAAAAACTTTCAGTAGGTTTACTGCAGCTAAGTCCAGCGAGCAGGAATAGCACGGAACCCCTCACTAGCTAATGAAACAAGACAGCCTGCAAACATTTGAAACAACCTGAGAAAGCAGAAGTCACTTCCCACAGAGATTTTGCAGCCAGCCACCTCCTTTTTCAGCCATGTGCTTTAATGCTGATTTTGTTCATCAAGAGTCATTCACATAGACCTGTCATTCCTAACCACAGCAGCACTTCTGATTAAATACTAAGTAACTGCATGGAGTGCCACAAAATGGTGTTTAAATTAGATTGCTTCGCTCCTAAGTGTATTATGACTTGCCCTGTGCTCGTTTCACATATGCAGCTTAAATGCAAGCAAGTCTTACGAAACAAAGAAAGGCAAAGCGCTCTGGCATGTAGTGTTGTGGGATCTTCTGAAGCACACAAGTGGTAGGGAATGGGAATCAGTCACAGAATCACAGAATTGTTGCAGATGGAAAAGGCCTCTAAGTTCAAACGTCACCATCCCACTACCTGCTCTCCATCTCTGTTTTCTCAAGAGAGCTGCAGACTGCAGCCCTCCTCTTTGGAAGTGAGAGCCAGCTGAGCTTACAGCCAGCTTATTTCTGGTGAATATCTAAGGAACACTGGCCCAAAAGAAATACCTAGAAAACACAATACGTGGGTATACAAAGCGATAATGTCAAACATGCAGACCCAAACAACTCTACGCTTCCAGAACTTTCCAGGAACATCAGGACAGGACACAGGCTGTGCTCCACTTGGAAGGCAAAGCAGATGAAAAGATGAGAAAAGAATGGGACGATTCTTGCAAAAGAGTAGAGAAGAATGTTGTGATGGGTGCAATTGACGTTGTTCTGTCACTGACCGGGGAAATGTAATGAAGTACCACGAGAATACTGCCCCACTGGTATAAACCCAGCTACAACTCCATCCCCCTTCAAATCTGGTTTCAAGCTCTGAGAATGAGCCCTGCTAATTCTCGTCCTAGAACCCTTTTCTCTCCCACGTATTACCATCAGGCCTGGTGTCTGATGGTAAAGCCAGCCATGAGCACAGAACCCAAAGAAGCCCTGCCTCAGAGCACCAGGCTCTGAGCCAAATATTTACAGACTGTATCCTTCTATAGCATTTCATGTCATTGCCCACGACTGGAAGGAAGGACAAGAAAGTAACTTGTGACCCAGACTCTTTCACCAACCCTCCCAAGGCCCTGAACTCTCTCTTTATGCCTTTCAGACTACGGGGTGCAGCTTCCTCCCCACCTGTCTGGAAGATCAGTAGAGGGCACTCAGATGACAACTGCACCGGCCTGGGGAGTTCCCCACTGATAAGTCCTGATTCACGCTTACAGACTTCCCTGTGATGAGGGGCAGCCCTCATAGGGAGTCCTCTGTTCCCTTTAGGAGCGAGTCTCCAACAACTAAAACTCTTCTCTTCTTCCTTGTGGAAGAGAGAGGTTGTTACATGGTTGGAGTGCCTGTCTGGGGGTGGTGAGACCTCTGGTATAGGCTGCCTGCCATCCACGTCCCCATCAGACTGGCTGTCCTCCAGCAGGGTCTCGTATCTCTTTGAGATAGGACCTTCTTCACCACCCCCATTCACGGCCCTCAGCTTCCAGAGGGCTTCCCATGCTTGCTGCGTACGGGCAACTGGGAAGATGAGTGTGGTCAGGAGAGGATTTGTCTACCTCTCCAGGGAGGGACCTGTTTCCACTCCCACCCATCCATTAGGTCCCCTTTCCCTAGGGTGGCGAGAGAGCAGGGGAACCTCTGCTTCTTCTGGAGCCTACGCCTGCTGTCTTTCCCTCAGGGATGGTAGGGTCTGGGTCCACCAGTCTATCTCCCTTTCACACTCTCTTCAACTTCTTCCTCCAGCTCAGCCACCATGCTGAGCAGATTGTTCAGCTGTTCATACTGGATTCTCATCCTCGAATGATAGTTTCTATCTGATGTTTAACAATAGTGACATATGCCTCTGGGTTATTATTTGCATGGAGAAGACGGAAAACGAGCAGTGGAGACCTCAGAGAAGTCGACTCTTGAAATTCAGGTTCAATTATTTTCCTTCCATTATTTTCCTTCTAACTTTTTTTTGTTGTAGCTGTTTCTACCTAATTTCGTTTGTGCCATCCTGAGACATCCATACTTATCAGTACAGAATGCCCACTATCAGAAGTAGTAATGTAGAAGTGGAAATAATCTTGAATATCAGCTGAAGCCTTTTCTAGTTCCAGAAGTGCTGAATATCCCATAACACCACTGCCGTAATTTGAGAACCAGGGCCTAAAGGAGGAGGGTTTTCAGAGAGGGGTGGAACACGGAGGGATCGATATTCCCTCCCATTTCCTGCCCATACTCTATAAATAAAGCCATGTAGAACAGCAGCCCTGCCCTCTTTCGCCTGCTCCATGCTTGGCTGCTGTTCCCCTGCGCTACTTTACCATCAGCTCGCCACGTCCTCTTCAGAATCCACTTCCATCCGGTGCTGGGAAGAGCCGGGGACCCCCCTCCCGAGTCAGCCCTGCCACGGGAGACCCTCAGGCACCTACCCCTTTGATCACTGAGAGCGGGTTGCCCACTTAATAGATATTCCTATATTTGTATGTTTGTTCCTTATCATATGTAGTACCCATTTCAGTAAACCTGGTTTTTTTGCCAGTTTTAATTGCCAACTTCTAAGCCTCTCGTCCTTCCTTCCTGTATCTTTCTTTGGGAGGATGGAGGAGGGGGCGATGAGAGCAATTCTGTCCTCTGGTTTTGGATCTCCCATACTGCTAAGCTGTGACGAGGGTGGGTGTCGAAGGGAACAGGGTCAGTAAGAGGACAAGGAATAATAGGTGTAAGCCACAACTTGCAAAGTTCCATCTCACCATGAGGAGACAGTTAGGAGGGTGATGGAGCACTGGAACAGGCTGCCCATAGAGGCTGTGGAGTCTCCGTCTCTGGAGACTTTCAAAACCTGCCTAGAGGGCAGTTGGACTCCATGCTCTCTCGAGGTCCTTCCAACTTCTAGCATCCTGTGATTTCATGACAGCACCAGAATACCATGTGAAGAAAGACAGAATTGATCTCTCTTATAGCCCCGCCTTGTCCCCACCTCCCCCCTGCCCTGGATCAACTCTGTGGGTATGGGCAGTGCCCTTGGACTGAAAGGGGGAGCCACTGAGTGCAGTCCCCAGCTTCAGAGGAAGAAATGAAACAAGAACTGGTGGCTTCTGCTGTGTTACCTGCAAAACAGTATTAGGAGGATTGGAACTGTGGAAGAATCTTGCATCCCCACAGGCAAAATTCTCTTGTTTGCAGTCATAGGTCTCAGAGCTTGTCTTGATGGCGATGGGGGCATTTGTAAGGAAAGAACAGAAGATGGCTGCAAGAGACCGCAGACAAGGACTTGGTGCTCAGAAGCGATTTCTGACACCTCCAGCCACTTCTACGTTCTGGTTGATGAGAAGCTCAACAGGAGCTGGCAATGCACACATGCAGCCCACAAAGCCATCCGGCTCCTGGGTGGCATCAAAAGAAGGGTGGCCAGCAAGTCGAGGCAAGTGATTCTTCTCCTCTACACTGCTCTTGTGAGACCCCACCTGGAGTACTGCGTTCAGTTCTGGTGGCTCCAGCACAAGGAGAACATTGACCTTCTGGAGCGAGTCCAAAGGAGGGCCGTGAAGATGATCAGAAGAGGGCTAGAGCACCTCTCCTGTGAAGACAGGCTGGGAGAGATGGGGTTGTTCAGCCCAGAGAAGAGAAGGCTCTCAGAGAGACCTCCCACCCTCCCTGCAGACGCGGCTTTGCAGGCGCATCTCTTACTCCAGTCTGAATTGCCACATTTATTTCTCCCCACCCACTTCTCCTTTTTTCTGTTGATCCTTCTTTTCCTTCTGGTTTCAGTTGTGGTCTTCTGGCTTTGTCATTGTCATGGCTGGAGCCTAGCTGATCACAAGGGACCTTGAGGCCCCTCACTCCCCTTCCTGTGAGGTTTGCACTCCCGGTGACAGTCACAGGCAAAACGAACACAATTGGTTTGAAAAGATCAATTTAATTTATCATTAACCGAAGCACAACGGGGCAAAGCGAAAACACAAACAAGAGCTCAAATACTTTACACCACCCATCCCCTCTAGCCGAGACAAAATTACTTTGTCTCGATATCTCTGTCCCACTATCTCAGTCCTTCCTTTCCTTCCTATGGTTTCAGCTGTGCCCTGCTGGCTTTGCCATCTGCCCATGGACCAGCACTCGATAAATGCAGGTGTATGCTGGGTTTCCCCAGTTGCTCATCACAGCAAGTTTGATGAGTGAGAAGGCGGTGGGAAATGGCGCCTTCTGTAAAGAAAAGAGGGAAAAATTGCATCCTATCAAGCAGGTCAAGTTAAGCTGTCTTTATTAATGATACTTAAAACCCACAGGCACGATAAAAAAGTAAAATTGCTTAAGTGTATTTGGAGAGGTCCATAGAGGGAAAGCAAATGAGAGGCAGGAATGCACTCTTAACCTGTGTTTTGTATGAATGATTTTACTGATTTTTTACAGCTAAGAATTTAATGTAAATTATTCTAACATCTCTGCCCAAACTGAGTTAATGAAAGCTACGTAGGAAAAAAAACAGTCCCTTTTTCAAAGTTCTCGGTATCTGCTGTGCCTTTTGAGCAGTAATTGGATCTATTACCTCTCAGATACGTATTTACCTTTATTAAGAGATGTAGGAGTATAACTTTCAGTGAGGGTTGTGATGTTGGATGCTTAATTCTGTAGTCCTGTATTCCACAAAGGGTGCTGGAGCTGGCTCACTGCACTCTGCTTTCATGCTGCAGGGGAAGCCTTGCTGTCTCTTGTGGGTATTTCAATATTGCTGTGCAGCAAGACAATTAAAAGTTACATCTTTAAAGCTGATTTTAAACCTCTCTCCCCTTACATTTTTAAAGCTGATTTTAAACCTCTTTCCCCTCTTCCCTCTTTCGCCCTACGTCTCTCTGGTCAATCTTTCCTCAGCTCTCTGACATTTCAGGCTTACAAATGCAGTTCTTATGCAACAAATAGAATACATAAACCAAAAAGCATTTTGTTGTGCTTTTAAGACTGCATTTCAGATCTAGCTGTACAGGGAACAACAGTTTTCTTTGCTCCATAAACAGTACTGTAACAGCTTACTTATTTAGAAATGTCTGTGTCACAGTGGGTTGTTTCTCCCATCTGAAGCACAGCTTCAATGTGCACCGTAGAGGGAACAGGAGACTTGGCTCTTTCACCAGTTATATGTAAGGCATTCTCTTCTGACATGTGGAAGATAAATTTGTGTCATTTGTCCAGTTTGAAGTCCCATTTTTAAGTTGACCATTTTGTTAAGTGAGCTCAAAACAGTAGCTTCGACCAATATTAATGAATTATTTTGCATATTTCATAGCCTGCTGTTGCAGCAGCTTTTCTACTCTTTCACTCGGGTTATCTTCGAGTTGCTAAAGCTAACACAACAGAAGGTGCAGAAACAACACGCAGATCTAGATGGCGGTGATTAACAGTGGAAGGAACAGATGTCTTTGAAACTTCTCAACAAAGGAAATACCCACTTCATCCATTCGGCTATCAATATTAAACCAAGCTTCCCGCGTTTTGGTCTTCTGGCTTTGTCATTGTCATGGCTGGAGCCTAGCTGATCACAAGGGACCTTGAGGCCCCTCACTCCCCTTCCTGTGAGGTTTGCACTCCCGGTGACAGTCACAGGCAAAACGAACACAATTGGTTTGAAAAGATCAATTTAATTTATCATTAACCGAAGCACAACGGGGCAAAGCGAAAACACAAACAAGAGCTCAAATACGTCCTTCCTTTCCTTCCTATGGTTTCAGCTGTGGCCTGCTGGCTTTGCCATCTGCCCATGGACCTGCACTCGATAAATGCAGGTGTATGCTGGGTTTCCCCAGTTGCTCATCACAGCAAGTTTGATGAGTGAGAAGGCTGTGGGAAATGGCGCCTTCTGTAAGGAAAAGAGAGAAGAGAAGGTGTGGGCGTTAAGAGCAATAATGCCATCTGCCAATCTCCCCCTGCCAAGACTTCTCCTGCCCAGGTTTCAAAAGTGGGCGGGGGTGGCTCTGGAAACAGGAGGCCCAGTGCTGGTCCCACAGCTGCTGGGCTCCAAACTTCCACTGCCTGCTCTGCCTGCGTTGCTCCCGGCAGGGCTGAGAGAACCAGCAGAGGAGTGCCGGGCTATGCTGGGAGGAGAGGGCACTCTCCAGGCTTCCAGCAGATCACAAGAAGGACCAGCAGTACTGCCCCACGCCTTTTCCCCCCTTCCAGGTGTCCCTCCTTCTCCACGGCACACGGCGTTGCTTTTGTGGAGCAGCCATGTGTGCAGCTGGCTCTCTGCTGGGTGCAGCCAGGCATCTCCAAGGCATCTCCTGCTCCCATGGGCCTGAGCAGGCTCTTGCTGTTGTCCCTTTACCAACACCACCACATGCTACCCAGCCCTCCAAACCCCGCCAGGCCTTCCCTCGCAGTGCTGCGTTCCCCTCTACCCAGGGAGAAAGCTTTTGTGCTCCTCCTGCCCTGGACTTGCAGGCAAACCTGGTTTGCTCCATGGCATCGTGGCCCCTGCATGGACTGTACCTTGAGAGGGAACATCTGAATACCGGTTCCTGCCGCATCGTACGTGAATTTAACGAGCAGGATTTCTTCCTCTCCATTCTCATCCAGTCCCTCAAGGACAAAACACAAAGAGAGCAGCTCAGGCTCGGCCCAACAAAGGGGAAATGGACACATTGTCACCTAGAGCCCCCCGAACTCTTGAGCTCCAGGAGAGGTCTAGAGCTTCTTACAATGGAGCTCAGTCTCTGCCTTGGGATTCGGTGAAGAAGCCAGAGGTGCAGGGCCAGAACGGGTCTTAAGAGGAATTAACCCTCGTGAGCCCATGCTGTATCCCCCTAGGATACGGCACTGCTCAGCAGAGAGCAGGACTTGGGTCTTAGAGGATGCACAAAAGTGTGCAAGACCCTGTCATGACTTTCCCCCAGGGCCTGGTCCCTGATCGCCAGACATGTGCAGCAGAGACTTACATAGGCAGAGACATCTCTGGGGGCACTGATGACCGTCCCAGATGGAGAGGCTTCTTTTGAGATGTGCTGCAACGTGATGGCCGTCAGATGGACTCGTGCTGGCAACCTGATGACAACCTGGCCCTGCTGCCCTTGAAAAGGCCAGCAGTTTCCTATGGAAACATCCTCCTGCAACCAGAACATCAGTGTTGGCACCAACACAACTGCCCATGTAGCTGGATGTCCAGGCACTGGTGTGTCTGTAGGGTCAATTTCAGCTCAAAACTGGGGTTCTGTGAGGAGATGGACAGAAGCAGGAGGCCTTCCCTGCCTGGCAAGGGCTTCTCGGGGAGAAAAGCCTTTCAGCCAGCTGTGGCAGAAGAATGCAGGCAAGACGCAGCAGTTCATCTCAGTTCTGAGCCATTCCCTTCCTGAGGGGAATCACGGGTTTCTAGCAAGCCCAGCCAGGCATTACAGCCTTGCTTCCAGTAACCTGATCAACTCTGTGGGCATGGGCAGTGTACATGGAGTAAGCGGGAGAGCCCCTGAGATCAGTCCCCATCTCCACAGGAAGGAACAAAGCCAGCGCTGATGGCTTCTGCTGTGTTACCTGCAAAATAGTATCCGGAGGATTGGGACTGCGGAGGAACCGTACAACCCACCAGAACCAGTTTCCTTCTCTGCAGTCATAGGTCTTGGACGTTCTCTTTGTGTCGATGGCGGCACCTGTAAGGAAAGAAGAGCAGATGGCTGCAAGAGGCCGCAGATGAGAGGGACTTGGTGCTCAGACACTATTTCTGCCTCCTCCGGCCATCTCCACATCTGTCAGTCCTGTCCCAGCTGCGCAGGGGAATGCCAGCAGCCACGTGCCCGGTGACTGCTCTCCTCAGAGCACCACGAGGAGAAGGTCTGAAGGGTCTTGGAGACAGCAGGCCACCCGTGTGAATGACAGCAGGCCAGAGCTGCGGGCTTGCCCAGCCACTCCCTCCTCAGGTGCAGCGGCGAGGGAGAGAGCCCCTCCATCGGCACGGGAACACGTGTGGGGACAGCAGCAGAGGCACCCGTGCGGACGCCAAGGAAAGGACTGGGAGGCAGTCTGGGGAAAGCCACTCTGCTACTGCCATTGCTCTTGGGCCCCATGAGGCATAAAAGCTCCCCCACTTTGGAGAGCAGTGCCTGCAGCACAGGCTCCTCTGGGAAGCGCTGCACACAAGTGCAAGGCAAGGGGGCTGGGGTGCTTGTGTCCATACCAGAGCGCAGCAGGGCCCAGTCAGCCGGCATGGAGAGTTCCGAATGCATCCGGGACACTGCCTGCTCCACTTCCTGGGAACAGCATGAACAGAGAGAAAAGGAGCACATCAGCAGGCAGTTCAGCATGGCTACTGGCGTCCTGAGATGTAGCGGGTCCGCGGCAGAAACACAAGGCACGGCCTTGTCCACAAAGCTGCACAACTCTGTCTGTGGTGTGAGCTGCCAGGGCCGAGGAAGCGGATCTGTGGCCAGAGCCATGGCCCTGAGCTGCACTGACAAGGGTTTCCACACCCTCATTCCCAGCCTCCACGCTCTCCAGCAGGCACACCAGGAGATGGGCTCAGACCCTGCAAGCGATGGCTGGCCCTGTGAGCACGCCTGGGTCACACTGGTGCCTCAGGAGCTGGGCCCAAGCAGCCAGAGGTACTGGAGTGCCAAGGGAAGGTTGTCAGGTGTCCTCTGGTGCTTGAAGCAGCCCAGTTATACTTAGGCGAGAGAAGAGCCTGGACAGTGTAGAAGTTTGCCCAGCAAGCACCCGGGTAGCTGCGGTCAGCAGCCCAGCAGCAACAACAACCCCACAGAGTCCTTTTCTCAGGGCTTCTGCCCAGCCAAGCATCCTTCCCCAAAATGCAGGATCACCTCCTTCACATGCTTGAACTCTGCCTTCAGCTGAGCCATCTCTGCCACCAGAAGCTTTGCTGTTTGGATTTGTTCCTCACGTAAAGCAGATGCCTTCCTGGAGGAGCAGAGAGCAGATCTTGTCAGGGAAAAGCCCATCCCCAACTGGGAGCAGCTGAGCTCAGCAAGGAGGAGACACACGTGCTTTCCTTGACACGTGCTTTCCTTGCTTTGCAAGTGCTTCCCTTCCACACCAGGCTGAGCAACAGGCAAAAGCAGGAGGGAAGTATGGGAGGCCTGGCTGCTAGGGGATGATTGCAGGTAGCATGAGGTCACCTGACCCTTCTGCACAGAACCAATTCCAGCTCAGGAAACATCTCTTACCACAGGAGGTGCAGGTCTGGTCCCAAGGCACATGCCAGCCCCTGAAAGGGAAAAACGCTTCATCAGTGCACCTGCTATCAGAGCTGTGGGGGCTTTCCCAGGAGGGGCTTTCCTAGAAAGACAGGGCAGAAGCTGCTGCTGCTTTGGATCTCCCTGCAGAGAAGCAGAAGAGCCCGTGATTTATCCAGCCACTGTCAGAAATGCCCTGTGGCAGGAGGTGCCCGTCCCAAGAGAGTCACCGACCTCTCTCAGTCCCACAGTCCACACTGTCCACGCTGCCACTGGGGTCCTGCAGATAACACTACCTGCCATTCAGAACACCAAGAGAGAGTTACGTTGCTGGGGTTGCCAGAGATGCCTGCAGTTGTGTTGTCAGCCCCCTGTGTCCCCGGGGGTGGGGCAGCAGGTGGGGAGTGTGGGGAGGGAGCAGGGAGAGGATTAATGTCTGACTGGGGGTCATCAGGCCGGGCTTGAGGGGACTGCCCAGCCGTGATCTTCGGGAGTGCTGGGTGCCAGGCAGCTAGTCCCCATTTCCTCTCACTTCTTCAGTGCATGCTGAGACCAGGCTGCATGGGCCAGGAGAGGTAGCTCTCCATCGGGGTCCCCTCCGGGAGTCCCCGTGCCAGGCTTGTAAGTACCTACGCCCTTCTCTCGCAGACTTGCGGACTAAGCAATCCATCTGTTGGCTTGGTCCAGTAGCCAGAGCAGCAGCATGGTTGGCTGCCTGCCAGTCTTACTGCCCACCCCACCAAGGCCGTACCCAGGAAGCACTTGGGCCACTGGAGATGCCATACACACTTGCCCAAAAGGACTGCTGGCCAGCTGGGGAAGGTGGCATCCAGCACAGGCAGGCTGTTGCTCTTGGATGTTTGCTTATGAAAACTCACCAAACATCACCATGAAGAGCCAGAATGAGATGATGTTCAAGAATATCTTCTTTAGGGGCACCCTTTGCCTGAAAAAGAGGGAGTCCTTTGGCCGTCAGTAGTTCCCTGGGCTGCTGGCTGGCAAACACTCTCTGCTCTCCACTGTGCTTGCTCTGGCCCTGAGGCAGCCCCTTCCTCACCCAGTCCACAGCAGGAACATGAAATACGTACACAGTGAAGGTCCACATGCCCAGCAGATGTCCCCAGAGGGAGGCGAGGCGAGGCCACCTGCCAGAAGGCAAGGAAGGCTGAAGACCATCCCTGGGCAAAGAAACCAGAGATAATTTGGGCCTGTTGTTGTATCTCCTTTAGATAGCAGTGCCACCACTGCCCCACAGCCAGGCTGTCCCTCCGTGTCTTGGGGGGGCCAGTCTCAGGTCCCAGGGGCTTGGCCTGCTCGGGAAGCAAAATCCCCCCGGGGCAGAAGGGCTGGGATCCCCCCCCTGCAGCACGAGGCCACCGCTGCCCCAGGGGCCCTGCTGCACACTGGCTTTGGGCCAGCAGCGCCAGGCAGGCTTTCAGCCCAGCCCCATCCCCACAGAATGGGGGCTTCACAGCCACGTGGCTCTTCTTCAGAAATCCTCTGTCAGATTCCCCAAGCTGCTCCACACCCCACCGACCACGTTAGGCTGTGTCCCTGCTACCACCCCAACCTGGCCCGGGCAGGAGCAGACCACTACATACTTATTTGTTTGGCAGCTGCTCGGCCCCGCTGCCTCCTCCGTGGGGTTGGGGTCGGCCTCGGCTCCTGAAGAACCTCTGCCGGCCCTTTCTCGCCTCATTCGGGACCCCTTTCTCCTCGCCATCGCAAGGACACAGGGGTCAGACACAGCTGCCTTCTTGGCCTGGCCAGGCAGAACCAGCTCCAGCAGCAGCTCCCTGGCTACTGAGGGTTCCTTCCCCTCGCACCACAAGGCTGTGGGGGCGGCCAGCTCTGAGCTCACAATGGGGCTCCGCGGGGCTCAGCAGGGAGGGGAGACTCTGTGGGCTGCTCCCCTGGGGCAGCAGCATGGCTGCCGCCCCTCTGCCCCTGCGGTGCGAGCCCAAACCGGTGGGCACCTCAGTTCCAGCAGTAGAACCGGTCTGCCTTAGTTCCAGCAGTAGAAGACCTGAAGGAGGAGTGGACTATGAAAACCTATCGGATCAATAGGTGGCTAAGGGATTGGTGCCACCGGCAGAACTTTGGGTTTTTTGACCTTGGGGCAAATTCCGTACTACCTAGTGTCCTCAAATCAGAGGGACTTCATCTATCTAACCAGGGGGAAAAATACTCTAGCTTGTATGTTGGTGGGGCTGATAAGGAGGGCTTTAAACTTGGTTTGAAGAGGGAAGGGGTTGAAACTGGGCTCTCCAGAAAGGAGCCTAAGGGTAGACTACCCAAGACAAGAGACAAACCATCAGCCCAGCAGAAGTGCATGTACACCAATGCACGCAGCATGGGCAACAAACAAGAGGAGCTGGAAGCCATCGTGCAGCAGGAAAGCTGTGATGTAGTCACTATCATGGAAACGTGGTGGGATGACTCCCATGACTGGAGTGCTGCCATGGGTGGCTAAAGGCTCTTCAGAAGGGACAGGCAGGGTAGGAGAGGCGGAGGGGTAGCTCCGTATGTTAGAGAGTCTCTTGACACTGTAGAAGTTAAGGTCAGCAATAATAAGGTGGAGTGTCTGTGGATTAGAATCAGAGGGAAGGCCAACAAGGCTGATATCCTGGTGGGAGTCTGTTACAGACCACCCAATCAGAATGATGAGGATGCTGAATTATTCTACAGGCAGCTGGTGGATGTTTCAAAATCGTCTTCCCTCATTCTTGTGGGTGACTTTAACCTGCTGGATGTCTGCTGGGAACTCCACACAGCAGAGAGGAGGCAGTCTAGGAGATTCCTAGAGTGTGTGGAGGATAATTTCCTGCTCCAGCTGATAAATGAGCCCACCAGGGATGGAGCCCCGCTAGACCTTCTTTTCACAAACAGAGAGGAGCTGGTGGGAGATGTGGTGGTCAGTGGACGTCTGGGACTTAGCAATCACGAAATAATAGAGTTTCCAATATTCAGGGACACAAGAAGGGTCGTCAATAAAACCTCTACGCTGGACTTCCGGAGGGCAGATTTTGGCCTGTTCAGAAAACTAGTTCAGAGTGTACCCTGGGAAACAGCCCTTGAAAACAGAGGGGTCCAGGAGCAATGGACATACTTCAAGGAGCAAATTTTGAAAGCACAGGAGCAGGCTGTCCCAGTGTGCCGAAAGGCGAGCCGGCAGGGAAGATGACTGGTCTGGCTGAACTGGGAGACTCTGAAAGAAATTAGTATTAAGAAGAAGGCCTACCAATTATGGAAAAAAGGGCTATCTGCTCAGGAGGAATTTAGGAATATAGTTAGGTCGTGTAGAAAGAAAATTAGAGAGACAAAGGCAAAACTTGAACTGAATCTTGCCACCTCTGTGAAGGATAACAAAAAGTCCTTCTACAAATACATCAACAGCAAAAGAAGGGGCAAGGAAAACATCCATTCTTTACTGGACACAGGTGGGAATATAATTGTCAAAGATGAAGAAAAGGCTGAGGTATTTAACACCTTCTTTGTCTCAGTTTTCAGCAGAAAGACAGGTTATCCTGAGGACAGATGGCTTCTGGAGCTTATAGAAGGTGACAAGAATGTAAACAGCCCCCCTGTAATCCTGAAGAAAACAATCAGTGACCTACTGAGCTGCTTGGATCCCCACAAGTCTATGGGACCAGATGGGATCCACCCAAGGGTGATGAGGGAGCTGGCAGGAGAGCTCGCCCAGCCTCTCTCTATCATCTACCAACAGTCCTGGCTCACTGGGGACATCCCAGATGATTGGAAGTTGGCGAATTTCACACCAATCCACAAAAAGGGAGGGAAGGAGGACCCGGGAAACTCCAGGCCTGTCAGCCTGACCTCAGTGCCTGGCAGGGTTATGGAACAGATCATCCTGGGGGCAATCACACAGCACCTGCAGGATGGACAGGGGATCAGACCCAGCCAGCATGGGTTCAGGAAGGGCAGGTCCTGCCTGACCAACCTGATCTCCTTTTATGATCGGGTGACCCGTCTGGTGGATGAGGGGAAGGCTGTGGATGTGATCTACCTGGACTTCAGCAAGGCCTTTGACACCATCTCCCACAGCATTCTCCTGAAAAGGTGTCGGCCCACAGCTTGGACAAGAGCACCCTGTGCTGGGTTAGGAACTGGCTGGAGGGTTGGGCCCAGAGAGTGGTGGTGAATGGGGCTGCATCCAGTTGGTGGCCGGTCACCTGTGGTGTCCCCCAGGGATCGGTGTTGGGCCCAGTTCTGTTCAATATCTTTATCGACAACCTAGATGAAGGGATTGAGTCCATCATCAGCAAATTCGCAGATGACACTAAGCTGGGGGGGAGTGTGGATCAGCTGGAAGGCAGGAGGGCTCTGCAGAGGGACCTGGACAGACTGGAGAGTTGGGCTGATTCCAACGGGATGAGGTTCAACACGGCCAAGTGCCGGGTCCTGCACTTTGGCCACAACAACCCCATGGGGAGCTCCAGGCTGGGCACAGAGTGGCTGAGAGCAGCCAGGCAGAGAGGGACCTGGGAGTCTGGATTGACAGGAAGCTGAACAGGAGCCAGCAGTGTGCCCAGGTGGCCAAGAAGGCCAATGGCATCCTGGCCTGGATCAGAAACAGCATCGCCAGCAGGTCCAGGGAGGTGATCGTGCCCCTGTACTCAGCGCTAGTTAGGCCACACCTCGAGTCCTGTGTCCAGTTCTGGGCCCCTCAGTTTAAGAAGGATGTCGAGGTCCTGGAACAGGTCCAAAGGAGGGCAACCAGGCTGGTGAAGGGACTCGAGCACAGGCCCTATGAAGAGAGACTGAGAGAGCTGGGGCTGTTCAGCCTGAAGAAGAGGAGGCTCAGGGGAGACCTCATTGCTCTCTACAACTACCTGAAAGGAGGCTGTAGCGAGGCGGGAGTTGGACTCTTTTCCCAGATGACTTTCAACAAGACAAGGGGACACAGTCTTAAGTTGTGTCAGGGGAGATTTAGGTTAGATATTAGAAAGAATTTCTCCATGGAGAGGGTGATCAGGCAATGGAATGGTCTGCCCGGTGAGGTGGTAGATTCTCCATCCCTGGAGACATTTAAAAAAAGACTGGAAGTGGCACTCAGTGCCATGGTCTAGCAACTGCTCCGGTGTGTCATGGGTTGGACTTGATGATCTCTGAGGTCCCTTCCAACCCGGCTAATTCTATGATTCTATGATTCTATGATTCTATGATTCTATGATTCTATGATTCTATGATTCTATGATTCTATGGCTGGAGCCTAGCTGATCACAAGGGACCTTGAGGCCCCTCACTCCCCTTCCTGTGAGGTTTGCTCTCCCGGTGACAGTCACAGGTAAAACGAACACAATTGGTTTGAAAAGATCAATTTAATTTATCATTAACCGAAGCACAACGGGGCAAAGCGAAAACACAAACAAGAGCTCAAATACTTTACACCACCCATCCCCTCTAGCCGAGACAAAATTACTTTGTCTCGACATCTCTGTCCCGCTATCTCAGTCCTTCCTTTCCTTCCTATGGTTTCAGCTGTGGCCTGCTGGCTTTGCCATCTGCCCATGGACCAGCACTCGATAAATGCAGGTGTATGCTGGGTTTCCCCAGTTGCTCATCACAGCAAGTTTGATGACTGAGAAGGCTGTGGGAAATGGCGCCTTCTGTAAAGAAAAGAGAGAAGAGAAGGTGTGGGCGTTAAGAGCAATAATGCCATCCGCCGATCTCCCCCTGCCAAGACTTCTCCTGCCCAGGTTTCAAAAGTGGGCGGGGGTGGCTCTGGAAACAGGAGGCCCAGTGCTGGTCCCACAGCTGCTGGGCTCCAAGCTTCCGCTGCCTGCTCTGCCTGCGTTGCTCCCAGCAGGGCTGAGAGGGCACTTCCCTCGCAGTGCTGCATTCCCCTCTGCCCAGGGAGAAAGCTTTTGTGCTCCTCCTGCCCTGGACTTGCAGGCAAACCTGGTTTGCTCCATGGCATCGTGGCCCCTGCATGGACTGTACCTTGAGAGGGAACATCTGAATACCGGTTCCTGCCGCATCGTACGTGAATTTAACGAGCAGGATTTCTTCCTCTCCATTCTCATCCAGTCCCTCAAGGAAAAAAAAAAAAAAAGAGCAGCTCAGGCTCGGCCCAACAAAGGGGAAATGGACACATTGTCACCTAGAGCCCCCTGAACTCTTGAGCTCCAGGAGAGGTCTAGAGCTTCTTACAATGGAGCTCAGTCTCTGCCTTGGGATTCGGTGAAGAAGCCAGAGGTGCAGGGCCACAATGGGTCTTAAGAGGGATGAACCCTCGAGAGCCCATGCTGTATCCCCCTAGGATACGGCACTGCTCAGCAGAGAGCAGGACTTGGGTCTTAGAGGATGCACAAAAGTGTGCAAGACCCTGACATGACTTTTCCCCAGGGCCTGATCCCTGATCGCCAGACATGTGCAGCAGAGACTTACATAGGCAGAGACATCTCTGGGGGCACTGGCAAGCAGCCCAGATGGAGAGGCTTCATCCAAGTTGTGCTGCAACGTGATGGCCGTCAGATGGACTCGTGCTTGCAACCTGATGACAACCTGGCCCTGCTGCCCTTGAAAAGGCCAGCAGTTTCCTATGGAAACATCCTCCTGCAACCAGAACATCAGTGTTGGCACCAACACAACTGCCCATGTAGCTGGATGTCCAGGCACTGGTGTGTCTGTAGGGTCACTTTCAGCTCAAAACTGGGGTTCTGTGAGGAGATGGACAGAAGCAGGAGGCCTTCCCTGCCTGGCAAGGGCTTCTCGGGGAGAAAAGCCTTTCAGCCAGCTGTGGCAGAAGAATGCAGGCAAGACGCAGCAGTTCATCTCAGTTCTGAGCCATTCCCTTCCTGAGGGGAATCACGGGTTTCTAGCAAGCCCAGCCAGGCATTACAGCCTTGCTTCCAGTAACCTGATCAACTCTGTGGGCATGGGCAGTGTACATGGAGTAAGCGGGAGAGCCCCTGAGATCAGTCCCCATCTCCACAGGAAGGAACAAAGCCAGCGCTGATGGCTTCTGCTGTGTTACCTGCAAAATAGTATCCGGAGGATTGGGACTGCGGAGGAACCGTACAACCCACCAGAACCAGTTTCCTTCTCTGCAGTCATAGGTCTTGGACGTTCTCTTTGTGTCGATGGCGGCACCTGTAAGGAAAGAAGAGCAGATGGCTGCAAGAGGCCGCAGATGAGAGGGACTTGGTGCTCAGACACTATTTCTGCCTCCTCCGGCCATCTCCACATCTGTCAGTCCTGTCCCAGCTGCGCAGGGGAATGCCAGCAGCCACGTGCCCGGTGACTGCTCTCCTCAGAGCACCACGAGGAGAAGGTCTGAAGGGTCTTGGAGACAGCAGGCCACCCGTGTGAATGACAGCAGGCCAGAGCTGCGGGCTTGCCCAGCCACTCCCTCCTCAGGTGCAGCGGCGAGGGAGAGAGCCCCTCCATCGGCACGGGAACACGTGTGGGGACAGCAGCAGAGGCACCCGTGCGGACACCAAGGAAAGGACTGGGAGGCAGTCTGGGGAAAGCCACTCTGCTACTGCCATTGCTCTTGGGCCCCATGAGGCATAAAAGCTCCCCCACTTTGGAGAGCAGTGCCTGCAGCACAGGCTCCTCTGGGAAGCGCTGCACACAAGTGCAAGGCAAGGGGGCTGGGGTGCTTGTGTCCATACCAGAGCGCAGCAGGGCCCAGTCAGCCGGCATGGAGAGTACCGAATGCATCCGGGACACTGCCTGCTCCACTTCCTGGGAACAGCATGAACAGAGAGAAAAGGAGCACATCAGCAGGCAGTTCAGCATGGCTACTGGCGTCCTGAGATGTAGCAGGTCCGTGGCAGAAACACAAGGCACGGCCTTGTCCACAAAGCTGCACAACTCTGTCTGTGGTGTGAGCTGCTAGGGCCGAGGAAGCGGATCTGTGGCCAGAGCCATGGCCCTGAGCTGCACTGACAAGGGTTTCCACACCCTCATCCCCAGCCTCCACGCTCTCCGGCAGGCACACCAGGAGATGGGCTCAGATCCTGCAAGTGATGGCTGGCCCTGTGAGCACGCCTGGGTCACACTGGTGCCTCAGGAGCTGGGCCCAAGCAGCCAGAGGTACTGGAGTGCCAAGGGAAGGTTGTCAGGTGTCCTCTGGTGCTTGAAGCAGCCCAGTTATACTTAGGCGAGAGAAGAGCCTGGACAGTGTAGAAGTTTGCCCAGCAAGCACCCGGGTAGCTGCGGTCAGCAGCCCAGCAGCAACAACAACCCCACAGAGTCCTTTTCTCAGGGCTTCTGCCCAGCCAAGCATCCTTCCCCAAAATGCAGGATCACCTCCTTCACATGCTTGAACTCTGCCTTCAGCTGAGCCATCTCTGCCTCCAGAAGCTTTGCTGTTTGGATTTGTTCCACACGTAAAGCAGATCCCTTCCTGGAGGAGCAGAGAGCAGATCTTGTCAGGGAAAAGCCCATCCCCAACTGGGAGCAGCTGAGCTCAGCAAGGAGGAGACACACGTGCTTTCCTTGACACGTGCTTTCCTTGCTTTGCAAGTGCTTCCCTTCCACACCAGGCTGAGCAACAGGCAAAAGCAGGAGGGAAGTATGGGAGGCCTGGCTGCTAGGGGATGACTGCAGGTAGCATGAGGTCACCTGACCCTTCTGCACAGAACCAATTCCAGCTCAGGAAACATCTCTTACCACAGGGGTTCCAGGTCTGGTCCCAAGGCACATGCCAGCCCCTGAAAGGGAAAAACGCTTCATCAGTGCATCTGCTATCAGAGCTGTGGGGGCTTTCCCAGGAGGGGCTTTCCTAGAAAGACAGGGCAGAAGCTGCTGCTGCTTTGGATCTCCCTGCACAGAAGCAGAAGAGCCCGTGATTTATCCAGCCACTGTCAGAAATGCCCTGTGGCAGGAGGTGCCCGTCCCAAGAGAGTCACCGACCTCTCTCAGTCCCACAGTCCACACTGTCCACGCTGCCACTGGGGTCCTGCAGATAACACTACCTGCCATTCAGAACACCAAGAGAGAGTTACGTTGCTGGGGTTGCCAGAGATGCCTGCAGTTGTGTTGTCAGCCCCCTGTGTCCCCGGGGGTGGGGCAGCAGGTGGGGAGTGTGGGGAGGGAGCAGGGAGAGGATTAATGTCTGACTGGGGGTCATCAGGCCGGGCTTGAGGGGACTGCCCAGCCGTGATCTTCGGGAGTGCTGGGTGCCAGGCAGCTAGTCCCCATTTCCTCTCACTGCTTCAGTGCATGCTGAGACCAGGCTGCATGGGCCAGGAGAGGTAGCTCTCCATCGGGGTCCCCTCCGGGAGTCCCCGTGCCAGGCTTGTAAGTACCTACGCCCTTCTCTCGCAGACTTGCGGACTAAGCAATCCATCTGTTGGCTTGGTCCAGTAGCCAGAGCAGCAGCATGGTTGGCTGCCTGCCAGTCTTACTGCCCACCCCACCAAGGCCGTACCCAGGAAGCACTTGGGCCACTGGAGCTGCCACACACAGGCAAGCCAAGGGAGGTGGCATCCAGCACAGGCAGGCTGTTGCTCTTGGATGTTTGCTTATGACAACTCACCAAACATCACCATGAAGAGCCAGAATGAGATGATGTTCAAGAATATCTTCTTTAGGGACACCCTTTGCCTGAAAAAGAGGGAGTCCTTTGGCCGTCAGTAGTTCCCTGGGCTGCTGGCTGGCAAACACTCTCTGCTCTCCCCTGTGCTTGCTCTGGCCCTGAGGCAGCCCCTTCCTCACCCAGTCCACAGCAGGAACATGAAATACGTACACAGTGAAGGTCCACATGCCCAGCAGATGTCCCCAGAGGGAGGCGAGGCGAGGCCACCTGCCAGAAGGCAAGGAAGGCTGAAGACCGTCCCTGGGCAAAGAAACCAGAGATAATTTGGGCCTGTTGTTTTATCTCCTCTAGATAGCAGTGCCACCACTGCCCCACAGCCAGGCTGTCCCTCCGTGTCTTGGGGGGGCCAGTCTCAGGTCCCAGGGGCTTGGCCTGCTCGGGAAGCAAAATCCCCCCGGGGCAGAAGGGCTGGGATCCCCCCCCTGCAGCACGAGGCCACCGCTGCCCCAGGGGCCCTGCTGCACACTGGCTTTGGGCCAGCAGCGCCAGGCAGGCTTTCAGCCCAGCCCCATCCCCACAGAATGGGGGCTTCACAGCCACGTGGCTCTTCTTCAGAAATCCTCTGTCAGATTCCCCAAGCTGCTCCACACCCCACCGACCACGTTAGGCCGTGTCCCTGCTACCACCCCAACCTGGCCCGGGCAGGAGCAGACCACTACATACTTATTTGTTTGGCAGCTGCTCGCCCCGCTGCCTCCTCTGTGGGGTTGGGGTCGGCCTCGGCTCCTGAGGAGCCTCTGCCGGCCCTTTCTCGCCTCACTCGGGACCCCTTTCTCCTCGCCATCGCAAGGACACAGGGGTCAGACACAGCTGCCTTCTTGGCCTGGCCAGGAAGAACCAGCTCCAGCAGCAGCTCCCTGGCTACTGAGGGTTCCTTCCCCTCGCACCACAAGGCTGTGGGGGCGGCCAGCTCTGAGCTCACAATGGGGCTCCGCGGGGCTCAGCAGGGCGGGGAGACTCTGTGGGCTGCTCCCCTGGGGCAGCAGCATGGCTGCCGCCCCTCTGCCCCTGCGGTGCGAGCCCAAACCGGTGGGCGCCCCAACCCTGCCATGCCTCTGTGCCGGGAGGCTGCCTCGCCTGGCCTGCTGGACAGGGTTCCAGCTCTCCTGGGCATTCCCGGGAAACCAGAAAGGGAGCTGGAAACGGGCTTTGCTCTCGGCCCATGCCACGGCTGCTTCCGGCAGCGTTTCTCCTCACATGCACGGCCCGTGCCAGGGTGCCAGCATGGCAGTGAGGGGCGCGGGGCCCATGGCGCACAGCCATGCCACGCTCCAGGGAGCGAGAGCGTTGGTCCGACTGAGCCTGCGTGCAGCTGAATTTCAGGGGGATGGGCGGTGGTAGCCTCTGGTGCCTCCTTGCCTCCCACAGGCCTAAGTTCAATTACAGAGCAGTTCTGGAGCCTGAACATTTAGAGAGCCAAGAAATTACTTGGCGGGGGCGACTTTTTTGGGGGGGGTTTCTTTGTAAAGAAGAACTGCTTGCAAAAATGCATATTCCCTTTCCTGGAGAGTGTCAACTAGATCCTTCAAACAGGCAGGATAGGGAAAGCTACCTTTCTGTTACATCTGAGCAAGATGATGATGCTCAAGAGTATGTTCTTTAGCAACACCCTTTGCCTGAAAAGAGGGAGTCCTTTGGCTGTCTGTAGGTCCCTGGGCTGTAAATGACACCTCTGAAGCATATGTCACTGCCGTTATACCTTGAGTACTGTGTCCAGTTCTGGGCTCTTCAGTTCAGGAAACAGACTGAGGTGCTGGAGCAGGTGCAGAGTAGAGCAACAAGGCTGTAAGGGAACTTGAGCAGAAGTCCTATGAGGAAGGGCTGAGGGAGCTGGGGTTGTTTGGTGTGGAGAAGAGAAGACTTAGGGGAGACCTCATCACTCTCTATAACTCCCTCAAAGGAGGTGGTAGCCCATGGGAGGGTTGGTCAGTAAGACAAGAGGGAATGGTCATGAGTTCTGCCATGGGGAAGTTTAGGTTTGATGTTAGGAAAAAATTCTTTACAAAGAGGGGGATCACGCATTGGAATGGGCTGCCCAGGGAGGTGGTGGATTCTGCATCCCAGGAGGTTTTACAAAAGAGACTGATGTGGCACTCAGTGCCATGGTGTGGAAACCACAGTGGGAGCTGGTCAAGGGTTGGACTCAATGATCCCAAGTTGATTCCCCGATTCAGTGAATCTGGTGCTTCTATTTAAGTTGTAGTGCTATCATGATGTCTGCAATTTCCAGGAAAATCAGATACCCTAGTATAAAACAAAAATTGCATCCTATCAAGGAGGTCAAGTTAAGCTGTCTTTATTAATGATACTTAAAACCCACAGGCACGATAAAAAAGTAAAATTGCTTAAGTGTATTTGGAGAGGTCCATAGAGGGAAAGCAAATGAGAGGCAGGAATGCACTCTTAACCTGTGTTTTGTATGAATGATTTTACTGATTTTTTACAGCTAAGAATTTAATGTAAATTATTCTAACATCTCTGCCCAAACTGAGTTAATGAAAGCTACGTAGGAAAAAAAACAGTCCCTTTTTCAAAGTTCTCGGTATCTGCTGTGCCTTTTGAGCAGTAATTGGATCTGTTACCTCTCAGATACGTATTTACCTTTATTAAGAGATGTAGGAGTATAACTTTCAGTGAGGGTTGTGATGTTGGATGCTTAATTCAGTAGTCCTGTATTCCACAAAGGGTGCTGGAGCTGGCTCACTGCACTCTGCTTTCATGCTGCAGGGGAAGCCTTGCTGTCTCTTGTGGGTATTTCAATATTGCTGTGCAGCAAGACAATTAAAAGTTACATCTTTAAAGCTGATTTTAAACCTCTCTCCCCTTACATCTTTAAAGCTGATTTTAAACCTCTTTCCCCTCTTCCCTCTTTCGCCCTACGTCTCTCTGGTCAATCTTTCCTCAGCTCTCTGACATTTCAGGCTTACAAATGCAGTTCTTATGCAACAAATAGAATACATAAACCAAAAAGCATTTTGTTGTGCTTTTAAGACTGCATTTCTAATCTAGCTGTACAGGGAACAACAGTTTTCTTTGCTCCATAAACAGTACTGTAACAGCTTACTTATTTAGAAATGTCTGTGTCACAGTGGGTTGTTTCTCCCATCTGAAGCACAGCTTCAATGTGCACCGTAGAGGGAACAGGAGACTTGGCTCTTTCACCAGTTATATGTAAGGCATTCTCTTCTGACATGTGGAAGATAAATTTGTGTCATTTGTCCAGTTTGAAGTCCCATTTTTAAGTTGACCATTTTGTTAAGTGAGCTCAAAACAGTAGCTTCGACCAATATTAATGAATTATTTTGCATATTTCATAGCCTGCTGTTGTAGCAGCTTTTCTACTCTTTCACTCGGGTTATCTTCGAGTTGCTAAAGCTAACACAACAGAAGGTGCAGAAACAACACGCAGATCTAGATGGCGGTGATTAACACTGGAAGGAACAGATGTCTTTGAAACTTCTCAACAAAGGAAATACCCACTTCATCCATTCGGCTATCAAATACAATATTAAACCAAGCTTCCCGCGTTTTGGTCTTCTGGCTTTGTCATTGTCATGGCTGGAGCCTAGCTGATCACAAGGGACCTTGAGGCCCCTCACTCCCCTTCCTGTGAGGTTTGCACTCCCGGTGACAGTCACAGGCAAAACGAACACAATTGGTTTGAAAAGATCAATTTAATTTATCATTAACCGAAGCACAATGGGGCAAAGCGAAAACACAAACAAGAGCTCAAATACGTCCTTCCTTTCCTTCCTATGGTTTCAGCTGTGGCCTGCTGGCTTTGCCATCTGCCCATGGACCTGCACTCGATAAATGCAGGTGTATGCTGGGTTTCCCCAGTTGCTCATCACAGCAAGTTTGATGAGTGAGAAGGCTGTGGGAAATGGCGCCTTCTGTAAGGAAAAGAGAGAAGAGAAGGTGTGGGCGTTAAGAGCAATAATGCCATCTGCCAATCTCCCCCTGCCAAGACTTCTCCTGCCCAGGTTTCAAAAGTGGGCGGGGGTGGCTCTGGAAACAGGAGGCCCAGTGCTGGTCCCACAGCTGCTGGGCTCCAAGCTTCCGCTGCCTGCTCTGCCTGCGTTGCTCCCGGCAGGGCTGAGAGAACCAGCAGAGGAGTGCCGGACTATGCTGGGAGGAGAGGGCACTCTCCAGGCTTCCAGCAGATCACAAGAAGGACCAGCAGTACTGCCCCACGCCTTTTCCCCCCTTCCAGGTGTCCCTCCTTCTCCACGGCACACGGCGTTGCTTTTGTGGAGCAGCCATGTGTGCAGCTGGCTCTCTGCTGGGTGCAGCCAGGCATCTCCAAGGCATCTCCTGCTCCCATGGGCCTGAGCAGGCTCTTGCTGTTGTCCCTTTACCAACACCACCACATGCTACCCAGCCCTCCAAAGCCCGCCAGGCCTTCCCTCGCAGTGCTGCGTTCCCCTCTACCCAGGGAGAAAGCTTTTGTGCTCCTCCTGCCCTGGACTTGCAGGCAAACCTGGTTTGCTCCATGGCATCGTGCCCCCTGCATGGACTGTACCTTGAGAGGGAACATCTGAATACCGGTTCCTGCCGCATCGTACGTGAATTTAACGAGCAGGATTTCTTCCTCTCCATTCTCATCCAGTCCCTCAAGGACAAAACACAAAGAGAGCAGCTCAGGCTCAGCCCAACAAAGGGGAAATGGACACATTGTCACCTAGAGGCCCCCAAACTCTTGAGCTCCAGGAGAGGTCTAGAGCTTCTTACAATGGAGCTCAGTCTCTACCTTGGGATTCGGTGAAGAAGCCAGAGGTGCAGGGCCAGAATGGGTCTTAAGAGGAATTAACCCTCGTGAGCCCATGCTGTATCCCCCTAGGATACGGAACTGCTCAGCAGAGAGCAGGACTTGGGTCTTAGAGGATGCACAAAAGTGTGCAAGACCCTGTCATGACTTTCCCCCAGGGCCTGATCCCCGATCGCCAGACATGTGCAGCAGAGACTTACATAGGCAGAGACATCTCTGGGGGCACTGATGACCGTCCCAGATGGAGAGGCTTCTTTTGAGATGTGCTGCAACGTGATGGCCGTCAGATGGACTCGTGCTGGCAACCTGATGACAACCTGGCCCTGCTGCCCTTGAAAAGGCCAGCAGTTTCCTATGGAAACATCCTCCTGCAACCAGAACATCAGTGTTGGCACCAACACAACTGCCCATGTAGCTGGATGTCCAGGCACTGGTGTGTCTGTAGGGTCACTTTCAGCTCAAAACTGGGGTGCTGTGAGGAGATGGACAGAAGCAGGAGGCCTTCCCTGCCTGGCAAGGGCTTCTCGGGGAGAAAAGCCTTTCAGCCAGCTGTGGCAGAAGAATGCAGGCAAGACGCAGCAGTTCATCTCAGTTCTGAGCCATTCCCGTCCTGAGGGGAATCACGGGTTTCTAGCAAGCCCAGCCAGGCATTACAGCCTTGCTTCCAGTAACCTGATCAACTCTGTGGGCATGGGCAGTGTACGTGGAGTAAGCGGGAGAGGCCCTGAGGTCAGTCCCCATCTCCACAGGAAGGAACAAAGCCAGCGCTGATGGCTTCTGCTGTGTTACCTGCAAAATAGTATCCGGAGGATTGGGACTGCGGAGGAACCGTACAACCCACCAGAACCAGTTTCCTTCTCTGCAGTCATAGGTCTTGGACGTTCTCTTTGTGTCGATGGCGGCACCTGTAAGGAAAGAAGAGCAGATGGCTGCAAGAGGCCGCAGATGAGAGGGACTTGGTGCTCAGACACTATTTCTGCCTCCTCCGGCCATCTCCACATCTGTCAGTCCTGTCCCAGCTGCGCAGGGGAATGCCAGCAGCCACGTGCCCGGTGACTGCTCTCCTCAGAGCACCACGAGGAGAAGGTCTGAAGGGTCTTGGAGACAGCAGGCCACCCGTGTGAATGACAGCAGGCCAGAGCTGCGGGCTTGCCCAGCCACTCCCTCCTCAGGTGCAGCGGCGAGGGAGAGAGCCCCTCCATCGGCACGGGAACACGTGTGGGGACAGCAGCAGAGGCACCCGTGCGGACGCCAAGGAGAGGACTGGGAGGCAGTCTGGGGAAAGCCACTCTGCTACTGCCATTGCTCTTGGGCCCCATGAGGCATAAAAGCTCCCCCACTTTGAGAGCACTGCCTGCAGCACAGGCTCCTCTGGGAAGCGCTGCACACAAGTGCAAGGCAAGGGGGCTGGGGTGCTTGTGTCCATACCAGAGCGCAGCAGGGCCCAGTCAGCCGGCATGGAGAGTTCCGAATGCATCCGGGACACTGCCTGCTCCACTTCCTGGGAACAGCATGAACAGAGAGAAAAGGAGCACATCAGCAGGCAGTTCAGCATGGCTACTGGCGTCCTGAGATGTAGCGGGTCCGCGGCAGAAACACAAGGCACGGCCTTGTCCACAAAGCTGCACAACTCTGTCTGTGGTGTGAGCTGCCAGGGCCGAGGAAGCGGATCTGTGGCCAGAGCCATGGCCCTGAGCTGCACTGACAAGGGTTTCCACACCCTCATTCCCAGCCTCCACGCTCTCCAGCAGGCACACCAGGAGATGGGCTCAGACCCTGCAAGCGATGGCTGGCCCTGTGAGCACGCCTGGGTCACACTGGTGCCTCAGGAGCTGGGCCCGAGCAGCCAGAGGTACTGGAGTGCCAAGGGAAGGTTGTCAGGTGTCCTCTGGTGCTTGAAGCAGCCCAGTTATACTTAGGCGAGAGAAGAGCCTGGACAGTGTAGAAGTTTGCCCAGCAAGCACCCAGGTGGCTGTGGTCAGCAGCCCAGCAGCAACAACAACCCCACAGAGTCCTTTTCTCAGGGCTTCTGCCCAGCCAAGCATCCTTCCCCAAAATGCAGGATCACCTCCTTCACATGCTTGAACTCTGCCTTCAGCTGAGCCATCTCTGCCACCGGAAGCTTCGCTGTTTGGATTTGTTCCTCATGCAAAGCAGATGCCTTCCTGGAGGAGCAGAGAGCAGATCTTGTCAGGGAAAAGCCCATCCCCAACTGGGAGCAGCTGAGCTCAGCAAGGAGGAGACACACGTGCTTTCCTTGACACGTGCTTTCCTTGCTTTGCAAGTGCTTCCCTTCCACACCAGGCTGAGCAACAGGCAAAAGCAGGAGGGAAGTATGGGAGGCCTGGCTGCTAGGGGATGACTGCAGGTAGCATGAGGTCACCTGACCCTTCTGCACAGAACCAATTCCAGCTCAGGAAACATCTCTTACCACAGGGGTTCCAGGTCTGGTCCCAAGGCACATGCCAGCCCCTAAAAGGGAAAAACGCTTCATCAGTGCACCTGCTATCAGAGCTGTGGGGGCTTTCCCAGGAGGGACTTTCCTAGAAAGACAGGGCAGAAGCTGCTGCTGCTTTGGATCTCCCTGCAGAGAAGCAGAAGAGCCCGTGATTTATCCAGCCACTGTCAGAAATGCCCTGTGGCAGGAGGTGCCCGTCCCAAGAGAGTCACCGACCTCTCTCAGTCCCACAGTCCACATTGTCCACGCTGCCACTGGGGTCCTGCAGATAACACTACCTGCCATTCAGAACACCAAGAGAGAGTTACGTTGCTGGGGTTGCCAGAGATGCCTGCAGTTGTGTTGTCAGCCCCCTGTGTCCCCAGGGGTGGGGCAGCAGGTGGGGAGTGTGGGGAGGGAGCAGGGAGAGGATTAATGTCTGACTGGGGGTCATCAGGCCGGGCTTGAGGGGACTGCCCAGCCGTGATCTTCGGGAGTGCTGGGTGCCAGGCAGCTAGTCCCCATTTCCTCTCACTGCTTCAGTGCATGCTGAGACCAGGCTGCATGGGCCAGGAGAGGTAGCTCTCCATCGGGGTCCCCTCCGGGAGTCCCCGTGCCAGGCTTGGAGGCACCTACGCCCTTCTCTCGCAGACTTGCGGACTAAGCAATCCATCTGTTGGCTTGGTCCAGTAGCCAGAGCAGCAGCATGGTTGGCTGCCTGCCAGTCTTACTGCCCACCCCACCAAGGCCGTACCCAGGAAGCACTTGGGCCACTGGAGCTGCCACACACAGGCAGGCCAAGGGAGGTGGCATCCAGCACAGGCAGGCTGTTGCTCTTGGATGTTTGCTTATGAAAACTCACCAAACATCACCATGAAGAGCCAGAATGAGATGATGTTCAAGAATATCTTCTTTAGGGACACCCTTTGCCTGAAAAAGAGGGAGTCCTTTGGCCGTCAGTAGTTCCCTGGGCTGCTGGCTGGCAAACACTCTCTGCTCTCCCCTGTGCTTGCTCTGGCCCTGAGGCAGCCCCTTCCTCACCCAGTCCACAGCAGGAACATGAAATACGTACACAGTGAAGGTCCACATGCCCAGCAGATGTCCCCAGAGGGAGGCGAGGCAAGGCCACCTGCCAGAAGGCAAGGAAGGCTGAAGACTGTCCCTGGGCAAAGAAACCAGAGATAATTTGGGCCTGTTGTTTTATCTCCTCTAGATAGCAGTGCCACCACTGCCCCACAGCCAGGCTGTGCCTCCGTGTCTTGGGGGGGCCAGTCTCAGGTCCCAGGGGCTTGGCCTGCTCGGGAAGCAAAATCCCCCCGGGGCAGAAGGGCTGGGATCCCCCCCCTGCAGCACGAGGCCACCGCTGCCCCAGGGGCCCTGCTGCACACTGGCTTTGGGCCAGCAGCGCCAGGCAGGCTTTCAGCCCAGCCCCATCCCCACAGAATGGGGGCTTCACAGCCACGTGGCTCTTCTTCAGAAATCCTCTGTCAGATTCCCCAAGCTGCTCCACACCCCACCGACCACGTTAGGCCGTGTCCCTGCTACCACCCCAACCTGGCCCGGGCAGGAGCAGACCACTACATACTTATTTGTTTGGCAGCTGCTCGGCCCCGCTGCCTCCTCTGTGGGGTTGGGGTCGGCCTCGGCTCCTGAGGAGCCTCTGCCGGCCCTTTCTCGCCTCACTCGGGACCCCTTTCTCCTCGCCATCGCAAGGACACAGGGGTCAGACACAGCTGCCTTCTTGGCCTGGCCAGGAAGAACCAGCTCCAGCAGCAGCTCCCTGGCTACTGAGGGTTCCTTCCCCTCGCACCACAAGGCTGTGGGGGGCGGCTAGCTCTGAGCTCACAATGGGGCTCCGCGGGGCTCAGCAGGGCGGGGAGACTCTGTGGGCTGCTCCCCTGGGGCAGCAGCATGGCTGCCGCCCCTCTGCCCCTGCGGTGCGAGCCCAAACCGGTGGGCGCCCCAACCCTGCCATGCCTCTGTGCCGGGAGGCTGCCTCGCCTGGCCTGCTGGACAGGGTTCCAGCTCTCCTGGGCATTCCCGGGAAACCAGAAAGGGAGCTGGAAACGGGCTTTGCTCTCGGCCCATGCCACGGCTGCTTCCGGCAGCGTTTCTCCTCACATGCACGGCCCGTGCCAGGGTGCCAGCATGGCAGTGAGGGGCGCGGGGCCCATGGCGCACAGCCATGCCACGCTCCAGGGAGCGAGAGCGTTGGTCCGACTGAGCCTGCGTGCAGCTGAATTTCAGGGGGATGGGCGGTGGTAGCCTCTGGTGCCTCCTTGCCTCCCACAGGCCTAAGTTCAATTACAGAGCAGTTCTGGAGCCTGAACATTTAGAGAGCCAAGAAATTACTTGGCGGGGGCGACTTTTTTGGGGGGGGTTTCTTTGTAAAGAAGAACTGCTTGCAAAAATGCATATTCCCTTTCCTGCTGAGTGTCAACTAGATCCTTCAAACAGGCAGGATAGGGAAAGCTACCTTTCTGTTACATCTGAGCAAGATGATGATGCTCAAGAGTATGTTCTTTAGCAACACCCTTTGCCTGAAAAGAGGGAGTCCTTTGGCTGTCTGTAGGTCCCTGGGCTGTAAATGACACCTCTGAAGCATATGTCACTGCCGTTATACCTTGAGTACTGTGTCCAGTTCTGGGCTCTTCAGTTCAGGAAACAGACTGAGGTGCTGGAGCAGGTGCAGAGTAGAGCAACAAGGCTGTAAGGGAACTTGAGCAGAAGTCCTATGAGGAAGGGCTGAGGGAGCTGGGGTTGTTTGGTGTGGAGAAGAGAAGACTTAGGGGAGACCTCATCACTCTCTATAACTCCCTCAAAGGAGGTGGTAGCCCATGGGAGGGTTGGTCAGTAAGACAAGAGGGAATGGTCATGAGTTCTGCCATGGGGAAGTTTAGGTTTGATGTTAGGAAAAAATTCTTTACAAAGAGGGGGATCACGCATTGGAATGGGCTGCCCAGGGAGGTGGTGGATTCTGCATCCCAGGAGGTTTTACAAAAGAGACTGATGTGGCACTCAGTGCCATGGTGTGGAAACCACAGTGGGAGCTGGTCAAGGGTTGGACTCAATGATCCCAAGTTGATTCCCCGATTCAGTGAATCTGGTGCTTCTATTTAAGTTGTAGTGCTATCATGATGTCTGCAATTTCCAGGAAAATCAGATACCCTAGTATAAAACAAAAATTGCATCCTATCAAGGAGGTCAAGTTAAGCTGTCTTTATTAATGATACTTAAAACCCACAGGCACGATAAAAAAGTAAAATTGCTTAAGTGTATTTGGAGAGGTCCATAGAGGGAAAGCAAATGAGAGGCAGGAATGCACTCTTAACCTGTGTTTTGTATGAATGATTTTACTGATTTTTTACAGCTAAGAATTTAATGTAAATTATTCTAACATCTCTGCCCAAACTGAGTTAATGAAAGCTACGTAGGAAAAAAAACAGTCCCTTTTTCAAAGTTCTCGGTATCTGCTGTGCCTTTTGAGCAGTAATTGGATCTGTTACCTCTCAGATACGTATTTACCTTTATTAAGAGATGTAGGAGTATAACTTTCAGTGAGGGTTGTGATGTTGGATGCTTAATTCTGTAGTCCTGTATTCCACAAAGGGTGCTGGAGCTGGCTCACTGCACTCTGCTTTCATGCTGCAGGGGAAGCCTTGCTGTCTCTTGTGGGTATTTCAATATTGCTGTGCAGCAAGACAATTAAAAGTTACATCTTTAAAGCTGATTTTAAACCTCTCTCCCCTTACATCTTTAAAGCTGATTTTAAACCTCTTTCCCCTCTTCCCTCTTTCGCCCTACGTCTCTCTGGTCAATCTTTCCTCAGCTCTCTGACATTTCAGGCTTACAAATGCAGTTCTTATGCAACAAATAGAATACATAAACCAAAAAGCATTTTGTTGTGCTTTTAAGACTGCATTTCTAATCTAGCTGTACAGGGAACAACAGTTTTCTTTGCTCCATAAACAGTACTGTAACAGCTTACTTATTTAGAAATGTCTGTGTCACAGTGGGTTGTTTCTCCCATCTGAAGCACAGCTTCAATGTGCACCGTAGAGGGAACAGGAGACTTGGCTCTTTCACCAGTTATATGTAAGGCATTCTCTTCTGACATGTGGAAGATAAATTTGTGTCATTTGTCCAGTTTGAAGTCCCATTTTTAAGTTGACCATTTTGTTAAGTGAGCTCAAAACAGTAGCTTCGACCAATATTAATGAATTATTTTGCATATTTCATAGCCTGCTGTTGTAGCAGCTTTTCTACTCTTTCACTCGGGTTATCTTCGAGTTGCTAAAGCTAACACAACAGAAGGTGCAGAAACAACACGCAGATCTAGATGGCGGTGATTAACACTGGAAGGAACAGATGTCTTTGAAACTTCTCAACAAAGGAAATACCCACTTCATCCATTCGGCTATCAAATACAATATTAAACCAAGCTTCCCGCGTTTTGGTCTTCTGGCTTTGTCATTGTCATGGCTGGAGCCTAGCTGATCACAAGGGACCTTGAGGCCCCTCACTCCCCTTCCTGTGAGGTTTGCACTCCCGGTGACAGTCACAGGCAAAACGAACACAATTGGTTTGAAAAGATCAATTTAATTTATCATTAACCGAAGCACAATGGGGCAAAGCGAAAACACAAACAAGAGCTCAAATACGTCCTTCCTTTCCTTCCTATGGTTTCAGCTGTGGCCTGCTGGCTTTGCCATCTGCCCATGGACCTGCACTCGATAAATGCAGGTGTATGCTGGGTTTCCCCAGTTGCTCATCACAGCAAGTTTGATGAGTGAGAAGGCTGTGGGAAATGGCGCCTTCTGTAAGGAAAAGAGAGAAGAGAAGGTGTGGGCGTTAAGAGCAATAATGCCATCTGCCAATCTCCCCCTGCCAAGACTTCTCCTGCCCAGGTTTCAAAAGTGGGCGGGGGTGGCTCTGGAAACAGGAGGCCCAGTGCTGGTCCCACAGCTGCTGGGCTCCAAGCTTCCGCTGCCTGCTCTGCCTGCGTTGCTCCCGGCAGGGCTGAGAGAACCAGCAGAGGAGTGCCGGACTATGCTGGGAGGAGAGGGCACTCTCCAGGCTTCCAGCAGATCACAAGAAGGACCAGCAGTACTGCCCCACGCCTTTTCCCCCCTTCCAGGTGTCCCTCCTTCTCCACGGCACACGGCGTTGCTTTTGTGGAGCAGCCATGTGTGCAGCTGGCTCTCTGCTGGGTGCAGCCAGGCATCTCCAAGGCATCTCCTGCTCCCATGGGCCTGAGCAGGCTCTTGCTGTTGTCCCTTTACCAACACCACCACATGCTACCCAGCCCTCCAAAGCCCGCCAGGCCTTCCCTCGCAGTGCTGCGTTCCCCTCTACCCAGGGAGAAAGCTTTTGTGCTCCTCCTGCCCTGGACTTGCAGGCAAACCTGGTTTGCTCCATGGCATCGTGCCCCCTGCATGGACTGTACCTTGAGAGGGAACATCTGAATACCGGTTCCTGCCGCATCGTACGTGAATTTAACGAGCAGGATTTCTTCCTCTCCATTCTCATCCAGTCCCTCAAGGACAAAACACAAAGAGAGCAGCTCAGGCTCAGCCCAACAAAGGGGAAATGGACACATTGTCACCTAGAGGCCCCCAAACTCTTGAGCTCCAGGAGAGGTCTAGAGCTTCTTACAATGGAGCTCAGTCTCTACCTTGGGATTCGGTGAAGAAGCCAGAGGTGCAGGGCCAGAATGGGTCTTAAGAGGAATTAACCCTCGTGAGCCCATGCTGTATCCCCCTAGGATACGGAACTGCTCAGCAGAGAGCAGGACTTGGGTCTTAGAGGATGCACAAAAGTGTGCAAGACCCTGTCATGACTTTCCCCCAGGGCCTGATCCCCGATCGCCAGACATGTGCAGCAGAGACTTACATAGGCAGAGACATCTCTGGGGGCACTGATGACCGTCCCAGATGGAGAGGCTTCTTTTGAGATGTGCTGCAACGTGATGGCCGTCAGATGGACTCGTGCTGGCAACCTGATGACAACCTGGCCCTGCTGCCCTTGAAAAGGCCAGCAGTTTCCTATGGAAACATCCTCCTGCAACCAGAACATCAGTGTTGGCACCAACACAACTGCCCATGTAGCTGGATGTCCAGGCACTGGTGTGTCTGTAGGGTCACTTTCAGCTCAAAACTGGGGTGCTGTGAGGAGATGGACAGAAGCAGGAGGCCTTCCCTGCCTGGCAAGGGCTTCTCGGGGAGAAAAGCCTTTCAGCCAGCTGTGGCAGAAGAATGCAGGCAAGACGCAGCAGTTCATCTCAGTTCTGAGCCATTCCCGTCCTGAGGGGAATCACGGGTTTCTAGCAAGCCCAGCCAGGCATTACAGCCTTGCTTCCAGTAACCTGATCAACTCTGTGGGCATGGGCAGTGTACATGGAGTAAGCAGGAGAGGCCCTGAGGTCAGTCCCCATCTCCACAGGAAGGAACAAAGCCAGCGCTGATGGCTTCTGCTGTGTTACCTGCAAAATAGTATCCGGAGGATTGGGACTGCGGAGGAACCGTACAACCCACCAGAACCAGTTTCCTTCTCTGCAGTCATAGGTCTTGGACGTTCTCTTTGTGTCGATGGCGGCACCTGTAAGGAAAGAAGAGCAGATGGCTGCAAGAGGCCGCAGATGAGAGGGACTTGGTGCTCAGACACTATTTCTGCCTCCTCCGGCCATCTCCACATCTGTCAGTCCTGTCCCAGCTGCGCAGGGGAATGCCAGCAGCCACGTGCCCGGTGACTGCTCTCCTCAGAGCACCACGAGGAGAAGGTCTGAAGGGTCTTGGAGACAGCAGGCCACCCGTGTGAATGACAGCAGGCCAGAGCTGCGGGCTTGCCCAGCCACTCCCTCCTCAGGTGCAGCGGCGAGGGAGAGAGCCCCTCCATCGGCACGGGAACACGTGTGGGGACAGCAGCAGAGGCACCCGTGCGGACGCCAAGGAAAGGACTGGGAGGCAGTCTGGGGAAAGCCACTCTGCTACTGCCATTGCTCTTGGGCCCCATGAGGCATAAAAGCTCCCCCACTTTGAGAGCACTGCCTGCAGCACAGGCTCCTCTGGGAAGCGCTGCACACAAGTGCAAGGCAAGGGGGCTGGGGTGCTTGTGTCCATACCAGAGCGCAGCAGGGCCCAGTCAGCCGGCATGGAGAGTTCCGAATGCATCCGGGACACTGCCTGCTCCACTTCCTGGGAACAGCATGAACAGAGAGAAAAGGAGCACATCAGCAGGCAGTTCAGCATGGCTACTGGCGTCCTGAGATGTAGCGGGTCCGCGGCAGAAACACAAGGCACGGCCTTGTCCACAAAGCTGCACAACTCTGTCTGTGGTGTGAGCTGCCAGGGCCGAGGAAGCGGATCTGTGGCCAGAGCCATGGCCCTGAGCTGCACTGACAAGGGTTTCCACACCCTCATTCCCAGCCTCCACGCTCTCCAGCAGGCACACCAGGAGATGGGCTCAGACCCTGCAAGCGATGGCTGGCCCTGTGAGCACGCCTGGGTCACACTGGTGCCTCAGGAGCTGGGCCCGAGCAGCCAGAGGTACTGGAGTGCCAAGGGAAGGTTGTCAGGTGTCCTCTGGTGCTTGAAGCAGCCCAGTTATACTTAGGCGAGAGAAGAGCCTGGACAGTGTAGAAGTTTGCCCAGCAAGCACCCAGGTGGCTGCGGTCAGCAGCCCAGCAGCAACAACAACCCCACAGAGTCTTTTTCTCAGGGCTTCTGCCCAGCCAAGCATCCTTCCCCAAAATGCAGGATCACCTCCTTCACATGCTTGAACTCTGCCTTCAGCTGAGCCATCTCTGCCACCAGAAGCTTCGCTGTTTGGATTTGTTCCTCATGCAAAGCAGATGCCTTCCTGGAGGAGCAGAGAGCAGATCTTGTCAGGGAAAAGCCCATCCCCAACTGGGAGCAGCTGAGCTCAGCAAGGAGGAGACACACGTGCTTTCCTTGACACGTGCTTTCCTTGCTTTGCAAGTGCTTCCCTTCCACACCAGGCTGAGCAACAGGCAAAAGCAGGAGGGAAGTATGGGAGGCCTGGCTGCTAGGGGATGACTGCAGGTAGCATGAGGTCACCTGACCCTTCTGCACAGAACCAATTCCAGCTCAGGAAACATCTCTTACCACAGGGGTTCCAGGTCTGGTCCCAAGGCACATGCCAGCCCCTGAAAGGGAAAAACGCTTCATCAGTGCATCTGCTATCAGAGCTGTGGGGGCTTTCCCAGGAGGGACTTTCCTAGAAAGACAGGGCAGAAGCTGCTGCTGCTTTGGATCTCCCTGCAGAGAAGCAGAAGAGCCCGTGATTTATCCAGCCACTGTCAGAAATGCCCTGTGGCAGGAGGTGCCCGTCCCAAGAGAGTCACCGACCTCTCTCAGTCCCACAGTCCACATTGTCCACGCTGCCACTGGGGTCCTGCAGATAACACTACCTGCCATTCAGAACACCAAGAGAGAGTTACGTTGCTGGGGTTGCCAGAGATGCCTGCAGTTGTGTTGTCAGCCCCCTGTGTCCCCAGGGGTGGGGCAGCAGGTGGGGAGTGTGGGGAGGGAGCAGGGAGAGGATTAATGTCTGACTGGGGGTCATCAGGCCGGGCTTGAGGGGACTGCCCAGCCGTGATCTTCGGGAGTGCTGGGTGCCAGGCAGCTAGTCCCCATTTCCTCTCACTGCTTCAGTGCATGCTGAGACCAGGCTGCATGGGCCAGGAGAGGTAGCTCTCCATCGGGGTCCCCTCCGGGAGTCCCCGTGCCAGGCTTGGAGGCACCTACGCCCTTCTCTCGCAGACTTGCGGACTAAGCAATCCATCTGTTGGCTTGGTCCAGTAGCCAGAGCAGCAGCATGGTTGGCTGCCTGCCAGTCTTACTGCCCACCCCACCAAGGCCGTACCCAGGAAGCACTTGGGCCACTGGAGCTGCCACACACAGGCAGGCCAAGGGAGGTGGCATCCAGCACAGGCAGGCTGTTGCTCTTGGATGTTTGCTTATGACAACTCACCAAACATCACCATGAAGAGCCAGAATGAGATGATGTTCAAGAATATCTTCTTTAGGGACACCCTTTGCCTGAAAAAGAGGGAGTCCTTTGGCCGTCAGTAGTTCCCTGGGCTGCTGGCTGGCAAACACTCTCTGCTCTCCCCTGTGCTTGCTCTGGCCCTGAGGCAGCCCCTTCCTCACCCAGTCCACAGCAGGAACATGAAATACGTACACAGTGAAGGTCCACATGCCCAGCAGATGTCCCCAGAGGGAGGCGAGGCAAGGCCACCTGCCAGAAGGCAAGGAAGGCTGAAGACTGTCCCTGGGCAAAGAAACCAGAGATAATTTGGGCCTGTTGTTTTATCTCCTCTAGATAGCAGTGCCACCACTGCCCCACAGCCAGGCTGTGCCTCCGTGTCTTGGGGGGGCCAGTCTCAGGTCCCAGGGGCTTGGCCTGCTCGGGAAGCAAAATCCCCCCGGGGCAGAAGGGCTGGGATCCCCCCCCTGCAGCACGAGGCCACCGCTGCCCCAGGGGCCCTGCTGCACACTGGCTTTGGGCCAGCAGCGCCAGGCAGGCTTTCAGCCCAGCCCCATCCCCACAGAATGGGGGCTTCACAGCCACGTGGCTCTTCTTCAGAAATCCTCTGTCAGATTCCCCAAGCTGCTCCACACCCCACCGACCACGTTAGGCCGTGTCCCTGCTACCACCCCAACCTGGCCCGGGCAGGAGCAGACCACTACATACTTATTTGTTTGGCAGCTGCTCGGCCCCGCTGCCTCCTCTGTGGGGTTGGGGTCGGCCTCGGCTCCTGAGGAGCCTCTGCCGGCCCTTTCTCGCCTCACTCGGGACCCCTTTCTCCTCGCCATCGCAAGGACACAGGGGTCAGACACAGCTGCCTTCTTGGCCTGGCCAGGAAGAACCAGCTCCAGCAGCAGCTCCCTAGCTACTGAGGGTTCCTTCCCCTCGCACCACAAGGCTGTGGGGGCGGCCAGCTCTGAGCTCACAATGGGGCTCCGCGGGGCTCAGCAGGGCGGGGAGACTCTGTGGGCTGCTCCCCTGGGGCAGCAGCATGGCTGCCGCCCCTCTGCCCCTGCGGTGCGAGCCCAAACCGGTGGGCGCCCCAACCCTGCCATGCCTCTGTGCCGGGAGGCTGCCTCGCCTGGCCTGCTGGACAGGGTTCCAGCTCTCCTGGGCATTCCCGGGAAACCAGAAAGGGAGCTGGAAACGGGCTTTGCTCTCGGCCCACGGGACGGCTGCTTCCGGCAGCGTTTCTCCTCACATGCACGGCCCGTGCCAGGGTGCCAGCATGGCAGTGAGGGGCGCGGGGCCCATGGCGCACAGCCATGCCACGCTCCAGGGAGCGAGAGCGTTGGTCCGACTGAGCCTGCGTGCAGCTGAATTTCAGGGGGATGGGCGGTGGTAGCCTCTGGTGCCTCCTTGCCTCCCACAGGCCTAAGTTCAATTACAGAGCAGTTCTGGAGCCTGAACATTTAGAGAGCCAAGAAATTACTTGGCGGGGGCGACTTTTTTGGGGGGGGTTTCTTTGTAAAGAAGAACTGCTTGCAAAAATGCATATTCCCTTTCCTGGAGAGTGTCAACTAGATCCTTCAAACAGGCAGGATAGGGAAAGTTACCTTTCTGTTACAGTTCTTGTTGTACTTTAAAAAAAAAGCAAAACAAAACCAACTTGCTTGCGTCATTAAGTCGGCATTCCTGTTCCAGCCATTTATATCCATCGTTATATATTTATAAAAAACAAGAAATGGACTTTTCTTTAATTTTTATTTAAATCCTGCCTGCCGTAAGTTGTTTGTAGAATTTGACGGGGTTTTACTGAAATTGTTATTCTGTCCACTTATTTAAATCAGCATCTTCACGATCACTATTGTGTTTGCGCTGGCTTCCTAGCCATTTATTAGATACGTTTCTAACACCCCTAAAATTCTGCAGTCATTTCTGACAGAAGAATCCCATAGCTGTCTAACGTTGCCGAATGCGCATCTCTGTGGTCAACCCAGAAGTATTATATTGCAAGTTGCTGCAACACGCTGAGCCAAAATGCAAGTGCTTGACATAGCCCCACCCGCATTTGTCTTTGAGCAGCATTTGAATAGCAAGTTTTCTGTGCCATAGCTGACATTTTTCTTAACCCAAGATGCACAGCCTCTTAAGGTCTTCGCCTTCGCCCCCAGCAGTGCCTTTTGGTGGGCAGTTCCTGAGCGGTGCGTGCCTCGGATGGCAGCAGCAGCGCTCCTGGCTCCCAGGCTGTGGGTACCTGGGTGCAGGGCTCTGACCCCCCCTTCTCTTGGGGCTCGGCTGTGGCTGCCAGCTCCGGGCACAAGTGCCTGCTGCCACTGGGTGCCAGCAAGTCTCCAGCCCACGCGTGTCAAACGGCGCGCAGCCGCTTTCCAGCCATCTGAGCTCCCGTTGCATTTCTCAAATAAGGGAGTGCTTGTGCTTACACCGGTGAAAACTCTTGTTCACCTGCCCTGCTTGACCTTCCTGGTTCTGCCCTGTTCTTTTTACCTGTTCCTGGCAGCTGCAATGCAAAATGCCAGATCCCTACAGAAGTCCCCCTGCCAAGGGAAGCAGAGGAGCAGAGAGCAGCTTTCTGACCAGCGTTGGCTATTGAAGCATTGGGTTTTTCACCGTTCATCCCCTTTGGGGTAGCACGCTCCTGTATCTCACTAATGTGTCCAGCTACAAATCAATACAGATTTGGTTCGATGGTAACAGGAGCTCTTTGCAGAGAGGAGAAACTCCAGTGGGATAAAGAATCTCACAAAACAGTGTAGTCTCCACTCATAACCAAAATGCTTATATGGGCTTCTTACTAAAAAGATGCTTAGGTTTTTAACGGAAAAAACTTTCAGTAGGTTTACTGCAGCTAAGTCCAGCCAGCAGGAATAGCACGGAACCCCTCACTAGCTAATGAAACAAGACAGCATGCAAACATTTGAAACAACCTGAGAAAGCAGAAGTCACTTCCCACAGAGATTTTGCAGCCAGCCACCTCCTTTTTCAGCCATGTGTTTTAATGCTGATCTTGTTCATCAAGAGTCATTCACATAGACCTGTCATTCCTAACCACAGCAGCACTTCTGATTAAATACTAAGTAACTGCATGGAGTGCCACAAAATGGTGTTTAAATTAGATTGCTTCGCTCCTAAGTGTATTATGACTTGCCCTGTGCTCGTTTCACATATGCAGCTTAAATGCAAGCAAGTCTTACGAAACAAAGAAAGGCAAAGCGCTCTGGCATGTAATGTTGTGGGATCTTCTGAAGCACACAAGTGGTAGGGAATGGGAATCAGTCACAGAATCACAGAATTGTTGCAGATGGAAAAGGCCTCTAAGTTCAAACGTCACCATCCCACTACCTGCTCTCCATCTCTGTTTTCTCAAGAGAGCTGCAGACTGCAGCCCTCCTCTTTGGAAGTGAGAGCCAGCTGAGCTTACAGCCAGCTTATTTCTGGTGAATATCTAAGGAACACTGGCCCAAAAGAAATACCTAGAAAACACAATACGTGGGTATAAAAAGCGATAATGTCAAACATGCAGACCCAAACAACTCTACGCTTCCAGAACTTTCCAGGAACATCAGGACAGGACACAGGCTGTGCTCCACTTGGAAGGCAAAGCAGATGAAAAGATGAGAAAAGAATGGGACGATTCTTGCAAAAGAGTAGAGAAGAATGTTGCGATGGGTGCAATTGATGTTGTTCTGTCACTGACCGGGGAAATGTAATGAAGTACCACGAGAATACTGCCCCACTGGTATAAACCCAGCTACAACCCCTTCCCCCTTCAAATCTGGTTTCAAGCTCTGAGAATGAGCCCCGCTAATTCTTGTCCTAGAACCCTTTTCTCTCCCACGTATTACCATCAGGCCTGGTGTCTGATGGTAAAGCCAGCCATGAGCACAGAACCCAAAGAAGCCCTGCCTCAGAGCACCAGGCTCTGAGCCAAATATTTACAGACTGTATCCTTCTATAGCATCTCATGTCATTGCCCACGACTGGAAGGAGGGACAAGAAAGTAACTTGTGTCCCAGACTCTTTCACCAACCCTCCCAAGGCCCTGAACTCTCTCTTTATGCCTTTCAGACTACAGGGTGCAGCTTCGTCCCCACCTGTCTGGAAGATCAGTAGAGGGCAGTCAGATGACAACTGCACCGGCCTGGGGAGTTACCCACTGATAAGTCCTGATTCAAGCTTACAGACTTCCCTGTGATGAGGGGCAGCCCTCATAGGGAGTCCTCTGTTCCCTTTAGGAGCGAGTCTCCAACAACTAAAACTCTTCTCTTCTTCCTTGTGGAAGAGAGAGGTTGTTACATGGTTGGAGTGCCTGTCTGGGGGTGGTGAGACCTCTGGTATAGGCTGCCTGCCATCCACGTCCCCATCAGACTGGCTGTCCTCCAGCAGGGTCTCGTATCTCTTTGAGATAGGACCTTCTTCACCACCCCCATTCACAGCCCTCAGCTTCCAGAGGGCTTCCCATGCTTGCTGCGTACGGGCAACTGGGAAGATGAGTGTGGTCAGGAGAGGATTTGTCTACCTCTCCAGGGAGGGACCTGTTTCCACTCCCACCCATCCATTAGGTCCCCTTTCCCTAGGGTGGCGAGAGAGCAGGGGACCCTCTGCTTCTTCTGGAGCCTACGCCTGCTGTCTTTCCCTCAGGGATGGTAGGGTCTGGGTCCACCAGTCTGTCTCCCTTTCACACTCTCTTCAACTTCTTCCTCCAGCTCAGCCACCATGCTGAGCAGATCGTTCAGCTGTTCATACTGGATTCTCATCCTCGAATGATAGTTTCTATCTGATGTTTAACAATAGTGACATATGCCTCTGGATTATTATTTGCATGGAGAAGATGGAAAATGAGCAGTGGAGACCTCAGAGAAGTCGACTCTTGAAATTCAGGTTCAATTATTTTCCTTCAATTATTTTCATTCTAACCTTTTTTGGTTGTAGCTGTTTCTACCTAATTTCGTTTGTGCCATCCTGAGACATCCATACTTATCAGTACAGAGTGCCCACTATCAGAAGTAGTAATGTAGAAATGGAAATAATCTTGAATATCAGCTGAAGCCTTTTCTAGTTCCAGAAGTGCTGAATATCCCATAACACCACTGCCGTAATTTGAGAACCAGGGCCTAAAGGAGGAGGGTTTTCAGAGAGGGGTGGAACACGGAGGGATCGATATTCCCTCCCATTTCCTGCCCATACTCTATAAATAAAGCCATGTAGAACAGCAGCCCTGCCCTCTTTCGCCTGCTCCATGCTTGGCTGCTGTTCCCCTGCGCTACTTTACCATCAGCTCGCCACGTCCTCTTCAGAATCCACTTCCATCCGGTGCTGGGAAGAGCCGGGGACCCCCCTCCCGAGTCAGCCCTGCCACGGGAGACCCTCAGGCACCTACCCCTTCGATCACTGAGAGCGGGTTGCCCACTTAATAGATATTCCTATATTTGTATGTTTGTTCCTTATCATATGTAGTACCCGTTTCAGTAAACCTGGTTTTTTTGCCAGTTTTAATTGCCAACTTCTAAGCCTCTCGTCCTTCCTTCCTGTATCTTTCTTTGGGAGGATGGAGGAGGGGGCGATGAGAGCAATTCTGTCCTCTGGTTTTGGATCTCCCATACTGCTAAGCTGTGACGAGGGTGGGTGTCGAAGGGAACAGGGTCAGTAAGAGGACAAGGAATAATAGGTGTAAGCCACAACTTGCAAAGTTCCATCTCACCATGAGGAGACAGTTAGGAGGGTGATGGAGCACTGGAACAGGCTGCCCATAGAGGCTGTGGAGTCTCCGTCTCTGGAGACTTTCAAAACCTGCCTAGAGGGCAGTTGGACTCCATGCTCTCTCGAGGTCCTTCCAACTTCTAGCATTCTGTGATTTCATGACAGCACCAGAATACCATGTGAAGAAAGACAGAATTGATCTCTCTTATAGCCCCGCCTTGTCCCCACCTCCCCCCTGCCCCGGATCAACTCTGTGGGTATGGGCAGTGCCCTTGGACTGAAAGGGGAGCCACTGAGTGCAGTCCCCAGCTTCAGAGGAAGAAATGAAACAAGAACTGGTGGCTTCTGCTGTGTTACCTGCAAAACAGTATTAGGAGGATTGGAACTGTGGAAGAATCTTCCATCCCCACAGGCAAAATTCTCTTGTTTGCAGTCATAGGTCTCAGAGCTTGTCTTGATGGCGATGGGGGCATTTGTAAGGAAAGAACAGAAGATGGCTGCAAGAGACCGCAGACAAGGACTTGGTGCTCAGAAGCGATTTCTGACACCTCCAGCCACTTCTACGTTCTGGTTGATGAGAAGCTCAACAGGAGCTGGCAATGCACACATGCAGCCCACAAAGCCATCCGGCTCCTGGGTGGCATCAAAAGAAGGGTGGCCAGCAAGTCGAGGCAAGTGATTCTTCTCCTCTACACTGCTCTTGTGAGACCCCACCTGGAGTACTGCGTTCAGTTCTGGTGGCTCCAGCACAAGGAGAACATTGACCTTCTGGAGCGAGTCCAAAGGAGGGCCGTGAAGATGATCAGAAGAGGGCTTGAGCACCTCTCCTGTGAAGACAGGCTGGGAGAGATGGGATTGTTCAGCCCAGAGAAGAGAAGGCTCTCAGAGAGACCTCCCACCCTCCCTGCAGACGCGGCTTTGCAGGCGCATCTCTCACTCCAGTCTGAATTGCCACATTTATTTCTCCCCACCCACTTCTCCTTTTTTCTGTTGATCCTTCTTTTCCTTCTGGTTTCAGTTGTGGTCTTCTGGCTTTGTCATTGTCATGGCTGGAGCCTAGCTGATCACAAGGGACCTTGAGGCCCCTCACTCCCCTTCCTGTGAGGTTTGCACTCCCGGTGACAGTCACAGGCAAAACGAACACAATTGGTTTGAAAAGATCAATTTAATTTATCATTAACCGAAGCACAACGGGGCAAAGCGAAAACACAAACAAGAGCTCAAATACTTTACACCACCCATCCCCTCTAGCCGAGACAAAATTACTTTGTCTCGATATCTCCGTCCCGCTATCTCAGTCCTTCCTTTCCTTCCTATGGTTTCAGCTGTGGCCTGCTGGCTTTGCCATCTGCCCATGGACCAGCACTCGATAAATGCAGGTGTATGCTGGGTTTCCCCAGTTGCTCATCACAGCAAGTTTGATGAGTGAGAAGGCGGTGGGAAATGGCGCCTTCTGTAAGGAAAAGAGAGAAGAGAAGGTGTGAGCGTTAAGAGCAATAATGCCATCTGCCAATCTCCCCCTGCCAAGACTTCTCCTGCCCAGGTTTCAAAAGTGGGCGGGGGTGGCTCTGGAAACAGGAGGCCCAGTGCTGGTCCCACAGCTGCTGGGCTCCAAACTTCCACTGCCTGCTCTGCCTGCTTTGCTCCCAGCAGGGCTGAGAGGGCACTTCCCTCGCAGTGCTGCATTCCCCTCTGCCCAGGGAGAAAGCTTTTGTGCTCCTCCTGCCCTGGACTTCCAGGCAAACCTGGTTTGCTCCATGGTATCGTAGCCCCTGCATGGACTGTACCTTGAGAGGGAACATCTGAATACTGGGTCCTGCCGCATCGTACGTGAATTTAATCAGCAGGATTTCTTCCTCTCCATTCTCATCCAGTCCCTCAAGGACAAAACACAAAGAGAGCAGCTCAGGCTCGGCCCAACAAAGGGGAAATGGACACATTGTCACCTAGAGCCCCCCGAACTCTTGAGCTCCAGGAGAGGTCTAGAGCTTCTTACAATGGAGCTCAGTCTCTGCCTTGGGATTCGGTGAAGAAGCCAGAGGTGCAGGGCCAGAACGGGTCTTAAGAGGAATTAACCCTCGAGAGCCCATGCTGTATCCCCCTAGGATACGGCACTGCTCAGCAGAGAGCAGGACTTGGGTCTTAGAGGATGCACAAAAGTGTGCAAGACCCTGTCATGACTTTCCCCCAGGGCCTGATCCCCGATCGCCAGACATGTGCAGCAGAGACTTACATAGGCAGAGACATCTCTGGGGGCACTGATGACCGTCCCAGATGGAGAGGCTTCTTTTGAGATGTGCTGCAACGTGATGGCCGTCAGATGGACTCGTGCTGGCAACCTGATGACAACCTGGCCCTGCTGCCCTTGAAAAGGCCAGCAGTTTCCTATGGAAACATCCTCCTGCAACCAGAACATCAGTGTTGGCACCAAAACAACTGCCCATGTAGCTGGATGTCCAGGCACCGGTGTGTCTGTAGGGTCACTTTCAGCTCAAAACTGGGGTACTGTGAGGAGATGGACAGAAGCAGGAGGCCTTCCCTGCCTGGCAAGGGCTTCTCGGGGAGAAAAGCCTTTCAGCCAGCTGTGGCAGAAGAATGCAGGCAAGACGCAGCAGTTGATCTCAGTTCTGAGCCATTCCCTTCCTGAGGGGAATCACGGATTTCTAGCAAGCCCAGCCAGGCATTACAGCCTTGCTTCCAGTAACCTGATCAACTCTGTGGGCATGGGCAGTGTACATGGAGTAAGCGGGAGAGGCCCTGAGGTCAGTCCCCATCTCCACAGGAAGGAACAAAGCCAGCGCTGATGGCTTCTGCTGTGTTACCTGCAAAATAGTATCCGGAGGATTGGGACTGCGGAGGAACCGTACAACCCACCAGAACCAGTTTCCTTCTCTGCAGTCATAGGTCTTGGACGTTCTCTTTGTGTCAATGGCGGCACCTGTAAGGAAAGAAGAGCAGATGGCTGCAAGAGGCCGCAGACGAGGGGGACTTGGTGCTCAGACACTATTTCTGCCTCCTCCGGCCATCTCCACATCTGTCAGTCCTGTCCCAGCTGCGCAGGGGAATGCCAGCAGCCACGTGCCCGGTGACTGCTCTCCTCAGAGCACCACGAGGAGAAGGTCTGAAGGGTCTTGGAGACAGCAGGCCACCCGTGTGAATGACAGCAGGCCAAAGCTGCAGGCTTGCCCAGCCACTCCCTCCTCAGGTGCAGCGGCGAGGGAGAGAGCCCCTCCATCGGCACGGGAACACGTGTGGGGACAGCAGCAGAGGCACCCGTGAGGACGCCAAGGAAAGGACTGGGAGGCAGTCTGGGGAAAGCCACTCTGCTACTGCCATTGCTCTTGGGCCCCATGAGGCATAAAAGCTCCCCCACTTTGGAGAGCACTGCCTGCAGCACAGGCTCCTCTGGGAAGCGCTGCACACAAGTGCAAGGCAAGGGGGCTGGGGTGCTTGTGTCCATACCAGAGCGCAGCAGGGCCCAGTCAGCCGGCATGGAGAGTTCCGAATGCATCCGGGACACTGCCTGCTCCACTTCCTGGGAACAACATGAACAGAGAGAAAAGGAGCACATCAGCAGGCAGTTCAGCATGGCTACTGGCGTCCTGAGATGTAGCGGGTCCGCGGCAGAAACACAAGGCACGGCCTTGTCCACAAAGCTGCACAACTCTGTCTGTGGTGTGAGCTGCCAGGGCCGAGGAAGCGGATCTGTGGCCAGAGCCATGGCCCTGAGCTGCACTGACAAGGGTTTCCACACCCTCATTCCCAGCCTCCACGCTCTCCGGCAGGCACACCAGGAGATGGGCTCAGACCCTGCAAGCGATGGCTGGCCCTGTGAGCACGCCTGGGTCACACTGGTGCCTCAGGAGCTGGGCCCGAGCAGCCAGAGGTACTGGAGTGCCAAGGGAAGGTTGTCAGGTGTCCTCTGGTGCTTGAAGCAGCCCAGTTATACTTAGGCGAGAGAAGAGCCCGGATAGTGTAGAAGTTTGCCCAGCAAGCACCCGGGTGGCTGTGGTCAGCAGCAACAACAACCCCACAGAGTCCTTTTCTCAGGGCTTCTGCCCAGCCAAGCATCCTTCCCCAAAATGCAGGATCACCTCCTTCACATGCTTGAACTCTGCCTTCAGCTGAGCCATCTCTGCCACCAGATGCTTCGCTGTTTGGATTTGTTCCTCATGCAAAGCAGATGCCTTCCTGGAGGAGCAGAGAGCAGATCTTGTCAGGGAAAAGCCCATCCCCAACTGGGAGCAGCTGAGCTCAGCAAGGAGGAGACACACGTGCTTTCCTTGACACGTGCTTTCCTTGCTTTGCAAGTGCTTCCCTTCCACACCAGGCTGAGCAAGAGGCAAAAGCAGGAGGGAAGTATGGGAGGCCTGGCTGCTAGGGGATGACTGCAGGTAGCATGAGGTCACCTGACCCTTCTGCACAGAACCAATTCCAGCTCAGGAAACATCTCTTACCACAGGGGTTCCAGGTCTGGTCCCAAGGCATATGCCAGCCCCTGAAAGGGAAAAACGCTTCATCAGTGCACCTGCTATCAGAGCTGTGGGGGCTTTCCCAGGAGGGGCTTTCCTAGAAAGACAGGGCAGAAGCTGCTGCTGCTTTGGATCTCCCTGCAGAGAAGCAGAAGAGCCCGTGATTTATCCAGCCACTGTCAGAAATGCCCTGTGGCAGGAGGTGCCCGTCCCAAGAGAGTCACCGACCTCTCTCAGTCCCACAGTCCGCATTGTCCACGCTGCCACTGGGGTCCTGCAGATAACACTACCTGCCATTCCGAACACCAAGAGAGAGTTACGTTGCTGGGGTTGCCAGAGATGCCTGCAGTTGTGTTGTCAGCCCCCTGTGTCCCCAGGGGTGGGGCAGCAGGTGGGGAGTGTGGGGAGGGAGCAGGGAGAGGATTAATGTCTGACTGGGGGTCATCAGGCCGGGCTTGAGGGGACTGCCCAGCCGTGATCTTCGGGAGTGCTGGGTACCAGGCAGCTAGTCCCCATTTCCTCTCACTGCTTCAGTGCGTGCTGAGACCAGGCTGCATGGGCCAGGAGAGGTAGCTCTCCATCGGGGTCCCCTCCGGGAGTCCCCGTGCCAGGCTTGGAAGCACCCTACGCCCTTCTCTCGCAGACTTGCGGACTAAGCAATCCATCTGTTGGCTTGGTCCAGTAGCCAGAGCAGCAGCATGGTTGGCTGCCTGCCAGTCTTACTGCCCACCCCACCAAGGCCGTACCCAGGAAGCACTTGAGCCACTGGAGATGCCACACACAGGCAGGCCAAGGGAGGTGGCATCCAGCACAGGCAGGCTGTTGCTCTTGGATGTTTGCTTATGAAAACTCACCAAACATCACTGGGAGGAGCCAGAATAAGATGATGCTCAAGATTATCTTCTTTAGAATATCTTTCTTCCTTTGCCTGAAAAAGAGGGAGTCCTTTGGCTGTCAGTAGTTCCCTGGGCTGCTGGCTGGCAAACACTCTCTGCTCTCCCCTGTGCTTGCTCTGGCCCTGAGGCAGCCCCTTCCTCACCCAGTCCACAGCAGGAACATGAAATACGTACACAGTGAAGGTCCACATGCCCAGCAGATGTCCCCAGAGGGAGGCGAGGCGAGGCCACCTGCCAGAAGGCAAGGAAGGCTGAAGACCGTCCCTGGGCAAAGAAACCAGAGATAATTTGGGCCTGTTGTTGTATCTCCTCTAGATAGCAGTGCCACCACTGCCCCACAGCCAGGCTGTCCCTCCGTGTCTTGGGGGGGCCAGTCTCAGGTCCCAGGGGCTTGGCCTGCTCGGGAAGCAAAATCCCCCCGGGGCAGAAGGGCTGGGATCCCCCCCCTGCAGCACGAGGCCACCGCTGCCCCAGGGGCCCTGCTGCACACTGGCTTTGGGCCAGCAGCGCCAGGCAGGCTTTCAGCCCAGCCCCATCCCCACAGAATGGGGGCTTCACAGCCACGTGGCTCTTCTTCAGAAATCCTCTGTCAGATTCCCCAAGCTGCTCCACACCCCACCGACCACGTTAGGCCGTGTCCCTGCTACCACCCCAACCTGGCCCGGGCAGGAGCAGACCACTACATACTTATTTGTTTGGCAGCTGCTCGGCCCCGCTGCCTCCTCTGTGGGGTTGGGGTCGGCCTCGGCTCCTGAGGAGCCTCTGCCGGCCCTTTCTCGCCTCACTCGGGACCCCTTTCTCCTCGCCATCGCAAGGACACAGGGGTCAGACACAGCTGCCTTCTTGGCCTGGCCAGGAAGAACCAGCTCCAGCAGCAGCTCCCTGGCTACTGAGGGTTCCTTCCCCTCGCACCACAAGGCTGTGGGGGCGGCCAGCTCTGAGCTCACAATGGGGCTCCGCGGGGCTCAGCAGGGCGGGGAGACTCTGTGGGCTGCTCCCCTGGGGCAGCAGCATGGCTGCCGCCCCTCTGCCCCTGCGGTGCGAGCCCAAACCGGTGGGCGCCCCAACCCTGCCATGCCTCTGTGCCGGGAGGCTGCCTCGCCTGGCCTGCTGGACAGGGTTCCAGCTCTCCTGGGCATTCCCGGGAAACCAGAAAGGGAGCTGGAAACGGGCTTTGCTCTCGGCCCATGGGACGGCTGCTTCCGGCAGCGTTTCTCCTCACATGCACGGCCCGTGCCAGGGTGCCAGCATGGCAGTGAGGGGCGCGGGGCCCATGGCGCACAGCCATGCCACGCTCCAGGGAGCGAGAGCGTTGGTCCGACTGAGCCTGCGTGCAGCTGAATTTCAGGGGGATGGGCGGTGGTAGCCTCTGGTGCCTCCTTGCCTCCCACAGGCCTAAGTTCAATTACAGAGCAGTTCTGGAGCCTGAACATTTAGAGAGCCAAGAAATTACTTGGCGGGGGCGACTTTTTTGGGGGGGTTTTCTTTGTAAAGAAGAACTGCTTGCAAAAATGCATATTCCCTTTCCTGCTGAGTGTCAACTAGATCCTTCAAACAGGCAGGATAGGGAAAGCTATCTTTCTGTTACATCTGAGCAAGATGATGATGCTCAAGAGTATGTTCTTTAGCAACACCCTTTGCCTGAAAAGAGGGAGTCCTTTGGCTGTCTGTAGGTCCCTGGGCTGTAAATGACACCTCTGAAGCATATGTCACTGCCGTTATACCTTGAGTACTGTGTCCAGTTCTGGGCTCTTCAGTTCAGGAAACAGACTGAGGTGCTGGAGCAGGTGCAGAGTAGAGCAACAAGGCTGTAAGGGAACTTGAGCAGAAGTCCTATGAGGAAGGGCTGAGGGAGCTGGGGTTGTTTGGTGTGGAGAAGAGAAGACTTAGGGGAGACCTCATCACTCTCTATAACTCCCTCAAAGGAGGTGGTAGCCCATGGGAGGGTTGGTCAGTAAGACAAGAGGGAATGGTCATGAGTTCTGCCATGGGGAAGTTTAGGTTTGATGTTAGGAAAAAATTCTTTACAAAGAGGGGGATCACGCATTGGAATGGGCTGCCCAGGGAGGTGGTGGATTCTGCATCCCAGGAGGTTTTACAAAAGAGACTGATGTGGCACTCAGTGCCATGGTGTGGAAACCACAGTGGGAGCTGGTCAAGGGTTGGACTCAATGATCCCAAGTTGATTCCCCGATTCAGTGAATCTGGTGCTTCTATTTAAGTTGTAGTGCTATCATGATGTCTGCAATTTCCAGGAAAATCAGATACCCTAGTATAAAACAAAAATTGCATCCTATCAAGGAGGTCAAGTTAAGCTGTCTTTATTAATGATACTTAAAACCCACAGGCACGATAAAAAAGTAAAATTGCTTAAGTGTATTTGGAGAGGTCCATAGAGGGAAAGCAAATGAGAGGCAGGAATGCACTCTTAACCTGTGTTTTGTATGAATGATTTTACTGATTTTTTACAGCTAAGAATTTAATGTAAATTATTCTAACATCTCTGCCCAAACTGAGTTAATGAAAGCTACGTAGGAAAAAAAACAGTCCCTTTTTCAAAGTTCTCGGTATCTGCTGTGCCTTTTGAGCAGTAATTGGATCTGTTACCTCTCAGATACGTATTTACCTTTATTAAGAGATGTAGGAGTATAACTTTCAGTGAGGGTTGTGATGTTGGATGCTTAATTCTGTAGTCCTGTATTCCACAAAGGGTGCTGGAGCTGGCTCACTGCACTCTGCTTTCATGCTGCAGGGGAAGCCTTGCTGTCTCTTGTGGGTATTTCAATATTGCTGTGCAGCAAGACAATTAAAAGTTACATCTTTAAAGCTGATTTTAAACCTCTCTCCCCTTACATCTTTAAAGCTGATTTTAAACCTCTTTCCCCTCCTCCCTCTTTCGCCCTACGTCTCTCTGGTCAATCTTTCCTCAGCTCTCTGACATTTCAGGCTTACAAATGCAGTTCTTATGCAACAAATAGAATACATAAACCAAAAAGCATTTTGTTGTGCTTTTAAGACTGCATTTCTAATCTAGCTGTACAGGGAACAACAGTTTTCTTTGCTCCATAAACAGTACTGTAACAGCTTACTTATTTAGAAATGTCTGTGTCACAGTGGGTTGTTTCTCCCATCATCTGAAGCACAGCTTCAATGTGCACCGTAGAGGGAACAGGAGACTTGGCTCTTTCACCAGTTATATGTAAGGCATTCTCTTCTGACATGTGGAAGATAAATTTGTGTCATTTGTCCAGTTTGAAGTCCCATTTTTAAGTTGACCATTTTGTTAAGTGAGCTCAAAACAGTAGCTTCGACCAATATTAATGAATTATTTTGCATATTTCATAGCCTGCTGTTGCAGCAGCTTTTCTACTCTTTCACTCGGGTTATCTTCGAGTTGCTAAAGCTAACACAACAGAAGGTGCAGAAACAACACGCACATCTAGATGGCGGTGATTAACACTGGAAGGAACAGATGTCTTTGAAACTTCTCAACAAAGGAAATACCCACTTCATCCATTCGGCTATCAAATACAATATTAAACCAAGCTTCCTGAGTTTTGCTTCGCTTGACTCTGATTTTGGACGCTCGTATTCCACACATCTCTTCTCAGAAGGCGAAGCGCCTGTGGTCAGGTCTGGAAATTCGGACCTCAGCAAAGCACTGGTTCAGGGCTCTGCCTGAGATACTCGGCGAGGAAGGGAGGGAGGGAGTGGAGGGGAGGAGAGGGGAGGGAGACCAGGAGACGACGGTCTGCGGCCGCTCCCGCATCCAGGCGGGCACACAAGAGTCTGCCGCCGCCCAGATCCCATCGCAGAGCCCGGGAGCCCGTCGGGTGCCGGTGCCGGTGCCAGCAGCTCCCCTCTTACCGCGGGGGAGACTGGGGCCCGCCACGTCCCAGGCGGACGGGGGTTGGGGGAGCCCTCCTGCGGGCCGGGAGAGGAGGGGGCTGCGCGGGATAGCTGCTGCCCCTGCGGCCGCCAGACTTCCTCCGCGCCCGCCCTCCTTCCTGCCCTGCCCAACCCTCCCTTCCCCTCCCCTGCCGGCGGTGCCTCTTGCCGCCGCCGGCCTCCCTGGCAGCGGCCGACGGGGGCTGCGGGAAGCGCGGGGCACCGGCAGCGGCTCGGCAAGGTGAGCTGAGCTGAGCCCTGCGGCGGGGGCAGCGGGACTGGTGCGGCTGGGCCTGCCCTGCCCTGCCCTGCCGGGAGCCCCAACCCCCGCACGGCGGCCTCTGCGGCGACTAAGCAGGCGGCCGGCGGGTGGGGAAGGTTCCCCACGGGCGGCGTGGCGTGAGGTACCCCGTGCCAGGGTCTGCAACCGCTCGGCCGGCTCCAGGAGCGAGTGGCCGGCGCGGGGGCGTCGGTGCGGGGCTCTCGGCGGGGCTGGAGGGGAGGCGGGCGGGCGGGTGGGTATTCCTGGAGCCCGCGGCACGGTGCAGCCCCGGGCGGTTCCCCCTCGCCGCGGGTGGATGCCAGCGGCGGTATCGGGAAGGTTCCTCTGGGCTCAGCCTGCCTGCCTGACGCTAAGAGCATTTTATTACTCCGGTCTTTTTGCTTCAGTCAGCCTTCCCTCATCAGATCTTTTGCACGGAGATACGCGTGTTGAGCCCAGAGCAATTCTGGGTACTCACAACTAAGTTAGAAATAATGATGCTGGAAACGAGAAAGGGCCGTAACAAGGCAGGGTGTTGTGAGATGGTCCCCTTCAGGCTCCCCTTCCCAGGAACCAGATGGTCTCCCGAGGATCCAGCCGGGACTGTGGCCTGAAGAGTTTCCCCTCCTTCTGAGCCAGCCCCGCGTCCTGCACGCAGGGTGTTCCCTTTCTTGGCTCTGGGTTTGCTTGTCAGCTTGAAGATGGGAGTAATTGATCAGGTGTCAGTGAACTTTGCTCCTGAGTGTTTTTAAATGGTCCTTCCATTATAATATCTTAACTCTTTGCTCCTGAAGATCTCTTTGCAGTGTTAGAGCGTTTATTCTGGTTTTTGTTATTATTGTTGTTGTTTTTTTTCCTTGTGGAGGTTTGCACGTTTTACAGCAAAGCCTTATGAGTAGTGTTACAGGGGTGGGGGGATGGTAGGAATTCGGTGGCTTTCTCACCACCTATCAAAATTTACTGTACGCTGCTTTCTAATGTTTTGGGGTTTGTTTTTAAGATCAAGTAGGTGTAAGAACTGTGATCCTAACAAGACAGTTCATGTTGCATGGGAAAAGTACCCAACAGTTCTAAAGAGAAGTGAACAGTCTACCTAATTACTGTTGAGATCCCTCAGCTCTGTAATTTTGCTTGTTTAATTTTGGTTTCGTACACAGGATTTTCAGGTGGTAGTAGTATTGTCTGCAGGTACACCTAGATGGCATGTCTGGAAACTGTGTGGGTATTTTAGAAGATTTTGTTAAGTTACCATTGGTTACCTAACTTCTTTAATCAGAACAGTTATCTACCTACCTCAGACTTCTGGCATCTTTTTAGTTATGCACCTAGTTGAGATTTCTCTTTAATCCTATGTAGGGCAAGACTTTGGGTGTTTGGTTACTAGTTTTTTGTAGATTAGTAACTCGAAAGAAGAGACTTCTCAATTTGAAAAATTATTAGTGGATGATTGGTAACAGTCACCTTCCTGAGCAGATAATGCTTTTTAAGTATTTTCATGTTCTTCTGATCTTTTACATGTAGTCAAAATACATTAGAAAAGGAAGACCTAGGATCTAAATTGAGTACTATTCCTCACAGCTATACTATTGAGAAGGGTAAGAATGCAGTTGCTGAAGATGTTGTGCTATAAATGGTTCTGCCCATACCAGTACTTTGAAAAGTTTATATTGATAATTCGGGCCACTAGTGGTCCAAAGTATTGGTGGCATCTGTGGGGTTTTTTTGTTGTTGTTTTTTTGGTTTTGTTTGTAGTGGGGTTTTTTATTTGTTTTGGGTTTTTTTAGTGGTTACCACTGTAAAGTTAGCTGGTTGTCAAAAATACAGAAGTTTGAAAAGAGACACAGTCACTGTTACTGAATGTTGAAGGAGTTGGGGCTTTTGGGGCAGGTTTTTGTGTTAGTTGGTGGAGTTTTTTTGTTGGTTTTTTTTCCTGTCACTTAGCCAGTCTGAGGATTCTTGTAAGAAGAATTTAGAAAGTTTGTGATCAGGCTTAAATGCATGTACAAGTTTTAAATCTCCATTGGAAAAATGTTGCACCACTTTGGCTTGCAGACTTGAAAAACGGGCACCCAAATGGTGTTGCTGTAGAGGATGATAAGAAATCTGGACATCTGTGTGTTGTGTTTTGTGACAGTGTATTAGACCCAGTCTCTGACCCTTGTAAGCTGTCAGTGCACCCTTGAAATCGTGAAGGTTGCTGCTGACTGTAACTGGTTCTCCCCATGCAACTGTGAATGGTTGTTACTTGGTGACATCCAGCCATGGGTAAGAATCAACAACTAGACTTTCAAGTATGGTCACTACTGTATGTAAACCATATAAAAAACTAAATATGAAAGATTTTGTCACTTCTCCGTTTCTACCCATCCCCCAAACTATCAACTTTTTTTAGAAGAGTGGGTGCACAAATACTTGCTACGTGGTTCACTTTTTAAAGCCTTACTTTAAGTTTTAAGTAGTGTTGTTTTAGGTTTTGGGTTTGTTTGCGTTTTTTTGTTTGTTTGGGTTGTTTCTTTTTTTTTTTTTTACTAAAACACAGTTCCTAGTACATTCTATTCTGAGGTAGCCATATAACCATAAAGCCATTTTGGTTGGGAAGGACATTTAAACCTGGATTATTGAGTCCAACCATTAACCCAGCACTGCCAGGTCCACCACTAAACCATATCCTTCAGCACCACATCTACACAGCTTTTAAATTCCTCCAGGGATGGTGACTCCATCACTGCCCTGTGCAAAAGCCTGACATAACCTACTTGGTAACTTGCAGTGCTGTTGTGTGGTTAACATTTGTGTGGTTAACATGTTGTGTGGTTAACAGCATTAACAACAAATGATACATAATTTCTGAAATGCTTAAATTAGGGAAAAATAGAATTAACGGGTGCATACAATTAATGTGTCAGTGGAGAAGGTTTTGATTAGCTTGCTCGATTAAACTGATATGTATTTATTCAAGCAGTGAGACGTAGGAAATTCATGACAATATCTGAACAAATAGGTTATTTTTTTCAGAATCTCAGAAATTTGGGAGGAGTCTGTAAAGTTGGGGATAGCACTGCAATCTGTGTGCAGGAGGGGGATCCCTCAATGAGAGGAGTTCTCCCCAGCCTGGGCAAGGTGGTTGCCTGTTGGCAGGTCTGGCCAGGACAGGGTTGTGGGTCCTCTCAGCACTGTCTAATAGGTATTAGTTCTTTGTAATTTTTTTTCTTCCTTTCTCTCTCTGGTTATGGCTCTGGTTTTCCAAAGGGGTTTTCTTAAGGCACAGGCCTCCAAGCAAGACTTCCCTTTGCTTTTCAGTGGCTGCTCTAGCTGCACATGGTCTTCATGTGCTGCTTGGGCTCATGCAGTGGCTGGGGGCTGGAGGAGGTGATGAGTAGGCAGGTGGGGGATAAGGGTCCCCTCTTGATTTCTCCCCGGCTGTGTGATGCCTTTGTTGAATGCTTCATCTGTTCTTCTTCTCCTGCTCATGCAGATACACAGAACTGAGCCTTGTGATCAGGGAGACTTGACTTTCCTGCTGGCAGTCTGAAAGACACAAATTGTTTTGCTCTGTATGTGCCCCTAATATCTTAGCCTCAAGGCTTAGGTGTCATGGTTGTGTTAATTATCTGTAGAGGAGGATTGCTGGATACCAGATAGCCTACTTCAGCTGAGTACAGAAAAGAAGGAATTGTTCAGACTGATAGTATATTAATATAGGAAATACTTTGCTTAAGTATTTCAGAGTCTAAAACACTTCTTCCTTGATGAAGCACTGCTATATTGGCAGTGCAGAAGAATGAAATCTACTGTTTGTAAGTCAAGAATTTTATGCTCTACTGAATACAGAGTGTTATGCACATGGTACGGTATCTCATTTTCAACTGTGCAGTAAGCATGCATGAAAGATTAACTCCTTCGTGTTCAGTAAAACCACTTCTTTACCCATAAAACCAGAAATATTTTATTTTCATCTCAAATAACTGCGACAAACCAGATTTCTGTAAAAACAGCATGTATGAATATATTTCAGGGTAAATACACTTCCTAAGATTATTTGCTTATCTATCCTCCGGAATGTGTGCATGTGTTTATCCATGATTGAAGTTAAACAGTTTTGATACTTTAAGCTGGTGAGAGAAGGAGTGCTGCATCTGAGGTCGTGTTTTGTGTTTGCGCTATTCCAAAGATCCTTCTGTGTGTTTCATCCCTTTCCTTTTCTGTTTTCTTCTGTTGAATATAAAAACTTATTCCCAACTAACATAAATTACTTAAGGGTAAACCATGGGACTTTCTATAGAAAAAAATTTACTGAAGTGAAACATGCCTTATAGAAATCAGAAAAGAGCAGAAGAGTCTCTGAGGCTGATTGATTTGTGTACTCAGTAGGTTCACTGGCATTCCTTAATGTGGTTTTGTGCCTGTGCTGTTGATCTGAACAGTGAACCAATCATAATTCCTTTGAACAGAAGAGTTGCTTTACCTCTGAAAATATTCAAAGCCATATTTGTACCCAGTAGTTAAATTCTGGTGCAAGTTGTTACTGCTGATAACATAGACTACTTTCTGTATTTGTGACTGCTAGAAGGAAAACACCAGTTATTTTATTCAAGTAGTGCTTGGAATGATGCACTATGAATTGCTGTGTTATCTTTAGGATTTTTTCAGTGTTTCCAGTGTATCACTTTCAGTTATTCCCAAGTGTATCAGCTAGTAGTTCTCTTACACCAGAGAACAGGGTATGAATTATTTCATGACCGGTACCAAGATAGATTTTTTTGAAATGCACTCCATTATAAGGAAAGATCTGGGTGTTCTGATAGATAGTAGATTATCCATGAGCCAGTAGTGTGTCCTTGCTGCCAGGAAGGCCAGTGGAATCCTAGGTTGCGTGAAGAAGCGTGTGGCCAATAGCACAAGGAAGGTCATTCTCCCCCTCTGCTCTGTCCTGGTGAGGCCACAGCTGGAACAGTTCATCCAGCTCTGGGCTCCCCAGTTCAAGAGAGACAGGGAACTGCTGGAGAGAGTCCAGAGGAGGGCAACAAAGATGGCTGGGGGATTGGAGCATCTCTCTTATGAGGAGAGGCTGAGAGAGCTGGGACTCTTTAGCCTGGAGAAGAGAAGGCTGAGGGGAGACCTTATCAATGTCTGGAAGTGTCTAAAGGGTGAGTGTGAGGAAGATGGAGCTGGATTCTCAGTAGTTCCTAGTGAAAGGGTGAGGGGCAACAGGCAAAAAAAAAAAAAAAAGCCTCTTTGTTTACAGGAAGGCAGTCTATTAGAGCATGTGCCCAAGATTGAGAATTCATTGGGCTAGGTACCCTGAAACTCACGAAGACTAGATTTTATGATCTCATAGGACGACTGTGATCTAATTCAAACAAAATTGCAAGTGCTTGTTTCCCCTGCTTTTCTCAGGGTGAGATAAGCTGTTCCAGAGAGACAACCCATGTCTCAGTAAGGAACCATGAGTATTTTCAATATTGCTCATTTGTTAAGGCAAGTTTCTTTTTTAGTAGGAGCATAGGAAGCAGCTGAGGGTCAAAACAAGTGTCACTTAATAAAATTTACTGTTGAAATCGACAGTGTGGCTGCTAGTTTTATTTTTGGTTTTTAGCTTTAATTTGGTTCAGTCACTGGTTTGTACATTTATTTACAATCTTGGAACCAAAAAGTTAAAATAGTGTTACCAGAGGGAATAAGCTGAAACCACCCAAGTTAGGGAAGTAAAATGCAAATTATTCCTGAAAAAGCAAGCCTAAGTCTATTTTCAGAGTATAAGAGGTAACAAAGAATCTAGCCTGCATCTGTAGACCAGTGTTGTACAATTAGTTTTTGGGATGGAATATATGATAAAAGGATGCCTGGTTTGTTCTCTTTACTGCAGATTTTCCTTATATTGTTAGGAATATTCAAGACTTGCCCCCTCAAGTCCCTGTGAAGTTTCATGTACAGGCTATAAAATATAGTATAAGATAGTCTAAGATATAGTATAAGTATAGTATAGTATAGTATAGTATAGTATAGTATAGTATAGTATAGTATAAGACTCTGTCTGGTGGAAATACCAAGGCAGTGTGCCTTCATTGCTGAGTATAGTCTCTACTGCCAAGAGCTGTTGTGTTACTGCAGTAAAAGTTTCACTGTGTTGTAAAATAGTGGGGAATGCAGAATAATATGTCTATTTTAATTTGCAGGTTTCCATACTGTTGTGTTTCTTTGGGTTTGTTTTTTTCTTGGAATGGTAGGGCTAGGAAATAGCTGCCGAGGGATGAAGACTCCACCTCTCCTTGTGGCTGCACTCGTGGCATGCATCGTTATTTTGGGTTTCAATTACTGGATGGCAAGTTCTCACAGTGTGGATCTGCAGGTAACTTTACTATTGCTCTGCATATTATCTTGTACTAGTGTGTTTAATAAACATAATCCACAACAAGAAGAATGGTTCCTCTGCTTGTGGTGGGCCAGGAGCTTCAGTTTGTTGTAGTCATTTTCATAAATATTACTATTGTTGCATATTAGTAGTGGGAGATGGGGGGAATGGGAGGAATTCCTGTTTGTAGATGAGGGGCCCTTGAAACTTGAAGACTTGCTAGTTTGGTATATGCTACTTCTGCTCACAGAAAATGTTCAGCAGCCTTGTGCAATTTCAGTTGATAGGTGTGGCAAATGCCATCCTCTCTTTTCCTTCCAAAGTGTATGTACATAGAGACTGGCACTCTGTTTTTAATCTGAATGGGCATCCGCAATTACTCATTGCTCTAGATTTTTTACTTACATGACCCTTGAGAATGTATGCATGACTTCCCACCAAGTACAAGTAAATTCAGCTTGTACAGGAACAATGTCTATAAATATAAACTTGTGTTTCTTAGAAATCTTTTCTAAAGAGGACACACAACTTGCATGGAAGCATTACCTTGCCTGAAATTTTTCTAATGGTAACTGGATGTTCTGTGACTGTTGAGGCTGGATATTAATTTGTTTTTGGAACACATGTTCTGAACTTGAGGAATATGTTAATACAGTTTCTAGTTCATGACAATGTGTGGAAGATTGTTCCTTTTTTCCCTTTTTCCCTTGCTTTTAACAGGCAAAACTAAAAACTAATAGCTGGAAAACTGAAAATGATTGTTGAGAGCTCTTCCCAAGTTTTTCCACTGAGTTTGTATCCTCTTTGTAATTGATGTGAATTTTAAAACTGAGTTGGCAATTGTAGGAGTTGACCTGCTGTTTCATCTCAGAGTGGGGACTATTTAAACAGCACACGTGTCTCTGGCCACATAGTTAAGGGTATGTCTTAGCTTTCCCTTAGTGAATAGTTTGAGGCCCTGTCTTCTGTGACTCTGGTTATCCTTTGTTTTCCCTTTAGTCAATGGCCTCAGGATGGTGGCTACCAGCAGGTAGTGTCAGTATTGCTGAAGCTCTGTTACACCTCTGTGAGGCAGCTGGTGGTGAGGAAGATGAGCTATCATACTAACTTAGTCTTGATCTCCAGGTTCTCTTTACTGTCGATTTGCTCTCTTATCTTCTACATTTCTCTGAAAATTAGCTTGAAAATCATTTAGCTTCTGCTTAGTCATGCAATCTGAAGAAATAAAAGCAAGGCTGTCAGCATGGCCTGACCTTCTAAAGCACACTGTCAGGCCATTCGTTTTGTTGGCCAGACTTTGCAGCTACTGTTACTGAAAGGGAGTTTTTCTTTGGCCTCCTAGATAAACTGCAAGTTTCCTCCAACCCCTTCCTCAGTTCTCACTGTTTGTGTGGCAGAAAGGTAGAGTAGGTGGGCAGTAATGTGTGGCATACTGTGATGTAATATTTGTCCCTTTTTCTTGGAGTTTGTGAAGATGCCCAGTTTTTATTATATCTATTTTTTAATCCACCTGGAATCCCCAGGTCTTTCTACCTGGATAGGTTGTTGATACTCCCTACCTTCCTATCTTTCTTCTCCCACACATCCTCTGCTGAAGAGCCACTTTAACCCAAAATGCTTAAAAACTATGTCCTGTGAAACTGAATCAACACTCTAAAAAGAAAAAAAGCAACAAAAAAAGAGAAGTTTTTCTCATATGTGTCTTTTGTAACATCCATGTGTCAGTTCTTTAAGTAAAAGTTTAGCATGTTGTCCTCCTGGCATGGTTTCCCAGGTCTTCCAGGAGATTGTATTGATTTGGGAGATGACTTTTCCATCTTGAGTTTGTTAAAGGTTAACACTGTAAAGTGCATTAATGTCAGAATTGTCTGAATTAAATTTTAAAAATCATTTGACCTTGTACTTCGGAAAGATTACAAGCTGCAATCTTTTTTTTAATGTTTGTGTGTGTGTTCTGTTTCTTTTTTTTGTTTTGTTAAGCTCAAATACTGTGGCAGCTTTGCTGCTCTGTCATCTTTAGCTGGAATTTTGGTCATCCTTACAGAATATGCTGCACTGGTAATTATGTAAAACTGTGTCTGTTTGTCTTTATGTGTTTAGCAGTTATCACCAGTTGACAACAGTACTTCGATGACATTAGCATTGTTATTTCTGTGAAATTTGGCATCCATTGAATGTATTGCAAAAGAGCCTGGCAAGGGGGAAGCACTTCTAGTTGCTTTGGCTAATTAGCTCTTTCTCAGCGTCGGATCCTGGATCTGGAAGGCAAAGTCCGCAGGGCGTCAGCAGAGAGGGGTGCCGTGGAACTCAAAAAGAATGAATTCCAGGGGGAGCTTGAGAAGCAACAACAGCAGATCAACAAAATCCAGTCCTTACACAACTTTCAGATGGAAAATGCCAACAGAGTGCATCAGGAAGAGAAGGTAGGATTCTTCTTTAGCCACAGTCTTCTGGGAGACTGTGGTTTACTAAGACACATGCTGCAAAAAAATAAGGTTGCTCAGATGTTCTATTTTACGGGCATACAGTCAGTGTTCATGTGGCAAAACTTTTATGTATCATTGTAGAATATTTGGAAAGTTGACACGATGAATGCACATTATAGTGTTCATGATATAAAAGGTGAAATATGCAAGTAATAGCACTTCTGATTAAAACATTTATGCCCTCTATAAGGCTTTGTTCCTAACCTTCAGTTGACTCTGGGCTTTTTTCCTGTATACTAATGTTGTAAAACTTAAGGAAAAGCAGCTGCACTAACAGACATATTTGCTATCCCACATATAGTTGTAGGGGGAAGTTGGTATCTTTTCCCAGGCAACTTTCAACAAGACAAGAGGGCATGGACTTAAGTTGTGCCAGGGGAAGTTTAGGTTGGATATTAGAAAGAATTTCCTCACAGAGAGGATGATCAGACATTGGAATGGGCTGCCCAGGGAAGTAGTGGATTCTCCGTCCCTGGAGATATTTAAAAAGAGACTGGATGTGGCACTCAGTGCCATGGGCTGGGAACCGCAGCGGTAGTGGATCAAGGGTTGGACTTGATGATCTCTGAGGTCCCTTCCAACCCAGCCAATTCTATGACTCTATGATTCTATGATATATCTGTAGGTGTAAGCAGTAGGTGTTGATTTCTAAATGCATTACAGATTTTGTGACACCTTGGCTTTCTGGCCCTCTGCATCCAGAATCCAGTAGCAGTGAGAGACCTCAGAAGGACACACTAGCCTTTCATGGCAGTGCTCCTGGCAGTACAGCATTGCCAGAGGGATGGAAGTCCTTTGTGAAAAGTGTGAACATACTTACTTAAATAGCAGTGTGTACATTTACTACTGTGTAAACTTGCAGACAAGTAAATTTTCATAAGTCAATTTTCCGTTAGCCAGAATTATTAAAAGTCACTATTGCTGGCCACAGAGTTTACAGGGCAGGCTGGCCTGGATGGGTGGAGGTTAGAAGCTGATGACAGCAGCTCACCCAGGAGTTTCCTGGGAGCTTATTGTATGTAATGTTGCTTCAGCCTTTCTGCTTCATATTACTGTGGGACCAGACAAATGTATCTGGCACCACACAATCCACCTTTCTTGTTGTAGTGGTGTTTTTGAGTCTAGAGGACATGCAGGAGCTATTTCCCATTAAATCTGGCCTCTGTGCCAGGAAAAGTGGTGGGAAGTATTTTTGTAAAATGCTTTCTGGTCACTAGAAGTACGGGAGCATAATTGGAGGGAGGAAGACTCTCCACTGATCAGCATGGATTGGGTTAGAGATCGCTTGGATAAACTGAAAACACACAAATCCATGGGCCCCCATGGGATGCATCCACATCTGCTGAGAGAGCTTGCTGATGCTGCTGAGCCACTCTCCATCACTTTTGAAAAATTATGGAGAAGGGAGAGGTGCCTGAGGACTGGAAGAAAGCCAGTGTCACTGCAGTCTTCAAAAAGGGCAAGAAGGAAGACCCAGGCAACAACAGACCGGTCAGCCTCACCTCCATCCCTGGAAATGTGATGGAGCAGCTCATGCTGGAGGCCATCTCTAAGCACACAGAAAACAAGAAGGTTATCAGTAGCCAGCATAGATTCTCTAAGGGGAAATCTGGCTTGACTATACTCATGTCCTTCAATGAAGCCATGACTAAATGGGTAGTTGAAAGGAGAGCAGTGGATGTAATATAACATTACTTCAATTAAGCTTTTGACACTGTTGAAACATAACACCCTCATAGCAAAACTCAAGAAATGTGGGACAGGTGGTTGGACTGTGATGTGTATGGATGACTGGATCAACAGCAGAGTTCAGAGGGTTGTAATCAGTGACACAGAATCAAGCTGGAGGTGGGTGGCCAGTGGTGTTCCTGAGGGATCAGTACTGAGTCCACTTCTGTTCAGTGTCTTCATCAACGACCTGGGTGAGGGAGGGGATGGAGTGGACCCTTAGTGAGTTTGCTGATGATATGAAGCTGAGAGGGGTGGCTGATACACCAGAAGGCTGTGCTGCTATCTACTGAGATCTGCACAGGCTGGAGAGCTGGGCAGAAGTCAACCTCATGCAGTTTAAGAGGACAAGTGTAGAGTCCTGCACCTGGGAAAGAATAATACCAACCACCAGTACAAACTGGGGGATGTCCTGCTGGACAGCAGCTCCATGGAGAAACACCTTGGAGTTCTAGTGAACAATAAATTCTCCATGGGTCAACTGTGTGCCCTTGTGGCCAAGAGGGCCAGTGATATCCTAAGGTGCATCTGGAGAAGTGTGTCCACCAGATCTAGAGAGGTTCTCCTCCCCCTCTACTCTGCCTGGTAAGACCACATCTGGAATACAGTATCCAGTTTTGGGCTTCCCAGTTCAAGAAAGACAGGGAACTACTGGATAAAGTCCAGTGGAGGGCTACCAAGATTGTTATGGGACTTCAGCAGCTCTCCTATGAGGAAAGACTAAGGGAACTGGGGATGTTTATCCTTGAGAAAATAAGGCTAAGAGAGGATCTTAATGTCTATAAATAGCTGAGGGGTGTGTGTCAAGAGGATGAGGCCAATCTCTTTTCAGTGGTGCCCAGTAATAGGACAAGGAATAATGGGTTTAAACTAGAACATGGAAGTTCCACCTCAACATGAAGAGAAACTTCTTTACTCTGAGGATGATGGAGCACTGGAACAGGCTGCCCAGAGAGACTTTGGAGTCTCCTTCTCTGCAGACTTTCAAAACCCTCCTGGATGTGCTTTGTCAGTGAGTTGGACTCAGTGCTCTCTAGAGTTCCCATCCAACTCCTATTTTCTATTTTTGTATTCTATTTTTGTATTTCTGTGTTATGTTGTGTCTTTTAAAAATCAAGAACTGTAACTTCTCTGTTTCTTAAATGAAGCATGACTTATGTAGACATTCTATGGTGAATAGTAAAAATAAATATATATCTGGCAGTTGTCATTAGAAAAATTGCTGTCCAGCTAGAATGACATTTTTCCATTACTGCTGGTGGCAGTGTGGCTTTTAATTTTTGTGCTTTGAAGATGTGTCCACAGCATTGACTTCAATCAGGAAACTGACTTTTCTTTCCCATAGTCAGGAGGACTTCTGTGCACAACATGTTTGCACACCTGAACAGCTGGTTCCGTGTTGCAGAGTTAACTCTTGTCACAGATCAGGTTTTGATATGGTGATGCAGTGAGTTTCCAGAAGCTGGATTCTCACTCCTGGGGATCATATGTGTTGTTTTGTGGGCTGGATGATGTTTGAAATGCGAGTTTCTTCCTATAATTGAGTTTTGGCATGTGTGTGCTGAGTGCTTCCCTGCAGTTTCCTTTCTTGACTTGCATAAAACCCCAAAAGAAAATGATGTCTGCCTGCTTCACAGCCATGAGGGGAAGATTAGTTAACACTTGGGTGACAGGAGTTGGAAGAGAAAGCCTGAGGTTATTGAAATAGTCTGATTGGGAGCTGGCATTTGGAGCACTGCTCTGTAAATTATTAAACAGTATATCCTGCTCAAGATAAACAGCTAACTAGATTTTCCTGATTTTTTCCTGGACTCTTATGCACCAGTTCAGAGAGGAAGGTGTAGCACTGCCAAAACGGAGATTTATATGCAATGAAGAAATACCAAGGCATACCTTTTTTTTTTTTTTTTTTGTTTGGTTTTTTTAGCTTTTTTCACATGGCAAATAATTTTATTAGCTTCAGCTAACAGCAGTTACTATTGTCCTAGTGTACAAAACAGTTAACACTTCTCTGTTTTGCTGTCAAATAAGTGATCCTGGTATTCAGGACATTCATTTCAGGGAGAAAAAACAAAAAACCACAATGCAACAGCACATAGGAACACAAAGTTGCGATGTCATACTGATTTTTCTAGTCCATTGGCAGTTTCTGGTAATGACCAATGCTGGAAACCCTGATGGTGATAATCATGAAATAACCTGATTACCTTGCTTATGCATTGGTAAAACTTGGCGCTTTCATCAAAACATTAAGTTCATTTCCCAAATAAACCACTAAAAACAAATCTGGAGCAGTTTTTTACTTGTCATGTGAAGAAAGAGGGAGAGGCATTAAATATTCCAAAGACATTTATTCATATTGTTACTATTTTTCATTTTTAACAAAAAACAGCAAAGTTGAGGTTTCAGGGATTTTCATAGATTGTACTTAAAAATGATAATAGGAATACTTACTTTATTATCTTCTTACTTTTTTATTCTTTATTTCTTTTATTTCTTTAATATTCAGGTGTTTTGGGGCATGTATATACATAGGTTGGTAGTGGAGAACTGATTAAGGGTGGCTGTCAGGAGGCTGGGGCCAGTTTTTTTAGTGGTGCTCAAGAGGTACAAGTGGTACAAGAGGTACAAGAAGTAACGAGCATGAAGTGGACCATGGGAATTGTCATCTAAACATGAGGAGGAATTTCCATACTTGGAGGGTGGCAGAGCAGTGGAACAAGCTGCCCAGAGAGGTGGTGGAGTCTCTTGTCTGGAGACATTCAAAACCCACCTGGACATCATCCTGTGCATCCTAGCCTAGGTGAATCGACTCTGGCAGGGGTGTTGCAATAGGTGATCTCCAGAGGTTTCCTCCAATCTATGACATTCTGTCATTCTCTGCGAAGTGGTACAGTGCAAAGGCTTCCCCTTACTTAGAATTTCTTTATACTCTGTGACTAATGCTTCCTTAGCTCATCCTTGCATGCCAGAATGCAGGTATGTTGATTATCTGGTGAGAAGGTAGTTGATAACAAAATGTGCTACGCTGTTTTTAATTCCCTCAAGGGATAATTATGGTAATCTTACTGTGGCTGCAGTAATGGCAGTAAACCACAATAAAGTAGCAAGTAGTTTTAGTAGTGGACCTTTTTAAATTCCTGCTCTTCAAGTGCAGTGATATCTCCTCCCAGCCCCACCCTGTTTACTGGGAAATGTGGGTTAGAGCAACTGTTTTTTGATTATAATAGTAAACCTTTAAAGCAGATGGAAATTTTTGTATTTGGCTGTAATCCAGCACTTCACAGAGAAAATACCTTGTTACAAGTGCTTTGGTTGATTTTTATGGTATTAATGGTAACACAGGTCCTTTGCAATTTAAATGCTTTCTGTTCTCCTCCTTTCAGGCTGTGCTCATGAGTAACATCACAGTAAATGAACGATCGATCCAGAGTCTACGAGGTGTGTTGTAGTGTACCCCTTTACATCTCCCTCATATTGTTTTTTAAGCCTCCTGTTTTTAAGGTTTGTGTTTTTCTGGTGTCTTATGCAAATGCTCCTTTCTTAAGTCATGGGGTCAGTGCAGGAGCTGCTGCAGTGACTTAGATCCTGCATCTGTACAATCCCAGTTCAGTGAACTGGGCAGACTAATCTGCCTCACTAGTAGAAGGATTTGGCCTTGTGGTGCTTAATGTAGGACTCATGATCCTTGTAACATGAAATAATATGGAATAAAGCAAGTTTCTGTGCGTATTTTATATTTGTTCTTCAATCTATCTTTTGCAGCATATTCAGGCATTTTTGTCTGAGTTGTTTGGGTCATGTGTTTTAGCATGATGGGAATTCACAAATTCCTATTTTAAATGAGAAATCTTAGTCTAATTAATTTCTGTTGGTGCTTCAAAGTTATTCTTGGCAATTTATTCCTCAGGAACTCTGGGGAACAGACTCTAAGTTGTATAAAGAAGTAAATATGTTGTGGTGCCCTTGCACAGAGCTTTCTGTCAGGAAGAAAACTCTAAATCATAGATTTTATTTTTGAGGAACAAAACTGTGAATTCGTATTATCCAGGGAAGAACCATACGGTTGTCTTTAGGTGGCTAATAAACATGAATGCCATTTCATGCTGTGTTCTGATCAGTATTTTGTAGGTATAAATTTTTCCTGAACTGAAACTTTGCATGCCAGTTAAAGTATTCCTTATGAAGAAAAGTGGGTCAAAAATCAATGTAACACTGTTTTTGTTAAAATATTAGGCTGAAAGGCTATTCTTACACAATTCTGTGCATCTTCGATAAATAAATTGAACAATTACTTGTACATTTGAACACAAATTGTAGTGAGGATGACAGATGGAGCCAGTGTGCTGACTATCCATCTTTTGTTTGGTAATTCTATTCTAGTATGTATAGGTATATATGTGTGTGTGTATTTTAATATATATTTTCATCCTTTTTTGATCAGAACACTTGAAAGAGTTACAGACAGAATATGGAAAGCTACAGCTGGATGTGTACTGGTTTCAGAAGAACCAGACTAACCTTCAGAGGAAGTTCTCATATGACCTGTAAGTATCCAGTGAGAAGCTGTGCTTCACTGAGGTGCCAGAGGCCTTGGAGAATTTCTGGTATAGTTATGGTCAGAGCGCTGTGTTCTGCATGACAGTGCATACATAGTAATATTTTTTGTTCAGATTTCCCACTGAATTACAAGGCATGGATGGCTGAACACAAGTGCTTACCAGTATCCTTACTGGCACACATTTCTGTTACTTATAGGATTTTCTGGTAGGTTCTTTCTGCTCAATAATGTTTCCTCAATGTGTCTTCACATCCTGCTGTATCTTCCCTTTGGTGAGTAGATAGATCAACAGAATTTGCTGTTTGCATGTTCTCATAATGATTTTCCATTTAGAATATAATTGCTGTAGTGGTAAGTATTTTTCCAGCAGCCACACTTTAGACGTATTTTGTGAGAATTATTACTAAAAGCTCAAAATCACATAACTTGAATTCTTGAGGCCAAATTCTTTCTTCCCTCTCCTCCCTCCCCCATTTAAGATTTAAGGATTAGGATTAGTGCTTTTGGGATACTTACTGATCACCAGTTCATTGTGTGCTCTTTAGGTTGTTACTACTTATTGAATTATGATGACCCAGGGGGACTGTATTAGTGGAGTTCTAATAATTAAGGACTTCTAACAGAAAAGGAGAAGGAAGTTGGAGACTTATGTTTGTATCAGCCTTGTATTAAGCCATGTTGCATTTAGCAGTCTGTTTAACTCTTAAGATTTTTGTGTGTATCACAGTTGTTAAGCACCATCTCATTGCTGTTTAGTTAAATGATAGAGCTGGAGCTTCTGGACCCCTGTTGATAGTTCATTGCAACTGGTTGCCAGTGTCTTCCATGTAAAGGTATAATGCTTCCTTCACACGAGAGGTACATCTTTGAAGCACTGGATTGATGTATGTGCAGAGGGAATTATGCAAGACAAATAAACTGAGCCTGGGTTCTGAAAACTCAGGTTCATTGCCTTTTATACATAGGAAATCACTGACAGCATCACTGCTTGTGGAAGTGTACTGTGAAGAAACCCTCTTTGTTGAGTAGAAGGTTAGATCTGGAGCATAGAGTTGATCAAGACTGGCTCAAGGTGAAGAGCTAAGTAAGTGTTGAAGATTGGTAGGTGTAGAGACAAACATGATAATTCAGCCACTGCTCTCTGAACAGGGACTTGTCTAGCTGATCTGTCTCCAGTTGGTCCTGGGGCAGGTCCACTACTTTCTGTCTTAGTGAGAGAAAAGTAAATCTTGCAGTATGTTGACCATGTTGTTTTACAAAGGATTTTGAGAGAGGTTTGGCATGCAGAAAGATGAGTACATGGGGTCAAGCTTCTTCCTTGGGCATGGTCTCCAGTCTGTGGGTGGTGACAGTGGTGATGATTTTCCCCTGGCATGATGCCAGAGGGGCCTGCCCTGCTCAGGGGGATCCACTCTAACCCACGATTGCTTGTTTTTGTTCATGGGGGATCAAAGCATACCTGTATTTGTATGTTAAGTGGTTTCTAAGCCATGTGTGTTACAGGGTAATGCTTATCTTCCTTGTTACTATGTTTTGCTATTCCTCTAATAAAGTTACACAACAGGTTATGAGAGAGTGGGGGAGAAGGGGTTATCTTGCTCTTAAAGCAGCTACTTCCCCTGAGAAATCTTGAGCTTGACAACACTCCTGGGGTTCCTCATCACAGCCACAAAATGGGAACAGATGTCCTGGCAGCTCCAGGAAGAACACTGCCACAACACTTGGAGCTTACCCAGAGGTTGTAGAGCTGTGAGGGAAAGGCAGGACTCTAAATGGAAGACACTTGTCACGGAGGTTAAGGAACTCATGGCACTGTGTAGGCATTAGAAGTATCTAAAAGGTGCACAACACTTGCATCTTTAGGAAATAGTCCTTTTGGAATTTACAATAGCTATTGATGAACACAATTTCTGTGAGATGTGTTTGTTGTGCCTGCAGCACTGTGCTTTGGTGCAATACTGAGAAAGGGTGTTAGCTTGATAGCAGTAGCCTATAGCTGTTTTTTTTACTAGTGCCTTGCTGTTTCCCTTTCCTAGCTAAAATCCAGATACATGGTTCTGTTATCACACTAGAAATTCTTCAGGGATCCAAAACTGATCTTGACTTAACTGAAATTACTTTCTCTCAGTAGAACTTGAACTGCCTGCAGCATGGATTTGTCTTTAGCACTTAGGTTAACACTTAATTTTTTCTTCTGACTTTTCAAATATAAGCAGAGATAATAGAACTAAGAAAACAGTAACATAAAAAAAATATATCACAAGAGAACATTTTACAAGAGTGTGAATGACAGTTAACAGCTCCTCACTTGTTTGTATTTTCTTCAGGTCAAAGTGCATCAACCAGGTGAAAGAATTAAAAGATCAATGTGAAGAAAGGATAGATGAGCTCACTAAAAAGGGTAGTGATATACCAGAAATCAAAGAAAACAAAGACTTCCCAGAAGATACAAAAAAAAGTAGCCAGGTATGGTTTGGGTAAAAAAGTTTTAAAAACTTTTCCTTTGTGATTCTTAAGGCGTTTTCTGCCTTGCTGTTACATTCAGCTAATGTTAGCTCATCTCATTAAGTTTTGCACTGCTTTCCTTCACATTTATTGAATGTTTCTGATCTTTGGGAACTGGAGTGATTCTAAGAACAAAACAAGGGAGAGGATTTGCAGGAGACTCAAAGGCACTGTGTCTCTGAGACAGGGAGAATTTGAAAGGTGATGATGGAAGTGGTGAGGAGCCCATTAAACAATATTTTACACTGCTGAGTTCACAGCTCCCTTGTACTTCATTAAAGGACTTAGTTGCTTTGTGTGTTCAGGATGTGTGTTGAGAATAAATAATAGAATCATAGAGCAGTTTGGATTGGAAGGGGCCTTAAAGATCGTCTAGTGCCAACCCCCTTGCTTGGGCAAGGACACCAGAGGGACACCTCCCTCTGGACCAGGTTGCTCAAAGCCTCCCTCAACTTACTGGCTATGCTTCTTTTGATGCCATGAGGGTATGGTTGGCTTTCTGGGCTGCAAGCACATATTGCCAGATTATGTTGAGCTTCTAATCAACCAACACCCCAAAGTCCTTCTTCTTCAGTTGTGAATCACTTCAGAGTAGCAGCAAGCCTTGTATATAATAATGTAGCCCAAGGGTCTTTGAATCATATCATAGAATCATACAAAGGCCTAGGTTGGAAGGGACCTTCGAGATCATCTACTCCAACTACCCTGCCATGAGGAGGGATGCCTCTTAACTAGACAAGATTGCTCAAAGCCTCATCCAACCTGGCCTTGAACATCTGCAGGGAAGGGGCATCCACAGCTCTTATGGGCAGTCTGTTCCAGAGTCTCACCAGCCTTGTACTGAAGGACTGGTATAAAACCTATTCTCCTTCAGTTGAAAACCATTTCCCCTTGTTCTGTCACTGGACACTCTTATGAAAAATCTCTCTCCAGCCTTCCTGGGGGTTCCCTTGAGGTATTGGAAGGTGGCTGTAAGGTCCCTCCAGACTCTTTTCTTCAACCTGAACAATCCCAGCTCCCTCAGCCTCTCCTTGTAGCAGAGGTGCTCCAGCCTCTGAATCATCTTTGTGTCTCTCCTTGGGACTGATTCCAATAGATCTGTGTCCTTACGGTGAGGATACCAGAACTGTATGCAGTATTTGAAGTGGGCTTTCACAAGAGCAGAGTAGAGGGGAGAATCACCTTTCTTGATCTGCTGGCCGTGTTTCTTTTGATGCATCCTCAGATACAGCTGGCCTTCTGAGCTGCATGAGCACACTGATGGCTCGTGTTGAGCTTCTTATCAGTCAGCACCTTCAAGGTCTTCTCTTCAGTGTTGCTGGCACCCCACTGTGTACCCATCTTGTAATTGTGCCTAACGTTGCCCTGATCCAGATGCAGGACCTTGCACTTGGACTTGTTGAACCTCATGCAGTTTTCACTAGCCCGTTAAGGTCCCTCTGGATGACATCTCTTCCCTCAAGTGAAGCCACCACACCTCACTGCTTGGTGTCATTAGTAAGCCTAGGGTGCACTCAATGCCATTGTCCCTGTTGCTAACAAAGGTGTTAAACAGCACTGCACACAGGACAGACCCCTGAGGAACTCCACATGTCATTGGTCTTCAGCTGGACATCAAGCTGACACAACTCTGAGTAGGACCTTGTAGCCAACTCCTTATCCAGCGAGTTGTCCACCCCTGAAGTGCATGTCTATCCAGCCTAGAGAAAAGGATGTCATGTGGGACACTGTCAAATGCCTTTCATAAGTCCAGATTAGATGATGCCAGTTTCTCTCCCCATATCTACCAGAGTTGTATCTCTGTTGTAGAAGGCCACTGCAGTCATCAGGCATGATTTGCTCTTAGTGAAGCCATGTTGGCTGTCACCAATCATCTAATTTTTCATGTGTTGCAGTACAGATGCCAGGAGGATCTGCTCCATGATGTTATCTGGCACAGAGGTGAGACTGACTGGTCTGTAGCTCCCGAGGGTTTCTTTGGTCCCTTTTTGAAAAAATGGGTGTTATGTTTCCCCTTCTCTAATCTGTGGGAGTTTCCCCAAACTGCCACAACTTCTCAAAATGAGTATGAGTATGAGTGCAACTTCATCTGCCAGTTCCTTTAGGACCGAGGATATATCTCATCAGGTCCCATGGACCTGTGTACTTTCAGGTTCTCTAGGTGTTCCTGGGCCTGCTCTTACTTACTCTGGATGGTTCTTCACTATCCCAGACCCAGCCATTACCCTCTATGACTTGGATGGTGTGGCTCAAGTGGTTACCAGTGAAGACTGAAGCAAAAAAGTCATTGACTAGTTCAGCGTTCTCTATTTCCCCAATAACTAGGTCACCTGTATCCCTCTGGAGGGGTCCCATATTTTCTCTTGTTTTTCTTTTTTTCTCTGACAGGATTGTGGAATCCTTTTCTGCTACATTGAATGTCCTTGGCTAGATTTGGCTCCATCAGGGTTTTAGCTTTTCTAACCTGGTTTCTGGTTTCACAAGCAATGCTCTTGTAATCATCCCAAGTTCCCTGTCCTTCCTTCCATCCTTTATGGATTTCCCTTTTGTGTTTTATTTTGGCCACGATTTCCTTGTTATCCATATAAGCCTCCTGGCCTGTTTGCCTGATTTCTTCTTTTTAGGGATGCAGTGCCATTGGGCTTGAAGATGATCCTTGAAAGTCAAACAGTTTTCCTGGGCTCCAATCCTCCATGGTCTTGTCGCAGTGTACCCTACCGAGGAGGTTTCTGAAGGGGCCAAAATCAGGCCTAGTTGAGGGTTTCAAGCTTGCTGAGCACTCCCTTTGCTGCTCTGAAGATCTTAAACTTCACCCTCTCATGGTCACTGTAGCCAAGGCTGCCTGTGAGCTTAACATTTCCAACCAGCCCTTCCCTTTCAATGAGTACAAGGTTTAGCATGATGCCTCTCCTTGTTGGTTCCTCTATTGCTTGGAGAGGAAGTGATCACTGATGCATTCCAGGAATCTCTTGGGTTGATTGTGCCCTGCTGTGTTGTCTTGACAACTGATCAGAGTGGTTTAAGTTCCCCATGGGGACCAGAGCTTGTGAACAACCAGCAGCTCCTCTATGTCTGTGAAGGGCCTCATCCACCTGGTCTTCTTTGTCATGTGGTCTGTAACAGACTCTCCTTTAATGTCTCCTTCCTCTCATCCTCTCCCACAGGTACTCAGTCTTTTCTTCATCACTCATCAGGTGAAGTTCCATGCATTGTAATTGTTCATTGACATAGAGGGCAATACCCCCTCCAAGTCTTCCCTGCTTTCCTTCCTGAAGAACTTAAACCCTTCTAATCCAGCACACCAGTCACAGGAGTTATTCCATTGTGTCTCCATGATGCCAGTCAGGTCATAGTGCTGCAGGCACACAAGCATCTCCAAATCCTCCTGTTTATTACCCATGCTGCAGCTGTTTGCTTGGAAGCATTGGAGCTGTGCCCCTGATAAAATGTCTGAAGCCCCTACTGACGTACCGTTACATGACCCCAACACCTTTTTGTGGACATGAGCTCTAGTTCCTACCTGATCCTTCTTACATGTTCCTATGCTTTCTAAACCACTGGTAACAATTGCCTCTTCATTTCCCATTTTTTATCTGTAAACCATCAAAGCTGAGATAGCAAAGTGAGGGTCTTTGCTAGCACACCATCCTACAAACCCTAGAATGCTAGCCCTGGACTTATTCCTATCAGGCCAAATTTTATCCCCTCCTTTCTTCAAATCTAGTTCTTATCTATGAGCCCTGCTGACTCCTGCCCGTCATCTTTTCCTCCCTCTGGGACAGGTGCATCCCATCTATTGCCATCAGGCTTGGTAACTTACAGAGCTACGTGTGATCAAAAAACGCAAAGCCCTGCTGATGTCACCAGCTCAGACTCGCCCTGGAGCCATCAGCCAATCTGTTGGCTCTTCCTGTTGATTCCCTTGGGTTTTGCTGCCACTGGAGGGATGGAGGAGAACATAACTGATCCCCTAACCAGTGTCCTCAAGGCCCTGATATCTCCTTTTGTCAGTTTTGGGCTTCTTGTTCTCACTTCATCACTATCCACCTGAAAGACCAAGAGCATGTCATAATCTGAAGGCATCACCAGGGTGGGAAGTTTACCTGTGACATCCTTTATCCAGGTCCCAGGGAGGCAACAGGCTTCCCTATGAAGTGGGTCTGGTCTGCATACTGAGGTTCACCAGTTGTGAATTTTCACAGAAATCCTAATTTCAGCCATTTACAGTGAGGATGAGGGGAAGATCAAGTATTTTAGCTGTTTGGTTTAGCATGTTTTGAGTCTAAGGACCACAGGCATTGTACGTGACCATAAGGACATTAGTGCAGAGCAGGCTGCATAGGGTGGCTGCATGCTAACTGACTTGTTCTTCCTGGGGTATGTAGGAAAATCCTGAGAAAAGGAAATTCATATCATCCTGTTGTCTTTGCACGTGACCTATTGGTGCAGGATTTGGTCAGGGATAGGACTTGATTAGTTAAGCTTGTTTCAGAAGGCCCTGGAAATCGATGGGACAGAGTGCACTGTCAGCAAGTTTGCTGATGACTCAAAGCTGGGAGGAGTGGCTGGCACCCAGAAGGCTGTGCTGCCATTCAGAGAGCTGGGAAGGGAAGAATTTAATGTACTATATCAAGGGCAAGTGTAGAGTCTTGCATCTGGGAAAGAACAGCCCCAGGTACCAGTACAGCTTGGGGACTAAACTGATGGAGAGCAGCAAAGGGGAAAGGGACCTGGGGATGCTGGTGGATAGAAGGATGGCCATGAGCCAGGAATGTGCCCTTGTGGCCAAGAAGGCCAATGGCATCCTGGGGTGCATTAGAAGGGGGGTGGCTAGCAGGTCAAGAGAGGTTCTCCTCCCCCTCTACTCTTCCGTGGTGAGGCTGCATCTGGAATATTGTGTCCAGTTCTGGGCCCCTCAGTTCAAGGAGGACTGTGACCTGCCTCAAAGAGTCCAGTGCAGAGCTACAAAGGTGATTAAGAGAGTGGAACATCTCCCTTACGAGGAAAGGCTGAGGGTGTTTGGTCTCTTCAGCTTGGAGGAGACTTAGGGGCAACCTCATTAATGTTTATCAATATGCAAAGGGCAAGTGCCAGGAGGATGGAGCCAGGCTCTTTTAGCTATGTCTAATGATAGGACAAGGGGCAGTGGGTACAAGCTTGAGCATAGGAGGTTCCACATAAATATAATGAAAAACTTCTTCACTGTGAGGGTGACAGAGCACTGGAACAGGCTACCCAGTGAGGTTGTGGAGTCTCCTTCAATGGAGACATTCGAAACCTTTCTGGATGTGTTCCTATCTGACCTACTGTAGGTGACCCTGCTCTGGCAGGATGGTTGGGCTTGATGATCTTTCAAGATCCCTATTCTGTGATTTCTGTGAAACATGTAATGAAGCCTGTGGGTGAGAAGGCAACTAATTTTTTTTCTGTGTCCCAAAGTAGACCTTTCTCCTGGACTATAAGCACCAGTTATAAAAGTGACATTTTATTTTGCATTTGACTGTAATGAGGCCTTTGCCAAATCCCCGATAGGCAAATTTTAATTGCAAAGGCAGTGTGGGTTTGGTGGTACTTGCCCTTTTCTCTTTGGCTAGGAAAAGGCTACTAGACTTAAGAAGATAAAGCAGTGAGGATTGAAGCTGGGTTTTACAAGTAGCTGGAAATGGGTGGGAGAAAATGGCTGAAGTATCTGCCCTGAGATCCTTAGGTGTCTGTATAATTGTTTTATCCTGTGTCCAGTCCTGTATGTAAAATGGTGAGAGGGAGAACTGCCGACATTTTATCCTGAGAATCTGCCTTAATATGAGTGCAGCCAGAATAATGAATCATTAGAGACATTGAATGCTGGCCATTTAACCCTTAAAAAAAAAAAAAAAGTAAAAACTTGTTTGTTAGTGAACTTTATCAATTGAGTCCAGTAAGTAAAAAAACTACAAAAAGTTAAATATGTAGAAACATATATATTAATTGCATATGTGTATAATGTATATATTGTATAAGTGTAATACATACGTTTTTGTAAATAAAAAGTCCATAATATGGAGATGATCTTGTTTACTTTTTGCAGCAGACTTTCCTTTACATTACTTCTACCAGAAGGTTTTTTTAATTTAGTTTTTTGTTGTTTTTTTTTTTTACCATTTCCAGTTTGAAAGGGAAATTATCTTAAGAAGGAACGTGAAGAGTTTGGCTGGAGCTCCTCTGTAGGACAATTTCAGTTGCCTGCAGCATGTCCCATAGCTGGAGGCACTCTTTACTCAAAGTTGGTAGTAATTTAGGCAGAGCAGGTTATCTGTCCTCATTCTACCCTATAGATGGGATGGTCCCAGGTGAGATAACCACTTATGAAACAGCAGCCTGAATAAATTTTGTCTGGTTTTGTTATTGTGTTCCCTAGTATCTGTGACAGTGTTTCGTAAGTCAAGAGGTAACCCTCTCAGTTGTTCACTTGCCCAAGGACTGCTTGTACAAAAGCTGAGTTATTTAGCATTAGTGCAGAGTAACCCTAAGGAAGTCTCCGTACATTTTTACCCAGTGTTTTTATCTGGAATAATTCCGGTTTGGACGATGCACATGCTTAAGGAGTAGAAAGACCAGAGTCAAAATAAAATAGAGAAAACGTAGTGTTGGTTCATAAGTATACTTCTTAGTTGAGGAATATATTCTAATTATTATCTTTTTATCCAAACACTTAACATTCAAAAAAACTTGCAGCAAATGCCCTTTTTATGTATTTGAGACCACTATTAAAAAAATTACTGAGCTAGAAATTTAAGTTTTAAGTTTTTTGCATGTTTAACTAAGAGGTAATTTTTTGCTATTGAGTGCTGGCTCAGTATATTTACAGAAGAATTAATGCTCACCATAAAGTGAAAAATGGTCTTATGTTCAGTTTCTGATGATTTCTACTGTAGAGAGTGACCTAAAGAGTCTAAATTATTTGTAAAGCAGACACATTTTTAAATACAGCATTTTTGTAATGACTGAAGGAAGATGGAGTTCTTCTGAATATCGGTACTGCAGTAACCAAATATTGAAGCAATACTTGCTTCTCATCTTTCACGAAAGTAAATGTTAGGTTATTTTTGCTGACATTGATGTTCATAGTGTTGATCCAACAAGGTCTTCAGTTCTGCCTACCTTTGTCTGGGCTTAAACATTTTCAAAACAGCCAAGCAATCATGTCCTCTGCAACTTTCACTTCTTTTTTAACCATTGCTTACTATAGATGTTTTTCCAAATGACTGTGTGAACGCTTGTCAACCAAGTGGTTTATTGACCTGCTTACAGGAATGAATAGCTACAGTCTTATCAACAATCGTACAAGTAGACTTTCTTTTGACTGTATGACTTTGTATACCATAAGGTTTACATTTTCCTGATGTGTTGTGCTAGTTACATAGAAGCATCACTTCCTGCTCAAGATTGTACGGTACTTCTGTCACCAATAAAAATTTCAGTCCAAATATTCCTGAATAATTCAGAATTTTTTTTTGCTGCTGAATTCTTACTAAGTTTCACTTTCACAATTCCAGGACCAGTGCTTAAGTGTGCACATTTGCTTTACAGGCAGGTATTCTTCTGCCAGCCTCAAAGCAACCAGAGTTGAAGCAGTCTGACTTGGAACAGCAGAAGCCCGATGAAGATGTACTTAAAGCAGTACCTACAGTAAAAAAGACAGACCTGCTGCAGGCTGAAGGTGAGGTGGAAATCAACAATTAGCAACTGGTTAAGAACTTTGTAATTTAATTGAACATTTAAAAAACATTTTTGTGTGCAAGATCAAGATGGAAAAAGTGACACTAGCAATCTGAACATTAATCAGTTTTCCAGCTGTGGAGAGGTATAGTACCTGTACAGTCATTTTTATTACAAGCATTTCTGTGTGTTTTGTTGGAATTGAGATACTGCATATAAAGGAAGATAAAAGTATTTACAATTCTGGGGTCATATTCGTCAGTTAATGTGGAGTTAATGATTGCTTTTGGAAGCAATGACATTGAAGAATGTTTAATATTTGCTTTTTTAATGTTTGATGTGTAAGTTTGATACATCTGCTACCCCTTCCAATGGAACAGCTGCAAGTTAGGCTTTAAACAAACACACAGCCATGCTTTCCAGGTGTTGTCACTGATGAAAATGCATGTAAGGGAAACGATATGCAGGAGGTCAGATTACTTAAATTAATAGTTACTTTTGGCACTAAACTCATGGAACCTATTAATTTGAACGGATGTTTCCTCATGCATCAGCCTTGCATAGTACTGTACTGCATTCTACTCAAATTCCTATTTAATTATTCTTACATGCTATTCTAAATTGAAATCTTCTGAATATGGAATGCATTTTAGTTTGCAGGTGAATACAACATCAATGTATAGTGTGTTCAGGCAAATTTGATCATAATTTTATTAAAAAGGTAGATAGATAGATAGATAGACAGACAGACAGATAGATAGAAAAAAGATACGGTAATGTCTGATAGAAGTAATAGCACTCCTGTTGTCTTCTTGATATTTAAAAATTTAATTGCAAATCTGCCCATGTGATTGCTGTTCCTGAGCTACTTTTGAATATCAAATCAGTTTTGTTGTTAGAAATGAAATATAACTCACAGAAACCTTGATGCTTACATAGCACAGTGCTGTGTTCACTTAAATGTCTTTGTTTCACCTGCCCAGTTTATTCACTCACTGCTCATATATACCTGTCAATAGTTAGAAGCATGAATCTATTGACAGTAAACAGTGTGTGTCTCATCCTCTAGCTGTTCTCTGTAGGAAAAACATGGCCTGTCATCTCTTTATCTTTGGAACTAATGTGGTTGAAACGTATTATTTGAGAGGAAAACAAGAATTTACCAAGAAAGAATGAAGCAGTATTTATTAAAGGTTTTTAACTTGTACAGTAACTGAAAGGCATTGTTTTTTATGTGGAATAATTTTTATTGTTTACAGAAAGAATATACAGCCTACCTGACATCCGAAAAGAGGAGCCTAGGGCAGAAGAGGAGAAGCTTTCTGGTCAACTGAAAAACCCACAGGATTCACTTGGTGCTGCTGCAGTTCATAAGGAGATGCTGCCTGAGTCAGAGAAGGAGCTGAATACACCTGAAGATGCAAAGCGTGGAGCTGGGCAAGATTCATTACAGCTGGCAGCCCAGCAGCCTGCCAGCAAGAAAACAGAGAGGAAGCAGCTCCTAAATTATGATGCTAAGCAGGATGATTCACTCACTGGAAAAGCTGGTTGGTAGCATGTCTCATATAGTTAAGAACAGTAAAGAAATGAAAGGGTGGAATAGAACATGGTTTCTCTACCAGTGGTGGCAGCTGACTGGACATAGTGTAAGATTTTGTAAAGGTTAGTGTGAGATGAAAAAGGTTACTCAGTCCCCAGCAGTCTTCTTCAGTCCATGGGTAAAGATGGAGCAACATGGAGCTGTTTGTGCAACACGGAGCTACCAGGCTGGGTTCTTCTGCATCACCAGAGCAGCCTTCCTTCCTATCTCTCTCTGTTGGATGCTGGGGAAATTGCCCCTGAAACATTTTGGTGTGGAAGCCTTTTAAGAATGTCGTGGATTTGAAATGGAGATGTTAACCATCCAAAGCACTGATGAGGACAGAGTATTGGTGTGTTGCAGTGTTTTTATAGTGCCAATATATAAGTGGTACCTATCCCTATTTCAGATTAAGCTAACATGAATGAAACTTGACCCAAGTCTTCAGGCATCAGAAATTTAATATTGTGAGTCAGCAAAAGTGCACATCAGGTGTTGCAAAGATGCCTGTGTCTGGCATTTACACGTGACCCTGAACCAGGTGTCTCCACAGCACCAAGCAGCAGAGTATTGATGTCATGCCTAAACCTGACCAGAATCTTGATATCTTGATATCCCTCCACCTGTCTTGAGGAACTTGGTCTCAGGTGGACTCAGTAGTCCAGACAGAGTAATGAAGAGGAAGCCTTACAGCAGTCAGAGCAGAAATTAATGCCCAGAAAAAATGCTGTTTATGCTTTTCTAGTGAACTCATTTAAAGGATCATAAGTTAGTTCTGCTGATAACTTGATAGTGATAAATAATATCATCTGCATTACCAAAGCAGTAATTTTCAAGAAAACTCCAAAAAGACACTGGCCAGAGCAGGCTGTCCTCTAAAGAGATGTGAAAACGTAAATTACCTAAACTGCTTGCATTTTAACAGAAATAAGTTAAGCAGAAAATAAGCAGAAATACTATGTTAAGAAGTCAATTATTGCAAGAAAGACCTCTGCCTTTTAGCTTGTGGAAGGACAGAGTTTCTGTGAGCTGGGAAGACTAGCAGGATGTTTTTTGGGCTTGACTGGTCAACAAAAATACCAGACCCTACTGCATAGGCTCTGTGTAGCCAAAGGAACCTAACGTAGAAAAGGATTTTTTCTACATTCTCTGAGCATCTTCTCTTTTTCAATAAAAGCTTCCTTTTTAGATCTCTGGGTCTCTTAACTCTAAAAATCTATTTGATGGAGTGGTCTGAACATGGACAGCTAAAAATTTTGAAGCCTGTTTCTAAGCCGATTAATAAATAGATGGCTTGAGAATGTTCAGAACCAAAGACTCTTGATCTCTCTTAAGTAGTGTATGGTTTATACCTCTGTGCTGTTACTATTTTTTAATGTCTGCTTTAGTGAAAAAATAAAGGCACTATGACAATCAGAAACATTTTCCTTTTCTTCTCAGGTCTCTATTTAGATAAATCTTAAGACAGTCAATAAAAGTTGTTGGAGATGAATCAGTGGCTGGGTGAAGAAAATACTTTAGACAAAAGCACTTTTGTGTTGACTTAGCACATCATAAGATACTCCTTTTTTTAAGCTATATGCACAGTTTTCTGTTTGGTGAGCTATCTAAAACAAGAAGGGAGGAAGCTAATATACATTTTAGTGGTGGTGATATTATGCTTAAACACTACAGTCAAGTTTTCAGTATTGGCTTCACATTTTATTTTTTTTTTTTTTTTTACGCTGTCTTTAATGCATTCTGAAATGGCATTAAACAATTTTTTGTTGAATATGCTTTCCCTTTCTGTCCATCAGAATGCTGACTGAATTTCATTATGCTTTCAGAATCCCTAAGGATTCTTTTATGTATTTGTTTAGATAAGCTTTACAGCAAAAGCTGCCTTGAAATTTAGCAGTACACAAGGAAAGTAAGATGAAACTGTGCTCTGAACAAGAATTCAGTCAGCAGCAGAGGAAATTCTGTGCAATATTGTTACAGTAATTGTTTCTTGTGCAGAGGACCTTGGGATATAGCACAAAACAAATTTTAATGTTTTCTCAGACAAGCAGGAACATGAAGCACTGAACCAGGACAAAGATGTTGATTACAATTTAGAGAAGAATGAAGCTGAATCAGAAACAGAAAAGCAAGCAGCTCTTGCAGGGATTGAAAATGGTAAGAGTAAGAATAGTTTTAATATAAGAACTACATACTGAAAATTTTAAAATTATATTTTGAATGGTATCCTGTAGCAGATACAGCCAGCAATTTCTGTTTCAGCTTTCCTTTGTGTTGACAATATGACTGCTTTTCTGCATAGCATCACTGAAGCTGCTGTTAAACATGTAAACATGTAGCTTTACTGTATCATGCAGTACTGAATGATCCTTTCAGAATTTCTCTTGCTGTGTTTGACATTGCTTTCTTGAAGCTGGCCTCTGAAACAGATTGCTCTTTTTTTTCCTAATTAGTTCAAAACCCTGAAGATAGCAAGAACCACTTAGCTGAGCAAGATGAAGAATGACAGAGGCTGTGAACAAAGATCCATGATGCAACTTAAGTCATCTCTTCATGTAGATGCAGCAACAATGAGAGCAAAGTGATAGGAGAGTGTTCTGATTATCTTCTCAAGGCTTCAATAATTGCCAAATGAAGTACTATTTTCTTGTGATGTTTTATAGTGCTTTGGTGGTGGAAAAAAAAATAAATCTTTAATATCTAGAGGCTTGAGCTTGACCTCTGCAATGACTCTTCTTCCTAGTGAGTGTAAAACTGAAACCAGATAGCACTAAGCGTAGTAACTTTGAAGTTTGCTAACTTGCACAGTCACAAGTGTGTGTGGATTGTTGGTAGATGAGAAAAGAGTCCTCTGCCACAGATGGACCTCTCTCCTGATCAATGCAGGAGCTTTAGTAATATCTTAAGGAGCTAGCTTACCTTGAAAAACATGGGAAGAATGAAAAATAGCCCATGCTACAGTCTACCCTCATGCCTATTCGGGTACCTCTTTACTGCAATGTAGATAAGACTATCTTCAGGTGATACACAGTATGATATATATTCCTGAGTCTCCTAAATGACATTGCTAGCTCACACTTCTCTATATCTAGGCTGAAACACTGTCCTGGTTTTGTTCCTAGCTTTTAAGTTAAAAACCAAAAGCATTCTAACAATGCTTTAAGTGATTATCAGAAAGATTTTTCTAGACACTTTGTTGGACTCCTGTTCACAAGATCAGTACTACAGTCTGGTTCAGCTATCACTAACTTGCACAAGTTCAGGGTGTAAAATTCAGACTCCTGAACTTTTAATCACAGAAGCCATCTGAAACGGGGGGGGGGCTACAACTACTACGCATTACTCCGCTCAGCCACCAGCTGCTGCAAAAAAGCAGAAAGGGAAATGCTGGCCTTACAGGACAGCAGTCATCTCAGGTGCTGAAAGTGCCAGACATCTGAAGGTGGCAGACTGGCCTATGCCTTTACTGGACATTTCAGTGTCTCCCAGAGGTGAAGCTCTAGTTGTTACAAAGTCCCATGTTGTGCACAGTGTTATCACATTATTGTTCTTCATCTTTTCTGTAACTTGCTGCATGTGCTACTGGAAACTAGTTTATTTGTGATAACCTAGAAATAGCCTCTGCTACCACAAAGGCACCTTTAACTACAGTCCAACCTGCACTGCCTGTAGCCAGCTGTTTGAAACATTTTATTTGTGTTTGTCCTCAAGACTCACACCTGTGTTTGGAACAATCTCTGTATGAACCAGCTTCCATGAAGACACCATGAGAGCAGGCAAATATGACTGACTCCACAAGCAGCAATTCTTTTCAAGAAAATACAAGTCTGTCTTGCCTTTCTCTTCCTGCACTTAATTTTTTAACTATTTCTGTGGTCTGTCAATCCTCAGTGTACTAGTTTACAACTTCTGTAGCTGTCTTAATATGCAACTAGGAGGTCGGGTCTTTTGTGTATGAGAAGTGTTGTCATCAGGCAAAGAGCACAGCTCAAGTCAAATGGTGCCAATTAATCCTAAATACGTAAATAAATCAGTGATAGACTTGACACAAAGAACTTGAATTCTTCTAAGAAAAGCACTCATGCCCAGTACCAAGTTCTTGGTTACTCTTTTTTTTCACCATTTCAGTCACTCACCTGGTCTGGGCTACTACAATCAACATAGCAGGGAAAATAAATGCTTGTGTAAGCAGGAGAGAAAAGAAAGCAAGAGCATTTCTGCTGACAAGTACTGGGAAACTTGGGCTACTAAGTTATTTTTAGCAAATAATGGCATGTTTTAACATCGAAATGTTTACACCTATTCTGAGTAAAAGGGGCTCTTTCTTAGAACTTAATCTGTTACCAAGTATATAGATGAGATGAAGTTAATAAGAATTTTATTAGTGACTGTTAAAAAGCATATATCCTAACAGTGGAAAAAGTATACAGTGAGACACAGTATTCAAGTGGAATGAAAGGCTTTAACTTGGAACTAGTAAAAATCACAAACAAGATCTTTAATTAATGTACTACCAGTTGTTTTGTCTATATTTCTGTACAGCACCCGAAACCTAACTGGACTTCTTCTGGCTAGCTAGATACATACTGTCTTCCACATAAACAAGACCACCTTTGTATAAAGCACACTTGTCACCTCTGATGGCAGGGGGTCTGAAAACCCGCATAAAAGTAATGCTGGAAACCCTAATTCTTTATGTCTTCAAGTGCTACAAGAATGTAAGTACAGTGGTAGATTTCTAGAAGGACCTATCTGTTTCCAATAAGGAATTTTAAAATACTTTTATTTGAACAAAACAAGATTTACCTGGGACTGTGGCTAACAGAATGTTGTCCATCGCTACAATTTTTCATTGCATGAGGTAGGGCAAACTTCTTTGCAATAATCACCTAGAGATTAAAATAGCATTTGTCCTTCATGTATTTTTAATTTTTTTTTTAAACTAAGGCTGACCCATTTCAGATAAGCATCTACTCTGTATTCACCTTATTCTGTACAGTTCACTCACTTTTAAGATTACTGAAAACGGGGAAGACAATAATTCCTATTTTCTTAGTTCTAAAAATGAACTTAATTTCTCTTTGAATTGCTGCTGCTTTTGGAGAAATAGTGCATGCAGTCTGTCCTTGAGCTGCTGCCATATAGTTTAAGGTTTTTAAGAAACATTTTTGTAATTGTTTACAAAAAGGCAGCAAAAGCCAGATGAATTATCGGCACCCTGTACTAGGAGCAGTTTGCCATCTTTACATTTCCAGGATTTTTATTCCTTTGGCAACTGTGGATATGCATTCAAATGTACTAAATGTGATGATTAGCAAGCATGTAAAATAATATGCAACCTCCTTAGTAGAGAAATCAAGAAAAGCATGTCTTCAGGGTGGTATTCCTGCTTATTTCAGGATGCAAAGTGCTGGCACACAAGTAAGTCACTGCTACACTTGAGTTTCTTGTTTTACAGCTCCAGCTCAGCAATACTGCTGCTTAGATGATGCAGTTAAAGTGCTATTACTCAACAGTTTAACTGTATGTTAGGAGAAAAACAGAAGTTTTGAATGGTCAAAAGGCAGTTACAAACTCAGTATTATTGAGGAAGCCATTTTGCAGTAAAAGAACTGATTGTCCTTTTCAACACAGTCAAACCTGGAGAGTTTGCTTTTATGGCCAGGTTAGACTTGACTTTATTATTTTTTTCCCTTCTTGTAGTAGGAGACTGCTCAACACAACAGCTTACCTCTGTTTAAAAGAAGCATGAGAGGAAGAACTATTTTAGGCAGCAATCGTGTAGGTTTGGGGTTCCTCCTGTGTCAGATTTCTACCTTTATTTACCATTACAGAGGGTGGTAGGATCCCGCAGCAGCACTGCAGTCAGAATTAGAGAATGAAAGTCATGCTGACTTGAGCAACTGAACAAACTGCAACCCCTCTTTTACAAGGGCAAAGGAATAAAAGGATTGAAATAAAGTTGCAGAGTAGTTAAAATACACACTTAGGTGTCTTGTGTTCCTATGTTGCTAACTGTTTGCTACACAAATTCGTCCAGTACCGCAAAGAATAAAGGTTTAACAAACTGAAACCAGAAAAAACTTGACCTGTTTCTCACTGACTTAAAAGAACTACATTTTGGACAAGCACCTCCCAGAAAACTGGCTTTGGCTGTAATTTAGAAGGTAAGTCACCGAATTCAATGCAGTAGGAGTGAAATTACTAAATTTTCATCTGCTCCTAATTTCTGTGAAGATTGTTCTAGCTCTCCAGACATGGCAAGAGAAGAACCCAGTCCTTCTACTTCCAAAGTGAGAAAAATTGATGCAATTTAGGAAAAAATATGGGAAGTTCCAATCTCCCCAAGAGGCTTTGTTGCAACTGTAATTTCAGCATCTCAGCTGAGCATTGGACATGATGCTCTACTGCAGTATTTTCACTCAGTCCTGAATGTTAATAAATCTCTAAATGACCATTTTCTGTCACAGCTTATTCATAAAAACAAATTAAAATTAATCCTGCAATAAGATCAATTAAGATACAACATTTCTTAACAATACCATTGATTAAAATCAGCTTAATCAGGTTTACACAGACCACTTTAAAACAGCAGTTGTCATTCAAAACAAGGCAGACTACAGATATTCCATAAAACAGTACTTTTATCCTGGAAATTTCTCTCAGTCTGGATATAGCGCTAGATATTCCATCCTACAGCTGGTGTCTGATGCACATATCATGCTTCAGATATCCTAACAACAATCTCTCATCCTTCAAACAAGCTTCACAACTGGAAAATACTTATGAGGGGAGAAGTCAAATTCTGGAGGAACCTAGAAAGGAAAGATGTAAAACATTACATGGTAGTACTACTGATCGAAATGAGGGATAACCTACAGATAGATGAAAAGCTTTTAAATAGCAAATGTTTAAAAAAAATAATCCAAGCTCTTTAATTTAATCTGGAAAATAATCCACTCCAGTTCTGTCTATGCAATCATTCTCCAGCAGTCATGACCACAAGGCTGTTAAGAGCACTCCTGTGCCTCTTCAGTCTGCTTTTTGACTCTTCTCTTGCCCAAACTTCAGCAGGAAATCTGAAGTTCCTCTCCTCCCTGACTCACACTGCACCTCCTAACCCTGGCAGCCAACATCCGCCCCAGTGTGTGTATCTGCTGATACACTGATACCAATTACTTCTTCCCATTCCTGAAGACTACATGTGTTTGTACATGTCATCCCACATGCACATGCCAAGACATTTTTTCCCAAAACATTTAGAAATCAGAGCTTTCAATGTTCAAATAACTACAACAAACTATTTCCAAAGAAAAATAGATTAAGTTACTTTCCCAATTCTTTTAACAGTCAGAGTAGCCATGGCATGATCTGCTCATTCAGCTGTAAGAGACCTGTCGTTAATATTACATATAATACTACATTTTACATACAATTCAACTGGTATTTTCTCCTCACCTTAGAATCTTTTTTGTGGCCTCCTGCAAGCAACTTCATGACCACAATATTGGGTTTTGCAACCTTCAGAATTCGATTAACCTAAACACAGAAATTTTCATGTTAAAGTGTATGACCTCAACATTATTTCAATGATTATACTCGAATATTTACATACTCTAATACTGCAGCACCCATTTAACAGCGATCAGGGCATTCTGGGTTTGAAATATAACAGATTCATGAAACTTATTCAAGGGGCATTTATTTTAATATTCACTTTTTTATTCAGCAGACCACAGAAACCACTGCCTTCCATGCTCATGTTCAAAATCTATGAAACTAAGGCAAGTTCTGAGGCACTCATCCAAATAAACATATAGCCAGACTATCTAGGCATCTACCCCCAACCCTGTGACCCAAAGACCATGAGAAGGGGAAGCCCAAGTACCAAACTGATGGCTTTTTGCATGCAAGTGTTCTTGGCACTTTCAAACTACCTCTAACTACCCTGGGTAGCCTCCACTAGACAGTTTATGTGCGAGTACCACCAGGACAGAGAACAGGCAGGGATTCCTAAATTCTCAGAGCAGCTAATCCCATTACCTATCTTAACCTACTCAAAAGTGACAGAATAAGCATACTCCTTGCCCTAAAATACACGCTTAGGTTTTAGGCTATGGACAATGAGGGCGAAACTCCTGCCTGTGTTCACAGTCCAGTTTTGAGCAGAAAACTGCTCCTGGAAAAAAAATGCCAGACTCTATCTTTTCAGCCTGATGACATTCAAACCTATTTTTCCCACTTCTCAGGAGGACATATAAATTATCAGGTTTCAGGTGAGGCAAGCGCGTCACCGTCTTGTTAAAAGTGATACACTTTTTGAGCAGAGACAGAAGGCAAACTTCAAGAAGACAGCAAGCTGCTATCTATCATCTAACATTTTCAGCAAAGAGAGGTTTTGGAGCAGTGAGAACAACCCTGATTATTTTATCTAATCTAATCTAATCTACAGAACACACCATGTTATAATGCCAACATCCTCCTCTATCCAGGCCTTAATCAACGAACTCAGCTTTGCTCAGCTTTTAACAAAATATAGTTTGGATCTCAAGATCAAGCTGAAAAAAACAAAGTCTATCATGAGGAAATACTACTTTTCCCAGTATTCCAGTCTTACCTCATAGTCTGGATTAGGAATATTCTCAAGAATCATTTTAGCTTGCTGGAAGTGTTTGCTAGCTGCCATGTAGAGATCTGATGACTGAGGAGGTGGGCTGTACTTATTTAAATCAGACATTTCCTGGTGTGTTATAGACATATGTATTAAAAAATCAGTTGCCAGCAAATTGTACTTTTATCACCTTTAATGAAAACTAATTACTAGAATCGAGAAAAAAGTCATGTTACCTAAAACAATATTTTAAGAATACTGAAATTAAAAACATTAATTTAAAATTGTGAATACCAAGCAACAACACATGGCTTAATGATTATTTAACAGTGCCAAAAAATGTAACAAACTACTTATACTCTCTGTAGAACAATCCTTCTCCTGAACCACTAGTCATACATTTGCTTTAATACTACCTTGCAACAAAGTACGAAATTACAAGGAAAAATAGAAGGAAAAAAATTTTTGTATTATTTACTCAAATCAAGTTTATGGCAAGTGAGATACTGGAACTGTTCAAAACTTCATTTTATAACTTTTTGATACCTCCAACTTCTTTTTTTTAATTAGAGATACAAAAACTTCAATTAGAGAAGCAAGACACAATAGTCTTAACTTCCACTAAAACAGCATTTCATAACACATTTAAACCACCTGTTTATTTGTGCCAGGTGTTATTCATAAGACATGACAGTTTGTGCAGGTAGTCGCTCACAGGTCCAACTATGGTTGCAATCCAGCCAAAGGCTGTGGACAAAATAAATATGGGGACCAGAGAGAGGTCCCATGCAAACGTGCAGGTGTCCGGGTCCCTGGGTGCAGAGAGTGCCTGAGCCTGGCACTTGGAATGGAGGGTGCCAGGGGCAACACCTGTGTTAGATATGAACAGGTGAGCAATCTGCTCAGCATGGTGGCTGAGCTGGAGGAAGAAGTTGAAGAAAGTGTGAAAGAGAGATAGACTGGTGGACCCAGACCCTACCATCCCTGAGGGAAAGACAGCAGGCGTAGGCTCCAGAAGAAGCAGAGGGTCCCCTGCTCTCTCGCCACCCTAGGGAAAGGGGACCTAATGGATGGGTGGGAGTGGAAACAGGTCCCTCCCTGGAGAGGTAGACAAATCCTCTCCTGACCACACTCATCTTCCCAGTTGCCCGTACGCAGCAAGTATGGGGCTCTGGAAGCTGAGGGCCGTGAATGGGGGTGGTGAAGAAGGTCCTATCTCAAAGAGATACGAGACCCTGCTGGAGGACAGCCAGTCTGATGGGGACGTGGATGGCAGGCAGCCTATACCAGAGGTCTCACCACCCCCAGACAGGCACTCCAACCATGTAACAACCTCTCTCTTCCACAAGGAAGAAGAGAAGAGTTTTAGTTGTTGGAGACTCGCTCCTAAAGGGAACAGAGGACTCCCTGTGCTGGGCTGCCCCTCATCACAGGGAAGTCTGTAAGCTTGAATCAGGACTTATCAGTGGGGAACTCCCCAGGCCGGTGCAGTTGTCATCTGAGTGCCCTCTACTGATCTTCCAGACAGGTGGGGAGGAAGCTGCACCCCGTAGTCTGAAAGGCATAAAGAGAGAGTTCAGGGCCTTGGGAGGGTTGGTGAAAGAGTCTGGGACACAAGTTACTTTCTTGTCCCTCCTTCCAGTCGTGGGCAATGACATGAGATGCTATAGAAGGATACAGTCTGTAAATATTTGGCTCAGAGCCTGGTGCTCTGAGGCAGGGCTTCTTTGGGTTCTGTGCTCATGGCTGGCTTTACCATCAGACACCAGGCCTGATGGTAATACGTGGGAGAGAAAAGGGTTCTAGGACAAGAATTAGCAGGGCTCATTCTCAGAGCTTGAAACCAGATTTGAAGGGGGATGGGGTTATAGCTGGGTTTATACCAGTGGGGCAGTATTCTAGTGTTAATGTGGACCAGAAGTCCTCACAATCCCTTAGGGTGGAATCAGTATGCTCAGCTCACTCCCTGAAATGGCTGCAGGCAGCATGGCTAATAAACAGGAGTTAGAAATTTATGTGTAGTCACAGGGTTACAGTTTCAGAGACACGGTGGGACAGCTCACATGACTGGCATAGGGTCATGGATGGTCTTTCCTATTTAGGAAAGACAGGGCAACAAGATGAGGTGGTAGAGTTGCTCTTTAAATGAGAGCAAGTAGAATGAATTAAGTTCTGTTCAGGGGCAGAGGAGGAGCAAGTTGAGAGTTTGCAGGTGCAAATTAAGGGGCAGGCTAGCATGTATGATATTGTTGTGGGTGTCTATCTATTACCTGATCAGGACAAGGAAGTAGATGAGGCTTTCTACAGGCAGCTGAAAGAAGCCTCAGAATTGCAGGTCCTGGTTCTCATGGGCGATATTAACTACACAGATATTTGCTAGACAGCCTACTCAGCAGCCATTCACATTCTTCAACCTTCATGGTTAAAGAGGGAACTGACAGACAAACTCAAGTGGAAGAAGAAATTCTACAGATCATGGAAGGAGAGGCTGGCCACCTGGGAGGAATATAACTGTTGTCAGGGGATGCAGGGAAGCAAACAGGAAAGCTAAGGTCTCCTTGGCATTAAGCTTTGCAAAAGGACAAGGACAACAGAAAGGGCTTCCTCAAATACATTGCTAACAAAATTAACAGTAGTGGCAATACAGGCCCACTGATGAATGAGGTGGGTGCCCTGGTGACAGAGAATACAGGAAAGGCAATTACTGAATGTCTCTTTTGTCTCAGTCTATAGTCCTGGAGACTATCCACATGAGGCTCAGACCCCAGAGGTCCCAGAGGAAGTCAGGAGAGTCTCAGGAAGTTTGCCTTGCTTGACAAGAACTGGGTTAGGGAACAATGACACTCTGGACACCCATAAACCTATGGATGCTGATGGGATCCACCTGTGGGTACTGAGGGAACCGATGGAAGTCATTGTTAGGCCACTCTTCACTTTCTTTGGTAAGTTGTGAAGAACAGGATAGATGCCCGAGGACTGGAGGAAAGCAAGTATCACTCCAGTCTTCAAAAAGGGTAAGAAGGAGAACCCAGATAACCATAGATGTGTCAGCCTGACCTCCATCCCTGGAAGGGTGATGGAAAAACTTACCCTCAGTGCTGTGTCCAGGCATACCAAGGACAAGAGGGTCATTAGGAGCACTTGATATTGTTTTACCAGAGGGAAGTCATGTTTAGCAACCTGATAGCCTTTTATGAGGACATAAGCAAGTGGAAAGGCTGAGGGTGTTTGGTCTCTTCAGCTTGGAGGAGACTTAGGGGCAACTTCATTAATGTTTATCAATATGCAAAGGGCAAGTGCCAGGAGGATGGAGCCAGGCTCTTTTAGCTATGTCTAATGATAGGACAAGGGGCAGTGGGTACAAGCTTGAGCATAGGAGGTTTCACACAAATGTAATGAAAAACTTCTTCACTGTGAGGGTGACAGAGCACTGGAACAGGCTGCCCAGTGAGGTTGTGGAGTCTCCTTCTCTGGAGACATTCGAAACCTTTCTGGATGTGTTCCTATCTGACCTACTGTAGGTGACCCTGCTCTGGCAGGATGGTTGGGCTTGATGATCTTTTGAGGTCCCTTTCAACCATTAACATTATGTGATTCTGTCACTTAGGAAAAGTTACTGACATGAAAAAAAGTACATTTTCAGTTCAGACAGACCTTCAGAATCTTGAAGTCTGGCCACCAGAAATCTAAGTTCAATAAGAAATGTCCAAACTTCTACACCTGAGATAGGGTATTCCTACAAATTACTTCAGGCTAATTATCATCTGGATGAGCAGCAGTTACTGTGAACACCAAACAAAATACAAGCCAGAAAAGGTGATCCTATTACAGATCAGAAAAGTCTCACATGGGATGATACAAGCAGGAGTATGACCAACAGATCATGGAAGGCTATTAGCCTATAATCAGTATTTGTGCATCCAGTGTTGAACCCACTCAGTTCAAGAAAGATGCTGAAATGGGGAGATGGCTGGAGGCCTAGAGCTCATGACCCAAAAAGACAGGTCAATAGACCTGGATTTTTTCAGCTGGACAAGGATGCTAATGGGTATCCTTAACAACAGCCTACAATTATTTGAATGGCAGTTACAAAGTTATCTGAAGATAAATGTTCCCTATTACTGGCAGATGATGCAACAGTAGGGAGAGGTGGCAAACTGGAACTTAATTTGGACTGGACACTAGGAAATAAGGCGAGTAACACAGCCCTCGATTGAGTTATTCAAATGCTAAATGGATCAGAAAATGTAATTGGATCAGGTTAACTAAAGAGGTTAGAAAATCTTCCTCCTTTGATTTTTTCAGACTTTGGTAGACAAAGACACAACTAATGTGGTCTTAAAATGCTACCTCAAGGAGACTGGACAGGACAAGTCTCCACTAGTCACTTCCAACCAACACTTGTGATACAGTATGCACAGTTACTTTTATAATATTTTCCTGTTTGCTTGCTGTACTGATGAAAACATGTTGCTATATAAAACATGGTCAAAAAGTCTGTGAACAGACTTTCAAGAGATGTTGATTTCATGCAAATCAACACAAGCATCTCATGAAACACCATACCAGACAGATTTTTAAACATCCAAAAGTCTAATTTTAGTAAGCGGTCAAAACTAATGCTAGAACTCCTTGCTATTTTGACTTACTCTTCAACATGAACTCTGAGACATGAAAGGTTCTTTTTACAATGGCAAAAATCTCTAATGCAGGTGAGCAAATGACTTAAAGCACAAGTGGCACCACATTTTAAAATTACTCACTTTAAACTGCAAGTAGTGCACTGGAGGTGGTGTGATAACACTGTTGAATGGAGCAAACCTGTGCTCATATCGAACTTGTTCACTGTCCAGTTCAAACTTTGGTTTTCTTACTTTGCCATCCATGTCAAATGCGATCATTGTCTACAAAGTAACGGATAAATACAGTTAAAAGTGCTACATTTAATTTTGCTAATGATACCAAGCTATGTGGTGTGGCTGTCATGCTGGAGGGAAAGACGACTGTCCAGAGGTGGGTGGTGCAAAAGCACTAAGTTCAGTAAGGCCAAGTGCAAGGTCCTGCACCTGGGCAAGGCGATGCCAAGCACAATTACAGGTTGAGAGGAGAATGGATTGTGAGGAGAAGGAGTGGGGTGTTTGTTGGTTGATGAGAAGCTCAACATGAGCTGGCAATGTGCTCTTGCAGCCCAGAAAGCCAACTCTGTTCTGGCCTGCATCAAAAGAGGGGTGGCCAGAAGGTTGAAGGTGGTGATTCTCCCATTCTGCTCTGCTCTCAACAGACCCCACCACCTCTCCTGTGAAGCCAAGCTAAGACACTTGGAATCGCTGAGCCTGTAGAAGAGAAGACCTTATGGCAACATTCCAGTAGCTGAAGGGGGACCTACAGGAAAGCTGGGGAAGGACTTTTTGCAAGGGCTTGTAGTGACAGGACAAGCAGTAATTTTTTTTAAACTAAAAGAGGGGAGGTTTAGATTATAGGAAGAAATTGGGTTTTTTTGAAGGTGGTGAGACACTGGAACAGGTTGCCCAGAGAAGCTGTGGATGCCCCATCCCTGGTCATGTTCAAGGATAGTCTGGGTGGGGCTTTGAGCAAGCTGGTCTGATGGGGAGTGTCCTTGCCCAGGCTGGGGGGTTGGAACTAAATTATGATTAAGCTCCCTTTTGACCCTTAACATTCTGTGATTCTATGATTTTGCTGTGAGGAAGACAAAAACTATGACTGGAAGGGCAGAAAAAGAATAGATAATTTACCGTATAACATTATAAACTTGAACTTAATTTCCAGTCCCACTGAAAAAAAAGAAGGTGTGCAATGCATGCTTGATTCATACTACAAAAAAATTAAGCCATTATTCAGCAAAATTACCTTGTACATCCCAGCACACATATTTTGGTATGCTTGACTCATGGTGATCTCTCTGCTAAGAGGGCGAACTGCAAATTTCACATAAAACCATTTTTTTTTAATTAACAGAAGTACACATGGTAATTTCAAATCAAAACATTTCTTTCAAATTTTCAGAAAGAGACATAATTCTTAATTGTATTTTTATAATATGAAGAATTACTGAAGCACAAAAATCACAGACATACATTTCTGCTCAGCTTTCTCTTAACACAGTATCTCTCAATGTATTAAGTCACATGAACATCACACTGCCTTCAATGAAATAAAGCAGTTCAGACAGTCGATGGTATTAGCATGTCATTATTCACCAAAAACTAGTTTAGAATTGAAAGCCTGTAGACTAAAGGCCTATTTGCTTAATGGCTTCCAGCATTTAACTAGAGCCAAACTGCTCACCCTTGGCACCTTTTCAGGAAGTATAAAATAAAGCAAGTAATTTTCTGAATTTCTAGACAAAGGAATTCAGACAATGTGACCTTGAGGTGTTCATGTCTAACGTTTGTTCCCCTTGAAAAGAAGCATAAACAAAACAGAAACAAAAGAGAGAGCAAAAGCAAGCTTCAGCATGGTGTTTATTTGCAATGCACGCTAAGGTAACTCCAACATGTCACAACCTTAGTAGCCACACAAGCATGGCAAATCTGCATCAAATGGTATTCAGACACTGGTTTTGGATGCCTTCCTAGTAGAAGGCTTACTTACAGTTCTGACTGGAGAGACAGACCACTATGATATACAAAGGGAAATTCTGATTTTCTCTCATGCATATGCAGCAGAGAAAGCATGAGTTTGTAAAGGGGCTTTTGCACAATTGCAGTACCAGTGAATTGAAATGGGACAACTCACCATTGTAAAATTAGGAACATGCTTGAACACCTTCTGAAGCCAAGGAGAAATTACAGAAATAGATGTAAAGTTTAGTCTTAGAATATTGCTACAGTCACAAAAATAATTTTCCTGGAATTATAGACTGTAGAAAGGTAGTATTTTTCAAAGGTATTCGCTCTGGATGTGTTATTTCCATCTCACAGGATTCAACACATAAAACAATGGCTGAAGCTGTGAACATAAATCAGTTTGGGGTTTTCTGAAAGACCTATTTAAAACTAATGGGGTTAAATAAATGCAAAATTTTTACATAGAAAGTGACTGTCTTAGTTTAAAAGTTGTATAGCCAGCCTTCTATAAACTCCAGGGTATTTTTCTTACCCACATCTGTGCTGACTCTAAATTTTGTATCTTAATTCTACCCAGCTGCATGAAAGTGCAAAAAAACCCCAACAAGACAACACAAAAAACCAAAACTAAACAACCAACCAACGAGTTACATTGAGTTACATTCTACATCTAGATACCTTTTTTCTTTTTCTTTGTTTTCTTACTACTACGGCCTTTCTGTTGTTCTTCCACTATTCTCTCCTCTGCCATCTGAGAGCTGTCAGCACGGCTCAGTGTTGACATCAACCAGGCATAGAGGAACTCTGACAGATACCTACAGTGAAGAAAATATGTAGCTGTTACATGCTATCAGGGCAAAACATATTCATAATGCACACATCCTCACTGAATGCCAAGTCATTGACTTAAAGAACTAATAGTAAAGGACAACTTTTAGGACAGTTAAAATGCCACTTTGACAGCATGGCAGAAATCAACAGATTTGTTTGCCTTCTGTTTAGTGGTTTTATTTTGTTTTGCTTTGTTTTAAACAAGACTGTATACAGATTCAACCAAGCTCAAGGTATTCAAGTTCCTTTGATGTTTACTAAGTGAAGTCTAAGCTACTTATTATTTCAAAATCCATGTAAGATCAAATTTTTCTGTAACTCTTCTCGCAGCAAGTGAAACACTTTGAAAACAGATACTATATTAATGCATTTTCTACTTTTGATAGGACTTACTGTGTTGAGAAACAACATTGCTACTCACTTGTTTCAATCATTAAAGAGCCATGAACTATTAAAAAAAAAAGGTTCAAGCCCATAGGAACACAAGAGCCACAGGTAATCCTCTAAAATTTAGGAAAAATCTTTATGAATTCTTTAAGGTTGATTTCTTAGTGAGGAAAAGCAGGTCCATTAAATCTCTAGAATTACTTCAAATCAAAAGGAATAGGGAAGAAAGAGCCACAGATCTGGAGCCCATGAAGAAGAAATGAAACTTTGTAAGAAGTCATAATTCATATAAAAAATCACTGTGAAATAATTATGATTTTTATTTGCACATTTTCCCCCAGAAATCTCTTTTCTTTCTGTTCTTCACATACACTAAGGAGATAAAGCAATTGACATGACGGTTCCAATGAATCATGATTTTATTTAGGGGGAAATGTGGTCAGGGGAAAAAAAAAAACCTCACTATCTCAGAGAAAGCTTGGTATTAGTGAGGTGTCACTTAAAAGAATACTGCCATCGTCTGGTTGCTATCTGTAGTATTAATTTCCTCACTAATTGCTTAATCTACTAATAAAACACCACAGAAAGATGAGACACACCGAAGTTCATATAATTTGAACCCACTTAATCTCTCTTAAAGAAATTTACTGCTTACCTAACGTTTATATGTAACTTCATGGAAAAAAACCCAACCAAAACAACAAAAACCCAAACAGATAAACCAAAACATTCAAGTTCAAAGCACTTCAACACAGGAATGTTCAACATCAAATTTTAATGCTGAACCAAAATGAACCATCAAAAAAAATTATCTTTTGGACCAATCAATTAACTATGAAAAATAAGTAATATGAATGGAAGTAAAAAAATAAGTATTTTGACTCCTTACAGAGCAATAGTTTTCACTAAAGAGATTAAATCCTCAGGCATGCTCTAATAAGAATAAAGGACATTACTTTACTCTTGCATTCTCTTGTTAACAAAACCAGCATATTTTTCATTCATTGTCATAAGGAGACACTGTTTTAAAACAGTTTTACAGAGACAGTTAACTAGTGTTCTGGGAAAAAAAAGGTTCACTATTTAGTAGGATTCTTTTCTCTACTTGTAATTTCCTTAATATGTAAACTAAATATTGCATCGTGTAATCTTGAGATTAAAAAAATTGTAGTTGAAGTCCCTCCTTCAAATTATTTGCAATGATAGCTCTGTGGGAGCAGGCCTCCTTCAACTGCTGTCAATAAAGCATATCTTACCAATATATGTAGTAATATTCATGCATACTGTAAAGTTCCAACTCAAAGCCACTCAGAAGATACTGTATCATAATACGAAGGTTATGATATAGGACCCAAGTGCCCAAGCAAGCCAAGTGTTGCCTTTGTGGTTCCTGCTTCAGTAACATACTATGAAGTGCTGCATCTACTTTCTCTGCCTGGTGAAAAAAAGTGAAGAGATAGGAGAGGAAGAACATGACTGAAACAGCATTCAAGTTCTGCCAGAAATAAATTGTAACAAAATCTGAGTACAAATTGGGTCAGGAAAACCATGCTCCAGACTAAAAGGCAGATAATGCCACCTCTATAGTTTAGATTTGTGATAAAATAGAAAAGTTATTCACATAACTGGAAGTAAGTTCTGCTGCAGAGAGTAAAAAATACTTAATATAGTAATACAGCACTAACATTAGAGATTTTAAAATTTAAAACCAGTTTTCAGCAGTCATGTGAGCACTTAAATTCAGAACCCATTAAAAGCTGTTATTAATTTTGATATATTGGGAATAATTACTTTTTTTTTTTTACCCAGTTGCTTTGAAAAATTAAGTTTAAACGGTTAACATGGAAGAAACACACTGTGGCCCACCAGAGAACCTACAATATTGCTCAGACTAATTCAGTCTTAAAGTGTAATGGTATGAAAGACATGCAGTCTCCCCAAGTCTCCCACAGTTGCAATATTATCAGCTGGCCTGAACAAACCAACTCATATCACCCATTAAAAAGTGAAAAAAAAGTGTGTCTCAGTTGTAGTCCTGCAACAAACTCTCAAATGATCTTAAAGGAAGCTGAAGCACACAAAATTTCCATCACATCTCCAATTTCCCTGTCTTATTCTCCTTAGCACGCACATCTCAGAAAATAATTTATTGTTTCATACCTCTCACTGCTGAAAAAATACACTTCCACAAGTGATGAGATACCTTTCTCTGTCATCTTTCACTCCTAATTCTTTAGTATTGTTAAAATGAGTCAAAACACGTAATTTTAAGAGTTACTATATAATTTATATATAATTTTACAACCTATTAGAAAATCATGAAGTTTACATCTTGAATAGCTACAAGACTGAATTTTGTAAAGTTTCCTGTGAACACAGCTCATCCGTTTCTTCCTGGCTGCATCTTGGAGAATGACAGCTAGAAGCAGGATATAAACTACATACAATGAACTTACTGTTAAATTACATACACTGTACCAGGCTTTTCTGACACTGGCCAAAGGTAATCTTGAAAAATGCAATACCTAAAATGCAATTCAACACATCTAACATACAGTCTTTGGATGCATCTTACATAATTTCTGAGTTATATTTTAGGAATCTTCATGCTAACAGTTTTAGGACAAACAGAGGAGCTGCTTCATTGATCTACAATCTAATATCACATGCTCCACTTTGGTAGGAATATACCTGGAAAGAAAAGTTTGCTGGTCTGCTTCCTAGGACATTACCTCATCCTGAAGTGTGGCAAATTCCTCAAGTATGTGACCCAGTTTATCTCTCTGACGAGCTCTATTGTGTCCATGTATTTGAATCAGGCTACAGAACGGCTGAAAATAAAGTATAAATTTACATTTTCAGTGCAACTCTGAAACTACAAAAAAGAGTACTATGATGCCTATTTAGGCATGGGTTTTACAAATCTGTATTATGAGATGGGTTCCTTAACACTCACTACTGAGTGCAAGCCATCAGGCTCCCTGGAGTGATGCAAGAGCAAATTTCTCTGTACACAAGTCAGCATGAGTTGGAGTGAGCATCCTTTAGGAATCTGATCAGAACAGAATGCTTCGGGTAAGGGAGATATTTATTATGCCTAAATCATGTGCCTAGGTGGTGAAGAAGGCCAAGAGCACCCTGGCTTGTACCGGCAACTGCGTGACCAGCAGGATCAGGCAAGTACCTGTCCCCCTGTACTTGATGGTGTCAAGGCTGCACCTTGAATGCAGTTTGGTTCTAGGCACTTCACTACAAGAAAGACATTGAGGTGTTGGAGGATATCCAGAGAAGGGTGATGAACTCGGTGAAGGATCTGAAGAAGAAGTCTTAGCAGAAGTGGCTGAGAAAACTGAGGGGAAATCTTATCACTCTCTATAATTATCTGAAGGGAGGTTGTACTGAGGTGGGGTTTGGTCTGTGATAAGACAGGGAAATTGCTTTAAGTTGCACCAAGTGAAGGTTAGGAAAAATTTCTTCTCCAGAAGAGTTGTCAAGCACTGGAACAGGCTGCCTAGGAATGGAGCTGCATCACTGTAGGTATTTAAAACACGTGAAGATGTCAACTTGGCAGTGACAGGTTAATGGTTGCACTCAATCATCACCAGGGTCTTTTCCAACCCAAATGATTTTATAATTTTTGCTTTTTCAGATATTCATTGTGCCTTGTTCCAATTACTGAATCTTTTGAAACATTTCATGAAATTTTTAAACTGGAGACAATGTAAAAATAATTTTGTTTCTGATATGTATTTGTGTTATGACAGTGAACTATCCTGTAAACAGGTAGTAGGTACAGATTTTTAATAACGTGGAATGTTATTGCAAGGTCTGGAAGCATAATATAGGAACCAAACCACAATAACTATGCTGACTTTTGAAAAAGTGTTAACATTTTAAGATGACCAGCTTCTGCAATTTTGCCTTCACCTTTAAAAAATCTGGTCTCATTTTGATATGCAAGCAAATCTTTCAAGTGTTCATATACACACAAACATGCTGTAATTGGAACAAACACTTACCCGAACGCAGTGTGTCACAAAGGAATCAATGTAGTCCTTTGCCTGGTGATTATTATAAAGACAGCACCTAATAGGGAAATATCCACATACATACCTATGTTTAAAAATTTCACCATGCCATGCAGCACAAAAATTCAAGAACATGAGTGCAGCAACAGCAAGTGACACCTTCATACATGAGAACTAGTAAGTAAAAAATCTGTATGCTCCTTTTATGTATGTCCTTGTTTTGTAAGCAGGAATATTTTTTTCATCAGACCATGTAAACATGTGCAAGTAAACTCAGGATTCACTTACTTTGGAGAAAGAACTGGAGGACTGACAAAAGATCTTAGAGCATCTTTTACCATGTCTTGCATAAGGTGAGTTCCAAATACCTTCTTGTTATCTACCAGAAAAGTTGTCTGAAAGTGAAAATGAACTTTTAGAAGTATGTTTTAAGGTAAAATTCATTCTTTAGAAATTACTATTAGAAATCTCTTGTGGTACCTATGTTATATTAGAAACTTGAAAGACTGCTTTAAGAACTAAAATGTTTCATCTAGGTACAAGGTTAGAGGCTCAGAAATAGAGGCATACAGAGTTCTCTCACTTCTGTAGAATCCCAAGACCCAAAATATAGCTCTGTTGCTTGTGTAAGATAATGCATGCAAAAGGATTTTATTTCTAGATGATTAATCAGACACATGTTTCTGCAGATAAACTCGAAATAGGCTATTTTGTTTCCCTGGAGGCAGATAAAGGTCAATCTTCAGACTGATGTATACTTTTCTCTGCCCCTATAGATACTACTGCTTTCATTGGTCATATTCGATGCTCACACCACTTTCCTCCACAAGTGCTACACAGCCCTTTCTCACATGGTTCTTCAGCATCTGGACAAAAAGCCCTGCTGTCAGGTACCCAGAGAGACTGAACCAACACACATAGTGCAAATGAAGCATACACCATGAAAACATCTTACTTGCCAATAGTTATGTTTCATTAACTCTATATTTTTTAACCGGGATGAAAAGGAAAGGTTCTGACATCCCACTGACTACTCAAATTAAAACCTCTTGTAAGGAAGTATACTTTACTCTAGTAGAGTTAAGAAACATATAAAACGCTTAAGTGAAGTGAAGAAAAGTAGTAGCCTCTTCTGTCCTAACCATCAGCTTTACAGTGACATTTGTTACATTTGTAACAGCGACAGGGTTAGTCTATACACAAAATTCAGTCCAAACATGGAGGAAAAATACAAACACCATCCCTAAACTGAAACAGCACATGGAAAACTATATATATATTAAAAAAAAAAATACAAAGCCAGCTTTTACAACAAAGAAAAAAAATTAACACTTTGTGTTTTAATTATAATGATGTTAACGACAGTATTTAAAATGTGTTAAAACAGCATATCAGAATATAAGCCTCAATATAGCAAATACTTAAGTATCTCCAGAAATTTTTTTAACACTTGTATACTATTAAGTGACACAAATAAGCATTTGAAAGAAGAAGAGGAATCCATAGACATAACAAATGCCAAAGTATTTTATGTAAAGACAAAGTTTAGGACTTGCCTGTAACAGAGATCTTGAAAGAACACATGGTGATTGTTCACTAAACTCACAGAAAAAATCCTAATTCATATTTAGGAAAAAAAGACAATACAGGTTAATATGTCAAATTTTATATATATATACATATATACACATACACACATTTTTATACACACAAAAGCATTTGCATTTTTTAATATATATATACCTAAAGTTATGTAAATACACCTACATTTTGTATAGACAAACCATAGTATAGGTTGTTCGTATGTAAGAAATTAAGCATGAATAACTGGAACAAAACAGAACACACTATAAAGCTAAAACCTATTTTATCTGCAATTACTTCCAAAAAGTTTCTGAACTTTCTTCTTCAGATATGACAATTATCAAGGTGATAGTAAAAAAAAAGACACTGTGAACCTGCAAAGATCACAACATAACTGAACCAGGTATGTAACAAAACTGCATTTTTAGTTATATCAGATGTTTTATGCAAACACTGCTTTAATTAATTTAATAGGAAGACAAGAGTATTTTTGCTTAGCCTTTGAACTGATGAACCTGTGGCTCGTTTCTCAGTAAGTGAAGGTGTGCATGGTTAAAAGCGTTTCAAGCATTTAAGTGTCTTCTAATAAATGCAGGCAGTAATTGAGTATAACATCACTTATTCAGGAAAGACCATAAGCAGATACTTAACTTTATGCCTGTTAGGGGAACTACATGCTTAAACAAATGTGTTAAGTGGTCTCACAAATGTATTAAGTGGTCTCCTGTATATAGGCACATATGCAGTATACTGCTCACTGAATTTGAAAACAATCAGGACTATAGCAAGGAACTATGTTCTGCTAATGCAGATGCAGTTCTTCAACCAGAGAAAGATTTAGAAGGAAATTAACTTGCTTGTGCTGTGCCACTAACACGAATAATTATTTTATAGATTATGGAAAAAAAGGGAAGGTTTGAGAGGAAAAAGGTCCAGAAAAATATGAAGCATCAGAAAAGACAGGAAATTTTGAAATTGTATGCACAATGAGAACACTAAAAGATTTATGTACATAGCTCAGCATTTTTTTCAGTAAGCAATAGATTGGATATATGATTTTTTGCAAGTTACATTTTACGATTTTATTTTCATCTACAAATAAGAAATATTCATGCTTACCAGTATACAGTGCAAATTAGTTAAGTTGACTACTTCACATACAGTTTTTATTCGGTCTATTAGTTTGGAAAAATAACTGACCATTTCCTCCCTTTTAATTATTTTTGCATATCGAGGGAAAGTTGGTGGCAGCAATCTCTGATTAACAAGGGGCTCAAAACCCATCATAATAGGATGATCTAATGAAGGAAAGGAAGAGAGAGAAAAAGAGAGAGAAAAGCTGCTTATAAACTGTATTTTCAGAACTCACTTCAAAGTTAAAGGTTTAATACAACTTATTCAATTAGTCAAAACTAACTTTATAAGTTACTTTTAATTTCCAGGAACAGTTATTATCCAATTGAAACAATGATAACTATTTCAAAAAACCCAACCCTCAACACGTCAGCATATACCTGTACAGGCAGCAGGTGGCGCTGTCAATTTTAAAATGGCAATGTACTTAATTAAGTTCACATTATCTCTTCCTTTGAAGAGAGGATATTGCTTTCAGGACAACAACTTAGGCAAATGAAATTAAAATCAAATAATACAAATCTGTAGCAGTTTGTGTGATGAGTATTATTAGTTCAAAGTAAACAGTAATTTTTTTTTAAGACATATAATAAAAGTATATTAGGACTGTGTATTCAAGAAAAGAAAAAGATGGTAAACTTTGATACTTACCTCCTTTAGTAGTATCATTCTGTGCCTGGATACCATGATGCAATGAATTGTGGATGGCAGAAAGCAAATCAGCTGCCTGCGTCATTAGTTTCTGGGCTTCTGCAACTGCACTGGTCTGAAAGGAAGGTAGCAGTTATTGACAACATTAACAAAGCTGTTTTGTCACGAAAGTTAATGCTAGTATTAGAAAAATAAAAAAGAATGTTATTAGTATTCTAATGCTTCTACACAATCAGTTATGAAAAACAGATTTTTGTGCAATAAAATATTTAAAAAATATTTATATTTTTCATAGCTATACATACATCTGCTTTTTTTTACAGTGTAAAATAATCTTTAATAATAATTGCAATTTGAAATTCAGTATATACTACATGCAGTTGTCTACCACTGATTTTGTAGGTGATGGAGGAGGTGTGAGGCTAAAACCCTCACAAAACTATCCTGATAAAGGAGGCAGTACTCCAAAGTACAAGCAGGAAACAAATATATTTTTAGAAAATGTGTATTTTTTAATAATACAGGCAGAAAGTCTATCAACTGAAATTAAATGACTATATAATATTAGAAGATACCGCATATCCATTAGAAATCTTGGTTCATGATCTGTCGACATGCAGAATTTTCTGGTGCCCTGTGAATCCAAATCTCTTAGCAAACTGTGTACTATTTAATATAGCTCTCTGCAAAAAGCTAAAATCTCTTAAAAATACTGGACTGATAGTCCCTAATGGAACTTCAAATATTTGAAATCCCAACTTAAATTGAATCTTCACTACTTTGAGAAAAGATATGCTTAAAACCCCTAGCAAGATCTAAGAAAAGCTGAACAAGACCTATAGCTCTGCATAATATATGCTCATGTATTATAGCATCCACAGTCTACAATAAGAATAAGCTGCCAAGAAGATCTAATTCAAAGAAGTCCACACTGTAAATAACTTACACTTGAAGTAATCATACTTCATCAACAGTAAGATAACCTCATTTTGCACTGGTTATTAACTCATAGCATTTAGACAGAATGTAGTTGTACATCAGCGCAGATCACTTCTGTGTCTCAGTTTGATTTCAGATGTAACAAATAGCTATACTCAGAATGCAACTGCTCTTCATCACTCAATTTTTTCTCAGTACTGATGTCTGTCAACAATACTTGCACTTGACTTTCAGTTTAATCAAGATCTTTTAAACTGTACAGTGTGCAGCTACTGCAACAGCAACATGTGGGAGGGACTCGTAGACACCTACCCAGAAACTTGCTTATTTGTCTATGAAAATGGAAATAACATTAATAAATGGACAGATGTTATTCTTGTACAATGAAAAAGCTCTTAAACTAAAAAGCTTTGTCTTTTGTGACACGTGTTGCTACCTCTTTGCCCTAACTCAAGGATAGTCTCTCCCCAACAATATATCAAAAAAAAAAAGCAACACATGGAAGGAAAAGCTTACAATTCTCTAAAGACACGCAAAACACTGTCCAGTGTCAGGTAACTCTACAGAAGGGGACAGAACTATTTTTAGTCTTCTAGAATGAGTACTCTGTCTCTCTTCAAGACCATACTCATGTCAGCTACTAGCCTTCCCTGTGTTTTCTTTGAAAATGAGCAAAATATGGTTGCCCCACTAAGGCCTTTCCATGCAGCAACATCAATTCAAATCTACTGAATAATTGTTTGATCTTACAGAAGGAAAACATGAGTATTTCATAGGATCACATTGTGAATACAGAATCAACACATGAACATACCTCTTTCTTGGTAAATGCTATTAGAACAGTAAGTAGTACCCGGGTAAACTTGACTCTACTGAACACAGCTAAATACTGCTGATGCTGCAATTAAAAAATACTAAAGTTACCATAAGCATTACATCCTGAAATTTATAAAAAACCTAAGCAAACAAAAACCTTTACCAGATTGATTTAAATATGCTCTCTGGCCTTTAAAAATATGGTATCTAATATTGTTCTGAGGAAAGCTTATAGAAGAAATCTTTATTACTGTCGGAAAAGCACTAGCACACAAAATACTAAGATACGTTTGGTAAAGCAAAAGCACTGGTTGTATGGCATCTCCTATAAAAATGCCATTTAAATCTCAGCCTAAGTGAGAAACCACAAATTCTTAAACCAATTTTCTCTCCTTTTTCCTTAAGATAAACGTTAAAAGTAATTTCTGAAGGAAATAATACTGGGAAAGGAAATCCACACCCATCTAACTCAGCCACATCAACTATACCAATTACCACTTTTTCTGGAAGGAGCTACACTGCTTTCACCTTGTCTTCCTACTTTCTGCCTTGCCAGTGAGGCTGTCAGCAGCAATAAAAACTGGTGGGAAGGAACTGAGGGAAGAAGGTAGAAAGCAGGTAAGGCAACCTACTTTGCTAATGATCTTTGTCTTATAATCATAGAATTATTAAGGTTGTAAAAGACCTCTAGGATCATTAAGTCCACCTGTCAAACCAATACCACCATGCTCACTAAACCATGTCCTGAAGTGCCATGTCTACTCATTTTATGGACACCTCCAGGGATGGTGGTTTTTGAACACCTCCACCACCTGCAATAGCAGCCTATCCCAATGCTTGACCACTCTCTCAGCAAACAAGTTTTTCCTAATACCTAATCTAAACCTCCCCTGGTGCAATTTTGAGGCCATTTCCTCTTGTCATGTTATTTGCTACTTAGGAGAACAGATCAACCCCTACCTACCTACAACCTCCTTTCTGGTCATTGAAGAGAGCAAAATGGTCTTCCCTCAGCCTACTTTCCTCCAGGCTAAACAACCCCAATTTGCTCAGCTGCTCCTCTTCAATCTTCTTGGGACGTAGGTGTGTTAGGTGGCAGCATTATAGCAGCAACACTATTCTGCTATTGGGATTAATACAGAACTCTAGCCCCTCAGAGCACAAAAGCCTACTTCCTAATTTGCTCAGGGTTGTGTTTAGAACAGCTCAGATATGACAGTAGTATCAACACTGGTGACACACATTTGTCACAAGCTTCTAACTAGTGATCAAAGTAAGGCTGTACTAATCCATGGAACCCAGAATAAGAAGTAAATAATTCATTACTTCAAGTTCAACTTCTGGATCTCTTTCTTCTCCTTGTCGACTTCGTGTGCTCTAGGAGGTAAAGGAATTTCAAAAAAACTGATTAAAAATTGCAGAGAGAAGCTAGAGATAAAATCCCTTTGCCCCCTCCAGAACACCCATCTTTTAAATAAAATCAGTTCAAGATCAAAATCTCTGAATAAACAAAAAAAAAAGCAACATGTGGAAGGAAAAGCTTATAATTCTCTAGAGACATGCAAAACACTGTCCAGTGTCAGGTAACTCCACAGAAGCAGACTGAACTTCAGAAAGAAAAGTTTTGTTCATTTGTGTTAGACGAGTAATCCAAAACAAAAATACAAAAATAAAATTAAAAAAAATATATTTTTAAAGTCTTCAAGTATATTAGGTACTTGAATGATTTAGGAGTCTCCTTCAGTAGTGAGAGTTACTCCATTCCACTATGAAAGCAAGAAAGAAAATTGCGCAAACATTTTACAATTGCGGTACAGGAAGATTATGGGACTTAATCATCACATAGTATATCTGCATAAGCTCCAGAAGTTAAAAACATACTTTCTGTGCCCCAGCTCAGTGTTATCTTCTATAGCACGACTCCACCTACTATTAGTGAAGCAACTTCTGAAGACTTGGTATCTTTAGCTACCAGCAAACTTACCAGCATCTTACACAAACCACTATGGAAGATTTTAAAAAAAAAAACCTCTTTAATGACACAAACCCACTACACTCATCACAACCCAAACCTCCGTTAAGTGAATTTAAAGAATAATTGATAAGGCAAATAGGAGAAAAATACCTTCACTCGTCTTTGCATATCATCTTCTACATCCTTTAGCATACCTGGAAAAGTCAGTATAATTAAAAACTAAGATGCACTCCTAGGTACACCCACAACACTCGGGAGAAAAACGTTTAGAGGGGAAATTGAGTTTTGAAGTGCTTTACACACCTACTAGCCAAAGACTAGACAAAAATTTTTTTGTGAGGGATGGTGGGGATGTTTTGCAACAACAGCTAAATCAGAGACGGATCCAAAGCTAAACTGCATACAAATTTTCTCAAAATACATCAATGGAAAGCTCAAGTATATATCAAAAATAGCGCATCAAAAGGGTAACATACATATGCACGTACTCAATAAGATACATATTCATATTTAGAACTACCAGCCTGTTCTTTCCTCAAAAGCAACCTGTTTATATCACAACAAACTGTGCGGCAGAAAAGCAGAATTCCCACAGTGCTTTCCAATGCTTTCCATCTACCTCAGTCTTGGGTGTGCCTAGCCACTTGGCTAAAAAGCATGTCTTTGGTTTCTTAGGCATTTGACAACAACAACAACAAAAAAACTCAAAGCAGCTGAACCTTTCCTTCAAGGAAAACTAATTTTATTTCTATTTTTACCACCCCACAAATTGTCACAAGACAAAAATACTTACATGTGAGATTCCTACCTTTTTATTAAGTTTGGCTGACAATACTTAATATGCTCAAAAGAGAGACTGATGGACAAATACACAGAAAGCACAAACTGTACCTGTCACTCTAAGATCTGTCACGGTGTTTGCCATTTTAAATCCGTAAGTCATTGACTGAAAATCTTCCTGAAAAACAAAAATCGAAGAAACACGATGTAGTGAAGTATTTACAGCAGTAGTTACACTGTCAAGTTGGGATTTGGGATTCTTCTTTTAAGTTTTTGGTTTGTTTTCTTGTTGTGTTTTGTAATTGTCTTTGACTTTTTTTGTTTGTTTTGGTGCATTTTTGTTTAACTACACAAAGTATAGAAGACCAATTTTATCCTGCACAACTGGATAGAACCTTGGTTTGGGTGAACTTCCTGCTGAAATCCAGCCTGGGGTAAAAATTTTCTGCATAAACCCTTAGTACCAGTATGCCCTGCATCAATTTCATCAAGTGCTACCGTAGTTACAAGAACTATGTTACAAAGTGCTATTTAATCAATTTTAGATATAGTCAGTAAAAAATTACTTGACCAAAAGAAAAATTTCCTTGAGCACAGAAAACCAGACTTGATTCTATTGCTCAGTGGACATTTCAGACAACAGATAAGCATGGCTAAAAAAATAAAAAACTAAACAGGAAAAACAAGCAAAGCTGGTAAAAATTGTTAGCCACAAGACTCTCATCACTATCTGAGCGAAGTACTTACATGATTCTGATGTCACATCAATTAAGTCACATATTTATGTGACTCAAGCAAAATACAGAAAAGCACATGAAACAACACTGAAAAAGATTGCATTTTAAGGAGCTTAAGTCCAACTTTTGGGAACTGCTGCTCCTGCAGTATCCTCAAAAGAATAGATTTCTCTAATATACAGTTTTACTGGCATTAAAGAGCCTACATGTATTTTTAACCATAGGAGATACAAAACCACATACCTCCTCAAAAACAGCTGCTTTGTTAACCTTTTCTCTGGCAATATCACAGATTTTTAGAATCCCTAGAGCAAAAGCCTTCATCGCAGGATCTTCTATGAAGTCTGGATTATGAATATAAAGGCAAGTGAATACTGTCTGTGCCAAGGAATGTCCCTCTAGCCATGTTATCTAGAGAAAAGAAAATGAATTGTTTTACTTATGACAGATAAGTCATCATTTTTAATATCCATTCTTTTTCCATCTTACTGTGTTTCCATGAGTCATTAAGGAAGTCTCTATCATGGCTAACTTCCATCCAGCAAAAAGGAGAACAGAAGGTCTCTCAGTCTTTAACCTTCATTCTCTGATGGCTATGGTAGACAGTAAGTTACTGAAACCCAAGCACTATCAAATTCTGGTCTTGGATAAACTTTTCCCACTAAATCCAGCTCTGACCTCTCTGACCTAGACATAACATAACATTAAGAGACCATGAGATTTGCAAGTTTCCTCTATATAAATACCGAATAAAAAATGCAAGATGTAGTGAAACAACTCAAGAGATTCTGCACATTATCCTCACCCTACAGCTTCTTTTCACAGTTTGCTTTCCGTGCTACTTTCATGCTGCTTTGAACTACAGGGCAACCTTTGGTAATTCAGAACATTATTTCTACCTTGAAACAGCAAAATACACAGCAGGATCAGGTATCTAATATGACCACTGCTCCCTTTAAAAAAAGTGTCACTATTTGGGGTTAGGAAGGAAGGAGAAGACAAATTACATTACACCATATCAAACATACAGACACCTTTACATACAGTTTTGGGACAAATTAGTTTGAAATGCTGTTTTAAAAAACAAAATATAATTTTAGAGATCATCTGAAAATAATTTGTAGCACAACAAAAACAAAATGCAATTAACTTATAGCCAATAATATACTTTTCTTTCTAAATAGTTATATTTTCTTTTTCAAAATGCCCTTCTAAAGTCAGCCAACACTGGCTGTACGGAAACGAGCAACAGAGTGCTGTAGGTTACTGCACGCTCACTCTCCAACATAATCAAACACTAATCCACAACATTTAGTCAGATACCATACATTTAAAAGCCACAAATTAAAAAACCTTTTTACATTATCTAGACTGTTACCAGTTCTCAACCATAACAATTTTGATAAAAAAAAAAGATCCGGAAACCAAAATTATGCCTATTATAATAGGCATCACAAATATCTAAATGGATATTCAAATGCTAAGTGTTTATTTTCCGCTTGGTCAATACTTTTTCTTGAGTTCTACTGTGTTATTTTTTTAAACTGGATATATTTTGAAAGCAAAACCATATAATGTTAAGAGCAGAGAGATGCTTACCAAACAACAAAAACAGGTATCCATTATTCCTACCAGCTCAGGTGAAGTCAGATCCTTTATTTTAATTGTGCCATCCTTAGAAAACAAAGAAAGGAAAAAAACTAAATAGTTTTAGGTTTAGAGTTTAAAACCTAATAGTGCTTTTCTTGTCCAACTCATCCATGAGGCACTAACTTTAGAAGCAGGATTTGAAACACCCGAAGTCAAAATACCAACATTCATATCTGACACAGCTGCACCGCAGTGTCAAATAGACCCCAAATTAAGTATATTGATTCAGTAAGTGGGAATACTTGTTTAGTTTATCCAGTAAAGTGCTTTGTTAGAAGTATGTACAACTCTGACTTGCTGAAAACTACACTTCATTAGGGCTGGAGCACCTCTTTTATGAAGACAGGCTGAGAGAGTTGGGGATACTCAGCCTGGAGAATAGAAAGATCCAAGGAGAGCTTATAGCAGCCTTCCAGCACCTGAAGGGAGCCTACAGAGATGATGGGGAGGAGTCTTTCACCAGACAGATACTCATAATGAAGGGGTAATGATTTTAACTGAAAGAGGTTAGATTTATGTTCGATATCAGGAAGAAATTCTTCACCATGAGGGTTGTAAGACACTGGCATAAGTTGCCTAGGGAGGTTGTTGATGTTTTTAAAAAATAACAAAGTCTTTTAACATCCTATCACCCATGTCTACACCATGCAGCTAGTTAAATCATTACTATCAATGTTGTGCAATTAGCCAGCTTCTTCAACACTAATGAACTAATAGTCTCATAAAGCGTTAATTTCCAGCTTTTGTAAGGAAGCTGGTTTCCATTCAACTTAAAGAAGGACTAACATCTGCATATAAAATACATACTTTGGGGAAGTACAGGGTGATTTGCAAAAACATTTCTGAAAATTAATTTATTTCGTCTTTCATCTCCCAAAAATTTCACAGTACTTTTCACTTAATTAGCACCACTCTAATAATGCAACTATCACAAGCTATTTGTTACTTAACTATCCAGAGCAAAATAGAAAAAAAATCTATTTTAAGACTGAAAATATTAATTACATTGAATTGTGCTTAACTGCAATTTGATGAAGTTATATCATACTTTTACACACATTGTAGGTGAAAACAAGAAAGTTCCACGAACCTTAATAGCTTGCTCAAAGTTAAGAACCTTTCTATTAACTTGGTTTCCAATCATACCAGCATCCATCTTGGGATCCATCATTTCAATGGCAGACATGGCTTCAAAAAGTCCAAAACTGAGAATACGGATTAAAAGATGTTCTGAATGTAATTACTTTATTTCATGCAAAACAGTCTTCACAAACCTTTGTGAAAAAACACACAATGACTAGCTGAGCACACTGTACTCTGACTACTGACAAGGTATGTGAACATAATAAAGAAACCCAGCACATGACAATAGGTCTCCTGTAGTCATAGTACAAACGTTTAGAGGAGAACTCCATTAAACAAAGCCTGACCTACTGAAGAAGTGACACAATGCACCACCTTTGGTACAAATGACACGCATCACAACTGCTGCACAAGCCCTTATTATGTAAAAATGGTTACTGCATGTGGCATGCTGATTTAAAAAAGCATATTTGCTTAAAAAGCATCCTTTCCATGTTTTTAAGCAAGTTTTCATTTAATACTATGCTTCTGTTTTCTGAACTACTAGTAGTAAATAAGCAGGTTTTTTCTTTATGGAAGTGATCGGACTTGTGTGGCTAAATTTGCTTTTCATTTAATCTCACATCATCCTTTTGTGAATTCTGTACATTTTAGAACGCAGGGTTTTTGGAAATATTTTTCTTAATCTGTGGGCTCTCAGTTTCCATTTTAGCACGTCATTAAAGAGCTACAGCACAGGGACTGTTCATCCTAAACTTGTTAGTGACATCTGAGGCAAGCAAATTTAAAAGCTTAGAAGTCTTTGTGGCATTTCTAAATAAAAGTAGTTCCATATAGAATAGTTGAGTGGGTTTAGTATTGTCAAGATTAGTTATCATACAATGTACTGTAATCTCTAAGGTACAGTAATTAACTGAAAATATGTTATACTGACACCATAAGAACCTTTCAGCATTCATATGAATGCATTGATAATATAAATCCTACTGAGAATAATATTCTGAATTCTTAAATTATTTTAAAGTAAAAGTGTAAAAAAAGCTTAGTTGATATTGCATATATTGCATATGTTTTAGTAAGCATTACTATATTTGGACTAATCCCATCTGAAAAACAGATCTATCCCACAGGAATACTTACAGCTTGTCATGAAGTAGTTCTCCTAACTTCAGTTCTACAAAGGAACAGAACAGAATAAATTAATGCAATCATCCTTGTAGTGCAACTTTTCCAGACAGTCTTGGCACTCACCAAACAGTCTTGTACTAAGAAGAAGAAGGTGTGGGAAACAGACCAGACATCTCTACTCCACCCTCATTTGCTTTCATTTACAAAGCCCTTTCAAAGCTGAAAGGTTAAGAAAACCCAAGATGTTCACATTCTCTCCTCTTCTCCCTCTGTTATTTGAATGGCTACAGGGGGTTTGGAATTCTCAAATAGTAGCATCTAAATAGTCTTAAACTCAGGACAGCAGTTTTCTGTGCTCCTTTATGCAGATGTGCAATTGTTTCCAGGGAAGCTTACAAGAAGACTTGATTTCCCCTCCTAATTTTAATGATGACCTTAGATTTAATAGAAGGGTATGCAAACAGTCTGTCACTAATATAAGGGAATTACATCACAGCATCAGCCAACTGCATTTATCAGGATAAGTTGCAGATTTAATTTCCCCTAATGTCATCATAAAATCAGTTAAAAAATAGTTGCTGTCAAGGTAAACCAGCACTAATATCAAATAACAATAAAGGCACTGTTTAAAGGGAAGCAACTGCTTCCCTGTGAATGGAATGCATTACACCTCAAAAGCTCAGCCTTGTTCAAACATGAAAAATGGCACACTGGAAAATTAAATTAGTAAAACATTGAATACTACAGAATAAAAAACATGCACTTAAAAAGGTAGTATTGATTACTGTTTTCCAACTAGCATGAGAGGGAAAGAATTCTTCGCAAAGAAAAGAAACAGGTATAAAAATGCACAAGATGAAAAAGACCTAAAAACTACTGATGTGACCTGGAAGGGGAAGAAAGGTGAGGTTCTTCTGGTATTTCCATCTCACAGTGAGTTAAACACAGAAACACAAAACCAGTGCAGTCCACTCACCTGGAGCTTCAACCTGGGTCAAAGAACTACACTTAGTCCTGTAAAGGATTTCAAGTGTTCTTAGAACACAAGCAGTAAACCTCACTCACCTCTACAAGCTTCTTCAAAATCTTTAGTTATATCTATCCAGCTTGTATTGCTCTTTTCCATCTTGTCAGGCACACCAAGTTCCCATCTGGAATCCTCATCTTCTACAGAAGCTTTCATAACCATGGTGCTACACCTTTAAATCTGTATCAGAAACACTGCACATCATGCACGAATTAAAGAAAGTGCTTCATGGGAATAATTTTTTTTTTCATTTCAAGAGTCAGGTGAGTAAGGGTTATGAACAAAACTGATTTCATTTGAACAGCTACTATTACATAAAAACGATCAAAAAACCCTAAGTAATAAAAACCGTTTTAGAAAGTTTTTCTTTTAAAATTTTTATCAGTAATAGCCATAATAAAGTGCATACTGTCACACTGAAAATCAAATGGGGAACAGTATCAAGAAATACACTCTCAGAACAGATATAGGTATCACAATTTTTCTGTTGTTGCTCTACATTATTAGACACATATGTCCTCCCACTTCTCTATGAAAGACATGAAAGACTGTAACCACAACCAACTTTGTTATTCATACAAAGTGTATCCAAACAAACTGGTGAAAATGGGTATATTTCATCTGACTTCATCACCAAATAGTATCCCGATTACCTCAGCAATGTTAAGCAACTTCAGACTAGAATAGACTTTTAAACTGCACCGGTTATTTCGAAATGGTTTTGTGCTTTCGCAATCTCACCGTATGCGGGAGAGCCCTGAAGCATTTTGTTCTGCCAGACGCGTACCTTTGAGACACCGGCAAAGCAAAACCTCCCCTTACTGTAGTCGGAGAGCTCGCAGGAGGCACCCACGAGCCCGGTAAGCTCTAAGCACCTATATCAAAGGCATTACAGATGCTTTAAACAAAGGCCCCCGTGATATAAGGCCTCCCGGGCATCAGTAATTAAAAAAACAACGTGGAAGGGGGGGTGTGGGGATCAAAGGCACCTTGAACACAGTCCACGAGTCCCTTCGCCCCAGCAATACTCGGCTTCCCCTCTCGCAGCGTCACTGTGTCACCAGCTCTCAGGCGACCAGGGTCGAATGGCTGGGATGAGGAAATAGGTGGGAACTAGACGAAATAAATGCAAATTATGCTGGAGTTTCAAATACTAAAGCCAGCACAACCAGACCTTCCCGGGCTCTCCTCTTCCCTTACACAAACTCGGCGCTGTCCGAGCGCCGGCCACCCAGCAGCTCTCCCGGCCTTACCGAGGCACGGGGCCGGCGTACTGCCTACCTCCCGCCAGGCACTGACAGACCGAGCAGCTCCTCCGCCTCGCCGCAGGGCAGGAGCGTCTGTCCGCCCGCGCACCGCGGGGCACGGGCACCGGCACTGAAGCGACGGCCGCCACGTACTGATTCCCTCTCTCCCTCCCTCTGCTTGCCGCTGCCCCCGGAACACCCTCCGCCTCTCCCCGGCGGGCCGGGATCTCACCCGCCGGGATCTCACCCGCCGCGTCCAGCACCGCCGCGTCCAGCACCGCCGCCGTCCCGATACCTCACACGGCCGCCGAACCTGCCGCGGCCTGGGCCCGGGCTGGCATCGCGCATGCGCAGTACCCTACGCGCCTGCCAGCCCCACTCCCCGCTTAACGGCCGCGGCGCACGCGACGTCCGCCGCCCGCGGGCGCGCATGCGCGGTGCGCGGTAGGGGGCGGGGTGAGAGGTGGGGCCCTGCGCGAGGAAGGCGGGGAGCGGTGGCGGCGGGGGGGGTGGCAGCTGTGCGCGCGGGCAGCCGTTGCGGTGACGTAACCGGAGTGGGGGGTGAGGAGGGGCGGGATCGGACCCCCGGGAGTGAAGATTCCGCCGAGCTCGACGGCGGTGAGGGGGTCTTGAGCTCAGGCTGCGTTGCGTGGGAGATGCGGATGGGGTAGGGGAAGCCTGAGGGGAGCGGCGGCAATTCTCCGCCTACCGGGGGCCGGGCACGCCTACCTCGGTCTGGAAGAGGAGATTAAGGCCTGGAGGCCTGTGGAGGCTGTGGTGCCGTGGCCGGGGAGGAGGCAGACGCTTGGCGAGGTTCCGTGGCTGTCCCCGCTGGTGTCGCTGAGGGCCTCGGCTCCGTCTCTGCCGGCTTCTGTGGCGCCCACGCCTTGCCCCACGCCACGCTCTGTAGCGTTCTCCGCCGCCTGGCTGCTGGTCGCGCCCCGGCGCCTGTCAGAGTGTGGTGAAGGTGCAGTGATGACTGCTTGGTTTTTGGGGTGGTGGGCTGAGCGGGCAGCGTCAGCAGCCGTACGGGTGGTTCTCGCAGTTAGCAGAATTTGAATTGACGAACTGAAAGCAGGCTTCTGGCGACTTTTAATTTTTTTGCCCGGTGTGTTACTTCCTCTCCCTGTTGCCCTCTCCGTTTTAATGAAACACAGAAACGTATCTGTTAGAGGTTATGCAAAAGTGTTTCTCTGCGGAGTTTACGGAGATGCGCTTATTATCTCTTCAGTGGAGGGACCTGACGCGTCTCGGTGAACTACGTTTTTAAAGCTCTTTACACTGGATTTAATCTTCATTCATTTTTTTCAAAATGCACAGACAGAGTGCTTCCAGTGTTTCTGGCAAAAATCACCAATGTAAAAGCAGCTAATGTGTTCTACTTACCAAATAGAGGCTGCCTTAAGTAGATTATCCAAGATTTTCTTTAAATGAAAGTACTAACTTCATTCATCACCCCTTCCAGTGTAATCAAAGTACAGAGTATTGGTACTTGCAGGAAAAGGAGAACTCAATGTAAGCTCCTGTTAAACCAACAGCAGTTCCTACTTTGAAAGAATTGTCTTTAGTTCAATAGCTGTTGAAATGTCTGATGGTTCACAGCTGCACTCCGGTTTATACATTTTTGGGAGGACAATATACAACTCTTACAAGAGATCTTGTAACAATCTTACGGTTACAGTGGCAAAAAGCAGACCACTATTGTGAATGAACCTGATGGTGGTTAAAACAACTGCAAATGAAAGCTGGTTCTATCTTTAATGCAGAAAACGGTGATACCTGAGCCAGCACTCTGTAGAAAAGCTTGACTTTCTGGGGAATTAATTTTTAATTTCAAGACAGAAGGGCTGTAGCCCATATAATAATATCTAGTAATGATTTAATTAGGAAATTTAGAAAAGCTGAAAATATTTAATGAAAATTAGTTTCTGAGAAGGTAGTATGTTTGAAGTTTTTGACAAATCCTTATGTTAGCAGATACCTGATTGTGTTTCTGTGCAGGCTGAATGATAGTAATTATAAGCTGGCTTTTGTGAAGCAGTTGTGGTGATGTTGGTCCAGTTCTCAGTAGTCAAATGGATGGGATGCATCATAACTAACTATAAGCAATTATTGCTTCTCTTGTCATAAAAAATGAACAGCAGATTGGTTACATGTGTGTGGAATGACTGTAGCACTTCAGAAAGTTAATAACACATGTTCAGTGCAGTAGCACCTAAGCTGACAGATGCTTTGTTTTGAGAGCATCAAAGCACTTTAACCTGATATGATACAATGAAGTGCACTGAAGAACTGCATCGATAGAGTGCTGTGAAGGACTGATCTAACTTCTAATGCATGTGATACTCGTCAGAGAAATAAAATTGCTTTATGTTTAGGTTACACACACACAGTTATTTGTGGGGGGATAAATTAAAAGTTACTACTTTTAAAATGCCTTGGTGTTTAATACAAAAGCATCCCCCTTTTTTTCTTAATCAAGAACATGCATGTGGGATCCACAAGGTAGTCCTCAAGCAAAATAAAAAAAAAAGCAACGTCCAGGTAGTTCTTGGTTGCCGTGTCCTGAACACGTTGTATGCTTCCTTCATAGTGAAGTGGGAATAGATTAAATATAAGAATGATGAAGAACTTGCTTCCCTCTTAATTATGGAGTACTTTAGTCCTGTAATTCACTAGGAACACGTCATCCTATACCTGACTTAAATAGGCTGTTTTGCTGAAGAGAACTTCAGCTAACCATCTACCATTTTAGGATGTAGTCATTTCACCGCCTGCTGGTTTTATCTTTCAAAAATGATGTTACATTAATTTCGAAGGTACTGATGTATTTTGTATGAGTTCGTAATACTGAGTGCCTATTTTTACATTGCAGAAACTCATACTAAAGCATTATTAATTTTTTAAGGATACTTAAGGGAAATGAGCAAACTTGTCCTCTACTGTTTAGATTAAGAAAAAAAAACAATAGCATAGGCAAAACTGCATTTGGCCTTTGAAGTATATTGTGCAGAAAGGTCGATTAAATCAAACAGAAGAACATAATTGACCAATAAGTTTTTTCCCTTGAAAATGTGTTCTCCTCATGCTCTGGATGCTGTTCTCGAAGCATGCTAAATAAATGAAAGGTTTAAGAGGTAAGATTTCTTTGTGTTCTCGGAGGATCTGGAATCAGAAATACGCAGAGTTACATATTGATCAGTTTGTACAAAATTACTTTATTCCTTTATCATTTTCTCTCATCACAAAAAATGAACAGCAGTTTGGTTATGTGTGTATGAACTAACTGTGACAATTTTAAGTGGTATCACATATTCACTGCAGTAACCTCTAAACCAAAAGAGGTGCTTTGTTTTGAGAACATCAGAGCACTTCAACCTGGTCTGAGAACCTCACGAGCTGGTGCAGGTTCCTTTTAATCTTCCCCCAAGAAGTAGTTATCTCATAGTAGTTTAAGTTTAGTCTTTACCTGTTCTCTTGTATAGCTGATTTTTCAGCAACTTACTGTTGTTTTGGATGTCCTTGTTAATGGAAGTAATCAATGCAGAGAGAAAACTGGAGCAATGTGAAAATATGCAAAGGGAGCCAAAGCTGATTTTAATTCTTGCTGTTCTTTAATGTGCCTGTACATGAAAGAATTTATCACAGGCTTTTCCAGATTAGGGGTAAATGTAAAAAAAACACAGCCTGAAAAACTGCTCAAGTTTGCAACTTCATAGTACTTAGCTGACAGCTTTGTCCTAATATAAGCTGTCAAAATGTAGTACACTTATACAACTAAAAAGACCTGTGACAGTAGTGAGAATATAAAGAAGTAATAATATATTGCTCTCAAGACACCATTTAAATCAAGTGATATGCATAATTTTGCTTTTTTTAAACTGAATTGTGGAGGTTCTTGTTCGACTCAAAAAAATGTGATTCACTCTTGGTTTTATGGTTTTCTTTTCATGGTAACACTACACACATATAGGTTAAATGTGATTGTTAGCAGGTATATGTAAAAAAGCATCTGACTTGCTATGGGCTCTTGAAACATGTTGTGCGACTTCAACAATTTATTTTCTTCCTGCCCTGATAAAAAACACCAGCTCCTTCCCATTGCCATTCCCAGTAACATTCAGGTGAAAGTATCAACCAGTGTATAAATCTGTATGTTCTGAATTACTTTCTGCAAAGAACATTGGTGGGTTGGTTCATTTGTAGTATTACAAGAGTAAAAGTAGCTCAGTGAACCAGAGATGTGAAGTTGAAATGAAATTCTTTTGTATGCATATAATTAATGTATGAAATACACATGTAAGAGAGCACAAAAGATCTTCTCAAAAGTGAAAAAGAATAGAGGCTATGTTGGAAAAGCACCAAGTGTTCTAATTGTTAGGGAGGAATGACATATCTAGAAATAAAAAGCCAAAAACAAATTCTCCAGTGTGTATGTACAGACAAGTGTTGGCTTTCAAATGAGGAAGTGATTATTTTTCAGAGTTAAGGAGCGCCGGTAGCTGTGTTCATTGTAACTGACTGGGTATACTCAGCACATCGGAGTACAGAAACAGACAAGGCGAATTTAACTAGTACAGATTAAGATTTAGTAGAAAACAATGAGTAGCAACAAGAATAATCAATTTAATGTCATACTTAAGTATATTTTACAAAAGATTCAATGGATAAGCTATTCATTTTCACACACAGTAATGTTTGAAAACAGACAAAGCCGGGGCAGATTTCTGTAGTCTCTGGTAAGTAAATTGCATCTGAATCCACAAGAATTTTAAGAACAGCAGTGGCCTACTACTGCATTTGTGCACTTGAGTCAAGTTTTCTAAAGGTAATCTTGTTCTCTTTAGAAATAAATCCTAAACTTGGAATCACATGCCTAAAAAAACCCCAAGCCAAACCCAAACCACCAAAACCCAAGTTCAATCAATTAATGCCCTTTAACTTCCCACAAGCAGATGTTTTGTGAGTAAAACCAGAAGTTATGCACAGAACAATCTTTTGAGTGAAATATGTAAGGTAAATACAGCCCCCTCAAATCCGAAACTTTTCTCTTCCACAGTCTTTGTTTACATCAACAGTGAAGGAGTTTCAGTAGCAGATACAAGTAATTGTACTAGGCATCTTACTATCTCCCATTTTTTCTTAAATTAACTGACACTTTTTGCCAGTCTAAATTTAATCCACTGCAATATCCTTTTTCTTCAGTGGAGTTACATTTTTTAACTGAGTTATTTTTGTTGTGCATGAGTTACATGCAGAGCTGTTTCTTAACTAAACTGACTTCAAATTCAGATTTTAAAAATTGAGATTTTTTTATCTACACCTCCTTTATTTTTCCTTAACTGCCATATCCTGCCTGACTCTATTTTTGTCTTTGTCTGAGTCATATTTCAGCTTATTGCCTCTCTCCTGCTTTGCTTTATAACTTTTAGACGAAGTTACGCATTTAAACTAACTAAATGAGTAGAGCTTCAGAGAAAACTTATAGGTGTACTGTTTGCAGACCCATTTTTCATCTAGTGTGGCTGCTGTTACAGAACAAGGGAGATAGTTCCTACTCATTACCAATGTGCTGGTAAATTCCTATATTCTGATTATCTGCATTCCTCTAATTCACACTAGATGACTGGAGAAATCTGAAAGGTAGAAGGAATCTCCTAGATACATGTGTATTTTCTGACCTTAACCCCTAGGTTTACAAGTCCTCAGAAGCACAGTTAATGTTTAATTATATGCTGGAGAAAGATCAAGAGAATAATAGAAACAAGGATGACTGGTTATATGCCTTAATCACTCCTACTCACTCATCTTAATATGGTGGGAAAGGGACTTAAGAAAATGTAATCAAGCATTTATGCATAAATTACATAATAAAGAACTGTTTAGACAACTTTAGACTCTTAATTTTAACTCCACCAAAAATTCAGTTGACTTTCCTGATTTAATGGGTAGAAATTGGCTGCTCCTGTCCTGTGCAGTTTCTGCTGACTTGCCAGTAAAGCAGCTTTGTTTTGTGTCTTGAAGGTATAGGTATTTATGTTCCCTGTGCAGATGGTCTGTGTACCATTGCCACGGATGGTACGCAGAAGGTATCTTCCTTACACTGAACAACATCTGAGTTAAGGGAGTAGCGAGTGGTGACTGCAAAAAATTATTCAGGTGAATCAGCCCTAGGGAAAGGCTTGCCAGCTGTCACCCAAATGCACAGCTATGTCCTAAACAGTTGAAAAGTCTTTGGTATCTTTGTTTCTGTCTTTGTGAAGGGAATATATTATGGTAAGATGAAAATTGCAAGCGCTGTTGCCAGATGTATGTAGCTTGAAAAGCAAGATAAATAAAAGGATGTGAAATTTAAAGGATTTGAAATCTACTTTTTTATGGGGGATGAATTACAATATGTAACTCCATGGTTACACCAATGGTACTGGAAAATGAACTTGCATATTTCTAATGAGGACTCTGCCTTTAGCTGCTATTGGAAGAAATGAGCTTTGAGCTGGGTTTCATTTACTAGCCTTCCCTAAAGAGCTGCTGCTTCTTTAAGTTGTCTAAACTATTAGTATGATGATTTGGCCTCGGGATTCTTGGCAGCTTAATTTTTTTCATTTGAGGAACTTCATGAAAAAGGAAACGTTACATCCTGGTTGTTGCACATAAAGAAGTGTCAGGGAGAGGGATAAAACCGCCTTCGTTCCAGAAGTCATCACTGATACTGAGTGCCTGAAAGCCTGGCACAGAGATGCTAACTTGATATAAAATACAACGGTTTAAAGTGTATTAAGTACCATTTTCCTTATGCAAGTATCTGGAGGAGGAAAAAAAACCAACAAAACAAGTGAAGTCCTTGACTGAGATTTCTTAACACTCTTCAGTGCGTCCTCAGCGTCCGACGGCCTCACAGCAGCTGTGCCAGGGCTTACCTGCCATGAGAAGTCGGGTGTGACAGTCCCGCGGGCTGCAGGAAGCGCACCCAGACAATAAAGCAAGCTCAGCTGCGAGCGGCCGGTGCGGAGGATGAAGCTACCGGCGAAGCGGATTCCCGCCACTGGTGATGCTGATCCTGCAGCCCTGTGACAGACACACGCCTCTCGGCTCTCCCGCCCGCCGCCCGAGCTGCCCCCGCACCCTCCCTCGCCTCCCGGCTCCGGCCACCGGCGAGACGCCACAGTGACGGAAGAGAATGCAGCTGCACGGCATTTGAGGCGGGCCGGGAGAAGCAGCCCCCGGCCGAGCAAAGGCCTTCCCGGCTTTCCCCTCGCAGCCTTCTCCGGCGCCGCCGCGAGCAGCCGCCGGTACCGCTCCTACCCCTGGGGCGTCAGCGGCCCCGCGGCGGTGCCGCGCGATGGCGGAGGCAGCGCGGAGCGCCTGCGCGAGGCCAGGGCGCGGCGGAGCGGAGCGGGCGGGTCCGTGACGCGGTGCGGCCAGGTTCCTGCCGCCGCCCGCTTGAAGACGGCGGGGGCGCAGAGCGGAGGCGGCCCCCGCCTGAACGCCGCGGGGCCAGGGGCAGCGCTTCGGCTGCCGCAAAGGTGAAGTCTCTTATGGGCGGGCGTCGCTCTCGGCAGTGCGGGCCGTGCCGTGCCGTAGAACCGACAAGGTCGGGCGGAGCGAGCGAGGCAGGCGCCTCCAGGGAGGGTCCCGGACCGGGGTGGGGTGGGGCGAGGCCGGGCCGGGCCGTTGTTCCGGAGCGTTGATCCGCTTGCCCGCGGGGCCTGTCTGGTGCCGGGCGATGGGCCCATGCCTGGCGGGCAGTGGCGGGTGTGCGTGTGGGCGCGCAGCCAGGGCAGCTCTCTCAGGAACCGCGCCTTACGTGTTCCCACCTGCGGAGGTGGTTTCGGGCCCTACGGTAGGAGCCCAACCTTAGGGGCCCAGCCGAGGGGTCCGGTTGTCCTGCAGCAGGGGGTGGAGCCGGTGTCCCGGCTGTGCTGTGGCCCGCCGGTGGCCGCGGGGCGTGTGCCTCAGCCCGTCTGCCTCTGCCCCTTCGCTTCCCGGCTGTGCGCGGCGGCACTGCAGCAAAACTTTTCTCTCGGGGGAGGGGGAAGTGGTGGGTGGTCCCCTGGTCTCCTGCTGGGGGTCGGTACGGCGTGGCGGTGTCATCCCTGTCCTGCCGGGCGGGGATAACCAGGTTTGGGCATTGCGTGGAAAACGGGCGGGCTCGAATACCACTTGCTTAATGTGCCGTGCGGCATAGCCTCCTCAGCGTCTGTTTGACTTCTCTCTCCTTGGGCAGGTGTTTTATAATTTTTTTTTAATTTTTTTTTTTTTTTCCTCCTGCCTCTTTCGGTTGTGGAAATCGAGCATACCAAAAATTTCTCTAGGTGTCGGTTCAGACGCTCGACAGAGATTCTGATAAACAGGCTGCGTATCATAGAGTGGGGTCGTGTTTTTCTTTAGCATAAGCTGTTTTCGAACACTGAGCTTGGTTAGATGTTTACAGATCCTGACCTGGGTGAATTGCCATTGAGTCCTCTGAGAGCTTTAATCTTTCCCTGATATGTTATGGGCAGAGGTGAGATTCTTCTTTAAACGTATGTGGTATAAAAACATTGTGAAACTTAAGCATATACTTGTGGTATGGATGTTGATTTTTGTGTATTTATTTTTCTGTCATAAGGGGCTTAGGTCTCCAACGAATTATGTTCTTCTAGTTCACACTAATTATTGTACAAGTTACAGTTCATGAAAAGGTTTTTCTGTTTTGCATGTAGGTTTCAGTGTGTATTTTGCTGCTGGTAATAATCATTGGTGACAGAATAGTGCTGATGGGATAGCCCCACCTTCTGGGTAATCCTTCAGTCCTCGTTGTGACCTAAGAGTTTTTCTGGAAATTTTATCTCATGGTGTGCATTGTGAGTGCAAGTGCAAGACTGTTTTGGAATAACTTTTAAATTTTGGGTCTGGGGACTAGCAAGATAGCTTTTCTGGACACCTTTCTATTTAATGTCAAGATAATTTACATGCCCCTGTTTCATTAGAAAAAAAATATTATTTCCCCATGTTTCAATTCACTATTGTTTTGTTAATGGTAGTCCTCTTCCCTTCTCTTCCCTTCCCTCATGAAAATGAAGTTTCTAATTCTGTTTTTTTCAAAAATGCAGGGAAGGATCCCAAACCAAAGAGCAGGCTTTGTGTGTGAGGTGACACCTGATCTATTTGTGAAAAGTGTTACCCGATAGTGTTACCCAGCCTTAGCTCTCGGTTCAGGTTTTGAAGATGGCAGTCCTCATACTTACACTTTCATATTCAATACATTCACAAGCTGTCTTCCAAATGGAAGCTTTTGAACTTGAAAAATATATTGTTGTCTTATACGAGATGGTAGCATGGAATCAGCTGATTTATGAGTTTACTTATGCTGGGAGCAATTTTTCTGAAATTATGTGTGGGAAGTGACAATTAAGAGCAGTAAAACTCAGAAAAAAGTTCTCCATAGTCCTTTTGGCTTACAGTAGCAGGTTGCTGTTTCACCTCTCATTTAGGTTTTAGTATAGGGAGGACATTCAGCTAATCACTCAACAATTTATCAGCAATGTATCTTAGAGACTTTGCAGTCTTTAGAATTCATGGTGATACTCTGCTGGACAAGTCTGGGAACCACCTGTTTTTTGGCTCTTGGTATGTTAGTTGAAACTTCTTGAATTCCAGTACCAGCAAGCTGCTTGCTCTTAGAAGATTGCTTCTGTGATAGGAATTGCTAATGTCTGAAGAAACTGAATGCTGCTCAAGTTGCCCTGGAGTATAACTGCACTAATTGAGGAGTTTAAGCTCCTTAAACAACTCAAAGGGGAAGTCAGGTTTCTTGGAGTGAGTATGAGAGCTGCTTGGAGAGTGCTTTGGAGGGATTTGTAATGTCAGTGTATCTTTGGGTATGTTCTCAAGCTCTGCTGCTGTCAGCAGCTTAACTGCCCCATATCCTGTGCAAAGCATCAAGAAGATTATGAACTACTCGATGTGTGTCCTGGATACATGGAAGAGTCAGCATGGCTTACATTTAGAAATATAGTTTTGTAACACTTAGCAGAGCAGGAGTAGAAGTACTGAGGAAGAGAGCACACAAACATCCTTCCTTTCTCTTGCAACAGCCACAGATGTGAAAGTAATTGTTAAAGCTTAACACAATAAAAGGAATGTGCCAGTTTTCACTACATCTTTAAAAAACCTTGAAATTAGAAAACACTGTGTGGAGGGGCTTGCATACTGGAGGTAATAAGACTGTTTTAGTTGCTTCAAGCGCCCAATGGTACAAATCAAGGTTTTGAAAGTGAGAATGGTTGCTGAAGAGTTTTATGGATTGGGAAAATAATGTGTTTCTGTGTACTTGTGAGGCTGAAGGGCTGGAAGCATATATATATATATATATGTGTGTATATATATATATATATATATATATGGTGGGTTTTTTGTTTTTGTTTTTTTAAATATTTTTCCTGGTTTACAACCAGGCTTAAAGCAAGTCTTCAACTTCTCTGGTGAACTAGCAAGTTTAGATATTTGGGTTGTTTCTTTACAGGCAGACCTTAGCAATCAAGACAGTGTAAGCCAAAGGAACAGTTGCTGCTTTCCAGCCAAAGGTGCTGGAAAGAACTTCTGACATTTAGCACTGTATGATGAAGCATCTCCAAAAGCTGAGGAAAGTTGCTGAGTTTCCAGTTGTTTAGTGTTTGGTGTAGGGAAATGCTTAGTTGCTGCTTTTGTTGTCCTTTCCCTCCTGTCTATTTTTATTGCCCTCCCTGTGCCATACACCTTCTACATGATGAAAGGGTATGCTAGCTGGGAAAGAAGTAGCTGACTTATGCAATGGTTCTGTCAACATAAATCATCCAGGCTTTGAATATGATACTCTGTAAGCCTGGTGAAGGCAAGTTTGTTGTGTCCTGAGTAACTTTATGCTTGTCACGCAGATAACTTTCTAGGAGTTTCTTTCCAGACAAGAAATTAAGTACAGTTTTCTTATTTTGCACAGTTTCTGATAAATGTGTTTTTTTCTTTTTTTGTTTTCTTTTCTTTTCTTTTTTTATACAAATTTTCTTAGAGTTAATCAGTATTAAATATTTACAGCTTTTTTTTAGCTATATGCTTGGTTTTTACAGTTAAGTGGACTAGTGGTAATAGGCTGCATGACATAGTTGGAAAGCTGCTGCACCTGGCTTTGGTGCCTCAGTCTTCTGTGAAGCCTTATGTCATTTTAAGTCTCATTATATACTGCAGTTTATCCAGTCGCATCAAAAAGTCAGCACTTAGCTATAATGCAGCCATGGGTAAACATCAGCTGACTTTTTCTGTTCCCTACTATAAATATTTATAGCAAAGGGTACAAGGAAAAGGCAGTAGCTGATTTTTCAGAAGTATTTTTTATTTGAGTAGTAAAGGTTGTTAGCTGTTTTATTTTGAATTTGAAAGTCAGATGCTTTTTCACCAAAAATTTAATTTTTAAATGCTGCCTAGGGGAGTTGGTTAGCTTTAATTATTAGATACAGGATATTTTTCTGTGATTTACATATGAAGTCTTAAAATTACACCTGGAAGAAAAATATTTCTAGTTTTTATACTACCTTAATCAAATTTGTTCTCATGGAAGACATACTTTCAGTGTACTCTTATGTTAATTCTTTTGATGAGACTAAAAGCTTTTTGTACTGCTGCATATCAGAGTATTAGGGAGAGAGAACTGTTTAGTGTGTACTCAGAGCCACCCTGTCCTAATTTATAATTTAACTTAACAGAGAACCGGTCTCTGTGCTGTCTACTAGGACTTTAATTCTTCTGAGACTTGCAAAAAGCAAGATTGGAGATGGGGTGGGAAGTCTGTGTTTTTGTTTTCCACTGCTTGTAGAAGAAAGTTTAGGAACTATTCTAGGAATAGGCAGCTTCAGAAAACAGATTTTCATTGCTGCAGTAGTTTTAGCTCAGTATGTATGTGGGTTCTGTTTACTAGATTATGGCTGAGTATCATGTAGACTTTGGCACCTTGATTGTGAAGCTGTGAAGGAAATGTCCAGTTTTTCTTTCACTAGAGTTTATAGGTGGACTACAGATAACCAACACTTTTAGCTATTGCACTATGGATTGGGTTTTCAGGGTATGAAACAGTTGTATAAATAACTGTGCATCTCACAGTTACTTAGTCTGATAATTTTAATCTACCATTAGGTTTCATATTTTTAGTAAGGAAGTAGTGCTTATCCAGCAACTCTGCTGGTTTGTAAGACTTTGAGAGAGAAAAGCTTTCTGTCAAAAGAACAGTTCTCTTAAAAAATACTTGTGGAAATTGTCACATGGTGTACTGAATTGGGGTTCAGTATGTTGTGTGTGAATGACTAAATGATCATTCATACCCCACTGTGCCTGAGGGGTTATTTAATGTATAATTTCTAAGCCTCTTGCAAAGGGACCTTCATCCTTAACTACAAGAGGGTTGAGACAGTGAAGGCAGAACCACTGTATTAATAGCAGTGGCCAGTTTGTACTCTTTCAAAAAATAGAACATTGTGCTATTGTGGTGAATGTTTCTTGTATAGTCAAGTAGCACACTTCAGTTTTCCATGGGATATATGTGGGGTTTTACCATATTTAGGCTGCTGGTTATCATGGTGTTGACCTCCTCTGTCCAAGCATTCTGTCTCATTTGCTTTTTGTAACTGAGATGATGACTCTTGCAGTCTCATGTTGCTTCTTATCCTAAGTTTTGAACGTGGGGCCTGCTCCTTCAAGTGTTAGTTTACTTAGGTAAATAGTCTATTCCGGCAAAAAGTTACCTCTATGTTTAAAAAAGTAAAACACAAGTACTATTTTGGAATTAAAATTGCCTAGACCACAAAGAATGCAGTAGGTTTTTGTTAGTCTGTTTTGACAGCCTTTTTTAGTGTCTTGAAAAAGACTATTGTGACCTATGAGCAGCAACTTAGACTTTGGGGTAGGTAAAATTATGTACTATCAAAAACCTATTTGCTTTTCATTTAATTTGCACTAGGAACAAGTGGACCCACATTTTTCTGTGAATAGCAGAAGTGTCTGTTGGAAGCATACACCAGAATGCAATAGTGTGATCTAATGGAAGGGTTTGATTTAGCTTTTTTCTGGCTATCATGTATGAAATTTTGAATCATTACCTGTTTTCTCAGTTCATATATAGGGTTTGTTACCAAATTTTCTGATTTAAAAATTCCTTTTGACATAGTTCTCTACAATAAACTGTTTTGGAGACTTCTTCTGCTAGATACACACAATAAACATGAAGCTCTGTTTTTTCTCTTCATGAGTATGATTTGATATGTGGTTTTTGCAGCTCATTTATTTATGATAATATAAATTCTTCCTCAAGTATATGGTGAACAAACTAGAAAACCACGCTTATGTACTATGAGGTAGTATCATGGACTTTCTGCCTTTACCTTTCTACCAATCCTTTATTAAATAATACTGAAAGAATTTTAAATAGTTTGGAAGTGGATTTTTTCATTGCCTATTGAAATGTTAAAGCAGATTTTGGTATTTCAGTGTGCATAAATGTTCCACTACATCTCTCCGGATTGCTGATATGTGAATTTTTATCTCTCTTCTTTTTCTGCCCTGCTCTTCCTCACTGTTTTGGTTTGGTTTCTTTTTTTTTGCAGGGGTTCTTGATCTTTTTTTTCGTTTTTTCCCCTTTACCTGGAGCATTTGAACATCAATGCTTACTGTAATACTTTGTGGTGAATTTATAGCAAAAGAAACTAAGACCTTACAATGCAAGATTGTTCACCTTTGTGGCTGGCTCCACTTTTACAGCAGTTCAGTACATTGTAGTGAGTAGACACTGTTGGCACAGGCAGACTGTCCATTGTATGTCTGACAGCAAGTCAGTGCTGCAAGCAGAATGGCACTTGGCTACTTGAATTAAAAAATGTAATTTTTTTCCCCAGCAAGACCTGCAGCCTGGTTCAAATAATTCAGACCTTATAATCTGTGAAATTTTCTGCATTGTAGTGGACACAACTATTCTCTTGTAACTTATTTTTTCTTTAAAGGTAGTCAAGATAGTTCACACTTGAAGAGTACTTGGGGAGATCTAGGACACCCGTTAAATTCAGTCAATCTGGAATTCTTGTGAAGAGCTGAGCATTTACTTCCTGGCTGCTAGTAAAGTATTCTGCTTTCAGGTAAGTCTGGAAATAACCTTGCTTTATACTTAATCTGCTTTATGCTTTTAGCAATTGCATAGTGAAGTTTACTTGTAATAAAAACCTGATGATTACATGTACTGAACAACAAGGATTTCTGAGGAGTCTTACAGATTTTGCCAGGCTGTGTGTGTGCTTGACTGGGTTTTTTTGTTGGTGGTGGTGGTTTTTTTCCTTCTGCATTTTCCAAGAGAAAAAGTGCTTCATTTTCTTGAATCTTACCACCTGTGTCTTTGAGCATCTTTTCCCCATTACTGTCTTCCATCTTAAAACTAGCCACTGTGCCATTTGAGGATGTGTGTTTACTTAGCAGTGCAAGTATTTGTGATTCATATTAGATCTCAAATGGAAGTACTGAAGTTGTTGATGGCCCTGTAGAATGCAACCTTGATTGCTTGGAGGCACCATTTGAGGAAACAGTGTACCCTGAGGACACCATGTCCTTAAAAGGACAGGAAAATTGAGTTGTTTGCAGGGTATGGTTTCTGTCCAAGAAATATATTCTGGCTTTGCTTAAGTAAGAAGACCAAACACTTCCATGTTTTTCACTGTGCCTCTTTTCCTAGTTATACTATAGCTACATGAAATGGCAGAAATAAGTATGTTGTGGCATCTCACAAGATTGTCAAATGAGTTTTCAACGTGTTTGTGGCTTCATGAAAAACTGATAAAATTCTGTCATGGAGACGAAACTATTCTCAGTTAAGTAACTGGTACTGTTCTGTTATAATCAGACCCTCTAAGCTTGATAGGACTGCATTATAGTGCAGAACTATACTCCATACTTAAATTTACAGTAATTCTATTTTAAAAGCTGGATCAAATAGAGAAGAGAGAAGAACTTCTGACAATGTGGATAAATTAAATGGATACAAATGAACATAGTTAGCATTTCTAGTGTAGAGACTTCCACTACTGTGGCAGCATTTCATCATTAAAGAATAAAATATATTGATTTTGTATATTTGTATTTGTTTAATATTTTCCAGCTTATCAGATATGGTGATCTGAAGAATCAGGCTTCCGATATGAGCAAAGTAAAAGCATCATCTGAAAAAAGGTAAATTTAAAGCTACAGTGGCTTTTCCATGTTAAACTCCTTGACTTTTGTGAAAAAAATCTATCTTAATAATATAAATAAAGTACACATTGAGTCCCTAGTAAGAATGTGTAATTTGATGTCCTGAGGGAATCAATATTGAGTAACTTCACATTTTATAAATAACTTTTTAAATTTAAAGTTTTACTTAGTGTTAGACATGTTCAACTATAAAATGTTTTTTTTTAAATAAATTATCAATTATTATAATACTTTCATGCAAATATTTGAAATTGGAAAGAAGAAATAAAGGGTTAAGTTTATAGTACTGTCTAAAAAGCCATGAACTTCTCATAAGATGTACATCACTTTGACAACTAGTTGGTCATATATCTGTCAGCTGTGGTCTTCCTCTGAAGAGAATTGATCAGATGGCCTTCTGAAGTTTCTCCTGAAGTTGCTCCTTAGTCATGGTTGTTATAAGCAAAGAGTAGAGCCTCTGTGTGACTGCCAGTTACTACACAATGTTCTTGTCAGAAGGTTTTTATACACACACACAGCTGAAGCAGCAGTTCTCTTGCAAATTGGCTTTTATGTGGGTTGGCCGGACTCATGTTTGTTTTGATAGTGGAACTGGTGAAGGTAAGTGGAAGTTGGTCAGTTTGTTTCATTAAAATCATGGCTTTATTTTTGAGTATTTCAAGTTCAGTGGATAAATGGAGGAGTAGAAGTAAACAAAGCAAATCTTATGCAAATAATACCATCTTCATGTTGTTCAACCTCGTTTTGTACCAGGTTGACAAAGGATTGGAGGGATTACACTTTATTTATGAAAGGACAGTAATATCACAGCAACCAAGACAGTTTTATTTTAGGTTAAAAAATACTTTAAAATCAAAATCTAGAAATAACTGTAAAGATTATATACTTCACAGGATAAAATGTTTTTTATTTAAACTCTACATTAAAAATAAACATTTCTTCTCACTGATGTTGTATCAGCAATGACAGCTTGTAAATATCATCAGTAATCTGACATTGCTTTTTGGTTAAAATTGTGTTGAAAAGTAAAAATGATGGAAGCAGTTTCCTCAGCAGCTGTTGTATCAGTTCGCTTTTACAGCAGTACGGTCTTTGTCATCAGCTACCTTTTTTCCCTTGTTTTAACTTTTTTGTCCACATATAAACCGATTATTTTAGCAAAATTAACTGTGACTGCCATTCATATGTTAAATATTTGTCTAAAAATTGCATTAATGTGGGAATATGATTCTCAAAACTATTCTCAATAGTTGTTATGGTCTAAAATTGGAGAGCAAATCAAACAATTTCTGGACTGACTTGGTTTTGAATACTGTAAATATTTAATTTAATTCTTTTCCTGAACTCTATCTATCTATATGAATACCTGGTTTGAAATGTTTCTTATATTAAGATAGATTTTTCAAGGTCATTCTATAATGTCAAAATACCATTGTGTTTGTTCAAAATGAAGTCAAACTGATGATGGCTTTGGACTGCCAAAATCTTTTGTTAAAAATGGTGGTGTTTTTCATCAGATAGTTAGTGCTGGTTTGCTCTCTTCATGAATGATGATATTTGCCCTCACTTCCTAAACACCAGCCTGTTAAACAAGCAGTGTTTGTACTTGTATCTGGACTTGATTTGCTGCAGCCAATTTTCCTGTTCATAGTTGCTCTTGGAGATGCTGCTCCATATAATGACTCTGCTGCAATGCAGTCTGTGCAAAGTCTGTAAGTTTGCCAGAATAAAGGAGAATTAGGACTGTTTTCCAGTTGAGATACTATACAAAGAGGAATTAGCCATTCTCCTTCTCACAGACATGGGATTTCTGTGAGTAGTGGTTTGTTTTTTTTTCTGATCTAGGTGGAAAAATGAATGGAAAAAATCTTTCTTGTAGTGTTTCTACCAGTTCTCGGACTATGTCTCTGCTGTCACAGCTGGAGAAGATCAATTTGGACTCTGTATTAGGGGAAGCAGACAATGCCAGATATGTTACATCAAAGATCCTTCATCTGGTTCAGAGTCAAGGTAAGTCTCTAACTTTTGTGGGTTTAGTAGTTTTTCTTTTGAGCTTTCTTACTTGCATTTCTTCCTTGATGGACTTTTCTTCAGTTTTTGTTTATGTTTGGTGAACTTGATTATCCATGTTTTTGTCACTGATTGTTGAAAGCACTTGTTTAAGGCCTTCTCTAATACTATGTGGTATAGTATTGCTTACACTGAGTTCATTTTGTATTTTCAAACAGATGTAATTTTAGTAATAATTCACATCATATATATATGTATGTGTGTATATATATATATATACACACACATTTATATGTTTGTGTATATATAAGAAGCAAAAGTATCTGAGAGAGACCTTTCCTATAGATTTTTTTCTTTACAGTTTTTCTTTCCTAGGGCATGAGAAGACTGTTGAACAAGTGAAGGCAAAAATGAGTTTTAAAAATCACTGAAGTAATTTAGTTTGCTTTATACACTGATGTGCCATTTCTAATAGATTTTAGTATTTGCAGTGTAGATTTTCTGATCAATCTATATATCTTCACTTTTTCTTTCCTGCAAGGTGGTTTATTAAAATGAAAATGGTCTTTTTTTCACTGGCAGAAAAAACCAGGAAGGAGATTACTGCTAAGGGTTCCACTGCAATAGAAGTTATCCTGTCAACCCTAGAGGTATAACCTTCAGATCAGTATGGTTATGGCTACACAGCACATTTTCTTTTCATTACAGTGCTTTGTATCATTAAATATGTTGTTATCCTAGCTAGTCTCCAAAACTTGTGTAGGACTGTGATTAGATACGTTTTTTTAGTATCATAACCTACTTGAGTATTTCTGTCCCTTTTTCTAAATATCCTAAGAACTTATTTGTCAATTATCAGTTCTAATTAGTAGCCATACTACAAACTAGTGGCTTTTTTGTGGCTAATTCTGGCTGCCTAATGGAATGGTTGGAAGGGCTATGACATCTTGAGTTATGCTTGATTTAGTAGTGGCACTTGTCTGAACTTTTAAGTACTTAAGCCACTGTATTAGACTTACACAGTAAACTAAGAAATATCTCTGTTTTTTCGTTGCAGAACACAAAAGATCATCAAACTATTTTAAATATATTGAATATTCTCATTGAGGTAGTCTCAGCAGGTAAGTTTTCATTATGGAACAATTTATTATTATATTCCTGTATTCTTCTGCAGATTTTTGTTGGCTTGGTATTTTTGTTTGCTTTTTTGTTTGGGTTTGTTTGTCTTTTTTTCAAATGTTTGGTAAAGCTGATACATAGACAAAATGAGAGGCTGGCACCACCTCTCAAATAAGCATACAGAAATAATTTATATCTCTATGACAAGCATGTTGTTGTGTAGAGCACTTGCATACCAAGAAAACATTGCTATTCTAAAGACTTTGTTTATGATAATGGTAGTTCAGATACTTCATTGTCCATCAGTTTCTGAAATACCAATTGGGTGTTTCTTTCCTAGGTGGTGGTCGGAGGGCAAGTGTCTTAGTCAATAAAGGAGGGACACAGATATTATTGCAGCTGCTTTTAACTGCCAGCAAAGACTCTTCACCAAATGAAGAATTAATGGTGCTTCTTCATACTCTTCTTGCAAAAATCGGTCCAAAAGGTGATAATGATGTCCTTAAGTAATGTAGCTTAATACTTTACAATTTTATAATTGAAATGTAAGCAAAGAAATCTTTCTATTATTGTTTATGTATACCTGCACTTAGAGGTGAGGGGAACAAAAGGAAGACTCAACGAAGACTCAATATTATCAGTATCATGGTTCATTTAACTTTTATTTTTTGACGGTAATTTCAAAATCAGTGTGATTGATCATGTATTTCTTTGATATCAGACAAAAAGATTGGCATGAAAGCAAGAATTAATGGTTCCCTGAACATACCATTGAATTTAGTGAAGCAGAATTTGCAGAACCACAGGCTGATATTGCCGTGTCTTCAAGTATTAAGAGTTTATGCAACCAACTGTAAGTATTGCAGATAATTATTTTCTTTCCCAGGTGATGTAAAATTTTTACTTAGATGGTGTTAAACTATCAGAGCTATGTTTAATTTTAGATGTTGAAAATTACTGTTTATCATCTGAAAATTTGCTTTTTAAATTACCATATTGCTTGAATTCTAATAAAAGCTGTGCAACATGTTTGTACTTCTTGTGTTTGTTTTGTTTCCAGTGTATGTGTATATATATATATATATATTTATATAGTTGGCAGGGTTTTAACTAGTGCTATTAGAGATGTGGCATATTGAGTCATCTAATTTGTATAAATTCTAATGTTTAAAATCTAAACCAGGAACACTAATATTATGCTTGTAACAGCACTTCAGATTAATAGAGTATGCTCTTACTGTACATACTTTTTGGTTTTCTTTTGCTTTTTATTGTTTTATTTAATTTCCAGTTCGTTACTTAAAGCTTGTTTTGTGTAGGAAATACTTTATTTCTTTATTTAACCTTTCTGTTATTCCTTGTGTTGAAGTTTCCAACTACTGGCCTGATGTTCTTTCACAAGATCCTAATCCACTGCTTGGGCAAGCTGTAGGAAGCTGATGAAAATAGTGTGATTGTCACTGTATGTCTTCTGTAGGTTAGGTGCCATTGAGCTTAAGTGGCCATTAATCCACTTAAAGTGCAAGAATTTGAAACAAATAGCCATATTCCTCCAAGGTAACTGTTTTTATGATCAATAATTCCATTTTTCAGGACATTCATATGTGCACCTGTAATTCATAAAGCTGAAGTACTTATAAAATGTGTAAGCTTTTTTTTGTGTTGTCTGATATTGAGATAAGATGCTTCTCAAAAGAAGACTGTAATACAGATAGTTACATATCTTAGCTTAAAACATTCTTCATCCTTAAAAAGGGAAACTGAACTGATTGGATCTTATTTGGATTCTGCTTAAATCATTTGTGTATTTCTGTATTACCCACTGCTTATAAAGAGAAAAAGTAAATAGTTCTGCTCATCAGAATGTAGTAAGTTACTAAAGCTTGTGTACAGTTGCTACCAGAATGGATTCCTAATTTGGTTTTAGATTCTAGCTGGGTAACATGGAAACTTGGGTTCAAGTACTAGGCAACTACTAATAAACAGCACTCATGTCAAAGTCAGCTTTTAGTTGCTCTCTTCCTACTTTGTTAGGAGTGCACATCGATAAACTCACTCAGGAACTGAATTTCTATGCCTATTTCATCAGGTTGTATTTCCAGAGCTCATTTAGCATGAGTTTTTAGCATGATTTCTTTTAATCTCCTCATTTTCAAAAATTCTAGTAGTTTATTTTATGGTAACAGGTACGCATAATGTATTTCAGGAGAGTTTATACCAAATGGCATTTCTAAATTTTACAGTGAACACTTGGCTTTTAAATCCTGACAGACAGACCTGTTTATCCCAGTATTGAAGGGATACTGGCAAGTGTTGGTTCTTGATAAATGTGAAATTTCTTTGGAAGAAAATTATTTTTGTTATGTATGTTAATAGTAAAAAGCTGAAGCATGCACTGGAAGTAGTACATGATTGTAGTATGGTGGAATTGTAATGTGTACATGATTGTAATGTGGAAAATAATTTTTATTTTCTTTTTCAAGTTTATCAGGATTGCATTGTCACACTAATTATGTGCAGAGTTGTATCTGCTTGTCAGTGTCTGTTAAAGCACAAACATGTCTAACATTTTCTACTTCAGAATTGACTCTCATGGATTTTAGTTAGTGTGTTGATTTTTTTTTTTTCTTTTGCCTTATTACATTATTTTAAAATTGATTGTTTTTAATTCTTCCAGCTGTAAATGCAGTGTCCTTGGGAAAGAATGGAGTAGTAGAACTGATGTTTAAGATCATTGGCCCTTTTAGTAAAAAGAACACTAGCCTTATGAAGTAAGTAATATCTCTTTACTATGGTGTTTGGAAAAACCTTAGGTACATTTCAAAACTTACTTGTAAATGAAAACTAGTATTAGACAAATCAAATCTAACTCATATTTAGAAGCTGGATTGTAGGAAAACCACAAATCTGACAGTTGAAATTTTTTTCTGTAGAGTAACACAAAATATTTTAATGTCTGGTTACAATACTGATAAAAGAATATAAATGTTTTGTAGTTTTTGTCCCTAATAGTCCTGCATGGAAACTGTACAGTACTTACTGCACAATCAGCACAGATAAGACAGTTCCAGTTGAACTGGCTGTCACATCTCTTTTGTGGTTTTAGTGACACTGCATGTTTGATTTTGTAATAGAACTTTCTTTCTGTTTTACTTCATAGGAATTAAGGACTGAGAGCAAAACCATAAAACAGAGTAGGAAGCACCAGCAACAACTGTCTAATAGGCTATTGTGTTTTATAAACAAATTCACTGCATACCTTAAAGAGGTGACTTTAGATTTTATGAGCTCCCCCCCTCCATGCCTGCCCCATATTCTTCTAAGCTTGTTTTGTGATTTTTTTTTTTCATTAATTGAAATTAGGGAGAAAGTAGGTAAGTAGATGTAAGTGGAGATACCCCTTTCTTTATACACTACAGCCTTTCTGAAATACATACCTGAGGAATTTTTCATCTGGCTAGCAGAATAATAATCTCATGATATACATATTCTAACTTAACCAAAAAAAATAATGTTGTATGTTATCTAAGTCTAGTATCTGTGGCCAGTAGAGGTTGTTTTTTTTTTAAAAAGCCATGCCCCTGTAAACCCCAGCTAATAATTGACATGTAAACTTACTATTCCATCATGTGAGCAATTATGATAGACTTTTTTATGGTTCAAAATCAGATGATATTTAATGGTAGTACTGATCGATGAATCTATTCAATATATTCATAGACTGCCAGTTTTTCCTAGTTTTCTGGTTTCTGGTTTTGGAAGTACTCGTGCTGCTGCTAGGATGAAAGCATGAGTTTCAGAAGTATCCCATCCATTGTGTCTAGTTCATAAATATTACATTGTCACATATGGTGGTTTGATTGCAAAGGCTGAAAGTTTGTATAGCCACTGCAGTGATATTTTAAATTTTGGTGTCAGACTATAGCAGAGATATATGATACCTTAGTAAAATCAAATTTTAAAAACAAAGTTTATGATACAGTGCAACAAGTAAATCATGAGGATAGATGCTAAAATCATTAGCAGTGCGTATTTTGTATAGCTTTATAGTGTTGTAGTTTAAGCTTACTGGTTGGTTGTTGTTTTGACTTTTCTTGTTATGTTAACAGGGTTGCTTTAGACACACTTGCTGCATTGCTAAAATCAAGTAAGTGTTTGACTGCCAGAAACTGTCTAGTTGAGATCTGTGTGTGTGTGTATATATACACAGAGTAAAACTCATATTAAGCCTGCGGCCAAAGCAAAATCAAGGCTTGGAAATTTGGGAACAAAGCTGCATTTTTTTTTTTCTGCAGTGTCTGTTGCTTTAATATGTCTGTGATATCTACATATATATTTAAGAGTTACTATCGCTTCAGTTACACAGCAGAAAGGCTGCATTGCTTCTGCAGAACTGATCTGTACCCAAGGGGGAGAAATGGCTTTTTACCTCAGTTCTTCAGTAATGGATATCTGTATCTGAACTCCTGTGCATCTTTATGCATACATCTGAAAATATCTTTTGAAAATACAGGGTTTCTTCAGGTCCCGTTCTGACTAAGTAGGTCTTGGGTCCTAATATCAAGTCTGTCAGTGATACTCATGAAGTGGAACCAAGAGTAACTGTGGTCTTCAGACAGTGACTATCTCGGCCTGCAGCAGTCAATCCCGACAAATGTGATTTCTGCAAATTTTGCCCCAGGACTGTTACTGGTCAAGAAATTCTCTCAAAACATTGGTTGAAAACGACAACATTCCTACTAGTTTTAGGGAGTTGGGTAAGAACTGAGGCATGATTCAGAAAACCATTTCAGGCAAATGGCAGAAAAGCACTGTGCTGGCTCTGACTATTACAGGGTGCTGAGTTTCCTCCTGTTGGATCAATGATCAGTCTTACAAATTTTGTTTTTACAATTTTGGAATTTCTTGCATAAACTAGAAAATAAATATTTCCAAGTTGTTGTCAGTATTCTGTTCTGTAATTTGCAGTTAGATTTTAAGGCTGGGAAAAGAAATATTGAAAAGTTGTGTCTTTAAAACAGGAAATCTTGTGCATTCTAGATGTCTGCTTCATCCTGAAGTTTTTTGACATTGTATCTTCCTACATTTTAAATAAGTAAATCTTTTCAAAGAAACACTGGTCTCTGGTGTGGAGAGTCTGGTTGTCATACCAATTACTCAGTATTCGAAGTAGGGGTATTTTGAGTTTATCAAATTTGAATGATAGTTGCTTCAAAACTGTATGGATTACAAGCAGTAAGAAGCTTGTTTCAAATTTTGTATCCACACAGTGTGTGTGGATAGTGATAGATATAGATATAGTGTACGCTTTACGTACACACTTCTTTCTTTTTTAAACTCTGCTAGCTGACAGTATCTAACAATTACCCTTAAGTTTAATGTACATTATTGGTTTTGGAAACAGTGATAATTTCATGCAGTGTCACTATGAAGAACCAAGTGTAGACTTATGGCCTCAGTTACTCAGTCATTTCTGTTTAGCTTGATGTAAACTGCTAAGCATGGCTAAAGTACTACTTAGAATGAAACAATTCAGTTATTTGTGTAAAAAGAATAATTTTAACATTGATTCAAAAATAATATTGAAGTCATTAGGCAATTTTTAATTTTATTTCCTAAATTTCTTTGTGAAGAAACAAATGCCAGGAGAGCAGTAGACAGAGGATATGTGCAGGTGCTTTTGAGAATTTATGTTGATTGGCACCATCATGATAGTCGACACAGATACATGCTGATACGAAAAGGAGTTCTTCAGTGTATTAAAAGTGTTACGAACATCAAATTGGGAAGAAAAGCATTTATTGATGCCAATGGGATGAAGATTCTTTACAATACTTCACAAGTAAGTTTATCTCAGCTTTTGTTATTATGTTTGCCTCTCAGGATCTTATTATTTGGATCTCAAATTTGTCATAGTCCTCTCATGGTATTTGTGGTCATGTCTGATTATGGTGGTATGGATTATTTTCTGAACTTGACTAAAGTGGAATGAAAAATAGTATTTGCTATTATTTGTCACTGTCTTTGGGAGGAAGTGTTGAGCTTAACTTAAAAAAGAAGCGGAGGAAAAATGTCTTAATTTTAATCAGTCTTTTAATAGGTTTTTTAAAAAGCTGAATTTGTGTTGGTAGAAGCTCTTCTGGCCTTCAGAGAAGGCATTAGCAAAATTTTTTGTAAACAAAATACTTGGCTATTAGGGAATTCTAGAAACCTATATAACAAATGTAGTTTGGCTGTTAGTTTGAGAGGTGCTTTTCTCATGTCTTTATTTTCCTGTTAATAGGAGTGCCTTGCAGTAAGAACTCTTGATCCCCTTGTCAACACATCCAGCCTAATAATGAGAAAATGTTTTCCTAAAAATCGTCTTCCTTTACCAACTATTAAAAGTGCTTTCCATTTCCAACTCCCAGTTATTCCTGACAGTGGTCCTGTGGCTCAACTGTACAATTTGCCTCCTGATGGTATGATAATTTTGTACCATGTTACCTTTGAGTATGTCTAACGTTGCTTTATGTAAGATGGAATCGATTACAGTTACTTATGTTCTCTGTAACCTTGCACTCTGACACTGTTCTCAGCTAGCAAAAAAGGGTCTGTGCCTGTTAGTGTGGAGCATCAGTTGCTAATTTTTAGTTTTAAATGGTGAAAATGGTCTGTAAATATGTTGTTAGGTGCCTGACATAAAAAATAAAACCACAAACTGTTTTTCATGAAGCTTATGTGTAGTGTGTAGGCTGTAAATACTGGCCTATAAACTTAAATGATCTCTTTTTAACCCAGATTACGCTTCCTTCTATTTGAAATGCTTTGTCCATACTGTTCTACAGGAGTGTATATTTCTTGTTGGTTTACTGGTACCTTGAAAAACTGGATGTAGTGAACTTAGATTTGTGTGCCATTTTAAGCATTACTTTAAGTATTATGGTTATTTTTTCATTTGCATGATGAGAAAAGTACAGCTGCTTCCTCAGCAATTATATGGTGCTTCATAGGAAATAAAAGAATCCTATTGTGAATACGTCTTACTATTTTTTGATATCTAAAGTTTAATACATTTTCAGAAACAGTGATACCATCGTGGTATCTGAGTAAGCAATTGATGAAGTTGCAGTCAGAAATTTAATCTCTAATGAAGAGGCAAATACAGATTTTTTTAGTATCTTCTTATTTCGAACATTTCCTGAAATAAAATGTGATCACAGTCTTAAAGAAGACAGCTATCATATGGGTCAGACTCATACTGCAGGAAGTTTTTCTTCAAAGTAGAAAATTGATTTAGAGGTGGTTCCGAAATCCACATAAATTAAACTTCTACTTAATACAGTATTTTTGGTACTCCATACTACCTATTTAGATATTTTCTATCTTGTTGAAGTAGATGCCACCAGTCAGCTAAACCATGTCCTCAAAGTGTTATGTCCACACTTTCTTTGAACACCTCCAGGGACAATGATTCCATTGTTCAGCCTGTTCCATCCTGCAAAGTACTGGGTTTCTAACTCAAGTAGAAATTAGTCATCAGTGTCCAAATTGTTCCACATGTCTAAAAAAAAAATAATCATATCTTTCTAAGGTTTTAGGTAAAATGTCATTCTCAACCTGTCCATTCAAAGCATTTGCAGTGGCTGCTCTTTTCGAGGGTTTTTCTTCCTGGTTGAATCTCCAGTCATATGTTTCTGACCTGCCTCTTTTAATAAAAAAAAAAAAAACAACAAAAAAGAAAAAAAAAACCAAAACAAAGGTGAAGAGAGTGCTTTGTACCACTCCTCTCTGATAATGGGCCAATACTAGCTGAAATTACTAAACACTGCTGAAACCTCGTTTTCCTTCTATTATTTTGGATATGGTTTTTATTACTTACTTTGGAAAAAGATGTGGGAACCATCTCTTTTTTTTGTTGACTTCAAGGTGTGCTGGAATGTTCTTGACACACGCACCTTGTGAAGTATTTCTAATGACAATTTTCTGTCTTGCTGGTTTTTGTTTGGTTTGTTTTGGGTTTTTTTGGGCAGGGGGAGGTACAGAGAGAGAAAAAGGGGTGTTGTGTGGTTTTGGTTTTGTTTTGCTTTATTTAGCCCTAAGATCTTTGTTTTGATTTGAAACTGGATTGAAATGTAAGTTTCATGTCTGCAGCATTGGAAACAAGAATTTTGTTTTGTAAATCTGGTAATAGTAATTAATGTTAACTAGTTGGTTTTCAGCTTTTTCAAATGTTAAGTAAAAAAGAAAACCCAGAATATAGGAAAATTCTTTTGAGTGTATGTACTGTATTACATCTATAATTTGCCTTACAAAGCATTTTGTATCATAGTGGATGATGTAGTAGATGAAAGTGACGATAATGATGATACTGAAACAGAATCAGAAATTGAAACCGAAAATGATGGTGACAAAGACCAGCGTTTTAAGGTTGGTATGAGACAAAATTAACAGATGCAGCTTTTAAAAATATTTTTAGTTGCTTGAATCATGTATACAACCATATATTATAAGTGTTATAATTACTTTAAGGGGGTCAAGGCAATTTCTAAAACTAAAGAAACTCCTAACACTTAAGGAAGGTGGGTACTGCTTAAAAATACCAACTGTTGTTGCTCATATGGCTCCAAGACTTTTAGCAAAACCTGTTTGCTTCACACATGAAATGTCTGGAGTACAGTGGAACAGAACTGAGAACTCTTTTAGCCAACTTGTATGTTTCTTAACCCTCTCTTCCCCTTATGCTGCTGAGTATATAGGAGCTGCTCTAACTTTTTTCTATCATTCTGGACTGAGTAGGACAGTGTTTCAGCAAGGTAAATTTGAAGTTCTGCCAACCGCAGAGGTAGGGATCAAACCTCTCACTGTTTGTATCACTTTGGAAAGGTCTTGTTCTGCTCTCCAGCTGACAGTCAGGAATTAAAAGGACATTTAGTCAGAACTGCCTTATTCTATGATTTTATATTACACAATTCATTCGGATGAAAGCAAGGAAGTGAGATGTTGGTAATATTCCTTATTTTAATGGCACCTTTGGCATGCTTGTAAAACTGAGCTGCCTAAGCCCTCATGATGAAAGGTGCAGCTCAGCTAATTTTAAAATACTGACACTCAGTTTTTAAAGAATGGCCATGTCTGAAGTAATTGATTATTTAAAAAACTCGTTAATTCTGGATGCAAGATTAATTTGTCCTGTTTTTCTTTCAGAATGATGATATTGAGACTGATATTAGTAAACTGAGACCTACACAGGACTTGGGAAGACCCATGGAAGAACTGAAAATGTATAAGCAATTTTTCCCAGAACTTTCAGAAAACTTTCAGGTAAAACATAATTTCCAGTGCATTTCTGGTTGTTAAGGGTTGACTATGAAATATACTTCAACATTCTTTTTTTGAGTGGGTATTTTCACTAGCCAAAAAATGAGAGTCTGCAGCTTGAGAGTTACATACAATAGCACTGTATAGTGAGTTATTTAGTCAAATGTTAATGATTATTTTAATCTGATTGAGAAGGGGAATGAGGGCAGATATAAAGGAATATTGATTTCTGGTGTCTGGTTTCTCACAAAGAATTGTATTATTATATTAATAAAATGCATCTTATTAAATGAGGTTTTTAAAATATCTGGGGAATAAGTTCAAAACATGGTAACTCTTCTTTTTAAATTACACTTATTTTGTATTATTGCGGAACACACCTTAGGAAGAATAAAAGAGAAGGGTTTCTAATGTAAATGAAACTTTGAGCTCTGAATTTTCTAATTTTTTTTTCTCTCTTTTATTTTTTTAAGGAATGTGACTTAGTTTCCAAGGAACCAAAGCCTTTTGTACCTGATGCAAATCTGTGTAGACCTATTGTTGTTCCTACAGCAGGAGAGGAGCCCTCTACTGGAGCAAAAGGAGTTACTTTGAAGGAGAGCAATCCCTTGTTGACAGAGGAATACAATATAAGGCCAGCCTTTCTGGAACTGCCAAAGATAGGTAGTATGAAAGACAGTAATTTACATCAACAAAATGATCAAAGCAACCTGCTTCTGTCATCTGAGTGTCTAAGCCAAGAAATTGTGAAAGGCTTGGACAGAATCAGTCTGCAAAACAATGCAAAAAATGATCACTATTACAGTACAGGTTGTGAACTAAAGAAGGAAAGCAAAACTAATCTTACCACACTTCCTGTTGGTAAACCTTGTGAACATGTTTCACCATGTGGAAGTAATCTCTTTGAAGGGTCATCTGTTCAGCTGGGGAAACTCTGCTGCACTGGAGTGGATTCTGAAGAGGAAGATTCTGGATCTAGTTCTTCAGGGGAGCAAGTTGTGCTTGAGGTTTCTGATGTATCACCAGTTCATGACTGTGATCTTTATATAGAAATGGTAAAAACCACAAAATCTATTCCTGAATATTCAGAAGTGGCCTATCCAGATTATTTTGGCCACATTCCACCCCCATTTAAGGAGCCTATTCTGGAAAGGCCATATGGGGTGCAGAGGTGAGTTTCCCTATTCTTTTGTTGTTATTTTTGTTCTACTGAGAAAATATATTTTGGATGAGGTTAACAGGCACATACACAACACTTAATTTGGCATCTAAAACTATTCTTAGTGAAAAGTAGTTTGAAGGTGGACGAGGTGCTAATCAATGCAGATCCATAAACAAGAACACAATCTTGATTCAGTAACCGGTAATTCTAATTTTGTAATTGAGTTTCTAAATATGAAGTTTAATTTATACTCTCCTTTTCTGCCTTTTTGCCATTGCTTTTCTAAATTTTGTAATTGGCAAAGAACCAAAATGCTACCCACTAAAAAAAACCAAACAAACCAAGCTTTTATCTGGGTTCTAGCTGCAGATCCTAGCAAAGATAGGAAAGTTATTAGCTTAAAAATACTTTAACTCTTCTTGATGCTAACAAAGGTGTCTGCCAGGAAACCATAGTGGGAAAAATAATTAAAAAATTTGTATGCTTTAGGTGGTTTTACTATTTGTAATACAACAGAATTTAGAGGTAACAAATGCTGAAGATGTGGTTTGTCATAGGTCCTGCAGAATGACACATGATAAATACAGAATGAAAAATAGCCCTACAAAAACTGACACATCAATTCACCCATTGAATTCATTTCTTCACTGAGTTATTAGAAGATTATGAAGAGTGATATAGCTTGTAAGAACAATTTGCAGAGGGTGGTATGAAAAGCTGGTTCTATATATAGAAAGTTCCTTTAAAGATGAGCATAGTAGAAGAACATATAATAGTAGGTATGAGACCTTGCCACTTGCTTAGTTACTAAAATGAATGCTTCCACCTTCAAATTTTAACCAGTTCTTCATATTTACATTTAATGATTAAGAGATTATTTGTATTTAGTTTAATTAAAGTAGTTCAGTTGTTTCACACATCATAACAAAGTAATCTTTCCAGTGAAATGATCCAAGTGTTGAAACACTAATGATGTAATATATATATTTACTAGAAGGCTCCATTCAGTGTTGAGGAGAATCTTCCCAATAAGCTTATTTTTGCTAGATTCAGCTGATTTAGAAGAGAGAGAATCATGAGTCAGAAATCCCTTAAGAACGGCATTTAAATCTTGCAGATCTTCATGTATGTTTTTGTAGTGCTTAATAATTCTGAATTTTCCTGAATAAAATTCAGTCAGGTCAGATAAAAATTTTAATTCCAATGCTTGTTCTTAGATATAAAATAGTATGCTAACTCTAACTTTTAACCAACAAGCCTTGCATAGTTATATGTTAAGCTGGTTTCTACACGATGAAGGTAATTCTAGAGTATATTAATTTTAAGTATAAAATGTTTTAATTTTTCTTGTATTTTCTGTGTTGAATGTAACTGCTTTAGGTTTTGTGTGAGACAAGAATGAAATACCAGGTATACATTGCTAAGCTTGAAACAAAAATCCTGCATCATATTTTTAAGGTACACCCTTCCAAGATTTCAGTCTTGTTACTACAGTGTAACATTTATGAGAAATGACCCCTTTTTTAAAAGGGCTTCATCTTCCTAAGAATTTATATTTTATAGAAAGGTGGTGAAAATTAGTTTGGAAAGGGTCATGAAGAAGCTCTTAAGTCTTCTACAAAGCTGTGTCCAAACTCTTTTCATGTTTAGTGGGATTGGATTTATGTTCTTAATGTAAGAATTAGTTACTGTTCATCAGCTAAGTCTTTTTTAGAGAACAAATGGCTGCCTTAATCCATCCTTGTCATTTAGGAAAATGCTGTGGGAGGCAGAATTGGGTACTTACTGGGTTTTATTTTTATTTTTGTTTGACAAATGCTGTTGGTTCTGGTGGGTTGGTTTGATTTTTTTAGGCATGTCACATGCTAGGTGATGCAGTGTTTTTGAATTAGTGCTTTGAAGTGAATGTGCTTTTTCATTTACATTTAGTAACAGTCACCAAATGTTTCATCAAATTATTGTTGTAAAAATGTCACTGAGAATAATGGAAGGATTCATTTTATCTTTCAAGGAAGAAAAATTTATATAATTCACTATCCTATAATTTGGGGTTTAAATTCCAGTTTTTTCCATTTCTTAAAAATATTAGGGTCGTTTTTGCTGTATGCTTTAGCGTTTTCTACACTGTAGTGTTTTCTAGTTATCCGAAATCTAGAAGTGATTATGAGGTAAAGTCAGGATCCACAAAGGACTGACCTGTATACACAGCTCCTAGCTAGTCATCAGTGTTGGGATTGTATTTTTTTTTTTTAATTACCTTTAAACAGCTTCTCTTTTCTTTTGATTTTTTGGAACCTGAAAATCTTTTCCTTCTTATGTGCATCTTGAATACCATTTCTTCTTTACTTCTGTGTACATTGGTTATTACTATGGTGCTTGAATGCCTCTTACTCATTAATTGATTTTGTCATAGCAAAACTCCTGTGATGATAGGAAGTAGTATGAGCCTTTAGATCTGAGGCATACTGACATCTAAGGATTTGTGAGAACTTTGTAGTTCTTCCCTGAGCTGAACCTGGTCAGATAGATTGTGGTGAGTCAGCCTTTTTTTCAATTTTGTCAGTACATTGGTCTTGTAACTTGTTTTCTTTTCCAGTTAGTTTTAACTTCATAAGAGGCACTAGGGTTGTGCACTTCTTGTCTTTTTCTGATTTGTTAACAATATTTATTTTAATTAAACAACTAATTTCCATCCTGAATATACATTGTACAGCTCTTCCTGTGTTCTTCACTGTTAATCTGCCTCCTTTTCTTCTTATTGCAGGTGCTGTGCAAGCTTTTCCACACAGCTCTGCTACTATATTTCATTCTTGAACAGCAACACAGTCTTACTTTTCCAAATCAGGACCTAGACACTGCCAGTTGTGCAATGGTTTTGTGATCTGGATAAACATACACCTGACATTTGACTGACATCACCAAATTCATTCTTATTTTTTACCTATTTAATACATGAACTTAAATCCCCAGAGATGAAAAGCTAGTGCACTAACATACTCACTGCACGACCTACTCTCTGAATCTCTTTAATTTTAGTTATGGTAGGGCTCATCTAAGTTACTAATATTATTAAGTGCTGTCTTGGATTAAAGCATTAACATAAGTAATGTTTGAGTAGTAATTCCTGCTTCTACTGTAAAGTATGAAATAATGAGATTTTTTTTCTATAAGATAAAACCCAATGGGTTGTGTGCATGAAAACTCATTTCTCTCATATGTATTAAGTATTGGACTCGGCTGTGAATGCAGGTGTTTAAACTTAAGTACACTTAAAATTTGTGCACCTAAGTGGGGGTGAAGCTGAACTCTCTGAAAATGTATCCACTGTCTTGATGTCAATTTTGTTAGTTTTCATCACTGTATAAGGTAGTTCCTCTTTTGTAATTGGCAACAGTATGCAACAATTTAAATGAGAAATCTGCTTTTATTTTAGGACAAAAATTGCTCAAGATATTGAGAGGTTAATTCATCAAAATGATATTATTGACAGAGTTGTGTATGACCTTGATAATCTGAGGTAGGTTTTTACCCTTCTGAGAACAGTATTCAGTGTACTACTCTAAGCCTATTCTGTGTTCTCTGTGATGTGATTTTTAAAGTGATGTAATATCTAAAGCAGCACTATTGAGACAGACTTCAATGAAGTTTCTCTGACATAGCACTATTTCTGCTATCCTCATTATATTTGGAGGAAGGTTCAAAATAATTTCTGCATTACCAAGTGCAGGTCAAAATAAGAAGTTAATTTTAGTTAAGTTTGTTTTATTCTTTTTGATCCACTTTCTTTTTGTACTTATAGTTGTTCGGTATCAGAGGAAGCAGATGTCCTGAAGTTTAATTCTAAATTTGAATCTGGAAACCTGCGCAAAGTTATTCAGATAAGAAAGTAAGTATTTCAACTCTCCTTTTCACACATAAGACCTCCTACTTTTTATTCTTTAAAAAGATTGATTTATTTTTGTTAATCTTTAGAAATGAGTATGATCTAATTCTGAACTCGGATATAAATAGCAATCATTATCATCAGTGGTTTTACTTTGAAGTCAGTGGAATGAAAACTGGCACTGGTTACCGGTTTAACATCATCAACTGTGAAAAGTCAAACAGTCAGTTTAATTACGGTAAGATATGTTTCCTGTACTTTGAGAAGACATACATAACAAAGTATCTCTACTTGACAGCCTATTCAGCCCTAGGATTAATATTATTATTAATGTTGTCAGATCAGATGTTTTAACGGTGCTACTACAAAATGTTTTGTCAAGTTTCAGTTTTAAAAAGTACCTTAAAACTATGGCTCTCAGTTTTTAAAATTAAATTTTGTTGTAAGTGAGGCCAAAGCAAAAGAAATTTCACTTGTGGCTTCAGTTGAGATTTTTGTGGAGAATGAACACCAAAGCTTGTTGATTAGCACAGGTACAAGAATGACAACTGTCAGCATTAGTCCCTTTCTGAATAGAAGTGTCCTTTCAGTTGTGAAAGTAAGCAGAGAGATTCTCAAGTGGTTTTGGGTTTTGTGTTACTGATAGGAAATCAGGCACCTTATTTGGGAAGGAAAAGTAAGTCTCCTTTGAAATACTGGGCTACATGTGTGACCTTTGCAATTTCCAGTGAATATTGTTTGCTGCTTTGGCCTCATCCAAAGGTTCTGTTCTACTGAATATACCTTTCCTCTGCTTGTCTGGAGGTGAGCTGGGGAAAAGGTGGTTGTCATTAAGCTTAAACCCATGGTTTCTTTGAGGTGTCTGTTTTTTTTCCCTGATGGATTTTCTGAAATGCATCCTTTAAGAAGGAGGAGCACAAGTTTCCCTCTCTCACCACCACCTCAGACCCTTGGGGCAGAGTAACATACTCTTTGTCATAATTGTACAATTCACACAGGTAAAATTCAAGAATACCAGGTAGTTTGATCAGTAATAATATGCTTTTAAATTATTTACTGAGCCTTGTTAGTTGCCTTGTTAGTTAGATCTTAATTCGTATGTTGCATATGCTTATCTATCAGTAACTTCTGTTTTTTTTAAGTACACTGACTGAATCAGTGAATGCAGTTGGATAATTATCTAACTAGTAAATAATGTTCAATTAATTTGTATTATTTTTACTCTATCTTCATGTTAGAGCGCTCAACTTAAGTATACTCTCCAAAAAGCATAAACTTTAAAAGAGTTACTGTTTAAAAAACAATAAAAATTATCTTTCAATGTCAGTTATTTTCCAGCTATCTAGGGGAAGGCTTGATAGTGTCTTTTTTTTTTTTTTTTTGTTACTCTCTTTAAAGTCTTTTTGCAGTAGTCAAGTTGGAGGGAGTGGGACCCAATATTTCTTGGAGAATATCATTCATTCTAAGCACAATTTTCATTTAAACATTTTTTTTGAGTCTTCTATAGGTCTGATTACTTATTTTTTCTTAAATTTGTTACTTTATGAAAATCAGGACATGATGATCTTTTGTTACATGGTTGAAAGAATGTACAGTACCCAGTCATTCATGAAAATATTTACTTACTATGATAGTAAGTAAAAGAGCATAGGTAGTTTGGAGACCTGTGTAAGTATTGATGTGGTCCATTACTTCTAGCATCTTCATGTTTACTGATAAGCATTAAAGTGAGATGCATTTTTTTTCTTTAAGGTATGCAGCCTCTCATGTATTCTGTTCAAGAAGCATTACATTCTCGACCATATTGGACTCGTGTTGGAACGGATATTTGTTACTATAAGTAAGTACACTCATCAGGAATACAGCAAATCTTATACTGTATGTGGTACAATTTTTGAGGAAAAATGTTTTCTTCCAAGCTTGATAATTCTATTTTAGTAGTTCTGTTGTGAACAAAAGTTGTCTTCCTGAGTTATTACAGAGATTAACCTAAGTGATTGAAATATATAGTATCTTACTTTGTCAGCACACTGCTAATATTTAATCTGATCTTCATTTATACTTCTGTCAGAAATACTGCTCCAGAGAAGCTTTTAAGGGAAGTGTATATATACATGCTTACTTGCAATCTCAGTCGTGACTTCCAGAGATGCTGATCACCTGGTGCTCCTGATTAGGCTCTTGTATTCTATAGTGCAGTCATTGGTAGAGCAGTCCTGCAACAGAGGATGGCTTGGTACAGTACATCCATGTGTTACCCTTCTTGGTCAACAATTCTTTGATTCTGTTTTTTGTTTTGGTTTTTTTTGTTGTTGTTGTTTGTTGTTTACATTTATTCACCTTTTCCTAATACGAATTAATATGTATCACTGTTATAATGAAGTATATTTCAAGATAGTGGGAAGCAGTTTCTTTTAACCTGGATGCACACAGAAGAAAAATACAATCACTGAAAACCTTCCTGGCTCTTAGAATGTGTGTTCAGGAGAAATCAATGATATAAAGAAAAATTAATCTAGCCTGTTTATTATTTTCATTCTACTCTTAGGAATCACTTTTCAAGAAGTTCAATTGCTGCTGGAGGTCAGAAAGGAAAATCTTATTACACAATTACATTCACAGTGACTTTCCAACATAAAGATGATGTCTGCTACTTTGCTTACCATTATCCATATACATACTCAACTTTAAAGGTGAGTAGATTGTCATCTGTTACATAGATAAATATTTATACTTTTGGACAGTGGGAAATGTAAGCACTCACAAGTGAATTATTTTTATTTATTTTTAAAGTTCAAAATGCTCCTTAAGATGGAGAGTTTTCATACAATATTAGTGCTCAGACTGGTGAAGAGTGTAGGTTATTCTAAATTGTCCCTGTAAAAATAAAATCGATCCTTGTGGGCTGGATAGGAATCATAATTCATAAGTGGCTGGAAATACGTATTTGTGTTTGATTCTGATGACTCATCCTTCTGCTTTACAAATACCTCTTCATAACTGACCTATTCAGGTTACTAAATTTAAGATAATTGTAGACCTCTTTAGTTTAATGAATTGGCTGAAGAAGTGTTGTGAAGTTTTTAGCACTAAGCAAAACTTTTGGCTAGAATGCCTGTTGACTGTTGTTGTCACAGCAGTAAAAGCGAACTTCGGGATTCGGTGGCTGGTGTGTAACAGTGCTGAATGAAGATTTTTACTGAGTCTTACATGCTCTTGGGTGAAGTACCTGTTTTGGGATGTTATAATCAGCTGCTGCCTCTGGGGCCTGGTGGTTCCTCCTTCATGACTGACTTCTGGAGCCCAGCCGAGGAACACGGGGATCTCTACCCCAGGCTGATGGACATGGCTGTTGCTTTCCAGTTTGCTTGTAGGTTCAGCCACTAGTGAGTCTGAGTTCATCCCAGAGAGAGAGACACACACACACACATACAGACTCCTGCCTTCTCTGCCCTTTCCCCAGCTCAGCACATCTGGCTACACAAACTGTCCAAACCAAGATGCTGCCTGTCACAGCACCCATATGTAACACTGCCAGCCAGGACTTGCTTAAAGGATAACTACAGATTCCTGAGTCCCTTTCCTCCTTTCCAGCTGATAAGAATTGCTGTTCACTAGTGAAAGAACATACCCACTTCTCTCTAGAGTCACAAGCACATGCACATTTATGGACAACTGGCATAACCCAATCTGTGCCATACTCCTGCCTGGATTCCAGTCTCTCTTCCCTGCCATGCAACCCTCCAACATGCAGATCAGTGCAGCCTGATGCTCACTAGCAGAAAGATGTGTGCACTTGCACACTTGTCTCACAGGCACTCCACACTTTTGGTTGCCTCCAAATGCCAGCATGGACTCTCTGTCTACCTGATACCCCTGCCTTGACTTGGGGCCTCGTGCTCTCTGGATAGTACACTTTGAAGTTTGCTAGCAAATGACATACACACAGACCCCCATGCATGCTAGCTTCAGGGAAGATGCATATGCTTACCCCTGTTCACCAGCAGCTGGTATCAGGCACATGGTCTCATAATCCATGAGCCTACTTTGAGTGCTGGTGCTGAGACATTCTCCCTTGCTTCACTCTGTCTTATTGTTCCATTATTTGCTTTTTTTTGACAAATAGTGATCTTGACCCAGTGGATACACACCAAGACCATTACCCACTCCACTGGCTGGCACTGAGACCTATTCTTGCTTCCATTTCTGATATCACAGGAAAAACATTGCCTACAGCTCCAGCTGCTGGCACGAAGCCCACTTGCTTTGTTCCAAACAGTTGCTGTCACTTTTGACACAAAATCTGTGGTACTCACAGAGATTCTTCCTTGTAGTGTAGTATTTTACTATTATAGCCCTCTCACTTAAGTTGCTGACCCCAAATCTGCTCATACCTGTCACACCTAGTCCACATAGACTTTGCATGCAGGCAACAGAGAATGAAGCTGCCCAGAGAGAAATCTAAGGGGCAGATTTTAGGAGTCAGGTGTCTGAGTTTTATGTTGTACCACAGGCTCTCCGTGAATATCCCAAACCCTCATGTTCCTATTATTTCCTTCTTGTTGCTCAGGTGTCCCTCTCCAAAGCATTGTCATCAGTTGGAGACTGGAGACTTGGGTCTTTGCTGTTTTTTCTGCTGTGTCTCACTACCAGGATGGTTTCTTTCTATTCCTGTTTATTTATTTTCTCTTGTTATTCCCTTTTTAATTGAAAAGGTCCTTGATAGATAACCTTAATGAGTCAGAGGTTCTAACCTTCAACATATCCTTGCAGTATCATCTCATGTCAAATAACATACCTCCTGTGCCTCCATTTTCCTCAAAACAGTAGGAAAACCAATCTCTATAAAGAGAAGTATTCAGTCAGTCACAGATGATAGTTGATAGTTCATAGTTAAAATTACAATGGCAATTTGAACTTTGTTTAGAACAACAAAAAAAAAGATCGCTTAAATAGAACTTGTGGGAGATCACTCTCTGATATGGTACTGTAAAGATTTGAAGTGTTTTGTTGTTGTTTTTTTTTTCCTTAATTTTTGGGATGAAGATGCATCTTCAGAAACTAGAATCTATGCACAACCCTCAACAGATCTATTTTCGACAAGATGTTCTCTGTGAGACCCTGGCTGGCAACAGTTGTCCCTTAGTCACTATTACAGCTATGCCAGAATCCAATTACTATGAACATGTCTGTCAGTTCAGTAAGTACAGCTTTTCTTTCTCATCAACTGAAAATAATACAAAGTTAGCTCTTTGTGAGTAAGTTCATTAATTTGTGCATTGTAAAAATAGGAATGTAAAGTAAGGTTAATGAATTTAATGAACTTAGGAGGTGTCAATATTCAGGTTTAGCTTTGTGTTTGAAACTTACTTGAGGTAGTCAAATAAGGATATTTATATCTGCATATGTAAGATTATAGATATTATAAATCAGTTGCTAGATATTTTCATGTGTTACTTTTTGCAAATAAAAATCCTTGGAAAAGAATACCTAACTTTTGATTAACTTTTTTGTCCAACTGCTCAGTTTGTGTGCTTGACAGAATGTCTTTCACAGTGCTAAGAGCTAAGCTACTACAATTAGAAGTGAGCTTTCATTATGACAGAATTTCTATCTTGTTCCTCCATCCTAGTATTTTTCTTGGCTATTTGAAAAAATGCCATAGAATTATTGTATTATAATTGCTAGTTGTGACTGTAATTCTCTGGTTGAATTTAAATCTTTGTTTTGAGAGTTCTATATTTGATTATCGGTCCTTATATCAATATTCAGGCAAGCGCTATCAAAAATACTGATACACAGCAATAATCAACTCCCAAATATTGTATTTTGCATTTCAATAAATACAAATCTCTCCTGGCAGAGAGGGGCATGGGAGTACTGGTTGACAACCAATTGAACATGAGCCACCAGTGGTCCCAGGTGGTCTGGAAGGCCAATGGCATCCTGACTTGTACCACAAATAGTTGTATCACAGTTGTATAGCTTGTATCACAGTAGTGGCCGACAGGAGAAGGGAAGTGATTGCCCCCCTGCTCTTGGCACTGGTGAGGCCTCACCTCATGTACCGTGTCCAGTTCTGGGCCCTTTACTTCAAGAAAAACATCGAGGTGCTGAAGCAGGTAAAGAGAGCAACAAGGCTGGTGAAGGCACTAGGGGGAAAGTCTTATACGGAGAAGCTGAGGGAGCTGGGGTTGTTTAGCCTGGAGAAGAGACTCAGGGGCGCGACCTTATCACTCTCTACAGCTCCCTGAAGGGAGGTTGTAGTCAGGTGAGGGTCGGTCTCTTCTCCCAGGCAATGAGTGACAGGACGAGAGGGCATGGCCTGAAACTGCCCCAGGAGACGCTTAGGTTGGATATCAGGAAGCAGTTCCTTACTGAGAGGCTGATCAGACATTGGAATAGACTGCCCAGGGAAGTGATGTCCCTGGAGGTGTGTAAGGAAAGGCTGGATGTGGTACTTAGTACCACGGTCTAGCCGATGCGGTCTCAGGTCATAGGCTGGACTTCATGTCCTCAGAAATCTTTTCCAACCTCAATAATTTTGTGATTCTGTGAGATGAAGTTGGCTATTGCAATTTTTTTTCCCCCCTCCAGTTAATAAGCTTTACTTAGCTTGAATCATATTTTGTCATTTCTGTGGATGTCTTTTAGGAAATCGTCCTTACATTTTTCTGTCTGCTCGTGTGCATCCTGGAGAGACTAATGCAAGCTGGGTTATGAAGGGAACCCTCGAATATCTTATGAGCAATAATCCAAGTGCCCAGTGTTTACGACAATCTTATATATTCAAAATTATTCCCATGCTTAATCCAGATGGTGTCATCAATGGAAAGTAAGCATAACTTTACACACAAGTATGTAACCTGTACTACCAAATCTTTATATCTGCTATTTAAAAAGAGAAAAGCCTAAACTAATATCTGAAATACACAAATGCAATACATAATATGAAAAGAACACTTGCAAAATTGCTAGGATTCTTCAATTCTTTGCTTTTGAAAAGGCAGATGCATTGTTCCATAAAGTTTTATAAAAAGTAAGTTCATTTGTTCATGGATGATCATAATTCCTGTGTGATTTGACATGTCATTTTCATTATTTCATGTTTTGGATAGATATAGAGTACTATATAAGAGAACATAGCTGCTTTTAGGAAAAGCTAAACAAGCTAATGGTTCTCATGAAAATAAGTCATTGTGTCTCAGAAAGCTTTTTGCATATTTTTTTCTCCTTTTTCTTAAGTTACAGTTGGATGGATGTTGTGGAAATGGCTGTTGTCAAATGGTAAAAGGGGGAAAGTTAATTGGTGTGCAAGAGAGAGCAGGAAGGTACCCTGGTTAATTACAGTTACTGATAGTAATTCATTTACTAACTACAACTTCTAAGAAATGTAAAGGGTATGTCAGAACCTTTTGTTACTGCTGTGAGTAAACATTCAGTGTTCTCTATATGGTTACAGGGAATTTTATTAAATAGAAATCTGGATATGGTTAATCTACAGTTCATTCTTAACTAATTATGGGTAATATTTTAAAAGATTTTATGAATAAAATAATTTAAAAAAAACACAATTACGGATTTGAGTGAATCCCTGTCTTCATATCTAAAACCATGTATGTAATGGAACATCAGGATTTAAATAATCCTGAATACAAGTTGAAGTTTAATGCAGGGACAGTTGAGAAGTGTATCTCAGCAGACACAATTTAAAGACCAATAAATGTACTGCAGATGACTGCTCAAACATGAATTTCTGCAAGTTGAAAAGTTCTTGTGGATATGTTTATTTGTTTGATGGGGGTTTTGTTGGTTTTGGTTTTGTTGGGTTTTTTTCATTCTTGTTTTTCTCACAACTACTTGTCTTCATGTTTTAAGTCTTAAATTCCTGGTTGTCATTGTTCTTTATTTTACGAAAGTCATGACACCAAAGCTGTAATGATACCATATATTAAAAACTAACTGATTTTGGAGTAGAATTTGAGTGGAATCACAAACCGTCAGTTTCAGCAGCAAATAAGAATATTACAATTGACTTCATGTAAGAAGCTACTTCTAATTATTTTTGGGTTTTCTATACCCTAACTGTAAAACCCCAAACACTTCTACTGTTTGGCATATTAGAAAAATAAAATTGGTCTCATACCAGACTCCTTCCAACGAAGCAGTGATAATGAGGAAAACTTGAGGTGGTGGGAGGCTTTTTTAAAAGTACTATAATACAGACTACATATGCATTTTTCCACCCCCCCCCAACAGCCACCGTTGCTCTTTAAGTGGAGAAGATTTAAACAGACAGTGGCAAAATCCAAATCCAGATCTACATCCCACTATTTACCATGCCAAAGGGTTACTGCAATATCTGGCTTCTATAAAACGCTTACCTTTGGTGAGTATGTGTATGTAAGCAATTCTGAATCCTTTTAACCTTGTCTGTATAGGTAGTCTGTAAAGTAACCATTTTAATATGGTCTTGTAAACTGTGTCACACTTAAATTTGACTCTGAGAACTGGTCTTATGCAAATCTTTAATCTAAATCTGTTTCCTTTGCTAGGGTAGAATGTTAAGCCTGCCTTAGATTAATTTGACATTTTTTTATCATAAGTTAATTACGTAAGGAATTGTATTTCCTAATTCTTTGGTACTTTCAACAGTACAAGTAAAGTTTATTTTTTCATCTTTGTGTTTCTTTTTGTCTTTTCGTACTTCTATGAAATGTTAATTCCATATGGCTTGTCTTTATTTTGCTAAATGACTTATTTTAGGTCTACTGCGATTACCACGGTCACTCTCGTAAAAAGAATGTATTTATGTATGGCTGTAGCATCAAAGAGACAATGTGGCACACAAATGTTAATGCTGTCTCTTGTGACCTTATGGAAGACCCTGGTTACAGGGTAAGTTTGATGTTTGTACCTTTTTCACTTGACATAAGTTTGGAATATAGTTTTCAAATAGCTTCCCAATATTATTTTGTGCACATACCATAAGCAGACTTATTTAGAATTACCTCTAGATCATGTGTTCAGGGTAATCTGAGAGCTTTGAACATTGTATACTGACACAGCTAAAGATGAAATCACTGAATTACAGAACTGTCGTGATTGGAAAAGACCTCTGAGATCACTATGCCACATCTTCATGGTTTTTTAATACCTCTTGGGATGGTGACTCCCCCACCTCCGTGGGCAGCTTGTTACAGTGCTTGCAGGCCACTTCCTCTAATCCTATCATTACTTCCTTGAGAGAGGAGACCGACACCCATCTCACTACAATCTCCTTTCATGCAGTTGTAGAGAGCAGTAAGGCTTGAGGCTCTTTGTACCAATATATGCTTTTTTGTGTTCAACATTACCATTGTAATAAATACATGGAAAGTATACTTCTGTACATGTATAATTAGTGGATGAAAAAAAGTGATTTAAGCATGGCAAGCAATATTCTAGCAACAAGATACTAAAAGCCCTGAATTATTCTGAGAAATACTCATTCTTTGAGTGTGGATAGGCTAGATTTCTCCTATAAAGATGTCCTGTTGAAGCATATGCCTCCAATAGATATTCATAATAAACATACAAAGAACATCCACTGCGTTGCTTTCGGGAACGCTTCAAAGGGTGTTGCCTGGTTCTTCTCTGCAACGCTGCCGCCGCCCTGTGGCGATTGCCGATCTGCAATATAATGTGTCCAAGCCTTGGGTCCTTTTTAGAAGGAGAAAGATGCTGAGTTAAGCTAGAAAAGCCTGTGAATGCATGTTAAAATGATTGTTATACATCTGTGAGTGTATATGTGTAAAGTTGCTTTCAGATTTTTTTATAAAATGTCCCTCAATTTAAATAAAAGTTCTTTTGCTCATTGATTTTCTTGTATGATTTTATGGATGCTAAGTCAAATGCCATTCAAGTATGCTGCTCAACATGTTTTTAGGGAGTTTTGTCCCTTTAGCCTGCACTACCACAGCACAGTAAAGACAATAGGTAATAGGAGTTGCAGGAAGAGATGTTTGGTTTCAGACAGGTGGACTGAAATGGTTGTGCAGCCTTGCACTGCTCACTGTGTATAAATTCACCATGGTCATGTGTTTTGGCTTAACTGATACAGATAAAAGCTGGAACTAGTGTAGTCATTTAGCATTAATCAAATGCATATATGTGCAAAATTGTTTCTTGTCTTTTTGCAAAGCAGTAATGTATGGAACTTTGGAAGTTAAATTTGCACCTAGTGATTTGCTGAATACAAATGAATTTTATGTTTTGATAAAATTCTGTGTTAAGTCTGCAAATTAGTTGTCCAGCCAGTCTGAAACAGCTTCATTTGAGCCAATTTATCTCTGTGAATTAGGAGGAGGGTAGTGATCACCTGAAGAGATCTTTTGTATCCTGACTACTACTCACATGACTAACAATTTTAATGATGGAATCTGAAAAAGATGCTTTTAATAAGAAATGGTAAACCTGTTATCACTTGAACATACTGGGGTTTGAAAACCCACGATGGGGAAATGTTGTGATACTTGTTCTTTTAATTCATATTGCAGCCAAATTTTTTATAACTGTGAGATTATTTCCCTCCCCCTGCTTCCATAAGTGAAATAAAAGAATCCCTGTATTTTTCAAATTGCTGTCCTACAGGCACTCCCCAAGATCCTCAGCCAAACTGCTCCAGCATTCTGCATGAGTAGCTGCAGCTTCGTAGTGGAAAAGTCCAAGGAATCAACAGCACGAGTTGTTGTCTGGAGAGAGATAGGAGTTCAAAGGAGCTACACAATGGAAAGCACCTTATGTGGATGTGACCAAGGCAAATATAAGGTGAGAAAATATTTCAATTAAATTTGTTCTTTCTTTATAATTTTTTTCCATTTGCATTCATATCTTGTTCCATAACTTCACTTGCTTGCTTGCTTTAAACTTACAAAACTCGTCTCAGGTCTCTGTAATATTTATAATATTACAGGTTGTATAGCAGTCTTCACCTGTCACTAAAACCCAATCCTCCAAGTATGTTATGCTTATTGGCTGTTTTATCAAGAATAATACTAATTATTGCTTGCAACACATCTATGCATGTAGTGAAAAAAATCAGGACTGTTCTTTCTCATAGGTCATTGTAAATTGGGAGTAATAAATGCCAATACTAGAATAAAAACTTCTTTCACACAGGGCAGTTTCAGACTTCATCATGGCAGTTCGTGGTTCATCAGCAGATACTTAATAGTGCCCCTTACAGAATTTTCCTGTGTAGCTTATAAATCAAAGTACTTTCGTATCATGTTATCAGAAATACGAATTCTCCTGAACTAATCATAGTTGTTTGACCTCTTCACTTCGAATATTTTTGCAGTTTGTCTCTCTTCAAAAGTATCAGCAGGGCTGGACATTGAACACAAAAGGTGACCCTGTTCGTAATTTCTCATTATTCTCACGAGTAGAAAACTTGAAAGAATATTTTCTAGGGAAAAAAGGAGGATCACCACCATAGCGTTTATTTTCAACTTCTGTCATTGGGTTAAATTTATGCACAAATCGGAGCAAGTTTTTTAAATGGACGCTTGTGGAGGAAGTCAGTTTCCTTGACTTGAATGCAGGGTTTAGGACTGCTGATCAAAAAAAGGACCTCAAGCCTCAAATAGGGTGCATCACAAAAAGCTGGGATCAAGGGCAAGGAAAGGGGGGCAGGGGGAAAAAAAAAAAAAAAAAAAAAAAAAAGGAAAGAAAGCTGGAACAAAGTATATTCAGGGTATTAATGTGTGCTTCAATACCTGTGTTTATCTCTGGGGATAGAAGGACAGATATCTTGGTAGGAATTTTAGCAGGTCTTTAACTGTTAAATGAATTGCTTGATTTTCTCAACAGCAGAAATATTCAACTATTCTCAGAATGTTCATTTATTGCTCAGATGATATAATTATGGACCTTTCAAAACTGATAACTCATCCATCTTGCTTATTTTGAAATTTCTAGAGTATTCTTAGCAACATGAACCATCATGGCTTTAGCAATCTCGCTACAGAAAATTCTTAAGAAAGCTGAATTGAAGCTGCTTTTTGTGAACCAGTTAACCTGCAGTCCTTTTTCAGTAAGGGAGGAAAAGCACCAGCTGAATTCCCTTGAAAAATTATTATTTCAAAAGAGAAGTGCTTTCTTCTATGTGATAGAGACTAACCATTGAGATCAAATTACTGTTCTGTCATTCATTTTATTTGGAATAAAATAGTTTGTCAGGCTGTGAGGTCTTAGTTATTCTCTGAACATACAGGAAGATTTTTTTTTTGGGGGGTGGAATTTGGACCAGCAGGTCTGTGAATAAAATTGTGGTATGAACTAGATGACATATTTCATTGTGTTATTTCAAAACACAGAGGAGTTAAGCTGTAGAAATAACCTGTGCTCCTATTTCCCACCCCAGAGGACAGGTCACATGACATGAGGGACTATATATCAGTGTGTAATGGTCTGAAGCATTTTTCCAGTCTTCTTCCAGCTTGGTGTTATCAGTGAATTTTGTTCAAAGCACAAAAAGAATTGTTAAACAATTCTGTTCTTTTTGAAAAAGTGCTGACTCTGCTAAAACTGAATAATCAGAACAAAAGCTATTTTATTTTAATTTTTTTTAAATTTTTTTAATTTTATGTTTTTAAATTGTTTTTTATTTTATTTTATATTTTTATTTTATTTATTTTATTTTACTCAGACAGGGGTGATGCTAGACCATTTTCAGCCAGGAAGCTGTTGAACTGAAGTAAGCAATTCTTACCTGAGTTTAGGATCTCTGGTGACGGAGTTCTCTCTCAAAGCAGTCTTGTTTTTATTACTTTGTACTGCATTGAGAATTAATGCTACACGTACTGCTCAGTCATCTGTTATTCAAGATACTGAAAAGGAAATGTTAATCAGAAAGGTGTTCCAAGATCTGCTCTGGAGGATAATTAAGAAACCAGACAAAAGAACAATTTATTCAGTAATTCAGACTATCTGAAGACAGTTAGTTGTTCTTTTTCTGATTGGAAATCCGTAAGTTTGGGAGTATTACTTAATATTTTGGTTTCATTGAGAAGATTTGATTATCTGGAAATGAGATGATATGCATAAAGAGAAGACTTCAGGAGATAAAAGATTTAGTCAGCAAGCTTTGCGAGTTACTAAGATCCTTCAGTCTCTAGATTTTGAGTTTTCAAAAATGAGCACATCCCTCTAGCCTCTGCTGAACAAGAAGGTAGAACAAGATGAAGCTTTACTGTCCAAGTGGCTTCTCCAAATCTTAGTATGGCTGTTTTCATTGACTAAATACACATTATGGGAAGGTTCTTCTCAACTTGAAGTCCCACTCTGTTGTGCCCTTGTTTTGCATCTTTGCTTTCAGGTAGCAAAGTTTGTCACCAAGACACTATTCATGCAAAGGTATTTTCATGGCATGCTTGCTAAGAAAGATTTAAACCAGCCATCTGAAATGTTACTGTCTGGAAGAAAGACAGTTGTATAAAATGTAATGAAAAAGAAATTGAATTTTAGTGCATGTTAAAAAAAAAAAAAAAAAAAAAAAAAAGTGGGATAAGGTGCAAAAAAGCAGCTACTTTTATGTGGCTTTTGCTTGAAACAATGCTTGAGTGCTTGTAACACCTAAGGAACTTTAATACGTCACAGTTAAAGGTACTAGACCAACAGCTGAAGGTGTTTTGAAGATCAAGAGGAGTGTCATCAAGGCTGAAGTGAAAATAAACTTCACCTCCATTTCCTTAGTTAGAGTAACTTTTTAATGTCACTGACCAAGGCGAGTGCTTGGAACTGGAATATCTTTAAGGTCCTGTCCAACCCAAACCATTCTATGATTCTAATATTTTCTGAAAAAGACTTTGAGTTGCTTATTTCATGGAAGTTAAGAGATCTGGCTGATGGAATAATAACAGTGGATTAAGATACTTGCTGTTTGGTGGCTGGTATTGCTGCCTTGTTTATGACTTAAAGAAATGACAGAAGCCAGACTTTGGCATGGTCTTTTACTGCAAGTATGTAGACCCTTCAGTTCAAACTTTAACATCCAGGCATTTCACAGTTTCACCTCCAGTCTGATCCATTTAGGTGTCTCTTCTTTTATATTGTCTTTCTGCTGTGCTGAAAATAGCAGCCACAGAACTTGCACACGCTATTTACTTTTCTAACAATTGTCTTTGCACTTTCTTTCATACATACTCTTATCCTTTTTTGACGTAGAGCCACTCCTGTTATACTGTCTATAAGGAATCTGCCAACTAATGGTAACTTCTTCAGCAACAGATGTAGACAATGACTGGAAAAGTTTCTCAGCCCTCAGGTTGTGCACATTCAGTAGTCTGTGTAACAGTGAGATTACTGTTACCCTTCCTCTTCTGCATAGTTGTTACCTCTTGTCCTTAATGTTATTTTAATCTCTTTGGGGCAGGGACTGTGTCTTCCTGTGATTAGCGTAGTGGAGCCCCAGCTATGATTGGGGTCTTCGAAAGTTACTGACGTGCAAACAAACACAAAACTAAAACAAAAAATTGGCCTCTGTGGATAAGGTACTGCACTGGGAGTGAGGAGAACTGATTTCTGTTCCCACCGGGGTCAGTGACATGCTGTGAGACACTGTGCAAAGCGCTTCAACCCTCTCTGCCTCCATTTCTCCATCAGTAAAGTGAGGATAATTCTTCCTTTATTAATAAAGTGCTTTGAAACCTACAGCACAAAAGAATTATAAAAGAGGTAAGTAGTATTAATATTAACAATAATATTAAAATACACAACTCTTGTTCACAGGTTTCTCTACCCTTTGGGTGGAGTACGGCATTTTTGGAATAGTGGATATAGCTTTAGCTTTCTTGTTCCTTAAAAAGCACCTTGTTTTTGAAGACTATCAAGAAAAAAACCTTCAAAAAACAACAAAAAATGTTCTATTTATTAAGTGTCTGTATGTTCAAAACAGAAGTACCTGAAGAATGTTTGGACTGTGACTTTTCTGGAGCAGCGTAATACTTTATATTTTAAACCTTGCAGTTGAAAATACAGCATTCAAATACAATATACAAAGGAAAGGTTGTCTGTGCTTTTTTAGTAAAAAATTCCTACCTCATTCTTTTTGTCATCTGTTTTCCTGCTTGATGACTTTGTTTACCACCAGCTCCTGGTTCTTCTGCATACTTGCTTGCTTTGTCAAATCCCCTTTTTAACTACCACTTACATTAAGAGACTTATTGTAAGAGACACTTACATTAGATGACTTAAACTAAAATTCTTCTAAATTCTCCTGAGATGTAGAAGTTGCAAAGGGGGAGGTTGAGTTGGTTTATGGCATTAAAGCCATACCATACAGAGTCACTCTGGAATGTCATTCTTTCTTCTTAAAAGTAGTTGAGGTCACTACTGTCTCACAGAAGAGGTTCTGTCTGTACGTACTGCACTGCTGACTAAATTAAAAGTGTAGAATTATCTGAAGGCAAGCTTCATCACATATGTAAATGTAAACTTGGAGAATGTTATGCCAATTCTACGCCCTAAATGTTCTTTGCAGAGAATAAGGCCTTGGCATGTCATTTGAGTTAGAAAACAGTTATAGCTTTTGATACTTGTTGGTTTTAATTACTAAATGTGTGAACAGGTAACACATGTAGTCTCTAGCTTACAGGAAGCAAAGAGGTGTTTATGTCAAGGTGTAACTACGTTGCCTTCAGTAATCTTATTTAGTGTCAGAACATAGCAATGAACTTGATTACAGCTGCAGTTTGAACTCAAATAATTTTTTTCATTCTGTGGGAACTTCTGTAGAAGAATAGTGTGTTTGAAATCTTTGTATCTGAAATTCCTTTTTATAATTTTTTTCTCAGGTTTTTAAAATAATTTACAGTTATAAACTTGGACATGATCTCCATCTCTCTCCCAATGCCCCTTTGTAAAGTCCTGTTAATAATGGTGTGCTGGAAGTGTAGAGTAGGAAGTTCCAAAAATACATAGATATGTCCAGAAATGTTCAGACTTAGAGAAATAATGTAGTTGTTCTCTGAGTTCTTGCTGATACTTCTGCTAAGTGTTTACAGTTCTTACTTGTTCTGTCTTTAGAGCAAGAGAGTGTATTAAATAAAATAACATGTTTTAAATATTTATTCTGCAGTATGTGTGACTCCATCTGCATGTACCTATTTTGTATTTTTAAATCTTTTAAAATTAGGGGTTGCAGATAGGGACAAGAGAACTGGAGGAGATGGGAGCGAAGTTCTGTGTTGGCTTACTACGTTTAAAAAGGATGACCTCACCTTTGGAATACAGTCTGCCTTCTAGTCTGCTGGATATTGAAAATGAGCTGATTGAGTCAAGCTGTAAAGTGACAAGGTACACATTTTTATATACCTTTTAAAAATTATTTTTATTTTCAGGAAAATTATCAGTTTTTCAAGTGGAGGTAAAGATTCGCTCTCAAGTCTTCTTCAGTCATCAAAGATAATGTTGATGTATTGTGACCTGTTAGTGTAACAATATGAATATACTGGAAATGTATTTTATTAATTCAGATTATTCAAACTTTTAAAGAAAACTGTAAATAGAGAGTTGTGTGTCATATTTTTTGCTGAGTTAAATGCTGGCAGTTTAAATGTCATCAGGGACTTGTTCTGTGTAGTAAAATTCAGCAGGTGTTGTCTCTTGGAGCAATTTTTTTTTTTAATTTTGAGAATTCACAGCAAAGTAGTGATTTAAATTGTACAGACATCTCTTTCTGAAAGTCTGATTAAATAAAGCAGAGTTCCAGACTTTAAAAAAGCGTTGGATTAGAAAAGAATAAGATTTACATACAAATATGTTACCACTTGGCATACTTAGAGCTAAGCAGGTTTTTATAGTGGCCTTGGCTGCAGCTCCAAGTTAGCTAAAACAGTATCTTGGAAATTTGAGGGAAAAATGAAAGTTATTACTGTTTCTGTGCAACTGAAACAAGGAGGTGCTTGAGACTAAGATTTTTCTATAGATGCTAGACAAATAAGAAATTTGTCTGTAGACCATAAAAGACTGTATGAAAGGCAGAGATGTTGTTTTTGTTCATTTTAGTTCATCACTTAAACACCTAAGCATTACCAGAATGTTGAGTACTGCTGAAGAATGCAACTTGTGTTCCTGGCTTAGCATTTACAGGTAGTAATAAAAGTTACCTATAAGCTAGAGAGCTATAAGAACAGTAGGAGTAGTACTGGATCCCCCATTATCATTTGCTCACTGGTACAACATTAAAATGCTTGTAATGGATGAACCTTTACTGTCAGGTAAATTTTGTTCTTGTGTAAGGCTGTGTTAGTGACTCCTGGAAGAAAGAAGATCAGAAAAAAGCTTTGAAGTAACCTACCCCTACCAGGGTGTAAGCCTCAGGGATTTGTAGGTAGGCTCACTGGGAGAGAGGCATATGGCAGAAGCTAAAAAAAGCAGAAAGTGCTTTCTGCAGCATCCTACAGCTGTTGAAATGGCATCTTCGTGGTGTCTACAGTGCAGGTGAAACATAGCATTTTAATTGCTAATAATTGCTAATAAGGGTTGGACCTGATGATCTCTGAGGTCCCTTCCAACCCAGCTGATTCTATGATTCCGATTCTATGAATTCCTTGGTGTTGTTTACTGTGCTGAGGTAACGTTGGTACTAAAGCAATGATAGCAGCATAGAGAGCTGTGCTTAACATTTGTAACATTACTGCTTAGTGTATCACTCTAAAATTTCATTTCATGAAGGACATGACTGACAAGTTAGACAAGGGGAGGAAGTGGAAACTGTTCTTGACTTCAGTAAAGTCTGTGACACTGTCTGCCACAAAATGCTTATGTAGAAGCTGATGAAGTATAGACTGGATGAGCAGACAGTGAGGTGGATTGAAAATTGGCTGAAGCATTGGGCCTGGAGAGTGATGATCTGAAGCACCACGTCTAGATGGAGGCCAGTAACTCAAGGCTTACCACAGAGCAAATTCCCGTTTCCAGATGACACCAAACTAGGAGTCACAGAGGCACCCTGACAGGATATAGAAATGGGCTAACAGGAATCTCATGAAGCTCAGCAAAAAGTGCTATGCCCTGCACCTGGGTAGGAACAACCCCATGCCCCAGTACATAAGGGCTGACCATCTGGAAAGCAGCTTTACAGAAAAGGCTTGGGGGCTGTGTATGTGTGTGTGTGTTTCATAGTGGACATAAAGTTGAACACAACCCAGAAACATGCCCTGGCTTTGAAGAAGGATAATGATATCTTGGGCTTCATTAGGAGTAGTGTACCTAGCACATCAAGGGATGTCTTTCTTCCCCTCTCCTCAGCACTGGGAAGGCCGCTCCTGCATATTCAAAAGCTGTCTGGACACCTCAGCTGGAGGTGTTGGACAAGATGACCTGCAGAAGTCCCTTCCAACCTCTGCCTTCTATGCTTCTACAAAAAGGACACTTAATGTGTCTAAGTCTGTCATCAAACGACACTGAGTGCATCTCTTTTGAGCAGCTTCAAATTGGAGTACTAATTCAGTTAATTAGAACAGAAGGTTCTAAAAAGGCAACCTAGTTGCATTTGTCCCCCTTGGAACTTTTCACAGCCAAGCATTTTACCCCTTTGCATTTCTGCCATACATGCTTTTAAATACGGTTTCTTCCATAAGTACAGGATGACTGAACAGCTAGCATGGCTCACCTCTGAACAACAGCCTTTCAGTAACAGCATGTGTTGATATCTTGTGTATATTGGTGAAACATGTTGAACTTCAAAAGTTAATACTGATGTGGTACACCTACTTACCATATTTATCAGTTTCTAAAAGCTATACATTTTTAATTTGAAGCTATTGTCACATATTAATGAGACTACTGTTTTCCCCATCTGTAAGCGTATATAATTTTCAATTTTATTAGAACGAAGCTATCTCTTTGAAATCAAAGAATCACAAAATGTCTTTGGTCAAAAGAGACCTTCAAGATCATCCTGTCCTACCTCTGACCAGCAATGTAAGCTCACCACTAAACCATGTCCCTTAGGACTGTTTAAAACCTCCAGGGTTGGTGACTCCACCACTGCCCTGGGCAGGCCATTCCAATGCCTGACAACCCTCTCAGTGAAAAAATGTTTTCTAACATCCAGCCTAAACCTCCCCTGGAGCAGCTTCCATCCATTTCCTCTGGTCCTCTCACAGTTCTCTAAGGAGCAGAGGATGTTTCCCTCCTTGCTCCAACCTCCCTTGAGGCAGCTGGAGAGCTCTAAGGTCTCCCCTCAGCCTCCTCTTCTCCAGACAAAACAGCCCCAGCTCCCTCAGCTGCTCCTCACAGGACTTGTGCTCCAGGCCCTTGATGAGCCTCAGTGCCCTTCTCTGGACACTCTCCAGCACTTCTGTGTCCCTCTTACAGTGAGGTGCCCAGAACTGAACATGGGACTCAAGATGTGGCCTCACCAGAGCTGAGTACAGAGGGACGATCACCTCCCTGTTCCTGCTGGCCACACTGTTCCTAATACAAGCCAGGATGCCAATGGCCTTCTTGGCCACCTGAGCACACTGTTGACTCATGTTTGTTGATTGTCAACCAATATCCCCAGGTCCCTTTCCAACTTACAGCTCTCTAACCACACTTCCCCAAGTCTGTAGCTTACCATGTAGCTTATGACCCAGGTGCCAGACCTGGCATTTGGCCTTGTTAAACTTCATACAATTAACCTTGGTCCATTGGTCCAACCTGTCTGGGTCCTGCTCTAAGGCTTTCCTAACCTCCAGCAGATCGATACACCCACCTATCGTGGTATCATGTGCAAATTTACTGAGAGTACACTCAATCCCCTTATCCAGTTCATTAATAAAGATATTAAAGAGAACAGTCCCCAGTACCCTGGAGGACACAGCCTGTGATGGGCACCAGCCAGATTCGGTTCCATTCACGACCACTCTTCCGACCTAGCCATCCTCCCATTTTTTTATCCTGTGAAGAGTGTGTTTATCCAAGCCTTGCACCGTAAGTTTCTAAGAAGAATGCTGTGGGAGACTGTATCAAAGGCTTTACTAGAGTCCAGGTTTAATACTGGCCCGGCCAAATAGCAGATTTAAACCGAATAACAGATTTATATATTAATCTCTCTCTCCTCACTGTTAAAGAAAAGAGAGAGAATAAGGAAGAGAGACTTATGGGTTGGAAGCTAAACTACACAACTTCAATGAAACAGTAATAATAAATAGGAAAAAATTACTAAATATATACAAATATACAGGAAAATTGATACCACATTCCTCCCCTCATCCCCCAATAACTCTCACGTCCCCACCGAGGCTGCAGGGCCTTTGAAATCCTGGAGTCAGCAGCAGTCGGGAGCTGGGGGCAGGAACGCACAGATTCAGGCTGGCAGGGATCAGGACCACAGGCAGAGGAACAGATGGAGTCCTCTCAGGATGCCGAAGGAAGCAGGGAGGGCAGGAAGAAGAGTTTGACCCTTGTGATCCCTCAAATTTATACCGAGTATGACATGTATGGGATGGAATACTCTGGTCAATTCTGGCATCTATCTTGTCTGGTCCTCTCCAAACGAGGGTTTCAGGTGGGACCTCCTTGCTCCTTCTGGAGGGTAGAATGTTCCTCAGAGCTGAGCAGTGTCCTTGGATCTGCACACCAGTCTCTGGCAGTAACTATAAACATCGAGTGTTATCAGTCCTAGAAGCAGACACTGTCTGAGAAACTTGCTGTTAATTTCAGCAAGTGCAACTACTTACAAGAGACTTAGCTGAAAGCAAAAGTACAAACCAGAAAATCACCTTTATCGTGGCCCAAACCAGGACATCCAGCCAGTTTTTTATCCAGTGAAGAGTGTGTTTATCCAAGCCTTGCACCATAAGTTTCTAAGAAGAATGCTGTGGGAGACTGTATCAAAGGCTTTACTAGAGTCCAGGTAGACAATGCCCACAGCTCTTCCTCATCCAGTAGGCGACTCATCTTGTAGACCAGGTTAGTCAGACAGGACTTGGATATATTTAAAATATACTAAAGCTATTATTATATAATACCAAAACTAGAAATAACAAACCTTAGTTACTACACTTTGAAACAAGATATAGTTGTGAAAAACTAATCATCAGGAGGGCTGTGAAAGACAACCCCAGATTCCCACATAACTTTACATTAGTAGCTCCATCTGATACAGAATCTGTTTTTATATTCTCTCTCCAGAGAAACTTACTTCCTCAGTTCACAAGTAGTTAGTGGCTGTGCTTTGGAAAAAAATTTAAATTCTGGATTTCTTACTTTGTTAATGACAGTGTGGCTTAAAAGAGCACCTGTTAAATTGAAGAATGTTGTGACTTAGTCACTCCCTATAGCATCTACCAGAGAGCTAAAGACACATTAGAAACAGTTAAGCATCAGGATGGGATAAAAAAGATGAGGAGTCATATACCTGCTTGTCTTCTAAGAGGCCATTTTGCATGAACACATACACAAAACCCCCAATTCTAAAAGTATTTGAATAAAAGTGAATTAAAAAGTAACTATAGTTCATTACCTTCTTTCCAGGGTAGTGGGGAGAGAAACAATTGGTTATGCTTCAGTGGCATTAAGACTAAAATATTTTGTGTAGTTGTAGCCTACTTTCTGTATGTTCCAATCCCATCTTAAAAGTGGTTTGATAAATCATAACTATTTATATAGAGACTTATTTCATTGAATTCAATAGAAGTGCTTTCTAGTTAAAAAGTGGGTGTTGAATCAGACACCTAACAGGAGAATATTTTTCAGAGAAAAGTGCAAGTTGTACTCCTGTCTGGGTCGCTACTAGAATATTGGACTAATATTACACTATCCCTTTTTTTAAAAGTGTGAATTGTCTTAAACTTTATGTGTAACTGTGGCAACCTTAAGTACAGCCACTGATTTGTCTGTCAAACATCATCAGAGTTGTTTAACCATAGTTACATAAGCAATCATCTCTAATTAAAAATATTTTTAAATATTTAAGTACATAACACTTATAACCTGGTAAAATGTTGTCTAATAAATCTAAAGTAGTTTGACTAAATTTTATTTGTCTAATTTTAGTATCCTGAGGCAGGAACGACCCATCTCTATGCATGATAATGAGAGTTTGCTAAAAGGATAACTGGGTTGACTACTTGCTGTTGTGACAGCTGTGCCATGTGCCAGCCATATATGTACATCGTTTTGGCATAAAAAAGAAAGTATAATTTTGTTTACAGTACCTCTACTATTAATAATAAAAGTGTCATAATAATTTATGTTTGCACATTATCTTCTTTCTTTGCTAAAGGGATTAATACTGCTATAGGTGCAGTTATGAGATGGGCCAATTTCCAGGGGCTCCGAACCTGACTTATGCCATATAGATTAGGTCATTAGACTTTTTCCTTCAGTCACTTGGAAAAGTGTCTAGAGCAGAGCATTTTTATTTTTCTCCCCAATAAATTTGCCCATATGATAACTAGCCCATGTATCTGTGGGGTCCAAATTTCCTATCTTGGGTAGCACTTATATGTCTCAGCACACAGTTCAAAAACCTGTACTGTTTATTGATGATGATACTCAAGGGAGACATGACATGTCATTTATTTTTAGGGTCTGATATATTCAGAACTAAAACATACTGTAAGCAGTTTCTAGTTAAAGGTCATCTCTTTTATGGGATAATGGGGATACAATGTTCCTCTATTTTGGGTATTATTTATAATAAATTTTAACACAGTAGTCTTTTTTGAATGACTTCTATTGAAATCCACTTTGAACTGCCTCAGGAAATCCTCAAGGATGATATAGTACATAGGTATTGATGAGACCTTTCCTCCTCCTCCTCAGAGAAAGAAAAAAAAGGAAAAAAAAAAAAAGAAAAGGGAAAAAAAAAAAGGTGGAGGAATATTCAGAATTAAACATCTGAAGAAAAGTGTGGTTCATCACGGATTTCCTCCATCTTTTATAGTCTGGGCTTTGGGTTTTTTTGAGGGATCTGTGAGTAGGTTCTATTTAATCAATATTTTTGTATGATCACTGAATGAATTTTCAAGGCTGTGCAATACTTTCCTTGTAAAGTAAAAAATAAAATACTGGGCACTGCCTCAGAATACTGCAGTTGATTCAGATTCCGTAATATGTTATCTTGTGTGTGTGAGAGGTACTCAAGAATGTTTCACTACAAGGCTACAACTAATTTCCATAGGTGTGGTAACTACCCCTAGTGATGCTTCCAATAAGATCCAGCAAGCTCTTGAGCTCTCCTTTTCCTACTTCTGAGTCTAATGACAATTTAATGTATAGGAGTTGGTATCTGATATCTCTAGGTAGTCTTACAGCTGAAGCACAGTGGTGTTGGGCTTCCTAGCTGTATGAGACCTCACTGCTGTTTGGAAAGTTTGTGTTGTAGGGTTTTCTTTCTGTGCAATCCTGGTAAGGATCTCTGGATACTTTTCTGTGCATCACAAGTCTCTCTGTCTTTTTAATTAACAGGAAATAGATATTAATTTATTTCTTGTTTCTTAGTTCTTTAAAGAACAGATTTTTGTTAACACGTACTGAAACCTATATGCCAAATCATGAAATAAATTGTTCATTGGTCCTTTGATTCAATCAGTGTGTCAAAAGTACTGAAGTAGTTGTATTTCTGTACTGTTCTAGACAAGATATTAAACATCTATCAGCTGAGGTATCTTTTTATTAGGTATGGATTTTGTTGAGTCCTGGAAGTATACAAAGAGCTTCTATTGAGTAAAATTTCAGAGCTTCATTTCTGTTCCTCTTCAGAGACACTCATAGGTCAGAATACAGTCACACAATTTCTTCCTATAAAGGGACAGATTCCCATTCCCATTATTCACTGTACTAGAAGTACTGCTTATCCTTTCCTCATACTTACATGATGTATCATTACTTACCATTAGAAATGAGTGAGAAGCTACCTATAGAAAATCATGGTAAAAATTTATGAAAAAGTAGTATGGGATTAGCTCTTAAACAAATGTAATGTTCTGGTAATGTTAAGAGTAGAGCAGTGAATAAAACTGTAGTCACTTCCTTTTATGTTTTGGATTTCACTGGTGTTACTTTACAAAAACACCATTTTAATGCTTCAGAGGATAAGCAGGCAGGTTTAAACATTACAGTCTAAATACACAGAACCATTGCTTTTATTTTTTTACAAATTATTTTGACAGTTTCTCGAATTCTGTTTTGTTTTACTGGTTGTACTTAAAATGACTAAATGAATGCTAATATTTTAAAATAGACCTCTAGTATTCTATTACACATATGCTCCGTTTCCATTAGTTCATTTTGAGCAATGTCTGAAACATATTTGACTTAAGAAGAATAAAGCAATAAGCAGATTTATTTCCCTCTGGCAGTGGTCTTTATCATTTTAAGTGATGACTGAAACACATCATTTTTCTTTACTTTTTTCAAACACATTTGCCAGTGTTTTCGCTCCAGTTCCAAATGGAAAACATTAGACTAATTGTAATGCTGTCCTCAGAGTAAGAATTACATTTGGCATGCTGTCAGGTTTGATAGGTTCTGTGTGCAAAGTAAAAAAAACACGTGACTGCAGTCATAACTGTTAGGACTTCTAGTGTGATCTTTTGCACAGTAACTTGACCTCTTAGGAAATTCTGGTGGTTTAATTGATTGCTTTGAGGCTTATTGGTATGTCCTAGAACATGGTGTATTTTTGTTTGTTAATTTGGTTTAATTACAGCAGAGGAGCAGACTGAGCTTTAGGGACCCAGTGTTTCTAGAAAATGGTAGGAAAAGTAGACTTGTAGACTGCCAAAAGCAGTTGGGGGAAAGAAAAAACCTGATGAAACATCCATTTCCTGCACTTAGTCTTACACTTGAGGAAAGACATCAGACTGGTGGAGCAAGAAGTAAGTGGTACATGCAGTCAGAAAGCATCCAAGATCTTGCAAAGCATCTCTCTGAGCTGCCAGAAGCAAACTGGATTTCTTCTGCTTTATTTCCCTCCCCTTAGTAAGTCTTAAACTATGCCCATTGTCATAGCTGGAGGAACTAAAGGAAGGCTTTCAGACTCTGAGAGGGGCAGAACACAGGGGGGTCTATTTCTTCCCATTTCCTGTCCATACCCTATAAAGCTCAGGCAGACCAGCAGCCCCACCCTCTTTGCTCCTGGCTGCACTGCTGTTCCCTTGTGCTCCCCTTTACCATCAGCTCCCCTGTGCTCGTCGGAGTCTGCATCCATTGGGTGCTGGGAAGGGCTGTGGACCCCCCTCCTGAGTCAGCCCAGCTCCGTTGATAGATCCCCTATTGTTAACTAGCCCCGTGACTTCTGACAAATGCATATCCCAATTTTTCAAAGTCCCACCACCCATGCTTTCAGGGTGGTTTTCAGCAAGCCATTGTAGCATTCGATTTTTCCAGATGCTGGTGCATGATAAGGGATATGGTGTATCCATTCTACACCATGCTCTTTAGCCCAGTTGTCTGTGAGATGGTTTTTGAAATGAGTCCCAATGTCTGACTCGATCCTCTCTGCGTACTGTGACACCACAGCACTTGCCTTTCAAGCCCCAGAACAGTATTATGGGCAGTGCCATGAGGCACAGGGTACGTTTCCAACCACCCAGTGCTTGCTTCAACCATTGTGAGCACATAGTGCTTACCCTGGTGAGTCTGAGGGATTGTGATGCAATCAAAGTGCCAGGCCTCTCCATACTTGTATTTACACCAATGTCCCTTGTACCACAAATGTTTTAACCATTTAGTCTGTTTGACTGCTGCACATACATCACAATCATGAATAACCTGAGTAATAATGTCTAAAGTTAAGTCCCCAGGCCCATTGGTACATTGCATCTCACCCTTAGTGACATGAAGTGTCCATGGGCCCAGCGAGCTAAAAACAGTTCACCTCTGTGCTCCCAGTCTAAACCTGTTTGAAACACTTTAGCTGCCCGGTCCACCTGATGGTTTTGCTGCTGTTCTTCACTGGCCCCACTTTTAGGTACGTGGGTGTCCATGTGCCGTACCCTTACCCTCAGTGTCTCTCACTGGGCAGTGATATTTTGCCACAGTGTGGCAGCCCAAATAGGCTTCCCCCTGCACTGCCAGCTGTCCCCTTTTCATCCCTTCAGCCACCCCCACAGGGCATTTGCTGCCATCCATGAGTCAGTGCAGAGGTAAAGCATTGGCCACTTTTCCCATTCAGCAATGTCCAGGGACAGCTGGATGGCTTTTACCTCTGTAAAATGCTTGGATTCACCATCCCCCACTATCTCATCTGGTAGCATTCTGAAATTTTTAACTTCTATCCAGTTTGTAATCACCTCTATGATGCCTGGGCCCCCTATTCTACCTCGCTGTGTTACCAAGGCAATCTACTTATTGCAGGTGGCATCAGTGGCATGGTGTGTAGATGAGATTCTCCCCTTCAACATCCACTTCAGAACTGGCAGACGGGTACCAGGAGGAGCATTACCTCAGTACCAATAACTTCTGAAGCAGCTCAAACTCCTTCATAAGCAGCTTTCAGTTGGAATGTTTTGGCCTCTGAACCTTTATACAGCTGACTCCAAAACCTGAGGTGTTGGACCTCCAAGTCCCATGGGGTGCTTTCTGCCAGAGGCTCCAGATGGGACAATTATCACCAGTTGCAGCATAGAACACATTTTTACTCTCCTGTCCTGTTCAAACAGATGCCAAGGCCACTGCATGGACTCTCATTTTATCTGCTCAAAGGTCTGTTGCTGCTCAGCACCCTATGAAAAGCCTTTTTTCTTTCAAGTGATTTCATAAAAGGGTTTTACACTCTGAGTTCACCCAGGAATGTCCATCCTCCAAAATCCCACCATACCCAAGAAGTTCTGTGTCTCTTTCTTATCAGTGGGTGTGGACATGGTTGCAGTTTTACTGACCACATCCTTAGGGATGTGCTGGCACCCATCTTGCCACCTAACCCCAAGGAACTGGATCTGTCTGGCAGGTCCCTTGACCTTGTTTCTCTTTGTAGTAAAACCAGCTTCTAATAGTATGCAGATTACTTTCCTGCCTTTTTCAGAGCATTCTTCAGCTATATTACCCCATACAACAACAACATTGTCAATGTACTGCAGATGGTCTGGAGATCCACCCTTTTCCAGTGCAGTGTGGATCAGTCCATGGCAGATGGTGAGACTGTACTCCAACCCCTGAGGTAGTTGGTTCCAGGTGTACTGGATGCCCCTCCAGGTGAAAACAAACTGGGGCCTGTACTCTGCTGCTATGGGAATAGAGAAATTCTTTTGACATTAGCAATGTTAATAGTTGCATATTATTTGACTTCCTTAGACTCCAGTTCATATGGAAGTTCCAACATACCTGGAACAGCAGCATTCATTGATGGTGTAACTTTATTTAGACCACAGTAGTCCACAGTTAATCTCCATTCTCCATCAGGGTTCCACACTGGCCATATAGGACTGTTGAAAGGTGTGCGAGTCTTGCTGATCACCCCTTGCATCTCTAATTGGCAAATAAGGTTTTGTATGGGGTGCAGGGAGTCTCTGGTGGTACAGTACTGGAGATGATGTACTATGTTGGATGCAATTGGTACCTGCTGTTCCTCTACCCTCATCAGGCCCACCATGGAAGGGTCATCCGAAATACCAGGCAAGGTAGGCAGTTGGGCAGTGCCCTCAGTTTCCACAGCTGCTATGCCAGAGGCCCACATATACACTTTTTGGGTCCTTGAAATATCCTTTCTGGAGAAAGCCTATACCAAGAATGCAAGGAGCATCTCACCCAGTCACTATACAGTGGGTCTGACAGTCATTTCTGGTCAGGGTCAGCTCAGCCTCCACCACAGGCAGTTCTTGAGACCCTCCTGTGACTCCAGAGATGGTGACAGGGTCTGCTCCTTCGTGATTCAATGGTAGCAAGGTGCACTGTGCACCAGTGTCTGTGAGGGCTCTGCATCTCTGTGGTTCTGCAGTGCCAGGCCACCAAATCCACATTGTCCAATAAACTTGGTTATCCCTCTCCTCCACCTGGCTGGAGGCAGAGCCCCTCTACTCTGTACAGCACCCACACTGAACAGGAGGGTTTGTGTGGCAAACTGGACTCTGTTACACTGAACAGGAGGGTTTGTGTGGCAAACTGGACTCTGTTACTTCCTTGACTCACAGTTGGGCTGAAGACCCATCTGCTGGGGTCAGCAATGAGTGTTTCTTGGGAGACTGGAACAGCCATCCTTCTGGAAACATTACCCCAGGTGGTATTACCTTGGAGGTCCTGTACTCTTGCATGTAGGGTCACAGTGGGTTTGCCATCCCATACACTCATGTTTTCACCAAGGTTACATGGGGTCGACCACAAAAACTCCATATTGAGTTCTGCTTACCCTGAGCTGGCATCCTGGGGAAGCGCCTATTTTCAGCAGCTGATACATTAATTCATTCAGGAGAAAAACAAGTGCTACTCTCCTTCTCCATCTTGGTTAACTTATCATGCAGCTTCTCAAATGAGGTTTTTAACTCCTCAGACTTTTTTTCCACAGCTGAGACACGAGCCTGTAAGAGGTTGGAGACACTGTCTTTGTACTGTCTTAGCTGGCTAATAAATTCACCGACAGTTGGTGGTATTTCATCATCTCCCCCAAAGACCCTTCCCCCCAAAATGTGGGAGTACATAGCAGGGGCACTCTGTGAGCTTTTTAAGCAGAGGCCTCCTGCAGGGCACTTTTGTCAGGATCTTCAGGTGTTTCCCCATTACCATAGATGACATCCCAAACTGACAGCTCCCTCAGATATCTGATGCCTCTTTCCATGGTGTTCCATCTAATAGGGTGATATTTGATGTCCTCCTTATAAGGATATCAGCTTTTAACCCCAGACAAAAGATGTTTCCAAAGACTCTTATCTCCCAATTACCTTATCAATGCCCCCATCTCTGGTAACAATCCCAGCTGCTGCTCCTCTCTGCCCTCCAGCTCTACCATATCCGCTCCCTTGTCCCAGACACTCACCATCCATGCAGTCAGTGATTCACCTTCATCCAATAATCCTTTCTTAAATTTCTTATCTCTTAGAGAGACAGATTGGACAATTATCTCAGGTTCCCAATCACTCTCCTGTGTCCTTCCTGCCTCGGGCTGACTCTCTCACTGATCAGGATTTTCTGTTGTGTCTGAGTCACCATCATCATCACCCCTCTCCGGGCGGTCCCGTTTCTTTAGGTGCTTTCTGCGGGTTGTGACAGTGGGACAGTGGGAACAGCTGGTTCCGAGCCAGTGTGGGAGATGTCCCTGGCATTGGGGACAGTTTCCCTGCACAAATACCAAACATCGAACCAGCCCTGAACATGTTCAGGCACAGCAATAACCAAAACATGTAACACCAACCATCACCAAGGCCTCCAAACTCTGGTGGGTCGAACCTGACAGAGAAAGGAGCAGAATCATTTTCATTCATTTCATTCATTTTCATTCATCAGAGAGCCTCCAAACTCTTCAATCAAATTCCCAACCAAACTCATTCCTACAGAAGTCACTGTTTTAACATAGAAAGCTAACATGGCTGGGAGATGGGACGCTACAGAACTGCATGCGTAGATGAGTAAATAAAAAAGGCAGTGCATAACAAGTCTTTCACCAATGCCATTTTGAAAACACTTTTTTTTTTTTTTTCCTTCAATGTCCAACTTTCTAATATTTCAATTAAAAGGAAAAGAAAATCTTAAAATCATGTCCCACGTTCAGGCGCCAATTATTCTGTTACAGCTTAGCAGTTTGGGTAGACCGAAAACCAAAAGACAGAATTATTCTCTCTTAACCCCCAAAGGGAAGATAAAAGGAGAGTAAAAACTAGGCACTTAAAAGTTGGAAATGAGAAAAATTTGAGACAGATTTGCTTTTACAGGGAAAAGGATTTAACATAAGGAGTAAAGAACAAAAAATACAAGTATATACAAAGAGATACTTACAACCTGATTGTGATAAATAACAAAGACCCAATATTCTTTTAGTAGCTCGATTTAATTCATAAAATTGCAGTAAGCAAAGCAGTGCTGGGTGCGGGGAAGAGCAGAATCTCTATCCCTCATGCACATGATCAAAGCTCTGGCATTATCTTTTATTGAGTACAATTCTATACATATTCAAAAGAAGGTGGGTTTATGCAAAGTGTCTTCTGGAAAAGTCCAATCCGTATCAAGTATGCGTCCATTATTCTAGAGGGTCTTCTTTCCCCCTCTGGTGGTCATAGGATAAAGTCCTTAGTTCTGCTTTTTCTGACTAACCCCTCGTTCAGCACATACGCCTCTTGTGACTTAAGAAAACTCAGCACAGGATTTTGCAACCAGTTTGTTAAAAATGTTCCATTGTGGTTAGTACATCCTTGGAAGATGGTACATTACAGCCGATATGAGGAAGCATTTGGTTATCTGCTTGGTTAAGACTACTTCAGTGGAATACAAATTCACTAATATACATTACAATCCCCCGTTTTCTTTTCATAATCATTTATGAATTTGTATTCCTTTTAATCACTTTCCTCATCAGAACTTGAGGATGAATGAATATAATACTGGACACCATCATATATTTACATGGGGGATACCACCCTTTTCTACAAGTTAAGCATTCAGGTGGGTCACTCCTGCTATGTTCACATCATTCACACTTACATGGATCGGGATCTTTTTCTTTCATAACTTTTGCCATATATTTCTCTTCATTTTCTTGTGCTTGTTTTAATTTTTTCATGTATTTTTCCATTTGTGCCTGATATTCCTCATCTCGGTTTTTTCTTATTTTCAAACTTCAAACTAATTTTCTTATTAATTTTTCATGTTCTCCCATTCGATCAATCATCATTGAGGTTTTAGGTATTTCAGTCCTGGATGCATAAGTTGTGTTTATCACTAGCAACTTAGAGGTTTTGTTTTGCACCTTTTGGACTGCTGATTGGACTAATTTTATCATACAAGGTATTAAACATGGAATAATTAGCAACCCCCAAAAAATTCCCAATGCTACAATCCCAGTTTTCATTAGTCAACCAACTCCCAGGAAATTATCCCAGATTCCTTCCAAATTTATTCCCTTCCAGATCTGAACTGGAACGTGTGCAATATTATGCATTTCCTGTACTAGTTCACGTATAGCTTTTCCTTCATCATCTATTTCCAAGCAGCAATTAGTTAAGTTGAATTTCCCACACGTCTCCTTCCTGTGCTAATAAATAGTCTAAGGCTAAGCGATTCTGGTATAGGAAAGTTAGGAAAGTTCTCATTCGTGTATTCTGTTTCTCAATTAGCTCCAAAGCATCCCCTATTTTATTTACAACAGTTTCTACTACAGCTTGTAACCTAATGATCCTATTAAGCATATAAGTTGGGGTCCGATATCCATATATCCCATCTTCCGCCCATGTAGCTGGATCATAATATGTAATTATTCTTTCAGGGGGACATGCATCATCTTTGCAGTTTCCATTTGTAATTCCCGTGTATTTCGTTGATTTCCTAGCTCCTCGGCTTCTGCATATACTTGTACCCCAAGCTGTTCTCCCTTTCTTATAGGTAACAGGAAAAAAACTGGGTCTGATTGTTCCCAAAACACAAGATCCTGACCAATTCTTTGGCAAAAATGCATGTGCAAATTGACCACAGATCCAATACTGACCTTCAGGAGTAGGCCACCCATTTAATATATTGGTTCCATCAGTCCAGTTTGTAAATGACCATGCCATTTCCAGAGGCATTCCCCATGTATCCCATTCTTGTGTTGTTTCATTTCAGAGGTAACCTCCTTCACACTTGAGGTTACCCACTGTTATGCCAGCCTCCAAATTTTGCCAACAACTTCTTCCAATTATAGAGGTTTGTAATAAACATTGGTGTTTCCTGATAACTTTTTCAGGTGGTTTCCATGTCCTTGGATTGATTATATTACTTTCCATTGCTTCCCAGGGCCACCTGTCTCCTTGATTCGTCTGTCCACTCACATAACAATTAGTGACATTCAGAGACTTAGCAATATTTTCAGCCAAATTTACAAAAAGGTTTGGGTTTTTTTTCATTCAATTTTTGTAATTCCCCTCAGTTGTGGGAATTTCACATTTCACTCCAGTTTCCAATTCATGATGACTTAAAGAGTAGCCTGTGCTATAGGGGTTCTCGGTTTCGCCCATGAAATCTCATATAAATTATGGCTCCTGGATAACCAGATTCATATATTTTTACCCCAAATCTCACCTCCAAATCCTTCCAATGTTGGGGGTTCAGAATAGTTAAATTCAGAGGATTACAAGTCTGGACAGCACAATTTTTCTGCACTTTCCCTTTTTCAATTCGTGCCTTCAGCGTTATTCCTTGGCACTCTTCAGGGCGTGCCCAGCTAGGAGCAGTACTCCAGCAAGCACATCCCCAACCCTTCCCACAATAGTGCTGGGCTCTGTCTACAGGATAATCAGTTCCCCCATCAAGACTGCAAGATGGGGGTAACTTTCCCGTGAGCAAGTTTCCTTGTGGATAGGACCTTGGACATATGTACCTCTCACACCCACTATAATACTGCCACCATTCCAAGGTCTCATAGTTCATATAAGGATCCTCATCCATCGCTCGGCATGTATCAAAAGCTAGGTTTACAGGTTGGTTGAGGTTAGTAATTTTTTCACTCCTTGCTATCACAGGTCCATTGTAATTATTGACCTGTAACTCTGTCCAATAATGGTAAGGCAGTTCTTTTGGGTCATAGCAGACTATCCTGCTATCTCTTTCTTTGCACAGGTGATATTGTGTCATGTTGTGAATACATACATACACGATACGAGGAAGCGTTTGGTTATCTGCTTGCTTAAGACTACTTCAGTGGAATACCAATTCACCAATATACATTACATTGATCATGATGCTAGCAGGGTGCCTGAGGGCCGACTCAGGAGAGGGGTCCGCAGCTTTTCCCAGCACCTGATGGATGTGGACTCTGAAGAGCACAGGGGGAGCTGGTGGTGAAGGAGCACAGGGGAACAGCAGCCAAGCACAGAGCAGGGGAAAGAGCGCAAGAGCATGGGGCTGCTGGTCTGCCTGAGTTTTATAGGGTATGGACAGGAAATGGGAAGAAATAGACCCCTCTGTGTTCTGCCCCTCTCAGAGTCTGAAAGCCCTCCTTTAGTTCCTCAGACTATGACACTCGCACATTTGCGTACTACATCTTTTCCTTGACGTGGCAGTAAATGCTTTTCCCTTCCTACTGTCCTGTGGTGTTTGTGCTTGTCTTGGCCTTTTTTCCCAGCACCTTAGCAGTATATCTTAATTAAAAAGAAGGCATCTTATGCTGCAATGTTTATCCAGTCTGCCCCTTTCAGAAGGATGGAAGAAAAAGCTGTCTATCAAAGATGAGAACCAGAATTTTACTGGTGGGCCTGATGGCAGTGTGCATGCACGAAGACCCACCTTTGTCCTAAGTCATTGCTTTTATTTCCATGTAGATTGTAACATCAAAGTACTGTTTGACTTCCCTAGGGCAAAATAATGAAACTAGTAAGCTGGTAGAGGGAAAAAAAGTGTGATAAACAGGGTACATATTTTTCATACCTTTTCCCAAGCTTTTTTTTCACTCCTGATAGTATGATGCATGTATTAGAGTGGGCTACAGTAAATGATTGCAGAATCCAACTAAATAACCCAGTTTTGAGTTTCACAAAATGTGTTTAAGGGTGACAGGAGAAAGAAAGTGCAGAGCTAAGCTCAAGAAGCATTTGGATGATGCTTTTAGGCACATGGTGTGATTCTTGGGGTGCCCTACACAGGCACAGGTGTTGGACTTGATTCTGATGGGTCCATCCCAACACATTCATATTCTGTGATTCTGTGTTTCTGTGAACAGATTACTTTTTGTTAAGTAGTGGGATGGAACTTTTAAACTCTAGAAGTAGGGATATTTAAAAATAACACTTAAATGGGATTTGGATACACAACCGCTTATCATTTAGAAAAGAGTTGCGCATGTTGTTCTCTTCATTAGCCTTGGAAATTCCCCTGAGCATATATCCTTACGACTTGGAAAAAACACAGAGCTTCTGAAAGGAACTGCACACGTATGCATGTGTGACATTGCCTACTATAGCAGCTTTGCTGATCCCTAGAAGAGAATGTAGCTTCTATGGGGAAATCAGAAGGAAGACTATGGAGAAATAGTTCCCTAGTGGTATTTCCAGTGTATCTTACTCTAAAATGTTCACTCTTCTGGCAATGCAGTTTTAAAAGGAATCATTAGTTCTTCTGAATTTTTCTCTTTTTCCTTTCCCAACTCCCCAAGTAGCTTCAATGTTCCTACTTTGACAGAGAATATTAATACATAATATTTTCCTCCAGTGTTTTAAAATTTATCCACTTGCCCTGTATTCTCAGAAAACTGATGATCTCTATGAGACTGAAATTTGTAATGGATGTGTCTGGCTTGTGGATTAATCTTTCTGTAATTGAGTCATATAAGTAATGACAAATACAAGTACATGTTTTTAGGGACAAATAAAATTTTAATTTGAAAACACACACCATGTCAGTGAATAGGTTTATTTTTTAATATATTTGGTTTGGAGCATTATGTGAATAAGAAATACATAGTAAGGTATTATAATTAAATATATATCTATTATTTAGAAAAAGTTTTATTCATTCCAGTATTCAATGTATTTACTGGCAGGTGGCATAGAAAGTAATCTTTTTTTAAATGAAAGGGATAGTCTTGAAGTGTTTCAAAAATATGAAGCCACAGTATTGTATCAGGTATATTAACCAGGTATTAATGATTTCATCTTTTTACACATAAAATGTTTAAGTAAAATCTACAAACCTTCAAGTTTTTACTTAGTCCTCTTTTGTAACTCTTTTTTAACTCCCATGACTTAAAAGAAAATATTATGTCAGCTTATGGCATCCCTTACATTACAGAAATGTAGTTGTGTGATAAATGCCTCTGCTAACCTGAGAAAAATAGTGGTTTCCTTTTAAAAGGAAAAGCAGGAGTTGTGGAGGAAGAGGGATTATTGAGCACGTTAATTAGAAACAGCCCAAGGGAAAAGTTAGGAAATTAAAATCCATACAATCAGCAGGACAGAGCTAAAAATATGTTGTCACAAGATATACTTAGGGTAGGGAGCAGCAGAGGGGAAGCAAATAAAGAATTAGATTACACAGCAAGAACTTTTTTCAGGCGTTTTGGTTTCTACGTTTCTTGTGACCCAGCATCAGTAAAACAGTGCAGATTCGTGCTCTTTTAGAATGAAGACTGCTGAAATGTTAAATAACCAACGTTAACATTTGCTGCATGAGAAGAAAGCATACCATGGGAAAGTAAATGTATGTGAACACAGATGTTATGTATGTATGAACACAGATTTTTCTTTTGAATGCAGAAAAGACTTGCATACTATTTGTAAGGGATGAAGATTCAAGGAAGGAAAAGTAAAAAAAAAGATTTATTTTCAGTAATACGTGATTGAAATGTCACAGTGCATTGTCTTACAGAGTCAGTTTTTACATAACAGGTTAATGTTTCTTTAAAATTAATAACTTCTATTCTAATGGTATTTGTCTCAACTAGAGAAAGTAATTTGTAAAGGTGCTTTTATTTTATTAAATGGGAAATATCTCTCAAAAAGCATCTCTCAGTTTCAGATGAGAATTTTGAATGTATGGATGGCAGAGCAAATGTCTAAAACATGTTACCTCAGACATACTGACTTCAAGACTGTGTACAATGTCTGAATTTCTAAAAGTTAGGGGAATGCCTCTGTGCTTACACATATGTAGCAAGTAAAAATAATTTATACAAATTAAAAAATATTCACCTATGTGTTCTTAAAGATAACAAAAATTATGAACTCAGTACAGTTCATATTCTGTGAACTGACAAGCCACTCTGGAAGGGTCAGCTGTCATTTGTGTGTCTGCTTCTGTGTTTTCACCTAAAAATGTTTTGTTGGTTGCCTCCTTTAACAAGATCAGCTATGTGAGTTTCATTTCCAAGTAAAAACACATACTAAAAAGAGCGTAGAGATTTTTAAGAGCTCTACATTCTATGTTATACCTCACTAACGTCATTTTTTATAAGTGCCTACTGTAATGTTATTACAGTCTGAGGTAACATTAAAATTTATTTTTGTTTTGGATCTGAGAAACAAAGTCCAACCATAGAAGGGTCGGGTGCAAGAAGACTTTGACAATTGACACAGGCAAAGTTACAGAGCCACGCAAAAGTGGGAGAAAGGAAAAGAAGATGAAAGAGAGAGAGAAAAGTGGTAGGAAAGTTGGAAGAAAGAGTGAGAGGGAGAGAGAGTCACCACCATGGGTGCAGCTGCCCAGTGAGTTTCTTCAAGATGTCGGTGATCCTGGACAGGGTCTGATGCAACACGGTGGTGGGTGAAGAGATGACAAAACAGCCACAGCATGGACAGCCATATATACCCCTGAGTCCCTTTTGTTCCAAAGGGGCAGTTGTCAGTCAGCTGCCACAGAAGCCAGGGGCATCGGCATCAGAGCCATTGCAGACAGGCTGCCTGAGGGGAGCTTCCGCAGAAGGGCGCAGTCCCCCACCCACCCATCAGTTCTTATCTCCTTCCAGGCACCACTCCCTGCTCTGTTCCAGCCCCTCAGCCAGGTACATCAGCATCAGTACAATCAAGGTGGCTTCCTCCACCCTGGCCAGGGTAATTGTGCCTGGAGGGACGTCCCAGCATTGCAGGCCCTCAGAAAAGGGGAGCAGTCTCCACCCAGGAGTTCTTATCTCCTCCGGAGGTGTCACCCTCTGCTCAGTTCTGGCCAGCCAGGTCCTCCACCCTAGCCAGGGCTATTCACTTTAGAATTGCTCTTTTGAGACAATTGCAAATCAGTGAGGTCAGACTCTCACAAATGTGTTAACAGCCCATTGTCAGTGGTTAACAAAATATTTGACATTGACATAGCTCCTTGTAGTTTTCTGTTTCAGTACACAGAATTATTAGGTAATATTGGGTCAGCATTTAGATTTAATGGCTCCATTTTCTGCAAATTGAATAACAGAGTCTAACCTGCAATTGCAGTGTGTTTTCCTAGCTTATGAAAGCTAACAAATCAACATCTGTGTTAAGTGACTAGGAGCAGAATTTGCAAAAAGCTACGCACTCATTGTAGAACTCATGTTCTACATTTGGTGACGTTCCTTTCATTTCCTTCTTTAAATAAATGAAACATTTAAACTTGTTCTTTTCCCCAGCTTTTTTTTTCCTTATAAGAATTGTTGGTAGGTTGTGACTTCCTAGGGTGGAAAGCATCACAGAATGCAAGCACAGGAAAAAAAAAAAACATATTCTTTTCACAGAGTCACAGAATCACACTGTTAGGGGTTGGTCTGGACCTCTGGAGTTCACCTGGTCCAATTCCCTTGCCAGAGCAAGTTCACATAGATTTGCTGTGCTGGTTCTACCACATGTTTTTCATGCAAAGCATCTATTTGTCTGATATGTGTGGTTCCTCACCTGTAAAATTAAAGATAAAATTTGGAATACTGGTTCTTCTCCTCATTCTTTATCTCTCCTAAATGGACAGAACTTTGTTTTAAACACACAGTTTATTAATCAACATAGTTTCCCGAGTTACAGATTAAATAACCTTTAAAAGTATTTCTTTCTGGAGCATTCTATACATGGCTTATTGAGTACGAGGTTGTTTAGTGCACCACGACACAGATTGTTTTAAATGTAAATCCAAAGACTTACTAAGTTGAACTGTTGGTAAATCAGTTTTTATTTTCTTACTATTTTAGGTCTTTTTTCCATTTTATTTTATTTTATTATACTTTATTTTATTTTTCTAAGCTAGGACTAGCAATTTTTCATACTTGTTCTTCTCCCAGTATTTGGGTTAACTATCAACAGAACAGTACAGTGTAGCATGTTATTGGGGCTACAGGTAGGGAAGAATACTGTGCAAATTATTTATACTGAATAGAGATTTCATTGTGTATTAAAGATTGTCTACTTAAGTTTCTAAAAGATCTTTAGAAAGAAGCAGTGATTAATACTTTCAATTAATTCTAAAGCCACAGCCAAGATAATCTGTTTGTGACTTAGGACAACAATCCATCAAAATTCATATGAATTCCTACAATAAACATTTCTACAAGTAGCCTGAGTTCTTTCTTAATGAGAACATTCCCAATGTTTTGTATTAGTACTTTATGATTTGGTTATGAGGTAAAATGCACAACAAAACCCTCTTATGTCTTAATCTGAATGGAAAACTACTTACAAAATATTTAGAAATACTTAGTGCTTTTAAGCAGCAAGCTTTTTGTGTTCCGAGGGAGGTTATTAAAGCTGGGTCTGGAGAACTTTTCTTCCCCCCTCTCACCTCTGTCCAGGGGGGTAAGAGGATCAGTAAATTGTAATTTAATTTGTCTTCAGTTAACACTAAAAGTGCTAGTTCTTTTTGGAGGCCCTTTGATAAGGGCATGGATGATTCTGTGGACAAGTGGCTTAGTTCCTGAAATCCACTGCCTCTGAATTACAATGCTTGAAATAGAACTTTAAAGTTTTTACTTCATGCAAGTGTGTAAGCTTTTCAGTAAAATGTGTGTTTTAATTAAGTTCAGATGTTTCCCAGTTGAATTTTTAGAGTCTTACCTGTTTCTAGTTTGTTTATCCTTGACAGCAACTATTTCTTTATGTAGTTGTATCCTTCTGCAACAACTTCTGATACAACAATAATTATATGAAATCCTTATAGGCCATTAGTGCCTATACAGTCTATAACCTGTAGCTAATTTATCATGTCACATTCGGATAACGATTTATGTATGACTGACTAATTAGTTTATATTCTAACAAATGTGGTTTTGACTCCCAGTTTTTTTATGTGCAATTAAATAATCAACACTATTTCAAGTTAACCATCCCTTGATGCAACCTTTTGTTCATTATAGCCCCACTACATACGTTTTGGATGAAGACGAGCCTCGATTCCTTGAAGAAGTTGACTACAGTGCAGAGAGTAATGATGATCAAGACATTGAACTAGCTGATAATGTTGGTGGTTATGAGACACCTAATCAAGAAGATGGACTCTCAGACTCAGATTCAACAAGAATACTGCTTTCTTGAACCATCTTTACATGCAGTAATAGGAAATAAAATATCCTGGAATTTCATAGTCAAATACTTCCTCACTCTTGTCTACTTAGGGGATATGCTTAAGGAAACACAAATAACTGGCATGGCTCAAGGACAATAAATATTGGCACTTGTTTTATTTGACGAGTTCTGTGTTTTCCTTTAGCACTAAATAGGTACATTTATGTGCCAGGTCATTTTCTACCAAATAGCACTGCACGGCATTTTGTGTCCTTAAATCCTAATTTGTGGTATGTCAGAATACAGAAGCTTATTATTTATGACACATTTCTTTGAGCTGCTTCTTGAAAAATAATATGTACAAATGTGTGTACAGAGGTGAAGACGTTAATTTCCAACATTATTTCAAAGATACTTGAGTGTGTGTGAAGTATTGTAGTGCCTGCTCTGGAACCCCCAGATATTTATTAACTTAAAAATGAAGTGATGTATGAGTTGTTGCACTTGTTTCTTGCCTATGAAGATGAAACAGTTTTGCCACAGTACTAGGTGAAAATACCTATCTATTCACAGTTCAGGAATTTTGCATAGTGACCAATGCAGCCTGTGCTAACAAGAACATTTGTATGGATCTCCTTACTATAAAAAAGGCATGGTTTAATATGAAGAGGCTTTTTTCTTAAATGTAGATGACTACAAGGTAAAGGGTTAGATATGTACACTGTATATATGTTCAGCTACACAGTTCCACAATTTTTCTGGTTCAATAAGTACATAGTTAAAAAGAGTCCACTTCACTGGGGGTACATTAACAACATACCAGATTCAAAAAGTTTAACACAAAAGATGCGTTGCGGTTTAATCATCTTTGCCTGGTTTCAATCCTCTTGTTAACCCTGCACTGAGAAGAAGATAGGACTGTAAATTCACGAGGTCACTTTCAATCTGAATTCTGTGATTTTTTATCCTTCATGTTTAAAGTCAAGCTGTCAGGCATGGCATTAGTACTTTATTTTCTCCTGTCATCTACTAATTTTTACTGCCTGTTCCCTCTGCTTAGAATAAAATCTAATAGAGAAATGGACTTGTACCCCATTCTTTACAGAACAGATGCATTTTGCAGTGAAAAATATTTTTTAAAAATTATTTTTATTTTATATGACCCAGCTATGCCATTCATTTTCTGCTGCATGTACAGGGGCCTTAAGAGCATGAAGAATAACATAAAGTACAGCAGGTTTTTAACTGATGAGAACTTTCTGTATGTCTTCTGTTGCAAATGAAGCTGTGCTTTGAAGGGGAAGTGTACTTTTGGTAGAAGGAAAAAAAATTAAAAATTATTCTTAGTAAGGAGATGGGTTTTCACCAGGATTTGCTGTTTCAAATACAGTGTTGTTTGGTGTTGCGTGTCCCTGCCATCCTCATTCTGAAATTGGGAAAGGGTTTTTGACTTCTTATGATATCCTGCTGTATTTTTATTCAAAGGCTTAAATTTATATTAGTAATCACACAAATTTATAGGTATAATGGAAACAATTACAATCTGGCCCTCTTAAAAATTTCTAATGAAATTTATCATTCCTTGTGTGGTGTGAACTAGATGCTGTAATGTATGTAGTTACTGTACATACTGTACATACTACATACTACATTAGTTTATTTATTAGTTTAATCTGTTGAAAAGGAGCCCTCTGCATTGAAACTGTAGGTGAATTTGGGAATCTGCCAAACAGAAGTATTAATCTTGCTACAGAATTTCAACTATTTTTAAGTCAGCCCAGTGAGAGTGGTGCAGAACGGTCATATTGCTGTGTCAGTTTTATACTAGCCATCTGCATAAATAGATTTTCATCCATAAGTACTCAGAACTTTGTACTTTACATAGATAATGACTGAATAATTGGGTGAAATTTCAGGAGGTGCAGGATGCCAATGTTAGTTGACCCTACTGTGCATGTCTCCTTAGTTTTCGTATGAATCATACTGTAAGCAATACTAGAAATGTTCTTCATTTAGAAAGAATTGTGGCTTAGTAGTGCAAAAGCATCTTTTCATCCCAAATAAATATGCATATACATTCTTTTCATGTCTCCTACAGCTTTTAGTCTGTGCACAGAAGGAGGTACGAGTGACTTCTGTAATGGTTCAGTATGACAGGCACGTGCCTAAAACAATAATGTTGCATTTACACATTAGATTCTACTGCACTTACTCATTAGATTTGATGCATGCATTTGCTTAGATGATGTGTCGGTCTGGCACTTGCAAAACTGAACATCTGCTAGCACAGTTCTGTCAGATGCAACTTTGTCCTCATCTTACACATTGCTGAAAATGCAAAGGCGTTACCTCTTGCACATTTTATGGCACTTAATATGCCTTCTGAAAAAGCAGATGATGTGCCTTTCCAGAAAAGCTCACAGGGATGCTGGTTCATGGGAAGAACTGCCACAGTGGTAGCTGCTTCATTCTATTTGTTTCTCTACTCCATGTTGCCATTGTTGCAGCAGTGTTTGCAAACACATGCCAGCATTCCTTTTATGCCTTTTGGTGGGAAGTCTGGTAGTTAGCTGAAAATACAATAGCTGAGGCTTGAGCATGTGTTCTGTTCTAGTCAGTGGGCATTTGTCTCCCTCCTCCTCCCCCCCGCCCCAGAATGGGCTGAATAGATAGAATAGAACGGCAGCTTCTTGAATTGTCATAAATCAGGCATCTAGCATGGCCCTTCACAGACAATGACTGTCTTTGATTTTATGGATTGGTATTTGAATGTGTTTCTGGTTTTAAATGATGCTCATTACTATAAGCATGACTGATTCTGTATAGGAAAGAAGATATTCTTACGTATTTTTCTGTAATGACAACAAATAAGGTTCTAAATTATTACATCTGTGTTATTTACCACCTTGCATCTAAATAATTGCTGAAGGATTAATTACTTTATTCCCTTTCCAGGTGTAATTTAAGTTGTAGCACAAATTTTGGTATTGTGTCTTCACTTGTGACATCCCTTATTGTAATGTAACTTACAGCTGAGATGCAGTTTGGGCCACAATCTTGCCTGGTCATTTTTGGATATAGAGTGTTTCATCAGCCTGACTTAATAGGGAGAATCAATCAAATAAGACTGCAGTAGCAGTAAACACTGGTTACAAAATGCAAAAATTCAAGTTTTCAGGTAGTTTCTGTTGTAAAGCTGTGATAGATACCATTGTTGCAGTGTTGTTATGTATGACCCAAATAACAATACTTATTAATAAAAATACATAATAAAGAATTAATTATAATCACTTTGTTTACATGTTATTGGTTAGAAATATTTAAAATGTTTCTCATCATTTCCTGCAAGGTATCTATGTTTTAGAATTGGGGTGCATTTCAAAAAGGAGGATATTTTTCTTCTTTGTAAAGTTACATCACTGTGCTGCAGGCTTAGAGTAGTATTTCCATAAAGACAGATTGAATTATAAGGCTTTAAAAATAATATTTATCAATGTAAGTAAAACTTACTAACACTGTGAATGAACCACAGTGAAGACTCTTGCAGAGCATACTGCAAGAGTCTTTGCCTCCTACACAACTAACAGATTTCTTATCTGATCTAGGAAAGGCACATTTCATTGCTCATTAATTCACCCCATTACAATTCAACTCAGACTGCATTTGAGGACTGATCTATTTTTACTATTTATATTTTTGCAGCAGCACTTTTAATGTTTGAGACACATTTTGAGGGAAAGCTTAAGGTAAAAGCAGATTTTCCAGTTGCATGGAACTGTCTGAAAAAAGCAAGTTATTACTAGGAATCATCACTTTTGCAAATACATATGCAACTAACTTAACTCTGTGTGGTATTGGTTTAAGGAGAACAGCATCCTTCACAATCTCTTTTGTCCAAATTATTTTATGAAGATCACAGAAGAAGGTATAGAAGACTCACAGTGACTCTTAAATTATAAGGACATATTTCTTTGACTATGATGTTTCTGAGGCCATCAGTTTTTAAAGCATTTGAGATGTGACCTTGCATCTTGTTTACTTAAATAAAATTATGGTAAGATTTCTTGAAAACAATGCCTTCAAAATATGAAGTGCTAAAGAGCCTTGACACCTGATAAGGAATACGTTATCTTAATTTATTGATGGCTTTATCTAATTTTAATTTTAATAGTATCATACCAAGAATTTGTTTAGTTCCTGTAAAATACTTCACAACCATGAAACACAACTCCTTGATTCTTCTGTTATTAGAAGAAGTTTGTTGCAATAGATTTGGTGGGTTTTGGTTTGGGTTTTGTTGCTGGTTTTGTTGTGGGGTTTTTTGTGTTTTTAGTAGTGGGTTGTTTTTTTTTTTAATAAAAAGCATAATATTGTTAGTGCAGCTTTTGAAACAGTTCAGAAAAAAGAATCACTGAAAATTACTGGTTTAGCAACAAAGGAAACAGCACAACATAGGGTTTGTTGATCCAAATTATGTGGTTGCCAAATGCCAGACAGCTGCTGCTTTTTGCTGCCTATTCAGCATTCTTACCATAAGATGTCTGTACTTAGTGTGTACCCTTCTTATTTGGAATGGGGTTATTTAGCAAGCATTATTTTTCATGGTAGACTGGAATAATACATACTTAAATTACTGTAAGTTTTCATTGGGCTGAATGTTAAATTATAAAAGAATCCAACAAACAAAATTCCACAATAATACTCCCATACATGAAATACTGCTGTACTTACAGTAATCCAAAATAGGATTCTTATTTTCACTGTCCCTCCAGACTTACAAAGGTAAGATAATAAATGTGCAAAAGGATCTCATAGTACAGAACAAGGACCTTTTTCCAAACCCCAGACTACCCTTAACCTTCCTTTTGTCCTACTTACTTCAAAAGAAAAAGGTTTAGGTTTTCATCTTGTTTGTTTAGAGAATATTATGCCATTCTTATGGGTTTATTTCCCTTGGAAATGTCAACTGGAGCCTAAAAATGATGTAATACTGACTGCTACAGGAGTCTTCATACAGCTTAATCTGCCTAAAATGTCTCAATTTAAGGTAAGATGTAAGCAATCAGAAAAGCTGTCAAGGTCATGAGTTTTGCCTCAAGTCCACAGCCCAAGAATGGCAAAGGTGGGAGTTAGCTTCCTGCTTCCCCTCAAGCTTGAAGGGGAAACAAAGGTTATTTACCTTCCAGGCATCTGGGAAAAGGATGCAGATTGACACCTAAACCTAGGTCACCCAACTCGTGCCTTATATGCTGCTTGGAGACTTACTACATTTAATCCTAGCACCTGAAACACCTTTGGGAAGATCCTGTCTTTCAGAGCTGAATTGGTTTGGAACAGGGGTCTTTCATCACTTGATGGGTTGCATACTCCCATTCTTAGCCAATCTCACTTTGACTTTCAGGGGTTAGTTCAGAGCTGGTGTCTTCTCTGGGTAACTAAAGCAACATAAACCACTCTCAGATGGCAGCAGTGCGTTTGTGCTCTCTTCATTCACAAAAGAAAATAAACATGAAAATATGAATGTCACAACACAATACTGGCTGCAGTATAAAGCAGATTTTTAATGTCTGGCCCTGTTCGAATTGGCCCAAGGGCCATTGCTTGCACAGTCTCCTGTTTAGTACTTTAAAAAGCACCTTGTTGTTCTGAGCCCCACTTAAAGTCTTTCTTCTTTTGGGTAACCTCATGGAGAGGTATGACAATCTGATTGTAACCAGGAATGTTCATCCTTCAGAAACCAACCGTTCCTAAGAAGGACTGAGTTTCCATTTTGGTAGTTGGTGAGACAATAGCTGTTACTTTGTTAATCATGTCCATTGGGATGTGGCAATGTCCATCTTGCCACTTAATCCCCAGAAACTGCATCTCTTGTACAGGTCCCTTGACCTTGCTTCTTCTAATAGGAAAACCAGCCTCTAGAAGGATTTCAGTTATCTTTTTACCTGTCTCAGAGACTTCTTTAGCTGTGTCACCCCACACAATGATGTCATCGATGTACTGTAGATGTTCTGGAGCTCCCCCCTTTTCCAAGGTATCGGGGATCAGTCCGTGGCAGATGGTAGGGCTGTGTTTCCACCCTGGGGCAGTTGATTCCAAGTGTACTGGACACCTGTACAGGTGAAAGCAAACTGTGGCCTGCATTCTGGTGCTATAGGAATAGCAAAAAATGCATTAGCAATGTCAATAGAGGCATACTACCTGGCTGCCTTTGACTCCAGCTCACACTGAAGTTCTAGCATGTCTGGCACAGCAGCACGTAGTGGTGGTGTTACCTCATTCAGGGCACGATAGTCCACTGTCAGCCTCCATTCTCCATTAGGCTTTGGCACTGGCCATATAGGACTATTGAAGGGTGAATGAGTCTTGCTGATCACTCCTTGGCTCTCTAGTTGCCGGATCAGCTTGTGAATGGGGATCACAGCATCTCTGTTGGTGTGATATTGCCGTCGATGCACTGTTGAAGTAGCAATTGGCCCCTGCTGGTTTTTAGTTTTCAGCAACCCCACTACGAAGGATTTATCTGAGAGGCCAACCAAAGCATGCAGCCATCCTGCATTCTCAGTCTTTATAGCTGCAGTACCAAAGGACCACCGGTACCCTTTTGGGTCCTTGAAGTCACCTCCCTTGAGGTAGTCTATGCCAAGGATGCACGGAGCATCTGGACCAGTCACTATGGGGTGTTTATGCCACTTTATTCCACTGAAGCTCACATCAGCCTTCACAACACTCAGTTCTTTAAATCCCCCTGTCACTCCAGAAATCGTGACGGATTCTGTCCCTTTCTGATTCGATGGCTGTAGGGTGCACTGTGCACCAGCGTCCACCAAGGCTTTATACTTTTGTGACTCTAATGTGCCAGGCCATCGAACCCACACAGTCCACTAAGTTCGCTTGTCCCTCTCCTCCACCTGGCTGGAGGCAGGGCACCTCTAAACTTGAGCACATACAACATTGTCAGTATGTGCATTACTGGGGTTTGCATCCCCATTACTCACACCTGATGTACAGGGATCTTGAGTCACCTGCATATTTGGATTGGGTAACTGCACACTGGAGACTTGAGCAGCCAGCTTTTTAGAAGGACCTCCTTTTGCATTCGCCTTACTCAGCAACTTTCATACTCGTTCCTGTAGAACAGCAGTAGGTTTCTGATCCCACTTTTTCCTGTCCTCTCCACACTCTCACAGGATGGTCCACAGGATTCCTCTAATTAAATTCTGTTTCTCTCAATTCAGTCTCACAGGAGGGCGTTTCCTCTTAATGGCTGCAATGCAGCGCCCTCCTCCTATTTGAGGAAGAAAGAGTAAACGCAGTTTCTCAGCTGTTCCCTTTACAGATGAGACCCAGGCTCGACGAGGAGACGTGACAGCATCTTCATATTCTTGTGCTGTTCTAATCACATCATCCACAGTTGGTTCTGTTTCTCCAGGAACCAGAGCAGATATAACAGTCAATTGGGGATGGTGCAACGTGCACAAACCTTTGCATCATAGGCTTGGGGCATGGCATGTGGTAATGATTTTCAATGTTTTCATCAGTATAGATCAGATCTCAGGTGGCCAGTTCTTCCAGATACCTGATAGCTTTTTCAAGTGTGGGTGCTCTGACCTGTGGGCAGTCTGTCTCCTCTTTTGGGGATATCCCTGCCTTACAGCTGACAAGAGTCATCTCCATAGACTGGTGGTTCCAGCCAGTTCTCCAAATGCCTGATCAATACCTACATCTTTGGCCAGGGATCCCAACTGCCTGGCTTCTCTCTGGGTTAATGTTATGGTAGCAGCCCCGTCATTCCAGCATCAGAGTAACCAAGTGAGAAGTGGTTCACCTGCAAAACAGCTGAAGTCTTTTCTCAGAGAACACAAGTCCCTCATGGAATAGGACTGAGCATATTCTGAGTCTGAGCCCTCCTCATACGACTCTGCTTTAGAGTCTGCTTTAGCTGCTCTACTAGGAGAGGCAGTATCCTCCATCTCCTCTATCACCTGGTCGTCTCGTTCAGACTTTGAAGAGTTAAGGCTAATTTCTGATTTCCATTGTTTTGCTTTTCTCCTAGTCACAGGGTCAATGAGTAGCTGTGTGGGCTGAGGGGGAGAGCCTGAGAAAACACATCCGATAAACATTGACTACAACAAACAGGACATTCAAAACTATAATAATCATATTACCATTTTGGCAAGAAGCTGGTGAACTCTTGCCCAAGAGTGGCATATTTCCTCAAGTTAAAGCTGAAAATGTAATTACCAACGAAGATTTTAATCCTTGTATGAAACACCACTACATCCTGTACTGCACTGTATATTAGTATTGCAGACCATATCACAACTACTTTACTCAAGCAGCACTTATTAAAACTATTAACACTCATTCCATCTGCAAAAGCACGTATAACATACCATGAATACCATAGTTATGGCATGACCTCCAACCCTGTGAAATTTCCAAAGAAAGAGGTCTGATTCCCACTCAGCAAAGCCATATTGGTATCCTCCCACTGGAGCTGGAATTCAAATTATTCAGGCAAATTAGTCAAAATTTGAACTGGCCTCGAGCTAGTTAGCTTGGGCCCCACGTTGTGCACCATTAAATTTATCAGGGTTTAACACTGGCCTGGCAATTAAATCCAGTGTTAGATGCTCGCTATTAATCCCACTCTCCTCCCTGATAAAGAAAGGAGGGAAAATAAGGGAGAGAGACTTACGGGTTGGAAACTAAACTACACAGCTTTAATGAAACAGTAATGATAAAACCGAAAATAATTACTAAACATATCCAAATGTACAGGAAAATTGATAACCACGTTCCTCCTCCTTTTCCCACAGTAACTCTCACATCACCACTGAGGCTGCAGGGCAAGTCCAGGCTGGAATCCTGGAGTCAGCAGCAGTTGGGAACTGGAGTCAGAAACACACAGATTCAGGCTGGCAGAGATCATAGGATCACAGAATCATAGAATTGGCTGGGTTGGAAGGGACCTCAGAGATCATCAAGTCCAACCCTTGACCACTACTGCTGCAGTTATTAGACTATGGCACAGAGTGCCATATCAGGACCACAGGCAGATGAACGGACAGAATACTCCCAGGATGCCAAAGCCAACAGGGACAGGTGAAGCAAGGGAAGCAGGAAGGGGTTTGACCCTCATGATCCCTCAAATTTATACTGAATATGACATGGATGGGATGGAATACTCTGTTTGGTCTATTTTGTCCATCTACCTTGTCCGTTCCTCTCCAAAGGAGGGCTGTAGGTCTGATCTCTTTGTTCCTTTTCTCCTTCCAGAGGGCAAAATATTCCCCAGAACCAAGCAGTGTCCATGGTTCTGCACACCAGTCTCTGGCAGTACCTCTAAACATCGAGTGTTATCAGTCCCAGAATCAGACACTGTCTGAGAAATTTGATGTTAATTTCAGCAAGTGCAGCTACTCACAAGAGACTTAACTGAAAGCAAAAGTACAAGGCAGAAAATTACCATTATCCTGGCCTAAACCAGGACTCTGATAAACCCTCCTCCTTTAGTCCCTGGTTCTCAAATTACGGCAATGAACAAGGGCAGTAATGGGAATTCTAGACCGTTTTATAGAGAAGATGTCAAATGGCTGCCTAAATCTAAGTCACAAACACCAGTTGCTGAAGGACACGCTATGACCCACTGCAAAAATGACTACTTCCTTACGTGTCTTTGGATCAAAAATTGCCTTCGTAGGCAGTTTATTTAATCCAGGACAAAGGTTTTGGCACGGAGGTATTATGGAATATTCAGCACTTTTGGAACTAGAAAAGGCTTCAGCTAATATTCAAGATTACTTCCACTTCTACATTACTACTTCTGATAATGGGCAGTCTGTACTGATAAGTATGGATGTCTCAGGATGGCACAAATGAAATTAGGTAGAAACAGCTACAACAAAAAAAGTTAGAAGGAAAATAATGGAACCTGAATTTCAAGAGTTGACTTCTCTGAGGTCTCCACTGCTCGTTTTCCATCTTCTTCATGCAAATAATAATCCAGAGGCATATAGAATCATAGAATCATAGGATCGGCTGGGTTGGAAGGGACCTCAGAGATCATCAGGTCAAACCCTTGAACCATTGCTGCGGTGCTAGACTATGGCACTGAGTGCCACATCCAGTCTCTTTTTAAATATCTCCAGGGATGGAGAACCCACCACCTCACCAGGCAGCCCATTCCAGTGCCTGATCACTCTCTCTGTAAAGAAATTCTTTCGAATATCTAACCTAAACCTCCCCTGGCACAACTTAAGACCGTGTCCTCTTGTCTTGTTGAAAGTCGTCTGGGAGAAGAGACCAACCCCCCCCTGGCTCCCACCTCCTTTCAGGGAGTTGTAGAGAGCGATGAGGTCTCCCCTGAGCCTCCTCTTCTCCAGGCTGAACACCCCCAGCTCCCTCAGCTTCTCCTCACAGGACTTGTGCTGGAGTCCCTTCACCAGCCTGGTTGCCCTCCTTTGGACCTGCTCCAGGACCTCAATATCTTTTCTAAACTGAGGGGCCCAGAACTGGACACAGGACTTGAGCTGTGGCCTCACCAGCGCTGAGTACAGGGGCAGAATCACTTCCCTGGACCTGCTGGCCACGCTGTTCCTGATCCAGGCCAGGATGCCATTGGCCTTCTTGGCCACCTGGGCACACTGCTGGCTCCTGTTCAGCTTCCTGTCAATCCAGACTCCCAGGTCCCTCTCTGCCTGGCTGCTCTCAGCCACTCTGTGCCCAGCCTGGAGCTCCCCATGGGGTTGTTGTGGCCAAAGTGCAGGACCCGGCACTTGGCCGTGTTGAACCTCATCCCATGGGAATCAGCCCAACTCTCCAGTCTGTCCAGGTCCCTCTGCAGAGCCCTCCTGCCTTCCAGCTGATCCACACTCCCCCCCCCAGCTTAGTGTCATCTGCAAATTTGCTGAAGATGGGTTCAATCCCCTTGTTTAATCATCAATAAAGATATTGAACAGAACTGGGCCCAACACTGATCCCTGGGGGACACCACTAGTGACCGGCCGCCAACTGGATCAGCACCGTTCACCACCACTCTCTGGGTCCGGCCCTCCAGCCAGTTCTTAATCCAGCACAGGGTGCTCCTGTCCAAGCTGTGAGCTGACAGCTTTTCCAGGAGAATGCTGTGGGAGAGGGTGTCACAGGCTTTGCTAAGTCCAGGTAGATCACATCCACAGCCTTCCCCTCATCCATGAGGTGGGTCACCTGATCATAAAAGGAGATCAGGTTGGTCAGGCAGGACCTGCCCTTTCTAAACCCGTGCTGGCTGGCTAATACCTTGTCCATCCTGCAGGTGCTGTGTGATTGCACTGAGGATGATCTGTTCCATAGCCCTGCCAGGCACTGAGGTCAGGCTGACAGGCCTGCAGTTTCCCGGGTCCTCCTTCCGGCCCTTTTTGTGGATTGGTGTGACATTCGCCAACTTCCAATCATTTGGGATGTCCCCAGTGAGCCAGGACTGTTGGTAGATGATAGAGAGAGGCTGGGCGAGCTCTCCTGCCAGCTCCCTCATCATAGAATCATAGAATCATAGAATCATAGAATCATAGAATCATAGAATCATAGAATCCTAGGGGTTGGAAGGGACCTCGAAAGATCATCTAGTCCAACCCCCCCTGCCAGAGCAGGGCTCATCACCCTTGGGTGGATCCCATCTGGTCCCATAGACTTGTGGGGATCCAAGCATTTCAATAGGTCACTGATTGTTTCCTTCAGGATTACAGGGGGGCTGTTTACATTCTTGTCACCTTCTATAAGCTCCAGAAGCCATCTGTCCTCAGGATAACCTGTCTTTCTGTTGAAAACTGAGGTAAAAAAGGTGTTAAATACCTCAGCCTTTTCTTCATCTTTGACAACTATATTCCCACCCATGTCCAGTAAAGAATGGATGTTTTCCTTGCCCCTTCTTTTGCTGTTGATGTATCTATAGAAGGACTTTTTGTTATCCTTCACAGAGGTGGCAAGATTCAGTTCATGTTTCTTTGTCTCTCTAATTTTCTTTCTACATGACCTGACTATATTCCTAAATTCCTCCTGAGCAGTTAGTCCTTTTTTCCATAATTGGTAGGCCCTCTTATTGATCCTAATTTCTTTCGGCACACTGGGACAGCCTGCTCCTGTGCTTTCAAAATTTGCTCCTTGAAGTACATCCATCCCTCCGGGACCCCTCTGTTTTCAAGGGCTGTTTCCCAGGATACACTCTGAATCAGTCTTCTGAACAGGCCAAAATCTGCCCTCCAGAAGTCCAGCGTAGAGGTTTTATTGGCAACCCTCCTTGTACCCCTGAATATTGAAAACTCTATTATTTCATGATCGCTAAGTCCCAGGCGTCCACCGACCACCACATCTCCCACCAGCCCCTCTCTGTTGGTAAAAAGAAGGTCAAGTGGGGCTCCACCCCTGGTGGGCTCATTTACTAGTTGGAGCAGGTAATTATCGTCTATACACTCTAGGAATCTCCTTGACTGCCTCCTCTCTGCTGTGTGGAGTTCCCAGCAGATGTCTGGCAGGTTAAAGTCACCCACGAGAACAAGGGATGACGATTTTGAAACATCCACCAGCTGCCTGTAGAATAATTCATCATCCTCATCCTCCTGATTGGGTGGTCTGTAACAGACTCCCACCAGGATATCAACCTTGTTGGCCTTCCCTCTGATTCTAATCCACAGACACTCCACCTTATTATTGTTGACCTCAACTTCTACAGTGTCAAGAGACTCTCTAACATACAGAGCTACCCCTCCGCCTCTCCTACCCTACCTGTCCCTTCTGAAGAGCCTTTAGCCACCCATGGCAGCACTCCAGTCATGGGAGTCATCCCACCACGTTTCAGTGATAGCGACTACATCACAGCTTTCCTGCTGCACGATGGCTTCCAGCTCCTCTTGTTTGTTGCCCATGCTGCGAGCATTGGTGTACATGCACTTCAGCTGGGCTGATGGTTTGTCTCTTGTCTTGGGTAGTCCACCCTTAGGCTCCTTTCTGGAGAGCCCAGTTTCAACCCCTTCCCCCTTCAAGCCTAGTTTAAAGCCCTCCTTATCAGCCCCGCCAACTTATATGCTAGAGTCCTTTTTCCCCTGTTAGATAGATGCAGTCCACCTGGTATGCTGAAATTTGGCCCGTAGTCAGAAAAAACCAAAGTTCCTCCGGCGGCACCAATCCCTTAGCCATCTATTGATCAGATAGGTTTTCCTGCTCCTCTCCTCATTCATCCCCTCTACTGCAGGAAGTGAGGCAAACACCACTTGTGCTCCTGTCCCTTCAATTAATCGACCCAGGGTCTTGAAGTCCTTTTTAATCACCCTGGTACTTCTTCTATTAATGTCATCACTGCCAGCCTGGACCACCAGCAGTGGGTAATAATCAGAGGGCTGGATTAGCTGAGGGAGTCTCCTACTGATATCCCTCACCTGGGCCCCAGGAAGGCAGCAGACCTCCCTGTGAGAAGGGTCCGGTCGACATATAGGTCCCTCAGTTCCTCTCAGAAGGGAGTCACCAACTACAACCACCCTTCTTTTCTTCTTTGTAGCCGTAGTTGTAACCCGTCTGGTAGACAGGGGGAGAGCAAGAGACTTTTCAGACAGATCTTCCTCTTGTCTCACCTCGGACCGATTTTCTGAGCCCAGTATGAACAGCTGAACGATCTGCTCAGCATGGTGGCTGAGCTGGAGGAAGAAGTTGAAGAGAGTGTGAAAGGGAGATAGACTGGTGGACCCAGACCCTACCATCCCTGAGGGAAAGACAGCAGGCGTAGGCTCCAGAAGAAGCAGAGGGTCCCCTGCTCTCTCGCCACCCTAGGGAAAGGGGACCTAATGGATGGGTGGGAGTGGAAACAGGTCCCTCCCTGGAGAGGTAGACAAATCCTCTCCTGACCACACTCATCTTCCCAGTTGCCATACGCAACAAGTATGGGAAGCCCTCTGGAAGCTGAGGGCCGTGAATGGGGGTGGTGAAGAAGGTCCTATCTCAAAGAGATACGAGACCCTGCTGGAGGACAGCCAGTCTGATGGGGACGTGGATGGCAGGCAGCCTATACCAGAGGTCTCACCACCCCCAGACAGGCACTCCAACCATGTAACAACCTTTCTCTTCCACAAGGAAGAAGAGAAGAGTTTTAGTTGTTGGAGACTCACTCTTAAAGGGAACAGAGGACTCCCTGTGCTGGGCTGCCCCTCATCACAGGGAAGTCTGTAAGCTCGAATCAAGACTTATCAGTGGGGAACTCCCCAGGCCGGTGCAGTTGTCATCTGAGTGCCCTCTACTGATCTTCCAGACAGATGGGGAGGAAGCTGCACCCCGTAGTCTGAAAGGCATAAAGAGAGAGTTTAGGGCCTTGGGAGGGTTGGTAAAGAATCTGGGACACAAGTTACTTTCTTTTCCCTCCTTCCAGTCATGGGCAGTGACATGAGATGCAATAGAAGTCTGTAAATATTTGGCTCAGAGCCTGGTCAGAAAGCTGCTCTCTGCTCCTCTGCTTCCCTTGGCGGGGGGACCTCTGTAGGGATCTGGCATTTTGCATTGCGGCCGCCAGGAACAGGTAAAAAGAACAGGGCAGAACCAGGAAGGTCAAGCAGGGCAGCTGAACAAGAGTTTTCACCGGTGTAAGCACAAGCACTCCCTTATTTGAGAAATGCAACGGGAGCTCAGATGGCTGGAAAGCGGCTGCGCGCCGTTTGACACGCGTGGGCTGGAGACTTGCTGGCACCCAGTGGCAGCAGGCACTTGTGCCCGGAGCTGGCAGCCACAGCCGAGCCCCAAGAGAAGGGGGGGTCAGAGCCCTGCACCCAGGTACCCACAGCCTGGGAGCCAGGAGCGCTGCTGCTGCCATCCGAGGCACGCACCGCTCAGGAACTGCCCACCAAAAGGCACTGCTGGGGGCGAAGGCGAAGACCTTAAGAGGCTGTGCATCTTGGGTTAAGAAAAATGTCAGCTATGGCACAGAAAACTTGCTATTCAAATGCTGCTCAAAGACAAATGCGGGTGGGGCTATGTCAAGCACTTGCATTTTGGCTCAGCGTGTTGCAGCAACTTGCAATATAATACTTCTGGGATGACCACAGAGATGCGCATTCGGCAACGTTAGACAGCTATGGGATTCTTCTGTCAGAAATGACTGCAGAATTTTAGGGGTGTTAGAAACGTATCTAATAAATGGCTAGGAAGCCAGCGCAAACACAATAGTGATCGTGAAGATGCTGATTTAAATAAGTGGACAGAATAACAATTTCAGTACAAGAAGAAATGTAACAGAAAGGTAACTTACCCTATCCTGCCTATTTGAAGGATCTAGTTGACACTCTCCAGGAAAAAGAATATGCATTTTTTCAATCAGTTCTTCTTTACAAAGAAACCCCCCGCCCCATGTAATTTCTTGGCTCTCTAAATGTTCAGGCTCTAGAACTGCTCTGTAATTGAACTTAGGCCTGTGGGAGGCAAGGAGGCACCAGCTGCACGCAGGCTCAGTCGGACCAACGCTCTCGCTCCCTGGAGCGTGGCATGGCTGTGCGCCATGGGCCCCGCGCCCCTCACTGCCATGCTGGCACCCTGGCACGGGCCGTGCATGTGAGGAGAAACGCTGCCGGAAGCAGCCGTCCCATGGGCCGAGAGCAAAGCCCGTTTCCAGCTCCCTTTCTGGTTTCCCGGGAATGCCCAGGAGAGCTGGAACCCTGTCCAGCAGGCCAGGCGAGGCAGCCTCCCGGCACAGAGGCATGGCAGGGTTGGGGCGCCCACCGGTTTGGGCTCGCACCGCAGGGGCAGAGGGGCGGCAGCCATGCTGCTGCCCCAGGGGAGCAGCCCACAGAGTCTCCCTGCCCTGCTGAGCCCCGCGGAGCCCCATTGTGAGCTCAGAGCTGGCCGCCCCCACAGCCTTGTGGTGCGAGGGGAAGGAACCCTCAGTAGCTAGGGAGCTGCTGCTGGAGCTGGTTCTTCCTGGCCAGGCCAAGAAGGCAGCTGTGTCTGACCCCTGTGTCTCTGTCATGGAGGGAAGAAATGGGCCCCAAGTGAGGTGAGAAAGGGCCTGCAGAGTCTCCTCAGGAGCCGAGGCCAACCCCAACCCCACAGAGGAGGCAGCGGGGCCGAGCAGCTGCCAAACAAATAAGTATGTAGTGGTCTGCTCCTGCCCGGGCCAGGTTGGGGTGGTAACAGGGACACGGCCTAACGTGGTCGGTGGGGTGTGGAGCAGCTTGGGGAATCTGACAGAGGATTTCTGAAGAAGAGCCACGTGGCTGTGAAGCCCCCATTCTGTGGGGATGGGGCTGGGCAAGAAAGGGGATGCCTGAGGGCCAGAGCAAGCACAGCGGAGAGCAGAGAGTGTTTGCCAGCCAGCAGCCCAGGGACCTACTGACGGCCAAAGGACTCCCTCTTTTTCAGGCAAAGGGTGGCACTAAAGAAGATAATCTTGAGCATCATCTTATTCTGGCTCCTCCCAGTGATGTTTGGTGAGTTTTCATAAGCAAACATCCAAGAGCAACAGCCTGCCTGTGCTGGATGCCACCTCCCTTGGCCTGCCTGTGTGTGGCAGCTCCAGTGGCCCAAGTGCTTCCTGGGTACGGCCTTGGTGGGGTGGGCAGTAAGACTGGCAGGCAGCCAACCATGCTGCTGCTCTGGCTACTGGACCAAGCCAACAGATGGATTGCTTAGTCCGCAAGTCTGCGAGAGAAGGGCGTAGGTGCCTCCAAGCCTGGCACGGGGACTCCCGGAGGGGACCCCGATGGAGAGCTACCTCTCCTGGCCCATGCAGCCTGGTCTCAACACGCACTGAAGCAGTGAGGGGAAATGGGGACTAGCTGCCTGGCACCCAGCACTCCCGAAGATCACGGCTGGGCTGTCCCCTCAAGCCCGGCCTGATGACCCCCAGTCAGACATTAATCCTCTCCCTGCTCCCTCCCCACACTCCCCACCTGCTGCCCCACCCCCGGGGACACAGGGGGCTGACAACACAACTGCAGGCATCTCTGGCAACCCCAGCAACGTAACTCTCTCTTGGTGTTCTGAATGGCAGGTAGTGTTATCTGCAGGACCCCAGTGGCAGCGTGGACAATGCGGACTGTGGGACTGAGAGAGGTCGGTGACTCTCTTGGGACGGGCACCTCCTGCCACAGGGCATTTCTGACAGTGGCTGGATAAATCACGGGCTCTTCTGCTTCTCTGCAGGGAGATCCAAAGCAGCAGCAGCTTCTGCCCTGTCTTTCTAGGAAAGTCCCTCCTGGGAAAGCCCCCACAGCTCTGATAGCAGGTGCACTGATGAAGCGTTTTTCCCTTTCAGGGGCTGGCATATGCCTTGGGACCAGACCTGCACCTCCTGTGGTAAGAGATGTTTCCTGAGCTGGAATTGGTTCTGTGCAGAAGGGTCAGGTGACCTCATGCTACCTGCAGTCATCCCCTAGCAGCCAGGCCTCCCATACTTCCCTCCTGCTTTTGCCTGTTGCTCAGCCTGGTGTGGAAGGGAAGCACTTGCAAAGCAAGGAAAGCACGTGTCAAGGAAAGCACGTGTGTCTCCTCCTTGCTGAGCTCAGCTGCTCCCAGTTGGGGATGGGCTTCTCCCTGACATGATGACACTTCTCTCTGGTCCTCCAGGAAGGCATCTGCTTTGCGTGAGGAAGAAATCCAAACAGCGAAGCTTCTGGAGGCAGAGATGGCTCAGCTGAAGGCAGAGTTCAAGCATGTGAAGGAGGTGATCCTGCATTTTGGGGAAGGATGCTTGGCTGGGCAGAAGCCCTGAGAAAAGGACTCTGTGGGGTTGTTGTTGCTGCTGGGCTGCTGACCGCAGCCACCCGGGTGCTTGCTGGGCAAACTTCTACACTGTCCAGGCTCTTCTCTCGCCTAAGTATAACTGGGCTGCTTCAAGCACCAGAGGACACCTGACAACCTTCCCTTGGCACTCCAGTACCTTTGGCTGCTTGGGCCCAGCTCCTGAGGCACCAGTGTGACCCAGGCGTGCTCACAGGGCCAGCCATCGCTTGCAGGGTCTGAGCCCATCTCCTGGTGTGCCTGCCGGAGAGCGTGGAGGCTGGGAATGAGGGTATGGAAACCCTTGTCAGTGCAGCTCAGGGCCATGGCTCTGGCCACAGATCCGGTTCCTCGGCCCTGGCAGCTCACACCACAGACAGAGTTGTGCAGCTTTGTGGACAAGGCCGTGCCTTGTGTTTCTGCCGCGGACCCGCTACATCTCAGGACGCCAGTAGCCATGCTGAACTGCCTGCTGATGTGCTCCTTTTCTCTCTGTTCATGCTGTTCCCAGGAAGTGGAGCAGGCAGTGTCCCGGATGCATTCGGAACTCTCCATGCCGGCTGACTGGGCCCTGCTGCGCTCTGGTATGGACACAAGCACCCCAGCCCCCTTGCCTTGCACTTGTGTGCAGCGCTTCCCAGAGGAGCCTGTGCTGCAGGCACTGCTCTCCAAAGTGGGGGAGCTTTTATGCCTCATGGGGCCCAAGAGCAATGGCAGTAGCAGAGTGGCTTTCCCCAGACTGCCTCCCAGTCCTTTCCTTGGTGTCCGCACGGGTGCCTCTGTTGCTGTCCCCACACGTGTTCCCGTGCCGATGGAGGGGCTCTCTCCCTCGCCGCTGCACCTGAGGAGGGAGTGGCTGGGCAAGCCCGCAGCTCTGGCCTGCTGTCATTCACACGGGTGGCCTGCTGTCTCCAAGACCCTTCAGACCTTCTCCTTGTGGTGCTCTGAGGAGAGCAGTCACCGGGCACGTGGCTGCTGGCATTCCCCTGCGCAGCTGGGACAGGACTGACAGATGTGGAGATGGCCGGAGGAGGCAGAAATAGTGTCTGAGCACCAAGTCCCCCTCGTCTGCAGCCCCTTGCAGCCATCTGCTCTTCTTTCCTTACAGGTGCCGCCATCGACATCGACTTAAGTTCTGAGACCTATAGCTGCAAACAATATAATTTTGTCTGCAGGGCTGTACGGTTCCTCCGCAGTCCCAATCCTCCGGATACTATTTTGCAGGTAACACAGCAGAAGCCATCAGCGCTGGCTTTGTTCCTTCCTGTGGAGATGGGGACTGATCTCAGGGGCTCTCCCGCTTACTCCATGTACACTGCCCATGCCCACAGAGTTGATCAGGTTACTGGAAGCAAGGCTGTAATGCCTGGCTGGGCTTCTAGAAATCCGTGATTCCCCTCAGGAAGGGAATGGCTCAGAACTGAGATCAACTGCTGCGTCTTGCCTGCATTCTTCTGCCACAGCTGGCTGAAAGGCTTTTCTCCCCGAGAAGCCCTTGCCAGGCAGGGAAGGCCTCCTGCTTCTGTCCATCTCCTCACAGTACCCCAGTTTTGAGCTGAAGTTGACCCTACAGACACACCAGTGCCTGGACATCCAGCTACATGGGCAGTTGTGTTGGTGCCAACACTGATGTTCTGGTTGCAGGAGGATGTTTCCATAGGAAACTGCTGGCCTTTTCAAGGGCAGCAGGGCCAGGTTGTCATCAGGTTGCCAGCACGAGTCCATCTGACGGCCATCACGTTGCAGCACAACTTGGATGAAGCCTCTCCATCTGGGCTGCTTGCCAGTGCCCCCAGAGATGTCTCTGCCTATGTGAGTCTGTGATGTGCAGGCCCTGGGGGAAAGTCATGACAGGGTCTTGCACACTTTTGTGCATCCTCTAAGACCCAAGTCCTGCTCTCTGCTGAGCAGTGCCATATCCTAGGGGGATACAGCATGGGCTCTCGAGGGTTCATCCCTCTTAAGACCCGTTCTGGCCCTGCACCTCTGGCTTCTTCACCGAATTCCAAGGCAGAGACTGAGCTCCGTTGTAAAAAGCGCTAGACCTCTCCTGGAGCTCAGGAGTTTGGGGGGCTCTAGGTGACAATGTGTCCATTTCTCCTTTGTTGGGCCGAGCCTGAGCTGCTCTCTTTGTGTTTTGTCCTTGAGGGACTGGATGAGAATGGAGAGGAAGAAATCCTGCTGATTAAATTCACGTACGATGCGGCAGGAACCGGTATTCAGATGTTCCCTCTCAAGGTACAGTCCATGCAGGGGGCACGATGCCATGGAGCAAACCAGGTTTGCCTGCAAGTCCAGGGCAGGAGGAGCACAAAAGCTTTCTCCCTGGGCAGAGGGGAACGCAGCACTGCGAGGGAAGGCCTGGCGGGGTTTGGAGGGCCGGGTAGCATGTGGTGGTGTTGGTAAAGGGACAACAGCAAGAGCCTGCTCAGGCCCATGGGAGCAGGAGATGCCTTGGAGAGGCCTGGCTGCACCCAGCAGAGAGCCAGCTGCACACATGGCTGCTCCACAAAAGCAACACCGTGTGCCCTGGAGAAGGAGGGACACCTGGAAGGGGTGAAAAGGCATGGGACAGTACTGCTGGTCCTTCTTGTGATCTGCTGGAAGCCTGGAGAGTGCCCTCTCCTCCCAGCATAGAATGTCACTCCTCTGCTGGTTCTCTCACTCCCACCTAGATCAGTGCATTCAGAGCAGGCAGCAGGAGCTTGGTTGGGCACTCCACTGTGTGCCCCACGCACAGGAAGCACCTCCCTGAGCACCTCCCCAGCCTCTCTGTCAGCAGAGGGAAGGGGCTGTTTAATGGGAGACTGAGCCCCAGCTGGATCAACATGCTGAGGATGCCAGGAGCCATACCCCTCCCATGTTCCCAGTCTGCCCAGCAACTCTGGGACCAGCACTGGGCCTCCTGTTTCCAGAGCTACCCCCACCCACTTTCTGGAGCTTGCTCCTGGGCAAGAGAAGGGCTGTCAGGGGGAGATTGCTGGATGGCATTAACGCTCTTAACACCCACAACCCACTCTCTTTTCTTTGCAGGATGCACCATTTCCCACAGCCTTCTCCCTCATAAAACTTACTGTTATGAGTAACTGGGGAAACCCATTATACACCTGTATTTATCGAGTGATGGTCCATGGGAAGGGTGTTCAGGAAAGGGGCCTTCAGTAGTGGCTCATGTAAGTATCTGTTGAAAACTCTGCTGCTCTACTATACCCAGCCCCGTCTCAAGCCATCAGGGACTGCCTCTGTGGTTAAGGTAGTCAAGAATGGGAAACACACATCTATTAAGAGCAGGACAGGTGAAAGGAGGAGGGCAGAGAGAACTACACGTGGAAAGTGAGAAAAACACCAGACCAGAAAGCATCACCTGAGGAGAGTAGTGCAGGAGCAGAGAGACCAATGTTGGTGAGGAAGGAGAGGGAGAAGGTGCACGAACAGAGATTTTTCTCTACATCCCATGCTCTCGTTTATGTATGTCTCATCTCTCATTAGTCATAGCTCTCATTAGTTTATGTGTGACAGTATGTCTATTATGACACTACTGAAATTCTATACTCATAAATACTGAATATGACATGTTAAACTGCTGTAAAATCCCAGTATCGGTTCTTTTATCACTACAAAAATCCAGTACACATGTATTTTTGACTCTTAGCTCAGTCTGTCTTTGCACTCAGACAGTGCCCCTAAGAGTCTCAGGGAGAGCTTGCAGCATGAGAGGATATGAACCCCAGCAGACCCTGAACCATCTGTCTTGTCTTGAGAAACTGCCATGATGAAGATCAGTAGCCTGGACTAAAGAAAAGTCTTGTGTAAAGAGAGTTCATAGCTGGGTGAATGACAACTTTTAACTCTCGTCCTTACTCTCCAGATATTTCCATGGGAGATTGAAGGGGGGGAGCAGGGGGTCTAAGCTAGAACATAGAAAGTTCTTCAGAGATGTGCATTCTGCAACTTTAGACAGCTATGGGATTATTCTGTCAGAAAAGACTGCAAAATTTAGGGGTGTTAGAAATGTATCTAATAAATGGCTAGGAAGCCAGCGCAAAGACAGTAGTGGTGGAGTTGAAGCCCTTTTCCAGTGATGAAGATGGTGATTTAAATAAGTGGACAGAATAACAATTGCAATAAAATCCCATCAAACTACAAAAACAACTTACGGCAGACAGGATTTAAATAATAATTAAAGTCCATTTCTTATTTTTTATTTTGGAATTTAAATTCACTTTATCCCATCAGCTGTTGCTGATGTCTTGCATGAGGAAGACTTGCAATGTCTTCCTGAGCAATTTTTTGGACTTGAGCCATTCAAAAAGTTCCAAAAGGCTGGATCAGGAATGCTGACTTAATGGTGCAAGCAAGTTGACTTTGTTTTGTTTTGTTTTGGTTTGTTTCTTTTTAAAGTTCAATAAGAACTGTAACAGAAAGGTAACTTTCCGTATCCTGCCTGTTTGAAGGATTTAGTTGTCATTCTCCAGGGAAGTGAATATGCAGCTCTATCAGTGATCTCTAGCATTGTCCCCAAAATTACTTCGGCCACTATTGCTGTGCATCTTCTCAAAAAAAGGCAACTTGGCTTTAGAAATGGAAAGCATCGTGTCTAAGAGGAAACCCAGAACATGTCATGAGCATTGTACACTATGGAGTACTGGTGCCATTATACAGCACTGAAGTGAAATGACCAGGAATGGCTACTGACTCACCTCAAGTTGCCCAGCTAATTGGAAACTTTAATGCCAACACTTAGTTGATCAAAATCATTATCCTGAGAATTATTAAGACATACTCAAATGAATTTTTGGCAAACAGAAGCTTTCAAGATAAACATCTTGCCCTTTAAAACTTTCTTAGGCTTACAGTGCACTACAGTGCACATAAAATACCTTTCTGTACATAGGTATTTATTTGCAATTTATTGCAACCTTCTATGCCATTCCAAAGTATTAACAGATCTGAGAAATATTAACTCAGATAACAGTAATACCGTATCTGCTCTGTAATCCCAGCATACAATCCTATCTTTCCCTCTGCTAGTGCTTATTACTGTTAACAGCATCACTCAAAGAAGGAACCTTCCATGTTTACCAACAAGCAGTATTTATTATGATGAGATTTCTACATGCAGTATTGCTCAAAATTATAATGGAGTATCAAGAAAATCATGTTCCTATGCAACTGTAAATAGTACTTTAACATGGGTTTACCACATTGTGCACTAGGTCTTAGTAAAGTGAGAATCTAGAGAATTATTTCATGGAAGGATGAAAGAGCAAACTTTCTTTCAAGGCATACACAAAACACACAGAAGGAATTGCTGCATGTGCCACGGGTCTAAAAAATGTCAATCAAACCAATGCCACTCCTCACAAAACACATTAAAACAAGTTATATTAGTAAGTACTAGCCCTCTTAGCAGCCACCAGCCTCTTAGCTACCACATTTCACAGTCTCACCTTCTAGCTAGATGCAAAGAAACACAAACTGAAGAAATGCCCTTAGCTTGGGGTTTTAGGCTTATTAATGCAGCTGTATCACATCAACTGTGTCTGCTTTGTTTGGAAAGACCAAAAGAGTCACAGCACTATAAATGCATCTAGCCAGTGTATAACAAGTAATTCCTGAATTACTATATAAATTAACTGTGTACAACAGTTGACTTGAAAAAGTAGCATTTTCACATCAAAAGATGTGAAACAGCATTCAACCAAAACTCAACTTAAACTATTATTGTGGATATTCTGACATTCTGTTGCTGTGCACTACGTAAAATGGATCAAGAATTACTCATTTTTATTCATTTCTCTAGGCGAGAGTAAAAATTGTAGCTGCAATCCTATGTCTTCAGCGTATTACAATTCCCAAATTTTTCACTAGCATGTGGGTGCAATTGCCCAGATCTATGGGACCTCCAAGTTTTCCAAGTACAGCCTTAAGGGTACTTCCATCTCCACACTTTCATGCCCTTCACTGCAAGATGCCAATCCCTGTTGTCCTCTACTTTTTATTGGTACACTATCCATCAGCTGTTGCCATCAGCTGCCCAGGACTACTCTTTTATCATCTCTGCTGCACCAGCGAGCAGCTTAGCTGCACCATGTCACCTAAAGGATGGAAGAGTATTTTTTTCATACCAGCTTTTGGAAATGCCAGAAACATTTACACTTCCACCTAAACACCAGTGGAAGAAGTGCTGAAGACAATGTAAGCTTGAAAAACAATGGTTTACAAAAACAAAATTCTGATTACAAGAACATATGTTTGTGTTCCAAAGGAAGAAACAGCTTATTATTTAATAATATTATTATTTATTTAATAATTACCAACTCTGCAATTTAAGTCACAAAAGGTAAACCACAAATTTGAGAAAAGCCTTTATGTGTTCTGCTTTAGTAGTACCTGATACTTCATGTTCTTGAAAATTGCTTTCGTAGTACAGCCCAGACCGTGCTTTCACCAAGGAAAGGAACAGCATTACACCTGAGCTAGCCCATTTTGAAGGGTTTCTACAAGCAGTGCAATAGCAGCCTACCACTGTATTTATAGATGAACTTCTTTTTGTACTTCCCCAGATCTGTGTGGAAACAAACCAGCAGAAAACCCGCAAGAAGAAAGCACCAGGAAACTAAAAAACCAAAGCAAGCATCTACATAATCTTAGTGAACTCTGAAGCTCAGCACCGTGTGCCCACGTATGCAAATTCTTGTGAACAAATACATGCAAGTGGTTCAGGTTTTTGGTGTGTGTTGTGCTCTCCCTCAAATCAAAGCAGAACATAGAGGCAATATATTAGTCCAAATGGGTTTTAGATGGGGAAGTGTCAGTAGAGTGGACAAAGAAAATGACAAACGAAAAGTACAGCGAGATTTTATTTCCTTAGCATGTGAAAGTAGAGATGTTGCTACAGCACTTCACTGTTCTTACCTTTTGGATCTCAACTCTTCACAAATTACAGCATAACTATACTAGTGGTAGAATTCAACACATAATTTTCACTTTCAAAATTATTTCTAACTTTATTTTTCGTAATGATACCCCCACTTTAAGCAGCCTATGGACCTGAAGAAAATGCATTTGCTTCCAAAACTCATCATTTTTTTTGGGGGTGTTCAAAATAATAGTCCTCAGATTTCAGATGTTAAAGCTTTCTCCACACCCACAAGTTCCTTTGATGTTTGGATTATTGAAGACAAATCCACTGGACAGTTTGTCTTCTACATAGTCCATTTCAGTTCCTAGAAGTGTCAGTTGTGCCTTCTTCTCAATGAACACTCTAACTCCTTGAAGACAACAAACAAAAAAAAAATTAGATACAGCAGGATCACAATAGCTTTAAAATTCTCTTACAAACCACTAACAAAAAATGGAAGCTAAATCCAAAGACTGAGTTTCCAGTCTAACATGGGGGGGCAGTTTAGTCTCTGTTTTTACTCAACCTATAAACCTCTTACAACAGTCTAGCACTTTTATTTGCATGTGCATGTGACTATATGTTTTTGGGGGGCAGGGAGGAGCACAGGTTTTAAAATTATATGCATGGAATTCAACTGTAGAACTTGGAAAATCTCAGCTTCAATAAATAATTCCCATGAATACATTCAATAGCCTTTTCCTAATATTCTTAAAAGTCTCCATACCCAGCAAGATGCCCCAAACCCCTGAAAATCCTAACATTCCTCTCTCAAAAAGATAACCTTTTACTTTGACAAAACTATTAGAGCTATATTAAACTATGAGCAATTCTGAATCCTACAATAAGACAAATGTGTGAACTTTCCAAGGTATCAGAATATTAAAGAATTAAGAATTAGGAGTTACTTCTAGGAACTAGCAAGGGCTACTTTGTCTAAAGTACATGCAGTATCTAGCTCTCTTGAAAAGTACTAACTTTAAAACTGCAAATCTGACAAAAACGTGCGAGTGGACTACATTAGCTGTTCACAGAGTTTGTAATATTAAAAATAAAAGGGTAAATTGTATCACTAAACAGCAACAAGAACTTATTGTTACATGAGAGATTGCTGGCAAGCTATTCACAGAAGGCATTGAGACTAAATACATTACTAACACAAATCTGTAGGGAACCGAGACACATCCACAGATTTTTGAGGTCCATCCATTTGGATGTGGCAATGTCCATCTTGCCACTTAATCCCCAGAAACTGCATCTCTTGTACAGGTCCCTTGACCTTGCTTCTTCTAATAGGAAAACCAGCCTCTAGAAGGATTTCAGTTATCTTTTTACCTGTCTCAGAGACTTCTTTAGCTGTGTCACCCCACACAATGATGTCATCGATGTACTGTAGATGTTCTGGAGCTCCCCCCTTTTCCAAGGTATCGGGGATCAGTCCGTGGCAGATGGTAGGGCTGTGTTTCCACCCTGGGGCAGTCGATTCCAAGTGTACTGGACACCTGTACAGGTGAAAGCAAACTGTGGCCTGCATTCTGGTGCTATAGGAATAGCAAAAAATGCATTAGCAATGTCAATAGAGGCATACTACCTGGCTGCCTTTGACTCCAGCTCACACTGAAGTTCTAGCATGTCTGGCACAGCAGCACGTAGTGGTGGTGTTACCTCATTCAGGGCACGATAGTCCACTGTCAGCCTCCATTCTCCATTAGGCTTTGGCACTGGCCATATAGGACTATTGAAGGGTGAATGAGTCTTGCTGATCACTCCTTGGCTCTCTAGTTGCCGGATCAGCTTGTGAATGGGGATCACAACGTCTCTGTTGGTGTGATATTGCCGTCGATGCACTGTTGAAGTAGCAATTGGCCCCTGCTGGTTTTTAGTTTTCAGCAACCCCACTACAAAGGATTTATCTGAGAGGCCAACCAAAGCATGCAGCCATCCTGCATTCTCAGTCTTTATAGCTGCAGTACCAAAGGACCACCGGTACCCTTTTGGGTCCTTGAAGTCACCTCCCTTGAGGTAGTCTATGCCAAGGATGCACGGAGCATCTGGACCAGTCACTATGGGGTGTTTATGCCACTTTATTCCACTGAAGCTCACATCAGCCTTCACAACACTCAGTTCTTTAAATCCCCCTGTCACTCCAGAAATCGTGACGGATTCTGTCCCTTTCTGATTCGATGGCTGTAGGGTGCACTGTGCACCAGTGTCCACCAAGGCTTTATACTTTTGTGACTCTAATGTGCCAGGCCATCGAACCCACACAGTCCACTAAGTTCGCTTGTCCCTCTCCTCCACCTGGCTGGAGGCAGGGCACCTCTAAACTTGAGCACATACAACATTGTCAGTATGTGCATTACTGGGGTTTGCATCCCCATTACTCACACCTGATGTACAGGGGTCTTGAGTCACCCACATATTTGGATTGGGTAACTGCACACTGGAGACTTGAGCAGCCAGCTTTTTAGAAGGACCTCCTTTTGCATTCGCCTTACTCAGCAACTTACATACTCGTTCCTGTAGAACAGCAGTAAGTTTCTGATCCCACTTTTTCCTGTCCTCTCCACACTCTCACAGGATGGTCCACAGGATTCCTCTAATTAAATTCTGTTTCTCTCAATTCAGTCTCACAGGAGGGCGTTTCCTCTTAATGGCTGCAATGCAGCGCCCTCCTCCTATTTGAGGAAGAAAGAGTAAACACAGTTTCTCAGCTGTTCCCTTTACAGATGAGACCCAGGCTCGACGAGGAGATGTGACAGCATCTTCATATTCTTGTGCTGTTCTAATCACATCATCCACAGTTGGTTCTGTTTCTCCAGGAACCAGAGCAGATATAACAGTCAATTGGGGATGGTGCAACGTGCACAAACCTTTGCATCATAGGCTTGGGGCATGGCATGTGGTAACGATTTTCAATGTTTTCATCAGTATAGATCAGATCTCAGGTAGCCAGTTCTTCCAGATACCTGATAGCTTTTTCAAGTGTGGGTGCTCTGACCTGTGGGCAGTCTGTCTACTCTTTATGGGGATATCCCTGCCTTACAGCTGACAAGAGTCATTTCCATAGGCTGGTGGTTCCCGCCAGTTCTCCAAATGCCTGATCAATACCTACATCTTTGGCCAGGGATCCCAACTGCCTGGCTTCTCTCTGGGTTAATGTTATGGTAGCAGCCCCGTCATTCCAGCATCAGAGTAACCAAGTGAGAAGTGGTTCACCTGCAAAACAGCTGAAGTCTTTTCTCAGAGAACACAAGTCCCTCATGGAATAGGACTGAGCATATTCTGAGTCTGAGTCCTCCTCATATGACTCTGCTTTAGAGTCTGCTTTAGCTGCTCTACTAGGAGAGGCAGTATCCTCCATCTCCTCTATCACCTGGTTGTCTCGTTCAGACTTTGAAGAGTTAAGGCTAATTTCTGATTTCCATTGTTTTGCTTTTCTCCTAGTCACAGGGTCAATGAGTAGCTGTGTGGGCTGAGGAGGAGAAGCTGTGGTGTCTGCAGCAGCAGCAGCAGCGTTTGCTTTCTGAGCAGCAGCAGCAGTGTCTGTGGGGGGAGGCAGCAGCTGCAGCTGTAGCAGATACTCTGGCAATGCTGCTGGCCGTATCTGAGTTGTGCCCTTGTGTGAGGGGGTCGAGCAGTGGCTGCAGAGGCAGAAGTGGGAATGTACGAGGTACAGCTCTCGCTCTCCAAGCAGCAACTCTCGACCTCTGAAACTGCATGCTCGTTCTCATTACTGTGGTTTTTGTCCTCACCAATATATGAGAAAAATTAGCAACACTTACCTGGATATTCAGAAATGAAATGCTATTGCTACTAAAATCTGGTGGAGTCCGTCCAAAATAAAACAGAGTGGTATAATTTCTTAAATTAAAACTGAAAGTGTAATTAACAACCAAATTTTTTATCTTTGTAAGTAATACCACTGCACTGTGTACCACAATGTATATCAGTATTTAAGACCATAACATAATGATGGTTCTTAATCACCTCTTACCAAAAATAAACCACATATTAATGCTAATCCTGGCTGCAAAGGCACATATCACATACCCTGCATACCAAAGGTATGGCATGACTGGTTTAATTTCCAACCCTCTGAAGTTTCCAAAGAAAGAGGTCTGATCCCCACTTAGCAAAGCCATCTCAGTATCCTCCCACTGAAACTGGAAGTCAAACAATTCGTGCAAATTAGTCAAAATTTGAACTGGGCTCAAGCTAATTAGCTTAAGCCCCACGTTGAGTGCCAATAAATCTGTCTGGGTTTAACTCTGAGCCGGCAATAAACCAAATGAGAGATGCTCTGTATTAATCCCCCTCCACTCCCTGATAAAGAAAGGAGAAAGAATAAGAGAGAGAGACTTACGGGTTGGAAATGAAACTACACAGCTTTAATGAAACAGTAATGTTAAAAAGGAAAACATTATTAAATATATACAAATATATGAAAAATGATACCACAATCTTCCCCCCTTCCCCTAATAACTCTCGTGTCACCACCGAGGCTGCAGGGCAGCCCTGGGAAAGTCCAGGATAGTCTCCTGGAGTCAGCAGCAGTTGGGAGCTGGAGACAGGAACACACAGATTCAGGCTGGCATGTATAAGGATCAAAGGCAGATGAATGGATGGAATACTCCCAGGATGCCGAAGCAAAGAGGAACAGGTGAAGAAGGGGAAGAGAAGGAAGGGCAAGAAGCGGTTTGACCCTCGTGATCCCTCAAATTTATAGTGAGTATGACCTGTATGGGATGGAATACTCTGTTTGGTCAATTTTGGTCATTTATCTTGTCCACTCTTCCCTAAAGGAGAGCTGCACATGTAACCTCTTTCCTCCTGAGAACTGAGCAGTGACCTATGTTACTGCATAACATTCTCTAGCAGTAAGTATAAACATTGAGTATTTTTAGTCCTTGAAGCAGACACTGACTGAATGCTGTTAACTTCAGCAAGTACAGCTATTTACAGGAGACGGGGCAGTGGAGAGGGAGGTTCTGAGATCTTCTGTCTGGGATCCACTGACAGGACACATTAGAACGGTTCAAAGTTGCACCAGGGGAAGTTCATACTGGACATTAGGAAGTATTTATTTACTGAGTGGGTGGCCAAACATTAGGAGATGCTTCCTAGAGAGGTGGTAGATGCCCCATACTTGGCATCACCTTAAAAAGAGGCCTTTGGACAATGCCATTAATAATATGCTTTAACTTTTGTTCATCCTTGAATTGGTCAGGCAGTAGGACAAGATAACCATTGTAGGTCCCTTCCAACTGTAACTGTTCTATCCCAAATAAATATTTATGAAAGCTGTTGAACTGAATGGAAGCAGAAAGTTGGTTTCTGACACTGCAGCTTCTGGAAAAATTTGCCCCTTTAGAAACCATTGTTTTATTTCTCAGTGGCAATGATTTCTCTTGCAGGACTTCAGCAACCATCCCTTCATGGGCTTATGATAGTTGTGCTCTGAATGGTGGCCCTTGGGTCTTGAAAACCTGTAAGCTCAGGGATCCCACAGCCTCTGGGCAACCCACTCATGATCCTCACAGGATTTTAATTTTTTATTCCTCATCTCCAGCCTGAAATTTTCTATTTTCAGGAGATGCCACCATCTTTCACCCTCCCACCAAGCAGTTCTGGCATAAGCCTTTCCCCATCCCCTTGGTGCTTTCCCAACAGGCACTAGGGTGTGCTGTGAGGTGTCTCGGTGCCTTCTCTGCTCCATGCTGAACCAGCCTCCCTGGTTTGCTGGCCTCTCTCCTCTTCAGCACTCTCTCCTCTTCAGTGTCAGGATGAGGACTGGTGTCCTAGTCTGTCATTACTAGCAATTCAGCTAGTAATTGTCTGGAGAGGAAAGTCTGAGTATGGCAAATATGGAAGAACTGGGGAAAGCCACACAAGCCCTAGCAGAAAAGCTGCTTCATTTGACTGAATCTAAACTTTGCTTCGACTTGTTGGGCTTGTTGGCCTCAGTTCTACAGTGCTTGGACCTCCACTCCTGCAAATGTCTTTCCTCTTGTTAAGACACCATGGGTCTTTGCACTGTAGGCTTGTGGAACCTTTTCCCCTTGATTTGATTGCTGCTGAGCCTGGCCCTCTGCTCTTGAAGGGCCTCTGAGTTTCTTTGAGCATCACTGAGTCAGCAGGTTGGTCCAGTTGGGCCTCTTCAGCATCATTCATGAGCTATGAGACTTAGCCCCAGCACTCTTGCTGGGGCAATTTTTCTTGATTTGAGTACCCCTTTCCCCTGATACAAGCAACATGGGGACAGGCCCTTGAGCTTCCAAATCCTCTTTGCTGTGATGCTAGTGCTGCAAAGCCTTGGTATGCCATGGGGGCTTGGAGCTCTGTGGAACCTTGCCCACTGTCCATGGAGACCCCTTCTGACACGAGTTAGGAAGGATGGCCTGGCAGTGCCCCTTTCCCAAGAGCAGGCTGCCATGGACCCTGGCTCCATGCTTTTCAGGCCCTCTTTGCTTTTCCTTGGCTGCCATGGGGCCTGGCTGCTGCACTGGCAAAGCACTTGAATCAGGACAAAGAAGCCCTGCATGGCCCCAAGATGCTCAGCACTGTGGAGAGCTGTGCTGAGAAAGCAGAGGAATTGGGCCCATAATACATGGCTTAGGGCACAGAAAGCCTGCACAAGCAGAAGAAAGCAACACGCTTTTGCTCTCAAACTTTTCCTCCTACTCTTTAGGATTCAGCCTTGGCACTGGTCTTTTTTATCCCTGACTTGGAAAAGCAAAGGGGCACTATCAGATTCCCAGCACCTCTCACCGCCACCACCACCACCACCCAACTGTTTGTTTTCTGCAGGACTTTCCCCAGCACATGTCCCATTTGCTGTAAGTTACCCTTGCAGGAACTGCAGCAAGAAGCAGACATTTTTCACCCACACAGAGTGCACTAGCATCCAGGGATCTCACTGTTAAACCTGGGAAGCTACACATTAGCTGATGATCCTTATAGGGAAGGCATATTCATATAGCAATCTTTCACGGCTGTTCATCACTTCTTTGAGAGGATTTCCTTTAAGTAGGAGCTCTGTCTGTAGATCTTCCTGGCTGGCCCCTCTCGGCTTGTGCAGGGGGGTGTTGGGTGCCTAGAGGGCAGCCTTAGGCTGTGATCTCTCCTGTTCAGGCAGTATCTGGCATCCCCAGGGAACTGCGGTGTCTTTACCCAGCCCTGTGCATTACAAAGTTGTTCAGTCTTGGTGGAAAAGAGGTGTCCTAGTGACACAAGAATTAATAAGAGCCAAAAAATCAGGCATGTCAGAGAAACAGGAGGAGCACTAAATCTCTTCTTAGACTATTTTGGGATATGCAGCTGAATAATCCTCACCATTTACAGCAGCCTATGAACCAGCTCTAAGTTTTTCTCCTCACAAAGATGAAGCATTTTAAAGTCAGCTGTCCTTGCAGGTGACCACAAACAGGCAGTCAGAATCGTATCAGACTGATTCTGTACTGTAAAACATGATTTTATGATGCAGATTCATGTTTTCTGCTCAAGTGCTACATTCTCTTATTTCCTATAAATCTTGCCAGCTTCACCAATTTTTTTGCTATCAGCTCACACCTATGCATTCTTAACACCCATTGAGTGTACCTTTTCTTCTAATAGCCTTTAATAATTGTAATTATTTTTCAGTTTACACCCTAGTAACTATCTGGTTCACTTCTTGAAACACTATCTAATTTATTTGGTTTTGGACTTAGCATTGAAATTAGGAGAACAACATAGCAAACCTGTGCACAGAATTTCAGTGTCTCTGACTGACTAGGAAGGACACTGAAGAAAGGATTTGGTTAATCTAGTAAACTGCCAGATCTCTTCTCTGAGAAACAAACACATTTGCAAATGCTTGATAATAATGTGTTTGAAGAGATTTTGGAGGTGTGAGGATGATTATATTACATAATGGAATATTCCCTGGGTCTGAGCAATATCCTGTAATCTTACTGTGTTACATTAAGCTTTCTCATGAGACCAGAATTTATTTTACCATCAGTTAACAGACTTTGTACCATCTGACTTGTAATTCATAAGACAACAGCATACAGCAGGGATAATAGCACTGGTTATTTGCAACACATTGCAGAATGAGAACTGCTTCAATTTGCTCTAGATTGCCTAAGAAAATATTTTTTAGGTATTGTTGAAAGACTTTGTATTTTCAAAAGGATTATCAAGATTACCACAGCTTTTGTATGTCTATGGAATCTGATTTTTGCTATTTCACCCAGCTCCGGAGATCATGCATATATACTTTCAGACACTTAAAACATGTGTATCCTCATTAACTTCCCTGTCTTTCTTATTCTTCCTGCTGCATGTGTTTAATATGCTCTTCTATAATGTTTCTTCTCCTGGCTGACAGATGTAGGATTGCTGTTCTAATTTAATATCAACTATAGGAAAGTCACAGATGCTTGCTGTGACATTGCAGCTGTAAGCATTTGGAAGAGCAATGAAAAAGATAAAAATCTTACTCATTTGCAGGCAACATTGTAATTATCTGTGATGTATAATGTGGGTGGGTGGAAACGCTTGGTCCCTCATTTAGCAGTTACTTTAATATCCCCTGGATAGGGGATTCCAGGGCAAACTGTACCTGATGCCAGGAAGGATGGACTCACAAACAGGTTTTGAAGCAGAAGTTAGCTGACCCACCTGATCATTTGCAGGATTTCAGTACAGATATGCAATCCTGTGAAATATGTGATTCATTCATTTTAAAACTGACAATGTACTTACAATCTTGATTATCATCTGATGTTAAGATAAACAGCTCTCTGCTTTCTGATGTTTCCCTGTCAGCCTGTGATCTGAACTCAGTGTTTCACTATTTTTAGCTATGTAAACCCAAGTGAAAAAACTGCAAGGCCGTGTTTCCTAGGGAGGGTTAAAATTTGTGTGGCAATAGATATAGCCTACTGTCAGTCAAAAAAGTACCCCTAGAATTACTTTGTTAGTGTTATGATATATGGAAGTGACATATTCCCTCAAATACTTTGGAAATAATGCTAGAATTGTCTATTGCTTTCATGCATGTGATGACAAGCTATTTCTGAAGACACTAATGGGATATACTGACGCTCCCGGTGTTCAAAAAGGTAAAATCAACAGTCTGTAGCCTCTACATTTTCCTAAGAGCACCACCTTGGTCTGTCTATGGCATGCACTGGTCCACCTGAGGTCAGACTCCGTCTGCTGTGGGTTGCTTTCTCATCCTGATGGGCTTTTTGATAACCTGGGAATGGATAGAACTACTTGGCAAATGTACAATGCGGTTGATTAATCTTCTGCTCTGATAACGATTCTGGACTGAGAATGTCCCTCAAACTAAAGGATTATTGGTGGAGGATATTGTGTTCAATGCTAATACCAACCTTGTTCTGCCTCAAGACCGTAGATGTTGGCAACCAAGAAACACTTCAGTGATTCCTGCAACCTCATTTTTGTACATGTGTGCAGACATAAGAAGAGACAGTAAAAAAAAGGTCTGGCCATTTAAACAAATGTTTGACATCCCAGATGCAGCTGGCCAGCAATCTGCCTGACACTTTATCCTGAAACCACATGTAACACTTGTTCTGTAACCTACTTTTGGTGTCATATGTCCCACTTTTCTTTATCCTTTTAGTTAATAGTATGCTTTCATCATTGGCTATTTGAAGTAAGTAGAAAGAAGTAGGGGAATATGCATTTATTTATCAAAGCAAAACTGACTAGTTTTATGACTGACCACTTATATGTGAGAGAAACCAAAAAGTAAAAGAAACCACAACTGCAAACCAAATCAAAGAATAGAATCATAGAATGTGTTGGGTTGGAAAGCACCTTTAAATGTCATGTAGTCCAAACCCTTGCAGTTATCAGAGACATGTATAACTAGATCAGGTTGCTGAGACCCCTGTCAAAACTGACCTTGAATGTTTCCAGGGATGGGAAAATTAACCACCTCTCTGGCCAACTTCTTCCAGAGTTTCATCACCCTTATATTAAAGAACTTTTTAATATCCAATCTAAATCTACCTTGCTCTAGTTTAAGACCATTGCCCTTCATTCTGTTGCAACATGCTCTTGTGAGAAGTCCCTCCCCTGCTTTCTTGTGCTGGAAGGGCACTCTAAGGTCTCCCCAGTCTTCTCCTCTCCAGGCTGAACAATGTCAATTCTCTCAGCCTGTCTTCACAGGAGAAGTGTTCCAGCCCCCTGACCATTTTTGTGCCCCTCTTCTCGACCCACCCCACCAGGCTCCAGGATGGTGTCTATCTTGTGTTGAGGGCTCCAGAGCTGGATATTCCATAGGTGGACCTCTATGATATGAGGTCTCACCACAGCAGAGTAGAGACGCAGAATCACGTCTCTTGCTCTGCTGGCCACCTTTCTTCTGAAAGATGGCTGGGATGGGGCCTCTGGGCTGGAAGTGCACATTGTTGGCCCGTGTCCACCTTTTTATTCACCAGTACCTTCAAGTCCCTTTCTGCAAGGCTGCTCTCTATTAGAATCTGATGCCCCATGCACTGCAGCTGTGTGGCTTCTTCAGCACCTTAGCTTCTTAGATATTTTAGTTTTATCAAACCAACAAACAAACCCCACTATTCTCTGAAAGTATGGAGTTTTTAAATGTTGCTGAGTAGTGTTTTAAGATATGCTCACCTATACATTTCTTTGACTTAGATGTTTTTACAGACATCAAGTTTCCCCACAGGCTTCTGCTACTCTGTTTTTAAACAACATTAACAGAAGCAGTATCATTTTAATGTGCTGTGATGACTCATGCATACAAACCAACATACTGTTTTGATGGAATGATATATAGCCACAAGTAACACCTTTGCAAGACTTTATTCATAAAGGGGGAAAATTAAATTCCCAGGAGTTTTCATCCAATTTGCAATTAATCACATTATCATGTGAATACAATGTCTCTAGAATAGTTATGTTTCCCAGTCTGTGTGTTTCTCAGTCACGGTCTGAAATTTATTTCAGTCTTTCATGAGGCAGATTCCTTGAACCTTGATTCCGAAGAAAATTAGTTGATGACAAAGATTATATGAGAACCAGACTTTCTGTTTGGTGCCAAATTTTACAAGTTTAACAGAAAGTTTTGAAAATTACTCTAATGAAAAAAAGTCCTTTGCGGTAATTAAAACAAGACGTCAACACTCTAAAACCAACCAAAATTCTTTTAAAAATTAAAAAACAAATTACACTGCTCTTCAGTTGTCCAGAAGGATCACAGAATCATGGAATCATGTGGGTTGGAAAGGACCTTTGAGGTCATCAAGTCCAACCCTGGATCCACTACCACTGTGGTTACCAGACCATGGCACTGAGTGCCACATCCAGTCTCTTCTTAAAAAACTCCAGGGACAGAGAATCCACTACCTCCCTGGGCAGCCCATTCCAATGTCTGATCCCCTCTCTGTGAAGAATTTCTTCCTAATATCCAACCTAAACCTCCCCTGGCAGAGCTTAAGTCCATGCCCTCTTGTCTTACTGATGGCTGCTTGGGAGGAGAAACCAACCCCCCCTGGCTCCAGCCTCCTTTCAGGGAGTTGTAGAGAGCGATGAGGTCTCCCCTGAGCCTCCTCTTCTCCAGGCTGAACACCCCCAGCTCCCTCAGCCTCTCCTCACAGGACTTGTGCTGGAGTCCCTTCACCAGCCTGGTTGCCCTCCTTTGGACCTGCTCCAGGACCTCAATCTCCTTCCTGAACTGAGGGGCCCAGAACTGGACACAGGACTCGAGCTGTGGCCTCACCAGGGCTGAGTACAGGGGCAGAATCACTTCCCTGGACCTGCTGGCCACGCTGTTCCTGATCCAGGCCAGGATGCCATTGGCCTTCTTGGCCACCTGGGCACACTGCTGGCTCCTGTTCAGCTTCCTGTCAATCCAGACTCCCAGGTCCCTCTCTGCCTGGCTGCTCTCAGCCACTCTGTGCCCAGCCTGGAGCTCCCCATGGGGTTGTTGTGGCCAAAGTGCAGGACCCGGCACTTGGCCGCGTTGAACCTCATCCCGTTGGAATCAGCCCAACTCTCCAGTCTGTCCAGGTCCCTCTGCAGAGCCCTCCTGCCTTCCAGCTGATCCACACTTCCTCCCAGCTCAATGTCATCTGCAAATTTGCTGATGGTGGACTCAATCCCCTCATCTAAATCATCAATGAAGATATTAAACAGAACTGGGCCCAACACCGATCCCTGGGGAACACCACTCATGACTGTCCGCCAGTTGGATGCAGCACCATTCAGTCCATGAATGTTACATGTGATAGAGATAAGTGCATGACTTTCTGCTTCCCTTTTGCTCCAAAGTATGTGGGAGGATTTTGTGTGATTCACTTCCTCCAACAAACTTGGTAAGTATGCAGCACTAATCCAAAAGTCAAGCCTGGAAAAATTACTGACTGAAAGGTAAAAATGGTATAAAGTTATGTATAACTGAAAGCAAATGTTTATAACAAAAACAGTTTAATACATGCAATTCTGTTTGTTGTGGTCGTTGCAAATTCAGCAGCAGCACACTTCTCATATAGCACTACTTCACTTTGCCTGGGGAACTCAGAGAAGTTGTTACACATATAGTATTATAGATATCTGCATATCTTAGAATGACCACAAAAGAATCCCTTGGAACACAACTGGGAATTAAATGAAGTAATTAGTTCTCATCCCCATCTCTGCTGGAAGTTGTGTGTTCTGAAGCACTTTTGTTACCTTCCTGTTTCTGACTCCAGATTATAAAATCATCCACCCTTAGCACTCTATGTATGTTATTTTCACATCCAGAAAGGATGAAGGAATCCTTGTGTCTGCCACTGAAGCCTGCAGACGACCCCTCTTGTTTATGGGCTAGGCAAATGCAGGAGAAGTTGCAGCCTGGTTTAGATGCCTTAGGGGGAAGCCTGGGATTTGAATCTAAAGCAGCTGTTCAGAAAAAAAAAAAAGAAACTTCAGGGTCTTGTTGCTGGGTAAAACTACTTGGTTTAGAAGCTGGAGCTCTAATGCAGTTTTCAACAGGATAGTCAATGGACTACCCTTCACAAAATAAGCAATGAGGTTCTTGGACTGCTCAACAGTAATGTCCATGGTGAACTGATTGGAGCAGCACTTTTTCTACCCTTTATTAACCTCAAGCTGAGTGATGAATTTTCAATGGCCACAGATGTATGGTTGCTTATTCCCAAAATGCAGAATAAAATTACTTTTCTTTCCGAAATGTTTGATTCCTTTCCTCTGTCAGAAAATTAAATTGTTCAAGCCAAGAATGGAAATGCTGACAAAAAAACCTTTTCTCTGAAAATTATCCATCAAAGGAAATCCTGCACCCTTTACCATTCACCCTGTAGTTTGTATTGACTAATAGGAGATAATTGTTCCCAGATTTCCTAATGCAAATAATATATCTCTGGGCTTTATGAAAATTTTTTTATTTGCCAGAAACCAATAATGTAATTCAAGCTATATTTCTGCAGTAGTACATACACAGGTACTTTCTGTTTTGTGTGAATGCTAATTGTGCAGCCAATTTTCTAAGAGATACAGCACTAACCATAGCACCTGCTTTATTTTTGTTTTTCTGGTAGTGGTATTGTAGTAAAAATCCTTGTGTACGTGTTAGAAGAAGGAATGTGGGGAAGCTGTGTTTGATTTTTACTCTGTTGACAACACCTTTGCAATGAACTGATGGTTCTAGAAAGCTGTCTGAGCAGGCTGGAACTACTTCAGGCAAATATTTTTTTCAACTATGCTTTGTTTTCTTGCACCCAAAATTAAGGAGAGTTTCCAAATTAGTATGAGATATTTTTGTCCCCTTTTCAGCTTATAGATTCAGCATCTCATCATTTGTATGAAAAACAATTCAAAACATGGCTTTCATTACTCTACTGTGCCCTTGATTTCTCTCCTCAGCTGTTATTTGTTTATTTGTTCAAGCTATCATGACTCTGAGTCACTTGTGATGTGTGAAGCAGCACATCTCTGAGTTGGCTGGCAGAATAAGTGGTGGTTTCCCCTAAATGAAATCAGAATTTAACTCTCCTGACTACAGTTTCTTGTGTGAGATCATCAGAAACCTACAATTTAGAGATTGGGTTTCTTGTTCCATGGCAAACCAACACACAGATTTCCTAGGGAAATATAGAGCATCTTTGGTTTGGCCCTGTGAGACTTTCTGCTTAGCAAGGGTCGTATTTTCCCTCCCTCCTCATCAGCTGTATCCTCACCCATCTTAAACTTTTCACTCCTTTTCATCCTCCACTTTCGCCCCTCCACAGTTCTTGGCCTCTCTCTGGCAGCAGAATACCTGTCCTCCACATGCCTCACTTCCAAAATTGCACCATGGCAAACAAAGGGTCTTTGTCCTAATTTCTTTGATACCCTGTATTTTGGGTAAGCAGTTGTGATGACCTGGCAAAAGCATGAAGGGAGACACAAACTGGACCCTCTTGCTTTACAAAATCCTTCTCAGAGAGAAGCCAAGGTGTGGCTGGATCCAGTCTTAGTCTCAGACTTGCCCCTCAGAGCAAGAGTGACTAAAATGTTATGGTCTGAGGAAAAGCTCGACCACCAGATACCTCTTGATTGGATTAAGATGAAATCACATGCAAAGTCTGTATTTGAACATAAGATTTAATTAAAACTATGGAAGGCATAACTCATAAAAGCCAATACTTTTATTATTATGCATGTTCAAGCTTCACAATCATGAAGGCTGATTATTTTTATCACAACTCACAACACATATATGTTCAGCCTGTACAATGGGGGCAAAAATAGTGGTAGGCCTTGTGCTTTTTTATTTTTTTATGAAGAAAAAGAGAATGGGAAAAGTTAGAGACATGGATCACAGAAAATCACTAGCCCTGGACCCAGAGTTGGTATTCCTCCTGGCACCCTTCCTGTCATGCTGTTTGGGCAAAACTGATGGTTTTTTTCACATTTTCTTGCTAATGGCTTCATTAGGGATGCAATGAAGGTGTCTGCTTGTTTCCACGTGTCAGAAGCAGGGTGGAGAAAAATCTCTCTCTTCCTTCTCCTTTCAGCTGAAAGTGTCAGAGATGGTCCTCGTCCAGGAAAAAGGAGAATGATGTTCTTATGGAGAAAGCAGAGCTCACCTCTCTTCTGCCTAAATGGGTGATCCTTGGACTGACCTTTTAAAACAGATGTGAGCCAGGGTTAGCAATGCATCCTTAGCTCATGTAAGTGTTGTTAATGTGAATGGTCTAAAAAATGGCAGCACACTTACTGGTGCCCCTGTATGCAAAGGGGCATACTGCAATCTGCAGTAGGGGCAGTCTGCTCCAGAAAAGAAAATCTGGGTATTGGGTTTGTTCCAGAACCCACTAGAAACAGATTGGTATAAGTTCTGGAGCCAAACCCACTCCTGATTTAATTTAATTGCTAACCTTTTGGATTAGGGCTGAAAAAAATTTATTCTGTAATCTTTTTTGATACTACTGTTAGTGGCAAGATCAGAAACCAAAGAATTTGCACATTTTCCAGCTTTTTGGAATAAGTGGCTTACGACTTCACACATTAAAGCATTAGAGGGACCAGGTATCTGAGAATGGATATACAATAGAAAGAAATCAATCACTCTGATCTTATCTTTTTCATTCTCTGAAAACAGGTGGCAGGCAAATAGAGACAAAAACTTTAAATTATGAGCTATGTTTTTCTCCATTTGGAAACACTGACCTTAACACATTGCTGGATATCTGTGAGTAATGACATAAAGTGGAATACAAGTTGCCTATCTAAAATGAAGAGATGATAGTGACTGTGATGCAAAGAATAAGGCATATAATTATTTTTTTTTTCAAAGTTGCTATAAAAATAAGATTACATCTTTGTAATAAATCCATAGTCACCCACTCCATTGCTTGAGAAAGTAAAACTGACACCGAAATGTTTAACTGCATACATTAGGTTTGCATGGCAAGGTTTTTGTAGTGGGGCCTACAAGGGTGAGATCTATGAGAAGATGCCAGAAGTTTCCCCTTTGTCCAATCTGGCTCCAAGGTGGACTTCCCACTGGCCTAGGCCAAGCCCATCAGCAATGGTAGTATTACCTCTGTGATGACATATTGAAAGAGGAAAAAACCCTGAAATTCTGCAACTACATCCAAAAGAGAGAAGTGAGAATATGTGAGAGAAACAACCCTGTAGACACCAAGGTTGGGGAAGAGAGAAGGGGAGGAAGTTCTCCAGGTACTAGAGGAGAAATTCACCTGCAGCCTGTGGTGAAAATTGTGGGAGGCAGGCTGTTGTCCCCTGCACCCTATGGGCCTCCACAGTGGAGCAGCAGCCCATGGAAGACCCCATGATGGAGCAGGTGGATTCCTGAAGGACACTATGAGCTCATGGGAAGCCCACACTGGAGCGGGGTCCTGTCAGTACCTGGGACCCTGTGGAGAGATAAAGCCACGATGGAGCATGTTTACTAGCAGGATTTGAGATCCTGTGGGGGACCCATGCTGAAAAAGTCTTTTCCTGAAGGAGAGCACCCCATGGGAGGGACCCACTCCAGAGGAGTGTGTGAAGAACTGCAGCCTGTGGGGAAGCTCATGGGGGAGCTGTCTTGTAGGGAGGGAACCCCATTGTGGAGCAGGGGAGGACTGAGAGAAGTCTTCCCCCTGAAGAGGAAGAAGCAACAGCAAAGGCCTGTGATGAACTGACCAAACCTGCCATTCCTGGTTCCTCTGTGCTGCATGGGGGAAAGGAGCAGAGAAACTGGGAGCGCAGTTAAGCCTCCAAAAAAGGAGGAGTGGGGGCAATGTGTTTTTAAGATTTGGCTCAAGTTCTTGTTACCCTACTCTGATTTGATTGGTAATAAGTTAAACTAGCATCCCAAGTTGAGTCTCTTTTTATTGTGACACTAATGGGCCACTAAGTTCTCTTTATCCTTATCTCAACCCAGGAAACTTTGGAACCTGTCATAGTACTTTTTCTGCCCAACCTGGCTGAGAAAGGAAATAATAAAGAAGCTTTGGTGGTCACCTGGTATCCAGCCAAGGTCAACCCACAATACTGTGATTTATTTTTGGCCTATAGAGCAAAACACTTCTCATTAAACCTAAAAAATAATTAGCTGAATCTGTTGAAGTCAGTGTGAGGCTTTCTTGATTTTAGTTGTGTACCACTTTCCTTTAGTTGCCACCATTTTTTCCTACTCTCCTTTTACTCTGTTTTTGATATATGTTGTAGGAATAGAAAGAGATACAAGATGAACTCATATGACATAGATAATGGCTACAATGTGCATTCAAATGCTCTGTCTTCCTTTTGAAACCTGAATATCTTTTAGATACCTTATATAAAAAACAATGTTGAGTTAGTATACTTCCAATCTTACATCTAAACAGTAGGACACAAATATTTGTGTCTTTTGAATCTAATAACAGAATGTTTTTATTTCAAAAAATAATATTTTGGTTTTGTACACAGAAAGGTATCTTGGCTTCCTGTGACAATTTTTAAAAAAGGTGATTCTCAGTTTATAGACAAAGAAACCAAACCATGAAAGGAGTGATTTATATCCACAGTAGATCTGGAAATAAATTTCCTGACTGAGCACTCAATTACAACTGAAATGTTTAATTTTTTCCACTTTTCAATGCTGATGTTTCTGACCATACATGCAGAAACCACTGTCAGAGAAAATTGTGATAATGGTAGTTTAGGACAGATTATGAAGAAATGCCATAATCTCTGTAAAAAAATATTTGCCAAATGAAAGGACTTGGCATGACTTTTGACAGAAGGTAGCTGAGCATTTCTCTTTATGTATTAGTCATAAAATAACATAATTTTTTCCCACCCCCTCCTGCCCCGAAAAAATAACTTTGCAGACCAATGAGACCAGCTTAAGTATAAAATATTTAGCTATGTACTAGTGAAATAAATGTAGGGAAGATATGTCTTGGTAGGCTGTACTGTCTACTTTGAGGTTGTTTCTGGTGACTGGGCTTTGTTCTTTACTGTTTCTGTCTCCTCAGAGTCTATATTTCATAAAGCACATGAACGGCTGTTCTGTTTTCTTAGCTGCGAAGCAGATCCACTTGTCTCAGCTGCAAAACAGTGAACGGGGGCAGGAAGCTTCTTGCAGACTTGACAGGGTCATTGCATGAATGTGATTTCCTACTGTCTAATCTCCTCCCCAGGCATCGGAAACTTTCTGGGTTGGCTGCACAACCAGCATGCTGACGAGTGATGGAGGTCTGAGCACTGGGTCACTGGTAGGGAACAGCAGCCCTTCACAAGCAGTCTGCTAGCACCAGCAGTTGCAGATAGGAAGGAGGCACATTTTGGGGAGACCCCTGCAGTACGAGACTGTCCATCAATTCAGAAAGGCTCTATGCAGAAGGCTTTACACAAAAGGCAGAAGAGACATAGACAATTGCTGACACTTTCCCATGTGCCGACTGGCAAGACACAAAACACTGCATCCTGGCTTCCACATCCTCAGATGCTGAACTGTGTGTATGGCTGTGCCTCTGGGATAAGGTTAGGTGCAGAGGCACGTGTGTCTGATCCCTGTGCCAGCACAACATAAGAAAATCCAAAGAATTTCAAAGTTGTTTGCACAAGCAAAATTAAAAGTGCAATGCAAGGCAGGTGTGTCAGGCAATTGGATACAAGAAAATGTTCCACTGGGATCTGATTTTGCAAAGGCAACATGATGTGACCAATGAACGTGGGTGGAACCTCTGCCTGAGTGCCCAGTTTTTATGCTTTACAGCTTTACAAACTAGCAGGTGCCTACTGTGAGCATGTAAAACAAGCTTTACTTTTTCTCAGTTTTGTTGCTTAGATTATTGGAGATTTTATGATTCTTTTTCTTTAAGTACCCAAAATAAATTAGTTTAATATTAGATAGAAACATGTTTATTTCTCCTTTCATAAGTACATGTGCATCCCTGCTCTCTCGTGCTCTTTTCCTCTCTTTTGTGTTCACATCCTCCCAGACAGTTCTTGTGCTTGCAGCCTTCTTTAACAGAACTTTTTTATCCTTTATAAAATTGAAACTTATAAAAGAAATAAATCTCGCTATTGTTCTCTTGGGGTGCAGCTGTGTTAAAGTGTAATCAAGGGAGTTGAAACAGGTTTCCTCTCACAGTAACATTTATATTCGTTTCCTGACACTCTCTCCTAATAACCTGAGCGTCTTCAGCTGACCAAGGGAGAGAAGAAGCCTCTGCTGAACACTTGTGAAGGTAGAATGCACAAAACAGAATGGCTACTGCTGTATTACAATACTTTTAAAATTTTGTTGCACTGGATTAAAATCCACTAGATCTCTAACTTCCAAGCTAATATTTCCATTTCCCCCTCTTTCTCCTCTGTCTGAAGTTTCTCCTTCTATTATGACATCTTTTTGCTTTGAGGTTTAATTAGACCAGACTTTATCATCTATCTTACCTGCTTCTCTTTGTGATTTTCCTCACAGATGACCACAAAGGAGTGGATCAAAATATCTGAGAAAGAGACAAAATCGAGCTTGCAGTGTATCATGAGGATATAAAAACAGGAGACTTACAGCACACTGAGGCACTTCCTCAAACTTCTGTGAGGAACAGTGATATGGGTATCTTTGTATTTCTGCTTTTTCACCTCTAAAAGTTATTGGAGTAGTAAAGTGGTTTTATCTGTATCTTCTCTCCAGATCCCTAGGTAAAACATTTGTGTATATATGTCAGATTTTAATTAGTGATATATACATAAATATGTAACTCTTATTTTGGTGAACAGATAGTAGAGATCGATAGGCTGAGAGCTGATCTTATCCCATTTAAACAAAAGGGTAATAGGAATAAATTACCTCTTTTGACTTTCTTTCTCATTTCAGAAGATGTTGCTATGGAAAGCAATATTTGCTTTAGATAAGTGTGGGAATCCATACAGAATCCATACAGAAAACTTTATTTTTAAATGTTAATATTGTTACCAATAAATCATCTTTGTTTGTATATGAGACTTCCAAGCCCTTCAGAAAAGCCTGCATAAGTATATATAAACACAAAACACTCCCATGTCATGTGTGCACCTTCCATGTCCTGCAGCTGACACATCCCCCTGTACAGTTTAATGAAGACTAAAAAAAGCACTGTGAGCACTTGTTATTATTAACTTTGCTTTAGCACAGGGGAGAGCCTGGATCCAGCACAATGTAAGAAAGAAAATAACATGAGACAGTGCTGTTTGTTTGTTTTCCCAGGGGAGCAGTGTCATGAAAACAATAATTTGCAGGATGCAATGCCTGGGTAAACTATGTGGAGGGAGCCGCCAATAAGAAGAACATCTATAAGGGGCTCTGTACTATCTCATCCTCACCATGTCTCCATTATTATGCACCAAAGAGTACTTGTGGCAGAGTGCTGCCATAGACCTCTGCTGAAAGTAACCCTTAGGGGCAGGGTAACAGATCCAGTCAAAGGATAGATGACCCAGCTGGTATGTACCTGCAAAAGTGACTCAGAGCTGCTCTTCTCTCCCCTTTCCTCATGTCTGTAGCTAACTATTAACTGCAGTTAACTGTTTCGAGTGGTTAGAATTACAGCAAGTTATAGTTGGTACAGCAAGGTAGAAACAAAGACTTTGTATATGCCACACATGGGCAGCAAGAAGCCTTTTTTGTTATTCAACTAAATTAAACCATCAGAAAGGAAAACAAGAAAAGTAACTTAAAGCCAAAAGAGGAGAGCAGTCATGCAGTCTGGAGTACCTACCCCAGTAATGATAATTGCTGTATTTCTTGATCCAAGACAGATAGATAAAAAACTACAAATGGGGTTTCAAGAGCATATTGCTCATACCATTCTTATTTATCCTAAGAGGACGTCATGGTTTAACATTGGCCTGACAATTAAACCAAATAACAGATGCTCTCTATTAATCCCCCTCTCCACCCTGATAAAAGAAGGAGAGAGAATAAGGGAGAGAGACTTATGGGTTGGAAACTAAACTACACAACTTTAATGAAACAGTAATGATAAAGAGGAAAAATTACTAAATATATATAATATACAGGAAAATTGACACCACGTTCCCCCCCCCTTCCCCCCAATAGCTCTCACGTCACCACCGAGGCTGCAGGGCACTCTTAAAATGAGTATTCAGAGCACAGAGCAGCTAGAGAAAAAGTAGAGAGGTGGCTGAGGATGGGAAGAAAGCATTTTGAACTGGTGCTTTTAGAAATGGGAAGGCAAAATACCACCACTGAAGTTATAAGGGCTTATGTGGTGGTAAAGATGTTGAAGGAAAGCATAAGAAGCATGAAACCAATGCAATGAAGGAAGAGGGCAGTGGAAAAAGGATAGAGAAAATCTATCTCTGGATAGAGAATGTGGGTTTTTTGATGAATTTTGTTTCATCTAGAAGAGAGTGGGAAGGCTGTCAGTTCCACTGACAACCGTGGCAGCATTTGCCTGCTGTAGAGTATTCATAAATGAAATTATTTATTTAAGCATAGCATTAAGCAGAATTCAGAGACTGACTTTAATAGACTTGACTGTCACACTTTTTGCATGTAATATTTACATTGCTTAAAACCAATGATCAGGACAATGTTGAAGGGCAATGACCTGCTGGAGAAGAATACCAGGTACTGGGAATCTTATGGCCTGTTTCCAATTCTATGTAAAATTGCAGCTTATTATGAAGTCTTGAGAAAGCTGTTTTAACATGCATTTAATGTGTGTCAAGTCGTTCATCATGACTAGTTGTTTTCAACATCTGTTAATTTCTGGGAGGTCTACAGAGGAAAGCACTTGGAAAGGTTGATGCATAACCCTAGCCAGTGCCCCCAAGTCCATCATCCACATGTCTCTGGTATAACTCATGCCCAACTTTTTCTTTCTCCTACCAGCCTGAAGTTTCCTTTGTGCGCTTTGCCTGAGGCTGAATTATTTTTTTTACATTTCCAGGAGAAAAAAGCTACACAATGTTGAAATGTGAGGGGAGAGGAAGCCGAAAGAGTCCTAAACAAACAAAAATGAGCAAACAAATCCTGGCGATTTTATGTGAAAATCTGTCAGTGCCAAAGCCACACAAGGCCAAAGTTTGAATTTCTGATTCTGAGAGAGGACATAATGACTATAATAAGCACCACTGATTTTCTCAGTAAAAAAATGGATGTGATTTAGTAAAAATGAAATTTTGAGAGCCATTGTTTCAGTTCCAACCATGGCAATGTTTTTAATCATGATTTGCAAACTTTCCACAAGATGTTCACGTGCCTTGTTCATGTCTAGCTGGCTAATTAGTCTCCTTGCTAAAAATGTACAAAGTTAAAACTTGCCCATGATTCCAAAAAGCTTCTTGATGCTATTTTAACTTTGTCCCTGGCCTTACCAAAGCATAAATGCAATTTAATTACACTTTAATTACAATTACCCAAAAAAAGGTAAGGAAGTGTTTATAAGACAAAGTCTTGAATCCTTAACTTATTATTCAATTACTTGTTAATTAGTGATTGCTGAATGATAGACAGTGCTCTGTACTTAAAATGTCTGATCTTAGCACAAAGTTCACAAAAGTCTTTCTCCCTTCAAACCACTGAAGTCACAGAAAAACAGCTTTATCTGATTTGGACTGAAACTGAGAAGAAAAATTTGTGTCTAGTATCCAAAACCTGCCCTTCTATGCAAGCATACACCTCTTGAGTTTATCTGGAGACTACTGTCTATACCTAAAAATAGAATATCGTTTGCCTGGCTTGGCTTAAAATTCAGTGCTTCTGTGACATGAATGAAAGGATTATTGTAGATTAAGTCAGAGATGATCTTCTCCCCGAGCAGTGATCAAAAAGCTGAAAAAATAATCACCCTCAATTAACATGGAAATCTGTGTGTTTGGAGCAGTGCAGTGGACTTTAACTTAGTAAATCAAAATTGAAAGAAGATATTTTTTATGCTACGTGCAAAATATTTCATAGGAAATACTTATCTGGTTATAGAAATTTATCACCTTAATACTGATACAAACAGCTTGTCTGAAAACTGTAACTTTAGCTTTGTGGTTTTGTCCTGTCTATGAACATGTTCTGTGAAGTGTCAGTGTGAGTTATGCTTCATTAACTTAAATCCATATAACTGGATCAACATCTATCATCAGCTCTTTTGATGTTCATTCATCTTATGTCAAGGAATTTTACAAATAAAGAGCAAATAAACCAAAATAATAAATAGTGCCACTCTTTTTAGCACTTATGCTGAAGCAGGATGGGAAACAGTTAATTTTTTCTAGATAACTGTGTTTAGTATGTTGCCAGCATTTTTTCTGAAATAAAAATGAAAAAACTATGGCATTTTCTAAGCTTCTTCTTTTTTTACTTCTTGAAATTTCTTCCTTCGGAAGATTCCCCATGACTGCCAAACACAGCTTCAAAGGTATAACATATTCACTGATCAGAGTTCAGTCTTCTCTATTTTATTTTCTGTATGTTTACTGGCAATATAGTTGAACCACAACATAGGAAAAATGTATAGTGGAAGGACAATGGTTCAGTCTCTTAATTTTTTCTTTTAGCTGTGTAACAGTACAGTTAAAACCACTTGTGAATATACATACTAGCATTGCATAGCATGATCTGGAAAATATGAGCCTCTGATGTTGTAAGAAAGCAATAGCTCCACTGACTTTATTCTCCTGTGGATTTATATTGGTCTAAAAAAAAGGTAGACATTTCTAAGTATTTCGTGTGTAGTTGAAGCTGATATGTTGCCATAATTAATGCAATGAAGCTGTCTTGGAAATAGTTTGGACAGAATTAGAGTGTTTTTTTAGTAAAAGGTGTCAGAGACTTCGTGGGCTGGAATGTTTCTTTCGTGGAAAGAATTCTGGAACTCAACTTCACCCTGGCCAAAGTGTTTCTCCACCCGATTTCCCATAATTAAAAAAAAAAAAATTTGCACTAAACAATCTTCACTACTTTACAGTGCAGAGCATTCAGGTTTCATAGTCACTGACTAAATAGTGGGCATACTTCCACTAAGAAATATTGTGGTAGGAAAATTCTTAAAGCATTGCCTTCATTGAGAAAATTAATATAGATTTGGCTTATATGAATGATACAAAGCTGATCAGATTTTGTGTAAAAGCGAAGTTCAGTGACCCCACATTTTTTGTATGAAACTGGTGACTATGTTCAGAATAATTTTCCTCTTAGGCCAAGCAGAAGCATTCAAATCCCCTAGCATTTTTTTTTTGTCCAGCAAATGAAAAAGTGTTCGTCCTCATGTTATCCCTTTTAGGAGGGATTAGTCAGCAGGAAGCAATCAGAAGAGAAAAGTGAGTGGAGCTTACAGGGCTAGGAGGAGAGAATGAACTTGCTCAGTAATGCAGTTAATTTGGATGTGCAATGGAGAGAGACCACAAAAGTGAGACATCTGTATTGCCTGAGTGAGCAAATGATGATGACACTAAGAAATCTCCATAGGGACATGACAGGTTTCTGAGTCACTGAGCCATGACACTATAGCTCTGCTAAGTGTTTAGCACCTCCCAGATGTTTACAGGGAGTGATTTAATGAATTTAATCTATGTGTTTCGTTGTATTTATTATATGTGTTTGATATTCAGCAGATTATGATCAAGCTGTTACATTGAAATAGAAAAAAAAAAACACCCCAAAACGTGCCACAGATTTCCTTTCAAAGCTAGGTTTCAGGATCTCTGCTACACTTAGCAAAAAGCCACTGCCCAACGAGTTTCCCACTATCTGCAATAATCATAGAATCATAGAAATCGGCTGGGTTGGAAGGGACCTCAGAGATCATCAGGTCCAACCCTTGACCACTACTGCTGCAGTTACTAGACCATGGCACTGAGTGCCACATCCAGTCTCTTTTTAAATATCTCCAGGGACAGAGAATCCACTACTTCCCTGGGCAGCCCATTCCAATGTCTGATCACCCTCTCCGTAAAGAAATTCTTTCTAATATCCAACCTAAACTTCCCCTGGCTTTTGATAGAGTTTATAGGAATTGGAACTGAATAACAGTCATGGTAGCAGAATATAAACTCCTTAAATGATCAGAATTTAATATAACACTCTTTTGTTCTTTATAGCTGTTAGTGGTATACACACATACAAACACACATAGACACAGGTACATTTGTACTACTGACAGCTGGAAGTGGTTCATGACAAGGTAGTCTCAGACTAGTTAAAGGAATGCAGTCTTTAAGCTGATGCCAGGTTTTTTTCCCTCTACCCCAAATGAGCCAGTTAAAAATGTTTGTTTTCATGGTTGATTTTTCTTGTTGAAACAAAACCAAAATCTCATTTTTTTGTAAAACTTTGTGAATCATCTCAAAAGACTGACTTAGAAAGGAGCCAAAACTTTTACAGCCAAAACTATTGCTAAAAACGACCACCTGGACTGAGACAAAAACTCACCCCCAGGTTGCCTGCAATCCAAATGTGTGAAGCATACAAGCTAAGAAAGAAAAAGTAACTTTTCCACTGCTTCTAGGAGCAAAGCTCAGTCTTCCAATGGAACAGCTGTCTTCCTGATGACCTCCGCCTGGCCAAAAAACACCTTGATTTTCAGCCAAACTTGCAGTTACTATGCATGTGTCTGAGGCAATGCACACTCTGTATTTTATAAAGCAATACAACATAGTAAATACCAGATCATATTAGTAATGGATGTGTTCCCTCGTACAGTGTTACAACAGTGATTCTCAAACCCTTCCTCATTAGGCAAGCACTGAATTCTTTCCTATGAGTGATCATATTAATGCTTTTTCAGGGGGGACTGAAGTGCTTCAAACAGCATTAAACAGACAAAACACTCTTTATGTGTAACAATGTGATTACACGCATAATTTTGTACTGAAATATTTTGTTACTTTCTCCTGGGTCACAACTATGTCTGTGTTTACAAACCGTTGTGGCCTTCTTTTTCTTTATTTTGGTTAGCTTCCACTTACCAGACAAGGAGATGGCTCTTTGTCATAGACAATATATAAACTTTGCACAAGGTTGCATAAGAAGTTTATAAAATATTTATAAAGTTTGTACATGGTCTTTACACTGGCATAGATTGTCCAGAGAGGTGGTAGAACGTCCATCCTTGGGGATCTTCAAAAGAAGTTTAGACATGATGCTGGGCAATCTTCTCTAGGTGTCCCTGCTTGAGCAGGGAGGTGGACTAAATGACCTTCAGGGTCCTTCAATCCCAACCACTCTCTGCTTCTGTGAAACAAATTAGGTCTATGCTTCCTAAGGAGCATATGATATGTAGAGGCAAGAAAGGCAAGAAGTCAAGACAGAAAAAGGGTGAATGTTGTTTTATTTATCTTGTATTCACAGAGAACTGTAATGGTTTACTGACAGTTGCTATACAAAGCAATTCTAAGATGTGAGATTTTGTTTTCTATCAAAGCCAAAGTTTTACCATCCTACTTCATACCAAAAATAATCTCTGTTTATGTGACAAAGAAAACATTTGATTTCAGAAGATGCTAGGCTCCTTCACCACCCACTGAATGGAAACTGAATTCAGCAGTGCTACGAATATTAATGAATAGGGCAAGCCTCCTCACTGGCTCTTTCCAGAACCAGACTCCATGGTCAAAAAACAAAGTATAACACCTCTTCATAGATGTACATAGCTTAGTACACAGGGAAGCAATAGAGCTTTAGCCTTTAGTAATAATTCTGTTTCAGTGACTTGGAGATCTTAATTTTTTGTTCTTCCTAGTGCAATCCTTTTAACTGAACTTGAACATAAATAAGTGCTTCATGTGAGGTAGTGATTTTTTTTTTTACAGGAGGGGAAGAATAACAAGAAGAGTAATCATAGCCAAAGAAATTAGAGCTAGAATCAGGGAAATATGAAATGCAGTGTTTGTGAAAACCTGATGAGAAGAGACCCTTTAATCAGAAGGAGAGCATGAAAAAATATGCTGGAAGCAGACATAAGAAACCTATGTTTAAGCTCTTGGTCCTGAAAATTTTTTCCCTGCAGCAGATCTGAAAAGGAAGATGAGGGAATAACAAATGGTTATGTATTACTTTTTTTCTGCAACTTACTTTTTTTTCCCTAGTTCACCTCTGCTGAAATCAATTTCCCCTAATGGAGCTCCCCCAACTACTGTTCTGTGTTAAGGAGCCAGGTGTTCTGCTTGGTCTGTTTTGAATAAATGGCAGAGTATTTCTACAAGACAATTTTTCATTACTGCTTTGTCATATTTATTTGGTCTGTTCCTGTTTCAAATTGATGACTTCACTAATCCAAAATGAAAAGGCCTGCACTGAGCACTCTCAGCTCTTGTCTTTAATTACAATTTTAAAGTGATGCTATCTTCCTAGACAAAGTTGATATTTATAGCATTTGACAAACACACTCATGAGCAAGAAATGAACATTTTATTCTTGGCCAAAGAAGATGTTCAGAATTTTTGAAATGGTTTTAAAATAGAAAGCATGGTTTCTACAAAGCAACATTGCATCAAGAAGTTTTCAGGTAGTCTGAGATATAACATATTGAATGTTTATCAGTCCAAGTGTTATTGTAATATTTGTTCAAACATACCCAAATATCCATTTCTTCTTCTCTTAATAAAATTAGGATGGGTTTCCCTACTGTGGCAAGCTGCTGCCCTGGAACCCCACTCTGTTCAGCCTTCTTGCTGCAGTGTCATCCTTCCCCAAGTTAGCAGCCCACTGCTGTCTGACTGCAGGGACAATACAAGAGATGTAATCCAGCCCATAAAGGACTGTGGAAACATCTAATAAAGCAAAATCATGTGGCAGTCAGATGACTCCTGTAAGCATCTGCAGGGGTCTTTGAGTGCGTAAGTGTCCAAACAGCAAAAGGAAGAAGTAATCTTTTTTTTTCACTTCTGCAAGACTTCTGCATGTTTACAGTCACCTAGTACATTGACATGGGAAACAGAGGGACAGTGTGTGAACTAAATGTGTCACATTGCTCGATACCGATTAAGTAGTGCTCTACCCTTGCAGATATTATTGTTGTAGTAGTTTTAATGCTTCCTTATTTAAGAAATGTTGGAGATAAACTGCTCCCACTAAGGGAATTTTCTAGTCTTTTCTAATAATTATTTTTTGTAAAATCAAAGCTATTCTGACTAGCTTTATCTTTAGTAGTCAATTTTAATGTTGTTCAGATATATATGTTCAGTAGAAATATAGAAGAATTTGACTTTCATTATTTTATCACATGCACACTTTTTCAATGAAATAAAGTAATAGATTTCTGTTCACAGACTCCTAGAATTGTAGAATCCTAAGCTCATAGAATATGCTGAGTTGGAAGGGATCCATCAGGATGATTGAGTCCAGCTCCTGTCCCTGTGTAGGGCACCCCGAGAACCACACCATGTGTCTGAGAGGATCATCCAAACACTTCTTGAACTCAGGCAGGCTTGGTGCTGTGACCACCTCCTTGGGGAGCTTGTTCCATTGTTCAACTGCCCTCTCAGTGAAAAACCTTTTCCTGATATCTAACTTAAACCTCCCTTGATTTGCTTTCTGCCATTTCCCCAAGTCCTGTCTTTTGTCACAGGAGCTAAGAAATAATAAGCTGCCCTATCTCTTCCCCTCATGAGGAAGCTATAGACTGCAATACGGTCATCCCTCAGCCTCCATTTTTCCAAGCTGAACAATCCCAGTGACAGATGCTTCTTATATGTCATTCCTTCCAGACCCTTCACCATTCTTGTGGCTCTCCTTTGGATGTTCTCCAACAGCCGATGTGTTTTTTATATTGTGGTGCCCAAAACTGCACACAGAAATTAAGGTGAGGTAGCACCACTGCAGAGCACAGTGGGACAATCACCTCTCTTGCCTGGCTGGCGACGTTGTGCTTCATGCACCCCAGGACACGGCCCTCCTGGCTGCCAGGGCACACTGCTGGCTCATATTTATTTTGCCATTAACCAGAACCCCTAGGTTCTCTCTCCCATGCTGCTCTCAACCCACTCACTCTCTAGACTGTACTTGCTACCAGAGTTGCCCCCTCCCAGGTGCAGAATTTGGCACTTGCCCTTGTTAAGCTTCATGTGGTTGGAGAGCACCCACCTCTCTAAACTGCCAAGGTCTCTCTACCTGCCCTTGAGGGAGCTGACCGCTCCTCCCTGCTTTGTATCATCAGCAAACTTGCTTAGAATTCAGTTGAGTCCCTTTGTCCAAATCATTGATGAAAATGTTGAGGAGGACTGGGTAAAGGCTCTGCAGGACCCCACTAGTGACATGTTGCCAACCTGATGCTACCCCATCCACTGTCACTCTTTATTTTTGACCCGTAAGCCAGTTGCTCAGCCATCATATACCATGGGTGTCCAGCTGTATGCTGGACATTGTGTCCAGAAGGATACTGTGAGAGACAATATGAAAAGCCTTGCTGAAGTCCAAAAATAATACATACACTGGCTTCCCTTAATCAATTAAGTGGCTTACCTTGACATAAAAGGAAACCAAGTTTGACAAGTAGGGCTTTCCCCTCGTGAAGCTGTGCTGGCTGTGACCAATGACTACATTGTCCTCCAAGTGTTTTTCAATATATTTCAGAATAATCTTTTCTGTAATTTTACCGGGCACTAGACTGACTGCTCCTTCTTGCCCTTCTTAAATATTGGAACACTATTAACTAGCTTCCTATTGGCTGAAAAAGAAATAGGAAACTACTTTATGTGAGAAATTATGTAGGATGAAGTAGTAGGAAATTACTCTAGATGGTTCTCTGAATAGTAACAGAAATCTACAGGCTAGTACAGGACATTGGATGTTTAGCCAAGTTAGGAGTCTTTTCTTGCTGCTGCTTTTACAAGGGCCAGAGTTGGAAGATATCCATGAATTTCTCTGAACACCAGAAAAGTGCTGCCTTGCCACTCCTGTATTTAAACACCAATGTACTTTTCTGGTGATTCATGCAAGGAATAACTACTGGCTATGGTGCATTTGTTGTCCAAAAATGGTGCCTTTTTAGACTATGCCATTAACTTTATCAAGCTGATAACTTCCCTGATCTCCCATCCTTTTTTTAAACATTTGTTTCTGTCATTATTTGTGGGATCTTGTAGGCTGAAGTGCTGAGCAGGAGTATTTGTAAGGAATATGCAAATGTGGTATTTCTAAAAAAATGTGTTCAGTCAACTCTAACAGTCCTCATTTGTTTGCAGTCACATTCTGTCTTAGGATTTTCCCTCTCAGTTTCCATGAATTAGCTAGCATGAGGTAGAAATTCACTTTACATCACCATTTTACAGAGTCAAAGGTTACCACTTACTACAAGACAATAAATTCATGTCTATATGGGTGAAAGCCTTTTCAGTAGCTTAGTCTACCTTCTGGACTCCTATGATACAAACACACAACATACAGGGAGCCTTGGTGTCTCCATTACTGGAAGTCAAATAGAGACCATTTAGTAGGATTTTATTATATTACAAGAAAATATCTCATGGTAACTTGAACTGCTACAGTCATTAAATAGAAAGTCCTTGAAAAATTAGTCCATTTTTATTGTTTATGTGTTGGCTTAACTCATATTAGAAGGTCAGATTATCCAGATCACTTTCCCTTTCTGTCTTAGCAGAAGATTAATAGTTTAATTTTCTCAGTAATATTTTCAGTTGGAAAATGGAAATTCCATTTCAATGGAATAGCAGCAGGCTGTCCAACCCTCTCAGTCAACACTGCTTCAATGTTATATTCATTTCCTGGTCATTTCCTGGCCTCCATTTACTACATCATGTAACTGTCTTTATCTTCTCAGTTTCTCAGGCATAAGCCACTGTAAATGTGGGATGCTTGTAACTTTTTTGCTAAATGTCGTGTGCTAGTGGATCTTTCCCATTCCTCAGTTGTATCAATGGTACAAAGAATGTCAGGCTCTGTTTGGGGACAGCCATTTCAGCTGTAGAGACCCCTTGCAGACCAGACAGATCAAAGTTCAGTAACATAAAGAGAAAAAGCTTGGATTGCAAATGCACTGAAGTGAAAAATCTGTTTATCTGTTTGACAGACTTCTCTAGCACTCCTTTCATCTATGTGTGATATACATTCCATAGAGAAACTGCATGTATTAGTATCACAGAAGCAGGGCTTATAGTTATACTATAAAGCACAGGCATGGTTGCAGAGACTTAATTCCTTACATAAATAACACACACTAGAAATGTTGGTTAAAGACATGTTAACTTCTTAGCAATAACAGTCCTCTTGAAGTTTATGGCCACTGTGGAAAATATAAGATAAAAAGCCTGCGGTATATTTTGCCATTCCCGAGAACATAAGAAAGTCTCTTCATTGTTCCTTTTTTAATATTTTGTACACTGTTTTTCTTCCGGGCTTGCTAGACTCTTTGGTCAGGTATATTATATGCACATAGTATTTCAACTGTAGATCAGTGTTTTTTGAGCCTACACTGTTCTTTCAGTCATTTAGAGAGAATATTTGTTTTTTTTTCCCCTAAAAAAGCCTTTTGCCTGTGTAAAAATTAGTTGGATATTTCCAAAAGTCTTCTCTTTCGTGTGCTTCTTAAATGGAAGACAATGAGTTAAAAAAGAATATCTGAAATCTGAAACAATCAAATATAAAAACATCTTTGATTGCCCAGAAAAACATCCAAAGAAAGAAGATGTTCATTTCCAAGATGAAATGACGTTCACACCTTGTTTGCTCGGAAAAATCTGTCTCTTTCAATGGCACACATTGGTTGATAAACAACCATTAAAATTCTAAGCAGATCTGCATAGCTTGCAGGAAAACTGCTCAAAACATCTGCAGCCTTCTTTCAGCAGATGAGAATTAATAATAGCCTTTGTTCTTCAGGCTTTTCCATTTGCACCTACAAAATGGGGTGAAAGCTGCTTTTCCTAGACCACGGTACACGCAGGAGCCTGACCCCCTCTGGGATGTGAGCTGTGGGTTGAGGATGAGCTGGGGTGGGGGGTAGTTGGAGAGTGGCACCAACCTCTGTTCTTCCCTTACCCCTTAGTGGTTTCTGCAGAGAACAGAGCTGAATCCAGCTGGTACAGTGATACAGAACTGCTGTCACCTCTTACTTCTCTCTAACCTCTCCCTTCATAGAATCATTCTTGGAAAGGACCTTCAAGATCATCAAGTACAAACATCAGTCATACACTACCTCAATCACTACATCATATCCTGATGCGCCACATCTACCCATTTTTTTATACCTCCAGCAATGGTGACTCTACCACCTCCATAGGCAACCTGTTCCAATGCTTCACCACTCTTTAAGTGAAGAAATTTTTCTATTAGCTCATCTGAAACTCCCCTGGGGCAATTTGAACCCACTAGCTCTTTTCCTGTCACTAGCCACTGGGGAGAAGAGGGCAGCTCCTTCATTACAGCCTCCTTTCAGGTAGTTGTAGACGGCAACCTCCTTTTTCTCCAGGGTGAACTGCCCCAGCTCCTTTAACCTCTTAAGACTCGTTAAGGTGGGCGAACCCACTGGAAATGTTTTTATGTTTTTTGATGTTTTTGATCTGGAAGATGCGCATTTGAGACTGAGGGTACAGCTTGGTGCATGGCTGAACTGCCATGGTGGGCCTGGGGACTTCCAGCAACAGATGATGATGCATCACCAGCAAGATAGATCATCAGAATTATTTTAGACAGCAGAAGAGAAGCTGCCAAGTGGTGCTGTCCTGTGACAAGCAGATGAGGCCTTCCTGAGGTCTGAGCAGGAAGGTAATCCCAAGCCTGCAAGATACAAACTGTATGTGCTACATTGCTGATTGATGTGGGACTGTACCAAGGGGTGACTGCAGATGGACCTCTCTTTTCATCCAGAATTTATTGCTTTGACTGCAGCTGGTCCAAAATTTCAGCTAAAACCTCTGGCCAGCTGCTCTACCCTATGCTCAGTGTTTTTACACCATAAGTTTTGCCTCTAATAATGAGGGAATTGCCAGGAATACCTCTCACTTCCCAAACCTACTCTTTATAAGGCCTTGAAGACCACTGTCTGGTCATATGCACTGAGCCTGGCTGCTGCTGATGTTACCCGCCTACATCCTGCACAGGCATCCCTCTGCCCTGTGGTCCTCATACTCCTCATGGATCAGGATCCAACCTCCAGAAACAGCATTGCCCTCCAGGACCACACAGCAATGAAGGAAAGAGGGAAGCATGAAAATCACAGAGAAAATGCTCTTGGCTGAGGTCACCCATCTGTGCCCAGCACTCCACGAAAAGAGACTAGACAAAATCCCACAGAAGTCAGATAGTTCCACTCATTTTTCCAGTTCCCAGGCATTTTCCCACCTTTCCCAAGCAGGGGGATAAGTAAGCACTGTTTGGTGCAGACAGGTGCAACAGGTGTCCTGGGGATTTCCTGTGCACCGACCACTGTAACCCTTATGTCCGATGGAGCATGGAGCAGGGTTGGGGACCAGCACCACCAGCACCAACTGCACCTGTGGCCGCAGCAAACTTGGGCTCCACCACGCTGTGCCCAGACTGACCCGCCAGACATGCCTCTCCCAGCTGCCTTCACAGGCTGCTCCTCAGCTGGGCTCTCACCACCTGCTCCTCATAGGACACTCCTTGGCCTCACCCTGCCTCCCCTCCCCTCACGGGCTTTTTGTTGGCGTCTCCATGCTTCTCTCTCTCCGCTCCCCTCTCCCCTCTCTTCTTTCCCTTCTCCCTGTCCCCCTCTCTCCTCTCCCCTCTCCCTGCTCCCCTCTCTCCTCTCCCCTCTCTCCTCTCTCCTCTCCCCTCTCTCCTCTCCCCTCTCCCATCTCTCCTCTCCCCTCTCCCCGCTCCCCTTTCCCCGCTCCCCTCTCTCCACTCCGCTCTCTCCGCTCCCCTCTCCCCATTCCCGTCTCCCCTCTCCCCATTCCCGTCTTCCCTCTCTCCACTACCCTCTCTCCGCTTCCCTCAGGTCCGCTCCTCAGTTGTCTTACAGCAGAGCGGACCAGGAATGCCTCGGGAGTGCCAGACTCCCTCTGGTCCCTCTGGCAGGGAATATCGGTCACTGCTTTCTGCCTGGGTCTCTGCCAAATACTGTAAATTTACTTCTACCACAGTGTTTAATTTCTGTTTAAGAACCTAAAAGAAGTGCTTAAATACAGGCAATGTCGAGCTTCTTGCTTTCTCCTGTTTTAAAACACAAAACAAACAAAAATTTATCACTGAATAAAAGACACTGCAGAACCCATTGATGAATGGTATGTTTTCTCTACTGCACATTGCTAAGGTCTGTGGAATTTCTTTTACGATGCTGTTTGACTAAAGACAGGGAAGATATTTCCCAATAATTTTAATTTCATTAATTCCCTCGCCTTGTTTGGAATCATATAGGATTTCTTATTTTTACATACATGTTGATGATGAGCACCTCAAAATCTCTCTATTCCAACTATTGGCAGATGGTGAACTGCACAATGATGTCAATTTCTAACTTAGTTGGCAGTATGGAAGTGTTGCAGACAAGAAGAGATTTTCCGCATAGTAAAATCTCAAACATACTTTCCCACTTTCTTTTCCTGTTCTCTACCTCTGCTCTGGTCATGTGTTACTTTGTCATACCAAAAAAATGTAATGGGATGTGAGAATTAATGCCACGTGTTTCTCTCTTTCATTATTAAATGGATGCAGGAAGGATACTTACACTATATGATGACACATTGATTGAACTGTTCAGGACAATAGAATGCATTTATATGTGGCTACATGGTAGCTCTTTTCAGATATAGCAATATAGATGAGTTCATGACTAGATGGGCATCTGTTCCCTACTATAGTTAGAAGGAAAGACCTCCACTTCCTGTTACTAGTATTTGGTGAGTTGAAATGATCTAAGGTGATAGTCTAGAGTGTTAGACTTGGAATGTTTTGGGAACTCAAACTTAGCTTTCAGCTAAAGCTGGTTTTACCTGTTGCCTCACTGGCACAGAGACTGCTCCCCAGTCAAGTCTCACTTGTCCTAAAGATGCCAAAGTCTGCAAGGGATCAGCAGAGGGGCAGTAAGCAACTCAGGCTGATGAGCATGAGCAAGCATCTACTGATGTTTTGCTTTTCTGATTATTTATATAATTGCTTGTTTGGCTCCGTTCTATAGAGGCAGAAAGCATTGCTTCATTTGCAGGAAAAAGGGAGCAGAAGTGAACTGAAAACTGCCGTGCTTATTAAAGGAAGAAAAAATCAAGATGTTGTCTTTCAAGGATGGTTGCTCTTCAGCTACATTGGGTGGGATCCAATCAAGTCTTGTATCTGAAGTGCACTCAAAATAAATTCAGGATAAGTTCATATCAGATCTCCATATTTTTCCAAATTCAAAAACATTTAATTAGAGTTTAAATGTGTCTTAGCTCCCTATGCCATAAGTTAGGAGGTAGAAATCAAAGAAATAGAACCTAAATCCATGCAAATCCCATCACAGGATGCACAGTAAAAAGGTATGTGGTTTGTCTGGAATCTGTTTGCTAAAGTGAGAAATAGATGTGGATATGCAAAGAAGAGTTTATTTCCTCCGAAAAAAAGAAAGATCAGTTAACTGAGGTATGTATTCCTATTAATGTCATTGAGACTGGTTGTAAGTAAAGGTATTCATACAATGCTTGCAGTTCATGACACGGGGGCTGTATGTAGCTTTCCAAGGACTTCTAACTGTGAAAACAGTTGCAAAAGCATCTGCTTTGCTTTACTGGAAAAGCCGGCTCTCATTTCAGGGAAAAGTCCCAGAAGAAATGGTACCAAAAAGGTGAAGAAAGGAAAAAGCATATTTGTATTTTCTGTTCTGTCTCAAAACTCAAGTGAATAATAAAACATGTCCAAAAAGTTACACTCACTAGAATTTTATTATTAAATGGAAAGTCTTACAGTTCAGGATCAAGAATAATAAAATCAAATAACCAAAATTCCTGAATGATGGTTGGTAAATGAAGGAACTCATGTAGACCCAGTGATTAAGCAGCCAATGATGACAGAAAAAAAGAGCAAAATGAATTGCCTCCATCAGAGAGGAGGAGAACAGTAAGTTTTATCAGTTTTATCAGAGTTTTATCAGCATGTTAGGGCAACAGCACTATTTGGTAGAACATCAGTCTGCTAATGAATTGGGATGGAAATTAAATTAACAGACACTTAGCATGGTTGAAACACAGAACTTACATTCATCTGAAGAATGATAGACAAAGTGGATGGAAGAAACCAGTACATGTAAAAGGGAAGCAGTACTAAAAAAGAAAAAAAACCAAAAAAACAGAAAAGTGAAACAGGATGCAGAAAATAGGTGAAACAAAGTATAGGAAATCTGGGCACATATGTGTCACCTGGATGACTCATAGTCTTGGATGTTAACGATACTCTTCTCTGAATGATTTCCTACCACTTATAACCATTTGAGAACTGTGGGCAATTGTGGAAGTGCTGAAAGACGTAAGGAAAGGAAATATCACTCTGTTTTTCTAAAACAAAAAGCAGACCAATTCCAGTAACAGTCATGCTGGTCCATGGGTCCCAGCTTTCACCTAAGCATAAAGCCCATAGGGTCACTGCCTCTCTCCTTTACCCTCTGTCTTTCTCATCTTAAGGAAGCAGCTCAGCCTCCCAAATCCATGCTTATCTTCAATGATAAATAAGCATAGGTTTAAGTGCTTACTTGTATCTGTGCCCCTGAGGAGAAAATAATTTTTGGATATTTAAACTCAGACTCTTGGCAATGGGAGAGGAACATGCAGATACACAGGAGATGATGGAGAAAGAGATGAATGGGATATAAATACTATTTTGCTTGATATAAAACATCCATGATTAGCACAGCAAAATGCAGATGATTTGAAACTCATAGAGTGAAAATATATGGGTGCACCACACCACAGTTTCAAGAGTAAAGCCAAAAATCTGCAGCAGTATTAAAAAAAAATACAAAACCACAAAAATACAAAAATAACCATATTCCTCAGGCAGGATGCCATTGATTTTGTGTTTTGTATGCTGAATAAACTGGTGACATACAAAAGAAATCATGAGTTTCATTTGCTATTTTTAATATAAAGCAATGAATTTTAGTCCTTAAAGTGCCCCAGTGGATGTAGATGCGGATGTCGAATAAAGAGATGCATGAAAATACAAAATGATGAACAGCTCAACAAAAACTTGCAATCTACTGGCATTATGAAGAATACCAGGATATTATTAATTGTGGTAATTTTTTCCTGTTTCAAGGGAGAGCTTTTCTCTGTTGGGAATGTAAATACACTCACTGCAGCTTATTAAAGGGTTTCATAAACTAAGTTTCATTAAAGGGAAGATCTGCAGCATTTCATCATGCCTCTAGTGTCTCATTTGGACCATTCAACTCCTTGATCTAGGCTTCTGATACTTGTGCAGCCCTGATTCAGAGAAGCATTTATATTCAGAAACAGCCCTTAGTACCAAGCACAGACATAAGCAATTTTCTAAATGGGAAAGGTCTCAAAGACATATTTAAATTCTTGCGTGTCTCAGGGCTTGCTTATGGTCTTTTTTTTTTTTTTTTTTTTTTTTATGCTGTGAAACAAACAACTATGAAGATTACTGAGGTATGAGCTGTGAAGTGCAACTGTAGAAGCTCTGAGCTTCACACTGCCCTTTTGTAGCCTGATCCCAAAGTAACTGCAACCTTGCTTTTACTAGGTTTATTTCTTTTTCTTCTTTGAGGAATTAGTGGTACATAAAAAGAGCACATACACAATTTTTTTTGTTCAGCTGTGGTGTAGGTCTGTCCAGGGAGAAACTGTATTGTGTGGGAATAACTCTGTTTCACAGGAGGAGGCTCTCATGCAGTAGTGCTCTGCAGCCATAGAGAACCCAGCTGATGTCTGTGGAGCAGGATTTGTGGACCTGGAATTCCAGACTTCCCTTTCTTGAAACTGGTAGCAAAATCCATTGAGGCCACTTGTCCAGGATGCATGCAAAGGAACTTACACCACTGGGTGAGCGAGATTAGATACGTCTGCTTATGATGATGATACTCAAAAGATGATTTCTTCTGACATCTGCTTCTGATATTTTTTTTCTTTTTTAAATTATTAATTATTTTGTCCCTTAGTTTTTGTCCATCAAGTTATAAAGTGGCTTTTGTTTTTTTGGTGGTAGTCTTTTGCGTGTCACAGAAGCATGGTATGAAAGAATTAAAATGAGTTGCATTCCTATCAATATGAATGGCAAGAAAATGAGTACATAGTGTTACAAGAGGTACAAGAGGAATGCTTTCTCATTAGTCAATTAGATGGGAAAACCTTTGCAGTTACATTGGTTTGCAAATATGCTTCCCATCTCAGCCTCTGCCACTGGTTTTCTGTGAGATCTTAGACAATCAGCTTTGCTTTTCAATGTTGTTTTTTTTAACTAGTGGTATGCTTTGTCTGTCTTAGCTATTTATCCTGTAACCTTTGAGAGTCAGAAATTTTCAACTTTTTTTACCTTAGGGGTGTTACACAAGTGTCTAACATCCTATTTCATTCAAAAGGCCTGAGAGAAATCCTAACACAAACTGTGTTTAAAATTACCTGTCTCAAGCTTTCCTACACTGCTGACACTGAATTTTCAGGGTAGGATTTGTTCCAATGAAAGCTGGTCAATGCTTCTTTGCTATCCTGTGTCAAATGAAAGGTTTAGCACCAAGAATCTACTAACTACATCAGCTGTCCTGTTTTTCATGGTTCTACTTCTTCACATGTCAGCCCTTTCTTATAAAATCACAACAGTGGTAAAACAGGAGCCCTTGAGTCTCTTGGTCTATTGAAGGTAAGATTCAAGAGTATGGATGATCATGCAGTGACAACCTAATCTTTGCTTATTGGTCCTAAACTAACACTTACTGTCTATCTAGATAGCTTGTGGAACTTAGGCCATGCATAGACTCAAATAAGCGGTGATGGACATGGAGCCCTGTCCTCCAGAGCACAGGATCCATCCCTGGTCAGCTGATAGATGCTAAATGTAGCAGCCTTCCAATTCCCACCCAGATCTCCAAGCAGCATCTGCTGTCATCGTGTCAGGAGGAGAGAGGCAGGGCATGGGAGGGCCCCTCCAGCAGCTCAGGCGGATATCTCCCAGGACCACTCAAAGGCCTGACCTTTAGGAGGTCTGACCTGTTAAAGGATAGGGGCAGGGACAGGAACCATGTGTGGGGGATGGGGCTGTTCTGCTGCTGAATCCCTGTGGGGGAAGGGTGCAGATCTCTGGCGTTCAGGGGAGGGGGAGCACTTCTTCCTCTCCTTTCTCCCTGTTGTCGCCTCTCTTGTTGTCTCTCTTTCTTCTCACAGTGTTTCTCTCTCAGACTCCACAGTACCAAAGGAAACCTCACCCACTCTACCTATTTTTGCCCACTGGTGTGTGGGCAGGAATATCTGCCCTGCATGGATTAGCTCAGCATTGCATCACAGAGCAAGCACTTGTGTTCAGAGCTCTTTTAAGACTATTGAAATAAAAAATAACAACAACAACAACAATAACAAAATTAATAATAATAAAAAAACAACTGAAAAGAAAGAAAAAAAGCATGCATCCTGATGCCTGAAGAGCAGCATTTCTATCATCTGTTGTCATGACACACGGCTGACGTGGGAACACGGCAGTAAGGCTGACTGCTATATGAGTTTAATTTTGGTGCAGAAATTTGCTAGAAGAAGCTTTCAAAAATATCTCTGGGTGGGAGGAAATCAGGTGGGTGCTGGTTATGAGTATGAAGCAGGAGGAAATAGTTGTCAATCTTACCTAGAGCATTACTCCACATCCATTAGCCCATTACTAGGTGGGGGAAATAAATGATATCATATGTCTCTGCTTCTCTTTCTTGTTGCTTTTGGGAAGGTGCTGGTGTGTAACAGAGTGCAGAGAGACCAAGCAGAGGATGGCTGATTAGAACCATGGTGGAAGACACCCTGCCCATTCAGTTTTGATAAAGTTGTCCGTACAAGAAGGCAGTCTCAGTGTCATCCACTGGAACCAAGTGACAGTGAGATCCGTCCAGGAGAGACTTCTGCGCCAATAGAGTCTAAAATGACAACACATTGGAGACACATGGTGAGTAGCTTATGATCTGTTGGGACTCAAAGACTGAACATCTTTTCTGTAATTATCCATGTGGTTGAACAAGTGTACTCAGCAGCCCAGATGATCCATCCAGGCATATGTCCTTATGCCCCCTCACACTTTTGTTTCTGAAGTATCTTGGTTTTCCCCATCATTATCCCTAGTTAAGTCAGACCTAGTCTGGTTTTCAGACATTGCTGAGCAGTCACAGCTTCTGCTAGCTATGAAAGAGTGTAGGTGTTCAGAAATATTCTCTACTCTGCTAACCCATTTGAAGCTCATTTCTTCTACTGCAACTACCCCCTATTAGTACATTTCTCATCTCCGTTAGTCATCTTGACTAATGACTGTACTCATCTGTACTAGTTTACTCACCCATTTCAGTAATTTCCTAGATCACAGGAACATTTTGTAACTTAGTTAAATAATCAGTTAGAAACTCAGATGTCTTTAAATGAGAAGTGTTATGTTTTATAAGAGCAAAATACTATGGTTACATCACAGGAATACATAATTCAGTGTAGGGACTTCCTTTCTATTCTACATTTGGTGTTTGGATATCCACAATAACAGTGGTGGCAAAACTGAAATTGAAGACTCCAGTCACCAGCTCTGAGAAGTTTGAAAGAGAACATCCACGCTGTTGCAGATTGGTTGTGTGTACTGAGACAGTGACAAAGGAAGAAAAGGAAAAACTTATTTGGAGAAAAGGAAAAGCTTATTTGGATAAGTATTCCAGATCACTTATCCAGGAGTTCTGGAACAGGACACATAAGTCTGTGTGAGCAGAGTAATTTACACCACCCTCTTGCTTAGTAATAAATAACATTTTATTTTTCCCATTTTCATTGTGTTGCAACTGAATCTAGCTTTTACCATACCACTGCTGCTTTCTCAAGGTATAAAATGGTTTCTTTGAAATCCCCTCTCTAGGGGTTCATTTGAGAATCCTTTTGAGTGGAAAAATTGAGAGCAATGCACCATTTACAGCCTCTCTTTGATTTTTGGTTTTGCTCACCTTTCTTTGTATTCCTCTGATTCTCCTGCTGCTGTTTCTAGCCTCTACACTGAATATCCCATAATGTGCTCAATAAAAATTGAATAGTTCCCACTTAGAATTCTAAAAATGTCTTGCCATTTCCAGAAAGTGACAGCATGAATATTATCATCAGTCTTTTATGTGAATTGCCACTCTGTTCCTACTTACCAAGTATCTCATATTTCTCTGACATCAGGCTCCATACTCTTCCACTCAGATGCCCTGTGACTCCTAACCTTCCCATTGGAGGTGCCCAAAACATTGGCATTGACCTTGGTGCTGGCCAGAGTAGGTATTAATTATCTAAGAGCTATGATCTGTTGTCCACTGAGGAACTATTCTTATCAAATTCCTGCTCCAGGGTACATCCATCTGGTTCAGCCCATCAGAAGATAGCATGCCATACCATTTTCCTGGCAAAAGTGCCAACCTTGGATGTAAGTCTGTGTTTAGATGGTCACCATTAGTTCTACAGGGTGAAACTTGGACTGACTATATGCCATGCTACCCTCCCTTTTGCAGATGGAGAAAAAAAAAGAGAACCAGGGTGGTTTGTCTGAATTCTTGCCACACTTCTTTTTTCTTTTCATTCTTTCCCATCCAACTTCTAGAGGGCTGGGGAAAAAAATCTGAATTTGTCATTGGGGAAATATAAACATTTGGGAAAAAAATAGGCTCCAGCTGAGGGAATCTAGCTTCCCATGTTAAACAAAGACATTGATTTTCCCTTTGCCCTAGTTATCACACTTCACATAATTTTTTCCAGCCACCTTGAAGAGACAGCCTGGAATAGCAGTCTTCATATACAAACAGCTCTGTGGTAGAAAGGTTGCTTTCCTTTACATGAATAAACACATGCACTTTCAGTCAGAATGCCCTAAACCAGAAAGGACTCAATTACATTTTTAAGAAGCATGTTTTCTTTGTAGAATCTCTGCTGCCTTCTTCAAACTGAAGACAAAATGACTGCATGTCTGAAGACAGCACATGTCTCAGAGATGTAAATATTCACCCTCCCAGAATCAAAACCTGAGCATAGCTGAATGCACTACAGTATAAAGACAATATTGACTGACTTTTTGTTTGTCTGCTTTTTGTGTAGGGTGCTGAAAATGCTAGTGATGTTTAAACACCTCTTTAGAATAATTACAAGATATTGAGCAAATATAGTAATTTTTCCTTGGTAAGCAGACATGAAATGCACGTTTGCTTATCAGAATTAAAAAGTTCCAGGGGAAGCCTTTATGTCTGTCAGGTAAATCAGCTAATCTACAGATGTGATGTACTGAACTAGGTAAATAAATACTTTTGTAGATGTCTAAATATACATTTCCCTGAGAGCTGTCCCAGTCTTTAGAGTAAATAAGTTATGCTTATATAAAGATAGTTATGTTTGTTTAAAAGATAAGATAAACTCAATAAATAATCATGCTATAACCACACAGTGCACGCACTGAACATACTTAATTCCATATAGTCTTCTCTGTAAAAATGCCTACTGCCAAGCTGCATCAGCCATTTAGCATTTAACAGTCTGTCATAAGATTGTCCCCCTCCTACTTAGGAGAAAAAGAAAAGCAAAAATAAAACAGATACAAATTTCACAGTCAACAAAATTTCCATACCTCTCAGGAATCTTTAAGTTGTAACCTGACAAAAAGCAGGAAATTAACATGCAAAACCAATCCGATGTCCTTAATTCACCTCTTCGCTCTTTTTCTTATTAACATGCAGAAGAGCACAGCCATTTCTTCTGTGAATCTTTGCAGCACCAAGCTTCCCTGCTGCATTTTCAAGATGACTTATTCCTGTTAGCTACCTCCAGAACTACTATGGCAGGTCATCTAGTCCATCTCTGCCAAAGTGCAATTAATCCCTACTGCACATTTACAAGGGCTTAGCTCACTGAATGTAAATGTCTTGTGTGAACTGGCTTTTTCTTTATCTTTGCTTTACCACTGAATTATTTTTCAGGCTAGGAATATGTTAAAAAAATCATACTTAATCAGGTTATTTCCCCTGACATAATTAATTCTGTACTAAAAAGGGTGTTTGATATTTCCCTACAGCTGCACAATGTCCTTTACTGTGTTTTCCTTTCCTTCCCAAAAGTCAGCATCTGGAAGTATTGTTCTCTTTTGTGACTCTTTGAAGCAGGGAAAGAACTAGTGCCTAGCCTTTGTCCTCTCTTTTGGTATGGGTCCTTTACCCTCAGATCCCCCTTGCAGGGCTGTTGTGCTTGGCCACTGACTTGGAAGTAATGTGTCCTCAGTTTGTCTGCCTGTCTGGGCTCCGTCCTTTCCCAGTACCCACAGATTTAGTATTAAAACTTAGGCAAGTTTTATTCAGGAAGTGATTTAAACTCAGTACTATCCATCTCTTCTTGCCTTTCTTTGCAGCTCCTGCTTAGAGACCCTGCCTGAATTGAAAACCCTCAGGATGATCTGAAGTGAAAGCATGTGCTTCAGGTACTCATTGCATGCTCTTTTCTCTGAAACCCATTCAGATTATTCATCCTTTTCAGTGTCTCCTTCAGGGCACTACACCTAAAAGACCTGTTTTCTCATCTCATTGCCCCTGCCTTGCCCAGGCTCATCTCATGAAACATCCAGAACAGTGATTATTGGCATTCACTTGGCAGTGAGTAATGCTGATAATGTCTTCATGACTCCATGAGTACGGCCCAAATGTGCTGCAGAGGGAGTGCATGGCAGAGCTACCTGTGGCCATATCAGAGCAAGGCTATGAAAAAGTTCCTGCTGTGCCCATTTTGGTACGTAACCACTTGTTCAGGCCACTTCTTTCTCAGTTAAGCACGGGTTTTGCCAGACTGATCTATGTATTTTCAGTGATTTTCTCCCTCTACATTTATTTTTGTTATGGTGGACAGGAAGACTAGAAAGAAGAAACACATAAAATATTTTTTAAACTTTCATTATCATTTGTGTATAGTACATAAATTCGGAAAAGCACTAGTGGGAATATATTCTCACTAGCAGTAAGTAGCAATATGGTTTTGTACAGCCTATTGCTAAGAAACAGATGATAGCATACTGCTGTAGAGTCCACTCTGCTGTTATGAATCTGGGAGTTAACTGTGATATCTGCTAAGAGCCTTTAACAGTTCTACTGACTGGAACAGGGGAAACATCTTTAAAAAAGAATAAAAGGAGGAACCAAGGAACTAAAGGACAGTAAGCCATACCTTTGTCCAGCAAGATCACACAGCAGATCTTTGTGGAAATTATGCTAAAGCACATGGATAATAAGGAGGTAATTTTCAACAGCCAACATAGATTCACTAGGGGCATATCCTGCCTGACAAATTTGGTAGCCTTCTACAACTGGGCTAGTGAGTTGGTGGTTAAGGTAAGAGTGAATGATATCATCTACCTGGACTTGTGCAAAGCATTTGACACTATTCTGCACAACATCCTTGACTCTAAATTGGAGACAAATGTTGACAGTTGATAAGGAATCACCTCAGTAGACAAGGAATTGGATGGATAGTTGTATTCAAATAGTTGTTGTCATGTCCAGTTGGCTTCATGTCCAAGTGAACATCAGTGACAAGTGGCATTACTCAGGGGCTGGTATTGGGACTGGTACTGTTTGCCATCTTTGTTAATGACATGGACAGTGGCACTAAGTCCACACTCAGCAAATTTGTTGATGACACCAAGCTATGTGGTGTGGTCAACACTGGAGGGAGGAAAGGCCATCTCTGTCAGGAAGGACATAGATAGACTTGAGAGTTGGGCTGTGCAAACTGTATGAACTTCAAGAAGTCCAAGGTGGGAGGTCCTGTACACAGGTTGGAGCTATCCCAAGAATAAATGCAGGCTGGGTGTAGAATGGATTGGTAACTGCCCTATTTAAAATAACCGGGGGGTGGGGGGTGGGGGTTGTTTAATGAGAAGCTCAACATGAGCCAGAGATGTGTGTTTGCAGCCAAGAAAGCCATCAGTATCCTGGGTGGCATCAAATGAAGAGTGGCCAGAAGATCAAAGTCAATTCTCCCCCTCTACTCAGCTTTTGTGAGACGCCACCTGGAGTACTGTGACCAGTTCTGGAGTTCCCAATATAAAAAAGACACGGAACAGTTGGAGTGAGTACAGAGGAGGACCTCAGGGCTTCAGAACCTCTCCTGTGAAGACAAGCTGAGAGAGTTGGAGATGTTCAGACTGGAGAAGAGAAGGTTTCGGGGGAGACCGCATAGCAGTCTTTCACTACCTGCAGGGGGCCTACATGAAAGCTGAAGGAGAACTTTTTACAAGGGTGTGTAGGATAAGGGATAGTGTTTTTAAGCTGAAAGAGAGTAGATTTAGATTAGACATTTGGAAGAAATTATTCAGTGTAACTGTGGAGAGACACTGGCACAGGTTGCACAGAGAAACTGTGGATGCCCCCTCCCTGGAAGTGTTTAAGCCAGGTTGGATTGGGCTTGGAACAACCTGGTCTAGTGGGGAGTGTCCCTGCCCATGGCAGGGGGGTTGGAGCTAGATGATTTTTGAAATGTTCCTTCCAATTCAACCCACTCTATGATTCCATTATTCTATGAACATTTCTTTAATTTTGTTTCCCTTATGTTTAACATGGTGTGAAGCTGAGCCAGGAAAGAACTTACTAGGCTTGCTAAGTGTATTCATGGTAATTCTGAAATTTTGCTACCATGCAGAGGACTGAACCAGGCATGAGCTGGTGTTTGAAACTGTGTTGGAGCAGAGTTAAACCCAAAATCTTAAATATTGCCTGACTCTGAGAACAAGTATCTGGAGCATCTCAAGTATCTGCATCATATATATTTACAGGGAATTTTGCTTGGACTCCTTGATTTCATTGATAGTAAAAATATATAAGTGCTAAGCACAACCATTTGTGTTCCTACTAGTAGTATAATGGTGAAAGACTCAAATTAATTATCCTTACTTGGATGACAGAGCATGTTTTTTCTGTTTATCATCTTAAATATTTTAGTGATAAACAGATGAGGATGGTTCATAAGCATTCACTTCATTATCTGCCCTCTGTAAAGAACAATAGTGTCCCCATTCTGTAGGCTAGTAAACCACAGAGGCTGTGTATATTTTTTAAGTGTTCAGGTAATAAAAGCAGGGGGCAGGTGCTTTCTCTCATATTGGAGTGGAGTGAAACAAAATTAATTTCAGTGAGCCAGTGTCAGAGAGGACAACAGGAAGGAATATCACTATTTTCCAACTGTTCTTGTTGTCCCTGCATTGTGATCCGTGGCTAGTCTGTGCAGGGACATGAGCTGCAGGAAAGTTAATCAAATTCTCTTTCAAATGTCTTACTTCACTGTGGTGGCACTTTTATTTTGATTTTAAATAGGACTCAGTTATGCTTCTTTTAATTAATTTTAGAATGTAGTGTGGTTTACCCGATCCAATCTAAACTCATACCTTGTATTAGCTCAGCTCACCTTTCCCCAGCACCTCCTCATAAGCAGGATCTAATTTGTTCTGTAAGTCTTGAAGCTGCATTCTACTTTCTTTTCTCGGGACCACAAGGAGATTTTCTATTTTTGCCCTTCAAACTGCTGCATGCCCTGCCATCAAACAGTTATTTTAACCAGCTCTTAAAAGGTCTCTGATACTAGCAGTTGCTGTTTACACAGAATTACCCGTGTAATACCAGTGATTAAGAAGAAGGTGAAATACAGGCTGAAGTACCAATTCACAGCGTAAAAGCGACGAAGAGATGGAGTAATTATAGCCTGAGAAGTAAAAAAAAAAAACACCAAACCCCGATGCGACTACCTGCGGGACTAGTAGCAGCTTCATTAAGGCGGTCGACCGAAGAGACTCTGGGCTTTCAAGCACCGGGTTCTGTGCACAGGGGATGCTCAGGATCCTGGTTGGCGCTGGGTGGCAGTGCTCCCCTGTGCTGCTGCCTGCAGGAGACGTGCCGGGCTCAGCCTGCCTAATATTGCTTTCTTAAGAAATTTTAAATACTGTTCCTCTGCTCTGATACAGCTCTGCTGTTTTATAGCTTCGATTGCGGTCTGAAGGACTCTCTGAAAGGAAAGAGAGGGAAAAAGTGGGTGGAAAGTGGTGAACTCAGAATTGGAGGCTCAGGACAGGAGGAACCTCTGTTATTCAGAATCCTTTGAGAGTACAGGGACTTTCTTGACAATATATATTCTTTCCCTTCCCTTCCCTTCCCTTCCCTTCCCTTCCCTTCCCTTCCCTTCCCTTCCCTTCCCTTCCCTTCCCTTCCCTTCCCTTCCCTTCCCTTCCCTTCCCTTCCCTTCCCTTCCCTTCCCTTCCCTTCCCTTCCCTTCCCTTCCCTTCCCTTCCCTTCCCTTCCCTTCCCTTCCCTTCCCTTCCCTTCCCTTCCCTTCCCTTCCCTTCCCTTCCCTTCCCTTCCCTTCCCTTCCCTTCCCTTCCCTTCCCTTCCCTTCCCTTCCCTTCCCTTCCCTTCCCTTCCCTTCCCTTCCCTTCCCTTCCCTTCCCTTCCCTTCCCTTCTTTTCCTACCAAGCTGGCTGTACTTGTGTAGGGAAAATGCCATACCTTCTCCAGACTTATCCGTGGCATGCCTGAAAGCAAGGAGACAGACTGTCCTCTAGCAAACACCAGATGCTAAGGCATTTAGTGACTGTCCTTCAGCTCTCCTCAAGGACCAGACAGCTGGTGCTGGAGGTCAGATTCATTGCAAGGTCAGCTGTCAGTGACAATATCAGAAGCCAGAAGCCTATTCTCAGATGAAGCTCTAGTACTTTTGGGACTGACCAAAGTTACAATGACTGAGTGCACCTAGTCCTGACTTTCTACCTCTCCTTCAACAAGACATCCATAGCATCATAGTTATGGAGATGGAAAAGGCAAATAAAATGTCCTTCAAATGCCTTGTTTCTTGTGTAATGGGAATCTTGTATTTAGATAGTGTTCTCACTGACTTTGGTAGAAACAGATGACTGTTTTCTAACACTTCTTCAGGATGGACCATTTGATGGCCTTGCAGCACATGATGACATCGATCCCTCTAATGTAAGAAACGCAGAGTAAATGTGGTTTGGTCAGCTCTCATGATCTTATGAATTTCATAGCATTAGATGCTTTTCTCAAAGCTTCAGTCTGCATTTATATGACATGCAGAGAGAAGCTCATCCCTCTTGCTTCTGTTAAAGGGCATGTATAGATGTATAGCGTTCCTGGTGGTATGGAAGAGCTTGAACATGTGAAAAAAAGAATCTTCAATGGCAGAAGGTAAATTCCAACCATTTTTCCAAGAAAATGCAGTGTATTTATTCTCATGATTTTTCCAATCCTCAGATCGCCAAGCGGTCAAGATTAGTGGAGCTGTCTCTGCTGCAGCTACATAAGACACATTTGTAGTTTAACAAAATAAAATGACCAAGACTGTGCAGCAGCTGTTCCCACAAGGTATATTGGTTGGTAATGCATCGTGGCACACACACAAAAAACAAAATACCAAACAACAAAAAAAGTTAACATTGACAATTTGTACATGCAGGATGGAAATAGGAAGTATTATAAAAATGAGAGTACAGAGAATCTGGAGAATTCCATGTTAAAGCAGCAGGAGATGGAAGCCAACAAGCTTTTTAAATGCAGTTAAAACTGTTCTTGTGAAGAAAGTGAGCTTCATGAGACCAGGATCAGTGACACAGGACACCTCTTCATCTACTCATACTCATAGGTTGATCGTGCACCACACAAGTTTCTAAGTCCTTTCTTGGTGCAGAGGTTAAACATTCGGTGCTCAAATGGGCCCAAAGCACAGAAATCATCTTCCTTCCCATGACACACAGTGAGATGTGAGGTTAATGTGGTTTTTGTGGCTGACTGCAGCTAGTCCTTTCAGCAGCAGACATTGTTCATGGATTTATCTATCAGCAGAAATGAGCCTCACTGCTTTTACAGTTCAGTGCACCTCCTGATCATTCCAACCTCAGTAATGAACAAAGGCTGTGAAATAACTTGTATCCTCTATTAAAGACAAACAAATAAGAACACCACTTAAGGAAGCAACATAAATAATGAATGAGTAGACAAATATGGTCCTTTCTGGCAGAAATTATGTTAGTTTTAATTTGTGTTTTATGGCACCTAAAGTAATGGGCACATGAAATATGCATGGAGAGAGAGAACCAGGAGAAAAATCCCTACAGAACCCCACTACAATTCCCTGGATCTTGACCAACATTTGCAATGGGATAAGTGTAGCCAGGAAAAAAGAAATCTCCAGAAAAGCAGAAAAAGAGAAAATAGTAAACACTGGAAAAAAACAGTGCAAACCTTTCTCTGATGCCAGCTACACTACTAGAAAATCAAAACACTATTTAGGAGACATGCTCAAAGTGTAAGATTGCCCAGTGAGAGAGTCTTCAGCATTTAGCATAATAGGAATAAATCTTTGTGGAAGGAAAGAAATTGTTCCAGTGCTGCTTGTGTACAGAAAGTATTTTCTTAACATATCTGAATCCCCCTTTCAGGACTCATTCAAGGTGGTTTTCTTCTAAATTTAAAGTTAGCATGCCATGAGTCAGATTAAAACAAGAATGTAGGCCATTATATTGAATCATCTCCTGCAAAACTAAGTAAAGTTTATTCAAGTTATAAAACCTACAGATGTATTTATGTATCTGCATATGACAAGTGGGGCTATAAAATTGTATATTTTTTGATTGAGCTACAGAACAATAATGTCCCAAACCTGTAGTGGATCATACTGATGATGGTATTTTTTTTTCCCTGGAACAACAGTTCAAGTTTTTTTGATTGAGCTTGATTATAAAACCTAATTTAGTCAAAGTGGCACATTTCATTTTTGTCCCAGGAACCAACAGGCTAACTTTCTAGGAGTGGTTGAAATGGAGTGGGGTATGAGTGTTACATACTTGAATTTAAAATATGGGTTTATCTAAATAGATTTTTCCACAAAAATGAAATGATAAAATAGATTTAATTCCAGGGCTTCAATATACCATACCATAAGTCCTTGTAGAAATCCTCTGTATGTTTTTGCTTGCTCCCTAGCTGAAAGATTATGTCCATACAAAATCAAATAACATGCACAGCCAAGAGTGAGCAGAGCTATGCTGGAGGCAAGAGCTGTAGGAAAACACAGATGGGTGAGGTGTGCAACCATAGGCTCCCCTGGAATTTCACCTGCTTCAGGGCTCCAATGACTGTCCTGGTAGGTGAAGGTGAAACAGTTCCTTTGATTTTGTTACGTATTTGCGAATGCACCTTTCTAACATTTTCTCAAAGAAGTACCTTAAGCACTATTGAATTGTTGTGTAATTTTTATTTCATCTGAAAGTACTCTGCAAATCCAATTTGAATCTTCAGAAAACCCTGGCCACCAAAACCCTGCATTTTCCAGAGAAATTCCTTAGAGTGGAAAATTAAAAAGGTCCATCTCTAATGATAAAACCATTTGTTTGCAAAAATGTCTCACATATGCCACAGGTATTTCTTTTTAAAGCCTTTGGGGCAGATCTTCATGTGATACAGCTTGGAATGTATATCCATGCATTCCAATCTATTTTGTTTATTGGTATTTTGGAGATTCTCTTTGAAGTGCCTCCATTTGCACAAAATGGACTGTGTCTATGGCCCTGCCAAAAGCTATCAAAGGGATACAGGGTTGAGTCTTCAGCTGGTGGACATTAGTATACCTCCATGATTTTGTATGGTTAATGGAAGCATTATCTGAGCTGTGTAATTCAGCAGGGACATGGGAAGAGCTCAACATTCTTGTACAGGGAAATCCTGAGTGAGAATTCAGATTCTCACCTGTTTGTTTGTTTGTTTGTCTGTTTGGTTTTTTCCCCCCAAAAAGCCAATTAAATCCATTCTTTGGCATTTAGTGGGCATTGGCAAGCACTTTAGCAAAAAAGCCTGAGTGAACTTAAACTGCACTGAGAGATCAAGACCTGTCTGTAAAGACCTCCCTTTCCAGGACTATAATGGGAAGACTGAACAGGCAAAACTGTTCTTCACTCATGTGCTGACTTTTGACCATGGCTTTCCTATTTAAAGTCCTTTCAAACAAAAGGCAGACTAAACAGAGAAACATGAGAGTACTGGCAATAATTTACAAATCTGTTATTTGCTCTTCAGAGCATGGATCAGACCTTACTCTGAGATACATGTATCATGCATCATGTGAGAGTATACGTTTTAACTTTTCATCTGAAAAGTTAAGAACCTAGGTTGTATTTGGATTTCTGGAAAAACAAACATGCTTCCTCAGCATTTAAGACAATATGTTTTAGTTGCATTGTGCTCTGCAAGAATCCTGAACCTAAGCCAAAACAAGTGAATTGTTGCTCAGCAAATCCTAGGTTTATAAAGCCATGTAGCAGAAAGAAAAAAACATGACTCTATCTGGAAAATGGATGTTGTTTTCAAAATAAAAGAGTTTGGTCTGTTCTAGGAATTTTCTTTTTTTTCTCAGTTGTGTAATAGTACGTAATGATAGCCTCAAGATAAGCAGCAGTGTTCTGGTGCCACAGTAACGTTTTAATGCTTGTTAACAGGACAACTTATAGAAAGCTTTCCAAACCTAATGGGACTAGGTCTGGACTAGACCTACTTCGAGAATTGTTGCAGTGCTGCCATGGCCCATTTTGTGTGCATTTTAAAAAAGGTAAGTTGAGACTCATGAAGTGAAGACATCTCTGCTGGTCAGGTAAGTGAGAGATCCTCAAGGAGCCCTCCTATCAGACATTGAGCTTTTCAAAATGAACAACATGCTCATTAGTGATAGATTTCCTATTTTGCACCCAAACCTGTGATGAGTAATACTAGCTGAAGGTATAGTTCATTTTGTGGTGTTGGAGACTTGTGAGCTACTCAGAGTTTCTTAGAAATACTTGGAACAGGTTCCTTTTTCTTGTGAAATAGTAAAAGGTGTCATGGTAAATTTTGTACCAGGGATAAAAGTCAGGTCTGCTAGGAGGATCTAATAGCTGCAAATTCTTAAACAAGTATTAACAGGTCCATCACCCTTTCTTTGTTACAAACAAGACCACACACAATTTGCAAATATACTTACTTGGAAGAGCTGCCTGACTAGTTTTATTCTGAGCTTGAGATAAATACTTTCCAGATAGAGAAAGAAAGCACAGCACCAATCAGAGCTGTAAAGAGACAACACAGCTCCAGTTGTATCATATGCTGCTCTAAAATAATCAGATCTTTCTTTGATAAGTCACTTTTGTTATTTGAATGTTGACCAGGAAAGTAAGTCTTCATGGAAGAAATTACTTTTTCTTTGTAGCAGGGAGACAGAATTTCCTAGAACATGGGCAGGGCAAGAGCTAAAATCCCTGGTGAGTGTTATTAAACACATTGTTATGCAAATGTAATATGTTGTAGGTCTTTGGAAGAGGGATTTTTCTGCCAGAAGAGATTGTACTATTTTGACAGTTATTTTAATAAAAACATGCCCAAATCAATTTGTTTAGACAGTTTTCTTTCCTCTTTTATGGAGCAGAAAGTTCTGGAATATATGGTTTTCAGAAACCCTCCTGTGGAAATTACACTGAAAAGATTTGCTTTGAAGTAATGGCATTTTCACATTTTATCACACTGAAATGCTGAAGTACCAATTTGAAACACAAGGTTTCACTTCCATATATTGATTCAACCCAATGTTTTTCTTAGACATTTCTTTTAGCATAAGAAAATTAGAACATACTTAACAACAGAAAATATCAGCATTGCCTCACAAAATACAAAATGTCTGTGTGACCTCATTCTCCCTGGGAAAATGTTTCAGTGGAAAGTTTTGGCCATTGTTAGAGTTCATTAAAAAATACTCCCACTGACTTTAACTCTTTAATTCCTGCCAGGACAGGACTTTTTTCTACATCATGTATTTTTTTTGCATCACACAATAGAGGCACGATTGTTTCTTCTCCAGTTGTGTGCAGAGAAAATTGAAAATGGAAAAGCATTCAAAGTCTGCTAAAGTTCTGGAATTCAATGGGGAAGGCTGACCTTTTGCATGTGGAATGAATGTACCACAGAGCAATTTCAGATCGGTGTCAACTCCAACACTGATTTTTTTCAATTTAACCACTGATTGGCCATGAATTGGACCAAAGCTGCCAAATTCATCTCCCAAACAGGCCTAAGTGGCAAAGGCAGGGCTGACCCTGCCTCCACACAATTGCAAAGACATGAGGTATGCACACTGCCAGTTTGCTCAGACCTTCTGCCTGGAAACTTGCCTGGTATTAGGCTGCTTATGATTATCAAATATTTATCATATTGTCAGAAGATAAAGCAAGGAGTAATTAATGTCTTCTGTATCTGAGCCCAACACTGTAGGATGCTTGATAATTGAGTGTCCTCAGCCCTTAAAGGAACAGACCTTCTCAAACTGGTGTCTTCTTGTTTTCCAAAAGCTCCATTCACCTATCTGCACAAGGATGCAAAGTTAAGGGAAGATATTCATCACAAATGCATATTCCCAGGCAGCTGTCAGTAGGACAAGAGGGCATGGTCTCAAGTTGTGCCAGGGGAGGTTTAGGTTGGATATTAGAAAGAATTTCTTCATGGAGAGGGTGATCAGATGTTGGAATGGGCTGCCCAGGGAAGTAGTGGATTCTCTGTCCCTGGAGATATTTAAAAAGAGACTGGATGTGGCACTCAGTGCCATGGGCTGGTGCCCGCAGCGGTAGTGGGTCAAGGGTTGGACTTGGTCATCTCTGAGGTCCCTTCCAACCCAGCCAATTCTATGATTCTATGATATCAGAGAGAGGGGAACACCATGCAGATGAGCCACCCTCACTGCTTAGTTTGTGTAATTGCAACCAGTTCCCAGAGTCTGTGAAAAAGCTCCAGAAATGCTTCAGCTGCCTTCTGTCACTGCAGGTACAACAAGAGGGGAAGGGGCAGTGCTAGAAACTAAAATGTCTTGTATTGAGCTGAGGCAGAAACTCACACAACCTCTGAAGAAAGGATGATGCCAGCAGCTTTGGCTTCTGGCTGGGAAAGAGGAGTGTTTCACGTAATTACCGTGTTGTGATGGTACTTTTGATATTGTACAAGTGAGAGTTCTCACAGAAGGAAAAAAAATCCAGTGAAACATTAGGTTAATATTTGTATTGTTCACATTTTAACTCAGTTGATTGATTATATCTATTTATTTGTCCAGCCAAGTTTTTCTGACAAGATTTTTACTGTGCTAATAGGTTGGGGCATCTAAAGAAACAAGGGTGTAGGGTCTGGAAATTCTTAGTTAAAATTTTGGCTCTTTCACTATGCCACAGTCCCTTATTATTATTATTTTATATTTATATATGAAGAAAAATTGTCCACTGCTCATCTGCACCAGATGGTTCATCAGTAATGCAGGATGACAGCAGCGTCCACACAGAAGTAGTGACGGGGGAAAAAAAACCAAGTTTGTAAATATGTACAATACTAGAAACTAGAAAAAGCAATTACAAAAGAGAGAAATCAGCTTATTTTTATGATGCAGTGTTTATGTAAAGGGCTAAGATCTCTGATAGCTAAGGAGTGCAGTTTCTAGTGACTTTGCAAGGTCAGATTTTAGGTTAGTAGCAAGTTGGAAGCTGTTGGGGACAGTGAGCTGGGTATACATTTGTGTATTTTAAGATTATAGTAAATTACTTGGTTGTGATGCCTATGTTTGAAGGCTATGAGAGTGAGTTGACTGTAATATAAAACACAAAGGAACAGAGGTTGTTCTGTCCATGGCCAAACCCATGGCCAGCTCCTATGCATAGCTTTGCAAAGACAAAATAAATGAAAACATTCAGCTGAAGAGCTGAGATGTCATTCTTCGTCAGTGTTACGTGAAGCTCAGTAAGAGACTGTGAGAACTTTCCCTCACCACTAAAGAAAGGTCCCTGCCATCCTTGTAGACATCAATCTTCCTAAATTTAAACAAAAGTCTGTTAGGGCTTGTGCCATTGGACTGGAGCGGCATGGAAGTGGCAGAGTTTTGTTTTCACGTTGACTTCCAGTGCTGTTGCATGTGGCTTTTTCTTGCACAATGTTTTCTGCAGTGTTAGAATTTTTTAAAAAGTGTCGTTTGCCATGGAGACAGATACAAATATTTAAAACAGGTACAGATAAAACAATAAACATTCAAAACTTTGAACTTTGAATGATTTTTTGTTTTAGAATATATTCCTCCAACATGTGCTGATTCAGAAATATATGATTTCTGATGATATGATATTTTGATTTCTGATGATATGATGTTTTAGAAAAGCAAATTTCTACAATTCTTGGGGTGATTTCCACTGAGAAGTGATGAGCTGACTAACAGCTCAGTGCACAGTCATCATCTGGAGCTAGCAGGTGTGCCCTATATGGGAGGAAAGAACATGAGGTTTATATGTGCTTTTGTACATCCTCCTGTCTGTTGCGGATAGTCTGGCTCTCTCCAGGCCAGGCAATCTTCTCAGCCTGACACTGAGCTGCTATTTTGAAGCCTGTTAGTCTGCACAGAGAGAACCCTGACAAGTAAAACACACAGGTGCCCCTGCAGAGAGACCTCTGTTTTTCTGTGGGCTGACCCAGCAACTGGGTGCTTGATGTTCAAGCATGGCTCAAGGCTCAGCCATTCTGGGGGAATGCACTTGGTTGCAAGACAAGATCACCAAAGCACAAGGATAAAATGCTGGCTTTATAGGTTTCTTGGTACTTTCCAGAAACAGGAGGTGTGGCAATGTGTACAAGCATATAGGTGCTACATAGTAGATGGTGTAAGTTGGTATGAGCCCTGTGCAAACAGCTGTATTCTTCTTTCTCCAGACAGAGGTAAAAACATAAGGAATTAACAAAGGATTCTTCACAGATTATTCCACTCGTCTTACTTTTGGCAAGAGATGATTCCAGAGAAAACCCTCCTGTTCTTACAATATGTCTAGCAGGACCATTTCTGAGACAACTAGAGCTGTTATTTTAAAATATGCTTTCTATTCACTGCTGCACACATGTATTTCTTTCCTTTAATTTCCTATGCACAGAAGAACTAAGTCAGTTCCAGCTGCCACTCTGTCCAAGCTAAGCCAGTTTCTGGTTTTGTTTTACACAGAAGTTGACAAGGGAGAAAAAGATTGGAATTCAGCTCAAGGGCTTTGATAGCCAAGTGCACAGTCCCAGAATTCCCAGAATTAATCACTAAACCTTCTTTCCCTAAGAAAACTTTATTTTTCCAAAATGTGTGAAGTTGCAGTTTTAAGAGAGTAAGATTTGTGACACATCCTGTAGGAAAAACAACTGCAAGAGTACACATGAGGATTTATTTACTGGCTGATAAACAATTCTCATCATATGCCATCTCAGCTTTGACAAGGAAGTGTGTCTTCATGTTAGAGCAGGAGGTGGGAATACAAGATAATCCCTTGCAATTTATGGCCTTTGATACAAGATTCCACTGTAATTTGTGGGAAGTTAGGCTTCTTAGCCCCATGTGCAAAACTTGACATTAAAATACCTGCTCCCCAGTGGATCTAGGGAAAGGTTTACCCATTAATTCCTTGTAGGATATAAGAGGAGACTTCCTTATTTGCAGTTTCTGAGCTCCATTAAAGTTTGCCTGGAATCTTCACCATTGTTGTAGGCAGTAAGTGAAGAAGTCTTATAGAAGAGACTGTGGAGAAGCATTTTTAGCTCATGGTAATTTAGAGTAGTCAGCTGCTTTTGGGGCTTGGCAGAATCATTACACTGCTGGACTCTAATAACTCATAACTGCATAACTTGTGAAATGGGAAAACATCCAGTTTTGAGGTTGCCAGACTCTGCTGATTAATCACAAATAAAAAGCTTTGCTGGGTGAGTATTAAGTTTTCCACTGAACCACCAGTTAAAACCCTTGAAATTTGCTTTTACACTTAAAATAATTGCAGGTTGTTACTGACCCCTCCTGGAAAGGTACATATAAGTGGAAGAAGAGAGAAAAAAAATCCAACAACAAAACAAAACAATCCCCTCTCTCCCCCCCAAAAAAACCCCAAACCAAAACCAAACCAAAACAAGAACACACAAAGAAAGAACAAAAGGCTTTTAACTTGCACTGTGCATGATAATGATAGAATGCCTTCAAAGAGCACTGGGGTTTTTGAAAATCACAGAAGTGCAAAGAGGTCACCCATAGATATTTGAATTATTAACACATGTTTAACCATTAAAGAAAGATATATTGATAGAATATCAATGTGATTAATTATTTAGTTACACAAAGCATAGCACAGAAAACGAATTAAGTATTCCCTATTCTTTGGGAAGGATGAACCTTGAATAAATGCATCATAAAAGGGTTTGTTACCACAAGGCTTGTTAATAGCAGATGATCTTTTAGTATCATGGAAAATGTGTATATGTTGCTTCTAATTATTTTTGTTACAAGATGATCCTTCATCAGTTGATCTATGGTGAGATGGAATGGAGAAAACAGCAAAGAACCAGATTTATGGTTGATAGGAAGTGTAGTGACTGTTAAGCTTGCAGCAGCCTATTAAAAGAAACAGGTTTTCAAAGAAAAAAGGTACAGCTATTTAAAGAAGAAAATCTACCTAGTCATATATCTCACACATGATGTTTCCTGTGCCTGTATTAAGCAGCCTTACCCACACTGCTAATGCAAATTCTGTGGGGAGAAATCTTCTCCTAGTCTCTGTTGTCAGAAAAAAATATTGTGTTGTAGGTCACTTTTTTTTTTTGTCAGCTGTGGCAAACTCAAGTTTTAAGCCTTGCATATCGACTTTGAAATGTATTCATAGCTGAAATTTCGTCACATTTTGGTTGCAGTGTATGGATATTGCATAATTTCTTCAGTTATTGGCCAATTATTCCAGCATTCCAAGAAGATTTTTAATATGAAGTCACAGGAACTATGGTATAAAATCAGTGTATTTGCTCTATTTATATAATATGGGAAACTTTGAATTACGAAGCACAGTTTTGGGAAAGCTTCCTAAGGCCTTCCTTTATTTTATTTAGAGTTTGTGGGCACTTTGTAGAGTTAGGTGTCCAGTATTCAGTAGTGTGTTTTCTCAGTAATGCCATGTTAGGCTGTCACATGTCACATACACTTCTTCACCTGCAATGGCAAATGACTAGAAGGTTGTCTATGTGCTAGTGTGTTCCACGCCTAGAGAGAAGCAGGATAAATGCTGCAGCTATCTGTATATCTGTTGCTCCCTTGGTTGAGGCCAAAGAAAACTCTTGTTTCATTTCCTTGTGTGTCCTCTTCCCTGGGCACAGGAGATTGACCTCTTTCCCAGCTGTGGCCTTGAGAGGATACTCTGGATGAGTGGAAAGCAAACATCTGTTCATAGCTGTTCGTGCCATAGAGGGGGCACAGGGAGGAGAGAGCCCAAAACCCACTTGGGACAGCAAGAACATCTAGACTATAGGCAGAGGAAAGAGAAAGATGAAAATACAGGTATTTAAAATAAAAAATAAAAAAGTCACACAACTGTAACCAAGTGTTGTGCAAGCCATTATTGTGCTGGAAATTCAACGGAAAATTAAACAGCAGTATGTAATATGATATCTAGTCTCTATAGTGTCTGAAGAACTGTATCAGAGATTTTTTTGTTGTGTTGTTTTTTTTCTTTGCTAGCTAAAAATTTTCAGCTTCTCAGTCACATGCATAGTATTCATCTTATTTATTAGTATAAAAGCATAGCAGTCAGTCCGTAAGTCATGCAACAGTTTCTTACTCTATTCTGGCAATGGCAGTTGTCCAACAAAGGTGGGGTAGCAAATTCTGGGCTCCCTGGGAAAATCAGGGTCCAGGTTCACTTGTAAGAAGGTTTCCCATGCATTTCGCTCAACAGAAGAAGGTCTAGAAAGGTGTAACCATGTCACAAACTGAAAACACCTCCACCCTAGTGGAAAGCAGGCAACCTTCTGTTCTGGTCTCTTCAGTCCAGTGGGGCTCTCATAGACCTTGTGCTCTTAGCTTGTTTTGAGGTGTAGTGGCAGGGCAACAGAGGCAATTTTTCACCCTGGCCTTGTAGTATGAAAGACAGGGAGGCTGTGAAAGAGGGCTCATAGTGTTACTGAGAGAAAGCTGTCTTTACCTTGCCACATTATTTTAGGGAACTCACTGAATAATTTAGGTCTAATAGACTGTAGGGACTTCTCACATGGGCGTCTTCTGCCAGTTAATAATACTTAGTACATACATTGCTCTTTGCATCTGCAAAGTACTTTGCAAACATTAACTAATTAAGCCTCACAACACTCTGGGGAGGTAAGTATAAGTGAGTTATTATTGTTAAGTAAGGCTCTTGGCTCTCCTCTTAGTGGAATTCTTGGGGGAAATCCTAATCCTTCAAGCTGCAACCCTTTCTGGTCTTAAGTCCCTCCTGTGAACTACATTTACAGAGTGAATTCAGAAAGGAAGCTGTGCTCCTTGCACTTCCACAGGAATCTTTCAGTACTCAGGAACTGCTTACTTACCTCCAGCATGTACTCCCAGTTCCAGAGCAGACAGCTTTAGGGCTTGCCCAAGTCTGTTCTGACACTTATTGGTCTCTTTCCTTCCAGAGAATACCAGTGTCTTGAAGGGCTGCAGTGATCACAAGTATGATGATGATTTTCTTGGAGAAGCCAGAAAGCTCTGTGGAAAAAACAACCCAACAAACCCTTCTGTGAACAGAGTATGGGGAAAAATCACTTGAATTTCCTGCTTAGGAAATTAAGGCTTCTACCTTAAAATATTCAGCTAATGGTAAAGCTTTCATGAACATGAACTGTGCAGGAACAGACCTGTAACCAAATTATCAGGAATCCCTGTATTTTCATCAATGCACAGGTTTTCAGCATGTTTTTTCAGCATGTATTTTCAGGAAAGCTAGTGGAAAATGTACCAAAATCCTGCTTATCCAAGAAGTCAATGATATTTTATTGGGAATGTAAGCCCTAAAAGCAATGCCAGTACAAGCAACATGGATCAATACTGTTGTTTTGGTTTTTTTTCTTTCTACCTTCCAGAAGATGTTTCTGCAAAACCTTGACCAGTTTTTGACCGATACAGAGGTTTATGCCAATGTGTTATGCAGGATGATGTGCATAAAGACTTAAAATGCTGAGAGCCCCAGCTGTGACCAGCCAAGCCTTTGGGAAATGCATGCCAGAAACAGAGAGCATGCCCCACACATCAGATCATGCATTTCTGACAGCAGAATGCTCTCCAAGGCTCTGATGGCAGCTCCATTGGAAAGTCATACCCCCAGAAATCACATCTCTGCTCATCAGAGCTCCTCATGAGGGTTTGGGGTTCAATATTTGTAGTGATTATAGAGCTGTTATTATACCACATTAAACAGACACTTTGAAACTCTGACAAGGGGATTGAGACAAAGCAGAGTGGCAGCTGCTCTGTCAGTCACTTTCTAGACTATGGGAACCAGCTGGTTGTCATTATCATATATAATTTACCATTTAAGCTACATGTTACCAATGAAATAATAATAAAAAAACCCAAAACCAACATGACCAGAAGAAAAGCAAAGATGGCCTTTGGGACCTTTGGAAACTTTCTGTGGTCTGATACATATTTAAGTTGATGTTTTTTCAATAAATCTCTTTCCTCCCTCCTCCCGCCACCTCAGCTGCCATATTAAAGTGATCAAGTTGACCAGATTTATTAAATGGAAATATGCAGTTCACTTAGTCTTTAAACCACATAAATACGTAAGAGGGATTTCTCCAGTTTCCAGCAATTCATCTTGAAACTCCTGCTTGATGTTAAATCATTAGACCTCAGGCTTTTTTTGCACAGCCCATAAGCAAGCACTTAAAATCTCAGCCATCTTTCACTAGAAGGGAAATAAGTATGCCCTGTGCAGTGAGTGAAACACCAAGAGCAAGTTTCCAGCAATAATGAAGAATCTTGAATGTCTTGGCTATTTGCTTGAAGGGGGAACATACTCGTAAATTAACTGTTATTTTGAAGGTTCTTGTTTTCTGAGAGCTGCCTATACCTGTGAATGCTGAAATCTATGTTTTTAAGGAAACAGCCTTCTATGAGTTTCACTGAGGTACATCTTGGCTCACCAGGTTTTGTCAGAGATAGTCACACCAGTCAATAGAAGTTAGCCACCCAGCTGTCTTAGTGGTCTTAGTGACAGATGGAAAATCAATACCTTCTTACAAGACAGTTTTGAAAAGGGTGTTGTCAGCCTGCTCAAAATGTGAAGTTTAAAAATGCTTTTTTTTTTTTTTTTTCCACACCCCAAATTAGTGCTCCTTTGAATTGAGCACTTTTGTTGTTTTTTCACAAGAACCATCTGAAACAGTACTAGGGGTAGCAGTGTGCCCTCATTATCCTGAACTGCAGGGAGATTGAAAAAGAAGATCTGCAGAATTCATCTTGCATTAGCAGAGTTTATTTTTCTCCTTTCAAAATCTTTGTACTAGACCCTGTTTCACGAGGTAACCTTTTGTCAACATTTCCACTTTCATTTTGCTAAGCCTAATGAAGTACAAGTTTACATCTACCGCTGCTCCTCTTTAAATACACAGTATTCTTGAACACCTGACCTTTTAGTTTTGTTTGATTACCTGTAAAATCATTGTCTTTCATCCCTTGTTCTGATGAACTAAAAGCATTTTTCTCCTCCTTGATCTCCAAGTTCATAAGGGCTTTAAGCAATCAAGGTTTCTGGCCTGTAAGCCATATTATATTTTTACACTTGTTTGTATGCTTTCTGTAGGTCTTGCATGTGTATTTCTGAGGGTGGAATTTGGCCCAGTGACATCCATATCTGCATGCAAGCATTAGGCAAAATGAATTTGTATTGTAAAAGGAATTTATCTCAAAAGAGTGGGAGTACATCATGCATAAGCCACTGATCTTTGTGATTTGATGTTTTCACAGAGAGGGTGGTAATAATCTGCACAACTAAATTTTCTCTGAAAATCATTCTTTAGGCAGGATTTAATTATTTATGAGTGATCCATGGAATATTTGCTTTGTGAAGTCTTTGTTTCCATTTGGAAATGTGCTTCTCTGAGAATCTGTAAGTTGCAAGCAAGAAGGAAGGTGCAGCTTAAGCACATGATTTATATCTGTAGAATTCTCAAAACTGACTTGTTTACATACAGTTGGAGGGCATAATCTTTTAATAGCTTCTTCACATAAAGCAGAAGTTTTAGACTAATTCTTTAGGAGAAATGGGTGTGTTTCCATGATAAACCTGTCCATGACAGAGGAAATTGCAGGTTGAGGTGAAACATTGTAGTAATCATGCTGTTCCATAGCACTTATTTTGCAGAATTTAGTTATTCAGAGATGATTCTTTTTTAAAGAGCCTAATAATCTTTAAGATCTTTAAGAATCTTTGAGGATCTAAGAAGTTAAGAATATAAATTAAGATCTATTCAGATAATAATTTTACATGGAAGTTTTATATCCAGCAGAAACCCCATGACTTGGCTTCATTAGATGAATTCTCCTGTACCTTCTTTTGGGCCTGATTTGGAGAGTTAAGCCCTGGGAACCATGTCCATTTCCTTAATATCACCATCCCTTAGATCAGTATGTGGGCATCTTAGCCCAAGATGTGAGGTATGTGCTATTCCTCTGCTCCCTACAGATTTTGCCTTAAATTCCAAGACAGCAGTGGTGGGGAGAACACTCTTTTGAGGAACCTAAATTATTGTATTGTATAACAGCTGCAGTAAACTGTTAGATTAAATAAAGTAGCTCAAAGGACGGTGTGATAGAAAGACAGAAAAGGAGATTTAAGTGCTCACTAATAAAAGCAGCCCTACTAGTCTTATCTGGTGTGGAGCAAATATCATGCTGTTGACAAAAACAATTTCTGCTCTGTATTATGCTGGCGTAGGTCCCTGACATATTTAGGCCTGAGTTGTTCATATGGTTATTATGAGATATTTCTCTATTTCTGAAGCCAAGGGAAGAAAATAGTGACTGAGGTAAACGTTGCAAGAGCCCCAGAATGTGTTTTGGTTTGTGATTTATTATTCAGATACAGACATGCAGTCCTGGTGGAAATAGCCTTGGTGCTGCATTTGACAGCATCTTTCAGAAGATAGGTTTAAAGGAGTGACTGGAAATGAAAAGGGGGTAGTTGAGCTCTTAAGGGCTGAAAAGAAGTCTGTCTGTCTTTCTGTCTGTCTGTTGTGTGTGGAACTCTCCTGTTCCCTCAAGAAGAGAGCTCTTAAAGCATTTCTTCTCCTGCAATGACAAGTGATGCTATATTTTGGATTTCTCTATGCACTGTAAATGACATTATATTAAAGTTGTGCCTTTGGGTAGGAGCACACAAGTGAAGAAAATGAATTAGATTAGAAGCAACTCCTACTTTCACTGCAAAATAGTACATGATTGTAAGAAGTACACTCCTTGCTTCTCTCACCCTTTGCTGGTTATATATAAGTTATTAAATTTTCCATCTTTTTGTTCTGTGCAATGGATGTATAAGCCTGTTTATGCACTACCTTCAGAACATGAAAAATATATTTAATCTAAGGCAGTTACCACATGTGAAATGTTTGGCCCAGATTTCCAGTCAGGTTTGCCACTGTCATGAGTCAAGTAAGTAGAGCCAGAAGTGACAGCAGAAAACACTCCCAGAAATCAGTCACAGAAATCCTGTAAGCTGATAAAGAGTTATACACTTCCTTTTTCTAGCATATTAGTTATCTATAAATACACTAATGTGGGCAAAAAATTCCTTAGGGTGGACCCTTTCTCTGTGAAAGAGAAAAATACAAAGATGAAAGTCAGCTTGAATAGTGACAAAAGTATTTAACTGCACCATTTAACTATTTTTTAAAATTCCCTGCAATTTGGATCACTTTTGATGACCCTAAATAACAACATGAACAAACTATCAACTCTGATACATGATTTGAAGACCAATTGTATGATGCCCAAAGGATGGAGGAGATGATCTGAAATATTTTTCCATCTCTAAATTCCAGCTATGCAGCATAGTTTGCAATGAGCCTTAAATAACAGAGTTACATGGGAAAAACATTGCTGTGGCAACAAAATATTTCTCTTTTAAGTGAGCTTGGTATAAGAAAAATAGCAACAGTGTGATTGAAAAAGAAATAGACTTTGCAATATAAGAGATGTAATGATCTTCTTTTATGATCTGGGGGGGAGTGTGGATCAGCTGGAAGGCAGGAGGGCTCTGCAGAGGGACCTGGACAGACTGGAGAGTTGGGCTGATTCCAATGGGATGAGGTTCAACACGGCCAAGTGCCGGGTCCTGCACTTTGGCCACAACAACCCCATGGGGAGCTCCAGGCTGGGCACAGAGTGGCTGAGAGCAGCCAGGCAGAGAGGGACCTGGGAGTCTGGATTGACAGGAAGCTGAACAGGAGCCAGCAGTGTGCCCAGGTGGCCAAGAAGGCCAATGGCATCCTGGCCTGGATCAGGAACAGCGTGGCCAGCAGGTCCAGGGAAGGGATTCTGCCCCTGTACTCAGCCCTGGTGAGGCCACAGCTCGAGTCCTGTGTCCAGTTCTGGGCCCCTCAGTTCAGGAAGGAGATTGAGGTCCTGGAGCAGGTCCAAAGGAGGGCAACCAGGCTGGTGAAGGGACTCCAGCACAAGTCCTGTGAGGAGAGGCTGAGGGAGCTGGGGGTGTTCAGCCTGGAGAAGAGGAGGCTCAGGGGAGACCTCATCGCTCTCTACAACTCCCTGAAAGGAGGTGGGAGCCAGGGGGGTCAGTTTCTCCTCCCAAGCAGCCATCAGTAAGACAAGAGGGCATGGGCTTAAGCTCTCCCAGGAGAGGTTGGATATTAGAAAGAATTTCTTCATGGAGAGGGTGATCAGATGTTGGAATGAGCTGCCCTGGGAAGTAGTGGATTCTCCATCCCTGGAGATATATAAAAAGAGCCTGGATGTGGCACTCAGTGCCATGGTCTGGTAACTGCAGCGGTAGTGGTCAAGGGTTGGACTTGATGATCTCTGAGGTCCCTTCCAACCCAGCCAATTCTATGTTTCTATTATTCTATGATTACGCTAAATCGTAACTGCCCCATTTGTGATGGCATATCTACCTGTAACTCTCTTTTCTTTGGTATTTTTTAACTTACAAAAACATAGCACAACATTTTACAGCTTTAGAAACCAAGTCAGGAGTTAAGAGCTGATTTCAGGAGATATAGATGTTCCTTAAAAAAAACTAGATACAGAATGTGCGTGATTCAAGGTGTAGCTAGCCAGTCTTAGGCACCAGTGTGAGGAGCCTGAATAAGGAGCCCTTGTTGCTAGATGATACCTCCACACTGGATGAAGTACTGTATCTTCAAAGCATAGCTGTGTCTTTGGCTGAAATGCCAAAAGCATACTGTAAGGGACTCTTTCTTCTCTGATTTTTTGGGGAGGACAACAGATCTGTTTTCCTCATCAGCTATCTGTGTTATATAACTGGAAGTCGAACAAGGATCAAAGGCCTTAATTCAGTCCAGTGGTTGGTAAGAACTATAAAACTTTATTCCAATGCTATTCAGATAAAAATTTTACATGGAAGTTTTATATCCGGCACTAAACCAGCAGAAACGCCATGACTTGGCTTCACCAGGTGAGTTCTCCTGCGGACACTCCAGTGCCTTCTTTTGGGCCTGATTTGGAGAGTTAATCCCTGGGAACCATGTCTGTTTCTTTGATATCATCAGCCCTTAGACCTGTATGTGGGCATCTTAGGTCAAGATGTGAAATTCTGGTTATTGCAAGCAACAACATTCACTTTCACTACAGCCTTTCTGTATAATAGTGCCTTGGCCAAAGGACAAAATTCAGAATCTTTCTCTGATACTCAAGAACTTTCTAGTCATCAGTGTAACAAAAGAAAATGAAAACATACTCTTTTACTATCCCCAAGGTTTTTATAGATGGTGGTGGTGTGTCTGTTGTTTTGGGTTTTTTATTGCTTTGCTTTGGTTTGGCTTGGTTTGGATTTTTTGGGGGGATGTTTTTTTGGTTTGGGTTGGATTTTTTTGTTGTTTGTTTGTATTGTTTTGCTTTCTTTTGTTTTGTTTATGTTGGGGTTTTTTTGTCTGGTTGGTTGGTTGGTGTGTTTCTTGGTTTGTTTGTTTTTTTCCAAAGGACAGAGCATTTTCCAAGAAAAGAAATATCTAAAGAAAACAGGTACTATCTTCTTGTCAAAGAAATAAGACAAACATGTTTGTCCAAAATGCAGTCCCAGAAACCCCTGCAGAGATTCTCATGTCTGTTTTATGTGATCTTTAACTATACCTTATACCTTGTCAGGCAGAGTGAACAAGAAGAATTGATCATCAGTGCAGAGTCATGCCAGAAAGCCACCTATATCCCTCCCTTTGGTTTTATCTATAGGCGGCTCTTAGGCCTTCAGAGAATCTCAGGTCATGGGAAACATCAGGAAGTGACCTGTATTACTCTGGGTTTCAACAGCTTGGAGTCCAGGCTGCTCAGAAGGTTAGAAAGCCATGAAGGTACGAGCTGTGTGCTATGAAATGCCACCACCATTTTTCAAAATGACACAATTTGAAGAGCCTCAGTGCTCAGAAACCACCCCAAGTCCAGGTGTATGCCCAACCCTCAGAAACAAGCCATTAAAGTGCTTGCAAGAGGATACTGTTTATCAAGGATGTGCTATACAAAGCAACTTTGCTGCCCTTGCTGGGTGGAATCTGCTGCCACTAGCAGTGATGCAAGAGACAAGGGAAGTACATGATACAAGGTTTGGGGAAAGCACATTTGGAGCATATAGGTGGCCCTTATCTTGAACATGGTATTTCTTTGTGATCAAAGGTCTGAAAAGATATGGCAATCAAATGATGTAATCTTTTCAGCTATACTCAGCTACTTCAAAAGCTTCTGCTATACCATTAAGACAAACAGTAATTTACTTCCCTATCCAGGCTAGGCTAGGGTATGCAGCATCCTGCAGTCTTGTGAACTTAGAAGCAAACTAAGGCAGTTATTTTTGCCAAAAAACCCCTCAAGTGATAGTTTGATTGGTGAATCAATTCAGAATAGACTCTACTGTGAAATAAAAGGCAATTTAATTATGTGTTGCTGCCACAAAACACAATTAGATTTGACTTCAAGAAAGTGATGGCTTTTTCTTTAATATTTGGTTACAGCCTTTCAATTGAATGTAACCACAGGATAGCAAAATGCTGAAATAGTATTATTTCTCCATGTTATACTTGGACATGTTTTATACATATGAAAAGATCGAATGACTTTTAAAATAAAATTGAGTGATTTAAGCAAGCAGAATAAGACTTAATCTTTGGCTATTCCACCTCTGCAGAACACAATGATCCATGAAGTGAATGTGGTCTTTTAAAAGGTTTTTAAAACGAGCTTCTTTGGTAAAACTATCTTCATTACCTCTCTTTTGTTATGAGGGTTTGTTTTGTGTCATTTTTTGGTTGTTTTTTGTTTGTTTGTTCATTTGTGTGGTTTTTTTAGGAAAGACATTTGATCTACTGCAGTAATTTTGTTTACCTCACAGCTGGACACTCTGAGAGGTAATTATATTCAGGTAGTGCCTCCTGTGACATTCACTGAAGTAAATATATTGAGGCAATCAATATTTTGATACCAGAGCATTTAATAAATAAAAATATCAAAGATTTTGAAAGTCTGAAGAGACTAGTCATTTCCCGATTGGACCTCCTGTGACTATTCTAAACTTTCACTTTGTAATTTCTACATGAAGCCCAGTGACTAGTGGGCAAAGGTAAAACAAATTCTTAAAGCAGATAAAAAGAGGTTTTGCTACCAAGATCCCAAATATCTATAAATGGATGCCATTCAGACTACACCCAGATGGCTAAAATTTCTTACTAATTCTTATAAGCAGACACATCAAGATTATCATGAACAGCAATTTGTTCATTGAGGAGATTCTGCACTGGTGCATTGTGTTTGTATAGGACTGTACTTTGAAAAAGGTCTAGTTTCATGGGAAGTATCAGGCTTCATTTATCAGTCAGACTTCTAGCATTCTGAAAGAAACATACTTCCACATTTACTGGAATCATCTGTTTTCTCCTGTTTTCCATATAATCATGTTGAATTTTAATTTTATTCCAGGGCCTGGAGCTACAGATTGTAGGATATTAAGTCTCTTTCCCCACTTCTGCCTTCATGAAATAAAGTCAGCAAGAAATATAAAGTTGATTTTGTTCTAGGCATTGTGTGCTGAAGTCAATTGTGTTAAACACAGATAAGCAGGGTCCAGTATGCCAGCACTACTCTGTACTGACTTGCAAAGTTCAGAAAGAATTACATTTCTGTAGGTTATATTGTTTATACTTACATTGCAGAAAGATGCAGACTTGAAAAGTAGAGGAACCCAAGAAAGGAAGCATTTTACAGTAAAATATCTCCCACTGCAGAAGGTTTCAAGTTGAAATACATCACAATATATTCGTGCCACTCCCACCAATGATATTTTTTAATGTACTTGTCATAGAAAACTAGACTTCTGAAGACAAACTCCAAGAGCAGCATTCTTGAGCTGAGGGTAATGGATGATATGAATGGTGAATAGTACAAAGAGAAACAGTTGAGGCAGTCAATGAATAATGAGGTCTACAGAAAGGTGGATCATGATAGAGATCCCTAAAACTGAAGGTGAATTTTTGTTATTTAATCCATTACAAAATAGGGTAAATATGGTGTCTGGCTCATACAGAGACTCTCCTTTTATCATTTTGTCTTGGAAGATGAATATAATTTGTCTTGAAAGACAAATAAAATATTGCCATTGGCTAGGTAGAGAGAATGGGCAAGACTATGAGTGGAAGAACACTGTGTCTCCTGGTTTCTGTCTCAAAAGTAATGTTTTGTCTTCCAAGACAAAAGACAAAGTTGTGGAAGTATCTGTTATGGCACTGCTGCATGTCCAGCATGGAGAAGCAGAAAACATAACATCTCTGTGTTCTCTGTCTGTCACAGGGCACAGGGTCTTTGACATCACATCCTCCTTTGTCTGGGCCCCAGGTTCCTCTTCACATCCATCTTACTCTGCAAAACAAATTCCAAGTAATTGAATGCTGTAGTTGCAGCCTGAAAACTGCAAGGATCGGGCCTTTCATAAACCACTGAAGATCCTTGCATAGGAAGCATGGGGGCTAAAAATGAGGACTCAACAGGCACAGCAAGAAGAAATTAGATCAGAGTCAATAGGTTTCATGAAGTATCTTCCACTGCAAACTCACACCCATGCCTCCAGCTCTATAGCGAGACTCTTCTGTTCTTTGTAAACAAACTTATAAATAATATGGGCAACATGCATAATAAGGTACACTGTGTTGTCTAGGAAAAGAAGGATCTGTGGGAAATTCTTCCTGTGTGGTTTCAATGTTCAGCCTCCCAGGGAATCACAAGAACACTCAAATCAGCAGAGGTCACTCTGGAGTTGACTTCAGCAGTCAGTGGGAGGATTTATTCTGATGCAACAGGTGAGGATCAGTATATATTTTATATATATATATATATATACATATATATAGTATATATATATAATTATATATATTATATTGGTACAGTTCACAGTAGTATACCTTTTGCAGCACTCACCACATTGTAAAAGATGCTTCAGAGATGACAAAACACTGAGCGAAAATACCAGGTACTTACACCTGGTCAACTTTATTCACCTATACATAGAACTAAGGTTGCAACTAACTAAATAGAAATGCAAAATGTCTCTGGGTCTAGCAAAATATGGTTAACAAAGTGCCCTTAAAAATCACATCTGAATATTTTTGTGGATTCAAGAAAAATATTTTGATTTTTTAGGAATTTGATACACTTGTCTGAAAGAATACAGTCTTTCTGGAGGTTCAGTCTGTTTGAGAAATGCCATTGGTATATGTATCTACTTTACATTTTTCTGTTTCCATCATCTTCCCACTATCTAAAATTCTCAAAGTGCTTAGCTCAAATTCAACAGAATAACCTATTTCATCTCTACAATACACATCATTTCATCATCTATTCCATCATTTCTCTTGTAAACTGACTGCTCTGGAAGTGACACCTGTGACTTTGTTTTCAGTCTCAGACCTCTGTCTTGGTTCTTTTTAAAACGCAGTATTAGAATTCCTCCATCTTATATGGCTCCAGGTATCACTCATAAGACACAACCACATTTGACTTTTGGGGCTGCAGCAGTAAGGTAACCAATTCCCCCCCATAGGAAACTATGACATAAGGGAGGATATGGTGGGCCAAAGAGCTGTCTTAAAATAAATAGCAGCAGAAAAAAATATCTAAAAGAAGATTTTTCAAATTGCAAAAGGAGACGGTTTGTTTCCTGCTTGAATAGGGGGTAAATTCTCAAGTACTGTCACAAGTCTGGGGTCATCTTACTGCACTGTTAGCTTCTCTTTTCTCCTTATGGACCTTTCCTTAAGCCTAAAGGAAATTCCTTGCTCCTGTACATGTCTGGACCCAACTAAACTTGTTGAGCTCAGCAGGGAGTTGCAATAAAAGCATCAAATTGAACAGCTCTTGTGTCGGAAGTATCTGCTAGGGACTATATATCTGGTTTCAATTCTCACTCTTCCTGGGCACATTTCCTGTCAATACAGTTATTGAATTAACTCATTGTATGAATACATATGCATGGAGTAGTCAGCTCAATAACCAATCCAACGTATAGTATTTCTACATTCCTTCAGTGAAGTCCAAAACTATTACATAGGCAATTTCCATCTCTGACATGTTTTGTATAATGTGTGAAATTTTGAAAGGGCTAAAATGAAAAGGATCGTTTACCTTTTATTACTGTACACTATAAAAAATCATCTTGATCTTCTCATTAAATGAAGATGAAAAACACTATATGGAATTGCTTTGAATTTCTCACTTCTTGAGGATATCTGTCACAAACAAGAAAACACACAAGCTACACACAGAACCATGGAAACCACTTCTTGGGATAAGCCCTCTCCAGGGAAAAGAAAAAATCTACCATGATATCCATGTGTGATAAAATGTGCCATTCATTTCTTTAGCTCACCAAAACTGTGATATCATAGACCTCTATGAAGATTCAGGTATTCTAGAAGCAACAATCAAGAAATTGGTTCTCAGACTTCTTGTTAAACTGTCTTACAACAATAACTCACCAAACTTTGTGCCTGAGCTGACAAAACAAATAAATTATATTATAGTCATTAAAATCAATAGGAACTTCACACAAGAAACTTCAATTTACTAGAGAATATCAGTGCTTACTAAATCATGTCTGGATATATCGTTTTTGTCTATTTCCACCCTAAGATGTTGACAATACTTTGTTACAAAGTTAGATATTACAAAACCTGAAGGGATTAAAGGTTGGATGAAAATCCACTGGAATAGTTCGCTAAATACTTGCAGGTCCAAATGTAAAAAAAAAAAAAAAAAAAAAAAAAAAAAAGAGAGAAAAAAAAAGAAAAAGGAACAGGGGAAAAAAAAAAAAGAGAGAGAGAGAGAGACAGGGAGAGAGTGCACATAAAAGGTAAGAGCATTCTAGAAGAGAAACAATCCCAAGAACAGGTACCTAGAGATGATGAAAAGCTCACAAATCCTGTGGCCAACTGTTGCTAAAGCTCTGGGTGAGCTATTGATTTCCCTCATATAAGTGGAAGTGACTTTCAGAAAAAGAGTGTGGACAAGGATTCATGAAAACCAAAAAAGAAAACAGCAGAAAACTCTACTACTGTGTCAGATACCTCAGTGATGGCTACCCATTTCCTCCTGCATAACTGTGTTCATTCTTCTGTTTAAAATGCAGTTACTGTGTTATTGATTTCCTGGATATGTTTTTAAAAGCATTTAGGAATTGGCAATTAGTTACTGCTTAATGCAGAATGTCAAAACCTGCTATCGACCCAACAAACTGAACAGTTGATTCATTATTTCCTTCAAATGTTTTGATGTGGACTTAATCCAAAAGAATACAGGAAAGAAAAAGAAATTAGATTTTGTGAGGAATATCATACAATAAAAATTTAAGGGAACAGTTTAGAGATAAAAGAGATTTTCCAGTAATTGCTTGTTTGTTGAAACAACCACTCAAAGGGAAATCTCATAATGGGGCAACAGAAATACTGAAAAGTGCACACTGTGAAGTGTAGTTGTTACAACAGGGACAAAGGGTATGTTTTTAACTATATCATAAGAACAATGTTGATATACTGTCGTTTTGGTCATTCTGAAGCAAAACATAGAATATTAATTATTATAATTAAGAAATCAACTTTGAACCAAAAACTCACTCAGGCTTCATCTGGAAATTGTAAAAAATTTTGGGAAAGTATGCATGGCAGAAAACAGAATATGATCAGGGGAACTGTTCTGGTCACTTCTGCTATGAAGGCCCTCTTCTTCAGACATGTGAACAGAAGGGCAGGGCTGAGTTAAGCATCACCTTGCAGAGCCACTGGAAAACAGACATAGGGAATGACCTCTGAGGATCATCTGGTCCAACCCTAGAGAGAGATATTTACAGAATACTTACTGCTGCATTTCTCCCCCAGTATAAACTAGATACACAGCTAAGGCATCCTTCAGGCCTCCATCTCTCTCCCAGGCACAGAAACTTCTCCTAGGTCTCTGTTCTACTGGTGCAGCTAGGAGACACACATCTGCACTGGGGAAGCTTCATCTGGATGTTGCTTTCTTTGTCAGTTTCCATTTTAAAAAAGCAGCCAAGCAGATCTCCCCAAAACACACAAAACCCCATTGTTTTGAAAAATTATGCTGCACAGCTTCTCACTGGGCTACATTTCCTTCTGTGTATGTTCAAAGATTAATGACATAACCACAGCAACCATTGCTATTTTTTTTTTTCTGAAGATTTGTTGTCCCCAAAACGTTAAAGATATGCAGCTGCTGTACTAGAAGGCCAAACAAAATACCATCGGAAATGATTAATTAAATACTGATGGGTGTAGCTCATGAACTGTAACCCATTAATAACCATTACAAGAACTTGTGCCTGAAAATATTCTACAAACAATCATCTATAACAAATCTGTAGTACAAGAAGAAGTTCAAAGGAACTGAAACCACAACATATTTAAACAGATGGAGAAAACAAGCGGTGCCAACATTTGTTCTGTTAATGGCATGATGTCACTGGAATAAAAATAAATACAAAGGGATGATAAACATCCAGGTTAACTGGATGATATTAAATCAGATGTTAAAAAATTAGTTCTGTTTTAATCTGACTAGCAGAAAACTGAAGTGGCCACTGGTGTTTGCCTAGTGCAAATACTTTCAACAGAGGGATAAATATAGGACATAGTTAAAGGTAGAAAAATCTGGATATTCTAATATTATGCAAGGTAGAGAGGTCCCTGAAATTCAACCTAGAGGATTTCGGGACTACCTGAAGGATTTTCTGTACCATTAGTTATTATTATCAAGAACTTGTGAAAGACAGAGAAAATCTTTAACACTAGGAGAAGGTCAAATGCAGTACCTACTATTAATAAAAGAACAATATGACCTAGGGAAATACAGACTCATCAGGGTAATTTTAATACATAGAAAATGCTAAAGCAGATTATTGCATACCCAATTTGTAAACATCTAGAGAATGATGAAAATTATAAAATACTCTCAACACTAATTTGTCAAGAATAAATCACAGCAGACCCATCTGGTTACACCTTTGGGGACATAACTGGCCAAGTGAATAACGAAAAACAGTGAGCAAGATTTATACTGACTTCATTAAGACTTTCACATAGCGTTGGGCCTGGTGTGCTCTTCAGTAAGAGAAAATATATTATAAGAGAGATCATCACAATGAACACAGCTGGTTGATCTATAACACAGAGACTTATTAATAGACTACTAACTTGACAAGTTATTCTAGTGAAGCATATAGGTGCCTGCAGAGCTTGCTTCATTCAACATTTTCATTAATGGTCTAAAGAGTGCACTTGGAATTAATGAATAACACGGAGCTATGAGGGCAGAAGTATACTGAAGAATCAAGGTTCAAAGTTCTCGATAAACTCAAGAATGTTTTGAAATTAAAGATGAAAATTAACAGACACAAGTACAAAGTATTTTGATAAGGAAGCAGGAAGCACAGAAATTTAGAGACTAACTAGCGAGCTGCAACAATGCAGAGAAGGGATTGTGAGTTACAGCTGATGTCAAACTCAGTCTGAGCCAGCAGTCTGATGTTGCTGGGGAAAAAAACGAAGTCTCATTTTGTAATATACTGTCAGAATGTCATGTGTAAGATGCTAGAGATTATTATTTTTTTCTGTGCATCACCTGGCAGGCCTCAGCTAGATAAACAGATTTCATTTAAGGCATTATTCTTTAGGAAGTTTATAGGAAGGATTGGAGAGAAGCTGGAGGAGACAACTAAGAACTTTAAGAGGTCTACAGTACATCACCACTTGTTACGATCCGAGCTATTATTTTATATTTTGATTGTGAGGAAAAATCAGCCACTACTCATAGACATTGCATGAATTTACAAAAATAACAGGCTTTATGATTTGAGCAAATTACAAAGATTTATTTTAGGGAAAGGAGACAATAACACCACCTTTAAAAGAAAAAAACAAGTTTACAAGAGAAGGGAATTTACACAGATTCGTAACTTTGGGGAGAGAGTTGTTAAGAAAAGGAAAGAAAAACAAGAGAGCAATTAAGTTTTATCACCCTCCACCGGCCCTGGCCTCTGTCTGGAGGGAGGATGGGTAGGACCCGCAGTTCCTGCTTGGCTGATGTTCTGCTGGTGCTGTCCCAGAGCTGAAGCCAAAGTGGCGAGAGAAGGAAGGGGGGGGGGAGACAGAGCCTGCGTCTTCTTCTTTTCTATTGGAGTTTTTACATAGCAAAAAGGGATTCTGTCTTTTCATAAATCACTGGCACACAGACTTGCTAAAGATGATGCACAGATTTTGCCATCCCAAGAACTTCTCTTTTAATTATTGTGATCTTTCAGTCCTTGTTACCTTGCTAGATTTATTGTCTTTGTCTTGACCATGTACCAGGAAGTGACCTGATTAGCAGTCTTATCTTTAGGTACCTGTCAGGCATGATACAAAACAGAAGCTAGTTAAGTTTGGGGTAAAAATCTGTTAATTGAGAATATGTTTGGTATATTTTTAAAACAGCAGAAAAAATACTGATTCAAGAGACATATTTTGTATTTTCAGAGTGTTTACATAAGAAAATTAAAGAAGTATACTTCCTTAGCTTGAAAAAGTGTAACTGAAGGAGTGTATATTATAGTAGTCTTCCATAATATGAGTGACTGCTACAAAGTTTTGTTCACTGCCCATTGCCTTTCTTTGAAACAAAGAAGATTTTTTTCCTTTAAAGCATTGTTTCAGACAAACAATTCAAGATGTAAGGGATAGCACAACATCCAAGCATTCTGCCTTACTGGAAGATATTAAGAGGCAGACTGCTGTCAGTGATGGTCCAGGACACAGCCCAGGGTGAATGGAGTCCAAGAAGTTCCTCTTCTATTACGCACAGGTTGCAATAGACATTTTACATTTGAAAAATAATTACTAAGCTTCTGTTACCTGTTTGCTAGGAAGGAATGGTATCCACTGAAATAAATATCTGTATATGCACTGCTAGGGTAAGGAACAAACCCTCAGCGGCCACGCTAAGAAGTCAAGAAGTGAAAGCCTTCCATTTCACACTGTATCTGACCAACCCCTGAGAAAATCAGTGCATCACTGCTACTCTTCTGCAGAAATAAGCCAACACTTGAGAGATCAGAGAAGCTCCCTGGGGATGTGTTAGACAGCCACGTGCAATGTGTTGAACGGAGAAAGGTCTGGCATCAACAGTTTGCAAGGCCTCTCCCTGCCATGCCCATCCTACTGATTATGTTACTGCCAGCCCAGTGTTACCAGATAGTTAAATAAAAATCAGCAAGTAGGATAACACTTTGTTATTTTTGTTGAAACTCTCTTTTATCTCCTGCCATAGCAACGCAGCTCAATGGCAAAATCAGAAGCAAAAGAAGTCTATCTGAAGACTGGTATGGTGTATGTCCCTCCTAGAGCTGAGAATGGAGATTTACTGAGTGATTTAGCTACAGATGCAGCTTTTTCAGATGAATACTGCAGCAGATGGAAGAAGCCTGTGTGTTCAGAAGATGTAGCAGTTTCTCAATACTAGGTGATTGCATGGCAAGTTGTGCATTCCACCCACAACATAGTTTGTGCACTTGTATAGTGCACTTATGTAGTTAACTACACACCTGCTTATACCATAGCAGAGGAAACAGATAATATATTTAAATAATTTTAACTTAATACGTTGTTTTATTGAAATTGCCCACAATGTTTTCTTTCATTTTCAAGATGCTTGAAGGAATAGCTATTTGCATGTCAGAAGTATTTGAAGATTTGTTTCTCCACGTTTCTAGGATCAACTGTGATTGATTAGGAAGGCAAGAGGAAAGAGCGTGCTAGAATGATGGATCTATGAAAGAATGAAAATTAGCAACACTCTCCAGTTACACTTTCCTCTCATTTTATATAGACAGTTATGATATTAAGGATCATTCACCAGTCATCATGTTTCTGCAGCATTAAAGTGAAGATGGCTGTGATCAGTTTTGCCATTTCCTCCTGCTGTACACGGAAACTACATGCTAGTTTTGCTACCAATGGAAAAATAACCCATTTAGCTGAGTGCTGTTTAGAGATTGTGTTCACAAGTTCTTTCATTTCACACAAATTAACCCATTAATAATTCCTGATGGCTGATCAAGTGTCTGCTGTATTCTGCCATCTTTTAGGAAGATTTGCAGGCATGCAACTTTTTTTTTCTGAATTATTTTGACATTTTTTTCACTTCTTGTACCTTGAACTGATAAAAATGATAGATAAATAATGCTATATTTAGCACTGGGAGTGAATTACTGAAAATGTAAAACTGAGAAAAAACCTCTTAGTACAAGAGAGGCCACAGATTCCAGAAACCTGATACTGGTCAAGGTAATTCTACTACTGGGCTGCTGGCTTCATAAAATCTACTTTCAGTTTTTAATATCAGAATAGGGATTCTCTGCTGCTATGCATTTTTTTTTCCTGCTTCAGGAAGCCAGCTAGTAGTGCTGTGGCTCAATGAAGCTTGGTAAGACCCCACAATGTCAATGAGGTCTTAGTGCAAAGGGCCCTTTGTTCTATCTCAAACCTTCCAGAAGCAGCTATAGAATTTTATTTCAAATGATGAACCAAACAGAAACTAAAGCAACCAGAACTATGGACCTGCAGAAAAAACAACATGCATGACAAATCTAGCCCTGAGAATATAAAACTTGCAGCACCTCCTATTCTGTGCCATTATTTCTATCAGTGAGAATGCATTTCCACCCAGTAGTCTTGTGCCTTGTTACATCCAGCTATATGGGGAATGACTGGTCTTGTTCTTTGAAGGGATGGTAGCCTATCTCACTGGGACTGACAAGCAGAGGTTTTGAGTAACTTGGTAGATTTAAAACAGCTAATGTTTTAGTGGCGTTGTAGGTCAAAAAGGTTCCTTCTTAAAGCACCTTTAGAAACACCTTTAATGGAGGAGCGCTGAAATAAAAACCAGTGCTTTTGTGAAGCAAATAATTGTGGCACCACATTTGGGTCTCTCCTTGGACTCTGTCTATTGTGTGTTCATATTTGGCTTGGGACTGGTTAAAGGAAATAATGCATGGCCTTTCTAATGGTTGTCAGTTTGTACTGCAGCAAAGGGGGTCACATCTACTTTTCTCCTTACTGTCTGGGAAACTGGTTTGATCACTGTAAGAATAAGTATCCCTCCATGATGACTTTGTTGGGGCTTTTTCTGTTTGTTTTATATTCCACAACATCTCTACATCTCTATTTCAGGATATTAGATGAAGCAAATAATGCTATTTCAGTCATCTAGCCACCTTTGAACATACCACATTACTTAATAACCAAGAAGATGGGATTAGAGCAGAGAATTCATGTAGTTGACATATGGCATAACAGTATCTGAAAAAATAGGGGGAGGGGTAAACAAATTCAGTTATAATATATTAATAGGGACTAGAGATTCATGAAGTTGAGACATAGTGCTCTGAAGAGATTCAAACATGAAATGATACAATTGAAGCCTACATTATTAACTTCTAGATGAAATTCACATGTGCTCCAGAAATGTGAGAGTTGAAACTCACCAGTACTTTTGGCAGGAGAGCTGAGAATGAACTTGAGGGCAAATAGGAAAATGTTGTCTTTATATTAGACTCAGCCTCTGAGATGTACCTCTGCCACAAGCAGATGTGCCTCTGCTTCAAACATCTGAAGATGAGGGTATTTGCAGCGGGAGCCTCTGAGCTCTGGGAGAGTCTCGTCCCACCAGGTCTCCCTGCATGCATGTTCATCTTCTACTGCCACCAGGTAGATCCTGGCCCACAGGTCACTGAAATGACACCATGCAGAGTTTTGAAAACAACAAAACAAACAAACAAACAAAAAAAACAACCAGAAAAAGACTGGACACTGAAGAACTCTTATTTTCAACTCTTATTCTCAGTTGCCTAAGGCTCAACAATAATTTGGATGGCACAATGAGCTAGCTGGAAGATAGCAGACAGTAAGAAATAAATGGTGATTTGGTTCTGTAGAGGATTTTTCTCTGAAGCAGCGAGGCAGCACAGAGGACAAGGTAGCTACTATATATACAGTTTTCATCTGTAGATACGTGTTTGTGTATATGTATATGTACATGGACACACATATACACAAAATTAAGGGAAGAAGAGGTAAAATACCTTATATGTAAAATAACTTCAGAGAGAGAGCATCCACACTGAGGAAGAAAGTGGATGCTTGAAATTCAGATGAGAATTCCATACATTATTTTCCCACTAACCCAATTTAATATTGCTTAAAGGTAATTTGCTACTCTCCATTTGTCTGTCTGCCAAAACAGTGAGGTCTTCTGTGGTCTCAGCTCTATTGTTCAGATGTCACCCCACATAAGTAATACTGAATGTAAAGAAATTACCTGTTACCCATCTCCCTCTGTGAAAGACAGTTCTTTAGATTAATATTCTCTGGAGGAACCTTATAAAGAAACCAACAGGTAAGAATATAGTAAATTTTTTTTTTTTTTTTTTTTTGAGGAACCTATAGATATCTGGTTGTTTTAAAATAAATGTTTTCCTGTAAAATACAGATGTCTGTCAAATAAAGCTGATGGATTATCTATACAGTGTGACACCTCAGCAGAAAGGAATATATTCTACATGCCACCATTTAGAAAATAGGTTAAATTAATTTAAAAAAAGAACAAAAAAAGAGACCCTGAAAGACTCAACAGATCAGGTCCCTGAATCAGCCTTGCCTCACATCTTGAAAAAGTAACCCATCGTTTCAGAAAAGACATGATGTTACACATTCCACATTCCAAGTCCAACAATGTTGGGGCAAGAAGCTGTTTGGATGCACTATTTTCCACGGAAGATATTAGCACTCATATTTGTCAATAAGGTTCTGTGCTGCTTTTCAGGAGATGTTGACCTAAAGCCATAGCAGCTCCTATCCATCTGAAGTAAACCTACATATCTGACTCCAATGAAGACTTTAGTTATGCTCTCATGCTTGTAAAAATGTGGTATTTTCTGGCAATCCCTCTTAAAATTTCCTGGGAGATGTAGCTGTGTTTTTGTGCCAGTGAAGTGATTTGTGTTAGCATCAATCTTGAGAAAGGCAGGACACAAAACTGAAAATACAGCTGTTGTCTGCACAACCTTATTCCCAAATAGAGCAGACCAGGGCAAAACTGCAACTTGGCTTTGGAGCAGATGTCATTTATGTCAGCCCCTGGGTTGTGTTTTGCATAAACCCTTCCTTTTTTCTTATTTTTCTCTTTAAATGAACATGAACAAAATCTGTGTGGGATCTTGCATGTCAGCCAGGAACCCCAGGCACTGCTTATCTTGGCTTGCTTCTTATGCAGGAGGCAGATGTGTTCCTCTTTTCTCTAAAGTCTTGTCCTAGAAAATGCAAATGAGACCCCAAATCAGGTGTCAGGGCCCATCTGCTTGGATTTTGCCTCTGACTATTGCTTTCTACATTAAACTTTTGGTCTCAAGGCAGAAATGTTCTGACAAAGAAAAAGCAGAGGGTCTGAGTGCACGGATTGGAGTGAGAAACTGAGGCAAGGCCACGGGATGAAGACCCTCCTGGGAGCATGTTTCTTCCCCAGCACAGGGTTGCTGGCTATGACCCTACACAAGAGAAGGGTAGACAGAGGAACGTCCCTACCAAATCACAGCCCTTGCTTAGCAGCAGAAGCAGAAAGAAAACTATGTTGGAAGCAATTTGCAAAACCTGGCCTGGGACCCATCTGAAATGTTTAACTATTGAGCCGTCTTCTCTGGGTCATGATGCCTTCAGCTTAGTTCACCTTCCTCATGCTAGTGACTAGGGCAACTGTTGTCACTTGACACATTTTTCACAATATATTCATGCAAATAAGAGTTAGGTAAAGTTGCATTTTCCAGTTTAGGGCCTTCTGAACTAGTTAATCTATCATTTTAATTGCTCTCCCAACCAGGGTGTGGGAGAACTGCTGCGATGGCTTGTATTCTGATACTATTGTGTGAGTTATCATTCCCACTCAACGAACAAAACTCCTAGAATCCTGGAATCAGAATGATTTGGGCTGGAAGGGACTTCTAAAGGTCATCTAGTCCACTCCAAGCAGTAAGCAGGGACATCCTCAACTAGATCAGGTTGCTCTGAGCCTCATCAAGGCTCATCTTGAATATCTCCAGGGATTAGGCCTCAACTACCTCCCTGAGCAACCTGTTCCATGTTTCCACTACCCTCATGACGAAGAAATTTTTCCTAATATCCAATCTAGATCTACTCTTCTCTTATTTAAAACCATTGCTCCTTATCCTATCACTGCAGGCCCTTGCAAACCGAAGGCCTCTCCAGCCTTCCTGTGGGCCCCTTGCAGGTTCTGAAATGTTGCTATTAGTTCTCCCTGGAGCCTTCTCTTCTACAGCTGAACAACCCCAGCTCCCTCAGCCTGAGTTTGTAGGAGAGGTGTTCCAGCCCCCTGATCCATTATTGTGGCCCTTCTCCAGACCTGTGCCATCAGGTCCATGTCCTTCCTGTGTCTCTTGATCTGCTGGTCATGCTTCTTTTGATGCACTCCAGGATGTGATTGGCCTTCTGGGCTTCAAGTGCACACTACTGGCTCATGTACAGCTTCTCATCCATTAGCACCCCCAAGTCCTTTTTTCTTTATAGCACATGTAAATTGTCAGGGCATTGACTACTGAATTAAAAAGACTGAGATACTCCAGTCAGGATGATCTCTTGGCTCTTCTCGCCCTCTGTCATATTCGTGTTAATCATATAAGCCTCCATCCCATTACCCACATGAGTTTCTGATGCATTACTTACTTCTCTTATGACCAGAGGAAGATAACATGGCAGTAAAGAGTGTCAATTTTCTTCTGTCGGTTGCAACTCTTGTCTTCCCAATGTTGCTCTCTACAGATAACGGAGGTTACAAAGATATATGGAGCCACACTTCTCAAAGATGGTGAGATGACAGAAGATGCAAGGTGAAAAATGGGTTATTCTGATCTGATATGAGGAAAATCTTTTTCACTATAAAGATAGCCAAACACAGAAGCATGTTCCCAGGGAAGCTGTGGAGTCTCCATCTTTGTAGACAAGAAAGTCAAAACTCATTTGGACATGGACAGAAGTAACCCACTCTAGCTTCAGGTGGAAGGTTGGACTGGGTGACCTCTAGAAACCCTATGCAAACCAAATTATTCCACAGTTCTGCCGTTCCATTTTTCTCCAAGTTTTTTTGTCAGTCATGTAGAGTTTAACATGGATTTCTGACATTACTTTCAGATGGTTTAGCTGTTATAATATGGTGAACGATGAGCACATAAAACCTCCTGTAATCTCTCTAGCACATCCTTCAGGTTTTGTAGATTTTAATCATTCTGCTTTTTTACAGGGCAAGAGTTTTATGTCCTTTTTATTTTGACTATATGGGGATCACCCTAGATGTAGCTACAGAAGACAACTAAGTATCCCACATCTGTGGGGTGAATTGTATTTCCAGACCTTCCACTTCCAGGTTCCTATTCTGAAATGCAGATGTGTCAAAAACCTAAAAACTTGGAATTCTCCTTTCATACCTTACAACAGAAACACTGAGCTGTACTGCAGTTAAAAGAAGGATTTTTATGCAAATGTGTCTAAAAACATAGAGATCAGTGTGACTTGATTGTATGCTACAGCAACAACATGAAAAATGCAAGTAGTTCTAATTATTATAATTATTTTCTCATACAACAAAGGTCTTGTTGACATATAAAACTAGTAAAGCACTGTACAGCATGGTTTAATAGCATGTTTAAATAGTTCCTCTGAACTGATATTTGAGAAGCTGTAGTAATCAAGACAATTTTCAGAAGAATTTATTGACATTTGGAGATAACATTTTTATTCTGATAATGAGGCATCTTAGACAACTGAAATTCAGGTAATTGAGATTTCAGAGTAGAAGTGCCCAAATCAAATGCCAAATAAACCTGTATCTGAGGTCTTAAATAGTAACATTATTTTCAGACTTGTGTGTGTGTCTATCTTCTCTGTTGGATAATCTCCTGGTACTTAGTAAAGCCAAAAGTCATATGTAAGTGGCTATATACAGCTTTAGGTATAAGATTTGGATGATTGTAGTTGAAAGTAAGTGTCCCAGCACTATAGTAAGACATCTTACTTTTGATGTTATAAATTATTTTAAAGAGGTGCAATATTTTTAGATTATTTTTGCCCATTCCAAAAAGCTTTTGCTGAAAGCAATTACCATCTAAGAAGTCAGTCATTTAGAACGTGAAAGGCCTTCTCCTTCAGCAAACACACAGCAAAGTGACCTCCACCTGGAGGGCCTGATTTAATGCAGCAATTCAGCATGTATCATACCCTAAACACAGCAATCCCTCTGAAGTCAGACTAACTAGAATATGTGTTTAAAAGCAGGTAGTTTAAGTATATTGTTGGAGTCAGAAAGCCTTTGACTGCTGGAGAATGACACTGGGGAGATGTAATCATTTAAGGAGCAAGTCCCAGAGTACTTGAAAGCCATTTATAAGGATTTTTCCCCAGCTGTATTTTAAGTTATTTCATTGCTCCCCTTAAATCATTTGTACTATTAGAAAATAACTCCAATTTATTCAATGCAGAGATTAGCTGGAATGGCTTCTGTTGACATGCATATTCAGAGAGCAACTGCTTTCTTATCTATTAAGAAATATATCAGAAACTATTAAAAATATTGTTTTATAATTTTTTGCATTGCAAGATCAAATGAAAGAAACTGTCCAATAGATGCCTCACACAGAAAATAATGAATCTTTTCCTGGGCAAGTAAGAGGAAAGATAACTGGTAGAGTTTGGTACTAATGTCAGGGTTTAACTCTCCTTTGTTAGAAGAACCCTGCAGAGTTGTGCAAAGGGGCAAATTGCAGAATAAATGTGGCAGGATGTAGGTAGTAAAAGAGTTTCTGCTTCTGCTGACTGTGGGTATCTCTGTAGAACAGTGTGGGAATTTTTTGTGGCATCACAAAATCCCATCTCTTCAACAAACTTCCTGTTTACCCTTCTACCTCCTCCCCCTGTTCTTTGAGCTCTGTTCACTTTGGGTGAGTGAACTCAGGGAAATGAGACACCAAACTGGAAAAAAAAAGCACACAGAAATCTGATGTGCTCTTGACCTTCTATTAAGGCTATTTAAATAGATGCCATAAATAAGTGAAGAGTTCAGGGGAAGGCTTTTCAGGCAACACAGGTTTTGAAATGGATCTGCAGAGAAATAAATGGTTCTTGCCATATCAGTTGCCTTTCCCTCTTTCTCATTCTCTTATGTCTTGTTTTCTTCCTTGCTCTCTTGGCACTGGCACTTGGTTGTCACCCAAGCCTCTTGGTGGCACTGGCTGAAAGGACACATTGCCATGTCCCTCCTGTTCTTCCCCACTGGACATTACAGATGACCTTTTGCCAAGTATCCTCCTGGCTGGCTTGGATTGATAAGACTGCATCACAAGTGTAAACTGAAATGTTTTTACTCCCCAAAGGAGCATTTTAAAGATTGCTCCCTTTCCCTGCTTTCCTCTATCCTGAATGAAATTTAACTTTCCCAATAAGAGGTATAACTTTTCCATGTGATTCCTGCCCACTAGTCATATAACCTTTACTATAAAAACAGCTGATTGTCTAAGAATCCATCAGTGAGATTATAAATACAAATACTTTTGAAACTTGTCAAATGTGAGACACTCCAAACATTCTGATTATCAGATTACATTTATCTGTAGCACATGACTGCACTGTTTCTGTCATTTGTATGCTTTATGAACCACTTGTCATACCAAGGGTAGTTTATCCTTGTAAACAATCTGATATATGATCTGCAATGCAAGACACAGTAACATTTTTTCCTTTTTCATAGCTAACAATGCAAACTAAGCCAAATACCTGGTACTAATCTGGGCAGCTGTAGCAGCCTTTGCAATTTTCTCAGGGCTGGGAAGACAAAAATATTTTTAATGGTGGCAATGTACCAGCTATAAGGATTCTGCATGTACAGATTTCCAAATCTGTTCATCTGTTCCTCAGAGGGTTGAGGTGGTTTCTGAGGATGGGAGAATGGATGTAGTTATTTACATAGAGGTCTTATACTCCAAAATCTTGCTTATGGACAGTTTTTTTGTTCTGCAATTTATTCTGTCCCTACTGTGACTCAGAGAATAATTTCCTTCTTAGTGTTCAGAGGTCTGAGAAATAATGATAATAGCAAGGCCTGTACTTTGCAAATTGTTCTGAGACCTAGCCAAGATACAGAAATTGCCAATGTTTATTTTTAAAAACTCACAGGTTTTAAACAAAGCTCATTATATTTGGAACACTAGCATCCTCATGTTTAAGTTTGTTTGGCTGGCAGGGCTCCTCTACTTTGTTCCTTCTACCTTAGTTTTTTTCCCCTTCAATCTGTGATTGAAGTCATCCCACTCAAGGCTGTGTTTCACTCTTTGTATAAAAAGCTATAATGGAAAATCCTCACTTGCCAGCAGTGATCTTATTTTAATTTTGTAGACATATACTGAAACAGCTCAATGTACACAGTGTGAACTTGGATAGTGAACAGTGTTTGTGGGAGACATATGCCTGGGAAACACACAGGTTATAGCGGAACTTGCAGTTGGTTGTTATGAGTCAGTGAAAAAGTCCTTGACCTTGATATTTTTATCCCAACTGAAGGATGACAAATATGGACTTATTTTCCATTGAAATGCCCGTGTTTGCAATCAAATGCAAAAGCATAACTTAGCTGAATGCATATAATGAAATGCAGATCCATAGCGAACTTGTCCTCATTCTTAAACTTTGAAGCCCGTGTCTGCCTATGGGCTGAGTGCAGGCGAAGTGATGGGCTGTACAGCTTCACTGTAAGCAGCTCTGTGCATCTTTACAGGAATCTCCAGCCAGGGATTTTGGACAGTCCTGCTGTGTGAAGGCCAGTGGGTAGGTACTGCCTTTGTACACTAATATTTTGGTTAACACCCTGGGCAGAGAGCTTAGGTACCCAGTAATGCTCCAGGAATTTTCTGCTGCAGGATTTACCAAAGTACATGTGATTTTAAGCAGCCAGTAGAACCTGGTCCTGCAAATGCAGGAACAGTCACATAGGCCAATCTTTTCCTCATAATTTTGAGAATTAGGATATGCTTTTTAATGTAGTTTAAGATAATCAACAACAAAGTACCACATGCTGTGATTCTTCTTGCTAAGATAAACAAGTTTACACTGTCAGCAGGATTTTTGCAGGTATTTCAGTATTTATTTCATTATTTCTGAAGCTGTGTAGATTACCTGAATCTCAAAAGGTCTTCCAGACAAGACTGAAAAAATCAAACAAGTTCTCAGACAATCTTCTTCTTCTGTCTGTTCTCCCTCTTTTTCTTCTCCTCATTGCAGGACCTTGGCTTCAATGAACTAGAGAGCAGACCCAGACAATTTTCTGTCTGGCAGTACTTGAAATGCTTAGATAATTTGCCTAAGTGGTTTACCCTTATGATAATGTATTTTCATGTAGAGACTGAAATGAGGGGTCTTGACGAGCATGTTATAGACATGAAGGGCAAAGCCATCTTTCTCTGTGTGACAAAGTGCTCCCTGATTATGGGGATTCTGTATTAAAAACATACTAAAGAAACTTCTGGCTGGCTGGTGAAGACTACAAAATTCTGAAACTTTTTCTAGGCATTTGTCTTACTATGTCTTACTGGCTGGAGCATGAGGAAACAAATTTATTCACTGCTTGTCATTTTAGAGATTCTCAAACATAAGTAAAATTAAAATGTGAATTCTGTCAACACCAGAGCATCTTTCCCTGTTTTAAATATGTCCCCAAGATTCTGCCATGACTTACAGATCTTTTGGTGGGACTTAGGCTAATGTATAAGAATTACACTATATGGAATACTTAACCCCAAGTGTCTACATGGGGGACAAAAGTTATGCTATCAACTATGGACACATGGGTCAGGCAGGAGTTTGTAAACTCTCAGCTTTTATTAGCTACACTAAACATTTGTAACTTCAGATCTGGGGTATTTGCTTGCTTATTATCAGGTAATCAGATATCAGATTATATTATCATATTGCTTTTATGGTGGTCCTTTAATGTGGATATAGATGCTTAAAAACCATCAGCGAAATCTGAAAGCATGACCCTTTTTGAACAGGAAAAAATGCACAGTCAGTGACTTCTACCTTTTCAGGGAGACAGCATAAAACAAACTGTACCACAGCTGTGACCTCTTGATTTTGCTTTTTCTTGAGATGCTGTTGGTAATATGCTACCTTTCAAAGCCATACTATAGACAGAGGCACTATTTCATAAAGGGTTGGCCATGCATCAATTAAGTGACAGGTCCAGGTGAGGTATCTTTTTACACAAGTAAACCTGAAGTGAAGGAAGAGAGATGTTTGACCCTGTGACTGATAAGAATGGAAGTAATCTTTCTCCAAGAACTGAAGTCCTAAATACCTCCAACTTTTTCCATTCTGTCTTTCTGAAAGAGAACGGAATTGGAGAATTTCTGATAGAGCTAAATTAGGGCTATTGAAACTTTCTGCATTTCTCTAACCACAGCTTTCAAATATTAGTTTGCTGGAATTATTGCTGTTATTTTTAAAACATGTGAACAGCTAAAACATTTCCAAACTGGCAGGCAATCTGTTCACCAGTGGCTGATGTGCTATAGATGGCAATGTGGAAAGGACACTCTTCTGATTTTTAAAAGTTACGTTTAAACAAATATTCCTTGTTAAGACACAATCCTGCATGTCTAAGGGGCAAAACAGGACTTCCAGTCTTGGAGGAGATGCCAGATCTTTACTTCTTTACTTGCCTTTGTGGATGTGTCCTTCAAAATAATTTAGAAAGGTCAGCTGCTCAGCCTAAAACTCTTTTCTTTGCTGTCTTTAGGTGGCAATGACATGCTGTTGACAGTGTTATCACTGGTGATCAAGTTTTCAATACAAATACACAGTTCAGTGGAATAGGACTGAAATATAATATGTAACAGAGATTTTTTTTTTTTTTTATTTTTTTTTTTTAGTATTTGTCTCTCTTCTTAAGAGCAAGGGCACATCCTTGGCTGCCCTTCTGTAATTCTGCACTACACAGTAGTTGTGATGCACAAACTTGTCCTATAAAAGTAGCTTGTGCAGTCACCTTTCATGCTACTGCTAGAGAAAAAGCCTAAGAGATTTGCACTGCCTTCAGTTTCAACTTTCCACACAAGTGCCATTTCTGTAGCATATGGAGAGCAGCCAGTACACATCAGCCTTTTCATTGCATGGCTCCTTGAAGATACAGTACTGCAGCCACTGAAGATTTGAAGGAATGAACAGCATACAGCCATCTTACGTACCTCAACATATCTTAGAGAGTTCTATTACAAAACACAGAAGCATGCCACCATCCCTTTACATTTATATTTTCAAATTTCCAAGTTCAGTGCAAAAAGGAGAACAGATTAAACAGGACACACAGAATCTCTTGTTTCCTGCAGCATCACAGAATCACAGAATCATCCAGGTTGGAAAGGACCACTGTGGTTACCAGATCCACCACCACTGTGGTTACCAGACCATGGCACTGAGTGCCACATCCAGTCTCTTCTTAAAAACCTCCAGGGATGGAGAATCCACCACCTCCCTGGGCAGCCCATTCCAATGCCTGATCACCCTCTCGGTAAAGATTTTTTTCTTAATATCCAACCTAAACCTCCCCTGGTGGAGCTTAAGACCATGCCCTTTATCTAACTGAAAGCTATTTGGGAGAAGAGACCAACCTTCCCCCCCTGGCTTCCACCTCCTTTCAGGGAGTTGTAGAGAGCGATGAGGTCTCCCCTGAGCCTCCTCTTCTCCAGGCTGAACACCCCCAGCTCCCTCAGCCTCTCCTCACAGGACTTGTGCTGGAGTCCCTTCACAGCCTCCTTGCTCTTCCCTGGACCTGCTCCAGGACCTCTAGTATTGTGACACATTATGGGGTTATATGCTGCACACATAACGCATGTGTCTACAATTCTGTCTGCAGCAAAGAATACAACTGAAATAGCCAGTGATATGGGCAGGCATTGCAGGCCACCTCAGTAGATGTTCTTAGATAAAAAAGTCACACTAGATTTAGTAAGTGGGCTCTTTAAGAGTGTATGTCTAACATTACACTGATGTGTTTGTATATTAGAGTGAACCTCCTTTGAGTCTGTTATTCTAGGTGACTTGTAGCTTGAGTCAACTTTTTGTCTCTTAATTCCAGTACCTTTGGTTTGCACAAGTATTTCAACCTGAGTAAAAAAAACCCAAACATTTTGACAAAAGTCAATGTAATGGAAATGACTGTGAATTAAGATTTCCAATTACCCAGCTCTTCCTAGCCTTTTGACAACAGTGGGTTAGATTTTTGTGGCATCAGCCTAGATTTTAAAAGAGACAAAATGGTTAGAGCCAAGCAGTCATAGGGAGCTACCTGATGAAATTTATCTTGAAATGTTGGCATAGTTAGGAATGATCATAGATTTCTTTCAGAGAAGCAGAGATCAGGTTAGGAAAACAAAAAAAGCAGAGAAAATTTGACATGGCAAGAGGATTTAAGGGCAACAAGAAAAATTTATATATATGTAAATGACAAGAGGAAGATGAGGGAAAATATGGGCCGACTCCAGAAGGAAATGGGAGAGGACCCTGGCAAGGACTCTGGTCACACTCTCCACATTGCAGAAACCAAAGGCAGGGACTGGGAAGAGGAAGGTCCCCTGACTGTAGATGAAGAGCAGGTTTGAAACCACCTAAAGAACTTGTAGGTTAACAAGTCCATGGGACCTCATGGGATTCACCCGTGGCTTCTGAAAGAACCTGTGGATGAAGTTGCAAAGCCACTGTCCATCATATTTGAAAAGTCATGGCAGTCTGGTGAAGTCCCTGATGACTGGAAAAGGGGGAAATATAACCCCTATTTTTAAAAATGGTAAAAAAAGGAGCCAGGGAACTACAGGCCAGTCAATCTCAGCTCTGTGCCCAAGGATTATGCAGCAGATCATTGTGAAGGCTCTGCTAAGGCATGTGGATAACAAAGGGGTGACTGATGACAGTCAACACAGCTTCACTAAGGCCAAGTCCTGCCTGAATGAGTTGGTGGCCTTTTATGATGGGGTCACAGCCTCAGTGTCAGAGCAACAGATACTATCTATCTGTACCTGTGGAAAACATTCAACACTGTCCCACACAGCATTCCGTTCTCTAAACTGGAACGATACGGATTTGATGGGTAGATCACTTATGTTGATAACAAATTGGCTGGGTGGTCACACCCAAAGACTTGTGATCAGTGGCTGTGTCCAAATGGAGATGTGTGACAAGTGGTGTTCATCAAAGGTCAGTACTTTGACCAATGCTGTTTAACATTTGTATTGTCAACATGGACAGTGAAATCAAATGCAGCCTCACTAGGTTTGTTGATGACACCAAACTGTGTGGTGAAGTCAACATGCTGGAGGAAGGGATGCCACCTGGAGGGACCCTGACAGGTTTTAGAAGTTGACTTGTGCAAACTGCATGAAGTTCAACAAGGCCAATTACAAGGTTCTGTACCTAGGTCAAGACAATCCTGTGTGTGTGAATACAGGTTGGGAGAAGAAGGGATTGAGGGCAGCCTTGAGGAGAAAACATTGGAGGTAGTGGTGAACCAGAAGCTTAACATGAGCTGTCGATATGTGCTTACAGCCCAGAAAGACGACTGTGTCCTTGCTGCATCAAAAGAAGCACAGACATCTGATTGAGGGAGATGATTCTCCCCCTCTACTCTTCTCTTGTGAGCCTGTGTCCACACAGTCCTGGAAGTACTGTGTCCAGTCTTGAATTCCTGAAATAAGAAGGACATAGAGGTCCTTGAATGTGTCCAGAGGAGAGCCACAAATAGATCAGAAGGCTGGAGCACCTCCCCTGTGAAGCCAGGCTGAGGAAGTTGGGGTTGTTCGGCATGGAGAAGAGGAGGCTCTGAGGTGACCTTATAGCAACTTTCCAGTGTCTGAAGGGGGTGTAGAAGAAAGTTGGGGTAGGGATTTTTACATGGATGTGTAGTGAAAGGACAAGGTTTAAAACTTGAAAAGGGGAGATTTAGACATCAAGAAAGACATCAGGAAAAAATCTTTACTGTGAGGGTGGTGAGATACTGGAACATGTTGCCAGGGAAATTGTGGGTGCCCCCTTCCTGGTAGTGTTCAAGGCCAGGCTGAATTGGGCCTCGAGCAACATGATCTAGTGGGAGGTGTCCCTGCCCATGCAGGGATGTTGGAACTAGATGATCTTTAATGTTCCTTCCAACCCAAACCATTCTCTGGTTCCGTTCCATGATTCTTCTTTCCTCCCGGGATGACATGACACAGCGTGAGCCTACAAAGTGTACTTTCTGAAAAGTTTTGTTAGCAAACATACCATTTTTTTTGTAGTGCTGTGTTTCCTGTGTGCTCTTTAGAGGATATCCAAACTTGAAAATGAGAATGACCTCTTCACCTTCAAAGATTTTGGAAGAATGTTACATAATTGACCAGTAAAAGAGAACTCAGTCATGCTGTTTTGAGGAATCAGTAATAAGTATTTCCACAGCAGAACATTTCTTTCATTTTAATTTGATGACAGTATTTCAGAAATGGTTTATGTAAGGATTATCTCCCAAAGACAATGAAGCAGGCCCCCAGAAAGCATATAGGTTTCTCCAGAGATACATTTTTATGTAACACTATGCACAAATCCCCTTCAAGGTAAGTACTTATTCTAACCCCTATGCAATTTCTTCTTAAGGTACTTAATTTTGCAGTCCACAAGATAAAACCACAAAAGTGTATTAACTGACAAATGACTAAATGTATTTTGGGAAGCTCTGCTCTGGGTAACAAATGGAGACCTTAGAAATGAACAACTCTAAAAAAAGAATACTGTCGAATGATATAAAAATATTTGTTTTAAATTCTTCATGGGCAAAGAAGATGGAAGTCAAATAACATTCCGTCACTGTTAAAGTTTTTGTAATTCCAGTATGAAATCTTCATGTCATTCTGAAGTGTGATCTTAAGTTCTTGGGTTGATTTTTTGTGGAAAGTATAAGGCAAAAATATAATCTCTTTATACACCCTTCTCTTAGGTTGTATCTGTTCTTTAAATATAACTCTCAACCACCCAGAGCCTAATGGTGGTACTTCTTTTCTATGTATGCTGAGTACTTCTGGGGACTGAAAGACCCTCTGAACAGTAACAAACAAGCTAAAACAAAATCCTGAGGTGGAAAATAGAATGAAATGGAATGAAAACTACACAGAGGAGTCAACACTCCCAGTAACCTTACCCTGGGAAAAATGCCAACAGTTCAACATGGGGTTTTTTTGACACAGCACTTCCTTTCTTCACAGAAGCAAAATTTGAGCAAGGAAATGAAATAATATGCTGCTTCCTGTATTTCACTCTGTGCCTGCCCCTTCCCTGGAGGATGTTCACCAGGGACATGTTTTGAAAGTGGATGTGGAGGAGATGCTCTGAAGGAGGAAATGGGACTCCTGGCAAACACAAAAATCCTGCCCTATTAACTGGCAGCCATGGTCTGAGAGTGAGCTTGCTGAAAGGAGCCATTGAAATGAGTCTGTGCTGTGAATCTGTGTCTCTGAATGAGACATCACTGACTCCCTGCTGATGGAAAATTGCTGAGACTATAATTTGTATGTTCAGACCCTATGAAGAATTGACAGAATAGATGAATGCAGTGCAAGCCTGCATCTGTGCTATTACGCCAGCTGTGTGTGTTTACCCCATGCACTTATGTACTAAAGTTTTTGCAAAATGCCTAAATACAATGGGAGTCAAAATAATGAACTCTGATTCATCATGCTTCATCCTGTCTGAATCAGAGCAAGAATATGCAATTGCTTCTGTCATCTTAAATAATATCCTTTGGGCTCTGACAGCAACCTTTGTGAGGCTGAAACTACCACTTAGACCTTCATTTAACAAATGTACCTGCCATCACTAGCAATGAGAAAACAATTGAAGAAAATATGAATGAGGAGCCCATCTACCAATGACACATGGTCACCACAGGCCCTGGAGCTGTGGGAGTAGAAAGAGATGGGATTCCATGTTGCTATTCTGTTCTCCCTCTGTGTTCACAGAGCTGGTGTTCTGCCTGAGAAAACCAGATGTTCTGACTTGCAGCATCCCTGCACAGATTTGTAAGACAAAATCTTGTAACGCACTGAATATTGCACTTGTTAAGTCTAGTCAAAGACACAAGGAGGGTAAGAAGCTTTTCTGCATCCCCAAACAACTGTTACAAAGCTTGACATAACAATGGCAGATGCCTAATATTAACCTTAGCATCTACATTATAGACTAAACAACCCCTCCAAACCTGTGGAAATCCAAAGTGAGCTTGAATTTTCTCCATAATCACCTAAAATTTTAGGTGTATATATGTTACAAGTAGTTTAAGAAAACTTCCCTACTTGATGGACATGCATAACACAGGACCTGAAGGCATGGTAAAATTACTGCAAGCACTGAAATGTCAGAGAAAGTAGTCCTGCATTTTGATTTATTTAAAACTTATCTGATGGCTAAATGAGGTTAAAAAATTATTGCCCCATTTCTTTTGTTTTCAAGTTCCCAACTTAACAGAGTACTATTCACCTAAGCAAAAAATTAACTTTCTCTAGGATAGGTACAATCTGTGTGTTGAGAGGCTATAAAGTTGTACTGAGTAAGTTACCACAAGGGAATTGTCCTATATGATGGCAACGGAGGCAGGTATGTAGGCACTCAACATGCAAGCAAACTGGGAGGCACTGGCACCAATGAGGGGGGCATGATTAAAATAAAAAACCAAACTGGACATATTGAAGAAGTTGCTTCTGAAAAAAAAGAAAGGCTGGAGTATGTAAGAGTGTAAGGCAGCTTCACAAATACATAAGGGAGATGGAAGAGACAGGTGGTAGAGTAAAAATTGTATAGGGGTTATGATGAATAGGAAAACAATGCAAGTCAGTAGCATTGTGCTATTGTGAATGATGGAGACACTACAGAAAGGAGTTTTACTAGACTTATAGCAAAAATGTGAAATAATTCTTCCATTCGCCACAGTCTGAATAAGGGTTTGTCTTTTCCATGTGGCACTTCCAGAAAGCTATGGTCTAATTGGAGTGAGAGAAGAAGAGGAGAACCAAAATGTCCACTGATTTCAAAAAAATGTGGTATGCTAGAATTTAGGAGGGATTGAGATTTCTCTTCAAAAGGGATAGGCTAAATGTTGGGTCATGATAAGTCTTAAAGGATACTGAATGCTCTTCTAGGCAGAAGCAAATAGGTTTTTTTTCCTGTCTGAGGACTGTAGCACAGTGAAATCAATCTTTTGAAAAGGTTGTGTTATCTCTGCAAAGCGATGGTTTTTAAAAACAGAGCAGATAAATACCTCTTGAAAATGAGGAGTGCTGATGCTGGTTTAGATCAAGTGCATGGACAAGATGACCTCTTGAGAGCTTCTTCAGATCTATTTTCTAACATTTACAGACAGTTTGCATTTTGTAGATGTGGTGACATGGAAATGGAGAAGATCTAATGTGCTTATCTGATTTGCACTTGGAATGGGTGTACAGTTCTTTCAGGTTAATTTCACATCCCAGCATCTTTGTATTGGTCATTTGAATTACTGCTAGGCAAAAAAAAAAAAAAAAAAAAAAAAAAATTATTTTTGTACCCTCACTAGAATTTGGCATACCAGAATAGGAGAAAAAATACTACATAGGTAATAGAAAAACTTCATTCTTTTGTGAAAGAGTATTTTAAAATTACCATCACATGAATTCAGAGCATTATGGCAGCAGTACAGATTAAGCTTATACTTAATGTTCCTCTAGATTTCCTAGACTAAAAATCATTGATCCTAAAAAATAAAAGACTGACAGATGAGAGGAAAGAACTTTACTGCAAGGACTTTCATAAGTGGAGGAGTGTTTTGTGATACAGTGTTTTATGCAGATTCCGTGTAAACTTATATGCAAGAAAAGCATTCAGAGAGATGTGAATTGAATGTAAACCTCTGTCCCATGATTCGCTGAGATGTGATTTCCTGTTTTATTAAGAGGGAGTAAGTAGACATGTACTATACCACTTCGGTTACTCTTCTCCCTCACCTGCCTTTTTCTCTCTTATTCTCAGTAAACTCTTTTCATGTCTACCCCACAGTCACTCTAGTATTCTGTTATTCACATGAGCTTGCCAAGCCATGCTGAACGTAGTGAGGAGTGAGAGTGAAGATACACTCTGGTGCTGCTTCATTTTGCCACATCTCTGGTTTGTTTGTCTTCAGGTCAGAGGATTATTTGGAGCAGAGTGTCATGAAATGACCATAGGACAGGGATGGACTAGCTCCATTGTGTTTCTACTATGCTCTGTAAAGTAGCAAGGCCACAAAAAGGGAAAGGACAGCAGTCAGATTGCAGAGCTGTGTATTATAGATCCATTTTCCAGGCACCATACATCCTGTTCTGTCCTTTCCCTTGCCCTTTTCCCTTTTCAGAACCCTTTCTCTTTGAAATTTAATGAGTTATTGATGAACCTAGGACTCATGTCATGTAAGAACACCTCCAGGATAAAGGATATAGTAGACTAAGGCATAACAAGGTAGGGTTTCATTTGCATAACAATCCACCATTTACTTGTGGCTTTTGAAGCCTCTGCTTTCTAGAGACACCAGCCCAGATCACATCCTGTCATATAAACAGAACTCTATCTTTGCTGTATTTTTGTTAAAACTCTGTAATTTAATGGATATTACTTATTTTTTCAGATGATCTAGTCACACGGGCTCACTGACACCAGGGCAGTTCTTTGTGAAAGATGTTAATTTGATGTGATTCATGGCTAAAGGCAAGAGGTGCATGATATCCGTAGCAAGACACTATAGAAACCATTGCTTTAATTTCTGTGAGAAGGTCTGGACACTGTCTATTAGAGGGAAGCTTATGCAAATCAATGGTACTTATGTTTTCTGGCTTGTAAGTTTAAGATCATCTCTCCATCTACCATAAGAGCTTCCTAATGAAGGCTGAGGGCTGAGTATTGGGTCCCTAATGATTATGTATTTTTGCCACTAACATTGTTCTTGATAATGTGAGGTTGGAATTATTTGTAGTCATTTAGGATATATGTATGCTTCCACTAGCATGAGTTGATGTAGGTTTCATAGCTCAGTGTTTTTTCCAATAGTTTCTGAATCTGTTTGTACAGTATGTAAAATCGTATGCTTTGTATTGGATGCACTGCACCAAAACTATGGAAGGTGACAATGAGGAATTTCAGAACTCCATTTGACTTAGATTTACTTGCTGCCAAGCTCCTTCAACTTTGGTGAGGTCCACATCCCACAGGAGATGCCCAAGCTGCATCCCACTCCATAGGAACAAATCTCCCCTGCGTGAGCAGAGGAGCGTTATCAAGGTCCACAGACGCCACGGAGTTATACAAGTTCCCAGGCTAAATGAAACTGCTATCATCCACATAGAATCTCTTTGACTGGAAAAGACCTTTAAGATCATCAAGTCCAGCCATTAACACCACACTGCAAAGTCCACCAAATGGCTATCATCTGAAACTGTTTGTCTCAGTAAATTTCATCTGAAGTCCTCTCTTCGGTCTTCTCACCTGGCTTCTGCTAGCTCCCCATCTGCATCTAAATCTCCATTGAATCTTCTGCATGGCACCTTCTTTGCATGTTTTTCATAGTTTTTCTACTTTTCCAATGATGGTACCAGTAGAATTCAACTACAAGATTAGAACACTGTGAGGCATGATTTGTAGCCCAAAAGGTATTTCCAGGATCCCTTGTAGACTTTCTTAGCCTACAACATGTTATGCAAAGGCCATGTCAGTGGAAACAAGCAATTTCTCAGACCTATGCTTGTCTATCAGTGCTGCAAAGGTACTCTTGAATCGTGGGGCAAACATGTCAAGACTAGAGGGGAGACTATGACATTTAGAGAATGGGTCATCAGATTGCTCTCAGTGGTAATATGGTGCAGAGCTCCCCTCCAAATAAATAGCAGCTCTCCCTTTGCTTACTTGAGAAGGGATCTGACCATTCCCTACACAGAGGATTTCTTGAAACATCTAGAATTCTTGCAAAGATCCCTTAACCATCCCTCACTCCACTCTGAGGACACATTTTTCACTTCTTTTTTCACTCTAGGCTGTTTTGAGAAAGATATTGCATTTCCTGTGAGCCCTCATGCCATCCATCCTCCACAGCCTGTATACACAAAGTAGTTGTTAATACAAGGCCACATCAGTACTACATTCGCAAATACAGGGCCTTGATTTCCTTTCTTAATTGTCAGTGTTTGGCTACTACAGAAATTAATGGTGCCATCCAAAGGGTGCTCTTGGGCAGCCTCTGACTGTCTTAGCTCCCAAAGACCATTCATTACTTAGTGGTTGTCTCCCAGCATTGATTTTTTTTTATGTTCTCCCACTAACTGCAGCTGAATTACAGGCTTTTAATGAATGCATATCTGGAGCATGTTCTTTCGTTCCTATATGTGTGTGTCCTATATGTGTGTACAGAGCATAGAAGCAATGAAGATGGAATGAGAGACAAGGTGTGAAGCTGGTCTTAGTAAGAAAAAATCATGTGAAAAATCATTATTGCTGCTTTCAGGAACCAAATACATGAATGAGGAAACATGCATAGCTCTCTGCCCTCCTTGTAGCTACACCAGAACTCAGATACATATTTGATTTGGCTCAGACCTTCAGACCAGCAACCTGGTAGGGATCAAAAGTAACAGTGGTACAGAGAGCTATAGCCCAAAAACTCAGGAGATCTGGTTGTATTTTAGTCTTCTTCCAGGTCAGAAAATGGCTATAGACTAGACGTGCTCTTTTGGGTAGAAAAGTTTGGAACACCAGTCAGTGACCCTAATGTGATAACTCACTGTATGGCACAAATATCTTCAGACTGTCCTTGGTCCTTAAATGTAGATGGAAGCAACTGAAGTTTGACATCAGCTATTTCTACATGAAGAGAAAAAGCAAATACTTTTGCACTCAGTCTGCCAGCTCTTACAGCAAAGCAAGGCAAAGGGTTTGCAGTGCATCTTCCAGGACAAATGGGACCTAGGAAAGACCTAGGGTACTCACGACTGCTTTCACCTGTGAAGCACTGAGCTGGAAGCACATGTCTGAAAAGGAGAGCACAACAGCTTCACACTTTGACGCCTACACTCCATCCTGTGACAGCCTATTATTTAGGATTTATGTGAGTGAAGTGAAATTCATCCCATGTGGAATGTTAACCAAATCATCATTGCTTTCTCTCCAAGTTTTACATATATCCAGATGTTTCAATGCACTGAGGACAGCCTCAATCTGTTGTACAGCATGTATGTATGCCTTCTTTATTCCTCTAAAAATTGAGATGTTAGGCTGAGTTTTTGGCCAGCATGATATGGATCTATACAGACATAAGGGATCGCATGAAATCTTATTTTTCTCTCTTGTTTTGCTGTTGGCTCATCCAAACCTTTTGCCTTGCATTGCAAGAGCCCCCAAAATCCTTCTGGGAGGTCCGGCTGCTCAGGCACCTCTGCGGTGGCTGCAGCTCATCCACTGGACAGTCTTGAAGCCAAATTACTATGTCACTTAGACTACAGAATATTCCAGTGAAGAAGGAATCTGGTTTTTTTACGTAAGCAAATGGATTATGATAATTAAAGTATTATGAGGCAACTTAAATGAAATGCCTGGGAGGTCAGTGTAGATTCCTCTGTCTCTGTTGTGTTGTGACTAAAAGTGGATTACACCATTTCCTACTGAGTGAAAAGGGACAAATATAATAGTGGGATAATGAGAACAATACAGCTTCAGCAGAGTCAGAGCCTTAGTCAGACATTAAAGATTAAAATGTGTCAAGAAAAAGCTTCTGTTGTTGTTCAGTCAGATGATGGTATCTGCCAAAATAATGTCACTCACATGGTCCTTCTGACCTTCCTTGTGACTTTCCAAGTAGCCCCATAAGGTGTCTGGAACAGCTGGGGACACCTCACAAAGATCAGCTTGAAGCCTGCTGTCAGTCTAGATAGCCCAGGATGATAAAAGACCAAAAATACTTTTTTTTTTTCTCTTCCATGAAAATCTGAGATTCAGAATTGAATTCATATTGTGAAGCATGAGCCTTGTTGTCCAAGGATGAAATAGGGATGCACAGAAGTTAATATAAGATGAAGGAATAATTCTAGCTTTTGTTATCATTGCCTGTCAGAAGTCTGTTTTTACTGAGGGTTTTGGGGATTTTTCTCCTTTCCCTTTCATCTCAAGTCAATCCATCAAAAGCATTCTCCTTCACTATACTGAAGGATTAATGCTGAAAACACCATCAAACATATATTTTTTTGTGTGCTTCACATATAAACATATCATAAAGGCACTTATGAAGAAAAACGAATCACACCTCAAATGCAGACCAGAGACTGAAGTACATCCATGTGCTGTGAAAAGATTGTAAACCTTGAAGAAGGATCCTAGAAATCTTGGTGATCAAAGACCTCTGGATTATATTGACAGAATACATGGGAAAGAATGTGATTTTGATTTGAAGCTTATAGTTTCAGAGTCTGTCTCTCTCTAGAAGGTATATCACAGTCAGCAATAGTTACACATTTATTATAGGTTGAATTCAGATCTTTGGATCTTCCCTATGTACAAATTATCTTTGGCAGTTCATTATCTCTCAAAAGAATGCTGTTAGTGAGTTCTTCCATGGTTGCCAAGCATTTGTCCTGGTAGATCCTAATGAAATTCAGCACAGTTTAGCTGGTTTGCATGCATGTATCTCAAACATTTTCACAGCAATCTCCATAGAAGGAGTAGAAGCCATATGGAGATAATTGCAATGTAATTTTCCTGACCTGGATTTCCTTATTCTCCATTAAAAAACAAAAGGCTGCTCTTGGCTGTTTCTCCTTGAGACTGTCCTCACCAACACTCCTACTCCAAAAGCATCTCCATGACTGCTGTTAATGCTGCACCCCAGGGGACAAGTGCTGCTCTCTCAGTCGCAGCTGACAGCTGCAGAGTCTGCGTCTAATCCCACTGCTCAAGGACTGCACACTGTCAACTGGGCTTGGGCATCCAAAAAAGTGAAGCACAGGTTCGTCACATATGTTTCTATATCCAGGGTACTAATATAATTTCAGGCATGTGACAGCAATAGTGTCCATTCCTCCAAAAGCCTGAAGACTGCACTCTCTCTTCAGCTGAAGTTAATTAGTTCTCTGATTTAATACTGGACATTCTCCTATTGCTTAAAATCTCACATCAGGCATTCTTTATGACCTTTCTGACTAATTAGTTACTTTATCTCTATCCTAAGCTCACATTAAAATGCCAGCAATTATCAGCACTAGGTGTTCAGTTCTTGCTGACACCTTAGTCTGTGCACAAGTTTTACATAGCTCTGGTTCACCCCCCAACAGCTTACAGAAAACCTGTTCATTAGACTATTCTCAGTTAAACTCTGATGCTACTCATTATGCTGGTTGCTCAAGAACAGTAATTAAATTTCCTAATTTTCTGGGCGTTGTAGCACTACTTTAGCTTACAGTTATAACGAAATTTGTGGAGTAAGGGTCAGGGGACAGAGAGAGCAAATGCAGGTTTTTTTGCAAGTGATACTGTTAGCTGCTCTTATGGTAGCTGGAAGAAGTACAGATAAGTGGTCCAGTGCTTTTTAAAGCTTTTAGTGTCCTCAGCAGAACTTTGTGTACCTTGAACATTGTCACATGGCTGACTAGAAAGTTTTGGGTAGTGATCCTTAAGCAAAATCGGTTATGTGTTTGAAAGTTCAACTGCAATTCCTCTGGTTTAACAACATTAGTACTGTATAATATAACAGCTGGAAAAAGTTAACAACTATGTAAGAATAATAGTAGGCTGTTTATAAACAATTTTCAGATGTTGTTTGTGAATTGTTATGAAAGCCATGAGGACATGACCATGACAGCTTAAATGCTGAACTCTTTATACCCTTTTTTTGGCTTTTCAAATTTAACTCAGATTTAAACTAGGCAAATAAATCTTGGAAATTTGCTGAGAAAACAGAAAAGCTGATACTTCTCATCTCTTTGACTGACTTCTCAAGTTAGTCCATTTGCCCTAGGCAGCAGATAATATGATCTGATTTAGTTCAATTGAGTGAGCAAATATTTTTGTTTTAAAATCTTTTTATTTTAAAATCTTTTTTTTTTTTTTTCCAGGCAGATAATTTTTAGGAAAAAAAATGGTTCTCCCAAACTGTCTTTGACCAGTTCTGTTGAGGAAGAAGACAACGCAAGAAGTCAAACCATGTCTTGTCTGTAAGCAGTAGCCAGGGTAGTGATTACTCTAAAGCAAGACTGAGAGATCTGTCTAGCCTAGATGATCAGTTACATAAGTTTAATTTCACCCCACTTGGCTGTGTGAAGTGATAATTGTGTATGAGAAGTCCTCTCATTATATTTTATATAGAGACTGGCATTTCTGACCATGAAAGAATATTTGAGGACAAATCACTGCAAAAGTTCCCATTTGTCTTTGGAACAGTACAAACAAGTGGCTGATAACTGTGCTCTACTGTCATCAGTATAGATTTCTCACAGTAACATTATCAGCAAGGGGGCAATTATGAGACTGTTTTCCTGATCAAAAGGAAAAATTTAAACTGCAATACTGCTTACTAAGGGTGTGAATGTCACTTTAACATAACAAAACCTAGTTCATTTTGAAGCCACAGTTGTCATTTGGTGTACAATCCTCTCAAAACAATAATAATAAATGAAAAAAATTAACAAAAACATGTTGAAAGCCCTTTATCAATGGCCTTTATCTCTAAGTCCTACTAGTCAACCATTAAAAGCACGTGCCACACTTACATATGTGCAGACTCGGGAGATACCAATAGATAGCACTTGACAAAAGTTGGCATCACCATTGGTTTTTGTAATACGAATGCAGATGGAAGCTGTGCACAGCAAGCAGCATCCTCCAGCTGCTCTTTGCATTAACATTTAACAGTGTGCTCCAAATTTTCGCTCCAGTCCTGCAGATTGATGCACATACATGTAGAGTATGTGGCTGTGTGTTTGTGCTTAGTTTTACATGAGTCCATCACACCTACACTGGAAGATGTCTGTCCTGTACTATCAAATTTAGAAAGTGAATGCAGTTGCAAGTTCTTACCTAAAACAAACAAACAAAATTATACATTTAAACCAAAATGACTCTGCCACTAATGATATTAGTTTATATAAGTCTATCCCTTTATATCCAGAAGACCAAAATAATTATTCAGCTATAATAAACCTGTGGCAATTTTGCAAAACACCTTCTGTACATAGTTAGGATATAAAAGGGAGAATGAAAACAAAGAGTGCCCCGAGAACTTGCTGTACGCATACAGAAAAATCAGGCAATATTTACAATTGTCTTTAAAAGTCTGCTTCATTTTCTAATAGAACTTAATTTGCTGAGACAGAAAACATGAACTTAAATAAATTTTTTCCTGTCACAGATCTAAGGAATTTCTGTGTGATGTAATTATCCATTGCCCCCAAGCTAACTAGGTTTATACTTTGATATGCTAGTAGTTTGCTTATTGCTACTCTCCTGCTTTGTTTTCCATTTTTTCTCTTGTATATTCAACCTTTTATTATTCACAGAACATGGTTTGGAGTACATACTCCAAATGATTCAGTTGTAGAAGGTTTGCAGAAAAAAAAAAAATCCCAGACCCTTTGAATGGACATTTTATTGCTTATCAGACTGCCTTGCATACCTACCTAATCAGGGCACCTTGTTTTTCTGGGTGGTGGCACAGGACCCTCACTGATTTGAACTAGAAATATTGATATACCTGTAGCTATATCATTCATGTCTATGATACACTGTAACTATACATTTTTATACTGTAAATATTTCTGTTTATCCAATATGCACTTATTCTGTATGTTTATATTTATTTCAATGTTAATGCTTTTCCTAAAAATTTTTCTTTCTTCACATCCACTGAGATATGCTAACTATGCAGACAGCATTACTCCCAGTTTTGACCATTGACAGTGTTACTGGAATTGGAAGGACTATTTTGTTGTGATATTTGATACAAGTAAGGAAGAAGGAGTCACATTCTTCCTGGATTATTAGAACAAGCTGAATCTTACATTTTGTAGCTATTTTTAACTTCAGGCCCTTTCTCTCAATTTTGCTGCCTTTGCTTCTGGTTCCCCCCTGCTTCATGACTGGTAAACTGATGCCTGTCATTCTGTCATTGCTCCCATCCTATTTCATGCTTATCTTTCAGGAAGAGCAGATGTTCCCATATGTGTCCTATCTTTATTCTCTGATGTTTTTGCTTTGCAAACAGAAGATTGTATTTCCGTTGCCCTCTGTGACTGGAGAAAAAGATACAGCAGTAAGGAGTTTTTCTGTGTTGCTAATCAATGGGATTTGTAGGGAGACAGGCTGATTCTTTTCCTACTTTGTCCCCACTGATACTCTTCCCAGGTGCTTTCCTGGGGCTTTTGTTCTTTATCCTCTCTCCCCTCCTCTAATATTCATCCCTTCTTCAGCCTTTCAGTGTGCTGAGGTAACGAGAACTTGCAAAGGTGCACAAATATTTAATGCAGCTTTTTAGCACAATGTCCTACCAATCCATGCTGCAACGGGAGAGCTCTGGGAAGGATCTTGAGAATAAAACACAAGGGCCATATGTTTTAATGATTAACTCCTGCCTGATCTCGAGCCAGGCAGATATGCTGCTGGGAGAGTATGGGAGGTATATGGAGGTGAATGCAAACATGACTCCTTTGGGATGCACCTGCATTCAGGCTATCGTTCTGTACTTACTACAGGCAGTGTTTGGTGGTTCAGTGCTCACTGTATCCAAAAAATGGTCCCTGTTCAGCCTTGTGCTCACCCAAAAACATTACCAGCACTGCTCTGGACTGATGTCATGTTAGCAGAAACTCAGAGTTTGTTCCTAAGCAATCTCAGATAAAGCACTTTCACAGGTATCTCTTCTCCTTCAGGACATGGGAACTAGGCACAGAGATGCCTCCTGATATGTACTATCTCAGTGACAACACATTCCTCATCTGTTAGTAGAAAGTGTTGAGAAATTTACTCATGTGAGTAATTAAAAGTTATGGGATGTTTTCGGCCTTCATCTCAGCTAGTTGAATGCACTGGCCAACTGGCAGTGGCAAGATGGGTAAACAGAACAGGACTGGACCTGCAAAGCAATTTATGGGATATGGAGGACCTAAAGTTCACACCACACACATTACAGGGGCTTTTTTTGGTGTTATCTGTAGTCTGGATATGGGCTAGACACCCATTAGAGGTTGAAACTCATCTTATTCTTGCTTTGTTTGCATGACAAGAGTCCCCTGCTTGAAAACTGAACTGCAGTAAATCGGGGCAAGTAGAAAACTTGCTTCAAAGCACACACTCCAGCTGAAATATTATGAGTGTAGAGACTCATTTGGCAACCTACATCAACCAGAATTTTATCTTGGATTATGTGGGAACTTGGGGTCTAAATACTCCTCCAGATCTATCCCTAGCTGCTATTTCTGACTGTCATTATTTTCTATAGAATCCTTTTGTTCTGATATTTATTTCATCAAGCATTTCCAGATACAGCTGGCATCAAGAATGCTGAACAAAATAAAGTCATATTGGAGATTTCTTTCATAAACAGAACATAAGCCAAATATTATCCCTGCCTAGGCTATTATGAAAAGTTAGGCTTTTTATGAAATTGCCATAACATAACAGCTTAGACTGACTTCTCCTCTTTATGCTCTACTAGGGAATACACATAGATGTCAGGGCATCATATGGTGTTCAACTACTGCATCCATCACCCCCTCCCACAAAGGATATTACAGAATTAGACAGGGGTCAAGCAGGGCACTGAAAATTATTAAATACATGAGAAAACTGTTTAGGGAAACAGATTAAAAAGACTGTGATTATTTATTTGTGAAAAGCTGTGACAGAGAGGGGACATTATAAGAAAAGCTGTGAATGAGAGGAGACATTATAAGAGCATACAAAATAATTAATGTTACAGAGAAAGCAGCATAGAAACCTCTGTCCTTCCTGTCTCATAACACTTATGACAATGAAACATTCAAAGAAATCAAAAGGTGGCAAATTCAGATCTGATAAAAGGAAATATAATCCTATACAAAACATAATTAGACTGTGGAAATGATTATCACTTACCGTCCTGCTAGCCAAGGGTGTAGTTCAAAGTTAAAGGTCAAAAAGAAAAGAGAATATGTTCTTTGTATAATAAACCATATAATAGGAAATCAAAAGAGGAAAGAAAGGTGTCAGGAAATCTTAAGCATTTCAGAAATGCAAACCATGCAATAACTAATAGGACTAGGACGAGTTGTGCTATGTGTTTCCTATCTGCTTTTCACTGGATTTTGTTAACCTTCCTGAAAGTATGTAGACTGGCCAGAACACACGAAGCAGCATCTTAAATTGCCTTGGCTCAATTTACCACAGCTTATCTGGATGCACTCTGAGACAATACCAGACAAAATGCTATCATACTTAGCTGATTGTTTCTTCATGCATATTTCATAGTTACAGAAAAGGTCTTTTCTCCTCTTCCTGCTGCTATCAGTTGGAGGACAAATATATCTGAGGTTTACAGCTTGAGATCCTTCACTACAAGACAGCCTCTCCAATATCAAGTATGTAACCTTCCACACCTTGCAGACATGCAGCAGTGGCTACAAGGGAGAAGAAGGGCCGTAAAGCTGTAGCAGAAGGTAAAGGTTGCAGTTATGTTGTCATGGAACTTAAAGATTTTTATCAATTCCGAATCCTAAAGTCTGGGTGTTATAATTTAGCTGTCTCTGTAGTTTGCTTTGCAAACAGGTATTTGTTCCATGAATATCTTGAATAAGCCTTTTACTTAACACCATGCAATGCTGGTCCTCTTCCAGCTCCTCCAACAGAGAAAGAGCTCTTGTTTATCATCTTCACTGGCTGCTTGATTTGTCAGCAGACAACCAGCCTCAATAGGAGATATAGAAAGAGGCAAATGTACCTTGAGAGGAGAGAGGAAAGCTTCCATGGTTTAGGGAAGACAGAGTAGAAATGAACATATCATATCAGGGAGCACTCAGTTCCCTGGGAAGGTTGCCCATTGTTGAGATCAGGAGTGCCTTTTGGACAAGAAGGATATAGATGTATGTATGAACAGGAATCATGTATTCTTCTTACATATGAAAAAGGCATTTGTAATCTGGGTAATGATCTTGGATGAAACAGCAATTCAATGGTGCTTTTAATGCAGTGCTTTGGGACAAAGTAGGGAGGTAAGCCAAGACTTGTGCCTATATAATGTATGTTAAACCAAGAGTCAGCTCATCTAGCCCAACAATTTTATTAATATATGTATGAACATTGCCCAATGATCATAGTGCAATTAAATATGGGTCTGAGAGCAGAGGAGCAAAATAATTAGGCAATTAACCCTTTGCTTCTTCCAGTGTGGATGCATGAAACAGCTTGAGACAACTCAAATTACTTGAGAGTACCAAATCTTTGCCTCAATAATTGCTGAAGGATTAATAATTTTAAGAAAAATACAGTTGAAGATCTTGATGTATTTTTGTCTCTTCTATGTATTTTTATGTACATGCTATGTATTAATGATTAGCTCAGTACAACTTTTTTGCGTTTTTTTTTTTTTATCTGCACCAGAATAATTAAGGATTACTGAACTACTTAATGTCTTTTAAAACATGGTACAGTCTTTTAAATATGCTTTTCACTTAGGAGAAAGTTTTGGCAAATAATAAGTATTTGGTTTAAAGGTTTTGTTAATGAACAACTCCATGAAGTCATTATTGATTTTATAATAGAAATCAGCACATATTTTAAAAATAATAACATAGACAAAATGAGGACAATTTGATTAAAAATATTTAGAAATAGGTGTTTTCAACTCTAATTTTAACTGGAATTCTGTTTTTCATTCCAGAAACAAAAATGCCATTTTAATCTTTTGTTGGACTCTGAATGAAAGACAAATAGAGCAGGGAAAATTGCTTTCAATCAGCCACATGGTACAGCTGAAATAGAGTAATTTTCCACAACAGCCTAAGGAGCTTGGGCTGAAATGCAGGAGTTGTCAAAGTATGGAATCAAATGACGATGAGAATTAGCATGTTAGACAAACACTTTTTAGAATCTAAGCTCCTCCTTTTTAGAATAGAATAGAATACAATATAAATTTTAGTCTGAATGGACCTGCAGTGATCATCTAGTCTGATCAGTTCAGGGCTGACCAAAAGTTAAAGCATATCATTAACAGCATTGCTCAAAGGCCTCATTTTAAAGTACTGACAAGCATGGGGCATCTACCACCTCTCTAGGAATCATCTCCCAGTGCTTTACCACTGGCTCGGTAAATAAATACTTCCTAATGTCCAGTATGAACTTTGCCTGGTGCAACTTTGAACCATTCTCATGTGTCCTGTCACTGGATCCCAGAGAGAAGAGCTCAGCACCTCCCTTTCCACTGCCCCTCCTCAGGAAGCTGCAGAGAGCAATGAGGTTGCCCCTTACCTTTCTCCTCTCCTTTAGACAAACCCAGAGTCTTTGCCCACTCTTTACAGGACTTGAGTTCCAGCTCTTCCACCGGCTTTGTTGCCCTCTGCTGGACACGTTAAAGCACATTTACATCCTTCTTAACCTGTGGGGCCCAGAGCTGCACATGGTGCTCGAGGTGAGGCTGTCCCAGTGCTGAGCACCGTGGGATAATCCCCTCTTCCCCTGGCTGCTCATGCTGTGTGTGATGCCCCCAGGATGTGGGTTGCCCTTGTGGCTGCCAGGGCACAGAGTGACTCACAGTGACCCTGATGCCCACCAGCAACCCACAGATCCCTTTCTGCAAGGCTGAGCTCTAGCTGCCCCTCTGCCATTTATATTTGTGCCCACTGTTACTCCACCCTAGTTGCAGAATCTGGCTTTTTTTGGTTGGTTGGTTGGTTGGTTTTTTTGTTAAATTTCATGCAATTGATGATTACCCATAGTATCATAGGAGGGTATTAGATTAGTTAAACAAGACTTTGTTTTTATGAACCCTCACTGGCTGTGCCTGATAATTGTATTATTCTTTAAATAATCTTCACCATATTTTTTACAGGAGCTGAGGTTAATAACTGCTTATTTTTTTTTAAAGTTCAGATAAATGAGAAGAAAATGTACTCACAGTCTGTCCTTTGTGGTAAGTAGATACCACAGACCATTTCCAAGAGTGGTATTGACATGTTTTCTTACGAATGAATGACAAGTTCTTCTACAGGATTGAAGTCCATATAATGATGCTGAAAATAGTAAATGATTCTCATTCTAAATGAAACAAAGAAGGTACCTACTTTCTATGTGTTGGGTAATATGCTCTGCCATTCCACCTGAATGAAACTGAACTCCACGACCTCCATCCAACTTGTTAGTTTTTGTTGTAATAATGAGTAGACATTGTGTACAGGGTCAGCTCTTTCCCCTGATTTAGAGAAAGTCTCATTTTCTTAGAATACTATAGCTCATATAAATGAACACAGTGATACACTGTTCTTTAGAGCCAACACTTTTAGCTATTGTCTCTTGAAAGAAGAGAGGGAGAATTCCCATTCATAGCTTTTTTTTCTCACACTCAGCTCAAATTGTTGATCTTGAGTCACCTGGTAGTATTCTTTAAAGAAATCTTCCCAGTATATTTTCATACCCACCCAGAGAGATGGAGTTCCTGGAACATTTTATCAGTTCAGTGGAAATTGGGAGGCTAAGAAATATAAAAGACACAGTGTTCTTTCAGCCGCCAAATTCTTCCTGTTTTGATAACACCCTCCTTAATGGAAATAAAAGGTCTGCAGTTTCTGCTCATTTAGGATCCTAGGGGTAGCTCTGTAATCCTGACTCCAATTTGAAAAGGAGTTCTTTGTCTAGATACACAGACAGTGAAAATAAATAGGAAGAGAAGCAGGTTCTTACATACTATGTAAACATTTTGATAACTTTAGGAAAAGTTAGTCTTGAATTAAGTCAGGAAGTGACACAAAAAGCAGTTCAGACATTGCTGTATGTCTCTGATTTATTTATATATATTGTTTGCAGAGCTATCAAAACATGTCAAGCATGTAATGATAAGCTTTAGTAACATATATATGACAATGGAATAGCACCTAAGACAATGAAAAATCATGGTTAAGTGCATTATGTGCTATAATGCACAAACAACAGTCATTATATGCCAGAGAAAGAGATGCTATAGATTATCAATGGAAAGCTTTCAAACACTCAACAGGGCTGCTTTGCCTCAGACTTGTAACCATCAGGCACCTCAGGGACAGCTAGGCATTTTTGTCAGAATATATGCTCAGTTCCTGTGGCTAAGATTAAGGGATCTGAGTAAACTCCTGGTATGGAAACGTAGCTTTTCCTTGCAGATCTGGCCTCAGGACTTTATTAATTTTTTTTTTATATATATTTTTTTTTTAGCAAGCACTGAGAAAGCTGGAATTTTTTTTGCTATAATGCACAGTAAAATTTCCACATGGAAACAAGAGTGCAGTTTTATGACATTTAGATATTTACTCTGTCTTAAATGTGTGACTTGCAGGACTATTATTCTTTAATATGTTAGGTTTTGCACATCATCAGAAAAAAGCACAAACCCACTGGTACCACTCTTACGTGGCTCTCACTTCCACCTTACTGGAGAGCTGCTTCAATCTCTTGCAGATTTCCTTGTATAATATGTAAAAAATGGATTATTCCATGTCAAAATGTAAAAAAAAACCCAAACAAAAAACCCCAAAAAACCCAAAACAACCACCACCACCCCAAACAAACAAACAAACAAACCAAAAACCAAAAAAACAAACCAACAAAAAATACCAAACCAAAACCAACTAATTTTGACTCTTTGGGTATTTGTGGAATCACCTGAATCAGCAACAAGATTCACATTTCAAATATGAATGTTACTACCAGAATAGCAGATCCTCAATTGAACTTAAGGAGGAATAAAAGTGTTGTTGAGACTGTATTCTCCCTTTTCTGATAAAGTATTTGGAAATTCAAGAAAGCTGGCATCACTCAGGGTAAGTTTCCTCCTCTCCAAAGCCCTCCATGACTTTGTCTTTCCACCTGTCATGTGTTGTGCCTGTCCAAATATTTTCCCATCCCAGAGCTGACATCCCTCCTTTGTCACCTAACAGACCTGAGTCCTGTCTGCTTCAGTGCTTCCCATCCAGCACTGCTTCATCACTGTGAGGGTCCTTGAGCTTGCCTCCTTCATGGTTCTCCTCACTGTTTGCATATATTGGTGGAGAGACTGACTTATGAAGGAAGAAGATTTCTGGTACTTTGCAATACTGAAAATTTTGCACACATATTTATAAGCAAAAGCAGATTGTACAGTGGATTGCAACCTTCCTTCCCTCCCTCCTGTGGCAGCTTTTATTTCCCACAACTTTGCAAAGTTCTTGGAACAGCAAGCTCTCATTCTCTGGGGAGGCTGTAAGTAAAAAAGGGCATTAGGGGAGAAATTCTGATAAGAATTTAGCACTGTGTTAACTACTCTATAATGAAAGATGACAGCAAGCTCTACTATTCATGTCTAATTTTACTGCCCTATTTTTTTCTTGCCCCTGTCTGATCTTTAGTGAATGAAGAGGCCCTATCCAGACTGAAGAACGCTTTCCAGATTTGCCCTACACCTCCTGGGTTGGGCGTCCCATTGACTGGCAAGAAAGTGCACTCAAAGAAACACTTGGGATTCTTCTGTTACTTGCTTTGAACAACCATTTGGCTGACTGACCTTCCAGCACTAGAGAGATCTAATTTGCTTCACATACAATTCCAGTATTTCTATTTCTTGTACATAGTGTAGTTCAAGTGCCAGTATAGTTAGTGCTACCTCCTTGAAGATAATAGGCCTGGGAGAAAGCAGAGTAAATCCTTTGAGAGCAACCACCATAAACACAAGTCGAGCTTTATAAGCTGAAACAAGTATGGGGGTGTTAGCTTAGTCTCATTAAAGGAGAGTCACATCCAAAAAACATCTCTTGGTACGAGCTGTTGTCTCTAATCATGAAAGCCCAAGGGAAAGAAGATTGGCAAATACTGAAAGATTCAGAGAAACTGACTGGTGAAAGTTTCCCAGCATCTGATCTCATTCCAGCTAGCTTTGTCTGTCCCTAAACCATACAAGCAGGCAGACCGAAACTAAATTTTGATGCAATAATGTTTTGTAAGAGAAAAGAAAAAAAATGTAATAGCAATTAAGAGCTATTCAGATGAAAAGTGTATGTATGTTTCCTTCAAATGTGGCCAAAAAGCAAAGTATGGACATTTTTTAATAGACACTGACCACTCTTCAAAGCATGGTTTCTCTATGAAGAATATAAATTATCTCAAGGGAGAATTTGCCATAAAAGAAATACCACAGTCAAACAGTAAGTGCACCTTTGAACAGCAGGGCAATAACTTTCTGGTTTAAACAACCTGTCTCATATTTCCCTTGAAGGTAAGGTACAGGATATGTCATGTAATTTGTTTGTCTGAAGTTCTTGATCTTATCAAAATGGACCCATTTTGTATTCTATTGTCTTATAGTGTCCTTCTGTGTTTTGGTAACCATCATGTGAAATATAAGAACTTCAGCTCCAAAAAACAGCCTGTTTTAAATAAAGACCAAGGCAAGGACAGACAGTTCATATCAAAGTTTCGTTTCACCCTAAATATGGCATCTGAAGAGTTCGAGTTTCATTTGCTAATTTTTTAAATATTTCCCTGTAGCTCATTCACATCTGATTCTATGTTAAGTAGTTCAATGTATTGTGACATAACACTAGCAATAAACAGCAGCTTAAGAGGTAAAGTTAGGTTATTCTTTCTTTCTGGGAACAAAAGTGTTCAGAGAAGAAAAAAAAGATGAAAAAGCATGTCTGCAGACATTCCTGTTGCTTAGGCCAAATTTGCAAAAGATGGTTTTCCCAGAACTTTCAGGAACCTCATAACTTTTTATGGAGAAGCATTAGATCATTGCCTCCCCTATGAAAACAGGCTGAGAGAGTTGATGTTGTTGAGCCTGAAGAAGAGGAGGCTTCAGGGAGACCTCATATCAGTCTTCCAGTACCTGGAGAGGGCCCACAGGAAAGCTGGGGAGGACCTTTTTTACGAGGTCATAGAACAAGAGGACAAACAGGAAAGGCTTTATACTGAAAGAGGGTAGATCTAGGTTAGGTATTAGTAAGAAATTCTTCATTGTGTGGGTGGTGAGGCACTGGCACAGGATGCCCAGAGAGGCTGTGGATGCCCTCTCCCTGGAAGTGTTCAAGACCAGGCTGGATGGGGCTTGAAGCAACCTGACCTGGTGGGAGGTTTCTGTGCCCATGAAAAGGGCATTGAAACTAGATGATATTTGAAGTCCCTTCGAACCCAAACCATTTTGTGATTCTATAAAACAGTTATGTCAAGGATTTGGCATAGACATGCTTGCAGTTTACTTCTCCCCACACACTTGTATGTTACTGTCACAAAACCTGTCCAGGATTCCCTCCAGCATGTTCTTAAGGCAAGAAATTTTTCCCCAACTGCGTATCTCTGTGGTTATCTGGTGAGCAGTGATCTATCCATTACCTGTAGTAGAAACATCATGGAAATAACTGATATTTTAAGGAAAAAGGCTCCTGACCTTGACCCAAAACAAAATGTTTAGTTCAAAGCTGGGTAGTTGTATACTTTTTTAAGTATCATTGCTAGTTATATTTTGAAAAAAATCTTATTCTATAGTAAAAAAAATTACTTTAGCCATTCCAAACCTTCATTTTTGTCAGACCTAATTCCAGCCCAAACAGTTCACACAACCAGTGGCAGTAGTATAAACACTGCAACATCCAAGATTATACGTGGTGACCTGCCCTCAAATTTTGGGCCCAGCTTTTCGTATGCCAGAAGACATATTTTATGTATATTTTTCTGGGTTTTTTTGGATTGGGTTTTTTTGGTGGGGTTTTTTGTTTTGGTTTTTTGGTTTTTTCATCATTGGACAAGGGAAAGAATGTAAGGTAATGTATTTTGAATGGCAACTAATGTGCTCAGGCTGGCAATTGCTTCTTTTCTTCAACAATTAGAGTAAATAACTACTGTCAGCACTGTGAGGAAAGAAGTTTCGCGTTCTGTAACTCATATATCTGTAACCCTTCTGTAACTCATATATTTATTTAGAAATTATTCCTCCTGTAAACTCTCTGAGATGAAGGCTTATACGTGTGTTTTGATTTTCCAGTTCTTCAGTCCCATTAAAACTGAGGGAGCATTGCAGTAAACTCAGGCAAATCTCTGGAGGATGAAGGCATGCACAAATAAAAAACAAGCAAGATCTTAACTGTGTTTCAGAAAGATACAGTTTCAACTTTCTGCTCCTTCACAGACTTTCCCTTTGGCCACAGAGAGCTATTACAGACCAGACCCTGCCAGTATTGCCCCGTGTCTTTTTTCTGGAAAGTGTGTCTTCAATGAAATGACAGTAACAGTAGGTCACAATTTAAAAGGTTTTTTTTGAAGGTGGATAGATAAAAATTTGTAAAATGTCCCAACAGTAAAGCAGAATTACACAGAAAACTTAAGATGGGTGGCTATGCAGGTCTGGCAGACTTGCATGACCTCTACCAGCTGCAAACAGCTTCAGCTGCTACACCTATTCCTGTGCCTCACGTGAGTCTGGCAGATGTAGAAATCATTAGAACTCCACTGGAACATGCAGACAAATCTGAACAAGGATGATGCATACATATGTGATTTGCATATGTGATTTGACATTAAGAACCAAACTAATAAATGGAAAATATTGCACTGATTTTTTTTGTTTGTTTTCAGGTCTTCTAATGCCACAGAAGTTATTAAAGCTATTTCTTGGGAATTTTACAAGGTGGTTTGCTTTCTTTCCTATTATTTGAAACATGTCTCCTTGTCTAAGTGTTACTTTCTCAGAGATGACATGGTTAAAATGTAAAGTTATAATCCATTTAGTGAATAATATCAAGTAGGAAATGAAAAATACACTCACTGATGCTATTGCAGATATACGCATTTCAGCCAGAAGGCACAGATTACACTCAGTCTTTATGCTTCACAGAGAGTGAGGAAATTCTTTTCAGGTCTTTCAAAACAGAACACCAACATAATCTTCTAGTCAGTATTTCTGATGTGAGAAAAACCATCATTTTCCTTTCAGGATGCAAAGAAAGTAAAGAGTTGATGCTAGTGAAGCTGGGACTTTTGAAATTCACTCAAAAGTGATCATGGTTTTCACCGAAGATGTTACAGGAAATTCTTTGGAAAGAGCAGAAGATTTCCCTCAAAGCCTTTTGTGCAAACCGTTGAAGACACTTAATTATAAGCATATAATCAATACAATTAACTTACACTTGTATAAGTTCATACCATGCACAGGAAAGTTTGTGCTTTTATGTGTTTGAAATCATACTCAATGGTGCTGTTGGAACATATCTACTTCACTCTATTTCTGTAATCAGAGGCCTAAAAGCTAATTTCTGAGAAGAGATTATGAACCATTGCAATGATACTGGGCATCTTCTGAGGAGAATTGCTGTGTTCCTTTCAAAATATATGGGTCTTTGACATCCCTTTGCAGGAGCTGGCTTTACAGCTTACTAGGATGACAAATACAGCTATGAACCCTTAGATGATTTTTGGAACTGGCAAGTGTCTAGCCTTCAGTTGAGGACTGTAAAAATGTTAATTAATCTCCATGAAGCCAACTGTTTTGTTTATAAGACATGAGTTTTTATGTTGGGTGGACTAGCTGATCCGCTTCATCAACTTGTTGATTTGTTGAAGTGGTATGTCAGTATTTGCCATTATGGTAATCTTTGTCAGGTCTGATGCTAATACGGATTTGTGACTTGGATTGGAACAAAAGCCAGATAGCCCTATGTAGATTAATGCACATAATTGTCAATAATGCATTTTCTATTGCTCTCTGTCTTTTCATCTACCCCTGCCCCTATTCCTGTCTTTTAGTTTGTGGTTTTGTTTTGGCTTTTGTTTTTGTTTGTTTGTTGGTTGGTTGGTTTTTGTTTTTTGGTTTGGTTTGGGTTTTGGGTTTTTTTTCCTATTATGAACACAGAATAACAATAATTCCTGTATGCAGGGAGAGGCCTGGATGCTATGACATATATCATATATATATGCATATATATGACATGTTTATCATATATACATAGTGAAGTAAAAGTGAAATGAGCTGTAAGCATTTTGCTGTTACTTAGTACATGGATGAATTTTCAGATCTTATCCACTGCTTCTGAAGCTCAAGACCAACTAAAAATAGTCATTCAGACTGTTTTTTATGATAAGTATTTCCTCTGATCCTTTTACCACCAAACATTAAGATTTCATTTTCTCTAGCTTTGGACTCCAGTTCATAAGAACTCCCTTTAAAAAGCCACAGTGGGTCCTGATGTAGCCAATGCAGCCAGTCACTGGTCAGCCTTTGAACCTGAGTAACCTCACAGCAGTCACTGGGACTGCTCACAACTTAGTGCAATGCCATAGGCCACTGCGACTGTATTTTGTGTCAGACTGAATAGAGCAACATACCATGGTAGAACAGCTTTATGCTAAGCATTTCTGAAACGAGGCTTCATGTCAGGGCAGGAAAGCTGGTAGTTCCACTTAATGTTTTACAGATTTTATTTTCAAGCTCTTTCACAGTTTAATGCTGGGTATGGCAATTGACCAAATGACAGATGCTCTCTGTTAATCCCCCTCCTCTACCAGATAAAGAAAGAAGAGAGAATAAGGGAGAGAGAGCGATGGGTTGGAAACCAAACTACACAGCTTCAATGAAACAGTAATGATAAAAAAATTAAAATTGTTACATATATACAAATGTACAGAAAAACGATACCACATTCCTCCCCTCTCTCCCCAATAACTCTCACGTCACCACCGAGGCTGCAGGGCAGCCCTGGGAAAGTCCAGGCTGGACTCCTGGAGTCAACAGCAGCCGGGAGCTGGAGGCAGGAACACACAGATTCAGGCTGGCACGGATCAGGACCACAGGCAGACGAAGTGACCAAATCCTCTCAGGATGCTGAAGCAAACAGGGACAGCATGATCCCTCAAACTACTACTGATTATGATGTGTATGGGATGGAATACTCTGATTAATTTTGGTCACCTGTCTTGTCTGCTGCTCCCTAAAGGAGGGTCGCAGGTGTGACCCCTTTACTCGCTTTCTTTCTCCAGAGCACAAGATGTTCCTCAGACTCCAGTGGTGGTCTTGGTTCTACATACTACTCTCTAGTCATAACTATAAACCTGGAGCATTATCAGTCCTAGAAGCAGACACTGTCTGAGAAACTTGCTGTTAATTTCAGCAAGTGCAGCTACTTACAAGAGACTTAGCTGAAAGAAAAATTAGAAGACAGAAAGTTAGCTCTATCCTGGCCCAAACCAGGACACACTCCCATTGATAAATCTTCTCCAGATGAAAACACAGGGTTTCTTTCCTGGTGCATAATACTTTATTCCTATAGTCCTACAAAAATTCTTGACTAAAGCAGATAATATCAAAACTAAATTTGAGTCAAATTTCCTCCTTCCTCTTTGGTCCATTTACATAATATATCATAGGTAAGGATTTGAGTGTAGGTGAAAGACACATATTTTGATGACAAAACACACTCCTTCCTGAGATAACGTAGAGTGCATTTTGACCAAAGTAAAGATTTGTGAAAGAAGGTCTCTTGCCACAAGAGACCTTGCCTCGTTTATTTAGGAATGTTTCTTACTGAGTACTCATTTACATTTGTACAGAGACATTTTTCTTCTTACTCTTGTTATATAAACTGCCTTAGTGGCAGAGAGGATAGAAAGCTATACTCTTTGGCATTGTGATCAGCTGTGTAATGGCAATATCAGGGGAAACCTAGAACATTAGCATTCACTATTATATTCAAGCTATAGCTGAAGTCCATTTATTTTCCTGGAGTGGGAAATTTCTGGTAGAAAATCTGCTTTTAAATTGCTAATCAGTATGGGAAAAAGAAAGGAATGGATTCACACTCATTAAGAAATTGTCTGCAGCTAATTAGAGCTCCAAATAAGTGCATTACATATGTGTGTGTGCATGCATGTGTGTCTATATATATGTACATCAAATATGTACCACACAAATGTCAGCATATAAATGAACATACATACATGCATATATATGTTTGTGAAAAGATACATATACTTAAAGTAAATAATGTCTACTGACAGAAGTTTTACAGGAGATGCTGTACTGTAATGGCTTCACTGAAGCTGACACTTAGGATTTGCTGGGTATCTATGCAAACCAGCCCAGTCTTTAGTTCCAAAGAGAACTACTAGGCTTTTCAGAAGTTCACCTAAAGTCAGACATTACAAACTTTTACACAAGATGACCAGATTTAATTTCCATACTTGACAGTAACACAACAAATTGGTGTGTAAGATGCATGGAATTACAGTCTGAGGGTGACCTGCTCCTCTCTGCATAAAAAGAAGCCAACTGAGTCATGAAGGCATGCCAAGTGCTCCTAGATAAACAACTGTCAAGAAATGCCAGCCTGCATGAAATTAGTATGAGAAGGTCTCTCTCTAAAGGAGTTTTCAGGCTCACAGACCCGTGGAATGAAGTTGCTGAAAGGGACTGCAGGAGGCTGTCTGAACCTCAATGGTTGAGTACACAAGGCTTTTGCTCATTCACTAGATTAATGGCTTAGAGGGATTTATAAATGGGGATTTCACCTTCCAAAGATGCCTTCCTTTCCCCATTTTCTCTAAGACAAAAATGTTTTTGGAATATATTTTAATAACTTCAGATATAGTTGCATAGAGACACATGCATGCGTATATTGAGACAAAGTGTTCCTCTGAGACTCATAACTTAGGTATTAGACACGTATAAAAAGGTCATGAACTAGCTAGTGATAGTGAATAAGCACAAAAACTAGTTATGAAAGTGCCAGCATGTGACTTACAAAAATGATCTGGAAATGGCCCTTTCTTTGCTGGCAAATTACAATGTTTATATCTCAGTCAACAAAAAACAGCACAAGGAAGCACTTGGAATAGAAAGTACTGTGTCACACAAAATACCATGTTTACAACACAGGTAAAGAGATGCAAATATAGAAGTTACCTGGAATGGTCCTCTTCAAGCTAAAGTATTCAACAGAGCATTAATGTGCCATTTGAAAAATTCTTTGAAAAAACAAACTGTCAAATCAGTACAACATATCTAATTTATTAAAAGAAGTGGGAATCATTGTATTTAAGAAACCTGAGTAAATGTTATCTTGTTACTTTTTCACATGAAATGAAAAGCATTTAGCAAGGAGTCTCTCAACAACTCACCAGGTGCCATGTGTAAAAAGAGGAGGCAGTGGATGCAGTGTCTGAAAACAACAGTCTGCTGTGCTGTCTCCTATACCCAGAAGGTCTGCATTTGGGAGGAAGGCCTGAAGCTCAGCCTTTGAGAGATTTAGACACTTGGGGACCTATTCAGGTGCCTAAGAATAGATACTGAATGCCATCTGAGATACCTGTGGGAATCATGTCTGGCTGCCAATTCCAAACCAGAAGGAAGAATATCTACTGTATCTTACACACTGATATGTGATGTCTGGAGTACAGGGGAGAGCTGGCATCTGTTTTTCTCCTAGGCATCAAACGATCCGAGATCTTTATTTGGATTTTGCCCTACATGCACAGCTCATCTTCATGACTTACATTACATCTCTAATATTTGTGAGTTTGTTTTATTGTTGGCAAAAGGACGAAACTGTGTAGATTCTCTCTTGCATGTTATAATTGACCAAAACTGTATTTTCTTATTAATGTTCCTTGTGTTATTTATGTAGATCAGAGGACTACCCTATATCGGATCTTATTTAGACTACTGTGTAACTGCCAGAAATTAATCTCAACAGTACCATAACATATCAGCAAGCAAGAATCTACTACAGCTTTTCCTGGATTCTTTCAATGCTCTCAGTAACATTCAGTGCTCTAATTTTTTTTTTTAAATTTTTAACATTGGCTTGGCCAATTCTGCCTCCCAGGCATTGAGACATACTGTTTTGCAAGTGGCCTAAAATAGCAAATCTACATTATTCACGTAGGCAGTTAGAGGCACATGAATCCTTAACCTTCTCTTAAGTCCACTAAATAGACAGCAGTGCTTGAGGTATTTTTGCAAAGTATGTTTCTCCTGTCTTTGTTTACACCCTTACAACATCTCTGATCCTTTTCAGAGCTGGGCATAGTATTTCCAGAAGTGACCTCATGAGAGTCAAGCACAGACGCTGAACCATTTACCTACTTTCCAAATCCAGTGTTCCCTGAATCTGCCCCCATTTGTAGTCACAGGCTTGGGTATTAGCTATGTGTTTATGAATTTGGCTCTATTAAAATGTGTTTTCTGGATAGACAAGCTTACTAGGTGCCTAAAGTCACCTCCTCTCTCAGTAAGTTGTCTTCTATATGATTAACCTCTCCGCAATATTTGTGTCATCTGCTTTCTCTGCTAGTAAAGATTTTATTTTGTCTTTCAAATCACTAATATTTAGTATAGTCATCATTAATCCACTTAATGTAGGCCTTGTTGATTTTATATTTTTCTAATTTCTTCATCAAAATGCCACGTGGTATCAGAACAAATGTTTTACAGAAGTCTACATACATTACATTAACACTGTTACTTTTAACACTCAAACCTGTAACCCCAGAAGAAATCAGGGTACTCTTGCACGTATTTTTTTTAAATCGTCTTATGTAGAATGTACTACATACTCTAGATATGCACACCAATGATATCCATGTTTATAAGTGACCCTGAAAGACGTTATTGATTTTTTGCTAGTATGCAAAAGGAAAAGAGAAAAATGTATTTTCTACAGGTATCATTTGACTCAATGCATATACCTCTATTCTCATTAGTTCTATTGCATAAACTTTTAAGAAGCGTATTTTTTAGTGGACTACAATTCAACCCACAGGGACTTGAGGATGGAGCATTGAGAGGGTTTATGAGTAAAATAGCTAGAAATCTATGTGCTACCATTTGTATTTACAAATTAATGTACTTACAGAATTCGAGATATTTAAAAATGAAACTAAATCTAGAATTCCATCCATTTTTTTGAGCACAAGATGAGTTGGATGAATTTTTTTATATCTAGACAAATTTGGAGGCTGATATGTACACCTGCTAAGTGTGGCAGGACAATTTTATCCCATTGTTGGATAGCAGAACATACTCAACACAGCAAGAGAGTATTTTCATAGCAACATGATGCATAGCCTGCTACAGCCAAGGAACTATCAACTATTTATAATCAAAGGGAGTTAAGGGTTTTTATTTTCCATACCAGCTTTCCTAAAGGAATCATATTAAGAATGTAACACTTAAGACAAGGGCACAGTAAAGACATTCATTATAAGTTGTGAATAGAAGTGATTTTAATGATAATTCCACTTGCCTACACAGTGTTCTTAGATGTGAAAAAAAGCCATGGGATTAGGCCAAATATTGTCATGGTAACAGAAAGAAAGGGAAATCATTCTAAAAGGGTTTCAAACAAGTAAGAGGAGCTAGCATTTACTAAGTAGCCTTCAATAGAAGTTGACATCTGTTACTCATTTGTTGTTTCTAGGTTTGAAGAAAAGCAGGATAATTGGAAATAGTACAGTGTTCTGGGAACATGTTGAGTGAAAGGGCTCAGTGCTTTTTAAATATTTGTCTATTTATCCTAAAAAACCCACACCATGTACCTTCTTTGTCCATTTATAAATTGGACAAGCTAGTTGGAAGGTTGTCTAGACTCAATTATGCATAAGCAATGGAAGATCAAAGCAAGATTCTTGCTTTTATTAACAGGAATTACCATTTCAGCTGAGCAGGCAATGACTATTTTGTGAAACTGAGGAAAAGATTAGAATGAATAAATAGTACAAAGGTATGAGCTTACCTTATATTGGGAATAGACTGGGAGACATATTAACTTGCCCAAGAAACAAGCACCAATACTGCTGCTTTCCATTTCTTTCATTCAAGCACACCTCTGTGTTTTATGCATTTTACAGCTCTCATTACTACTGGTAGGAAAGAAGAAGATCAAAGCCCAGTTATGTAACTTGAAGGAAACATGTTTTGAACACCAAGAGAGGTTACCCGTGAAACAGTGTACCATTGGATTTTTCCATACTTGGAGTTTATAAGATGCTTTTTTCACCATTCCTAAGTGGTTGATCACAGGCTATTGAGCATGCTCTGCCCAACATTAGAAACCTTGGTTGCTCACTTAGCTACTACAATGCACCAAAAAAGTACCCTTTTATCCTATGAATCCATGAGACATTTGTATGTCAACCTTCTAGGGAAGCGGTTAACTTGAGGCATACACATATTTTGCATTAAGAGCTGCTAAGTAGTTTATGGTTAAAAGACTAAACATCTGATAGGAGGGAAAAATAGACAAGTAGCAATATTATTTCCTTATCTATTTGTAACAATGAAGAGGGAATAAAGAGACAATAATACAAGCTTAAGTCTTACCTGACTCTACCTAAATCAGAAGTATGGAAGAACACTGCTGTGCAAAAGATTTGTTTATGTATTCTTAGAGAAGTATAATTTAGGTACATTTCATATATTTCTGCCTGTATTATAAGTATTTCAGCATTTCAAGACAAGTATAATACTTTTGTTAGACAAAGTGATTTATGAGTGCTTCAGTAATGACTGTGCAATCTGATAATTTAATGATTTGATTTTAAGATTACCATTTCTGTCCTTAGGGTATATTTAGTACACACATAAGAGAGAACACATATGGATAGATTTGTAAAACCTACCTGAGTGTTCACGGAAACACCTTATCACCCAGTAGAATTGTCAGAAAGGCTTTTAATATGCACCAGAATGGATAATTTATTAATTATCTTGACAATTATGGTCAAAGTTCCTTCAGTGAGAAAAAAACCCAAAGCAATACTGACTGAATGATTTTTTGTTATTTTCATTCTTTTTACAGCTCGCAAACAATCGTAAATTTTTCTGACAAAATGAAAAATTTCCTTACTGTCTCTTAAGTGCCACTAAATTAGCCCTGAAGACAAACAATAAAAGCTGCCAACCAATGTGTGTAACTTCCTGAATAAACATCTCTTATTTATTCTTTGTCATGCTTTCCACACAGCATACAGAGGTCTCAGAGGTCCAAGGTCAACAAATTCCAACACACATATAATCTCTTTCATATGGTGGAGTGATGGATCTGTACAGGAGACATCAGATTATTTGGATTTTTATAAAAATTCAGCTGGCTCTGCTAATAAAATTAACAAGTGTCTATGACATCCAGTATGCTAGACAATATGTGCCTGCAAAGTAACTCAGACTGATCTTGGTATGTGAGGGTGTGTATATAAATACATTCACACACAGAGTTGTATTGCCATACATCCCTTGAAAAGACCCAAACAAAAAAATTAAATATGTAGGGTCAACATGCAATAAGATACAAGATACGTGAAATAAGGTACAAGCATAGGAAGATAGTGATGTTCAGCTTTGAATGATGTATTTTTTCAGCGTGTGTTGAGGTTTCTGACTTTAGATTGCAAAGTTCCACTTGCTTTGGAGTTCTTATCATTTGTACAACACACTGAAACATTGCATTTCAAGCTACATTAAGTATCAGTACTATGGGTTTCACTTCACTGGTTTATGAAGGTTCACTTCCTTAAGAAGGAAACAACTCTAAACCACTCAAGATTCAAGAAAGATGTATAAAAAAACACACCCCAAAAAAACCCAACCGTCCCCCAACAATTACACAGCACCAAGACAAAGACCCCACACAGACCATTTCCAAAACTATGTAAGCTAAAACATTACTGCATCATAACTCCAGTTTCACCCATAATGTACCACTTGTACTTTTTTTTCCTCTCCAGACCAGCAAAAATACAACTATATATTTCTGTTAGCATCAGCTCTCCCAGTCCTACTCATTCAAGCAACCTCTTGGGCAACACTAAGATGGTCAGTAACTATAGATAATGTGCTAGATGCAATTTCCAATTTGAAAACAGACTGTTGGAGCACTTTTCCAAAAAGCAATTTGGCTTCAAAGACATTTCATTTCAGGCTGCATTCTCTATAGGCAATTATATGCAGACATTGCCTTACACACACTTTAGCATATGATTTCAGTGCTTTAACACTTCGTCTCGTGTCTCCTGTGCCCAGACCCAGTCTCCACTGAATTTTGCTTGTCATAGCTCACATCTTTTGTGCTCCCTTCCCCTAGATCAGGTTGCCCGCATATGTAGTGCATGCCACCTCCAGATCTTAGCTGGGAATGAAGGGGAAGATCTGTGCTGCCCTGCTCTAGTTCACTGTCCTTCCTGGCTGCTGAGGAGCCTGCTATGTAATATTTACAAGCTAGTTACATTTACCAGATTTTCACTATCCAGGAAATTCTTAACATTAGGGCAATATGGGTACACTTGTGTCTTATCTGTGTTTTCAAGAACACAAACACAAAAAACCCAAAACATAAAAATGATTGGATGCAGGGATCTTAGTAGACACATCATGAAAATACAGCTGCAAGTTATCCTTGTGACTATGTGTTACAAGGCCAACCTTTGTTCTATTTTTCAGTTTTTTGGGTTTTTTTCTTTTAATTTTCTTTTGACTTTCTTTTTTTAGCCAGTTTTAGGCCTTATTACTTCTCCAGCATTTGCCTGCATAGCAGCTGCATACACTGTCAAGACAGCTATCAAGCAGTGAGCATTGCTAGTGGTGGGCAAACCCTTAGGATTTTCATTCTTGCTTATTTGCCTCAGGGACACAGTAGTTTTGCCACCTCACACTGATGTCAGACTCCATACAAGTCCGACCCTCTCAGCTGGTGGGAATTAGCCAGTATGGGGAAGCATTCATATGTGCCAAGCTACCAAGGGAACCTTCCCTCCTTCCCACCACCGATCTTGAAGCTCCCATCACCCACCATTAGAGGAAACACGCTGTCTCTGGGCATCAAAAATGGGCATGTGGAAGGCAGGTGGATGTTTTCAAGCACTGCTGCTTCACCCTCACAGCTTTTAGTGCTGGGCTTACTGGGGAAAAGGAGGGCTGGGGTTCACAGGAAAGAAGCCATCATTCTGCATCATTCTGTAGTAGCCTCACTACTGTGTGAAAGAGGTTACCAATTTCAACACATATCCAAGGGTAATCACTGTATTCTACCAGCAGTGGAAATCACCTCAGATAGCTGGAGATTATATAATAGGGCTGGAAATGAAATAGGAAACTGATTTATTCTCATTGTCTATTACTGCAATTCAGTTCAATCTATTTTAGACCACAACCTCTTACTCTAAGGGAAAATGCAAACATTAATCTTCATAGATTGTATCTTGGATACCAGTGGTCTGGATAATTAGTTTGTTACCCTCTCTGCTTATGCAGTCTTTTCATGTTCAACAAGGAAGATAGGAGCCTAATCAGCTGCTGTGTGCGTGTGGTCTTGTGTACAGATCACAGTTTAAGGTGACAGAAGGTAGTTATTTTCTCCAAAGCAGTAATGCCCTCAGTTTTCCTTCAGACTCAGTTTTTATTTCTTTTGAACAGTACTTATATGCTTGCATCTATACCCTCAGTGATTCTACAGTAACCTCATTTCTCTAGCTTGGGTTGTCTGGAAATCTTTGTGGCAGATGTAAGACTGAGATGAGTACAGAACAGGGTCTGACTGTTTGCCTTGGTTTTAGAACAGATTTTGCAGTCCCTTTTAGTCAATATAGCTGTCCCATGCAATTCCCTTCTGGTGCATTTCAGAGTGTATCTATATCTTGACTGGGGTGTGCATGTCCTATGTCCCATGTTCCTGAAGACCCAACCACTGATTTACGAAGACATATAGATTCAACAAGCAGGACTCAATCCTGCTTGGAGCTGAAATTAACACCACCAGTGGGAAAACATTAAGAAAAAGAGAGGTAAGCAAAAATCAGTGACTTCTGATTTCCTCTTGGCCCTATGAAAATATTCATCCTTCTAAGTAGTACTTGCAGGGGGTCAATCTCTGTGACCTCTCCCACTATCAAAGACAAAGATATGAGAACACATCCTGCAATACAAAGTAAGTAAAAAAGCTCACCTTTTGCCAGTTTGCTGAAACTAGAGGAACTCTAGTTTTCATCTTGATGGATTGTGAGTTTTGGCCTCTTTTTAATTATTCACAGTTTCTCCATTGCCTTATGGCCAGGACTAGATGCAATAGCTTTTGCTTTGCTATAGATGGTGTAATCATGAAAGGAAGTCAAGCCACCCAAAGTCAGAGACTTCACTCAGATAGGATGAGGACACTAGTATCTTAGTGATGATACATGCTAATTTTTCCTTTACCAGGTAGTTGCCAAGTGATCACATGATGCTTCAACAGAATCAGTGAATAATATTTAAAAGAAAACAAACAGAAAAATCAGGTGTAGATGGTATATGAGTTCATTGGTTAATGGGAAATTTGTTGAACAGGTCTTACTGTGGACCTCAAAAGAGCCATACCCTGGAAAAAAATTATTCTACTATGGTGAATTTCATATCAAAGAAAAAGCTAATGAATTTACATCATATGCATCAGAGGTAGACTTTCAGCAGCCTAATAAAGGTTGACCCAGCCTTGTACCCACCACTGAATCTTTCTGAATGTCTCTTTTGCAAACCTAACCAGGCTGACTCCCAGAATGCTCCTGCAGCCAAATGGCCTGGAGTCATTTGCAAGAAAAGGTCTTACCTGCAGGTCACATTTCACTTTCTATCCTTGACCCGTCTGGGGACCCAGGGGTGTGCAGGGATCACAGCTCTTTGGTTGAGACCTGCAGCTGTGGTTTCACTCTGGGGTCTGACAGACAGACCACCTTTTAATGCTTTATCCTTCCCTACTGGCTGTTATTGCATCGTTTGTGGTTTATTCTCTAAATGTCTACGAGAAGATTAATAATTCTACTGCTAATGGGCTCCTGATTATAAACAAAGATCCGCAAAGGCTCAGGGCCAGGTTTTCTCGTACTCACTTGTGGAATCTAGAGACTACAGGCGGGGAGACAGGAAGCTGGGGAGGCATCCCCCTGCTTCAAACTGCCTGATCCCTCATGCATACATGATACATGGCAGCTCCAGGTCCTTCTTTCATAGCGTTTGTCTTCTTGCCTTTAACACTCTCCAGCCTTGTACAAACACACCACTGGTGTCAGAGGAGGCATACCATAGGCAGTCAGCGTTCCTCACAATGAAGAGTTAACTATTCCCAGTCATAAGCAGCATCTTTATGTTCATCCCTCATCCAGATCATTATAAATGGTTGAACTTTGAGAAACCTTTTATAAGTGTAAGTGAAACTTTCCTGTAAGCAGCATAGATCTGGACTCGTGTGGATTAGGACTACTGGAGGATCCCAGAGGACCCTGACAGCTGCAATAAGATGTGCACAACTTGGATCAATTTAGGATTCATGTCTGTCCTCTTAACATTTAAGTATAGCCAGGAAAATGGGCTTGTGGTCCACTTTTGGATGACAATAGTGAAAGTGTGTGCCTGCATTTTGCCTCACAAAGTTAATTACCCACAGAAAAGTAAGTCTGGGAGTGTGTTTTCTTTGCTTTTTGGTACCCAGTTGGAATTTGCAAATATTACCAGGAAAAGAGCAGGAGCAAGACCATAAAGCTGATGTCTACTCACATTGGCTAATGATTTAAATGAAGGTTCACAGGCTCATAACAACTGGAGGTTTGGCCACTGCCCTGCTTCACGTAACACTGGAAAGATTAACTTTTGGATCAGCCAAGGTGACTTATGAAGCTAGGTCTATTTTGTTGAGCAGTACTGGCTGAAGGCCCTCCAGGAGTACTAGGCAAGCATGGTGTTAGAAACTGTAATGGCAATGGATGTCTCCTGCTAGAGAATGTTGGCGATGTCCACCATACCCGAGCAATGCCCAGTGCAGAATGTCATACAGACCACTGCCTTGTGCCATGCAAAGTTACCCTCTACTTTAATCCCAAACCTAAGAGGGGTGGCATCCCAGGAAGGGGGCTTAAAGTTAACAATCTCCAAAAAGATACAGTGAGAAACAGCTTCCAGGTAAAACTTCAAATTAGACTTTTAGATCATCCCATATATCCCTCTCCTGAAGTATTTTGGCAGCACATTAAAAACAGCATCTTGCAGTCCCCTGAAGAATCCCCCTGAAGTTTTCCTCAAAGAAGAACAAAGATTGGTTTGATGAAAATAACCAAGAGATCCAAGAATTGTTGACAAAGAGGATAACCACTCACCAAGCACGCCTCCCTCGGCCATCTTGCCATGTAAGAACAGCAGCCTTTTGTCTTGCATGCAGTAAGCTCCAACAGAAACTTCAAGACATCCAGAACAAGCGGTGGATCAGCCTAGCAGTTATGGGTGCAGTTATGGGTGACCACAGAGGGCTCTATAAAGTGTTGAAAGCAGTGAGTGTATGGACCCACACACCAGGTTCAAAGCCCCCTACTCAGCGCAGATGGCCAGATGCTTCTGGTAGATAAAAACTCCATCCTGAACCAATGGTCTGAACATTTTCAGACTCTCTTCAGTGCCAGCTGTGTAGTCCAAGGCTCAGCAATTCAGCACATTACACAACAACCAGTGAAAACAAAATTGGATAGCCCCTACTTTGGGAGAGACTCTTAAGGACATACAGCGGCTGAAAACTGGCAAGGCAGCTGGAGTTGATGGAAACCCACCTGAAGTATCAATTCACGAGCTCCTTGTGAGTTGTTTGGAACAAGGCAAATTACCACCAGATCTCCATGATGCAGTCATCATCACCCTGTGCAAAAAGAAAGGAGTAAAGTCAAACTGCTCCAACTACTGAGGTATAGTCTGCTCTCCATTGCTGGAAAAACCCTTGCAAGAATACTTTTGAACAGATTATTACCTGCTGTAGCAGAGGAAGTTCTACCTGAAAGACAATGAAGATGCAGCTGTGCTGGGCAGGGCACGTCTCCAGGCTGGAGGATCACCTCCTCCCTAAGATTGTGCTCTGTGGTGAACTTGCCACCAGCTGCCGCAACAGAGGAGCCCCAAAGAGGAGATACAAGGACTCCCTGAAACAATCCCTCAGCTTTGGCCATACTGACTGCCATCAGTGTCCACTCTGGCCTCCAGTCAGGAGACATGGAGACACACCATCCATAACACTGCTGCCTCCTTTGGGAACACACATAGAATCAGTCTTGAGGAAAAGACAGTGCAGAAAGAACCGTGCCTTGGCTGTCCCCTCACAGGAGACTTTCTGCTGTGCCATTTGCAGACACACTTGGGTGTCCCATGTTGGCCTTATCAGCCATCAGTGTGCTTGCAGCAAGCGTGGGGAGAGACCTTCTTAAAGCTTCATTCCCGAAGCCAAGCCATGATGGTGATGATGACTGGCTGAAGAAGAAGAAAACAAAGAAATTTTTCTGGAAGTATAAAAATGCTTTGATTTGTGTTTGGACTTAAAAAGTACAGGAACATGAAGGGTCTGCATGCAGTGAGGATTTTACAGTCTTTGCACTTGTCTCAGACTCAAGCCCTGAATGTTGAGACTGGACTTCAGGACAGGTCTTCTGTATCCAAGCATGCTATTTAATCTTCACTGCCCTTGTAGGTGGCAGATGAAAACACAAGAGTAATTTCATTCTTAGCCATCTGACAGGACTTGTCTGCCCTCTCTAGTTCTGGGATTATTTTTTTTTTTGATAACTCAAAGAGAACAAGCAGGATGGTCTGGAAGGATAATTAATTATTCAGGTACCATTTCACTTAAACAGGCACCTGTAGGAATGTGTAAGAACAAGCTGCCAAGAAATAATCTTCACCTCTCTGTGGCAGGCAATGGTACCAGCTCTCATGTGCACTATCTAGATGTGGTTACTTTTCACAACACTTTTTTTAAAGTTGATCACCAGATGTGTCACCGTTATGGGTGGGGGGCAAAGGTGCAAAGGTTTTCTTCTTCCACACATATGTATTTTGGTATTTTTTTCTAATGAGAAAACCTTGAGAAAACACTCTGTCTGCAGTAGATGTGCATGACTACAAGGGTATTCACTGTAAACAGCATTGGTAGAATTGGTTCTTAACCTGAAGCACATGTAGATATATACTTAATTGACAGCATATCATCCAGTCATTCTTACTCCATCCATTTGGCATCATGAATTTTTCTGGTCACATGTCATGGGAGCAATAATCTGTGGAAAGCATCCATCCATCACAGAGTAAAGCTGTTCTGCTTCTGCTGCTTCACCGACGCCTTTCACTTCAGGGTACAAAGCAAGCTGCTCCTGCTCCTGCACCCCTCTATCCCAGGACCATCACCTAGAAAGGTGTAACAGAAACATGGTGGGAGTGGGAAAATGAGATACCTCTTGAGAAAGAAAACTGAAAGATTTCAGGAAATGCTGCCCTGCAGTCTGTTAGCTAAACACCAGGATTTATTACCAAGTATGGGAGTGCAGCTTGTAACTAGCCTTAAGAGACACTGAAGATTGCAAGAAGATGACAATTATTCAGATGTGTCTCAGTTAATTTGTTTCTTTGCACACTGAAATCTGGTAAGCCTACAACCTGGGAACACGAGGGGCAAACTAATCTCTTCAACACTCACAATAAACAGCAAAGCGAAAACCATGACTTCCATGAAGTTAATGGGAGTTTTTCTACAGACTCCAATGGACCCAGGAATTCACTCTGAGTTTTCCATAATGAGGGCCAGATTTTCCCTTTTATTTATGAAGCATGGTATTTTTCCAGCTTCAGTGTATATTGTCTCTAGTTTTTCAACAAAACATTTAAAAGCTGATGTACACCTCTGTGAAACAAATAAGCAAGTGGAGATACACAAAAGCGTTTAAATGAAATCAGCTTCATAGCAATGGGACATGATGTCAACTGGATTTGCTAATTTGACTTTGTGACGAATACAAATGCAAACCACAACATCTCTGTTTTCACGGGAGAGTGCTGTAGTCTTACAAAAGGAGTTTCATGACATTGACCTTGAGTTCATGATGGAAAAACCAACATGAACAAAGAAATCCCACAGTGCCTATCTCCAGTTAACAGTTTGTCATGTCTGCCTTGCTAAATGCACTTGAGAAAATGGTAGTTTTTCAGAGAAAGTAACTTTATTGTAACTTTTTGCCTTCCTGCTGACTTCCATGCTCTGAATGTTGTTGAGACTGGACTTCAGGACAGGTCTCCTGTATCCAAGCATGCTATTTAATCAAGGTATCCAGTTCAATAGAGTAGTAGTTTCATTTTTAAGATCTTATATTCTAATTGCAATAAGCAATTAATCAATAATACACAAGATGTCAATTTTTGTGTCCGATCTAAAGCTTTTTAGATGCAAATGTTTGAGGTTGCCAAGACCAAGCACACAAATCTGCCTTGAATTTAGGGAACTCAGTTACTTTGTGGTGCATTAGCACTTTGATTTCTAATGTGATCATCAAGTGGCATAAGGTTGAAAGAAGCCATTTATGAGAGGGTGCCATAGAGTTTGATAATTTGTTCACCATGTAAAGGAGTGAAGTCATTAAAAAAAAAATAAATCCATACAGCAGGGCCTTGGGGCTATTAAACAAAATATATTGTAAGTGCTGGATTGCATGCTTAGGAGCAAAGAAGACAGGCAGTCCTGAGAGTATGTGGTAACATATCCTTGGGCTCAATGGCCCTGAATGTGCATTAGGGGAAACAATGCAAAAAGCAATTCCACATGAGAAATTCCATTGATGTGATAACAAAGTTAATAAGAGCATTGACTGTATGAAAAAGAAGTGAATAGGAGAGGAGATTAAGGTAATTTTACCTCTCTGTACAGTACAAAGCTGATGACTAAGAGAATTCTGCACAATTGTAAAATGATGTTGAAAAGAACCTAAGAAACACAAAACTAGGGCTGAAACAAGCAGAACATTTTCCAGACAGAAATGTAATAAATTTGGCTTATCTTATCAGAAAACCACTGAAGTGAATAAACAAGAAATAATCTGATGACAGGAGGAAAATAGTCAGTGCTCACAAGTTCTTTAATTTAGCACAGAAAAGCACAATAAAGGCAGCATGTGGAATAAGGCCTGATGTATTTAGTTGAAAACTGAGGACACACCTTCCCTTACCTGATCAACACACATTTAAGGGAACTGGCAAGCATCTATCTCTCCCTGTTCTGACTTCAAGTCTAGCTGCCTTACAGGAAAGGACACATAAATAAAACAAAGTTAATGGAGCACAGTACAGCCATAACTATATGAAATATAGTGGCCTGTGATGTACAGAAGGTCAACCTAGATGACCTAATGGTCCATTCTGACCTTCATAAATTGTTCCTCAAATGCTGCCTTAATGAGCTAGCCCCCTGTTTGGATCAGAGTTGACTCTGGTTTCTTGCTCCAGTTTCACTGTGATGGCAGCATGCAGGACAATTTCAGGGCCAGGAGCTATGCAGGCTGGTGGAAAGAATGAGTTCATGCCTGGCACCTCAGGAGCAGCTCAGAGCAGCAGTGCATAGGGCTTCTCTTTCAGGACTTTTAAGTGTTTGTTCCTGGAGCTGGTCTTCAAGATATTAGGTAGAGGAAACTGCCTGAAGGTTTTTTGTCTCATCTGGAAAACAGTCTTATACTTTTATTCATTATGTGGCTCCTTCTTGCTTCATGGGCTTTGTACATGAGGAATATGTGTTTTTTCTCCAACCTGCCAAGCTCTCCCATATATTAGTATTTCTCTGTAGAGCTGATTGACTTGTTAAGAGATTCAATTTCAGTAGGCATTACAACAAAGACAGACATACATCAAGTTTGTTAGAAATTAGTGATCTCCTTTCATTCAAATTTAATCACAAGTGAAGTTTAACTTGCATTTGTGAAGGATGAGGCATTCTGATATGGCGTTATGGTTAGAAAAAAAAAATAATTATTTTGATACTGGAGCCAAAGGGACATCATCAGACAGGAAGAAAATTGTCTCCTTGGTAATATTTAAAATACTTCCAAAAACAAGTGCCTTGAACTGATGCTTTCCCAGATCTTGAAGGGCACAGTAAATTCTCTAATGTATTGGAAATTATATCTAAATGTAATCAGCAAAAGCACTAGTATGATTTATTTCCAGATGAGACCTTGAAATTCTGCCCTGTCATTCAGATATATTTGTTACATTTTCACCCTGTTAATTAATTATTTAACACAATTATCCTTTCTTGCTCTCTGTGTAAGGAGGTGACTTAGTTATTCTGAAAATCAGTCTGATGATATCTACTCACCACAAAAGTTACTGAAAGCTTGTTGTATTTGTATGTGGAGAATACATACTTACAGACACTTGTTCACATAAAATAGCTGATAAATTACCTTTCTCTGTAAAAATACCTAACTGGGTACTTTACACTTAATGTACCACTACATTAAATATATGCTCAATGCAGCGTGTGTATGTGCACATGAGTATGTAATTTTCTGTGCTGATATAAAATTAAATTTCTTTTTTTTACAATTGCCAGAATTTGATGAAATTAAAAAATTAAAATATTAAAATTAAGCAAAAGTAAAATAAGGGTAATTTTTTAGCTGTAAATTTATGTGTCTTACCACAATTCCAAAATACTGACAGGTACAACATGTAACCACAAAAATATCCTTAAATATCTCTTTGATTACTAATGTCTCATTTGATTTGAGGCTTGACTTTCAGCCAGTCAGATAATTGAAAATGCTCTTATAGACTTCCTTGGGATTTGGACAAATTAACACTCTTTAAAAACAAGAAAAAATGGTCTTGAACTCTGGCACATGTGTTGTATAATACCAGAATGATACAGCACACTTAAGTCTAGTTTTCTTCAGCTTTCATCTCTCTACAGTGTGAAAGCCTTTATGAAGGAAAGTAAGATGGTGCTACTTCTTTCCCAGTTTTTGTAGCTACTTTGAATTGTTTGCAGCAGCAATTGTATTGCAACCTAAAAATGCCAATGAGCTTTTTCACTAGAAAAAGAGAAACTTCCTTAAATGTATCCTTTGCCAATAACAAAGTACAATTTTTAAAAATCAGATCAGGTAACTGCATCATACTTCAGAAACTCTGGGTGATCTGAATTACAGTTCACATCCTTTTGAAAACCATAATCCTGCACTTGGATCCATACGTATGGAGTCTCTTTCTTGGTCAAAAGTAGGTGAAATAAGTTGGATTACCATTATACTGGTCCTATTTTCAATCAGGCTGAAATATTGGGGGAAAATCTAAGCAAGGAAGAAACTTGTCTAGTTATGAATTTTGCTTCTGGAAAAATTATACCACTCTGCAAAATTTGTTATTTGGCCACTTTTAAGTGAAAGATACACAAAAAATTGGAAATTAATTCAGTCTGAAAAACAGCAAAATTATTCTGATCACATCATAATTCCACCACTATATTTGAAAATAAATGGTTTAAGAGAGTAATTAAATCCATAATAAAAATTTTGCTGTTTTTCTTAAATTAGTATTTTCCATTAGGAATGTTCCTCTCCTTCTGCTCCACATACATGCATCTCTGAAATATAGCAGATGAACTCAACAAGCTGCTCCTACATCCCAAGGAGTAAACACAAGCAAAAGACAGAAACAGAAAAAAATATATTTCAAACTGTCTTAAAATAAAATTAATCTCTTGGGAAGAATTTATGCAATATGTCTACGGAAGACATCCCAGGATTACCAATCAAACTTTGCTGCTTCTGATACTCCAGTATTAACCTTTGTCTCTTTTGTGAGATTTTTTTCATATTTTGTCACCAAAGCACTGAGATTTTAACGAGGACCACTGTCCTCCTGAAAGGGATTTTACAGACTGTTATAGCCTTATTGTTAATTAGAGGGAGCTAGCAGATCAAGATTAAAACACAGTCAATACTTTGGCAAGTGCAGGGTTTTCTCAGTGTATGAAATTTTCGGTAGGAAATTTTCACTTGTTGCAGCTACGGTTATTGTTTTTTCCCCATCTCAGTCTTTATTTAATTTTTTTTCTACGAATTTTCTAGTAATGTTCCAAACTGTTATTTTGATGGGAGACAAATAACATCTAAGAAAAATTAGTTGGCACTAAAATATTTTAAAATGTGGTTGGTTTTATTTCTTTTTCATGTCTTTCACTTCCCTTTTCCCCACTAACTTGGGCTAAGCAGTGTTTGAAACCCTATGCTACTGCTAGGCTGGGCAAAAAATGAAACTGTCAGGAAAGATTGTAGACACCTTTGTCAATAACTTGAACAAAAGATGGTCCATAAAATACAGCATAATTTGAGAGTCAATGTGCTAACTGGTTACGAATACTTGCATTATATTGTTTTCTAAGAAAGGGTGTGCAGCTGTATGATAACTGTGTTTCCTTGCTCCTACTACTGTCATTCTGTCTCTACATAAATCTGTCATTATTTTCTGGTGGTAGTTTGGAGACATGGATCAACACATACAGCAGAATAAATCGTGGCATACAAAACTCAGGGGTAGGGCTTAAAGGAAGCTTTAGTTTAAATTGTGAAGGTAATGGTGAGCTGTCCCACTCAGAGTTTCAGAGGTATGTCACCATTTTTCTATTTCAAGTACCATAATTTAAGTACTGCAGGTACTGTAGATAGAGAATTTAGAAAAGCTCTTAGTTCCTGTTATTAAGTAATTTTGCTCAAGAACCTTTGCCATCCAGTACATAGGGCTACTGGTATGAACGACAAAGGAATCTTGATATTTTTCAGTTTGTAGTGGCAGAGCAGTCCTGAACTGCTTTAACATCCCACTGTACTAAAAAGGCACAGTCCAGCTATCAAAGTTGCTAGTGATGGTCTCTGAAGATTATGGGCTGCTTACATGTTAGTGAGTTGTAGTGACAGCCAATATCCTGTCCCTCAGCATTTCTATGTGGTGCACTGCTTGGGGGAAAAGGAGTAAGCACTCACATGTTTGGGAATTAGAGATTCTTCTGCTCAATCCAGAAAGAACTAGTTGTCTGCCACATGTAGTCTAGGTGGCATATAATGTATATGTATCACATACCATAAGGAAACTCTTGGCACAATTATCTTCCCGTTCATACAATTATTACTGTATGAATAGCTTTACAGGGTGGAGGGTGGCTTTTGAAAACAGGGGATGTATCAGTGGTTTGTCATATGCCTGTGTCAGATGGCCTCTGCTAATTCTACTCTTGATCCCTTACTGCCTTGAACACAAATGACCTGCACAGTATGAAACACTCTGGAACTTCCCACTCACTTAAGACAGTAAGAATTTCAACCTGATTTCTGACATTACCGGGAGTTTTTTCTCAGACTGTTAAGATTTCTCACCCTTTCTGTTTGATTCACCCTATCTATTTGGTTATGGGACTACCCCATCTGCAGCCCTCTGCATCTACATCCTCTAGTTCTAAATCTTCATGCATTCTTACACATGCTTTTTTGTGTGTTTATGTCCTCAACCTCAGACCTCAACACAAGCAAACAAAAGGGAAGATTAGAAGAAGAGAAGACCACAAAAGCATCAAAAATAAGCAGTGGTCTTGCTTAGCTGTCTTTCTGAAAAGAAACAAACATTAGGCTACATTAGCATATGGCTCCATCTTCCTTAAAAGCTACATGTTAAAGCTACAATTCAACCTGTTATTGGTACAGCAAGTATCAGGCTGAGATTTTTTTTAAAGCCACCTAGGGGATAAGAGCTGAGTGCCTGTGTAATCTCAGGGAAAATGACTAGTTGATTACTGAAAAGTGTATGAGCATGATTTTTTTTCACTCTCACTTTGTTTCCTTCATGTATACTTGTAGGTAATTTGCATGTTGCTGCAGTCACTTTCATTACACATTCCAGACATTTCTAAGCACTTTTCACATGAGAAAAGCAAACAGAAAATAGGAAAACAGTTATATAAAAATGACTGAAAATTAAAGGAATTCTCATGAGCAAGAGAAAGAAGTAGAATTTTAATACATTTTAATGAGGTTGCATACTTACCATGTCCCATGTCTGAGGACATCTCATTTAAAATTGAGTTTTCTTGAATAGAGAGGCATTGATTTCTAATATTTAAACCTGAACTGTCAGTTATTCTTGGTTCGTTTCTCAAAATACATTTTTTAAAAAAATACATGTCTAATTCCCCGTTAGAAACAGTATCATCAGATACCAATGATGTAGTATTGCAACTAATACTTTGTAATTCATGTGAAACTCCTAGTGCCAGAAATTGTACTGCTGAAAGCCATGTCTGCAGTCATCCCCATCCCACCCTTCTTTCTGAGAAATAATCAGGTGAGAGTGGTTGTACCCTGATAGATCAAAGGTTTCCCCATCCCAGAAGCTGCATGTGGCAGGTGCCTAGGAAAGGATGCCAGGACACAAAGAACACAGATTCATAACCAGTATCTTTTATCAGCCTTCTGGTAAAATGCTATGGGACCTCCCCAGCCAAAGATGATGTCTTGTTTAAGGATTTTGGTAGATTTACTTCTAGTGAATTTGTCCAGCAACCTTTGAATCCATTTTCATTCCTGGAACCAAAAAAGAAGTTTTGAACACCTTACACACCTAAACTGCAGATGTGGAGGTGTATCTTCTCGTGTTGCCTCCAGAACACCCTCCTACCCTGCTACAAGTGTTCTCAGCACTTGTGATCTGGAAAAAAAAATAATCACACCATACTCACCTTTGCTGTGCTACTCATGATTTTACAATTTTTTTCACCACAACCTCTGCAAGTTTGAAGACTTAGGACTGAATTTATGATGCTAAAAAAGCATTACTTGCATGATAGCTCTTTCCATGACCTGGAACGTATTTGTGGTCCTTCTTTAATGGGACAATTCAATCAGATAATTCAATCTCCAGTTCTACAGTAGTGTTTAAAATACATGTACTATTTAAGGAGCAAAGATTTATTCAGGCAAAGTTATTTTTTCTGTTCTATCTCTATTTTCATATTAATTCCTACCTGTGCAGGTGTTAGCATAGATGATGAAAAGACAAACAAAATTATCATTATCTCAGATTTAGAAAGTGTCATACTTCTTTATCCAGAGTGTCTCTGCATTTCTTTCTGGCAGGATCTTTATATCTATTGGAAACCTGTTGCAGGCATAGGGTTTATATTCACAGTACTCAGATTAAGAGCTCTCTGAAAACACCAGGAAGATTTGTGCTGACTTAAATGAAAGCTGTGCCAAGCCTAAAGGCACTGCCAGACCAACACTAAACAACAAGAAAACACTAGTGGATTATTTACTTTTCTTGAAGACTAGGGACACACTTTAAGCTTTCACAGTTAAAATAAAAACAACTATGCCAAAACTGTGCATCTATGCAGGCAGTTATCAGTCTGGAATAGCAGAGTATCTCCCATCTTGTACCATCTTCATAAAGCCAATGGCCAAACTAATGGGAAAAAACAAACATTTCTATGTTGCTTTTCTTCTTTTACAACCAAGATACTTTTTTTTTTTTTTAATAATTCTTGAAGTGTAATGTTTTCACACAGTTATACTTTCCATGTATTTCATCTTTCCACCTTCCTTTAGCTCTCTCCCATAATTCCCTGGCCTTGCTTTTTTATTTTTCCATAGAACTACTGGATGATTCCCCTTTTGGATTTGTCTGTACTCCTCACAGTGACCACTTAGAGTGGCTCTCAGTGTGCCACTTAGAGCTTTCTCCCATCCCTTCCTACCTCCACTATCAGAGATTTTCCAGAATTAAGGAAGATTTCAAAAAGTACAGAGCAGAAGCTTAAAAAGAAAAAAATTATGCATGTCTCAATATGCCTTTTTACAGACCTAGAGGGAAATTAAGGTAACAATTAAATTTTAAAAGATTTGTTGAGGATATATACATATTTTTTTTAGGAATATTAGTTCTGAAGAATGTGTGTATCTAAACAGAGAAATGCTAATGAACAGCTGTTTTTCTTCTGGACTATGACTGGTTTCTTGTATGAGAATTTTTTCCAGGAACATATTTTAGTTGTTTAAAAAAAAAATAAATAATTGCTTTAAAGAGCTGGATGGTTTGTAATAAAGAACAAAAAGAGTCTGTCACTTTCGTAAGTTCAAATCACATTATGAAATGTCATTAAGGCAACAGAGAAAAGCCTCTGGGTGTTGAGAAAGCCTCACGGTGTTGAAGGTGATGGCTTGGGAAGCAAGGGCTTTCTGGCACAGAATAAGAAGGCTGAAAGATCCCAGTAGGTTGGACAATGTACTCCAGCCTGAGACACCCATACAGAACAGCTACACTATTGCTCTACAAGACATCCAAAGACAGACATTTTCTGTGGGTTTTTCCTGGCAGCCTGGCACAGCAGTGGCACATGCAGCCCAAACAAGGAAGACACTCGCCTTGGTGGGAAAACACATCATGTGACATCCTTGGTCTCAAGCTTGCACAAAAATAGCTGATTTTCTAGTCACCTTTGAAACTTCACATCTCAGGGAAGGGAACCTGGATGATTTTCCTCTGACTGGCTTACAGCCATATGTCCTGACTTGCTGAGATTTGTGTCCTGGCCTACAGCAAAGTGGAATACAAACCACAAACTCCTCTGAAATAAAACATATTCTTATAACAGCTACTTAAAAACCTGCTTTTCTTTGAGACTACAGAGCAGATCAAACACCCAGAATGATCAGGAGGAGAAAGATCAGACTCTTCATGAAGAGCAACCTCATTAGTGGTTCTAATTTAGCAACGGGAGCTCTGTCTTTTTAATCATGCAGAGGTTCTGCTCTGTTCCTTCCCAAGCACAGAGCACTTCCTATTTGAAGAATTGCTTTCCCATAATTAAATGAAAAAGAGTTAGTTGCAGCCCTTTGCACAAATTACTACCCAGTGAATGCAGAATAATGCATTGTAAGTAGTACTATATGCTATTTATTCTACAGGTATTGATGTGTGTTGGATTTGTTCTATTTTAGAGGTGCTGCCATGGCAACTTGGGTCTCTTGACAAAGGCTTTATGTCAGAGAAGAAGTGGAAGACACAGAAAGTGAACTTTGGGTACCCAGTGGGACGAAGGCTGCCACCATTATCCTCACCAAAGCATCACTAGAAAACGAGCTGGTGTGTCCATCTCCTGCCAAGTGTCCCAGTCATGAGGGAATGCCAGCCACAGGGTGAGTACACAGGCAAGGCAGAAGCCAGCAGTGTCTTTTTAAGGTAAAACACAAAAAATCTGTGCTGCATCAGTTTCAAAGACATCAGCTGCCCACATAGATTTAATCATTGACATGTTATTAAAGAGAAAACAACAGTATGGTAGGCTTTCCTTGATCAGAGAGTGTTACTCAGTGCCACATGGAATAGGGCAGGTAACCAAACATCTGGCAAGATGAATGTAACACTGGCCACACTTTGCTGCCTTTCAGTCCTACCGTTGTTTTCACTTTGAGTGTAGCAGCTTTGCTACCATTTCACAGTATTGACACAGACTCTAAACTTTAGGAGTTTGAGGACTGGCTCTTGTTTGACTTCTTACTCTGGCATGAGATTATCTAATCCCCTCCAAAACACTTTCTCAGCAAAACCACTCCCCTGAGCACCCTAAGTTTTGACAAAAAGACAAAAGAACCATAGGGCTTGGACCCTGAGCAAGGTCACTGGGGACATCCCCATCACTCATGCTGCAGCCCACATTCTGCTGCTTTGCATTTTACAGCCCCTTCTGCCACCAGATCAACTGTATGCTGCAAATTGCGTCAGCCCCAGGTTGGGTATGTTGGTGCCACAGACTTGAAATCAATAATTTTTGTGTCCATTGGTTATATTTCTGGATTTCTAAGAAAGAAATCAAACAAACATTGACTTTGTCCAAAAAACAGCTGGCAGCCCAATTAGCCTAATGTACCATTCTGTCTTGGGAAAACCATCTTTGAATCCTGCCCTGAGTCAAATGTACAAGTAGGTGTTCAGCAGAAAACCTAATCTGAAAATAACTGCTAAACAGCACATATGACAGTGAGACAGGATTTTGCACACCTTGGGAAAACAGTGTTACCTGAGGTCATTATCGTAGACTTCATGGATCCCCAGGTTGCCTGGAACAGAAGTCAGCAAGGTTGTACAGCTCAATGCAAGCCAAAAGAGAACTGCAACAGCTTGCAGAACATGTATCTCTTGCCAGAGTGATTAGTCCCCCACTGCTAAAAAGCCCAACAACATTTACTGTCAATAGGTGTTATTTTAACCAAGCAAAGTGCATGTTTATTTTGTGGCCACTGTGGTATGGGGGGCATCTTGTTGACTTTCCATTTGCATTCTCTCATCCAAGCCTCTTTAGATTCTATGCTGCAAAAAGCAACTGGTGCTAATGACATTTGTTAATTCTCCAAATCCCAAAGTGGTGCAAAAAACCCCATAAGCTGAAAGAGATGAGTCAAGTTTAAAATTGATTGTTTGCAGAGACTTTCTTCCTTGTGTAACAGTCTGGAGGAACTGGAAGACAAACAGACTTGGAGCTATTAACCCTGTGTGAGGGACAAGGTGGGAGAGAGTAGCAGGTGATATGAGTTCCAAAGGTCCTATCTTACTTTGTCTCCTGAAGACTTCCCATTCCTGGCCATGTTTTTTCTTGAAATGTTAATTATGATAAAAATATCAGCAATGTTCTTAATAGACTAATTTAAGTGCTGCAAAACAACTCTCCTATAAATAAAAAGCCAGTTTTAGAAATAGCAATCAGTTGCCGCAAAAGTGCAACAGAGCAGAGAGGTGAAGGTCTACCCCTCCAGCCACCCTGCCCAGAGTGCCTGGCAGTGGGTCTATCCATGTGCCTCCCTCTGTGCTGGCTCCCGAAACCCACCTCAGCAGGAGCTGTGGGAATGCGTGGGGCCAAGGAGGGTGCACCCAGAGGGACTGCTGAGTCACAGAGGTGCAAAGAGTGCTTCTGCCATGTGAGGAGTCACCTGGATAAGGCAAATAAGTGAAAACCGATGTGATTGCATACACCTCCAAGAACTGTTTAAAAATCCTTGTGACAAGTCATATCAGTCCTTCCTTTGCGAGCAGACTTATTAGGTGCAGGACAGTTATTCTGGTGTTTTAATCTCAGCATCGTTATAGCTATGGCACTGGGTGATTATCAGCTGCTACATGCTAGGCCGTGTCTTGCGGAGAGGTGAGTGGCTGGTGCCAGGGAGCTGCTCCCCTCCTGGCACAGGGTTTGGAGCTAGATGGTTCTCTGCTACCAAACCCCTGGTTAGGGGTGAGGCAAGCAGCTGCACAAAGCTAAGCACAAGGTATGGGGACAAGCCCAGATGCCAGACTGCTGCATGGAAAACAATGCCAGGCTGCCCAAGTGGCAGTAAGTGACACCCCCCAGAGAGCAGGTCTACCCATAATGGAAGGTTTGCTCACAAGGATGTGCACCACGATCACAAACCCTAGGCTGTGCCAAGATGGGCAGCACTGCAGCTCTTGCAGCCATGCTGCTTGCTGGCTAGATGGTCTGATGCCACATCAGCAGGTGAAGACGGGTGTGGGAGCAGCTGTGTACAAGTTGTTTCTGATGAACAGGATGACAGACATTCCCCTTCTGAGTGATTAATACCTTTTCCCACTTGCCTAACACCAAGATTGTAGCACTCTCAAGGCTTTGCCTGCCTTGCCTGCCTCAGTTAAAACGGGGTCCCTCTCTCCTCCTCCCCACTGCTGGAAATGGGATGCTCCAGAGGCTGCAGAAAAGAGTCAAGAAGAATTGCAGGCTGCAGGCTGTCCACAGCCATAAGCACCTGCTCACTCTGGAGATAGGCCAAGCCACACCACCTCCACAAGCTTCCTATGGGACTGCACCAACTCACTGAAGATGTACAGGATTCTTGCTATCAGCATTAGACTCATAGTTTTCCAGAAAGGGTAATTGTGCCCATCACCTCCATGAGGAAGCGACGTGCAGAAGTGGTATCACTGCAGGCTCTTGGCAGCACAAAATTCTTGGTTGCCAAGACTCTGCAAAGGCTGTGTGAGCCTGAGGTCTAAGACTGTGCTCTCCTCCATGGGGACACTCATGCTGTGTCTCATCTGTCCCTCCTGTTCTGAGGGGTATGAGGGGAGAGGGCAACATTTCTGTTAGGTGTCTAAGATAAGCATGCTATGAAGAAACCTTTCCATGTTTCTCCTTCTAGATATCTCTGACCTCTCAGCACTACTCTGGTGACGGAACCCAAAAGTTCAGCTTCTGCCATTTTTGCAAGCTGTGCTGTCTCCTGCTTGAAAGTTTTTTTATCCTCTTTATGGCACAGACAATAGATACTGTTTGCCTACTGTCACATACTGACAGCATCTGCTGTCTCGGCAGTATCAGGGCATGAGAATTAAAGGACATTTACACGTGCAAAAACCAACTGGTAAGGAACCATCTGCTTCAATGGTGAAGTTGATTATCGCTGCCAAATTTGAAGACTTTGCCCTGGTAATGCCAGGGAAGACAAAAGTTTTAATTTAAATGTTAGTCAGGACAAGGGCTGGTAACACTGGCTAGAAGGGTATAAAGGTGCTCTACAGAGGGGATTTTTTCACTTTGATCAGCTATCACAAAGCAGTTGTAAATTTGTTTCAGATGGTGAACCAGAAAGTGCTAAATGTCTTGTCATTCCTGTTGCAGCTTAAACCTTCCACAAAAAGGCTTGGGTTATCCAGAGCAGGAACCAGCCCTAAAAGTTACCTATTTCAATATGCCCATTCTCTGATAGCCACCAATAAATTACATTTTCATTCCTAATGGTTTCCAAGGGGGCTAGCTGGCAAACTCAGATTAATTAACCCTGGTGTTGGCTCTGTTCATTGTGTGACACACAGAATAGCAGTATCATCTTTTGTGTACTTAAACACTGTTTCAGGAAAAAATGAAAACCAACAACAACAACAAAACAACAAAAGAAGAAAAAACCCCAACTTGTAAAGTAAGGAAAATAGTGGCAGACCTGCATCTTCAATGACACTAGCAGTCATTGTATCATAAAGCACTGCTAGGCCTAGAAGAATATTCTATGTTGGAAGTTCTTAAAATATATGTCAATAATTTGTCAAGTATCTGTTTTACTCATCTTCAAGGTCAGACACTGTGACAGCAAAACTGCATGCCCAATATATACATCACATTTTAAGCAAGGGTTTGCTCACTTTCTCTCATTCATCTCTTCTGTCCTGGCATACAATTTAATAGAGAACCTAGTCAAAAAGTACACTAGCTCTTCTCTTCTGAGCACCCTTATTAATCCCTAGTTTATGCTAAATTTTTGCTCAAATTGTGATAACTTATGATAGCAAATATTTTTGCACAATGTGACTATCAACTCAAGAAAGTAAAACAATTGTTTTTCTACACCTATCTTGTTCTGCATATGGTCTTTACTAGTATTCTTCATTGCATCATGGATAAAAACAGACCCAAGCTCTAAAATCTTTACTTGCTTATTTAAATACTTTTATTTCTTGAATTAGGTCTTGCCTGTCAGAACCTACGGTTTAGAAATATAATATTAATAAGTATCAATAAACTGCTTTGGAAAGCTAACCTCTGATCTGGTTTACTGGAGTTTGCATGACCCTATACTAATGACATCTAATATATTTTTTTTGCCTTTTTAGGGTCATCATTCTTGTTTGAAACATATACCTTCTCGCAGATTCACATGTGAATCAGTTTTACAATAATACATTATCAAGATGTTTTATTTTCCAGTTATATGAAGCATTAGCACAAACACTTCATCATGAAATCAATTGTGGAAGTTTGTTGAGCTTCCTTACCACACACAGGACTTGTGTTGCATATCCCCTCCTGACCTGTTAGGAATTTCACAACTGTGGATTTCATGCAGAAGGCAGGCACAGGGCAAGCTGATGAGTCTTTGGCTGCTGCAAGACTATGCAAGGCTGTCTCTTCTCTAAGAAGCAAATGGCATGGTGCTAAGCTGGCTGGGCACCTTACACCAGAAGCCAGTGCCCTTAAACAAGCTATCAAGCCAGACATGTTTTGCAGCATGAAGAAAGTTGTCAGCCTCATTAAAGAGTCTTCTGCAAGCCCCTTGTGCAGCCTGAACTAGTACCTTTATCGTTACAGAGAACAGAAGGAAGTAAAAATTACACGAGTCATCACTTAAGTTGAGCCTCAGCTTGTGACATAGCAGATGCTGCTGGGCCACATGCAGACAGGTAGGGAAGAGGAAAACACTCAAAACTTATCCTCCCTCAACCAGAGATGAGCAAGGGTATCAACATATCAACACTTCCTTCATGCCCAAAGGTCCATCTGGGAAGGGTGGGATGAGCTGGTAAGGAGCTGTGAGACACTGTGGATAGGCAAGTGTGCTGCTGGGAAAAGGAAGCTCAGACTGTAGTATTGAGGGATCATGGTATGCACAGAAGGAACAACCAACCTACATGTTGCAATTCTGAAAAAATACTGAGTGCATAGCTAAGGATGTCTGTGGGCTGTGCTGCCTCATCTGGCTTCATGTCTCATGGCCATGAGTCACAGTGTCCAGTCCTGCTGCTGCTACATGTCCCTGGCCTTAAAAATCTCTGGGGAAAGGGAATGGTGGGGGGTGAGGGGTGTCATGGATGTGCTACTGGGACTGCAGGGCGATGCTTATATAGGCTTATATGGGCACAGGGAGTTCCTGCAGCTCCCACTGCTGCTAAATTTTGCAACCAGTTGTCTGCAGCAAGATGTTTTACCTTGGAATGGCACCACAACCCACAGAGTCTGGAAGGCATCTGAACTTTACCATGAACACGAACTGCCAACATATATTTTTTAGTGTGCCTCAAGGATATTTTCACAGCTTTGGAAAACTACATTCTGAGTCTTCTTCACAGTGGATTATTCCCTTTGACCTTTTGAATGCTTGTAGACAGCTCATCTAATCTGAGAGAGGTCTCCTGGCAGAGGGAAGCAGAAACAGTCATAAAGTGGCTCTCATATTGCTTTACTCTAACCTTGAAGGCATTGCCTTAGATCGATAACTTCTGGAGGCATCTTTAATCATGTTGCTGAACTTTCCTTTGGATGTCTAAGCACTCTAAGTTCTGAATCTTAATTATGTTCTTGAAGGACTTGCATTTAATGCTTAATTTTTTCACAATATATTCATTCTAGACTGACATAAGTTAAAAAGAACAAAATGCATTTTTAAAAGAGTTGTGGTTTGAGAGATACTTATAGTAAGAAGCCAGAAAATATCTGAAGGACTGTTTTTGCCACAAGATAAAGAGGCATTTGCTAAGCCAGGTTCCCAAATGAACAAGTACTCAAACAGGGTATTATTTTGAAAAGCAAAGAATAAAAACCGAGTCTGTCATCACATTCAGATTGGACATTCCTCTTCTCTAGTACTATGTATCTCCTCTTTCATCAACTACAAGTTCAGTGACCTGTTTTTTTTCTCAGGGTTTTAAAGTGCACATATGCCATGTTTGCAAGCATACCAAACACTGTTCCTTAATTTCATTATTTTAAAAAATAATGGAGGAAAACAAAGGCATTAAAACAAAATAGCACAGAACACTTAATGACATTTTTAGGTTTCTTAAAGTAATAATTTTATCTTTCTTTTGGATGACATTGTTTATTGTAAGACATCGTTTTTATTAAATACACTGTAATACAAGAGACTTTTCATGTCATGTCAAGAGAAGCTGGTCACATGATTCACAAAGAAAACTTTTAACACTGATACCTAGGCATCACTTTGAAATCAGCCAAGATGCAATGGAAGTTTTAAAGCAATGACTTGTTATAACAAACTGCAAAACAAGAACCACTAAATATATCCACAGAGACACCACATTAAAAAAAAAAAAAAAAAAAAAAAAAAAAAAAAAAAAAAAAAAAAAGCAAAAAGAAAGATAACTACACACCAGGTCACAGTCTGGTGACAATATAGAGATTTATATTTATATGTAGATATCTTCCTCTTTATCTTAAATGAAAAAGAGAATGGTATCTAGAAATATGTTATATACATAAAGTATAGGTGAAAAGCAGGGCTGGGACAATAATTTCATAATTAATTCATTCTCTATTGGTGATTCAATTAAACATCAATGTTCAATTAAATTACTCATATATAAAACATTCTTAGCTGCTTTTCTTTAAGTTGCAGAAAGATACTTATAAGCTGCAAGATACAGGCCTCTGGAAAGATTTTATTTGATCTCTGTTTTCTTACACATTCCAATCAAGTGGCCTCACTACTAGCAGCTTCTATTATCCTTGCCCGAAGTATTCAGTGTTTATAAAATACCAGCTGGTCATCACTCAGAACCTTCTACAAGCAAACAAAAAACCCCCACAGACCTGGTCTAGAATGCATAGACAGTAAAATAACACCCCCATCATTTCCCATGTCTTCTCCTGAGACGTATGTTTAAAAGATGGCAAAACTGTCACTTGGTTGCTATTGTGAAATTCACAGTGTTTTCCCTGCAACATGTAGACTATTTTATTTATTTATTTTTACTTCACTTTTGTGATGAATGTAGCACATCCCCCACCCCACCCAAATATAGATCTTTTAACTAAGGCTCTGAAGGACCTCTTGATTCAAAGCAGCAGTGGTTCATCCCAGTCCTCACAACATGAAAATACAACTTCCTGTGCTATCAAAACCTTCATCTTTGATTAGAAACCCCAATCTGTTCCCCAGTCCCTCCCATTCCTCTCCCTCACAATTTATAGCAGTGTTTGAAATCCAGTTACGGGCTGCAACAATCCAGACACAGACTTGTTCTAGCACATATGCATTGTACCTTAGTCATCCAGTGACCTAATAATTTTATTGGGTTGCTTATTTTCTTTTAAAAGTGCTTTTAAAAAGTCTACATCAACCACAACAAAAACAATTCCTCAGAAAGATGGGGTGGGGTAGAGAGAGAAAGAGAAAGGGAAAGAAAGGAAAACAAGAAGGAAAGGAGGAAAGGAAGGAAAAGAGAAGGCAAGAAAATGATAAAGAAGTAGCAAGAAAGGACAAAAAGGAAAGAAAAAGAAAAAATTGGCAGCTAAGTATTAACGTGTAGACAATGTGCAGTTATATGGTTTTACAAATCAAAATGAATGAGGTCCTTTTAAGAAGGGTACATTCCTTCATGCATCATGGGGTGCTGTTGCCTTACAAGTATCTGTTCTCCACACCAGTTCTCAGTTCTGCTGACTATTGGGAGTGACAAACAGAGTGTGGAGAATGCTGCTATTATTACTGCTGAATTTTGCCATTCTCATTGTCCTACAAGTTGTGTTGCAGACTGAACAGCCCAGATCATTCTTGGAATAATTTCCTTACTGCAGATGAGTATAAGATGCTAATGGAACTGCACTGTTACTCTAGGATAGTAAAACAACAATAGCACAAACTCAAAAATGACAGCAAAACAAACTCTTGGTTTTTGAACTTGGAAGCTTTTCTGTCCATTTCATTGTGAGAAATCAACAAGTGATATGGAAATGGAAGAAATGTTTTTATGCAATCATCTGGGGAAGAAAAATGCTTGTTGTTAAATCTCTGTCATTCTAGCACTGCCTCTGCTGCACACCTGTTAAGAAGTTGAATCTTACAAACATGGAAAAAGAAATATAAAAAGAAAAAAAATAGTTTGGTTGCTCAGCAGACTTTATCAATTTATTAATAGCACTCTAATTGTCATCTGTAATAACATAGGTGTATGTAAATTTATACATATACACACAGCCCATACATAATGTGCATGCATGTCTGCACATATATAAATAAAATACAACAGACATAGGCATACATGTATATGCTATGTGTGTATATATATATGTCATATACAAACACACATATATAATATATAATATATAATATATATGACCAGTTCATAGCACAGTGCAGAAAGACTTTGAAATGAGCCTGATTGTCATAATGTACACTATTTAACTGACAGTGCAATCATAATGAATATGCACATATACTCACCTTTCATTGTTATTTGAACATATTTCTTCCTCTTCTCTGCTCATTCAGCTACACCTACCCCACCTTTTTATGAACAAACACAAACTATGTACAGCTACAGTTTATAACTTGTCTACTGTGATTATATATCTTACACACTACCAAGAACATTAATGGTATAGGTAAAGGTTATCTGTATTGGTGGCTCTGTAGAACATTTGGTCCTTTAGAAGTTTAACATACTGCTATGTTATTGCACAATGCATTGGAACACTATTCTCCGAGACGACTCAAATAGTATCACTAGTAAATCAAAAAGAAGATGCCACTAAGCACATTTTCAGGGATTTATAGTTATTTTTGGTATACATTCTTTCAGTGCTTGCAAAACACACCTGTTTGCTTTCAGGCTGAAGCCTGCTTTCCAATTGAAGCAGCATCTCAGATGCCTTCTTTTTTTTTCACCGCATTCGAAACTAAGAGAAGAATACAGCAGGTAGAAACTAAGCAGCCCCCTCCACCACTTGCAGCTTCCTCCCAGTGCACAGGGAGAGTGGACTCTGACCCTTTTCTTTTCCACCACTGTTACTTTGAAAATCAATTTCAAATTCCTTTAAAACACAGCATTCAGATTCTCAAGAGAATGGGTTTCACTGGATGCTCATAGTCTTTATCTAGATTTCTGTGTGAACTTTCAAGACAGTCTAGATAAAATCTTAAGGCCCATTTTGTAGGAATCTTCCTCTGGCTTTTTGTGTGTTTCCAGTTCAGTAGCAGTTAGCAAATTACATCTAGTTTATTAAATAAATACTGAGTATGGCTTTATAGTTACACTGTCATGTTTATTTGTAATGCTGCCTCTTCAAAGACATTGAGAAGAGTAAAACTTCATCAGTGTCCAGTGAACTGTTTTCTTTTGAAAATGTTCAGAATCTTTATGAGCTAGCTCTAAAAGCTTCTCCATGAAAAACCTAAAGTGCCTCAATAAATAATATATACTAGCAAATTATATATTAAATGTGCTATGGGAACACTTAGAAAAATAAAATGCTTAATTTATTAAATAAAATATCCCCAACACGTAGATGAAGTACTAGTTTGATCTGGCTCACTTCAATAAGAAATAACAAAAGGAGAAAATTGAAAGAAAGATCAATTTTTTGCAGTAATGCCCCCTCACAGAGGGAGGCAAAAATCTTGAGGAATAAGTAAGGTAGGTTTTCATTTGTAAGAAGTCATACTAAAAATAATCCTAACTCTAAATTTGAAATCTCCAACTTCTGGTTTGAAAAATAACAGGTATGCCCATGAATCTGTCATCAACACTGTGGCCATGCAAATGTTGTACGCATACACAATGCAAATAACAAAAAATTATTTATGAATGAAAAGATGTTGGTAATGACAGCACTAGTTCCCAATACAAACATGGTGCTGAACTCAGGGTCTTTGCACTCATATTTGCCATAAACTCAGAGTAACATGTTTTAATATGTTTTCTCTAGAGATCTTTATCCCCTGCCATGGCTCAAATATAACCAGTGATCTCCGAGCTTTAGATTATTCATGTTATATCAGCCTATTGTATCTGTAACATTGTAAAGGCATTTTAGCATGGCTAATGGCCTCTATTAGCCCCTTCTAATGAAATATAAGTTACATTGTTATGAGTTCGCTACACCTACTATGATATACTACAAGATGAATGGTAGTTTCTGCACAAAGGGCATTAATCAACAAAGACCATGCACAGTTTTGCTTGCATGGTTAAAAAAATAAAGAAAAAGGATTGAAGAAGGAATATGCTGCTGGACAAGCACGATATAAGATACACCTGCCCCAGCACCTATAGCATGTCCTATCTTATCAAAATTCTTAGTTTCAACATGTTATCCTGAAATTAATACTGTACATTAACAAGCCTAGCTTCAGCCTTTAGTAAAAAAGACTAGCTAGAAAACATTTCTATACCAGTGTCATGACAATATCCTACCAGAAGACAAAACAAAGACGTGCTTAGCTTATCATGTAACATAACTGTGTGCAGTGCAGGCAGCATTGTTTTCCCTTTCAGTTGTATCTTGCAATGAAAGGTGCTGGCAAAGCACCTCCTTGAACAATCCCTTTAGTCCTCAGAAAGACTCTTCAGGGAAAGTGCTGAGTCTCCTCTTGCCTTTCACCAAATCATCTCAGTGGTATTTTTTTGGGGGGCTGGATGCCATCTGATCCCCTAATTACTCCAAATAAGTCTATCATACAAGACTGTCTTCTATCCATCTGGCTTTATCTCTGCAAGGAACATGCTTCATGTAGAAAACACCAGTCTTCTTTTTCCACTCACATGCCGAAGCAAAAAAATTGAGGTGAATCCATAGAAATTCCCAGTAGCTGTACAGCAGAATTCACAAAGTTCAAGTCAAATATATATTTCCCTTTTTTCATCCACATCAAAGGCATGAATACAACAAGGCATTGTTAGTTGTGGTGGGCAAACTGAAGAGTCTGCTAATATAACAGATCAGGTTTTTAAGGCCTTTGTCTATGCAGAGTTACAATAATGCAGAAGCCAAATTGATTAGAAAGACAGTAGAGGAGAAAAATAATGATAGAAATGGAAAGAGAGAGAGAGAGAGAGAGAAAGAGAGAGCAGATATGCCTCCGTAATGTCTAAAAAGTCAATACTGTGTCTACAGATTGAGAAGTGCACATTGCTTGCCCTTTGAAAGCTTGTCTGCAACTTTGTCATTAATACTGTCAAAGTTAAGAACACATTTCAATGGAGTTCAGCGGCAGTTGAACACATTCATTCCTGCAGCCCATAAGAAGAAATGCTAGGAGACTTTAGCCTAAAATATCCAAGTAGACTGGAGATGCCTTGGCCAAGTTCTGGAGGAGGGAATGGATTTCTTTGATGTTGAGCCTCATGTGAGGCTCCCGTTGCCAACAGCCCAGCATCAAGTCATACACTTCCTTGGGGCATGTGCGAGGTCGCTGCAGGACTCGGCCCTGAGTGATGCACTCAATCACCTAGAAGAAATCATAAGGAAAGGATCATCTCAGCTGTGCCAACTATGTGGGGGTCATTTATGGAAGAGCTGATTGCTAGTTCATGGGTGACTGCAGCTTCATGGGTGGCAGTTACCCAGACAGCTCTGCCAAGGGCTGTATCTCTAGGCAGACAGGGGAGCAGCAGGATGTCATCAGGAAAAGTCACTGCAACGCAAATCGTGAAGGAGCAACAACTTTACTAAGTTCAGTCAGGCTGCCCCTTCTGCTCATGAGTGAATCATAGCTCCGAAGTAATCTCACACCTCCTCTCTCTACTCATCTATCAACCTAATCTCAACTCAGAAGGAGGCAATGTTTTCACCTTGCTCACACAGAGAATCATTGCCTTTCCCTCCCTCCCTTCTTAAAGTTAATGAGTATCACTGTGGCTATCTCTGGAAAGAGGTTAATCGTGACTGCCTGGAAATCAGGAGATCATCACATATCCAGATCACTTCAATATATTCATGAGCAGTTTTGGACAACCACTCTGCAACCATGACACGTATGGCATGGAATTGACATCACTGAAAGATGGTTCAGGAGACAGTTAAGCTCATTTTCATTGCTTTGTGGTCTTTCTCAATACCCAAAGCAGACTCTATACTAGGGTACAAGCTAATTTCCAAGCAATATAGTTCTGCTTGGACAAATTCTGTCCACCTGGGGAGAAAAGGGTAAAAGGAAGAGATTGAAACATGAAGTTCATGTTTAATACCACAAATACCTGACATCAGTGTGTTTGCCTTTACTAAAGAAATTTGTCTCTGCCCCTTCTCCAGAGAAGCTACACCAACATTACACGTGCCAGTCTTCCATGTGCAGTTTGAGAATGTATTACACATACCTCATTGTTTGAGAGCTGATACCATGGCTGTTTGCCATAGGTAAAGATTTCCCATAACACAACCCCCAAGCTCCAGACATCACTTTCTGTGGTGAACTTCCTGTACATGATACTCTCTGGAGGCATCCAACGAATGGGCAGCATGGTGTGACCTCCAACCTGAGGAAAACAAAAGAATGAAAAAATCAGAAATAATTCCTCCAGACCCTTGCAAGGAAGAGTATAAAGACATTGAATAAAGCAGATCCATGATTTTTTTTTTTTTCCTGTCTGATACATACACTCCAAGGAGCTTCTCAGAACTAGGGATTTGTGGTCTAAACACTCCCCTCAACAATACTCACTACCATGACAGGTGTCTCAACAGAATATCCAAAGACATTATTTCTGAAGCATAAATTAATCATTAACATTTGCTTGTTACACTCTATCCAAGGAAAAGGAAGTTTTATAAAATTATACATTAATTTATTCTACTAACCCACTTTAAATTAGGACAGTTTTACTCTCCATTTTAACACTCAGGAAAATAAAAAATATTAATGAAGTGAAATCTGCACTGATGATTCTCCTAAAAAACTCAGCATTACCAACTGAAATCTATGAAGACACAGTGGTTTGACTGCATGACACAGTAGGATTAGGATCTGTAGGGTTTAATATCCAAGTTTTGAGTGATTACAGAAATGCTATTTTCTCTTGATAATTTCCAAAGTCATCCACATTAAATATTTTTTCCCTATCCTTTCCTACACAGCTTTTTAAAAAAAAAAAAAATAAATCAGGTTTTGGGATAATAAAACACTTTTCAAGACATGGACTTTCATTCCAAATCAGCTCATGGTGATAAGATCTTTCACTGAATCATTGCCTTTCTGAAAACCTCTTAGAACATTTTTCATTTACACCAGAATGCAATACGTACTTAAAATTAGGTTTCCTAAGCATAATTTAAAATAATAATAAAAAACAAAAAAAAAATCTCTTATTTCAGTGTCTAAACAAGTTAGTGTTCCCGATATGTCCCATTCCGACTGGATCGCAAAAATAAAGAAATCTACTCAAGTACTTTTAAAACAGTGTAACTGCTGAGATACTGTGGTAGAAATATATAGATATTCTGATCACTTTTGCATCAAGACAGCTGTGAATATTTCCAAAGTAGTTAAAAAAAAAGGAAAGCTTTTTCACAGGCATCCACCTTTTGTTTAATTCTCATTTTCCTGCCTGAAAATGTATTTAGTGATGAAACTTCAACAGCATTTTCAAGACTGTTAATTCAAAATAATTCTCCTTAAAGGACTTTGTATTTGTTAATATAAATATTCTTCCTTGTTGTAATGTTGAAACAGTAAATGGAAGAAAAAATGGATAATAATTCACATTATTTCTAAATCACAGAGAACACCTATTTCAAGCTGGTTTTCAGTAAGTCAGTATTAGCTAAGCATACCAAAACCACAGATATGGTGGTGAGAATACATCCCTATTCCATGTATTGCCACAAATCAGTGCTTGGTGCTGATGCCATAAAAACAGAATGCTAAAACTTTCATAGTCTTGGTCTATTACAAGGTTTTTCTTCTCCACCCCCAAAGTGAAATATTATGTGAGTGACAGAGTAGTATTTTTTGTTGGTATGCTGAATGAAAGGTGGGGCTCCCAATTTCAGTTCCCTGGTAACTTTGTGGATATGAGTCTGACTCAATGCAGGTTGCTATGTACAGGCTCCAGAACTTTCAAAGGGAACCCAATAACTGTGGTTTTCTGCCTAACTTAAACACATACACATGGCCACACCAAGGACAGAAAATGGTCATTTTTAAAGTGCTTTGCTTAATTCAGCGCATTCATTTCTGTATTACAGAAAGGGGTCTTTACTCCTTTGACAGGCAGACTGGCACTCAGGCTTTGTGCATCAATATTTTAATCATCTTTGAGAGGTCAGTAAATTATGTGGAGATTTGAAGAAAGACATGAGCACACTGAGATGCAAACAAAGCTTCAGTTTCTCACATTATCATAACATAGCAACCAAATAGCTCCAAACCACCAGTTTTACACATCTTGAGAGGTATTTCACTGGAAAGTCAGAAAAGTTAGTCCCTTAGAAACATGCAGCCACATACACCCAGACAAAGGGCAAGTGCCACTGTGAGATTGTTAGTGATCAGAAGCTTTTGTTCTCATAAAATATTTAAATTGCTCTTACTTCTGATCATCATATAGCCTCTGCTACTGGTTCTTTTCAGTAATTTCTTTGACCAATTTCTTAAAATTAATGGAAGCTTTAAACCATGAAATATATGTCTGTTTTTTTCTCATTTGTCACATGTTACATAGAGAGATTTTGAGAAAGCAATTAAAAAAAACACGAACAAAAAAACCCAAACATTATCCAAATCTTCTTTTCCCCTGGTTCCTTGCTACAGAACCACAGTGTATTTGTGATAGAATGTCATTCAATAAAATGAATGCCACATGCCTAGAGAGATGATGATAAACTGCCACTAAATGATGGCTCTGTGACGATCTGCAACATCACAGACCTGTCTGCCTCTCTTTGCAGCATCTTTGCAAGACTGATTTATGAGTATTGACACCAGGAATTTGATTTACAAATAAGCATGAGACATGGGGTCCTTTTTAATTTTTTGTACATTGTCTTGCCTGGAGCTGTGTGAAAAGTCCTGAGGTCTCCCCATCTCTATCTTTGCTAATAATCATTTTAGCCAAAATTCTTTCCAATATCTCAGCATATCTGTGAAGATAATATTGAATGCCTTGCAAAATACCAATTAGAAGTATTTTAAGGTATTTTAAGTATTTTAAGCACCTTCACTTTCAACTCATATTTCAGTTCAGCCATATCAGAATCATTGGTCAGGGTCTGGTCAAAGGCATTTTCTCTAAATGCACATTTCCTCCTCTATCAATGATCAATGGTTACTGAGTCAACACTCACTCTGCTCAGAGAAGCATTAAGGCCCATGTTAGGCATAGACTTAAAATGAAGCACATGCTTTAGAGCTTTCTTCAATAGGAGCCTGGGATTTGATGCCACTGTTTGCAGGATGAAACAAATTGCCAGTCAGATGTGAGCTTTTTCTGATTTTCTCTTGACTGTTGAGTGCAAGCACTCACAGTTGTGCCATAACAGTAGTGAAGAGAGGTGGAGTGCCTTTTTGCAGTTGTCACCTAATTCAGCAAGAATAAGAGTCCTTTTCAAAAAGGATCAATGAAGGAAAATTTGATTACACTGACCAAACTTCAAAGGTGCTGAGAGCTTCAAAGGGATGCTGTCTGCGTATGCTTTAATAAGAAATGCAAGTATTAAGCAGCTCTCAGATATCATCAGGACATGTGGGATAAAGTCCCCGCTATGCACAACAGAATTGCAATGCTGCTTGACACACATAATTTTAAACTGGTTATGTGCTAAATAGACTACAGATGCAGTTAAATAACACCTCTATATGCTGCCTAGCCAACGTTATGACAGGTCTCAAAGTATTATAATTTTCACTTAGTATGCTATCACTTTAAATTCCATACTGTAGGTGTAAAAATGCTGCAAAAATGACCATTTTATTGATACAAATTAGAGTGTATTTTCTTGATGCTTATACTGGTTAGGTTTTATTTAAAATTGTTCTTCTACAGATCCTTTCAGGGACCTTCTTTTCCTTCAGAAAGCCTGGATTACCTTCTGTAATGTGCAAACTATCCACAGGGAGGAGACTACTATGCCAGATCAGTGAACTATGATGTTCTCCAAAGCACTTCCAAGGTGAAACTGCTGCACTGTTCCATGTATGAAATCTTCCACTCTCAATAACACAATGTCATTTTACTTACCACCACCTTCAGCACTCATCTTTTAAATAAATTTAGTACTTTGTAAATTACTCCAACCTTGAACATTGTTTTCATCTGTCAAATATCAAGCAACCATCCAGCAAACAAGAATTTCATCTAGCAAACATCAAGCTTCAAGGACTGCTGCAAAAGCATCATGTTTTAGCCTTTAAAGAAGGGTTTCTTATTCAGGAGTTTGCTAAAGTTGCTTCTCTTTCTGACTTCCTGTGTTCTATATCCTACTTCATAGGCACCAGGAAATGGTGAGGCTTGTCTAATGCAGAAGTTTTGGTTTTAAGAAGGAAATTAGGCCTGTAGTACGAAATTCTGTGGAAGCCAATTTTTGTTTTCCAAGGGTCTGCACACATTCATTCATCCAGCTGGCCAGCCAGCCAATGTAAACCCATCTTTGTCACACATTAATTTTACTGTTACAAGAAGAGCCCTCAGCTGGTAGTTATCAGCCTAAAGGCAGGCCATCACCTCAGCTTCCCTATGTCAATTAAAAATGCATTTGTCAATACTCTGCCCTTGTCACTGTTTCAACTTCTACTGCCCAGATGCCATGGATACCAGAAGGCCTGTTGCCCAAGGTTGGTGAGCAAATGGGCAAAAAGAATGAACAAATGAAACCTTGTGCTTCTGCTGGAACAGGAGTTTGTGGGTGGAGCCAGGGGAAGCCAAGGAAGTTCAGAAAAATAGGGCTCTATGTGGGGCTGCACAGATGGGAGCTGTGAACTAGGAAAGGTACTAGAAATAAGATGACCAGTCTATCAATTCACACCAGCTTTATGCCTTAGTCATTTGTACCATGAAGACGGAGGGCTGAATGGACTGGCCACACTTTTGCAACCTGGTCTTACCACAGCATCATGAGGGACTGTGCTGCTGAGGGTATGACAGAGGGTTTTGGGGCTCCAGAGCTGTGCTGTATGGTGCTGAAGGGGCTGACCAAAGACAGGACAGGGACTACTCACAACAGGGAGCAATCTCTCCTCCTACTAAACGCTGGTGGACATATTTGGAGAGCACTCCAGCAGAGGAGTTAAATCCAGCCCCCAGCTTCTACAGGCATTGTATTACATAACCATTTTTAATTTTTTTTTTTTTTTCAGTTTCTGTCTTTAAGCATTGAATACTCTGAATTCAAGCAGTAAAAAGCACAACAGCCAGTTGCATAGTCATGGAAAACAGACTTCCTCATTTACGTTCAGTGTTCACAGGCTCCCACGATACCCACAGAGTAGCATTGCAGTAATCTGTCACAGCACTCTGTATATTCTCTAAAGACTAGTGATGCTTTTTCTGCCAACAGGATAAAAGTAATCTTTTTACTTTGTGAGCTCAATGAACCCGAATGACTAACCCAGGGTTTACAGCCCTGATCCTGCCCAATACCCTGTCTGGCTTGAGTGCAGCATCATCCCAGAGCAGCCTGAAGATGATCTCAGACTGTCTGCAGATCCAGGTGGTAGACTTGAAAACAGCAACACAGTTCAGCATATGCTGAAATTAACTGTCATGTGACAAGTCTCCATAATGCAACTAGGTCTTAGTTTATACAACTGGAACCAAGCTATACCTTTTGATTAATTTGTTCACCCCATCCTAAAAAAGCATCCTGTCTACTTGTGAGCTTATAGCATTTCAGGGTAGTTTTTGCTATTTATGTTTTGGTCTTCTTACTTGTTCCTGCATCTCAGGATGATATAACTGCATAGAAATGTTTTCTGAAAAAAATACCATGTCACTGCTAAAACTGAAAACCTCTTTTCTGCTGCTGAACATTTGCTCTTTCCCCCTCATAAAATGCTGGAAAAATGTTTCTCTCAGCACAAGAAAAAAAATCAATAATTTTTATTTTTATTTCTTCCATGCCCTGGCCTTGCAGACAAAGTTAATGTCTCTTTAAAAATATCATCAGTCCTACTATGTCCACTTGGAGAAAAACAATGTATTATTTTCTCAGTCATCACCAAGAATATCAGTGCAGCACATTAGGTAACTGAATCATAAAGTAAGGCAGATTATTAGCCAGTAGCTGAAGACGTGTCTTCATTTTCACTTTTAACCCTTTTTCATTTCATCTCTATTCAAATGAGACTTATATCTAAAGTTCTTAATTAATTCTACCAGTAGTTTTGTCAGAAAAACTGAAACAATGTCTAGAACTACATTCATTGCACTGTAAATTCTCTCTCCTGTTGCGTGATATGAGTTCAATATTGTGTGTTAACTTTGTGTCACTGGAGATAAAATTCTTCTCGTTAGTCTCTGTAAGAAAGACCAAATCGAGAATCAGAAAACAACAAAAGAAACTGGTAACTGGCAGGTTTGTAACAAACAAGAGGCATCCTGTCACATAGTGTACTATTGCTTGTGGAGCAGATTGCCACAAGATATTGCTAAACCTACTGTTTTACCTGAGATCAAAAATCACTCATGGAGGACAAATCTGAAAAGGACTATGAACCACAAAGATACCATCTTTGTCCCAGGAAGTGCCTGAGCTGCAGAGTGCTGGAGGCTAACAGTACATGAAAGAAATTTTACTATTTACTTAACCTGTTTTTGTACTGTTCAGCAGGCACTGGTGGTTACTCACAGTCATGGGATCCTGGTCCAGACCAGGACCTCTGGACCTCTGGAGAAGCTATTTCTATGGTCCTATGCAGATGGGCCACATGTTGCAATACACAGTTCTTACTTTTCAGCAAGGCTTATGGAGGGCTAGAAATTATTCTGCCAAGAGGGTGGAATGAGAAAAGATACTGAACGGAATTAAAATATGTGAATGAATTAATGTACATTAAAATTCAGAATCTTCCAAAGACATTTTCAAATGTTAAGCTGAAAAGAAATATAAAATTTACCTATTACTGTGTTTTGCACAATTAAGTGTCATATTGGGTCAGCCAAATACACACAATAATTAATGGACTGCAGTAGTTACTGCATTACAGAGTGCTTACTCTGTACTAAGGAACATGAAGTGCCCTGGAAGTAAGACCAGACAAGTACAGTGAAGAAGGTAACAGGATTCACCTATCTTGATTAAAATAAATTTCTCCTATCAGAGGGATAGAAAGAAAGTTAACCGAATAGAAATCTGCATGACTGCACAGTAACAGATTATAGCTGGTGTCCCAGGATGAGCTGTGCATAATGAAAAAAAAAAAAAGAATAATTTACTTCTTTAAAATATAATTTCCTTTACTTTGAAATGGGGGAAAAAATCTAGTGTTAAACAACCAGTGATAATCTAAGTGAAAAGAAAGGGAGGTATACTTTAGTAAATTGAAAGGAAAGAGAACTTGATCAGTGAAATCAGTAGACATCTAGATTAGTTTCTGAAGATAGGAATTCAGGACTGTGGTTAAAAGCAGGGCACTGGGATTACTACAAAATAGAGATGTCTTGGCCCCTTGAACCAGGTAGCCTCGCCTTTCAAAAGCACCTTGTATCCTCCTAACTTGCCATATCAAGTTATGCCTTATCATATAATCACTGATCACTCCAGTGGCACAACTTGAAATTGGAAATATTGAGCTCATGAAAAGCCCTGTGTTTTGCTTTATGAAAAGCTGTCACTGTATCACTTGTATCCTAAAAGTATTTCCACACCTCAGTGTCTGCCTGTTGTACCACTGAATGAAGACAGCTATCAGGTACCAGCAGACATGCTGCTGGAACAACTCATGGTGAAATCCTCACAGGCTCTGGGATGATAATCAAATGTGTCCAAGTCAGCAGCAAAACAGTCTTAACTACAGCCACTGCCCTTCAGATTTCCAAAGCAGTTTATAAAGTATCAAATCCCACTTTTATATTAATCCCAAGTAATCTGGGCTACTTCACTAGGGTGAAAAGGTTTTAAAAATCACCTTTATTATGTACTGGGAAAATGGTCTCTAAATGTCTGTACCTAGTTGGAATACTACTGATGAGATGCTAGCTGAACTGCACTGTCAATATTAACAAGTAGCAGTTACTCAAGGACAGACTCTGAAAATGAGTATCATACCACATTAACCACTTTGTGTTCACTAGGAAATCTCTATGCCTGACCTCAAGCTGAAAACTATTTCTCAAGTACTGAAGATCATAATATTTTTGCATATTCATTTTACTCAAAACCACTTTTTTTTTTTTTTTTTTTTTTTTTTTTTCCAAATTTACTATAGCATATTGTAGCATGTCTATCTATTGAACCCATCAAATTATATTACAGGAGAAGACAGGAGCAACAGAGTTTCATCTGTAGCTTTACTTCTTACTTGTGAGTGGCAAAGTGCTTCTACAATTTACACTGCACGGGAGAACTGCAATTTTTAGTAAAATGTCTCAGATGTTCCAGTACTTTCATTTTTGTTAGATAGCTTCCTGTCCTTTTCCAGAATTGTTAATTTATCACATGGGTTACAAATGCCAATATTAACAAACTGCCACACGTGAGGCAACAAAATTAGCAGCCTTTAGTTTCACAAATCCTAAGAATATGGGCAAACCTAGTGAGTTCCCACATCTTTCCCACAAGAGGTTGTTTTGAACTATCAGTGCAAAAAGGAAGTCAACCATTTTGTGTCTGCTATTTTGCCTTGTTCACAGACTACCTGTATGATGTTGGGCAAGTCATGTCAGATAAAATTTTTCAACTACTGAAGGTCTGAAGATAGTTCAGAGATATATTTTTTCCAGCAGGAAGCATCAAGAAGGCAGGGCAAGGTCTTATGAACTGAAAGACCAGTAATCATCCTATTTCAGAGAATTAGCAATTGCTCTTTTCTGTGAAGACTTTTCTCTTTTTGTCAAAATAACAAGGGAGAAGTATGATGATAACCACAATCCCAACCTGTCTTCAGTGCCTGTACTGTGATACTCTACACTGTCGGTGTCAACAAGATAATCTAAGTCTATCCAGATAGACAATTACACTGTCAGGAACCTGTGAGAGGCTAAATTACACTGGTCCTCAGACAGATGCTAATCTGTTCACTTTCCTTTTCTCTGCAGTCTTGATTATGTTTTCTACTTCTCATTTTCTGGGCTGTAATTTGTTCCCATAAACTGGAAAACAGAAGAGAAAAGTTTCATTAAACAGAACAAAAGTATTTATTTTCCATCCATGAATTCTTGTTTTTATGTCTTCACTTGTACTATGACATTACTCTGTGAATTGAAACAGGCATTTGCTCTGAAATGAGGTATCCATCACATAACATGCAATACGACCACTAAAAATATCAGTAAATGCTATTACCAGGGGAAAAAAAAATCACTCGTTCCTATGGAGCTTGCAAAATTCAAATTGCCCTTATCAAATTCGTATGTGGAATTATTCCTCAAGGCAGGCTAAAAATACTGTTCTTGGACACAAGTGCCAAAGTGTAGCCCAAGCAGTGATGAAATCATTTTATAGCTCTTGGCTAAATTTCTACACTGGTGTTAAGGGAGGACTTAAAGCAACAGAGGGCTTGGAACCACAGATTTGGGTTTTGGTTTTGCATTTGCTTTTTGGATTTTTATTTCTTAACTCTTTTCAGTGTCTGCCTCTACCCTCAGCACTGTCATTTTCCATTCGGGAAACATTATACTGCACTGTGCACACAATGGCTCTTGGAATACACATGACTGTGTTTGCTTAAAACCAATACTGCGATGTAAATTCTGCCTGTGATGCTGGAGCATCTTTCTGCCTCTAAAACAAGGTTAGACAATCTCCTGCCATGCACATATTTGCAGAGGGTGTCAGCATAGTAAGAAATCCCCCCTAAGATTTCCCTGGGTAGACACATTCCCTGATAGCATGCCATCAGGGTCGAAGTTTGGCTTCCTGACATAAAGCCTGTTGAAGTCATTCATTACTAGATGATCACAGGGAACAGAGAAAATCACAGTGACCTCTGAAAAAATTTAGGGCTCTGCACCAGCATTACTGCATTTTAGGCAAGACTCTGATGATTTAACACATACAGGCTTCCACACAACATCACATATTGTGCAACATGCTACTCACATCCTCCACCAAATGCTAGTGGTATGTGGACAAAGGAGATGTGGTAGGTAGGAAAAAAACCCTCACACTTTTTGCAGAGCCCCAGGGGGACATTTTGGAAATTCTTATACCTCCTCCTAAGATCAAGCTCCTTTAACCATGCAGCACTGAGGTAGTTCTTTCCTCATGCCTGCTCATCTTTCTCTCTGGATGAATAAGAATCCTAATAAATACTGAGTTCTCTTCTTGCTGCACTGATGTAATACTGTAATTAAGTCAAAATCAATGCATAAATGTAATTTTCCTTTTACTGTTCAAAGAGAAGTAGGATCTGCAGTAAAACTGAGAACTCGAAGGTGAGATGCCCTACTTAAAAAAAAAAACAACAAAACAAAACAGGCTGCAATTTTACACCAAAGTAGTTACCACAGTAATTGAATTTTCTGAGATTGTCATTTTAAAAAGTGAATATCATCTCTATGATCTGAAATATAAATCTTGAATGCAGCATTTCTAGACTCCAGAGTTTCTTAGATTTCTAGGAGGTTAAGAAGACATTCAAAGTAAGCCCAGCAGGAAATTAATGTCTCACATTGTTAAGACAATGTATATCAATTTGTTTGGGGTTTTCTGAGATAGTCTACAGCCCCAGTGTCTTGGGCAGTTCAGTACATTGGGCTAGGGCTCCTAACTCAATCTCTGTAAAAATATGGTACTAAAACATGCTATAATTAGGCTGGCATTTTTTACCTATGCTTTTATAATGCCTAGCTCTGTGAAGGCCTGATCTACATGGAACTCCAATACACTCTTGCAGTACATGTCATACCTAATAGTAACACTTTTTAAAAAATGCTACTTTTAAACATTTGTAATTTAAAATTACAAGCAAGCTCACCATAGCAACTGCACTTCATCTTGATTGTATGACAGTGGGTTACTATAGCCCTAACACTGTTTATGAGCCTTTGTACTTTAGAGTATTTTTAATTTGCTTCAAGTGAAAACTTACGAAATACAGTTCCATAAAACCTTCGTTTCTCTTAAAAGTCATGCTAATTTTTAGTGCTCTTTGGAAGTGTTTAGGATGATCCACACAAAGTATTATCAAATGAACTCAGTGATGTTCCTATTAAAATGCTGTGTGCTTCAGGCCTTTGTGTATAGTTTTCTTTGTTTTCCTGTTTCTATTGTTCTTTTTGTGTATTAGGCTGTAACCTTCACCTAACCCTGCTTCCTGGTCTCTGTGTCTATTTCCATTGAAAACATGGCTGGATCTTGTATCCATCACAATATTGTCATTTTATGGTTCAACACGGCTTTCAGGAAGGGGGTGGTTCTCAAGTTCCCATTCACCTTGACTCTATCCTTAGGCTGCAACTCCTTTTCATTTGACTTTCCCCTCTGCCAAATAGGAGTTCCCCTTCAAGACCAGTCATTGAGGCTTTTGCTAACAAAAAGCAGATGCACCATTGAATTGTCTCCTGAAAGGATCTTTCTCATGCCATAATGATTTTGAGTTTGGAAACCTACTGTATTGTGCAAAACCCATTCTGTAAGAATCCTCCATCATTACAGGACTTCTGGAATGACTGTTACATGAATTTTATTTTCATTAGCAGATGGCTTATCACTGACCAGCCAACTCTGACAAAGGAGGGAGCCTTCTGGCATGGCGATTCCATGCCATTACCGAGATTTTAAATTAATGTCCTTCAAGTTGCTGTACTATGTATTTGATCTATTTGACTTTGCTTTTAATTTATTTCTGAACACTTTGCATAATTATCCCTGTAGGAGTGATAGGGTTCCTTGTTACTGAGATCCATGAGCTAGGTAGTGAAGGAACAGGATTAATGAAAGATCATGAAGACTCCATCACAAAACGTATGCTACTAAATTTTGACACGTTATTTACATCTAATTACATAGGACACTGTTTATAGCATGACAGTAAATGCACTGCACTGAAGTGTAAGAAACCCCAAAGTACTGCTACATATACTTTTCTGCTGGTTTTGAAGAGATAACAATGAGTGCCATATGTAAGCCCATGCTTCTATCCATCCTTCTCTCTGACAGGAATGAAGTCTGACAGTTCCTGAACCCCACTTCTTACTCTTTAAGATCAGACAGCTTCCCAGTGTCCATATAATCCTCTGACAGGACTGACACAGTTAGGGCAGAAGGAAGTTGACTGCAAAACTGTCTTGGCTATAGAGAAAAAACAGGGGAGAACTTTCCACGTTAAACAACTTAATATGGGTTATTTCCCCTGATGGGCACTTACTCAAATCAAGGCCTCTTTAAGCTCAGCAGGAGCAATTTAATAAAGCAGCAAGTACCAAAGGAAGCAGCAATTCAACAGGCTATTGCAGTCAAAACACTGTCAAGTTACAAGAAGCTTTTATGCTTTTCTACTTCAGCAAAAGGAATGTAATATTCAGAATGAATACTGCTGAAACAAATACAATATTCAGAATGAGGATAATAAATATAATTTCACCTCTCCAGCAGGTAGAACACAAAAACTGCAGTGACCTTGCTCATTTGTTTTTCCTCTGCAAGAGAGGGGCAGGGAATAAAATACAATAAGGCAGAACTGGTGCCTTCTCCAAGAGAACACAAAAACAGCTTTCCATTACCCAGCAGGACCCCACGCACCCTTACTGGCAGGATACAAGGCAACTTCCACTGGCTCCTAGGGGATTTCATAGGTTGTGAGCAGCTGTCAGAAAGCTCTGATGAAATCATGCTTTTCAGCTGTCATAACCAGAAAAAGGGTTTTCCCCTGAGTCAGGGAGTACAGTCTCTCAGGAAAAGATTCTGGGCTCTCCTTAGGTGAAAGTCAGGCAGAGTTTTGGATAAAGAACCAGAGTACACAGTCTGACATCAAATTTCAAGGGGTCTTGGGATTATGCCTGCCACCACAGGGAGCTGTTTCCTTCACAACAGTTAATACATTTGCATTCTGTCTTGGAGCCAAAGTACAGCTTTAGGTTATTTTGCACTTGCAGTAGACTTTTCTTCTGTAGTGTCACTTGGTCAAAGAACCTTTATCATTACTATCAATGTCCTTGCTCTCTGAGAAGCCCAGGCTAGAGCTGCTAGTTCAGCACATGTAAATATCTTTATTATTTCTTTTCAAGGCTTACATTCTGTGATCATGCTTTAACACTAAGGATGAAATTAACCTCTCTGGGGCCATGTGAAGGCCATGCCATGCAAGTCACTCATTGTGCTCTCAGCTGGAGGACAAAGGAAAAACTGCTATGTACTTTCTGATGAATGTTAAGACTGGGATGGATGTCAATCACTACAATGTATTTGTCACAAATTAATCGCCTAACAATTAATTTTAACATGATATAATAATGGAAAAAATCTTGTTATCTTTACTTTTGTCACTATTGTTAATATTTTTAGACATTTAAAATTTAATATTTTATGTTAATATTACAGAATAGTTAAAACCAGTGTTATTGTTTATGGAAATAATATGTAGTATTCATGCAAAGAAAGAGAAGGATGCACTAACCTATATGAAAGACAGAGCTACATATATAAGCATGAGCTAGGATGCAGGTTCTAGAAAAGAAAAAGGTTTTAGAAAAATGCTCTATTTTTATGAAGTATTTGGAACATAGGTCATAGGAGGAGTGGATAAGGGAGCTTGGGTTGTTTAACCTGGAGGAGACTGAGGGGCCTTATCACTTTCTACAAATGCCTTAAAGGAGGTTGTAAAGAGGTGAGTATTGGTCTGCTCAGTGAAGTTACAAGTGGCAATATAAGAGGCAACAGGTTCAAGTTGTGCCAGGGGAGGTTTAGATTGGATGTTAGGAAGAATTTATTAATTGCAAGGGTTACTACACATTGGAACAGGCTGCCTAGGGCAGTGGTGGAGTCACCATCCCTGCACGTATTTAAGAGTTGTATAGATATAGTACTTAGGGATATGGCTTAGCTAAGGTCTTGTCAGTGTTAGGTTGAAGGTTGGACTCAATGATCTTTAAGGTTTTTCCAACCAAGATAATACTGTGATTCTGTGATTTCATTTGAAATAATTTTGATCAAGAAATTTTGACATTAAAAATGTTGTTGTTTTCCAGAAATACAAAACAGCCAGATTCTCCCATAATATTTTAGTTGGAGTGAAAACTTTACACAAAATGTACTCAGATAATTAAAAATAAAACGTGACTGATTATCAGTTTATGCAACACATTGTACAGTACAGATTCATGGAATCTTAGAATGGTTTGGTCTAGGACAAATCTTAAACATCACCAAGTTCCAAATCCCCTACCATGGTCAGGGACACCTCCCACTAGACCAGGTTACTCCAAGCCCCATTCAGTGTCTTCTTGAATACTTCCATGGATGGGGCATGAACATCTTCTCCAGGCAACATCTTGCAGTGTCTCACAGTGAAGAATTTCCTCCTAATGTCTAATCTAAATCTCCCCTCTTCTGTTTTTAAGTTCCCTTGTGCTCCTGCTACATGCTCTTGTAAAAAGTCCCTCCCCAGCTTTCCTGTAGGCTCCCTTCAGGTACTGGAAGGCTGCTAGAAGGTATCTCCAAAGCCTACCCTTCTTCAGACTGAACAACCCCAGCTCTCTCTGCCTGTGTTTAGAGAAGACTCTAGACTTCTGATCATCTTTGTTGCCCTCCTCTGGACTTGCCCCAACAGCTCCATGTCCTTCTTATATTGGGGGCTCCAAAACTGGACACAGTACTCCAGGTGGGGTTCTCATGAGAGTAGATGAGGAGAATGACTTAACTTGCTGGACATGCATGTTTCTTGATATTGTGCATCAACTTAATTGGTTTTGAAGTGAAACAAAGACCTACATAAGTGTTTCAAGAAAAATCTCAGTAATGTCTGCTATCAGAGGGCCAGGAGTTGAAAGAGAACATAATGCTTTTGGAGGGCAGCTTTCTGCAGACAGTGGCACCTCCTTGAACATGAGAGAGCACAACATTCAGGGGATTCCCAGTGTGTTTCAGGCCCTGGACAGTTTGGCACAGAAAGAGGTTGGCAGTGGGATGAGGAGCATCTCAATGCCATTTCATTAGTCTCTAAAGTACTTCCATTATCACTTCCAGGACGAATTCCAGGAGGAATTCTTATCCTGATCAAAACTTTTTCATGTTCAACTCAGATAATCAAGACGAATCTGCACTCAGGGATGGCACATACAAACACACAAAGCTTCACACAAGATTAGTAAACTATGCCTTAAAGGAACTGCATCCCAGATGAAGCACTAAAACATACTGTAGTGAACAAACAAACATTAAGAAGTATTATATTACAACCTGAACAAAAACAAGCAACAAAAAATCATTAGTTAATAGGCAAATTCTTTTGAAATTTCCCTGGGCAGATTCTTCCCATAGAATCGATGGGAGAGAGTGATCAGCGGTGTCTAAAAAGAAAATCAAAATCTGAAACAGCACCAGCTAATGTCCTATTAAGATATTTAGAGTGGTCTTCTTTTAGATATTCGATATTTTAGCATGGTTACATCACGACAGAATTAATCCCTCTGGCAATCTCCAACTGTCACACTGCACTATTTTTTCAGAAGCACAGCAAAACATTTATAGCTCCTGTACAGTTGCACAAAATACTTGTAGATCTGACTGAAATATTGTCAGTCCAGGAAAAAATATTGCAGTCATTAACATAACATAGAAATCTAAAAGAAACCACCAACAACCTAGGCCAAGAAATTAAGAAAAAGACCACATGCATCAGAAATCGGATGCTCTATGGGAGGAGGCAGCACGTCGCTTGGCATCACAACTGGAATTCCGCAGAACCCCATTGTCCACTCCCATGAAAATGCACCCTGGTCTCCAAGCTGCATCTTTTCTAAAATTCATATTCTGCAAGACACTAGAAGCTAAGTGGTAGCACAAATACCATGTCTTCAACTGAGTTTATTTCCTCTTCACCACGATCACTGGTTATCAACTGTCCAAACGTCAGAGTGTGTAATATTTGTGATTTCCCTGACCAACAGGAAATCAGAGGCTTGCCTGTTTCTGGGGCATTTAGTTTGGAGGGTGTGACTGGTGCTGGAGAGCTTATTAGAAAGAGAACAAGTAGTTGTCTGGTGTGATACTCTCCTTGCTGCCCCAGCCATGGGCAGCTGCACTTCAGCTCCTGCCTGCGACTCCATCTTCCCCTGGCCTGCCGCGCTTCAGGGCACCCCTGCTGCTGCCCGCCTTTGCAAACGCTGCCTGCCACAGCAGCTCTGGTGCTGCATACTAATTGGCACATTTAATGACTTTCTCTTGCTCTCCCTCCTGTCTCTTCCTGAGCTCCCGTCTAGGGGCAGAGGAGCCCGGCTGCCATGGAAACCGAACCTCCAAACGCCCTGAACCTTCAATACCACTCCTTGGAGAAGATTCCGGTGCTGATGCTGGAAAAAGGGAATGCTTGAGATGGTGTTAAGGCAGAAGAGTGGGATGAGATCATGCTGACTGTGGCAGGAGTGGGTCTGTGCAGTTCAGCCAAGGCATTATGCAAGATGGGTGCATGAAATCAGGCATTTGGGGGAAAAATAGGTTAACCCTCTAATTACCTACATTTTTCTGCAAAATGTTTTAAATTGCTTTCAACCCCCTCCCTTGCATCCGCTTACAGCCTGAATCAAATACCCTAATGTACACACAGGGCTTTACATCGAACGGGGTCTGACAATCCCAAACAGGATTCACAAATCTGAAGGACTGTTTGTAGCCAGAAAAAATGCTGATTACAGTGAGCAAAAGTTTCAAGGCGCCCTCAGACCCTCCACAGCACATGCTGGCAGGGGACAATCCCCTGCCTAAGCAATAAGGCTGTGATCCCATGCCTCATCCTTCAGTGCTGCCAGCCTCCCCTTCCCAGACTAGCCACAAAACTGCAGTGGAATGGAAACACAGCCTTTGTGGCACCGCCTGTGTGCACTGATGCCTTTCTCTGGGTGGGCATCGAATTCAGATCTAGATTGGTGTCCAAAAACATTCTGCACCCTGCTTCAAGCTGTGTGGCACTGAGAATTGCACTTCTGTCCCCTTTCCTGGGCATGTAATGGGATTAAGATGAGTGTACTCTTAAAACTAAGTTAGCACTCAGATTTCAGCCTTCAAAGGACCCCATCACTTGCACCCAGTCTCTTTCCAAGTTTTCAGACTGTCTCTTTGGGTGTTTTTTTCTAAGCGAAGTTCCCCATGATTTATTCATGCAGGGAGCTCTCAGAAGGTCAATAAAACTGGCATGCTCCCAAAATAAATGAATAAACAAACAAAAGAAGGAAGAAAAAAAATCCCCACCGTTCTTTCAGTGAAACATTCAGAAAACTTTAGACGAGATCAGCACTTTATGGGAGACTAGATGGAGCTGGTTATGTCCCAGGCACATCTTCTCATGCAAAGGACTTAACAAATGTTACAGTTCTCATTATTGTTCCACCCTCTGGAACAGCCTGCTTAGTGCTTTTTGCAGAGCCAAATCAGACCCAAGACCTGATGCATTACCAGCATGGGTACTAACAATATAACAGCACACGGTATAATTCTATCACTTTACACATCCATGTCCTCCGCCCTCACCGCTCTCATGCCTGTAGTACTATGTGAAGTTCTGGTCTCCACAGCTCAGGAAGCATGTAATGCAATTGGAGAGGCACAGGAAAAGAGAATTGGAATGCTTAAGCAGAGCCTCACAAAACCATTAATGTGTTGGATAAAGTGAGGTCAATCAGCAACAGCTGAAGAACTGCTATAAGCAAAGTCTGAATTACTGTAACAAGGACACTCAGTGAAATTAGTAGGAGGTAAATTCAGAACAGATAAAAGTAAGTATTTTTTAATATAATGAGTATTAATCTCATGCAACTTGCTGCCACAGTTGTGAAGGTAAGCAGTGTAAGAGGCAAACAAGGATTATGGCATGTCTGTACAGCACCAGGCTTGATGGCACCGCAGGGGAGACACCTTTTTAAAGGGGCAAGAGGCTTTCTGCAAGAGATTGTGGGAATGATTGACAGTGTTTTAAACTAGGTTTGAAGGGGTAGTGGGACATAACCAGGCTTCATTCGCAGGGCTGCAATCTCATTGCAATTACTGAGACATGGTGGTATAGTTCACATGACTGGACTGTATTCATGTATGGCTGTGTACTTTTTAGAAAAGACAGACCAGCAGCTTGAGGTGGTGGAGCTGTTTTCTGTGTCTGAGAGCAACCGGAATGCATTGAGCTCTATACAGGGTGGGAGGAAGAATGTCTTGAAAGCTTATGGGTAAGAATTAAGGGGCACACAAATATGGGTAAATTTGTTGTGCATGTCTACTACAGACCACCAAGCCAGGAAGAAGATGTCAAGGCCTTCTACTGACAGCTGGAAGTAGCCTCAGGATCACATGTTCTAGTACCTACGGGTGATTTCAATCACCCTGACGTTTGTTGGATGGGCCACACAGCCAGACATACTTAGTCCAGAAGGCTCTTCCAGTGTGTTGACAATAGCTTTCTGATGCAGGTGGTGGAGGCGCCAACAAGGAAAGGTGCACTGTTGGACACTATAAGAATGAATAAAGATCTAGCTGGAGACATGTTGGTAGGGGAAAGCCCTGCGTGATCATGATCATGAAACAGTAGAGTGCAGTATCACAAAAGGAAGAATCAGGGAAATAAGAAGGATTGCTACTCTGGACTTCAGGAGGTCTAACTTTGTCCTCTTCAAAGATGTACTAGGAGGAATTCCATGGGCTAAGACTATAGAAAGTATGGGGGTACAAGAGAGCTGGTTAGTATTAAAACATCATGTCCTCCAAACTCAAGATGGGTGTATTCCATTACGTAAAAAAATCGAGTAGAGCAGGAAGACCTGGATAGATGAGCAAGGAGGTGCTGAAAAGAAGTCATATGAAAGAAAGTGTATGTGAAAAAAGGTCACTTGCGATAATTATAGGAACGTTGTCTGGATATGTAGCAAAGCAACAAGGAAGAATTAAATCTGGCAAAGGATGTAAAGGAGAACAAGAAAGGCTTCCATAAGTAAAAGGAAGAATAGGAATCATGTGGGCCCACTGCTGAATGAGATGGGTGCCCTGATAATGGAGAATGCAGAGAAGGAAGAGCTTCTGAATTCCTTTTTGCCTCTGTCTTTACTGCTAAGACCAGGTCTTGGAAATCCCAGACCCTGAAAGGAAGAGAAAAAACCTTAAGAAAGGAAGACTCTGATCAGTGAGGATTGAACATAAACAAATTCATGGGCCCCAATGGGATGCACCCACAAGTACTGAGAGATGTTGTTGCTCTACCACTCTCCATCATTTCCAAAAGATCATAGAAAGCAGAAGAGGTTCCTGAGGACTGGAGGAAAGCCAATCTTCAAAAAGGGCAAGAAAGAAGATCCAGAAAACTACAGACCAGTCCTCCTCACCTCCATCCCTGGAAAGGTGATGGAGCAGTTCATTCTGGAGGTTTGACTGATAGCTTTCTATGGCAGTGTGACTGAATGGAGAATTCAGTGTGACTGAATGCAGGGAGAGCAGTGGATATTGTCTACCTGAACTTTAGCAAGTCTTTTTATACTGTCTCTCACAACATCCTCGTGCCCAAGCTCAGAAAGTATGGGTCAGAAGAGTGGACGGTAAGATAGATTGAGAACTGATTAAACAATAGAGCTCAGAGGGCTGTGATCAACCGTGCTGAGTACAGTTGTAGACTTGTGCGTAGTGGTGTTGCCCAGGGGTCAGCACTGGATCTAGTTTTATTCAACACCTTCATCAGTGAAAATGAGGATACAGAATGTATCCTCAGCAAGTTGGATTATGATACAAAACTTGGGGGACTGGCAGATACACCAAGGGCTGTGTAGCCATTCAGTGACATCTGGACAGACTGGAGAGCTGGACAAAGGGGAAACTAGTAGGAGTCAAGAAGAATAAGTTTAGAATCATTCACCTGGGGATGACCTGCTTGAAAGCAGCTCCAAGGAAAGGACCTTGGATTCCTGGTGGACAATAAGTTATCCATGGGACATAAATGTGCCTTTGTGGACATGGGCAATGGTATCCTAGGGTACTTTGTCCTGCAGGATGAGGGAGGTTCTCCTCTCCCTCTATTCTGCCCTAGTGAGACCACATATGGTAAATTGTGTCCAGTTCTGTGCTTCCCAGTTCAAGAGGTACAGGGATATACTAGAGAAAGTCCAACAGAGGGCCACAAGGATGATCAGGGGATCGTAACATCTGTCATATGAGAAAGAGATCTGGGGGTTTTTAGTCTGGAGAAGAGAAGACTGAGGGGGGATCTTATTATTGTTTATAAATACCTGAAGGTGGGGTTTCGAGTAGAAGCTGGCAGTGTCTTTTCAGTTGTACCCTGGATAGAACAAGGGAAATGGACATAAACTGGAACACAGAAAGTTCTATCTCAATATGAAGAAAAACGTTTTTAGTATCAGGGTGACATAACAGTGGAACATGCTGCCCAGAGAGGTTGTGTAGTCTCCTTCTCTAGAGACTTTTAAGACCCATTTGGATGTTTTTTTGTGTGGCCTGCATCCAGTTCCAGTTTTTGTGTCGTGCATCCAGTTCTGGGCTCCCAGTTTACGAGAGGCATGGAACTACTGGAGAAAGTCCAGTGGAGGGCAACAAAGATGACTGGGGGATTGGAGCATCTCTCTTATGAAGAAAGGCTGAGAGAGATGGGAGTCATTAGCCTGGAGAAGAGGAGGCAGAGGGGAGACCTTATACATGTCTACAAGTACCTTAAGCTTGGGTCCAAGGAAGATGGAGCTGGACTTGTGTCAGTAGCTCCCTGTGACAAGGGGCAAAGGGCACAAGCTGGTATGTAGGAAGTTACAATTAAACATAAGAAAAAACTTCTTTATTAAGAGGGTGCAAAGGCACTGTCACAGGCTGCCCAGGGAGGCTGTGGAGTTGCCTTCTCTGGAGATGCTCAAAACCTGCCTGGATGCTCTCCTGTGTAGCGCACTCTCTGTGATCCTGCATTAGCGGGAAACTTCGGATAGAAGATCTCTAGAGGTCCCTTCCAACTCTCATAATTCTGTGATTCTGGGATCTACATGATCCTGATTTGGCAGGGGGAGTGGGCTCAATGGTCTCCAGAGGTCCCCTCCAATCCCTTCCATTCTGTGATTCTATGATGCTATGATTCTATGATTAGACAAGTTAATGAACAACTGGATCATCAACAGCTAGTAATGGGAACTGGCAGGGATGTACCCTTAAAACCCTCATACAGATTATAGACTCTGGAACAGTTTAAGAAAACGCCCATAAAAAATCTCCAGAGATAGGGCAGATGGCTTACAAACAATTGTGATTTACTCTTAGGAAAGGCTCAGTCATTTCTTAGAAAGGCTGGAGAGTTATGTCCACATGGAGCTTGCTTGGTCAGGACAGTCAGAACAGCATCTGCCTTGCAAGAGAGAATTAGGCCAGAACAGAGAGCCACATGTATCTATGAGATCTCTGATTTTGAAGCTGGGCCCAGTTTACACCTCACTTTATTGCTTATTGTCATGTACCATGTGCATTTCACGTGATGAAGACAGGGTTAAACGTTCCATTTGATAGGGAAATAAAAAGTCTCCCTTGTATGTTAAAATGTAATGAAATATTAGAAAACTTTTTGCATTTTACAAGTTTGGGGGAGCTGAGTTTCTGAGTGGGCAAACATTCATACTTCACCAGTGCAATGGTTCACATGTTTGCACCTGTATAATTTTTGCACAAGTACTTTTTGTATCAGACATAAAACATGTAAGGGTGGCATTTTTTATTCTAGATTGAAAGATTCCAGCGCCACTAACAATCTATACATGTATCCTGGAAAACATTTTTCATTACGTTGGATCTAATAATGTCTTCCCCCAGAACCTCTGTTTAATTCTGTCCATTTGTAGGCTGTGCTCAGTAAATGAGGGAACTGTAAACTATTTCTTCTTAATTCCATCATCATCTTGCTAGCTCCTTCCAGATCTAACTTTATGCAACCATAACAGTTCCCTGCAATGTGTCGGCAATAGGATTTGACCACAGAAGGTGCAAATTGCAGCATAGACTGGTCACTCATATAGTTTGTCTCTGAAATGATATCCTAAAAGTATGTAGAATGGGTCAGCACTGAGACCAAGCCTTGGAACAGTGGTTACAGCAAACTTGTTGCCTCCTTGCAGAAGAATAAATAGATGCTCATCCCATTTGCAGAATGCCCAGGAGTGTGATGCACTGCTTTGATAGGAATACAATGGGAGAGCTGTGGCAGGAGCCCATGTTTCTCCAGCTACTGAGACGGAATCCAAGACTTTCTCAAGCAGTGTGCTTGAGTTGCTTAGACAGTCGAGGAAGCTGAGCCTTAAGTAATACAGTGGAGAAGGCTATGAGTAACTTTTATGTTGGAAGTGTTTAGGAATCCTCTCCCTTAAAACAGCAGCAACATATAGGTATGTACAGCCCCCTGCTCTTTCATGCACATGAAAGAACAAATTAATTTTAGCATATACATATCAAAACCTAATGAAACCAAATGAGCTTCTGTGTTTAATTTCAGGACCCTGGTCTGACATACTGGAACCTATAATGACAAGGTTTTTTTCCCACAAAGCAGAAGAAACTGTTGAGGTGAAGGACTGGAAACTGCAAGTTACGAGTTGAATGCCAGAATAATTATGGACGGACAAGTAAACTTTTTGTTTTGTTTGTGTTTTGTGGGGGTGGGAGATCTGCTATTTGGAGGGTAGTAATCTTGAAATAGCTGCTTGGTAATAACTATAATTAAACCTGCCTATCCCCAGAAGTCTTAGGTACCTTTTAAATTCTGAGTAGCTGCTCTGTAAAAGGTAGTGGATCATCCTATATAATTAAAATTACATCTGCAGAGAGATACTTTCTGGTGTTTCAATGTGGACAAAAAGCTCCAGTGCATCCCTGAGATGCTCTGCTGATAAGTGTTTCCTGCTACTCAAGGTTCCCAGTGCAATGAAGAGCAAGACCAGAACAATGCACCCAAATACCTGGCAGAAATCAAGCAATTGCTCTTGATACTATTTAACCTGGTCCCATTCTCAGCAACAGAAGAAAGGTTGAATTATAAAGTGAACTTAAGGGCAACATCCACGGGTCTCTTTCTAACAGAATACTCTTTTTTCTAGATGTTGTAGGGAAAGGTGAAGTGAGACATAAATACCATTCATCTTTTGAGAATAATACAAGTTTTCTTTATTACATTTCCCACTATTGTATCTGACAGGAAAATTAGCCTTTGTTCATAACCCCATGTCCACCATCCTCAGCATTGACATGGCCAGTGGCTGAAAAGATAAGTTCAAACTGTCACCCTTCTTGAAAAAAATGAAAATGTGAAGAACATAGAAGGGAGATACAGAAGAACTATTTGTCTGTTTTCATCCTTTAAAATCTTCTTCTGAGTTTACCTGATAACAAATGGAGAATACTGGGAAACAACAAGGCCAAAACAATATTTGCTCTGCCTTTGGTCAAACAGGAGCATCTGTAAAACTAGGACCCAACCCACCTGGCATGCAGAGGGTTAAAGTCTAATTAAACCTAATCAAAGTCTAGGGAGGGGAGGTTGCATGGGGAGTTAAAGAGGTTTTCCCAAAGTCACAGAGAGGATACAAAGTCAGGGCTGATTTTCTGCTCTGTGTGTGCTTTCACAAGAAGTGAGAGAAGCTAAGAAGTTGCAAGAAAGAGTTCCAGAGCTACTAGCAGGTATTTTCATAAATAAGAAATACTTGCTCTTCAAAACTTCTTTCTTGCCATGAAAAAACAGCCACCTTAAGCTGTCTTTCACAAATGGTAGTATCTCTACTTTGAATGTTCTGTACAAACTCAAGATTGTGTGAACTGATCCAGACAAAATGAATAATCTATGCTTCAAATTGCTCAGTTCATGTTGACATTCCACTGAACTAAATACTTCTGACACAATTGGTATTTTAAGTTTTTGTGAGCTTCAAGGTACCATCTAAGAATTGTGAGAGTCACACTGAGTCCCCTGGTCCTTTTTCACCCTATCACATAGTTTGCCCACATCACATCACTTCTTCATAAATTGCACAGTGCCACCTTAAAATGAGACAGTTCCCAGTTCACAGGCTAAGAACCTCATTCCTTTAGTGATTAGAAACTGTTTCCTAGTCTTTTGCTTAAATTTTTCCATGGCCACCTTGTAGTCGTTTGTTCTTATGCAAACATCATTCTTTAGTTTAAATAGTATTTTTCCTTCCCTGATTTTTATTTACTCTTCTGATGTACTCATATAGAACAGTTCTTCCAGACTTTCCTTCAACAAATACTTTAGGCAGGAATGCCCTAGAACTGTGCTTTGGTTTGGAGAAGTATTCTGTCCTTCCTAGAACTAGAAAAAAAATGCTTGTTTTTCCAGCTGGCTTGTTTCATCAATACATTTTGTTCAGTGGCTGCAGAAAAACCCGTTCTGGTGCAGAAAAGTGGATGATGCAGGAATTAACTGCAGGGATGGCTTATGCTTCTTAAAGTCTTTTCTGGAATCTGTCTCCCATCATAAAGCTGGCTGTAGATGTCCTACTTTGTTCAAGGATCTCTTTTCTGTGCCTGTTCCAGGTTTACATGTTCTCATTCCCATTAGCCACTTCACATATATCTTCCTATTCATCACTCTTCTTTCAGGAACGGATGTTAAAAATTAATTTTGCTTCCAGACCAAACCAACTCTCCTTCCCACATCATCACGTCTGCAACAGAAACCCTTTCTTGCTCATTCTTTTTACATTTAAACAGTCTATGAATCTTATCTTGTTTATTTTAATTTTCTTGCCCAAGTCAATCTCCACTGCTTTTTGTCACTTTTCACTGTGTGCCTCGTTGTGCATTAGTATGTTTTCTGCTTACTCCCATTGTCCTTTATGAGGTGAAATTACAGGTAGTTCTGCAACCTATTGCTCCCCATCTTCTCCTGAGACTTAGGCACACAATTTCCAACTACCTTCTGCACTTGTATTTAACGAAAATCCTCACTTCCCCAATACTTAATATGGTCCTACTAAATAGCTGCCTCCATTTCTCAGCGCTGACCGTCTGAAATAGCAGTAGGTAGAGAGAAAAAAAACAGGCACACTCAGAATTTTGAGGTCACAATTATTCCAAAGCCAATTCTGAGAATCTCACGCAGTTTTAAAATCCATCACTAACCCCATGAGCTTGCAATAGAAAATTATTCAGCTGCAGGTTACTTTATGTAACCTGAAGGCTAAACAAATCTGGATCTGTTCCTTTTATGTGTTCTATTCTTGCTGCCTTTTAACTTAAAGAAATCTAGATGTTGCAAAATACTGGCAAATTAAAAGGAATAACTAGGAAAGAAGCCTTATTTGCATTTTTTTCCTGTTTGTGTTAATTAACATGAAGCAGTTTTCCATATCTCTAATGACATGACTGAGAACATAAACACCTTCTCAGCAGCTACCTTGGACTTTGAATAGCACAGGCAAAGAAGGGTATGACCCAGAAAAGAAGAATTCACTCTGCTTCTGAGTAGCTTTTCACTCTGCATCAAGCTTGTGTCACAGTTTTAGACCTAGCAATGCCTGCAGACTATGCATACCTTTAGTCCCACGTTGTGCAGTAAGCTGTATAAACCACCCCGTGAAACTCCTTTGTATTTCCTAATTTATGCCTTTTAAACTGTGCTTAAAGCTGTGTTTGAAGGGCTTCTTTTTGTGTGCAGTACAGCATAGCCTTCAGTTTCCTCCTTTTCTATTTAGGGTTCTATTCTACAAGCTGAAGGAGGACAAAAAATAAGAGGGTTAATATTGCATAACATGTAGGAATATAGAAGCTGTCTCAGCTCCAAACCCACCATTTAGTCCCTTTGAAAACAACCATGGAAACATTTGTTGGTCAAAACTGTATGTTCTTACAAGAATGACTGATGTAAAAATCAAAACTGTGTGTGTCTATGCAAAGAGGTAGGAGTTGTGTAGGATGGATCATTTGATCACTTTCAACAGAATTCCCTTCTGCAGCAAATGGCAATATTGGGCCTGTATATCTTAAACAATAGATAAGCTTTATTTCATAGATTCAAGAAGTATCTAAAGACTGTGCTGAGGGATACATTCCACTCACTATGTATTGGCATGGAGGTTTATAATGCGGTTATGCTTTTCCCACACTCAGCAGTAGTTTCTGCTCTCTAAAAAATGGCTGATAGGGCATGAGATACCAGTCTGAGAATATGTGAGGTTACGTGAGGAGCATTGAAAAGTTCCTCGACTGAAGACTCCGAGTTTCCCCTTTTCATTTGTGATTTCAATGTAGAAGATGAGAGAAGACATGATGCCAAAATTATGACATGAAATATTCAGCTCTATTTTGATCTCTCTTTTTTCTCTGTGTCTTGTTTTGCTAAAGATGATTTAAAACGCTGCTTGCTGAATACAAAAAACAAACAGCTCATGCATATGACAGGCTGCCAAGAATGCAGGACCCTGCCCTTCACTTAGCTCACAAACAAGAAAAATCTCCTACAGGGATACTGCCAGCCAGCTATGCTGCACTAAATCTCACAGTCAGAAAATAACATTGGCAGCACAATCAGCTGCAAAAGGACTGCATGCAGAACAGTAACTTGCAAAAGCCCAGCCTATCAGTCAGCCTTTCAAAGTGTCTTGGTGGTGACAGGCATCTGGTAAATCAATCTGGAAAAAAATCTATATTCTCCAGATAACATCACATTTTTATTTTTGTGGGATGGCGTTGAGGAAGTATGAGGAACGTATATGACAAAGACACTAGGACAAATTATTTGTAATCACCTTATCTGCCAGTCCTTTGCCTCTTTTTTCCCCCTCTTTATATTTATGCTGGCAGTGAAACAATTGCAATATTGATGTGTTATGAAATAATATCTGGCAATATATTTAATGAACTGTTCTTCATCTTCTTAAAATTCTTAAAATTTAAGGAAAAGGAAAAAGAAAAGAGAAAGGGAAAGGAAAAGGAAAAAGAAAAGGAAAAGCAAAAGGAAAAAAAAAGGGAGAGATTTCTTTGCCCTGCTAAGACTTTTCCCTTTCTATGTACACCATTAAAACCAGACTTACAGAGACATCTTGCAGATCATAAAATGATTTGAAGGACTTCCTTTGCACAGACACCTTGGAATACACTAAATGATGTTAAAAAATAATCTCCTAAGGGAGCCTCAGACTGTACTTTACGTATCAGTAGGAAAAAAAAATGGCTTACATTTCCAGCAAAACATTTGTTTGCTTCATGGTGTGGCATGCAAGGACTGGATCACAGGCTGATATTTTTTTCAACTGTTAGATATAGCAATGAACACAGAAGTGAAAACAGATGTAAAGCCATTACAAATTTGCAATTAATAAGAACAAAGGCAAAAATCCTGTCCCCAGTGCTGTCAGTGCCAGTTTGGTCATTGGCTTGGAAGCTAGACAAGTTTTCATTCTTTGAAAATGTACCAGTGTTCTTCTGTCTTCTATAAAAATTATACAAGCTACAAAACAGTCTGCTTAGATCACACTCATTTTCAATAGCAACAGAAAAAACCCAGTATTTTGTGCTTTAAATTATCACAATCTCATGATTCCTGCATCATTAAATGGCTTTTATTTTATTTTCACTATGTACTTGTTTATTATGAAGGCTCATTATTTTTCATAGAAGTAGATTTGCAATCTTTTACTCCAATGTCTAAAGTCTTGCACTATAGCTCTTCCTTAAGGTCCTGGCTTCTAAGCATGTGACTATGTGCATAATTGAAATGGCATTAATTTTAAAATATTCAATTCCAGGACTCACAGTTGTGGAGAAAAGCTTGAACAAGGCTACGTGGAACAGAGGACTGAAATAGGGTTTAATGAGCCCCAAGTATTAGAGATGACTATCATTTAAGCTTCTTCCAAATTGTGTTCATCTCTACCTTGAAAGTAGTTGGGTTTCTTTTTGCCCTGTGTTGCTGCCACTGAAAGGACTTTTTCAGACTTCTTATACTTACCAAATTGTAAGGCATGACAGTGCATATGCATTTGTTTCTGAGACAGTAATAACATTGTGCTTGAATAGCTCTTTAGCCTCCTGATTACATATGTCTTGCCCCATTATATTTCTTGTTCACAATTCTTGCCCTTAGCAAAAGGGCAAGGAAGGAAAAAACACTTTAAATAATGTAGCATTTGTTTGCTTGTTTAAGTGTAAGAATTTAAGCTGTTATGAGTTGGTGGGTAGAGAATTGAGTAAACTAATAATTTATTGGAATTCATTGAAGAGCTAGCAATGTTGCAGCATTCCTGGCATGAAAAAAATGGCAGCACATGGTTTTTTATGTAATGCTGCTTCAAATTGTTTGATCTCATCTGTATCATCAAGGATACAGATTCTTGAAAGTCCTTTCTAACCATTCATTAGTTGTCTCTCTGTCCTGAAACCTACCACATCACTGCTCTTCGTGACTCAACTCAGAATGAGGTGATTTAAGCAAACTCAGAAGTGAAATTAATCTCAAAAGGCATTCTGATTTCATGTTTTGCTACCCATCTGTATCAGTTTCAACCATTTTTGAGGAGTCCCTAGTCAGATAATGCATACAGAAATGTCACTCAGCTAACAAAAGGTAACTCATACAACCTTTACTCATAATTCTCACAAGGGGAAAAAATGCCACAGCAAATAGAACGCATGATTATTTAAGGTCAAGGCAAGAATCAAAATACAATCTAAAAGCTAACTACATTGACCAGTAAAAAGAGAAGATGTAACTTCCTTAGGCTTTAACTAGGGCTCATCTACTCCATGTGTTAAATTTTTGACAAATGTAAATATGCTTTGGGGTACAGAATAAAAATAGACAAGTTGGTTTTTATGTCCTACAAGAGAACAACCTGAAGATATAAGACTAAGTAAGGGAATAGCTTCAAAACTTCAGTTTCACCACCTTTTGGGGTGGCTACCTCTACTTGAGCATTTCAGTGGTTCTGACTTCTCCCAAACCAAAAGCATAAGACATTGCCATCACAGTGTCAAGCCTTGGATAAGCTGAACTGGAGAACAGAGGTAGGAACTGAGTGTATATGAAATTTAATGTAAGCCCTTCAAATCCTCAAGGGCTGGACAGCTGCTTTGCAAAGATACTGTTAAGGGACAACTAAATAGTTAACTTCCAAAAGTAAATTCAAGACTGTTAACCTAGGTATGTTTCTTGAAAGTGTTTCAGTACACTGGGAAGAATGAAGTTACTGTCCATTCATGTGGATTTTTCATAAAGATTTGTTTACCTATCTGATGAAGAAAGACATGGTTAAGTTACTGTGCTATTTTCTAATTCTTTTATCCTGTACCAGATAACATATGCATATTCCCTCACTCACTTTAAATCAGGCCTTCATATCTTTGTAAAGTTAGGCCACAGCTAGATGCTCCACAGCATTTTGCATTTTGTCTCCCATTTATGTAATACTACATTTATCCAAAGCCAACCTATCTCTGAAGCCTACTTACAAAATTCCTTCAGTTTCGGTAGTCCTCACATTTTGGCAAGCTTAGAGAGCTATTCCTGACAATTTGTCAAAAACTTCAGTACTGTTCATGATCTCTGATGTTGAAAAGACATCACAAAAGCATACGTATTACAACTACACAGGAAGCCTAAAGAATGTTCATGTTCTCTGTCATGGATGCCAACAGGCTCGGAATAACTCAAGTCTTTGCTAAGAACTTCCCTTCGGAACAGCAGTGGACACATGCACACAGACAGGTGGCCCAGCAGAGAGCTGGAGGACCCAGAGAGCAGTAAAGATCTAAATGACCTGCAGCGTCACACACTGCTTCCCTTGTTGCCCATTTCCACTCATTGTCGGTAGCTCTTCATAGTCTAATTGTCTAATGCTTCCTGAGTTCTATAAGCCAAAAGAGAGACCATTGTCCTTTGGACCCAGGAAAAAAAAGCATATTTAGGAAAACTACCTAGCAACTGCTTTCCTTATTACACAGAGGGAGGCCATTTGCATAAGTAAACCTTCCAGCTGGAAGCCTGCAAAGACTCTTCTGAGAGCTAATTCTCTGACCAGTCCTTAAAGGAGAACTTCCATTTAGTCTTATTCCCTCTGAGTGGCCTTTCTGTGCTGTCCCCACCATCAGTAGGTGCAGTGGTGTAGTCACATTAAGGTGCACCAGTGCTCTGTAAGCAGCCAGGAGCTGCCACTTCAGTTTCTCACTGTGCTCACAGTGCTCCCAGGGATATTTTTCTCATTTATTTCCCACATCATCTTTTCTTCACGCTGTGCACATCACACATCACAAAGTCAACAGCTTCAACTGCTAGCCTTTGGAATTCTACCTTTGCTTTGCAGATTTTCTGTCAAAAGTGACAATCAGTAGCACTCCAGTACAGTAGCTCTCTCTCCAGTTATTTACACTTGATTCCTCTTCAAAATTACTAAATAGCATTAATAGTCTGAGTAGAGATTAGAAAGAAAAGTTACAGAAATCACCTAACCATTTCTCTTGCCATTCTGTGCCTGGTCTCTAGAAAGTGTTGCTTGTAAACAATCCACTTTCTAAAGCCCTGAACAAAACATTGGCTGTAGTGAAGTCAACAGAAAAAGACTCCACCAATATCCAACTACAATCCAGCAAATCACGTATGGGCACTGGGTTGAGGACATGGCCATCTTTTTGCTGCACATCTAAACTGTGGTCAGATCATTTCAACACCTGCAAAAATGGCTTTGTAGGGCTGTGCTGCTACTTAATGGAATGAGCCGATTTCAAAAAGAGTTCTGCAAAGCTCTCAAATTGCAGTTCATAAAGCTAATTTCAATGTATGAATCATTGCTTTCCTGCAATTTATATCCATATGTGTGGTTATTTTTGCAAATGATTCAGTTTTGTATATATAATTTTTAAAGGACTTTTTAAGTTAATGAACATCTGTGCTAAGAGCTCCTCAACAGAAAAGCTTGTGTCAGCCACCAGTGATGCTGACTCTGTAAACTTCCTTTTGTTGTATAGGCATGCATATGGTTCCTAGAGCTCTTACCAACAGCATACAGACAGAGTAACCCTGCTGAAAACCACATCATTAAAATGTTTTAAAAATGGGGTGTGAAACCCAAAAGCTACGTCCATTTGAAAATGATAATATTTGTTTTGTAACCTAAATGGGTCCAAACAGTAAATTGTCAAAATCTTTAGCAAAAGAAAACAGAGGGGAAACTTCCATTTAAAAATTTCCAAACACTTTGATTAAGTTTTGATGGACTTGCATTCAGAGCTTTTGGCTATATTGTAGTAAACAGGCTTTCTGTCTGTCTATCTGCATGTCTGCATGTCCAGGTGCTGCTTCCTGGTTGAACTTAATCTCTCATGATGAGCCTATTTCTTGGCATGCCGTATAAGAACCACACTGGTGCAAATCTGGTGTGGATGGATTAATATAGGATTAATTAAATATCCACATTTAATGGCTAATCAAGTTGCAGAAGCAAGGTCACTCTGATCTAGTTTGTCTTTTAATCATCTCTAAGTTTCAATCTAGTTGGTATGTTTTTCTGTTTCTGCCCTCTCTACACTCTTTGATCTCTCAGACTGAATGAGAATGTGCTCCAGAAGCAGTGGAGCTGGCTTCCCATTTGCACACTTCATGGGGAGCAGGGGAGGGAGGTTAAATTTGGCAGAACAAAGTATGTCACAACCTCCCAGGTAATAATCTCATTTTCTGTATTTCAATTTTGTCATTAACTGTGCAAGACAGAGTTTAGTAAGAACTCACTGTCAAGGCCAGATTGTACAGGACTCTGAGCAACCTGGCCTAGTGGGAGGTGTCCCTGCCCGGGCAGGGGAGTTGGAACTAGATGATCTCTAAGGACCCTTCCAACGAAAAACATTCTATGATTTAATGCAGCGTTGTACGTTCGATGTTCGTTCTCCTAGCACTAATATAGAAAAGTTTCTTCGACTCCCCTCTTAGGACCTGTGTCGGTGAAAACAGATGGAAACAGAACTGTAAGTAAGACCAGTGATCCTGGTGTGAAGATTATGAGAACACTTCACTTGGGAAGTGGCTGCATCTATAGACATGCTCGAAAAGATGGATCTGTACTTGCTCGAGACAAAGCTAAATTTGGCTTCTCAGTGCAGAACTAAGCAGGTTAGAAAACTGTGATTCCAGAAAAAAACACCAGTAGTCAGGGATGTGTTAAGGAAGAGCTGGGGAAAGAGGATGCTTCCTGCACACAACATAATATACACTGGAATGGGGGAGTAGTATCAGGCATAAAGCCATGTTGCTAATCCTTTAGCATCAGGATAACACCACATCCTGGTCTATGCAGATTTCTAAGTGCTGACACGAGATGACATTTAGGAAGCTCCTAAAACCCCTCTAAAACCATTAGGCTTAATTCTACTTACAATTATGTTACTTTAAGCTCAGACCTTCTGCACTGACTTCAAGGCAGCTAGTTCAGATTTACCTCTCTTTAGCTGGCCCATTATTTCCTGTATTGTTTCCAGTTGCATGATATCATCTGTGGATGTCCTCCAGGGCTGCTGGAACCCTCTGTCCTCCCCAGCACTACACATGATGCAATGAGCCTCTGACGGGGGAGGAAAGATGAGAAGCCCATGTAAAGAAGATAATTTCCTTTTGAGCAAAGGATGCAAAAATAGCAGCTAATAAAAAGCTTTCAAACTGCTCCTTCAAACTGTGACAATTCAATACACACACCTAAGAGGATGCCTTGACAAGCTGCTTGACTTCTCAGTAACTCTTTCTTGTTTTCTTCAGTGCAGCCTCCTCCAAACTCCCCCACACAGGTATTTGTCTCTGTAGTGACAGCTGAGACCTGCAGGTGTTTGCTGCTATTGCCCTTTTGGAGTAGACAGGCACTTGTCCCTCACTGTAAACATTTGTATTGTGGTACTTGTCTGGCTAGTTACAGCCCAAATAATGATAAACCAGCTTTTCCTTTTTTTAGCCCCTAGCTGTCATGCATTAATACTCTTTGCAAATAGGCATTTGGTACTGCAAAGAGCTTAAGCAAGATCACTGCCTGGTGATTATTGTACAAGTGTTACCTTTTAGCAAATATTTCATACAGAGAATCACCAGCGAAGTGTATCCTACAAGCAAAAGAAATACAGCCTTCTACTATATCAGGCTCAGACATGAAGAAAGGACTATGACTAACCAGCAAGATGCTCTTTGCGATTTCACTACTTTAATATGAACTTTATTCCTCTGTCTTCACTGTTTTGGCTTTGCTAAGGAGCAGTGGAGATCAGAGTCCGGATCACCTGCTGAGGACTAATATTCCCAAGTGTCAAAATAATTTCTTAAAAGGGTTTTTGATGTCTTTATGTAGAGAAAAGGTCTGAGAGCTAGGTATTTTTAAAATTGGCCTGGAATAGCAAGTTGTGTAATGATTAGCTTTTCTGGAAGTCTTCCTGGGAGGCTAAAAAATTTAATAACCTTCTCACATCTTGACTGAAAGTACATGGGAACATGTTTTAAAAAGACATCCTTTGCCAAAATAGTCATGTAACATTAACACTAAGTAGAAGTGATCAAGAAACAAATTAAGAAACAATGCCACAAAAACGTAGGAAACTTCCTTACAAACCCTTCCTGCTCCCTCAGCTGTTTACTTTTTTGTACCATGAGTCTGTTTCTTTAGTTCTTTACCCACCACAAAATTAGAAAGACGTGAGTTTTAATTAAAAAACAATCAAACAAACAAACCAGCAGCCCCCAAAGAAGCTAAAAATAAAACAGAGACAACAGTCTTTCTCAACCACTAGAGGTACAAAATGTGCCAGCATGAACTGCAAAGTCATTCATGCAAAAAAAATAAAGGGGGGGATGTTCTTCATATGGAAGATGGGAGTGGCCAAGGGCACTGTCTGACAATACAGAGACTGAATGGCAACGATCCAGGCCATGAGAGTCTAGGATGTACTGTGGAGAATGTCCTCTTTAGAGGGTAGGAAGTACCTCTGACCCAAGAGAAGGCAAAATCTCATTTGGAAAATACTGCTCACAGTTCTACTGATGTTTGTACCAGAAAGAGATGCTGAAACAGCTGTTTCACACACTGAAAGTCATGCAAGAAGATTACTATGAGAAGATGGAAAATGAAGAACAATTCTTCCTGCCAGTGTGCCTTCTTCAATTCTCCAAAACAGGGAGGGGACAAAGGTACTTTTTTCTAAATAAAGTATATGTAAAGGCTAGGAAGGGGGGACAATAATGTGATCAAGTAGGTTTACATTGGTCATGTGTTAATTGAAGTTGATGATAAAAATTCACAATTAGAAGGGTGATGTTGTGAAGCACCGTTCTGGGGAAAGCCCATGAAGCAGGATCCTACTCATCTGACACATACACTTTATTGGAAGAGGATGTGTGACAGGACAGGAGAGACCGAGGAGTTAGAAATTCAGGGTTCAGAGACACAAGACCACTGTTACCCAATTTTGTGGCATACCCAAGAGATATTTGAGAATAAGTTTGTCAGAAATTTTCATATTAATTTATTTAACAGAAGTTTTTCTCTGGGACTTGTGTTGGTTGCCTGCATTTTTTGTTTCTCCTCTTGCTTTATGATCTGGCTCTGTGTCAGTTTCAGGTCGCACACTGCTCTGAGGTACTAGGCACAGTCAATAGGTCCAGATGAGCTCTGAGGACCAGAGCATCACCAAACCCCAGCAACACCACAGGCTGTTGAAGCTGGCTCAGGCACTCATAGCAGTACACAGTTTGCCAACTCAGAAGGTAATTCTCACCAAGACAGACTGACAAGAATTGCTGCCACCTCTTGTTTTGTGTGATTGCCTTCCTAACATCGCTCAAGAATTTTTGCCAAATAGAATTTCTCTTTAGGGCCTATGGACATTGTTGAGATCCTTGACATATTGCCCTCTTTGTTTCATGGTAGGCTGGAATTTTTATTGCATTTGTTGCCTTATACAGAAGGGGCCTAAGTGGTAATGAGTGTTGAGGGTTTCCATGTGGCTTAAGGAGTTTCTAAAGTTTTTGTAGCTCCTCCTACCCTTAATACCCACTGTGTGGCTTCCTGCAGGAGTGGAAGGCCTGGGCTCAGTAACCTTTGTTGCTTCTTCCAATCATACATGCTATGTTCTTTTTGAGTAGCGAAGCATGGTACAAAACATACAGAAGAATTTTAAAAGAAACCAGGTCACTGGACTTTATACTGGAATACATCCTGTTGGGTTCTTCTGCTCCATCTGTGCCAGAAGTGGAGGAAACTTATTTGTCACTTAGGAACCTCTCAGTACCTTTGGGGTGAGTAGGGCCTAAAGGAAAGTGGAAACCTCACTAACAGTCCCTACCTTTTGACAGATTCTTGCAGTTTGTACAAGTGAGGAAAGGAGTCCTTATTTTTTCCACTGTTACTTGCACGGTTATATAAAGGCAAGTAAGTTATACAACAGCTAAACAGGGATTACACAACTGAACTCCATAAATCTAAACCAGAAACAGAGGCTCTATCCTGCACTGGACAAATATAAAAATGTGGCAGGATGAAATTCTGGTCCTAATGAAGTTAATGGCAAAGCTCTTGCTTACTCTTGTGAGATCACAGATTCATTCAAAATCTTGGCTTATGCCTGTTGGCTGACCAGGCAGCATATCTCTCATAAGTTTTTACAGCTACTGGGATAAGATGACCATACTGGGTTGGTTTTTTTTTTTAAGCTTTTTGTTTATGATAAAGAAACCCAGAAAATTATTTTAAGAACAAGTACTAAGCAACCACTTGCAATCCTGAACTAGAAACCTAAAAAGGGCCTAATATACTTTCTTTCAGCACAAGAACAAATATTAGCAAAGTAGTTGTTCCCATGCTTCAAGTGTCAATACTTTAAGCCACTGAGAGCTGCTGCTGAGTCACACTATTTCGGTACCAGTGAGAAAGATGGGAAGCCCTGATCTGTGGGTGTTGGAAGTCCTAACAACAAAAAGCAGGCACCAGCAAAGCAAATAAAATCCTGTAATGAACCTGAGACCCAAGCTCTGCAAGTAAATAACTTTGTGAAATGATCCACTGTGCTACAAGGACTGTAATGGAGCAGAGTATTGCTGAAGTATTTTGGCACACAGACCAAACTAATTACCTGGCAATTGTTTTAGTTTTGCCTGGGGTGGACAGCAGTGCTGGGTAAGAAAAGCCACTGCAGTTTCTTCATGTCCTCAGGCTCATCTGCTCTGGCTGTTGAAAACTATTGATGTTACACTGAATGGTAGCATGTACAGCAGGGCTTCCCTCACCCACAAGACTCGCTGGATGAAAAACAACAGAGAAAAGAACAGAGGAGAAAAAGAAAAGCTTTTGCAATCAGGACCAGGCATCACATGGATTCCCAGCCCAAGGGTTATTTCTCAAGCCCTCTTCCGTGAAGCATCTCTTAACAACTGAGATGATTCAATGCAGAATATCATTAACAAGCTAACAGTGAACAAGGACTGGGGATCATCCTTATGTTACAAAAGCAAGTTATAAATAACTGTCCTGGGCAAATCCAACTTCCTGACAGGACGGAAGGATCCCAAAGAACTAATTCCAGTGTATTACTAAACACAAAATGCTAAACCATATCTTGCAGAGATTTTTGCAGCTGTGTATATCTTTCCAACGAGCATCAGATAAAGCTGTCAAGGATGTAGAAGTACTGTTTCTACATGTGTGATGAAGCCTAAGTAGTTAAAAAGACTGAGCCTGATATAAACAATTAGGTATGGTAGGTCAGTGCCACCCTTGTGTCATCTCTGACAATTTTATTACTTAAGCCTGCCATGGACAGGCAGCCATCTGGAAAGTCATCATAGCCTTACCTGTTTCATGACCAGCTTCTCAGCAGCTCATATCTGACCCAAGCAGGCCAGACTAAAACCTCACTGGCTCAAGTGTTTACTTCCAAGTTTCATCACTGAAATATGGTAATGGCAGGCTGTGGTTCTGGCCCTCCTCTGCACTACTAAGAAACCAGATGGAACATGATGGGGAAGAAAAATGGTCCTTCTTAGTTCTCTCACTGTGCAGAACAAGCAGCAACCCAATTTTGTTTCATACCCACTCATTATACTGCAGGCTTACACTATCGATTTTGATGGAGCCATGCTACTTTGTATCTTCATTCATACCCCCCCAAACATTTGTCTACCTCCTTCTCCCTTAATTCACGCGCGTGACTTTTACAAAGACATCTCTACACTCACCTTTCCTGCCCCATTTCTTTCTCACATCCACATCCACAACTGCACCCTATTCACACTAGCCCCTCTTTCTACCCTTTTGTTACACCCTAGAAGTTACAGATCCTCCCTTGACCTCAAAAAAAGTGATGAAGAGGGGGAGAAGACAGCAAGCAGTAATTCTTTACAGAAGGCAGTGAGAAATACAGTGTACCCCTTGAATGAAGTCCTTTGAGAGACACACAAAGACTATCCAGGTTACACAGAATTTCCTCTGGTGAACCCTGCTTTCACCACGTCATGGGTCTTTCTCTAAAGTTGTGATTCACTGGTTACAAGTTTTGCTGAGTGCCCATGGGTAAGACTTAAGGATTAAACCCAGACATAAGAGTGGGTAAGATGATGCCAGGGTCAGTAGATTACCACATGCCTGTGCCAGGCCTCAGTCATGCCCAGGAAAACTATAAGATTAGTTAGATTCCATCCTTTTTTTGCTTTTCTGTTTTTCTGTACCATGAAATTATTCTTTCTTTTCCAAAAATAAGTAGAGCATTTGTTGTTCAAAAATGCTGCCTCTGACTGTCAAGGTCTTTGCAAACACTGTTAGGCACAGACATTCATTCTTAAGCGTAATGATGAACATGGTAAACAAACCCAGTTTCACTGAAGCACAGAACAGAGACACATCTGCAGTCCCCAAAATACTGCTTATACTTCAGATTCAAAACCAAAAAAACCTGGCCTTTGGTCCTCACTGATGTCCTTGCAAGCACCAATAAAGGCAGCCATTACCTTCCTGTATATTTCTCCAAGTTTTGAAGTGCAGTCAAGCTTGTTTTACATTGACCAAATCACTTGAAGTGAGTTTCCAAAATAACAATATTTAAGAGGAACCAGGTTCATATATTTACTAAATACTAGGTTTGCCTTTTGAAAGAAAAAAAAAATGAAGAACACAAGAGACTCTTATTTCTCAGCTTTTAAGTGAAGTAACACTCTACAGTAATTCTTGTGTGTAACTTTATCTGCAGTGGCCAGCCTCAGCTGACATAAAGACAATTTCTTTCTGGGCATCCATTAACACAGATGCTAAGGTGATGCTCTCCTTTATGGACACAGCAGCACAAACTGAGAGGCTAAGAGAAAGGCTAATATTTACAAGAAATTCACTGGAAACAAGTCATGTGAAGGGCAGATACAGAAAATGTGCTTAATGGCTTAGCTAACAGAACAAACTTTAGGTTTTATAAACTAACAGGTTGGCCAGAGTTTTCCTGCCCCAAGCAAAAAACACATGATAGATTCAGTCCTAATCATGAAAATACAAATGTGGTAGCAATCAGGGAGTGCTGTCAACCACATGACTTGCCATATAGTACAAAAGCAATGTGAGCAGCAGCAATTAAGGTACAAAGGTCTGCTTATCCCAGAGATCCTAGAAGCCCTTTGGAGCCTTCAGAGTTTATTTCACAGCAACCAAGTCAAGGACGAGCCTGAGCCAGAACGAACAAGTGCAATGGGCTACTCCTACCTACCACAAAACAACCCTTTGACCATAAGCAGTAGGACTAAAGACCTAACTTAATGCAGGGAAAACTTATTGACAGCTTTTCAGGTGCTGAGAATAGAACCATTTCTCACCTAGTCTCTTCCCAAGTGAAATAACCGGTCCAGTGCTGCTATCCAATACTTACACCCACTCTAGTAAACTTAAACAGTATACAATATCCAAAATGTACTGTTTCCATTTCTCTTAGCAACACATAAGAACATGTTTTATAACTTTAAAGTGTTAGATCAAATTTGATTACCCTTTTTATCTTCTTTTACCCTTTGATCTCCTTTTTATCTTCTACTGATTCTTCTTCATTAAAGCCAAACAAACATACAAAATTTCTGTCCAGAGAAATTCTATGGTTATTAGAATATAACACCAATATATATAAACAACAACATGTGCCAGTCTTAGTTTGAGGAATATTGTCCAGTTTTACAAAAACTTTGTAACTCAAAACTGTGCTTTCCATATTTCTGCCTCTAAATTACCTGACAGACTGGGTATTGAATGTAAAAGCAGAATAAGCCACGTCAATGTAGTAAGATGGCTGAACAAAATGTAGGTCACTACTAAATACAGCAGTTCACTTACCCTATAGTAATCTGTGCTGTACACATCTCTAGACATCCCAAAATCCCCAATCTTCACCAGTAGGTTCTCACCAACCAGGCAATTCCGTGTAGCAAGGTCCCGATGAACGAAGTGCTGTGATGCCAGATAAACCATACCAGCTGCAATCTGCTGGGCAATGTGAAGCATTTGGGATTGGGTCAGCTCAGCAGGACGGTTGCCTTCTGCCATCAGTACTGCATCTGGTCCGTGTGCCCTGCACCAAAACACAAGGGGATTAAGTGATAGGACATTTGTAAGCCAGAGAGGTGAAATGCATGAGTGAGCCTAAAATCACAAAACGGACTCACTCAAATATAACAAACAGGGTCACAGATTTTTTTGTGGTTTATGGGAAAATTTGTATCTTGGCTTTTTTTCATTTACTCTTTTCTTTCACTGTGTGAACGATAGGTGGTGTGAAGAACATTACACAACAGGTGATATATTACTTATAGAAAAAAGGCACATGTGTTCATAATAATATCCCTTTGTCTGAAACCACCACCCTTCTTCTGTTCCATTCTAGTAATTTTTTCTGGAGAAAGGCTGGCAAATGTAGCTGTTTTATAACTGTAAGAATGAAAGGTAATAGAAAGTGGCATGAATAACATCACTTTTCCTATGACCAGTATTCCTTGGTTTCTACAGAGAAGCAGGCAGCTGAACTGTTCTTTTCTCAAGGAAGAAAGAGCTAATCTGCTTCTGAGATGCTATCTGAGAAACAACAGCAGCAGTTTCAGATTTACACCTCTAATTTCCTACCCAAATGCACAGCAGGGAACCATTCTTGCTTATTTCATCACCAAAGTTGAGTCCTGCCTGAGGTACAAATTCTTGATAATACAAGCGGACAGAAAAACCACACTATCTGGAACAACAAAACAGCTTCATCTTTCAAGGTCTAGCAGGTCCCTAAGATGCAATAATCAACTAATTGATGAGAAACCTGTGTACACTCCAGGAGGAGGAGAGATATATTTGGAACGTTCAGTAAAGTAGTTCAAGCACATGTGCTTCAAAAATCTTGTCAACTATGTTAGTTCTGGTATATATGTGTAACATCCTAGTATCTTGAAGATACAGATATAAACATTCCCTACAAATCATTTTACAGCATTACTAGCTAATCCTTATTCAATGAATGAGAACACCTGGTAATAATTTCTTATTTGATATAACATATATTCTGAACAGCCCTTCCCATCCATTACATTACTCTGGGTTTTCAGAAGCCTTTTTAAGCCTTTTCCTGCAGACTATGCTTTCAAAAAGACCACCTCTCCTGTTCCCTTCTCAGCTTTTTTTTTTTTTTTTTTTTTTTTTTTTTTTTTTTTTTTATATATATATATTTTTGAAAACTAGTCCTACCTCCCTACAAAGAGGAGTTTGAAAGAATCAGCTTTGTAATAAATAGAGGTGAGGCCTTAATTTGTCCCTAGGTGAAGGGCACATGAGTTTAGAGAAGAGTTGCAAATTGATAAAAATCTGTGAGATCAAGTCTGACACTCTGTATTAGAAATACGATATTAAAATTGCCCCAGGGGAAGAACTTCATGAGCAAAGTGACAGATGTGAGAAAAAAAATGAAGGAGGGTGTGTAGCATTGCTGAGACTGCATTTGGTACCAGGCAGAGAAGCTTGCTGCCACAGGGTTTATACAGGTAGCAGTTCAACTGGTTTGGGTTTTGGGAGAATAAAGGGGAGGATATGAAATCTCCCACCAAGTCTCACAAGCAAACTCCTATTGAAAAGCATTGTATCTTTTCATTGCATGGACTGTTTTAATGTCTGCTGTCAAACACAAAGCTCTAAGCTACTCAGTTAGAGAATTCTTCATCTTTTGCTAGCTTCTTTGAGGACATGGTTAATATGCACTGAAACATTCAGATTATTCTTGATACTCCATCCACCTTGCTTGTCCTCTAGGTGCAGGCTCTCAGTTAGGTGCTCCTCAATGTCTACAACAGCCAGAGACACTGAAAGAGATTTCTGCGGATCCACATCAGCCTCCACAAGACAGAATGTGCACAGGGCAAGCATGACTTTGAGGCTTTAGTGCTAGATCTGAAACAGCTTTTGGCTGTATGTACACAGCAAGGCTCATTTGGGTTAAATTTCACATTCATTTTTCCGCAACAGCCTTTGGTGGCGCTGCAGGGCAAGAAATACAGGTTGACTACAGCCTACTTACAGCTACCCTCCGCTCCGCAGCACAATCTGCAGCAAATGTGAGAGGAATGACAAACCGGAGCTCAGGTTTAACGGCTTGCCCCAGCATAATCATTTTATATTATAAAGTCAAGGACTGAAAAATAATTTTTAAAAACAGAAGACCTAAAGTAGGAAATATACTGTCTGATAAACTACCTTTTCTGCACAATAATTCAATATCACAGTTAGGAGGTAGGGAAAGGCCAATGAAAAAGAATCTTATAAAATAAGAAATTATTCCCTAACAGATGCAAATCTGGCTTCTTCTATTATAAATTCAGTGTTCTGATAAAATACTGAAATAGTGTCTTAGGAAAATGCAGTTCTCTCTTGATCAGTGGCAGAAGTCCAAGCAGGCAACACAAATGCCCCAACATGGCTCTAACAATATCCTTAAATCCTCTGCCAGAGACACAATCACACCGGAAAAACTACTGGTGTTTGCTCTACATCCCCAGTTCAGCCCCTTGTCTTGCTACTAAACCTGGCAGCCCTGCCAATAAGGGAGGATGCTAGTTGATGTAATTTGCTTTTGCAGTGTGGTTATTTGTTCAGTAGAGATTAAAAAGACAGCAAAATAATTTCACACAGAATATAAAAAAAAGCATAAATGGCAATGCTAGCAGTCACTAGCCAGCTGATTTGGACAGAGTATCTGAACCCATTCAAAGAGACATAAGTTATGATTGTTTTACAGCTTTGTCACACATATCTTTCCAAATGGTGGTACGCCTAGTTATTTTCTGCAGGTGACATATCAGTACATTGAAATGCCTTTGTGATATTCTTTGATGAAAACCACAGAGAAGACCTTGAAAGAACAGTCCCAAATATAAATGGCATTTTTATGTGAGAGTGCAAAGTGTCTCCTAACTGCTTTTTTTTATGTCAACTAGTGCAAGCTAGTAGAAATGTCACATACACAAGGCCACTGCTCTTAACTTCCTGGTTCATGAGTTACTTATTACTGTGAACCTTAGGTATCATCTATTTATTTATGACTGCTTTACTGCCAATTTTCAATTTTGAATGCACATTTCCTGAACATCTTTATGAAATAAAGACCTAATTGAGACCCCAAGATGTAGCATTTTTCCATTGCACTGAAGTTTCCACGGATCGCAGTTCTCTTGCTTCAGATTAATGGCAGTCTTTCCAAAATACTGAGAGGAGGGAAGAGAAAAGGGGTTAGATTTCAAAAGTTCTTAGACGCCTACAGATAGCTAGAGGTGTTGAGTGGGATCTTCCCAAGTGCTACCAGAATGCCTGCAAGAAAATGATTCCTTCTGTAAGATTTATAATCAAGCATTCCAGAATTCACTGAAATATATTGAAAACAGCATTTCTTTTGTTCCTGCTGCTTTGGTGCAAAGCATGAGCAATAAGATAAACAAGCATACTTGACCTAATGGTACTTCCAAATAGGCAATGAAACAACGAGTCCTAGATCCCAGTGCAGAAGTCAGATATTGCACTCCCATGTGTGGATGTTTTCCAACAGCAGCAATTAACTTGACACAACATACCAGTAACACCTACCTTTTCTGCCCACTTCTGGCTCTCCAGCACAGTATGTGTTCATGGATTTACCTGAGGAATTTGTTAAGATCTCCGTGCTTCATATACTCAAAGACCATGATGAGTGGATCACCCTCAACACAGACACCATAGAACTTGACGATGTGCTCATGTTGCAGGTTCGTTAGCAGCTCTGCCTCGCGGTGGAAGTCCTTGCGAGCATTGTCGCTGGCATCCTTCAGAGTCTGGTGGAAAAATGAAAGCATAAGGAAGGGGAGATGTTCACAGAAGGTAGTGAACATGTGGGAGAGCACTGTAGTTGTATGATTAGGACCCTTTATTGCATAAAGAGTGGAGGAAGTCCTGTCTTAATAACTCTTTCACAAATGCAGATGCGGTGTTTAAGTGCAAATAAATAATGGCAGTGCAATTTTCATTCTCCTGGCACATGTCATTGTAAGAGGGTGTAGGAATACTCACGATCTTACTGTGCTAAGTGTCCTCTAAACATAGAATGAATATATTGGTTTTATAAAAAAAAATTACTAGTACACAAATAGTTCATATTCTTTTAGCATCTAACTCAGACAAACCTTAGTATCCTGTTGGTATTTACCTCTTCTTGCAAGTTTTTTGAAAATAAAACTCTGCTTGCTTAAAGTATTCAGGGGGGCTGTAGATGCATTCCTTACATATTACTAATGATTCTGGTGGTGATGTTGATGCCTGTGGTGTGCTATACATTAGGTAGATTTATGCAAGGGTATGCCCCTGGACCAGAACTTACAAGCTGAGATTTCATCACAAAGCTCCTCTGAAATTCAGTAAAACTGCTTCACATGCAGCAGATTAAGTAAACATATAAAGTAACTGGATCAATCCTAATTGATAGTCAGAGAGGAAGATGATACAGACCAGAATTCTATTTGGGGTGTTAATTCTTGTCACTCCCTTTTATTTATACAGCCTTGTAGGGTCTGTGTACCAAGGCTTTGGTCTCACAGGAGGGCACAGATGTGGCTCTTATGAGAAGCTGCTGGAAGCTCCCCTGGCTCCAAAGCCAGACCTACCACTGGCCAAGGCCACATCCATCAGTGGCAGTGGTACTGCCTGTGTGATAAGATGTTTAAGAAGGCCAAAAGAAAACTGCTAAAAGTCCTGCAGGGCAGAGGAGAGATGAAAGTGATACTTGAGCAGAGATACCCAGATTAGTGAGGAAGGGGGGGGAGGTTCTTGAGCAGAGGTTTCTTCAGCCTGTGGTGTGATGGTAACAGCCTCCTGCAGCCCATGAAGTAGGACAACGGAGCAAATGTGGACCTGTAGCTATGGAAGACCTTACACCAATGGAGGTGGCTGGAGCTGAAGAAGGCTATGACTCTGTAGGAAACCCATGCTGGAGCAGCCTATTCTGAGGACAGCACCTCTTGCAACTCCCCACTGGAGGAGTTTGTGAAGAACTTTCTCCTGTGGGAGGGGCCCCATGTTAGAGCCCGGGAAGAGTGTGAGGACTCCTCCTCTCCCTGATGAGGAGGGAGCAGCAGAGATGTGTGGTGAACTGACTGTAAACCCCATTTGGGCCCAAGAAGAGAGGAGAGGTAGGCTATTTATTTTTCAAGATTTGGGTTTTTTTTATCTTTGTCTTGCTCTGATTTTTCCCCAAGTCTGGTATCTTTTGGATGTGACCAAAACCAGTAAAGCCTACCTGTCCTTGTCTCAATCCATGAGCTTTTCATTGTATTTTCTCTTCTCCATCCCACAGTGAAGAGAGAGTGAGCAAGTGGCTGTGTGGTTCTTTGTTGCAGGCTAGGCCTAAACCAAAACAACTCTAAACTCTTGTGTATTTTCATTTTGAAAGTATTATATCAACACTGGATCAAATAGGAGGCTTAAATGTTGTATAATTTAATGATGCTAATTTAGCTGCCATACTAGGCAATTTCAAATCTTTTCTAAAGAACTGCATTTCCTGAGCAAAGCAAAAAAAACCCACCAACCCCTCTCCCCCCACAAATTTTGACACCAATTAAATGAGAAATAATTGTAATTGTCAATAAATCACTACTAGGCTCTGCCTTCAAAATGTGCAGTGTTTGCACTACAGTGACTCAAACACTATTTTTAAAACAGCGAGAAAAAGACAGCAGGTTATCAATGTTAAAAAATAATTATTCACAGACACTGATGTCTGGGCTCTGTACCTCTGGATTTTAACTACACCTACGTTTAATACATAGGAAGATGAAACACGAAAGTAGTGGCATTGTTGCATGTGGCATGCTCTTTCCTGGACACCTACCCCAGTCCTACATTTGCTACCCCAAATTCATCTACAGAGCATGCAAACAACCACACCCATACGAAGATACACAGAATAAGTCAATACTGTGTAATCATTCTGCCAGCAAAATGTTTTTTTAGCTGCAGTACTCCTGGTTTGTTCGAGGTTTTTCTTTAACAGCAACAATTCTGTCCACTTCCCTATTATTATATCTATGAAGGTCTAAAGGAAGTACTAAAAGATGACTACTGAAGAAAACACTTGCTGTATTCATAAAACTGCAATCACATCTTGAAAAATTAACAGCTACTATAGTAAGGTCCAGGGACAAAGAGGGACAAGAAGCAAGGCAGACTAGATGGCCATCTAACAAGTTCAGAGGCTTTTCCCTGTGGATTTCAGGTTCTATGAATTCTAGAGGCAATAGAAATCACTCATGCCACAGATACCCTTCCCTGAGGGACCATCTTATGAATCTCATCTGTCCTTTTTTTCCACAGGTTTTACAAATAATGATGCAACAAGAACATTGCATCATCAAAGCTTCACAAGCAATGATATATTAGTATACACAGCTGTATCATCTCAGCTGGGTATCAAATTGTCTTCCCACTGTGGTCCTCACATAATCACGTCTGAACCACGCAAGGACTGAAAGCAAAATATTTGCCAAGACTTCCTGGCTCTGAAATGATGCTTTAGCATGATATAGGCACCTACCCCCAGTCCAGTCTATGTGTGCTGAATAATGAGATCACTGGGAATAATTCTGTTGTCACTTGACTTTCCTCTGGTATATTAATCTATAAAGCAAATGGACTTAAATTCTTCTCAACAACAGAATTAGGGAAAAAAATCATATTTAAACACTTTTTAAAAATAGCAATCTGGAAAAAAAATGGTGAGAAGCATAGGCTGTTACTCTTTCAAGTAGGTTCTTTCCCTGGAAAGACAATAAAAATGCTGACAGCTTGGCCCTGTGAGGATGGCATATTGCATATTTCAGAACATGCATTTTATCTCACAGAAACAGGAAAATTATCATATGCCAAAGTAGTTGCCATGGCAATTATATGTTTTCTGTCAAACAGCAAAATTCAGGAAGGTTTAAAACCAAGGTAAAATTCAGGCTTCTACTACCAAGGGGCTATTTCAGTTTCAGTCACCCACCACTGCAAAATCCCACTTTCATTATTTCATGCAGTGCACAGAAGATACACAATGCATGAGAGATAGGTGACACAGTCAGGCAAGGAGGAGACTGGAAACTGAAAGAACTAGTAAGTACATAGAATTTACATGGAAATGACATTGACTAAAGAATTTAGTTTTCACTACTCTCATTACTGACAAGGACACCAAACCTCTGCATACAAAGCACCCTCACCAGCTCATAAAAGTTTTTTCCCGATAGGAACTGAGATATAACCACATATACTTCCCAACCACTCAGGCCAGCAGCTAAGGAGAAGGGAAACATTACCTTGAGCAACAGGGACATCCCCTAGTTGTTAAAGGAGCTCCTGATACAACTCCTGAATTCATCCTGTGACAGCTGGACTTCCACCTCACGCGTATTCTCCCCAGAATCCTTGCCCAGGTATCTGCATACCTTATCTGTGCTCCAAAGCAATTGCAAACTGCAGCTCCTTATCCACCACAATTGCACTCACGGGCAAATCAGAGTAAGAGCAGTGCAGGGGTGTATGGCTCTCAGCAGTGTGCCTTGGTAATGATACTCTAATGGCAGCTGTCCTTCATACTGTTTCAGCCTTCCTCTGTGAAATACTTATTATTGCTCCACATTACCATACAAAAGCTGAGTGGTATATTTTCTCAAGAAATGAAGGGGTGTATTTCACCCTTCTCTGAACTGAAAAACCAGAGAATGGGAAAGCTTTGGTTTGCCTCTGCAGGTGCCTTGGAATTGTTCTTCACCTCATGCACATAGAAGTCTGCTAGCTGAGCACAGCCCTAAGTCAGAACTGGTTCTCCAGCCTCCCAGGGGAGCCACATGCAACTGCTAACCTGTGCCCTGACAGTCACCCTCACCTCCAGCTCCAGCCAGATTAAACTAAGGTAAGATTAAGCCTGAGACCTATGAGGAGATAGTACTGATCCAGGCCTGAAGAAGCACTGTGGCATGGCAAAATGATCTGCAAGGAAACTACAACTTTTCCTTCTTCCACCTGCTGTTCTCCAAAAGTGCCTACAGCAAACGGTATGTTGATAATGATGTACAAATTTACCCAGGTGGAAGGGTAGTACAATGTCTATGCAACTAGCTGAACCTGTGCTTAAGCTCTCTGCTTATAGGGGTTTACTCAAAGAATGCATTTCTGAACACTGAGTGCTGTCTGAAAAAAACCTGATGGTTGAAACAAATTTAAACAGAATGTCTTTTTCCTAATACAAGGAGCAAAAGCTCAAACATTTTGGGTTGTTTATGCTAAGTATGATTTTATATATTCACATATTTTTCTGGGCCTCAGCTTCTAAATGATTAGCTACAGCAACATCAGCACTAAGGATACATGCTGGTAGGGGAGGAGACAGATGCATGTTCAGTCAGGCAGTGATGCTCAGGGCCATCTGTGAACCACACAGTAGCCCAGCATTCAGCAGACACAGGCAGCTGTTGAGATCCATCCACCATCCATCCTGATCCACCCCATTCAGGTGAGACTGTGTCTCCTCACTGCTGAAAACCCCCTGGCACCATCTTATACTTCACCAAGTACACAGTTCCACTGGGCTCACTATATCTATTACACAGAGACAGGTGTGTTGTAGTTTTGCTCAGAGAGCTGAAGGTCTCCAAACTTCTTGCTGTTTTCCAGGACGAGCTGACCCTACACTGCTGGCCTCCAGGTCTGCTACTCTAAGACTGGAGGAAAAAATCACACATTTTCACTGCATAACTCTGTGCCCACCAGCAGGTCCCAAACATAGTCCTCTGGATAGCTCCCTGCACACTGATGTGGTTCCATCCCTTGACCCCCACTGTCACTGAAGAACACCTGTGAGCTATGGTTGGAACCATGCTGAAAGAAAGAAACACCAGGCAATTAACCCCTCAGTTATAAGGAGATCAATCTAATGCCACAGTTCACAAGAAAATCACTCTCTGACAGCAGCCAGAGTCACAATTTCAGGATGCAATGCAAGAAACATAAAATGTGCTTATCTCTGGGGTAAAAAAAAAAACAAAAAAAACCCCAACATGTTACCAACGTTAAAAAATAATTATTCACAGACACTGGGCTCTGTACCTGTGGATTTTAACTACACCTCGACTTAATACATAGGAAGATGAAACACTAAAGTAGTGGCATTGTTTTAACTGAAGATGCTCTTTCCTGACTACCTACCCAAATTCTACATTTGCTATCCAAAAGTCATCTATAGCACATGGAAACAACCACACCCACACGAAGATATAAAGAAAAAATTGATACTGTGTAATCATTCTGCTAGCAAGCAATTTTTTACCCAGAGGTATTTCCTCCTACAGCTGCCTACAAGATCCTTATTAAGGACACTAAAAAGAATGGATTTGGTTAAAAAAGAAAAAATAAATAAAAGTAAAGGACAAAAGTCTCCCTTTAAAAGGTTAAATGCTCTTAGTTGTGTAGAATGAGCTACAGAGAGTGAGGAAGGACCAGCATTCAACTGCAGAAGTGCTAGGCTCCATTTGGTCACGGCTTTCAAAGTAAGCAAGTGAATGGAAGGACTTTCATTCTGCTATCAAGCAATTCCCTGAAGTGATAAAGGAAAGGCAATTTCCACTCCAGTGTGACCAAAATATAATAGAAAATTCATTCAGATCTAGTTTTGTAATCTCCTATATCTTGCTTTCTACTGTCTACAACATATTCTTTCCAGGCTTAATTTTTTTCTTACCAGTCAATGACTAACAGCTCCCAAGTATCAAAAATTGGCAAATAATTGGCAAATAACCTTGGCAAATAATAATAATTTTTAAAAGTGTTATTTTTGATGGAGAAAGAAAGCACTCTAAAAATCCATCCATCTTTCATGTTCTCTCGTCACCAGATCCAAAAATCTAGTTCTTGTTTTCAAACTCATAAAGATGGTCTACTCAATTTCTCTTGCTGCATGTTTTGAAGAAAATGTACATGTAATTGCCTAATTGTGACTAGTCAGATAAAATTATTTTCTAATTTGGGAACAGCCCAAATTCTAAATGTGTATTCCCCCTGCACTTAATGAGATACTTCAAATGGTGAACATCTTGCTCAGCTTTTGGCAGAACACAGATGGAGATGAGAGATTGTTGCCAGGGAGACTTTGCAAACTCTTAGAGTATAGTTTCACTGATAGTGTCTTCTAGTGTACATCCATAGCTGATGTCAAGAACCAGACTCAGCCCCATCTATTTTGAGGCAGTTTCCTCCTCCTCTGGACTGTATTTTGTGAAAGCTGACTAGAACTGTACAACCACTCCTCCAGGTCTGACGTATCATAACTTCTGGATTTCCATACAGTGGTGTTCAAAGACACTTGAATATATTCGCAAGTTTGCTATACCATTCCTGGCAGCCATATTAATGACAATTACCTACAGATAATTTCTGTGGCTGACGAAACGAATGGCACAATCCTCAAAATGAAAGGCCTTTTTTGACTATAAGTTGTATACATAGCCTATTCACTTAGTAATAGATTATTTTTTTTTAGACATGCATATATGTCACATGTATTTTTAATGACCCAGACATTATTTTTCACTAATTATATTTTAGATAGATCATAAAATATTTTGACCTTTTGTGACACAAGTCTGTTTCCCCCCTTTTCCTTATGAAATTAAGCTCTTACTTTATAATTCACAGGAAGATCAAATATCACATTCTCTTAATACTCCATTAGCCTTCTGAACCTTTCCACATATATCAGAGCAGTTGCACCGGGCTACAGAATAGGCAAACATGGCCATTTACAAATAAAATAGCATTAGTTGTAACCATGCATTAATAATGGAAACCCTAGAGTCTTTTACCTTCACTGCCACCAAGATCTTGTCCTGCTCAGGACTGAGGTTATAGCATTCCGCCAGAAAGACTTTCCCAAAGGCTCCTTCTCCCAGTTCTCTTTTGAGAACAATATTGTGGCGCTTGATGTGCTGCACAACTGTGAAGAGAAGACAAAACTGAGGTCAGAAGTGAGCTGCAAAGCCAGGATTGGATGGGGTCCATGCTTACAGCCACACAAAGACTGGGCTGCCTTTATAATGGGGCACATGTTGTGGAAGGAATTGAAGTGCCCTTGTGTCATGCATTAGTCTTTGTCCAAAAAGATCGAGTTAATATAATTATATTTGGAGAGTAGCAGATTTGCTGGATAAGAAGACATGGAATTAAAAGTCAGCTGAGGAAAGGCCATTTATCATTGTGTTAGGATGAATGCTGCAGAGCATACATAACAGCCAGTGATACTTTTTTTAAACCATTAAGTCAAAGAATCAGAAAACAAATCAAAACTTTCTCATACCACTTCTATTTTGGTACCTCTAACGGCAGCTGAACTCTCTGACCCAAAGCCAAAAAGTCTTAAAATTAAACTATTCCAAGAAAACAAAATGTGCCCTCTTTCAATAAATCAAACTTACTCTCTGTAAACTACTTGTTCAACTACTTTACATTTCTATGCTATACTGCCATTCCAGTAAGATAGAAATTGCAACCTCATAAACATGGTTTACAGTATTGCCCTGAATAAAAGAAATAAAAGAGGGACAAACATTTCAGACAGCACAGTGGACAGAGCTTTAGTTGAATTGCTGCTTAGAATCAGTTGATTCAGACATTAAAGTCCCTGAGCATTTTGTTTTCCAACTCATTTTACACTTTTCTTTCAGCATACACTTCCATTAAAAGATTTAATATTTAAAAGAACATACCAAATTTTTCAGAATACATTATCTATTTGCAGTGTCTGACCTAAATAAAGCAGCTGTAAGGGCAGTTTATCTGGCCAACACCGTTGACAGCTCGTGTTGCTGAAATTGTACAAAACAGTCAGCATCTACTAATGAAATTAAGCTCAATGCATTTAGCTGCTTTTGCAAACATTGAAATTAAACTCTGACTAGAAAAAGACTATTTGCAACTTATGTCTTAAAAACAGCAAAGTAAATAAGGGTGTACAGGCTTCAGGCCAGCTTCTGCAAAGGCATGAATCTCATGTTGTCTACTTAAATGCAATGGCCAAGACTGAACCCTGTCAGTAACTTAGCATATATTCAGATGCAGACCAATCCATGCCTCCATGCTCAGCCACACATCTGTTCCAAACTGGGTGAAAACTTATACAGAAACCATCTTGCTTTCCATTACTAAAAGATGGAAAATCTGAGTGGTCCTGGTAATAGTAGTGGGAAAAAATGGCTAAGCCTGTTCCCAGTGCTGTCATCAGCATTTGGAGAAAGGACCCACAGTCTACAAGAGACAGAAAATACATGTGTCACACATTCTGATCCTGTGGTGATGTAGCCTGAATGTACAGCTATAAATTAATTTTGTCTCCACCCATGTTTGCATGCAGGGGTGAACGTGGTGCTGGAGCAAACCAGGAGAGTGAGAGATGTTGGGCAGACACCTCCAGCATTATTTTGCCAGGCAGATAGTGCACTTGAGGAGAAGACCTAGCATGCCACCTGAGCATGGGAGTGTGGCACATCTCCTTACCTGTGCTTTAAAATATCCTTACTAATAAATTAGTATTTCCCCCTTACTCCCTGCCAAAGCATTCAATCCTCTCTTAGGGAATCTTCTGTTTCTCTCTACTTGACCAGTATCACCAGAGGGATAGCTCTCTTCCTTTCCTAAAGAGACAAGTTCAGCTTCATGTTACCAATTTCACCATGCTAAAATGCCCACAAAGCCCACAAGACAGGGAGTAGGGATGAGATCCTGTCTTACTGGTGTCAGCAGCAAAACTACAGCAGAGGCAGTTATTCACTTGGGTCTCTCCACAGCTGCAAAAGACCTGTTGACAGACATAGTCAACTTTCTGAATTTTATGTGGTCCACCTCCCTTTTCAATCCAGCAACAACCCCAGTATTGGCCCTAGCAGTACAAAGACTTTTTCTGAAGTTTCTAGAGGACTTCACAGTTGAGTAGAAATAAATAAGAAACATATCAAATACTTCTCTTTAGTACATTTCCAGCTGCTGCTAAATGCTTGTGCATAAACCAAGCATTTGAATAAACAACCCATCTCATAAACCAGATTGTTAAAACTGAAATGCAGCAAGCCACAGTACACATTTGCAACTTGTCATGCTCTCTCTATTTGTTACCTTTCTGAGACACACAGACTAACTAGACAAATAAAAAATGATGATAAATGTGACCAAGTGGGCAGAGATTCAATATAAGAACAATGCAAGTAAATCAAACACATCTGATATGATGGAAAGCTAAGAGCTAAGGAAAACATCCGTTCTGCACACTCAAGGACTCAGCCATGACACTGTCTTCAATGGGAGGAGATTTTATCAGTAGATGCACTGGAAAATTTAGATGAAAATCTGCTTTCAGTTCATATCAGGATAAACATCATTACCTCTGTTGAAGTCCAAGAGATTATCCTGGATTTACATTGAGGAAACAAAGAAGAATTTGGCCATAGTAGTGGCATAACTGAATTTCCAGAGAACTGGTCTCAACTTTGTGTCATATGCAAAGATACACAAACATGAAAAGTTTGGCTATGTATTTTCCTCCTTTTGACTCTAAATGGTGGTTGTCTTTGAGATGTCATTTGTGTTTTTAAAAGAACAGGACTCCTGATTTAAAAGATGCTGTCTTATTTCTGTAAAAAATTCATGACATGAAGCTAAAAGCTAAGTCAACTTGAAAGATTTAAGAGAAAAATGAAACAAAAGATCACAGAAACTAAACAAGGGTAAATGCTGAAAAGAGGCTGTGGGGTAAATAATAACCACACAACCATGCCCACAGAAGTAGGGGACTCCCACAGATGACTGCAGGGAGTTGGCTGGCAATGGGGAGCACAGCTACAGAAAAGGGCCTCAGGGTCTCAGAAACATCTCACTAACAGAGCTGAACTTTCTTCTTGGTATTTCACTCACTAACACAAGGAACATTACACTGAAAAGGATGAATCAAAGCCTTATGTTGAAAACACTAGCTGCAGGAATGCAACAACACTACCCATGTAACCTACCTTGTATGGAGAGGCTGAACAGACAGGGTCATATCATATTCTGGAGTGGGTCCCAGCAAAATGGGCAACTTGGAATGACTTGACCCCCTTGAATTCACTGGGTTGGATGTGACTGATTCCAGCCATAGACAGCAGGATATTCAGCAGTGCGAATTATTAAAATATTTCTGCATGTAATTTAAAAGTGAAATGCTGGGATGAACTGAAAGTGTTTTCCCCCTCATCAAAAAGAGGTCTGAACATTTTGCCATCACATGTGGCTATTACACCACCTATGCTGACCTTCTACACAACACAGAGCATAGTACTGAGTTAAATGACTTGTGCTTGGCAGGGGATTGCCTCCAGAAGAAGCTGTGCCAGTCTTGATTTGAAAGTCTGAGCCATTCACTTGCACTGTGTAATCATTTTCATTGCCAATAAAAATGCATGTCTATTTTTTTGTCTCTTAATTTTTAGCTTGTCTGGCTTACATCTACATCCCTTGGGTTTTAGGAGACCTTTGCTGCTAGCTTGAGCAGCCTTTTAAGGTCTGGTATTAAACATACATAATTAACTCTCTTCTTCTTGATAAGTCAAATGGATGTAAAGCCCTTCCCAGGAAAACATTTTCTAGAGTTCTGAAGTAATTTTCATGGCTCTTCCCTGTAAAATTTTTCAATAGCCTTTTAAAAGACTGTTTTCAGCTGTTTATGCCAGCTGGAAGCCACAGGAAGCTCTTCTTGTATTACTCTCCACAAGGCTGTGATAAAAACATAAAATCAGTTCCCTGTATCTCTCTATGTCCAAAGATTACACTTGCCCTTTTGTGGCTGGGTTTCCTAAAAAGCATGAAAACTACACAGTTACGTGGTAAATACGAGTGTGTCTCATCTTTAATATGTCACCCAATTACAATATCACAGGTGCTGTAAGTTTCAGATATGTTCCCATATACCTTATGAGAACAGCAGAGAAGACAGATTTACAGGGAGGCTACAACACAGACTCACTGCTTGCTGGCCACAGCAGACAGGCTCCATCATCCATCACTGCTTACTGAAATAATACACTAGAAGATCCTGTTGAGTTGCATGTCCACTTTTATCATCTTCTGAGTCTGCTTTCTTGGATACTGTTCAAAATTTTGCTAGCGTACACATGTGCAACAGTTTTGATAAAATGTTTTGTGCCAGGACTCTGAGAAGAGAATGAGGATCTTCAAGACCCTAAGTAACCAAGCAGGGTGATACTGTAAACATATGTACAGTTGCACTAGGTAAAAAGTAGCCACAGAAAAGACTCATCTTGTGATGAGACATGAGGTGCCACAGAAAGACATTTTGCAAGTTTCTCGTCCCACAATTTTTCCTGCTATTGTGAAGACTCAACTATTTCTGAGGCCTTGTGAGAAAAAGAAAAAAAAACCAAAACAGGAGTAAATGGCTGCATGATAGTTTAGACAGTATACCAAATTTATACAGCATTTGTCATTCATGTAAAAGGAGAGGTGGAATTTCAGAGAGAAACTCACCACAGGAGAATACAAAATCACTACATACAGTGGACAGGGAATCTACCTTGAGTGCCATTGGATTCTGAAGTACCAGCGTCTCTGCAGTTCTGCACTCTATTGCCAGAACAGGAATTCTGGCACACTGAGATACCTACTGTCTAATAGGACAATAAAAGTCAATAACAACCACCTTTTCCTTTTTTCCTTTTTTTTAACTTGTCAGCATTGCCTGGATGCAGAAATAGACCAGCTCAGTTCTGAAACTATATTTCTGATTATGTAATGTATTTATTCCATATGACATGCATCACTTACTATTTTCTATACATTTTAGTGTTATTTAATTTTTACCATACAGTAGTAAGAAAGTCTCATGCAAGACCACTGCCTAGCTGTTGTAGGTACAAAGAAACAAGCAGCATGTTTTCATATATATGGTCCACACCTGAGATTCACACCTTTTTAACAGAAGGAAAATATGCCAACAGAAAACCCAATCTTCAAGTACTCCCCTCGAAATGAAAGGAGCTGGTACAGGCTAAAGAAAACTGAGTATGGAGGATCCACAGAAGAACTAGGTCAGAAAGACACTTGGGCCTTACGACATTAACTGCAGAAATATGGCTTCTGAACCATTTTGAATTTTGTTTTGCTTTTTTGAAAAAGAATGGTTCAATTCAAGAGTTGTGAAACAGTTATGCCTGAGAGGCCATCAGTTATTTGCCAGATCTTTCACAGGCATCAGACACCAAGTGGTCCTTCAGCAGATATTTAATGGGCAAGTTGATTAGGCATTGGTCTTCCTGAAAGAACTAGTGATATTTATGAAAGGCAAACCTGTGTGCATCCACAGGAATGGCACAGCTCCTAAGGATTTCTTAGCTGTCAGGTGTTACATCTGATGATAAATCAAATAAATCTGTAATTGCTACAATTTAACCTTTCAGCTGCTTTGTTTACAGTTTACGTACTCACAAGATCAGTACTTTAAACCACAGAATTTCTATTGTGTTGGCTGAAAATTAGGCTTCCCATTGCAATATAGTGCTTTATCTCCTGCGAAGGTGCCCAGATCTCTCTAACCTGCCTGCAGCAGCAGGGGCACCACAGTTCTTGCCCAGTGTAAATTCAATTTGCTATAGTTGGCACTGTTCTTCTCTGGATGAAACTCAAGTGTTTGCTGTCTTTTAGGGTTAATATTTGATTTCTGGTAAGATGTTTTATCTTACTCTTTTGTTAGGTTATAGATTTGTTTTAGTTGGCCAAGATCCTGTCAGCTTGGCTATAGATAGGCACGTTGCCACAGTTGATTAGAACCTTAAGATTAAGTAAGAACTACTTAATAATAAATTATAATAACAATCTTATCATTGCTTTAAAGGCATGAGCCTCATGAGCTAAATTCATCCTTCAGGAGAACAAGAATAATGAAGATGACAGTTTTCCAGCATGAATGTGCCCTTGCATAGAAAAACTAAGGTACAAAAGGCCCTCAAGCCTTAGCAACCTGAAAATGTGAAAATGTTTTTTAATTTCAATTATAAATATATGTTAACAATGGATTTGATCTGCTACATGCTAAAACAATTGGGATATATCAGAACAACTGAAAGCTAAATTTGGTGCTCTGATTTCAAGATAAATAGCAGATAAATGAGTTGCTCTGTGTTTCTCTTTCCATGCTGGTTCCAGCCTACTAACAACTTCTCAGTTTCAAATGGAAACTACTGGAATTTTGACCACACGTTGCCTTTGCAGATGTTTATACACATCATTTGTAATTGCAAATCCCAGTACACTTTTTCCAAAAGATTAATGATTGTAAAACTTCAAGTCTACTGTGCATGAGTTGCTGTACAAACCTCTGCTAGTATTATTTTATTGTGGCAAATTTGGTTCATCTTCCATGTTTATGTTAACTGGAGTCAATGATCTCACCACCACCACCACCAGCCTTCTCTTAGCTCAGAGCAGGAAATCCTTTCCCTCAGCCTGACAATAACCTTTAGGGATCTTCTGTGCTGCAGAAACAGAGCACTTAGTAAAGGATGAGGAAATACCATGCAGGGTATCTTATATACTAGATGGCCGCAGGAAGAAGGGCTAATAAACGTACTGTCTTCAAAGAACTAACTCTTTTCTATCTCTGTTTCCAGAAACAGACATAATATGAAAAGCATCCCAGGATGCCAATATGAGAAGCAGGACCTGAAAGAAATATCATATATTCAGAGATTGAGACATATTTAAGCTTGGCCTAAGTGGGTACAAAGGTGAAATTCAAAGGCGATTACCCAATTTTTGATGTAAGTTTCTCTGCTTTGCTTTTTCTCGTGTCATTTTAAAAGAAAAAAAGAAATAATTTTGTACCTCAGTATGAGGATAGGAGGGTTTTACTGGTGGCCTTTCAAAAGGAAGTACGAAAGTAAATGGAGCTTCCAGGCCTGTGAATAAACCACATGCTTAGCTCCCAGCCCAAATTTCATCCTTTTATATAAAAGCTAAGCACATACTTACTTCTTGCCTTTTGCTGAAGTATTTTACTAAAAGATAGCATCTGGTCTAGTACGTTAGATGGGCAGGTCTGCTCTGTTGCAGCTAATTGTGCATGGAAAGAAAAGGGAACAATAAAGAAAACATCACAGCAGCACAGCAGAATTCAGTCTTATATAAATGACTTTTAAACATATTATTTATGCTTTTCCTAACAAATTTTGTCCTGCTTCAGAGGACCTTTTACAGCCCTATCAGGCTGCAGCACACTGTGTGGCTTTCCATGAGGAAAGCTGATTTTTATTCACGCACAGATTTTGCTTTCTTAAGCCAAAGGAGGTAAACCCCTCTGATAGAGAAAGGTTCAGTCTCTTCCTGCTTCCTGCAGTTAAGGAAGGCTGGGATGATACAGAGATACTTTTTCTTACAATACTGTGAATTCCATCCCCTTTGCTGGGTTTTGCCCTAAATCACCTTTAAAAACAAGAAAAAGTAAAAGTTTGGCTATCTCTGACAAGGTCACACAAAAGACACATGAAGACACTGGGCATTGCAGCAAACAAGACAAGAAACTTTCCTTGCCCTTTGATCATATCCCTACACTGTGAACTGAGAAAGAGAATCAGCAGGCAGGACAGAAAACAAGTGTTGAGTCTTCCTATACACTGAAAAGGAAAGAACCTCTGTCTGCCCTCTGTCTTCTAGGGACACAGAAAGTATTGGTACTCACTGTTACACTGCCTCAAAGCACCATGTGACAGGAGAGATGAGCAAAGCCATCATAAGGTTAACAGACCTGAAAAAGAGCCTCTTCTTTTTTACAGATGTGATGTCATTATGGTGAGGCATCTGTTGCTCTGCTTCACTGACAAGCTGGTGCATCTCTTTTGCTAGAACATCCCTCTTACAGGGGCTTAGGTTCCCACGGGGCATTTCCCCCTCAGCCTCTGTTACAGTTTCAGAGTCTCAGTGCTTATGTGTAACAAGAAAGTTAAAACTGGCAGTGTATACAGGCAAGGTACACCCAGAAAGCTCATCTTTACTGCTTGGGTGTGCCATAATCTCTACGAAAGTCACAACGCAGTCAAAAGATTATTATATTGTACTACCTTCAACAAAAGCCCTCAAATTCTCACTTCAGTCACCTTATTCTCACTTTATAGGTCAGGGAAATGAAGTAATGAAGGTTTGCAAGTCCAAACACACTGAGGATTTATCAGGGTGTTCTGGTCATAGGATCAGATTTTGAACAACTGCAAAGAAAATATGACCTTTCTTTTGTCTTGTTACACACACTTTGAAAAAAATTCGTCCTCTGTATGTATTCTATCTTCCATAAGAAGGTAGCACACACTTTCTATTGAAGGCTTAAAAAGATCTGCTTATTGTTAGACCACATAACACCTTCTCTGCTGACCTGGTTCTTCCATCCTGCATCCTCCAAAGACCTGAAAGCACCTGAAAGTGTATGTTTGTTGTACAACACAAATTATGCATGTATAAATGTCAGAAGGTTTCTACAGCCTGGGTGACTTCTCATTATTCTCCAGGGTCTGACAATCTCCCCAGATCCTACAGAAGGATGCAAATGAAACTGTGCCATGGCACCTTGCACTGAGCTTTGCTTAAGCAAACAGAGATGCTCCTACTTAGAACTGCTCTGTAAATTCACTGAACTGCAGTACAGCAAGATCTGAGAACACTTCAAAACCTTTTTTAATAGCAGCGTGATACACGCCTATTCTAATTGTCCTGATATAAAACCTGACCTGCCCCATGCATACAATGAGAACAGAAAAGCTGTGATTTGTCAACAGGAACAGAAGGACTTGCCCAGATAAATTCTCTGGAAAAAAATGTCACCTATTTTCTCTTCTGCACTCTTGGATCTGCATGTTATTTTCACGTAACATGAAAACTAACACACCTAGCTAACAGATCTAGCAGAGGATATGAAAAATCTTCCACTCACTAGAGCTGTAGACTGTGTTATCAGTCAGGTGAACTTATATTTCTCTCCATTTCAGACCAATAAGGAGCATTTCTCCCTTCCTGAAACAAGGCTGGTGAAGGAGCAAAAGTCTCAGCTATGTACAGCTACTCACAACTGGTCTGCACAGCACACAGCCCAGGTCCTCTTGCCCTTTAGTGGATCTCAAGGCAATGCCATGCTCTGTATGTCCTGATGGCTGCCAGCAGCTAGGCACCAGATGCTCAGTCAGCATGCCAGAGATAGGCTTAAAGTAATAACAACGAATGTCTCTCTTCCACTACAGACAACAAAGAACCAAATCTCTTTACCAGAAAAGTTCCCTTCAGTGATCTGTTTAAATAGGGGCTTCATAAATTTTCATTAACATGAATAAATCCCCTCCCCAATATCAATAAAACTTTATTTTAAAGAGAATTAACGAAGATACATTAATAAAAAGTTAATGATATGATATGTCAGCAGCTAACGAAAAACAAAGACCTATCCTCATTTAGGGTAACAATTGTTTCCCACAGGGTCTGCTGTGATAATGGTCAGAGCCCCAGTACCCACAGTGACAACATAATGAACCACTAAATGGGATCTTCTAAAGATGTGGTCCATGACAAGGTTGAGGACAAGTTTAGCCTTTGCCGATACATTTTCAGCACCTAAAAGCATCTTGGTTTTGAGCTGATAATTACAGTGTGCTGTGCCAAGCAACTGTCACTAAGGAACGGGAGCTGCCCAAATGGAGCAAAATGCATAGAAGTTTACTGGCTGATTTAGCACACAATAATTAACCCAGTTACAGCCTTTTGAGGCATGGAAGTGAAAGACAGAAAGAGGGAGGGGGAAAAAAAAAAAAAAAAAAAAGGAAAGAGAGGAAGAAAGAGCTTTGAACATTTTGTTCCAGTCAGTTTCCAAGAACGAGGAAACTACTAGGTGTAACTGAATCAAAGGATGCCCTCCCACAGCCCCATTACCACTGAAGAAGCAGCCACTAGGCAGATACCCGAGACACATATTTCCCAAAGCACACAGTCACACCTTTGCCAAGACATGAACTCTGACTGATGGCATAAAACATATAACAGGGCAAGCAAGAAGAAAAACAGCAGAAATGGCTGAATGAACTTTATTCAGAAACTAACATATGATGAACATGATCAAAAGAGTGTTACACTTGTAAATAGACTGAGTTGGCAGCGCTGACCAATTAGTACCACTTAATTTTATGGTCACAGCTATTACACAGGTACGATGTACTGTAAAAATTTAATAGATGTCACCATAAATTATAGTCACTTTTCTCCCCTGTACTCTTTATTTACCTTTATTTTTATCTCTTTTTGTCTCCTGGTCCTTTGAAACCAAGACAATTTGGAAAGTACTTACAGTTGAATCTTCTATAACACTTTCTGAAGAGTGGAGTGAATGCAACTGTAATTCTGTCAGTTTCTGCAGAAAACCAAAAATGCATGGACCAGAAAAATTCTCTTCTTGCTTCATTGTCCATATGACTGTTGCTTTTAAAAAACAAAATCATTTTGTTTCATCTGTTTCAGCTACTGTACACCACTATATTTACAGCAACTGCACTTTACACAGAACAAAGATAGGCAAAATGTGGGTTATTTCCCCACTTCCTTCACAGAGTAATAAATACCAGCTGCTTGCATGCTCCTGTAGTTTGAAAGCATTTGAGCAGCAGTAACCAAAACAAATGTCTGTTTCTTTTGTTGAACTATAACAGCAGAATACCCCATGTGTTTATTAATAAAGAAAATATTAAAAATTACCATCATCTTTACTGTTACCAGTGAAACAACTGTTTTTTTGTCTCAAGTTGTTTAGAACTGGCACTCAGAACAGCTAAGGAGACAAGGTTTTGTGCATTAATATGCGTGCTGTCTGCACTTAACTGAAGTACACAAAAGCATTATTGTTAACACTGCGTACAAGATGTCACTAGGGTAGATTAACAGATCACTTTACAAGAAGTGTTGACTAGCTGCTCCTCCTGTAAGAACACCACCAAGCAAGTACAGACCTGCTTGTAGGAGGGACTGATCTGAAGCCAATTAGGGAGCTGAGGGGGGGGCACTTTGCCTTTTTGTAGTCCAGCATCCACAAAATGGTACTCAAGCAATTTCCAGGACTCTGTAGCCTGCTCTTCTAGTCAGAATTTTAAGCAGAAGTTGAAGAATCAAAAGCAAATTTAACTATTCATAATCCAATATCAAGATTTACTAGGTAGTTTTTCCAGTGTTTTCTGACATACTACTTTCAATATACTTATAGACTAATGTGTTGCTTTCACCATTGCTTCTGTCATATTTCTTCTTCCCTTGTCACATTTTCTTCCATATGAGAATGGTAATTCAGTCACAGGTTCCAAGAATGTAACAGGCTCTAACTGCAAAACTAACAATTTCTGCTTTTCATTTTTCCTTAGAGAAACTACGGAGGCAACACTGTTTGCTTCTGAAACCTAGACACACACACATGGAGATGAAAAGCTATTTCTTATTAGTGCTATGATACTGCTACTCTTAGAAACTCTCTGTTGAGTGAATCCTTCTGTTTTCCCCACCCAGGATATAAGGCCAGAAATGCTTACCTGTTTCAAACTTAGTGGAATTTATGAAAATATTGATTATTTTCTATTTAGATGGTGTCACAAAGCTATCACATGTAAGCCTTGCATTCATCAAAATTCTTACTTGGTATATGTGAAAACAATGGCCCAAACCCTTGTTTTCATCACTTTCTTCATTTCAAAATCTCAAGTGAAATCTCTTCAGATATGTATTTGGCTCCAATTAATACTTTCTTTTATTTTTACAGATTGTGGCCGCCTTAAATTTAAGAGCATTATAACACAGTCAAAACCAAACACAAATGGAAAGAAAAAAAATTCTGAAAAAAAAATTTACAACACTGTCCAGCATTCCCTTCAGTGTTACCTTGCATGCCATGAAACTAGTCTTGCTCTCAAAAGGTAAACTGGGAAACTCAGTGGAATGCTTATAGATTAACAGTCACAAAGAGAAGCTGCTGAAGAAAGCAATTAAGAAACCCACAGCATCTCCTAATTTAAGGGGGCTAAGGAGGGGAATCAGGGAAACAGACTTGAGATAAACAATAGAAAATGCGAGGTCTGCTGTTTAGCTGACTGCCATGATTCTTTGCTTACTCCTGTCTGTATGTTGTTAGTTTACAATTGTTCAGGTACCACCCCTTATTAAAATAAACAGGCCCTCACGGATTAACATACCACAACCAGCCCTGCAGAACTATTTGATGTCATGCTCTTTTGACACCTTCATAAATATTAACAAACAAAGATCTCAAAGATCTCAATGAGCTACTGGAGTAATTATCTTTCATATTCTGTGAAGCAGGCACTAAAATGCCAGTTGTTGTGGAAATTGGGGAAAATGGTAAATTGCATTGTAATGAGGGCTATTCTAGCTAAGTATCCAAATAACATCAATAAGAAAAATCTCTTCTCGAGACTATTTTTAAAGGCATTTTTGACCATAATTAACCCATAATTAATAGAAAGCTAGTTACAGTAGGTATGAGAAAGTGGTTCAAGGAACTGTGTTATCCCTGCTGCTTCACAAAATGTACTGCCCTTTCACATATAGATGTTGTTGAAATCCCTAGTTAAGGACAGCAGTGATGACTCCTGCTTCAATACAGCATTTTTAGTTGAAACCCAGCTCTTCAGGAGTCTGATATGACTTTCCCAAATCAGTGACAGGCTTGTCACTGAAACAAGCATTCTTACAGAAAAGATGTACGTCTTGTCTCAGAAATAACTCAGTAAAATGGACAGGTTGTGAGTTTGAATGAAAAGACAGTACATACATAGAAAATGTGCTATACACTGCAGCTTTCCACCCAGTAAATCATATCTGCAGGTATACAGCAGTGGAGGATCAATCACACTATGAAGCTGATTGTCGCCAGTGAGAAGCACAAGACTGAACTGCTGATGGGCTTGACAAGGGACATAAGGTAGAGATTAAGTGTGGGCAGGAGCATTATGAACTCTGAAAAAAAAGAAGAGGAAGATGACTAAACTGCTCCAGTTCAAAAGAAAGGGCATCTTCAGATCTCAATTGATTGGTAATGCAAATCAAATTTTCTCCTGTTTTCTCACAAAGGCATTTGACGTCCTGTTAATTTAGATTTCTTCATCCTAAACAGCCAGTTACAGCTGCTCAGGAACAAGCTAAGCATCTGCCGTTAAAAATTTTATACATCTTAATTAAATGCTATCCCTACTACAGCAAGACTTTGTCCATATTCAAACTAATGTTATAGCCACCTGTTTCTGCACAGGGATGTTTTTCTCTGTTCCCCTAGGCAAGCATATTTGAGGTATGCTTAAAAAAAAAGACAGAAACATTTGCTAGCTTATTTATCACTACTTCTTAGTGACTCAAGTTTATTTCAATGCCACATATTGCACAGCTATCAGCCTGCTGGAAATATTTGTGCACCCTATTTTGATTAGTTATCCTATAACTTCAAAAGCTGTGATCTCTTATGGAAGTTTGTAGATGTAGTTCCCTCACCCTCCCCAGCTATACAGCATGACAGTGCAGGCCAGAACACAGGCTCTGGCACAGACCTTGGAGATGGATGTGGAAAGGTTACACAATTTTGCAATAAATTCATTATGATCAAGCAGCACCAGTTAAAGCAACAACTCTCCTGGCCAAAGAAATAAATGAGAAAAAGAAAAACAAAAACCCAAGTCTTCATTTTTCTGATGTCCTGTTACATCAAAGCACAAGTTGCAACAAGCTGAGAAAGTGTAATGTGCTTCAACGTCTTTTACAGTTGCTATGGTAGAGTTTCTTATGGAAAATTCCTTGTTCTGCGTGATGTTTTTTCCTGCCTCATTTGGGATGGCAGAACCGTTCCTTGTGTCACCTGAGAAACCGGGCTGTCAGTTTCCACCTATTGGTGAGAAAGAAACTCATCATCAGCAGAACTCAATGGAAAATTCCTTGGGTAGAAGTTTCTGCTCTGGAGGCTAACATGACACCAAGGAGGAAGGATGGATGGGTCAGGGACCAAGGGGGCCACGCAGGAGATCTGGCTTGCACCTCAGGGTCAGCCACAGATATCCTGTGTGAGCAGGGGCAAGGGATTTAATCCCTGGGGTTAATCCTGTTTGTACAGGCAGGACAACGAAGCATCCTCCCCCCATTTTTCACTCTGTGCATGAAGCCCCAGGTCTATAACCTACCCACTTGCCAATCAACTAGCTGCAGGTTACAGAAGTGGGGCTATAGCCCAAAAGCTCTTCAGGCAGGGGTTAGTTGCAGCTGTGGAGTCCCACAGTGCTTTTCACAGAGAGGTCTTGTTTGGACCTTGTGGCTCTAAAATAATGCATACATATAATAAGAAAAAATTGCTTTGTGCTCTGTTCTTAAGTGAAAGTATCAACATAGGCAAGGAGGGAAAACTCCAGCTTTACTGTACAGCCAAGCAGGAGAAAGCATTTGGGTCTTAGGGAAGATCTGCAATCTATTTTCTGAATAGATGGTACCACAACATTTCTAGAAATAAGGTATAAAAATGGTATTATAACATTGCACAAGTGGTACAAAGCTATCAGAGAAAATGCCTTTGCACTAGGGGAATTTCTTTATGGATTAGTTGGAAGTAATCCAAATTTAATGTGACATTTTTCCTGCTGGAATGTTTTTCTTTCCAATCAAAAATTAATTAGATTCCGCTACTTTTGATTTATGACAAAATGAAAGAATGGTTAAAAAAAAGCTGTTAGTGTTTTAATGCAGCTGGATACCTGCAATATTCCAGAATGCCAAAATGCTCATGGGCTCCCTATGGTGATGAGAAGAGCTTTTGACCTCTCTGAGGAAATGGAATTTGAAAATAATAAATGCATAAGTGCTTGAATAAGGACTCCTTTAGTAATGTCTGTCATGAGAATGAAGAGCATCCAAGATGAGACAATGCAACTGCACTCCTGTTGGTGCCAGTATTTAAAGCTCCATTGACTTCAGTGGAGTTTCACCCTTTAATCCAAGAATTAATTGGATCCAAGAATTATTGGCTATCATTTGTAGTTAAATACAACCACTTTTGTCTTTTAGAGTCCCTTCCCTTCCCAGATATGTTTAACAAGAATATTAGTGGGAACAGGTGTAGAAATGAAAGACAATGTGCCAACTACTAATTGAACACAAGTCAGGACATTCAAAATTGGTATTCCAACAGCACTGACTTCAGCATAATGTCAGTAGAAAAATCTGACTGAAGAGTATTAACAGTGTAAAATAAAGTTTCAAAGATTCAGTAGCAGAAAAATATTGCTTTTCAGTTACCCTTTTGCTAATACAAAGAATCAAATTCAATGTTCCAAAGTGGAAAAAAGTTTTTTTTTATTTTCCACAAAACAATAAAAGATAATCTTATCAATAACTCCAGAATGTTTTCCCATCATTTTAAATCCCAAATTATTTCAATTTTACTAAAGATGCACATTTTTTCATTTCAACATGCCAATTTGAAATTTGAGACAGAATTTAATCAAGTGCCCTCTGATTTTACTGACATTCTGATTTTAAAGCAGAAATAATTTTGAAATGCTGAAATTTCCCATAGGAGAAAAACGATTTTTTAAACATCTTTATTCTGTGCATTTAAAATTTCAGCTATTACCCTGGAATTTTGGAGGGAGAGGAGTTGAACTGCTGATGGAATAATTCAGTAAAGGCTGCATTATTCTGGTTGTACAAAATGCTAAAGATAGTAGGACCTTCCTCTCTCACTTTTCATTATGTTAGAGGAACTGTTCGTTCAAGGCTATCACCTGGTGAAGAACAGGATGCCAGTCTTCTACAGAAGAGTGCACATCAGCACACTGCTCCACTGATCATTATCCTCATTTTGACCCTGAGGATGCCAAATTTGACTCCAAAGAAACTTGTTTGCTATAAATCACATACAAGCACAAAGGATGCAGAGAAGTTAAAACTCAGTTTTAAAAACAGCAAAGTTTTAAGCGAGTTCTAATGAAGTTATAATAGTTATAATGAGAACCCAAGATTTTTATACAACTGACTTCGAACAAAATTTATGTTGTGATCTGAATGCTGTGAGTTAAAAGTAGCTGCCCAGAAAATCTTGCAGATTGAAAAAAAATTGTAATAATCAAATGAGAATTCTGTAATTTAATTCTTATGCTACTGGAAATACTCATCAATGTACTAGTCCTTTGGAAGAAGAAAAGTTTTCTATTCAGAAATTTATATTTCTATTTTTGTGCTAGAACCATTTCGACTACAATGAGCCATCCCATCTTCAGTAAGGCTGGTGCTGTTAAATTAATATTCTTAATAGAAAGAAAATCCACAGAATGGGTCCTCTGCTTTTCAGTAACCAGTGCATATCACAATATCTCTTAAATATCCTGTCCATTTGATAATCATAAGCACTGCTGTTACATCTCCTTTATCCCAGCACACTAATAAAATTTCTCCTCATTAATGCAGCAGCACAAGTAGAAGATGGTATCTGGAGGTGTGGGGCACAAACAGGTGCAGAAACAAGTGGAGAACCAGAGGAGTTTTTGTTCTTCAGTTGTTTTGTACTCTACGCATGCCTAAGATACAAGGATTTTTTTAATTAGGAAGATAATGAAATGCCATCAGAGATTCAAAAGCACTTCCCCCTGGACATATGAAGAAACAATAAACACCAGTTTAAAAGCAAAGTTTAAAAACAGTTGAAGCCACAGAACAAGGCCATGTCATGCCAACCTCCAGTTCTCTTCACTGGGTCTCCAGGAGTGTAGATAAAATTCCCCTCCCAACCTAAATCAGATATTCAAGTAGTTGGGTGTCAGGGTAAAATGAATGGGAAAGCTCAGTGACCATATCAGCATAGTGGAAAGCAATTAAAAAGATCCTTAATCAAACACTGGTGCTTTTAACAAGCCAGTTAATATATTAAAAGCAAAATTTACTTGCCCAGATTCTTTTGCTCTCTGAATCCAAATTCTGTAGTTAAGATATGAGGGAGGACAAAACCTAGGCAGTGACTTTAATTGCTTGAACTTTGGAGCAGTAAAGCTGCAAAATATTGCCTTAATTGGATTAAAGGACCAACAGGTCTACCCTATTGTCTTTGATTTCCTTTTTCTTCCCTTGGCCTCTCCTTCCTTCTCTTTGTCTGAGAGAGTGAGGTTTGTAGGATCATTGCCTCACAGGGTCCTCTTCTTACTGGAGGTCTCTCTGGCTATTGCTTGGATACATACATGTCACAGACTGGTGTGTTTTCCCTGCAATTTCCCTATTGTCTGATCATGATCCATCTGCTTCATCTTTGTGGTGTTTGGTTTTGTCTCCTCTAATGAGCTTTATTAGTAATTTTGTCTCTGGGTTTTTATTTATGGTGCCATGTGTAGAACAGTGTCACTTACAACAGCATGTGTGCTGGCTTAAACAATACCTAGATCTAAGACTGTTTTCTCCATGTTTGCAACATACTAGGTAATTCCTGTAGCAAAGCCTGAGGATATACAGGGAATTATGGCCACACAGAGCAGAGGAGATACCTGTTAAAGGTAAAGAGCAAAATGTTGAAGAGTCTGCTCTGACTTTAAGAGAGAACCCCAACTTCAGAGCCTGAATATATTCATATACTTCATATTTTTGCACTCATGGGTACAGTGTGCACTTCATAAATCTTTACATAATTTTTCCCTGATGCTTTGCTCCACCACCTTTCATTGTGCTGAAGAAAAGGGGAGAAAGTTTGTCTCCTGTGAATCAAAACATCACCTTCTGTGCTTTGACTAGGTATTAAACGCCCCAAAGTGAGGTTTTATTTGCAGTCATTCTACAGCTTGCACAACTCAACACACAAGAATCTCAGTAACTGAAGCACCTTAGGATGCAGAAATGCTTACCTCGCATAGTACTAAATGGCTCTTTAGTTTACTTAAAAGCAGCAACCCAAAAGCTAATTACAAATACACTCTTATCAATGACAATAACATTTGTCACAGGTAAGGTTAGATAATGCTTGTTTCATCACAGAATCTGATATACACAAAAAGCAGCCTTTTCTGGTTTTGGCTTGCATGTCTTCAAGTAGATTTTGACATATGGCTCCCTTAGCCTGATCACCCAGAGAGTTAGCATGCTGTGCAATACTCCAGGTTCAGTGCTGCCAGTTTCTAAGGATCTGCCAGCAGAAAGCAGCACAGGAATGATGGGCAGCTTGTGAGCACACAGAGTTTATACCTGAGCCTGCAAATTAGGATTTTCTTCTCTTATTATAAGAAGGACATCAAGAAAAGATTTAAACTCAGGATGGCTATCTTCCCTTACATTGCATTTGCATTTAAATAATGTCCATTTTCCTTCTTAGTAACCAAAACTCATGGCATTGAGATATGTCTCTGCTGCAGCTTTGTTCTTAGCAATTCCATGAATTCTGCTTGTCTTTCTGAGGGATATACCTAAAATCGGGCTCTGTAAGAGGAGAGAAATTCAGGGGACTATTATGACACAACTTTTTCTGAAGTCTGCTGCTGTATTTCGTTTATCATAGGGCAGACACTTGTCTCTCAGCCACTTAGATATCTACCAGCACAGCCTTGGACTGCAGCTGTGGAAGGATCAAAATTGTAAGACAGCTCTTGAGATGATTTGTCTAATAAATACAGTGGATTTTACCTTGTATGCTTATACATAGTATACCCACAGAGAAAGGTCAGAGAAAACATAACAAAATGTTTCTTAAAAGATTTTATGGACATTTGAATGGGATGAATAGCCTAGTGAGGCCAAGAACTCACTGTGGTTGGGCACAGCTTTTTATATACAATGAAAAATAAATTCTGTACATTCAGATAGCGAGTCCATCCCAAGACTAGACCAAAACAAATACAACTCAAAAATTTCTCCGTAGACTTTCTCTCCATTATTAAGAAAAGCATACAATGCTTTTCTCTGCTTTTCCCATAGAAATTGCTCTACGTGGTTTTGCATACATATTCTGTCAACAATCACAAGTTGCAAAGTTAATGTGGCAAAGCTGTGGGAGCAATAACCACCTGTGTATTTTGTTCTATCTTGAAACCGTCCTATCCTGCAGTCAAGAAAATTTACCAGTCCAAGATAAACTCTTTCCAGTTTACTTAATGTTGCCATTTACATTGTCCTGTTCCAGATGTTGAGGCCAAGTTCAAAACATACATAGATACAAAGGCTGAAAATACTCACAGTGATTAAAATGTGAAATCAATTATGAATTGGGCCTCTAGGGGAAATCCATTACTGTAGAGAAAAGTGGAAAATTCTCCCTTCTTCCTCATTTGTTGAAGATAGACTTTATTTTGCACTGTCTTTATTCCCCAGCGCGATACAATTTCAGGGTTCTTTAAAATGTTGCCATTAAAAGAGGCAAAAATTTGTAACCCTGCAGTGCAATACAGCATTGCACTACATAAATGGAATGAAATACATTTCACACATTTCATAAATGTGTGAAACCAATTCCAGAAAGGAAATGTGCTGCACCAGAATGCATAGTGCAAAGCCTTCAAGAATTTGGGAAATCATCACTTTCTGGTAAAATAAGGTTTTCTGCAAAGAGATGAATTCAGATGAACTTGCAGAAGGATTCACTGCATTTGCATGGAAAGCAAAAGGACTTGTGCAAAACATTCACTGTCCCACATGACATTCCTATCTCTAAACTGGAATGAAATGGATTTGATGGATTGATTGTTCATATGGATAGGAACTGGATGGATAGTCATGTCCAAAGAGTTGTGATCAATGGCTCAGTGTCCAAATGGAGATGTGTGATGAGTGATGTTCCTCAAGGGTCAGTACTCAGACCACTGCTGTTTAACATCTTTGTTGGTGACATGGACAGTGGAATCAAATGCACCCTTGTTAGGTTTGCTGATGACACCAAACTGTGGTGAAGTCAACATGCTGGAGGGAAGGGATGCCATCCAGAGGGACCTTGACAAGCTTGAGAAATGGGCTTGTTCAAACTGCATGAAGTTCAACAAGGCCAAGTGCAAGGTTCTGCAGCTGGGTCAAGGCAATCCCATGTGCATGAACAGAGGTTGGGAGGAGAAGGGATTGAGGGCAGCTCTGAGGAGAAGGACTTAAGGGGAGGTGGTGCACCAGAAGCTTAACATCTGCTGTAAATGTGTGTTTGCATCCCAGAAAGCCAATCATGTCCTGGGCTGCATCGAAAGAAGCATACACAGCTGGTCAAGGGAAGTTACTCTCCCCCTATACTATGTTCTGGTTAGACCCCACATGGAATACTGTGTCCAGTTCTGGAGTCCCCAACATAAGAAAGATATATTGCTTCCTGAGTGTGTCCAGAGGAGAGCCACCAATATGATCAGAGGGCTGGAGGATCTCCCCTGTGAAGACAGGGTGAGGAAGTTGGGGTTGTTCAGCCTGGAGAAGAGGAGGCTCCAAGGTGACCTTATAGCAATTTTTCAACATCTGAAGAGTCTACAAGAAAGCTGTTCTTTTTACATGGGTGTGTAGCAAGAGGACATGGGGCAATGGCTTAAAACTTGAAGAGGGGAGATTTAGGTTAGACATAAAGAGAAAAAGTCTTTACTGTGAAGGTGGTGAGACACTGGAACAGGTTGCGCAGGAAAGCTGTGGCTTCCCCCTCCCTGGAGCACTTCAAGGCAGGGTTGAATGAGACCTGGAGCAACATATCTAGTGGAAGATGTCCCTGCTCATGCATGGGGGTTGGAACTAGATGATCTTCAGTGTTCCTTCCAACCCAAACCATTCTATGATTTTATGAAAAGGTTTGTGCCTTACTCTCAAGAAGCAAAAGCTGAGTCAAAAAGGCAATACATTTTCCAAGAAGGACTGTGCGAACTTGACACTTTAGTCTGTGCTCCTATACCACATCTTCAGGATGAGAACTATGAGTTACTGTGTCTGAAACCAAACCTCACAGAAAATATGCACCTGATGTCTCAAGACACAAGACTTAAAAGGACCCTTCCCAGAAATTTGAATTGAGTAGAGAGCTTTTGGGCTTCACGTCTAATGCCTGCTGGGGACAGCTATGGCAGGTGAAGAGTTCCAGCCTCCTCACTGGTAGCCAGAGAAGTGATGAGACTTGAAGTCAAGGGCAGTTTATACATGTCGTCAGCTATGGGCTGCAGGAGCTGAGGGACAGCAAACTTGCCTCTGCCCTTCCCCCTCTACAGAGTGGTGGGTAGCAGTCTCTTCTTCAGGCATGATGTGACTTCAGTTGCAGTTCAGTGCCTTCAAAGCAGGACCAGAGGCTCATCTGGGTCATTTCACTGGGTACAGGACACTAGTGTAGCTTTGATGGATGATGCTAACACTATTTCATGTAGTTGCCTGCCAGGATAGATAAGGGCCAGCTCTCTGGTGCAATGGATGAAGGTGCCGGTGAACTGTGAACCTTTGACCTTTTCACAGTTTCTAACCCTTCCTCTCCTCTGCTCTCCTGGTCCTGAGGTTTTCAGCCACAGGAGGATATAGCTATGTTGATGTTTATGTCACGAAAGCTCCTAACTACTGTATAGGGAATATCTGCTGGTTTATTAGGGTAAGACATAGGTTGCCCAGTGAAGTTATGGAAGTGTTCAAGGCCAGACTGGATGGGGTTTTGAACAACCTGGTCTACTGGGAAGTGTCTTGTCCCATGGCAAGAGGGTTAGAACTATGATTTTTAAGGTCCCTTCCAACCCAAGCTATTCTTTGATACTATAATTCTAGGGCTAGTACTTCTAAAATAACATAAATTTTTATGTCAGAGAATGTAACAATCTCTCTGTGTTGGAAGACCTGGAAGAAATACACTCCTTAAGGTTCATTAGATACTTAGTTGATGAATGGTTTCTAATAGCCACAGTACCAGCCATTTTTAGGTACCAGAAAACTTACTATTGTGATTCTCTGTAGAAATTTTTCCATTCCCAAACTGAACAGATAGAGTATGAAAAATGAGGTTAGAGTTTACCATCAACAGTGACTGCAATGGCATGGCTGGACAATGACAATACAATTCGTTTTACTCTCATCTGATGGTACAGCAATTTTGTGCAGTTTCTTTTGCAGATTGCCTACACAAACCACAGCATCAGAAGCACATGACAACAGGAACAGCCCTGAAAAGAACAACTGTGTGTAACAGATTGCTTCCATTTCTAAATCAGAGGATGAAGAATGAGCCCATAAACTTTGGCCTGCTCCTTAACAGCCAAGAAGAAGCTTTTAAAGCTTTCCCACAAAGTGCTGGCCAATGCTCTTCTGTCTGGAGGCAATCCCATTACTATCCCAGTCTCAGAGCTTGAGTGGAGACTGCAAGCACTGCAAACAATTGCTTGTCTATTGATGAGAATAAAGCAAGGACAAGACAAATCATGTTCTCCTGCACAAGTAGTTGGAGAAAATTAGTCATGTATTGTTCTTTGCCAAAGGCTAGGACTGAGGTTCTTTCATTTCTTTCCCATTTGTTCTTTCCTTTCATATTCCTCCTTGCTTTGTGTGGGACATGCTCCCCTTGATGGGTATTGTTTTCAGCTATTTTCATTTTTGCTAAGGCAACCACAAGCCTTCCAAGTTGTGGGCACCAAGAAAAAATGAGAGTAGATCCTTGAAAGACCTTGGTATGAAACCAAATCCAAACAAATCCTAAGCAATACTGAGAAATGACAGGAGATGTGTGGGTATGGCTTCAGTTTAGAAAGTTTCTGACTGAAACTGTAGCTCAAGAAGTTGTCACAAAGACAGTTGAAAACTGTGAAATATGTATTTCCTTCATAACTATGTAAATTGGACATTGTCTGAAGTTAAATTTGGCCTCTCACTGTCCAATCTTTATAATAAATAACCATGTGATATTGTCAACCACCTGTTTTCCATTGGGGTTTGTTTGGTTTTGGTTTTGTATTGTTTTTTTTCTTTCTGGTGCTGTGGGAAACACAAGGTAGGAAGAGAGAAAAGGGGAAGGAAATGCCTCTGTGAAGACAGCTTTGCTTCCCGTGTCCTTAACTCTGACTTCGATATTCCAGTACAACCCAGAGCTGCTCAAGGGATTCCCTTGGAGACTGAAAGCCCTTTTCGACACCCATGACCTGCACAGTTACTGACTTACAACAGTTTCCAGCAAACAGTGTTTAAAGGTTGGTAGCTAAAGGTAGCTAAAGAGGAAGCAATGATTTACTGGAATTGTCCAAAGTACTAAACTGACTAACACACTGTTTTCAATTGACCAGACTTTACACTTCCAAGCTGTTCAGGGACTTTTTAGAAAACCAGTTAGTCATTGATTTGGCACATGAATGCTTTTGAGATTCTCCTTTCATGTGTGTAGCTGACATCTGAGAATGGAATTTAGATTACTCAAACACAGGAATTAAAAAAACAAATAATCCATGGAGAGATTATTCGTTATACAAAGATATGCTGCAACTTAAAGAAACAGGCAAAATTGGTATGCATATACCACATATTTTTTTCTAAATGCAAATACCCCTACACAGTATGTTTTCCATTTCAATGTTTTATTGCCCCCAAAAGCTACTGAGCAAGTTCCTAGCCAGAGGTACTGCATAACTTTTCATCAACAGAACTTTAACAATTTCAGACTTCAATTCAGGGTACTGAATTAGGTTATGTGGCACTTTTTTCTCCTATAGGGTTTTTATACTTCACTAATAGTGATTCTTCTGCAACCTGCAAATAATAGTCTTCAATTTTTGGGTATTGATGGGCTAGAGCTAATGCTAAGAAAATGTTCACCTCATCTCGCCTCATGACTTAAGCCATATACTAGCCTTTGAAGAGCAATAACCCATTCTCTGTGGAATGTCCTGCTCAGCCACGGGCTGAGAAATTCATAACAACCCTCACAGCCCAGGAACTGCTGAGCTCAAGGGCTGCCTGTCTTCTCTTGCACCCCACAGTCATAAACTCACTAAGCTGAACTCCTTTGGTACCTTTGGCAGAGTGAGCAGCTGGTACTGAAAGGTGGTTTTGCTTCAGTTGGACAAACCATAACAAAACTATCTTAATGGCAACTGAGAAAGGGACAGTTCTAAACACCAATCATAAAGATATGTTTTGGCAGTTGGAGTTTTATTTGTGTTAATTAATAACAGAAGCATGTTCCTGGTATTGTCTACCTCCGTAATTGTATTTTCTAAATGATAAAAAAATGCTAAGCTCAGTTTCTCATTTTACAGCATTGAAGTGCATATGTTATTTAAACAAGTTTCAATGACAAAAAACCCAGCCTTCTTATTTTTCCAAAAGTATTGTTGTGGAAAATGAGAAGCCTATTGAGAGGTTTAATTAAAAAGTTAATGCTGAAAAAATTATTTTAGGAATGTGACAGAATATTTTAGGATATTGCCAACAGTGTTACTTTTATCTGTGACAATATTTTAAACCGCTGTAAAGTTCCACTGGCTGCTGGCCTGCCCTATGTCCAAAACACACATGCAACTAAACCTGAAACAAGAAGCTCCCCAGCAGAACCCTCTCAAAACCAAACCAAATCAAACCAAACATACTTGGACCTTACAAACCCCAGTGGCATTTTTGCTGGGCAAGTTTTCTCAAGACAGAATGATAATTAAGCTGCATAAACTACAAAATAAATAAAAAAGGCTTGGGAGATAAGAATCATAGGATCATAGAATTTTTTTGATTGTAAATGAGCTTTAAGGTCATCAAGTCCTACTGTTAACCTAGCACTGTGTCACAGTTTAATGCTGAGCAATTAACTGAATGACAGATGCTCTCTATTAATCCCCGTCCACTCCCTGATAGAGAAAGGAGAGAGAAAAAGGGAGACTGATGGATTGGAAACTAAACTAAACAGCTTTAGGGAAACAATACTGATGAAAAAGAAAAAAATATTAAATATATTAAAATATACACAAAAGCAATACCATGTTCCTCCCCCATCTCCACCAGTAACACTCACATCACCACCAAGGCAGGGCAGCCTTGGAAAAGTCCTAGGCCGGGCTTCTGGAGGCAGCAGCAGTTGGGAGCTGGAGGCAGGAACACATAAGAGGGCATGGTTCAGGGCCAAAGTAAGATGAATGGATGGGTTCCTCCCAGGATGCCAACCATGGGCGAAGAAAAAGAACTTGACCCTTACGAAATCCCTCAAAATCATACTGAGTATGACATCTATAGGATGTAATACTCTCTTTGGTCAATTTTGGGCTCCTTTGGGCTCCATTCCTTCCTAAAGGAGAGCTGGATGTGTGACCCCTTGACTCCCTTTCTCTTTCCAGAGCATAAGGTGTTTTTCAGAACTGAGCAGTGGCCTTGGTTCTGCAGAACATTCTCTATCTGTAACTATAAACATCAAGTGCTACCAGACCTAGAAGCAGACACTGACTGGGAAACTTGCTGTTAATTTCAGCAAGTGCAGCTACTTAGAAGATTTAGCTGAAAGTAAAATTACAAGAAAGAAAATTGGTTCTACCCTAGCCCAAACCAGGACACACTGCCAAGCCCACTGCTAAACCATGCCCCTAAGCAACCACAAGTACATGTCTTTTAAATACCTGCAGGGATGGTGATTCAACCCAGTTTGCTGAAGAAATCTTTCCTGATATCCAATCCAAACTTGCCCTGGCACAACTTGAGGCTGTTTCCTCTAGTTCTCTCACTTGTTAATTTGGAGAAGAGACCAACCCCTACCTAGCTACCACCTCCTGTCCTCCTGTGCTTAGCATCATGATAAGGAAGTTTTCATGATGGATTTCTTTTTTTTCCCCTGTCAGTTGACATGTAAGTATTACCCATTTAATCTCCACCACAGTTTTTTCCTATTATGCTTTTACATAATATGCAGGTGACTGTATGTAAGATCAACATCCATAGAATTCAGCATGCAGCAAAGATTCTGAAAGACACAATATAATAATTACAAGATAAATGGTGCTATTTATAATTTAGGTATTAGTGATTTAGCTAAATATTTTGGTGCTGAAATAATGTAAGTATTTCCAAAATAGATGTATTGTCAAATGGCAATCTGAATGTAGCAAGGCACTGAGGTTACACCTAGTATAAAAGCATCATGGGTTTTTGTTGGTTTTTATTTTTTTAATCTTGACTAATAACCTAATTACAGAGAATGCTTGTGCATGTGTTTAATTTCACTTTATCTTTCATAAAGTCCTTAATGGTGCACATCCATTAAGCCCACCAAGCCCATGGCTGGACTTCATGTTGACAGTGCATTTCAGTGCTCTGCTGACCAGCATGCTTATTGGAAGGTAACCTCGCAAATTTACACAAGAAGGTACAAGAATATTGAATATTGACACTGGATATTTTCCTGAGAATGCATGTTTCATTCTGTCCTGCCTTGTACTCTGTCTCCTTGTAACAGCCACTATTTAGCCAGAAGTATGTTTCAAGTACTCTATTTCCAGGAGATAAATGACTCATGCTATTCTCAAATTACAACTCAGAGTCTTAGCTTTTCTTACTTGCAGTTTTATTTCCAGAATTTGGGCTCTCCAAGCAAATATTTCAATGAACAATTCAGGTCACAAAACAATACTCAGTGTGATGGAATGCAAGTATTTTGCTGAGAGCATGATTTTCTTGCCTGTTTTATCAGATACAAGTGGACTTCATAGACAGACCAACTTTGCAACACAAGGAACTTCTGTGAGTAAAAGTGATTCTACAGGTTCACCTCTATGCTATATGGAAATTATTCCTTTCTTTCCAGTTCTGAATTTTTAAGGAGGTAGAAACCCATGACTTTCAATTTGAAGGCTTCTGACCTCAGGAGAATTTCTTTCATCTGGTTGGAAAACAGAAAAAAAAAATGCAGTTTTGCTGAGTCGCAGAGTTAAGAGAAGCCAGAGTTAAAAAATGTAAATTCTAATTGATTTATGATACTTTATAAGTATTGGGAAAAGGAACTATGAACTATGTTACCACATTATCAGAAAAAATATCTGAGACTCTATATGCTGTGGTCTGGGAGAGAAATCTCTCACCCATTTAACAGAAGCTAAATGCAGCTAATCACAAAATCACAGACTGGTTCACAATTGGGAAAGATCTGTAAGATCACTGAATTCAACCATCAACACAGAAAAAACACCATGCCCACTACTGCATGTCCTGAAGTGCCACATCTACATGTTTTTTTTAATACCTTCAGGGATGGTGACTCTACCACCTCCTTGGGCAGCCTGTTCCAAATATAACATGGATATCCCACCTTGTAATCTCAACCTTGCTCATGTTTGGCTTTCAGCATCTAAAGATATTTGGTTTTCAGCATCTGACGATCCTGAAGTGAGGGCTTCAGTTAAGCCTCTCAACTTCTGAATCCCAGCTAGCAATGGATGTCGAGACTGGCAGCTTGGACACTGGAGTTTTTCCTCTCAGTATGGATTTCACTAAGATAGATCAATCTTGTTCCCCTATGTTCTGGATGTTGAGATCATGGTGTATTTTATAGGAGCTGTTTAGAATTTTTCATCTCTACAAACTTCAGGAGTTGATGGAAAATCCCCAGGCTTAGGGTTTCGTTGGTAGGAAAACACTACAGCAGTCTTTCTTTTATGGTCATTCAATACAAAAGCCTTTCAAAAGACATGTAAAAGCTGATAGAGTGTTTCTTTCACTAGACACTTCTGTGTACAGGGACCTACTCAGTCGATTTTTTACCATATAACATGTGTCAAAAAATCACCCCTATTCTTGAAACCTGTGGAGAGTGGTGACAGATACAGCCTGGAACATACCGTAATGTGTTTGTGGGAAATAGTAAAATGGAGCTCAGTGCACACTGCTGTTTTCTAGAGGACACTGTCTATGCAGGATGAACATTGAACAAAACTGCTCTGGGTCACACCTGGCAGATCTCTGCAGCACAGAGGCTTTCTTGGTGAATTTCCTTTTTGCCCGCAGCTTTTGTACTACCAGAATAATACCCTTATTTCTTTTCTTCCTTGGAATTCATTCAGGAAGATGGTGTACTAAAGCAGAACATTTCTTCAACATAACTGCCTAACATGGACAGCCAAATTCTAGCTATGTATCTGTTAAAAAGAAATCTACAGTTAAGGAACATGGAAAGTCAGAAAAAGGATGAAATTCCCTTTAATTAAATGGTGTCACAATCCCTAAAATGTAAATGTAAAATCCTCAGCATCAGCTGAAAAGTTCAGTGTTAAAAATGGGACAGAAAAGGTTTGCTCTCAAAACTTCTACCCATAAAATTAGCATCTCACATGCAGCTAACTAAATTACTATAGAACTAAAGCTATAGACTGTAAATTCATTTTTTCAGAACATCAAAATAAATCAAAATTAATGAACAATGATTATTTTTACTTGTATTCAGCTGTAGACTTTCTCTAACACAAGCAAACTGAAAGTACAGTAATTACTACCTAAACTGGTCATTCATACTTCTGTACTTAGAGGAACACAACGCCAAACTACAGAAATATAAATGAAATACTAAGATTATCTCATTAATATCTCCAAATTTCCCACATGAAGGCCACAATCCACACCACATGATCTGAGACACAATGACTACAAGTATGGCCAGACACCGAAAACTTCTTTCCACTAAACCATACACTAGGTGATAAACAAGCCTGGCCAGTAAGTTATTTTCCACCACCGACAATATCTTTTAGGGATGAAATCCAGTCAGTGTCTACTTCTGATTAGCTGGGAAGTGCAAATTGATGTCAATGCAGCTATTATTTATCTGCCCTAGGAGGCCTGAAACTTGGAACTTAGAAACTTTACATGAAAGACTCTAGCATCCCTTTCAGTTGCACCCAAACAACCATGGTGATTTTGTGGGATGTGGATTACCAGGGTGAGATTCAGAGCACAATCTTATTGGCAAAACCACCTGCAAGTTCTGGCCTAAGAGTCTCAACCTGAGCACTTTTGTGAAGTTTTATGCATTCCATCTCCTCAGATTTTGCTTTTCCACATTAACAGCAACACAGCAGTATTACTTACTGGCTGCATTTCCACCATTAATCATGGAAATGTAATAGTAACAGGTTGATGTCTTCCAAGCCCTGGGCTGCATGCTAAATTACAAATGAAGAGAGTCCATAGCCATTCATGGGGAAAATGGCTTTGTTTCTTCTTTCCTGTTTCCACAGGCCTGGTTGGCAACTTCAGCAACTATAGTTTCTGTGCAGAGAACAAGAAGTCTGGTATGTGTTAAAAATTAGTCAAATTAGTGAAAAATATCCATGAAAAATTCCTGTGCACCACAGACTCTAGACTTGCAAGATGTAAATGCTGAAGATACTGGAGTGGCAGATGAGTTCACCAGCCAGCAGTACACGGCAGGGTAAAGAAAAGCCAGAAGTACTGAGATAGAGTACCAGACAGTCAAGTGATGATGAAGCATCAGTGGACTTGCTGGCAAGCAAAATGGGCAACTAACGTGATAAGGAGCTGGAGTCAGAAATACCAGCCAACCCCATCTGGAAAATGACAGTAATTTTCTGCTGTTTTTTCAGTTAAAGATACAGTTGAGCATTCGTGCTGAAACTTGGCACAGAAATTCTGTCCTTCTGAGTGATAACTGGAAACTGACCCCTAAAAATTGATGAGTCTTTAGTTTAGTTTTCCCACATTGAAAGCTGTCTCTCAAGAGGAGGAAAGTGGTATGAGATTGAGTCCTTAGATGCTCCTTGGGATTTAGTTATTCAGTAGAGAATGTACCAGTTTACTGATACTATGATGGAATTTCAAGCTAAATTGATTGCGATCAACTTTTCGATTTTGTTTTAAATACATACATTTCTATGAGCCTTGGCACACTTTGTTCAGAAATTATCATCTGTAGATAAGCCAAAATACAGCTTAACTAGGTAACACTCCGCTTTTGACTCACATTAGATATACTTCAGCTTCTGTGAAAACTGTATTACAATCTGTGTACAGATGAAAAAAGTATGAGAGCTGCTTAGCTTAGAGGTTTATAAATACCAGATATACACATTAGGACGAGGTTGGCAGGTTAAGAAAGGGCAAGGGCAACTCTGTAATAATAAGTGAGTGAGAGAGACAGAAAGAGAGCGTATGTGAAATTACTTATGGAAAGATCATTTTTGTCCATGACAATTTTAATTACAGGTTTTTTGAACAGATGTGCAATGTGGTAGGAGAAATCTGCTTTGTTTCATACACTGGCACAGTGTACCTGATTATCTTTGCTAGTGCAATAAAACCACAAAAATTGGAACCACCATGGCAAAGTGTCCGAATAGAGAACATCAGACCCACAAACCTCTCCAGATCACTGCAGCGAAGTCTTGAGCCATGTTCTACAAGAAGTTATTAACAAACAGAACTTAATGTACTGTGATTAATTTCCCTGGAACTGTGTGGTTTTCATTGCAGCACACAAACCAAACACAGACTTACGACGTTTTAGGATTAGGATCTACTTAGCACTAGTTAGCAGTGATTTACGTATCTGTACTTAATGTGTAGCTTAGTAGATGTGAGAGAATTCTGTGTTTTGGTACAGTTTGGGTTTTTCCACAGAACATCATGTGTGTTGTTTGAACATTAACATAGCAAGTTAATCATTCTGTAGTCACTTATGTTTACTTAAACAATTATAATGTTGTCTAAGGCATCTGGGAACAGAGGCAATGTAGCCTCATATTTACAAGTATGGCCTTTTCTACAACATTAGAGTGCTCTACAGGGCACATTGCCTATTTCAGATTCCCTAGTGCCTTTTGTTCTTCACAGGAATTAATGTTCTAATCAGAATGCATCCATATAGCATTTTCCTTGTGCTGATCAAGTATCAGCAATTCAGTTATTACCTTACACGTCCCATTGAATATCCTAGGCTGGATTATTCAAATATCTTCTGGTAGAAGAGATAATGGGGCATTTCTAATAGCAAAATAGTGCCACGGAAAAAAGCTATGATTAAGAGCAAACACCAGGGATGTACAATAAAAAGGCAGAAAAAGACCTTCTCTTGAATTGCAAGGACATGCTTCTGTGGATTGTGCTTAGTGCAACAATCTAGATGTAAACGAACATTAATATTTACAAGAGATTTAGGTAGTTCATCAGCAGTCATTGCATCCTTAGAAGCCAGGTACACACATATGCATACATGCCCTCATGCACGGGTCAGAAAAGATTCCTATTATGGCACTTAAGCTTTGCAATGTTGGAGGCAAAAGTTTCTGACCTTTGGCAGTACGCCCCTAGACCAGAGTTTGTGCTATGAAGTTGAGGGTAGGATACTGACAGGATGCTGCGTCCCTGAGCTGCAAGCCCAGTGCTCACTTCCTATACTGGGTGTCTTGAGTGACTTCCCAGATGAACAAAATAAACATTCTGACTTCCAGGTAACACTTTAGAAATATAGGTACAATCGTACACACACACACACACAAAAAGAGGAAACGAAAAGAGGCAGGAGCAACTTCTCTGATATGCTTAAACACTTAAAGACCTTTATGTACTGATGGAAAATTGTAAGCAGTGCAGTTACTGTTAATCATAATATCCTCTAGCTATTTTTTCAGTAACCTCCTGCAATGCTAATCACTGTTTCAAAAATCAACATTTCATGTGTCCAAATCTAAAACTGTTACTAGGTTTGAAGAGTAGCACCTGAAGTCAGAGGTACTCTTTAACTACTGAGTTGATTATGTTTAACTCTTCACATTTTTTCACATTCACCTGCTTCTCACTGAACATGAAAGAATCTGCATGTAACATTTATTGCCAACCACGCAACCTTCTGTGCTACATTTAAATACTCTATGTCTTTTCTGGCTGTAGAGGTCGAACTATAGAATGTAATTTTAAAATTTTAAGTTTTAAACTTATCATTCTTATAACTTTACAATACTCAGATTTCAAATTTAGGTTATGTTCATTGCCAATCAAACCGATGATCGATTTAAAAGCAGTATGTTTAATAACAGTGGTGACTTCTGCTTCCGGGATTTCTTTTCTCTCAAGGACACAGTCAGTGCATAGAACTGGCCAAAGACCACTGAAATCAATGGAAAAGCTACCAGTGACTTTGATGGAATATGGATCAGGCTTTGAGCATAACACTGCTGACTTCATTGACTCATCACAAGGGCTGAATTTGGCTTTGACAGATGTAAAGCAGCTCATCCCACATACCTCTGACAAATTCCATACCTTTTAACCCACCCATCCATTCCCAGGAATTTAGAGCATTTTGTTCTGCTAATTCTGTCAAGGAGCCTCAGCACTTGCATAGGTAAAATGAATGACTGAAACACATAGAGTTGTGTTTGTACTTACAGGTGTCTGACTTGAGTTGACTGTTGGTAATTCCAAAATACTGGGGATTTTCAATGACAGGAATCTTTGTCATCCCAATGATGACTGCATCAGGACCCCCCTCAGAAGAAGATGGAGTGTTACTGCCATTAGAGATGTGGTGGAGAGGACTGGCTGAATCATCATCATTGCTGATAACTGAAGAAGGACCTAGAGTTAGAAACAAAGATTTTCTTGTAACTCAGCACATAGTTCCATTCCTTTAGATGACTCCCCTTTCTTTTTTTGACCAGTTTGTCCTCCCTTCCCAGTCAACATCTATCTCTGTGTGCCTTGTTAACCTTACCTCTGAAATTTTATATGTCTGGGTGTAGCTGAAGTGGGTTTCTTCCATTGGAAGTTGAATATTAAGCTAATTTTTTTACTGGTAGGTTGTCCAGACTAAATATGTCAGGGTTCAGTATAATCTATCACTTGTAAATATCTCCAAATTTGTTGAAATTCTGACACTCAGAAATAATCTATGAAATACATTAGCTTTTTTACATTGTACACTGCTTGGATCATACAGCAATAATTACCACAAATCTGGGCAATGCCTGCACTCCCTTTGAGGTGGCATTTTAACAAGACAAAAGACATAGAGGAGCATAGAGGATACTGCTTATCCTGATGCAGTAATTTCTGAAACACAATGTAGGTGAGAACCAAAATTGGGGGGACAATTTGCATAGTCACATAAGATGTGGAGCAGACAAACCTTACCCTACCGCAAAATCTGGGATCACTGAAAAAGAGCTTGTCCAGCCCAGGGGAACATCCCATTGGCTCCTCTTTCCATACATGCACCTAGTCACCTTCCAGAAGGAGGTTTATTTTGATCAGTTATTCAGGGACAGGTTTGGTTTTGTTCTACCTCTATGTATTATATTTTTTAAAAAGTATTATGGAGATAAAACTTTGTAAATGGCTTAAAAAGAAATCCTGCTTAGGACAGTGTCCCACATCTGTGAGCTGCAGGGGCTTTGATCTAACAGTGATATCAGTGCAGGTAACGTCTTGAACTCTTGCCATCTAACTCTGCCATCTAAATTCCACATTGCATCTTCCAATCCATCCTGTATGCAAATAATACCAGAATCATCATTTAGTAGTGACAACATTTTGCTTAATGTCCCTACCGAAGAGCCAGCAGAGATCACCGACACGTATCATCTCATCCTCCAAACATGTTAACCAAGATTTTTGTGGTGGCACTCACATCTTCTAATTGTAACAATCAAAAGATAATGGGACAAACAAGTGGAAAGAAATCACTCCCTGGAAGTGCCTATCCTGGAACAGAGTCCTCAGATGACCCTTGTGATTAGCCCATAGGCAGCAGTGACAGGTGGTGTGAATGTCCCTTCAAAGAAGGGGCAACAGAAAGGACCTTGTGGAAGACTAAAAGCTGGATTTACTTCAAGTCATGAGTCAACACATTGAAATATGTTGGAGTCACAGATTGAGTTTTAGGTTGGACAGAAGGAAGAGTGCAGAGGCAAAACAGGGCCGAGTAGCCTGTGATATAAATGGCACCTCTGTCTGCAGGAGAGATGGAGACATAAGAGAGACAGCGAGAATGGAGACCAGCTGCATGTTCTGTAGATAAAATATTAAGGACGCAACAGAAGATGGACAGGATCCACCATAGCATGCATACAGTTAAGGAACGAGACGAGAAAGACAGTCCTAGATATGGCAGACAAGAAAGGGCAGCCTTAAAGAAAAGAAACTCTTTTGTGTCTCACTGTATCATTAACAAAAACATTTCATCATTGCACGGCTGAGCATGGCTCATAGGAATAAAACCTAAATAATTTGGCATGTGGCTATTCAATTCTCCCTTTAGAGACTTAAATCTACTCCCACCTCTGCCCTGATATTCTTCCTCCCAAGATGGTTTAATGGTGCATGAGGGAAACGCTCTCACAGTTTGAAAAAGTACTTCCCCCTTAGCCTGAAACATTAGATGTAATTTTTCAAATACCTTGCATTTCACTGGAAAGTCACTGTTGACAAATGTAAGGGAAGCCTAGATCTCTGCAATTTATCAAGCGAAATACTAATACCAAGGCTGGTTTTGTCATTACTGATCACTCAGACCCTCGAAAGATTTATTCTGCTAGGAAAGCTGCCAGGATTAAGAGTTCTTGATGAAGATTACTCTAATAAAGTGCAGAACATAACAAACTATGGGAAAGGGTCCCTCAGATGGCACACAAGGTACTTGATGCAGTCAAAATACATTTTTCAGGTGCATGAGAGTTATGTGCAGTGGCATTCCAGTGCAAACCCATTTAAAACCACATTTTCTAGACAGCATCCTAACATCTATAAAATTTCTGAATGTCAAGCTAATAGCTCCAAAAAGCAGGCTGAAAAATACATTTTTTTTTTTAAATAAAGTCCTTTTATAATAACATAGCTTTAGGCATGAGGGTCAAATCCTTTCTCCTACAGCAAATGGGTAAATTCTCTTGGCTCAGTAATTTAATAGAGGCATGTCTCTAATTCTTTTTCAGCCCTGCTGTTCTCTGCTGCATAGAAGGAGGCTCTTTTGTCATTACTGCCACCACACATACGGTGATGGCAAGGAAAAGTGATCATCACACATTTCTAGACGTTAAAATAGGATAATGAATAGAAATTCACTCTGCTCATAAAATAATTTCTGCACTACTCCAAGACCCTATTTTGTACAGTGAAATATTTTTTTCTATCACTATAAGCCTCAAAGTGCTGCAAGTGAAAAGTAGGCAATTGTTCTGTAAATCTATTTACTCAATTAAGGTAACTGGTAAAAACTAGTCTTCCATGTGGTATGAAGCAGACTCCAAGTATATTCAGCTCTCTAAAGTAGGAAACCCCAGAAAACAAGGTGTTTTCTGAAGCAATTCCTGGCAGTATCAAACAGTTTAAGAAAAATTCAACTCTGGGAACTTTGTGCTTTCCCTCTTAGTGATCCCACTAGACCAGGTTGCTCAGAGCCACATCCAATCTGGACTGAACACTTTCAGGCAGGGGGCAGCCACAGCTTCCTTGGGAAACCTCACACTACAGAATTTCCTCCTAATATTTAACCTAAATCAACCACCTTTAAACCATTTTCCCTCACCCTATCACTGCATGCCTGGTGAAAGACACCATCCCCAGCTTTCTTGTAGGCCTCTTGCAGGTACTGGAAGGCTTCCACTAGGTCTCTCCAGAAGCTTCTCTTCTCCAGGCTGACAAAGCCAGGTTCTCTCAGCCTGTCTTCACAGGAGAGGTGCTCCAGCTCTCTGATCATTTTTGCAACCCTTCTCAGGACTCCCTCCAACAGCATCATGTCCTTCCTACATTGGGTACTTCAGACCTGGACACAGTACTCTAGGTGGGGTCTCATAAGAACAGAGTAGAGGAGGAGAATCACCTCCCTCAACCTGCTGGCCACGCTTCTTTTGATGCCATGAGGGTATGGTTGTCTTTCTGGGCTGCAAGCACATATTGCCAGCTCATGTTGAGCTTCTCATCAACCAACACACTCAAGTCCTTCTCCTCAAGGCTATTCTGAGACCATTCTCAACCCAACCTGTAATTAGACTTGGCATTGCCCCAGCCCAGGTGAAGGACCTTGCACTTGGCCATACTGAACTTCATGAGGCTGGCATGGGCTCCCCTCTCAAGACTGTGAACATCCCTCTGGGTGGCATTCCTTCCATGCAGTGCATTGACCACACCAGGCAACTTGGTGTTATCAGCAAACTTGCTGAGAGTGTGCTCAATCCCACCATTCATGTTAGTGACAAAGATGTTAAACAGCACTGACCGATCCTGTGACTGACCCTTGAGGAAAGCCACTTGTCACGAGTCTCCATTTGGACATTGAGCTGTTGACCACAACTCTGAGTGCAACCACCCAGCCAATTCCTTATCCACTGAGTGGTCCATCCATTGAATCTGTATCTTTCCAATTTAGAGACCACAATGTTGTGCAGGACAGTGTCAAATTCTTTGCACAAGTCCAATGTGAGTTTCTTTAGGTTTAGAAATAAAATTTAGTTTTAAAAAAATAATAAACTCTTTTTAAGGTGTGCTGCTATTTTTGGCCAGAAGAAGGAGTTTCATTATTCTGAAACACAGTCTTTGGTACAACTGCTCTCAGTTAATGCAGTTTACTCTGCACCCTACTAAGACCTATCTTAACTATTATTGGTTTGATTATAGAATCACAGAATCACAGAGTTATTGAGGCTGGAAAAGACCTCTGAAATCATCAAGTCCAGCCTATGACTAACATCACCACATCGGCTAGACCATGGCACTAAGTGCCACATCCAGCCTTTCCTTACACACCTCCAGGGATGATGACTCCACCACTTCCTTGAGCAGTTCACTCCAATGTCTAATCACCCTCTCCATGAGGAACTGCTTCCTGATATCCAACCTAAATGTCCCATGGTGCAGCTTCAGGCCATACCCTCTCATCCTGTCACTCGTTGCCTGGGAGAAAACCCTGACCCTCACCTGACTACAACCTCCCTCAGGTAGTTGTAGAGAGTGATAAGGTCCATCCCCTGAGTCTCTTCTCCGGGCTAAACAACCACAATTTCCTCAGCCTCTCCTCATAAGACTTTCCCCCTATTCCCTTCACTAGCCTTATTGCTGCCCTCTGGACCCACGCCAGCACCTCAATATCTTTCTTTAAGTGAGGGGCTCAGAAATGTACACAGTACATTGAGGTCTCACTTTATTTCAGACTTCTGCTAGTATTGTGGTAGATTTCTGTAGTAACACATCTGACTACTGGCTGACACTGGAATAATCCACGTCGTTCCACTGTATCAAAGAAGAGAAAGAGTCCCAAAGTCAGTACTAGCATGACTCAGCTAAGTAAGCTTAGGCAAAAAATAAAAATGAGAGGCTTTCAAATGCAGAATCAGAAAGAACATATGGGTTTCATTTGCACCTGGCATGGCCTTGCAAGCACATATATTCAGGCTTCAGTTCAGAAAGTCACAAATGAGCACTGCATTCATCTACTTCTCACTGCACCTAACATGTCAAAGATGTGTGCTTGCAGCCCAGAAAGCCAACTGTGTCCTGGGCTACATCAAAGGAAGCACAGACAGGCAATCGAAGGAGGTGATTCTCCCTCTCTACTCTGCTCTTGTGAGACCCCACATGGAGTACTGTGTCCAGGTCTGAAGTCCCCAGCATAAGAAGGACATAGAGCTCCTGGAACATGTCCAGAGGAGAGCCACCAATATAATCAGAGGGCTGGAGTACCTTCCCTATGCAGACTGGCTGAGGAAGTTGGGGTTGTTCAGCTTGGAGAAGAGGAGGCTCCCAGATGACGTTATAGTGACTTTCCAATACTTGAAGGGGGTCTACAAGAAAGATGGGATAGGACTTTCTGCAAGGGTGTGTAGCAAGAAGACAAGAGGCAATCATTTAAAACTTGCAACCTGGTCTCGTGCTAGATGCCTCTGCCCAATGCAGGAGGGTTGGAACTAGGTGATCTATAAGGTCCCTTCCAGCCCAAACAATATTATGATTGCAGGATTCTGGGACTCTATGATACAAGCCGTCTATTCTTCATGTTTGTTGTCTCAGTTCTAACAAAATTTCTTGGAGGCTACAATATCCTGCATCCTCCTCTGCATCACAGATCTTTACAGTTATACCTGAAGTCACTATTAATGGCTCAGGAACACTGGAAAACAATAGCAGCAAAAATTATCAAAAAGACAGCCAATTTTAGCTTATTGGCTGGAATTGCATAGTTATCAGGATGCATCTGCCCAGTCACGTTATGAAGAAGCTCAAGGACAGAGTTTGTTCACTGAGATGATTTTGTGCTTTAATGACCATGGCTTCTTCCATGAAAAATGACACTGACTGCTAGGAAGATTTCTCAACTGACCTTGCACTAGCACTGTCTCCTCTTACCTCCCCTGGGAAGAGGGACTGATCTGTGCCAAGATGCTGTAATAGCATACCATCAGGTCAACACCAGAATAGTGAGTGCATGTCATATCATTCAGCATCACCTTTGCTGAATTTTGAGGACATACTGAATCTTCTTTTTATTTTGGGAGGGTTGGGGTTTTTTGCTAATTAAATACTTTCTTCTGAAAAAGCAATTACAAAAGGTTTCTTTTCCCATATTTGCTGTGGATTATAAGTCTTTCTTTTCTGAATGATTAAAAACTAAGTTTTATGCTTCAGCAACTGCTTGTTTTCTACTTTCTCTGTTAGCAAATTTAATCTCAAGGATCCAACTCTTTTTAAAAAAGAGACATCTTTCTAGCTTAACACTGTCACTGTCTTATCTTTCACTGCATCTGGAAGACAACTCATCAATCACAATGTTGCACACTTTTTTTCCTAAAGTGCCAGAACATTACCTTGAGTATTTCTTTGCATTCCTAAGTTCAACAACTCTACACAACTGTGATATCAAATCCTGCTTATGCAGTTCTTTAGAGTAGATAAGAGAGTACAACATAATTGAAAGTAATGAAATTACAGAAACTTTATTTTATATTATTGGTCTCCTAAAATGCTGCATGCTGAATACATGGAATTGAATCAAAAGCCATAAATAGACCACAAGGAAAAAAGCCAGCTGAATAAGATTCCCAGAGAAACCATCTAAGTCTCGCTTTGCTTGACAGAGATGTTCAAACTAAGATTCTTCTGCAAATCTAGAGTGGAATTATTAAAACTATTAAAATGGTTAAGCTTTGGTTTGAAGATGCTTATAATGAGAAAAAGCTCAAGGCAAGGCATTTCTATGCATTCTCAGCAATTTAGCTGTGCAGAGTAGTAACATTTCTTGCCTCTCCCCAGCTTCTAGCTGACCATTGTTGTCTTACATCCCCATTCCTGCCAGGTACCCAGAGAACAGCCATTGGTCTTAGCCTCAAGGAATGCATCTCCATAGTCACTGTCACACTCAGTTGTGAAATGAGTATTATGGAGTCAATACTTCTTTGTTTATGGCAGAAAAAAATCCACAAGAATAAAATCACCACAAGCAAAATTATAACCACATTCATACAGCTCAAGTGTGTTCTTTGCAGCTCAAAGAGTGCATGTCCTTCTACCCTGGTACAGCACACTGAGCCAATAACCACACTGTAGACATTAAGTCTGTGACTCAGAAAACTGAGACATGCCAGGCTTGGGTATTTAGAGGATAAATAAGTTTATATCTTCTGACAGGTATCATTAATCTGTTTAACTGATTTGCACCTACCCGTGCTTGTTTAAGCTTGTAGTCTGTTGCTTCCTGATATATGAGGGGAGAAAAACTTTCTGACATGGCTCAAGAAATTAAGTTCCCATCCAAAGAGCATGCTCCCAGGAAGTCAGGGGAACCAAAACAGAGAGCTGGAGAACCTGCCCATAGCCAGCAGGCAAATGCCTCTGTTCCCTGTCAACATGCACTTCTAGCAACCTCTGAGTAACAGAAGGGGCTACAATAGAAGGAAAGGGGCTATTTAAGTCTTCTGCAGTAGTAAATGGCTGAAAGGAGAAGTTTAATCTCAAGAAGCAGCCCCATAGGAATCTGTTCACTTAAAACTACTGCAAAACTAAGGGGCTATATGTATTCTAAAATCATGATGAAGCCACATCATTTTCATGTCACGTTTCACTTTGGTGATCAAGAATCCAAAGTGGTTCGCTTTTGTTCACATACAAAAATCAATGTTTTTTCTTTTCTCATTTGTTGCAATTTCATAAGACCAAATTGCACTGTTACCACTGTATAGCTTTCGTACAGACCAAACACATTACAATTCTTTCCTGCATAGAATATTTTAAGTAATGCAGACCTTTGAGTCTAATGAAATAGGTACGTTATTTAGCTTTGCAGAACCAGATTCTCAGGGCTGCTGGCTGTCAAAAGGTCAGTGACACAGACTTGGGTTTCTATCCCCTAAAATACATGTTCTTTTTGCTGGAAAACTGCCAAATGTCTCACTCCTCTAGAGAGTAACAAACATACAACCTGGGTAATTTCCACTGAAATGGCTGCACACATATTTTAGCTATTCAACAATTTCATCAAACCTTTTTGTTGTGGCTTTGTATCTAAGAGCCAGATCTGCATATTTTTTTGCTCCAATTTTATTCTGGGACTTGATTGTGAAAGAACCCCAGTCAATTCCTTTCAGCTGCCTTTCTTCTATACCTCATCTATATTCACCTGTATGCACTCATTTACACACAAGTCTATAGTGTTCCACAGGTCATAGTTTCTACAATGGAGATTTACAAAGAAGAACACAGTAGCATAAACTACGATACCCTCTCACAAGGCAAGTCACTTCCTGAAAACCATGTGACCTACAGAGCACAAGGAAAAATACACAAGTGTCTAGACCTGGGACAGACTGGAAAGGCAGATGAACCAAGAAACCTCCTTTACAGCACTCCATAAACCATGCATGAAAAGGATGAGGTCTCTAATATGTATGGTTTTGCTAATACTGTCTGTGCAAGATGAAAGATGTGCGACCCTCCTTTGTCCTGGGCTCACTGCAGGGCCACCTCTTCCCAGGGATGCCATCAGCGAAGCCTCAGCCTGCAGCACAAACATTGCCTATTTCTTTCTCTTTTCAGCCAGAATGGGAGACATTTCTATTACAGACCCCACAACTGCAATCTGGTATACATCTTCAAACTCTTAAGCACCATAACCAATAAATCCTCACAGTTCATCCTCAGTGAAATACATGATATTACTCCCAATTTGAAGGCAATAGGAGGAACTCTGGGCAGCTTGTTGATTTGCCCAGAGCTGAAGGTGGGATCTTTGTCAAAATCATGACCAGGACCCAGGAGGGACTGCCAGCCCTCACTGTTGAACCATGGAGCCCTTCAGAAGTTAAAGGCCCCCTTCAGCTGCAGGATAAATAGTAGCTATACAGCTGTCCACTTCTTTGTGGGCACATTTGCAGCATCTGCAGCTCGGATGATATGCCCTATCATAAAGAATAAGGAATTTATGGCCGCTCATTATTGGTAGTCAAATGAAACACAGATCTGAGACAGATATCTAGCAAGGATAGTGTATTAATCAATACAAATATGTGAGCCAGAGAAGTAAGGATACAAGGCAGCAGAAAATATGAAACAAATGAAAGATAAAATGATTTATCTTTTTTAATATAGATCTCCAAGTCTATTTATTATAGCAACCTTGCAGGTTTGGATATCACGGAGACATGGGTAAAATTACAATCCTTCAAAAGTACTGCAGTGAAAAATCACTGCAATAAGAAAAAAGATCAGCTGGAATGCAGTCCTTGGCATCAAGCAAAAAAGAGTAATTCACCCAAAATTGAATATTTGTTGCCTTACATTTCATTAAAAATCATTTAATTAGCAATTGCTTCACTCCACACTTTTCATAAATAATCTAAGTGTTGGCATTCCCATTCCTAGGTCTGGGAATAAGGTCCTCTACTTTCTAGAAGATAAACGCAACGTATACAGGAACAACACAAGTTTCCTCATGCTGATGTGGCAGTCAGTCTTTATCTGAGAGCAAAGCTATTCACAGCAGTCAACTTGAATAACTTTTCCAATTCTCTTTAGTTAGACATGGTAAGGTGATACAGGAGATACACTAGACAGTGGAGAAAGGCTCCCTGATATTAATCTTGTATTAATTGCTTGTGGGGTTTTTGTTTGTTTGTTTGTGGTTTTTTGTGTTGGGGTTTTCTTAAGAAAAAAAAAACAACATTATTTTTGAAAGTTTTACTCTTCTTTAAACCTTCCCTGCTTATTTCTTGGGAGAACAGAAACACTGTTTGAAAGGTAGTCCCATCCAAGCAAATCAGGTGAAAACACGGTATTGAAAAACACAAACATACTCAGAGACCTTAGGAAAAACTGAAGACTTGGGACTTCTTGTATCCTAAGCAGACATCTGAGGAGATACTTGAGAACAGCCTTCCAATGAAAGGAAACAAACTTTATTTAATGCCTATGCTGGATAGGAATGAATAGTTGCATGAGAAAAGTGCATCAAGAAAGACTGAGTTAAAATGTTAGGAAAACATCCTGAGGCTCTGAAAATTCTCATACAAGACTCAGAAATCTCCACTTCTGAAGATCTTGAAGCCAGAAAATATCATTTGAAAAAGGTACAGGTATAGCTGATACAGGCTTAGGATAGGGAAGAATCTTGTAATTCCTCTTTCAGCCCTTATGTTCCATAATGACAAAAAGGTAGACTTTTTCTGGTCTTATGGAAAACACTTTGGGTACTTCAAATGTTGCTTTATATATGAATTCTGAATAGAACTGAATGAGGCCTCTGTCTCAACAAATACATAGCATATATCAATAAAGTAGATAAATTTCAATGAATTAGCAGGTTACTTTTCCAGGCAACATATTTAGGATATTCTGTTTAGTCAGATAACAAGCACACTAGTGATACACAAATGCACAGTCTACAGTGTATTACTGTACTAAAACACAGATTATTTAATTGTATTCTTTACATACAATTTATTTTAGTGGGTTTTTCCCTATTAATTGTTCCTCTAAGGTTTTCATTAGTGGATGTTTTAACTACATGAAACTATAGCAAGTCTTGTACCATCTCTCACTTCTTTTGAGTGGAAGATTCTTACAGGTCCCCAAAATTGCATGAATTATGATGTCAACACTTTTCTGCATAGAAATATATATATACATTTTTTTCTCAAATAGCATTACAGCATGTTGGCTTCCAATTATTTTTTCAGTTACAGCCAGACTAGCTAACCATAAAGGTGACAATCTGCAGAAAAGCAAAACTAAATGATTACACACAATCAGCTCAATCATGCTCAGAAGCATGAAGTTACATGTTATTGTAAATAACATCTGCAGCAAACTGTTTTTGCTGTTTATTACAAGATTCTCTCATCAGTGAGATGATCTTGTAGCCCAACTAAGGCTTTCTTGGACTTGTACTGCTTTGGACTGGCCTCCCTTCATCTCCAAACATTCTCTGTCCTTGAAAACAGGTATTCTAAATACAATTCAAAGACCCACAAACACTTGAAGAATAGAGAATGGGAAGATGGTGAACTAACATTCCATCATATATTTCTTGTAGAGTAGTTCACTGACTCCCTGGGTGAAGAGACTTTGGGTCCTGATGGCTCAAATTTTGCACGTGTTCAGGAGGCAGTACTGTAGCCTGTAGAAGGGGGCTGCTGGAAGGGCAGGAGGCTTCAGCACAGAAGACAGGCTGTCCAGATCTGACAGTCAGTGAGCACATAGCAAGAGATAGCTTACTTTGATTCCTGAGCACCAATGCCTGATATTTTGTCTAGTTTATACTTGATCAGTGAAACTGATTCCTTTTGTCTATCTGGCACAGCATCCACTGCAGTGGCTTTTTCTACATCCCTTGTCCCTAGAGCACTCAGCAATACCTGCCTGGCCTTCAAACAGAGATCACAGCCCCTTATCAGCAAACCTTGCTGACTGGCAAGAGATTGGCTAGAACCTCTTCTGGGAAGACTTCTGGTGCTCAGCAATAATATGTACCAGAAATTCTTGAGATACTGGAGTGATGTACCTACATATTCTCCATCATAGAATAGCTTTAGCAACAGAGTCACTCTAGTGGTGGTTTTGTTCATCTCTAAGAAATCACAAAGAAAGTAATAGCAATCACTTTCCATTAATCACTTTCAATTACCACAGTTATAGACTTGTAGATCATGCTCAGCTAGAGCTTCTGGTACATTGTCAAAAAAACAGTCCACCTGTGGAAATGGGAGGAAGTTGGACAGATTTTCTGGAGGAATGTGTCTGCCAATGCAGCTTCAGATCGAAGATTCAAAATAGCCTCTGAACAATACACTTCTTTCCCCAAGCACAATTTCTAAGGCAGTGAAGCCTTATATATTCAAAAACCTCTTCAATTGCACATCTGAAAATTTGGGCTGTGGAGCAAATAACACACACAGATAAAAAGGCAATATGTCAGATTTCTGTCCCAGCAGCATCACTCACAAAAACTATGGGACAAGGTGCACAAATTGGCTGACTTGCCTCTACATGTTGATGCTTTACTGCCATTTTACAGACACCTCCTCCTCCCTATCACATGATGTCTCATGAACTGCAGAGTCCTCCTGTGACCTCTATGCTGCCCATCTGCCTTGAAATTTCTTCTATGGCAATCAGGAAAGTGCCCCGCATTCAAAGTTATTTGCACCCTACCAGCTAGTTCCACACTGTTCCAGAAGTGCCCACACTACAAAAAAACCTCAGTGTTGCTACAGCAGATTTGAAAATGGACACATTAACTTTGGAGCTGTTCACAAAACTGTCCACGAAACCACAGTGATGTTTTGCTAAAATACTGGAAGCACCACTGTTTCCATTCTATAGGGGTCTAAATAAAGTAGTGTTTCTCTCTTTTCAGGGTGCTGCACATAATATATTCATAAATCACTTCTGCTTCTTCTACTGAGTACTTTACCAAGTAACTCCCACAGCTTTTTTCTGATGTGCCTCCTCTGCTTATTTACTCACTTCTTCCTTTATTTCTCTCTTTTTCTCTCTTGACCACATGGTGTACCTATCCTCTCTTTTTCTAACATCTGCTTGGATTTCTTAACCGTGCTGCTTCCCATCGCATTGGAATATTCAGTTCCTCATTATCCACATGGACTCCTGTGATGATACTCAAGTATTTTAGGTGACACTCATTTATTCTCAGTGTAACTTCCTCTTTTACAAAAAGTCAGTCATGACCGTTTCTTAGCAACAGACTTATCACGACAGATTTTCATGGAACTCAAATGCTCTCAAAAAGGAACTGCTAGAGAAAGCTGGTAACATAGCCTGTTCCTGACCACCATTAGAAACAAATTATACAAATTAGAATAAAATGGGTTTGTAATCCTGTATGAATCTATTGAACACGTGTAGAATATTAGCACCAACTGAAGTAGATGATCATGTAAACTTCCCTAATTAGCATATCTATGAGCTGATCTGCAAAAACAATCTTGCCTTCAGAAACTGCAAAACAAAACAAATCATGCACAGCCATGATTCTCTCTTGTACTGGCCTAGATTCAAAACTGGAGTCTGTAATGATCACAGTCACACACATAGAGGTCTCGAATAACCAGGCTGCAGAAGGAAGGAAAGAGAACTCCCTGTGTGCATGAAAAATGCACACCTTCACTTCAAGCACACCAGTATTAAACAACCAAGAAGTAGAATTCCATGCAACAATGTCACAGTCTTTAGAGAGAATCCTTTTTTTTTTTTTTTTTTTTTTTTTTTTTTTTTTTTTTCCTCAAAAACAAAATAATGGGCTAAGGTCCAACTAGTTAATTCATCAAAAATTTAGAGAAAAACTAATTTGAGCATAGGGTGAAAGAGCAAAACCAAATATGAAGGATGATATCCTATGAACAGAAAAAGTGAAACAGTAACATCAGTGGTTTAATTCCTTCCATCTTAATATCAACTAAGAGTACTAATTAAATTTACAGTGCTGCAAAATCCCTATGAATGACAGCAGAATCAGGACTGCTGTCTTTGTATTAAGAAGGATGACAACCTTTTTGTCAAATGAAGTCTTGTACTACAGTGGCACTTAGTTTTATTTCCGAAATGCATCCATAATATGTGGCTCCATTATGATAAAAATGGGTTAAAGTAATAGTTCTGTATTATTCCCAAGAGGAAATGCCAGAAAGGTAATTGCCTATATTTGTACTATTACATTATGGGGATGACAGTTTCATGTCTTTCTAATGTTTAAATGAAAATCTATAAAAAAATATAAAATCTGTTTCTCTTTCTTGCTGAGAAATCAATACAAGAGCAAAACCTGAAATTCCAACTCGGGTCCTGCTCAGACACAAATCCAACTGAAGTCAGTGGGAGTTTTGCCATGGAGAGGATTAAAACCACAATGATTTGCTGCATGCTATGAGAAAATAAAAGCTATGAAGCTAGGTTTTCATTATGGGGCTGTAGGGATTATTAAAATAACAAGATGTTGGTCTTTCACCTTTCAGTCATATAGTCTCATGGACCTGCAGAGGGGGGATGGATGCAAGGCTGACAAACTAGTTTGCTGAAGAGCACTTAATGCTAGGCTGGGAGCCAGCAGAAGTTAATCCCTCCTGCAGTGTCTCTGTTCCCTTGGTCTCTTTAAGGTCAATCGACAAGCAGGAAAGCAGCAAATAGCAACAAGTTTTAGACAGTGGAGCACACTCATCATAATGAACCTCTACTGAAGCCACATGGAATATAAGTGCTGTTCCAGCACTGAGAGGGTGCCTGGGTCCACACCTCTCTGGGAAGCTTTAAGATGGGCTCTGTGCCACAGAGATAAGGTACCTGGGAAGAGACATGGCAGGAAATAGCAAACACATGTAGAAGTTTCATTGGACTTGTGCTGGGAGTGGCTGGACTGCTCCATGAACCGGTGGGAGCCTGTTATCCCTAGGGATTACCTGGCTCTGCAGGGAGGGAGAGCTGCACTGCCTGGGGTCCTCAGGTTGTGCTGCCTACTCCTTTCATTTGTTCATGTTACCTTAGATTGATAGAGAAAATAATTTTTAAAAATGTACACAGTTCATTGACTGAGTGGCTGGGATGGTTTTGTTGTACAGTACAGTTCCCAGAAGCATTAGAATTTGGTTTGCTAAGACAGTACTGGATTTTCTTACTTTACTATCCAATTTCTTCATGTTTTCACGATGAGGTAGAAAAACCTATGAAATTAAGATAAGACAACTTGAAACAACTAAGTTGTCTAACCAGGACGCAAAATTACAGCAAAATGAACTCTTAAAATTCCTATGAGAAAGCGCGAATAATGTGGGATCTCACTACAGATGTTAATTTTAAAATGAACTTCATTTTCAAATGTATGGTTGCAACAGATTACTGAGATTTTTTATCACTAGCAATGCCATCTGGCACCAATTTAATTTCAAATTGACATGCAATTATTGCTAAAAAATTAACACTCAGGTCTACTTCTAATGCTTAATGAAAAAATGTTTGTGTAAGGACCACCACCACTTAACTAGCCACACTTAACTGCAAGTTAACACTTAACTGCAAACTAAAGATCAATGTAATCCTTATGATACACCAGCACAAAGGCTTTGGGATTCTGAATTTAAAATAAGATAGCCCTGTTGAATTAAGCTCACTGACCCAAACTCTGGAGCAAGTTTCAAAGTATATATAAATTAATGCAATATTAGGAACAAAAAATGAGATTATTTTATTTACTCTGTTAGTAACACATGACCAAAATGGAAATATACAGATCTATTTCACACCTACATAATTTCATAGATCATTTTGTAGAAAATATCCAAAACTATAGCTACATACAGGTCTTACATGAAATTTGGCTATTATGGATTACACATCACCAAAAAAAAAAAAAAAAAAAATTGGAATTAATTTTGCACTGCTTCATTTTTTTCACATTTTCTTTTTATGTTAAATGTCTGGCAAGACCTGAGATGTTTACTACTGCAACTGTTCACAGACTGTGAATTTCAAGCTTTAAAATTTATCATTCCCAAACAGTAGGGAGTAGTAATACATAGAAAGGGCAAATATTTAAGTTGGCCTCTTAGCTAATGTGAATTGGTTAAGTGATCTGACTCATACCTTTCTCAGTCTCTACTGATTTTGAATTCCTCATAGCTTTGCATATGTTCATGGCTGGACAGACCAATTTGTTATCATTTTACAGTCATATTTATACAGGCTATAAACACAGTGCAAGGAATGACACGGGAAAATCAGGCTGCACAAGCTGTTGCAATTTCCATGGGTAGGCACCACTAAGAAAACATTTCAGAATACTAAGGAAAGCAGTTACACATTATGCAGGGGCAATTTAATGTGGTACTAACAGCCCTCCCTAGAATCTTGAAGCAGATAAAATTACTTAAGCAAGAGAAGGATGTGACTTCAGGCAGGACCACACATGCATGCATGGTTTCTCCTGTCCATAACTGCAGTGATGGGAAAAAACTCATGAATAAAAGCCTCTGATTTATTTTATAAGGTAATATAGTGTTATTCTCTATCTGATGGCAAAGGCAGGGCTCTGGTGTAACCAGGCAAGTATCTGCACAGACTCTTTGCATCCTACATCATGCAGATGGATTCCTAGTGAATGAAGTGACTTAAGATTACATTTATATTCTTTATTAAATAACTAAATCTCACAGTAGCCTGACTTATGGCACCCAAAGCAAGACTGGCCTGGGAAAAGAATATCAGAAGTTTTTCAGAATTTCCACTCCCCTCCTACAGACAAATAAACCCTTTGTTATTAGACTGATGACAGGATAATTCAGTTTCTCCTCAGCCTCTATGCTTCATCTATCAAAGTATGTCCTTTCCTGGCACAAGTATCTGTCCCCTGGCAATCACAGATCAAATTGCTCTCATGTGGGCAATCTACAAATCACTAGTGGTTACAGTGTCTCCCACCACAGGCAAAGTTCAGACCAGAACCTAGCCCAGTTAGGAACAACTGCTCCCATAGGCAATGCCATCGCCAACAAACAACAGGCAATAACTTTACCTGGGTCTCAGGGTAGTTGAGTTCAACAGCAACAGGGTCATATACACATTTGGATTCCAACAAAGTGTGAAACAGCAGCAGGAAATGGAAACTTGGGACTCCGCTTTAGAAATGAAAAACAGTTATGATAAAACTTTGCCTTTCTCTTGAACAGGCATGTAGCCTTTCACAATTTTTTTAACACAGTGATAAAAGGTGATAAAGTGTGTCTCTTTACCTGGAAAGAGATTATGCCAACTCGTAAGGGAAAACCTGTGTTGACGTATGGGAAAAGGTAACCTGTTATACTACACATCAAGTAGAAAGCCGGTCTCTGCATGTTCTGCTTCAATGTCATACCTCAAATATCTGGCAGTTACTGGAATAAGGAAATGCTCAGGCAATTAATCCAGCTTAGCTGGTTTTGATTGCTACTCTCACAAGAAAACAAGTACAGTTTATTACATGTACTGAAAAATGAGACATCTGAGCAATCAGTGGTGACATAGTTTTACTGCTTGTGTAGCAGAAGCCTCCACAGGACACATCAGGGACTGAAATAACTACCTCTAGGCTACTTGGTATCCAGAAGACACTTTACTTAAAGAAAGGTATATGGCTATATTACAATAAGAGGTAGTACCTAAGACTGCCAAAAGTTTACTTATAAAAGATAAAAAGAGGAGAGCAATAAACTTTCAAAAAGTCTTTCATCTCATCACTTGTAGAAAATATCCAAAACTTGACATTAATAGAAGAATAACTGAGCAGGGCTTCGCAAAAGAAAGACAGCACTGATATCCTTTCATACTTAAACTTTTGTCTCTCATATTTAAGGCAACATGCACTGTTTTGAATCTCAGTGAAAATCAGTCTAATGCAAATGTTTTCTTCTACAATGGAGAGACATACTGAGACCTTAAGTTCTGTTTTAATTCTAATAGTTAATCCATACAGATACACATAGCCCTTGGCTTTTTCCTAGGAGTCTTAAGTCATTTAACAGAAGTGAACCAACTTCTTATGACCATGGATTTATTAGGTGCAAGTGCTTCAGGAATCTCTTACATGGTTATGTCTACTGACTTTAACAACGGAACCACTGAGGGCAGGAAAGCGTGAGCTAACTTACAATTTCTGACCCCAGCATTACACCAGGTCTCACGAAGAAGCATTGAAATCAGCTACCTGCCATGTGTCTTTAGAAAAAGAAAGGGCACCTCTGGTTTAGGCAGCAAGGTCTATGCTGCAACTTCTGCTGGAGTAAAGACATAACAAAAACTTGGCATGAACTGACAACAAACCAAAAGAAACATTACCCAGCCCTCCAACAAAGGTTTTTATAGAACTACATGTTTTCGTGGATTGTGTTCTCTGAGGCAGGGACGATGCATCCATTCCTGAGGTATCATTGACCTCCATGCTGACTTTGTGTTAAAATGCTTCCAGGGAAAATGATCATGACTGTTCTGTGGGACTGTTCTGTACTCATTAAGAAACCATACAATATGCACCCATACAGCCACACAGAGTTTCACCACTTTCTTGTCTTTAGCCTGGTGGTCCTGTTCTGGCAGGGAGTTGGACTTGATGATCTCTTGAGGTCCCTTGCAACCCCTAACACTCTGTGATTTCTCATAACTAATATTAGCTATTAAGAGTTATGAAGGAAATACGATCTGTGGTGTAATTGATATGTGGTTCCGAACACACACTGCTATATTTTCCTTTTGCATACTAGCTCCCTTGGGAAAACGTCATGGCTTGAATGCTCTCCGTTCTCGGCATGTGTAAGAAGCACAGCACTTACAGGTGGCAAGACAGAATGCAGGTATGAAAGACGCTGCCACATTAATATTCTAAGTTATTACAAGATCTTACTGAATTACTGGTGCAATGCAATAAGGAATTATATCTGGCGTTTGCTATGTGCAAAAATGAAGAAACATAACGGCCATCATAAGAACGGCCTAAGGGGAATAAACTACCAGTTTAGAAACTACTGTAGAAAATCAAATTGCATAAATAAAACACACAAGTGAATTTTAAATTATTATTTCAACTACCAGAGCAAGCTGTTCATATTAAATGCTGTATGAACTTGTGCACCTGACAAGAAGTCTAATCCAAATTTACTTTAAGCTTTCTTTCAAAAGTACTTTTCTATATCTTTCATCTCAGGGTCCTCAGAGAACTGGTGGACGTAGTCACCAAACCACCCTCCATGATATTTGTTATGTTAGTCAGGTGACTGCAAGAAGGAACACATTACACCCATTTTTAAAAAGGGTAGTAAGGAGAACCCTGGGAACTACTAGCCTCTCAGCCTCACCTCTGTGCCTGGGAAGATCATGGAGCACATTCTTCTAGAAGGTCTGATAAGGCACATGGAGAACAGGAAAGAGATCCAAGACTGCCACCACGGCTTCACCAAGGGCAAACCCTGCCTAATAAATCTAGTGGCTTTCTATGATAGGGTAACTACATCAGTTGTGATCTATCTGGACTTCTTTAAGGCCTTCTACATGGTCCCTCACAATATCCTACTTGCCAAGTTGGAGAGTTATGGGTTTGATGGGTGGACTGTTCAGTGGATAAGGAATTGGCTGGATGGTGGCATCCAGAGGGTAGTGGTCAGTGGCTTGAAGTCCTGATGGAACCCAGTGACAAAAGGTGTCCCTCAGGGGTCTGTACTGGGTCCTCTACTGTTTCATATTTTTAGAAACGATATGGACAGCAGAATTGAGTGCACCACCAGCATGTTTGCAGATGACACCAAGCTGAGTAGTGCTGCTGATAATCCAGAGGGATGGGATGTCATCCAGAAGGACCTGAACAAACAGGAGAGGTGTGCCCAGGTGAACCACCGGTGGTTCAACAAGACCACGTGCAGGGTCCTGCACCTGGGTCGGAACAACCTGCACTATCAGTACAGGATGGGACATGAGGTGTTAAGAGAGCAGCCCTGCAGAAATGGACTTGGGGATGCTGGTGGATGAAAAGCTGGACGTGAGCCAATGGTCTGCATTTGCAAACCACAGTCACATCCTGGGCTGCATCAAAAGCAGCGTGGCCAGCAGATTGATAGAAGTGATTCTGTCACTCTGCTCTGGTAAGACCTCACCTGGAGTACTGCATCCAGGTCTGGAGCCCCCAGCACAGGAAGAACATGGACCTGATGGAGTGGGTCCAGATGAGGGCTACAAAAATTAACAGGAGGCTGGAACACCTCTCCTATGAAGGCAGGCTGAGGGAGCTGGGGTTGTTCAGCCTGGAGAAGAGAAGGCTCCAGTGTTGAAGATTTTGGGGGCACTGAAGAGGTGCTATCCTGGACTTCAGGAGAACAGATAATACCATCACATAAGGCCCTGCAGAGAAAAAGAGCCCAAGAAATCTGGTTAATATTCAAAGATCACCTCCTCCAAGCTCAGAAGTGATGCATCCTAACAAAAAGGATGGCAGGCAAAAAAGCCAGGATGCCTGTTGGGATGAACAAGGTACTCCTGGAAAAACTCAAGCACAAACAGCAAGTCTACAGAGGGTGGAAGCAAGGACAGGAAGCCAGAGAGGAATACAGAGAAATTGTTGAAGCAGCTAGGGATCAGGTTAGGAAAATTAAAGCCCTGACAGAATTAAATCTGTCAAGAGACACCAAGGGCAACAAGAAAAGCATCTATAGCTATGAGGTTCATAAAAGGAAGAGTAGGATAAATGTGGCTCTGTCTGAAAGGAAAGAGGAGACCTGGTTGCCCAGGATATGGAGAAAGCCAAAGGACTCAATAAATTTTTTTGCCTTATTCTTCTCTAAGAAGTGCTCAGGCCACATGGCCCAACTCACAGAAGACAAAGTCCCTAGTGGGAGGATGAAGAACCACACACAGTAGGAGAAGACTATGTTCAAGGCCATTTGAGGAACGTGATGGTGCACAAGTCACTGTGATCTGATGAGATACACCACGAGTTCTGAGGGAAGCAGTAGATTAAACACTATCTACCATATCTGAGAAACTGCGGTGGTCCAGGGAAGTTCCCACTGACTGGAGAAGTGGAAACATAAACATGAGTTTCTGGCCAGTACTGAAACTGGTGTTGTTTAACATCTTTGCCAGTGACATAGATGGTGGGGTTGAGTACACTCTCAGCAGGTTTGCTGATAACACCAAGTTGCCTGGTGTGGTCAATGCACTGCATGGAAGGAATTTCACCATTGACAGGATTGAGAGGTGGCCTCTTGCCAATCTTGTGAAGTTCAATAAGTCCACGTGCAAGGTTTGGGCAAAGAATGGTCTCAGAATAGCCTTGAGGAGAAGGACTTGAGTGTGTTGGTTGATGAGAAGCTCAACATGAGCTGGCAATATGTGCTTGCAGCCCAGAAAGACAACCATACCCTCATGGCATCAAAAGAAGCGTGGCCAGCAGGTTGAGGGAGGTGATTCTCCTCCTCTACTCTGTTCTTATGAGACCCCACCTAGAGTACTGTGTCCAGGTCTGAAGTACCCAATGTAGGAAGGACATGGTGCTGTTGGAGGGAGTCCTGAGAAGGGTTGCAAAAATGATCAGAGAGCTGGAGCACCTCTCCTGTGAAGACAGGCTGAGAGAACCTGGCTTTGTCAGCCTGGAGAAGAGAAGCTTCTGGAGAGACCTAGTGGAAGCCTTCCAGTACCTGCAAGAGGCCTACAAGAAAGCTGGGGATGGTGTTTAACCTGGAAGTAACCAGGCATGTAGTGATAGGGTGAAGGGATGATTCTTTCAAACTGAAAGAGAGCAGATTTAGGCTAGATATCAGGAGGAAATTCTGTAGTGGGAGGGTGGTGAGACCCTGGAACAGGTTGCCCAGGGAAGCTGTGGCTGCCCCTTCCCTGGAAATGTTCAAGACCAGGCTGGATGGGGCTCTGAACAACCTGGTCTAGTGGGAGGTGTCCCTATCCATGCAGGGTGTTGGAATTAGATGATCTTTAAGGTCCTTTCTAACCCAAACCATTCTATGATTCTCTTTATCCACTTTTGCATTTTATCAGACACTATGAACTGCTTTTTTTTTTTTTTGGTTTTGAGGGGATTATTTAAACTAAAACTCCATTCCCTGTTTACAGTCATGAATGACATCTGGTTCTTTTATTGTTAACTCTGCTCTGCCTATTAAAGTTCTAGAGCTCTTGATACCAACTCAGAAGCCAAACAAAACACTCATTTAAATCTAAAGCATCTGTCACCTTTAACAAACTATCTAGAAAACACTTAGTTTAGAAAATTGCACATTATATTTGCTTTTTATAGGTAAAACACATCGCCAAAAAGGTCTTTCAACAGAATTATCTAAGTATCAGCAGACAGAATTTTATCACATTTTGCAATCATTGTTAGGACTACATATCTTACAAGTTCCACTATTTTCTTTACAGTCCGCTTACTAACATAAAAAGAAACATCACCTCAATCTGAAAGGTGATTTTTAAATTAATCTTACTTTTAAAATAGTAACATAACCAACCAATGAATTAACTTTTTGTTCTTGGATTATATTAATGGAGAAATTAGACAGAGATAACAATATCTCAAGATAACAAATATCCATTACGTCATTTGTATTTTTTTCTCATTCAAATGGACAACATCAAGACTTTACTTATACACGAATACTGCAAAGTTATAGTCCATGTTCATTAAGAACTGAACCTTAATTTTCATTTTCACACTATTTGTGTAATCAAGAACATTAAGATTTTATGTTACTTCTTATACCATTGACTTCGTAATTTCCTGGGCAGAACCAATGGTTATTTTCATTTTTGCCTTTACTTAGCTTAATTTTTTTATTGTTCTCCCTAGACAGTAACTTTTTACACTGGTGATGCTTCAAAACCTGTAATACAGTATTTCAGTGGCAAGCTTGCTATCTCTCAAATAAATATTCAATGCATCACAATTTCAATATTTTTCTTCTTGGTAAAGTATTTTCATTAACACAATATTTATATTGTTGGTATATGGTTTTTTAAATAACTGTCTATACCAGATTAATCAATAATACAATTTACCTGTAATAACAGTCCTATTGAAAGATTCTCTTTGAAAATAATGGACGTTTACATCAACCCTGTCTCTTCTAGTGAGCAGAAATCAAATTACTTCCACAAGCATATTTTATGTGGATAATGATAAAAAGGGATACGTGTAAAGTATACTACATGACATGTTTCTATGAATCTAAGAAATTACAGTTGTTCTAATAGACGAAAGATTAAAAATTTGCCACTAGCATACAATGCAAAGTTGCCACAGTGCTCACTGATGCACTTAGCTCATAGAAGAGTACAATATGACCAAACATTTCAGAAGCAAGAAAATGAACATTTAATGCAACACCCAAATCTTCTTTAATTAAAATACAGCAATCAAATTCATAGGAAAATGATACACCCTAAAAAAAAGCAAAAATGGAAAAATACTGGGCTCAAACTGTGACATAATCATTTCAATATTCTTGTGTACTCCATTTCATTCAGTCTATCAAGAAATTCAGATTAGCCAGGCTAAAAACATCCCAAAGCAAAATACACCCTTTAGATCACAGAACTGATGTTTCCTCAAAATAGTTTGGAAAACTAGCACAATTTATTTGAGTATTCAACTAAGGAACTCATGGCCTGACACATAAAACTTGCTGTCTTATGGCTCACAGTCGAATTTGATTTGAATGCACACCCACCTGATGGAATGTACGGTAAACACACGTTTAAATTAAATTAAGTAGAAATAAAACTGTTGCAAAAAGGTTTTTGGCAGGCATTCAAGATGCTATAAAAATGTAATTAAGGAGTTAAATCATACTCTTTATCAGAACAAAAAAAAACAATAAGCACATTTATAACAACAGATAACACATGAGGATCACTCCAAGATCCACATATTTTCCAATAAACTGAACAATTACTGATGAAATACTAGATGTGAACAACTTACAGAATGAAAGACACAGTGATAATGAATTATAAAACTTTATTGGCCTGTTAAAAGGAAGTTTGTCAAGTACATATCTTTTTAAAGTATAGATTTTTCAAACTGTTATGGTTGTAATTGTGAATAAAAATTGTTATTGTCTATTATCTACAATAAATATAAAACAGTTGCAACATGAAGAAATAGAGGGTGGAGAAAAGATTCACAACTTGCTGATGGATTACAGCAAACTTTTTTTTTTTATGATGTGATACAGTAGATGAAATTTTTGTGCTATCATTGGAGTACTACTTTTTTCATGATGTGAAAAGTAAGTTTTAGTGAAGAATGCCTTAGCTCTATACTTTGATACCAATAGAATGGCTCTCTTACGATTATTAAGCTGAACTTGAAATCTAAGACAAGAAATACAGAGATCTTTGTGGCAATGAAATACATTTCAAATGTATTTGCCAAAGAATTGTGGTTTTTCCCATTTTTTTGGACATGCCTGAGAAGTAAGCACTACACTGCTGACATCAAGAAGAAATCAAAGTCATCACAAGAAAGCTATGCCTTCACCCTGTACTTTCCTGAACATCAGGCAGCTCCCTGAAATCCTGTGTGTTTGCTCTTGCTTCTCCAGCTGAAGAAGAAGTTACAGTGAAAGTGTGTATGCAATGAGGGGAGTTTTCTCATGGGTTAAGATGTAACCTGCTTAGCAGCACCACTGTGAGATGCTGCCTCTAAGGGCAATGGGGGAAGTGCTCTCTTCAAAATGAGAGGAACTTGGGTCTTTACTACCTGCTCCAGGCCAGAACACTTGTTTATTCAACACACTCCTTGCAGCTGAAAAAAATACATCTAACCATGGAAGGATGCTATTAAAACTGGAAAGATAAGACACATCCATATCAATACACAATCCAAGTTGAGCTCCTTCAGTCTGTCTGAAGGAGATACTTTTTATCTGAAAGTATGCTAAGCAGTTAACCTTAACATTTGACTCAAATGCAGTACTGTATACCACAAGTTTGATCATACAGTCTACATTCTTGTGAAACTAAATAGCTGCATTTATTTCCAATTGATGCACTGTTTCCTTGCACAGCAGATTTAATTTGCACATACAAAAGAAAAACAGAACATGTGGAAGTCACTTTCCAAGGTTGGGGGAATACACATTCTGATGGAAGCGGGACAATGAAATGGGCTGTGAAACATACAAAACACACAGTACCAACACAGTCTGTGCTCCCTCCAATGCTGTATTTTTATTTCTCAGTACTTCCAGCCATCCAAGAACGCTTGCTGTGGAGAGCAGAAGAAAAAATCTGGCACAATATGGGCCTGCACTATAATTTGGAATACTTCACACTATCATGTAACGACAGCACAGCTCTTCAAATGAGTATTTAAAGGATATTTCTAACCTAATGAGAGGAGTGCATATCACAGCTCACAAAGGAGGATGTTGACCTCTGTCAAGAACAGCAAAGAAGAAAAAACAGAAGAACCACTGAAAATTGGAAGGAAGAGAAAAAGCCATAAAGTAGAAGGAAATACTAAAACCTTCAGGTAAGCTTCTGGGGTTTCTTTTTAAATAAATATGAACAGAATAGTTAGGCTGCCCAATCCATTAATAATGTTCTAATTATTCAAAATGTTCAATACACAACTAGAAAAGAAGCACTGAAATAAGAGTCAAGAAGATGTCAGAAAGGATACTTTTTTACCTGTCTGAAAGCTTCCAACTTGCAAACCATTTACAAGGTTTTAGGCATTCAGACATCATCTTAGTGCTGGACTCCATGTGGATGGTTAATTGTCAAATTATCATGGATGGCCAGGAGAAGGGACTGAGAAACTGGACATCTGTATGAATGCTGTTCTATAAAGAGTCAGTAGAAGTGTACTGATCTTTCCTACATGGCAAACTCCATAATTTTTTAATTTTTGAGAAAGGTGTCCTTATAGATTGGCTACACCTTAGGAAAGAAATAGGTTCCTAATGCTTTTTTCATGAGTTAAAAAAAAGAGCCATTCCTGCAAGAACCATCTGAAATAGAACAATTTCCATCTAGATGTCCACAGGTTTTCTTGTCACTGCCTGCTGCCAACAAGGATCTTGCTGACACTGAAACAAATGGTTTTCTTCTTTGCTGCATGGGAGAGACCCAACAGGTAGTCAAAGCCAGTGGAAAGGCTGGGGACTACTTTGCACAAGTTCGGGTACTCTGACATACATATATTGCCATGTGAATGTGTCACAGTAGCCTCCATTTGCCCTCGCCTGTGAGGTCCCACCACGCCCATCAACAAAAAGACACAGTCCCCTAATACCTTTCTGCAGGAACAGCTTTTGCAAGAGGCCCCACCTCACCTGGCATGACAGGCAGATGCAGAAAGCACAATAGAGATTCTGGGCGCTTCCAGGGAACAATGCACTTGTTTGCAACATAGACCTGGGCACTACTCAAACTTCCACCACATTCAGCCTCAGCAGGTATATTTAACAGATCAGGTGATGTGCCTCGCTTCACACCAAAGCACCCCAGCAGTGCTTCCTCTCCAGTCTCCCAATACATTTGCTCATCAAAATGCTCCATAACTTATCTCAGTACTTCTCTGAGTATATTAGATGTCAATTTGAAGTAAATTCCAGTATAAATAAAGGCCTTCTAGCAGAACATTGGAAATATGCTTTTATTTCAGTTTTGTGTCTGGCACAGTGAAAAAAAAAACCAACCAATTCTGCCTTTAGACATTTCATAGCCTTTTTTATTGCTCAATGAAACAATATTAAAGCTCTTTAATGGCAAATCCTGGATCTTCAGCAACTTTTACCATGTTAATAGTTCCTGTATTAAGTCTTAGTTTGAGTCTCACTTTATTGTAAGGAAGTCACGAATTCCTAAATAGCTGAGCCCTTTGTAAACCAACACCATTTAGGCAGATCAAAATCTCTACAAGCAGCATCACTCAGAATCAACCTGAAAGTCAGAAGCTAGTGGGTACCACAATTTCCAGTTAGCTTCCTTAACTTTAAGAGACTCTATATACACACTGAAAAGAAACCTTTTTAGCAACATGTAGGTTTTTTCCATCAAGCATTAAAGATCCGCAATAAGAGATTACCAGTAACAAATCACATGCTGTAATCCATAAGGTTCTGTTAATACCTGCATCAAGTTATAGTCCACTGAGTAGCTAATATAAAAGATATAGTACAAAATATGTAAGTAGAATATTCTAATATATATATATTTGTATATATATATATGTATGATACATAAATCAGTTGTGGTTTATTAAAGTTACCTTCATGATTACATAAAATCCAAAATACCATGTCAGTACATATATGAAGGTCAAACCTACTCCTGTACTATAAAGATGAACTGCAAAGTGCTATAAAATAAATTACCAAAAAAAAATAAATGTAAGATCCCCAATCAATAACTGTGCACATTTATGCATATAAATACTATGAATCAGAAAGAACTACCTTTTAAAATTAAATATTTTGAAAATCAACTGCCAAATTCCAGCTCTGCAAGTTTGCCTTCTCTCTGCCAAAATAAAAGTTTAAATTCTCACTTTATTTATCTAGCAATGAATTGTGAATACATGACAGAAATATGATCACTTTGTCCCAGCAAAACTTAGACTATAATCTGGGCTACTGGATCACGCTCTGCTTATGATTCAACTTTGATGTAACTCCACTGACTTTAATCCAAATATTGCTGAACTAAATGATTCTCCATTCATTTAATATCAGCTCAATAGCATCAGATATGATTTCAACATAAGGAGAGATTCATAGATAAGCAGTAAGTCTGAGAAGAATATAAGTAAAAGAAATTTAAAAAATCAGTAAGCAGAAAAGAAGTTAGTATGTCTCTAAAATAAGACTATGTCCCTACTCTTGGAGAGGAAAAAAGGCAGACATTCCTAATATTATTTCTGAGGAGCAGGAGAACACTTGTTGACGTCTAATTTCAAACAAGAACTATGATGGATACCCTAGTTGCTGCCATCCCTCCCCAGATCACCACTGTCTGTGCAGGGAAACAAAGATACTATGATTCCCATGTCATCAGTAGACTTCCAGCTCTTCCCTCTTCTTTAATGTGCAGCAAAGAACATATCTTTATGACAGATTTTTGAGAAGTGAAGAAAGCACTTTAGGAACTGCAACTCACCTTCCCTAGCCAGTGTCAAGAGAAAGAAAATAGCTCTCTGCATAGGCCTAGAAGTATGCAAGTTGTGGACATATTTCTTGACTAATAAGGGTATTTCCAAATCTTGAGCACAGCAGAAATAAAGAACTTGGATGCAAGAGACTGAAGAGAACACAAAGAAAACATCAGAGGACAAAGAGTCTTAAAAGGCAGACATCAAGTAAGGATACTGAGATAGAACAAGAGAGTCAAGACAGCAATGCAGAATGGGATGGTGTACACTGTAAAAGACTGCAGGTAAAGAAAAGATAACAGTGTTTGAATGGAAAGGTGAAAATGGCTGAAATTAAAACACATAATCAATTAAAAGCAAATGCAGGAGAGACCAAACAATTACATCTCTTTTTTTTACTAAATGTAATTTTAAGCAGTTAAAATCAAGAACAACTCCGAAAAGTAATCAAAATGCATAGAAATGTAAGCATCTATCTCAGTGTTTTGCTGGTAATCTTTGTAGCTAAGTCATGGTTAAAAACTCTGAAACTTCATCTTTCTTACAATTCCCTAGACTGAAAAAATCAAATTCTGAACTCAGAATTTGATAGGTAAATAGCATAAAAATTAACATCTAGTCCTACATCTAAATGCCTTCCCTGCTCTTGCAAAATGGTCATGCCTTCACTTAGATTTATTTGTTATAGTAAACTCTTCTCAGAAATAATTAGGATCTCTTCTGAAGCATACCTCACACTTAAGTATGAACAGTTAAATAGGACAGTCTGACAGACCAACCATATAGTGTTGATATTCTTGCACTTGGCGCAAAATAAGCATTCAAACCTACTAACAATTTGTGCACTTACCCAAAAACTTATGGGCTATCCTGAATAAGCATGACCTAACTGAATGTGTAAGAAATTACACCGGTTCAACACCCAAACGCACTATTAGTACTGCCACCTTTCTGTACACAGCCCTCATTCCCCTTCTTCCTGGCAAAGTCAGTGGAACCACATACATAACTATGATTTGTAGGGCCAGCTCTGCAATTTAGTGCTTTAGGATTTTAGTCCATTTCCTGAAAATTTACATGAACTTAACTTCAGGATGTGAGCATCCCCACTAAAATCAATGAGTTTACACACACACTCAAATCAAGCATTTATAGAAGTTTTGCAGAGCCATTATTGCAATAAAATATAAGCAACTTTGCAGTTCACCTTCCATAAATATTATTTATAAAAACAATCTTTCCAGTTAAGATCAAACAGAAAAAGATTGACAGAGGAAACACTGTAGCGCAATTTCATCTCAATGTCATTTTGGAAGACATACTGAGGACAAGGCAATAGTAAAAAGTGTGATAGCTTATTTGTGGATTTTCTTGAGTTTTATAGCTGCCTCAGGGCTTTGTTCACCCTGTTCTTTCAAAAACAGCTACTGATTTGAATGTATTACTACAGTTCTCCAAATACAGCCAGCATCTAAAAGAGAAGTCCATGGGAGGTGGCACTTCACTGGGCAAGAACACTGTCCACTCCCTAGTATGCAGCATACAGCTTCCACAAGCTCAACAGCCCCTCTATCATCTTTTCCTTATTTCATTTACCCATCCAGTGGGATCTTATGAAATAAAACAAAACCTAAAAGAAACAAAATTAAATATGAGAAATCATGCTTAAAACAAACAAACAAACAAACAAACAAACAAAAAAAACCAGAAGAAAAAGCAACAAAAATTAATACAAAAGTTCAAATACAAATGAATAGCTGACAATCAAACACATAAAGATAAAATACATTTAAAGCATACATATAAATTTAAATAAAAACTTTATGAATTTATGAAAATTACATAAGCTTTATCCTGTGGGCTGTGATTTTATTCATCAATTAAGAATGGATAAGGCATGTTCCTAATTTGTCTTTAATATATCAAAATATCCATGTTTAATTCTAATACAATGAAACTAGACTTTTCCAACCAGGGTTTGCATGATGCATGGGTCAGAAAATCCTTGCTGCTTTGTGTAAAGGCCTGTGGTGAAAAAAACTCCGTGTACAATCAAGTGCTCTGTGTTTGGTCCCATACAAGTGAAGGGAACCCTACTATAGAACAGAGTTGCTGTAAGTACAACACCAGGCTCCTCAGTAAACTTTGTTTCACAGCTTAGCTGTGTGCATGTCATCCTTTCTTCCTCTCCAAACAAACTCCTGCCCTTAATGTCATTAAATTACTTTGTAATGGCAGGAAAAAGTGGAGTTGTAGGAACTATTAATTAATTATCTTAAAATTTATTGTTTCTAGATCAAGAGGAACTTAAAAAGCAACATTACAGTACACTGAAACACAAGTGCGAAGCCCTCAGTTGTATTCTGCTTTGAGGTGAAAGAGAAGCATCTATCCTCCAAATGTTACTGGAATTGTGTACGGATAAGAACTTTTAAAAAAGCCATATTTGGCCCTCTGTGAAATCCAGCTATTTGACTGCATAGCATAAATACACCCTAGATCAGCTTTGTCTTACCCAGTCTGTTGTTATCTGATGCAGTTGAGTTATTATGTACGTCACTGTTGACAGTCACCATTACTTGTTCTAATAACATTTGAAAAAAAAACAACATATGAGAGTTGTACTACTATCCTACAAATGTAAACTTTATTAGTAGATTTTGCTTGTATGTTTTTGTGGGCTCTTTTTACTTTGCTTTAGTAAGTTCTCAATGTTTATAAAGAGTAAAAGTTTATCCATAGTCCACAGCAATTTAAATAATTCATAGCCAAATCCTGATCTGCCATAAATGAACATACTTAAACTATCAGTTTCAAGAGAAGTTGAATTTTACTGTTAGTAATTAAGTAACAATGACTAATTCATTTGCATTACATTTGCTTGCTTTTTATAACCTTGAGGCACTCTTAGTACTTCTGCCCTGAAAATAGACAATGGCACACTCAGAAGATGAACATTCGAGCTTTGAGACATTGCACATTTCCAGAAGGGTGTGGCAAAATTCTTTTTCTCTGAAACAATGTATAAGTTTTCATGTAAGGCATCAGGAAGAAACAGAGGGATTTGACCAATTCATACATACAAATATAGTATGTTAAAGTGAGCATCATTTCAGAATGGCCAAGCTTCTGTTTTACCTGGAGATAAATGCTCTAGGCTAGACTCAGACTCACATTGAGAAGATGAGTTTCTTACAGTCATAACCACCTGTGGTGACAAGTATCACAAGAACTTGTAAGAAACACCACATTACAGCTGGAATCTGTGATTTTACTGAAGCCTACATTTTTCAGGTCCTTGCTTCTTCTACTGTCTCCTCTCACATATAAGAAGTATCTTAAAGGGAATTAATACACTTTTCCTATACCATGAATATTCAGTGAAAGCATTAAAAACCAAAGGCTCAGTTGCATAACATGTCAGCATCACAGACCTAAAAGTCTACTGTAATGTCAAGGAAAACTCACAGCTGTAAAATATGACCTCGAGACCATGTGCCTGTTGTAAACTCTGTCTAAGAGAGATCTAGGAAGGCTGAGGATCTGTTTCTGCAAATAGGAGAGTAGCAGGCTTTTCTAGGCCTTTCTGCAGCATTTTTACTGAGTCACTGTAGTTAATCATTATTGCCCTTAGGATGCAAACATCCATGAAAGATGTTTAGAAGTCACTGGACAGACAGAAAGAGAGAAACATCAGGGTTTTGGTAGTATAGAGTTGAAAGTTATTTCATGGTTGCTACCTTCCCTTCAATTTCTTAGGCCATTCAGACCTCCTCTGTGGGATTTTGTTTTCTTAAAATTGTGAGATTGCATACATTCTTGGACACAAAGTCAATGTATTTACATGTATGTACAATGTGTTTACATAAAAACACATACCTACACCACACTTTTAACACTAAAGCAAATAATTGCAAGCAAAAGATTTCTGACCTTGCAATTTGTTCCTTTCCCTGTCTGCTGCAGTCATAGTGGATTATACTGTTGTGTTTAAAGTCACTTCTGAATTTGCATTTGAGAAGTTAACTGATGAACGACTATTAAGTGTACAGTACTACACAAAACACAGGTAGACAACAGATCTGTTTATATTCTTATTTGCATCTGCATGTGTATTATCAGCTGTAGTAGTCAAGTAAAACCAGTATGGAAGAAGACTCATACCTAGGACCTGAGCAGTCTACAGGAGTCAAGAAGTCCACAAGGGAGTTCTGCAAGTTGTATTGAAGTCACAAGAATTAAGCACTATAAATTACATCTTCTAAAGGAAAAAGTATTAATAGAAAGGAATTTTAGAAAGAAGAAAGAAAAAAATGTTTTAAAAAAAGGCAGTCTATTGACTTTAGTCACTGAAACATAGAAGGAAACCATGTAAACTACACAGAAAAGAAAAGAACATAGAAATATGGAGTTAATTGCAGGAGGGTAAGGGGTGGAACACAAGTAAAACGGAAGAAGAAAAATGGACTGAAATATAAAGATGCAGAAACTGAACAGAGTGATTTAAAAAAACAAAACAAAACAAAACAAAACAAAACAAAACACAACAGTTACAGAGAAGGTATAAAAACTACCAACCCATTAAGCAGCAGGAATATGGACTTCAGTTGTATGCGAGCTCTCTGACTATTTGGAGTCATTAAACTAATAGATGCAAAATATTATGGACAGTGGGTATTTAGAGGACGATTTGTCATGTCCTAACTGCCAAGCTCTTACCTGGCTTCTCGGAGCTCAGAAGGAGTCAGTTAGGCAGGCTGAGGCAAAGACTGATTTTGGCTTGAGTTGCTGCCTGGGCACTGGATTCTGAGTTTAGTATTAGCTTAAAAAAATCCACTGCTGTTATGTAAGCTGCCACTCATACTTGCAAAGAAAAGTACACTGAAGAATAAAAATAAAATACTCAAAAGTGGAAGAGAGAGAAAAAAAGCTATCCATCCTCCTTGTACAACAAATTACAGAACTTCATTCATCCTTTAGGAGAACATGATGTACCTGCCTCTCTCAGACGCAAAAGATAATAAGCCTGCTGTTACATTATTTTTCATATCAGCTTTTCATTCACAGAGTTTTGAACTGAGCACTGTGCTCACTATTAGTCTTGAAACATTATAGTGATTTTGCAATACACTATTTTGGGGACATCAATCCAAGTCTAGCAGCTCTTGTCCAAAGAGAATGTGCTACACAAAGTGTAGTTTAAATTATGTTATCAATACAGATCCAGCTGAGCCAATAGTAAGGATATTTTTAATCCTTCAACCTTTCTGGAAGCTGACCATCTCATGACTTTTGCAGATCTGTATCTCAGATAGTGATAGATGTTCTGTAACTTCCTAAGAGTTTATTCTTTTTGGGAGCTGAATAAAACACCTGTTAGAGCAATTGTTTTTAGATTTTCTATTAATTTGAGGAGAAAGCATAAAAAGGAAAGTATAATAGCAAAAGGTTCATGTGTTTATACATACTGAACAAGCAAGCGACCAAGAGCCAAAAAGAATCTTTCATAAACATGATCCTTTTTATATGTAAAAAAGCCAACTTTTTCTCTACTTTAACCAGTGCACAACACAGAACTGACCAGTTAATGGCATGATAATAGCTAATGTATTGCCATATCTGAAAAAATCACTGTTACTGGGGTAGTCACACAGACACTGTTTCAACTTCTACCTGTACCAGTTTCACTCATTTCCTTCTCACTTGCTATGTTCTCTACAAGCCTTCACCCATGACATTCAGAAAATGACATGGTCAACTTCTGAACTCTTTTAACTAATTTTAGTTCTGTGAAATCCTTTTTACTTCAGTAGGATTTTAAATACTTTATTCTGATGAGCTGTACCTAAATTGTAGGTCTGCAGTTAAACTTTCTTGATCATTACAAACATGACCTAAACTCTTTCAGAGTCAAGAAAAGTTTCCTGTAATGTATATACTCACATGGCACTTGGCAAAAATCTGAGATAATTCTGTATCTGAATTTCACATTAGTCTCTCTTTTCAGATCAGATTTTCCAGTAACTGAATTTACTTAGTAATTGGAAAAACTAATACCTGAAAAGATTAAGCAGGCTACCCCATGAAGTGTTACATCTAGAGGGTCAAGAGTCTTGAAACTTTTGTGCTTCAGTTGCTTACAACAATAGAAAGGCAGAACACAATATGGTATTGTATTAACCTCAAGATTGTTTTTATTAACCCAAAAATTATGGTCTCCTTTACAATCCCTCAAAATAGTGCTATGTTTCAGAAAGTTCTTTTCCACTATCACTAGCTTTTCCTCTAATGTTTAGATTTATACTCCCACAGATAAGGAAAGAGTTTGCCATTTTATGCATACTGCCACCTGAAGGAGATTCCAAAATGAGCTTAATAAAATTGGAGCCACTAACATTAGTGTTGCAGGCAGCAGTCAGTCTGTTTAATAGCTTGTTTCATTGATCTACAAGTTCATAAAATGAGAAAGAGGGCCAAATAGAATTATATATACTTTGGTGTAGAATCCTACTAAACTGTTCTCAGTGTGAAAGAAGTTAGAACCAAGAGACAGTATAACTTGCCCTGTCTACTCACCATTTTAGAGGACAACAATATTTTGGGCTAACAGTCCTCTATATTGCTAACAAGGATCAGGTTTTTCTTAGCCTGATAAGGAGTTTTTATTTTATTTCCCAGTAAAATACATTGGAAGAGGTGCTAATTTTCCAAGCTGGAAGCAGAAAATGAAATATTTTTGCTCAGCACTCTTGAGGAGGAAATACTGATTCTTTCTTAAGAACAGTTGCTACACTCATTTCTTTCAGCACAACATCCAACAGATGTTTGTTTTTACAATACTGCTGCTGATGCTGTAGTTGTCTTGCTTTCTATTGATTAGTGAGATTCAAGGACATTAAAAGATGAATCTCAAACCACTAGTGTTCAGAGATAGAGTTTAAATTTTGCATAGTGCTTGAAGATAATCACTGGATATATTTTGCACAGCTTCTAATTCAGGGACAGTTTATGGTGAAAAAAAAGAGTATAAATAAGCAACAGTTCAAACTCAGAAACAGAACTCTAGAGTAACTATAGCTTCCCACAGAAGCACAGAAAATACACATTTATAGAAATGCAATTCATTGGAAAATATGTAGCAATTACGGTCTATATACACATTTTAAAACATGGGACATCTGCAGGTTATTCTATACCTCATCTGCATGAAACACTATGCCTGAGCATTCAATCTATATATCAAGGAATGTTCTCTCAAAGCTTTCTGCAAGTACTTGATAAGTCAAAGCTGTTAAGAAAGAAGACTATTTACCTTATGACATCCCTAGTATTTTAGTTTAATACACTCATTAGTGTGCATGTAAAATACAGAAATGCTACCATACAGATAAACTTTTGGTAAGTGTCACTTTTCAGCCACAGGAAAGAAGATCAGATCACATGAAGGACACAGCATAGTTATGTCTTACCCCTTTGAAAAAGAGAATCACTGTCAACTTTGAAACCATTCTGCCTCTACCTAAATATTGAACTCAGTTCTGTCATCACATTCGTTTGCACAGTTCCAAGGATCAATATTTATTTCACATTTTCAGTATATGGCCTTTTGACAAGGACTGGCAAACTAGTTTTCATATATAAATAAGGGGGAAAATGTTGTACATTCCTGTACAGTAAGAGCTATGGAACCTAGCCATAGTGCCTCTAATGAAACTATTCTTTTTTTTTACTTCCTTTACAGTCAGTACTACTATCCAAGCACTTCCACACAGTGATTAACAATGTCTCAAAAAAACTGATCTGTGTGTGCTGAATAATGGACTCACAGCAAGCATCCAAGGGTAGTATTCCAGCAAGCCCAGTTACTGTTTTGTTCCATGACTACTACTTAATTTCTGTGCATCTGTTCTTCCTCCATCCTGTGCAGACTTCTGAACTGTCAGGGCAAAAGATAACTGCCACATTCTGATACAATGTTGGCTCAAGTGTTTCACTTTATAAATTCTCTCCTGATATGAAAATTAAGATATAAGTTCATAAGGAAAAACCCAAAATAGCCCAAAAGCCTTGCTAGTTCTCTCTTACCCCAAGGCCTAACGCTACAGCACAGGTAAGAGACAATCTGACACTTGCCGTCCACGAGACCTTGTCTACCTTAGTCCTTCTCCACAGTAACACATGAACTTTGAGGATGAAGCAAGAGAACTTCATGAACCTTGTGGTTTGTATATTCATTCCTGAAAAGCCAATTCAAAGTCTGGCACACTTTTGTAGGCAGCTTGAAATATATATATATATATATACATATATATATATACACACACACACACTCTGCACCTTTTCCAAGGCTCTAGGGGCTTTTCTTTCTCCCCAGATACCGCTGTAAGCTGGAATCACACCAAAGACACAGCATGGCTGTGAATGGCCTTGTGATTCCTCTCAAACACAGAAGATGGACAATATTTTAAAGGAAAAATAATGAACAATCATAGAATCAAAGAATCATTAAGGCTGGAAAAGATCTTCAAGATCATTGAGCCCAACAATAATACAACTACCACAACCACTAAACCGTATCCTGAAGCACCACATCTAAATGTTTCTTGAATACCCCAGGGATGGGTACTAGACCACCTCCCTGGGCAGCCAAACTTAGTTGGTAACTTCTTCAAACATAGAACTAAATGAAGCAGTTTGAATCTCGTGAATCACAGCTGCTTGGAGCCGAAGTAACTAAAACATGTGCTTACTCTAGGTTGACTATGATTTTCTTCACTCTATTCTGAATTTTATATGGACCCAACTTTTTACAAGATACACAAAGGAATCAAGAAGGAAAATGGTCTTTTGAAGAAAGGAAATTTTCCACTATCTGCTTTTACAAATACTATCTCTTACATCACCTTTTTGACAGAACAAAATACATACTGTATTTTTAGGTTAAAGTACACCTGAATTAATGTCAAAAAGCTCCATTTGAAGATTCATTGACTTTACAGAACAAAGTAAACAATTTTAGTAACTGAACTATGCATTTATTAACTTAATTAAGATGAAATAAGTTAGTCATGAGTGTATAATGGATACCATGTTTAGTTGCATATTGCTGTAACTGCTCTGGGCAGCAAGTAAGTGAAACAAAGTGTTCTCTTACTTGAAATTGTGTTCCTACAACTGGAGCTACTGTGTTTCTCATCCATGTCTCGCAGCCAGTATGCTAGATATATGCTATATAACCTATTTGAATCTTAGTGGTCTGCTGCCACTGATGCATAAGAAACTTAATTTTCTAAGATGTGTGAAAAGCCATAAAAACAATCATCCCCTCTCTGAGTACATGGAAAAAATCCATCCCCTATCTTCCACCCAAAGAAAACCACTCCCACCCTGTAGGGACAAAATCAGGAAAGGAATGGTGTTACTGTCCAGTTATTTCTGTAGCATTGCTACAGAAAGTAGGTGTGTGTTCTTTCTACAGAAAGAATGGTCCTGTAGCCATACTAACAAAATGTTTGAAATGCACCGGAAATAAGAGATACTTCTTCTGAAAGAAGAGCAATTGATGCTTTTCTTGATGCCAACTTCTCCTATAGGCACTGTCCAGAGTCCTCAGTCTTCACAGCCAAATTTCCTTGCATTTTGAATCAATAAATAGCCAAAACAATACGCCTGACTCTTCCATGATCAGACAATGTCAGAATGTCTGACTGCCTTTGGGCTCCAGTAACCAAATAGGTCCCAGCCTGCAACAATTGCAGGTCAGGAGTCCCTGGAACACAGCAATGTTTTGGCCACAATGCTGTCACTGTTGGCCAAAGTAGTGGTCTCCACTTCAGCTATTGACACTGCAGAAAGAATCAGTTTAACACCTGACTTCCTTTCATGAGACAGGGTTCCCATCTCATCCTCCCCAGCTTCCACAGAGAAAACTGACTTGCAAGACTGGTTGCTTCCAGGCCCATCTATTAAGCTAAAGATTTCAAAGACAAAGCAGCTCAGCACACACCTGTGTCAGTAAATTATTAAAAGGCCACAGCTCAGGCTTGAGTAAGGGCTTTCTTCTTTTTTTATCCATAATTATTTAATCCATAGGAGATAAATAGCACTCATACAGACAATGTTGTGGTACAGCTCAAAAGAGAGCATAGGTCAGGAATTATTTGCAATACACTGTATGTATAAGGCCACCTTATGTATAAGGCCTTTAAGAGATGAGGGAGAAAAGAGTTTAAAACTTATGGACATGATCTATGCCTTTCCCTGTGGGTCAAAGGATGTACTCTAGACCCATTTGCTTTGATGGCATATTGGTAGTCTCAAATACTGCTGTGTTTTGCCTCAGAACCAAGGGAAATTATATAGTACATGCAAACCACACACTGCTTACTCTCTAGGGAGACTGCTTAACAGATAATACAGAACTGAGTTATTTCTGATTATCTGAAGTACAATGGAAGACATGAGTCAGTTACGTAAAATGCATGCTAGTACTGGAACTGGTTAAATAATTTTCAAAAAAAAAATTTTTTTTTTTAAATTATTATTTTTAATGAGGGACTCAAAAACCTGGTATTTGGCCAGTTCTTATTATTTAGGCTTGGTGCCATGAGTCAATACTGATGAAAGAGAAAGCAATTTTTGACATTCTGTCTGAAAAATATATTAACAGGTACTTAAGAGCTCGTGTGATTTTACTCTTGCCTGGACTGGAAAATAAGGTGATGATTGAAAACATACTAGCAAAATTAAAAATAAATTAAAAAAAAAAAAAATCCACTCATCTAAAAACACTAGTCTAAACATGATATTTGGGACTTTTCCCTAGATATACAACTAGGTTCACCTAGACCAAATGGATTCTTACCAAGTGCTTCACAATGTATATTTAAGGAGCAAATCAAGGTTGCTAGTTACATTCCCATATTATTATTTAGACTATCCCAATTTATCAAATATTGCAATACAACAAAATCCTTTTTCAAGCCCCGTTCAAAGCCCTGACATTTCCACAAAAAGAATTTCCCAGATTCATATGTGTGCCTATGATGCATCATTAGTTATTGACAATTTTGACAGCATATAAATAATTTTTTGACCAAAAAGTAGGTATACATGTACATACGCTTATACATAATAGATACATCTTAGAAATATAACTGAAAACAAATGTAGTATTTTATAAGGACATCTGTTCTAGGAACAAATATTTCTGTAAATTCACTGGACATATTAAGAAACAAAACAGTATTTGCTTTTTATATGTTAGGAGTCTGAATACCTTTATCATCTCACCTTCATTGTCGTAGTCTTGCAATGAAAGCCATATTTGATCTACCAGACCAGCTCCTTTTACTTCACCATGAACTGGAATGGAATGCATTGCCATTAATGCAATTGTCAAAGGTTTGGTTTGCAACTCCAACACATTTTCATTTGTTTGGCTTGTTTTGGTTTTTCTTTTTTTCTATTTTTTTTTTTTTTTTTCCCCCAATATCTTTATATTTATCCAACTGCTTTAATTTTTCCATCCTACTCTGTAGGAACAGAACATCATTGGGATACTTCTAGATTGTTCCCAGTTCACATTTTTCAGTTAACAATCTATACCATAAGGAGAGCTGTCACAACTAACTGATATTGTTTGGACTGGACTCTACCAGAGGCAGCTTGTACATGTCTTTTATAGCTATAAAAACATACATGGCTTCAAAATATTTAGGAAAAAAATTGTAATGTTATGCTTTATGATAAGCAGTGAGGACATATTCCACAGTCACTGGCCAAATTCTTCTTTCTGTATGTCTTTGTCTTGCAAAGACCAACTTAGTGTACAGATAGCCCCCACTGAAGTCAAGGGTCAATACTTGGTCATACTGCATGGAGCATTTTTTTGCTGGTGGTTTGTGGTTTTGTCTGGGGCTTTTGCTTTTGTTGGGGATCACATACAAAAAAACCCAAACCCTCAATACATTAACACCCTAGTCAGTAATTCACTGCATTAAAGAATCCTCAGAAGACCTAACATGAAAACAGCTTAATCAGCATCTGGCCCTACTCGTTACTGCTAGTACTGAAATTAACTTCTAACCAACTTGCACTGCCTAAAGCTTCTGCAGATTGCCATCTGTTGTGCCAGAGGCCCCGGTATTTCCTCATTGCTTCCTCTAAGGCAGGAGATAGCTATGTAGCAGAGTAACAGGTTTTCACATCTCTTTCTGTTCCAGTCCAAGGTAGTTCAGTATAAGGCAACACAATGAACATAAACAGAAGATTTGCAAGTCCAAGCCACTCTGCCCTGAGTCTTCAAGTGTCAGAGCTAAACATACTTTGCAGCATAAAAAAATCTATTCCACATGTGAAGGCAATGGATATGTGGCCCACAGACCTGGACATACTTTATGAATTCAATGTAGGGATAAATGTCTAAAACTAAAAAAAATGTAAAAGAAAACTGCAGCCACATGGAGGGTTCAACTTAAATTGTCTACTTAGATTATGCCACTTGAGTGGCATAAAACTACTATATACATGGCTATTTTGTGTGTCTGCAGATTTATATACACATATATACAAATTTCCTTCAACATATTTCACAAAAGTGACTGGAAAGCTTTTCCCCTGGAAATTATATTAACATTAAGGTACTAGTGCCACACAAAAAAACACAGTAGAAATAGATTTGCTATTACTAGCATTTATGAACAGCATAAAATCAACAGAACATATATAAAAATGATTTGAGTAATACTAAATATGATGTCAGTAAAATGCGCCAAGTGAATTGTAGACGTTGTTTGACTGGGGATAAAGATACACAGCATGTTAGGATGCATTGTGTTCAAGAATTATTAAATGTGTTCATAATATTCTACAAGAAAAGATGACATCCCAGAGCTTGCCCCTGAAATCATTAAGATAACTTCAAAATCTGTCAGACCTTCACCCTGCCATATTTTCCTAAAAAGCAGAAGTAAGAGATTACAACCTGAATCTCATTTGTTATTTTTCAGCCAACATAAAAATTATACTGGATCAACTCTTTTATCTTCTACAAATAAATCCATCTGATTCTACTTAAGTTAACAGATCTTAAGCATCACTTCTAAACTATAGAATTTAAATTTAAAAAGTAGGCTCTGTTCAAAAATACGATGTCTAAGTGAAAACTGAAGTACTTAAGTAAGGATGGACAGCGTTGCTTGTCTTTCAATAAAGCATCAAGCCTGTATTTTAAGCACCCTTCTCAGAAAGAAAATGGTTGGCTGAGAGAATATTCTAACAGGATCCAAATGAAAGATATTAAGATATTCTTCTATATTTGTGAGTGACTGCTTATGATATATTTCAAAATAGGAAAAGTATTTTAAGGGGACAAAGGTTCCTACCCCTTTTTAAGAAATACTTTCCTCTCCTGAAATTAAAATACTGAATATGGTACTCCCTTTAGGATTTAAAATTTAACTGCAGGAAGGAAGGGTAGTTACTGATTTTGTAACAAGTTTACTTAGCTTACACTGAACAGATCTCGTAAAGGACAGTACAAAATAAAGCAGTATTTTTTAAAAAAATATACCTTTCACTTCACAAATTGCCAAAGCACATTAAAAAGTATCATTGCCCAAGCAGCTGAAATATCCTTTCCCTTGCAACTACAGAAACATAATTTTTTCAAGCTCAGCTCTATATTACAAATCTTGCAAAATCAAATATTTCAGATACACTACCTCAGCTACACCACAGCTTTCCAATCCACAATGCAACCATAGAACTACTGGAGACAGGAAGGGAGGGAAAAAGTCCCTTTCATGACTGACATGAAGCCATTCACAAACTCAGTACTCCTCTATTTAGATTACGGCAGAGCCCTCTCCTGTAATAATACAGCTTTTTGATAAAGTCTGACTATGCTAAAAGTTATTGATGACAATCTTGATTAAGCTAGTAATTAACTCCTTGAAAACACTCATATGGTAGGGCCAGGGTTGTGAGAAGGACAGAGACCAAGCAGCAGTTCTGACCTTGAAAGAAAAGTATTGATCAGATTTGCCTTGTGAAAGGAAAGTGGGGAAACTGACACCAACTATCCTGAATAATTAATGAGCTCCAGCAGCATGCTCCTGACTCCAGCTCCTTGTACATAAAGTGGATTTTTCTTCAGGCTTCCTCAAAACAGCACATTTACAAACTATTCATGCAAAGAACCAGCAAATTCATCCAAGATAATAAGAAGTACATTTAGACAACAACTCAGAGATTATACTTTTTGTGTACTTTAGACAATGTAATACATGACATGTACATTGTGCACATGTGTGTTTATAAATATTATGTTCATTACTGTGAACAACTAATTGCAATTGACTGCCTGTGCCACCATCTAGGTTTCCATTAGTAGCCACTAATGCAGAAAATTATTTTGCAGTCTTTGAATCCTTCCTAGGACTGAAGAGTCTTTCACCATACCATCAGGAATACATATTTGGCCCTAAGAATTGAGAAGTTGTGGTTTTTGTTTTAGGCTGGTTGTTGTTTGTTTGTTTGTTTAAAAAAAGAAAAAAAAAAAAGCCAAAATCAAACAATCAAACATCATGATCACTGACTGTAAGCATTTTCTCTCAGAAAGATGTTGTTTACCAAAGAATCGTATATCAACAAAGTGGAAATAGGAAAAGGTTTTTCTGTTTACCTTCCACTACAGGAAGGAATAAATGCAACAAATCCTGTCCCTCGCAGAAGTCTATAAACTGTAGATGTATAAAGGTGTAGTCAGTGCTGTCAAAGGCAGTGCATTCATACATGTAGGAATTTGGCTGTTTTCAAAACACCTATTCATTTAGTTTCCCTCTAATTCTCTGTTTAACTACTAATGTTTTCCACTGTCTAGAGATTAGAAATCTTCCTAAGACATACCCTCCTTTTCAAGAAGAATGGTAACATTGACAAAGGTGAGAATTACTACTCTTGCATTTAAATTCAGATACCTTCTGTAGCAGTGGGATACAAAAACCCATTAGAGTAACAGTGCTGCTTCTGTGTTTAATGTTTACTGAATGAATGAGATGATCCCTTTTGCCCTTAACTTTGCTCACCATGGATATTTACCTTTTTGTATGGTAGTGAAAAAAAACATCCAAAAAAGATTAAAAGAGCCCAAGTAAGGATCATGCAAACTAGGCAATTATAGGGACACTCATTTATTTAAGGGAGAAACTGATGAGCTGTGGATTACAGTGACAGACTATACATGAAGGACAACATGCAAACCTACACTATAACAAAGCCAGAAAGCAATACATCTTCAGTGCTAGTTCCAAAATGCCAAATGACTGCAGAGTAAGTTTAGCAAGAATCTGGTGATGGGCAGCTTCACATCAGGAATTACATGGTACTATAATGGAGGAGAAGAATCATTCATAATGCTATTTTTCAGGGTACATTTTCACTCTACCATTGTCAGTTTCATAGGATGCAGGTAATGAACAGGTAATGAACTCTAAGACCTACAAATTAATTCTTTCTGACAAAAAAACCCAACAACAACAAAAAAACTCCCATGACCCTGATTAAATATTTTGTTACATTTACATTTCAAAGAAATAAAAATTTCCCCAGTTTTGTTTATGAACTTGTGTTAAATCCTATGGCTTTTACATAGATGTTATACAAAATCGAGGAAAAAAAAATGCAGTGGAACATTCCTCTGTAGTAAAAAAGTCTTCAATCTTGCCTATAACTATTAAAGCCACCTAACATCAGAGAGGACCTGTGATGATTTTTTTTTTAAATGAGCTGTATACAAACCTACCCATAAGTCTGTTACTTTCAGTCCAAGGGCAAAATTCTAAAATTCTCCTCTTCTATGCACACTAAAAATGAAGTATCTGTGGAGTCTACCACAGTGCTTATTCTGCACTCCTGTTTCCATCAAGGGTACTTTCAGTGCTGAAAAACAACACGAGACAGCAGCCAGACTGGAGCAAAGACATTTAGTCTCACTGCTGGCTGAACTCTGCAGTAATCATCATCACGACACAACCAGCCATCTATCCGATTTAACAGAGATGGTCCACAGTTCTGATCAGATGCTTCTGATTACTTGCACATGCTTGGTGAGAGGCCTCCTCTTGAATTAATTATTTTAATTGTAAATATTACACACACTGAAATTAAAATACCCAGAGAAAGACTGGTGGCTGCTTCTATTTGTTACTGTGTGCTTTGATGTGTTCACATCCAGTTTTGTGGCCACATGTAAATAGCACAGGTCACATTAAGTAAAATTCACAGGAACAGGTTGCCCAGAGAGGTGGTGGAAGCCCCATCCCTATATGTTTTTAAGGCCAGTCTGGACAGGGCTCTGAGAAATCTGATCTAGTGGGAGATGTCCCTGCCCATGCAGTGGGGTTGGAACTAGGTGATCTTAGAGGTCCCTTCCAAGCCTGAAAATTCTATGATTATTTCCAGGGCAGAGATGTCCTGGCCAGAGGTCAGGCTGAGTGCCACTATACAGACCTTTGCAAAAGGAGCTTTCTCATCATTCTACCTTTGATTCTATAGTGGTTGCTGTACAAGAAACACATTTCTTGGCCCTGGCTGTTCAGTTTTCAGTGTCATTGGTCTGGCTTCGGCTCATGACAAGTTCAAGTATTTTTTTTTGTTTGCTTGGCTTTTTGTTTTGTTTTGTTATGTTTTCTTAAAAAGGTACACAGAAGTTAAGAATATGGGGAGTTAGTGAGAGGAACTTCAAAAGACAGGTGACTGCACAGAATTGTTACTTAGCTAAGGAACATGCAAGAGAAGCACAGATTTCTTTATCCAGTCCCATATTATTTTGAAGCATACATACCTAATTCCACACTAACAAACCAGCCTGACAATCATGCAGTTTCACTGACTGCACGAGCTTGACTGTAGGTCAGCAGCAGTTAGAAAGGAGAGAAAAGTTTAGCTTTCCAAGCTCAGAGAGCTCCTGGTCCCAGTTATAGTGACTAAACTAGGCCTGTAAACCTTTTCAAGATACTTGGATGCCTGTAAAGGATTAATTCCAAATACTGGACTGACATAGAACAAACTCTAAAGCTGTAGCTCTTGGACACACCATCTGACCTTTCTCCCATTTCATCAGAGCTCATCAGAGCTCTCCACAGCTCTCGATTCCTCCCCCAGTCTTTTCTCTTGCTTTCATCAGATAGAGTTACCAGTTCATTTCTTTCTTCCTTCCTCTTCTCACTGACTTTTTTGCTCCTCTCCATTACAGCCAGCAGACACGCTTTCAAAGCCAGCTTAGGACTTCCCCCACCCTCCCAGATGAACAAGAAGTCACACTACCCTGTTTTTGCCATTCATCCAGCTGAGAGAAGTAAGCTTTTTTATCATAATTAAATATCACATCTTCAGTCCCATCAGCTTCTCCACAACTCTGGATTCCTATCTTAGTCCCATCCTGCTTTTCTCTTACTACTCAGAACTAAACCTTCTAGTACAAAAATGGAAAAGGTGTGATTTTTGCCTTCTTTGCCTTGCTTCCTCCTAGTTATGTGACAATGTTTTCTTTAACTATACCACAACCTTTTCCTTTTTCCTCATCCCTTTCTAAGAAATTGCCTATCTGCTCACCTCTTCTAGCCTTCTCACTTGGACCTGAAAATCTTCCCTGCTAGTTTCTCTTTTCCCTTTTTTTCACCTCTCCCTTGCTCTTTATCACTTCTCTCTTAGCCCAACCTTCACCCACAATGAAGGCAGGCTTTGATCCTGCCTTTTTTTAATAAAAAGCAATCCCATCTGTATTTCAAACTATTACCTTTATTTCTTATTGAGCTCACTGAATGAGCTGCAAGAGGTTCACTTGGTCTATCAGGCCTCTGGCTACAGTATCCCTGATCTGCACCCAAGACCTTAATCACTGCAGACCTGACACATTACTGTATTTCCTACTACTTTCCCATAATATAGCATTCACCTGCTGTGCTAAGAATTTTGCATGACTCATGGTTTAGAGAGGTATTTGTTCAATCCAAACTGCCACATACTTCACTTCTTTAGAAAATGATCCTTGAATTCAGTCTTTGAATGAAGAAAATGTAATTTTCTTCATGAAGTAACAGTCAAGGTGATGCTAGTATAAGGAATATCCAACAACCTGTACCACCGCTAAAACAGACAAAAATCTACACAAATAACCACAAAACATTTTGCAGGAAAGGAAAACAAAATCTTCTGAGCCTGGCTGCAGGTATCATACAAAATCAATCAAAATTCACTTTTCTTGTTTTTTCTTCTTTAAGATTGCAGACCTATTTTGCATTATTAGCCAGCCCTTTTAGTGAAATTAAACAACAGAAATGTGTCAGAGCTACAGTCACAATTCAAAAGGTGACTCATAAGCACTGAAGCCATGAAATATAAAAAAAAAAATCTACATATTTGTTTTGTAAGTGACCAAATTCTTACTATATTGAGAAAAATTCTATTCAGATACCATAAATTTTTGTTAAACAAAGTAGAAAACTACTTTGAGACATGGTTAGGAAAGGTACTTCTCTGCATTTAGGTAACAGGCTATATATCAAACCAGAAACATGTGAGCATACATCAACATGAATGTACATGAACCCCTTCCTCATTCTGTGTGAGAAGGTTTCATCAGTTCAGCATAAAGCAAATGTTCATAAATACCACTATGCATATACAGTTTCCTAGCATCAGCAAAATATTTTTTGGTGTACCTTTTGTGCTTTCCACACTCACCAGCCAAAACAGTCAGGTACATCTGAAGTGAAGCTAAAGGCACGCTCTGAAATTTCAGTTCCTTACACTCCTTCTTCAATAACGTTTTTGTAGCTAAGACCTATCTAGAATCGGTCCTGGTCAATATCTTCTCCAGAGCAAGTTCAGGAGACCTTATTAGCTGGGGCTCTTTTCTGTTACCTTTTTTTTTAAGTTGTCATGTTGCCTGGAAGCAGCACTCTACTAAAACACTGATATTGCATACCCTATTTAAGAACCACTATAAGACATTTCCCTCATCCAAAGCCCAGTGTTTTATAGCGCCAAGGTTAATTGAGGAGCTAAAGGCCAGGATTAAGTTCCACCTATTCTCTGGGAGGATTTAGTTTCCCGTGTTACTATAAAGATAATTTCCTAGATGCACATGGAAGCTGACACAGCCAACCACAGGACCTCTGCCTGCTGCACTTCTCCCCCCAAAGAAACACTAACCCTCATCCATCTAAATGAGTCCAATTCCCATCTACACTCATTTACTGGCAGGACAGGATAAAGGGACCATTGTGTTAATAAGAGTCAGGCTCACTGACCACTTTTTTATAATGAAGGATACCACCAGCATACCAATATGTTTAGATTCCATCCACTCATTGCATGCTGCCCACTTCCTCCTCCCCTTTCCGAAATCTCCTCACTCAGCAAGGACACTACTTCAGTCTTAAAAATTAACAAGACAACTGTTTGACTAGGTAAAAGTAATAAACACTGAATTCTGAAGTCTCTGCTGTAGCTGAAGATCTTTTCTTTTCCTGCCTCACCCTGAAGCAAACCAAACCCATGACAAAATTGTTAAGATGGAAGAAAAAATTTAAATTGAAGCATTTTCTTTATATTGCTTACTGTCATGAATGTATTTTCAGGATTGTAACTGAGAAGAAAGGTTATCAGTAGGTAGCTGCAATGGAATGAGTTGAGAAAAGACAAGGTATCTAACAAGTTAACTCTGAAGTATATAATTAAAATTTAAGCAAATCTGGAAGTTAGGACAGCTGGAAGAGGCAGTGGGAAACTCTCAGAAGCTCTTCACCTTGTATTTAAAAGGCTAGCAATAAATGACAGGAATTAATTTAGTGAACACAAAGTATGGGAGCTCTGTACATGGAGTATTGGAGTGCCAAAAATATCAGTATTCCAAGGTCAGCTGGCATACACAACAGTGCACATGAACATCCTTTTTGTCCAGATAGTAGTGAGTACAGGTAATTGTCAGTGAGAACTCAGTGAGTACTCAGGTTTATACTGTATGCAATGGAAGCACTTATTGGTGCATAGCTTAGCATAGCTTGTACAAGCATAGCTTGTACTTGGCAAAAATATTGTCCTGAATGATGGGACCAACCTAAAGTTTGCAAAAGTTGCCATCACTGCAGCAAATGAGCTGCAGAAAAGAGCTCAAATACTAGGCCATGATTAATAGTGAATCTCTATTATATGAATATTTTTCAGTGCACACAGATGTGTCACAGACAGTGGCACAGACTGCAAACACACAGTAGGAATTTCTCTGCCTTTGACATCACAACTTTCAGCCCATAGCTGCCACAGGGAATACCCAGACTGCACTGCATTGCTGTCCAAGTGCAGCAAAGGGAAAAGTAGGGGTCCAAGCTACTCAGGTCTCCCTGTCGCCCCAGGACAACACAGTCCAATAGCCTGAAAGAGTAAATGCCCCTCAGTTTCTCTGTGGTTTGTTATGATGCTTCTCTTGTTCTTGTGGAGCATATGTCACATGCAAGACTCGGGTACAGTCTGCTTTGATCAGAAGCAAAAGAATGATTGCTCTGGTTCACATGCATTCATGCTAGGCTGTCTGGTGAACTTATGATTTTCGGCCTAAATCAGCTATAAGAAATGCCAAACTATTACTTTGACAAAATAAAGCCACATTTTTTATAGTCTTCTTTACCAAAGCAATAGGGTGCCCAGGAGACACAAAGACAACTTTTTCTCTCTTGCCAGCCTTTCATGTGTGCAGCAGGTGTAGAATACAAGAACACCCACGTCAGTCCTAATGAAATAAGTATCTATTGCCCTGCCTCTAACAGGGACCAAAAGTATCTGCCTGAGGAATCACGTAAGTACAGAGCAAGAGAACAGTCACACTTAACCAGAATACCTTTGCAGCCAAAGATTTCATGTGCTAGCGGTGATGCCTTCATGTTTAATAGTTGTATCACTATAACCTACAGCCTCTGGGCAAGGAACAGGCCCTGTGCTATTCACCTAGCTCACAACCTGAACCCACAAGGCACCTGGGATTTACTGTGCCACTCACAGGTCGCATGACTTCTTCTGATGGCAGCAGAATAGCCTGCATTAATGTTTGCCTGGAGTGTGCAGGGAGAGGTCTTTGCAAGAGCATCTGCAAAGCACAAGCTTCAGGCTCCATGAGAAACCTGTCTAGCTGGCAAGTTGGCACTCTGTTGCACAGAAAAAGAGATATTTAGCAGAAGAGGCTAACCACTACCATCAAAGTGACTCAGGGTGGTGAGAGCTCAGGAAAAAAACTCTAAGAAAATGGTAATGAGCATAAATGCTTCACTGGTGTTCTCACAGAATTTCACTGCTGGTTTTAATTTGACCCTCAAGCATCTCAAGTTGGAGAGATCTTAAACAAATGAGCCACTGGATCAGAGCCAACTAAAGAATAAAACATGGGCTACTCTTACTACATATTCCCACATACTACAGAAAAAGAACAGGTAACTATGCAGCTCTAGAGGTCATGGAATGAAACACTACAGTGGCCCTCTCAAAAAAAATTAAGGGATGTCAAGACATTCTGTTTCAGATGCTATTGTGGAAAAAAAGATTATTTCAGTGAGGTACACTGCTGCTGCTGCCTATTGCTACAAATCACAGAAAGGCAATTATTTTAAGGGGCATAAAGAGATAAGGCCACGAACCTTTCTTGGAGGAACTTGGGTAACACACATCTCAGTTATTGGCTACCAGCTTCTGCACTTGAGCAATCACAGGTGAAACAAAGTGTTATTGTAACTCAATTTGCTAATATTTAAGGAGTGTTTATCTGTAAGTCTCAGTTACTCAAAACATCATGCACGGAGAACCAAAGTTAAAATTTCTTCTATTTTACAGAGCCATATGGGGCATGTCTCCTCGTTGGGGGTGGCTTTGTCAAATGTGGAGGCTAATCCACAGGGCAGTCCTCACAAGGGTTGTGAACCAATACCTCCACCTGCAGATGCTTCTAGATGCTCTCTGTAGGGCAGGTGTATCAGCACAGAGTTCGTGGCCTGCTGTGGTAAAGTGCTTCAACTGTAGGCTATCTTCCCCTCTCCTGTTACACTATGAGAATGATGTGTTTAAAATCCAATACGGATCTGAGAGGAAGGCTCTGAGTTCTCAGATGTGCCAGCTCTGTATCATCACACTATCAGTGCTCAGAGTGAGGAAAAAAGAAAGGGTCTGACAGAGTGAGTAGGACCACAGCAAGAATGGCTGGCCAAACTGCCAGGAATAAGTGAAGCTTCACAACCAGCACTTTGCCATCTATCAGAGACACATGATGGCCTTTTTAGAAATACTCCTCGCTTGTCTGCGTTACTCCACTTTGTGTTCCAGGGCATTCAGGTACCCTGAACAGTTGAAGAAACACCTTTAACCTCAAGAATAAAAGTGACCTAGAATAAAAAGTAAGTACTAAAATAGTTTGGCCATTTTACTTGACTATAAAGGACACTTACATAATTCCTTTCCCTCCACCTTTTCGAAGAAGCTCCAAAAAATCATAACAAAACAGAAAGATTTCCAACTCAGTCTATTTATTTTTTTTAAGCTCAAAGTAATATAATTGATCTTATTTTGCTAGATGTGATTTTTCATTTCCATACTGGAAGGGACATAAATTCTTCTTCGATTTTGGTTCTGGCAAAATGAACATTGTTAAATGGAACAAAACAGGGCAAAGGGCAAAAAAGAGAGAATGACAGCCTCTTGTTTTAAAAGGCACTCCGGATATTTATGTAGGATGCAGAACAGGTGTTAGGAGAAAACAGGATTTGAGGACAACACAAAAAGCTAATTGGAAACAGAAAACACAACCTGCATTTCACCTCATCGCTAATTTTTGGGTAATGTATTATTTTGATCCTTACACTGGATTATCATTGAGACTGAGGACCAAATATAGGCCTAATGTTTTATGTAAATGAATATGAAAGACCAAAACAGTGGCCATTCTGAGGCAGAAAGGTACATGTATCACACCAGTGAAAAAGAACAGGGCAGGTACAGTAGCTCCAGGAACAGAACAACTGAGGCCAGCTGTGAGTCACTTAGAAAAGGTGTATCTAGATACTCATAAAGAAAACATCTTGGGGAATTCACAGGCTGTAGTGGTGGGGATGAGTAAACAGCTAACATGCAAAGCTACTTCCAGTTTGTGGATACCCTAGGAGATGATAAACGTGCATCAAGGGGTGTGTGTGAAAGAGCTATCTAAGAAGAAGTCATTCATTCAAATAAAATACCCTTATTTGAATTTTTGCCAAGAACTGAAACAAAACCTAGAGTGTTCCTTTCACTGGAAATTGAAGCCGCTTGGCTACCTTAGGTTTTTTTAATTCCTGTGAATATTTGTACTTTCTCCTTTCTTCCTAAGCAGCAACAGCATTGCTAAAAAAAATGGCTTAACAGAATTTCTTGTTCATTATGAAAGAAAAAATGCCATGAAGCTGGAAAAATAAAATCTATTCTTGATGCTTTTTGTTAAATATTAAGATGCAAAGACTGTAATGCCATGAGACTGTACAAACAAAACAAAGGCATCTTCAGGTGCATTAAAGGAAATCCATTGATAAAAGGCTACTCCTGTGTTTTTGCAAAATGGTGCAAGAAAGAACAAGCAGTTTGCCTGGCTGGGGAATGTCCACATAAGTATCAGAAAACTTCAAAAATCATATTACATCTCTGAGCAGAATCTCTTTGTGGTGCTTTTTTAGGTACACACATTTGCTTGAAACATACATACTTATGTGAATCTTCATTTTTTGTTATTCTATCCACACTATTTTAAAAAACATGGCTCTGCTGCAGAAAGCAGAACTACAACAGCTGTGAGGAGAGCTAGAGCAGCATGCTATGTGCCAGCCAGGCTCTGAGCCCACAGTGAATCTTCCTCCATTTTGCAAAATTCAATACTGAATGCTTTTACAGGAACACAACAAAAAAAGGGCATTGCAAGTGTACTGAGATCTTGGCATCTACTAACAGAATTGATAAGTAGCTAAGATGGGCTTGCATTTAAAAACAACTTTATGAAGCAGAGTAATTGTATTATCTACTACTCAGGACAAGCACACAGTTTGTCCCAAGATCAGAAAAAAAAAAAAGAAAAAAAAAAGAAAAGAAAAAAAGGGAAAAAAAAAAAAGTCAAACTTCACAGCCATTAACAGAAATCAATGCAGCTCAATCAGTGGAGGAATCCTCTGTCAGCCTTTGAAAGCCAAGGAAAGCAAATGGAAGGAAACTCACATAAAATTGTACAGGTATTGTAAAAGGAGTGGAGCAAAGTCCTAAGCAACAGATACTTACAATCCCTAGTGGTATTATTCAACTGGGACTCACAGACTTAAGCCAAATAATTTCCCTGAAAAGGATTCTGCTGAGCTGTAAATAGCATGTGGTCTGCTGCAACCTTTCATTATTTCCCTGTCTTCACAATTAAGCTGTTATTCAAGGCAGGACAGCTCAGAAAGTGTCTTTGTCAACATGACACCTTTATGCACCCCTTTTTTGCTGCTCTGCAGTGTGAGTCGACATGTCTAGTGACAGAACAAGCAGCAATGGGCACAAACTGATTTAATTTAAATATAAGGGGAAAAAATGTACTGTGAGGGTGATAGAACACTGGCACACACTGCTCAGAGATATCAAGCCCCCAGCAGCCTACCATAGCTCACCTTGGTTTGAGCAGGGGGTTTGGACTAGACACTCTTAAGAGTGCCTCAATGTTGTGTGGCAAGCCAGTATAAGTTGGATCACTCTCCAGGAACAACCTCTAACAGCACCTCTGCTGACAGCCCCTTCCATAGTAGCCTTTTTCCTAGTTAGAGATCATACAGAGGACCTTATCTCTACCAGCTATGCCATCTATTTATCTATTACTGTTGTTCAAAAACTGCTTGCTTTTTGACATCTAGCATAATCTTCTAGCATCAACATGTCTTCAAAGATAAGCAAAACCAGACACATCTATTTTGAAGTAAATGAAGCACTGGAGCACTGGAGCCAACAAAGAATAACCAATTAAATAAGCAAACAAAAAATTCAGTAACATAGGCTGGTTTTGGTATACTTTGCTCCTTTTCTTTCTTCCCATTCACTCCCCATATCTGAATACTTCTTCCAACCTCTGGGCCTGATCTCAATCCCAAGTACAGAAAAACTTTTCATTATTATGACCCACCCTCTCTCCCATTCCTCTCATCCTTGTATTTCCTCCTACAACCAGTCTCATTTGTCTCTAAAATTCTATATGAGATTAACCATAACTGCTCTTCACAAGCTCATGCATTCACAAAACAGCAGTGAATCATAGAATAACTTGGGTTTGAAGAGACCTCTAAAGGTCATCTAGTCCAGTCCTCCTGCAGTAAGCAGAGATATCCTCAACTAGATCAGGCTGCTCAGAGCCTTGTCAAGCCTCACCTTGAATATCTTCCGGGATGAGGCCTCAACCACCTCTCTGAACAACCTGTTCCATTTTTCCACTACCGTCATGGCAAAGACCTTTTTCCTGACATCCAGTCTAAATCTACTCTTCTCTAATTTAAAACAATTGCCCCTCATCCTATCACTACAGGCCCTTGCAAACAGTCCATCTCTAGCGTTCATGTAGGCCCCCTTCAGGTACTGGAAGGTTATTATTAGGTCTACCTGGAGCCTTCTCTAGGCTGAACAACCCCAGCTCCCTCAGCCTGCCTTCATAGGAGAGGTGTTCCAGCCTCCTGTTCATTTTTGTAGCCCTCATCTGGACCCACTCCATCAGGTCCATGTTCTTCCTGTGCTGGGGGCTCCAGACCTGGATGCAGTACTCCAGGTGAGGTCTTACCAGAGCAGAGTGACAGAATCACTTCTATCAATCTGCTGGCCACGCTGCTTTTGATGCAGCCCAGGATGTGACTGTGGTTTGCAAATGCAGACCATTGGCTCACGTCCAGCTTTTCATCCACCAGCATCCCCAAGTCCATTTCTGCAGGGCTGCTCTCTTAACACCTCATGTCCCATCCTGTACTGATAGTGCAGGTTGTTCCGACCCAGGTGCAGGACCCTGCACGTGGTCTTGTTGAACCACCGGTGGTTCACCTGGGCACACCTCTCCTGTTTGTTCAGGTCCTTCTGGATGACATCCCATCCCTCTGGATTATCAGCAGCACTACTCAGCTTGGTGTCATCTGCAAACATGCTGGTGGTGCACTCAATTCTGCTGTCCATATCGTTTCTAAAAATATGAAACAGTAGAGGACCCAGTACAGACCCCTGAGAGACACCTCTTGTCACTGGGTTCCATCAGGACTTCAAGCCACTGACCACTACCCTCTGGATGCCACCATCCAGCCAATTCCTTATCCACTGAACAGTCCACCCATCAAACCCGTAACTCTCCAACTTGGCAAGTAGGATATTGTGAGGGACCATGTAGAAGGCCTTAAAGAAGTCCAGATAGACACATTGTTGTGACCTGCATGGGCAGAAGTTTGTATAAAAGCAGACAATTGTTCACTCTTTGAACATAAGAAACTAAAATAGAAACTTGAGAGGCAAACATGAATGTACACAGAACATAGGGTTCGATTTCTGTAGCTTACACCTTTAAGACTTTGCCTTCCACCACTTTGATTTAGGATCTGTGCTATTCCTGTGAGCACCAGCCCATATCAAGGTAGACTCCTGGCAGCTATGGTCTCCAGCCCTCTTCATTTCCACTGCACCCATTACTAGTCTCATTTCTCTTCTCCTTCCATTTTATCTCTAAGCTGTTCTCTAATAAGCACCTCCCTACCTCTCCAGTTCATCTCCCTTCATGCACACCACATTCATGTGTGGTCCTTCATCCTCCCCCCACCTGGTTGTGTGACCCTATTTGACAAGGAGTGGAATACAACAGGTACTTGTTTACATGAGTTTTCCATAAATTTTGACAAGTAATTGACACAAGGTCACAGATAATTTTTCTGCATTAATAATATTAATCAGTAGAATAAGTCTGAACCATGATAAGCTCTCACCAAGTTAATAACTCCTCTTCTGTATCCATCATTACAACTTAGTGTGAATTTTGCAACCAATGGAGAGAACAGAAAACTGCACCAGGTCATCATTAAAATTCCCCAGCTTTAGATTTGGTATCTCCTGTAATCACTTCTTATATTTGGGACATGTCATTTGCTGGCTTGGTTCTGCTGCAGAACCAGAGCTACACTGCTCTCTTTAATCTTGAACTTTAAGATCACACTCAGGAAAACTAGTAGCAGACAGAAATAGAAAGCTGAGACCTAGAGACCGAATTTTGTATAAATAATGACAATGGAAAGCTAGAAATACCTAACCTAAGTATTTCTAAGTACTAGAAATACCTAGTCTGTTTTGATAGGGTGGCATGGCCCCAGAAGAATGCCTTAAGAGACATCTCTTTTCTTTATTGGAAGTCAAGAGAAAGGTGGCTTAAGTATTTTAGTATTTTTGTAAAATCCTTTTCACAAAAATACTTTTACAGATCAGTTCATAAGAACTTTCATTCTTTGAAGTAGTTACAGCAATTTGATTTTTCAGATTAAGGTTCTTAGAAGCATTAAAAACTCTATCTTCCAAATGTCCATGTGGTGAGTAAATATTACTGCCCTCATTATACCAGTGATGCACCTCAGACAGACAGTTCGTACGATCTGCCCATGACTGCAGGGATTGGAATCTCAATGTTAAACAATAAAAATAGTTTCTTGCATATGGTTCAGATGAGCAAAATTATCATTGTCTTTACATGTCTGCATACTAAAAATACTGCTTTTTTTTTCTACATCTTATGACATTGACTGACATGAATTAATTCCTCTGCTATATTCTGCTAATTGACTAAATAATGAAATGGTCTAAAGACACTAAGGGGTCAACACTCACAGAATGAACATTTGAGTAGGTACAACACAGCACAAAATCAATTCTATAAGTACAAATGGAAAGTCAAAAAATTCAGGATTTCATTTACTTAATGAAGGTCAAGCAGTAAGCATATTCCTACATACAAACTGATCTTAATTACCTAGTGAAGGTGGTAAAAGTGTCCAGGAAGCCCTCACTACAAATTTTATTGTAGGCCAATTTGAACATTAAATCACATCTGTCAAACCTAAGGTCTTTGCTGGTGATGGAAAGCTTATATTTTGCTCTTGATTTAGAATTAGGAGTACAAGCTCTTGTATTCTAACTGCATTTCATACTTTTTCTAGTCCATAAAGAACACATTTGCTTAAGCACAATATGTGATAACAGGATAATAGGATAATAGGATAATAGCCCAAACCACTCTCTTACAATTATTTAAGCTCTCCAAAATCTAAACTTTTCAACAACCAATGTGAATAAGGCAGGATTTGTTTTGAAGTTTTTTGCTATCTCACCTCCTCCCACAACAATGTGGAGTCAAATAACATGTATTAAAAATACAATGACCATTTTCTCAGACACTTAGACAAAAGATATCTCCTGATGGCACTAAGCTTGCATCCAGGAGAATATACAAAAGCCTCATTAAAGGGTCATGATCAGACAGAACAGTAGAGAACTTATTTTTCAGTTTCATAAACTGGTTAGACCGAGTCAGAAATACACAGAAAATTTTAAGAGCTATCTTGGCAACCTTCAGTGAATTCCCATAAGCACTTTCACATCCTCCAGCAAACAAGCAAGCAAACCAGCCAAGCTGTTTTGTGCAAGCAACCCACAAATTTTAATGAATACATTAAAAAAATTAACTGAAGCTTTCATCATTTATCCTGTAGCATCTTGCAAGGGTGTAAAAATCTCTCCTACATATTCAAGCCACCAGAAGCAGTTTTTCACACAAAGCTGTTACCAACAGACCCTGTATAGGAAGATGCTTAACATGTACATACACAGAGAAACAGATGGAATTATAATTCTCCAGTTACTCTAATGAATTTTGCTATGGAAGTCTGGAAGACTAGCGCAACATTAGAGTTTATCCAGAGAGCAGAAAGAACAGCAAGTTGGTTTTATTTAAACTAAGGCTATTTCTGGAACAGATCACTGTATTAACACTGTTCCTAAAGTTAATCATTATAACCTGCTGTTTTCCTTAGCTCTAAATGATAGAGTGAAAGGAAGCAAGGCAAGAATTACAACAGTTGCCTCCTGTGTGCAACCTCACTTCAACCAGAATCTAGAACATCACAAATAAAGTGTTACTGGTGTTGAAGGAGTGCTTTGCTCATTCTCCTTACCTGCCAAAACACCCTATCAGAACAATTTGAAAATATAACTGAGTGAAATGAATATATCCCAATTTGTCCTCCCACCTTAGAAAAAAGGAAGATAAAAGCCAAAAGATAAGGTAAATTGCTTTTATACAGATCTTCAACACATCTTATTAAGAGATTGATCAGTACTGCTTAAGTACTGAAAGCTTCCAGAGGACCTGGTTCTCCCTGTTGCATCAACTGGACTCTTTTTTGCTCAGTACAGTAATGGTAAGAAGACAACAGGGCCTTATGAGTTCTGTGGCAGTCTCAGAGGCTCTTCGGCAGGTACAGTGCTTCCAGGCAGGGCAGCACTGATGCAGCAAAGTTCAGGCACAACCACCCACTGCACATTTCTTCCTGTGGATGCCATCACTGTCCACCCCACACTACAATCGTTTTTAGAATCATAGAATTAGCCGGGTTGGAAGGGACCTCAGAGATCATCAAGTCCAACCCACTTGCGCTTGAAGCACAGAATGACTTGGGAAGGACACAGTATAAAAAGTGGGAAGATGGTGCTTGTGCAAAAGATAGGATAAAATGCCATTTAAAAATACAAGGCATAAAATAATGTCTTTAGGAAACTGCAGATGTTTTCTGTGAACCCAAGTGAGGTGAAAAATCCATACTTTACAAAAAGACCTTTCCTACGACACACAAAGTGCTGTTTGCCTATTTACATGTCTTCTCCTGATTTTCACTGGAAAGTTTTTTCTCTTAGTACATGGTTACACGAAAAATACCACTGAAGGCCAGTCTGACCACTCCACTTACTGAGTGACTGTTCTTTATTTTTTCTGAACTGCTTGTGAATAAAAGTGGGGAGATGTTTAATGACGGTGTCTGAGGTGACTGTGTTGTTCTCTCACAAGGCATCAAGCACAATCAAGTGCAATTTACTGTGCATTTCTGCCTGATATATTAATTTACAAAGATCCTTCTTATGAACGATGTTCATTAGTATTTTGTGGAAGATTAGAAAACAAGATTGGGTTATTTTCTTTTATAAATATCTTCAATGGTGTTCTGGATACTTTACTTCTTCCCACTTCCCTACTTGAACTGTTCATTAAACCAGAAATTTTAACACAATATTCATATGAGACTAGGTTTGCTGTCACTGAATTCAATGGCAAATGACTCAAAGAGTTCACAGGCAGATGGCTTTATCCTTAATTCAGAATGTCCACAGTACACATTCTAAATGTGTTTTACTGATCAATACTGACTGCAAGAAACTTCTCTTAACCTTTACCTTATTTTTCTCATGCTCAAACACTCCACTTTATCATAATTTATGAATTCTCAATATAGAGTAATTCTCCAAGGTATTTTAGAGTGGGTAATATTTTACTATTGATGTATTACATATTGATACCATGTTCTAATCTCAGTGCTTTAAATATTGCTTTACTATAAATTCAATAATACTGATCATGATAAATGGATAGAGTGTTTTTGGAACTTTGGACCAGATTGTATAATTCAAGTATGAGTGCAAACTTCAGAGAGTTTGAGGTTCACTTCAGGGACAACAGAATGTCGCTCCTTTCTAATGCAAAATTCAAGAGTTATTTGTAGCTCACAGTGACATTTTGCCATTACCCCATACACCATGCTTGTGATTAGTTTTTGAAGGTGTGTTCCTGAACTATGAACTCATTTTATTGATCTTCCAAACCATCACTGGTCAAATTTAAAGAATAAAATAAACACCATATATGGGGTTGCTACCTTTTCATAATTTTATACAGTAATTTCACCAAAAGTTTATCTTTACTAAAATGAGATCAATGGACATGGACAATCCTGCAACAAAAAATTACTGAGGTAAAACTCACAGACTATGCAAGAACATTATTTTCATGAGAAAAGATGTATCTGAAGATACTAAAAATCAACCACAATGTAAGGAGCTTCCTAGAAGGTAATGTAACATTTTACCATACAAAACACAACCCTGTGTAGTCTCCTTCAGTGTAGAGTTTACTTGCTTTTCCTCCAGCAACATCATATTGAAATACTCAATGCTAATTACGAAACAACTAGCAAGAATTCAGCTTTAAAGAGCTAATGTCAGATATTTCTCATTGTTGCTTCCATTTAGCTTGCAACTGCTTCAGGTCTCTAAATGCAATACAGAAAGTTTCAGGCACAAATAAATTTTACACTGAACTGTAGTTTAGTTGCAGAATGGTTTTTTTTTGTAGTCTTTGGATAAAAGCCTGCAGCTCTTTCCTGCTGCCCCCATGTTGCTACTCAGGATATTTCACGATGACTGCCTTCTTTTAATGCTACCTCAAAGAACAGAGACTATGTCATATCAGAATGAGGTTAGCACCCCAGCAAGATAATCTGCAGTGACTACACTTCTGCTCTGCTCAGATTTCATTTGTTTCAGTAATTCTCTATAATGTAAACAAAATACAGAAACACAAAATAGAAAGTAGATACTTCTGAAAGAAAAGCAAGTAAGAGTTACCAAAATATATATCCATGTGGAATTAGAACAGATGGGAGGAAGAATATGCAGGTAATGGGAGCCTACCAAAAGATTACTTACCACTTTCTACACAGGCTCTCAACTACATATGTTAAGTACATCTCATTTAACACATAGCAAAGCACCTTCCAGTCCTCCCAACAAGATAATGTTTTTCAGTTTGCTTTTTTTTTTAATAAAATGTCACCCATGCCACCAGACACAGACTGATGATGTCAGTAAAATAACACAGTAATGGAAGTATTGTAGGTACTTCCATGTTACACATACCTCCATTTGGCTATAAAATAAATTAATAAATGGAAGGCCGGAGATAGCCTCCTTCCATAGGGAAATGAGCACTTGCCTCTCTCTCCAGATGCTACTTCCCAAGATACAAACAGAAGCTCAAGAAAATGCATCTGTCTGAAAGCACCAATATGACAGAATCCACTGCAAATGCACCTTCTGCTCTTGCCCTTTTTTCTTCTTAAATCTATCACCTTAAGGTGACATTTGTAGTACAGTCTGAAGTACCTCTTACATACAACATAGATTCTCATCAAGTTGTTGTAATTAAATTCATATCAGAATAAATTTCACTTCTTAATTTCCTCCTACCTATCCTGCCTCAATTAATACTTTACTCCAGGAAATGTCCCTGAAGGCTTCACAGCACACGGGAGAGGAATGGGATTTGTTTTAAGAAAAAAAGGAGTTTGATCCAAAATTCTACACTCTGTCTATGTCTGCCTCTGCCTTTACTTACCTGATGAATAAATGCAACACTAAATGTGATGGCATTAGTTATTTTGACTGCTCTCAGTGCACAAGCAGATAGTATCAGCTCATACAATCCACAGGAGTTATGGAAAGTATAAATAACTACCCCACTTACCTTTCATCCCAAACTTAGAGTGTCTTCCAAACTTCAGAATAATGAGCATTATTACTAAGCCAGTGCACACCAGTGCTGCAATTCCCACCACAACATACACCTAAAAAAAAGAGGACAAAAAAAGATCTGCTTGTTTTGTTCTCATGAACTCCTTCCAAAGACATCATTCAGCATACATTCAGATTAACCCAATTAGTTAAACTGACTTATTTCAACTGGGAAACATCTACACCCTAATGAGGGAGTAAAGAAAACCACCACTTGTTGGAGTTTCCTCTGTCCTGCAGAGAAGAGAGATTCAGACACCTCTGAGAACATGGAAATATTTATTGTGAGGGTGGATGTACACTGTTACAGATTTCCCAGAGTGGCAGTGGGGTCTCCATCCCTGGATGTATTAAAACCAGAGTGGACACAATGCTAAGCAACCACTCTGGCCCCAGTTTAGGCAATGAGGGTTGGACCAGAGGTTGGACCCTTCTAACCTCAGTTGTTCAATCACTGTTATCAGATGAGATAAAACTGTCTGATCCTTTCAAAATTTAGCACAGCATCCCAGCTCAGAGTCTGCTCTCTGTTTCACAACCACACATGCTCTATACTGCCTGCTGCTTTATGGAGTCACTGATGCAGACAGGCTGCAGTAGTTACCAGGCTGTCAACTCACTACCCATTTCCAACAGTTCAATTCAGGACAGCAGGACAGGCAATGAAGCAAATGAGGGGATCCACCAATTCAGTCATTTATACTAAAATCTACAGAAAATTATTAGATCAAAAAACAATAAAACACAATATGAAGTAATGATTTAAGAACACACAATTAGAATTTCAAAGATAACAATGTAGCACATCCTCTCTGTAAGGAGGAGTTGACTCCAAGATTGGAATCCAAATGTTCTCCAGATCACTTTGGATTACTTTGTTTTGTGAATAAAGAATTGCTCTCCTAGGCTAAAGTCTAGCTAAAACAAAGTCTTAAGCAAAAAATTAGTCATTCAGAAAGCATGACACAAAATAACTAGCAATTTCATTTAGAATAAAACCTGATTATCTCAAAAAATTAGGGGAGGACATGGAGGAACAGCGAGCATGGACTTTTGGTTTTGGTTTTTTGTTTAGGTTTTTTTGAATGGCTTTTTGTTGGGTTTTTTGTTTGTTTTTTTCTGTTGCTTTGTTTTTTGGGTTTTTTTTTTCGTTTCATTTGTTGGTTTTGTTTGTTTGTTTGTTTCCTGAGTATTAATCACAACACAATTATATGTCTGGTGTTCTGGCAACTGGGGATCCTATTACAATCTCTGCAGTTTTGTGAGTTTTGACAGTCCCCCAAATTTGCAGATTGGGAAACAATGTATATACTTACAGTGATGCTATCTTCATTCTCTTTGTTGGAAACATCCGTAGAAGTGATTTGATTACTGTTATTTGTGGTGTCTCCAAGATCATTAGGTGTGGTTTCATACTCTTAGAAAGGAAAAAAAAGGTGACTTTTGTAATACCATAATCTTGAGGGGAAAGGGTTGTCTTTAATACTTCTGCTCTGTAAGACAGTACTGTCCCTAATAGCTCTCAGTATTTCGAGCTCTTTGGAAACAATACATAAGTGCAAGTGTAGATGGAACATGTTGAGGAGGATCCCTACCACAGATAATCAGGTAAATGTGTTGTGACTGATAAACTTGAAAAGAGAAGTGACCTACCCCATAATGTGTACCTCTACTAGAAAAACTTTAGCTAAATAAGAACTCCATCCATAAAGCTATTTTTATGTGCTTCTGACTTCCCATTAAAAATTAAAGACTGTCCTCTACACTGAACTTCTTCAGCCTTGTATTCAGCAAAATATAGGACAGTCTTAGATATTAGCTCAGCGACTTGGCAGACATTTTTTTAGCTGGTTCATTACTATCTAATGTGAAATAATAGGTTTTCTTCATTTAAAAAATAATTAAAATATTGTTTTGTGCACAGAGATTACAGTCTAGCATCATAAAGTGCCATACAGGTAAACCTTTAAAAAAGTAAGTGCTGGAGATGGTAAGAAGCAATTTGACTCATCAAAGTAATACCACTGACAGGTCTGCAGGGGTGAGCCCAGGCACATCAAAAGGCATAAACCTGATATAATTTATTTAAAATTATTTAAAAATGAAACAGAGGTATTCACTGCCCATGATTTCCTGTCAAAACTATTCAAATGAGATAAAAAGGTTTAAATAATACACATGTGAACTAAGATATTGTGCATTATAACAGAATAAAATTTGCATATATTGTATGATTACATCTGAAATTATACATAATATTTCATTTTATTACTGTAATGTCTGCAGAGGAAAGAAATAAACAGGAGCAATAATTGCATCTATTACTAAATGCACCTCCAGCACTGCAATTCCAGTGTGCAATTAACTGTATTTCGTTAGATATTTTTATTAAAATCAGTGGCATAAGCCTATAGATGAAATTTTAACTGTGAATCTGAAAAGGCAGTGAGTAGAGGCATAGATTTCATTAACTACAGAGCAGGAACTGCAGAGCTGCTGCTGAGCAAGGGCAGGGAGGGCCTGTGCCTCAGTAGAGTTTATCTTCATTGGCTTTGTCGTCTCATTTTGGAGACCTCAGCTGGCAATGCTAGCAACAAGCTGCTTTTGATCTTCATGCATGGATGAACACAGGTGCTTCCTGCAAAGCCTTCATCAGGCTGCAGATTTCTTGCTAGATGAAGCTACCCAGCTACCTTTGGCATCAATACTACAGTCATTCCAGTCAGGCTGTCTTAACAGCTCATGTAGTCTATTTTGGTTCTACACCGTGCAGGTGAAGGACAGGACTCTATCAAGCCAAAAGATGTGCTAAGTATACAGAACTTTCATGAGAACTAAAATGTATTTTTCTGGTCTTTTAGTGTTTAAATTCTGTAGCTCAGCACTGCATCTCTATGCCTGTAGCTTCCTATGCAGCAAGGCCAGAACAGGCAAAGGAACAGCACTCCTGGCAGCACAGCCCCTGCCTCAATTGTTCAGCTGAGCAGGCAGCCTGGGCAGAGTTGGATAAGGTGCCATGCAGACCATCCACCAGACCATGCGATCATGCTTTCTCATAGCAAAGGAGGAGACCTCTGCTTCCTTCACTGGCAGGAAGAGCCTGCTTTGGAACAAGTATCTCAGCCTACAAGATTGGGTTTCCTTTCCAATTAGCTGGGAAGATCTTCACAGATAGTTTTGCCTAGCCCTGTATTTATGGTAGCTTTTTAAGACCAGATTGCTGCTCTGTGTCTGTAATACAAACTTTCAAGAGGGAAATATTTGGCTGTAAATAGTGGTAGGCAAAAGCTGATAGCATTTGCAGCTCTGTTTATGTTTCCATCTTTACTAAGCTACTGGAAATCACACCCTGAAGGACTAATGAGAATGATGCAGAGTGGTCTGTATATACATTTTTATATTAAAATGGGCAAGAGCTAACACAGGCTACATCAGTATGTTGGTTTTGCAATGCCATTCCCTGCTATATAACTGTGAAGTGAGCACTCATGTCTGAACTAATGCCAGATCTTCAAATCCTCTTGAAATGGGTGAGCCAGGCAAGGAAAATAAGCCCAACAGCTATCCAGCCAAAACCAGGTGATTCCGAGTTAAACAAATTCCTGTTCATTTCACTATGAAATCTGGACACAGACATCAAGCACTCTGGTACAGACAGGGTCACACCTCTTGACTCATGCCATGAGGGACTCGTATTGCTCGAGGGCCAGGTTCTTCAGTGCCATATTCCTCATGCAGCCACCTGTGACCACCCCAACAGCACTGAATCTCAAGTGAGGCTGGGCAGTGTTTTGCAACCCTATTTTAAACAAGGTGCATGGCAGCTGGGATACAGGCAAGAAGAGCACAGTCACTCCAGCACCAGGGTGTGGTTCTGCACAGTCCCCTAGAGACTATGTTGTTTCTCTCATCTTCACAACCACATTAGAAGAGGCAGCAAGGCACAAAGACATGAACTGGGAGACAAAGAAGCTGGCTTTGCATTGGGTTTCTTACTTAGCCCTTGATGAGTGGCTTTATTCCTCTCAGTTACTCACTGGGACAGGACAGAGCCTCTTCTCTGCCTTTTCCATGGGGTGAGCCAGAGGCACTAACAACTGCTCCATGCTTGCAGCAGTTGGCTCCCCCAACAAACATAGTGTTACGAAGCCTGCTGAGACCTCATCTTTTTTTTTGTTTCCTGTTGTATGTATATATATATATATATATGGATATATATATGGATATATGTAAGGGAAAATGTTTGGATATCACATGCTGCTCATGAAGCATAGGACACAGAAGGTCAGTTCCCAAGGGACAGACCAAACCCCAGCCAAGGACAGCTTATCTCTGCACACAGGGGTACTCAAGGTCAGGGTCTCCTGCCCCTTATCACCTCTGTTCCCATGTCCTCTCAGCCTGTCACTGCCCTGGCCATCAGTGCTGCAGAACCAGGCCCACCTGAGGGGCTGTGGCCTGGCCTTGGCCCCAAGGCAGTGCCTGGTGCCTGGGGCTGTGGCTGTCCCTGGGGCCTCCGCTGCCCTTGCCCTGGCTGAGACAGTGGGACAGGTCTGGCTGCCAGGCCCAGCCCTGATGGGCCCCCATGGGGAGCCCCCAGCCCTGCACTGCCCCAAGGGAAATATCTGGAGGCTCCCATTAACTTCACCCTTAGCCAAGAGACTGATAGACACACAGCAAGTCCCCAGTACCCAGCAGGATGAAATCCTCCGCTGCTGTCTCCACCTGTTACACTGGGCACATTGAAAAATGCATTTCAAAGAGAAGACAGCAAGAGGATGGGATGATTCTCTTCAAGATAATCTAAGTTTTGGGCAAGCAGGTTACTGCAGACCTAAGAGCAGTCTGAAAAAAAGTCATTAAATTGCTCAGTCTCTGGGGGATAGTAATCCCAAAGACAGTGCCGGGTTCTTACCATCAGCCATGCAGGCAATGGTTCTCCAAAGAAGTGTATCAGATCCTGGATTTTCCAGCCAGACTTACTAATTCATCTCACTAACTAGACTTGTGAATTTGAACTAATTAGGGAAACACTCTGGACTACAAAGTGCTTGCCAAAGAAAGCACTGCGTCACTGAAACAAAGATCTAAGAAAGCAGTTTCAAACAGCAGAAAGAAGAGCCAGGAATTAAAAGAAAGTCTGCTTTCATCAGGATGAGATTTTGCAGTCTGTGATCCACTAGGCCATGTCAGCACAAACGTGCTCAGGTCTACTGAAGCACTGCACTCATATGGTTAAAGTGTGAGTAGGTATCAGGACCTTGATAGACAGCTCAATCAAAATCTTCATGCATACAGCTTATATAATACAACACATATAAAAAATTGTGCAAACCACCTTCACACTCCACGCCCCCCCCCCCCCCAGAAAATAATTTGGAAAGAGAGAGAGGATAAGTTATCCTTTAGTATACCTAAGCACTTGAATCCAAACTGATGCTTCAGTTGCACATTTGCTAAAGTTTAATGACATGGAATGGAATCAAAGCAATAACACTTAAACCAGTTTAAAGAAACTTGAGACATGGGCCATTTCATCTAAATAAAAAGTGCTCCAAACAAAATCCAGCTTCTGCTAAAGGGTCTTTATTTGGTTGGGATAGACTTTCCCACTCACCGGAAGTATACCAAAAGTGGCACATAAAATTAGACTGTTGCTTTTTATTCTTCAGATTTTATTCTAGTGCACACTGGCTTTCACTTGGTTCAGACCATTTCACCTAACTAAAAAAATAATGTGAACACAGCGTCATCTAACTAGTCCCACCCTCATTTCTAGGTGAGATTTAGGGGTACATTTTTTGGAGACAAAACAAGTAGGGAATAATTCCTAAAATAATAAATGAAGTTATGTAAAGAAAAAAATCATTTTCTTCCCTCCAAAAAAATGCCCCGGAAGCGTTCACAGAATCTCACATCTGAGCATACACATGAATCTCACATGGTGAGCTACATCACTGGTCATCCTACAAAATCAACTGCAACCATTCACAGCAGTGGATTTGTGCCTTTCTTAATGTGAATTAAAAGCAGCAAAGTAAGCACAACATCATATTGTCCTTTTTTGTCTTAAATAATATAAGACAGGAGAAGAACCAAAAGTACCTTCTAGAACTCTGTGTATAATACCTGCCATTTCAGTTTAACTGAGCCCAACATTCAATCTTTTGATGGTTCAGTTCCTTCTTTTTTTATCAGTAAAAGAAAAGAAAAAGGAAATGTAATATATACCGTAAACGTCTGGATCCACAATTGGGCCACTTCCTGTATATGGAGAAGAGAAAAGAGAAGAAAAAGAGAAAAAAAAAGCCTTTGTAAATATATTGCAGTTGCTGGAAGAATAAAGAATAAGACCTTAAGAAATGTTTTTCAACTTGGCACGTTATTTTTTATAGCAATGATCAGTACCTACACAAATTCAGAGCAACATCAGCATAGTGCAGGATGGATACTTTTACAACTATTTTTGAGCTATCTCAAAGGTTCCTATTTTGCTTCATGTGAAACAGCTAATGGACAAGAATCCACAGCCACAGACTTACACCCAGTTAAAAAAATTTCTACTAAGTTGCTGTGAAAGCAAACCAGTTTAGCTGTGAGCTAGTAAGTTAAGGGCTAGAGGTAGCAATGACTTATGCAGTAGCATTTCACACGCTCTGTAAAAGGTTGCTTCCAAGAAGCCAGCTGCACAGCTGATACCCAGACAGAACTATTACCAAGAGTCAGACATCTTGGAATCCAGCCTTTACACAAGCAAATGGATATCTAAATGTTCTCTAAATGTTAGTAGTTCCAGTCACCAGCTTTTTCTAATTACTTCACATATGTATGCCTGAGCACATATGTGAGTATACTGTAGAGAATGCCCACTGAAATTAGTGTACTATTACACTATTCACACTTGGAAAGATATTTATGTTGTATTTCAGCACACTGGCTCATTCTGGTTTATAGTGTATTTATAGCACAGTTTATGTAGGCAGCTCCTCATCATCTCTTCCACATTTTTACTCTTTGTTGAACTGGAAATAATACTAACAGATAGTTAAAATAACTAAAGTTGAACCAAACTTAAAAAAAGCATCATTTGCTTTATAAGAGCAGGAAATAAAACCATAGCAGCAGCATTGCATTGACATAAAGGCCATCATTGCTTCCACCTATGTCAACATCATGAGAATCTCCACTGAAAATACTAAACAGAGTTGCAACCTATTTGCATAATGGCAACAGATTATTAGGTTTATATTTAAATACATTTGAAGATATTATAGCATCCAGACATATAGTTTAATAGACACCAGAAATACATAACAAATGAAGGAAGCTGCCCTCAAGCAACTTCTGACCAGAGTTTTCTGGTTCAGTAAAGTTCATGGATTCAGTTTTTCCAGTATAAAACATCTATTTGCTGAAAGACAGTATTTCTAATTTCTCTTCTATAATGCAAGGAAGGGAAAAAACCCCAAAACACCACAAACAACCCAAACCCCAGTCCTTTATTCAGGAATTAAATGGAAACATTTTTTTTTTACTCTTTACTACAGCTGAGATAAAGAAATCAGATTAATTTAACACCTAACTCTTGCCAGAAATATAAGCTAGGAAGCTATCAACTTTATTTAAATGCCTCTCATATGACTAAGTACTTCACTTCAAATAAAGCTGCAAAAATCAAGACCATGGACAAAACCCAGACTTCTATTTAGTATTCCCTGCATTAAAACATATCCACTCAATCCTAAGAACATCTGTTGAAACTATTTTAACATTATACTTCACCAAAGTAATTTTGTACATTTACACACAATAATGTCTAAGGCAAACACAGAAGACCATTGTTGTTTTGGTCCCTTTTAGAACAGGTTGTTGTGTAAATAAACTATTAAGACATCTTAGCAACTCATCTTTATAAACTGTATCAGCTACACTTGGTTTGTTTGCTTCTTTCTTTCTAAAGTTGACATTTTCAAAATAAAGCGGCAGCAAAAGACTCAATCCAAAAACAGTTCCGCAAAACATTCCCATGTTGCTATGCTGCTCAAGTAAGATAGTACTTCTGAAGTATATTTAACATATTCTTTTCCTTTTACGTAACCTGTATTCCTCCAGCTGAATTTCAGAGAAGAGACGAATAAACTTAACTAAAAATTTTTATTACTGGTAAAAATCTCTCCTGAATTTATTATTTGTTTTGGATCAACTATGAGAACAGCATCTAGAATAAAACACAAACATTTCTTGCTTACTGTTTGTTGCAGTATAGTCACAAACAATCAAGTCATCCTCAGTAAGAATAGGTTCACATGAATCCATAAACTCCAGCAGATTGAAGCTTATTAAAAATCTAGCTAATATGAAAATCATTCTTCCAGGCCTTTGTATTTAAAACAAAGTCTTATTTTACAACTTTCATTGTGTAATATCTTTAACTCAGTACAAATCCCACTGTGGAACACACTTTCCTCTCCTTCATGCCCCAGTCCTCAGACAAGTGGAAAGCATTCTGCCAGTAGCATGCTGGAAGTTGAAAGCATCTTAAGATAAATCACACCTTCATCATGTTTGATGCAGCTCTGAAAGTGAAGCATTACACTTTTGATGATAGAACGTGCTTCTGACTTAGTTGTAATTAATTTAGATAGACATGTGGATTATAAATGAGGAGATTTTTTTTAATCTTCTTTTGTTTTTACCTTCAGAGCATTTGCCCGTAAGTGATGCAATAACCAAAGAATCAGTTTAAAGCTCAGTGAATATACCCCACCCCATGAAACATCAGGGCTGTTATTTAATTCAGTCATGAAGGCATGGTAATGAACATAATACCAGGGCGTGGGCCTTAATCTTTATGCTTCATTGTACAATGTGTGGGCCAAAAGAAGAAACTACACAGTAACGACAGCACTGAAAAAGCCTTTTAAGAGTTGAAAAAGCCTGATAGTGCTTCAAATAGTTTAAAACAAAAAATGTAATACAATCCACAGAGGATTCCAGTTTCTTAATGCTTGCTTTCTTGACATCTTCAGTGGAGAAGACAGCAATGTTGTGAAATTTTCTAAAGCTAAAAGCTCAGATAGGAAAAAGCCCCACTAAAAAAAAAAAAAACAGTATTGGGAAGGCTAAGTAAATAAGCAATTTCTCCAACTGTTAATTTTTAACACTGGTTTGGTGCCATCCACCATGCATGAAATGATTTCTAAAGCAGCTGCAACCTTTTTATACATAGTTCAGTTTCCTCTATACTCTTTCTGTGAAGCTTAATCCACCACAGAGCTTGGGAAACTTAACAGCACACACCCCAGATAGTGTTAGGAAATGTGTATTCTCTGTGAGTATCAAGAGGATGGAACAAATAAATAATGCTATCTTTCTAATTTGCAGGACACTTACAATTCTATTTACTGCTTTTAAATGCCACAAATGGAAAATTTTCAGTGTACAGTGCAAAGCATAAAGGAAAAAGGAATAGTAAAAGGGACTTGGATCAAAGCAAAAAATTATAAATTCACCTAACTGTATTAGAGGAACTTTTATTCTGTTAAGAAAATGAATACAGGTTCATACTAAATAATCAGAGTGTAATAGGACTTCCACTTTAGACAGAACATCTATGAGGTGAACTGTTTAACTGAACCACTGTAATGCATTATTACAGGATGCCAGTAGCCAAAACCATGGCATGTTTCTGTAATGAGTCTAAGGAAAAAATCTAGAGAAAAAAGAGGAGCACTAAGGACAGCAGGAGTAAACAAAACTTGGTTGTATCAGCTCTTCACTTTCTCCTTCTAAGGGTGGGAACACAACAGACCTGCAGTCTCGCTCCCTATATCAGTCTGAGCTAACAGGGAAAAATGCTAAATACAGACCATATTTTTACTGTCTGTAGCCTGCAATGTAAGAGAGAGCAAATTTAATTATTCATTTTTTTTCTGCCAAATAACATTAGCCCTGAAGATTGCTACTTCAAAAAAGAAGGTGGCTATTTATATCCTATGGCTTAAAGCCAAAGGTACACACGTGCTCATATTTTCAGATATGACTGTGCACAAAAACATGCCTTTATTTCCATTCCAGCTGTGCAAGGTCCACTCGAGTTTTTTCCACATACATCAATAAGCTTCCATGTATGCCTTCTTGCTTCACATATGGTTTTGAAGACATGGTAAAAGCTCAAACCACAGTGAACATCAATCACTTAACAGCAGTCCCTGTAGTTCAGTGACTTAGTCCACCTTGAACCTGATATCTTAACCTTTAGGAGGGTTGAGATGGAGCCTTCAGAGCAACTGAAGATGCATATATTTAACAACAAGGACGTTAAGAATGCATACTTCTAGGCATATAGGTGCTCAGGCCGACATGAATGAGAACTGGACATGCAAATACCTGTGAGGACCTGAGACCTTACCCATCTTGCCTCTGGATTACTTGTTTTCTCTCCAGCTCCCTCTGGTGTCTTAAACTTACTACCAAGTTACTGCACTGCACTACGGTTTTTCAATAGGGCACCTAGTGTTATATAGGCATCCCCCGTATCATTGGATACACTGCCCAGTTGCATTATTATACAGTGAGTGGCTAAGCTGGCACCTAGACCTTACCAGGATCAGAACACAGGCTTGAGAAAACACAAGCAGCAACCTTTTACTAGCCTTAGATGGCACTGAGGATGGTTACTCAAAAGGAAGATACTCAAAGTATTAGTATGTCCCTCCTTGAAAAGCAACAAACAAGAAGAGAATGCTCGAGAGGAACATTATTTCACAACTAATCTTATGTTCATTCAGAGAAGAATGAAAGAATAAAAAAATAATAATAAAAAAAAGCCTATAAAAAGCTTCTTCAAAAGAGTTAGACTGGCCAGGAGCACTGTCTCCACAACTTATTCAGTTTTCAATTGCTAACATAAAAAAAATAATTATACTCACCATCTCCAGGCACTGACATGAAATGAGCATCAACCCGTTTCTCATCCTCTCCATACTCATTCTTTGCCAGTAAGGTATAAGCACCATTATTCAGGTGGGTAGGATTGTCCAGCTGAAGGCAGCCGTGGTATTCACTTTGATTGATAACATGTATCTTAGTACAGATGTATTCAGACTCATTCAGTATAGCCCCTTCATAGAACCACTGCAATGTGGGCTTAGGGTTCCCTTTCACAGTGAATGGAATACACCAGTGGTGGTCCGGGGTTGGAGATTCAATAAATGTGATATTTGGTGCAACTATATTGGAAAAAAGAGTGAAAAACATCAGAATATTCTGAACATGTATTTCCTCCCTTCCCTTCACCTCCACAATGTCATCAGGGATGTATTTTTCATTCACCAGTATAAAAGTATGTTATTAGTATATAAATGATACCTACTTGGAGGATACTCACACAGAAACCCACCTGCTTTGCCTAGGGTACTATGCTCACAATTTAAATGAAGACATTCTTCAGAAGGAAATAAACTAGTTTCAGGCAAAGACTGAATTCCTGATAAACCACTTTAACTCTGGAAGGTATGAGAATTTCAGCTACTGGATCACTGAGAAGGGGAAGAGACATTTTAGCTTTACTCTGATGAAAAAATGGTGCAGAGGAATGCTGAAGGAACACAACAGTACTGAAAATATTTAAAAGTTAGCCAAAAAGCAAGTAGTACTGGAAACATACTCATATAGGAATCTAAACTTTCAGATCATTTCCTTCAGAGCACCAGAATACCCTGGATTCTTATATCAGAGAAAGACTGTTTTCTACTATGCAATTTCTTATTCTTTGTTCAAACCTGCTAAATGCCTCCAGTTTACAGACTTGTTCTGTTTTCCTCAGGAGATTATTCCAACACCTTGTGTATTATTTCACTATTGGGAAACTTTCCATGGTATTTATTCTTCACTGCATCCAATTTCATGTAGTTATGCTCCCTCTTGTCACTCATAATAGTGCCAAGCTCAGAATCTCATTTACACTGTACAAATACTTCTAGTTTATGTCCCTTCCCATAAGTCTTATACATACAATATCAACCTATGAACCTACATCTAGGTTTACTGTCATGAGAACACGCTGAGTAAAGTTTGCCATCTACAATGCATTCCATTCCCATCTTAAATGAAACAGAGCATTGCAGCTTGTGAAAACATGCTGCCTACTTTGCATCAAATTAATTCAGACTGGAGCTTAGAAATAAGAAGCCAACATCTCTACACTATATATCCCTTCCCTCTTCCTGAGCCTGGACAAATATCTGTGTTATCCAAAGTTATGACAAATAGTCTTGTATCTGTCAGTAAAAATGTTGCAACTGTGTTATTTTTTGACCAAAGGAGTTGCTGCTTCTGATACTAAGAATTTAAACATTTGTAGTCTCTTGTAATTAATTCTATGAGTCTTTTGATGTGTTCACACTTCTCAGTTCCTAAAACAGTGTGAACACACATGTACACCATTATAAGCTTTCCAGTGGTTGGCATTTCAGTGGCAAACAGTGCCACCAAGTCTTCTGGGTTTCAGACCTTTATTTACAGATCATCCTAATGGGAAAAAAAAGCACTTAGAAATACATTTTTGGCACAATGTGGGACTGGGAAAGAAAGATAAATACAACAATTACTGGTTGAGCTAAGCCCAGCATTAACTGCACTAGATAGTTCACATGTCTATGTGCCTTAAGGGTTTTTGTTTCAACAGCGTGCATGCACAAAAAATATTTCTGCCCAAAACAGTTGCTGCCAATGCAGTTGGCCTCAGGAGCTGTATGGAGGCCTGCGTACGTACAGAATACTGTGAGTTCAGCAGAGGCTTGGTCCTCTCCCACAATGTTCTCTGCTACACAAGAAATCCACAGTCCACTGTCCATAGATGAAACGTTCTTTATGGTTAGCGAGGCAGGGTTCTTACTTGTGTCACTCTACAAGTGATCAGAAAAATGTTTATGTGTCAACCACAGCATAAAGAACAAGCAAGAGAAAGGAATAATTGGCCACAGATGAAGAGCATTTTTCAGTTTCCCTTTCTTTCAGCTGTATAAGTGAACAATTAATCAAAGCCTTACTTTAGTGCCTTATCCAAACAGGCACTGAACACCTATAGGACCAATTGTAACAGTCAATGGCAGTGGAGTCAAAACTCCAGAAGTCAAGCTACAAACACTGCACTCAACCATTTTCCCATTTTTCTGTTTTTGCACTTTCAGTTTCTGCCTGTTTTTTTTAAGCACAACCCCTCTACACAAATAGTTTTTCCTCTGCAGACAGCCTTGCTCACTTGCTTTCTTCCATTTCATGACTGATTTCTATGGTCTCTCTCTGCTCCCCCTGAACTTTTTCTTCCCAAGTTCAATACTTGTTTTATTATTCCCTTTGAATCTTTCCATTACATTTATGTTTGACATCTCACACCTCTTCCGTAGCTGCCTTTCAAGTTCTACTGCACCCTTGACAACAATAAGCCTCTTCCCTCTGTCTTAGCTGAATTTCTCTTGAAAGTTTCTTCTCATGAAGCCTTCCACAAGAAATTACATTCCTTCTACTAACAAAGCTACTGCCAAAGTATTGTTTTATGTGTTTAAAGACATTCTTACTGAAGTAACAATTAGAATTCTTATGATTCTCAGAAAGCTCAATGACAGAATACACAGTCAGGGATGAATTACACACACAGACACACATACACAAAAAAACTACCAAAAAAAAAAAAAAAAAAAAAAAACCCAAAAAAAAAACTTAGCAAAGATATTTGTTAAAGACTCTTTTTTTTTCTTTTTTTTTTTTTTTTTCTGAAACCATATACGTCATATTGTCTCCAGACAACTACAATTTCCATATTTTAATTTTTCCTAAAGTGTAATACTACTTTCTGAAAAAGGAACTAAAACACAGTTAAAAATAGACAATAATTAGGATAATTTTTTTAAGTACTTTTCAGGTATCTAGGGTACACATGCACTTCAGTACCGCACAGAACACAAACAAGTAAAACACTGCGTTTGTAAAACCATGGTAACTTTCTGTGGCAGTCAACGGGCACACTCCTGCACACAATGGTCCTGTATTTGTCCCGATGTATTGAGCATTGAGATGGCACTTTAGCTCCACTTAAGTTAAATGTATGTGGAACTCTTAGAAGCGAGCAGTGCTCAAAGCTAGGCTGAAAGCAGAGTAAGGGCTATAAATAAAAAAGAGCAATAAAAATCTAACAAACGACAATTGCATTGTATACCAGCACAGAAGCTGAGAGCAGTTATCTTTGCAGGACTAGAATTCAGTTTTAACTTTGGTTAACATCTTTGTAAAGGAGAAGAGAGAAAAAAGGCAAAAGCAGCATAGAAGTCTGAGAAAAGGGAGGCAGAAACTGAGATATGGCAGTGAGAGAAAGGAAACCAAAAACAACACTCACAAAAAAGGGAAGGATAGATGTGAATGGCAAATGAGGTTTAAAAGGCACTCATTCTTCTGCTACTGAAAAGACTACTGTGCTCCACAGCTAAGGCTGTAGCTAGCCTATATCATGAGGCCTTCTGAGATCTCAAGATGAAGTTATGCCAGGACAGAATATTTCTGGAAAGCTTGAAGCAAACTGACCATGACATTTCAAAAACAGGGGGGCTAAAAAATGAGGTGATCTCACTTTTTCAACAGCATTCCACATTTGTTTTGGCTCATAACTCAGGAAAAAAAAATTTAAAAAAATGAAAAAGAGAAACTGAAAAATAGCACAACTTGGCATAGGCTCCCCGAACTGTTTTAATTTCTTGTCCTTGATGACAACTGATGCCTTTGGGTAGTTTTACAAGTTGGGGAAAATTTTTGAAACAAAACTAAAGCTCTTCACATTTCTTACTTGAGAGCTGGAAGATAGGCCAGTCAAATTCTACACAGGCCCAATACCAATATAATGACCTCAAGGAAGAAAGCACAAAGATTACAAGACGTCCTTACAAGAGGTCCTTTCTTTTTGGTACTGCAGGAACAGTTTGGAAAGTACACATCCTGAATTTTGTACAGATCACGAAGCTTTAGGCAGTCTGCAACAACATGAATGTAGGAAAGCAATACCATAAAACTGTAAATAACAGAGGAACTTGCTCACTGCAGTCCAAGAGGTCTGCAGCTGTATGTTGGAGATCTACTTATATGCCTTTCCTTACCAACATTTCCATCAAAAAGAACATAATCATTCTACTTCCAGTGTGCACACAGTAAAAAGTAGGGCCACAGAATACAGAGACATCAGAAAATAAAATACCTCATGATTATATTACTTTGTTGAAAAACATCTTCATATTTCATTTAAAAAAAAAAAAAAAAACAACAACAAAAATACAAACCAACATATTCTTTTTGGTAAAACCTTCATTTCAATATCCAAGGCTTCCTGATGTTGCATTGTTTGTTGAAGGAAAATTAAACAAGTCTCACAAAATATTTACAACCAAATTTCAACACACCAAGGTTTTGGCATGAAAATGTAATAAAATTACAGATGCAAAATTTTTTAATTAATGCAAACTAGATTTATTCTCTGTATGCAGGTATCAGAGATAATAAGAAAACCCTTGTGTTTCAGTGCCCTGATTCACCACATTACTACAAAAATTTACAGTATTCTTATTTTCATGTTAACATCCAGAAACCAAAGTTCAAATCTGGGTTATCTGCAATTCACCAAAAGCACTGCAGCAGTCACTCTGGATTGAAAGTAAACTGGAAAATAAATGTAATCTTAATAGTAGTTTTCTACTTAGTCTTTTTAATAAAAAGCTAACCAAAGATGGACATGAACCTTCACTCCATTCTTCAGAAGGTATCTCCTGTCTCTAAATTGTCATGTACTTGAATATGAAACTTACCTCATGGTTTGAAACAAGGTTAGTGAGCACCCAGGACACATTGGGAGGTGGCCCACCAGTAGTATCACAGTACAGTGTGACGCTCTTTCCTTCCACCACGGTGATGTTGTAATTGCTTAAGTTTGCTGAGGGCAAGTCTATGATAGAAACAATAATAAAAAAAGCCACATGCATTTCTACTTGACAGAAATAGACACCACTCAATTCTAAGCAAGATTTATAAATGGAAGCAAAAGCACTGCTAACTTAGATATTCACTGTGGCCAGTTGCTATGCAGTCAGGGAATACAAACAGCATGTTTGGAAACTTATGATACAGTGTCTACATAACTGTTTTCTGAACCTCCTCCACTTCACATCTTAAGAAAACATTACTGCATGTGAAAATATATTAAGCTAATTACATAAGGAAATGCTTTGACTGGATAAAGTACTAACTTTAGTTTTTAACCTCAAAATTTAAAAAACTCTACCCTTATTCTTTAAAACAGGAAATTTAATATCTTTGTAGCAGGTGCAAAGCAACCTTTCTTTTCACTGAACAGATATGGTAGTATTGTTGCTCTTCTCCACAACACTAACAGGTAAATCCTACTAACTCCATTATCACAGAAATGATTGCATCCCTTCTCATACAGGGACAGCTATGTGGGAGAGAAGGGCAGCACCTAGATCATAACTACAAAGTGAGGGAAACAGAGCACCAAATAGATCAAAAACAGAGGAGAGAAAACACAGAAGAGAGTTACCAGCTGCGCAAAGCTGCTATCGAAGGCACCTCAGCAGATTTTGCTATTGCCCTCAGGAAAGCAGAAAAGCAGTGAGAGATGGTAACACTCATCAAGAAATAAGCACAGATTTTTCAAGAATCCAGACTCCCCCACCATCTCATAGAGCTACACATCACTTTGTATTTCATTCTTCTGAACCCAAAGCAACAGCAGCTTCATGAAGAGTAAATGTAAGCTGAATGCTTACAAAACCAGAAGGAATTGTAGGTTGATCCTCTTCAAAAATAATGTCAGCAATTGAATTGTCACTCTGTGTATACACACTCCAGGCACAGAGAAGCTCACATTTCATGCCTATTTACATAGCAAATAATTATGAAACATTCCAGAAATATCATATCTGGAGCCATCATATGGAGCTCTTAAACTCTATAAAAAAGCCTTAGCATCATTTATAAGTCCCTTCTCACCAACTGTTCCAGGCAAATTTCACTTGCAACTCAATAATCTCATATAGTTAAGTTTATCTTCTGTGCTGGATATGTATACATGACCTTTTGGAATAGAATCACAGAATCACAGAGTCAGCCAGGTTGGAAAGGACCTCTGAGATCATCAAGTCCAACCCTTACTCCACTACCACTGTGGCTACTAGACCATGGCACTGAGTGCCACATTCAGTCTCTTCTTAAAAACATCCAGGGACAGAGAATCCACCACCTCCCTGGGCAGCCCATTCCAATGTCTGATCACCCTCTCTATAAGAGAGACATGTCCTCTTGTCTTACTGATAGCTGCCTGGGAGACGAGATCGACCCCCCCCTGGCTCCAGCCTCCTTTCAGGGAGTTGTAGAGAGCGATGAGGTCTCCCCTGAGCCTCCTCTTCTCCAGGCTGAACACCCCCAGCTCCCTCAGCCTCTCCTCACAGGACTTGTGCTGGAGTCCCTTCACCAGCCTGGTTGCCCTCCTTTGGACCTGCTCCAGGACCTCAATCTCCTTCCTGAACTGAGGGGCCCAGAACTGGACACAGGACTCGAGCTGTGGCCTCACCAGGGCTGAGGACAGGGGCAGAATCACTTCCCTGGACCTGCTGGCCACGCTGTTCCTGATCCAGGCCAGGATGCCATTGGCCTTCTTGGCCACCTGGGCACACTGCTGGCTCCTGTTCAGCTTCCTGTCAATCCAGACTCCCAGGTCCCTCTCTGCCTGGCTGCTCTCAGCCACTCTGTGCTCACCCTGTTTTCCTTTTCTGAAAAAAGCAGCTACCTGTTTTGCTTTATTTTTCTTTTTAGTTAAGAATACAGTAGTTTGATGATAGACTTGCAGGTACGGAAGTTGAGTAGAAATTTTTTCTTATGTAAAAAGTCCGATAAAAGCAATTATCCCTCAAATAAGTGTGAACTAGTCTTCTAGTACTTCAATAGAAGCTATAAGTATTGGAAATCTATCTTTAAGTTTAATTAGTTCAATACAAACTAAATGAGAGGAAGTAATACCAAAGTGAAGACAAATAATTTTCCAAGCAATTATTAGGCAAATCTCCCAGTGCTTTAGTAGTGTTGTAAAACAATTCCTGCTCTAGGCATCAAGGCTTTCTTCTATCATGCTTGTATTCTGCTAGAAGATTACAAAATAATACTGCTTATTATTCTTTACATTTCTGAAGTTACACAAAAATCAGCTGTAAGACCTGGAAGAAAACATCACTACAGAAAGTGTAAGTATAAATATAAGAGTAAACGAATAGAAGAGAACAGAACAAAATAGAATAAGAGAATCACCAAATTATTGTATGTGTTTTCTTTTACTCCCATTCCTAAAGGAGGTGCATGGGAAGCAGGTAACTGAATTGCCTTGGGATTCATTTATTCTGGTTGGGTATTTTAAGTTAATGAACTTTAACTGAAAGGCCATTGTGACTTTCATTTCCAGTGACACCCAGACAGGTCCATAGCAAGAGATACAATAGTTGCTAAGTGGCTGTTTGGAAAAAGCAGATAGTAGCCTTAAACTTCATATCTAGAAAATATGATACACTGGACTTACTAATAAATTTATGAGACTAAGCAGCAAAACCTGTGCTGACAAATAACTGCATTTAAAAAGCCACAGTTCACCCTAACAGACACATATGCTCAGTATGTCTACTCAGTGTGGTGTGAGACCACTTACAGGAGTGAGTAGCATTTTGACACCTGCACCATGAGGAAGATATCCAACCATGCTGCACTTACTTCTGACATAATTCGATTAAATACAGTGTTTTAGACTACTATCACTTCTGTTAATGCAGATGTGCATCTTAAAGGACTTTGTTTACAGTAATTGATAAAAGCAACCAGACAACAGGTACAAATATTTTTGTATACTGCAAAGGTAGTAAGTTTAGAGTGCAGTGTAACAGCCCATGCAAGTGAGACATTATTTTCCCACAGGTGTCATCTTGGCATCTTTCAGACAGAGATTATCCTGTGTCCCAAAGCTTGAAACACAGTATCTCTTTCAAACTTTGATAACATTAATTATAGTAATTCTGGGTATTGAGTAACCCAAGAGGATCTGATTTCTTCTTTAAGTTTGCTACATTCTTAGCTTTAATAGACTTCTGCAGCAAAGAGTTTCACAGGCAAACTGTCCAGGCCTCTTTCTTCTCAATAGTCTATCCAAAGCTTTTCTATCACTACAAAAATGGGAAGACAGAACCTGCTACTGAAAATAGCCATAACCTGTAATGTACACCATTAAGCAGCTGAACAACTGAAAGTGTACACTAAAATCCATGTTTTGTATTATGTATGTGCATATAATCACTATCTTATTTCATCACATATAGAATATCTGTTCTCAAATTCAAATTGATAACACCTTATTCCAGGCACCAGCGAGCTCTGATTTGGAATAAGCAGTTACTTCCCTCACTCCAGCACAACTGGACACAACAGAGACAAGCAGAAGGAACTCATTTATGTCAGCTGAGTCTCTACAACTATCACCTCATGCTTTAGAAGAAACAAATCCTCCTAAAAGTACAGGGACCTATTTACCTTCACAGATCATCACTAGTGCAAACCAGTGGCCCAAGGCTGTCAGAAAGGACAACATCTCTAGGGAATTACTCATAGCTGCACTGTCCAAAGCTGGGATATCAGTAATCACAAAACCAAATACTTCAGATAAAATTTTCAAAGGTTACTACAGTATTTGACTATACAACTGTCAATGGAAATTTTGTTGTAAAAAAAAGAGGTGAGTAAATTCCTAGAGAACTTTCAAAGTCTTCATGCTGCTACTTATTACTGTCTACAGAAAATGTAATTGTCCTTGGTAGAGCCAAACTGTCACTACATGTCAAAGAAAGGATACAACATAATTTAAAAATTGAGGATTAACAAAAACTCTGTAGTCTGTAATTCAGCAACATGGTGGTGCCCTAGCTAGTATACTACAGCAGCTTTTACCAGATGAAGGTATTACATAAGGAGAAAGGAAACCACCATTACACCAAAGATGTTGTTTCACTGGGTAACTATCATCGCAGCTACAAATTTTTTTACAAAATTCTTTCCATCTTGACTTCTTCAGCTGTCCTGGGGTTTGTTCAGCTGCTCAAAAACCTTCAACAAAAATTATCTCAATATGGTCATATAACCTCATTAATACCTAAGATACGATGAAGCAATGAGCACCTGAGAGAATACCTGTTGTAGTTTGAACATGGGGAACTAAAGAAGGAGGGCTTTCGGACTCTGACAGGGGCAAAACACAAAGGCAGGGGTCTGTTCTCTCCCATTTGCTGCCCATGCTCTATAAAGATAGGGAAGGCCAGGAGCTCCCCCTCTTTTCCTTCCGCTATCTCCTGGCTGTGCTGCTGTTCCCCTGAGTTTCTTTACCACCAGCTTGCCATGTGGTCATCAGAGCCCATATCTATTGTGTATATTTGTAATTTTTTTCAGTTTCCAACTTCAAGTCCCTGGTCTTTATTCCCCTTTTGTCTTCCCTTTGTGTGTGTGTGGTGGGAGGGGAATAGAGAGTAATTCCATCCTTAGGATTTTGGTCCATGCAAGCTGCTAAGTCATGACAATACCATAAATCCAGTATTCATTTATGCCATCCTTTGCATAATAAGCCCCTGATTTTCATTGGCCTGTCAAAAAACTCCCAGTAGTCTAGCCATGAGGCAGTATCACTAAGTGCTTTTCAATGTGGCCTGTGATATTTTTGCCTAGCACATTTTTGCAGGTCAACCTATTCTGAGATAGAACAAGAAATTACTAAAAAAAACTTAAGTTGTATTTCTCAAAGCTAGCCAACTGAATTTATATTTTAATAAGATCATTTTAATCCTTACCTAAAATCCTTAATCATCTTTTTAATAAATACATCAGACACCAAATGATTAAATTAACACTGAGTTAACAACTCTCTATCAAACTGAACCATGTAAAGGCAGACTACAGGAATTACTGTTTTACAAAATATCCCATGTAATTCAGAAGTTACGCCGGCCCAAACCCAGTTTGCTTCCCTCACATAAGATTTCAATACAGTCTAAGGCTATTGGTTCCTCCTGGTTTTGATTTTTCTCTCTAGAGAGAAAGCATACAACTTATTATAGCGCTACAACTGTACATCTTGGTAACACCCATTACTTTCACTGTCTGTAGCCTGAAAATAGAATCTCTGGCAGCATAATTTGTTAAGAACTGTACACAGATCTGAGAATTTCAGAGGTCTTACTGGCACTGAACAGGTTACATCCATGTAAGACAGAAGAAAAACATAATTTTGTCTATCATTCTATTAAAATTCTGCCTTGTTTGAAAATATTGGTATGTTTACAAATTCCAAACGGCTATTACAAATTCCTATGGGCTTTTCAAACCTCTTATAGGTTTGAAAAACACAGAAAAACCTTTCTAGTATTTCTAGGTGTAAAGCTAGGAGGTGTTGAATATGTGATCCACCTCCTGTGTTTCACTTAGCAACTGTCTGTGGCCAACAAGCTCCGAGCCAAATTTCAGCCACAGGGTAAGTGGGCATGTTTCCACTGAAATCTGCAGAATGACACGGCCAAAAATCAGCCTGCCTCCATCTTTAAAGCACTATAAACAGGATACCCAAAAAGGTTACATGGAAAACATGAACTGAAGAAACATAAAAGCTTTTTTCTATTTCCTGCTGCATCACAATCACAAAACCAAAATGCTCAGTACATGAATATAATTGCAGAAATCTCACAGAAGTTATTCCATGATGACAACCACAACCATATTAAAAAAAAAAAATTAAAATAAAATACAGATTTAGCAGAAACATGGAACATTTAAAAATTTTTCACCTCTTATACATTTTCTGGGTTTTTTGGAGCCCAAAGAAACTGTTCCAGATCAGAACCTCTTCAACCCATTAGGAGAACGTAACACACTTTAACACACTTTTTTTTTTTTTAATCTAATAGAAAGACAAAGAAAAAGAAAAAAGGAAAAAGAAAAAGAAAGAAAAAAGGAAAAAGGAAAAAGAAAAAAGAAAAAGGAAAAAGGAAAAAGGAAAAAGGAAAAAGGAAAAAGGAAAAAGGAAAAAGAAAGAAGAAAAAAAAAAGCAAAAAGAAAAAAGAAGAAAGAAAAAAGAAGAAAGAAAAAAGAAAAAAAGAAAAAAGAAAAAAGGAGAAAGAAGTAGCTGCTTATACACCCTCTTGAAAGGAAAAGCACAAATTCCAGCCATTGGGAAAGACTGAGTTCAAACACAGATGCTTCTTGACTGAGGTCTGAGAAGAGTCATTCAGACTAGAGTTTAGGACTTCCCTGTGTCTTGAGCATTTCCTAGTGAGCAATGGGAAGGCACAAACACACTGAACAAGATCACTTCAGACCTCTTCTTGCTAGGGGTGTTTGCTTCTTCACAGAAGTTCAACTCTCATTTTTTTACCACACTAAATCCGATACTCACAGCACCCACCTCATTGGTCTATGAACGAACACTTTTCTATCAGGGAGCAAAATGAGTGATGTGGTAGTTCACTAAGCTACTCAAATCTTTTAAAATACTAAAAGAAATCCATCCACCTGTTGCCTGGGAACCTTTAAAGAAAATAATTAAACCAGTACAACCTCAACTGGAAGTCTGCTTTCCCAAAGCCAACACACTTCTACTTTGCCTTTAAACACTCCATCACTCCCTGCTCAGTCCTTAATAAATTAAAGCAGGGTGTCAGCAAAACCTCCACCATGGATTTCCAGAGAAGACTTAGGCCTGTTCAGGACACTTGTTAAGAGAATCGCTTGGGAAACAGTCCTGAAGGGACAAAGGGTCCAGGGAGGCTGGATAGTCTTCAAGATCCTAATGATGCAGGAGCAAGTTTTCCCCATGCACCTTAAAATGAAATGGCAGGGAAGATGACCGGCCTGGCTGAACAGGGAGATATTGCTGGGACTCAGGAAAAAAAAGGAAAGTTTATGTCCTTTGGAAGAGGGTCAAGCATCTCAAGGATGAGTACGGGGAGCTTCTTAGATCACGTGCGGAAAAAAATTTAAAAAGCAAAAGACAAGTTGGAGCTCAATTTGATCACTGTCATAACTGACAACAAAAAAAATTTTACAAACACATTACCAGTAAAAGGAGAGACAAGGAGAATCTCAGCCAAGGATGAGGGAAAGTCTAAAATATTGAATGCCTTCTTTGCCTCTTTATTAGTCAGACAAGGTACCCTCCAGGCATTCAGCCCCCTGAGTGTGAAAGACAGGGATGGAGAGGAGCACAACAGCCTCATACTCCAGGAGGAAGCTGTTCACAACCTGCTACGACACTTAGCCACTCACAAGTCTATGGGGCTGCACTGGATCCACCTGAGGGCATTGAAGGAGATGGCAGAGGGAGCTCACCAAGCCTCTCTCCATCATTTATCCACAGTTTTGGTTAACAGAGGAAGTCCCAGATTAGTGGATGTTTGCCAATCTGATGACCACCTACAGAAAGGGCTCAAAGGAGGATCCGGGGAAATATAGGTATATTAGATGACCAGCCTAGTGGATGAGGGAAAGGCTGTGAAGACTGTCTACCTGGACTTGAATAAAGCCTTTGACACTATCTCCCACAGCATTCTTCTCAAGAAGCTGGTGGCTCATGGCATAAACACATTTAGTCTTCACTGTGTTAAAAACCAGCTATATGGCTGTGCCCAGAGAGTTGTAGTCAATGGAGTTAAATGCAGTTGGCAGATGGTCACCAGTGGTGTTCTCCAGGGCTCAGTTTTGGGGTCAGTCTTGTTCAATATCTTCATCAACAATCTAGATGAGGGGTTTGAGTGCTTCCTCAGCAAGCTTGAAGGTGACACCAAGTTGGGTGGGAGCACTGACCTGCTTGAGGCTAGGAAGGGAGCTGCACAGGTTGAATCAACAGGCTGAGGCTTGGGGAAGCTGCCCATTAGAAAAGGACCTGGGGGTGCTGGTCATCACCCATCTGAACATGAGGCAGAAGTGTGCCCAGGTGACCAAGAAGGCCAAATGCATCCTGGCCTGTATCAGCAACAGTGTAGCCAGCAGGAGGAGGGAAATTATTGTGCCCCTGTACTCAGCATTGGTGAGATTGCACCTTGAGTACAGTGTCCAGTTCTGGGCCCCTCACTACAGGAAAGCCATTGAGGCGCTTGGAGTGTGTCCAGAGAAGGGCAACCAAGCTGGTAAAGGGTCTGGAGAACAAGTCCTATCACGAGGGGCTGAGGGAACTGGGAAAGTTTAGTTTGGAGAAAAGGAGGCTCAGGGGAGACCTTGTAGCTCTCCACAGCTACCTGAAAGGAGGTTGTTGTGAGGTGGGTGTTGGCCTTTTCGCTCAAGTAAATAATTATAGGAATAGAGAAAATGGTGTGGAGTAGCACCAGAGAAGGTGTAGACTAGGTATTAGGAAGAATTTCTTTGCTGAAAGAGTAGGCAGGCACTGGAATGGACTGCCCACAGAGGTGGTGGAGTCACCATTCCAGGCGATATTCAAAAAACATGTGGACGCGGCACTGCAGGACATGCTTTACCGGTGTGCATGGTGGTTTTTTCTGTTCTGACAGTTTGACTTAAGAGGTGACAGTGATCTTAGAGGTCTTTTCTAATCACAATTCTGTGATTCTGTGGGTTATCGCAATGTGATAAATGTAATTCTGAAACAAGAACATTATCAGAGAACTCCATAAACAAGTAAAATTAGGGGTTTCACTCGATACCAAATATACTATAAAACAAGTATATGGCTGTAGGGATGCCTTCGTGAAATGTCTCCACTTTTAAAGTGAAAGAAGTACTTTCTTCAGACTTCAGAATACCCTTATCTAGTTGTCAATCTTAATCTAGCCACATAATAAAAGCTAGGTAAAAATACAGCCTGACAAATGTCATATATCTATTCTCCCTTGGTTGACGAGTACTCCACGCTTACACGGAGGTACCTCTGCAAACCTGCACAATGAACTGAGTTCAAGAACAACACCTGAGTGATGAAGACACATTTCTTTCCCTTAGCTAGTTCCTTACCTCTTTTTCTAGCCTGCTTAGTCTAATATGCCTGCTTCATTCAAATTAAAGTAGACATTTAATCAGAATTATAAAACAAAATTCTGATTTTTTAAAAACATGAGACATTCACTTACATTGCATACACTAACTTTCATCATTCACAAGCCCTGATTTACATATCATGTGTCTAGACATCTGTATGAAAGTTACTGGTTGCTTCATGATCAGATACAAGTGTGCATGATCACAACAGTTATGTACATGTCTTTGAAAATGAAATTCCTGTTGCTCTTTCAAATCTCCATAAACTATCAGTTATTTTCACTTAAAAGCTGGAATAATGAAAATTGTTGTAATTAAATTTGGAAATTTCTAACTCAACTCAGGCACAACAGCAAAAACCAGTTACTGCCAAATCTTTCATAAAAAACATTTTTCATGCACCCATTATCACAGATAAGGATTAAAACTCTTACAGAGAAAATAAGAACAGTTTGCCACAATGTATCTTGCATAACACCAAGTTTGTGAGCCAAAATAAACAGTGCAGGCTACAGAGTTCATGAATATTCTGAAATGTAAACATGGAGAATGTTTAAGGCTTTTTTTAAGCTCACTTCATTCTGCCTATAATGTTCTCCTTTTGATAGCCTTATCTGTGAAGTATGGCTGATAATGGAAAAAAATATCAACACCCACTGGATTATGCCTTTGATTGTGGTTTTAGACTGCACTTATTACTTTACCTAAGATCTAATGCTTATTTATTGATTCACTAATACTACAAATATTTTCTGCAAATGCAGAGAAATAAGTACATCAATCCTTCTGCTTGCCTTTCTCCCCCCTTAGCATTTATAACAATCTGCTTTCAGTCTGATATTACCATTTACTTATTTACCTCTAGGTCAAGAAACTATAACCAGAAAGAGGCTGAAATGAAGCCAGATCTAGTCCTGTACACTTGTAGCAAAATCCCATAGTTCTCAAATAAGACATCATTTCTAATGTCTCACTGCATATGTAAACAGCCAGTCTGAACATCCATTTGTTGTATGTACAACAAATCAGTACATGAGACTAATTTGCCCACTTTGTTCAGTAGAATTTAGCTAGCGTGCGTCACCAATGACAAGAACAAAAACAACTGCAGAAACAATATAGGATGAACAAGCACACAAAGCTGGGACACCAAGCAAAATAGAAAGCCAGATCAAGCACCACACCAGCATAAATAAGACAATCTGATAATCTAAATCAGCCAGATAAGGCAAAATGCTATTACCAGAACAAAATCCAGAGCAACAAAAAATAAACACAAGACTGCAGAGCAAGGCCTCTTCCAAAAACACCAAAAAAAATAGAAGACGTCTTTTGCTGCCAGTGAGTTCAACAAAGGCACCTGAGTATTTGAATGAAAGAGGGAGAAGCCAACACCTTAATTACCAGTACCAAAGACATGGTCTTTTCTCCTTGGCATTAACTGAGCTCCAGGTGATCTGCTGACTGGTGGATCTTGAGTCACCTTTCCCCAGGAATAGGACATGCCTCACTTCTAAGGACTAAATACATTAGCGGCAATTGCTGCCAAACCTTACAGAAGCAGTAATAGGTACAAAGTGCTTGTTTACTTAGGTTCTCTTTTGAGACTTTTTAATGCTCTCTATAACGTGGAAAGAAAAGAAAAAAAAAAAAAAAAAAGAAAAAAAAAGGAAAAAGAGGATGGCCTAAGTGGTGATGCTGTCCATGTTGTACAGTCAACTAGCTAATGCTGTGAAAATGGCAAAACTAAACACTACCATTCCTCTACACAGAAAGCTCTATTAGGACTACTGTAGCAGATGCAATGTAAAAACCTTTGACACAGTAATTAGGTGTGAATTTAACACTTAAAAGAATCTGACAATTTGTCATCGTACATAAATACATTTCAAATGTAGCTGAAAAAATAATTCTGCAAACACTGTAACAAGTGAGTGACACTTTTAATAGCGTAGCTGAAAAGGACCTTTTAAGTAGTAAGTATATCTGACTTTAAACCTTGAGAAAAGAAATCAGATAGATGATGGCATCTAAATTGTAATGGCCCTTTAATCAGCATATTAATGAACACTTCCACCATATAAACAGTAAGTACCACAGAACTTAGCTAATTTTCACATCAATTATCTACAAACCAAAGCCTTATTATCAAGAAACCACAGTGACCTCTTCCAACTTCCCAGCAAGGGATTTATTAACAGCACACAGCAGTGATGCATCCCATTACTAAGACATTTACCACATATTGTACAGGCCAATTGCTACAATATTATCAAGCGATTAATAACACCTGCACACAAGGAAGAGTGCATGTTTGCTTGGTTTCTAAAAAACAATAAATTAGCAAACCACAGAGATGGGATGAAACCATTAGCAAAGAAAATTAGAAATTGTTTTATTAACAAAATTCAAAGACCTGAAAGCCCAAAAAATTCTCTTGACATCAAAAGGAGCTAAAAAGGTCATCTAGTTCACAGGAAAAAAAATCTGCATATGCTACAAGCTGAATTCTTCTGCCGTTTCAGTTCTATCCACTAGCCTCTCAGAAAGTTCTGGCAGTGAAATAAACCAGTTTCATCAATGTTGGATTTTTTTAATTAAAAATTCTCATTTTTGACACAGAAGAATATTGTCAGAGGTACCAAAAACAAGATACATAAACTGAATCTTTCAGATACCTTCCAGAGCACAGCTCATGCACACTGAGACAGTAAATCCTCTTCATATGACATTCTCTACTATGTGCCTAGGAAAAGATTGTGTTCTCATCTTTGTTAAAAACCTATATCCTAAACTGATTCATTCAAAAAAAGGAAAATTTAGGGGAAAGACCCCCTAAAATAAATTTTAAAAAGTAAAACCACAGTTATATTAAGTTTCATCATATTTGGACCCCATAAACTAACTGAAGTAATTTGCAGGCATGCTCGGAAATGCCCACAAATCTTCACCAAAACACATGCACAAATTCCACACACTGCAAATTCCAATCTGAACATAACCCCTTCCTTCTCCTCTTCCTCCTGTAGTTGGAAGCACCACCTTCCCTTGTCATGGCAAGTATTTTAGACAAGACATGCCCACAGGATGTGCACGTACATACACAAAGATGCACTTACACAGCATCAAGCAGTCAGAGACAACTCTGCTGTGACTGCAGATGGTCAAGAACTCAGAAGAAGGAAATAATTCTCATAAGTTTCATTCTGCATATTTGTGAAACAGGGCAGTAGGACCCAGACAGGGTTAACCTTTGTAAAGCAAGACCTCAACCAGGAAAAGTTTGCAAAGGAAAATTCTAGCTTCCTGGTAGCTTCTAGATGGGTCAGCCAAAAATTACAGAATACTGTGCTGGAGGTCCTGGTTTATACTAACTGATCTCAGTCCACCAGGAGACCTTTGTATGTCCAGCAGATTAATCTACCTTCTAGTCCACCTATATGGAGCTGCCAGTTACTTAGCTCAGGTCAGTAATATCTCCCATGTCAGATAAATCAAATCATAAAATCATAAAATCATAGAATGGCTTAGGTTGGAAGGGACCTTAGAGATCACCTACTGCAACCTCCCTGCCACGGAGTGGATGATCCTGCAGCACACAAGAACAGTTGTGAAGCTCACAACACTGCTGTAAATAGGTTGCTTTTTTTTTTTTTTTTTTTTTTTTAATCATACCAGACACTAGAATTTCTTCTGTTGTGGACACACCACCACACCTGGCCACAGCAATATGTTAGACACAATACCACCAGCATGATACATGACCATAACACATTACTGCCATTAAATGTTGCAGATGCTGAGTCTGCAGCAAGTCCCCTCCATGGACATTCCTCTCTGGCAGCTGCTGTCAGAGGATGTCATACCTTCCACATAGGCAGTGCAGAAAAGTACACTCAGTAGATAATGGGGGAAGGAGAAAAGGTACCATTTTTGTTTACCCTGATATTCACCTTCACTTACAGATTTTCCAGTCTAAGTCAGCCCTCTATGAGGATATGCTCCCTTCTTTCTTGCTTGCCAGTTCCCTGCTCTCCAGACTACAGAAGGGCTCATGTCAGAAACACCTGGCCTCTTCCCCTTGCACAGAGAGCAGGACACTGGGTTAATATTTACTGGGCTTAACTACTGGGCTAACATTTCACCAGCTGTCAAGGACCATATGTAAGCAGCGAAGTTGTATACAATAAAATCCTTACTGTTACACCATTTTCCCACTATCTCCAGATCCAGCGTACTGAAAACAATGTTCTGAAAAATAATAGACCTGAGCTTGCTGTGACTTGTTTGTGTAGCTTTTACTAGCAAACTCAGTAGAGTTTTCTCTATGTTAAGAGCAGTGATACTGCAATTTGTGTCTATTAGCAGGCAGTTCTGAATTTTCTTCCTCTGATCTAGGGTTTGCATTTTTTAAAGCAAATAAATAATTAATTGACCATAGGTAAAAAAAAAAAAAAACACCTCGAGGTAAAATTTTGTGTATATTGAGCTTGGAAGCACTAGTATTTAGTTTACAAAGACACATTCATATTACATAATTCTTGTTTGTCATCTATAATCAATGTTCTGTTTTTCTGCACTTAAATAACAGTACATTCTTAGCAGACTCAGGAAAGAACAAAAAGCTTTATATGAGGCTCCCAGAGCTATTCCATGTGTGGTAAAAGACCACTGAGTTGTTAACACTACATCTGAAACTTTTTCCTTTAGCAGCATTGTTGTCAACCTGATCTTTTATAAAAGCACATTTTTTTTCCTCTCTCAGAATAATTTAGCAGTAATTTTACGCTGAAAATGTATTACCGCAGTTTGGGACTTTCATATCCAGCAAGGCTGTTCTCTTGTTGTTGTCATCTATACAATACAAATCCTGAGTTTCTGTGTAAAACTTGGTCTCTTGAAATTTCTTGATCCACATAATTTCACAGGAACACTTGAATGGATTGTCCATCAATATCCTACAGAAAAATAAATCCAACAATTTATTTTAAAAAGCAGAATGTGTCATGCTTATAGAAAAAATGGGGGATGGGGACTCCAAGCACTCAGACAGGTGAAAGAAAACATCTGAATATTTTGTTTAAGAAGGATAAGAAATTAAATCCTAGTAACCTCAACGCAAGCCATGTAGAGAATAAAGTGCTCTCTGCACCAAGAATCCAGAATGTCATAGATAGGAGAGATCACACAGGGGGCTCAACTACTACTACTACTGAAACTCCATTTCAGTGCTGTGTGTCAGGAGTACATGGAGCTCTGGGCTTTCCATCAAGCTCCATCTAATTTCATAAAAGGTCAAGTAGAGATCAAATTCCTCTCTTTTACACTTGACTCTCCTCAGCTATCTCATATCATTTCCAGAAATGTTTTACTGCTGTGAGGTGGTAAATTCTTTACAGAGTCAAACAGGCATGGATTATAGGCAAGCTCTAACAAAGTCTTATAATAAAAAAGGATTTTACCTAGCCTTCAAAATACATCCACTACAACACTCTGGAAAATCGGACAGTAAAACCCTAGGTAATGTCATGAAGAAAACTGAACTAACTGAAAATACAGCCCTGAAACATAAATGTACAATTTAGCTATACAGTATGCTGCATTGAATTTAAACTACACATTAACAAACTTGGCAAATGATAGTTTTAAAATTCAATATCAGTACACAACAATGTAAGGCAGTAACATCCAAGTAAAATATGAACAGAAACATCCCACTGTTTATGTAGGAAGTGACCCAGTGTTATTTTTTTCTCCTACAGGCATAGAGGAGACCCAATAAAGCATTTGCAAGTCACTGTTTTAAAGTATCTCATTACAAAGAGAACAATTGTTTTAACAAAATTTCATGGGTACTTTTGATGTACAGTGGCCAAACTCATGTTTGCTCACAGAAATTATGTCATTAGCACCTCCTGAGGACAGGAAGTGTGCAAATCATGAAAATCTCAGCTTATCAGAGCTGCAACTCTTCCCTCAAAAGCCATTTACAGTTCTTACAGGAATAACAGTTGCAGGGTTCATTCTCTTAAGTTTCTGAAGGAACAATTTGTATTCATGAAAGTCATCTACTGGACATCAACACCACCACAGCATGGACAAAAACTGCTTGTGCAAGGCAAATTCTGAATATCAGGATCCCTTGGTTCAAAACCAAGCAGCATTTTCCAAGCAGCAAGAGTTTTCAAATTTCAAATTTCAAAAAGAGTTTCAAATCTTCTCTCTCATGTATAACTTCCTTGTAAATAAGAAATTTCTTTGAACAGTGGCTGAGCAGTCTTTTCTTCCACTGTTTTATTTTGTATTAAACCCACGAAGGGAGTTATGCACATCACAGACAGAATGCCGGATAGACATGATGACCCTCCACATACACTTGTGTGAAAGAAAGAATTTTAGCTAGTAAAAGCAAATTACATGTCTTCATCTGACTGTAATCTTACAGCTGCAGCTACACTTTATTCTAAAAAAGAAGCCTTTCAAAGCAGCATCTCCTTATCTACAATATCTCCTACTTCACCTTATCCTGAACTTTTCAACCCTTTATGTTTTGATTTACAAGAGTGCTATTTATGGCATTATTTTCCTTTCAAGTTCTCCTTCCAACACTCTTCTTTCTTTCCTCTTTCTGATTTTAAATCTGTGTTAGCCACTTATCAACAGAATTGTTCAACAGATATTTCATCACTGTTACCCTCCCTTTAGGCTTTGCTTTTTCCCCATAGACCCCACTTTCTTTTCCTTACTTTCCCCAGTCTGGTTTATATCACTTCATCACAATCTCTGTTTTTGTAACTTCAACTTCTTCTATCTCTACACCCCAATTCTTTCCTAATCCCACAAAGCTCTACCCAAATTTTGTATCCTCTCTCTCTGGCAGGTGGTCCCACATCACACATGGCCTTCACACCTCAAGTACTACTCCATTTTAACCTTATCACCATCTATTTTTAACATTTCTGGCTGACTCAAAGTACCCTTCTCCTGCTTCTATTATCATGACACTGAATTGCCATTGTTCAACCCTGGTATTAACAGCACAAATATATTCACTCTCAATCACGTTGACCAGTGGTTTTATCTCAAAGTGTTATTTCTCTGCCTCATTCAAATTCATTTCCATTGATTCCTATCATATATTCATAGCATTTTATTCTCTCACTCTCTGTCCCAGATTTGGTTTTTCCGTCTTTCTACCCAGGAGTAAACCAACTTCTTCAAAAAGATCAGCAACACTGATGCAGTTCTTCAAAATCTTTTTTAGCACTCAATCCAACCACAGCCTGAAAGAAGCTGTGCACCTGAGAACACAGAGTGGCCTGATTTGTGCTTTGGAATAAAACTATTATTGGCAGCAGAGAAACTCCAAGAAACTGGAAGCATGGAATGCCTTATAAATTGCAGTCATTTCCTTCTTTGCATACTTCTGAAGACACAGCATATCGACTCATGTTTCTGCAACCCAGGGAGAGAGGCAAAGATGACCCCATTTCTCCCCTGCTTAGAAAAATTAGAAGCTCAAGCTTCACACTGTGCACTGGCCTGAGTTCTGTTATCTATGTTTGGAGGTCATGACAACTACAAAACATAGAAGCTACAGTGAAGTACAGACTAACAATGGTTCTTTTGCAGGGACTAGATAGAGCATAGGAAGAAATAGAGACTTAGAACCAAGAGACCTGTACAACACACACAGCAATGGAGTACTCTGCAACTATCTAGTCTCTCCACCAGAGTGCTAAGAAATCGCCAAGTTATGAAAGAAAACTCCTCTGAGCAATGTTCGTTGGGCTGTAAAAAAAGTGTAAATCATACGAATTTAATTATCAACAAGACATACCTAAGGGGCATAGCCTCTTTCTGTGGCATTGGGATTTGCTTATTTCATTTCTCACATGCTGAACTTTACCAGAAGAGGTTGAGGATTGCAAGGCTCATGTTGCAGCTCCTGGACTGGCATTTCATACAACTTCTGACTACTCTGACATCCAGCAGACTGACCTCCCTCTCCTATGCAGCCTAGCCCTCCCACAGATCTTGCAGGCTCTCTGCAATCCCACATATTGGTGAAGAACACACAAGGTGACCGAATTTGGCAATGCATACCAATAGAGAAATTCTGCTTCAAGGAACAGAAGATAAAAATGTAACACTGAAACAATCAGCAATGCATTCATTGGTGCTTAATTAACAAAGAATTCTACAAAGCACAATGCAACTCAAAGAATTTGAGAAAATAAAAATATTCTGCAATAGCCAACCATAAGCATAGCAGCTGTGGGGACAACATAAGAATATGACAGAGGAACTTCATTTGAAGGTCTGTAGAAGGCTGTATTTTACCTAGCTCAAATATTTGATACAAACACCAGTAGTTCAGCATGAAATAATTTCACAATAAAACATTTTAAAGCTGAAGGGAAGAGGTTATTTTGAGTTCCACATTATTTGAAAAGATACACCAACCTTCTTGGAGCCCTGGAATGGAAAGGTCGTTAATTAAGTGTTCAGCACTGATGCTTTCTTTGGAGCAGAATTTTCTTCCTTATCAATGATAGACCACTACCTTCAATTGAACAAACTTCCAAGACTTGTTCTTCCATTCCAGCCAAAAATAAACTTTATTTTAATAAATGATAACTTACAGATCAGACAAACCCAGATGGCGAAAAGGCTTCTTGGACAAACTTGAGAGCTTGTTTCTGGATAAATTACTAAGGGAAAAGAGAAAGATTGCTTAAATTAGGATTGCTTCTTCTTATGGAGGAAATACAGTGTGTGTCTCTTAAAAAATTTATAACTCAAACCAGCTCAAAAAAGCCCTTATTGGTTTGACTTTAGTTGTAAAGATGTGCTTCTCAGACTTGCTTTCTGGTTTGATGTGTTTCAACAGTTTTAATTCAGTATGCATCTTAAGTAAAATACATTCAAATGCAAACTCACCAGGGGTCAATATTTTCACTTCTATCACTTCTGTTCATCACAGAAGAGCAGTACATCTAATTGTGTTTCAAAAGTGTTTGTAATGTCCAGGTGCTAATTACATGCTCAATTTCTTCATAAGTGAGATGGGTGTATCCCTTTCTTTCATGATGCACCAAACTCTGTACTCACATAAGCCCTTCTCACATGCTAGCACACATCCGCATCAGAGCCTTTTAGTTATTCTTTTCAAATTGCATGTACAATATGTACCCACATGGAAGATCAAAAGGAAAACTGTAAAATGCCTATATTGGGCTTTTTTATGTCAATTAAGCATTTACGGTTTCCAGTGGTAATTAAGTGAAAGGTCCTCTCCCATTATGCAGCACAAAATAATGTTCATCTGAATCAGAAATACTCCTCCGCTCCCAGGCTTACAAAATTGCTTTCTCCACCCTGAAGCTAAATAATGCTGTTTTTCTACAGTCCTATCAGTACACCAATTAAATATAGCGAGAGCAGTAAACTGTTTTACTGCCAGCACTACAGTTCAAATCAGTGTTATAAGCCAAAATGCCACATGTTTTATGTGGTATTATAAAGGCGACATAGGGGCTCCATAATTAAAGCTGTGTTGCACTTAAAAACCAGGGATTAAACCTCTTTTCTTTTTCCTCCTCTGACGAAGGAATAAAGTGTTTACTTTCCAAACTTTATAGTTCATTATCACTGTGTACAATATGATCTTCAGAAAAATTACAAGTTGTATTTTCTACAACAGAATCTTTAAGAGATTCTGCTCCTCTTCCTTGTTGATTCCTTCTGACAAACAACAGCCTGAAGTTTACAAATTGACAAGTCCTAATGTGCGAGAGCAAAACAGATGTGTTACTATTTCATTAGGTGAACTTGTCTGCCCTACGGCAGATGCTGGTGAAACCATTTCACAGATTCTGATCAGATATATCAGAACTAGAGTACAATTTGCATGGTAGGAAATAAGCCACATTTACAAAAAATTGCCACTATGATTTTTTTTTCCCTGATATGTATAGGCCATACGATGGGAGGCTGAAAAAAAGAAGTTGAATCCTCATACTGACTTATTTTTTTTCTCTAGAGCCAAGGCAACGTGAAGCACATAAAGCCCCATTCCTCCATGAGTAACTCGTTGTTCACCATGCATCAGAACCCCTCCAGTTCTGACACTGCCATGTGCAGATGCCCCTGTGGTATTACCAAAAAAGTTGAGCACCCGTTTCTCTTACCTGCACAGTAACTAAATCCTGCCTTTCCCAAAAGACAACTAGATACACAGTGAGTGGGCTCTACCTGCAGACAGATGCCCACTACTCTAGTGGGAGGCAATGTAATCACAGAATCACAGAACTGACACAATTGGAAAAGACCTCTAAGATCACTGCATTGAACTGTCCATTGAACTGTCAACACCCCACCATGAATAAAATATATGTATCAATAGCTGCATCATCCACTAGAGCATGTTCTGAAGTGCCTCAACTCCACGTTTTTTGAATACTCATTGGGATGGTGACTCCACCACTTCCCTGTGTAGCCCATTTCAATGCCTAACAACTCTCTTGGTAAAGAAAGCCTTCTTAGTATCTAGTCTAAGCTTCCCTTTCTGCAACTTCAGACCATGTCCTCTAGTCCTATGATTGTTCACTTGAGAGAAGAGGCCAGCACCCACTTCCCTACAACATCCTATTAGGGCAATAGGGCAATAATGTCTCCCCTCAGCCTCCTCTTCTCCAGACTGAACACTCATAGTTGCTTCAGCCTATCCTTGTAGGGCTTGTTCTCTAGACCCTTTACCAGCTTGGTTACCCATCTCTGAATTCCAGCACCCCAATATCTTTCTTGTAGTGAGTGGTGCAGAACCAAACACAGCACTCAAGGTGAGGTCTCACCATTGCTGAGTACAGGGCCATGATCACTTCCCTGCTCCTGCTGGCCACACTATTCCTGATACAAGCCAGGATGCTGTTGGCCTTCTTGGTCACCTGAGCACACTGCTGGCTCATATTCAGCTGACCCTGAACCAGCACCTCCTGGTACTTTTCTGGTTGGCAACTTTTCCAGCCACTCCTCCCCACGACTGTAGCATTGCATGGGTTGTTGTGACCAAAGTGCAGGACCCAGCACTTGGCTTTGTTAAATCTCACTTTATTGACCTTGGCCCACTGGTCCAGCCTGTCCAGGTCCATTTGCAGAGCCCTCCTATTGTGAAGAAAATCAGTGCTCCCACACACCTTACAAACTTACTAAGAAAGAATTCAAATCTCCTCATCTAGATCACTAATGAAGATATTGAACAAGACTGACCCCAAAACTGAGCCCTGGAGAACACCACTGGTGACCATCTGCCAACTGCATTTAACTCCATTGACTACAACTCTCTGGGCACAGCCATATAGCTGGTTTTTAACACAGTGAAGACTAAATGTGTTTATGCCATGAGCCACCAGCTTCTTGAGAAGAATGCTGTGGGAGATAGTGTCAAAGGCTTTACTAAAGTCCAGGTAGACAGTCTTCACAGCCTTTCCCTCATCCACTAGGCTGGTCATTTGATCATCTAATAGAAGAAGATCAGGCTGGTCAAGCAGGACCTGCTTGCTCTGAACCCATGCTGGCTGGGCCTGATCCCCTGCCTGTCCCGCACTTGCCATCTGAGTGCACTCAAGATGAACTGCTCCACAATTTTTCCAGGCAGCAAGGTCAGGCCTATAGTTCCCCAGATCCCCCAGATCCTCATTTCAGCCCTTTTTGTAGATGGACATGTGACAACCAAGTTTGCCTCAGTTTCCACAAAACAGGGAAGCCTGTTTTTCTCTGTCAGGAGGATCCCTAACCATTATATGATGAGTTCCTCAGGGAAATCTCTCTCCATCTGAAGCCATTTCATTTTGTGCAGTCTTCTCTGACACTCTAATGGGAGAGCCAGACTCTAGAACCACACCACTGCAAATCAAAGGGGATTTTTAAGCCTTCTACCACCGCCACCTTCTAACATTAAACTATAACAATACAGATCTTAAAATGAGCCCCTAACATCTTATGTAAGAGTCCCAGCCATACTCTGAGATAGCATTTCTCTCTTTTGTTCTTTTAAGAAAACAGCAAATATAAAAATAAAATTTTCAAGAGTATCTCAAAAATATGTAGACTGACTCTGGGAGTGGGTGGCAGCAGGGACTCAACAGCCTACCTACCTCACAGGCAGGACTCAAGTCCAGCCCTTCCTCAAGATTTGCTTCTGGCTGCTCACATTTCCTTGCTCAACTTACTCATGATCATCCAACTCATCCCAGCTCTTAGTGAGGTACTGAGCATTCTTTAGAGCTATAAACTCTATCAGAGAGTGGATTGTGAAAATTAGGTGCTGGTATAGCTATATTTTCTTGCCATTTATACTCAGGCCAGTCATCACTTTTGGCGAGTTATAGTAAACCCTGAGGGAGAAGAATAGCCCTTACTTGTTTAGGTTCATCTAGGCACAGCCCTAATGTCTACAGTGCAAGGAGAGGCAAGAAGAAAGGGGAGGGAACAGACCTAAGACAAAGACGGGGAAAACTGAGAAGAAATGGCCACTATACTATGCCCAGTTTCCCTCCCCAGGAAACTATGTCCAGACAGGCAAATGTCTGTTCTGCCTACGGCTGGGTGCAATCAAGTGAAAATCTGCAACAGGGTCTCACACGGTTTAATTTGGCTGCCTTACCTAAATCCCAGCAGTGTAGACATTCAAACAGATCATAGTAACTAGCACTGTATATTTACTACACTCACAAATCTATTATTCAGCGATGCAATTGTGCACAGCCTGAAACATAAAAATAGCTATTTTTTAATGTTTTTGGAAATACACACTTTCTGTGAAATGTATTTTTATGTTTAAAGGTACTGTCAGTTCAATATGCATGACTACAATGAGGGTCCATTAAATTAGTGTCAGCAGACGATACACTTGTAAATTATAGCATTACTAAACTAGAACTGTTTAATAGCTTGTTAAATGTGACTGTTGACTAATTTGAGTGTAAGGTCAATGAGAATACTAGAATTAGATGAGTAAGACTATGAATTACATTTAAGTAATCCCTACTAGAGCATTTATTTTCCTGTTGTTTATGTTATTACTCAAATCTCATCATACATAACTCTAACAAGACACATGGGCTACAGAAGTTTGGCTAAGAAAATAAGGTTGTGGCAAAAAAGGGCAAAAGAAAACGTGTGTTGATAAGTTCCTTACAGTCTGATATTCTCATATAATTCATAAAATAAATAATACCATCATATAATAAAGCTCCTTAACTATCAAAAGATTGACATCAAAAGATTTTGCATGGAAGAAACAGAAAACTTTAATAGTATCATTACCTAACTTCAAGGTTATGCAGTTACATGAGTCCTCAGAAAAGTGTTGGGAGTTTTTGCTTTCTTTATGGGAAAGTAACAAAATGTTGTTTCACAATAAAATGAAAGACTTCTCAAAGATTCACTGAGGCTTTCAGAGACATTTCACTGTTTCTGCATCAAGAATTCCCAGACAAAACAAACAGATGCACTTATTGAAGGAACAATGGATCAACCTCAGGAAAAAATGTCTCCACACTTACTGCTCTGTCACATGCACAGAGTATAGGTGGTGCCACTTAATATTTTCCACTTTATCTGGGCTTATCCTGTGTCTGCTAGCATTACTAAAATGTTAAAACTAAATCACCACAAAAAGAAAGCACAGTGAAAGTATGGATAAGCACTTACTTCATGTGTTCTGGATCAGGATTTCATGTACCTCCACCAAACAGATGTCAGTGAGCCTGAATTGCTTCTAGCAATCAGCTTCATGAACTACAGATTTAGTAAAGCCTGCTCACCAACAGATCTATATTCCACCTTTGACTGCAAGCTCCAAATGAATCTTTTCCTTCAGGTGAAGTATTTTAAAGCCAGCTCACCAATATGGATTCTGTGCCTAGCAGGTCATGTATGCACAATGACACTTTTTTCTTAAATGGGACCTCTAGTAAGGTATTCCTGTCCTGTACAATAGTCAGTTTTCAGAAAACCTGTTTACCTGTATAAGGTTAGGTTGAAGCAACCACTTGGGACAGAGACACTTTGTAACTGCATGAACCCCATTTCCCTAAGGGAAAAAGGACTATCAAGAGAATCTCACCAATTATCTCAGTTATGTGTTGCATACTGAAAAAACACATTAAACACATTATTAAATTAAACACATTACTGCTAACACTGTACTCATGGTCATGGAGAGGCTTAATTGATCTCCTCATCATCATTGCTCTTCTTTTAAAGATAAAAAGATGCATGTTATTTTTCAGTCTTCTCTTTATTGGACTTAACATACTCAGCCTCTGAGTCTTCTTAAATTATTAGTTCTACAAACTCCTTAAAACTCTGTTGCTTTTCACTGTAATATCTTTTTAAATGGGTAGATTAAGTATCTTAATCTATACAAAGTATCCCAATAGATGCCTTCCCATCAGCTAAAGCAGCAGGGAAAAGATGTAAAAATCTAACACAAAATTCCTTTTGATCCCAGACTGCATTTGCTTTGTTCTACCACATTAAGCTAAGATTCTGTCCCAGCACAGCCACTAGATATTTTTCTGCAAATGTGCCTCTCAGACAGCAAGTTCTTGTGCATTTCCACAGCCAGTGTATATGCCCCTTGCTTTTAAGAAATTTCATATTTTACAGCCATGATTCACTGAGCAATTGTTACACAGATGAACACATAAATCCATTCTACAAGACACTTCCCTGGTATCACAAACTGATCATAGTAAAACCTATTTGCTTAATTAGTGACTAAATTAAGTAGTACGTATGCCTCAAAGGCAGAGAAGATTTGGTTCACATTCCTCCAGTGACTGTTCCACATTAAGGACAGTTACTGCTAAGGCACACATAGATATTCATGTCCACTTCTTTACATGAATGAATTGCCATTCTTTGTAAATACAGGTGCAGAAAATTATTCCATTTTGTTAGCAAAGCTATCAGCCCTGTGCTCAGTTCAACAGTTCTTCCATATTCCATGGAAGTATCTTTCAAGACCAAGGCAAGTCCTATGCCTTCATATCTCATGAGAACCTTAACAAAAGCAAGGGTTTAAGTTAAGCACAATAGATACCTAACAAAGATACGTGGATAGCATCACACACTTGAATATTTGGCTACAACAGGTCACCTGTGAGGAACTGAGGATCTCATATGAACCCAATCTTTTGTAGGACAAGATGCACAGTTTTCCATGTAAGTAGCAAAGTAAGCTAGTCCAAGTCTGTTCCACCAAAAAGCTCTACAGTCCTTTGGGGACATGTAATTACAGTAGAAAGTAGTAAAATATCTTCCATTTTAGGTTATTATTTTTCTCTGTATTTTTAAAAAGAATTTTGATCAGTTCACCCTTCACTACATCTAAAGGGTAAGTCATCTAGAAAAAGTCAGTCAAAATGGTGCACAGGCATGAACTCTATCAGAGAGTGGATTGTGAAAATTAGGTGCTACTATAGCTATATCTTCTTGCCATTTAGATTCAGGCCATTCATCACTTTTGGAGAGTTGTAGTAAACCCTGAGGGAGAAGAATAGCCCTTACTTGTTTAGGTTCAGTTAGGCACAGCTCTAATGCCTGTGCCTACTCTACTTCCTGAAGTTCATGAACCACTAACTGCATTTGGGTGTGAAAATAATCTCCAATTTACATTTTGCTTTGGGTGAATTAGTTCAGATCTTGAGTAAACTTCCAAAGCAAATCCTCTGATCATCCCCCCTCACAGGACTGAAGTTCAAAGTCATGACACAGTTTCCAAGCACACATACTGGTCAAATTGCACCGCATGTGCTCCATACATGCGCCTACTGCCCTGCAGCTACTGAAATATGTGCAGCCTATTGAATCAGATAGTTAAACCCATGTCACTGAGTGTGATGTGTAATGTGGACATCATACTGCTGTCAACAACTCATGCAGCTGAGAGAGGCCCACTTTGTGATACACTACTTACTGCAAAAGATACAGCCAGAGTCTCTTGATAGAAACCTGATAATAAGCTGGGTGGTCTTATCACCATCTTATCTTACATTCTTATGATCTGCTCATTCTTCACCATAGATATCTTAATCAGGGTCAGTTAATGACAGAAGACCATTTGAAGCCCATCTTGTTAAAACATTTATAAAAAGGAAATGGTAAAGGAGAGAAATAAATTAACAATAAAATAAACTAGTATCAGTCTGACAGTTTTGACTTAGAAGGTAGAGCTATCCTTACTCACATGTATTGTAGGTTGACATTTTTCACAAATGCCTGACGGGAGACAAATCTTAAGCCTGAATCCACCACAGTCCTGAGAAAATACATAAAACTATTAGAATATTTAGTTTAAATAGAAATGGGAAGAAAAATGATAATAACATTTAAACATAAGAGTGTGGATGAAATCTCAATAAGGCTGAACCAGAAGTTCTTCCACTGTCATCTATAACACACGAAGTTAAGTCTACTATCTGATGAGTTCTCTATACATTTCTATAGAAAAAATACAGAAAAAATAGCTTTATAAAATATGCATTCCATATACTCACAGATTTTTAAGTCCAACATAAAATCCAACTTCGTTGTCATTGATACTTTCTAATTTTCGCTGGTTTGCGATGTAACTGTTGAAAAAGCAAGACAGAAAGCAGTATGAAAGTGGATCTTTCCACAGCTTTGACTGTTGATGAAGCACTGATGTATTCAAGTCAGCAGTGGTTGCTCACCTATGCCCGTTAACACTAAGATGTATTTAGAGCATTTGCAGAGCGAAAGTGCTCTTTAACATCTTCCCTAGCATTGAAATGATACTTTGTGGGACAGGGCTGGAAGATAAACAGTTGAGTTTTACACAGGGGAAATGAGGCCTTGTTTATCAAGAAAGCAAGCCAATCTAAAGGCGCAATAAATACAGCTGCAATGCAGTGTCACTGTGTTCAAGGACACACTTCCCCCACTCATGGCTTTCACAACAGCAAAAGAGACAACTTTAATGGTGGTAGTGGAATTACCCCACTTATACTCAGAGAGGATAAGGCTATCCTAGCCTTTTTTCTCATGTTTTTTTAATTTTGTCATCTGTTAAACCGATTTTCTTCCTGCCACATAATAGTTTCAGTTCTCTTTACAGAGTATGGCAATAAGAAAACTGAGGAAAAGGAGTCTGTATTTCATGACGTTACATACACAAGCGGAAATTAAGAGAAGCAAGAAGAAGCTGTCACAGTAGACCACATCACTGTATTCACTCACATACCATTAATATCTGCCTGAACTCCAGAAGGATGTGGGCATGCAAGTCAGTCCTTTGTATTATCATCATGTGAGATCTATGAATAACCAGTGACATCCCACAGACTGGAAATTAACTGTTTTACAGATAATGCATGGGATGATGTATAATGTCGCCACTTCTGCAGCAAGAAAAAAAGTTTTACAGTGCTAGTCTTACAGTCTAGGAAGAAGAAATTGGTGGAAACTGCAATCCAGCTGACATTATGGGCAAAAATGTAAGCCTGATGTACAAGATGCCTTGCTAAAGAGTCCATGCATTTCAGAAGGTAACCCCAGTCCCAGAAATACTTAGATATTTCTTTGTATTTTCATGATCATCCAGAACTAACCAAAGCTGCAGCTTTTCTTAAAAAGGAGTATTTTTTTGCTGGAGTAAAACTTGTCTTTGTTTTAAGCATTTCTTATTTTTCATGTAAAGGAAATTTCGGTGTAAGAAGGTGTATTGCTTTTCCAAAGGCAACCTATATACCTCAACTGGTATGTCAGAGAAACTGTGTGCCCACAGGCCAACAGAAGCTTAAGCTCAGAAGTTGGCTTGGGATCTCCTGCAAAGATGCAAAGCTGACTTGGGCTACAGTCTTGCCAAGTACCATCAAAGGAAAAAAGTTTCCTCTCATGGGATTCATTGTACCCTGAGAAAAAGAAGGGCAGTAAAAAGCCAATGCATGACACAGACAAAACACATTACTACAGCATCATTTGATACTGACTGTTCCAATAGAGTTCTTAGAATAAGACGCACATGGTGTACCCATTACAAGATAATAGAGTCCCACATATTTTGTGTTTCCTTCTGTAGATTTTTTAAGGCAATCTGGGTTTACTCTTTTGGGCTTTATTAATCCTTCGTTGTTGTTGTAGGTTGATAAATTTACGTATTTTACCAAGTGAAAGCAATTGAAGACTTTATAAAATAACAACTTTTCCAACACACCTTCATTATTTAATTAAGTTACACATTCCCTGTCACTAGGACCACATAATGCTAAAATAGTTATGCAAGAAGTATCAAGTATACATTCCTTATTCTGTCCTCTGCGTTCAACCAGTAAGAATCCTGTCAAGATCCAACAGAGACAGGGAAAACACATAATTGAGGAAAATGGACAGAAAAACAGAGGAAGACTTGGAAGACTAGAGAAAAGAAACCAAGCAACAAGTTGTATTAGTGGAAGACTAAGCCACCAAAAAACCTCCAACACTGCCAGAATGTCGATCCATCACTTAAATGCACTTAACATCCATCCAAATCTTATATTGCAATATTAATCACGAAAACATTTCATACATTTGTAAAAACACTCTCAGTACATAATAGGACAGAAAAGCAAATTTCATGCAGCTGGAAATCCTTGAAGAAAGAGTGGACAGGTATTGTTTACAATAAACAGGTCATATCCTCTTATACTTCCTTACTTGCTTAACAAGGATGTTTTAATCTAAGCCTTTTCAGATATTTCATAGCAGTGAAAAAGAAAGCAGTATGATGACTGCTGCTATAAACTTTAACGGGATGTTGTTCTTCTGTTTAATTTAGAGGGAGGTTTGAAATAAAACCTCTCCCTAACTGAAGTCTATTTTTACCTTCTTCACAACTACTCTACCTTGATGTTACTTATCATCAAACATTAATACTCTAAAAGCTCTGACTTGCAGTGGGCGATACTGAGAAATGTAATTTGCCTGCCCTTAAGAATATCTACCCTGTTCTTTAACTGAATATTTTTATTGTAGCATGGAAGAAAAACACCCTGACTCATGGCTAGCTGAAGTCACGTGAGGAGCTTGGAAGCACTCTGCAGCAAAGTGTACCACCGCCAGAACCTGGATGGAAAGCACCCAACCTCTAAACCAAACTGCCAGCTGCCTACAATACTATTTGCTTGATTATACTACAGCATTCGCCTCTCAATGAGTCATCAGTAAACAATATTTGTTTTCAGACCTTTAATTTCATCTGTCCTTCATAAACTACTGACTAATAATAATAAAGGCATTCAGAATCAAACACCTACTAACTGCACATTGCAACCTACAATGACATGTTCATCTCAGCACACTGCAACAGCTATTGAATGTCACACACTCATACTTCAACACTTACGCAACATACTGCAAATGGTATTCTAAAATCCTATCATAAAAGACTTAACTCCTCCAAGCAAGTTTTCCCTTCAAAGGGTGATCTTCATTTCCACTCATTAGACTTGTGAAAGACTATGGACACAGTCTTTCACATCAGTGAAGAAACATCAGTGAAGAAACCTCTGAAGAGACAGCAAGTTCTGTTCCATAAAGTGGTCTAGATTACTTTGTGCCTCAATTGCTCAAAAAAGAATTTCACTATAACTTTAAAATATTCTTCTTAACCTGAAAAAAAATGGTCAGCAGAAGTGTGCCTTGCCACCTTATTTCATTTTCTCTATTTACTCTGGATTAATGTATGCTAATCTATACTACTTCATTTGGAGCTAAAGGACATCCTGAAAAACAACATCAGGCCGGTCTTAACAACAAAGACACAAGCAAGTAACACTGTAATTCAGCTCCAGAAGTATTGGTGTTGCCAAAAAAACTCCCTTTATGGGAAACACATTTTCACAGTTCTCCAGAACAAATAAGCTATATGTTTAGCTCTGGTTCATACATTTAGGGAAAAAGTTTTTAAAATTAATAAAAAGTCCCTGGTGAAATGGTTCTGAACTTGGTAGAACTTTTTACTCTGAGTTATTTTTCACAAAATCTTTAGTGAAAAGGAAGCACACTCCAAATATTTAACTGTCAGTAGATCAATTAATGACAGGTCACGTAAATCACAGAATTATAGAATCATAGAATAATTTGGGTTGGAAGGTACCTCTAGAGGTCATCTAATCCAGCCCCCTGCAGTAAGCAGGTGCATCCTCAACTAGACTGGGTTGCTCAGAGCCTTGTCAAGCCTCAACATGAGTATCTCCAGGGATGAGGTCTTAACTACTTCTCGGAGCAACCTGTTCCATTTTTCCACTAGCTTCATGATAAAGAACTTCATCCTAACATCCAATCTAAATCTAGTCTTTTCTAATTTAAAAACATTGTCCTTCGTCCTATCACTTGCTTGCCCTTGCAAACAGTCCATCTCCAGCCTTCCTGTGGGCTCCCTTCAGATACTACAAGATCACTATAAGGTCTCCCCAGAACCTTCTCTTCTCCAGGCTGAACAACTCCATCTCCTTTAGCCTGTCTTCATAGGAGAGGTGTTCCAGACCACCAACAATTTCCATAGCCCTTCTCTGGTCCCTAGTCTACACTACTGTGAGAGCTGTATAGTAACACTGACAAATCAACACTGTAAAGTTCCCTAGTGCGGTATTTCATTACAAAGTCCAGTGTCAGACCAAGTTCACCAAAAGCTATGGTAAAACTTAGGGATATTTTAAGTACACCTGTGCTGATTTATGGTTATGCATCAAAATTTACAAGCTTGACACAACACTTAATGAAACTTGGCAGATTTAAATGTGTTTTGCTTGCAGCTCCTCTTAAATTTAAAATAATGCTTGAGGGTTGTGAAGTCACATAGTTTGAAGATGGAGCATAGAGCTATACTGTACTTCATAATAAGGTATTCCAGGTTTCAGACAGGTGCAGGGATTGATATAAACTCTGCTTAGCCAAGAAATCTTTCAACCTAGGACCAAGATCCTCCTAGGAAAGAAACTTCACAGAAAGGAATGAGCATGATATAGACACCTACAAGTCACAAGTCCTTGACAGATATACAGGCTTAATCCAATTATTTTAGCCTATTTTACTGTCTCCATTTGGTACCATCAGTGCCAGAATTCATTAAGCCAGCCTCAAGAACAGAAATTGTGCATCTAAAACTGAATTCCATAACCTGGGAAAGAGACAGTGTTGAGTTAGTCCACTGTGGACTTACATAGCATTCAGCAATTTAACAGGTGCCCAAACCCTGGGCTCTCTGGCATCTCCTGACAAATTCCGAGCAACCACTGTGGAGGTAAGTTTTGTTTTAATCTGTGAATCACTCTACTTCACAAAGAGTGAAAAACTGATTGCCACTATCACCGGCTCTTCAAGTTATCCTTTAGGTTTTCTTTTTTCTTCCATTTAGAGTACTTAACCACAAGTCACAGAAAACTAGAGGAGACAGCTCTCCTTGTGCTAGCATAGAAGCTCTGAACTTGACATAATTAACCCTGGGATCTTTCTTCATTGCCTACCTATTTTTTGAGCAATTCCTTCACTATACGTATCCCACGTTCAGATAACATGCTGTTCTGGCTGATCTGGATGGAATGCAGCATCTCACAGCCAAGGTCACAGATCACAGTTACCTTCAAGCATTCTCTGTTGTTGATGTGTGGCTGCATCAACTGCCAGGAGAGTGGGGCTCAGGCACTCTGCTCTGTACCTATGACTATACCATTAGTAGTAGCCAACTAGAAGCACGGAGATGTCATTACGAATTGCTTCTACAAAGTCATCATCCTGAACAATTAGTGTCAACCCAGCAGCTTAGAGAAGGAGAAAGTGGAAATTCAGTGGAGATCCCAGTCTTGTTTTGGCACTGTAGGGGTACATCCATACTTCTGCTTATCACTACAGCTCCCTGAGAAAAGGGAAGCCCATGGTTTGCCAGACAGCATTAGCTCTTTCTGTACTGTGTGAGGATGTAAAGGCAAAAGTAAAAATAAATTAATATGTTTGAAATGCAGATTTTTAAGGAAACAGTTACTATATTTAGAGGCAGGGAAAATGAAATATAATGCACCTTAGGCTTACTTATGTTTTTGGTGTTCGTTCCAAGGTGTTCAAGGTGTTCGTTATGTTGTCTTCAAACAGCAGACTACCAAATCGAGAAAACTGTCAAGATTCCTCCTGCATCTTTCCAGATTTTAAGACACATCACCTTGATGAGCTCTACCTTCAGAACTACTTTCTACAATACAAATGCAAAGCTTATTCAACAATTTTCTCCACCTGGAGACCTGTCCTCCCCCTTGAGGTCCATGAAGTTCATATACTTGGTCTTTCACCAAGACATCAATTTCTAACAGCTCTCCAGAGACTGACAGCTACAGTCTAGTTTTTCCTTAGCAAAACAGTTTTGGAAATGTTGGTATTCCTTGATATAGTTAGAAAAAAAGTATCAGCTGACCTGACAATAACCTATTTATTCAGAAAGCTATGTCTTAGCTACTGACTTTATACTTACTTACAAATTAAATTTCACCCACCGTGTATGAAATAATCTCTGCAGACTGTTAGGAAAATTCTTAAACTCTTGTACATTCCTTTTATAATGTATACACTAAAAATGTCACATTGAATAACACATAAAAGGAGAGCAGTGAGTGAGGTATTCTATTATTTCTTGACAGAAAGCAACATAAGACTTTTTTTATTATTATTATTATTATTATTTGGCCTGCAAGGAATAAAGGGCATCTAAAAGAACTAAAATAAATATACATATATATGTGACATTCCTTTCTCCTATAAAATGACCTAGTACAGTGACTCTTCAAAGACTAGCAACACAACTGCTCTCTTTTTCAGCACTTGTATACACCACCTCTGGTGCTGTCACTCGTCTTGATGCAAATGAGAATGGCAAAACATCAGTTCTGTAACAGCACAGTAAGACTGCTCCTAACCACTCTTTACATCTATTTCTTTAGGACCCCGAGTGAACCAATACCTTAAAGCATCTTAGTTGATGTCAAAACATTTGAATCCTCTTCTTTCCAGGCATCCATGCTCAGGCAATGATTTTGTGGATGTCTTAAGCAAGCTGCACAATTTTCAGGGTTAGATAAGAGCTTGTTGACATAAACCAATATGCTTCACAACATTTTAAGTCCCTCTCCTATATCCAGATTTTGAGATTTTCAGTACGCCCTGACTTTTTGATTCAACATAAGAATTCTCTCTGAAATTCCCTCTGAGGTCAGTCTTTCCCCTCCACATATATTTTTTTGACTGTTTGACATTAATACTCGGTTTTATACAGTTTAAAATTACTGGCTCTTGTAATGTCAAATGCTCTGTTACATTTGCTCTAACATTCAGGAGATCATCAAGGCGTATGCTCATACATGCTACACTGTCCACCATCTCATTTACTGCATGCAATACCCCTCATATCAATTACAGACCAAACAACAGTACTGAAACTTCAAAACTTAAAGCTATCTATCCAGAAAAATCCTTCTTTATCCTTTTAATAAATTAAATTTGGTCAATAATTTGACTCCTGACATCTCAAGCAATATTCATAATTCCATAAGCCAGTAAAAATTTTCTTTCTTTGTTTTTATTTTAGTCTTGAGACTCTACATGGTTATAATCTCTACTCTTTTTCACTGCAACTATTACATGGGGAACCCAATTGGTAGATGTTTTTTCATTCTTCAAATGATACCATCTGCTGCCATGATTCACAACTGGTTGCCTAGTCTCTTTCTCTAGTCCTTTGGAACCTCTTGTATATGCCCTGACCATAGATCTGTGTCTTCTTGAAGCCTTATCTGGAAGTTATACATGAATACAGCTGCACGTTATGTTACCAAAGCATTCCAAAAGGGTTATGGGTTGTCTTTTTTACTTTCCATAATATTGACTCTCCCAGCCCAGAACTGGTTGCCGCCTTCTGTATGTCAACACCAATCTTACTACTTATATTTAAGCAATATATTTTTCAGAGTGCATTTCAACAGCATTCAGATTGCTCCTTTGCTAACCCCTTCAGAAGCACTCTTCATTATTCCACATTTATGTGCCCTTCACAGTCCACTATTTCACTTTCTTTTATCACATTTATTTCCATTCTGTTCTCTGTCCTGTGCAGACTATTTATCCTCATTTTAATTGGCTAATCTTTTGAATTTATAGCTTCTTCCATTAGCATTCCTTAAAAAAAGCATTTTTTCTTCACTTGAGGAAACCTGTTCTTCACCTAATACAAGCAGTTTCCTACTTGCACTGCATATATTAACTTAAGAATATGTTTATTACACTTCATCCACATTTGACAGTATCCAGAGTATTCCACATACTTGTTCTGACCACCAAATTGCAGCCACTGTTTCCATAACTTTTCATGTTCCTGTACTTTGCCAATTTCATTTTAGGGAAATTCTCCCTTGCAATGCTACACAAAGACAAATGTTCTGTAAATGTCTTTCAGGTTTCTCTTTGTATTTCTGTTCATTCTGCTGCATGACATGTATGTATTTCCTGTTTAAAGTGAAATCAACTTTACTAAAAACCCACTCAGGGATGTCTTGCTACTCTTCAGGAAAACACACTCTTTGGAAGCACACATTTTCCATTTTAGTGTAATTTCGAGTTTCAGTTCATCTTCTCTAACATCTACCCTTCAAACTAAGCTCTCACCCTGCATGTATTTCTTTCAAAAGGTAACATCTTATAGTAGTCTTCAAACATCTTCACTATTTCTGCAAAGCTGCCTTGCTCTTACCCACCACTCCTTTCATTGCATTATTCACTTACCCTTCCAGCTTTTGCCCCTACCACTGCTTATGAGTAGAGTAGTATACCTCTAACCCACTAGCCTGTTTCTGACACTCACACCACATGCCTTCACACATCTGTCAGCACTCCTCAAACCAACCTGCCTTTGCAGCATTGCCCGGATATGCATGGTGAAGTGGTCACTTGCAATTATCCATGACTGAGCAGAAATTTTCATGTTAACTCCAACAATTAGGACTTTCCCCTCCTAAATCATCATAAATCATCATAAATCATAGAATCATAAAGTCATAGTATTGTTCAGGTTGGAAAGGACCAGCAAGAACATTCAGTCCAACTTTTAGCCTAACTCTAGTAACCTATCTCTACCAGCCTACTGATAAATGATGGTCCTAAAAACAACAATCTATATGATTTTTAAACACACCCAGGGATGGTGATACAACCGCTTCCCTGGGCAGCCCTGTCCCCACTGTGGAGATCAAAACTGTTTCCCGTTAAACTGTTCATTAAAAGTTGTAAGAATATGCATAAGTACTCACCAGAAGACAAGAAATATGCAGACAAGACCAATAAAACAGAAGGAACTACTACCCTGTCTCCTTGCAGACAGGAATGTCATGTAGGTTTGAAAGAAAGATTAATAGCAGGGAAGATGAACAGAGTTGCTCATTCACTCACATCTACCTCCAAGACAAGGGATATCTAATTTCTGCAGCTGTGCCACCAAAGTCCACATCCCACAGATGATACAGGCTCTAGGCAACAAGACACTGACTGCACATAAGAAACATGGTCCATGATCTGCAATGATATCTGGTGTAGGAGTAATATCCAGCATTAATATTTTTTCTATTTAGATAGCTTGATGTCACATGTGGATTATATGACAGCTCACAATGTTTTTGAAGCTAATTTGAACTTAACACAAAAATTTTAAAATTTTGTGCGTTTGTATAAATAGTGTGCAATACACAGTCCTCAATAGATACTTACATTGCAACCACTCTAGGCTGTAAAATACTTCAGCATATGCTTATGTACACTACATAGTTTCATGATGGCAACAGAACCACTCCCAGAAGGAGAGCACAGTGTATGTGTTTACCAGGTGAGGATCACAGTATGCATAACATGTTCAAAAACCTGTTTCTAACAATTAGGAAGAGACAAGACAGGGACCAGGAGTATGAGATGAATACACAAGAGACTACACATCCACATAGCAAGGAGGAAAGTAAAAAAAAGGAGTTTCACCTTCCTGAATTAGAACCATATTCACCACATAAAGTCACTTGTTTAACAAAAAAGAAAGAAAAAAGACATGTCTTTTGAGGTAGATCACAGATTTTGAAGAAATGCTAGAAATAATTCTCCAGTAGTATCTAGGAGCACCAGATTCGGTTCCTTCCTCTACCTCGTGGAATGTGATCCCAGATTCAGGTGTTGCCAGACTGTAAAGCAACTCAGAGAGAGCAGTCTCAATCTTACCCATTTGTGCTGCTCTAATTTCTGCTGTAGTGGAACAATGAGTGGACTGGAAGAAGGACCCAAGTGTCTCCCTATACAAATCAGAGTCACAGTTGCTTAGCTAAACAGATTATCGCACTCTCTGACCAATATGCACATTTAAATACTACAAACCAAGTAAAGCAACGCATACAGGGAGAAGTGAAGAAACCCCACATCTGTACACCATACAGGAAAGTAGTTGAGATGATGACATGCAAGACCTTGGTTCAGACTCATCTCTTGCTTCAAGCAGTGCAGCTCCCCATATGTGATAATGAAGTAGTTTGCTGGGGACCACACAAACATCTTACTCCACAGTGTGACCCTGCTCTCTGAAAGAAAAGTCTTGCTTTCTTCATTCAGCCCAGCAAACTAAGTTTGCAAGGTTTTACTGCATTCAGTGGAGGCAGAAGGTGATGCCTCCATTGGGTAATGTGCAGCAGGAACCTAATTTAGCCTTCTGAATCAGTTTCTGGAAGAAGTGGGCTCTCCATTGCTGGCAGGAGAGCGGCCATCTGACTTTAGTGTCTTCTCTACACAGTTTGCAGGGAGTTGCCAGATTTTAAATGCTGAGGACTGGGACAGTCCCAGATTGGATTTGCAAGTCCAGCACATGACACCCGCAGCACATGATGTGAAAAATCTCCCAGTCCATGCCCAGTAATTCTGACATGCCCAGGATGTGCACATGATTTATCCACATATGCTTGCAGTGCCATCTGGCATTCAGAAAATCAGACAGTTGTTGCAAAAGAATGGGAAAAGTCACGTCCTATACACTCTTCATATGGAACACAGCATCTGATTGTGCAATGTGGGATATCCATGCTTCACAGGATATCTGATGAATACAGTCCTGATTATTTTTATGTGTATGACTAAGAAATAAAAATGGCAAAAAATAATTTTATTCAATTTAAAACTGGACAATTTCTTTTGGCTCAACTGTCAAACAAAGAGGAAAAATAGGTAATTTACCCAGCCCAAACTGGAGCTCTTGCATAAGGAACTTGGAAGTCTTGCCAATTTTACTGCTTTTCTGTTTCAGCAATGGACTAACTTTGATTAATTTATTACCCTTCTGTGACAGTTTAGCTTCATTTATACATCAGAAAAATGCATACAGTGAACTATATCCATTATGGATCCAGCACAAGCTCCTGTATGGACTGCAGCTGCTACTGATTTTCACATGGAGATGCACATTCATTTCAATACAGAATTATCCACAACTTTGTAAAAGATCCTTCTAAAATAACCAATCTCAACTTGCTCTTGCCTCAGTATGTTTCATCTTCACAGGAGGAAAATGCTTGAGATCTGTGAAAAGATGCAAGTCAAAACCACATCAAATAACAATGCAACAGGCCCCTTCTCTTCCAAACTTAAAAGAGGCAAAAAAAACGTTTGAATCAAAGTTGTTTTCATCCTTCACGTGTGTCTTCTAAACTACCCTAGCCTGGTGCAATGATCACTCCACCGAATTTTGTTACTGACTTCAACAAGGCCAGAATCTCAGCCTCTACTTTCTCCTGATTTAAAAAACATCTAGTACCTTGCTGGATCAGGACTAGCAAGCTTAGCAAAAGTCTGGTTCCAAGTCACACCATTCAGAGATTATGCGATCTGTTAGTCTGCTTCTGAAAATGCCTTAAGCCTTGAGCCTGTCTTCTTCCACCTTCTCTTACTTCTGCAAAATAATCCAATTCCTTCAGGCCTCATCTAAGAACCAAAGAATATTGACTTGAAATTTGATCTTTGAAAATGTATCCTACCAATCCTACACAAGCCAGAAACAAGAAATAGCTGCACTGGTATTAAATACATTTAAATCTCAGATGTAACTTCTGTCAATGATCAGCACTGAATGCAGGTAATTTTCTTCCAGAAAAATATAAAAAATCACATATTCACAACAGAATTTCCATGGTGTGCCTCCTCTCCTGTATGGCTATTATGATTGTGCAATGTTATGGTTAATAGTAGCTATTTAAGAGACAGGATCTCCATATGCATATTTCAGAAACCAGAGTAGTTTGGTTTGCTTTATGAAGTTCCTGAAAATAGAGGCTCAGAATCAAACAGGAATTAAGGTGCATTCTGATTATATTTTATTTTAACAGCAGATATATGTCTACATAGATTTGGATAAAAAAATCTTAGCAGTAACGGAGAATATTCATATCCTAGGAAGTACAGGCACGTGGCTTTCAGACACCTACAGATTTATTTCTTCAGTTGAAATGCAAGTAAATTAATGAATTTATTGAATCAGAACTTCACTTTTTAAAGACAGTTTTCAAAGAGAGGCTTTTCAGATAGTTTTCAGCTAAATACATATTTAACATCAATAAAGCACTGAGATGGTTTTAGAGCTTTCCGCTCCATTTTTCATATTTTATTACTCTTCATTACCTGCCATATTTACCCAGCGTGGACAAGGATATTTGGATGGCTACCTTTATTGACATACTGTTAGACACTCTTACAGAGACATGACAAATTGGGGAGAGAGAAAACTGCAATCCAAAAAGAAAGGGAAGGAGGGGTTCCTCTTTAAAATGAAATCCAAAATGGAGAAATGAAGCCCTTGTTTAGTTATGTAAAATTTCTTCTTTACAGTGATTTGGGATCTAGAATATTGCTAAGCTACTTTCTTCCTTACACTTTCAGCATAAATATAAAAAAGAAAAAATAGAACCTGAGAAATCTGGAAAATGCCATCCTAAAGATATCACAGGCTGGACTGCCAGGTCCTCTGTTCTCTCATTAGTATGGAAAGAAGTGGAAGTTTCTTGAAAATACGTATTCAAGACCAAGTCCTTGGATTCACACTAAGGTCTTTCGTTTTAGTATATAAATTCCAAACCTCTTTTAAAACTCTTGAGTGACGAGAGACAGAAGGAGAGGCTGTGTTCTGGCAGCCCAATGCTGCTCAACCCTATGCCCTTCCCAAAGGGTGCTGCCCCACTTTCATCTGAGGTGGAGACCCCCAGGAGCCTCCTCAGTTCCCATCAACTGGCAGGACAAGGACTAAAATAAGCCATACAAAAGGTTTCCTGTAAGAAAAAAAAATTAAAATTCCAGTATATACAAAACCCAATGCATTGTGCTATCTTGAGTATTTTAAGAGCCTAGAAATTAGCAAGCTGATTTGCATCATTCACTCTCAATTCACCTTAACTAATCACACAGTTCTTTAAATGTAGATTTAAAAAAAAAAAAAAACAAAAAAAAATATTGATTCCCAAAAGCAGCTATTATAACACTACTGTCCAAAACCCCTTTAATAATTTGTATGAAATACGTTTTTTTGTACATTTCTGAGTCACCAGAAATAACTTTTGCAGTCCAGCTAAGCCATGGTATGCTGCACAGCCAAAGGCTGTTTTGAGGAAGAAGGGGCTGGGGGCTGAGGAGTCTTGTGGACAGTTTTTATATTGTATTAAATCTAAAACAGCCTAGAAATCTAAAATGAAAGAGAACCAAAATACCAACAGGTCTGAGCTCCAGATGAATTTAAATATGCTTTTTTTTTAGCACAGGCTCACATGACTTGTTAAATAATTTACTCCATAAATTACTTATCCTGTCTTATTTATTAACAATTCTAGAGTGCTTTACGTAACTCCATTAGAAATTTATTTTGTGGTTTAGAAATGTACGCAATACACAATCACCTCTCTTAATAGGCAAGAGCTTTAAGTTCACCTACTATTTTTCTGGCAAGCAGTTCTTCCTGAAATACAGCAATTAATTTCAACCCCCATTCACCAGAATAACAAGCCAACATACTAATGAGTTTATACCAGATCTGTTAAACTAGGCCAGGAGTATACTTGCACTGCAAGATGACACTTCGAAATCAAAGTCTTTGTAGAGTCATATATACACTGCAAGATACCAACACAGTTTACTTAATGAGAAAATATTAGACCAGTCCTTTTACAAGAAATCCCAAACACTTTAAAAATTGATCATTGTATTAGTATTTTTGAGTGATCTTGCCAAGGACTACTTATTTAGTACTGTGCCTACAATGCACAGACTTGACAATACTTACATACTCATTTTGCTTGTGGTCCTTGGCTTTTAATGTGAGCTTCAATGACTGATATCATTATTTTAAAGTAGGATCTCACTCTGGAATTCAAATTACCTCTAATAATAAAAAAACCAACACAAAATTATTATTATGATTAGCCTCTGTTATGATAAAACATTTTAGAGCTAGCACATGCTTTCCAAATAAAGCCCAGCTTACATCATCACCCCAGCCAATTGGACAAATCTAAAACCTTTTCAAAGAATTTTCAAAATCTGTTTTTCGTTCTCCTTAATAGAAAAATATGCAAAAACAACTAAATAGAAAGGGAAAGAGTGAGAAAGATGACTAAGAAAAGCATCAGGCAAAAATATTCTTACACCCTCCCACACCAAGTTTCATCAGCTGGCCCTCTTCACAAGACTGACGCTGTGCTCTGGGTGTCTTTCTGATACTCTCAGTAGATTTGGATGGGGGGAACCAACCAGGAACCAAAACAGCTGGTATGGGAGAAGAGACATTATAAAGTTCTAAACTACAATGTAAAAAGGCTAAAACAGAGCTGAAGCACCCATGTATCTCATGGTGGAGGCTGCCTGATGCATGGGACAGCAGCTCTGTTTTTCCTATCATCACCACTCGAGCTTTCCCTCCCATTGCTACAAGCCAAGGGAAAACCCTCACTGCCCACTGACACCCTGCCTGCTCAGTGCCACCCCCTGACCCCCAGTAATCCCTCTTCACCACCATGAGTTTGAGATTCCCACCCTAACCATGCAGCTATTCTGATACACCCAGCACACATGGCTCAGGTGAGGATCTTGACTTGCTTTGAGTCCCTGTTGGGTTTTTGCCGAGGACTGCAGGATCCACTCCTACCAAGACTGAGCATAAGCAACACCTGAAAGACTGGTTTTAACAGACACTCAGGAAATACATGGGAATGTATTACTAGAAATTTATTGCCTTACACGTTTTCTTATTTAAACCAAGAGTCATTCCACCAGAAACAAACAGAATTGTGCCCCTGTATCTACAGAGCACATAAAAGAAACACCTGAAACTTCCCAAGTAATATGCAATGCCCCAGTCTCTTAAACCTTCTTCTTAGCTAGAATAAACCAAGATGTGCGGTCTTAAAAAATGTTTCCACAATCTGTATCTGCCATATGAGAACCGCTTCTCTACATATCTACTGTTTACTGAGCTCCCACAATGAAATAACATGACAGCTACTGCAGTCCAATTTTTAATTTATGCTTATAAGCTAATTAAAGGGCCTCTGTGTTTTATGTTAAAAGTACGCATGAAAAGACCATCTTAAATATGTGCAGCGGTATCTCCTGAGAAATCCATGACTCAAGATTATTTTTAGATCACCAAAAACAACAACATGCCATGTCACAGAATGATACAGTAAAAACTGAAAAGAACTGTAAGACAGTGATGCCCAAGAAACACAAGAAAATAACAACTAAAAGCATCAATGCAAAATGACTAGATATGTTTTAAATTGATCATGGCCAGAATATATATTTACATATGTATTTTCTCCTGTGACCTTCTAAACAGAATTTAAATTCTAAGGGGAAATTGCTCTGTTACCTCCAAATTGAAAGTATTGGATAATAAGGCTAGTGAGGGCTATGAAAATGAGCAGAGATGCATAGCTCAAAGCTATTTCTTTAATGAAGCAATCCACAGAATATTAAACAAACATTTGAAACAATAAATGCTCTTATAAGGCAGAGAGACTGTTTCTTTACCATTGTCCTAAAAATGAATCAAAGGTAGGCCACATATGAGTAGCAGAAATTAACATCTCCAGTTTTTTCCCTGAACACATACAGGGAAATGCAGTTGACTTCAGCAAACTGTAGAAATGTAGCCCAAAGGCAGGAATTTAATCTAAAGTCGCTCAATATTTCACAGTATCTTTATATTATTTCTAAATGAAACTGAAAAAAAAAAAAAAAAAAAAAAAAAAAGATGGAGAATGGGAAACAGAGAGAACTGTAGAGGTCTTGAAGAAAATACTCTCATATCTTTACATTAAAAATGTCATGGGAAAAAATCTAGAAATTACAAGGATTGTGAAATATGAAGACTGTGTTTAAACACCTGTAGGGTAAAACCTTACAGTAGGGTAAAACACCTTTAGAAGGGTTTTTTTCCCCCTAGATCTGTCATCTACAGTTCAAGTACCCAATTTCTTTTGCTGATCCTTTGCATCTTTTCTTGTGCTACCTATGTGGACACCACAGAGACAGAGCTGTGAAACAATGCAGGATTGAACACGAAAAGCTATAGAACTCCCTCATTGAATACCAGCTGTGAGCAACTGAGTATGGAAGCAATGGATGGTTAAGAGAGGAAAAAAAAAACTTCTTGCACCTTTCTCACTAGTAATGACGGTTTCCTAACTGTCCAGCACTTGCTCAGGGACCTCATAATGTTCATTCCTCTGCAGGCTCAGTATTTTCTATTTTCTCCTCCCGGCCACCTCACTGAGAAGGCTCGCATGCCTACTACGGCCAGGGCAGGGAAAATAGTTTGCTGACCCTTCCAACAGAACTTGCCGCATCCCTCACTTTTGATTTTGCATTGTTTTGTTCTGTTTTGTTTTTCTTTAATATTTATTGTTTTGGGAGCTTTGGGGTTTTTTTTTTAGTGGAAAAATGGTATAGAAGAGAGATTGGGGGGGGGGGGGGAGGGGAGAAAGAGACGGACACACATGACACAAGACCGACCAAAACTCTCGGTTCATAGTGATAAATTGAGGGAGAGAAAGTAAGAAAAAAAAAAAAATTTATACTATAATTCTCCTCTTCCAGATCCGCTGCCGCCGCAGAGGTGAGGTCTGAGTGGCGCGCGCAGCCCGGACGGGGCCGGAACCGGGGCTGGGTCCAGATCGGCACCCCAGCCCGTCCTCCCGCCCGCCGGTCGCCCCGCGGACCTGCGGCAGCTGGCGGAGTCCCCCGCGCCGCCCTCCCCGCTCCCCGGGAACTGCATCGCGGGCAATTAGAATTCATCATCTAACTGGGCTCGCAGCGGTACCTCTGGGCAGCTGCATACAGATCAGACCGGGGCTTGTGGGCTTCCAACCACCGCATCTGCCTGCGGAGCACGTGCCTTGCGGCGCGGGTAAGTTGCCCGCCGCCCCCTCCCGCAGCGTCCCCCGGCCGCCCCGTCCCGCCGCCCCCGCCCGAGCTGGGACCAAGCCGGGCCCGGGCCGTACTTACATCTCGGTGACATTGTCGCCCTCGGAGCTCCGCTGCGGCACGGGGAAGGAGGCGATGCCCGGCGCCGGCTCCGCGCACCAGATCCGCCAGGAACTGCAGCGACAGGACGCCGGACAGCCCAGCGCGCCCCGCCAGCAGCCCAGCACCAGGCAGCACAAGCCCCACAGCCGCGCCAGGCTGGGCCCCGGCCTCCGCCGCCAGGTCACCATGCTGCCCCTGCTCACTCCAGCGCTGCCCCGACGGCTTTCTCCTGTTCCCGCCGCACAAGCCCGAAGGGTCTGCAGTCTTCCGCGCCGCAGGCGGGCACTCCGCGACCGGGGCTCACATGGGCGCGCCGCAGCCGCAGCAGAAGCACCGTGGCGTGGCGCTGCCCGCCCGGGGTCTCGGCGGGGCGGCGGGAGCCCGAGGTGGACTCTGCGGCGGGACTGGGGCTGAGAGAGGCGAACGGCCCCGCCGCCTCGACGCGGCACCTGACCCCGGCCCCGAGGACGGGCGGACAGCAACGCCGCCTGCCCCCGCGGCGGCTCCCGATGATGCTGCAAAACGCGGGGAGCGGCGGGGGCAGGTGGCGGAGGCTGCGCTCCTACCTGCGGGGGCTCGGGCGGCCGCTGCCCGCCGGAGGGAGGGCGGGCGGGCGGACGGTAAGGGAGGCGCAGCCCGCGGCAGCGGTGGCGGGGCTCGGGGCGCCGCTCTTGCCGCTTTACGCACCGTCTCCTCCTCCCTCCAGCTGATAATAAAGCAGCCCCGGCTTCTGCTCCAGCCCAAGCAGGGAAGCTGCCGGCAAAGTGACGTGGGGCTGACGCAGAGAGGGGCAGAAACTCCACAAAATGAGCCTGAAATCCAAAAAAAAAAAAAAAAAAAAAAAAAAAAAAAAAAAAAAAAAAGACAAAAGCAACAAGAGAGGGAGGAGGGGGGAGGGGGAAAGAGAGGAGGGTGGAGGGTGCCGAAGAGGAGATACCAATAGGCAGTCTGCGCCTGAGCCATCAGAGGCACACACATGCACTCACATATTCACAGAGGCACGCACCCTGCGAAAGGGGGAGCGCCCCGCTGCCTCTGCCTGTGCGGACTGTCCGCCCCGCCGGGAGCAGCCGGAGAGGACTGGCCGAGAGACACCGGGCATTCCCGGCAGGGAGGGAGCTCGCCATCGGGGGATAAACGGGGATGTTCTAAGAGACCCGGCAGGCGACCGATGAGCCGCCCTAAAATCCTCTTTCTTTTCCCCAAAACGCCTTGTTCCCTTAACAGCTCGGCGGTCGGAGATGTTTCACGTTTCCGTCCCCGCCCCCGCGGGCGCGGGTTTTCCTCAGCGGTGCCGGTGCGCGGCAGACCTCCGCAGTGCCCGCCGCTGCCCGCTCCGCCGGCGCCACCGCGCGTCCGGCCGCCGCCGTGCACCGCGCCCCGTTCCGCTCCGCTCCGCTCCGGCCGCCGCTGTCCCGGTGGGGAGCCACGGCAATTAGCGCGGGGGGCTAAGTGACCCCGGCCGCCCTGAGGCCCGATAGAGTGCCAGCTTCATGCGGCGAGCGAGAGACGGAGCGTCACCATTTCCGTGCATCGCTGTCGAGGCAGGTCTGGCTTACACAGGATGTATACATATACATCACGTACTCGCAGGTGCAATGAGCCGCTGGCCTGGGAAACTGGGACTAAGAATGATGTTCTTCCTTTGCCGTGTCTGAAGCTGTGTTCCTTCTGTCCTGGTAAATGACAGGCAGTCCTCGCTTCGCGTCGGCAATCTGTTCACTTACCTCTGTACCACTCTACAAAGATGGTGACATGACAGTCTTTTCTTCTCTAATTACCCAAGCTGAGTATTTTGAAATGAGTAAATCAGGGGCAATTAAAGAAAGAAGGGTTACAGAATTTTTGTTGCAAAGGTACAGATAAAGTAGTCAGTACACTGTTGGAAAGGACTCAGTAATCAGTGTGACATGGCACTTGTTAGTTGAAAGCACAATCAATTCTTTTTGCCTTTGCTCAGGATACAGAAGAATGCATTCATTCTGAGTGCATTTGCAGGCCTGACAGAGTGACAGGCAGGGCTGTTTATACGTTCCAAGAACACTTGCTAAGAAAGTGTTCTTGCTAAAAAGTGAATATTTTATCAAAATATATTGTGGGAAAAATGCAGAAGGAGAACGATCTGAAAGCATAGTATCTAGGGCCACCAAAACTGCCAGCTAGGAAGAGGTCCACCGAGATAGTAAATTGATGGGCTGCTGGAGGAAACAGGCACAGTTAGGTGCTTTGAGTCTTTTAATTTTAGATTTACAAAAGGTTACCTGTACAAAGAATTTCTTGGATAAGATGTGACTTTGTTTCTACATAGGCTAGTTTTATTTATAAAGCTAACATCATTCTTCTATGTTTTTTCTCATGTATTAAAGAAAGTAGAAAAGAACTGCTCAAAAATTTCCTATGAACTGTTATTAAAAGGAGAACTACAACTAAACCCCTAGAGAAAAGTAGCTTTCTGGTAATGCTCTGACAGCAAACATCACCCTGAATGTCATAAAACTAGAACAAAGACTTGAATATATAGCAAAGCTGTGGAGTGTGATCAGAGGGATAGCAAATAGGAAATCTGAGTCAAGATGGAAAGAACTGGCTTCCTTCAGTGCAGGAAAGACTGGAGGGAAGTGCAGCAACACCCCTGAAATATGTAAAAGGGTATGCAAAAGGACGGGTAACTTTTTTTTTTCTTGTCTGTGGGATAGGACAAAGAATAATGAATTTAATTTACAGTGAGGAAGATTCATGTTTGATTTTATGAATACCTTTTGTATGGAAAGTATAGTTAACAAATAGATCACCTTGGAGAATGATGGAATCTTGATCAATAGAACCTTAGGGCAGGTGAGGTGAGTATCTCTCTAGAACAGTTAAAATAGAGTCAGATTTTTCTTAAGTAGGTGCAAACAAATTAAAAACCTCCTAGAGATACTTTTCCCTTGCAATACAGAAAGAAATGTCTATTTCATAATTTTTTGTACTACCATAGCTAAAGTTATAAGTGAACACATTCAAATGAATGTATCAGAAGCAAAACCTGTAGCAGCTGAAATACTCAAAGTGTTTCCTAGATATTATTGTCCTGAAATTCGATTTGATCACTCTGAAACTTAAGCTTGAAAGTTTCTTTGTACCATAACATAAGAGTTATAGTAAGTACCGGAAAAAGTGCACATGTCTCTGGAAAAAGAGTCAGAAGTTGAAAAGTCAAAGAATAACTGTAAGAGTACTGTTATTTACATGGAGGAATAAGAAACTATACCACAGAGTCTGTGCAAAGGTAAGGGCCACGTGATTTGTGTGTGTACTAAGGTATCCTATCCTGTCCAATGGGGAGCAAACAGAAAGACCAGTTGTCATGGTTTAACACTTGCCCGGCAGATAAACCGAGTAACAGATTTATATATTAATCTCTCTCTCTCACTGAGAGAGAGAATAAGGAAGAGAGACTTATGGGTTGGAAACTAAACTACACAACTTTAATGAAACAGTAATGATAAATAAGAAAAAATTACTAAATATATACAAATATACAGGAAAATTGATACCACATTCCTCCCCCCTCCCCCATTAACTCTCACGTCACCACCGATGCTGCAGGGCAGCCCTGGGAAAGTCCAGGCTGGAATCCTGGAGTCAGCAGCAGTCGGGAGCTGGAGGCAGGAACACACAGATTCAGGCTGGCACGGGATCAGGATCACAGGCAGAGGGACGGACGGAATCCTCTCAGGATGCTGAAGGAAGCAGGGAGAGAAGCAGGAAGGAAGAAGTTGTTTGACCCTTGTGATCCCTCAAATTTATACCGAGTATGACATGTATGGGATGGAATACTCTGTTTGGTCGATTCTGACATCTATCTTGTCCAGTCCTTCCCAAATGAGGGTTTCAGGTGGGACCTCCTTACTCCTTCTGGAAGGTAAAATATTCCTCAGAGCTGAGCAGTGTCCTTGGGTCTGCATGCCAGTCTCTGGCAGTAACTATAAACATCGAGTGTTATCAGTCCTAGAAGCAGACACTGTCTGAGAAACTTGCTGTTAATTTCAGCAAGTGCAACTACTTACAAGAGACTTAGCTGAAAGCAAAAGTACAAACCAGAAAATCACCTTTATTCTGGCCCAAACCAGGACACCAGTGTTAACAAAATGCATAGAAATAAACTGCTTACGTTTTGCTTACTGTTTAGGGACTTCTAGCTGTTACAGGAGGGAGAGCTTGAACATCTCATGGGGACTCCCTTTTGTTTTTCAGAGAAATATCTTGATTTTCAATAAATTTTCCACATGAAGATTTTCTTGCATTCAAACTAGAACTGTAGTCAAATACACATGGCTGCCCAGTGACCCAGAGCAACCATATGAACTCAAATCACTAGCATCTGCTGGGCTAATAACTATTCAGACATGTACTTGCCTCTCTTCTTTGAGCTCCAACATTTTCCCCAGTGACAAAAATCATCTTCCACACAGCCCTTTTCCAAATTTCCTCCAAATAAAAGGCTCTCTCTGAGTGTCTTAACCTAGTTGGCTGTTTTTTTTATTACCACTGTTCCACCTGTTTGCAGATTTATCTATCTACTTGATCATAGCTGAAATCGCACTCCTGAATAATAGAAGCTTTTTTAATGTTTCATGCACTGTTGAGCTCTTACTTCCATTAAAGTGAAGCTGAATCCTGCCACCTTGTGCTCAAGAAAATTAGCACACCTCTTTATTTTGGGAAGGAGGAGAGGAGGACTGGGGGAAGGAAAACTTAACTGTAACTACTGTGTTTCTAATATTCAAGGAAGCAAATGAGGGATCGAGGGTCTAATAGTTTGGTCCATTTTGCCATTGCCTAAGCTGTTTACCTTGGAGCTCCCCACAAGTGCAGTCGCTCTTCTGGGGGCACTCTTCACACCACAGAGTGTAACTTTCCATATCCCTACAGAATTTCAAGGCTGTGGCCTCCCCCTTGACCTAATGATGGCAAGGCATTTAACCCAGCCTCTTGGCCCATAGCCTGTGTCTGCCTGATGGCTCAAGGTATTAATCACAGAGTCTCTGGTGGCCCTTTGTCGTATTTGTTTGCTACGAGAAGAGTGCTATTTTCTTTTCACCAGCAAGCAATCACATAATGGAATAGAGGGAAGGACCCCTCATATATATAAAAAAAAGTTAGTCTTCTTTGAGTAGTCAGTAGAAGTAATGACTATAAGGAGCATGGATCTTCCTTTTCTGCTGGGGTCTAAGGCAGCACTCTTTTTCTGCCTGACAGAACTCCACAAGTAGGTCTTCTATGAAAGCAAACATCATCCTGAGGGTGGTAAAACTAGAACAAAGACTTGAAAAGGATTAATTCTTCCACCCCTTGCTTGATTACCTTGTCTCTATATCACTGCAAGCTCCTGCACTTACTTCAGCCTATTTTATCCGCCACTCTTCTGAGTCTCTCTGCAGCCAAACAGGACAGCTTGCTGATTCTACAGCTACTCATTTACCACCTTCCAGACACCTTGTTACAGTAAATATAAATGGTATGTTTGCCAGTAAGACATCAGCAAAAGGAATTCCAAACAAGCTGATCAGCTCTGTTCTGTTTAGCTGGTTGTATCAAATAGTATTTGTTCAAGTTAAGTTCATAGCAAATGGAATTGATCAATTCATAGAAATAATTTCTATTACATAAAATACAAATAATTGTATTTTATGTATGTTTGCACACAGATATTTTTTGTGTGTGTGTGTGGAAGACATGCTCATCTTTCTGATTGAAAATGTTCAACAAATGGAAAATGCCAACATAATAAAAATTGGTAGATGACAGTTTTCTTCCAGTTTAAAAAAAGTACTAACTGTAAGGCTTCTTTGGCCCTGATGAACCAAACATATTCTGAATCCTCCGTTAGAGTAAACAGTGAAAAGAAGGGGGAAAAAAGACTGTCCAAGACCCAGGTGTCACTACAGTAATAAAAAGAAACAGAAATATTCTGAAAACTTAGCTATTGGAACATTGCAAGCCAACTTCAGTTGGCATCAGAAGTTACTGAGTTAATGATACTCTAATCATTTATTATTCCCCATTCACACGGACCACGTATCATGAATGTGCATTGTTCATAACTGTAGGGTTGAGATAATTTCAACTGACAGGTGAGTATGATCTTTGACTCCTTATCCTAGTAGGCCAATACAATGCAATACACTGACCTTAGAGCAAGCTTTGTAGTCTATTGCCTAAGACTGAAATCAAGGACTTTATGATGCAGACATACTTGTCATATCCAAACTAAGTGAGGTCAAATTTCATTATATGGTCTGATTCTCCAAGGAAAGATGTTGCTTGTACAGCTGTATTCATTGTTGATGGCACAGGCAGGACACAGGAGTTCTATTTAAAACATACTGATGATGTCTAAGCATGCCTCTTCTCACAATGGCATAGATAACAGCCGGTAGCAGAGATAAGGAGCTAAATGAGTGGAGACCTAGAAGATCAGAAATCAATTGTTTCTTACTGATAGACTTAGGACTGAGAGACTCTAGTGGTAGGTACCACAGCTGTAAGTGGACGTAATTCTTCCACTTGTATTATGGCTAATACGTTGTGAATGACTTGGTAAATCTGATCTCCTTACGTCTGAAAATTATGTATATGGGAGTGTTCTTTTTCTTTTCCTTTTCCTCTTGTTGAGTTAAAAATATTGATACTAGAGATGATACCACGTAAATGTAGTATTTGTTAGCAGTTTCTGTTTCCTTTTTGTCTGCCTGTATCCACTGATGTTTTCTACAAGCACTTGGGAAGCTTTTATACAATAAAAGATATCTTTTTAAGACTGAGCAAGAGGAAAACAGGAGAACTGTTATAAAAGACCTGCTAACTTCTTTACAGAACAGTAAAGCACTCTCAGAAAATACGTCTTGTCCCTTGGTTATGAAATCATCTCTTGATGCTGACAAAATTCTTTGCCACCCTTTGTCCTGACTTGAGAAAACATATTGACAAATTTACTGATCAGCCACCCTGCTGTCATCTGAAGATTTTCCTGTACAAGTATAATTTCAGACTCTAGCCTAGACTAGAAGCTATGCAGATCACTTTGACGAATACTTTTTCCATTCTTTTCTCCTTCTGTCTCCTTCTGTCCCTCACTCTCCCTCACTCATTGTTTCCTGTGGCTCCCATGGCTTCCCATGGTCAACAAGTTGCTACGATCCTTTTTCTCTCTCCTCTGGACTCTTGTCCTCCCATCAACATCCAGATTTTGGCACAAGTCATGAGGGATTCTCTTACATGATGTTCTGTGGGTTTCCATGGTACTTCCACTTGGTTTCCCACAGCAACCACATGGAGCAAGAGACAATTTAAGATGTACCATCTCTGTCAGTTCTTAATCCTATTCAGAAGATTCATATAACACTGGTTCTTCACACTGACATGTCCAGCTAAGAAAGAAGCACCATTTGATGTTTGAAGTTCACATTGCCTTGTGGCTTCACAACATCTGGATCAAAGAAAGAGTTGACAGTTAACCTGTTTACAGAGAATATCATAAAAGTTTACAATCTGAGAACACCTGGGTTTTGAAAGTGTTAGCATAACCTAATCTTAGTATTTTTTGTATCTTTTCAATATATCTAGGTAAGTCAGTGTCCAACTGCCTCGCCCAGGCACCACACTTACTGCATGAAGCACATGACACATGATTCAGTGCAAGAAGTAGTGTCTGTTGACTGTTAACAGTATTCACATTCATTTCAGGTGAATTCACCTTTCAGCTTACTTTCCAAAGCTCAAGCCAGTGAAAGATTCCTATTGCCTTAGCTGAAGCTTATCTATCCTGCACAGCCTAGTCCTCAGCAGTTAAATTTTGTTCGAGTTGTACTTTTTTAACTTGCTCTTATGCTCCATCTGCTAGCCTGAACTGATAATGTAGCAAAAGTTTATACCTACTTTCAGTGCAATTTGTTTGAGGTTTTTGAAGGTATTATCTTTTTAGAGGTATGAAAATTCTCATTCATATACTCCATTTATGCCCAAAATACTTGATTATGCTCTCTTACTGTACCAGTCTTTTTTTTTTTTTTAAAATTTACATTATGAATTGATGCCTGAACATTCACTGAACATAATCTACATTTGAAAATTTTATCCAAGAATTAGAGAGCCAAAAAAGAGAGGCAAGGAAAGGGATGGTCTTCCTTACTCATCTCTGTCAATGTAAATTGAAGACTTAGGTTTGCTTTCGTTTCCCCTAGTTTAGGCTAGCACTTTCGAAGTCTGAACTCAAAATATGCATACCAGTTAACAGCATTCCTTTTATTTCAGGGAATTATCAAAATTCTATCTGTCCACCATCAATGTCTCCCTGAGTCCATTAGTCTTTGAGTTAGACTGTAATTTCACATAATCCAAGAGTGATGCTTCAGTATTTCTCTACCCACTAGCAGATTTAACTCTCAGTTTCTGAGAACCTGACACAAGCCAGCTCCAATTGCCCTTCTAAGTATTGCTTTCCACTTAGTGACTCAACTGCTTCAGGTCTTTTGCTGGATACCTGCATCTTTGGCTCTTTCAGTCAATGCAAATGGTGTATGCAGATTTTAGTAACCTTTTTATTGGTGGTAAGTTGCAGAAGAAATTCAGAACCTTCTCTTGAGGGTGCTAATATAAAGAATTTAAATTTGCTTTTCTTCCATCATGTGCAGTTTGATTACTCATCATACCTGAAGAGGACCTTCTTTCTTCAGATGCTGGCGTTTTTACTTGTAATTTATATAAACAATGCTCTTTGGGATCTGTTCCTGTGAGAAGTACCTCCTAATGGCTTCTCTTCCTCTTGGGTTTCCACTGTCAGGTACCATGCCTCACTCACATCCTAGGTCTTCTAAATTATTTAGGTAAATATGAATATATGGGTGGAGTAACTGCCAATACCAGTAGCGTATCATCCACATCTCTTCGGTGTTTTTCAGATTTTTTATTTCTCCAGCTATTTCATGGATTTCAGTCCACTCCAGCTGAAGAAACAAGCAGATTAAATAGAGATAAGTGCACCCAATGGCCTGGAAAAGCCTCCTAGGAATGCATTTCTCCCCACATCTATGAAGTGAAGCCAGCATTGCACAGGCTTAGCTTACTCCTCAGAAGTACCACTAGGTACTACTCTTTGCCTTGACTCTTCAGCAAGAACTCTAATTTTGTCAGAAATTTGGTCACGGACCTAGAAAAGAAGAGGAAAACAAGCCAGAGGTTTTAAACCTGTTGATATCAATCAAACACAGCCTTTCCTTTTGCCTACTTCAGTGTTTGAATCAAGAGCAGTATTTCTTCACTGTGCCCACTTTAGTCTGGTTTTGAGGAACTTTATTGAAGAATGATCATCTTCTGAAGGAGATATATTTTCCTTAGCAACAGAGGCATGTTTTAGTGATGGGAATCTTCTGATTACATTAAGACTTTCACAGCATCACTCTATGTTCCTTTTGTATTTAATAGGAAGAAATGGACTATTGACCTACCTCATCTTACAGTGATGACTGAATAGGTGGGAAAATCATGTCCTGAAAGTCCCTATTTCTCTGCTGACTGCAAAGTGACTATCTAAATGTGAAACTTTGTATCCCAATTATGTATATTTCAGTGGATACTGAATCTGGATAGATTTATGCCTTTAAGTGCCCCACAGGAGAAATGTGTTGATTTTCATGTAAATATTTAGAGACTACAAACACCACAGATAAAATTACCTTGCTATCTTGACTCATTGATTACACTATCCTGCAAAGAGAGATTTCATGATCACAAGCCCTGGTCATCTTTTATTTCTGTCAATGAATTACAAAAAGCTTGGAAAAGCATTTTTAAAAAAAAAAATAGTGAGCAAAATCCCCTGCAATTCTAAATGTATCATATTCCACATTACGTACATCTACAATATTAATTACATTGAATAGTTGGCCAGTAGCACTTAGTTTTCATCTTGATACAAGTAGATTATTTTTTCCTTCAATACACCTGTATTCCCCAGGTATTTTGTGCTAAGAATAACTTTTTATCGTCATGGTCACAGATGGCCAAATGCAATTCATGTCCTGGTTTTGACCTTTAATGCAGACGCAGGCTCCTCACACGTGGATGTACTCTCTTTCACTTCTGGCATTCCCAGTTGCTAGGCCAGCCTAGATCCAGCTGCAGCTACAGGGCTTCCATCAAACCTGGGACATGTGTCTCTGGCTTTCCTGCTGCTCCTTGTGTGACTAGGCTTGGAAGCTAGGGTGCTTATGTTCAAAAGCAGCAGAGGTTTTTTTCCAACCCTTTTAAAGAAAGGGTCTCATGCCCTATTTCATGTTGCATATATGCCCATACAAGCTCTGCTAGGAAGGCTCAGGAGGAGTTACTTTGATCTTGTTTAGTCTTCTTCCCATCATTATTTATTAGACAATGTCTTGACTGGGCCTGTTTCATGGGGTGGCTCTTGCATAGGAGTCCCTACATTCATTTTTTTTTTACCTGGGATGTGGTAGTTGAAAACATTCTCAAGCATTCACTGACCTACCAATTCCAGTCACAATAGCCTGTAGGATATATACAATTCCACTCTTTACTGTTTGAACCAGGAGCAATATTTCTTGAATAGTAGATGGCCTGATGGTTAAAAGGTTAAAAGCTTTGTTAAACATGTGTGTGCGTTTCCATTGATTGTGGATTTTGATGGTATTTAAGTATACTTTGAAGGGAAACCACTGATGTAGGGCCCTCTCTTTGTCATCCTTACTCAATCTCAGTGTGAAACAGTTTAACAGATTGTCAATTTATTAACTGACCACAGACTGTGGATCAAAGAACTCAAGTACCTGGGTGGCAGTTACTGTGGTTTGATAAATATTGGTACGTGAAAGTTCACTGCAGTTTCACTGTTACCATCTATGCAGTGAAAGAACTAACAAAAATCTAGGGCTAAGTTTGCACAACACATTTGCTATAGCTGATTGTACAGAAAAATATTCAGATCATTATTGTTAAAACTCTGACCTTCAGGTACTGCTTCAGGAGTGAATTTGTCTTGGCAGATTTATCCTTATGTGGAAAATGAAGTACCATTCCGAAGAGCAAGAAAGGAAATATTAAGAGTATGATCAGTAAGATGACAGACAAAGCTTATAGCATCACTGAAATGATATGCAAATTGCATGAGGGCTTAAAATATTGTAGGACTGCTGATATTTGCTGTTCTTTTTTGACTGAAACAACTAAAAGAAGTTGTTCACCTTGTTTCCTCAATAGTACTAGGATTTCTGAAGTTTGTATTTAATTTTAAAGGTCAGATACATAAGAAGTAAATGTAAACCATGTTAACATAGATATATATAAACAGTCACATAACAAAATGAGTTTGTGATTAAATCGTGGATAGGTTATTGTTGTGATAAATATGCAAACCACATTTGTTTACATATACTGATAGATTATTCTTCCTAATCATATAAAACTTGATAGTATAAGAAGCATATGTGGTATATTTATAACATTAAGAGAATCTCTCTGGCAGCACTGTAACAGATGACACTGGTCCACCTAGTATTTTTTAAAAATTATCTAACATTAACTCACTAACACCAAGCATGTAATATAAATGCAGACAATAAGCACAAGAATGCAAACACTTGAAAGCTGACAAAACAGAAATCACATGCTTTTGCAAGCAAAACAGTATCTATGAAAATGTGTTTTGATTGTTCTTGCTTTTGAATTAAGCTCCCTTTCTTGAATATCTGGGATGATTCCTGATAATTCACAGAGGCATAGGAAGAAAAAAGTCTTGATCAAAAACTTGTACAGAATGGTGAAAATCAGGCTGTTCCTCATTAAAATAGATGGGATTTCTTCTGCTTCCCAAGATACAATGGTTTTGTGAAGCCACCACATGTATTAACACAATCATTTGCACATCTTTATCATTAGCTGCGCTGGTGACTCAGTTAAATGGAGGAAACTATTCCATGGCCACTTGAAAATTTGGAAAATTGTGAGTAGAACGTTTTATGGGGAAAAAGAAAAATATTGGAAATGCCTCCTACTTGAGCCTAAGCACAACGGAAGTTTGCAAAATCAAGAATGTCTGAGGACCTATCAAAAGACCTGAACATAAATCTGGTTCAAGTGTGTTACTAGATAGCATTCTGTTGGCAAGGGACGGGAAGAGCAAAGAGACTGTTTGCCTCAGAGTGATGATTGTTAGGCTGTAGAACCATCTCCCAAGTGAAAATTTCTGGAAACAAGAGTAGTTAGCAAATCTAAGATCACATTAAATAAAGCATTAGAAACTCTACCGTAAGAAGCAGGTTTTCACTCTCATGCTAATATTTTGATCTTCTACCCTACTGATGACCAAATTCATAATATCTGATGTTCTAATTTCTCAACTTGTGACCTAACACTTCTTTTTCAAGCCATTTCCATGTTTACATTAATGTATGGTTGAGTCTTGGGTTGTTTGCCATTTTGCTAAACTAGAAATTTTCAGAATTTTTCCTGTATTTATAAAAAAAAAATTTACTGACTTACTGGAGTAGTGGGATAAAAAATGAAGGAGCAAGTCATATCTGAGAAAAGTCCACTCCCTTTTTTTGTGCCCTTTCTTCGGTGTCATCCCTCTCTAGAGAACAATTTCTTGTCTCCGACAGCATCCCTTAGCTCTTTGCTTATGTGGTATGCATTGGTCCTGCTGGTTTTCAGACACTGCAAAAGTGAATGTACCTAACTAGAAAATTGCCCAATGGACTGTTGTAGGAACCTAATCAACCATTTGATCTTTAAGCTCAAACTCAGTTCGAGGAGGTGTATTCTTTTGAGGTTTTGCGTGCTTTTTGACTACGAAGTGTGACAGCATTGAGAAATGCAAAGTAATAAGGAAACACAGCAGTGTTTTGATCCCTGCTTAAAGGAAAACAAAGAAAATAATAATAGTAGTATGCCATCTGTAAACACAAGAGTAACACTGGAATGTTCTTAATAGAGGCCTGGGGCACTGTAAGGCAGGCCGTGCTGAACCTTCAAAGCTATCTTTATCAACAGTGTCTCTATCACTCTGTTTAGCAATAATAGCACAGAAAACTGGGCTCTTCACAATAGATACAGTAAGACAAAGTGCCTGACTCAACAACAAATTACCCTACTTTTGTGTCATGGTATGTCCTCTAAAAACAATCAGAGAAAATTAGCAGTAACTGGGGGAAACAGATGTACCCATCTAGCTCATCTCAAGGCAAAGATTTCAATTTTGTTAAAAAACATGTTACTTTACTGAAACAGAGTACCAGACAATATTCCATAGTCATTTTCTAAACTACACTGTATTATAAACATCATACCAGACTACAGGAATTATATCTTACCATCTTAATATTGGTTTTATGGCAGTTGTCATCAGGAACTACCAATACACATAATCTTCAAAATATTTTCTTAGCATACAAGCAGAAGAAGATATATTCTGTATGAAGGCAAGTGATCTTGGCAGGAGAGTCTCAGAAGCAATTTCAGAAGAAAACTTATATCTGAAAATAGAAAGAAGTATTGTTGCTGGATTGCTGAAAGAAGAAGTTAGCGATATGCCATTTAAAGGCCTATAGGCAAGGATAAGCATCAATGTAAAACATATGCCTTGGAATAATCCTAGACTTTGTAATCATTCATTTCATCACCTGAAAGACCTTGGGTGATACCAAGGGGTATCATATATCTCATACCAGGGGAGAGTTCTAAGACATAGATATAAAACTGGGCAAAAGTGTTAGCCATTTAATTATATTTTTGTGAGGCTGAAAAAATAATGTAAATGATGTCATAATCTTTATGGATGTAATTCTTAATTAACTTAAGAATCAAAAATAAGTGAATGATGAAAATCACCTCTTGAAAAGACAACAGAATAGAAGTAACAAACAGATCTAAAACCAGTTACTAGAAACTTAAGTGGGCTGTTTGCCCAAGCAGCTTGGCCCTACCACATGAATCAGATAAAAATGTGCCCTCTAGGTGAACTTGACTAAATCTAGTATAAAAACCACACTGCCAGAAGTTGATAACCACTTCAACTCAAAGACTCTAATTTACTGAGCTTATGCAGTAAAATTAAAATGCACTTTACCTTTAAATGAAGATGAAGATACTTTACACCTATCAGCTTTAAGATAAGGGATTGTAAGCACCAGTAAAACTCTAGTGAACAAAAATATGCTAGATGTGTTGATTTACAGTGTATAAATGATGTTCCAATGTCGTGTATGCTGACTTTGAGGAAATACCCCTAGCATTCCTTTCTGCACAGAACTGCTAATAAATTGCTGATACCTTGATTCTGTGTTGCAAAATTGGCTGCACACTGGCAAGATGTACCTAATTTCGGACAACATAAGGATGTCCCTGTAATGAAAGACAATTATTTAAGGCATTGAGTTTTAGGCATTCCTGAGGGTTCTTCCTGTGTATCCTTCAGTTATGGTGTTTAATGGTTGGTGATCAGAGCAAAACCAGTGGGGCCTATGGGATGGCTCCTGTCAGAAGAAGCATTTGCCAAGATAATAAGCATTGTTGAACCCAGATGCTCAGAGGTCCCAGTTCTCAAATTCAGAGCAGTCATCAAGGCATCCAAATGCAATGACAGATAACTTCCCAAGAAAGCATAGCTGAGTTTAGAAGCAGGTAATAAACCCAGAAACATTTGGTCACTGTACTCAGATGCATGAGCTGGTTTGGGTTGTTGGGTTTGTTTTGTTTTGTTTTTTGTTGTTCTTGGGCGTTTTTCCATTGGTTGTTTTGTTTGGGGCTTTTTATTGATTTTGCAAATAGAAGTATTTTCTAAAAGTATAATTTTGTCCCTTGAACGCAGCATTTACCTCCAAAAACATTCCTACAATCCTTTAGTCTGTCCAGCAGACTTAAGAGTGTTGTGGGTTGCAATATATAGAGCCACAGAATCAACATTACTAAGTGTGCTCTATCAAGCAACTTCTGACTCCTTTGGAATGAATGATAATTTTTTAATCAACTTTTTCAGGATCAGAGTTGAACTTCAGTCACATAGGACTACTGCAAAGCTAGTGACATTCTCTCACTAATTTCAGAGGGACTGATGGACACTACTTAAATTTTTTTTTTCTTACTTATAGGATGCATCTACACTAAAAGAAATGAAAATCACCTCCAAAAGTTCTGTGGAATTTTTCTCCATCCCTGCACCCTTCAATGCTTAGAAATCATTTGGAACACTTTAAATTTCCTTCAGCAGAATAGATTTTCTAATGACAAATTGCCATGTTTTGTGTGCACAGTATTCCTATTATCCTGTGGAGATGAGACCTTGTAAGCTAAGAAATTAAAGTTCCTGTAAGTGTTGATCATGTTTCTATCTTGAGAAAGCAAACTTATGGAATTTTTAATAACTATATCAGATTCTGCTTACCTTTGCATGAAGTGATCAGAAAAGTGGAGATTCAGCTCATATGCTGCAAGCTGGCCTCCTACTCAAAGCTGACATCATAATTAATTAAAAGGAAGTCACTGTGTTATTGGTATTGTTGAGATGTGGCATTAGTGTAGCACATTCTGGATACCATCCACTCGTACAAATTGTATAACAAATTGCTTGGCACAGGTACAAGCTTACTTCACTAAGGTAAAGTGAAAGAATGTTATCTGGATTCCTGGCCTGAAGAAAAAACAAACAAACAAACAAAACCAAAACAGAACAAAACAAAACAAACCCCAAACCCCAAACCCCAATGTTTTCATTCCTTCAAGAATGCCATGATAGTGGCAAGATAAAAACTTACTGTTGGCAAAATATAAACTGCATCAGATTGCATCAGTGCACCAGACTGCTAAGAGATAGTACCTGCCACTAATCCCTCACCAGAAACAGGAAGGCTTTTATTGTATTCCCTTAAGTATTTGCACTACTCTCACATCACCACTCTTATGTAATATCATATCATAGAATCATCATGGTTGGAAAGGACCTTCAAGATCATCAAGTCCAATCATCTTCTTAACCATTTCTCCCGATGAGATAAATCTACCCATTTTTTTATTACCCCCAGGAACAGCAACTCCACCACCTCCTTGAGAAATTATTTTATGTTTTTAAAAAAGCAAAATATATTCATTCATTTATTTTCTAGGGTAGGGCTGAGCACAGCTGACATGTTTTTAATCATTCATTTATTTTGTATTTCTAGGCATTTTGTTTAATTGTGATGGCACATAGGTGAAAAATTCTATTTCTTCTCAGCTAAATGTTCACAGCCCAAACTCTTAGTTTTCCATCTGTCTGTTCATTGACCATACTCTGATCTCTGTTATTTCTTGGGACATCCTTGTAGGGCTGATGTCTGTGAGCATCCTTCTCAACTCTGATTCCCAGAAGATGCAGACACCTCAATGATTATGACTCAGTCCTGGAAGCTGCTGCAAGTTCCATTTCAGAAGCTCTCATTTTCTTCTGGCTTGACTCATCAAGAGTCTAAAGCAATCCACGATCTCTGAACAGTGATCATTACAGCAAAATTGGAAAGAAGCAAGACAAGGAAAGCAAGATCACTTCTGATAATAACTGTATTTTCCCTGCAATAGTCATCAGCGCTACTTTTCTGCCATACTTGGGTGTTGTTTTTTTTTCAGAAGTCATCCTATGTTCCTCACTGGATAGAGAGTCTAATTTCTGAATGGAATAGACCTATTTATTTAGTTGTTTTTAGGGGATAACTTTACTAAAGCAGCCCATTAAATGAGCTGTGTTGGCTTCCTGGATCTACCCGAATGTTCTAATATGTAGAGAAAAATCTAATTGCTAAAGCACAGGTTTTGCTCTCTAGACAATAATTCTGTTAACATATAAGGTATGCCACAGTCTCGTATCTGTAATCATAGGAGAAAGCCATAGGTGCATAGGAGCAAGTCCTAAGTGTGTAAATTTGCAAGGTATTTTTCAGCACGTTAGTAAAGGATAACTGCTACTTCTGCAGTACAGATTGACTGGTTAGGACTCAGACACATGCCCTTTGGTGCATCCCACTAGGGGAATACTAGACTCCTCGAGCCATATCTTGGTCAGGAGCTGAAGGCACACTTCCCAGCTATTCTGCTGTCACATGCCCTCTAGGTACTGGAGAGCACCAGCTGTGCCCTCCCCACCTTGCAGCTCTGATATCTTCAATGGAAATCCAAGGAACAGCTCACCCCAGAAGTTCCCAAATTTGAGCAGATGGGGTCCTTCAGATTCATCCATGAGTTCTGGAGTGACAGTCAACCTTTTTCCTCAGATCTTGCCAGCTGATCAGAGGTGGTACAGTCCTTCAGCCTGTGACGTTACTAAGGTCCAAAATTCAGGAGGCGGAGAATGAACTGAAGAGGAAGGAGGACAAGATTAGAAAATGCCAATGTGATATCATGGTCTTAACTAGTTCTAGATTTCTACCAGTGGTCAAAAAAACAAAAAGAGAAGTTGCATAAAGAGCACAGAACATTATATAAAATCGTTACCACTTATTTGAAAGAAAATCAGGAAAGGAATGTTTCGTAAACTACAGCTTACCACTGGTATGTACAATGTTTTAAGAGTTTTACAGTTTCAAAAGAGGCTTTGACTCTGTGTTTCACTTGAGTGAGTAAAAGTTACTGTTCTGCCATCCCAAATTCCTTACACTTACAGGATTTAACAGACAAAATTGAAAAACTGAAAAAAATAAAACTGTGAATAAATGCACAAGCAGAATATTTTTTTCCCTACACTGCACAACTGTAGCATAGTATACAACAGCTAAAAGTCAGACTCACATTATCAGGTAATCTGCTTTCCAATCCTAACTTAAATTGCAGAAAAGTGATGAGTACAACTAAAAAAGCCTAGAGATCTCAAACTGCAAAAATCCAACCAGAATTTCTTGCAGATTTTAGTCTACCAGTTCCTTACAGCTTTCTGCGTAATGAAAGTGGAAAGAGTATTTCAAGTGGCATAGACAACTTGCTGTATTTTTCTGTATTCTGCTTCTATATCATTTGTTTGTTTGTTTGTTTTGGGTGGGAAGGTGAAATTTTACAATAATTTAAATAAATCCATTTCCTCCTTTCATTTTCCCAATATATTTCACTAGGTTAAAATTTGGTCTCATCTTTTTTTGAAGTCTCCAAAAGACTACTTACCTGGCATTTAGAGTACTTAGGGAACAGTGACCACAAAAATATAAATCTGTGGCTCTCAATAAAATATTTAAACCAAAGTGTGAAATACTATTAGCTTGTTTTCACATTGGATCCAGATAGTTCAACAAAGTCCATACTCTGTGTACATTTTTATTCTTGTTAAAAATTTAAAAGGCAAGCTTTCAATGTCTCAGCATTAACTTAAGTTGTAGTCAGTCTGTAAAACAATCAGAGAGATGCTATTAAAAGTATATTAATAATAAAACAGATGCTTTAAAGAAGGCTTAGTATCACAGCAACCTAGCCCACTTTGCTTTCCTTATAGCGGGGCCAGTTGAGAACTACTTCAGTCAAGCTCAGGAGTGGAGTTTTGGTGTAAGATTCTAACTTTTCCCTAAAAAAAAAGAAGCTTGAGTACCTTGTTTATGTAACAGGGTTTTTTGTGTTGTTTTGGTTTTGGTTTTTGTTTGGTTTGGTGTGTTTTTTTAAAGGAGAGGTCACTTTGGTCTTTGATTTATGCCCAAAATCAGTATGGTAGAGGAAAAAGAAGATGCGATTGTTAATCCTTGTCAGTTTCATAAGCAAGACTGTTTTCAGAAGCAAGGCTTGACTTCAGCTAGTCCAAGAATATGCAGCAGGGACTACACCTTCCTGGTATAGCCCATCCTAAGCAGTATCATGCTTAGGCATGGCCATGGAGCTGAATTTACTCTTGTCAAGACATAAGTGAAAATTTTTAAAGATAACTTTAATGCCAGTTGTATTGGAAATACATACTGTATCCCCCTGTCACCAGCTTCATTAGCTACAGTAAAGGTGCTCTATTATAAAATACTAAAATTTTCTGAAAAGTCTACACTAGTTTTGGATAGAATACAGTGACTATTTCTGTATTTCCATTGCCTGTACTACTCATTTTGTGACATCCAGCCTTGCCAATACCACACATGCATACACTACTTCAGGAAGATGTATACAGTTGCATAGATTTATAATTAGAAACTTCACATCCATTCTAAAGAAAAAATTTGTATTATTGGTAGCACTTAGTTTTGTATAGCTGAAATTGTCATCTAGCTTTTAAAAACTACTAATTTAAAGCATGTAGAAGTTGTAGCTACCTTCACATCTACAATTGTTTCTGCTTTGTCCAGATTTGTACAGACCTCTTTGATCTGTCTGTTCTTGCTAGTAACATAGGTTTTTCAGGCACACTCACAGGACAGTTATGTTCAAATACCTAGGCAACTTACTGCAAACACCAAATTTATCTTTAGCAATTACAGGAAATAAAGCTTAACTATCAGTACTTCCCTTTCTACAAGAAGCTTGATCTCAGAGACAGAGATCCAAGTTACTTCTTAAGTTACAGAGGTTCCTACTTCTCAAGTTATAGATGCAAGTATATGCTAAACATGTTTTGGGCTGAATGCTCTTCAGGCAGTTCTTACAATCAACATTTTTTTCAGAGCTCTATTGAAATTACTTACTTTCTAGTAACAAACTGCCTCAGGCCTATCAAAGTGGAATACATATAGTAACCAATTTAATAAACACAAATTTATAATTTGCATCTCTTGTAAAAATTTTAAAGAGCAATAGAAATTAAGTACATTTTTATAAAACTATTGGACAGTACCCAGCTGACCCAAGGTGGATTGTGTTTTACAGTAAAAATATTATTCAATACTGAGATTAGAAGACAATTGTAAATTGTTTCCTCCTCTACTTTCTTGACTAATAACATTAACTACAAATTCATGAACTGAAGGAAGATAAAAAACTCAGGTATCAGCCAAGCACCCTCCTTGACATTAAGAAAAAAAATAAATCATCTTCTCAAGTATGTTTAGGATCTCTCCATCCTTCCTAGATGGGGAGAGAGGCTCTTTAACTCCAGTGAACTTTCCATAGCAACATTACCTCCGGCTTCATCATAATCTGCATCTGAGTTGCACAGTCCATGGACTAAACACTAGACTGAACGTGAGGAAGCAAAGATCATACTAAAAAAATCCCCTTCGCATTACTTTGCATTGCCACAACCCCTTGTACCACACCTGGTTTTAGGCACAGGACACAAGACTGGGCCCTTACAGGCAAAGCCACCACCTCTCTCCAGGCTCACCTCACTCAGCCCTGGCTGAACTGGTGTCTGCTGCAGCATGGGGCCACACCCTGACATAGGGACAGGACACAGACAGGTGAACACAGGTGAACACAGAGCTGGGAGGATGGACAAGCTCCAGGATCCAGCCATATGGATAAAGCAGAGAAAAATTATATGACTCTTGCTGTAGTCCCAGCTGACTCTTCTGAGACTTTCACTTCTAGATGCTAGCTACAAGGAACAGTGCATAAAATTTGGAGCAAGTCTCTGGTTGGTGTATCTGAAATACACGAGTGGTGGAAAGTCTGTATGCTGAGCTTTTGCGTTAGCACCACAAGTACCCCATTGTGTATCATATTCACATTTAATAGTAGTACTGTAGAAAACACTTATACCTTGTTTCTTACTTGTACATTTTCTGAGAGCAACAGGAAAAGAGATCCAAGTCTTTCTTCAGATCAGTGAGTAACAAGATAGAAAGCAGAAGCAGGGTCCTAGCAAATCCTGTTTATGAAAATAAAATGCTGAACATCAATATATGAAGTTTGCAAATAGTGACATATCAGATAATATACAGCAATTTGTGGTGATCTCTTTCTCCACTGCCTCACTGAATTAGCACTGAAAGTTGCTAGTTCCACAGACAGATATCACTGGAAGCAAGACACTAAAAGCAAGTTTTGATGGACAAAATGACAGATGCTGTCTTCCTGCTGTCTCAAGAATTGCTAAACACTTTGCTGTACATAGCTATACATAGAATCATAGAATCATAGAATCGTCTGGGTTGGAAGGGACCTCAGAGATCATCAAGTCCAACCCTTGATCCACTACCGCTGTGGTTACCAGACCATGGCACTGAGTGCCACATCCAGTCTCTTCTTAAAAACCTCCAGGGATGGAGAATCCACTACTTCCCTGGGCAGCCCATTCCAATGTCTGACCACCCTCTCCCTAAAGAAATTCTTGCTAATGTCCAACCTAAACCTCCCCTGGCACAACGTAAGACCATGCCCTCTTGTCTTGATGGTAATTCCTGGTAAAAAAGACCAACCCCCCCCTGGCTCCAGCCTCCTTTCAGGGAGTTGTAAAGAGCGATGAGGTCTCCCCTGAGCCTCCTCTTCTCCAGGCTGAACACCCCCAGCTCCCTCAGCCTCTCCTCACAGGACTTGTGCTGGAGTCCCTTCACCAGCCTGGTTGCCCTCCTTTGGACCTGCTCCAGGACCTCAATCTCCTTCCTGAACTGAGGGGCCCAGAACTGGACACAGGACTCGAGCTGTGGCCTCACCAGGGCTGAGTACAGGGGCAGAATCCCTTCCCTGGACCTGCTGGCCACGCTGTTCCTGATCCAGGCCAGGATGCCATTGGCCTTCTTGGCCACCTGGGCACACTGCTGGCTCATGTTCAGCTTCCTGTCAATCCATAACCTCTTATTATAATTGCATGAGCCACCTTAGCTTAAAAAAAAAAAAAAGAAAAGAAAAAAAAATGGTGATAGAGCACTGAGAGAGTCTGTGAAGTCTCCTTCTGTAGAGACTTTCAAAACCCATCTCTATGGTCGCATTTCTATGAGACCTGCCCTAGGTGATCCTGCTTTGGCAGGGGAGTTGGACTACATGATCTCCAGAGGCCCTTCCCAACTCCTGCCATTCTATGACTCTATGATTCCATGATTCTATTTGGAAGTAAGTTAAATTTTAAACCAAGCCTGAGACAAAACCCCTGCAAGGGAGTTTAAACCAGTGAAGGGATTACAGTAATTTATACTGAACTTCCGAGAGCAGGAACCTCAATTCTGTGTTGGTTCCAAATGCAGTTCTTCTCCAGAGCATCTCTGTCCTCAGCTTCTCTTTGGGGGTCATTTGGGTTCTGTGTGCTCGCAGAACCCTCACTTTCCTTCACTCGGGAGAGAAGGGCATGGTCTGGCTAGTATGCCAAATCTTCTGCACATATGTCAGACAAGTTTGATTTACAGGCTGACACTGACAGGTAGTGTCAGCTCTGGGAGCCAGGCCCAGGCAATTTAATGGATCAGATGGAAGAACTCACTTTATCTCTGGATCCAAAGACAGAGAAAATAGCTGTTGAGAGATACAGAAATATTTTGGCTGTTCAGATAATTACACAACACACTTAGGAAAAACAAGTAAAGAAGTTCTGTTTTTTCACCCTTTGAACAAAACAGAAACATGGCATGATACACTAGTACAAAATCACGGAAAAAAAATATATATATATATATATTTTTTTTTTTTAGGTTGTGTAGGGTTAAACATAGTTTATGTATGTATTTTTACCATTCCTGATAACCAAGGAAATCTGAAAAGTATAAGGTGGTGTTAAAGGGCCCTCTTCTTCTGGGTCATCCTTTCCTTCCACTTTCAATTTCAAACACTTACAGCCTGTGATGAGGCAGGTGCAGACCTCTCTAGAGGGGGCTTTCATATCTGAGATTGGGTTTGTTGGTCTTAAAGGGAGGAAGCCACAACCTCTTGGAGATTAAACCAGAGCTGCTGGCATTTAAGGATGAGAACTTCAGGACATAGTACACAGTGTTAGTCACTTTTCAGGAGTCAGATTTATGGAGGGGAAAGGAGAAAAGAGGCATTTATGTATAGAACTATTCTGGTGAAATGAAAAACAAAAACAAGAGGCTGATCTTTTCTTGGGCTGTGTTGCACATCTTTATATTTACATAAAGACTGGAGACTTTATCTGTTGCTTACATCTATAAGAATTTCCAGGAGAGTTTTTAAAACACAAGAATGCAATAGGAAAGGAAAAAAAAGTTACTAAATAAAACAAGCTATATTTAAATCTAATTGCTGAAATTGGAGAAGAGTAGAGGTTTTGGGTTTGGGCATAAAACACACTGAAAATGGCGTGGGAAGAATATTTGTAAGCATGTGATAGCAATGCAGTAACAGTTATATAACAAGCTTGTAAACAAACACATAAGAAAAGTGTGAGTTTTCTTCAGCAGCGTATATGGCTGAAGCTGTCTTTTTAAGCACAAAGCACACTTATATACAGAGGTTTAAAGAGCATGAATTCAATGAATAAGAATGCCTTTGACGTTTCTTGGTAATGTCTTTCATTTACAGTTATATAAAAAGAAACAACTAGTGTGATCTTTACTCAGCATTCATTTATTAATTACACCTAATTATAGCGCATTCCAAGTTGTTTTCATAGAAAGTTATTTAACTGGTATTTTATGTATATACAAGTATCCTGAAGAACTATTTTCTTCTCATTCTCTCTATTCTTAATTTTGCAAGTAAATCCAAGACAAACTACAGCAGCCAAAAAATATAGGTTGAACTTTAATGCCAGAAAGACTTGTACTGAAACATAGTCTCTGTATAGATTCTAGGTGCCTTTCTATTTTTTTGCATTAAAAAAAACAACCAAATATCCTGCAGCTGAATAAAATTATGACAGAGGCCTGAAGATAGCCAACTTCCCTTGCACAAATATTTTCTGGAAGTCAGTGAAATTACTGAGTTGTAAAATAATGAAAAAACTTCATCTTTCCAATAGATTGCCTTTGCCCCTTTACACTTCTTTGTTCCTTGCCTCTCCATGCCCCATCTCATTTATATATTTCTCAGTTCTTTTGGGCTGCAGCACATCAAAGATGGGATGACTTCATTGCTGCGTTTCCACAGCTCAGCACAGCTGGGTCCTGATTTAGATTGTGCCCTTCAGCTACCACAAGAAGATAAGGTGATGATAGAAGTATGCTTTTTTTCCTCAAAAATCTTTCCAAATGGGACTACTAGGCACTATATATGGAAATCAGGTCCTATACATGCTAGTACCCATTTTCTCACATACAAAACACATCAAAGCCAGAGCTCTGACATGCTAGTAACACTGGTTCATCCTAGGAGTTCCCTTCTTCCCATTCTCTGAGCATTTTTGATGTGATCCATCAGTTTTCAGATTGAGAACCCTCCGTATCTTCTTATGTTACACACTGATTAAGCCACTGTCTTAAGATGAAATCTGAGAAGATAAGTTTTGTATGCGCACGAAGGTATGTTTCTAATAAAGTACCTAGCTTTCTGCAATGGAAAGTTAATTTTAGAAAGTTAATAAAGAGATTAATTTTCCAGATTGGAGGCAGCAGGGAAATTAACAGTTATTTAATCATGTAGATCAGCAAGATGTTATACAATTTATTACAAATTATTCTATTTAACATTTCAGGACCACAAGTTCACAGTAACTGTGATTTTATTAGTCACATCAGCAATGTAATGTTTGTAATGATCCATAGACTTTAGAACACTATACTGAAAACTGTATAATATAATACGAAGCTATTACACACTTTTTAGTTTTTATTAATACTAAATTAATAAGAACATTAAGAAATTTTAACAGCTTTAAGGAAAAAACAAAAACCAAACAACATCGCAGCAACGAGGTTGTCGAGCAATAACAGAGCACATATCAATGTATATATGGACCATTGACTTGGAAAGGAACCTGGAATCACAGGAAGAAAAAAAATCACATTGCCATAATAAAGCTTGACTTAACATTATCTTTATTTTGCCATTTCACTAAAATAGCTCCTTATGTATGTAGAATACTTTAAAATTTAACAATGCAAGCAATAAACTGCTAATGAATCAACCCCATGTATCTCATTTATTTTCTGTTTGTTTGTTTGTTTGTTTGTTTGTTTTTTTAATCTTCCAAAACCAATATATTCCTTAGTTCCTTCCCCGAAAGAGCAGGATTTCATTTAAAATATGATTCTGAACAATTGCCATTAATACAAGTATCACTAGGGGGACTTTGTTCCACTTCCCACAGCACTGGATATTTTTGGTAATTTTGTTCCTAGAAAGCCTTAATAGTCTGAAATGTATGAGTGTGATTCAATGAAAAGTGTTGCAAAAGTATGGCTGAATATAGACATAGAGATGCCAGTGATGTTACCTGGGCACTTAACACAACTAGTCCAGCCATTGGGCTTTCTCTGTGAATGTCTGCTCTTCTAAAGTGCCACAGGCCAGCATGCCTTGTCATGCTTCAACCACTTCCATCCTTGCAAAAACTCTTGCCACACAGTAATGTGCCTAGTGAGCCAATGCTGGCTGTTCAGCAACACCTTCATTTCACAGAGACCAGAAACTAAAGTACAGATATGTGCATTTCTAACACTTTTTAAATTCTCAGAGTCTTCCTCTTGCAGCTCTATAACTATTCTCTGCCTAGAGTGGGCACTCGGGAGCAGATTGCTGATCTAGCTAAATGACTGGGATCATCTTCTTAAAAGGTCAGCACCACCATGTGCTTTTTAAGGCTTTTCCAAACATCTTCCACACTGCTAAAGTACACCAGTAGCTCTGTTTGTTATCTCAGGATATTTTCTTAATTTGGTCTAAACTTATCAGACTGCTCTGTAATCAATTGGTCACTGATTCACTGAGCAAAAATTTTCCTCACCAGGAATCCCAGAGAAGCATCTTCTCTATGACATGATTGGCATGGAATCTTGATCCAAAAATTGGCTAATTATCTAATCAATTAAATTGAGTATGTTGAAAGTACAGGATGACACTGCTCTTTGATGCTATCAAGTGACCTTCTTTGTGAGCCAACAAAACCAACCACAAACGTTCCTCAGCCTCAGCTCCTCTCTTCCTTATTCTACACATCACAGTTAACCCTATGACTCTCTTACAAGTTCTTTGACTTCACAGCAACAGATCTGATTGACTCCTACCTACCAGAACACTCCACTATATTCAGCCTTACACCTCACTGGATGAGTTTCTCTCATTATCTGCTTCACCATCAGAGTACTTGGACTAAAATATAATTTAGTCCTATGTCTGATCTTGAATTTCTCCATGACTGTTTTTTTATAAATGCTGTCAGAAATTATAAAATGTGAAATGAAAGAAGTATAATAAAGGTGGTCATATGCTCACGTCTGTACACATAAAATTTAAGTTGCTGAATGATTGTCAGCATAATAACAAATGCAAAACCAAAAAGCACAATGACCTGTGAATTGTGCTTTTAAACATCAACTTACTGAGTGCCAAGCTAACTCCTATCATGAGCTGCTCCCTGGGCGTGCCTGCATGCTGCTAAAGTAGTATCTACAGGCACTTCAGGTGTCCCAACTCCACAACCAGAGGAAATTACCTGTATGGTGGTGATATATTGTCATGTCTGCTGATTACTGCCACATAAAACTTACAAACATGGAGCACAACTGCTGGATGAGTAATAGTAGAGAAAAAAAGGGGATCGACTGTTTTTTTGAACTCGAGACTAGGGGAGGAGGGAAAGGAGAGACTTATTGTCTCTCCAAACCAGAAACTTCTGTATCATCTTGTTACTCCCAAAGGAACACAGAAGTGCTATGTAAATCTTTCACTTTTCACAATTATCCCTGTATTTCATATTACTGTCCTGAATGACCAGTTGACATGGAAGAAGGGCAGCTTTGAGAGTTTTGTCTGGAACTCAGAAACAAAAAGAAAGTTACAGGCCTTTGGAAAAGGGGGTTGGCAACTTCTGAAGTAGTGAAGCTATGCAGGGAGAAAACTAGAAGGGACAAAGCCCAAGTACATGTCAACTTGGCCACTGTGGTTAAAGAAAACAGGAAGATATTTTTTTCAGTGTATCAATAGAAAAAGGAAGACCAGACAAAATGTAGGTCTGCTGATGGATGAGGTGGGGGCCTCTAGTAGTGTGAGACACAGAGAAGGTGAAGTTTCTGAACGCCTTGTTTGCTTTGGTCTGCAATGATAAAGCCAGCCCTCGTGAATCCCAGACCCTGGAAGTCGGGGAAGAGGTCTGTAGATAGGGTGACTTTCCCTTGGTAGAGGAGGACCAAGTTAGAGAACACCTGACCAAACTGGACACCTCTAAGTCTATGGGCCCTGATGGGATGCACCCACAAGTGCATCGAACTGGAAGATGTTATTGCTGGGCCACTTTACATTATCTGGTCATGGAATGCAGAAGTACTTGAGGACTGGAGAGAGGCAAATACGACTCCAGACTTCAGAAACGGCAAGAAGGATGACACAGGAAGCTACAGACTGGGTAATCTCCCCTTTTCCCCTGGAAAGATGATGGAGCAAATAATTCTGAAAGTCATTTCTAGACATGTGGAAGAAGAGAAAGTTGTTGGGAGTGTTCAACATGGATTCACCAAGAGTAAATAATGCTTGACCGCTCTGGAGACGAGAAGACTGAGAGGAGACCTTATCAATCTCTATAAATACTTAACAGGTGAGCCTAACAAGGATGGAGCCAGACTCTATTCAGTAGCACTCAGCAATGGGACAAGGGAAAATGGAACAAGCTGGAATACCGTAAGTTCCATCTAAACATGAGGAATAAGTTCCTTTCTGTGAGGGTGACAAGGCAGTGGAACAGGCTGTCCAGAGAGGTTGTGGAATTTCCTGCTCTGGAGACATTAAAAACCCTCTGGGTGCTATCCTGTGTAATGTGATCTTGCTTTAGCAGAGGGGTTGGACTAGATGATCTCTAGAGGTCTCTCCCAATTCTGATGATTCTGTGAAAGTAACATCATTAATCATTAAACATGAAAAATCCTGCTTTTTAAAAACACAGCCCTCCAATGTCCTAGTTTTCTATTTCCTCTTACACTACTTAATATCTTAACCCCAAGTTAAATAAAAACATAAATTTGGGAAAATATTCCCCATCTAAATGTTGTGACTCAGAGACACAGAAATTGTTTCTTCGGGTTCTGATATTCACCAGTTTAACAATATCAATACTTTAAATTCTCCAGTTTCCTACCAGCCCTAAAGGAATGACAGCTCTATAGTGCCTGTCCCATAATTTTTTTCAATGAGCCTCATACGTGCAAGCTTAAGGAATTTTGAGATACACAAGTATAATTATTCTCTTTTAAACTACTTAAAGGATATAAAGGAGAACAATATATTAGGTTCTCCTAGTGAATATGTCAGGGCTGAAAACCAATTCCTTCAATGCACACAAGAGTTTAGTCATTAATTCAGTAGGGCCAAGAGTTCATAATTGCTCCAGCCATTCTGATGTCATATAAATTAACAGTAGATTTAGAGTCATATAATGTCATTCCTCTTCCTACAAGAACAATGTAACTTCTTTTTTACTTCCTTATTACACTTTAGTGAACTTGGTCTTACAAAATCTGGATTTTCTCTGAAGTACCGCTGGTATTTTTCATTTCTATTTAAAAGAGATCAGAACCAAAGGCCTCTAAATGCCCCACCCCTAGAAACATTCATGTTGGATGGAGGTCTTAGCAACCCTGATCTAGTTGAAGATGCTCATTCCTGCTCATTCCATGAGGTTGGACTAGGCGACCTTTAAGGGTGCCTTCCAAAGCAAACAATTTTATGATTCTAAATGTCTGACAAAAAAAAAAAATATATAACTCTGAGAAGTTCTAAGGTTTGCTACCAGACTGTCAACTAGACTTGTGCTTAGATAGCCCATTAACATAAGCAGCCAGAAAGGCAACTTAGAGAGGAAAATTACTGAAGAAATTTCTGCTGAAAAATTCTGTCAGAAAATGTCTGCCAGCCTGGAAGCTGTAAGCCTGGAAGCCAGGTCTGTGAACCAGAAATATCCTTGGAAAGGTGGGCCTGTTGGCAGTACAGCTGGGGTATCTAGAAAGTGGAGGCATCTTGGAATACCGTCAGTAAGTACAAAAACAAGGAACCTTTAGGAAGTTCTGTCCCCTTCTGAAATCTGACTAATTTGCTTGATACTAATATTATAAATCCATATGAATGATTTGTCATATATGATATTTTGTTGATAAGTTGCTTTACTAATTCATATATCACAGTAACCTGTAATAGTAATATTTTATACCTAATTAGTTGTTGTTATTGATTGTTGCTGTACAATTGATTGCTGCTACACTATTGATTGATAATAAGTTTTGATACTATGTTATTGATTGCTGATAGTAAATTGTAATAGATGAATATATATATGTCAAAGCTTCTGACACCGAGACAAGCATCAAGAAGTCTAAATCATCCTGCTAGTGAACTGGAAAATACAATTTTAAAAGTCAAATAGGTATATAATCAAAAGCAAGTCAAAGAAAAATACTCAGCACAGTGAGATCTTGACCCAACAGCCTCACAAGGGAGCAGCTTCAACTGAACTGTAACATTGCTTACATGAAAAGATATTTAAAATAAATAAAATGAAATAAAATAAGTAAAACAAAATAAAAGAAAATAAAGGAAAATAAAATAAAAAGAAATCATCAAACATTTTAACCACAAAAGTCCAAGCAGTTTGCACTATTCCTCCAGAAGATCCTCCCTGGAACCTCAGCAAAAGCAGGAAAAAATATAATTTTTATAGATCACTTAGATCCATTGGTAAATGGTTCTGCCAGAATCTTCTTGTGCCATTCTAACTGCAAAATACTACTTTTACAACACATCTAAGCCAATTGTACCGTAGGGCTAAAAATTAGCAGAATTTTATTTACTATTTTCATCAGGTTGTCTCTTTCCCCATGATTAGTACATATTGGCTATTTTTACATTCTAGTGTTACACAAAAGTTCAGCAATATTCAAATGATTGCATCTTTTTGTATGGGTACATTCATATTTACATAACTGAAACTTGACCAATATTCTTATGTTGTGTTTTCAATAAGTCATCATAGACAACTTTGCTGAATTAGAAGTTTTCAAATTTGCACAAAATTAATAAAAATCTGCAGAGTGATTTCTTTTATGCACTTGCAGTCATAGTAAGAGATAAATACTGTGGCCTACCTTATGGTCTAGATTTTGCTTTCACCTACAGTAGCATTAGATGCAAGTAATTTCACCAAGTTAATGGAGCTGTCCTCTTATACCCACCATAAAAGATGGACAGAATCTAGCCACCATAGAAGCAGCACCACCACCATTTTAGACATTTGCCTTTCATGGTTCCTTGTTTCCTGCTAAGATGCGGGTTATTCAGCGATGCCCTGCTGATCTGACTGGTAATGTGATGAGCTCTTTTCCATAAACCTTCATTTTTGAACCTGGTAGCTAGTTCCAGTCAAACTGATGGTGGGGTCACCATTCTTTCAAGTTCTGGAAAAACAAATTATTTCATAGTCAGACTAAGTAAGTGGCTTTTAACCACAATTGGTAGAATTTGTTATCATTTTAAGTGAAGAAAAGTGGTTAACATACATTCAAATGTTAATACATGCCCCAAAATCCACATTACACATTGCATATGTTCAGAAAAATGGCTGCCTCTTCCTAGGAAAGGAAAGTCTATCAAGCCTAAGACACAAACCCACAGGAATCCAGACTTAAAGGAAGTTTGCTATTACCCATACACACATTTTCTGGCTGAAATTTTCCAGAAATATTTCTTTTTCTTTAGATGAAGTTTGTATGAAAAAATTCAACTCCTTTGGAACACAAAGAAATCCAGGGAAAAACATAGTACATTCCATATATTACTATATATATATTATTCTTATTTAAAAACAAAACAAAAACAAACAAAAAACCAAATAAAATTTCATAGCTGGAAACAGAATGAGCACAAAGTATGAAAGTTCTTGTCCTGCCACTGCCTTGAACAGCAGATAGCTTTTCTGTGGTTTGATAGCACTCTTGTAGTTATTATTCCTGCTTTACTACATTGCTGTTAGTAATCTTATTGGAGTTTGAGAAAATACTGCATTTTGAAAGCAAGCTATTCACACTGTCCTTTTCTTATTTCATTGAATGACTTCATGAACTACAGCCCAGCAAAACTCAGTGAAGGAAAGGTATTCCACACACCCTGTAAACAAAAAATTCAAGCACACACCATTTTCATTGAGACAGATTTTTTAGATTTGCCTTATAAGTTCCTTTTCTTCTTCAAATGGAATTAAGGCAAGTCATGACCATGTCTTTTTAAACTGTGAATACACATCTGAGAAAAACTTCTGAAGCAGAATTCTGGGATTTTGTCCCAAGTGACATAGTATCCCAAGTGATATTTTGATCAAGTCCATGATTCAGAAACAGTAACACTTTACAGGTAAGTCATATACATTAATTCATACAGTTAAATTTAGAAGATAAAAATCCTACTCCAGACTTTAAGGGAAAGATGAATGAGAATTGAATAACATTGCCTTATGCATTCAAGGATGATGTTATCCTTTCATCAGTTTGCTGTGGGTCCTTGATACATGACTGTCAGCATCAGCAAAGTGATAAGATAATGGAATTTATTTTAATTATCTTGAATATTTGCTGAGTGAAAGTTGTAAGTTGTTGCAGTTTATAGATATTTAACAAACAAATGTTGTGTAGTAATTTACAAAAAGAGATATTTTTTTCCATAAATAAACTTGGGGGTGTTGTTTGGTTTGGGGTTGTTTTTCTTTTTTTGCTTTAATAGAGACATCCATCTTAGATATAAGATGTATTTGGTGACTTTTTGATTGTTGCATTTTCCTCCCCTATAATTACCATTGCAACTGTTGTCTTTCAAATCTGCTTTTAAACACATATTATCAACTAATAACTTGATGTGGTATTTGCTTTTTTGTACATTGAAATGTTTTAATTTAACCAACTATTATAGTTTTGACTGCAGATTATATATAGCATCTGTGGAGCCTGTGGTATTCTGATCGTAACACTGATGGAATCCTTTATATTACACTACTCAGTGAACAGTCATCTATAATTCACCGTGTAGTTACCATAACCATAAAGTTTTAACATTTGTAGTTCCTCTGAGTAACTGAAAATACATGAGCCCAAATAAATCACAGCTGAGGGGACATACTCCTACCTAATCCAGTGATCAATGAATTACTGCCTGTTCAAAACAAAACAAAACAAAACATAAATGAAACCAGAGATAGGAAATCTGGAAGTTTTTATTGAAAGATAGGTTTTTATTTAAAAAAATAAATAGAAAAGATGGCTCCCAGTCATGGTGTTTAGGATCATTGATTAAATGCATCAATAAAGAACACAGCATGTAACTTTGTGTATGTGTGGACTTACGCTTAGTAAAGGAGGCTTTCAACTGTGATTTGCAGCAAATGCAGTGTGGTGAGGCCTCTCTCCCTGACATACGTTTCCAAATTATGTTTCTAGCCTCATGCTAGACATGGAATAAGTTAAATTAAATCACCATAATTAAGGTATAGAATCATAGAACTGTCAGGGTTGGAAGTGACCTTTAAAGATCATCTAGTTCCAACCCCTTTGCCATGGGCAGGGGCACCTCCCACTGAATCAGGTTGCTCAGAGCCTCATCCAGCCTGGCCTTAGAAACTTCCAGGGATGGGGTTTTGACCACCCCCCCGGGCAACCTGTTCCAGTGTCTCAACACCCTCTTGGTGAAGAACCTTTTCCTAGCATCTAATCTGAATCTACCTACCTCTAGTTTTAATCCATTCCCCATAGTCCTACCACTACCTGAGATCCTAGAGTCCCTCACCAGCTCTCTTGTAGGCCCCTTTAAGCTACTCAAAGGACACAATAAGATCTCCTCAGTCTTCACTAGACTGTATAACCCCAAATCTCTCAGCCTGGCTTCATAGGAGAGGTGCTCCTCTGATCAGCCTCATGGCCCTCGTCTGGACCTACTCCAAGAGCTCCATGTGCTTCTTGTGTTGGAGACTACAGAACTGGACTCAGTACTGCATGTGGGGCCTCACCAGTGGAGGAGGGTGGGAGAATCACTTCCCTTGACCTGATGGCCACATTTCTTTCAATGCAGCCCAGGATATGGTTGGCTTTCTGGGCTCTGAGCACACACTGGCTGGCTCATGTCCACTTTTTCATCCACCAGTGCCCCCAAGTCCTTCTCCACAAGGGACATATCCCATTTAACACATATAGACATATGTCCCATAATAGCCGTCTCCCATATAATACTCCTGATTTAGCCAGATGTAACTGCACAGAAAATAGTTGCCAGGGACCATTTGTGGTGCTTCCTCTTTTGTTTGTTTTTGGTTTTCTTTATGTTTTTAATGTGAAACTTGATGAACTTAGAGCCAAACAGCTTTTTTTTGGATTTGGGGTCGGAATGCTCTAGGCTGCTTTCTTGAGCTGTCAGAAACTCCTTGCTAGACACCTTCTTTGCTGAAGCTGGCCTGAGATGGGAATTTTCTCTGCTGCCACTTAGAGAGTGCAAACCTGGGGACAGCCTCACACCACGTCACTGAAACCACACAGTACATGTCTTCAGTTCAGTGTTAGGCAAAAAGATATTGAAGACACATGAAGATATTGACATGTTCCACCATGTCCACATCATTCTTGTAAAAGGGGCTCCAGAACTGGATTTAATACTTCAGGTGGGGTCTCACAGGAGTGGAGTAGAGGGGAAGAATCACCTGTCTTGCCCTGCTGCCCACACTTCCCTTAATGCAGCCAAGGATCATGTTGGGTTTCTGGGCTGCAAGTGTACAGTGATGGCTCATGTTGAAATTCTCATCCACCAGCACCCTCAAGTCCTTTTCCTCAGGGCTGCTCTCAAGTCATAGCTGCTCAGCTTACTCAGTGCTTGGGATTGCCCCAACCCAGATGCAGGGCCTTGCATTTGGTCTTTTTGAACTTCATGAGGTTGACATGGTCCCACCTCTCCAGTCTCTCCCACCTCGGCCTGTCAAGGTCTCTCTGAATGGTTCCTCCAGTCTGTCAGCCACACCACACAGCTTGGGGTCATCAGTGAACTTGCTGAGGGTGCACTCAATGCCGCCATCCATGTCACCAATGACGATGTTAAACAAGACTGGCTCCCAGTTATAAACCCAAGGTGAGTGACACAAGGTATTTTACTAGTTGAGTGAAGGATTCTGTTTATTAGAGGACCCTCAGTAAGCAAGACCTCTCTGGCAACAGCGTCTTTCAAAGGAGGGCTGCCAAAACACAGTGCATGCCCTTTCTGCTAGCAGCCCTCAGCTTCATCCAGCAAAGCTCAAAGCTGGGTAGAATGGGTGGTGTCACACACAGAACTGCCAGAGACTCTTTTGCACAGAGACCATAACAAAACAGCTACCGTGAAGATCTTTATCTCAAACTCTTCGACCTTGCACAGCTCTGAAAACATCGAAGAAGGAATTCTGTCTTAAAAGTACAGAGGAGTGTTCTCTCATACAGACTGAAATATTACTATGCATGTATTAGGAAGATGCACTGGACATGGCAAAGGATACAAGTAGCACAGATGAGACGTTTTATCTTGACACAAGAAAAAAATTTTTACAGTAATCATTCACTGGAACAAATTCACCAGGGATGTAGTAGAGTTCTCATCACTGAAGATTTTGAAGAAGTCGTTCAACAGGAGGCTAGATAATCTCATCTAGACTCCCATTCCCACAAATCATAGACCAGATGATCTCTCAAGGTCCCTTCCAACTTGGGCTATTCTATGATTCTATTATTTTATTTATTTATTTTTCATTAATGGACACATAAATTCTGACTTAATTTTCCCTTAAAATGGAAGGATTGTCCTAAGGGCCCCTAAATATTCTACTGATGACTGTTCCAGCACACATCAGAATTTCTCCAGGGAAACAAAAAGTACAAGGAATCTGAACTAAGAAAAAGAAGGGATTAAATATAAATATAATCTGGGAAGTATTTCAAGCGATGATTATTCTTTCAGCATTCAGCTAATTGCTCAGGATGACTGACTGTGATTGGAATAGTACTGATCATATTTAAAAGCAAACAGAAATGTATCATTTATTTCCCAGAGAAAGAACATACAACACAGTCTTGATTCTGATCTCATTCATACTGACTTTTTTAATAAACAAGCAATTGGAGCTGGGTCTGTTTACAGTTACCTTATGAAAATACAAAGTAACTATGTTGAACCACAAAGACTTCCTTCAGATTACACACAATGATATCAGAATCTAGGTCTTCCTTTCTAATGGGAGTAACACCTAATTTAGAGCATCATGAGATTAGAATCATACCTGAAGTATGCAGAAACAATGGAGTTACAGTTTTAGAATGTATTATTTAGAAGAATATAATGAGAATACATTGCCTAGTACACAGGGTGAAATATGAAAAATGAAGTTTTGCTTTCACACTCACACCTGAAATGCAAATGCATAACAGATGTTTAGCTATCTCTATTTTTTTTTTTTTTAATCAATGTCACATCCATCACAGCACAAAACTATGTAACACATCATAATCAAACTGACGGAAAGCCTGTATTATACAGGTGACTGTAAGGAGTTCTCCATTAGTGTATCTAATTTAATTCGAAACAGCAAAGATGTATCTTCCCTTAGAGAAGGCCCATAACACTTCTGACTGAGAAATCACTCACTGTGAAATATCCTAATATAACCTGTAAAACCCCAAAGCACTCAAAATGCAAGACTTTCATGATTTACAAATTTATGCACAATATGAGTTTACATCTCCATATTCACATGTATCTAGAATTGCATGAACATACATACTTAACTTCCACTTATCCATAATGTACCTAAGTTGCCACTCTTTCATTGTGCTTCAGCTGAATCCCCTGTTGTGTCATCTTCTTGGTACAATATGGGTTTATTACAGTAGGTCAGGATTCGGAAGAGAAGGAAATCAACAGCTTTGGAATATGAGTGATTTATTCTGTGGCTAAAGAAAAGCAGTCAGGGCTTCACCCAGTTTTCTTTCCTTGTTGCACCACACAAGAGAATGTTCCACTAATGATTGGTGTCATTGTGTCTTGGGACATAATCTTCTACTTGGAGATTAGAATATACCAGTATATCTCTCACTCAGACAGAGGTAATCCATAAGGTATTTAAGCATCAGAAACATATTTCAAAGCCTTCAGACTGCTCTGTGGTGCTCTTTGTACATTCTTTAGGGTTCTGAAATCCTTACACATTTCAGCCTACCAGTAAAATGAAGCACCTTTTCTAAGCACCTCTTCTTGACTTCAGCAAGTACTGGAGACATCATATTTTGAGCAGTGAGGAACTGTGCAGTGAGTTATTTCTTACTGCACAGTTGTGCTCCCAGCAATCCAAAAAGTCTAACCCCATCAATACCAGATGCTCAGACGTTCACTAATCCATCAGCTATTACATTTGCATTCCACGGTTTTCATAAGAAATGCTACAGCTCTGATTCTCTGAAGTGTGTCCTAAAGTGATGAGTGATTTCAGAGATTATCCCTTCTTTTTCCCTTAGAACAGGATGGAACTTTCCCAGTGGCTTCATGCTGCTGGAAGAGATTCTGGTTAACCTCTGTCTGTTTCATCCTCACAGACCTCAGGAGCAGTGCTGAGTGTGGATGGCAGATGGAAGGAAAAGCTTTCCTACTAAATTCTGGGAATTTTTATCCTTCAAATGCTCCCTCTTTTCCAAGAGTGCCAGTGATATGATGACAAAGGAAAACATTTTTCCTGAGGCTGAGATAAGCCTCACATCTCAGAGGTGCATAAGCAAGCCCAAAAAAAGGATGGAGGGAGGAGGGATCCAACATTCAGACCCCTTTAAGAAAAAAAGCCACTTCATTTGTTAAATAAAGTTATTCTAATGAATTGCTTTTTCTCTAAAAGAATGTTAAGCACATGAATAGTCAGGAAGTGAGTTAAAATTAAATTTGTAATCAATAAACAGTGTTTATGCAATTTTTGCTTCTTGTTCCAAGGAATACTGAAATATTTATTAAAACTAGAAAACTATCCTGATTTTAGAACTTAATGTCACAAATAATGAAAACAAAACTCACCAAAACTAGGTGACACAGGCATGGACCATAAAAGAACATCACAAAAGAGAGAACTTGTGTTGAACAATCTGAAAGGGGGTTTTAAATATTTGAATTCAATATTTCTGAATATTGAAATATGTTTTTAAAAAATATGAATTTTATTTCTTAAGGTATAAGTGTGAACCTCAGCAAAGACAGACACTACTAGTGAAGAAAATTTACTGCAAGAGATACCAAAAAAACAGCAGTACATTTAAATCAACTCTCCTTTTGCACTTAATCTTTGCCCTTTGATCTGAAAAAGAAGCTTTTAGAAAGTCTTCCAGTTTTTCTCAGATCTTGGTTTGCTACCATGGAGGCTAAGATACCTTCTCTCTCTTTCTGAAAATTATAATCTCTGCTCTCTTAAACTGTATGGAATGGCAAAGCTAGGCAACATGTCTCTCTCTAGTTGAACACCTCCCTTCTGACAAAAAAAAAAAAAAAAAAAAAAAAAAGCAGAAATTAATGCTGAAACCAGTGAACAGTCAAGTGAGTTGCATTCAAACATGAGGGTCCATAGCAGGTTCTGTTCTGTCTGGAAGAACACAGTAGGCCAGGTTGTGTTTAGCCTTCAGTGGAAGTAACAAGTTTTTTTTTATCTTCACCATCTATCCTTACCAAATGAAGGCAGAACCACAAAAGAAGTCCCCTTAGTCCGAAATTGCTCTGCATTACAGTCCAGGGTGTGATCTAGCTACAGAATGAAATTAAGAAAATAAGGCTAATGTCTATTAAAAAAAACATGTATCCTCCTTGAAACCTGTCCCACTGAAAAACTCACTTTATAAATACTTCTTTTAATTTGGGACCTTCTGGATAACTGGCAAACCATTCAGCATTTAAGGTCTCCATTAAAGGTAACCTTGACCTTGGGAGCCCTGACACTGCGTTTCATTGTGATATTTCCTTGTTGCCCCTTGTCAGGGAAAGAGTCAGAAGAAAATGCAGTTTCTGGATAGCATAGCAAGTAATTGAGTGTCAAAACAGATAAACTGAAAAAAAGTCTGCAGACACTGCTGCTCATGGAACAAGTAAGAAAAGAAATGCCTTCTCAAAGCAATGTTCTTTTTTTTTAATAGTCAGCTCAGTAATTCAACATGATGTCTTATATGACTAAATTTTTTTTTGCTTGCATTGTATCATTCTTAGTTATATTGAATAGAGAGTCTTTTAGCATGTATCATGTCACTGAATTCAACAGGATGACAAATGAAAAAAGGTACCACTTCTGTGGTTTCCACACATAAAAAAATTTTTAAGAGGAGCAGCAGATATCACTTACTGCTTTAGATTCATCTGACAAATATATTTATTCTTGCTAGCTTATGTTATTTCCAAATTACCAAAGACCTGTCTGGGAAGAATAGGAGATTTTGTTTTTCCAAGGACTCCATGTGTTGGATTTAAGGAGCTTGTGAAAACCTAATGTCAAATGGTGCTGCATATTTTCAGTGCTGAAGGATGAGAAAAAATTATTTGTAGAAAAAATATATTAGTTTAGAACAATTTATGTCAGTTTATTACTATAAAGCATTCTAGCTATTTCCTTTTGCTTAACTGGGACTCTAGATGAAAGAAGGCCACAGGGTGAAGAGATAAACTGTGACCAGAAAAGAAGATTTCATAATACTATAATATTAAATGAAAACTGATGTTGCAAAGTTTAAATACAAAAGATTCAAGATTTTCAGGAACAGGCGCATGAGACATTTGCAGCTCCATAGTTAAATACCCTGCTGCAATCTACTTAGACTGTGATTATCCAGATGGTCTCAGGGATTATGTCTATTTACTTAGAGAGTCTGCAAATTATACCAGCTTGTAATATTTCTACCTCCATTGCAGGAAGGGAGTCCCAGAAGCATTTTCAAAAGCCTTAGTAGTACAATGGGACAAGCATATAATCTGCTTAGTAATACCAACTGTAGTAATTGTTGTCTCAAATCTGTCAGTATACGAATGCATTGTCCAACTTAAGCGAGGTAACACAAACTGCATAATGAACAACAGTCTTCAAAGCATAAATACCAACCTTTACATCAATCTTCAGAGACTATGGGACTGACTGAGGTGACAGCATGTCCTATAGTTTCCCCCGGTTAATGATTATAGGAAGCTATCCAGATGTAAAATAGGAGTGAATTTACAGCAGGAAAAAAAGTCATCCCAGAGATCAGCTTTAATTGCTTTGTTGTTCCAGCAACACTGCTGATATGAGCATAGTGTTTATACTGTAAATCCTCACATGCTACTTTTTATTCTATGGCCTTTTTTTAACTTTCTGCTTTTGGATAGCTTTATTGCACAGGGGACAATGTCATATTTTGCCAACTGTGAAGGTACAAACTAATAGTTGAGAATGTGCTTACATTAAATGTTTCTGTTTAATGCAAGGAATCAGGTATCATCAGAGGTTTCAATATGCTTTTCCTTCCAGAAGCTTGGTTGCCCCACCTTCTAATATTGAGCACCATTTTCTGAAACCTCTGGGTCTAGTCAGAAGAGAAGCACTTTTCTGTATAGACTTGAACCCTTTACTCTTGCTATAGACTGCTCTTCATACTTTCTGATCCAATTCTCAGTTATTTTACTTTTATAATGGTTTCATTAGCTTCAGTATAGATATTAATGAGATTTAGACCAGGAGGTTATCACTGGATTGTCATTGCTCACATTGCCCACAAGTGAATCTTTTCTGTTTCGATGCCCATATGGATACAGACATTGTATTTCATACAATAAATGACATACACTGAACAGAAACAGGCTTTTGCACTTTCTGGTCTTTGCCCTGCTTCTACATCTAACTCTCAGTCTTACCTGACCTCTTGATATCATAAGCAAAACCAAAGAGTTAGAAAGTCTCTATCCTGTCCACACTCAAAATACATCATGCACAGGGGCAGGAGGCAGAAGCTACTGAAAAAGACCATATTGTGGAGGCCTCCTGCTCTCACTTTACCCTGGCCCCTGCACCCAGTGGCCCTGCATGGGACTGCCACAGGCCCTGGGCCACCCCGATGACAAGGGCTAATCTGGCACTGGATTGTGGCAGTCATGGTGCCTACATCCACCTGCTGTGCTTGGCCTAAAACAGAAAGAGCAAGAGCAGCTTGCAAGCAGTCACACAAGATAGATCAGCTAATCGCTAATAAAATAGATAGGTCTAACCAGTTGTAAAGCAGGGCACAGTTGTGTTGTTTCAAAAGAAATGGGAGAAGTGTATAAAATTGTTTGACAATTACTGATATGTTGAGTTAAGACGCATAGTTATTATGGAGTGGAAGGGAGTTCACTTAGACCAGTAATACAAAATTTTGCTCATGCAAAAATTTAATTGATATTGCCTGACCAGGTTAGCTTGTCATTTGAGGATATGACATACTAGCTTACAGCAGCAGCTAGCACCAGGAACAATTTCTCCCACACCTGTTGACATCACACCCCCAAAAAATAAAAAACATGCATGTAGTTTTTTGTTAGAGCAAGCAAAGTTCCTGCTACTTAGCCACATTGTATTCTCTAAAAGTAACCCTCTATATGTAAAACTTATGCACTTAGCAAAGTACATGGATATATATTTTTGGGCAGTTCTACCTAAAAGTGAAATAAAAAGCTAAAGGGTAAGACAGAAAGAAAGGTATAGGAATTCACAACGCATTTACAAACCCTTAGAATTAGGTTTTAACTGCAGTGTAAAACGATTTGTGATGAGAACAAGGAAGATAAGGTAAGTGTTCTATCTCATAGCAGCCCTTTCTTTTTCACTTTGATAAAAAGTTATCCCACAGACTAGCCCAGACTCCCACAGCAGTTTGTGAGATGGCTCTTGAAACATCCTTCACCCTGATGGCTCTCATGGAGCCAGCATCCCCCATGGAAAAATTCTTTCTATGGGGAACAGTTCAGAGCCTTAAAGCAACATAATCCTTTCTGGATTGCTTTGGGTTTTGAAGTATGCAACTGACTGTGCAGTCATTAAATTTATGTTTCCAATGGATTTTTACAAATACTCCTGCATGTTAGTAGTTCAAGCTAAAACACAAACATTCTTACAGAGTCTAGAAAGTATTTGCAAAAAATTGTAATGGCAAGCATTAAAACAATTCCAAACAAATTAAACTCAGCCTCTTTACTGTCAGGCCACAAAATTTATGTTAATGATTAACTTTTATTTTCTTGTGTAAAAATTCAAAGGAGGAAAAAACAAAAACCAAAAACAAAACAAAACAAAAAACCCAAAAAACCAGATAAGATACTGTAACTGAAGGGTTGATGTTATTTCAGTACTGAAAGAAATAATGTTTATTGGATATTGAAACTGCTCAAATTCTATGTCATTTCTGTAAGTAGATAACCTAAAGAATTTACCCATCTATAGCAAACTATGTACAGTCGAGAAGATAAACAAGAGATCACACTATGTTCATCACAACTTCATGAAAGGTCATTAAAAATATTTCAAAAAAAGAGTTGCAGTTGCAAGCAAAAGTATGAATATATGTAATCAGCTGTTGGTGATATGAACTGCCCAATTTATTTTTTTTTAAATGGCTTTTCCAACACTATAGGGCATACTGCTGCTATTTAAGAATGGAACAGCTTTGTGAAAAAAGGAAATATAGCTTTTACTTAAATATTAACATCCAGTACTTTATCATAATCACACATATATTTGATCATAAGCCTTCAAAGAGAGGAAACAAATTGCTTCAAAATGCAGAAATATATCCATCAGAAATGAAGTGGCTGATAGGGTAATGTCAGAAATCCTCCTTCCACAAAGACTGAGGTAATCTTTTCTGGTCACGACTGAGAAAAGCAGCAAGAACAACAGTCTTTTGTGAAGACTTGTTACTGAGCTTTTATAATTTCTTTAGTAATTCTGATACCAGAAGAATCACAACAATAATGCACCCTCCCTAAAAATAAGCTGCCAAACTTCCCCCACCTAGATATTTGAGATTGCATTTCCAGAATCACACGTTTTCCTAAATATCTGACCTTATTGTAGACTTCCTTGGCTGTCAGTTGAAAGACTTACAAGGCACCTCTGCAGTTCTGGTGTATCATAAACCAACCTAAATAGCTTACCTGATTGCTTTCCAAGGGTGAAGTGAGGAATAGCAGCTGACATTAACACAGTGCCTAACTGGGACAGAGAACTGGTCTGGCATCTGACTATTCAATTAGAAAAAAGATATTGGGAAAGGGCAGACTTCTGTTTTCTGAATCCTTGTAAAAGTTAAGAACATACAGAATACATCCAGTGTTGTATGTGTAGGGACCATTACTGGTGGGAGGCTGCTGGTGGCAGCACAGTAGGATGGGAATTGACTTACTGTTGTGAATGGTGACATGCATCCAAAAGCAGTACAAGGAGTGAAGCTATGACTTGTGAGGAAGTATAACAGGTTAAAAAGGTCTTAGTTTGTCCCTTATGTGACAGGTAATGAAAATGAGTTCAGCCTGTGCCAATTTGCACAGAGGTCTGGATCCTGGCTAGCATTTTCTTCAGTTCCAGGCAGACAGGTGGTTTAAAAAAATGCCTACTAAAACATGACTTGGAAACTTGATTCCCTCTGGGATCCAGATGTCTCCTCCCTGGCACTTCTAGCTAACAGCAACTTAGTGGACATTCTGGCTTGAAATATTTGTGTTTTGACGGTGTTCTTTTGGTTGTTCTGGTTAGGTTTGGTTTGGTTTTTTGTTTTTTGGTTTTTAGGGTTTTTTTGATAATCCTATGGGACCAAGAACTCCCAGGATATTTGATTATATCAGTGGTGCCAGGACGTTCACTTTCATGCAGTTTAAGATCTATACTTGTCTGTTAATAAAAACAATTGACCATCTCTGACAGCAGATGTTTCCCTTAAGGAGAGGTGAGCAGCCTTTTAGCAGTTATCCACTTCAGCCTTGATAGCTTTCCTGCATGTGACAAAACTAGATATGACAACAATAACATAGGGCATCACTTACTTAAGGTGACTAAAAACTATGTAGAGTAGAAATGTGAATTCCTCTATGTGCAGCTACAAAGAGGCCAGTGCCTTTTAAGTGCCTCTTAATTGCACTTAAACACAAAATCAGAAGTGTCTTTTTTTTTGATACGTTGTTTTTTTTTGCATAGCTTCAGGGGTTTTAGGTACCTATCATTCATTCACTTACATAGATTTCCAGCTTAAGCAGATGACATCCATAAAACAGTTATCACGACCTTTCCTATTAATGCCTCCATGACTTTTCACTGAAATATTTAGGCTTTGTGGTGTTTCAAGAACAAGCTGTCTATACATTGAATCTCTTGTCAACACATTGATGTTACAGAAGTCATGTGAATCAAAATCTCAATTAGCCTGAAGCTTTTAGTTAAAAAAAAATAAAACAAATCACCAAATTTACATGAGCTTGATGCCTGTGATTTGAATAATGATATACTTACAATGTTCAAGTGAAACAAAACTTGTTTAATATTCTTAGTGACTTATTTTTAGATTAAAGCCAAAACTATGTTTCCATACTGTTTCCACGAAAATTTGTTAAAGAACACTCCTTTTTCAGTTTACATTCTATTCATGCGAGACTGAAGTATCTTCTTCTGTATTCTGCAGTTAATAATCACTATCTTTTATTTTGCTTTTTACACTTGAAATGAAGAGCCTTCTGATTAATAGAGCCTAAGAGCCTCATATGATCTCAGCATGATTTTTGAGGAATAGTCTAATTAGGTTTCTGTCACCAAACTGCATTGTTGCTTCCTATCAGTCTTGCTTGAATGTGCTAGCAGAATTTATTAATTAATCTAAATGCTTTCAAATAAAATCAAATTAAGATTTCAACTTTCTCAAGACTGCATCACCAATGGTCTTTATTTAAAAAAACCTTTCCAAAAATCTACCTTTTTAATGGTTAGTGTAGAAAAATACATCAAAGCCTGGAAAACTCAACAGGTGTTTCCTCAGTTTTTTAAAAAACTAGAACTGCCAAGAATGTGTCTTGTTTTATCCAGCAGGTTTTGACATCAAAACCACAGGCTTCTAAAAAAACTTGACCCAGTTATCAGTTGTTTGCTGAAAACATCATAAACATTGCTAAAACACATTCCATTCATTTTCATCATTTGTCAGTGGCATTTCTATTGCATGCATACAAGTGCTTCTCAGACATGTTGCGGTAATTTCATCTAATCCTGCAAAGTTCTTTGGAATGGAAACTGTTTCACAAGTCTATAGTTCTGTGTTTCCCAGAATTTGAAAATGCTTCAAGATATAGAAGTAAGGCATTCAATGGAAAATCATATCTTTTCTTTATTTTTTTTTTCATAGTTACTGATTACAATGCACTCTAAGAGGAAAACTGTTCAAAGGATGCAAGAAAAATACAAGCACTGGAAAGTTAGTGCAATGAGACCTGTCCACTCACTTTTTTATGAGGTGTACCAAGAGCCATGGGTGTTTTAGGGTGGTAAAAGTGAGTGGAATTATTAATATTACTTTTTATGTTACTTGTTACACACATAACTATGGTATTATCTATTATATGCCTTTAAAATGCTACTTTAGTCTTGCTGAGAGAAATAGTATCATACTAAATTTGATATAATGGAATTTCCATTCTAGTTACCTTGATTTTTCACTACTCCCTTGACAAAATGAAAAGCAAGTATTATGCTAAGTATAATGGTTATATAGTATCCTCTGCTATGACAGGATGAACCCTGGGTTGGTCTGCTAAAGTAATTCCTATATATATATATATATATATATATATGTTTTCTGTGCTGTTGTCATATACAGTGATGATGTATGAATAAATCTGTGAGTTTAAATCCCTGGGGAAAGATATAGCTTTTAAAACAATTAGACAAGTGGAAGGTTTGTATTCAAAAATGATAACTCATTTCTAAATATACACTGGACTCCTTGCTAAAGATTCTGCATCCAAGAGTGAATACAAAACTGTGCCACTTTGACCGCAACTTTCAGAAACCTCAAAGGACAGCAAGCAGCTCTACCACAGATTCAAGCAGAGCCAACTACATCCCCGTCAACCAGGTATATAAGCAACTTGACAGACTGGATCAAACAGTTCCAAACCTCTCAATGCAGTTAATGCTATCATCAGTTTCGCTGATAACTTCTTATTTCGCTCCCCCTCCAATCCTGTACAAAGACACTCTCCAACTAGATTTTCTATCACAAAGGAAAAATGTGGCTGCTTCACCAATTACAGAGTAATCTGGATGCTTAGGACAGTAAGCAAATGCTGCCATAACAAGATGAACAAAGACATTCTGAGACAGTGACTGTCTCTCTAAGTGTCATAACCTGGTATAGTCAAAAAGAACCATTGAGAAAACAGCTCCTGTGCCCTTATTAGTTCCTAAATCTGCTAAAGTTCTCAGTGTTCCCTAAATGGAAAACATTTTCTTATCAACAAGAAGTTATAGAAATATTTAGCTGTGAAGTCATATCACTTGAAGGAGACACATCATCTGCTTCTAACTTTGAAAAGGGATACAGCTGCTCTGTAGATCCAAAAGATTAACCTTACTGTAGTAAGTTTTGAAACACAGAGAGAAAAATATATTGAACAAAGGGTGTACCTTCCTTATAATATATTCATGAACTTTCACATCCTACCACTCAGAGCACAAAGTGGATTAAGCAGCCCTCTGGAAGTGGCTCCATTTTCAGTAAATTCTTATTTTATAAGCTTAAAATCACCTCCTATATTTTAATATGGCTTTAGATAATACATTTTTCTAGTTTCTGTTTTATGTTCTGAAGTAAGCTTGGGGTTTCATATGCCTTATCAGGAAGATATAACACTTGGGCGTTTTTATCTGCTCCCATGGAAACTGATGGAATTGAGCACTGGCTGTTTTGCTTAATTATGTACTGAATAATTACAATGAAGCTATACAGAAACAGAGTAAAATTAGATGTATAAATCATGTTTTGTTTATATGTAGAAAAAATTTATAAGTAACCAAATCAAAAGATTTAGTAAGAGAAAGACTAGTTTAAGGGTTTCACACTTACTTTCTCAGTCAGACTATGGTCTTTTCAATGTCACATTGAGTGAAGATAATCTTAATATAAATACTGTTTGGAAAAAGAATAGTGGTATCCTAGTGCATCTTGGAGTGATCTGTAATGTGCAGCAGAATTACAAATATCTGTGACTTCCAAATATTCGTGTTAAACAAGTCAAACATTTTTCATTTCAGTGGGTAAGACTTCAAGGCAAAAGTACCAAATTCAGAAGTGGTCTAAGGAGTTCACCTTACTCAGGACATTCTGCTTAAGCTCCTTGCTCTTCCAAAACCAAAACAAAAACCTGTAAATACTATTGTGGCAAAACTAAATATTGAATCCCATTTTTAAGTCCAAAATGTCATTACTTCAGTGTTGCTTATAGGGATTTTAGCATATGAATAAATAACTGAAGTTGCATCTAGTTCTGAGTGACTTTATTTCAGCTTCTTGGTGGTTCATGATGTCTTCATTTTATTTCATGTTCAATTTTTATTAAAATATCTCCCTAATATTTGAGTATGGAGACCTTCAGATTGTCACCTTGGAAAGCTGGCCTTGTCATAGTGCTGTCACCTAATTAGCTTCTCACACTGAAAGGGTTTGACTTTCGTTTTCCTAAAAGAAAAATTCCAGTGGTTTATGCACACACAGGCATCTTGGTCTGGTAAAATGGTGGCATATTACCACCTTGTTTTGTTGTTATTCTCCACTATGGTACTTTCTAAATGCACCAGTCCACGTCCTCCTGGAATCCAGAGCCAACACCTGGGAAGATGAGACAAGAACTTTCCTTAGCGCTCAGCTTAATTAATAAAAATCAGTTAATTTCTTGCAAAAGAAAACAAATATTTTATCCAAATCACAGCTTCCTTTGTCCCTCAAGAAGAGTACTTAAAGTATCTTTAGATACAGATGTGGAAAGTATCCCACATTTTAAAAATATGCTTCCTTCTACAGTAGTAGGAACTACTGTAAAGTCTTCACATTTTCCTAAGCTTATTTATCAGCCATAATTACTCAATTTCTCTGCTGATTTTTACAGAAAAAAAATATAGCCTCCCTATAGCCTCTCTTTGATAGAACAAGGATGTACTCAGTTGCCTCAGGTCCTTTCCTAGTTAACATCCATAGAGAAAAGAGAAATAGTGTATTGCAATTTAGGCAATCAATCAGAGTAATCATTTTGCAGGATGGGATGTTTTATGCAGGACAAAGTACTGCTGATTACTAATGCCTTTTCCTTTCAACTACAGAAGTACAGTTCAGGACAAAACAAACTTTCATTATTGAGGAATGAGCTACGGCAGACTGATAATAGCAGATGATTATTCCAGTTTAGACATCAAATGCATAGTTTACAATGCATGAGAGAACGAGATCACAACAAAATTTCTCAACTCAAAATAATACCACCTTTACATACTCCAGAAAATGCAGAAGAAACTGCAACTATACCATTTATGAGGAAAATTATGGGAAAAAATGATGTTATGACTTAATTTACTCTTGAAATCTGAGGGGAAAAAGCTTGAGCAGTACAGTTTTTGCCATTAGATTACCAGAAGGATTTATGATTCTCTTACTACAGCAAGCTCGTATCTGGACCTCAGGCAGGAAATCACACTTTCCAGGTATCTGGGAGCATCCAAATAAATGTTTGCTCAGAACACCAACAAACAAACCTGAGAATAAATTTCTTATGACATTGTTTATAAAATCTAAGCTAAAGATACATGTGTGGAGGGCCTGAGAGCAATGAGGAAGAACACATCTAATGCCACAGACACTTCCACCATCCCTAAAAAATTCTAAGGGTTTAAGCCTGAGGCTACACACATTTAGAGTAAGAACATCTCATGGGGGTTATTTCCTCCTGGTTTGGAGAGAGAAATAATCTCTCAAGTATGTCATCTCTTCAAGAGATATTTAAAGGGTTCAGCTGAAGCATCTCTTATGAAAACCCCAGAATGCAAAAGTAATACCAGGCAGATAAGTGAACCCCTGAGCACCTGGTAATCTAATACTTGGTTTCAGTCCTTTATGGATTGCTGGCAGCACAACTGTATCACGAGGGTGCTCTGCATTTCTTCCTTCTTCATAAAGCCACAGCCTTTATCTAAACAAGACAAATCACCCTGTGGGCTGGTTTGGAATTTTACTCCTACTTGATTCTGTACAGCATTTTTCCTTGCATATTCATGTGTTTTGCACCAGTTGTAATTTCCATAGGATCTTCAAGCTTAAGTCCATGTGGAGGTTGTTACAGTAATCCCATTGGGAAGTAGGTGATCTAAGCCTGGAGAGTCAACTTGGAATATTAATTTTGTTTTGCTTCTTCCTGTAGAATTGCGAATTGGAGTCTTTGTCCTTATGAACTAACCTCTCACTGCAGCTAGCCTGGAAGATGCCCTTCTTCCAGCCTGTAAAGTTGAATGCTGCTGAAGTGGATTGGTCTTTATCATTCAGGTCACTGGTGAGGTCTGCCTGACCCATGCACTGCTGCTGGCAGGGAAACTTGCCCCTGCCAGCTGGCACCTTTATGGGTTCTGGAGGGCAAAGGCAGCATGACAGCACTGGTATTTGAAGTGACACTTGCTGGCTGCTCCTGGGGGTCCAGAGGCCATGAGGGTTTCCTAGGGGGGAGGGTCAGGGTAAGCAGCTGGGACTGTTCCATAATCCCAACCAAGGAGCAGGGCAGCCAAGGAGCAGAAGGGCAGCTTCAAACCCCTGTTACTAGCTTCAAATCAGCTCCCAGAGGACAGGGGTGGGTTTTGACCACCACCCCCAACAGTGCATCTGGGGGCTTCTTCCCAGAACATTAGGAAGGTACAACTGTCCTATGAGCTGCCCCTGAACACTGGCAGCCAAAATTCCTAGAGAGGGATGATGTGCGTTCAGTATAGAACATGGAAAGCTCATGAGCCCAATCTTTACACTGAACACCAGAAAAAGAACACCCAATGGCATACAACACCAACAGAACATCAGCAGAACACCCAATGGAACCCAATCCTCAGTTCATCTATCTTCTAAAAATCCATTTCTCTTTCAAAAATTATCCTGTGTGCTCGCCTCCAAATTCTAATTTTCATGACATTGCAAATCAGACTCTAGACTTCTTGTGAACATCCTTTTTAGTTTTAGATACTAATCAGAACATGCTTTGTGTTTGTCTAAGATGCAAAATCAAAAAGAAAACAAATTTTTAATCTCATTTTTTAGAAGCTTGGCAATTTTGAAAAGTTCCAAGAAAAAAAAATACATGCTTTTGAATCCCCAGCCTCCTTCGCTTTCTTTTAATCTTTTCTCAGAAATGTAATAAGCAGAAAAGGGAACAAAGAATGCTCTCCTAACGCTTTAAGCTCTCAGAAGCAAACTTTTCTTATAATGTACTGTCCATTGCAAAGACATTGGGAAAGAAATTCCTCTCTTTGGCTTCATTGCACTTGAGCCATGATTAAATCAGTGAAGTCATGAGAGGATCAGGACAAATTCTCATGGTTACATGAGACCACAAACAAAGCCTGTAGTAAGGAAATACAAAAGTTGGACCTAATATTTGCATGTATACAAATACTGAGTACAGATCTTGATCTTGCTAGGTCTGAATAAAAAGAGTGTGTGTCTTCACACATTCAGTTTATGTCATCAAGACTATCATGAAACTTCAGCATGTGGGTCTGCATTGACCCAGAGTTCATGGGTTACTGTTAAGACTTCTGGTATGCAGGATATAGGCTCCGTCTGCTATGAGAAGATACGCCCAGTCTCCAGAGCCCCACTCATTATGTTCTCAATGAAGGCAAGAAATCATATTACAAGGAACATTATGTTAGAAGCAAGACTCTGCTCATATGGTAAGTAAATCCTTACTGCTTGTGTTCTCCCTTACACAACCATAGAATGGTTTAGGTTGGAAGGGACCTTAAAGATCACCTAGTTCCAGTCCCCTGCATGGGCGTAAATATGGGCTTTCTATGCACTGCAATGAAGAGCTTTAAACCTCTTTGCACTGTGACCTGAATATGGTGTTCATGCACCTTGATAGTTTGCAGCTGTTATGCATTTACTTTTAAAGACTCCCCAGCAAAATAAAAATGTCAGTTTACATCTTGTGTAGCATATGGTTCAGGCATTTTAGATCTGCCAGCTTAATCTCACAGATCTAGCACTTTAGTCTCACAGTGTTGTTTTTCACTTTTAAAACAAAAACCTCCCCTTTAATGCATAGTAGCATACTAAATGAAAACCTCCATGTAGTATCTAGTATGGTCCCAATTATAAATGTTGGCACAGGGATGTGTGCTGAAGAAAGGGACTTCTGGGTTCTTAGAAGGCAACCATAATTCACATAAGAAGATCATATAAGGGTTGCATAACAACACAGAGCTCTCTCTTTCTCCTCAGTCAACAGTATCTCCTCTTAACATGTGAGCTCCAGGGAAGCTCAAGTGCTTTTGTATCATGCATTGAGACACAATAGGGCTCTGATATATAGTAGTTGCCATGAAGGCAAAACTATTATGATAGATTTTTAGCTCCAATGGCTTCAGTGTCTTTCCTTTAGTTGTTACATGCTCTGCTTAGGGAAAATTTTGCCATTTTGGATATTAGCTGATGCTCATGGAGAGCTGTGTATTCAGCTGAACACAGCCCAGCTCAAAAGATGGTAAATGCTTTGTTGTGCATGAACTCATAAGCTCCGGAGACCAGCAAGGTACAGACACGTGCTTACATACATTTTCTTGTTTCATGTTATTAAATAGCTTTTCTCTGACTTGTAGCCAATGACAGACCAAAAGATAGATTTTTCTATCCCAGGTCTCCTCATTACAAGCCTATGGCAAGTGCAAATGCAAAATCATAGTGGTAAACTTACTGCCTTTGTGGTACGACAAATTCTCTGGCATTGTTTAACAGTGCTTGTTTAGACACATTGTTAGTGTCTGCTTTCTGTTACTCTATTGCAGGCATCAGAAACATAAAATTCCATTTGTGGTAGTTTTATGACAAATCACAATCCACCCTATATTGGACAATATAATATGAAGTTTGTTTCCTATGCTTTAACTACCTTCACTCAGAAAAAAATTCTTTTTATTTTACCAAGCAGCACACAAAATCACTTTCAAATCTAAAAATATGGTAGGGAGAGTGTGAGAGGGAGACAATCTAAATTACTGCTGTGATATAATAGACCAGGGTATTTATACAGAGGAGAAGAATTGGAATATAATCATGAAATGTAAGCATTGTTTAACAGAGATCTTTAGTCACTGCAATCTATCTTTCCATTTCTCAGTCTGAAGAGCACTGAATGCTTCAGAGGAACATATAAGAATGCTGCAAGAATGACAATAGAGAAGCAATCACGGAATGACAGAATTATAGAATGATTTGGGTTGGAAGGGACATAAAAGGTAATCCAGTTCCACTCCCCCCTTCCATGTGAGGGGACACCTCCCAGTAGATCGCGTTGCTCAAAGCCCCATCCAACCTGGCCTTGAACACTTACAGGGAGGGCACAGCCACAACTTCCTGGGCAACCTCTTCCAGAGTTTTACCACCCTCACAGGAAATAATTTCTTTGTTATATCTCATCTAAAGCTCTGATAGTTAAAATTCACCCCGGAAAAATAATATTTATCAGTTAGGAATTTTATACTATCTCATAAAATTAAATAACTCTAGATTTTCTAGAGAAAGGATATGATTTTAACCCCTGATCTAATTTACGTCACTGATCATGTGATAAACACAGACACACACAAATTAGAGCAGAACCTCTTATTTACCTAGTTCTATGTTAAGATGTCTCTTCCATAGAAAAATACAACCCCACCCCACTGATCCTCATGTCTTTTTCTGTTTTAAAAAAAGGAAATTACAGAGCTGTACAGCCCCTTTGTTTAAAAGCCTTGTCAATTTGTCTTCTTGGGATTTCATGGCCATCAATCTTACCACTGAAACATGTTATGTTCAGAACAATCAATGAAGTGTCCTGTCTATAAGAGAGTAATAGCTTCGAGAAATTTGAGACCTCTATTATAGATAGGGATTGCTATAAACTAATAGAAAACAAATGGAAAGGGAACAAGAAGGAGAACACATAGAAAAAGATTAAAATAAAATACAACAAAAAAATCTTGTCAGGTAAAAAGTAGAAATAAAATAGTGTAAGTAAGAGAAGTCACAATGGGTACCTGTAGGATGACAGAAAAGTATAAAATTGAAAGAAAACTGGAAATACAGATGATCGATTATGTAAATTAGATCAGGGGGTAAAATTATATCCTTTCTCTAGAAAAACTAGAGCTATTCAATTTTATGAGATAGTGTAAAATTCCTAACTCATAAATATTATTTTTCCAGGGTTGTATGATATTGGGCCTATGAAATTCATAGTTACAGCATGTAATCAAGGACAATAGTTTTGCCAGTTTAAAAATAAGACTAGATAGTTACAATCTCAAAATTTAGAGTTGTCACAACTGTAGGTACACAGAAAGGGAATTTGTTTTGTTAAACAGAGGCTCTAGTATTTAAGCTGAATTTTAACTATTACAGCTAAGATTAATATTAGAGCTTTAGATGAGATATAACAAAGAAATTCTTTCCTGTCAAGGTGGTAAGACACTGGAAGAGGTTGCCCAGGAATGCTGTGGCTGCACCATTCCTGGAAGTTTTCAAAGCCAGGTTGGATGGGAGATTGGATGAAAAGTATACAATTGAAAGGAAACATGAAATGTAGATAGACAAAGAAACAGTAAACTGATGTCTTGCAGGTGCTCATCCTCGACTACTTAGGCTTTTTGTTAATGGCAATTAATCAGGTTTGCAACATAATCACACAAGAAACCATCCCTTTTCCTATTTCTCAGACAGCTCTCAATTAACAAAACACCTGAAAAAGGAGAAAATTCTGTGAAAGCTTTTGCTGTTTATTTAGCATACTATTTTGATCAGCATTAACATTGTGTTAAACTTCATGCATGTGAATTAAAGTGGATAGTTGGCACTGGGAACTGAACTTGTAAACTTGTATTTACCTACTAATGAGGTGATGTGAGCTTTTTCCTGTACAAGTATAACTCAGACATGCTCTAGAAGCAGAACTGACATGGATGAGACAAGTCAGTGATGAAAGATAATCAGTCCTTACATTTTGTGGCTAATTTTTAAACAAACAGTGGTGGCTCAGCAGTCAGTAATTCTAAAAACATACTGCAAAGAACCACAAACACTAATACTTTTAATCTTTCCCCACTTGACAAGTACAGTTTGCATTCAGTTTTCAGGTAGGAGGTCACAACTTGGGACTTGCTCTTCATCAGCGTGATGAAGCAGTGATCAAACAAGAGAGGTCCTATCCCCACCCTATCTACTTCTTCTGCAGTCATGGGAAAAGATTTGCAAAACACATGGTATATAGAAACCTAGTTGCTGTCTATCTTCAGTGGGAATTAAATTTTGAACAAGCTTCTGTACCTCAGAAGTTTTATTTCTATCAAAAATCTAAGGGTAACAGGCCTCCTAAATCCCTCTTGTTCCCTTGCAGATTCTCCTCTGGAGTCTGGAAACAGTAGTCTTACACTTAATACATTGTGTATAGACTGTAGAGTGTTACACAGTGATGTGTTTATTTCATCCCTTATGCATTAGCAACTAGTAAAATCAGATGTTATTGCACACACTCCCTTAGCTAAGATCCCTTACTACAGAGATGCTGTAATATAGGAATCCCCTTTGGCTTTCATTAATTCAATACAAATCTGAAACTTGCAGATTCAGCAAGGTTGTCTGTGGTAATTTAACTGGCCTTGTAGGGCAAGAGAATTGATTTGTTGCACTTGAATAAAGACAGGAACACCCCAAGAGCAGGTTTTGTGTGTGGAGGTCACTGACATCCAGTCAAAGGCTAGCATGCAAGGAGATACTATTCCCGTCATGGCTGAAAAAGAAAGACAGTTGACCAATATACATGAAATGGTCTCTGATTGTTATGTGCTTACCAGAAGATGCTACAGAGTCAGCAAAAGTATTCATGAACATTCTGAAAGACTAACGGGAAGGCTGTGCAAATAACAAAGATAAGTAACAGTGCTCTAAAATAAAAATTCATTTCCAGCTGTGAAAAACTTGGCAAGTGTTTTCAGCTGGTAAAAACAGTGTCTTCATACCTCATCATATGAATAATTCTAACAGATGCAGTAAGCACTGTAAAAACCACATATAAAGAGCCTTTATGCTTTAGAAATTGATAGTTGAGCAACAGACTAACTACTGAGCTTGATTCCCTGAGTCCTTATTCTCTGTGGAAGGCAGCACTGTGTGCAGTTTTAATTTGCCTCATCCTTTATTAATGCAGCATCTTTTTGCCTAACACTGAAGCACTGTGTAGTTTCAGTGATGTGGTGTGAGGCTGTCCCCAGGTTTGCACTAAGTGGCAGCAGAGAAAACTCCCAGCTCTGGCCAGCTTCAGCAAAGAAGGTGTCTAGCAAGGAGTTTCTGACAGCTCAAGAAAGCAGCCTAGAGCATTCCAACTCCAAATCCAAAAAAAGCTGTTTGGCTCTAAGTTCATCAAGTCTCACATTAAAAACATAAAGAAAACCAAAAACAAACAAAAGAGGAAGCACCACAAATGGTCCCTGGCAACTATTTTCTGTGCAGTTACATCTGGCTAGATCAGGAGTATTATATGGGAGACGGCTATTATGGGACATATGTCTATATGTGTTAAATGGGATATGTCCCTTGTGGAGAAGGACTTGGGGGCACTGGTGGATGAAAAAGTGGACATGAGCCAGCCAGTGTGTGCTCAGAGCCCAGAAAGCCAACCATATCCTGGGCTGCATTGAAAGAAATGTGGCCATCAGGTCAAGGGAAGTGATTCTCCCACCCTCCTCCACTAGGTTGAGGCTGCAGTACTGTGGAATACTGAGTCCAGTTCTGTAGTCTCCAACACAAGAAGCACATGGAGCTCTTGGAGAAAATCCAGAGGAGGGCCACAAGGCTGATCAGAGGACAGAAGCACCTCTCCTATGAAGCCAGGCTGAGTTGGCATTGTTCAGCCTGCAGCAGAGAAGGCTCCAGGAAGATGTTATAGCATCCTTCCAGAACCTGAAGAGTGCCTACAGGAAAGCTGGGGAGGGACTTTTTACAAGGGCATGTAGTGATAGGATGAGGGGCAAAGGTTTCAGGCTGACAGAAGGTTTATTTACATGAGATATTAGGTAGAATTTCTTTAGTGTGAGAGTAGTAAGACAGGTTGCCCAAGGACGCTGCATCTGCCCCTTCCCTGGAAGTGTGCACAGCCAGGTTAGATGGGTCTTTGAGCATCTTGGTCTAGTGGGAAGTGTCCCAGCACATGGCAGGGGGTGTGGAACTAGCTGATTTTGCAGGTCCCTTCCAATCCAAACCATTCTGTGATTCTGATTTTGTACTGAAAATGAAAGTGACACCTAACAAGTTCAACGTGTACAGCCCAACACAGCAACTGGTGTGGAGGTCTATCAGGTACCCTGTATATATTTTTAGCTTTCTAGTGTGTTGTCAGATTGTAGATGCCACGTTTTGTCATGATTTCCTTCAGTCAGAGGAAGTACAGAATACATACAGAGTATGTACAGAGTATGAGTACAGAATACATATACAGAGTATGACTACTGTATGCACATACCTCTTTCAAAGGTTTAGTTTCCATTTGTCATACTCCAAAATTGTTAATAAGCATGAAGAAAATCAAAGTTCAGTCCATGCCAAGAAGTGGTTCAGCCTGCCACTTGCATATTAATAATCTATAGATGACTCTTCCTAGAGCAACACTGAATCAAATCCTTCTTCCTTTCTCCTAGTGAATCTGATTGACACACTCCATACATGCTATGACTAACCAGGATATATATTCATTTTGTTCTGCTACATACATGTGACTGTGTTGTGCACCTGCTAAAATGACAGAAAAATGTTCTTACTGTAAAACATACAAACAAGGGCTTATTTTTAATTATGTTACACGCTGACCTATGTTGGACTGGTTATAGAACCTGTTTATGTAACGTTAAAAGTTTTAGGTCTCATGTAAAACAAATACATTGGAAATGTCTGAAAAGGCAGCCTGAGTATAACTGTCTATTTTTTCTTTTAAATGAAAAATCTATGGAGCCCAAAATCTGAGGATATACTGTACACCCAGGGTAGGCAGTGCACACACCTCTACACAGACCAGAACCAAATGAACAACAAGAATACAAAAAAAGACACTTGTATTAAAGGAAGAGAGTTCTGGAATTGAGTGATCACTGTACATACAAGAATGAAATTGGCTGGCTTCATCTGTTTCAACATATTATTTCCATATGTTAAAAAAATGCATTGCAGAAAGCTGATTAATTCTTTGGCTGACTCATCTCTGCATTTACCATAAAAACAATTTCCTACTGAAATTATTATTGTACCACTGCTTTTACTAGTTAGGAACAGTAACAAACCTTGTGCCTTAGTTTCCCTTTGGGTATAAAACAGTGGATTTTATTTTTAAAGAGCTTTACTCTTTGTGAGCTAATTACTGTCCTGTAATTTTTACTGTTACAAATTTTAAAAGAAAACACAGAGGAGCCCTTAATTGGAAGCAGTCATTTAATGTATAGTCAGTTATAAAGACAATATTTATTCTGGGTAAGTATTAGTTTTTCCTACAGCTGTAAGAAAGAAGCCTTTCTCTTCCAATTTCCAGACCTCAGGAGCTAGAAGAAGAGAATTAGAAGACACTAGAAAAGAAGAGTTCAATCTCTTCTCTTTATAGACTGACAGGCTCTCCTCACTTAAAACCTAACGCTCTTGTTACAGAATTGTACAGATTAGACATGCAGGTGCTGCAAATCACACCCACCTGACAGCTCTAGTGGAGCTGCATCAATATACTCTCTTTGAGAGGCAAACTATTGTATTTTCTGTTTTCTAAATGGTAAAATTGCAAGCCAGTGAAATTCATATTTGTTTTGCTATTGACTGCATTGGGGCTATGCTGTTCCCATGCTCAAGAAATTGAGAGCTGAAGCTAAAACCTATACAATTCACAAACAATTTTATAGCACGTGAGACTACATTTTAAGATAACCTCCATGTATTACATGCAATACTGATTTTATGGCAAATTAATGACTCTGTGAGGGAAGTGAATGTCTGTTTTCAGTATTATTCAGTGCTTTTTTTGCTGGTAGCTAATTTCCTTTCAGTGATGATGTGCTGAATATATGCAGATTACTTTACAAATAAAGACTGCCAAAATAATTCTGGATTTAAAATACTAACATTCTATGTTTTCTTTAAAATGTTTTACCATTCTACCATTTTTCTTATTGATTCAAAGGCAGTAAAAATTAAACAGTATAGCTGTTATTGGTGTATAGGGCTCAGTTTCTACTGTGGTTATTAAGGAAATGTTTTGCTAAAGAGCTTATACTATTTATCTGAAAGAATAATGAAATCATAATTAATGTACATTCGCAGTACCAACGGAATTTCATACTGAGAAATACTCTTTTTTGTCCCTGAGATACAGGGGCATTTCAGGATTAATGAGCTAAGTTATTGCAGAAATTACCCTTCAATTAATGAAACTGGGCACAGATAAAATGTCAGTGAAAACAGAACTGCATTGCACAAAATATATCTGCAAAGTTAGTTGTCTTTCAATCACTCACAGATTTTCAGCCATTGCAATCTTAGCATAAGTAAATTCACATGCTCACATGTTCACATGCTCCCACTTGGTATGCAAATCCAGTTTCTAACATGCCAAGTCCACCTACCTCAAACCAGTAAGAGACAATACAATACATTAAGATTACTATCTTAAAAGCTTCTCAAATTCAAGTATGAAACCTTGGCTAGAAAAAGGGAAGTAGCTTATTTAGCTAGAGCGTTATCCTCAGAGAACATCAGGAATACTCATGAGCTTCATTTCCCATTTGATCAACATGCTTTTAGCTCCCCACCTGACCTGAAGCTCTCATTGTGTTTGAAATTAATTTTGATGATGATAGTGATTGTAGCTTTTTTTTTTTTTTTTGTGGATGGATAAAATAAGGTTGCCATAGATTGAAGGTGCCTTTTCAGGAGAAATTCTAATGCTGGAAAAGAGCGAAGATGTAAGAATCCCTTCTTAATTAATTCCTTTTTCAGATCATATTTCCCCCATTCCACTCCTTCCCTGGGATTTATAATGTTACAAGACAGAAAGACAGTTCAAGACTTTGCTCTGCGAGTCCAAGAAACAGCATATGACTGCAATGTCTAAAAAGCTTTTACAGAAGCTTTGAGAGCTGGGAAAGCACATGCTGTGATGTCTCGGGAGTTTCCTACATTCCACTCTTACTGAAGAGATGGTTACAGCTTCTTAGGGAGAAGCAGCTAACTTACTGGAAATTACCATCTGCATAATTACAAACTGGATCAGTAGTTTTGTTTACGAACTGTATAGTTGTGAACTGTAAAGCTTCAGTAGCAGGAATGGACACAACTGCCCCAATCCACCCTACTCAGACAGTGGACTGGTTACCCAGTGCAATTTTGAAATACTGTTTTTCCTTCGCTTGTTGCATTAGATTAAAATCAGAAAAAGTGCAGTACTTTGAGTACTTTATGTATAGGTCTCTGTGCTCTCTTTGCCTTGTGAAGGTGTAACAAGGACTTCCCCTTCTAAAAGTAAAACATTTAAGATACTTTGGCCCTGATTTAGCAAAGCTTTCATTAAAAATACATCCTCTTCAATATCAAAATAGTTAACATATTGACAATACTTTGCAGGATGAAGGCTTGAGTAAGATCTACATGTCAAATCTAGAAACTTTTTCTTTCTAAAAGACAGAAAGATTTTTACACAGATGTTTCAGCTGTGTTTGAGCTGTGGTTCAAAACCAAATTATATGGAAGAAAAATAGCAACTGCTCAAACATCTTGTGTAAACAGAAGTTATTACTATCTAGCCCTTTCTGTCTTTGTTCATTTAATTCAGTTCTCATCATTCATAATGCAAGGTGTAATGAAATTTTCAACCCTTTTGACATATAAAATCATAAAGTTTTATATGTTCTATTTCAGGCAGTTCTAACACAGTTACACCTCTCTGTATTTCATATTAACCTCCTAAAGAGAGAGTGTTTTGGCATATCTGATTTCTAAAGCATTCTGTTAAGCATTTGTTTTACAGATTAAAGGCTATTAGCATCCTGTTAGCTCTCTTAGATTAAATTAAACTGATATTACAGAATGTAATGCGATATCTGCAAAGATACAAGTGTAATATATTTCCTCCTGGTGCCGGCAGACTGTTGGTATTTCTATGCAAGTAGAGGCTTGACACTCCTTTCACACAAGTTCTACATTGCTAAAATTCCTCCAGTTTCAGTAGTTTCTCCTACTGTTCATTAACAGAAGAAACATGTCAGTGAGAAGTATTTTCCCTTTTTGATGCATAAGAAACTGGTCCCTGGCACACTGCTTCCAAGACAGTAGCATTAGAACAAACAAGTTAAAAATACCTGAGATTGTGCCCTTTTTAAAGATTACATGCTTGTTTATACCTCTTTCACTTTTGAAACTCTACAATTGGAGATAAATGGAGAAAAAAATACACAGAAAATATGAGAATCTGCTGGTATTTTGCTGCTTTTTAAACTTTTGTCTCCTCCTAAAAAAAAACAATGTTGCCATCCACAGCTATTTGGGCGAAGTTTGGCTCTCCCACTCTAGCCAGCATAAGACGGTGCTGGTTTCTTATGAAACAACAAATTCTTCACATTAAATGTTCCACACAGTGAGCACTTGGTCCTCTGTGCTATGTAAGTTACATACTTGGTGTGGATTAGTTTGCTCCTAAACTACAGTAAGTGAAGTGGATTTATCAGGGTTTTGTTTGTTTGCTTGCTTGTTTATTTGTTTTAGCGCTTAGTAAGCTAAGTCCTGCTAGTAACCACTAATGTGAATAAACTCAGCATACATGCTTCTGCAAGACTTCCATAAATATCAGTACTTTCATTAACTTGGATGGTATTCCAGCACTTTGAGTGACTGTAGCAATCAGCATTTTATTAAGACTGTTTTGGAGAAATTCTTTAGTCCCAGGTAGGCACTCCATTTGTGAGTGCAGTTTAAAGGTGAAGGATATGTGGGGAGCTATAAGCAGTGTGATAACTTAAAAAATATTAAGAACAGAAGTAGTTGTATGTGACATTAATAAATTTCATGGATTTATATGAGGAAGGCAAAAGCCATGTAAGTTCCTGAAAGAATACAGCAAAAAAAAGTTCATCAAACTTTTATCACAGCTGAGATATGACACAGAGGTTAAATGGTCAATTATGTGCCTGCAACAGCCTGCTGGGCAATTTTCCAGTTAGATACATCTACAGTCACCATTGCTGAAACTCAGTGGTATATGAAATTTACACCATGTTCACATAATATAAAATGACTGCAAGAAATCTTATAGCTCTAGGAAATAAAAAAACAACTATACGACCAGTATTATCCATAGCTTTTTCTGCAGAGATATTTGCCATTTATGTTCTCCAGGCTTGCAGATAAATCTCATAATTTGCTCCATACAAAATTGATATAAAGAGTTTTTTAATTATTAGTGAATGGAGCCCCTGGGAAATTGCCCTCAGAGACAAAGGAGCTGAAGAGAGCTGGCAGCTTTTTAAAAACATTTTTCTTAAGAAATTGGGCAAGGAGGACAGGAGATCAGCATGGTTCAGTGAGGACTTTCTGGTAAATCTATAGTATAGGAAAGAAGGGGAACCAGGGACATATATACTAAGAATAATGTAGTGACTAGGCCTGAACGCTCAAGGATGTGATCAGAAATACTAAGGCATAATTGGAGATGAATTTGGAGAGGGATGAAAAGATGGGCTTCTATAGGTATGTTGGACAGAAAAGGAAAGTCAAAGAAAATGTACTCTCCCTGACAAGTAAGGCAGGAGACCTGGTGAAAACTGACATGGAAAGGGCTGAGGTAGAGCATTTTTTCCTCAGTTTCCAGTAGTAATCTCTCTTCTCACATCTCTGAAGGCCCTGAACCTCAAGGCAGGGACTGGTGGAATGAAGTACCTTCCACTGCAGGAAATCAGGTTAGAAACTACCTGAGGAACCTAAATATACACAAGTTCATAGGACCCAATGAAGTACATCCAAGGCTCCTGAAGGAATTGGTTGCTGAAGTTCCCAAGCCACTCTCAACAATATTTGAAAAGATGTGGCAGTCAGGCAAAGTCCCCAGGGATTGGGGGAAAAAGGAAATATCATAACAGGTTTTTAAAAGCTTAAAAGGAGGACCCTGGAACCTATCAATTATTTTTTAACTAACTGGAGGGATAGGGGTTTGGTGGCTAGGCTGTTAAATTGACATGGAACTGGCTTGATGGCTACGTCCAAAGAGTTACCAGTCAGCAGCTCAATGTCCAAGTGGAAACCGACAATGAGTGGTATCCCTCAAGGGTTTGCACTGGGACCAATATAATTTAACATCTTCATCAATGACACAGAATGATATAGTGCAATCTTAGCAAGTTTGCAGATGATAGCAAGCTGAGAGGAGCTGATTCCCTAGAGGAAAAGGACAGCATCAAGAAGGACCAAGACAGGCTTGAAAAGAGGGCTCATATGACTCTCACAAAGTTCAACATGGCCAAGTCCAAGGTCCTGCAACTGGTTTAGGGCAGTGCTGCAGAAAAAGACAACCACATCCTGGGCTGCATCAAAAGAAGTGTGGCCAGCAGGTCTACAGAGGACATTGTTCCCCTCAGCTCTGCCCTCCTGAGATCCCACCTGCAGTACTGCATCCAGCTCTGGGGTACTCAGCACAGGAAAGACATTAACCTGTTAGTGCAAGTGCAGGGAGGGCCATGGAAATGGTCAGATGGCTGGAACAGCACTCTTATTTCCTATGAAGAAAGACTGGAAGAACTGGGGTTGTTTGGCCTGAAGAAGTCCCCAGGGAGACCTCATTTGGTATTTCAGTAAGAGTGCAAGGGGTAACACTTTTAAACTGAAGAGGGTAAGTTTAGATTGGGCATAAGGAAGAAATAATTTTATTATAAGGGTAGTGAACAGGCTGCCCAGGGAAGTCATGAATGTCCCACCATTGGAAATGTTCAAGGTGAAGCTGGACAGGGCTTTGAGCAACCCCACCTCGTGAAAGATGTGGCTGTTGGACTAGATGACTAGATGTCCCTTCCTACCCAAACTATTCTATGATACTATAAACTTGCTTAGAGCAGCACTGAGTTTTGTGCATGGCACAAACAACAATATCACATTTAGAGCAATTACAAAAGTACTTGAGTGGCACCTGGGATGTATGTAAGTGGCAATCTCCCTATAGCACTGCCTGGTATTGTGATGATGGCTGAGGCAATGAGGTTGTGTTCTTAGGCACTCTCCCAGCTTCTTAAATCAGATTAGATATTCAGCTGAAGTGGACAAAGCAGCATAACAGGTTTCTTTCCTCCCTTTTCCTCACTCCAGACTCCTGCCTTCTTATTTTTGTCCCAACACTACCTCATGCATTTTTCTAGCAGAAGTAATTGTGTGGCAATGAGACTATCAAATGAGACTAGGGCATGAACCTGTCAGAAACATAACCTCTTTATTTTAAAAGAGGGTGGTTTTTTTTGTTCTTTTTTTTGTTGCGTTTATCAAACAAAACACAGTAATGGCAACAAGTGGCCTGGGAAACATAAAGTTATGAAAGCTGTCAGAAAATTCAAAAAAAACTGCTGCAGGCCATTTAGTGGGAGGTTTGCATTAGACTGACTCCATCCTGGAAATTCTGATGTTACTGCCTCAGGGAGTAAAACTCATTACTTAATATTCACTCACAGTAGTAAAAAGGTACATCATTAGTATGTATTTCCTATCTATTACATGTGAAAGCAGTAAAAGAGAGCCTGTATTGTATAGATCCACATAAAGAAAGGGACTTTTAAGGCAATCCACTGTGTTTTCCATTAATACTAGTATCTCATGCTCTGCACAACTTGCTTCCCAAATCCCATCTCTTTGTCATGGGTAACATACATCTTTCAGCCATGTTTTCAACAGAAGCAGTGTAATCCCTGTTATCACACAACACACGTATACAGCAAACATTCACAATGGTAACATAGCTTCATGACAACTTAGCTATCAGCTTGCAGTCTGGTGACAAGGGGAAACCTGTGTCATCTTGATTTGGCCCTTCTATGCCAGCTATCAGTTTACAGCAAATAAAACCACAGGAAAAGGGAAACCTAGTTGAGGTGATTTGGGATTTGCTTATCCTAAGGCCATAATTCTTTATTTTTCCTTATTTTCAGAGGAAAATCTTCTGAAATAGTCAGGATTCTCTATCAGAAATTCATTCAGTTTCTCACTTTGGTTAGAAGAATATGGGGTTGTGGTCTCTAAGCTTACAAGTGATTTTACTTTGATGCTTTATGTTTTGTTCTCCTGAGCTCCATAAATAAGACTACAGAAGGCCATCTGCTGCTTTTGAGACATCTTAACAGAATATTGAACAAAGCATTAGCTCCTTAAAAAGAAATAATACAGAATATATTTATGGATTTTAAAACTGATATATGCTCACATTGTATGGATTTATGAGCTTGTGGAAAGAAAGACATAATGGATGTAATTTATAGTAAGCATGCAAGATTGATACCTTTGTTTATTGACAGTAGTAATCTATTAATAATTGAAATACAGTTCTATCCCTTTATTTTACATATTCTACCATATAACTCATATTTATTGTCTGATAGTTCATCAGTATTATCTGCATATTTCTACTAATTCCATTTTTCCAATTATATGTTTTTAGAGCTATAAAGGATTTGCCTCCAACTTTTAAATCCATGGGCAACCATAAATTCAGAACTTTAAACAGTCAGTCTATGAAAAAAATATATACTAGCTACAAATATTTCTTTAGGACAAGATACCTGCACTACTTTGATCATCTTGCTCAAGTCAAATAGCATTAAACTAGACTAAAATTACTTCAGCCTCCTTTTGTGAGTTATCTGTCTTATAGATATCACAGAATCACAGTATCACAGAAAGTTAGGGTCTGGAAGGGGAGGAGGGTCTGCAAGAGCAGGGTCACCTACAGGAAGTCACATAGGAACATGTCCAGGCAGGTTTTGAATGTTTCCAGAGGAGGAGACTCCACAGCCTCCCTGGGCATCCTGCTCTGTCACCTTCACAGTAAAAAAGTTTTCCCTCGTGTTTATATGGAACCTCCTATGCTCACGTGTACATCTGCTGCCTTGTGTCCTATCATTGGACATAATTGAGAAGAGCCTGGCACCATCCTTCTGCCTCTCTCCCTTTATGTATTACAAGCATTGATGAGGCCACCCCTCATTCCCCTCTTCAAGTTGAAGAGACCCAACTCCCTCAGCCTGTCCTCATCAGATAGATGTTCCACTCCCTAAATCATCTTGGTTGCTTTGCACCAGACTCTTTCAAGCAGTTCCCTGTCCTTCATGAACTGAGGGGCCCAGAACTGGACACAATATTCCAGATGCAGCCTCACCAGGGCAGAGTAGAGGGGGAGGAAACCACTCTTGACCTACTAACAACACCCCTTCTAATGCACCCCAGGATGCTATTTGCCTTCTTGCCCACGAGGGCACATTGCTAGCTTATCATCATCCTTCTGTCCACTAGAGATCCAAGGTCTCTTTCCCCTTCACTGCTCTCCAAGAACTCAGTCCCTAGCCTGTACTCATTCTTGGGGTTGTTCCTACCCAGATGTAAGAGTCTACACTTGCCCTTAATGTAGTTCATTAGATTTTTTCCCTGCCCTACTCTCCAGACTGTCTATGTCCCTCTGAATGGCAGCACGGCCTTCTGGGATGCCAGCCTGCCCTCTCAGCTTTGTATCAGCAAACTTGCTGAGAAGACATTCTGTCCCATCATCAAGGTCATTGATAAAGATGTTGAACAGGACTGGACCCAGTACTGATCCTTGGGGGACTCCACTAGTCACAGGTCTCCATCTGGGCTCTGCACCTTTGATCACCACTCTTTGGGCTCTATTGTGTAGCCAGTTCGTAAGCCATCTCACTGTAGATTCTTCTATCCCACATTTCCTGAGCTTGCTCATGAGGGTGTTATGGGAGATTGTGTCAAAAGACTTCCTAAAGTCAAGGTAAAGTACACTGGTCTCGTTGCATCTATCCCTTCAGTCACAATATCAGAAGGCTATTAAGATTTCCCCTTGGTAAATCCATGCTGACTAAAAATGATGGAATGTGGTAAGGTGATAACATCAGCCAGCTCTTTCAACACTCCTACGTGCATCCCATCAGGACCCATATATTCATTTTGCATAGCTGATCTCTATCCCAGTCTTCATTGACCAGTGGAGAGTATTCCCTTCTCCAGGCTTTCTCTCTTAAATCCAGGGTCTGGGAGTTCACAAGGACTGGACTTAGGAGTAAAAGTAAGTACAAAGTTAGTCCTGCAGAAGTCCAGGGTTGTGGTTCTACTTACAGCCCTACTTCTTCCTTGAAAAATACTTAACTCCCCCATGTCATGGTCACTGTCACCACGTCTGTTTAAAAACTTAACATCCCAAAGAAGTCCTTCTTTATTCATTAATACAAAGTCCAGCATTGCACCTCTCTTCATTGGTTCTTCAGCTAGCTGATATCCTTAAGTAGGATTTATAATCAGGATATAGAGTGAACGTATTCATATCTGAATTTCCATTCAGATGGAAAAATAAGCTAAGGAAAGATATATTAATCATCACATCCTGTTTGACCTCAGAGTTTGCAAGATGTCAGCAGTTCTGTTTCTAAACTTGACTACAACCACTTTATACTGTATAGATTGTCTCTAAATGCCATAAATGCATACAAGAAAAAGTGGAGGAACTTTTGAGTTCTTTGATTAGTTCTGCCCAGTTGGGTGCTTTTCTTACACAGAAAGTTTTTTAGCTGCTTTGTACCATAATGCAGCCAAAAGAAGCCCCCTCATTTTATGTAATGACACAGAAAATAAAGCAGTCACAGGGATAATACAGAGTGAGCTTCCAGCCCATCTCTGATGAGGTTCAAGCCATGAATATACTAACCACCAGATTTTAGATAATGAGAAAAACATCAAGAGGGAAGAACAGAATATGGACTGGCATTCCTTTCTCCTATTAACAAGTAAGCTACATCTTTCTAGCCAATAAATGTAATATTCTTCTACCCACTCATTAAATGTGCACAGGAAGCAAGAATTCATTGTTGATAAACACAAAGTCAAAGAGTACATGTAGAGAGGACAGTTACAACCCCAACCTTCTCTGTTGAAAAATACTTTAATATCACTGAGGAAACTCGAATGTATCAAGAGGGCTATGACCAACTCCTGAACTTCTCCTTAAAGGGACAAGATTGGATTTACCCCTCCTTTCAGATATTTCCTGTAGTCTTGTTCAAGATGCAGACTTTTTTGGAGCATTGCTCTTTTACAGTCAGTAAAAGGAAAAAAGGTTCTTCCACTCTGTGTTTTACATTCCAGTCCTGCACCACACCTTTGACTTCCAGGTGTTCGTGTTTATTTGTTACAGCTCTCAATCTTAAGCAGCATCAAGTCAGCTCTTCAACATACTCCCACAGAATGTGCCAGCCCACTAAAAAAGCCCATCTTTTAAGAAAAATATGAAGTGAACATTACTACCTCATTTCATACTGATCCAGTTTTTAGCTCACTTACAACTTGCTTTTAATGACGTGCTAAGTCATTCAATCAAAGACAAAAGCTTCAGAGAGATGCCTGCTCTTTCACAGATGTGCTACTTAAAGATTTCCCCTTCTCCTCTCCCCAGCTGTTAGCAGCCACTTTCCTGATGGAGATTGTGTGTGAATGACTGCAGAACAGTGAGTGTGAAAGATGCTTAATCCACTGCCGGCAAACCAGCTGCATTAATGTAAACAGCTCATATCATGGTTTGAAATAATTTAATTTATTTTGCTTGATGTAGATGAGGGAGTATTCGAGGATCATTTTAACCAGCCACATCTGTGGCAGGTGGAATTTTCAAACCAGCCAAGAAAGACACCTAGAGAGAGTGGGTAGTAATGTCTTCAACTCTTGTTGTACTCAGAGGAGAACACCTCTCCATAAAACAAAATGCAGTTGCAGAGGCAGTAATACCAGAGTTTTCACTACTAAATTCCCAGATATTATGAATTTGGTATGAATCATCTGTGAGCACACAATTGTATTTCTATCAAATTAGCCACAGTAAGCAACCTCTCACCCAATTTGTGACAAATTATGTTTGATCCAAAATCTTTCTGGAAAACCCAAGACAAAATACATTAAAACTACTTGTGTGAGGAAAGTGAATTTATATTACTTTCTTTATTTTTATTATCATAATGCATCTTTTTTTGATTCCAAATCAATTTTGCTACCTCAGGGAACTAAAGCTTGAGAGAAGCTTATTCTGATTTTGGTGGGTTGTGGCATAATTTTATTCTGTTCTATTGTTCTTGGGTTTTTTACAGTTTATTGTAAAAGAAGTCATGCTTCCTCTTAAGTGGTTCAGAGATTCCCATCTGTAGGAACAAGAGCAACACTCAGAGAACAGTGAAGAGCTGCACCATTTGTCAATTTGTCAACAGGGCAGATTAGCATTCTAATTGTAGGAAAATCTGCAATTGTTCAGATGAAATACAGTCTTCGAAAGTAAACCCATGATAATGAAACACATCATGATCACTGGAACCACAACTGGAGTAAGCATCATCTCATAACAGGCAAAAGGACCTGAACCTGACACTATGTTCATATCTACATGCAGCTGCTGATTTACTCTGTATTGAAATCTTTGCACAGTCCTTTGATTTTTATATTCTTTAGAAATATTCTAACTCATGGTCCTCAAAGCTCCCCCAAAGTCCAAGCTAAGAGCAAACACTCTCATTGCTGATGTCCTTGTGATCCTAATTGATCATATGTTTAAGTAAGCCAGTGCACTGAATACTGACTCAAGAACCTGTTTCTGAAATTACATGTTGAAGACCAAAAATTTCAAAATTTTCATTATCAAAAATAATAATGCTTCTTGGGGCAGATGACTGCAGGGAAATAAGAGATTTCCTTTCAGTGTTTCTTGCCTTGACAATTATATTTTGCTTTAACCATAATAGTTTGACTAAAATATCCAACCGAAAAATGAGATAAAACACACTGACTGTGCATCCTTACTGTAGAATGGAAACTAAATCCAGATTAGAATTTTAAATTGGTAACTCTAAAGTTAAAAAAAAAAAAAAAAAAAAAAAAAAAAAAAAAACCCACAAAACCTATGAGTAGGATGTCTTGAACTATGCAAGATTTAATACAGTGGTACAGGTTCTGGTAAGAATTTTATCTCAACATTTGGACCAGCCTCTCAGCAACACTGCAGCTCCTTTACAAAATCTCTAAACTCAATTATCCAGACTAGTAACATACCTTTAGACAAGAGAAGCCTGTGGATAGAAAAAAGCCTCGCCTTGGGATTGGTATAGGTATGCTGAGGAACACTGGGAGATTGTTGCAAGAACACATCTTTTCTCTGGTGATCAGAAACAGTTTTTAATTGACAGGTGAGACAAAACTTTCTGCTTCCTAGCTGCAGGTTTATCATCCTCTCACTCTGTGCAAATTCTAAAGTGAAAAAAAAAAAAAAAAAAAAAAAAAAAGGGACAATTTTAAAGTACAAATCTGTAAATTGCTTTCTGTTTGTGAAAAGCAGAAAAAGAGTAGTTCAGGACTGTTGTTTCTGCTGCAAATATTCTAGCCTCCCTTGTGTCAGCTTTTTGGTTTTCATTTCTTTTAAAAAAATATTTATTTATTTATTTATTGTTATCGTTATTGTTATTTCTGTATTTCCTGGAGGCACAGAAAAGAATCTTGGCTTGTATAAATCCAGTCATCCAAATACACAAGAAAGCGCTACCCCATGCCAGAATACATTTGAAAACTTACAGACGTTTTTAGGACTGAGTTTTGCACCTTTATATTAAATTACTGGGAGCTATGCATCATGAACATCCTTGCAAATAAGTTGTCATTGTCTTTGCACTCCAGGAGATATTGAGACACTCCCTCAAAGAATCCTTTTCTTCTTCAGAAAAGCAACACATTTTTAAGCTCCAGCAAAGCAGAAAAAAAAACATTACATACTCAATAATACAATTTGCTGGTACCTGACCAATTCTTCAGCTACTAGAACATTTGATTAATTTTCTTCCCAGTGAGCAGCTCTGTGTTTGTAGAACAGAGTTGGAAGGGAGCAATTTAATGTTTTAATAGAAAGTGGACAATCTGACTAAATCAAGAAAATGTGCTGCATTTCACAAGAAGATTCATAGACTTTTCAGCTTCCCTCAGCATATGCATTACACAGCCATCTCTTTTTTAACAGCTCACCCACCCTTTTAACATGCCTGCATCTCAGAATGCACAGACAGTTCAGAAGCTGTAACAATCCAGCTTAAGTGCAGCCCAGGGCAACAAGGGCTTGGTTATGTAGACTCACTCGGAGGACCACAAGAAAAGATTAAATGATATACCAGAGAGTAAATGTGGAGTGGGTTCTTAATAAACTATACAGGTTTGTCTCACAATGGCTGTTGTCATTATAGCTCCAGTATGAAGCAATAATCTGCTCCACAGAAGTGGTGCCTAGGGAGACAAGGGCAGCCAGTGTTATGATGTTGTCCTTCCAGCGTCTCCAATACCTGACCTGCCTATTGAACACAGCTGGCTAGGAACTCCTATTTGAAATGGCTTTTCATAAAATATTTTAAAATTTAGCCTGTGAAAACTTAAATATTGAATAGCCCAGAAAAAGTAGGCAGGGTTGTGTTCTCCCTGGGCTCTTCCACCAAGCTCAGGGGGCCACATAAGGCATTAGAGCCAGGAGCTGCAGCTCTGGTGTGGTACTATTATCCACAGGAGAGAGTCACAATGATAGGTTTCAGGACAGCTGACCTTGGGAGAGACATAGACACATCAAGAACCTCAGAACATTTCATTTCTGAAAAGAAATAATAAATCCTCCCTCAACTACACCCTAAATAAATTATTTTAATCACTATTAATGAAAGTACTTGAATTCTTCATTCCATTAGAAATGCTGGAAAAGCTATTTAACTTTTCCAAGCAAAGAGAACATTTTTAGAAATTTACATTGAAGGGGATTTCAGCTTCCAAATGGATTACTCAGTGCAGTGCTGTCTTCCTAAATCCTGCCACTGCTAGTCATTCCTCTGGGAAAGTAAAAGTGGCCAAAGCTCTCCTCTCTCTCTCCCTCCCTGAACATCCACACACATGCATCTTAATAATTTCTCCTGGAGCCACAGTGATTTCAGCAAATGTTTTCAATAGGCCCTGCAAGTTCTGAATTTTGATTGGTTCAGCTCCCAAGTCCCTGCAGTATTGCTTCACTTAGCATAAATTATTAATTTATTACAGACCACTTCAAGGGGACAGAGGAATAATTCAGCTGCATAACGATGTCAACTGCAACAAGAGTGAACCTCCCATGCAGTAATAGGGGGAAATTTCCGTTTGCAGCTTTTCACAGGAAAACTGGTGGAAAGGTGATTCAACTGGACAGGAAAACTCCCCAATTTCATACCTAAATTATTATATGGCTCAGATCCATGGTTGGTAAAAATAATCAGTATCAAATCTATACTGCTTTATACCAGCTGAGGACCTGTCTTAGAATTTGATGGGGACTGAGTTGTTTTCTCAAGTGATTTTCTTTTACTTCCTAACTTCATTTTTTAGAACAAAAATACAGAATTGTGGAAGCTGTAATGTGATTTTATTGCATACCCAAAGCTGTGGAAACAGCCTCATGAGAACAAGAGATGCTCTTGCCTGGACAAGCAGAAAAAGGAGAAGCAAATCTGGGTGAAGATGGGACACCATAAAAGATTTTTCTTATTCTAGACCACTGCAAAAAGCTGTGTGTATTAATGAAACAAAAAATATCTACCTCGAATAAACACATGGCATTTTACCAGAGCACCAGAATGCAGCTTTTACTATTTCCACCACAAACACTTGCACTTGCTATTCACATTTGGGGAAAAAAAATAAATAAACAAAAGAAAACAAAACAAAAAAAGCAAGTTTTTCCACAAACATTATCTGATAATATGTTAGAACTGAAAATATGCCACAGCCTACAAGTTTCAGAGCATAGAAGGAGGTTAGATATTTGTATATATATGCCAAAGTATTTTACGTATTATTCTTGGCCACAGTTGTTTTATTGAGCTAGGATGCACTTGCTAAACCCCCCAAAATGGCTTCTTGCCATCTTCATACCTCTGCCATTTGTTTCCTGCATTAGCAGGGGATTGCTTCAGTCATCTGTCAGACTAGGCAGCCTCAGCCATTTCCAAAAGCATCAGAAAGCTGTGTGATTGGCTGCTCCCTGTTGCACTTAGGGACCACTCTCACCTGTTGAAGAGGTATTTTGCAGCACCAGCGAGGTGCCAACTGCTGCTGACACATTGTAGCCCTTCAAAAGCAATAATTATTGGAGGCTAATAACAATCCTACCTTCAGTTTTAATCAATATAACTTAGATCTATGTTATCAGCTGTGAAACATTGCAACTAAATGGGCCCCTCGGTTCCAGAAGGACAGGGAACTGCTTGAAAGAGTCCACTGCAGAGTGACCAAGATGATGAAGGGAGTGGAACATTTCCTTTATGAGGAAAGGCTGAGGGAGCTGGGGCTCTTCAGCTTGGAGGAGACTGAGGGGTGACCCCATCAGTGTTTATAAATGTGTAAGGGGTGAGTGCCAGGAGGACAGAGTCAAGCTTTTCTCAGGGGTGACTAACAATAGGACAAGGGGCAATGGTTATGAACTGGAGCATAAGGTGGTTCCATGTGATTATTAAGAAGAATTTTTTCACTGTGAGGGTGACAGAGCACTGGAACAGGCTGCCCAGGAAGGTTGTGGAGTCTCCTTCTCTGGAGACATTCAAAGCCCACATGGATGAGTTCCTGTGTGACCTGCTGTAGGTGACCCTGCTCTGGCAGGGGGGGTTGGACTAGAAGATCTTTCGAGGTCCCTTCCAACCCTTAACTTGTTATGATGCTATGATTCTAAATGCTCACTTTTTTCCTGAGATCGAGTGGATCAGGTCAGGTCAGAGCTCCTGAGGCAGAAAGTCAACAATAACCAGGAAAATGAAGTATTAAAAGCAAAATTGTATCTGACAGCTGTGTCAGTAGGACTGAAAAGAGAAAATAATATTTACTGGTTTTCCCCTTCCCTTCCCACCTCCCGAGGCATCCAGAAATGCTCTCCAGAGGCTGCACCAGCAACCACAGAGCTAATGGAGTCACTGGTGCAAAAAACCCAATGCAAATACTGCCCTCAAGTGCCAAATAGATCTATTTGCAGTGCGGTCTCTTCCACCTATAGATACGGATCTTAACATATACAGCATGCACCAGTTGTGTGTAGTAATATACGAGTTCCTCTGGTATGGTGTCATACAGTCAACCAATCTGAACACACAGGTAAATGCAAACATTCTCCTGGAGAGAGAGCAGGGCTGAATTAGCCAGTTAGCTAATTACCTGAACAGTGTGGCCAGGATGGGAAATCATCTTCCTTATGGCCTGGCTTGTGTGTAGGGCTTATTCCATTTCCTAGCATGTCACTGGGTAAAATTTAAACCCTCTGTCTTGATTCAGCACTTTAGTGTGCTGGCAGGAAAACTGGTTCAAATTAAGCAATTAATCCATCTTTCTGCATGGACCATGGAGCTTCCTTCTGTTATTTGGTCAGGGAATAAGGGCATATGTATGAATAATCACAACAAGTAAATGTAAAAACAATGCTTTCATTCACTTTTTGGACCCCAAAGACAGCTCAAAAGATCAGTACTTACTAACGGTGTCACTATAGGTTAAACAGAGCGTCCCTGCTCTCTGATGCATGATGGCCTATCTGGAGAGCACACATAAACTGAATTTTGTGCTACCAACAATCATTATTCCTCTTTTTAGAATGAGATAATTTATTGAAGCTTGTTCCTCTTCCCAAGAAAGAAAGGCATCAGGGAGTGCACCTGACCTTCCATAGTTCATCAATCACTGCCCAGACATTAATATGATTCCCACACACTGTGGTTTGGTGCTGCTTGACAATTAATCTCATCTACAGCTGGTGCAGGGCAGCCCTGTAAGGTAATTTGCTTCCAGTGGAATTTCCAAATATCCTTTAAAGTACTTTAGTGTAGAGCTTTGTAAAATTAACAATACATCAAAAATAATCAGAGTTGCTCCTAGATGAGTCAGATAGTCAATAAGAAATAGATAAGTCATGCTCTTAACTTATTGGTTATGTGTGACCTGAAGAGCCAGCTTTTCTGGTAGAGGCTATAGCATGGATGGTAGTTAGCAACTCCAGAGGATGTCAATGGGCAATTGGGCGATTTACAGAGGCTATAGGGAAATGTATCATTCTACTTGCTTAACTTTTTTTTTTTTTTTTTTCCCCACTGTTCAACTGTTTTTTATGAGCTTTCTGGCACACAGGATCTTTTATCTCATTTTCAGCAGGCAATTCCCTAATTAAGTAAAACATCTTGCCCAGTAGCATGGTTACAATTCCCTCTTGCTTTTAAACTAATTATTTAATTTTTAGTCCAATGGTAAATAATTCAATTTCCCCTCCTCTGCTTCTTTTGAGCAAGGTGTTATTCCTCATACATGCTGGACATGCCCCTCCCCCACTCCACTGTGATGTGTACGTAGTTCATGTTTGGAAAAGGAGCCTGGAACTTTACATTACTTGCCTTCCTCTCCTAATCTTCAAAAGCTATTTTTAGTCACCAGTATCTCTCCAGGATACCACAGAGCTATACAGGCCAAAGTTTTCAGATTTTAAAGATGTGGAGAATCTGCAACTTGCAATGAGGCATGCCATAATTAAAAGGGGATCAGAATGGGGATAAGAAGTATGGAGATCAGAAAACTGAAGTGAACAGGAGACTTCTCTGTCTAGAAGTTCTGTGCAAAATCCATTGGCAGGTTACAAAAGTGCTTCCCACTGTAAACTAGATAATCATAGAATAGCTCATTCTCCTTCAGTAACATTGTTGTATGTCATCAATACCAGGATAGAGATGGTATAATGCAGCTAGAGGGAGCTCTGTTGCTGAAAAAGCTAGGAAAAAAAAAAAAAAAAAAAAGAAAAAAGAAAAAAGAAAAAAGACTTGTAATTACGGGAAGTGAGATAGATGATGATTTTGTCTGTCAGAAACATAAGGAAAAATTATCTTCAGGTTAAGTTGTTTCGTTTTATGATTAGGTTGCTTTGTCCGGAAGTATATTTAAGAAATTCAAAAAGGTCAGTAGGTCAGCAAGTGTTTATTTGAAAAGGTACTACTGAACCATCATTACATACACCCTGCAGCACGGAAACATTATAATAAGTATGCAAGGTAGGAGCTTTGAATTTTTTTTTTAGGCATAGTAAAATAAGATCTATAAAAAAAGACTGCAAAGGTAGACTTCCCACTAATAGATCAGTTGTGTGAACACAGGATCTGTGGGCCAAAAGAGGAATCCATTGAGTGATTTTGGTACCAGTTGTCCAAATACACTTACATCCCCGTTGAACCCTGTTGCTTGACAGAAGAGATGTAATTTTGTGTTTCTTGGACCTTCAAGATGAATTCCCTAGTAGGGAGAGCAGATTGCAAGTCCTTTTACTAAACTGTGCTTGGAACACATGTTTTTCAGTCATTCATTCCAGTCTCTGCGTCTTGCAAGACGAGTTTAACTGTTTCCAAGTAAAATTAAAAAAATTTAGTGCAGATGATGGTTGAAATGGTTGTTCTGGGATGACACAGGGTGCAAACACCTCCAACCTACAACATAAGTTTTATTTCTGCTAGGAAAACTTGTTTGGACAGCACTGCTGTAATACTGGGGAAACCCAGAGCTGCCCCAAACTGTGCTCTAGGCCAAACCTTCCCAGAAACGCCATCAGCGTGGTAATTGCTTTAGCTGTGTTAACAGAGGAATGTTAAGAGTGACCATTGTCGACCTCATCATCTCCTCAGCAGCTGCAAGGGCCTGAACTTGTAAACACCCATCAAAAAATCAAAACAGCATTTTAAATGGTGCTCTCCCTCCTCTCCCCAGGTGGCAGCAGTTTAAAAAAATGCCCCGGAGTCCAAAGTGAGTGCAGTGCACATGTTGCCTTTGCACAGTGTACTATTACACAATCCAAGGAGTTATTTTCTCTTCTGAAGCATAATTTTCTTCAGTTTCTGCATCTGGTCAATAAACGTAAAGTGCAGTTATGGAAAATACCAAAGGGTGCTTAATCATGTTTAAGTATTTAAATGAATTGGCTCTCCCATACTTAAATGGGAATGTTCTTTCTTTTAAAAGGATTTGCTGTTTTAACTTTCAAGTTGCTCTCAGCACTTGAGAGACTACGTTTAATAGAACCACACTGGGTGATCCTATTTCATCAGAGAGACACTATAACATCTCTAGTACACCTAGGGAACCAGCATGGGGGAGAGACTTATTAGTCCAGCCACTTCAAGTTAATAACCTCATTTGTCTTCCAGACTTCATTTTCCATACTGGGCTTGTTTATGAAGTTCTGTTCTTGCTGTAGAGCTACAGAATATTTATTCAAAACCACAATATGTGCTTGCCCTGCTTCAAAGTCATTCATTCCACTGAACTTGAGACAAGTAATTGAAGTACAATTCTTTAATGAAGGTGTGTTGCTGTCCTAAATCTGGGTTCTTCACCTGGTGTGCAGAGAAAAAAAATCAATACCCAGAGTAAAGATATTTGTGTGTATTACAGTTCTGCACAGAAAAGGGACTTTAAAGCAGCTAGAACATCCCAGTTACAAGCACACACTGTATCTGATTTCAAATACATGAACACATGTATTTAATATTATTGTTTAGTGTTTTATCACAATATCGTATCTTGCTTAATTTTCATTTTCATTTAAAGTTACCGTACTCACCTACTAAAGGATTCATGATCAGAGGGTGAGTGAGGGGTTTCTGGAGGAGGCAGGTAACTTAAAATGTAAAAGTGTGGTTTTTCATATTATCATGAGGTAAATGCTACTTAGGAACACATAAATAAAAATTTTCCATAGCATAATTTCAGATTTTAGTTGCAACATTCTGTTCTAGTTATGAATCTTAGCACTACAATATTCCTATCCTAAAGCTAAGCAACCACAAATTTGTCCCTAGCAATAGTGATCTTGGTTACAAAGCCTGGACAAGAGAATCCTGAGCTGCAGAAAATATGAGAAACATTGCTTTTTGATTTAATACTTTTTATTATTCTATTATTTTTTAACAGTATGAGTAGGATATTTTCCATGTCCTCAGAGGAACTGTAGTAGCAAAGCAAAAAAACCAAAAAACAAAGCAACTAAAACAAGACAAAGTTAGAGGGTAACAAATTTGCCCAAAAGAGCTTGTGTTAGTATAGTCCTGTATCCTGGTTAAATTCCTGAACTTTCAATACCAAAATCAGTACTATACTCAAGTCTACATTGCACTAGCAGATCAGAGCTGGACACTTCTATTTGCTCACGTAAAAAGCACTTTAAGAAGTAGGCAAGTATAATTGTTTAGGTCATTAAATTAACAGTCATATAATAACCAATGAAATACTCAAAACATGTCAGGTTCTTGACCTCATTTCTGAATTCAGTTAAGTAGAAATTGACATTGTTTTATAGATTTTGTTTCAGGAAAAACACTCCTGACCTGTACAGGCATTCATAGATGGAGTGATGGCTACAAAACTTATTTATTGGGATTTTTTGAATGGATAAGGTAATGCTCCCATGGGAAACCGAATCTCTCAAACAGGGGTGTCAGTGCAGATGTTGCAGGACTCCCCATAGCAAGTGTTGCAATGGCATGTTGGCTGGTCAGATGAGATTGAGCAACTGTAACTGAGCTGAATCCTCACAGCCCCAGTGATCCCACTAGCATTGTGTGTCCTGTTCAATCCTATTAGCAAGACAACTACTGCAGCAAGTGCATGATCCACTGTTAAAACCTATTTTTAAGTACCTACAACCCGCGTTCTAGCACTCTTATCTTTGCATAAAAGACACTACCTCATCATACCTATGCATGAACAGTTTCCACTGACTATCTAAATTCTCTTATCTATGCACATTTTGATCAACTCCTTTGCCTACAGTAGGAACTCCAGGACTGGACATGTTCTCCACCCACAGTGTTATCTGACACATCTCAACACACTCATGGTGACAATCCACAGGTCTCATCCCCACAGGGGCTACCAGGGGGAAACCCTGGCTGTGCTGAGAAACCAGCACATGCAAAGGTGCCAATAGGCAGCTGCATTGAGGCAAAGCAAACTATTAAGTCAGTCAAGTAATTTGTCACAAAAGAGTCCACTCTCATTGTACAGAGACAAACTGGAAAGTTCCTGTTACTACAAACTCCAGGTATGCACACAGAGCACAGCCCTTGCATATGCCAGCCACAGCAGCTATAACTGCAGGAAGAGCTTCAATTTTCTTCTTATAATTACAAATTACTTTCCATGGGTTTTGCCACACCTGCCTTCACAGAAGGTGCAATACACATGTATTAGTTACTTCTAATTCACTTTCTGCCTTTCAGGTCTAATTTTCACAACAGCAGTGACTGGCTATCTTGTTGATCCTCTGGCATTTCATTCCACTGAACAGGCAGGCAAAATTACTGCAAAGTAGAAATCAACTAATGAGTCTGCTCACGTACCCAAAGCTATATTGCACACTGTATGAAGTGTACTCTCACTATTGTCTCACGAATATCAGCTACCTTTACCAGTCTGTAAGCTCTATTCATGTGCCTAAGCAATAATAAGAAGTGCTGTTGGAAAGGTTTCCAGCACACAAAAGGTAAAATTTAGCAAGCAGAATTAAGCAACCAACAAATCAACTATATAAACAAACAAAAACCCCACAACCCTAAACCTTTTGCACAGGAAATAATAGAAATCTTAGAATCAGATGGGTTGGAAAGGACTTCTGAGATCATCAAGTCCAGCCCTTGAATCTGTGGCCAAAATGCAGGCCTTGTTGGCCTTGTTGAACCTCATCCTGTTGGAATCAGCCCAACTCTCCAGTCTGTCCAGGTCCCTTTGCATAGCCCAAATATGCTATGCTAACAGTTTACAATTTAGCCCATCCTTGTATGTGATGATATTTACATATTGAGGCCAGTTATATTCATATGCATATAAGTTTAGGACAAACAGTCCAGCTGACAGCCAACAGATTTTTTTTTCCTCTGATGGATCACGAGAATTATAACCTGATACCCTCTACTAATGCAGATATCTTAGATAAATAAGACAAATTTAGATTAATAAGACATTAAAGGACAGTCTTGTAAGGCTAATTGGATTTTGTCTTTTAGCTTATGATCACATAGAGATTCCTACATGCACACGGCAAAGCCATTCATAATCATTGAACCTAGATAAGACACTACCCTAATTAAGAAATTTCTCTATTAGTATTATTTGAAACAACCCTTCCTATTACACTTAAATGTACACCTTTCTTCTTTTATTTGGATTTTGTTTCTTTGTCCTTATTCTGTATGTACATGATAGTGCTCAGGAAAGTGCTACTTATACTGTGTCACATGATTACAATAGCACATAAAATCCTTTTTCACAGTTTCTCAGAAAGCCTACTCCCTTTGAGATAGTCTCTTTGAACTCCCCTGAAGTTGCTGCTGATATATGAGAATCAAAAACTGTTCAGCCTTACATGAGTATTTGTCACAAGGTAAGGCCCTTGACTCTCCTCCAGTAAATCTTTCCTCCATAAACCATTGTGTTTGTTAAACATGAAATTCTTCAATATTAATGCTTCCCTCCTGTCAAGGGGCAATGTTAGGACAACAGGAACCATGAACCAGAATTCTTTCAATAAAGTCATAAATTTCTACCATTAAAAACAGAAGTGAGAAGCACCCAGGAAAATTACAAGAAAGAACTTCCTCCATGTATTATTTACACTAGGAAAAACATAAACCCCATTTTTATGTGAAATTCAGTGAAAGAACTAGGCTTTTTGATAAGTCTTCCCATAACTAAGACATAGTTCAGAGTTCATGTAGAAATACTGCGACAGAACATAAATTTTCTTTGTGCTCCTCTTAGGAAGAAACTTTTTGGATATTTAATGTAACAACACCCTAAACATTAATGCAAGTCTTTAATGCCTTCTTGCAGGTGGAAGAATCATGTAAGTGGAAAACAGATGACCAGGCTTGTTATCTATTGAACTGGCAGAAGGTGATATCCTTCAAATGCTTACCATTTCTTCAAAGTTTGCCTTCATGTAAGTATTTAAGCTAAGCAGAAATGGGAAGGGTTTTGCTGCAAATTAAATTAAGTAGAATCCTGACTGACCTGGACAAAAAGCATCAGTGAGTTCCCACCTTTTCTTTAGCTATATGGTCCTTTATCCATGAAGAAGTGGCATATTTCATGTTTTCCATAGTGGTTTAATGATTTGTCTTGGATGTGTGGAGGTTTTTTTTGCTTTCAGTATTCTGTGAGTTTACTAACATACAATGTAATCCAGAGGAGTAAACTTTGCACTGAAATTAGTAAATCAGTGTTATTCTGACATTTTTGAATGAGAAAAAAAAGTCATAGAAATGGTCAAATGAGCTGCCAGAAGAAAAAGAACAACAGCAGAAAATACTTGTGTTTTGGCAAAGTGTGCAGATTTCTTCCAACCTTGCAAGTGCACAGTACAGCTTTTAGGATTGCAGGGACTGTATTGGAAAACTACTCACTGCTCTGCTTTCTTGGTCCTCTTCCGTCTCATAGTAAAAGCATGTCCAAAATTGGCAGGACAAGACAAGGAAGAAAGTAAATCAGAAATAACTGAGGTATGCAGAAATCAGCAAATAATTATTTCAAACCTATTAAAGATATTTGCAGCTATTTTTGCAAGCGATTAGTGTGCAGAGAGAAGCAATTAGTCACAGAAATTGCTCTACTCACAGAACAAATACATATAGCAACAAACATGCTGATCTCAAAACCTGAGGCATCAAAAAAACAATCTGAACACTGAGTATGAGAATATAACATTAAATATCATGCATTCCTTAGTGGGAAAAAAAAAACCACAACAAAACACAAGAAACCCACACCAGTCTCCCTTGTTAAGTAATAGTTACAGGATTTAGACAGCATATAGCCCTAGTTGTGATGCACTATATGCATATGATTTACTATATAGTTAAAATATAGTTGGAAGATGTCTCAAAAAGATTTCTCATTTTATTTTTTCACAGAACCATAGAATCATTAAGGTTGGAGAAGACCTCTAAGACCATCACATAACTCTTGTTTTAAAGAATATATTCAATCGTGCTTGTCCATTCTATCTTAATAATTTTTGCTCTTGCACAGGATGAACCAAAACTCATGACACTTCACATATAGAAAGTCAGGAATTTAGGCACCTAATGAGTACATTACTGTATTTCAAAAAAACAGAACACTCCCTCTTCTGTTCTCTGTTGCCCTTAAAGACAAAACTTATTTCATTCAAATCCAGTCTGATATTCATACCTGTACATGACATACGGATCCATAATAGTGCTTCTACTTTTAGTAAACTTACACAGAACAACCTGTAAATACAAAGTCCACAGATAAACAAAAACATGGGTAACAGACCTAACTAATAGCTCTAAGAATGTAACTTTGCCAGAATGTCAATAGCCAGCCAGAAAACCTGTATTAACTCTTCAGCTAAAGGCGAGTAATCTGAGGAGATATCCATGTTATACTGTTTGGTACGCCAACTGAAAATGCATCCACAATACTGGGAGCTGTGCCATTCCCTTGTTTTCTCTTGCTGGATGAAGCCCTTAACCACAGAGCCACGGTAACATTGCAGAATTAGTGACATGAGAATAGCTGTGAAAAAGACAAAAACGGCCCTGACCTCTCAAAGATGTGGGTGGGGAGGAGTTTCCCCCAGGCAAATGAGAAGAGCCATAAGTCAAGTAAGTACACACATTAGCCTTTGGGATCACCCAGAGATACGCCTGTTTCTTGGGGTCTCCAGGAATCCTTGCTCCCATCTTGTCTCAAGAAACATTGAATGCAGTTTCCCACGCTCGCCAAAAGGGGCTGTGCCAGGGGTGTGAGTAGGTGGAGCTACATCTGGGCAACCCGAGAGGACCTCCAGATATCTGGGCTTCCAAGTGCCTAGGACACTCGGCGACCCGGTGGTTGTTCTGCCCAGGTGCTAGCTGTTGCCCTCTGCTTTCAACATTCACCAAAAAGTCTCCTGCTCATGGTGGGCACATGGAGCTGAAGGACACCCCCCGTGATCACCCAGGAGTGCACAATATGGCCTTTCAGGTAAGCATGGTTTTTCCTTTGCTTTGTGGGGAAGCTGAAGGACTTAAAGACAATGAACAATGCTGATTTCAGTCTCTGAACAAAGAAAACGCAAATTCTGCTCTCTGCTTGCAGATATTTTACAACACACAACACACTTTGCACTGATGCCCTGCCAAAGTACAAAGCTCTTGTATAAAAAGCTGGAGCACAATCGACACATTCAAGGTAGTAGGCTCTGCTTATTGCCTTCATCTGCTGCCTGGTATACTGATGCCTTTGAAAAGCCTCATGACAGTAATTTCTCATAGGAAATGAGAAATTACTGGATCTCAAAACAAGCTCATTCACCTCTCCCTTCTGCTCTATCAGTTTCTGCTTTTTCCTGAGGATTGGTAATACAAAGTGCTGTTGATTTTGAGGTCCACCCACCTTGTGCAGCAGACGTGTATCTCATTAAAACAGCCTATATCAATGATATGAGAAAAACAGTCATGTGATGACAGTGGGGTATATCTTTGTTCTTCCATGCTTGAACTAAGTGCAATTGTCTTGTTCTGCTCCCAAGAGGAGCACAGAGAAGAGTAAGGAGCCGACTTAAAAAGTTCTACATGTTATACACCTAAAGTAAATGTTAACAGCCATTTACAAAAATACAGCTTTCATAAGCGGAAGCACCAAAACCTGCTAACCAGTGAGCCACTATTTCTCAGTGTTCAGCATCCCTGCACGATCACAGAAACTGGAGCAGGAACAATCAGAAATTTGCAAACCCACAGATTGACTGGCTTGCTGTATTAGTTACAGAAGACAGAACATGTAGGGTAGAGACAGTGGTACTAAAGAGTAATGCACGAGCAAAGTGCTCCTTGCTGTCTTGTGCAGTCTCTGATGCTTACACTGACCCTGAGCTCAACTATAATATATTGGGTGTGATTATCAACCAGCACTATTCAAATAATTCAGAAAGGTCACTTTAAGTGCTAAGCATGTGGAGTAGTAACAGCAGTGGTATCCAAACCTTCTATATTCACTGGGCTATAGAGATAGACAAGCAATAGATTGATTTGATAATCTGCCCATCGGGGAATATTTGTGGAATGTAGGGTCAAGTCTCAATTCCAGTCAATAATTCACAATAAGTGGGACAGCTTCAAGAGGAGATAGAGAGATAATTCTTCCAATACATGATAGCCCAGTGGTTAGGGCATTTTTGTGGGTAATCAGAGCACCCTCAGGACATCTGTGTTTCAGAACAGTCAAGCAATTTGAATTTGGGTCACCCTCAGTTCAAGTGAATTAGATAAAAGGAAGGCTTCTTACCTGTCTTCATTTTCCTGTCTGCATTTTCACACAAAATACATGCCTAGGACAGTATGATCCAATTCTGAAGTGTGTGCCTACAAACCTATGAAGTGTGTGCCTATGAAAGAGAGAAGTCCCACCCTAGCTGCAGAAGCTTGATGCACAACCCTCTTCAGTGAATTAAGATGAAAATCATCTCTTTTCTCAACAATCTCTATGGAACACCTGCCTTATGCAGCTAGCTCACCTATGCAGGGAACTCAGATGCTTTTTTCTGGTCCATTGCAGATGTTTGCAAGAGCTTGCATATCTCCTTTGATTTAAATTATTCAAATGCCAAATCACAGAGGCTGTCGAACAACGAAACCTGGGGCTTGTGTCAGATTTTCTGGTTACTTTTGTTTCCTGAACACCAGCAAGTGTTCACAATAACATTTACTCTGTCTTTCTCTGGCACAACATCTAAGTTATTCCCCAGAGAAGATAAGACACAGAAGGAAACAGTAAACTTCCACATACAGAAAAATAATCACTTCACAGTAGGCACCACTGAGAAGAAAAGAATCTCATAATTTTTCCTGTTTTCTTATATTTGAGCTTTTCTTGCACAAAGAGTGAATGCTTCTCTTTCTTCAAGATACAGTGTCTTCTAATATTTATCAATAAAGTAATTCCTAAACCAGAAAGTACAAAGTGTTCTGGAAATGGACTAATGTAAGCCACTTTCAATATCATCATGGAATTCCACTCCATGGGTACCTTCAGATGCATCTGAACCACTAAATGGTTAATGCATAAAGGGATAGAAAGAAACAATATAGAGATAAAGTAAATCTAGGTGAGGTAGTTTGTTTTTAAAAGTAAATAAATCAGGAAAACAGCTCTGAACATAATACAAAGCATTCAAGGATAACAAGTGATGGATGAAGGGTCAAATCAGAGCTTTATTATGAAGAATGAGAGGCATTGTGCCTTCAGTTGTGGAGGGACTCTAAGGGGATGAAAAGATTGTAGTACAATCTGCCTTTCATACAAATGGTCAAAGGGAGATAACTAGTTGAGCTCTTCCGCATTTCACACTGGCTGTTCATATTTAAACACATCCTTCTGTACTATGGGAGGATTTTTCACTGCACAGAAACATGTGACTTTTTCAATCATATTTCAGCAAACCCGTGGGAATCATTTAGCCACTGATAACTTTCAGAGTGGGAATGCATCCACATAACACAAAAGTTCTGTTAATACCATCAGTTACATTCAAAAAAAGCATGATACTGCAAAATATCAGCAGTATCTGATATTTTATGTTAACAGCTAATACTTCTATGTTAACAGCTGTACTTCTAATATTTTGCTACTTCTTTTGTTTACTACACAGATTCCACTTGAACATTTGTAGGCATAGAATAAAAAAATGCAGCTCCTGCAGACACAGAAGCAAATTTTTAATTTATTAACAGCTCAAATCACGTGCAAAAGAAAGCAGAAAACAAACCCCAATTCCACAGGTCTGCTGTACCTCTCATTCTCTCTCCCTTTAGTATGAGGGACATCTTGGTTAGTAATAGTCATTTGGGTGTATTACACTATTATAGTCAGCAAGCTTCTATTGTGTAGAGCTACCACTCTCCCCAAGCACACTCCTACCCTTCAGTGCAGCATTACCTTAATAAAACCACAATGCAACTGTTAAGATCTGCACGCTAAAGTTACTTTTTTTTTGATGCTACCTCTTAGTTAGAATCAAGATTGCTGCACTGTTTATATCGAGACATTCAGGTTTTTAATATTTACCACCATCCCCCCTTAAATATATCTTGCAAATTCAGGAACCCGAATCATTACCGTCATGTTCTCATTACTATTCACAAGATTATCCATGTTAAATGTCTACATGGCAATGTAATACATTCTGTATCTGTATCTACAATAATGGCATACATAATGTATAGAAACACTACTGTGTCTCTTGCTTTCAATGTGGTTCAGTTCACTTAACTCTGGTGGTGCCAGTGGGAGGATCACTAGTTAGTTGCCCACAGATTTTCCTGCTCAGAAACACTGAAAAACTAAGTAACCCAAAACCTGAGACTGGATTTACCTAGCTAGTGCTCAGCCTTCATTTGATTCAAATCTCTGCTAATGATGATATTAAACAAGTCACACTTCTTCCTTAAGGAATTGTTAAGAGCTGTCTTATTTAATGGAATGGGAGGGTGGGACCAAAAAACTGCCTGACTTTTAAAAGGAAATAAGAAATAAATATAAAATAAATACAATGCAGAGAAAAGAAAACAACTAATAAATATTTATTGCTCACCAGCCTTCTGTAGAAAGCATTGTGATACATTAAGCATCCAGTATGTTTCCATAGCAGGAAGCTTCAGGAAGGTTCTCCTTCAAAATCCCATCTTTTACTAATACTGCACAAGAACAGTGGTACTGCCATAACATATGCAGCTCTCATGCTCCATTTCATTTAAACAAACTCACAGCACATTCCAAAAAATGTTTCTGTGTTTATCACCATTTTCCAGTTTCCTTGATACTCTTCTCTGGTTGGTTAATAAACACTACAGACACTACTATGAATTGATATTTCATTACTAATGTTGTTGTAATTCTCTTGTAAATTATGAAGGTATTGCACTGCTTAGCTCCATCAGATCCAGGCAGGAAATTATGCAGACCTTTTCCACATTTTCGAAACTTTCTTTCCAAAGCCATGTTTGCTTTAAAAAAAATAATATTAACTGTGACATAAAACTCAAAAGCTCCATCTCTTACAGGAAACAGTGAAATCTACATGTACTTCTCTGCTCTTTTCTTCTTAGGCTAAGTAAATATTGAGAATTTAGTATTGAGAAATTAGCATTCTTGCCCTTGTCATCCTCATTGTGTTTCTTCTAGCCATCAACAGATGTTTTGAATAACTTAATTCCAGAGACAACGTGCATCTTGTTACCTTCTCAAGAATGTTCAGATTTCCCCCCCCCCCCTCATTAGTTTTATTTCTGGATTTTGCTTTCTGCCTCTTTGCTTGCTCTGAGAGCAAATAGATTTTTTTTTTTTAAGCCATCCGGTGCCAATGCCAGTCTATCATTCTAACCTGATCTAACTTGTTTATCCGGCATTTCAGGATACTATCCAACTATCCCACTCACGAGTGACATTAATATACTCAAAGGTGTGTAAGCCTAATTTACAGACCATTTCAAAACACCTCATAGAGATTCAGCCAGCTGAATTTAAATCTGGCAGTGCACGTTTCTTATCTGCTGTTTCTACAGCTCATATACTGTAGTTTAACACATGGATAGTGAACATTCATCCTTCTTGCCCTGTACAATGAATGCTATCATCTTAAGGAATTTATAATTGCTATGATTATTAATTAAAAAAATTATTCCTCAAGATTTAAAATTAACTTTAACTCCTTCAGAACCATGACATTCTGGCTAGCAAAAGGTTGGGGAAAACTTGGAAAGATGCACTTCAGTTACACTTATTAAACTTACACTTAATATTAAAAGAATAGCAAAGTCCTGAACAGTAAATCAGATGCCTTCACTCCACCTGTCTGTCTGCAATCCAAAATCTAGTGAAATCCAACTTGTAAACTTAAAATACTTGCTTTCAAAGCGTGTGTTTCCCACGGATTTCCTGAGGTACCTGATTTTAATCTCCAAAGCGAACGTAATGACCCACCCTCGAGCCATGAACAGCTCAAGCAGCTCTCTGGGCTCTCTTATCGCCGTTTCCATCAGTACCTGGGGGCGGGAGCGGGGGGGGGGGGGGGAATCCAACTAATGGAGAATGTGAGAAGAGCAGGACTTCGGAAGGTAGGGAGGAGATGGGAGGGAAAACAAAAGCATAGTTAACGCAAATGACTAGGCAAAAATGACCTGCTCGTCTCAAGAGAAGTAAACAAACACCGAAAGAGCACACAGCACTCACAAGTGCGAGGTTGCTCCGTGCCATTCCCGCTTAATCCCAGGGTCACAGACAAGCAGGACACTGAGCAGAGCAGACGGCGACGGGAGAAGGGCAGCCGGGTATTGCCTATCATAATATCAGCGTTCCGGGCAGACGGGTTAATTCTGTCATCTTTCAGGGCTGGCCTAAAGGGGGGACAGTTTTCCCATCCCAGCTTCTAATTTTTTTTAATTTTATTTTATTTTTTACTTCCTGCTTCCCTATGTCCCTACAGATTGAGCAGGTTCCGCAGCGGCTTGGCATGTGGCTGATGCGGTCTGTGCTGGCTCTGGTCCCTGAGGCTTCAGCTCCCATTTTCTGTCGCAGTGTTAGAACCTGCAGAGGTTTCCAGGGAAGTGGGAAAGGACACTGAGAAATGAAGTAAAAGCTTTCTTGCCTGTGCTGGGTGTTTAGGCAACAATCTGCCAGAGCAAAGGATGAGCTCAAGAGAGACTGACATTTTGGTGGAACTGCTTCAGCAAACACTCAGAGAAAACAGGAAAAAAGGAACAGGCAGATTTGTCACTTGAGCACTGCTGTTCTATTATATTCCTTTTCTTCAAGGGGTAGAGGTAAATAACATACATTGTCACCAAGGAAAAGTTAACAAAATTTCTAAGGGGAGGATGAGATTGTACTTGAAGAACTAGCTGTGAAATCTTAAGAAAATTACTCAGCTTCATGGCATGCATTCAAAGACAGTTTTAGCCAACAGAAGTAGTCTCGTACTGAAGTATACTTGTTACCAATAGTAATCAACTAGTTTGTACTGAATTTGGAATATGCCAGAAATGTGGTATGATGGGTTGAAATGAGTGCTTTTTATTCTTGCAGAAAATAACAAATATATCATTCGGCACTGTGGGATTTTTAGAGTTCCAGGAATCAAGTGATGCTCTTATCTAGCTTTCTGTTGCATTGCTCATACATTCATATATTTTAATTACTCTATAAATGTAACTCATCATTATTGCTGTTGAACAGTGGGTTAGACAAAGTCACTGTACTCCTGTTGGTTGTAGATGGCAATTCATGCATTTACTGTTTTTCACATGTTCACAGACTAAAGTTGTAAGAATCTCTGCTTTTTCTTCCTCAGCAACAAGTATTGAAATATTCAGATACTATCCTGGGGAGGCTGTGTGTGTCAGTTACAGAACTGTTCTCCAGCTTCACTGTGCTGTCCTGTGTTGTGTTTTAATTGTAATTCAGTGCTACAATTAAGCAGTGCTTCTTACTGTAATTATTTTTGCACTGTATGGAGTGTTCAATAGAGGCTTTCATTTTCGAATGCAGGGGCAGCTGTGTTAAACTCCTAAAACAGAGTGTTTAGAAGGCAGATGAATAACAGTGGAGCTTTTTAAACAGAAATACCTCCCACTTGAGGGAATGCAAAGATACTTTTATCTGAGAAGGACCTGTCTTCAAAGGATGTATCTGGTTTATGAGGGCCAGAGCAAGTGAATCAACAGGTTCTTGCAACTCCCTCCTCTGCCCCCAGACGCACAAAGTTCCAGAAAGCATTTTCTGAAAACAGCTTATTTTGTTAAGTTTAGAGACAGCGAATCTTTAAGAAAAATATGCTACTGGAAAGTGTTCTGGTTGTTTCTCACGACAAGTTTCCAGCAAGAGGAAAAATCTAATTTATGAATAGTAGTACTGCTTATTCCTAACTTTATCATAATTTACAAGGATTAAGTTTATTTTGTATTGAAAGTGATGGCTTTCTTGGAATATGTAGATACTAATTTACTGCGTTTGTTACCATGTAAACAATGAGATATTTCATGCAAAAAAACACAGTAAAATGACCATACTGTAACTAGTTGCTATAAGAAACCACAGATTTTTCTATTGATACATACAATATTTATATCAATTGCAGATACAAGTTATCTGACATTTTGTTTAGACAGCTATTTACAAAACCAAAATAAGAACCAGACCTTCATGGATCATTAAAAAGAAATCAATTCAAAACATTAAGAAGCGAGAAAACCCAGCTTCTGGAAAAAAAAAATGCGGAAGTAATGGAGCTGTTTATGGCTGTCCTCAGTTCTCAGTACATTCTAATAAAAGGTATACCCCAGAGTACAGCAAGATGTAGTAGCTAACTGTTCTCTTTAAAGTTACTGTGATTGTTTTATTCCAAGAGCAATAGAAGTGCATATTAAACAATATGTATTAACTGCATATGCATAAAGAGATGATATGCTGGAGCAAAGGCACTAAGCCTGTGAGGGGGGCAAATAGGCTGTTTAGCCCTTGAAAGGGAGAAGGGGTAGAGCTCTGTAGACTTCTTGAAACAGTCCTGAGGCAAAGGACAGCACTGGGAGGTCATGGGAGTTTGGGTCAAGAAAATAGCAGACTCACCTTAGCCTAGTACCACCTGTGACCAACACAGCTCTGTGTAGTAGTGCAGGGACTTGAACACCTGGGCTCTGTACATTGAGTTTCAGAGTCCCTGTACTAGTAAAGTAGAACATGGAAGCACAGTTGCCAGAGTATAAATCAGTTCTTACAACACATAAGAAAGACTTTCAGCTTTTGATTTGAACTGATAAGATTTCTGATCTTGTCATGCCCCAGCACAACAACGAAGGCATGGATGTTCTAAATGCAAAAGGACTTGGAGACAATTCACACCGAGTAAAGGATTCACAAAATAAGAAAACTGTACATTCTAATCAGGTATGGGGTTTTTGTTTGGTTGGTTTTGTTTTCCTTTTCTTTTGAAAAACCTTATGTAAATACGTAAACTGCTAATTAATTGTTATTAATGGCTGTGATAGTACATCCAAGACAGGTATTTTAACAAAACCTAAATTTGATTTAAAATTCATTAACTGACAGAGAAGCAAGTTCTGTTCTCAGAAATCTATTAATCAAAAAATGCAGAAAACTGGCAGGATGTGTAGGATTCAGGAAAATGTTCTCTAATGTCATAGCATCTTTGTACAAGGTACAAAAGAGGCATCAGAAATGGTTATCAGTGGGAATACCATGGACAAGGAGTTGTTACAGAATAATTTTCTCCTGAGAAGTAGGAAAAAGAGAAGTTAGAAACATTTGGTCTAATGATAAAATCTTTCAGACAGGTCATATATATAGTTAAATACCACCTCATCCAAAATAGGAGAAATTTCAGACAAACACAAACCAGAGGCTACAGCTCTGATATACATCTGACCAGAGAAAGAAGAAGAGAATACATACAGGTGACTCCCTAATAAACACATCCAGTTTCACATCCAGTGCTTGTACATTCCTCTTCAAATAAAAAAGAGAAAAAAGGAAAATACCAAAACAAAAAGGAATAAAGGGACTTCCAGAACTGATTGAAACTGTTGAAAAATGGAGAAAAGTAGTGGCAGTGAATGAACACTTGGTTTTAATCAAAAAAACCTATTTTACACTGAAAAAATTCAGCTGAAAGCATTCAGCCACTGCTTTGTGCAAGTGTGGTAGAGACACATACATCTTCACCAACACCTTCTCAGACAGGTTGCACTTGAAGCAGAAGAATTTAGTTTGAGACTCTGCAAAGTATGAACTTTGCTGTGTCCCTTCTTGCAGATGTCCACCTGCTCTGTGCAGTCCTGGGAGGGGGCTCAGTAAGGGCCAAACAATCTGCAAGAACCAGATCTCATATCTGGCCATGAAAAAAAGAAGAAAATTATTTTGTATCCATTTTCTTTTGTGGATCTGCACAGAGGTAGACAAAAAGTGATTTAACACCTTTTGATGCAGATGTTAAGAAAGCATTTATGCCAATAAAATTCATAATAATCTGAGCATATTTGAATACATTGTAAACCATATGAAAAGATGCAATCGATGCTTTTTATATTAAAATACTTAAAAATATGCATATGCTCTGAAGACAAACTGTATATTTCACAAACTCAAAGAGACAGAGCCCAGGCTGTGGGTGATCCAGGTGTGCTCTTGGCCCAGGAAGGATGCTATGACAAGGGGTAAAGCCATGGAGGAGAACAGTCTGGCCTGGGAAGCACATGAAGTGGGAACACTGAGCACGGTGGTGGGGATGGTAGCAGCAGATGTGGAACTTGGACTTCAAGCTATGACCAGGAGGGAGGACAAGATGCCACAGGGAGTGCAGCCATTTGTAAATCTGAAAACATAGCTTTTTGATCCAGAAAGCTGGACTGCCTTAATTTATTATGTAGGTTGAAAAATCTATGAGAAGTGCTGGCATGCAATATGCTGCAGATTTATTCTGAGGTATAAATGATATTTCAATACTACCAGCACTCATTGTCTCTCAGATGAGAAGCCCACCTCCTGCAGCTGCTGAGGAGTGCTCCCAGTTACCAAAAATAATAGCAGCTCAGTGGCTGGCAGCATTTGTGTTTTTCAGGTTTGCTTTATTTCATAGTCAAGACTAAAGAGAGAAAAATTGAGCTAATTGAAATGAAACCATAAGTTACAGCTCCCACCACCATCACCCTTCCAAAAACTGCAGTCAGGAGGACTGGGAGACTCCTGTCCATCTCTCCTAATCAGTTTTTTCCTAGGCATATGCCTAGCAGCTTCTACATACACACCCATCCACATCATTTTAATTACTGGCCATATGTTAATTTTGCCTTTGAGTCAGTTCAGGTCTCTCACTAGGAGCTAACCAAGGGCTTTCCAGGGCTTTTGGCAGTGCTTGAAGCAAGAGGACTGAGCAGTGGGCCAGGGCAGCAGAAAGCCATGCTTTCCACAGCAGTTTGGGGAAGTGCAGTTAGCACAAAATAATAGTGGCACAAAAAGAAAAGATAAATGCACCTGCAGGCTGTCATCACTCCCAAGAGCCTGTGCACACGTGTCTGGCTCCACTTGAGAAGGTAAGACACAACCATCATCCCAGGAAAACACTGCCTTCGCTGTGATCCTGGCCAGACACCCAAGGGCAGGTGGACAGCCACACTGCCCTGGGACAGTGTCCAGAGGAGGAAAATGCAGTGCAAGGGCCACAAAGGGTCACACTGCTGCCACTGAACACAAAAATCACCTGAAGTGTGTCACTGGCCTCTCCACAGGCCCTGCCTTGAACATGGAGGTACAGGTGTTTTCCCTCTGCCAATCCAGACTGGGGGCTGTAATAATGGATTGGGCAGTATAGCCCCTGTGGGTGTACCAAGAACCCTCATGGGTCTGTGGGGCTCCCAGCCGCCTCACAGTCCTCAAACATAGTGGAGGTCAGGCCAGTGTTATTTGAAAACTTTAGTACAGTCAGATTTATGGGGATTCAGGTAGCAAAAAGGTGCATTCCTGATGAAAATATGCTACCTGGCCAAATTCCATGTGTGTGCTACAAAGCCAGTAGATGCTAATTCACTTTACAGGACTGTTACCTTTTCTGAGCAGCTTTTCTTAAGAATAAATTTATTTGTTCTTTTGTGTTCAGATTTTTTAAACAAAAAGCTCCCCTCCAATTTAGCCATTCTTTATACATAAAATTTTCACCATGTAGAAGTTCTGCAAGGAGAGAAGCAGCAAACTAGAGTACAGACTGTCAATGGGAGGTGCTGGGGAAGCTGGCTAAATACCAGCTCAGTCTTCCCTACCTGGAGCTCTCACCATTCGGTGTGCATGCATCAACACTCTGTATGGGGCCCCCTTCAGCTCTGAGCAACACTGATATGTTTTTCCCCCATTATTTCACCTTTCAAAATTGTGTGGATGGCTTGGGAAAGCTCACAGATACAGTCTAACCTCTGGGTTTGCTTGGTACTGGTAAGAATTGTTGGCAGGAAGGGGAGCTGGAGCTTCTCCTACACAGTGTAGTAGGGAAGATTCTGAGACTACAGCAGCCAGCAGGGATCTGGGTTATTTTTTGCATCTTAACAAGCATGCACCCCTCTCTCAGCCTCGGCAATGATCTGTTTTCCAGGAGGATGAGTACATCAATATTGAGAATGATCTGCATGAAAACAAATGTGACTCAGTAGATGACGAGCAACCACGCTTGAAAGGGTAATGTCTTTTGGATGAGTAAGTTTTCCACTCACTTCATCCTAGCCTAGTCAGTAAGCTGCCAGTGTTTATACTCCTGAAGCGACAGCTCTTAATTTCACTGCCAAATCCCTAAGCTACAGAGACCTTTGTATTGCCTAGCAATTTGTGTAATACAGAAACACACTGTATTTAAAATTATTATACCTCTCTGATGACGTGATCATGGGACGTCTTTCTAAAGCCTTGAAAATTAAAGGAGCAATATTTTTTTTGTTTTTCTACATTAACTACTTTTATAATATTTCCATAAGAGCTGTTTTTAAAGCTAGGTCTTAAACAGTGATCTCTCTGAGGAAGTTAAAGATTTGCTATTGTTCTTCAGTTTGCAGAGCTATGTACTCCAGTGCAAAGTAAGAATAAAATGGCTTTTAAAAAGATATTTTGATGGAGCAGAATTTTTGCCCTTTATTAGTACTGGGTCAAGCTAATGCACAGTGAAAGCAAACATCTACATTTTGCGTGATGATTAGATTTTTTTTTTTTCTGCAAAATGTAGAAACCCTGCATAAGGCTTTAAAAAATTAAGATATGTTACTTGAAATTATATTTTAATGTCTTAGTGTTTTTCTGTCATATTGAATCTTCATATAAACCATCACAGAAATCATAGAATGCTTTTCCCCTGATTTCTATGATGGCACTATTTCATACAGCACACCATTTTAGCTTAGAACCTGCCTTTCTATCAGCAGATCTAACAACTCACTGTGTATCTCAAATGAGTGTTTCTTGTCTTGTAAAGATTTCATACCTGTACAAATCATATTGTTATCTACAGAAGTAGTTGTGAAGATTTTAATTCTGCTTTTGATTTGTATATATAGAGGCTAAAGATTCGTTAATATGGTTTTATAGTTATCACCATATTAAAATAATGCTTCAGAAGTCTGGCAAACGTGTTTAGAAGTCACTAAAATATTCTCTGTTTCTCCTCTCTGATCTTTGGATGTATCTCATTCCTTTAGCAGTACATAACATAAACACTTTCTTGATTAAAACATTTAAATTCTTGTCTAGCAAAAACAAAAGCTGAGTTTTGATACAGCAAACATCCAGTGGCAGGTATTCAGCATCTCTCCAGAAGTAAGCTGATTGCAAAGGCAAGTGTTGCCATGCAAATGGCTGTACAAGGTTAACAGGGTCTCTGCCCCTCAGAACTGGAAGAGTCACTTGACATACAGTGATGGGTTGAACCGGGGCAGAGATGAAGCCTGCATAAGTTTTATTCATTCCTGTTTATTTGTTGTCCTAAGAGGAGCTGAGGCATAAATAGTTTAATTCACAGGCTTTACTTTTCCCGAGATCTCTTTGTTCTTCTGTCGTCAGCAAGTACAATTGTCTCAGGTAACAAAAGCTCCTCTTAGGCTGGAAACTGAAGGGCACTTTAATCTGATTACATTCAGGCTACATCTTATTCCGTGCTCTCCAGTTTTGTACTTGGTTTTGTACTTTGTCTAGGTTTATTTTTATGTTGAGCACCTGTCAAAGGCCAGTAGTATCTCTAGCAAGTTATTTTTTGTAAATTTGTTTCTAAAAGCAGGCACTAATGTGATCGTCTGTCTTCCTTGTGTCTGCTCAAAAAGGGGCATTCACAAAGCCAGGTTCGATTTTGAATGTGTCATCAATTTTTTTCAACAGGAATCAGTGGGTCTGAGACTACCTCTTTTCAAGACTGGCCTGTTTGTGACAAAGACTCACTATAGATGCAAAATGCTAACATACACTTACAGCTTATATGCAGACCAGAAAATTGATTTCTGAGTTACAAAATGCAAACAATAGTTTTGGCATATACAACTGTTTCACATTAAAGTACTCCTTTAATGCTCTTAACTGATACCTGCTTTTTCAACTTCTCTGCTTAATTTAAAGCCTTGCTGCACTTTAGACCTATAGGATGAACTTTTAGCAGATAATGTTTCCTTAGTAAATTAACCAGTTTCCATAAGAAAGTTTTTTTTCTGCCAACTTTCAGAACAGAGCTGCATATTTATGACATACATGCATAAACATTCAAGATGTCCTGCTACCAATATGATAATCATGTAAATTAATAAAATACTGAGAGACGTTGGAGTAACAAAGAGATTACATAAATTGTAATCTTGAAATAGCAATTTTAAATCCCAGAGGGCCCATAATAACAGTAGATAATATTTTTTTTCTTTTTTTTGTTGATGGACTGTAAATTTGATAAAATAACTCTGGCTTGTTCATGCATCTATCTCTCATTTCCTGTTGTATCTGCTCTCTCTGAGATTGGGTAGGCAATCTAATGTTCCTAAAAGTTGAAAAAAATAGAGCTGTTATTTGTGAGACAACCACAATTCCCAGAGCTAAAACTGAAAAATCAAAAGCAATCACAATTTCTCAGAGAACCTGTTAGGCTTTGTACTGATGAAGGAGTATGTTCTTGCTCTGTTCTTCTGCATGCTTGTATCAGTTGCTAATATTCCATGGGGTTTTTTTGTTTCTATTATAAACAGTTTGGGGGTTTTTTAGTGCAGAAGAGAAGGGTATTCTTGCTTAATTTCAGTGTGCATCTGGTTCCAGCTGCATCTAGTTTCCAAACAAGTACAGTCTGGATAATTAGCGTCTCTAAATACAACATTTTCTTTATAGACAGCAGGGTATCAGGCACTGCTTTTGAAAGACAGCTATAGCCATGATTACTTTTCCAGCTTGCACAGTAGGAGAGTGTTTATTTAGCTGCAGCTTTTGTAGCTATAATACCTCCAAATCACTAGCATACTTAACATTGTAAATCTGTGTTATCTCCTTGAACTACTATTTCACTTAATTTCAGCATCCTTCATGAAATCACTGTTACCTTTTGTGACATGAGAAAAGAATGAAAATTAAGTATGTAATAACTGGAAAAGCAGATACTAGAAATGGTCATGTAAATATAACAAATAATTTTAGCTTCCATGAAGTGCTGAGTCTTATATGAAAAACTGATGTAATTAGCAATCAGATTTTCAGATATCTAGAAACATCTATGCACAGTGTAGTAATGTTTTAGATGAATAATGTTTATTTTGCATACAAAAGTGCAGCCTTAGGCCTTCACAACTACAATACTATCACTATATACATAGCACTATCTACAACTATCTGCACAACAATGCTGGGCCAGCTGCATTAAAAATCTTTGTGGATCTATCAGTGAGCAATGAATCTTTAACTACCAACTGCACTCAACTTTTTACAGATGTCCTCACAGAGGAACTGTGCTTCAGAGGGTAGAAGGACTGGCCTACTAACTTCAACCCGTTACATAAAAGATGGATTGGGCCATTTGATATCTGCCAATTTTTTTTTTCCAAGTATCACACCAAAGAAGTAACTCCAACATCTCTGCAGATGTTGTCACAATTTTCTTTGTCAATTTGGGATCCAAATTAAATCCTTACCAAATGCAGCATAATCCAGTGGAGAAATTTTGATCAGTTTAACCTGATTTTTATGTACAAATTGCTCTTATTCTTTTGTCTACAGCTTAACTTTCCATATTTTTATTTCTTTTGTTTTTCTTTTATTTATTTTCTTTAGGCATTTAGAAAATAAATATTATGAAGTCTGTGAATTTTGCAAGAAACATAAAATGAGAATTCACTATGTGATCTATGGAATTTTAATAACAGGTACAGTATGTTACACCCAGGTTTGCTGAAGGCTTATTTATTTACCCATAGGAGATTATAGAATGTGCCAGTCTTCTTTTTGACACAAAATCTCTTGACTGTCTTAAAGAATGCATTTGAAAGAAGTTGTAAATTAATTTATTCCCAGAAAAAGCTCCAGATTTCAAATCCTCTACTCATTCTCAAATGTAACAAAAGCACAGCTCTTGCTACACTGCTCCTCAAGCACCTTTCATCTTTGACTAGCAATTACATTTGGGATAAGTTTTTCAGTGTTTGTCTACTCTATTACCAGTCCCTCCCAGAGGGCCATTAAATTACAGTTTTAGAAACTTGCCTCAAACTATGAATCACATAATTACAGAACCAGAATAATTGGAAGAGACCTCTAAGATCTCTGCATACAACTGTCAACATCCCCCACAAATAAAATATATATCTCAATAGCTGTATCATCCACTAGATCACGTCCCATAGTGCCTCATCTATATGGCTTTTAAATACTTCCAGTAATGGTGAGTCCACCACATCCCTGGGAAGTCCATTCCATTCCAATGCCTGACCACTCTCAGTAAAGAATTTCTTCCTTGGATCTACTCTAAGCCTCCCCTGATGCAACTTCCAGCCATTTCCTGTAGTCCTATCACTGTTCACTTGAGATAAGAGGTCAGCACTCACCTCACTAAAATTTCTTTCAGGTAGTAATAGTGAAAAATAAGGTCTCCTTGAAGTTGCTTCAGCCTCTTCTCATGGGGCTTGTTCTCCAGATCCTTCACCAGCTTGGTTGCCCATCTCTGAACTTGCTCCAGCACCTCAGTGTCTTTCTTGTAGTGAGGGACCCAGAACTGAACACAGTACTCAAGGTGTGGTCTTTACAATGCCAAGTACAGGGTCACAATCACCTCCCTTCTGCTGGCCACACTGTTCCTATCCTATACAAGCTAGGATGCTGTTGGCCTTTCTGTCCACCTGGACACACTGATACCTTACATTTTTCTGGGTATCAGCCAGCATTCCCCAGGTCCTCTTCTGCTTGGCAACTTTCCAGCCACTCCTTCCCAAGCCTGTAGAGTTGCATCGGATTGTTGCGACACAGCGCAGGGCCCAGCACTTGGCCTTTTTAAACCTCATTTTACTGCCCTTGGCCCACTGGTCCAGCCTGTCCCTTTGCAGAGCCTTCCTACCCTTGATCAGATCAACAGTCCCACCCAACTTGGTGTCATCTGCAAGCTTGCTAAGGAAGCCCTTAGTCTCCTCATCTAGATCATTAATGAAGACATTGAACTGAACCCTGGGGAACACCACTGGCAACAGGTCACCAACTGAATTTAACTCTTTTGACTACAACTCTCAAGGCTGTGTCCTGTAGCCAGTTTTTAACCCAATAAAGAGTATATAGGTGTATGTTATGAGCCACCAGCTTCTCGAGGAGAATGCTGTGGGAGATAGTGTCAAAGGCTTTACTGAAGTCCAGGTAGACAATGTCCACAGCCTTACCCTTGTCCACTAGGCAGGTCAACTGGTCACAGAATGAGATTTGTCTTTCCTGAACCCATGCTGGCTGGGCCTGATCCCCTGACTGTTCCGCAGTTGCCATCTGAGTGCACTCTAGATGGACTGCTCCACAAGTTTTCTGGGCAATGGGGTCAGGCTGACAGGCCTATAGTTTCTCAGATCCTCCTTCCAGCCTTTCTTGTAGGTAGATATGACACTGGCAAGTGTCCACTCATCTGGGACCTCCCCTGTTAACCAAGACTGTTGATAAATTATGTAGAGAGGCTTGGTGAGCTCCTCTGCCATCTCTTATCCTCCAGTGGATCCCATCCAGCCCCACAGACTTGTAAGTGCCCAGGTGCTGTAGCAGGTCATGAACTGCTTCCTCTGGAATAATGGGGGGATTGTGGTGCTTTCCATCCATGTCTTCAGCTCAGTGGGCTGAATACCCAGTGGTAGTGGCTGGTCTGACTAATGAAGACAGAAGGAAAGAAGGTATTAGGTATTAACTCCTTCAGCCTTTTCCACATCCTTGGTTGTAACATTTCCCTCTGCATCCAATAAGCAATGGAGATTTTTCCTACCTCTCTTTTTGTTATTGATGTACCTGTAAAAACTTTTTTTTGCTGTCCTCTATGGCAGCAGCCAGATTGAACTCTGCTTAGGCTTTCTCCTTCCTAATTCTTTCTCTATATGACCTAATTCTATATATTCTAATAATCTCTGTCCTCATCACAAGATACCTGCCCTTTCTTCCTTTCTTTCCCTAAGTCCCAGTAAAAGTTCCCTATTCATCCAAACTGGTTGTCTTCCTTGCCGTTTTGTGTTACAGCACACGGGGACAGACCTCTCCTGTGCTTTCAAGATTTCCTTCTTGAACAGCTTTCCTGGACAAAGGTGACTGCCTCCCAAGGCATTCTCTCAGACAGTGTCCTGAACAGGCTGAAGTCTGCCCTTCAGAAGTCCATGCTAAACCCCCTCCTTGCTTTACCTAGGACTAATAACTTGACCATTTTGTGGTCACTAAGCTGAAAATGGCCTCCTACAACTACATTCCCCACCAGTCATTCCCTGTTTGTGAAAAAGAGATGTAGTGAGGCACCTCTTCTCTTCTGGTAGGCTTGCTTACCAGCTGTGTCAGGAAGTTGTCTTCCATACTCTGAGCAACTGTCCCCTCCATAGCCTGTCTCCTATCTGCTACATTATGCTTCCAGCAAACTTTGGTAGGTTGAAGTTCCCCATTAGAACAAAGGACAGTGATTTCGAGACTTCTTCCAGCTGCTTGCTTCCAGAATGCCTCATCTGGCTCCTAATCCTGTTTGGGTGGTCCATAACAGGACCCAACAGGATGTCCGCCTTATTTGCCTTCCCTCTCATTCTTACCCATAGGCCCATAGAAATCACAATTAAAAGAGTCAGGCACCTACCCAGGAGGAACTTAAGTCAGCAGGCTGGAAATAAAAGTTTTCTTTTATGACCTGTATCACTTGATATCTAGCAAATGTTTGCTAGAGGAAATGTGTTTTATTCTGCGTCAATGACTGCAAAGTTACTCAGATATTTTTCTTTGTGCCTTTCCTCATTAGTCAGTAGGTTGTTTTTTTTTCCCTTCCAGTTCACCAAGTTTCTTTATGATATCCTCCTACTTGACCACTGGGAACACAAAAGCCTAAAATATATTTGTGTGATAGACATCAGCATACCATCTAGTGTTTATAAAAGACCCAGTTGCAAGCTGAATAAACTGCCCTTCAAGCAACATCTTGACTATGAACTATGAACCTTGTCAGTTTCATAGTACAGACTTAGCCTGGCTCAAGAAAGTGAGCCCTAAGGGTATGTCAGGGTTTCATACCTTAATCCATAAAAAACAACTTGCCATATGAAAATCAATTGTTCCTTATTCATCATAGGCAAAATCAGATTAATATTTATGAGAACTGGATATAGGGTTGGCCAGGATGTATTAGGAATGAACCTACCAAAAGACAAAGCATTTCACAGGCACTTTACGGAACAAACCACTTCTAAGTTACCCAGTTACTTGAGAAAGCCATCAAATTGGGCAATTGGCAAATGTTTCTCAGTGTTCTAGTTTTATTGGACATACTCATCCTCCTGTGAAAGAGGGAACAAGACCCTGTGTTCACAGCTTTACGCAGGAAAAAGGCATCCTGTAGAGGTATAGTTTTTCCCAAGTGATGAACGTGTTTGATATGAACTTGTCTTGGCCAAAGCATATAACCTGCTTTGACAGAATGAAAGCCACTTTTCATATCAGTAAGCATATTGTAACAATACTGTCTGTAAAAGCAAAATCTTTCAGTATTTAGGACAGGTTATAAAAGCACTTAGAAGTTAAACACAGTTCTGACTTTAACATCATACTTTAAATCTAATATTTTATTCTGTTCTTAAAAAGACCAACCTAGCTGACATGTATATTCTTGTTCCTGTGACAGCATACTTGGTAATAGTTACTGCAGCGTGCATCTTCAGTTTTCAGAGAGCCTTGCCACTGTTTATCATC